>OW028574.1:47009046-49705296 GCA_932294295.1 Alitta virens | reverse complement strand
GCTACTTGCAATATAGGTTACTGTCAGCTACTGTCACAGAGGGTTTTATATTTTTAGTTGTATGCTTTTTGTGCGATGTTGTGACATGGTAACGTTAAACTAGCGTCTTTTGTTCTGATTGGCTGGGCTTGGGGGCCTGGCCCCAGTTACGTAAAATCGAACAATCACCTTTCGGCAGTGCTGGATACTACTGCGCTCTGATTGGTTGATTAAGGGGGCTTGGCTCCAGGAAACCGTGAACTTTTTGACAGATATTTGCAGTTAAAAGCGTGGTTGTGTGCATGCCTGAACAACTGTGAAATTATCGTCGAGTTTACTCAAATTTGAGAGGTTGTTGAGTTTCAGTGCGAATCAATAAGTTGTGTAATCAATAACGTCATGTCTACTGATAGTAAACACGCGGTGCGCGGCCTGCTGAGGGCGCTGGGAATGAATGGGTTCCCACCAAACGCTCATTCTATGATCGATCCTCGCACACACATGGACCCATCCTTCACTCCAAAATCTCTCACGAAAACTGGACATCCAGAGGCAGCGTGGGGCAAAAATGCGGACGTGGCCAAAGTCCTTGTCCTCTACACTGGAGGAACTATTGGGATGAAAGCTACAAATAATGGTAAGGATTCATTAATTGATTCGTTCATTCATTATAGGTGAATTTGTTTTATATTCTCATAGATTCTCACAATGGTAATAGCACTTAGAATATAATTACCACAAGTGATTTTACTCCTTGCAATTTTCTGATATTAAAATATAATTTCTAAAAGTTACATATATCAATATATTATGCCTATGTTGGCTTTTGAAATATAATTCTTTTATCTGTATCTCAAGGCATCTGTCTGTCACTGTAAATGTATTTAATATATATATATATATATAATATCGATGTCATTTTGTGATTGCATTTATTTGGTTCATCTCTTTTAATACATTTAGTCTGTATGCAGCTTCCTATTTTTGTGCAGATCTGAGATTGTGATATTTTCCTGGTGTAATGTCAATGCTAACATACAGTGTAGCCCCCCCAACATACTATGCACGACTTTCTAATTCATCCTAATTATGTCATAATACAAGAAATATAATCTCTCTAAGCTCTCTCTCTCTCTAGGCCACATTCAATGACACAGTTATGTTCAGCTATGGTTGTTGGTCATAATTTGGGTTGTTCTTTGTTTAATAATTCGAATTCCCAATGTATTATCTGATAAACCGTATCGGATAGGGCACGCATCGACACCGTCAAATTTATGGTGTGATAAATATCCGAAAATGGACTTTAAGTTATGTCGAAAGTTCAAATGAGAAAGTCCATACTTCAACGTTGCACAAGTGAATCTAGGAGCATGGAGTCACCAGAGATGATTTCTTCTTTATGGCTGATGATGCAATAACCATGCAATGTCAGATCCAGAGCATGGATGACGCAACTGCATATAAATGGCCAGTAGCTGACTGACTAAGCCTTAATTTGAACGAATGAATTTTGTTAATCGATCAATTTAATTGTACAGAATGAATAGACATGTATAATAATAATGTACAGCTGAAGTTGCAGATGTGTGTAGGTGGTCACTGAACGGTGGGAGAATGACTTTTGGACTTCATTCATTCTTTCAGTCAGTCAGTCTCTATCTATCTATCTATCAATCTATCTATATGTCTATCTATCTATCTATCTATCTATCTATCTATCTATCTATCTATCTGTCTGTCTGTCTATATGTCTATCTATCTGTCTGTCTTTCTGCCTTTCTGTCTATCTTTCTGTCTCTTTCTTTCATTTGGTTTGACCTTACCCGGGGTTATAGTACTGTTACCTAGTAACCTAGAGCTGCATGGTATCTGTTATAGCCAACCAGACAGAAATAGCACAGCCAGGTAGCCCACTAATATAAGAGATCCATAGCCCCGTTAGAGTGCAGTCTGGGTTTGACTAGCATTGCACGTGGTGTCCAGGTTATAATCACGTGCTGAGCACACATACCACTGTAACACAGGAACATTGCAATCTAACAGCTGGGTGACCTGCCTGGGTCATAGCTAGGTCAGCTACTGTGTATACCCACAAACTTTATGGGCACAATTAAGTATATTTCTTCCAAGGTTCTTTCAAGACCATCAATAGCATTACCTGGCCATACTAAGGAATGCAACTGAATGCTCAATTTGCCCAATATCCGGATTCCACCCAGATAGCGTGTAATATGATGTTGTAACAACAGTGATCTATGCATGTGGAAACGCTGCTGGGCCGATTTGGAATTCTATCTGGGCAGTGCCTGTGGTCAAGATTAACATTGAAACTTACAGAAAAGTAGAGAAAAAGACGCACTAATGAAAGACACGAAAAATAAGAAGAAATCTTTCTGTTCCACGATCCAGAAAAAATTAAACGAACAAAAATTAAGATCTCACTCTGTTCCTGGGAATAGAAATGATTCACCATACCATAGTCACCTTTGCATATCTATGATTAAAACTAGAGATGGAGAGGGGTTAACATTTTAATAATGTGAACCACAATATATAAACACGATAAAAACCACAATATCAGTTATTGAGTAAACAAAATAGCACTTCCTCATTACAAATTTCCTCCTCAATAAATGAGAGTATTCAATAGCTAGGAAGTCATGTCGCTTTGTTATGATTACCAGAAGATGCGAACATCGGATAATGGGCAAGGTCATCTGTGACCTTGACCTTTAACAAGAGGTCATCCAAAACGCCTGCACACAATTGAAACAACTACCCCAACATCATATAAACTAAATTTTGTAAAAAATATGGTGTAGTCCAATGTTGAGTTATAGTAGTTGCCCCAGTTGTGGGTAATTACCCCATTTATAGGTGATAATTACACTGAGGTACCTGAGATGCCATGTCGGTGTAACCAAACCTCTTAGCAAACAATCTTGAGTGATTTTCATGCACGAAAGTTGTCAAAATTGCTAGTTTTTCACATTTGAATATTGACCTTTACTGTCATCAAGGTCAAATGTCCTATAATAATCTGAAAGCCCTATGTTACATCATATCAGGACACTTTCTCAAAACTCATTGATCAAAATTCAGGGAGATACAGCAAATTTAAATTTGTAGCTTTGAGGTGACCTTGACCTTTTACCCAAGGTCATTCATATTAATTGGTTACGTTTTTTTTTTATCTAAGTACTATATATGATCCAAAGATGGTCTAATTTGGGCCACCCAGTCAAGAGTTACAAACGCTTTATAACTTTTGACTGGGTTTTATAGGTGTTCGACTATTAATTGGTGCTGCAACAATGAAAAATGACAAACATTATTGCATCTTCTTTCAGTGTACAGCCCAGCTCCCAATTACCTAGTCAAGGCTTTGCGTTCTATGCCTATATTCCATGATGGAGAATTCGAACTGGAATATTTGGAAGATACTGAATCCAATGCTCCGCTTGTCCTGCCGTGAGTATCCTTTCATATTTATTATCATGTCCTGAATATATGAAAAGAATAATTTACATGAGATAATGTAAATATTTATAATAAACGTATACATTTAAGATTTTCTATTTGTATACAGTTCAATACGGTTAGTACATTACATAAACAATAAAAGTCATAAGCATACTGAGGGAGATGTGCACTAGCTTACTACTTACATTAGTGACATATTCATGAAGTGACATATATTGCATAATTACAAACTAATAGTAATTGCAAAGTTGCTTTTTTAATGCTTTATTAAAGGCTTCGACTCTAGGTTTGCTTTTAATGTTATATTCGCATGTAACCATAGACTTGGTGCTTGTCCCAGATAACTTTTATTTTATATGTTTGTTGTATGATATGTTGTCCTTAAATTGTTTCTGTTTCTTGTATTGTAGTCATGGTTTGTTAGGCTAAACAAATTCATAATTCTTCATGGTAATATTTCACTTATATACTTGTAGGATATATTCAACAGTGAGCTTTTAACTAGATTGTCAAATTTTAATATTTTACCTTTTTTATAGTATTTTTCTAGTCTGATCCTTCTTTTGACATTATATATTAACCTGATGGATTTATATTGTTGTTTCCTTAAACTTTGTAAATCCTTGCTTTTCAACATAGGTCCCCAGGCACTTATGGCATACGCTAGATGACTTTGTACATTACAATAATATACTTATAATTTCGATCTAATTGGTATAATGTTTTTGATAATATTTAAACTATAATTTCCTGCAATAACTTTAGTTAACATGTTTTACTTGTAGCGTCCATTTGAAAAATTCATCCAACATGATACCTAAATATTTAATACTATTGACTTGAGGTATTGTCTGCCCATTTAGATCCATTTTTCCATTGTAATCAACTTGGTTTCTTTTTGAAAAATGATATATCTTGACTTTTCTATATTTAATGTAAGTGAATTACCATTAAACCAACAACACAATGATATTAAATCATCATTAACCTTTTTGTACAAAAATCTTAAATTATTCCAGAAGCATATTTATATATTGTTGTGTCATCTGCAAAAGTTACACCACTGCAAATTTCAAACGTTTTGTCAAAGCATTCGCTAAAATTATATACATCAAAGGACCTGATACTGAGCCTTGCCGGGTTTCATACTCAATTAGATATTTATCTGACAGTTTATCTTTATATTTTACTCTGATTTGACGGTCGTTGAGATAACTTTGGAACCATGATTAAACCTTGGAAGAAACATACATAATGATGTATGTTTCTTCCAAGATAAAACATTGCCCCTTTACCCATATACTGGGAAAACTCGTTTAATTGCTTTAAAGTCCTTTCGTAGATAACATGCTCAATCAACCAGGATTCCTAGAATGCTATCAATGTTATGTCCATCAACGTGTAAAGAGATACATGAGAAGATATGTTATATGAAGTTAAAACAGTCATAAAATATAACAATTTCTGGCATTTGGGTTAAGTGTGTATGTTGACTTGGTTCGTTCAATTTATAGCTGAAAGAAAAGAGAATGGGCCACCCTCCCTACAGCTAAAAGTAATACTGATATTATCCTGGAATTGGGTCACATGACTCCAAAGTGATCATAAGTGCCCGAAAGCAACAAACCATTTGAGATATTTATTTTTCTGATAGAGTAACATTTTTGTTTTTGGTGTCAGTAAGTAAAATGTTCACTATGCATACAATTGTTCATTTTGACAAAACCTGATGGATAAGGGGATAGAATAGAAATAAACATATTGTTATTATCAGCATAATCAAAGTACAGTCATGTTACTGACATGTTGTTCTCACGATGTGGAAAAATATGGTAGAACTTTCTTTTTAGCAATTGCTTTGGTAGGGAGAACTGGGCCCCTGTCTGGGGCCTCCCTCTATTAGAAAATACAGTCAAAAACTTTTTTAAAGGAAATCATTAACCACCTGGCTTTAGAAATTATCCTAAACACTAGCTTACACATTGAAAATGAAAAGGAAAACTCTAATCTTAGCTATGTCACGTCATAGTAATGGCTTACAATACAAGTTGGTTAAAACCATGCTTATACTTTCAGATTTTAAATTATTCAAACATAAATTTAGCAGGCTTATTTCAATTAAATTAAATCATTAGTCAAATGTCTATATGACAGTGATTTACTGTTATACTACACCTAAAGTCAAAATATATTAATTGCTACATTTTTGGCGATTACATATATATCTTCACATCCTATAAACTTTCTAAAGGAGTTTTTATTAGGCTTTACAAAATTAAGCCAAGATGGAGTTCAAATGTTACATACATACATTTAACCAAAAGAAGCTGTATTCACACTGCATTGGAAGTTTTAGGCTGAAATGAATGTAATTTAAAAAAATATTATTTTGGGTTTTTTCTTAAGCCAAGTTTTCTGTTTGTTATTAACTGACAGAAGGGGCCCAGTTCTCTACCCCCAGGGCCCAATTCTCCTTCTGAAATATAATTTTCTCTTTATACAAGAAATGGTTGAGGAATTTAAAAATAGGCACCTGATATTATTAGAGGTATACTTATTGTATAATTTAGAAGGGAAAAAAGTGAATTTGCTCTATTACTTGAATCAGCAAAAATTAAAATGTGATAAATGGCCCAGTTCTCCTTACTTTCCCCTACTTCAGATGTTTCCAAGAGACAAACACAATAACCTTCCCTTGCAGCCAAATTCATTGAGTTAGAAAGCGATCTCATAGAATTGGAAGGAGATGACGTCATGTGATTCCAGGACTCTCATTGGCTAAGGGAATGCCTCAGCCAATGAGGTTCCTAGATTCACATGACGTCATCTGGAGTTTAACTTCCAAGACTATAAGATTTGTTTTCAGGTCAATACATTTGGCTGTAAGGCCACCTGAGTGACCTAAGCAAACACTGGTCTAACATTAAGCTGATGGTTCCAATGCTGGGCCAACATAGCCCCGACCCAGATAGCATTCCAAATCGGGCCAGTGTCGTTTCTACATTGACGTCGCCGCCCTCGCACGGACGTTGATACGATTTGGAATCCAACTAATGCTTCTTATTAAATCATCACACCAAAAACTCACATGTTATGATGAAAAAATATTGGTGCAGAGGTTACTGAAACAGTGAATATAAAGATTAAGACATGTTATAGTCCCTCCGTTTGTTTGGGATCATAGCAAACGAAATCATGCCCACATTGGGTTGATTAATGCCAATGTTGTGTCCACATTGAGCCACGACAATGCTGGGCTGATTGTGACAGTTTCTGTTACCAACATTGAACCAAAATTACATAGGATGGTGACAACACTGGACTAGTCAGTGAAGTGTTGGTCCTATGTTGGCCCAACATTGGCATTGGCATTAATCAACCAAATACTGGCATGAAACCAGGCCAACATAGAACTGGTGTGGCATGCTGTCTGGTAGCATGCTATGTTGGCCTGATGTTGGCCCGATGTCGCCCACATAGGGCCAACATAGGGCCAACATGAAAACAATGTCAAATGCTATCTGGGCATATATGTATTTTCATTTGACTAGTAGATTGGAATGTAATTGGTGCAATAATACATGTAGATGTTCTAAGTAACTATTTGCCCTTCAGCCCTACAAAAAGTGGCAGGAGAATTGCCTACACTGTTTGGGAATACGACCCTCTTCTGGATTCATGCAACATGACCATGACTGACTGGGCCAGGCTTGCACTGGACGTTCAGGTAGACCACCAGTCTAACCTTTATATTTTTTTATTTTGCAAGGTCAAATTAAGACAGGAAGTACTATTAGCAACCTGATATTTATGTATTAGTATTATTTCATTAATTTTATTAAAGAGTAACATGCCTTGGGCCAAAAAAAAAAAGAAAAGAAAAAAAGCTGCGCTGCAAGTAACAGTCTGATTAGTCTTGTATTGCAGTGCTGTCACTGTTACTTGGAAAGTGGTAGTTGATAATTTCTTAATTTTGTTTGCAGAGATACTACGATGCATTTGATGGGTTTGTGATCCTCCATGGAACTGACACCATGGCCTACACAGCTTCAGCACTGTCCTTCATCATGGAAAATCTGGGAAAACCGGTCATACTCACTGGCTCCCAGGTAAATATAAACTTTCTCTAATTGCCTTCTCTTTGGTTATCTTTTCGACATATATTTTCCTATTTCTTCAGTATTTAACTTTGTCCATTCGATACCTGAAAATGAAAATGAAGGAATATAGCTGCTAAGTAACTAAAAAGAAAAAGAGAAACCCTGATATTATTATGTGCCCGGTCGGGTTGACATCCAACTGATGTAGCCTGAACTATCTGGGTGATCCACTGGTAGAACGCTCGGAGGCGTCAATCACCTGCTCCTCAGAAGGACCCAGGTTCAATCCTGGCCGGGCATCCTTCATGAGCAAAATCCCAGTCGGATGTTAAAATTGGCGGTCCCTTGTGCTCAGTGTCGATACTGAGGCAAGTAAGAGATCCCAACCCTGAGAGGTGAGTCCACCCATGAATGTGTAACTGCCACTCTCTCTCACCTCATCAATCAACCCTTGTTAGCAGCAACTATACTTGCCTTGGAGGACTGCACTTTCCATGTCTGTCTGTCTATCTATTCTATGATGGTGATTGCATAAAGGCAGATGAAACAAAATGGTCTTATACCAGGGTCATATATTCATACTAGTGCAGCAGGAGTCGGAGTTTAGGGTGCTAAACAAAACTGAAGGTCACTGAATTCCACTTGTCATTTTATGATAATTTTGAAAAAATTTGGTCAATATCTTTATTCTAAGCCTTGCCACTATAGGCTGTTGAAATATGCGGTATGATAGCCATTGAATTTGTATGGGCTCGGACACCATCATACAGTGAAAAAATATCATAATTAGACCAGAGATCAGTCTCAACACACATTTGACTTATCAATTCTCACTAAAAAGGTGCGCGTTTACAAAAAAACTGGGATAGCAACAATGCACTGAAATTAACTTGTGACATATTGTTCTTACATGCATAATATCCTCATTGTATATATTTCAAATAGTCTGAGCTTGGTCACCATTATAAATAATATAGCGGATATTAATTATATGAATTAATACGACATGAATATTTATTTGTAATTTGACCTTATGCGAAATTTAAATGTAATACTACTAATAGGCAAATTTGAATTAGTCTAAATATCATATGTGATTTTATCTATTTTTATTCTATATATGCACTTATTTGTGATTTCATACTACATGAGAAATTCTTAAATTTTGTTGCACCTTTTCTTAAGTGTTCTACATAAATGTATTTGCCAAGTTTTATTACTCTGTTATATAATAGTCAAGTTTGAAGTTTTATTGCACTACGAATTGACCAGTGATATCGATTTATCCTATTACAAACCATAAGCCGAGAGACCTTCAGTATGATTGCACTTAAAACTCTCAGGTCATTCACACTTGTTTGTAGGCATCACGTGTGACCTGCTTGACCCCAGCGCTTGCTCCTTATTACTATCATGGATGTATAAGACATGTTACTACTGAGAACCCTCAAAACTTGGTAAAAAATTAATATTTTATATATGTTTCATTGCAGATCCCCATATTTGAGACACGGAGTGATGGAAGAGATAACTTCCTTGGCGCTCTGATTATTGCCGGTCATTATTCGATCCCTGAAGTATGTTGAATTCTACTTTTTTTAAGCTATGCAAAATTTTTCAGTTACTCTTTCTTCGGATAAACTGAATAAGGGTTTTTGTAATGCATGAAAGCTCAAGTGCAGTGAACTTGCAGGGCCGTAGCCAGCATGAGCGGACCTGGTTGGTTGGTTGGTTGGTTGGTTGGTTGGTAACTTTCTTAAATTTTATGGGTAAAAAATCCATATCCTTTAACGTTATCACTATAATAAAGTAAATTTTTTTTCAGAGTGCGCTCTTTTCTTCACTGCTTAGTGGATTATGATATCACTGTGACACGGTGTCAATATATTGGGAAAATCAGGAACTAACACATGTAATTTTTGATTGCAAAGTTTAAGCTGTATGTCAGTGTAACAAATGACTTACTACATATTCCTACCATTATATCACAACAATGAGACAACTTTGTTATTACGACCATGAAAAGTTTGAATTTTACGTGATCTTTGTAGCTAGTTCTACTGTATGAAGGACAAATAAACCCAAGAAACGGTATGACGACGCGGTAATGTGCAAACTATTCGCAGTTAGTGTAGGCCTTAAAAGCCATAAATTCCCCAAAATAAGCTTGACCCTTTAAAAAGGTCCATTAACCGCCATGCTTGACTATTTATTGCGTTTCACCATCTAATGAACAAATGGACTTAGCATCTATATAGTTGTACGTATAGTAACACTATATATACGTTAAAGACTTATGTAATGTACATAATTATGTATTCAAAACGTTACATATATACGACGTTAAACTTGGGGTGCTATGTTTTTGGTGTCTGTGCTATCTGTGCTGAAAGTAAAAGACCCCACCCATTGGGTAAATGTGTAACATGATATGGACTCCAAGCCTTATCATCTCATCATTTACGTCTGCCTCTGAGACACTAAGTATATGAATGATTTTACCAGCTGTTAAACTTTTTTATTTTTTTTATTTAGGTATGCGTGTATTTCAACAACAAATTAATGAGGGGAAACAGATCTCAAAAAGTTGACTCAGGAAACTTGGATGCCTTCAAGTCACCAAACCTGCCTCCCCTGGCTGAATCAGAAATTGACATTCATGGTGAGTGGTACCTACATTGCATTCATCAAATAACGGAATTACCACAGCACAATTACTGTACATAAACTACTGTATTACACTATCATGGACTAATCTGATTGGATATGTATCGTCTGTATGTGATATAGTATGATTCAAACTAAATGTCCACCTGTTTTTCAGTCATATGTTTTCATTAAAAAAATGTTTGAAGTCAATTGGCCTTTGACTTATTAGTAAAAAAATTGTTTCCATTTTGTGCTGCTCCGAGCCTTGTAGGATAAAATATGACACAATTGAGTGGACAATGGATATTATTGATAGCCATTACATAAATGTAATTTTTGATTTGTAGTGAATTGGAGTATCGTGTTTCGACCTCCAGGTATGGAGCGCTTCCACGTACATATCAACATGAGTCCGAATGTGGGACTCCTGAGGCTCTTCCCGAGTATTACCAAAGAAACTGTAAGTACATGATGATCTGCAACTCTACTTTGTATTATTTGATTAAGGTGTTTGCCTGGCTAATCACTTGGTTGTAGGTCCAAACACCCTGCCATGACATGGCACTGCTGTGTGTCGCCACCTCACAGCCCAGCGACCTAATTACGGACATTCTTTGCTAGTTTACCTAGTAAAACAAAATGATTGGTTAAACTATGTAGCCGATAGGCTGAGTATAGACTTCAGAAATCTTCCCTTAAAAATAAAAGAGAAATGAATTCTTATTTTTTGAATTTTCTGATTGTCTGCTTGTCAGAACATGAACATCTAATTATTCTGTAATTTCATTGTTAGACCTTTAATACCATAAGCCAGACTATACGAGAAATTTATTAAGTAAACAAGCAAAACATGTCCATAATTAGGTTGCTGGGTTGTGAGGGGAGGTGACAACCCACAGTGATGGGGGATCTGGACAGCACATTCTCCTGCAACCACTGCCTCACCCCACCCAGGTGTGATGGGTACTTAGTAATTTATCTCTGATGTAGGGACTGATAAATCAGTGTACTTGGTAATGGGCTAAAATGATTGTCTGTTAATGTTCTTCTTGAATTGTATCTGTGTATGTATTTATGATATCACTGCTTGTATTTAAATGGTAGTCATCAAATAAGGAGGAGTGTTGTAAACTGTCTTGTGTTTACAATGTCTAGCCATGTGGTCAGTTTGCTGTTGTCCAAAGAATAGCCCATGACCTAATTAGCTGGCCAAGGGTCACTGAGCATGCCCAGTATCACTCATGGTGAAATGTAAAATTAGAATTTTCCACTCACCACCATAATAGTAAAGGGTCAAGACACACTGTTTAAGACTGAAAAAAAAAGTCATCTGCTCTATGGAGTTGAGAATCCATCTTTAAAAATAATCGCTTCATTTTAAATAAACAATATGACATTTTTGCCCCCTAAAACCAAGACTGGTTGTGGAACAGAAGTGTTTATGTCATGAGAAGTAAACCTGCCTTAACTTTGGTGATTTAATGATAGACAGATTTTACTGAGCCTATTTGTCATAATTGTATGGCTGTAATAAACATTTCTCTTTTTATGAGAATGCTGGCAAAATTTACTTGAGTCGAGTCATCTTGTTTCCACCAGGTATCAGCATTCCTGCAGCCTCCGATGGCTGGTGTAATCATCCAGACATATGGAGCCGGAAATGGACCAGATTCCAGAGATGACCTCATCCGGTTATTTAAGGAAGCATCCGAAAGGGGCGTGCTGATCGTCAATATAACACAGTGCACCAGGGGATCAGTCTCTGTCTCATATGCTGCTGGAAAGGTACTATCATTACAGTAATTAAGTCATTTTACAATTTCATAAACTTGGAAACCAATCTCAGAGACTTGGATGTTAACTCCTGAAGACACCATGTGAATCCAGGACTCCCATTGGTCCTGGATTTACATGAAGTTCTCCGGAGTTTAGCTTCCAAGCTATGAGATTAGTTTCCAAGTCTATAAATTGGCTGTAAAAGACAAATCCTGCTTTGAGTCTGAAAAAGTATCACAAGTGTGCTCAATTATGCATTTGCACAACTGTATCATAGCAGGACCATATTTATTATAAGTTCTGTGGTTGTACAATAGAAATAAAAGAATGATCATTCTAAAACCATAAGTTTGGTCTATCCACCAATAAAGCCATCTCTACTTATAGATAAAGGCTAATAATTTTGAACCGGTCTAATTAATATCATAACTGATTAACTACCTCCCCATTGACACCGTTCTGACCTGGAACCGAGAGTCACCTGGAATGCCAAGTCACGTTGAGAATGAGACATGGTTGTGAGATCATGTCAGATCGCGGTATGCATAAATGTATTCTCGTACCCATTGAACTTCAACCTCCCAAGACATTTTCCTGTTTTAAACCGTACGTTCAAAAGCTTATGCTGTCATCTCAATGTCTTACACAGGCCATGTTTGATGCTGGAATGATCCCTGGAGGAGACATGACCCCTGAGGCAGCCCTGACCAAACTCAGCTACGTCCTGGGCAAGACTGAGAATTACGAAGCAAGAAAGAAAGTAAGGCCATTTCTCCTAATTATCTAGTAAACTTCCAGATATAAGCTTTGTTTCATTTCTAGTGATGATCAGGCAGACAGTTGAGGAGTATCCCAGGTAGCATGACAGGTCGGCCTGACATCGACACGATGTTGGCAACCCCGGGACGACATCGAGTTGACGTGACATGTTATCTGGGTAAAATCTCTGCTAAACTTCAGAAGTTGTATTTTGACAGTAGTTATGACTTTTGAGAAAGTAAGACAATGTAAAGACATCCCAGCTTGACTTTGATCGCATGAGACATCAAGTTTGAGGTACCTTGTACTCAGTGTCTATGCTGAGGCAAAAGACCCCACCCGTGGGGTATATATGTGTAATATGGTGTGAAACCAAATCCTGGTGATGTAAGCTAGCTAAGCTTCAGCCAGTCCGATATCTGTTTCAATTTACTAATGGAATGTTCAAATTTGAATTGTCTGCAGATGATGCAAAGCAACCTGCGTGGAGAGATGCGCCTCCTAGTGGAATCTAAAGAAAACATGGAGTTGCATGACTTTCCTCTGGTGGAGAAGCTGAAAGATGCCATGAAGCTGAGCAGTGAGGATGAACTGCAGATGCTAAAGAATGCTCTATTCCCTCCACTTCTTTGCTCAGCAGCCAGGGATGGGGATATAGAGGAGCTTGAACAGCTCAGACAATCGGTGAGGGAGGAGATATTGCTATTTTGTGAGTCCAACAGAAACTGACTGACTGACATGTTACAGATAAGGTGGAGAATCAGGCTTTCAGGCTTGGAAAATATCTTGCTCATTGACAAAACATCTCAAACCACAATTATTTCTCATAGGGAGCAATCTTCAGTCAAGGAGATTACGATGGGCGCACGTGCCTGCACGTGGCAGCCAGTGAAGGGCACGAGGATGTCGTCAAGTACCTCTTGGATTTTGGCACCCCTGTGCATGCCAGGTCAGTTCGTTTAATGATTTAAAATAAGTAACATTTGGTGATGAATTTCAATTTATTCTAAATTACTTTATTAGGTTCAAAATCCACTTGATGTTTTGGTAAATCACATTAAATAATTTAATCTGAATATTTGCTTTCATTATTAATTATTTTTTTAGTACTTTTTTATTTTTATTTTTTGCTGATATATACATATCACTGCAAGTGATTGTGCTGTGATTTCACTGTTAATTTAACTGGCAGCTGGTTGCCAGTTAAATTAGCTATTAAAAAAACAACAGACTGGACGGTAATGGAAATACACTTAAATTAATTTTTTTTACAGAGTTATTATTATGAGGTAACAGTTAATTTTGAATGTGTTTCACAGACATCCTTAAAATCACAGACACTTCTGGCAAACATTTTTTGCTTTTTTAAGACACTCTATTGCAAATAACGTTTTCTATAGGTCTATAATTATTTGGATCATCAGTGTTGTTTCCCTTGTGAATTGGAATTGTCTTGCCTGTTTTAAGGACATCTTGATATTTCCGTTTTGAATATCTGGTTGCATAGATGAACCAGAGGTACTAGGCTATAACAGTACTTAAGAAGTTTATTTGAGATTCCATCATCATCCGGTGCTTTTCTAATTTTGAAATCAGCAATTATCCTTTGTATTTCTTTTTGATTAGTAGGGTATATGTACATACTGCTTTCGCATACTGTTCTCAAGTAATTTTAGAATTCTATTGTCCTAAAATATGGTGTTGTTGTTGTTGTTTTGTTTTTGTTTTCTACATTTATGAAAAGATCACACAGTTCATTAGCAATTTCTTTGTCACTAGTACTTTACCTTTGTGTGTTAGTTTGTTTCTTTCATGGCTTTTGATTTTTAGGATTAATAACTGGACTAAAGATAAGGCTTTGAAATTTTTCTTCTTATCATCCATCAGATGTTGATAGTACATTTCCTCGGCTTCTCTGATTAAGCTTGTTAAAACGTTTCTGTGTTTCTTGTAAATGGTTTTATTCCTTTCAGTGAGATAATTTACACACAAAAAACCCCTGGATCTCATTGGAAGACTTTAACATAAAGAAAAGTCCAATCAATCCACTAATGTCAAATTAGATATGTTCTGTGCAAATATAAGCTTTTTGATTTATTCTTATTCTGATCCCTGGTGTTATCCATTTCTTGTCTTTCAATATTTTTCGAGATACCATAACAGCCATATCTTTAAGTGTATACAAATGTATATGTTTGCGAAAGTAGAATTCACGGTATTGATTTCACGTGAACATTAAATGGACATAATGTGCATGTGACATTGTATAATGTCTATTTTTATAGTATTTGAATTGTTTTCCAATACATAAACTATGTAGATCATACATGTATAAACATAATTCTCAATGTCACATGTATACAATTTGTCTTTTCAGAATTGGTAAGAGACCATTTTAACTTTTTTTCAGAGCTGTCTGTTATATGTGAAGGCTGATATACAGTGTATATTGATGCAATCATAGATATGGACTTACTCAACAATAAGTCACTTTCAAGTTTTAAATATGGATGTTTTTGTCTTTAGGGATCGATATGGCCACACTCCTTTGGATGATGCAGTGAGATTCCACCATCACAATGTGATTAAGATGCTGGTGAAAACTGGTGCTCATCTGCATATCCAGCCCTATTTGCTAGGCACTCAACTATGTTGTGTGTAAGTGATGGCTACATTAGCAGGCCTATATTATAACCATTTCTCAAACCAGTAGCCTAAATAGTTTTATGTTTCTGTGTGGGTTGTGCAATATCAATAAAATATTTTTTTAATGTTATTGCCCACGCTAAATATGACCACCTCAGCAGTAAGGTAGGAAATTATATTTAGATACACTGGAGTGACGTTCTACAGTGTATGACTTCTGTTCCTTAAAAGTTAAACTTTGTATACAATTACCATGTCAGTTTTCTTTTCTGACTAGTTAAACAGCCTTATAATGTCAGTTAAGATGAAATATTCTTTAAAAAATTCAGTCATCGTAATGGCTAAGAGCTAACTTATTAAAAAGTTAATACTGCCTTACAAATTGTACGAATAGTTACTTTTTGTAACAGTAAATAATTTTAGTGTGTCATTCCAAGAAATTGTTAAATGAGTTATATAATTTTTGGTGTTTTTATTGAACAGGGCTGTCACAGCAGAAGTGGAAGGCATGCTGTCCTGGATTTTGGCTGGAGCGAATGTCAATCAAACAGACTACGATGGAAGAACTGCTCTTCATGTTGTAAGTAAAACCTAACTAAACTACAGATATACTAAAAAAAACCTGAAGGTCCCGGTATAATGTATCTGAGAGGAGAGTTCCCCATCCGGGAATCGAACCTGGGACCTCACGCACGGAAACGGTAGCAATGACCATTACACCAAAGACTCACTCCAAAATATTATTATTATATTATTAAATTATTATGAACTTTATTCCAGACACAAAAGTGGTCCATATACAATACAATCATATCATTATATTTTTTACGGGCTAGCACCAACATATAACAGTTGAATCCAATGATTTCTAATCCTGGATGTAAAAGCAAGACTAGTCAGAGCAATAATTCTGATAATAAAATTTGGTGATGTGGCAAGTCTACACATGAATTTATAGACATAATTTCTAATGGCTGCAGAGCAGCTTCTAGTATGAAATACTGTACAGAGTAAACTGTTACTATCATATTTGGAAAAACCTAGCAGAATCTTGAACACGGTATGATAAGCAATCTGCATCTCAGCCAGTCATAAAATTAGTATGAGCGGATTAGCTTAAGCCCACATGCATGACAGTAATACAATACACAGATTTTATCAGGGCCCAAAACTTCATTCCATTGATTTTAACCCATTCTTTCCCAGGCTGTCTGCCACAACAGAGAAGCCATTGTGAAACTGCTGATGCAACACGGTGGCGACCCCTTCTGTGAAGATAGTTTTGGAGCGACACCTATGGATGAAGCAACTAAACTGAAGCACCCACATCTGCTGAAATTGTTGAATTCTTCTGTCATGCTGTCTGATATTTTGATAAATAAGGGATTAAATTGCGTAAATGGTGACACTATGAACGGTGAAATCGTTTGCAATAAAATTAATGGCAATCATGAGGTGTAAAACTTTTTTTTGCCATTGAATATTTGGCAAAATTATTTTGTACACAGAACATCCTGGGCTATATATGTTATGGCTTTTTTCATGGATTCAGTTTGTATTGACAGTTTGAAACTATCTAAACGTCTTGTACTAAGCTACACAAATAATAACTATTGTAAGTGGGATGTCTATATCATTTTTATTATTTGGGATGTATTGCATTTTGTGTATGTGCATAAAATGCACGACTAAGTGCAATTTAGCACTGAACCTAGAGGTTGCAAGGTCCAATTTTTTGTTGTTACCCTACTTCTCAGTGTGTAACCGTTTATTATTGTGACTGTTGCAGTAATCAAATTGTTGTAATATGTTTACTTTTTTGATTGAACATTATGAAATAAACTTTAGTAGCTCAACAAACAAAGCTTGGCTTTCCTGGTTTTTTTTTTTTTTTTAACCCTATCTTCTATACTTTGTAGGCCACCAATAATCTGTAGTGCAATAATTTGTAAAGGATTTACATGATAGCATTGCAAGCAACAAAGAACAATATTTTAAGCATTAAATATTTTATTATCAAATGAATTTAAACAATATGACTTGCACTAACTTAAACTGATAGTAAAAGTTAAGATTCATCTAGTACTCTTCTCCTTGCTCCCCATCACTGACAGAGTCCATCCCGACTTCTTCGTAATCCTTCTCCAGGGCAGCCATGTCCTCTCTGGCCTCAGTAAACTCCCCCTCCTCCATACCTTCTCCGACATACCAGTGGACAAAGGCACGCTTACTGTACATCAGGTCAAACTTGTGGTCCAATCGAGCCCATGCTTCGCCAATGGCTGTGGTGTTGCTCAACATGCAGACAGCTCGTTGGACTTTGGCAAGATCGCCTCCAGGAACAACAGTAGGAGGTTGGTAGTTAATGCCCATCTTGAATCCTGTAGGACACCAGTCGACGAATTGGATTGAACGCTTAGTTTTGATGGTAGCAATAGCCGCACTGACGTCCTTGGCCACCACGTCACCTCTGTATAGCACACAACATGCCATGTATTTGCCATTTCGAGGATCACACTTGACCATTTGGTTGCCCGGTTCGAAGCAAGCGTTGGTGATCTCAGCTACGGTCAATCGCTCGTGGTAGGCCTTCTCAGCAGAGATGATTGGAGCGTATGTAGCCAGAGGGAAGTGGATACGAGGATAAGGCACTAAGTTGGTTTGAAACTCCGTTAGGTCCACATTCAAGGCACCATCAAAACGCAATGAGGCTGTTATGGAACTCACAACTTGGGCAATCAGTCGGTTCAGGTTGGTGTAGCTCGGCCGTTCAATGTCCAAGTTACGTCGACATATATCGTAGATAGCTTCGTTGTCAACCATGAAAGCGCAGTCAGAGTGCTCTAATGTAGTGTGAGTAGTGAGGATGGCATTGTATGGCTCAACCACTGCTGTTGCCACTTGAGGAGCAGGATAAACAGCAAATTCAAGCTTGGACTTCTTTCCGTAATCAACAGATAGTCGCTCCATAAGCAGAGAGGTGAACCCTGAGCCGGTGCCTCCTCCAAAACTGTGGAAAATCAAGAAGCCTTGGAGACCACTGCACATGTCGGATAACTTTCTGATCCTCTCTAGCACCAAGTCAATGATTTCTTTTCCAATTGTGTAGTGACCTCTCGCATAGTTGTTTGCGGCATCTTCCTTGCCGGTGATCAGTTGCTGAGGGTGGTACAGTTGACGATAGGCCCCTGTGCGAACCTCATCTGCAATTGGAAGTCAAACATGCACTACTTTTTCATGGATTGGATTGTTGCCATTGCCAAATGAAATATGACTGTGCAGCTTGTACAATGTACAGTAATTTATCACACTAGCGTCTTTGTTTTTGTCAAATGAAGTTGTCAATAGGATAGGAATAGTCGGATGAGAAACTACGTTCTACTTTAGGGGCAATTTGCACTAGATACCGAACTTAGGATAAATTTCTAGCACACAAGATTCAAGTATAAGGCCGCCATGTTTAATCAATGCATACTCCTCATCTACCACTTACCAATTACACTGGGCTCCAGGTCGACAAAGACAGTCCTGGGCACATGTTTTCCTGCCCCAGTCTCAGCAAAGAAAGTGTCGAAGGATCCATCTCCTTCACGAGCGTCTTTTCCCAGCATCCCATCTGGATTGATGCCATGCTCCATGCAATACAGCTCCCAACAGGAATTGCCGATCTGGACACCAGCCTGGCCGATATGGACACTGATGCACTCACGCTGCAAGTAATTAAGATATAAGTAAATAAGTAGATAAGTAAATAAAAATATAAATAAGTAAATCAGTAAATAAATAAGTAAATAAGTGAGTAAATAAGTAAATAAATATATAAATAAGTTAATAAATAAGAAAATTAGTTAATAAGTAAATATATAAATAAGTAAATAAGTAAGTAATGTAAATGATATAAATGAATGAGTATTAGGTTTGAATTGATGAGGCAAAGAGGGAAAAAGTTAGTTTGTTAGTTTGGTATAGTTAGTTGTTGCAAAATGGTTTATTGATGGTATGAACAAACTGTCCAAACTTTCTAAACACGCATGCACAATAATGCAAGTACCTTATTAGTTTGGTTATGCTTGTAGCTGTCATGTAAACATTCTTAAGTTTATAAAAGTGCCAATTTTGTGCAAACTGATTAGATCTATTGTCGTTCTCCTCAATCTAGATAACAATAACATTTCCTTACTATGTCTGTCATATGTTATTGGAGTTTATTATCTGATAAAAGAGATCACTGCTAGGGGTCAAACATACGTACGCCTCCCTGGACAAAGTGAACTTGATCATTGCAAAATGGTTAACTTTAGTATACTTAGGTAGAACACATTTCAAAAATTTATTGAATGAACATATTCATACAATCGGCACTGTTCTGAAATGGGTGTCGATATACCCTGGAACTTCAAACTTAACATTTATAATACATTCTTCAATTTTAGCAATCATTGCATTCTTCAATTTTGGTATATCATATTAATAATTTGGAAATCAATTAAAGAAGAATATATGCACGTAATAATAAAAAAAATTACCTATAATGGAGAAAATTTTAATTCGTATCCCATTAAGGCCTAATAGAACTTTGAGATGAGTGAATGTTTATATTTGATGTATAGGTCTATTCTGGTGTAATTTAGGTTATTAATTTTACATAAATTTAATATAGTGATACAAGATAGCTTATCATACTATATCAATGGTGAGAGCTATAAAGTTCTTCCTACTGTACGTTGGTATTGATCCATCAAGATATATGGCAATATTCTGCTTCAGTTTCTAATCACTTTTATTTTATGAACAGGTATAAATTATTACTGAGATCTGGACCTTGCATAAAGTTACTTATGCACTTCAAGAATACCTCTTAGTTTAATTTCTACCCATATTGTTAAAATACCTGATTGAAGATGTAATTTAGAAACCTTTATCATTTAGTTTTTACTATTAGTTGGGAACTATGATAGCAAGCCTAATTTTGAAACTTCTATGAACCTGGGACTACAAACCAAAAAGGTTTATAACTTGTAGTTATTAAAACAAAATTACTAGGTTAGAGATTAGTCAAATTACTTTTATGTATATGGATCGCTGAAGTTTACATGTATAAAAATAATCTACAGCTGCAAAACTATTTGTCAATAGTTTTGCAGCTGTAGATTATTTTTATACATGTAAACTTCAGCGATCTATATATATCATGCTATTACTTAAAAGAAGAAAATACATGAATAGAAAACTAATTAACCACAAATGAATATGAAAACACTTACCATGATGATTTTTGGAGAAGTAGCAAAACAAAATAAAGTGAATGCTCAAGACTAGATGACAAAATTTGATGCTCAACTGGACTTTAACGAGTCGTTGTGAGCTTCTGTGACCCCACTGAGGTGTCACTATGGTTATATAGGACTTTCTCCCCTACCCACAATGCATTTGGGCACCTCGTGAGTCACTTCTAATCAGTGAACGACAGTTGACTGAAAGTGCTCTGAATCATGCAGTTTTCAAACTGCATACAGTAAAAGTTGTTGAGATTAAAATAATATATGTCACCTGTCTAATGCAATCGTTTTTCATCAATCGAGTAAAGTAGGAATTTTGCATTATTTCAAAAAGTTTAGTGAGTCATCGATAACAGACGTACAGTCGGATAAGCTGAACTTGCTAAAATAAATTCATTTTCACACATGTACCTCAATGACATGATTAAAATGCAATTTTCATTAGTTTAATTTTACTGATATATTCAGCAAAACACGAGCAAAGAAAAAATATAAAAATAATAAAATAAATAAGCTATTTTAAAATGTTCTGTTGAAAATCTACTGTTTTATTTGTACCTTTCTGTCTTGACGTACAATACATTGACCCCAAACCTTATTATCGATTTAGCCAGACAGACCTTGACTTCGTATTCCTACACACCAAACAATTCTATCATGACCCAATAATATTGTTTTCATTCAGTTATGAGAAGAGAATTAAATTTCTAACTTTGCGACATTTTGTCCGGGTTCAACAGTCTCACTATCCCAAAAAAAAACACAGTCGTACTCTGCTGGTAAGATTATTGGAGACAGCCAAGAGTGTCTGAACATTGTCTACGAGAGGCAAGCCTTGAAAAACTAAAAAAGTAATGAATGACAAAGGCACAATTTATTTTCCTGCTACACATTCCTGCCTTATAGAAAGGGATTCAGATCCATGGCAACGAAAACAAAAATCAAACTTGTCAATAGGTATTGTTGATTATATATGCTATAAATTTTCAATTTCCTGGATGATAAATTGGTATATTATCTCTCCTAAACTCTGAACTTTGACTATAATAAAAATGCATAGTTAATATTATATCACACACACTTACATATATACAGTATATTTGTGCAAAGTTATTTTGAACGTTTGCAAATATATAGTATAGGTCTACTTAAAGTAGTGTATAAAAATACCATATGTAATATTTTTAGACACAACCTCATTTTTCTCGAGCCATGACGTGGCGTCTAAAAATAGCTACGATGTCATTATCGCGTTACTCAGCAGTATCAAAGAAACAAACTTATCTAGCTCACATCTAAGACTGTCGGTCAGATATTTCGAATAACTAAATATGCTCACAATACCAAATTAGTTTACACCCATTACCTAACAATAGGCGATACATTTTCCAATATATTTGCTTTACTAAGTACATGTATTACGCAATATTTATAGAAAATATTTAACAGATTGGCTGTCATGTGGTTCTAAAAACTGAGATTATTTTACGAAGAAGTGTCACTGTAAACAACACATCAGTCATATATATTTAAACTACGTCTCTTAACCCCTTTCTGAAATGCTACTAATGATGTAAATGGTACTATTAATACAAATTTTAACTTCAAATAATTTTCTGATGGAAATTTATGTTGAAGAAGTGTATTTTGAATTGCATTTCCATAGGGGCATAATAATTAAGTCTAATATGAAAATGCCGGAAGTATACAGCCAAAGGCAATCTTCTCCTGCCTCTATCTCACTTAATATTTGGTCTTTTTTCAATCCAAAAATCCAAAACTGCTACAGAAGCTTATTTTTAAAAGTCGTGATAGGCTTATAGCTTGATATTTGCTCTATTATAAACGATCTGAAAACACGTAGCTAAAGCCTATTAGGTGTGCTACTCAGCCTTTCTTTGACATAAATTTACTTAAACGTTTCGAATTGACGACGCTCATCATGACGTTTGCCTCGCCGTTCGAGAATCCCTCCTGAAAACTTCCAAGGGTACCCTTTGCACATGCGTTAGATTGACATTTTGCTGAATTATATAGTGTTCTTGTGTCACGTGACCTTCTGCCAACTTGATCATACGGCCTATTTGTATATTTGTATTTTGTTTCAGGTCAACTGAGTGTAATCTGGCGGGGCCGGGGGGGGGGGGGGATCTTGGCCACACAAACTTAGCTTGAGATTGCTGATTGCTTGGTAATGGAATTCAATGAATTAGCTCGAATACTCGTAAATCGCAAAATAATTATAATCTCTTATACTTTGGTGTGCTGTCAGACAGTCTATAAGATCCAAATATTTATATTTAAAGATTTTTTGAGCTATTAATGAGCCCATTGACACAGGATAGTATGTGCAGCATTTCTGTCATTTATTTTAGCATTCAAAAGAAAATCAAGCGTGAAAATTAAATTTTTATTTTAATCTTTTGACGGCATTATCTTGCAGAAATATTTGCACACGAAAAAAAATGGGCATTGTAATCAATGGAAAGTCAGTTTCATACTTGATATTTTCCGATATTAAGGTCAGTTTCACTTTTATTTATTTATTTTATTGCCAAGAACATTTGGAATGACCCGACAAATTACAAGAAAAACGTTTGGGTACTCATCATGCCGTTATTTACTAATGTGACCGCAACCAGCTAAATTACCCAGGGGGTTTTTTTTTGTCTGTTTTGTTTTTTAAAACTGCGAGACATAATGTAAAGTGATGTTTAAATAAATACTCATGAACAATGAATGAATATAGGCCTATGCAGGATCAAAATAACAGAGGAAATTACTAAGATCCACACTGAGAAACTTGTCCGTTTTAGCGACGCTGTTTCTTACACTTATTCATTCGTTTATTTACTATTTTATTTATTCAATATTTTGTATACTGTTGTTTTGCAGATGGCTCATGGAAACGATAATAAAAAATCATCTTATCAATATGCTGCATGCTCTATGGTATGAACATAGGTGTTGGTGATATATATAACACAACCCACGTGCACTTAACTAGCTCCAACTATTCACAACAAATTCATCTTTGTTAAATATACATTTGGGGATTACTTAACTGTTGGCCAATGCTTACAACTGCTGATGAAGCAGGGTTACAAATTAATTCAGGGACAACAAACATCTGACAAATAACTTTGCGTGTTTCGTACTTTCACCTTGCTGTGTTTAATCAACACTCGGGGACCAGGCACGAGCAGACAATTTGAGGCTTGTAATTAGCTTCCCATGGCTGAGTGCCATGCTGCCCTCGGTCAGGGCTAATTCTACAGCGTGCGGGGTGATAAACAAACAGCATGGAACAGCAGGTTATTGGGTTCAGGGAGATGACAGATTCGGCAGAATTCATAATATATTATGTTGAGGCAGGTAAATGACCCCAAATACTAGTAAATGTATTGCGTAATATGTCTATCATCAATGGATGTGGACGCCAAATCTTAGTACTTAATCATTACGTCTGCCCAGCTGTAAAAGAGGGCCATGATGTGTAACAAATGTGGACACCAAGCTTCAGCAGTTCATCAATGAAATGTACACCAAGATTCATCTCATCATTACGTCTGCCTCTGGACAATTCGATATATGGAAACCCAAGTATTCTCTCACAATTAAGTCTGCCTTTGCAGGTGTATACTATGCTAACTTAACTGTCGTGGTGCAGCATAAAATTAAAATTAAATTAAAAGAAAGAAAAATAAATAAATTCGCAATAGAGAGAAAAGCATCAACAGACATTAAAAAGATGCAAATTATAGACAAGAAAGTTTTAGTATCAATGAATGAATAATAGACCGTCTTTGGTAAACAAGCATGAAAAGCCATTGTGTGTTGGAGAGATGAGATTTTGGTCATGCAAGGATAATCTCGATTGCTCAACAATCACTATCATGTCTAATTCACTTTCTTAATCGCGAGAGTTAATTTTGCAGACTGTTTTGCATGGTATTTTCGTCAATTCTTTCGATGCTCTGGGCAAATTAAAATGTAAAAAAAAGAAAAGGTGCGTCAGAATTTTCCAGACGGTAATATCATGTCTGAGCTATTGGTAAACATAGATAGATAGAAAGATAAAGATATAAAGAGATAGAGTGATAGATAGAAAGATAGAGAGATAGATAGCTAGATAGAGAGATAGATTGATATATCTATATACATTTGCCTCTGGATGCTGGTGTTATAAATATTTCTCCCTATACTTATATATAACCTGATTTAGCTTCAGCCCAGTGTGGCCTAATGATTAGGGCATTATAGTTAAGGTGGCTTAATTAGTGGTTAATTAGGGTATCTTAGTTAAGATGGTGGTTAAGGCATCAGCCAGCTAACCAGATTCTCAACTCGATGTCTGTCGCATAATGACTATAAGGCCTTAATTAAATAGTGGATTTTCACATAAGTTTCTCGATATTTCTATCAGGTGGCTACAACAACATACTGCAATTCTATTGGCTGAAAAGGTTCTCGCCCTTGACTATGATTGGCTGAAGCAAAGTGCATCATAGCAGCAGTATTTTTTAGTGCATTTTAAAGTATATTTGACATCTCATCAGCCAAATTGTATTTATGGAATCAGTTAGTTCTGATCTTCTAAGCCTGAAAAGCAAAATGAGAAATATGAATAGAAGAAAGACTTCTGAATTCAGGCTGCTCAGTGAAAAGACTCTATTGAATCAAGTGACGGGCCCACCCATGGGTATAACATAGCTTAGACGCCAAGCCTTACCTCATCTTTATGTCTGCTTGTGGCACAATCTAAAAACTTTTGCTGGAAAGAGTGCAACAATGTGTCATGTTTTTATTTTTCGGTATCCTCATAGGTCAATATTTCTTTCTGTCCTCTATCTTGGACTTAAAATTGGAAGTGGATGTGTTATTTTCACTGTTGTTTTTCTTTCTTTTAACTTTGGCCCTTGTCCAGAATTTAGATTAGGTCGTCTCGTTATAATTTTTCTTTGCCCTCTGCCCATAATTACATAGAAGGGCAGACATCATAACATGGCACATGGCCGCTGAAGTAGAGCCTCATGAACAATGTTGATGAATTATGGATGAGCTTTATTAACAAGGCACACACTTAGGATACCATGCACACTCAACAAGAATCTGCAATGAGGAAAACATCTGTGGAAATAATGCTGACTGTCTGCAAAACAAATACTAGAAAAGGAATCATGTCTCAAAGAAATGTTGAAGTCATATACTGACATCGGAATGAATTTGACATGTTTGTAAGTTAAATTTCCTTTATAAATCTTTTTTATAATTTTTTTATGCAATGACTAAAGCATCCTCAATCAAGATATGGATTGTATTGTTGTAATACATACATTTTACTGACTGTACTATTTGGTACATTTGACACCACCATCTTTACAAGAAAAAGTAAATTCCTTAGAAGGACACAGAACTTAAAGGGGGAAAAACTTAAAAGTACAAAAAAAAATCTGTAAGAATTAGGAAAAAAATGAAAAACAAAACATAACATGAAAAGCATAATATATCATATAAATTAATTGAAGTCATGTGTTTTTTTTTCTGTCATATGGATCTGAATTTATTTAATTTCAGTTTCAGAATTCTCGGTTTGGCGTTGGTACAAAAATTCTTCATGCTAATTCCAGAAGGTGGGTTTCTTTCTTTTACATCTAATACCAATCTTAAAATTTATTTTCATGTATAATACATTTTATATCTTCATCTGGATTGTTCATTATACAGATTTATCATATATATATATATATAGCAATCCACAAAATTTCGGCTTGTTAAATGACATTAATTGAATTCTGCAACACAGAGATTTATCCATGATTGCAAAGGTTTCTCTGATTCAAATGGAGTTTTCAAAAATAATCCAATTTAAAGAGGGTATTCCCTGAACCAACATGAAGCTATGACATCATTCTTCTATATCAGCCAATGAAAGATGAGCATATCCTAATATTTTAGCGAAAAAGCCAATAATTCCAGAGCTCCCTCCACAATTTTGAGCTTCCTTTACACCCATCCTTTGATCTAAGGAAATACCTCGTTTTAAGTACGTACTTTAATCTGCGGACAGGCCTTGACCTGCTAAAGCAGAAAAGCTTTATCGTATGTAATTTTAGGTTTTAGTAATGGCAAAATTTTGCAATTTCAGATTTTTTCTCACAATTTAAATATACAGCAATTGCCAAAAGCGTTCTGACTCTCGGTGTAGATGGTGCTTTTTGACCTTGTAGACCAGGCCTAGCCATGGTTTTATCACACTCAGTCATGTATATGGCCCAGGGTATTGTGATGGCCTACAGTGCCCCTCTTGTCAGACTGTCTCTCCATCACCCTTATGAACATGATAACATATCTACTGATGCTGTATTCATACAACTATAGGAATATGCCTTAAAGAAAGACCTTGGAAGAATTTTAATACAGGTCAATTTCTCCAGAACCTTGTGGCTCTTCTCTTCTTTTGTATAAATGACCTTGTTCAATGTCTCAATGGTTCCGGGTCATAAGCTGAGTCAGCTTATATGACCAGCTGCCAGAGGCAGAGGTAATGATGAGATGAGAAGGGTTACTTATTTACCCCATGATGGGATCTTTTACTTGCCTCAGCATGGACACCAGCCTGTCACCAGGTACAAGGCACCTCTAGTTTAACGTCTCATGCGATCGACATCCAGCTGGGATGTAGCTCATAAATAGTGTCCTGGTTGTGGTTAGTACCTGGCACCTTCAGCAAAGTTAGCCAATATTAGAAATTGGGGGATGCCTTAACCGTTAGTACATCCAGATGCTACCTGCAAATGTATGGAAATTAAGCAATATGCCTTCTGCTGACCAAACATGTGGACAAATTGTTTCAATGTCGGCACAATGTCAGCGATGACAAAACGATGTTGTAACGACAGCTGCCAAAAAGAAACGACGCTGGCCCGATTTGGAATGCTATCTGGGATATCTCTGACCAACCTTCTAATCCATCACTTGATATAGGCCTATTGGCACTAATATTGTATATATATAACTTAATGCATTTACAGGACAATAGATAAGGTCTTTACAGATAATTACTCAAGAACAAAAAAATAATGACTCAAGAAAAAATATCAAAGTGTTTTATTGTGTCCCAAAATTGTTGGCCACTGTTGTATCTATAATAAATACCCAATTAACAGAACTAAACCTAGGCCTAACTGGCATGTAGCCTAATCTGGCAAGTCCGAAGAGTAGACTTCTATATCAATCTGTAAATATCATATTTTCAATCAAAAAAATTGCAGTTAAAGCACAGAATCAGATGGGCAGAGTGTTCTATACAGCCATTTTGGAGAGCAGGGTCGTTAAAGTACCCCCAGATGGAAGGCTGTATGTGACGTCACTTGCTTCTCAACCTATTGACATCACAGTGGTCACGCCTGACTTCCTTGGTGACGTCACAAAGACCTTGGCCCCTGGAGAGACTTTCCTGTACATGGTGGATTTTTCATATCATCTAACGGAGAGCGCATTCAGCTTCAAAGGTAAGACATTTTAAAATAATCGTTATAATTGAATTTCAATTAATAATATCTGACCATGATATGACAATGATGCTCATCCTTACGTCTGCTTCTGCTGGCCACACCAACTGAATACCTCAACCAGTAGTATTGATACAATACAATACAATACTTATACTAGGCCTAAACTATAAGTTATCACATGTTTATTTTGAGAATACAGGAATACATTTCCTGTATTCTCAAACAATCAACATGTGATAAAGATTTTATCCTCTGTCTTTTCCAAACACCTAAAAAATAAAGGTAGGATCATATTTTACAGTTGTGATCATTTGTGAGCTGTGTTGGATCCACAGTGTTAAAAATCACAGTCAAACAGCGATGTAAATAATAATTATTTGCTTGACTCCTTTAGAAGCGTCCTAGAAATTATTTAATTTAATGCAATTCTAATTTAATTTGGAACAAGTAGATACCCGGTTTTTGGCCGTACTTCCCTCCATTGCGGAGATATATAGGGGAAAGTATAAGGTCAAGTCATTATTTTTTGATAAACCAGCATGGCGAGAGGCTGAGCTGAACGCTGAGCTGAATGCTGAGCTGGACCACGGACTCAAATTACCGTTCGCCGACTTTGGCACTTGCACTATTATAATAACCTCAAGGTAAACATTGTTCATGGCCCAAAGATAGGTCTCCAGCCCAAACCGGCACTGACATCACAAATTTCCACATTTCGGCTAATCAGAGAGCAGTATTTCCTTCTACTGATGACGTCAGTGCAGAAGGGAGCTGCATTCAACAAAATGTGCCAGTTTATTCTGGAATTCCCTCTCAAATAGCATTGGAAGGCCTATAATAACTTTTGGTATGTGTACAACAGTTGTAAACTATGTTTGGGATGATTTTGTGTCCTAACAATCCATGTCATGCTGTATTTATCACACAAAATATCTACGAAGTGTGGGCATAAGTTGGGGGCTGCATAGTCGATGGATACCTTTAGGGTATATATAGTACAGGCCACCGCGTCTTCGCCACATTTTTGTCAGCTGAAGTTGTGATCGGTAATTTATGCCTGTGGCTGAACGCACTGCTGATGACGTCACAACAAGGAATACTGAAAATATCTATTTAGTGTGCGTGGCTAAACTGACTATGTTCTCAATACAGAAATATACCAGCTCGATCAAACAGCGATCTGCATTTGGCATTGACAGAGGATAAAATACAATACAGTCAGTCTGTATGGCCAGCTGCCAGAAGCCCGGGATCTTCAGCAGAGCTACCATAGCCTTGACCTCTAGATTACTCAGCTGCTCGTGTTGGAGCAACTAACTGGCTCAGTGTCCAACAGATTTATCTAATATTTTGCTCTCCTTGTCATTTTCTAGGCATTTACATCAATGCAACTGGCGAGGTCTCAGTCCAGGGCTACAACATGAACCTCTACACAGCTGATGGCTTTCTCGTCTACCCTAAACATGCTTTAGGCCTTCAGTACCATGTCATGACTTACATATTTCCTGATAAGTCTATACACAAGCAAGGTCCTGTATTACTTGGCATTGTTGGGACAGAGGAAGAAACAGAAGTTACCATGATCTTCCCAAGGGGTGACCTTGACATCGCTGAGCCAAGAGGAAAATTTGGTCTCAATTTTGGTGGGAAGAAAATGGAATTCACACTGCACAGCATGGAAGTACTACAGGTGGGTGCAAACCATGTGTTGAAACGTGTTCAAAGTAACAGAGACAGTGTGAAGACGCCTAACTAACAGCGAAGTGTTTTTTTTTTTTTGGTACAGGTCTACAATAGCCTATCTTATCTTATCTTATCTTATCTTATCTTATCTTATTTTATCTTATCTTATCTTATCTCATCTTATTTCATCTTATCTTATCTTGCAGTTGCATAGTAATGATGACCTGACAGGCACTATAGTGACGTCTTCTGCACCTGTGGCAGTTCTTGGTGGGGCTCTATGGACCTCAGTTGGTCATCCAACCATGGGAGACCACCTCGTGGAACAAATACCTCCTGATGAATCTTGGGGCAAGGAGTTCTTCATTGTGGCTGTGGCAACGAGACAAGCTGGAGATGAAATCAGAATTCTAGGTAAATGCAACAGAATTTATTGTAAATGAAGCAACTATAAGTAAACTTAAACCTCAATAGAATTCAAAATTATAAATCTCAACACTTAAATTACATTTTTGAGCTTTTTTGTTTATGAAGGAAGTGTTTATTGAGAGAAACAAAATTCCACATACCGAATTGTGACGTGATCTTGCTAGAGGAGTTTAGTGCAAATTTATATGGGTTTCTTAAAAGTTTCTACTATTTTTTTTTTTTTTATCTCATGTTAACTTAATTGTTTTGGTTTAGGTGCTGGAATAGTCTGCTTTTATTTTCAGCAAAAGACAATTTCACCCAGATCCAAATAGCCTTTGACGATGGATCAGAAGATGAGCTGCTATTACATGAATCCATGTATTTTGACATTTCTCTTCCTTCTGATACTATTGCACACATTGAAGCCAATCATTCGATACTGGTTGCTCAGCTGTGTAAGTCCTATGGTGCAGATGACAACAAAAATTCTGATCCTTTCTTCAGTCTTGTGTCACCTGTTGAACTCTATACCCAATCTTATGTCTTCTCAACTCCTGCAGCTTTCAGACCAGATCCTTTCGAAAGTTTTCTTAGTGTCATTGCGAACACTTCTGCCTTGGATAATATCATGTTCGACAAAAAACCGATCAGTAAGCAGCGCTTCTACAAAGACTGGACTTCCATATCAAACACTGGCTTTTCTGCTGCGACACTTCATGTGTCATCCGGCAGACACACCATAGCAGAGCTACCTCGGTTATCCGGTTTGGGCCTGGTATTGTACGGACTCAGTGTCCAAGCCTCGTATGGAATGTCCTTGGGTCAAAAATTCAAATCAACAATATTGACGGATTGTGACTATGGTGGCATGACTTGGGCAGACTATTCAGACAATGATTGTGATGGATTATACGATGAGGAGATAGCGAATGGTATTGATGACGATGGAGATGGTCTTATCGATGAGGACATTTATAATGATCGCGAAAGACGTTTGATGCCTTGGGAGAAACTATTCCTTGACGATGCTGGTGTTACAACAAATTTGCCAGAAACAACAGAGGTCACTACCGAGCAACCAACTACAACTGATATGCCCTCTACTGAGAATGAAATATCTACAATTTTCACAACAGAGCAATCCACTAGAGGTCTCTTAAGCACATCTCCAACGCAGGGGGTTGAGACTACACCTGAAGCCACTTCAGTAGCCACAGAGAAACTGACCATGAAACCTCCAGGAATGACCACTTTGTTATGGATGATGACCACAGCATTGTCTCAAACAACTGGCCAACCCAGTACACCAGACGACCAAACAACCCATGTGGTTCATATAGTTACAACAGAAAGTGAGACCACTGTCTCACCTACCACAACTGAGTTTGGTCATTTGAAAGTCACTACAGATGAACAAACAACACAATCGCAATGGACTACAGCAAAAGGACAAGAAACGACAAGAGCCTCGGAAAGCATCACAACAAGTCCATTTGACATAACATCAAATATCGCTTCGACGGAAAGCGCAGACTTTACTAGTGCAAATGATGGAGCATCAACAATACAAAGCACTACATTGCACGCAACTCAGGAGGGGAGCACCATTGATTCCTCCTCAATTGGTCCCACAGGAACTGACCAACTATCTTCTGAAGGTTCATCACCGGTAGCAACGGTCACGGAAGGTCAGAACTCCACATTTATTGAAAACATTACAACCGATACTTTTAATGGAACCACAGATGATATTGGTAATTTCACCAATATAACTACAGAAATCTCTGATACAGTGGGCTTACCAACCACTTCCAGCTCTTCAGCTGCTGAAAAGGAGGAATGTAACCTGCTAAAAGAAAAACCTTTGATTATTGTTATGCCTGCTATAATAATAGTGGGAGGACCTTTGGCTTATCTTCTCTGGCAAGGATGGAAAGCTTTCTTCTATTCATTTGTCAGAAAGAAACAAGATCCCCCGCCCAAAAAGAAGGAACCCAAACCTGCTGCCACTCCACAAATAAGAAGGACTAACAAAAAGAAGGTTGTACCTAATGTTGTGTTTGATGCAACTGCTGAAGCTAGTAAAGGTTGATAATGGAGAATACTCAAGAGTATTCATTGGTCCATGAATTCTTTCTTGATAGCTTTATAGATATCATTTTTAAATTTTGTGTCTACTTTTGAACGATCCTTTTACAAAAAAATACAGTAAATACCTGTTATTGACTAATCAAATAAAACTCCTTCAGGATAATTTCTGAAAAAGAGTTGACTATGTTTGAAGTTTAAACTGAATGGGCATTGTGTGATTTTTACTTTACTACTCAAAGTATAAAATGTACACATAATACGCAAATTTCTGCAAGGCATAGTCTGATGTAAATATACAATTATTTAATACTAATTCCTATAGAACAAATTAATTCTTCATGCTTGATCAAGCTGTTTACTCAGATTATTCTTGCTGTGATATAGACGCAACATCTTCAGTGTTTTTACAGTGCTTAGAACTCGAACATAGTGAATTTATTCATGATATTGTACGTATCATTATTCCCCAATCTTATTAAGTACAGGGACTGCTTGCTTTGTATTCTTATAATTAATATTAACTGATCTACGCTACGCTGTCAAATTCCTAACTCCTGCTTCCCCGAATTCCCTAAGACCCTCTCCTGGGGGCCAGATCGACGGTTCTTACGTCAAGACTGATTATTCCCAATTAATACCCCAATTAATACGCTGTTCTCAGTAGCTGATTCTTAAATGCGTTTGTGATTGGATCATTGATCAGTGATATCATTCAATATGCTGCAGAATTGATGGTCCCAACCAACCTTGGCAGATGGTTCAACACATTAATATTGCAAACGCTTTTAGAATAACATAATATGGTGTAGTTTATCAAGGTCTGTTGAAGTCAAAAACGGTGCTGAACAAGTTCTGCTCTCTTTTATGTTACTGATATAATCATAAATGATATTTTTCTGTGATATATATTTGAATAATGTCTATTTCCAGATATGTTATATCATGTAAAATAAATCAAAATGTGACAGTATGCTATTTTCTATATACAAGTGTTTTGATTGTGATATCAGTAAAAATAAATGTGCAGCATTGACTAGATATGTATTAATTATTCGTACACATCAGGTACAGAATACAAAATTGAAATTGTAGTCAACCATGGACGAAACTAAGCAAAATATTATCAAACAAGATTGAATAAACATGTAGATATTAGATATATTGTACATATTAGTAATGCTCCGGTAGTGAATTCTTCTGCAGACTAATGCATGTCATGTTTTTAGATATATCGAAACTTCTTATTTGTGCATTTTCAAATTTACCTATTTTAATAAATTTCCTTGAAATCAGAACTTCTTTGTTTTGTTTTGCTTTTCTCTTTATATTATGAAAAATGCAACATAATTATGTAGGTGTGTTGTCAAAAGACTTCAGTTATTTATTATGGCTGCAATTTTTAAGAGACATATTTTGAATTTGTGGCATTACATATGACTGATTTCTGGTATGAATACCGATATAAATGTTTATTATGGAAGGAGCTGGAAGAGAAGTAATTCAGAGAATCATCATGACACATTTGAAAGTAAATTTTGTAGAGCTTTTTGATCAATATATCATTTGCTGTTAAATTATGTTATTTATTGAGAGGTTGAGTTTGTGCATTATATTTAAAGCATACATTAATCCATTATACCCAGATCCTACGAGTGCAAAAGAAATTTGGTGATCAAAAATAACGTTGCTTTTTCCTCAACCTGCTAGTTAGTGCCAATACCTGATGTCGGAGCAAAGATATCACGATAGCCTTGCACCTTATTGTGCAAGATAATTCAAGTAATTTTTATTATAAATAATATTTACTTTGTACCATTTCTAATATTTTTGCTTTTTATCATATTTTGTTATTTTTATTCCTGTTTTCTAACTTATACTTTTTATTAATGCTCCCCAACATTACTTATTTAGAAAAAACTAAAAAAAATTATGCATTTTTTCAGCAATCAATTACATTTGTTGATTTTCATTTTTGTATCTATCATCATTACAAAAGACACAAAGAATAAATTTGACTGATAATCTTATCTGTGTTTTCTTTATATGCATTGCGTGTAGACCAATCCTTAGTTTATATTGGCATCTCCACCAGAATGCTTAATCCAGTATCTTATATATCGATTGTGCATTGGATTTCCCATACAACTATTGTGCAAAATTGGCACACCTTGAATTCAACTGCACAGATTGGTATCAAACCAGCAGAGGGGCTATGTCCAAAATGATGAAAACAACTTAGCATTGGAACTAATTCAGTTGACAAACCGAATATGTTTCGTTTCGTTCAAGTAGTAGGTCATTTGGGGTAAAGCCCCGGTCTCACATAGCCGTTTTTCCCGTAGTGAACCCGTAGCATTACATAACGGTGACGTAACGCGCTTCCCGGCTCCAACCCAACGGCTACCCATGGATACCCGGCGATACCCGTCGAGTCACTCCTGGGACCCGTGGCCGAACCGGGAGTTTCGGGTGTCCAAAATGTCGGCGGGTTATCCGTGTAGGTCGGTGGGTTATCAGTGGAAGCCGGCGGGTAATCCGTGCCTAATTTTACCCGTAGTTAAGCCGGCAGTTTACTAGGAGTAAGCCTAGCTCTACTAAGAGTAAGCCGACGGGTAGTAGGAGTAACTCGACGGCTTCCAGGAGTAACCCGCCGAGTTGCAGGAGTAACTCGCCGACTGCTACCAGTGTCAGCATCAGCGTAGGCAGACTGAATTGTAGTATAGTTCATACTAGTGTTTGCCACCTACCTGCCTTCTCAGACAAATAACTCGCTTAATATTTGGTCTATGTTCGATCTAAAAACATGTATGGAATCAGTATGAAATATACTATAATTCAGTCCTATTTGACTTATATTAGGGGAGCAGCAGCCTTTTAAAGTATATACAACCCCCCTCCCTGCCTACTAGATGCTGACGCTGGTAGTAGTCGGCGAGTTACTCCTACAACTCCGCGGATTACTCCTGGAAGCCGTCAAGTTACTCCTACTATTCCATTTGCTTCAGTATGGATACAAGTACATATCATATTTTGAAAGCGTAGCCATATATTGTCAGTCATATTACACATCTTTATTATTGGTACATTGAGGACCACTATGGCAGGGTAGTCCATCTTAAATTAGGCAGTACCACTTCAAAGCAAAACACAAGAGCTGTCTTGCACAAAGACAACCATGGTGGTGCGCAGTTCTAATTTGATGAAGATATTGAACATATTGTTCATGCTGGTGGAAAAATCCTCCACCCTCATGGCTAAGGAAGCCAAGATCTGCCGTACTTTACTTAAGCACATCAATTTCGTTCAATGCCCTCAAATCCAAGGATGACTGACATCTTCTGGTATTTTGCACAGAATTGAGAAGCCTTGACTTCCTAGGTTATCCATTCATTGAAAACGTAAGCACCATCTTTAGAAGTCAGTAACATTTTTCATATATAATATGATCATCTCATTGTTGTATTTTCTATGTTCAAGTTTGAGCCTTCTGTTTATCCTCCAGCACTGTCTGGTCAATGGATTGTCCTCTTGGCAATCATTTATCCCATTTCTGAGCACACCTACACAATTAAATACAATATAAGTCCATCAAAAAGCAGGCCACTGAAAAGATGGTGTTGAGCAAAAGTTTAACTTTCAACGTTTAAATCTTCACATTGTTAAAATTGAATAAAAAGCCCAGCAGTGAAGCCCGACCTCACAACTACCTCATAAATAATTTTACTATATTCTTTATCCAATTTTCACCATTAGTCACCTCATAATCAGACCGTTGTGCTTCCAATTTTCTGACCTTTCAATTAAATTACCAATTTAAACATACATTTCATACAGTAATAAAGACTACATTGTTTTATTTATTTATTTTTTTTTTTTGGGTGAATTGTATAGTGTTTGCAATAGTAAGGGTTGTCACTGTACTGGTTTTCACAATAATAACTGATTTCTTCTTGCTCATATTCTGTAACTGCAGTAGGTTTCAGCCCAGACTGGGTTCAGTTGGTTCAAAGCTAGTACAGAGTTTGGCTACATGGCTTGCATCTCAGAGACAGTTACATGAGAAGCGCACACGGAGAGGATTTACACATTAAAGTTAATTAAATCAATCACTAGAGCCGAGACACGATTAGTATAATTCCAATGCATTCATTATTCAATTTAGACATGCGTGCCATAGATTTTGCTGATATTATTCATGTAAATCCCAAATTACTGACTCCTGGTGGTTGACAGGCATCTATGACGGTATGAGTGTAAGTAATTTCATATTCACCAATTGCAAAATGAATAGACTAAGCACCGCAGTAAGCATGCTATACATTGAGCAACATTTATATTTTTGTTTTTATGAATCTTTCACGATTTAACGTTCTTTATTTACAAATATTTTCTGTATGAACAGGTGTATCCCAGACAAACGGCAGTCATATAACATCCACCTTTGCTGGTCCAGTGATTTATTATTGCAAATACAATACAATCCTCACAAATCATATAAATAGAAGATTCAAATCCGTAGTTTAATTCAAGTACCAACCTCAGAGATACTAATGATATCAACAAGCCACCAATTATGGACCCAGAGAAATATTGTTGAATGGTTGAAGCATCAAAACACTACCAATGACACATATATAGCCATACGTAGCCACTGTCCATCCATATATACTCGCCATTCACTCGCGTCTACTCGTAGAATGCTCGTAGAACGCTCAGTGTCCAGCGGATGTCTCTGTCGCACGCCCGTGGTCTTCCGTGCCCATCCTTGCCCATCCTTGAACTACTTGCAAGGGCGATCTACGAGTGATCTTCCAGTGCCTATAAGTGCCTCAGGGATGCCTGACGACAGACATTCGGCGAGCAATTGACTGATGTTCGACGAGCAATCTACAACTGCCTCACATGTGTTCATGGAAAGAAATTATACGTGATTAACAGAGCCACAAGTGAGCACAACGTATAGCTATGTATTGCCCATTTTTTACGTACGTGGTCGCTCACAAGTTTTGTTCGTGACAGTGTGAACGCCCCTTAACCCAGCCATTTTTGACCTATGATCGTGGATTCAAACTTGCTCAATATTAAACAAGGAACACAAAACCGCCGAAATTAGGATATTGTCATAGGCTTTATGTGAGATGATCTGAAGCAATGACCATCGACCAATTTTGCGCGGTTCGCAATGCTTTGCATGGGCTTATTAGCGATAACGTAAATATAGTCCGCGTGATTTTTGGTAGAATGAGCTGTCGCTCACAAAACAGTTAAGCAGTCTACTTGTAGAGAGAAGGGCAATATAGTTTAGAAGGTAAGTTTGGCAAGCCAACTTTAAACGATGTCAAGGGTTGGTGCTTGAACTACATGGTATGTGGGGTTGTTCCCAAGACGGATTGTGCTCGGATAGAATGAGTGACGTTAGTAGTCGGTTGGGTTGAAATTTCGAAGTAGGTGTCATTATGTAATCATCTCTGTCGGTTTAGTGTTAAATGGATGTATGATGTAGTCAGATTATATTAACTAGGTTATATATATATATATATATATATATATCGTTTTATTGACAAGCCTGATATCAGGAATTGATACATGTGTCATACAACATTACAAAACAAACAAATATACAACATAACAAAAACAGGTTCTAGTGTCTACATCTACTCTATATACAATCTATAATCTACCAGTATTTCTAAATATTTACTTGATAAAGTCGGTTCCAGTTTTGTTTACATATACATACATGAATATAAAAATGAGAGTTAATACTGTACAGGTCAATACTTCAAGTGGGTAATACTGTAATGATTTCAAAACAAATTTGAATAAAAAGTCAGTTTAAAATGGCAAAAGAAGGTGTCCATGGGTTGGGTCAGTGGGTGGGGTCTTCAGAGCAGCATTGCGCTGACCTCTGAAATGGCGAAAGGGGGTGTCCATGGGCTGGGTCAATGAGTGGAATCTTCAGAGCAACATTGCGCTGACCTCTGAGATTGTCATCATGGGGTGTTTGAATTGAAAGGTTCCCTGTCTAGTGGAAGGGGGGCACCAATACTGAATTAACATTATGAAAAAACTCTATTTAGAAAGTTGCCTAATGCCTTTAGCACTTCTGGATTCTTACATGACAATAGGGCTTGGAATTGTTGAGATTTTTCTAGGTCATGAAAATTAGGTATACTATCTGTTGCTATATTAAGTAATTCTAGCCTTGGTATTTCATTTTTATTACATGTCAGTAAGCAGTGAGATTCATCTTCTATTTCACCACTGTCACAATATTCACATATTCTCTCATGCAAAGGAATTTTTGGGGATTCATGTCTACCAGTTTCAATTTTAAGATTGTGGGAGCTAACTCTGAATCTTGCTATATTACTGTATGTTTTTTTGGGCAGATTTAACAGTAGGTATGGCTCAATGAAAGTTATAGTAAATTTTGTAAAACATTGTTTTAATTTCCTTTTGGCTCGCCTTGATTGCAAGGGTTCCCAATTAAGTTGGTATAACATTTCTCATGGGCTACTGGTATTGTGATACTGGTTGCAAATATATCAGATATCTCAGTGCCCTTCTTTGGATAGCCTGAATTTTTTTAATGTCTTTCTTTATATGGGGGATCTATTCTAGTATGGTTCTGACCAAAGTATTGAATGATGTTGTTTTTGTGGAATAATTGCTTACTTTGACATTACAGTATGACTCATATGGAATTGTCCATGTATCGCCGACTTTCGGCAAGACACGGAATGTCACGTATTATAACGGGGCGTTGCGCTTACCCCTCATGGGATGCCTAATTGCTTCCCGGGGCCTTTCTCGGACTTTCGCCGACCTGCGGGGACTGTCGGGGATTTACCCCAAAATTTCTTTTGTCCCTTTTAACCCCATCAAAACCTTGGGCCCTTTAAGAGCAGGTGTTACATATCATGGGGGTATATAGATATCATCAGCGTTTAATTGCACAGAGGAGGTTAATACTGATACTCCTGTTCATAGTAAGATCACAGGGTGCTGTTCCTACTATTCTTGAGTCACAAACATCAATTTTCTCCATTTTCTTTTGATTGAAGTGACACTATTTGTATTGGATAGCTCTCATCTTCTGGATTATAACCATGTCAATTTCATTGCAATGTGATCAGTAGCTCCTGAGTTATCTTTATTATCAATAAATTTAAATACATTAAACCGCATCTTTAACTAGTTCATTACATTCTAGATAAACCAGAGTTTATATGAAGTGATAAATGAAATATAATTTTTTAGAAATAAATATTGTAAACTTATATTTTAAACTATCATGCTATGTTTGTGCGATTGAATAAAATTATGTATAAATACAATCTCACCATTAAAACCACTATCAAGACCACCTCTCTATTAACACCGAATCACAATAGCTCACAATTATATTAAGTAAGTCATCTGTTCCATAAAGACTACTGAACACATATATACATCAAAACCACTAATAATTAAGATCCCCTCACAATTAAGATCACACATTTTCGGACCTGTCTGCATTCTGTTCTTTATGAAGGCTACTTTGATTTTTTTTTTATAGATAGACACATGGATAGATAGATAGATGGATAGATGGATAGGCAGATAGATTGATAGATAGATTGATAGATTGATAGATAGAAAGATAGACTGAAAGATAGATAGATAGATAGATAGATAGATAGATAGATAGATAGATGGTTAGATTGATAGATAGATTGATTGATAGACTGATAGATTTCCTGCAATCAATTAATCAATCACCCAACTTCAGAGACCTACATTATTTCTCAAGTGAACTTTTATTGAACAAGCAGCCAACTTGCTGTGATCTATGACATACTATACTATTTCTGACCAAAAAAAAAACTTTTTCTGAATCTCGACTTACGTGGGTTTCTTCACATGAGATTCAGTGACACAATATGGCTGATTATTATAATCCCCATGGCATCCATCTAATGGTAAATCCATATGTACAAGGAAACAGTCCTGACCTGACCAAACAACTATTGAGTGCAAAATGACCTAGAAATATTTTTCCCTAATCAGGCCACCCTTTCTTTAACACCCCCTCCCCTTCCCTGATACTGGTCCACCCTCTACCATCAGTCAGTCAGTTGCCTGCAGTCAGTCAGTCAGTCAGTACGTCAGTCAGTCATTTAATAATTTCTACTAGCAATTATTAATCCAGCAATTGGTCAGTCAGTCAGTCATTAAATGCACCAAAGACCTTATTTAATAATCTGTGGTAGCATAATTAATACAGCAATAAGTCAGTCAGTAAGTCAGTCGGACAGTCAGTAAGTCAGTCGGACAGTCAGTCAGTCATTGACTGCACCAAAGCCGTTATTTAATCATTTGTGCTAGCATTATTAATCCAGCAATTGGTTAGTCAGTCAGTCAATCGTTGACTGCACCAAAGCCCTTATTTCATAATCTGTGCCAGCATTATTAATCCAGCAGTCAGTCTCAGTCAGTCAGTCAGCCATGACATTGACTGCACCAAAACCCTTGTTTAATGATGCATTTTGAAACAATAGTTTTGGAAGGTAAAAATTATTTTTTTAGGATTATTTTGGAACTATGGAATGCAATGAAATTTGTTATTATGACTCGTCGATAAATTAAATGTGTATTCCGCTTAATTCTCAACTAATTAAAAAAAAGGTAAAAAATATAGTTATTTGATACAAGGCTATACTAGGCTATGTGATACAGATGGACACAATATGTTTGCAGGGTAAAATTGAGCACTATTTAAATTCAATGTTTTTAGTTGCATTGTCATTTTTCATATCTCTAGATCTACTTAACATTATGCAATAAAATTTATATGCTCTTGATCTAGAAAATTAAAGCAACCCAACAAACAGTACGTCATTGGTGTGTTGTTAGAAAATTGGAAAATAACTATGGGGACTCAGAGTGACTAATTAAGCATGTTCTTTGATCTGGCCCGGAGCACTATATGACCCGTGCAGGAGGAAGGGGGGGGGGGGGGGGGCAGAGGCCTTTAGTTCCAACTGGTCATTGCTGGGCGCAAAATTATACAGTGCAACCACTGGATAGCATTAAAACAACCAAAATACAACTCAATTTAATTACTTTTTAACTATTCCAAACTCAAAGTTGATCTATGATCCAAGGATCAAAATGATTTCATTACATGCTCTTGCATGTCACAATATAGTGTTTATAACAGTGTACATACATGTCTATACCTTTCACTCTTTTCATTTGTTGTAATAACAGGTCTCAAAAATAAAATATATATATATATATTTAAAAAAATACAGCAGCTTCCCCTGATTTTAGGAATATATTGGTGCAATTAACAACATAATGCTCAGTGTGCTTTGACCACTGTTTATAACCCAATTTATCGTGACTACTCATCAGACATTAGATAATATATTTCAAGGTAAATTATGCAATCATATTTAAAGGACAGGTTAGAGACAGGTTCATATTGGGTTGACTAATGTAAAATAAGCCCTTGAAATATGTGAAGTCGTGCATTTTACCCCTGCCTTCCAAGTTATCTGAAAGTGATAAAATGGAAATCTGACACAGATAAGAAACATATGTGGCTGATGAGGGCAAAGGACCTCTGACCACCACACACAGCAGCCCACCAAGCTGATATCCGTAACAAGGGGCAAGGAGGCGCGACGAGCCGCTGCAAGTCAACACCAGCCCCAAATTAATTATAACCAATTAGTCAGGAATTTCTTTCAGCATCGCGCCGACTTTTGCCGTGTTTCGGGGTGTTTTGCCGTGATGACGGCGAAACATGGACAATTCCATATGAGTCATACTGTACATCCAAGTAGGCCTAGCTTTTGGCGCAAAGTCTGATCTTGCTCTCAGGGTAAACGGAAAGGTCGTTTATGGACAGTAGCAAGAATATTCGGATCCAGAACTGTGCCCTGGGGACTCTTGAGTAGACGTTGGCCTAATCGGAGTGTTGTCCTTCCATCACCACTTTTTGAATGCGTCTGGTAAGGAATTTCGATATCCAGGCATGCTTTCCTTGGTTTCCAAAATCCTAGAGTTTGTACAACAGGCGAGGATGACTTACCTTGTCAACACAATTATCACAACTAATGATCTTGTGTTTCTGTTTAAAAGCTCTTTGACAAATTCCACATGGGAATTTTGTCTTAAAGCCTCGATTTAATTGGATATATCCTGCAAGAATGGTGAGTATGCAAAGTATTTATGTAATGGTGTTAAGTGAGGTTTCATTAAAATCGCCAGCATGGATTGAGTTTGCTCTGGGAAATCGCATGGTTCTATACCTTTGGGATTGATTTCCAGGCTGTTAATAAAAACATCAATTTTATGCCCATTGTCAACTTCCGGTTGTCACCTCCGTTTGATGTCCATACGTAAAATAATGCACAAGTTTTGACCACGATCTCAGAACAACGATGTGTATTTGTTTCCTGCTCAAGTTAGTTGTGGGCCAAAAAAGGCATGGGAATTGAGAAAATATAGAAAATACTTAGTAGCGAAGGGCGCTAGATGTTAGTAGTGACACATGCGCATATCTTTCATCAAATTATGTGAATTTTTATGTGTCAGAAAAATAAGAAAAAGATCTAGACAAACTACTCTTGAACTTGAAACAACCAATTAATTTAGCCTCAAACAATGATGTTGGTCACAGTTGCCCATCATTTGTCAAAACAGACAAATCTTTTTTTGTATCGGAATCCTTATAGATTGATATACATTTACTGTCATCCAAATTTCAAGGATTTAGCACAGTTTTGTGAAGATTGGCTGTGGCGTCACTGATATTTGTGTACATTTAGGCTGTGGGTTAGTTCAATCTCCACACCCTTGATGGCATAAAAAAGAGTTAAATAACCGAATAATATCAACTTTGAATCGGGGACCATACCTCAAAAGTCATTCTTTCCTTCATACATTGCTTAAATAGTGTTTTTCCACTATGAAATCTCGCCAGGTGGTGCGTGACTAGAACGATAACTCCACCTAGTGGAATTAGCGATTTTAATATTTTGGAAGCTGTCAATTGAATTATAATATAATGTCATAAATGATACAGGGCAAATATTGAGCACTTATCCAGCATGGCAAAAAACCGAGACACAAATAATAAATTTCAATTTTTCTACATCTAGACTATTCTGATAGTAGAAGTAGTAGTTTTATTGCTGTCAAAATTCAGTTCACCAATTATGATAATTGATAATTCATAGTTCTGGAAAACTCAAGATGTCTTTACGGTATTGACATCAATTTGAACTGTCCACTTGGTCAAAAAGTTCACTTAGACTTGCACAGTCCACATGCGCATAGGCGCTCTTCAGGGGGTGTCCGGGTCCATCTTCCAGCTTCGTACCAATGGTGGGTGGCTTCACAACTTAGTTCTCGAAATGACTGATCTTCATTTGTAATGCTACGTAATATCAACACAGCTGGGCTACAGGTATCTTGAGCTAGGTAAACCCCAGTCTCCAAGTTACTCCCCTGATACTCCTCTTGCCATCTGTTTCTTCTTTCTGAAGTGTGATCATTCACTTGACAAAGTGTTCTGGTGATGTCACAGTTTACCATGCTTGAGTGGTCGCTAGTCAAGCCCATAAACAGGAATGGACTTAATTTCTTTGGTCTCAATTACAGTTAATTGTGTTATGACCAGTAGTGCAACACAATTCAAAACATTGCAAATACATCAAGGTCACTGTGTTTTAAAAATTGAATCACCTGCACCATCAATCGAGCATCTGGTAAACATAGATAGATAGATAGATATCTGTCTGTCTTCCTGTCTATCTTCCTATCTTCCTACCTTCTCAGCTTGAAAATATGAACAATGATTTTTTTTTATTCAAAATTTAGTGCATGTAGGTTAAATCAAGTGCGTGGGGGGGGGGGGGGTAATATAGGCCTTGTGGATCAAAGAAATTAGGCCTCATTATATAAAAATGAAAAATAAAATACTTTTTTTAAATATTATAGGTGATTGAATGCCTATAAATTGTACCTGGTTAGGCTATCTTAATCTGCTTGTGTTATTATGTTGTGATGGATCCAGGATTTGGCCTTTGGTGACTGCATATGAGGACTGCAAAGTTGAAAGGAAGGTGGAGCCACAACCACATCGATCAAGACATAGCCTTTTGATAATCCACAAATACGTGTTCCATCTTTACTTTCTTGCAATGTCAATTAAAAGCCTCAGGTTTGTGCCAAGCTCTGAAACGCTGACTCAATATCATGTCGTAAAGCTTGGCAAGTGAGACCATCACACTGATCCCTCTATAGTTGTTGGGGTCTAGTCGGTCTCCCTTCTTGAAGATATTGAATACCCTAGCAAGTGTCCAGTCCGTGGGGTAGTTGTAATAGAAAACACAATTGAATATGTACGTTAAAAGTACAATCCAATTGTCGGGCAACAGTTTTAGTAATCCAGTGGGCATCAATTCCTGCAGCCTTGTTTGCTTTTAAGTGTTTCAGACAGTCAATCACTTCTCCTGGGGATATGGGATCATCAAGGATGGGTACATACTTAAGATAATCCACTTGAGAACTGTAGTCCTCTGGGATTAAGAAGGTTTTGGTAATGTTCGCAGATCTGAAGGCTGGCACAGAACGTCATTTGGAGAACTGAAGTGGCCATTCCAATTAATGTTCTGCCATAACTGCTTTGCACCCTTATTTATCAAAGTTCCGCAGCAGAAAAAACCTAATGGCTAATATGTAACTCAATTGACGCATGATTTGTTGGAAGTGTATGGCAAAACTGGCACCTGCACTAATAGCAGACTGTGACGCAATTGCCAAGTCCAATTGAGATATCCATGTATTTTCGCTGCTTGAAGGTTAGCTGGCCCTCAAGGTGTTTGTTTCCGTATACCATATGGTCGATAAGATCCTTCCCATTTAAATTGAATCCACTGTCTATGTTTTGCGTGTAGGAGATGCCACTGGTAAATTAAATACACTCAGGTCTTTAATCCTGGCATTAAAGTCTCCTGGAATAAGTAATTTGCCATCATATTTACAGGTCATCTCATGGATGCAGGATAATGCATTAGGAGAAAAATACAGTGTCTCTAGGGGGGATAGCCAAATATAAGTCTTTGGTGTTATAGGTCATTCTTGAAAAGCACTGCGAGGCCCCCTCTGTTTTCTTCACCGGTTAAAGAGAGACAAAACCCACGCGGCACAAAATTTATAGCTGAATTTAAGTTGCATATTGAGTGTTCTCTAACTGTTCAATATCGATCACAACAAATGACCGATCACTCTGAACGTCTGAACTAGATCAGGGACAACCTTGAATCCTGTTGGGGGAGCAAGGATTTTGACTTTTTTTGTAGGTCATATTAATCATAAGAATAAAATTCAAGTTTCCTATGCTTAATATAACTATAAAACACCAGATTTGAGCATTTAAAGTACTATTTTGTACGCCGCTAAGTTAAATTTGATGTTAATGCTAGCCTTGCATCAAACTGCACATGAAAATCAAAGAAGCTGACCATGTCATTTTGCATGATTTCACCAATTATAACTATTGTACATTACTTTTTGCATTGATCTTGAGTTTCACGCTGAGTTCATTATTAAATTTCAATGCTTCCTTAATCGAGAAAACTCAATTTAGGTAATATTTTGCGATTATTGCCATTAAACGTCTTATCTTTTTGTCATGAGTTATGATAATGTTATTACATATAAGATAAGATGATTCTAAGTGTTTTTAAGTATTATGATGAGAGCGTCTTTAGTCATGAATTGTTTCATGTAATTTGCTTTTTTTTTTGTTCAAAGCTTGATATAGCTTGACTTTCTAATTCGAGAAAATGCAACTCTCTCTCTCTCTCTCTCTCTCTCTCTCTCTCTCTCTCTCTCTCTCTCTCTCTCTCTCTCTCTCTCTCTCTCTCTCTCTCTCTCTCTCTCTCTCTCAACCAAAATATAGGTTTTTGAGGCTGCTGAATTTAAATCTGATGAGTTAAATTTGCTACACTTGACAAAAAATGAGTTATTAAAGATGGCAGCCAAAATGGCATCCGATAAATTGACATTGTTACAGCTTCTCGTATAATAAAGGGAGATCAACTATATTTTGTTCCGTTCTTTTTTTTCTTCTTTTTTTTAAATTCATTGTTTTTTTTTGTTTTTTTTTACGCCGTGACTATTTTGTTTTATCTGAATGACCAATCAGCAGCTAACGCGATGCTAGATGTTTCTTTGCATTCGTATGTGTTCAGATTCTTTCAAAATCAAGTTGTTTTCAAATAAACTATGTTTTAAATTTTTAAAATGAATTTAAAAAAAAAATTGTGTTTGACCAAATAGAATTTTTAAATTACAAATCATTGATTTTTTTTATTTTGGCCTTGATTTGAATCATCAGGCTATTATTTCTTGACTTAACTTTAAATCTTCAGGTAAACATCAGATCCTTATTAATAAATATAAGAAATGAAGGTAAAAGGTCATGCAAATGCGGAGACTTGCAATCTTGAGTCATCTGGCAATGTTTATGTATTATGTCATAAATTGTAGCTACAATGTGTCTAGTGTCACTATTTTGCTACAAATTAACAATATATTGGACATTAATTAATCAAGTACACATAACTTTAATCACAATACTTGGTCGCGACGAAAAATTGGGTCGGTCAGCTTACCATCTGCAGAATCAATTTGTTTTCTAGGCCTGATCAAGGCAGCACCTTGACCACTACATAATGGCATCTATTTTTACTTGGACACAACTACTGATGGGGAAGGCAGGGCAAAATGAAGACGCTAACTTTAAACCCTAATAGCTTAGAGTTCACCTTGTAACCACAAAATTGTTACAAAACTGTTAAGAGAGGACACATTTATCAGTTCAATAACAATTTATATATTGCATTACTTCTTTTAGGATGACCATGAAATATAGTAAAAGTAAAATGTGGTTTTGGCCCTTGTTTCCCCAATAAATTGGGTACAATGTGGGGCAAAATGGGGTACTTGGTTGAACATTTCCTGATATGTTTATTAAAGTATCCTGCTTCATACTATGGGCTTCAAATGTTAAGTGGCAAATAGTGGGCTGAAAAATGATGAAGTCCTCAACACTGTAAGTTAAAGCTATTTTCAGGGGTAAAAAACCAGTGATGCTACATCTAGTAACTCACCTGGATAACTCATGTTTTCTGAGCTCCTCATTATTTTTCTTTTGTTCTATCCTGTTATGTAATTAATTATTATTTTATGGCAAAAAAGAAAAAGTGGGCAAAATGGGGAAACAAGCTATGGTATTAAGATAACCCTATTTTGCCCACCCTGTCCTTTGTTTATGAAACCAAACGGCAATAACAAATTATTTCCATAATACTCAAATTGTTTTACTAAAAATCAACCATAGTAATTGCTCTACCAGACTGAATGGGATTTATTAATAAATAAAGTTCAATAACCTATCAATTACAATTTCCAAAAAAAGTAAACAATTTAAGAAAAATAGCAATTTTTATTTTTCAAGGCATACTAACAGAAAGTGTGAGCATCATTCAAAATGGCTGTCATTGAAGTCTTTGTGTTATCTTTAGTTACTTTATGATATTTAAACTGGTAGCTGTACTAACAAGAAAAGCTCTCTTTAAAAAAGAGACCTGTATCAGAATTGGTTAACATAGTCTGGACATGCAAATAAAAATTAAAAATGAATTGAATTTTTGTTAACAGACTAAAGGGTATTAGTTGCAGGTAACAGATACTGACAAGGTATAATGTCAAAATATTACAATCAATTAGTTTAGTTCATATAAATTTATGTCTTTATTGCCGAACATGCTATAAAATGTACTTTTCCATAGATCCTCGCTACTCTTGCCTAGCTATCCACAACTGTCTGCAAATCGACCATTTGCACCATCTATAGTATAAGTATGCCTAATTATAAAAAGCGACCTTTGCTTGTTAGTCATACTATGAAGAAAAAAAAAATATATATATATATTTCAAACTTTCCTGCTATTAAGTTGCATTGAATTGTTTTATAGTTCTCTTTTTAATATACCTTAATACATTTAGCATTCTGAAATTTGCAAAAAAACAGAAAAATTTGACAGGTTTTGCAAATCTAATAGAATAATTCAGATCCAAATTAAAAAATATATAATCATGTTTCATTTTTTCACATTAACATACTGCTGTTTAAAACAGTTTGAGAAATAATTTCATTTCAACATTAGTCTATTTTGTAATTACTTGAAATATGACAAATCCAATTTGTGTTATTACACTGTTTCACTTAAGAAAGAGTGAGAACAGTGTGTGTGGCCAGTTTCATTTATTTTATAGGTGTGTGGGTGTGTCACTCAACTGGCCAATCATAGCCAGTTGCCTGCAATGGAATGACCACTGCCACACTGACATACAACAGCAGCATCACAAGCACAAATTCATGATGGATTTTTGTTAACAGCTAAAGAGCGTCATAGTTACCATTCAAATCACATTAGTTTTCATAGGAATGAAATAATGTAAGTAGATATTAAGATTTTGTTGAGTTGCTAGGCATTTTACATGATGGGCCTCCAACAGATATTTGTTGAAAACCTTCACCAGCATTCACCCCAAAGACCAAAATGAACCATGTCAATTTCCATGAAATCAGACTAACATGGATAAGTCTATTGATGTTTGAGGGGGAACTGTTAGGATTTAATAAATACCTTGGTACAATAAAACCAGGCACTTTTGACATATGGTCCTCAATTCAAACTTGCTTCATTTTATTCAAGGAAGACACATGTGCCATAGTTAGGTTATTTAAGCCAATTTTAAGGATGTGAAGATCAGTGATCTGGCCACAGCTTAAATGTACACAGCAATCAGTGATGTCCCTGGCAATCTTCACAAGGCTCAGAAGATTAATTGTAAAACCAATCTTAGTAAGTATCTATATCTCTCTGAGTTCTGCTAATTATAGGATATGTTATGGATTGAGATTCTGATACAAAAAGTAAGAGAATTTTTGCCCCTTGACCCCATTTTGCCCCGCCTACCACTACTGTAATTACAATTATGTTACTTCCAACTGTATGAATGACTAGATCAAGTATCTTGTTGAACTATAAACTGCAGGCTCCTGCACTAGTTTAAGACTATCTTAGACAGCAAGTTAAAATATTGCTATATTATGAATTATTTTCAACGACAGATAACTAAGAAGACGATATATATTTTCCAGGCACTATTATTGATTTTCATTCTATGTAATCATGAATAATTGTTGAGGATGTTATCATCAAACACAACGAATAAATTTTACTGATTATCTTATCTATGTCTTCTTTATATACATTGCAAGTTGATCAAACCTATGTTAGTACTGGCATCACCACTAGAATGATTGCTTCGGTCTCTGTTTTTTTTTTTTTGTGCATTGGATTTTCATCCAGTGCACCAAGTTCCAAGCCAACATTGGTGCAAGATTGGTACACCTTGAATTCAACTGTGCAGATTGGCATCAAACCATCAATCAACTATGTGGGTGAATTTGGCTACCTGAAGCATGTGATGAGTGGCAAATACATCCTCCCTGATGGGGGGCTATGTCCAAATGATGAGAACCTTTTGCGCATCGGAACTAATTCAGTTGACAAACCGAATATGTTTCGCTTTGTTCAAGTAGTAGGTCATTTGGGGTAAGTCTCTCTTCTTTATTTACACTAATTATAAATCCTACATTATTTCTGCTGATTACATTCCTTGTTGAGTCAATATCTGACAGGAATGCTAACAGGGTTAAGATTATTGCCATACACATTGTGGGTCTCCTACTTGCCTCAGCATGGACTCCAAGTACTGGTTGCATATAAATGCCTGATCGTATGTATTAGGCTGAAGCAAATAACATTACTCGTCTATTATTACAGATACATTGAGCACCAGTGCGGCAGGGTAGTTCATCCAAAAGGAGGCAGTGCCACTCCGTGGCAAAGCACAAGAACTGTCTTGCACAAAGACCGCCATGGTGCAGCATATTTCTACTTTGATGAAGAGGCTGAACATATCGTTCATACTGCTGGAAGAATCTTCCATCCTTATTACGGAAATGCAAATCCATCTACAGGAACTCAAATTCGTCTACATAGTGACATCCATGGAGCAGCAAAGTAGGCTTTAAAAAATTGACAAAACCATCAATAAATGCTCCAGTTCGGATAAGGTCACCACCCAGTTGAAATTTTAAACCTAATTTACGTATATGAATTTCAAAGTATTTTCTTTAGCATATCATAATATTTTAAAAATTAAATTTTTTTTTGTTTTTGTGCTCTCATTTTCATTAGTACTAAAGCGGTAATGAATGAATTTCTGAAATGAAATTACCACTGACATTACTGAACATTGAAAATTTCCCCTTAGGTGAGGGAACAGTAAATAACATATTCTGTTTTTTCTGTTTTATTATTTTTGTACAGAATTGAGAAGGCATGACCTCATGAATAATCAGCACCACCTTAAGGATCCAACTAGAATACTATAGGAAAACCACACTAGTCACTGATCTTTTTTGATCTGGGACGACTGTGGTTTCCTTTTATTCCCAATTAATTTCAGCAATGTGGAATTAAATTTTCTTTTTATCGGATGAAAATTGACGGAGTTATCAAATAAAATGTACACAAAACTAGGTAATATTTTACGGGGGCAAGCATTTTGTCTTTTTTTGGGAGAATTTCCTTATTTGGGCATCACATGAACGTCATTCCGTGTGGTATGAAATGCCGATCACCCGGCCCGTATCACTCAGTATTTCAAGTGATAAATCTGAAATTGGGGAATAAATAATATCATCTTTTTTTATACTTCTTTTGCAGATTCAAGTTTGAGCCTTCTGCTTATCCTCCACCTGTACTGACTGGTCGGTGGGTTGTCCTGTTCGCAGTCATTGATCCCATTTCTGAGCACAGCTATTCGATTCAATACCATATAGGAAAGTCCATCACAAAGCAAGCCACTGAAAAGACGATGTGGAAGGTATATTTTACTCTCAATTTTCATATCTTCATTACATTGTTGCAATTAAATAAAAGGCCCTGCAGGGAAACCCGACCTCACAACTTCCTCTCAAATAACAGAATGATATTTTAGACCTAATAGAGTTGCCACCATTGTACAATGTAACGTTTGTGAAGTAAACTGAGTTAATTTCTGATATTAAAAAAGTTTCAGTTTAGTTAGGTTCAGTACTGGATGCAGGTTTTGTAGATACCCTATATACAGATCTTCATTTATTCCAGTTAACTCCTTCTTGCTGCTTAAATAACCTAACCTTTGCCACTCAATAGTAATAGTGACTACAATTATTCTTCAAAAAATTGCATGGTGACCAGAATAGTCAGATTGTTGCAATAGGCTACCTTGTTGTTCTACAATCGTAGGCTTAAAAGAGATTATTTCTTCTTATTTCTTGCTATTCTCTAATTTTTTTAATAGGTTTCCGCACAGACTGGGTTCAGTTGGTTCAAAGCAAGTGCAGAGTTTAGCCGCATGGCTTGCATCTCACAGACTAATACATGGGAAGTGCAGATTCAGAGCATTTACACAGTGAAGGTAATTGAAAAATATTCAATTAAAAGAAAATAGGTCTGGTATAATTCCAATGTTTTTGCTGAAACTAATATAAATAACATTAATAAATATATGTTGTGAGACATCTTTGATGGAAGTACAAGCAACAAGCAATAATATATTCCATTCGATTATATTTGGTATTTTGATGATTAGACGAAATTCACAAATTGATAAACAGATCGAACATAAATAGTAAGCATGCTGTACATTAAGAAACAGTTGTAGATTTAATGCATTTAATACAAAACTTTTAAATAAATCTTATCTTTTTCATATACATGTGAACAGGTGTATCCTGGACAAACGTCAGTCACTTGGCAGTGGATTTTTGGCTCAGAAAGGCTCGACGAAGGTTACCAGTTCAGAAGTACCATCCTCGGAGACACTAATGACATCAACAAGCCACCAAATATCGACCCAGAGACCTACCCCAGCAATTGTTGACTGGTTGAAGCAGATGCATCAGATGTGATTATGATGATTTAAACCTATGATTGGGTCTATTTAATATCCTTTTTTTACAGTCATATGTTTTTACTATGTGACAGCAAGTGCGAAGCAGACAAAATGGTGAACAACAAGTCCAATCTCGGATGTCGGTCTGATTAAAACATGTCCAATTTCTTTATCAATATTGAAAAATTTGTGTTTATTAATAACGAATATCAGGTACAATTGGCTAACTTTTTGCTGAAAGCTATGGAAATAAGAAAACAGTTACTTTTTGTTATTTAGACGTCACATATTTAAGCACTAAAATGGAGGGACATATAAGCCCTTATGGGGCTTGGTGGTTTATGTTCCCACGTCTGATGTTTGTATTGTAATGTAAAACCACATGTCAATAAAGATAAATAAATAAATAAAAAATATACCTATTTGTCATAAATATCGACATTTTTCATGGTCATCAAGAACAATCAAAGAAAACAAGGAAAATATTGCAAACAATAAATCAAATTTTACGGAGGGCGACATTATCAGTTAGAAAATTTGCATTTTGTCCCGTTCTATGCTTAGTCATTCATTTTGAATAATGCTGTACAAACTGAAAATGGTGCTTTTTCACATCCGGTTGGCAAATGTAACCAATGGCTTCATTTTGGAAAAAGACGCATTAAACTGTCTTCATTGTGAATAGCGGGTACCTTAAACCCTTAAACTTCATTTTAACCCTAATTTTAAAGGTCCCGAAACAAAGAAGAAGGAAAAAAACAATAGATGAACAAAAAAACCCCCCACGTTAACGCTATACCTGATTAGGCTGGTATTTGCCATTGAACTTAATTTCAGCTGGGCATAAAGTAGATATTGTTAGATAGTCAATAAACTGCATATGACTAGTGGGTTATTTGTATCCCATCGCATATCAGCTCACCTTTTTAATGTGACAAATCTTCATGGATGTTATGATAAATAATTTCCTTTGTCTCTGTCATTGAACCTCATTTCCTTTTTTTTTTCTTTTTTTATCAAGAATTATTGCAATTGTTAATGTTATCACATTCAAGAATAATACACTGTACATCAACTGCTTTCTTATCATATTTAAAGTGTTAATAAATATTTCCAATTGCTATTGAGACTGCTTTTTATCATCATTGCGCACTTATGATACTATTTGCTGTAAAAATGTTATGTCCTGGAATCTGAACGGAAATGTAAGAGGTCATACGATATCTCATTAAATCAAATAAAGTTTTGTTGTCTGGAGTTGCTTATGTACAAAAAGGCTATTACGATGTATTTCCTTGTAGTTTATTTAATGTGTTACTCATTGAATTAAAGCACTGTAATGTTCGTAGACAGATTAATGTAATGTCTCACACACTGGCATTTACAGCATTTGCTTGGGATTAATCATTTAAATGACATGTTGGGTGGAACAAGTCACAACTTTCACATCTTTCAGAAAATCTTGATAATTTCTACCACCCGGTAATTCCCAAATTTTTCTCACATGGCTACATTATTCCCCAAGAATTGGGTAATTAACTCCTGATTCGATGTCATGCATATGTAATGAGCTACTACCTTAACTTCAAAAACTTTTACTTGAGAACGTCAACTTCAAAGTCTATCAGAACAGAACTAACCAAGTGGCATCTACCATGGATATCACTTGTAAACAAACGAAAAATTCGAAGAAGAGAACGCCTTTTTATTTTTACAAGGGCAAAGAGAAAGAACCGCCTGAAGGATTTGCAGCTGTACCGAAAATGCTGGAACAAGACAGTCAAAGACACTCATTGTGCCCATGAAGCTATGTTAGCAACTGTATAAAAAGCAGCAGCCTGAAGGCGAAATTCTTCAGTAACTTACAAATGTGCAGAACAGAAAAGACGGGCATTTAAGTTCTCTACACCAATCGAGGTTACCACACTATCCACCCACTGGCAGCATCACCTTCACCCAGCAAGAAACTGAAAAACAAGAAAAGCTGCTTGTCCTCATGAGTTACCAGCTAGAGTGTTATGACGCAAATAAAAAGCTGATAACAAATAACGGTTTCTAAAGAAAAACTTTATATGAACTAGTGGCAGTCATATTTCTGATAACTGGTTCTTCAAAAAACCTTCACAAGGAAGTTAAAAATAATCAAACAAAAGACTACTTGATAAAAATATTTGAGATGCCAAATTTTTTTCTTCAGTTCCATAGTATGATTCAAAATTATTGTCCACCTATTTGTTGTCATATTTTCCCATAGTAGTACTGTTAGTGGTAGTAGTTGGTTTTATTTGTGATTTATAAGTAAATAAATAGATACATAAATAAATTAAGATACATGTACAGATTATGCATTACAATAATAATTTTGAATATCGTGGACAGCTAAAGCACTTGTATAACATGGACAGGTCAAAATATTTTATTTTCCAAAGTCAGTCTGTGGGTATTTTTGCCTCACAGGTAAACTTATTGTGAATTCTTCTAAAACACGTTGTTCTGTCTGAATGGTAGTTCTGCATGGACATAGTCTGTTCAGTCTCTAATATAGTCTGGGATCTATTTAGTAACATTGGGTTTAACTTAATTGTTGGACATGTCACAAATTTTAATCTTGAAGTTGCCTTAAATTGAACTGTATGTCGAAGTTCATCAAGACGACCAGTAATAAACCTTAGTTTCCTGTTATCAGCTCTTCAATGTACTTGGCTATTATCTTTTAATGAGATCCAGTACGTACATCAAAGGGTCATCTGAATATGTTTTACAAAGCAGAAAAAGGTGGTAATTATAAATCTACTATGCAGAGTTCATTGCATGTAGTGATTAGCACATCTTATAAAGCTTTGATTGCTAGAGATTTAGTGTTCAGTTGATCCAACTTGCCCAAGCATAAGCAATACTTGCCATAAAACAAGCATATACCTTTCTCTTAACACCAAAGGGCATATCGCTGTTTTATTTAAAAATGACACTAGTTTCAGCAAGTGCACATGAGCTGTCCATCTTGTGAATTTATACTCAAAGTGCCTTGGTCACTATTGGTGCCATTTAATTTACTTGGTTTTTCATCATTGTCATTCCTTGACTCTGGCAAAAGTCCAAAAGGACAGTCACTTTGTTCTTGGACTGGTCTCGATTTGTAGCTAAGATGACCGTATCATCCATTAACACTGTGTGGGTCAACTCACAGGCCAGCGACCTAATTATGTACATGTTTTGCTAGTTTACTCATTTAAAGTAATTAATCAATTACTCTTATAGTGTATGGGCTGGTTTATGGCATTAAAGGTCTAACATTGAAATTACAGAATAATCAGATGTTCATGTGCTGAGTTAAAGCAATTTTTGTTCCGACAAGCAGGCAATTCAGAAATTGCCTAAACTAAAAAAATATGAATCCATTTCTCGTTTTTTTGAGAGAAGATTTCTTAATTCCATACTCAGCCTATCACCTACATATTTTACTCAAAAATTGTTTTTAACTAGGTAAACTAGCAAAGAGTTTACATAATTAGGTTGCTGGGCTGTAGGTGACAACACACAGTGTTAAGAGCAGTGCATGCCATCCATAGTAGCCATCTGAATGAGTTTGTTGACATATTATATGAACAAAAAGCATGAAGTTGGTGAACCCTGTTTCACACCTACAACAGAGGTTATAATTTCCATTCCCAGGATACTCCGAGACACCCTTTACATAGCTACAAGAGCGGGTAGCATGAACCTTCCACATCCCATATCATTTAAACACATCATGAGTCTTTTGTGTCCACAGCCTTTGCGATTTTTTTTTAACATCTTCAGCCTTGAAAAGTTCCAGAGGCTAGGGTAGAAGTTCATGAACACTGCTTTCATCAACGTTGTAACAAATACAATCCATGGTCCAGGAAGGAGAAGAAATAGCCTAGGGCAGTTATGAGGTACTGCATTGAAGGGGTGGGCTGTGTGTCAGAACGTCAAGGAACGTCAAGGCACGTCACTCTAAATTCATGTCTCCACGGGTATTTGGAATTGGTAAAAATAAGCCAGCAATGAGTTTAAGATATGAGTTTCATTGTTATATGTAACAGTCTCAAACAAATGTTTGTGATTGATAAAGTTATTTCTAGAGGTGTACCAGGATCGGGTATCGGTATCGGCCGATACTGGGTCCTGAGTATCGGTTCGGTGGATTGGTTTTAAATGAGGCCGATACCAAGTACTAGCCACACCCCCTATCAGCAGCGCCCCCTATGAGCCGAGTCAGTCAACCGTAGCGCGTATTATATGATTATGTAAACCATAAACTGTATTCAATAAAACAAGCAGTGCACGAGATGAAAAATTGACAATTACAAAAATATTATGCTACAGATATACATGAGCTACAATCACGTTTTTATCATATTTGTCATTATTTTTACTATTTTTTATTATAACTGCATTATACCTTTGATGCTGTATAAATAAGTATATTTAAGTTTGTAGTATGAATCACGCTTGTATCTATAATTGCTGTACAAACAGCAATAACTTGCTGAGTTAAAAAACATGCGCAAATAACTATCTTTGCATTATTTAAGTGTTGTATGTATTATTAGTGTAACTTGCATAATATCAGTTGTTGAACTGTGGCAATACAGGGTTGCGTAATACAAGAACATTTAGTTTTAATCCCCGACAATGAGATAAGATTTTATCTCACACCATTGTATTACTCTCTAGTTGTTATTAAAGTAAAAATTGTATAATATATGCACATGTCATGAACTAATGACAGCTTAGATAATTGTCAAAATAACAAATAAACACAAATTTTTATGTAAAATTTAAGGCAATACTGAGAATAATCGGCAAGACACAGTTGACATCAGCCAGCGTCATTCTAATAATTGGCCCAGTTGACTATTGTTCTCACCCTATATTTGGACAAAGCTAGAGCAAAACGGTGAACAATTACCGTGCAATAGTGTGGCAGCCAGTATTGGTATCGGTATCGGTATCAGCCGATATCTCTTCACAGGATCGGTATCGGTATCGGTTCGGTAAATTTGTGGATTGGTACACCTCTAGTTATTTCATTGTTTAGACACAGTTTATTGTAAACTATATCTTTGAAAAAAAGAAAGAAATTGTATTGTTTAAATTTAAAAAAACTAATTAAATGATGTGCTTCAAAGTCTGATAGGAGATCACTGAAATTTATAATTATCCTTGTGTGAGTGACAATTTATAAAATTACATCATTTCATTGCAAAAATAAACAAATACTGTTTTTTTTAATGGTCTTTTTGATGCCCCCTTAGGTAATATTGAAAAAAATTCAATTGACATTTTTTACTGAATGCACAATCAGCCATATACCATGTTTCAGCCTTAGCGTGTGACCAGTGCTCATCAAAACATGCTGTGACCAAGCGTGTGCCTTGGTTTGACCTGTATTACAGGGTTTGATAACATTAAGATAATATTTTACAATGAATATTTATTTGTGAAATTCAGAGTTTGATTTATAATTGTAAAATAGTTTTATAAAAACCGTCACTGATTACATCCTCTTGATTTCACCCTCTCAGGTTTATTGTTTCAGAGATACATGCGTAATAACCAAGAGTTGCATGACCTTTGAACCGGCCAAGTGCAACTAAAGCAGACATCTGTGATAAGAAAACTTTGAAACGTCAATAAATATATTTTTTTTTCATATTTTTATAATTTGCAGATATTCATCAGCAGATATAATATCTATATGACCTGCATATGTACAAAGCAGTATCCAATTTTCAACATTGAAATCATTTGACAATGAACTAATGAATATCAACATTTAAATTTATTGCTTAAACTACTTTCAATAAACACTGTGTGTTGTCACCTCACAGCCCGGCGACCTAATTATAACCATGTTTTGCTTGTTTACTCATATAAAGTAAATCAATCAATTTCTCTTATTGTATATAGGTTGGCTAATGGTATTAAAGGTCTAACAATGAAATTAAAGAATAATTAGATGTTTTTGTGCTGAATCTACACAATTCTTGTTCTGACCAAGAGGCAAATACAGTTCTCTTGCATTTTGAAGAGAAGATTTCTTAAGTCAATACATACACTATCGGCTACATAGTTTAACCAATTATATTGTTTAAGCAAAAAATTCCCATAATTAGGTCACTGGTGATGGCACACAGTGTAAAGCATACGTCAGTATGGTGCTGCAACACCAAAGAATTATGAAACTTTGACTATTGAGAAAAAATATCGTAGTATTCAAACACAACTTCCATGCCACAACTGAGGTCACACTGTGGGCAATGAAAGTGTGCTCTGAAATGCGGTCAATTACAGCAAAGATGACTTCCCATTGACCACTCAGTTTTGATTCACCTCCTGATCCGTCCTCTGCTACAAACTCAAACCTAAAAGATAAATATCCACAATTACAGCCACCCATTTCCATAAACCGAATAACTTAGATTAAGCGGTTTTGTACAGCAAGAAATAAGCTCTGTATATTTTGGGAAATAGTGTAAAGCCCTAACCATGTCTGTGCCATACTCATACACTGTACATGTACTCATGTAAAAACTTACCTTTTTGCATCATATTTTGGTTTCCTCCGCTGGATTCAATTGATCCATATTCACCCAGAACTTTCCTCCAATATGAACAATTCTTTTCTCTACTTCGTCAAAGTACCACAAGGCACCAGAGTGGTGATCGGGTGCATGATCAGGTATCTCTCATCTGTGGGACTAGTGCTCTCTCCCTCTAGGTGTCTCCACAATGATGCTCAATATATCTACAAAATATTTTATATATAAGTACCTTAACTGACAAAAAGCAACAGTGCATGAGACCTCAGGGATTTGCATATTACAAGATTGATAATATTGTGAAAAGTACAACTTTTAGATTATTATAATTTAATCAAGAAACACCCAGCACAAATAAGCTATAATTAATATGCTAAGAATGAGCAATCAACTAAAAAATTACCCAATACAATCACTTTTTTTCTATACCATCAGTTATTGTTGTTATTGTTGTTACCCTCTACTCAACCCAGTGAAACTCAACATTCTCTTCTAGTTGTTCCAATTTTAGCCCCATGATTTTTTCTTGGGCAGTCGAGAACTTCAGGTTGAATGTTTTTGACAGTGTTCACATAACCATTGATTTTGCAGGAACTATTTCTGGTTGCGTCCTCAGTGAATGCCAGTCCCGTATTTCTGTGCCAGATGGTGCATCTAATCTTTCTTCTGTGATTTGCCTGTTTTGTAATGCTAAAAAAAAAGAAATGAAAATGTCAAAGCGTGACCATAGATTACAGAATAACCTACATCCTAGCTCGATGTCGATCACATGAGGAAATTTTCCTTTTTACATTATAAATACTGTGGCATAGCTGACTTGGCAAGAGCCTCTTTGTGATGTTAAGGAGTGTCACAATGCTTGGGACAAAAATTCTGAATGTCAGGGAACACAGTATACTGTAACTCATTAGAAAGTGTCCATGTTTCACTGACATTACAGCAAAACACGATAAAATGCAGTGAAAGTCGGTGCAACGCTGATAGACACCAGCAATAAACGTTTAGTTATTCATTTATTGAATATATTATAATTAAAAGGAGGGCTCAATCAGTTGGACTTCTTAATTGAGGCTCTTTATCTAACAAAGACAAACAAATAAAAAGTAATGAAAGGTACCTATATATGCATTGGCAAGTTTTTTTGGAAGCTAAATCATTCCGGAGGCGACTCTCTTGGTCAAGCAATGACCAGTCAAAACTAACCCCTTGGTTGCCTTCTTTTTTCATTCTTTTTCTTTTTTGGTTCAACCTGTAAGTTAGGTGTAATGTAGTGGTAAGAAAATACAAGATGTACTGATGTAGCCTTGAGCGACTTTCCTGTAGAGTATTTCTCTGTGTGTAAAAACCTACTATACATTTCCTAACTGACAGGAATTTGGAAATTTGCACCATTTTCTGTATCCTCATATCAAACAAGTTCTTATTTTCAATCGCTTCAAGATTTTTTAAGGCAGTGTTTCACAAAACTCAATAATAACCACAATCACAAGCAATCTTCTGATGATCATGGAAAAATTAATTACTCCACGTGACTGATCTGCTTAAAAAAAACACCATTGCCATGTAACAGATATTTGTCCAGGTTTCACCTAGCTGTATAACAATCGCTGTACTGGATTTAAAAGAAAAACATATGGTGACCTTTGCCACCAGAAGATAAGAATTATTTAACTAGTTTATATTTAGCTACCATGGGAACTGCAATAGGTCGAAATAACCAAAACAAGTGCATGAAGGTTAAAGTTGTGTAACCACTCTCCACCCAAGCTCTTCTTAATGACAACAGATTTATTTCTCAAATTAAATGGTCTGATGATAGAGAGATAAATCAGTGTGTGTGTGTGTGTGTGATTAGGGCTTTACCTGTATTTCTTCACCAGTTGGGCTAATTAGGACAGGCATAGACCATGACAAGGAGACAAAGGAGGAAACAGCCATCCAACTTAGGCTTGACCAGGAATCGAACCCGGGACCCAGCGGTTGAAAGCCCAGAGCGCTACCTCTGAGGTAGGCCCCCGCCCCTTAGAGAGAGATAAATCAGCAAAACTTAAATACAGAGAAGTGATAATTATAGCCGAGGACAGCAGATAAAAGCCAATTTTAGGCTGTTTTATTTACATCATGTAACGAGGATGAAACTTGGCAAAAGTTTTCTTGAGGGGATGGCAAGTAATGCTAGATATGGAGGCACCATCAATTATATGTCCACCGCTGGATAAACAATTTTATAGTATAAGCTTCATCACAGAGCAAATCCAGCCCTTGAAATGATTTCATTTTACTGCATTTATATCTCAAAGCCTTAAAATTACATATACACAATCATTTGAAGACTGAAAACTCGAAATTTTATGAAAGTAGATATACTTAAAATGCTTGGGAAATTTTACTGTCTGCCAACAACAACTTCTATGAATACAACATTCCAAGTTCATTCCAAGATCATATCTAACACAATAACAAAGAACATATGACCAACTGCATGCCATTCATCTCCTGTTAGAAACTCATTAATCTTCTTCTTTTTTTTTCTTTTTTTTTTTGAGACAAGATTATTAGCTGCTAACCTGTATTGTTCACCTTTCACCTGCCCTTTGGAGTTGGTGATTTGAAACTGCCAGGTAATATATATGCCCCACACCACATCTAAGCAGTGATTTACAAGGTGCACTCGGTGAAGGCAATATTATTGCATTGGCTGAAAACAGCAATTTTCTGGAGAAACCATGTGCACAAACATCATCGAAGACCCCAGCCCAAGCTGAATTAGTTTCCTGTTTCATAACAGGATCCAGTTTGCTCACGTGCAAATTCAAGGACCTGATGGTTTATCACTGAGACCAGAGAGTCATCAATGGCCAAACTATGAAGAACCAGGATTTATCTTGATATTGGTTACCAGCTTGTTGGATCATGCCTAAGAGAAATAGCACATTCGTCAGGAATCAGATTGTGTTGCAGGAGTTTGTTCATAATGTAGTTTCAAAGACAATTGTTAAGAAACAGTTACTACTGGAATATATGTCAATGTGGATCTTGTATTTTTTGCATACGAAATAACCTGTAACTTTACTAAGAACATTATATGTCATTTCTCATATCATTTGTAAATTTTTGTCATCCTGTTGTTTTTGCTATTTTATTTGTCGGTTAAAAGCTACTGTAGCTTATGTTCTTTGTTTTATTGTCACCACCGACTGTAAATAAAGTTTTATCTTATCTTATCTTATCTTATCAAACTATTAATCAGATGAGCTACGTTAGGACCACCCACCATCAATCTGCAAAAGGCCGCTGGCCTAATTGATTCACCGTCTATTTTCACCAAAGCATTCCGATGACCAGCCGCTAAAAAAAAATAGGGAAGGTAGGTATTGGGAAAAAAATCGAAATTTTTTTATAGATGGCCGCCACTTTCTCACCGTACGACATCAAGACACAGCTTCTGTAGAGTATTTTTAAGATCCCATTTTACTTGTTGTCTATGAATAATAAAGTACCAACACTAACTTTTAGTCATATCCTGCCCAAAGAAGCATTAGTGGCTACCGGGCCAGTGATGTATATTTATCTATTTTACATGTGTGGTGCAGTGTGCAATACTGTGCATGAATGTGTTGTATAGAGCTTTATCTCAGCAATATTATGACTGTTTTAGCGAGTCTGAGTTCCTCTTACTAACTACCTCCTATCCAATGGTAGCTCCCTTGCAGAGGCCCCTCTTCACTTGTATTACAAGGAAATTAAAATATCTGAATCTGAATCTATGAATTAAAACAGGCTATTGTGGCACTTTATGCAATTAATCAAGTAACAAAAAGTAACTATTGTAAAGCAAAAAAAGTAACTTTGAATGACAATGCTTCAAATTTTGTCTTGGCCTAGTCATGGGAATATACAGTCTTGTGTACAACAAAGCTTTGTACTGGCATGATTGTTAAAGGGAGCCATCTGGCAAAATTCTGGTGATTACATGTACATGTAGAGAACCATGGAACCACATTTACCTTTTGACTTGTTGTACTATTTAAAGTCCCCATCTCTGGTATCCAAATAAACTAAAGAGCCGCCTCGAGAAGAATGTAGGGGGCGCATGTTGTGCCCAGTGGGTACACGAAACACGCAATGATTCTGCTTTTCCATGTGATGCACTCCCTGCATCATTGCAGCATCAATATGGCACTCAGTCCCTCCACTGCATTCCATCTTTTACCCAGCATATTCTGCAATGCATTGTCAACATTAAGACTTGCAAGTATCTTCACCAAACGTTGATTTCCGCTGTGGTTGGGAAAATGTCACTGAATCTGAATTGCTATGTCATAAATAGGCTGATCCACAGCCATGACTGGGACCTGCGCATCATTTGCCTATTGTTCTCTTTATCATATCCTTAATAGAGACAAAGGCTGAACATTATGGTCACACATAAAAACTGCCTGGGCAGCCTCACTCCGATGGGTTAATAAGCAACACAACTAAAAACTTTTGACATTTTTTTTATAACCTACCAATCTAAAAGATGTGCCTCTTGAATAGGCCCCATGTGAGGGAAATGTCTATTTTTGATCAACATTTCCAAGGCACATGTGTTACGTACTAATATGTGATCTTGCTTTGTTTTTCTCATATCAACAACAGCCTCAAGCTCTAAATAACTAAATAAATTATAGATTTACTGCTAATCAACATTCAAAAATAAATTTTCCACTGCTTAACTAATATAAATTGATGTGCCACATGATATTGTACCTCACCTTGGTTATATATTGAAACCAGAGTAATACCCAAAATGGCTACTGGCAGCAATCTTGGATTAATAGCTTACATGCCTATAAGCTTTCATACTTTCACATTTTTTTTCCATCCAGATTCATTTAGTGGACCTAAAAACAAAGGTGCTTCCCTAGTCATATGTTGTAATATTGTGATTTTGTAGGCGCCATTTTAGAATCGACTGTCATCGTGAATCTGGCCTTTTTTTTCAAAGATGGTTCTATATCCAATTTTTCTAGGAATATTTTGCAGAGCATTTAGGCTTAATTTCAAGCTTGTTACAAGATGCTCATAAAGGTTTCGCCTAGATCTGCTAGACTATTAAAATAAGATTGAATATTAATGACATAGTGAGATGGTATGAGAAATAACATAATTGTATGTGTCCATTCTTATATTGAGAATCGTGTTTGTTTTGATTACTCAACAATGATTCTACTATTACCTTGCATTCAGACTTTTTCACATGAACCATTTCAATGTCAATGAACTTTTTTTGCTTTGATTCACGTTACTGGAACATGTGACAATTTATCGATATATGGCCATGTGTTAATTCTCCATCAATCTGTAATCTATACTCACATTTTGACCTTATCACTTCTAGCAAATCACAGAAAACAGACTAGAAATAATTTCATATAAATACAGAGCTACTGCTTTCCTGTAACAGTCAGTTGTTGGGCTGTAACTTCTGACAGGATGCTGTGTGTGACTTCTGCCTTACTTCTCAGTTGCGTTGTACTGTCATTCAGTGCACCATCTGAAACGGTAATACGGGACTGGCATGCCCTGAGGACACAGCCAGAAATAGTTCCTGCAAAATCCACTGGCTATGTCAGTCCACGAGGAACCCTGAGGCATGTGAACACTGCCAGAAACATTCGACCTGAAGGTCTTGACTGCCCAAGAACAAATCACTGGGCTAAAATTGGAACCACTGCTACAGAAGAGAAGATAAAGTTTCGCTGGGTCCAAGTAGAGGGTCATCTTGGGTAACAAAATGATTCTTACTACTTTATTAATAGCAGATATTACCAGATAACATTGCAGTAATTGACAGATGTAAAAATGAAGTGCAATACCTTCTAGATAGTGTGATTATATTGGGTAATATTTGAGATTGCTCCTTGTCAGTAAAGTTAGTTATTGCTTGATTTTGCTGGGCATTTAACGCTCTTTGTCAGTAAAGTTAGTTATTGCTTGATTTTGCTGGGCATTTAACGCTCCTTGTCAGTAAAGTTAATTATTGCTTGATTGTGCTGGGCATTTATTGCGCCTTGTCAGTAAAGTTAATTATTGTTTGATTTTGCTGGGCATTTAACGCTCCTTGTCAGTAAAGTTAGTTATTGCTTGATTTTGCTGGGCATTTAACGCTCCTTGTCAGTAAAGTTAGTTATTGCTTGATTTTGCTGGGCATTTAACGCTCCTTGTCAGTAAAGTTAGATATTGCTTGATTTTGCTGGGCATTTATTGAGTAAATTATAATCAGCTCCAAGGCTGGACCCGTTCAGTTGTATTTTTCACAATATTATTAATCTCTTATATGAAATCCCTGAGGTCTCATGTACTGTCATTTCTTGTCATTAAAGTTAGTTGTAGCTTCTCATTGTGACAACATGACTTAATTTAAAGTGCCTAGGTACTCATCGAAAGCATTGCACTGTACAGCTGTTCACGTATATACTAATTGTATATAAAAACGTCAGCAGACGTAGTAAGGAGCAACACAGGCGCTTGTAAAACTATGCATTGCATTTCTTCGCTATTCAATGTTCAATGTCATCATAGACACACTGGCCTACAATCTGCTAAAATTGCTCGATGCTACAATAATTACTCTTTATAAAAGTCTACAGGCACGTTAAAAGCTGGTTTCAGACATAAAATTAACCTCTCTGTTATTTCGGGTTTTTTTTCTTGGCTTTGTGTTTTTAATGGCATGGGCTACCAGCTGAGGTTAATATACACATTCCCACTGGATAACAGGAGAACATGACAGTAGGCATAGAGAGCTAAAAGGGATGGTACTCATTAGGATCTAATGCTAAAATTATGCAGATAGCCCACAAGCTCTACTATAAGTTATTGGCTTTGCTGATAAATATCTTTAAATTTCTTATTTATAAACTGGAACAGTATATGAGCAAATGATGCTTTGAGTATTAGTTTGGTCGAACTGAGGAACATCATAAAAGGCCAGTTTTTCCGGAAAACAGGCACAGTAACCCCCCTTTTTTATTTTCTCGTACGTATTATTACAATAAGTTTCAATCATGTGAAAAGTGATAATAAATTCATAAGGGTATAAATTATTTTATTGCAAGATTTGTGAAAAAGTCCCTGAAAAAATATTATGTTCTTTTACGTATTTCTATTAAAAAAAAAGGGGGCCCAAAATGTTCCTGAAATTCAACTGCATACAATGACATCACCTTCTTTTACAGTTATATCATAGCAATTAAATTATAAAGGTGGATATGAGACGGAATGAACAGGAAAAAACCTCCAATAAATAGAAATTTAGCAAAGTGACCCCCAATTTGTTTTCAATATTTTTGCTTTATATTACAAAACACATGAAATAAACCTATTTCAAAGGGGTTCCTATGTCAAACGTTCATGGGTATCGAGCCACCTTAAAGACATTATCTTATTACAGATATATTGAGCATCATTGTGGAGACACCCGAATCATCACAGAGGGAGGGAGCACCAATCCCTGAGATGAGAGATACCTGATCATGCACTCAGATCGCCACTCTGGTGCCTTGTGGTACTTTGACGAAGAAGAGAAGAGAATTGTACACATTGGAGGAAAGTTCTTCTGGGCGAATAGGGACCAATCAAATCCAAGTGAGGGCACATTAGTTAAAGTCCATGGCAGAAAAAATGATGCGTCCAGGTAAGTTACGTTTCTCTAACACACATGAGTATGAGTAATGAGTATGGCATAGACATTTGTTTTTGGAGAAGACTATGAGCTGCTCTATGACATTTATTAGTTGATCTCTATATACTTAGAGCAGATACCATATATGATTTATTCTGCCTTTTCAAATGGGTGGCTGTGATTGCATATATATTATTTTTATAGGTTCGAGTTTGTAGCAGAGGACGGATCAGGAGGTGCCTACCCCGATCCAAAATTGAGTGGTCGATGGGAAGTCATCTTTGCTGTAATTAACCCCATTTCAGAACACACTTACACTGAAAAAATTAAAATTGGGAAGACCATGACACGCAGTGTGACCGCAGTTGTTGCATGGAAGGTAAGTCTGTCACTGCGCAGGTGCCTTACAGAACAATTAATTGAATTACAATTTCAATTTTTCAATTTCTTTATTGACCATGTATCATATGAAAAAAATAAAATAAAAATAAATAATTGCATTCTTCGAAATTATCATTAACACGGTTGGCAGACACTTTGCAGTGTATATGCCATTACCAAACAATATTAAATATACATATATATGACAAATAAAACAATCAAAATTACAATTTTTATCGTAGTTGTTAATTGATAACAATTAAAAAAAGAAATATATATAATATGTATGGTGGCAGAAGGATACATGGTTAAATATAATCATATTCAATATAAGAAAAAAGAAAGTAAAATGAACATTAAATATAATGTGCTTGTGAAAAATTTAAAGTTCCCTCAAATATTCAGACATATATATATACCAAGTGACCATAGGCCAAAACAATTCCTCTACAACCCATTTCAAACATGTGGCAGTTAGTAAAATTGTTATGAGGACAATTTACTGATAAAATGATTTTTTAGTCTCTTCTTGAAAGTATGCAGACTGCAGTTATAATCAATTATATCATCAATGTTATTCCAATATTTTGCTCCATTAATTCGTATAGTTTTTTCATACAATGCTGATTTAGCGATGGGAATATATAACTTATTTGACTGTCTAGTTTGGCGACTTATCACTCTATTATTCCTCTTGTAAAATTCATAGAATACTTCTGGTAACATGCCCTTTACAAATTTAAAAACAAAGGTTAACGTACATACGGCAAAAATATCAGTTAGTTTTAAACTTTTCATACTTTTGAATATTGGATCAGTAGAAGCCATGAAACTTGCATTTTTAATTAATCTTACTGCCTTCTTTTGAAGCTTAAATAAAGAGTTGATGTGAATATTTGCAGCATTTCCCCAGACTTCTACACAGTAGTTCAAATGGGAGTAGATAATGTTATTGTATAATAGTTTTAAAGACATAATATCAACATATTTTCTTGCTTTAGCTAAGATTCCTATACCCTTAGCAACTTTACTTTTAACTGATTTTATGTGATTAACCCATGTTAACTTAGCATCTACTGTAACTCCGATAAATTTAATGTGCTCGACACGTTCAATTATGCAGTTATCAATTTTTAAAATATTGTCATTTAAAACTCTTCTGCTCCTGGCAGACCTGAACACAATATAGTGAGTTTTTTCTAAATTCAATGATAATTTGTTTGCGCCAAGCCAATCTTTAATCTTAATCAATTCTTGGTTTAGTGAAGAAAATGTATCTTCTACAGAACCACCCCTTATGAATAAACTAGTATCATCAGCAAAGACAATAGGGGTGACAACATTAGAAACATCTTTAATATCGTTAATATATAATAAAAAAAAGAAGAGGCCCGAGTATGGAACCTTGGGGCACTCCACATTTAATAGTAAGTCTAGAAGACTCAGCATCATTAAATGAAACAAATTGTTTTCTGCCCCTTAAATAATCCTGAAACCAATTAAATGCGATCCCTCTTATCCCATATTTGAATAACTTGTGTAATAAAATGTTATGATTCACAGTGTCAAACGCTTTTTTTAAATCAAAAAATACACCCAAAAATATATCACCATTGTCTATTGCTGATGCTATTTTATCTATTAGGGTAATTAGGGCTAGGTTAGTGGAATGTTTTTCTCGAAAGCCAAATTGATACTTGTACAAAATGTTATTAATATTAATAAAAGAGAAAACTCTATTGTACATCAGCCTTTCTAATAATTTGGAGAAGATAGGTAACACTGATACCGGCCGATAATTTCCTATATGTATGGTATCACCCGATTTATACAATGGTATAATTTTAGCTAACTTCATTTCATTGGGAAAAAATCCTTGACTGATAGATAGATGTAAAACATGGGTGAGGGGCTCAATGATTAATCTATATATGTGTTTAAGAACTTTGGCATGGATGCCATCATACCCAGCACTGCTATGCTTGAGAGCCCTGATAATACGTTCTACCTCAAACCTTTCAACATCTTGCAAGAACAATGAACTTGGAAATGAACCACGTATGTATGTGATGGGGTTTATATTAACAGATGGTATTTTCTCTGCCAAGTTGCTTCCTACATTGGTGAAATAATCGTTAAATTTGTCAGCAATGATATTTTCGTTTGTCACAACCTCATCACCAATAACAAACTTTTTGGGTCTGGTGGTAGATTTTTTTTTATTGATGATATCTTTAAGGATTCCCCACAACTTCTTTGTGTTATTCCGATTTTTATCTAAAATATCTTTGTAGTGATTTCTTTCAGCATTGCGCATTAATCTGTTGAGGCATGATTTATACCTTTTGTATTCTCTTATATACTCTTCACATGGGCTTCTTAGTTGCTTCATGTACATTCTGTTTTTAATTTTAATAGATTTTCGCAAACCATCGGACAACCATATCTTTTTTGTTTTGTAACCTGTCTTCACATGTTTTACTGGAAAGGCATTATCGTACAGTGTACAGAATTTAGTGTAAAACAGCTTAAATGTCTCAGAACCATTATCAGAACTTAATACATCTTGCCAATTTTCCAGCCTTAACTTATTTACAAAAGATTCCATGTTTGAGAGCGACAAGATTCTGGTCTTATAGGATGAAACCTTTTCCAATATTTTAGCACCATAGTTAATGGAAAAAACAGGAAAATGATCAGTAATTCCTGTAAAAAGGATACCACTAAAGCTTTGTATATTATTAATGTCATTAATGAATATATTGTCTATTAAGGTAGAGGTGTTCTGTGTTATTCTGGTAGGCTTTGTAATAAGAGGAAAAAAAGACAGAGAGTACATATATATTGTCTAAAAATTCAGAGCTGGGTATATGATTATCAGTATCAAGAAGATTTATGTTGAAATCTCCCATAATATACAATAATTTTCCCTCTTTTCTTATATTATGTAAAATTTCAGTCAGGCTATCTGTAAAAATAGAAACATCCTGATTAGGTGGCCGGTATATTGTTCCAACAATGATGCATTTATTTGTACCAATCTCATCTTTCGGTATTTCAACAAAAATTGCCTCCATGAAACTTTGATTCACATTGAGATCTTCCCTACACTTAGCAGAGAGTTTTTTGTGTATAAACAGTGAGACACCACCTCCTCTGCGTTCCTTTCTATACTGAAAAAAGTGGTTATAGCTCTCTATCCCAAAACAATGGACATTAGCATCGTAGAGCCAGGTTTCTGACATACCTATGACAGTAAAGTTGAGGTTGAGCATGTCGATATAATGCACGAAAGAACACAAGTTTTTAGGGATACTTCTTATATTAACATGAATAAATGATAGACATTCATTATTAATCGACAATTCTTCACATTTCTTTATAAATGTGTTTTCTAAAAAATAATCACATTGTCTTATATTTTGAAGGTAAGTAGAATCATTAAAATATTGGAGATCAGGGTCATGGTCAAAAATGGGAGAATCAAACTCATCCTCATTAAGTTCAAAAGGATTGAGGGTCAAATTAGGGAAAAGTGTCAAAGGACATGTGTTCAAACTTGACCAAGCCTCGGACAACACCTGCAGGAAATCATTATCATTATCATAATGGTTAAAAGGGAGTTCGGTTGCAGTACAACGAGTACATAACCATTTATTATGAGCTCTTTCAGAGAAAAGTGTATCTGTTCTGGATATATACGGCAGGCATTTAAGATGCGCTACTCCACTACAATAACAGCATTGTAGGAAAAGTGAATGTCTCAGTAAACGTCTATTACATAAATAACAATCAGGGACCATAAGAACTCACAGGCAAGAAATTTTTGATACGGAAAACTTTCACAGTCTGAAGAACAAATCTGAACAGTTGAAGAATAAGAGAAATCAGGCCTGAATCACAGGGAAAAACAAATACATAATTAGTCACATTGAAACAAAACATTTGTGAAAAAATGAGAAAACCATGTAAGAGGAAAAAAATGAAATATGACAATATGAAGTTATATAGATTCATGAGTGGAATTGGTTAGATAGCACAAGCTAGTGTTCAAATGTAGTACATCCAGTTCATGTTCAAAATGATATTTAATATACTTGAGACAGTTTCATCATATAATCTCTTATATTTGGTCATAGTAAGTTCAAGAGTCTATTTATATTGAGAACGGATATCCATGAGCATCTTTCCGAGTTGATTTTTACCGGTCCAATGTTGTTCCTGGGTCACAGCTTCCTTTCCCAGTCCAAGACCAACACCCCAAAATTTGTCTGTTGGTCTTGCTTCGGCAAGTGTTAGGTCCCCAGTTTTCAGAAGATAGTCTCTGAGTGCAGGGTTTTGCTGGAACTTGCACTGCACGGCTTTTGTCATCACTTCGATTGCCTCTGCTTCCCATTTTTGTCTGTTCACCTTCACGTTTCTTGCAATGGCTTTGCATTCGGCTGGAGAAGAAGCCTCTTTTATACGACTGGAAGCGACCTCATCATCGGCAGACTCAGCTTGCATGGCACAGAAGTACTCCTCAACCCAACGGTATGTAGCTCCTTCAACAGTGAAGGGGGAAGGATGAAAGTTCGAGAGTGGACACAAGGCTCCGAAGAATGCAAAGACTTTGTCAGTCTTCTTGGTGGTCACAAAAGAAGGGTCAAGATTGGGTGGAAGCCTGTGAAGTGTACTTGTGTCATAAACACTGTGATGTTCGCCAGTCTCTGTTTTGCATATTATGTGTAACTTATCTACTGTGAGGAAAGCTGTGTGACCTTCCCTCCTGGCTGCAAACATAATTGGCTCAAGCATGTTTCTTCTGTCATTAATTTCTTTAGGAAAGTCTTCCTTCAAAACATAATCACTGTTCTTCAAATTTCTCTTTGCTTTCCAAACAGTCTCTTTGTCACGAAACCAGTGAAATTTCATGATGATAGCCCTTGGACGTGCATGGGAGTTGTTTCTTGGACCAGTACTTCGAAGTGGACCCAAACGGTGACATCGAACAATACGAATATTGCGAGCCTCCTTGATCTGCAAGTTGTTAACCATAACAGAGTACACTTTTTCTAAACAGTCATCAGAAGTCTCTTTAGTGCCTTTAGGTGGTTCAGGGACACCTTCCAGTAGAAGATTATCTCTTCTAGATTGACTCTCAATGTTAACCACCTTTTCATGTAACAGTTCATGTTTTTTGGAAAGTTTGAGATATTTAGATTCTGCCAGCTGCAGAGAAGTTTCAACTGTTTCTAACCTGGTGGCAAAACCATTCACATTACTGTTCAAAGACTCTATATTAGAATTCAATGTTGCAATTTGCCCCTTCATGTTTGAAACCTCAGATGTGAGATTATCCACTTTCTGAACAAGTTCAGAAATCATTTTCTCCAAATTTTGTGACATTTTTATAAGCACGAACACAAACGTCAGCAAAGTGTTCAATGAAATCTCAAGTAAACAACAAACTAAAGACAACAGTTGGGTACACAGAAAAAGACAGAAAACAGAAAAACACAGTGACAGCTTAAATGTAGAAACTGTGAGTGTCATTAAACTTTGATTCTCAGTTTTTGTATTGCTAGATTAGACCTGGATTAAAATTGTGTGTAACAGCTTCAGTCAACTACAGATAGTCTTAATTGAACATGATTTAAACTTTTAAAGATATTGAATGCGTTTTTTTAAATAACAAAAAATGAACAAATTGTTTTAATGAATGTTTTCAATTCACATAAAATCGCAACTATGAGAATAATTCAATTTTTTCAATGCATTGCAATATCAAATACTTATTCAATATGAACTCACTGAAAATCAGTCAAGTATCAATAACACAATTAAATCATTGTAAGGTAAATGAAATTCATCTCAGATATAGTTTACAGACATAATTAAAGATATCAATCCCTATGCCACCATTGATTCAATCGGCATCAGTGAACACAGCTTCATGCATAGACCAATAATCACAACATCATAGCCCCTCAGCCACAGTACATGAAACAGGTGTGAGCTACCAGGTGTATGTATCACAAAATAATTAAGTCACAATTTATGGAAAGGAGAGAGCAACAACGTGGTCAAAAATTCAATCAATGTGAAGGAAACATACTTACAGTTCTCCAAACCACTTTTAGTAGGTATTACTTACTTCTTTACCAAACTTTAGAGCACTTTAATGAAGAGCCTACTCAACACCTGGCAGCTCACCTGACGCCATATTGTTTTTTTTTTACTATGGTATTTTTTTCTTAATCATCTAAGTTTCAAAAATTTCTTTGGTGTTGTAGCAACATACTGACATGTTTTATTAAAAGTAGTTAATGCAAATAACTTTAATGTTTATATTCATTAGTTCATTGGCAAATGATTATAATGTTGAAAATTGGACACTGATGTGCTTCGTACATATGCAGTTCAATGGATACAATGTCTTATGATGAATATCTGCGAAATTGCGAAAACACTTGACATTTTACAATTTTCTTATCACAGATGTCCGCATCAGTTGCACTTGGCTGGTTCAAAGGTCATGCAACTCTTGGTTATTACGCATGTATCTCAGAAACAACCACCTGGGAGGGTGAAATCGAGAGGACGTACTCAATAACGGTTTGTACAAAGCTATCTTATTTAGTTATAAATTCATCTCTAAAACTCACAACTATTTATCGCACAAAATTAATGTCTTCTGAAGAAAGTCATTCAAAAATATGAGAAGGCCAGTTTGTCAACATATATTCCATAGTAAGAGCTTAACTTTAGGAAATATCTATCGACCCCCAAAAGACTTATAAAAATTATAAAACATTTACAAAATAATTTATTGACGTGGTTTAAAAATTTTAAGGTGCGACTCTAATCGCTGGTGACCTTAATATTGATTTCCTGAAAGTAAAAGGAAAACCTGCTTTCAGTGAATATCTTGACACCATTATTAGCAATGGTTACATCCCAAAAATTACACTACCCACAAGATTACGAAGAAATATGGCACTCTGATTGATAACTTTCTTTGTAAACTTTCTCACAATTTTTCAAAAACCCTCAGGAATAATCAAACATGACCTCTCTGATCACCTGCCTTACTTTACTTGCCTAAATTATCTAAAAATTAAAAAATGCTCTCCAAAATTTATAAATATCAGGAACACATCAACAAAATCAATTGAAGAATTGAACAACTACCTCATTCAACAAAATATTATGACAAAGCTAGACCAAAATGCCGATGCAAATACAAATGATGACACAATGGCACAGATATTAGAATTAGTTATAAATAGATTTATGCCAAACAAGACCATAAAATTCTGCAAATATAAACACCCATCGACCATCCATCATATAACAAAAACAAATTCAATCTACGTACATACAATACAATACTTAGAAAAATTATCCAGCAAGCAAAATATCAGTCTTACAATAATCTTTTCACTAAATTAAAAAATGATATTAAAAACACTTGGTTTGAAATAAAAGATATAATAAATGATAATAAAAAAGAAGGAAGTGGTATAGACTACTTATCCATTAAGCAAGAAAACATCCATGATAATCATAGAATTGCAGAAGAGTCAAACTCATTTTTTGCATGTATTGGCAGTCAGCTTGCTTCAAACAATACTGCTCCACAAGATAAAAGTTTTGCAGATTATTTGAAGAACCCATTCCCAGTTGACTTCAGTTTAACTGTAATAACTGAAAACAACCTACAGCAGATGATATGCAAATTAAAATCAAAACCAAGTTGAGGTACTGACGAAATTACAACCTTATTACTAAAGAAGATACACGTCCATCTTCTTAAACCTCTTACTTTTATAATTAATCAGTCTATAAATCAGAGAATATTTCTAGAAAAACTTAAAATTGCTAAAATTCCATTAGTTTATAAGATGACAAACTATCAACCTATTTCTTTACTTCCGGTGATCTCTAAGTTATTTGAGAAAGCCATCTACAATCAAGTAAATGACTTCTTACCACAGAATGCTTTGTACAATAAAAATCAATAAGGGTTCAGAAAAGGAAATTCTACAGAACATGCAGCCCTTGAATTGGTTAATAGATGTATCTCTGAAATGGACAATGGTGATATTCCACTAACCATACACATGGACTTATCGAAAGCATTTGATTTGGTAAACCACGAAATATTGCTACAAAAGCTCCATTATTACAGAATAAGAGGCAAAGCCTTGACCCTATTAAAAAGCTCTCTTAAACAGAAAACTAGAATACATCATGGTAACAGGTGTGCCCCAAGGGTTAATATTAGGACCGATGCTTTTCATCATTTATATAAATGATTTATCTGTAGATACTTACCATGCAATCTCTTATGCAGATGATATCCCTCTTTTCAAAGCTTTAAGGTCTAAAAATGTAATTGAACCATCTGCCACAATCCTTAAAACAGAACTTCAAAACATACATACTTGGCTACAACTCAACCAATTGTCCTTAAATATTGAAAAAACCAAATGTATGCCGTTCACTGCTGTCAACAAACCAATCAATTATCCATCATTACACATAGATGGCACTGCCCTAGAATTTGTTGACAATTTTGACTTCTTGGGAATCGTTTTTAATGAGTATATGAAATGGGACAGTCATGTTGATAAAATAGCCAATACAATCTACAAAACAACAGGCATATTGAAAAAACTGAAACATACACTTCCTCTACATACACTCAAAATTATAAACAATTCTTTAATAAATTCACATCTGCACTATGGTCTCCTATGCTGGGGCTATCGAACAAATAGGCTATTAAAGCTACAGAAGAAAGCCCTCAGAATAATTACAAACTCTGTATATAATGCTCACACACAACCACTTTAAAAAAATCAATTACTATCAAAAACAGATACATATACAATAAAACTATTAATGTTTCATTATAAGTTTACAAAAATTCACCTCCCAGATTATTTTATCTTCACATTCAAAATTAAGCATCAGCAAGAAACCCATAATTTCAACACAAGAAATAGATTATACCTGACACATAAAGTAAAACATAAATTTGCTGAAAATAGCATCAGATATCAACTACAGTAGAAGATTGCTAATACGCTATATTTCACACTGCTTTTTGACATACGAGGGGCACCCATGCTAGCGTCCTAATTGAGACAAAATGGGTGTCCCTTGACCCTCTACGTATGTTTCTCTTTTTTTATGTAATCCAAAACATCATTATATTTAATTTTTGGGTGAAATAAATTCATTTCATTTCATTTTATATAAAAACTCTATCATGCAGATCAAACCAGGGCGAACTTCAGTGACATGGCAGTGGATCTTTGAAGCGGAACGTTTTGGGGAAGTTTATCAGTTCAGAAGTAACATCCGTGGGGATACCGATGATATCAATACTCCACCATCTATCACCCCAGGCCAATACCCGGATAACTGCTAAATCTAGTATCTAATCTTTAAAGTTATGGTAGAAAATCAATGCTTTTACAGTTCAAATAAAGAGCTTAAATATGACACCTGTGCAATTTTTTTTTATTTGATACAGATATCTGCAGTAACATTTTCAAACTGAGGGAGAATGGAGCTGACAAAGATTGCATGTGACTTGTTTCATCTTAGTGCCTATGATGCAATATAAATCTCAGTAATTAATGAATAAATCCAAAATTCATAAAATCTCGTGAATATAAATTTAAGTCATGTAGATCAGGTACCTATGCAATGGCATTCAGGATATAGACGTCTATGCGCTTCAAAATCAACTCGTCTCTATGCGTAGATATAGAGAGGAACCAAATAACCTTTAAAAACAAGTACCATAGTCTGGAGCCTCTAGAACACTGTTAAACAATTGATATGGCCAGAGATCATACTGTTTTAATCAATTTGGTTAATTTTAGGATATTTTTAAATATTTAATCACATTACCAGTGACCATCTAGGGGACAAGCAGTAGTGGCCAAAAATATAGTCTGTGCCAAATTTTTGGCTCTAATGAGGTCGCTGAAATCAAATCAAACTGTGACAACCTCAAAATTCGAATCTAAAACTTATCCCTAAAAAATGTGGCCACTACTGCTTGTCGGAAAAAGTACCGTAGATATAATAGGCCGCAGGAGCGGCCCCCCGTAGGGGCCGCCCGTAGGGGCCGCACGTAGGTGCGGCACGTAGGGGCGGCACGTAGGGGCCGCCCGTAGGGGCCGCCCGTAGGGGCCGCCCGTAGGGGCCGCCTGTAGGGGCCGCCCGTAGGGCTTTTATGACTAGAGATTGGCCAAAAACAAAATCTACTGTCATGCTATTCTCAGATGACCAGATCGAACTATGTTGTCCTAATTAATCTGCGCGGCCATGATGCGCACAAAATAATAATGACCTACTTACACAAAAATCATTCTTTACTTAGGATTTTCCTGACAAACTTGAAGAAACTCACGTTAGAACTCGGTTAATGACCATTTCTAGGTGATTCCAAGACTGGACAAGCAGTAGAACTATGGTTTTGAATGTTTCATGGGACATGATGGGAGCTAAATGTCAACTAAATGAACGTTCGACCAATCAGAGTAGAGCTTATTTCTTTGCAAGGGCATTTTGCAAGGCAACGAGCTCTAACAGACTCTGTGATTAGCTGTGGCACTTAGGCCTTAGAAATTAATGCATAAGGCCTCATTGTTCATCAGTAAGACTACGCAAGCAACGAGCAGAAGGGAATGAAATAAAGCTTAATTGCAGAAGGAAATATGAACGAACAGTAATGCAAACAACACCAACCTGCAGTCCATTGATAAGATATCAATAAGGAAAGAGGAGGCCGTTATTTTCGGGAAAAGCCCTAAAATAGTACCAGGCTATAAATAGATGTGGGCGTGGCCTAATGCAAGCACGTACTTTTGTTTACAAATGAATCTGTGTGTTGACAACTCGGTTTTGACAGCTTGCTGATAACCCGATTTTGATAGCTGATTAGTCAAATAGGTGCAGTTCGATTTCTCCTGTGTCAGAAAATGTTACCAACAGAAACAGCTTAATCTAGTGGATAACCATAATGATAACATCAATGACTTTAATACAACATTCAACACCAGTTGAATAAATCACTTCAGTGAAATTGACCGCGACAGTGATGCTAATGAAACATCATGGGTTTTAAACATACAACAGAATATCAATGATGAATATGTATTTTCTGGATTTTGTTTAGACATTGAAATTTAATGTCACTAATTTTCATGCTATTTCCAATAAATGGCATGTGGTATGACAGTCGCCAACCATGTAGACCAAAATTGCTACTTAGATATTTTCTGAAAACTGTTTGGTACAATAAATTTAAATACGTCTGAATTTCAGTCTTATACACTTTTCTGGTGTGACATGACAGTCGCTATCCAAACTAGTACCACAAATTAATTAATCAACCTTGCAAACATTATTTATTTATGTGGACTATATAACTATAACATTCACTTAAAGATAATATATGATAAACCTGAATATATTATCTTTAATATAAATATATTGTCTTTAGGTATATTTAATATCTATCTATATAAATTCACAATTCATTGCATCAACAATGCAATTTAATTTAATTTTGTTATATAGAAGAACCCTTAAGTCAGGGGCAGATCCAAAATTGTTTGCAGTGTTCCCTCTAATTTCTTATGCACAATGATGTATTAGGCCAAGAAGGGGAGGGGGGCTAAGAACCCCCTAGTTCAGTTACTGGACTAAGAACCCCCCCCCCCCTTAAACTGCCCCCCCCCCCCCACCTTTGAATCTGCTACAGCTCTTAAAAAAAAGGGTATAAAAATGTATGCCATGGTACATGTACATGACACAGGATTATCCATGCGGCCCCTCATGCACATTGCGTTATCATATTATTTATTATGTAGCTAGCCTTTTTGTCATGCCTATGACGTCATATCCCTGAATTCAATAAATGACGTCACAAATAAGCATTGTACAACACAATGTTTTTCTGATCAGTCTATACCACCAACTGATGCTAACGCTGACATCTTATTGCAAAGAAAAGTTAATTTTACAATTAAATCCATTTTAGTTCTTGACCAAACTTATCTTCAAAACTCATCATCAGTACACAATTTACCAATCCAATTTTAATTTAATTGTAAATCGTCTGCCACAGGTCCCTCGTATTGCATTCTTGCAAAAGTATTCTTCTCAATTATGTCCTATACCTTGCTGATAATATTGACCCTTGGGGCACACCTGTTGATATCTTGATGTATTCTGAATGTTTATAAGTCCATATGTATGGTTAATGGAATATAATTTTTATATTCCACTAAATATTATGTGAAACAAAATTTTCTAGAGTCGTATAATGTTGTAATATAACAAATTGCTATATTTGTAATGGTTTGGGTTGATTATTGTAATTTTTATTTATTAACTTATTTCTATAGTCTACCACTGAGTGTCTGTCCCCTGCCACTGGTTGCAAGATTGAAATTTGAAAGATAATATATTTTGTTTATATTAGAACTAGGGTGGGCCCTTGGCAGAAACATCAAATATGTCTTAAAGGGGTCACCCTACTTAAAGCAAATTCTAATAAACTTGATTGAAACATTGTTTTATGATAACTGCTTTAGGTCGGTCAAATAAAAATATCTGAATCCACATTGGCCGGCTCTGCTGAAGGTCTTGTATTCCATTCCTTTTGGGCACTCCAATGGAGGTACCTTGTATTCAGTGTCTATGCTGAGGCAAGTAAAATACCCCAATAAAGGGATAAAACTAGTAACATGGTGTGGGCTCCAAGCCTTATTATCTCATCATGACATTTGCCTGTGACAGCTGGTCATATGAGCTGGCTACGAGCAGCATTGAGACAGTCACATACATGAGATTAACTCATTGTATAGTGGCTACTACATTAATTTGTATTAATACAGTAGCATATCAGTAGCTATTGTTAACACTTACAAAAATGTGCAGCTGGATACTTTCCCAGAATTGCTCATCAAGTGACCGGTTCCGGGACAATGTTTTTGCCCACTTGTCCTAAATTGAAGTAGGTTTATTCTTTGAGTATTACCTCTTATATTTCCAGCAAGATAGAAAATAAAACAATTTTGATTAGGAATACTGCCATTGTTTATTTGAACGCAAAATAAAGTACAGAATGCAAGGGCAATAGTGCAATGTATTTGTATTTCAAATGAATGTATGTAAAAATTAGGTCTGCTGCAAAATTTCGTAAACAGATCTGCTGCCAAATCAGGAGAGGAAAGAGAATGGCAGTTCCATTGTCTGCCTTGTATACAAGGAGAAAATGAACCTGGATGTCATATTAATGTTATACATTAACCATTACAATCATATCAATCTAATTTATCATCACAAATTGAAAAGTTTTAGCAATTGTTAGGAAACATTAAAGAATCAGTAACAGGTGGTGTGTTGAGATCATCGGTGTCTCCAACGATTGAACTGCGGAAACGCATGACTTCACCAAATTGCTCTGCTTCAAAAATCCATTGCCATGTGACTACAGTTTGTCCTGGTGAGACCTAGAAAAGTGAAATAGTTGTGATTTTAGCAGTCTATTATTTTGCTGATGGCCAACTTACTACTTCACTTGCCCCATACTTGATTGTGTTTGATTAATAATAGTATACAAAGTTTGTTACCATTTGGCTGTTAACTTGATAAAAAAAAATTTTCATTAGGATATAAAGCAAATGAGAACAAATACAAACCTTGATTGTGTAACTTCTGCCAATCTCCACATTCCATGTCACAGATTCGGAGATACAGGCGTAGTAACTGAAATCTGAGTCAGCCTTGAACCAGCCAAGAGACATACTCGAAGAGACCTGTCACATGTGAATAATTATATTTAGCGGTTTATTTTTATTTTTTCAGTTGTATACGTGAAATGGTGAGATTCTACTGAGTATTGACTGATGGTGCTTTCGTGATATTCTGCATTACTGACACACATTTACTGTTATATCCGTTGTATTACAGCAGAATTTGGAAACCAAACCCTAAAAGGTGTCTTGTTAATGCAGGACTTCCATTGGCTGACGGACTGCCAATGGGAGTCCTGGATTCACGTGACGTCATCTAACACAAACCTTCCATGTAAGGATTTCAGTGACTTGTTTCGTGATTGACTTGCCCACTTTGTAGTCGATAGTGTAGTAGTGTTCATTGATGGGGTTAATGACAGCCAGAAGGACTTCCCAATGACCGGTCAACACAGGTTTAGGGTACACTGAACCTGATCCATCTTTCGGCACAAAGATGTATTTGATCAAAAACAAGGGTCACATGCTAGCTTGGAACAGTGCTTTGTTCTGAAATACGACGGCCATACTTTTCAAAACTTTGATGATGTGATGATCATGATGATGAAAACTGTTGAAATCAGATACTTTTTTTCTATCAAACTTATCAATTCACATTACAGAAAGACCATTCACCTGAATGAGACTTTTAATACTTGAATTGATAGTGCAGAAAGACACAATGCCTGGATGCCTCGTTAGCATGTGAATGGACAAGAACTCTAGCGTCCTCTGGTGGGTTTGGGCTATTTTGGTTGTTCCAGAAGTATTTTCCCTTCCTGTGGATAATCCTCTGTGATTCTTCATCGAAGTAGAAATGTCCAGCATGGTTTCGGTTGGTGGTCATTTCTAACACGGTGTCATCCCTGGGATCCTGTTTTTCACCGTATGGAACAACAACTGTGTTTCCGCAGTTATGTTCAATATATCTGCAGTCAAGAATATCATCAGCTTACTTTAATCACTAACATGCATTCCATAAGCCAAAATGAAATACAGAAATGAAAAGGAAAATGCTACAATTTGCAGTTTCTACGTTGAAAATGCTTTAGATTGCCAGAAAGTTATCCAATAGAAAATTTATATTTATGTTTACCCCATATGGCCCTCGTAGTGGACAAAGCGGAACTTGAACTTGTCCAGATTCTCGTGGCTGATTCTCAACCAGTGGTTTTTTCTTGGGCAGTCCGCGTTATATTTCCCTCTGGCCGAACATTCTTGCCTGATGGTACATGCCTCAGGAAACCCCTCGGACTGACGTAGTCAATGGAGGGTGATGGAACAATCAAGTTTTGTTTTCAGAGTAAGCCAGTCCTGGACTTTGATTTCATCCGGTTGTGACCCACCGGTGGAGAGTCCGATACAACCGAGTACAACATTGTGTCAGATATCTAGCTGCAAGATATCTGAATATGCCTGAAATTACTGAATATTTATACCAAATAATATCTGATATCTTTTAGTTCTATATATAGTCACAAGTACTTGCCTTGATGAGATAAAAAAAAAACTTCCCAGATGATGAATTTCGCTCAAGTTTTTGTATTTTTTAATCTGTATTTTACTTTGATATGACGTCATGGCGGAAAATTTGTAGAGCTCATAAGCATCCAATTCTGTATTTTAGCGCTTGATTAAGTTTGTTGCAGGTGTTTTTATTCAGCACATGGATTGGTGACATTAAAACCAAGGTCATATATGACAAATGGCGCAGTTTCCTACAAAGACAGCATTTGTTCAAGTTATCAACGTGATACAGCAGTATCGAGAATTTTTTTTTTAATGCAGTACCCTTAAACATGTATTATACACCATATGACATGGTTTAGAATTATACAAGCACTACCACATAAATAGCTAAGATGGTTTCGCAATACACATTCAGTAATGTTTTAGCTGTCTATTTTAATTTTCTATACATCAAGAAAGGGTTTCTCTCCACTGATTTACTTTTTATCAGATTGGGTAAATTCCAGGGTAATAAATGGTTGATGTCATCAATGTCTCCAAGAATGTAATTTCTGAATTGGTAAGTTTAAAGACCCACTGCGCAGGTGCCTGAAATTTTCCCGGATTTCACCTGTAAAAAGAAAGACCTGGTGAAATGGGTCTGTACCGATTATTTTTTTAGCACGTATATGAAGATCTTAAATCCATCTGTGTACATCACAGATCTAGTGGTTAAGGTGATCACACCCAAGCTGGAAGAAGAAAAAAAACGATAAAATCATTTTATTTTAATTTATTTTTTTGTTTCTGGAGCAGAACTGGAACACTTATGCACTAAACCAGTGTAACTATTTTTTGTTTTTTTTAACCCCCGGCCACATCGAAGACACAATTCATCCTCCTTGAATGAAATTTTGCAAATAACGTATTTAATTTATAGTACATTTTCTTTCTAAACTTCTTTTTAAAATTTACTTCATGCTTTTTTCATAATGACGGAAACCTTAATATAATGCTAAAAATAGTTTCTATTTCCTACTATACGTTCGCTAACGTATATAGCATGCCGTTATTTTACAATTAGTATATATTTTTTTATAATTAATATTTCCATCTTATTCTTGTATTATTTGGACATTAGACTTTAATAACCAACTAAATGATAAGGGAAATGAGCCAAAACAACCATTTTCCCTGACCAATACACAAAGTCTCAAATCAATACACAAAAGTTTATGCCCCTCCCACTGTGTGCCATACCATTGCTACAGTTCCATGATCTCAGTTTGCCCTGTGTTTTTAATTCCTACTCTGTGATCAATCGCAATTCTTTTAATAGTGTGATAGATAGATAGATAGATAGATAGATAGATAGATAGATAGATATGGAAAATGCAGCCCTATAAGGCAAGTTCTTGCCACTAGCGAGGAACAATTGATGAGGTGAGGGAGAGGAGGTGTTCACCCCATGTTACAAATTTACCCGATCAGTGAGGTCTTTTACTTGTCTCAGCATAGACACTGAGTACAAGGGACCGCCAATTTAACGTCTCATCTCAACGATATTTAGCTAGGATGTAGCTCATGAAGAGTTCCCAGGCCAGGGATCGAATCCAGGGCCTCCAGCGCTAAACAACATGTATTTGGCATTTTCTTCACTTAAGGGTATTTATATTCAGTAACAGTATGGTTATTTATGTTATAAAAAGTATCACCATATCTATCTATCTATCTATCTGTCTGTCTGTCTAGCTGTCTGTCGATCGATCGAGCTATCTATCGATCTATCTATCTATTTATCTATCATTAATTTGTCCACATTTCACTATTTCCGCTCACACAATACATCAGGCAAAACTAAAAAGATAGTGTGGGCAGTCACAGATCTTTACGTATAGAGGGATCGAGTTAAGGTATAATAACAAAAGCAGAGACCTCCTCTAATAACATAGAGATATGGTAATATGCAACCATTGCTTTAAATAAACGGTAAACAAATAAACCTGTTTCAGAAAAGATTCCTGCTCACCAGCACTTGGATTAAAGAAGCCTATTGTTCATAGGCAATTCCGGACATTGGTGGAGATTCATTTGATACCTTAAGGTAATTTATTCCAGAGGTGAGGAGCAATGCATGAGAAAACGCGACCTCCAAATCTTTTTGCGGACTGAGGTTAGAGGAGCAAATTGTTTTCTTTGCTTCTGAGATTTATTGTTTGCTGAGGCTGTTTTCTCAAAAGATTTGAGATGCAGGATGGAGCTTTCCAAGTCATGTTGAGAAGTTTGAATTCAATTCTGGAACTAATTGGCAGCCAGTGAAGTTCTTTCCTGATGTGATTAATTCGATTATGTTTCCTCAGCCTTTCTTTCAATCACACTGCAGAGTTCTGGGCTACTTGTAATTTGTTTTAATATTTCCCATTTATACCATACAAAAGAGCATTTTCATAGTTCAAAATTAGGTGTCACTAGAGCAGTCACAGCAGTTTTGGTGGCTTTATTCAAACTCTGCCTTATCATTGTTCAGGAATGCCTTTTTGCACAGGTAGTTTACATGAGATTCCATTGTCATTGATTTGTCAAACATGACTCCAAGGTTTCAAACATTTTCTGTTGATTTTATGGTACTTGAATTGAGTTAATTTTCATTTTACTTAGTTGGTGTGGGCTACTGATAAGTATGAACTCTGTGACGTCATTGAAAAATCAGAGACCCATGTTTGAACTCAAAGGAGCAATATAAGAGTTGAACAATATTGAATCTTCAGCAGTTTTTTAGATGATTTTTTGTTCATTAATCACAACTGTTTGTGTTCTGTTGGACAAGTAAGAAGTGAACCATTTAAGAGCTGTACCTTTAATGCCATATATATAACTAAATGCAACTGTAAGAAAATTGCAAATAAAGATTCAAAATCTTTGCTGTATTTCCTCTGCTGATTTTAAAGAAGTATTTCTTTATTGGGTTTCTGTAACAGCTGTAAACACTCAAAAACTCAAAATGCCGTTGACTGGATATAAGTTTACTGTCATCTCCTCTCATCTCCTCTCATCTCACCACATCTCATTATCTCATACTTTTTATCCTCTCTATCCGTGAGACCAGATAATTACAATAAATGACATGGAATGAGTATTAAAAATTAATATATTTACATTAGGGCTGTACACCTTTATTTCAAAATGATACCATACATGCACATGTACTACCCAATGACATTTTAACATATCAAGTTTTCCCAATCTGTTTCAGTTCCCATGCACAATAAAGCTAAATATAAACTTCCCAGGTAATTTTATTGGCTATCAAGACAATGATTAATGTTTTTTTTTTCTTTGTAACCTAAGAATCATGGAATGCATGCATGTATTCGACCTCCAGATGCAGATAAAATTGCTTTGTTGTAATTAAAAAAAAAAAAAAGCTATTATGTATTTATGAAAGTGAAATATTTGGGAAAACTGTAATGGCTGCCTTGTAGTTACTTTAATGTAATAATAGCCTTCAAATTCTTTAGAATTCTGCTCCTACTATATCTATGTGATGGAAAAGGTGAGACTTCAAAATTCAATAAAATATTTGTAATCTGTGTTTGTCATCAGGCGGCCTTTCTCACGTCCCAAGCAACCTTTTCTTTTGTCATAAAGCAATATGACAATTATCAATAGTATCATTACTCCGTAAAATAAATGGAGAAAGCAGTGTTCATACCTTGTCCGAAAAATACGCCATGGAATGAACAACGGACTTTGTCAAACCTAATCATGCAAAGGAAGATCAAACTTACTTTAAAATATTCGTATAAGTATAACCTTAGCTGCTGGTGTTTCTTTGACACTCTCTCTGCCTCAGATTCTTAGTAACCATATCCCACCAAGTTACTCTGCACGGCCACAATTATAACATGCATTGGTTATTACTGCAGATCATGAAATCCACGGAAATGTCAACTATTTGTTGAAAAAATTAAATGCCTAAATACCTGTTGTTATGTCTAATATATGAAATCACGTTTAAATTGTGATTTTCCCGCCAAAATGCTTCAACAAAGAAAAAACATTGTCAAGACGTTGTCCTTGTTTGTATTGTAATTCTTTGTTTTCAAAGTCTGCCCCTGGAGAGAGTTGGGTAAAATGCTAGTCTTGTAGCCAGTGGTCACACGAACAGTGTGCTGGCTACGAATCTGGCCAGTTTGTTTGTGACTTTTGTAAGTAATAGCATGTTACCAAGTAAAATAAAAACGCTTTAAATCCGAAATTTTCTTATGTTTGAATATATTTCTCTAATATGAGTTTCATTACGTATGATTTATTGAGAGTCAAATTTTTATGTTGCCTCATTGTCCTTACGTCACAAAGGTTTTGTCCTTCTGTCACACTGGAAGTAAGCTGCTGTATATAGTACTTATTGTCTATATTGAATTACACTTATATTATAGATTTAAGACCACTATTCAGGAAATTGTATTCTGCCATCAAACTAATTGTGCGGTTTTTGAATTCACAGAAAACCTCATATATGTAATCAGAAGTCTTGAGGTTGGTTGCAAGAAATGTCCTTCCGTCACGCAGCTGACTTTTCCTATATTTTTTACATGCTTGTAAGATTATGTACATTTTGAATTGTTCACAGATATGTAAGCTAAATCACATCACAAATCATTTTCAACAGAGTACCTATTTATTTATTGATTATTCAATACAGAAAATTCAAATTCCATCAATTTAAGTCCTTCCGTCACTATGGATTTCATGAGATGACATTGCCCTGGCAAGGACTGGGTGACCTCTGACACCATGACCCCCAGCACCCCTCTGCTCTGATTGAATGGCTGATATAATTGAGTCTGTGACGCTGGTCTGTTGTGTCTGACCACTTTCCAGCCCATCGATCTGATACAATTCGTTTTAATTATAAAACGTCTGCCTTAAACTTAAGTCATTTTGATGTTTTCTACATTGCTGTAGATCTTTTCAACCATTTGGTTGCTGTATCGTCAATCAATCAATCAATCAATCAATCTTCTGCCAATGCCTAATTGTTGACTAGCATGAAGAATAAAAACAAAAAAATACCACAGTAACTAAACACATAACAATTGACTTTTTTTTCTTTGTGATATTTTTTCTATCTTAATAGTTCAATAAATTCAATGTTATTATCTAGTTTTCCTTATATACCTTTTATATTTTTTGTATGACGCCCATATTAAGTTTAATTCCAGTTTACTAGCATGCTCCAACGCCAATAACCAATGTCAACCTGTTGAGATTCACAACAGCAGAAATTGGTTAGTAATACATTGAGTGTTGAATTATTTAGTTTTTTATTTGCATTACTACTGATTACAACAGTTAACTACGTTACATTAGAACTAAAGGATTAGTTATTTTCAGCAACTAATTCTATAACATAGCAGCATGCAGATTTATACCATTGGGAAAACTCCTAATGAACTGACAGTTACCTGGTCACCAGTCATGAACATGATACTCATTTCACTGCAGGCAATTTCCGTGGCTTCCCCACATTGTCAAATAGTGTGAAGCTATACAATCAGTCAAAACAACATCTAATTAAGTTAAAATTTATCAAGCATATACAAAATATTGTATTGGTTTTTTTTATCTTCAGTTGCAGTCTCCAATTGGTCTGTTCCACATCGTTTCAAGTCACATTTATTCTTGGTCTGGTCAAAATTTGCAGCATTGAAATTTCCTTCACACATTTTCTCCATACAGGCCTCAAGACTTGATGCAGTTTCTGAAGCTGCAATTAAAAAGATAAGATAAGATAAAACTTTATTTATAGTCGGTGGTGACAAGGTAAAAACTAACACAAGCTATAAAGCTTTTGACCGACAGGTAAGGGTAACACAAGATGAAAGTGAAATTATTATTTACAAATGAAGAATGAGAAGAAAAATCATATTATATTAAATTTGCTTGACATTATCCATTAACATACAATTATCATTGATTATTGGCTAAGCATAACAGAACATGAGCCACACTGCCATTGATGTAGCACAGAACAGTCTGACAGTAACCTTTTAAATTCTGATATACCTGAAGCATGTTTTATATGATATGGGAGACTATTCCATAGGGAAGCACCTTGATAGAGGAATGACTTATGTCCATACTTGAAAGTATTAAACATGGGTTTTACTAATTTAAAATTGTCTCTCATTAAGTAAGGAGTGCATTGCCATTCAAAGAAGTTGGATTCAATGGGAAGTGACATACCATTGATTATTTTGAACACTTGTTCTACTAACGAACATTTTCGACTCACAAATAATAGTTTTTTACCAGTTTCTTTTAAAATATCTCCATAAGATGGCTGATAATCATTGCATACAAGTCTTTCATTTAGTTTTTCATTTTTCTTGTCATTTGCGTTGAAAGTGTGATATGCCACTGAGCAATACAGGAAGTTTGATATTATGAAAGATTCATATCTTCTTAATTTTGTTAAGTTGTCAAAACTTTTGCATAACCTTTGTAATACATTTATTTGTTTGGCAGCTTTGTTGCATATCAAAGACACATGTGAGAAAATGATAACTTGCAGTCAATCTGAACTCCTAGAAGCTTAACAACTTTTTCAGATTTTATGGTGTTCGTATTGATTTCATATTTTATGGAAATTTAATTTTTGCTAAAGCATATTGCTTGGAATTTGGCAGGGTTGGCTTTCATGAAATTATATTTAAACTATGTTAATGCTGCCTCTGAGGCACGTTCTAAAGTATATTTGATTTCAGATGGGTTGGAATGAGATACAGAGAGAGTGTTTTCATCTGCATAGTTATAGACTTCACAAATTGTTTTTGAGTGATATTATGAAATCGTTCATGAATACATTAAACAGAAGCGGTCCTGTTACTGACCCCTGTGGAACACCAGTTTTCATGGATAACCAATTACTTTTGATCTAGCCTATCTTTACAATCTGTTTTCTATCATTCAGGTAATTACTTATGTATGTGCATGATTCGACAGAGAAACCATAAGCATGTAACTTAGCTATGAGTAAACCATGAGGTAAAGAGTCAAAAGCTTTGGACAGGTCGATCAGTAGTGATTGGCGCCAACTTTCTACCCATTTTAGAAGTACATTGTTGCAACTGAAGCGTTTTCTATAAGATGCAGGATAGTGTCTAGTAGGTCGTTTATGTGACTTAATATTTGTTTGCAAATACTATTTTCAAAATGTTTTCATGTTGAAGTTAGTATACTTAGGGTTCTGTATTTGATTTAACTGATCATCTTTCTTGTATAGAGGTGAAACTTCAGCTCTTTTTGCATAGTCTGGGTAGTTCAGTGTACCTAATAAGCTATAGGCCTAGTTTATGATAGGTGTTAATGTTGAACTAAGTATTTTTGCACCTGTTTTGAGGAATTTTGGTGATATGTTATCGAATCCTGTAGATCTTTGGGATTTAAGTCTTTCAGTTTTGTATATATTTAAGTGGTGGTTACAGGGCTGAAATTAAATATTTTTTGAGATTTTACATGACTGTGGATCTCTCTGATGCTCGGATGATCTTTGTAATGATCTATCACTTGGAGAACTGACATATTACATCATCGGATTCACGTAGATCTTGTGTGACATTGACAAAGTAATCATTAAAAATGTCAGAAACATCAAATGTGCTATTTGCTCATGCATCACTTTCATATAATACAACATTATGATTACTAGATCTGCTTTTGTCTGTGATAAATGGTCGAACTGTTTGCCAAAATGTTTGGCTTTTCTTATTTTTACCTTTGCTCTTGAATTTTTCTTTGAGGGAGGTCTTTTTTCAGTTTATTTACTAGATTTCGTTGTTTGCATTTGAGAGCGGCTTTTTACATTTATGGCTTTTCGTAGGTTGTCATTCATGTATGGTTGTTGATTGATTTTAATTATTCTCTGTTTAGGTGGTGCATTTTTATCAACAATGTCAAGGAGGAGTTTGTTGTGAAACCACAACTGGTCTTCAACATCATCAAAAATGTAAGATATGTGGAAAGGACCAATCTCTAAATACTCTTGGTATAAGAATGTCAACTTTCAGGAATTTATCTTGAAATAGCAATGACAACTGTTTCCATGGCAAAGCTGCTGTGTTAGCTGCGATATACAAGTTATCCTATATCAACATTAGTGTGACAAACAAAACTATTTGTGACGATGAATCACTTACTGATTTTTTTACAAGAGCAGCTAGTATGACTTCTCTCCGTGTACACTATACGCTTTGTACATTCTGGAAAAAATATATTATTGGCAATTTATTTTAGTTGTTATAAATAACTAACAGTTCATTTACTTAATTGTATCAGAATTGGGACTTTGAGGATGAAGTGCAATATTTAATCGATAAATGTAGATTTTGATTCCACCAATTTTAGAGATACTTGATAGAGAAACAAGATTTTCCGCAAACAGTTAAGATTATAATATATTATCATAATTCAACCCATTTTCACCATAAGGAAAAATGTCCGCTCTCAACATCATGGCAACAGGAGAGGAAAGATGCTGGACTTTCCATCTCCCTCCTTCCGTGCAATTCTGAAGATAGCAAGTGGGGTTAGTTGCTTCATAACTGATGGCATTGATGGTGTTTGTCACATTGCTTGATTGTGCCAGGCCAATGCATTCATCTTTGGTGACATTATGGATAGTCTGAATATCACCACAAAGAAGTTTCAATCCTTGCGTCCGGTTGGCGACGGTTCGGAAAGCTCTCGTGTCTGGAACGCAAATGGTATAAAAGATATAAATTTGTCAATATATGAAATTCTTCTTCCACTTTGGCAAATGATATTACCTATATATTCAATGATAAAAAGCTGCCAAATTAACTATTCAGATGCGGGATCAGAAGATGGATTCATTTCTGTTGAACATTCAAACGATGGACTTTCTTTTTTTTTCTGATGGACTTCTTTGTTTCAATGATTTTGATTTTCAAAAGTTTTGAATTTTTCCCTTATTTAATTGTATACTGTCGTGCAGAAGTTTGTAATTTCGATTACCTTGTAATCTGATCATATACGACAGTAAATAGATTATACATGAATTAATTTGAACGCTCTGGGCTTTCATTTTTAACACTATGCTCAGTGTTGAAAAGGAGAGAAAAGATTGACAAGCTCTGTTAATTTCTGGTCAGTATAATGTATCATTTAATGCTAAAGCAATAATTCATTGTAAATGCTAAAGTATCACAATAGCGCCCACCTTATCTTATTACCCATTTTTAGACCAGTAATTTTCAGTCTCAACTCTCTTTCCCATGCAATTTGATCATAGAATTACAACCAGTAAATACACGAAAAATGGTCTTGTAAATCATATTCTACTATTAGTAAAGCCTTACTTACTCGATACATATAGTGTGCGAGAGACATTTGTAGTGATTCCTAGGTGAAAATCTGTTATTTTCTGACAGCTGTTTTGGTTGGAGTCCACAAAAATTGCCTGACAATGCTGATCTTTCAAACATGCAAATGTGCATGATCTCTGCTGATTTATCACACCCATTTGAACTGTTGTGTTTGGATATGTTGCCACTGATGTCATTGCTGAGAAAAATTCCATTGTATTAGATGGAGATCGGTAGGCACCTGCAATTAAATCGTATCACCATTAATCCCCTCAATCGTTTGTGCATTTCGATATATCTTGACCAAATTTGATATGTTACATGGCCAAATGTGCCATGTGCGTTTTCCAGGAGAAGGATAAACGCATGAAAAATGCATGGTTTTTGCCTAATTAAAATGAGGCAAAAACCATGCGTTTATCCAAAGGCATGGAAGACGCACGTGGCACAATTGGCCATGTATTTCAGTATGGGGTGACCAAATTTGATATGTTATTTTAATATGATTCGACCAAACTTGATAATCCCATAGAGGGATATATTATGTTTGCCACATACTGAATTTACCATTCGGTTTATTTTTTCTAATAAAATCTATTCATTCGTTCTAATTGGTTGTTATTTCTATATAAGCATTTTCTTCTTTTGCTTTTCTGATGTATCTTTTTCTTTCTTATATCTTTGAATTCTCCTATTCTTTACACTCTTTCTGTCTCTTTTCAAGCCGCACACCCACCTTCATTCTTTTCTATGTTTCATTTTCAATAAAATTGTACAAAAGTATCGCTCATATCATTTCAGCCCTTGTCAAACCCAGATACAAGCAGCAATATTCAGTTTGAAACAGTACAATATTATAAATATAATATTCCAAATAGATGGTACTCACTTTGGATGACACAAGAAAATGCTACCAGGAAGCAAATGGTAAACAGCAGAGAGAATTGCATGGTTATCACCTGTTTCTATGCTGAAGGAAACAAATAAAAAACATTAAAGGTTTTTGCATTTTATCAAAAATTATCACAGATAAAATAAACAAATTGTTGAGAGATGTTTTTCAGCTTTAAAAGACGTGAGGAGATACTTACCATACAGATCTGCAGCCAGTAGTTGAAATGCACGAGTTTTCGAATAACCTCCAATACACTTTGTAAGATATGAAAACATTCAGTGAAAGAAAATCTATTTATTCAAACAAATGTCAATACCGATACATTTGTCATCTTCTGTCATTGAACTATGCCAAAGGAGGCTTTTGTGCGTCAACCATTCAGATCACAGAATTCCGGTTACATAAAATAGGCATTTATCAATTTGTGTGACAGTGATTGATTTGTGTCCAAGAAATGGACAAGCAAAAGCTGCTGAAATTCACTCGTGATATCACTCAAAGGACATAAAATTGATCAAAGAGGTAATGTATTATTCTTACAAGGGTATTATTCTTAGTTGTATTCTAAATTCAATATGCTGTCGAATTTGTGACAATTGTTGTCCACATTTCTCAAAATTATTTCACTTGACAACGAAGAGTTATTCGTGATAGATTCTGGGTAATATTTTATTTATTTTTTTAAATATTGTCAAGTTTGAAAAGTGGTCATACAACCCAAAGCATTACTTCTGGTTGAATGAATGTAAACTCTCCAAAAAAAAATTGGAGTTGAATGGTAAAGAAATTATTTCAATTTTCATAGTTGTAGAAGAGGACAAAATGTCATGCTTTTTTTTTTAAATTCCTGTTTGAAGTGAAAATTTTTTTTAGGGTATACACCTACCACATCATTGTCACCACAGTCATCACAATTGAACAAGGTACTGTCAGTTGACAGTTAATTGATTTGTGTCTTTGACAATGGACTGGTAAAATTGAATATAATGCACCTGAAGCATTGTCCCACTGAATGCAAATTGATTACACAAGAGACCATGCATTATGTCCTACTATGCAAATAATTCCATGAGTTGGCTGATTTCATTCACATACACGGGACACAGGTAAATGCACTTTAACATAACATTGATTACATTAACCAATAAAAGAAAATATGACATGAAATATGTAAAATTTAATATGGCATCTTTTACAACAGATAGTGGGTCAACGTTGGCCTGCTAATTCATATTTTAGTATTATTTGAAGTTAATTTGGCCAAATCTGCCAGTTTTAGTATATAAGCATTTAATAAATTATAAGTTTGCGAGCATTTAATGTGGAAACACACTGACTCTTGAAAAAATTATATAATTGTCCTGTAATTGAATACAATCGTGCAAACATTGTTTGCTATTCAGGCCATTTAGCTTGGCCAATTGATCATAAATAAATTGGACTAATCTGTAGGACACATTGCGTCATCAATTTTATAAATTTTGATAACCCCTCTCCACAGCATTTTAGGTGTATGACCAGTATAAGTATCCTTTCCTTTTCTGGCCAGTAGTCAGTTTTTCAGCTAAAGCTATAGTGCCAGATTGGATCTCATTCCATCCAGTGGCTATGGCAGTCCACGAGGTACAGCAAAGATCTACAAAGTTATTGAGAAAAACTATTTACTTTATAGATTTCAATTTGGTTTCCGAGTAAAACATAGCACCAACCTTGCCCTTATCATCTTAATAGATAAAATTCTATCCGCATTAGACGAAGGCAATATAGTGGGTGTCTTCCTTGACCTGAAAAAAGCATTCGACACATTAAGCCATAACATATACTAAACAAATTGAATCAGTATGGCATAGTAAATACCAGAATGACTAGAAATAGCAACAAATTATATGTACAAATTCGCAGAACACTCAAAATCAAAGTTCAATAAGATTTCAGGGTGCAAGTAAATGGAATGATGTATTTAACTATGTAAGATTTCTGTGGTCACTTTCAAAAACACATAAAGAAACAACTTTTACTATCATACAACAATATTTAACGTTTGAATATCATCACGAAACTCTAACTATAGTAAAACGTTGTAGTTGATTGTGTGTGACTTAGTGTATATAATGCGTATAGTGTTCGTTCATGAAATGTAATCGCCTCTTCCTAATTTTCTTTTCATTTGAATATTTTCTCCTTTTTGTGTTCATTTATATAATTTTTAGTTTTGGGCTTATTCATATAATTTTTTTCTCTCTTTCTCTTACTACTTGTGTGTTTCCGATTTTCGTAACCTTATTTTACTTTTTCTCTACTCTTTATTTTGTAATTTATGTTCTTCTGTTTTATTTACTCAAATGCTTATATAGTGTAAGTTGTAGGAATGAATCAATTGAAATTGAAATCACTGAGCGAAAATGGAATGGCTTGAAGTTTCGCTGGGTCCAAGTGCAGGGTCATCAGGGGTAAAACACAAGTTGTGATTGGGTTTAGTGTGACAGTGACTAAACACACTGCAATGTAGTGAAACCTCTTTAGGGTGAGAGAGGCTCCTATCCAACATGTGGGCAGCTGTTTGATCAACATTTCTGCTACCAGCTACCAGAAGTGCAATGGGCGATGGTATAGGGGCCTTCAAACTGTCACGTACAAAACCTACGAGTGACCACTTACGTGAAAAAATGGGCTATACGTAGCTATACGTGCTCACTCGGGGGTCTGTTAATCACGCATAAATGCTTTCCACAAACGTACGTGAGGTAGTCGTAGATCGCACACATTCGCCGAACGTCCATCATCCATGAAGCACTCGTATATCACTCGTGGATCACTCGTGGATTGCTCATAGATCGCTCGTAGATCGTCCCATGTGAGTGGTTCAAGGATGGGCAAGAATGGGCATGGAAGACGACGGGCAGGCGACGGACGTCTGCCAAGCATATTGCGAGCTTTCTACTAGTGGACGCTAGTGGATGAAGCGTATATATGGATGAACAGTGGCTACGAATGGTTACGTCTGGCTATGTATGGCACATACGTAGAACATACGTAGGATGCTCGCCGACTGACCTCCGAGCGAGTTATGTAACTAATATAAACAATTTACTCATAGAACGTCCACCAAACTTTTCAACATGTTTAAAAATGTTTGCCCTCTCCACGGATGCTCGTGAGTGGTCAAGCGCGACCAGGTGCATCCTACGGATTAGCAAGAGTATCCTTGAAATACTCAGCGAGTGGATCACATTTTATTGTGGCTCACATTCATGTTGAGACAAACTGTTAAGTGCACAAAATGGAAAATTGTACAGTCCTAGATGATTATACAGTTGCAGGTTAATGCTTTCTCATCGTACTCTGTTTTTCAGCTCATGAGATCTTGGCTCATATAAGTTGTATACACCATGATTTTATCGAACTTTACATTGAGCATCATCGTGGAGCGCAGATCCCAGAGATGAGAGATACCTGATCATGCACCCAGATCGCCACCCTGGTGCTTTGTGGTGTTTTGATGAAGAGGAATAGAGAATTGTTCACATTGGAGGAAAGTGTTTCTGAGTGAATTTGTCTATTGGTGCAGCCTTTTGGTTCTAGTGCATGACATAAAATCATCTACAGTGGTTCTGTGTATACTGCAAATGTTTTTTTTTTTTTTTTTTTTTTACCAGATCTTAATCTATGGAATCCCTGCTAACATATCTGACTGCTTAAGAGGTCCAAATTACCAAAAAAAATTATAACATAGTGTGAAGTTTTTTCATCACTTTTTGTTATGAACATATAGGGAATTACCATATAGGGCTGTCCTGCTCTTAACCCTTAAATTCATTCTTGTGACTCTGTTTTAGGAAGGGAGCTCTAAGACTATAGTCCTTGGCTACCAAATGCAATACATGAATTAATGTTTTAAACATAATTGAATTGGTAAAGTTCTATGGGATTTTACTTGAGAAAAACATGGTTCTTCCAGGCCATTGAGCAGTGTAGAGCACATGACATACATACAGTCAGAGCAAGCATATATATATAACCCCGTATTAAAAGCACTTGAACACATCTGATGGAAATTTTATAAAGAATGATGCACAATTTATAAATTTTTGTACAACATACAAATATTTCAATAAGTGTTATCAACTTCCTTAGACTATAATTACGATTCTTGTAGGTATTTCTGTAAATTTTGACAAACCATCAGCCAAATGAAATAGATAGTGAAGGCAGTCTGCCAGGTAGAAATTCTCAAAATCAACACAAGGGTATTGTTGGAGAGCAACACCAGATGGCTTCCGGTCTTATGGTCTTGGATAAGAAGTAAGGAATTAGCTGAATTCTCATTGGATAGGCTTTATGATTATATATATTTATATATTTATTAATTAAGAGCCTAGACAAATGAACCAATTTAGCATGAATTGTGGGTGATCAAAAACCTAACAACATTTCAAGGCCCTGTCAGTGCAGAGCTACTAATTTCGGAGAGCGTTGCTAAATTACCCCACGCTTCATCTGTATTAAACCCATTTAATTGATAATGAGACTTGTCTCATATTATTTATGATGACAGAATAGTAGAAGCTATTTTCATTTCCGGCTGTTGGTTGTACATTAAAATATATAAGTAAATATTTTGGTACTCTTCAACATGCTAGTCACACTCACAGACATTATTTACCTACAGAGGGAGTTGAGGTATGATGACAAAACCAGAGACCTCTTTTGGGAAGACATAAACTATCAAACACAAGCAGTCAGCACACCCAATAAATTTCTAAGCATTATTAGTAAACTCCAAGTAACATCATAGAGATTTGGTAATATGCAACCATTGCTTTCTGATTTAATGTCAATGTCTCAATGCTACTGGCTCTGAAACTTAGCGAGCTTAAATGACCAGCTGCCCGAGGTAGACCTAATGATGATAGATAGATAGATAGATAGATAGATAGATATGGGAAGTGCAGCCCTCTAAGGCAAGTTCTTGCCGCCATCGAGGGTTGATTGAAGAGGTGAGAGAGAGGAGGAGTTACACATTTACCCCATGGGTGGGATCTTTTACTTGCCTCAGCATAGACACTGAGTGCATAGACACTGAGATTATAAGGCAAGAGTCCACACCATGTTACACTGTTTGATTCCCTTCAAGCCAGCAGGATTTCTCAAGGAGTTCATCAGACAGCTTGTCCAGATCATGTCAGACATACAGCTCATGTCAGGGCATGACAATGTCACTATTACCCCAAAGGGTTAAGAATAGCACACCACTAAACATGTGATAAGTTTCTTTTGCTGATAAGTTTTTTGTTGTTTTGTTTTCAAATTAAAGCATGGTAGCGATGCACTTAAACACAATAAATTTGAGTACTCAGTTACTTGTGTATTTACCTAAATCTATATATATAATTAAGCCCGGGGGTTTTATATATAATTAGCTGGGAAAGTGCTGACCTTAGCTGATGTAATTATTACATGACAACTACATTTGGCACCATACCAGGAATGTTAATTGTAATTAGTCATGTGGAGTAATTCATACAACATTCACCATTTTCCCCGGACTTGAGCTAAAATAACATTTTGTAGAGAAGAAAATTGAAGTACAAGCAACTTATCAAGTAAGATCAAACTTGTATCACATTGAATACATTTAGCAATACATTTAATATCTAATTTAAATAGGACCACCATGTATATGCATCCTTAACTCTTAATTTCAGTATTGTGACCTTTGACCCGGAAATGCAATGTATGAAAATTATCAAAACACAGCGTAGAGTAATTTGATCCCACTGAACATTGATAACAAGTGGACTTCATTGTGTTAACCTTGTAATATCCAGGATCAACTTGCATTTACAAGAAGGATATGTATTATTAGACTAACCATCTGTTTGGATAGTTATTTTTCAGGTTGAATTGAGGAAGCATCCACTATGAGGACTCTCCTGCCTATTCTTGCTGTTTTGTTCTGTGCATCAGTTGTCTTGGCAAATGTAAGTGACATTTGGATTGTTTTGTCAGTCATATCAATTATTAAACACCACACAATTTGATTTTTAATACAATCTGTCAAAGTTTCACTGTGTACATTCATTGATCATCAGTAAGACTGTTGATGAAAATCTTACTGATATATGAGAGAGACTCTAGACATTTGATTTAAAGGCATTTTATTTTGATTTAGTTGTTTTCTCTTTTTTTTGAAGAAATTTCATTTTTTAAGATATACAAAGATTCTACACTTTTCCAGAGTGCCATGCCACCATTTTCATAAGTACAGGAATGTTATGGTATACTCAATGATGCTAATGTTACGTGATTCTTTTAAAATTATGTTGACCAAAGTAGACCTATATTCATTTCTATGCATGGTAATTAGGCCTACGTGAGAGATAAAATTATGATACATTAAATAGAGAGAAATTGTATTATGAATACTACAATACATGACAATGGCACATCGTTTACCATTAACTTACTTGGACTTTGATATCATCTTAAATGCAAGTTATGCTTGAAGATTGAGTTACAGTGAAATGCCACTGGACATAACAATAAAGGGGTCAGTGAACTGGCCTCTTATTAAGACACAAATTTAAATGAAACTCATGTACTTCGAAGAGTTATTAATATTGCCTGACAATCACTGTTTTGAGTTCGTACACAATGTTTTTGCTTGATTGTTTAGAAGATATGATTTTGCAAAGTGCAGCCATCTAAGAGAGTTCTTTTCACTCAAGAGGGTTGACATGACTAAGAATGGGGTGATTGACTGTTGCTCAGTCCAATTCCAAACAATTTTAACAATGTTGAAATATATATTTATACAACTTCAGTCAAATTCTCGATATCTATGTATTTTAGACTCTCAATGACTCTTTTTTTAAGTTTCTATTTGAATATATATTTCGTATCAGTCATACCATCCATATTTTTATCTGCATTGTACTTTAAATTTTTTTTAAACCTTTTATCAAATCTGTGTGCTTATTTGTCAAACTTCCGGTTGCATTATTGTAATAATAAAAAAATAAAATAAAAAATATAAATATATGATTGATATCAAATAAAATTTGACTTCTCAAGACCTTGTTTCATTTATAGTGATTTTGTCAAACAATGTGGAGAATTCTTTAATCTAACTGGGAATAATCAGATAGCACTAGTTTGTTCATTTTACTGGTTAGCGACGAGAAAGTTATGTTGATTTTTAGTACTTTTTAAGCAGTTACTAGCACAACAGGAACACTTCAGCTTTGGGTTGGTTAGATATTCTTGTTTCTCATTAGTTTTAATTAAGATATCATATATCACTTAATTCAGAGTGATGGATCGTGTTGCAAACTTACAAAAGTGAAATTTTGACAAATACTGTGGTATATCTCAGAAGAATCCTGACGTGATAGAGATATTTTGACTTCAGATTAGGAGACAGCACGCCTGATTTAGTCAAAATCACCTGTTTTGGTTGTTTTAAAGCTGAAATTTGTAGTTCAATGTTTTTGTCTCTAATGGACATAGCCAAAAAGATAGGCAAAAATACTTCATTCGCCTACAATGCTTCACACGGTATTTTAATTACTCCATTAATTTTGGGTTCTCAATACCATTCAAATTCTCTTTTGTTGTTTCAGCCCATAGAAAGGGAGAAGAGAAACTTTTTTGATGTTGCTGACTTTGTCTGGGAGTCTATGAAAGATGCTGGCGACTCAGCTGGCCAAGGGATGCGTAACTGGTGGCAACGGATGCGCGATCGCTTCGAGGATGACAGCGATGGCCGATCAGTCCAAGATCACTTCAGGGACGCTGGTGCTAAGGCAAAAGAGAGGTTTGAGAAATGGATGGATGCCCTCAAGGACTGGTTGAACGAAAGGTCCCGGGGAAGTCAGGAGAGGCCAGGTACGACATTTGAAGTAATCCGCACCGGTCCCTGGTCCGACGATCAAGATGAACAGGGTGAGGAGACAATATAAATGCACAGAGCATTTCAGCTTTTTCATACAAGTTGAAAACATTTAAATCTGCTAAAACATCCAAAGAGGAAGACTCCACATCATCGACCCTTTTTGTAGTGCACTCTGTATCAATAATTTATAGGCTTTCTAAAAACAATAATCTGGTCAACCAGTAGACATCATAGATTTACTTTAGCTAATTAATGTCAATCTGAGCTTATAATTAGTCTAAATATCGCTCAAGTGCTTGAATCTTCTGACAAATCCTTTAGAATATCATGGGTGCTTGCAGTGGATTTTGATAATTCAACTATTTAATCTTTCTGTTATGAACTTCTTTTCTTCAGATCAGTATGTATATCTCATTATCTTGCATGTGCCTTTCAATATATAAGATAAGGTTATAGATATCAGATAACAACTGAGATAAAGCGAGGTATGGTTTATTAATGCCATAAAGTAATTGGAGGTTAAGATTTAATCTATGAAATCTGATTAATAAGTTTTAGTCCTAAGTTGGGGATAATAATACTATTATTACTCTTTGATAATTTAATTTTATTTATTTAAGGTCCAACACCAGTTATGATTTATAAGTTGAGAATTAATATTCCATTGTCTAAATATATATTGTGTTGCAATGTCATCGGAATTTGGGCATAGTTGAAACCATGGTGTATGTAACAATAGTAAATTAATTTACATGGCATTTCGTCCATATCATCAATTTTCTAAGCAATCTGCTGCAAGTAAGAAGTACAATTAACACCAAACATTTCCTGGTAAATAAAACTGATATATTTTCTTCAGATCAAGATGAACAGGTACAAGACCAGTGGCAGGATGAAGATGAAAATGATGACCAACAACAGAGGTCTCGTCCATTCATCAACCCTTAATTCGTCACATATCATATGTTATCATATAATGCCATAGTAATGAACACAATACAAATACATGTTTAATGTTATCATTGGTATTACATTGCTGTTCAGTGTGTAATTATTTACATTTATAGATTACATTTATTTGTAATTTTCAAATTACAATCTGCAATTTTTGTCACATATTGATCCGAATTATCTGATGTAGGGGGAATTTTATTAGTAATCTGAAGAGTGCAAATGCAAAAATTTGTTGAAATAAAGGTTTAGATTGAAATAACGGCTGACTTGTGTGTTTCTTAAAAAATAAAAATAAATGAAAAAACGAGCCTATCAACGCCTTTTCTGCTTTAAGATAAACGATGTTTACATAAGAGCAGAATAAGTTATCATCGAGATGTGTGAATAAATATAATGACAGACATTATTGATTTTTTTTCTTTCTGCTAATAACCTATTTTTTATCGTAGCTTATCTTTGTACTTCTCTGTGTTGATAAGGCTCCATCAATTTAGAGCAGTCAGCCTGAATACTGACTTCATCTGGGTCTGGGCATTTTAATATAAGGGGGATATTCGTTGGTTTCGTTTCCACTGGTAAGTCGACAATCTTCATTTGTGAGAAATTATTAACAATTTTATTTGTTTTAGTTATCTCATGCGCTTTACTTAGACCTACTTAAAATGTGGACTAGAGTTTGGGTTTCCGAAGTTGGTCAATGACCACTTGTTTGTATGATTTAATGGACTAGCATTTGTTTGTGGACCTATCAACATTCTAAGGTAAATCTTATAAAAAATAGACCAATAGAAAGTTCACCATATGTGGAATTAACTGTGTATCCAATGCTACAATTGTAACTTTTGAAACAACCAAAAGCAGTTTTTGTCTGTCTTCTGTTTCAGAAAGTATTATTGGCAACAGAAAGCTTTGTCAAATTTGTAGATAAATAATTAGTCTGCAGTCGGAATGGATAATGAACACAGTGAAAATACTCAAAATGAGACAAACGAAACAGCAACCAACCAAAGACACAATGTATTTCCTATTCAAAGCAATGCCATAGGACAAAACAATGATATCACACACAGCAATGACATAGGACAAACCAATAACACAGGACTAGGCAATGAACCTGCAGTCCTCAATGTAGCGAATGAACCCCCTCCGGCTTATGATGCCATTTATCCTGGAGCAGTAGCCTACCAACCACAAGGTTACGGATTATCACACGGTGACACCCCTGGACATCTTCCACAACAAACGACAATAATTTACCACCAGAGAGCACCAACTAATGTTATTCCTGCTGGCGGTTGTCCAACTTGTCAGGTAAGTTGGATGTTGTGTATTATAATGTGTAATATCGATAATTTTACCTAATGTAAAAATAACTCAGTAATCGCCATCTTGCTTTCCTTCTCGTTCCGCTTCCTTTCCCTTTTGTATCACATGATCGCTTCAAGTCCCTCTCATCCAGTTACGTTGCTTTGCCAAGAGGCAAGTCCCTCCATTTAAGTGTTTTGTACTGCTCCTTAAACCATTAACCATTATTAAACGAATTGAATCTAATCTTGATTTTCTTTTACCCCTGAAAAAAGCCTCTGAAGAGATAAAGATAGAAATCAAATTGAAATTTTCCAAGCTGAGAATAGACCTGGATATATATTTTAGCCATTCAATGATTTTTTCTGACAATAATGTAAAATTAATACGGAAAACTGATAATCTCCTTTAATTGGAGGGCTATTGTTGCTCGATAGGTCAATGATTTCTTCTCGAAATACACATAGCCATCCAATGGACATCCATGCTTTATTAAAATTAATATAATTCTGTTTTTCAGGTGGGATTTGTCGTCCAGGAATTCAGTGTAGCTGGAATCTTACTTGCAATATTTTGCTTTCCTTGTGGAATATTTTGTTGTTTAATGATGACTGGAAGGCGGTGCACTAACTGCAATAGGAAATTCTGATGTTGTGTTGAAAGTATCACTCATGACAATTATCACATTATGTGCCCTCTTTTCACATTCTCTATCGGGATCACTGACCAGTATCACGTGAAGTGTGTATTACTTATCTATACTATTTGTACATACTATCTATCTGTAATAAATGTAAATACTTCAAGCAAGCATATCACAACTTTTTATTTAATCGAATGTAAGTTGACACTCATTAACTTTTTTTCAAATGTACTAATTTTGTACGCCTTGTAAATTAAAAGAAAAATGGCATTGTAACTTTTTTAACAAGCAATTCTATATTGGTTATATTTTTTTTTTTTTTTTTTTTACTGTGTGTTTTAAAACTTTGTCCTCTCCGAGAAACTTTTCTTTCTTCTGGGATTGTCAATGTGTGAAGTGTCACTAGGGGTAGTCGGAGCATAGTGGCCACCTTAATGTTGAGACAATATGGTTGCTTAATGTCGGGACTCACTCTGTCAAATAATTGTCTTCATATTATCATAATTTCATGTATTACAGTGAACTATTTATAGTTTTCATGCTACACCCAACATAAAATATTCTAGAAGGGTAACCTTGCCTTGTGAATATCGGCAGCCCCACATTAAATTAAAACGGTACAAATTAAATAACGCAGAAGGTCCATACACAGTTTTTTGTATTTTTTTGTATTTTTATGACAACTGTATCTTGAATCGTCAAATACTTTCGTTATAAACATGAGACAAGACAGGCCTTCTTGCCTCAACTTGCTGGGCCCATCTTGTTCCTGAGTGTATGTATCATATAAGCGTTACTTTAACTGTACAGCATTATTAGACACCAATATACGGATGGACTAAAATCAAGAGAAACCCCCCAAATATCCGTAATAACTATACTAATATGGCCCTTTTTTATATCTCTAACATGGACCTGTTTACGCCATACAAAATTGGTATATCCAGGTAATACTACGCCAGACTGGCACATTACTAGGCCAAGATTAATACACCCAATTTAAATCTGATTAATTGGAACTATTTCAGTGACCTAACCCATGACCCGACCTACTTTTGAAAATAGTCCAATCCCATAATCCCAATGTAGCAGTGATGCCATTCCTAGCAGAATGGCAAGTTGGGCAGTGTGCATCTCTGACACGTAACTATCCGGATAATATTCCAAATCAGAACAACATTGTTTCGATATATGTATCTGTATTGACAACCATCGGCAAAACATTATATCAACATCGCTGATGTCGCACTGACATTGGTCCGATCCCATGATATCTGGCTTGTAGCAAGCAAAGAAAATGGTACATATGAACATTTTCTTCTGATAAATAGTGTTGATGACGAAACCCATCATACCCAGTGTTTTCCTTATGTCCAACTTCCCCATCACAGTGTTTTGGCGTCATTATCTATTGTTTTGATTTTTTGAAGTAGTTATCTCTCCCCAACTCAGTACTTTTTATCTTTAGATAATTCACTGCAATAATTCAAAACAGGCCTCAAAGAATTCATAAAAGTCCTTCAGGCTGACATGTCTACAGGTATGTAATTAAATTCTGTATCTTTTAATCATGCTATTGTATCATTTATAAGTTAAAATCATGAGTATAAAGATGGCTTTTATTTGCCCAGAATGTGTTCTTCATCTTATGTTGCTTTAGACAACAGAGACTCGATCATATGCTTGACAGTTCTGTCATGTTATGAAAACAAGAGGGCACAAAAGGTTAAACAAAACTGATTAATAAATATTGTGCCAATAGTACCATTATAGAGGGATCTTCATAAAAGGATTATATTTCATCTATATTATCTATATAGTACATGTTGTACAGCTCGAATTGAATCTAGATACCCTAAATAAAAGTATTTGGACATTGACATTTGATGCTTGAAATTGTATTTAAATTTTCATTTGTATTGTTTCAGATGTACCACAATATCAATAAAACCTGACAGTTGTTCTGAGTCAGAATAGGCATCTGAATAAAAAAAAACTATAAACACATAAATTTCATACTTTCTATGGATAATGCAAAAAGTGAACATGGACAACCTGAAGAAATAGAATGGCTAAAAATAGTGAACAAATTATGGAGATAGCATCAGAATATGGCCAAAATCATGGAGTATAACAAAACAATGATTACCACAAGGTGATGCCACTGTACAGCCTCCAGAACAAACAACGACAGTTTACCACCACAGGACACCTGGTGGTCGATGTCCATATTATTGAGTTTGCTGTATTGCTACAGAGTTTAAGACCAATTCATTCAGCCCAACAGATTGATACTCTAATTTCAGTATCACAATTATCAAAAACCATTTAAATATACATGGCAGGTTACCTTTGTCTTGAAAATATTAGGAAAGGTTATATTTGTATCCTGTCAGGATAGCTGTGAATATTTTTGACAGGAACTTTACGAGCATGTACAATTTTCGAAGTATATGTGCAAGGAAAGTCAGGGAGATTATTAAAAATTTTCAGCTTTTCGCTCTTCTTGAATTGAAGAGACGCATTTAACTTATAAATCGGTTCGTCCGTTGTGGTGTGGTCAGGTCTATTTTATTTTATTTTTATGAAGCTGCAGTCTCCATTTTTCAGTTTTTGGTCCCATTTTTACAAGCTTTCACATGATATATTTTTTGGAATAATGAGCATCAAATTAATTGGTCACATGAATATTCATGCGTATGGATTTACTTATAGCAAAATATATTATACTCCACCAAGATAGTTTTCCTATTTTCCTGAGAGGGACATAAGCAACAAAAATGTTATTTAACGCCCAACTATGAAGGATAGAACTATTATACATATTACTCACGTAATTTACACATTGTGTAAAGAGATACAGATGCTTTACAATGGAATCTGTTGATGCCAAACTATTATTGACTGTGTCCTATTTTAATGGTGTTAATTTGAGGTACTACTCTTTCAGATGGGATTCATTGTTGAAGATTTCACTGTGGCTGGGATTTTGCAAGCCATATTTAGCTTTCCTTTTGGAATCATAACTTGCTTTATGTTTGAAAAACGATGTACTGTAATTGCAAGAGGAACGTGTGATGCATGGCTGTCAAAGTAAGATAAGATGTCAGACAAGAAACCCATCTTTTATTTGTATCGATGTGTGTTACTCACAAAGCATTGCATTAAACAAAGCAAAGACAAAGTTTAATTATTATGTTATTCAAATATGCCATGTAATGTTTCAAACATAAACTTCAAACCAGTGAAAACACAAAAAATGTTGAGATCATTAAGTTTTTGTTATGTCAAATTCCAGCAGTTTAATTTCTTTACCCTTGCCATCAAAAGCAACAACTAACATGGATTTTGAAGCTTTAACTTTAACCAAACCCTTGAATAGTCCTCCCATGTGAGGTAAGCTCTGTTTCCATCTTCCGTATTTTTCTCTGAGTTCCAAAAACACAGCAGGAGGGACTTTGAGTTCAAAATAATATTCTGCATTTTCATTCAAAGGGTTCATCTTTGGTTCAAACAAACGACAGGTTCTGAAGAACTTGATGACTTTTGGAAATCTTAACGTAGATGGTTCCTTAGCAACTAACAAGAACCGGCCAATCACATTTTGTTTCTCTTGTATCAGAAGTGTAAACATGCCTCTGACTGGTGGACAGGCAGTCACGTGACATGAAGTATTTCCATATTCAATCCACAGAGTGTTCGATAAGTCTTTGCCGTCTTCGTAGCTGATGAGTTTTAGAGTCGCCTCAGTGTTCTTCAACTGAAAGTCTAATGTGGCTTTGCCATTGTTGTAATTTAAAGTAGACGACAGAGTATTCCCACTCAGGAGCACCCCTTGCTGAAAGCCATATTTTGTGATCCCCCATAAGCCTTTGTAGTATGGAAATCCTGATTCTTTGCAAGGACTTGTTGCCAGTAGGAGATAGCTGAAGATATCGATGCCATCAATGTATCCTGTAAATCTCCAGTACCCTGCGGACGGTGTATGAATTTTGTATTTGATATCTTTACCAGAAAGTTCTGCATAATATGCGCCTTTTGCTCTTTCGCCATTTTGTACAAGTTCAAGTATCAATTCCTTTTCTTCTAATGGCCTGAGTAATGTCTGTGAGATGACGAACACACCATTTTCTGACCTCATAAACCAGGAATCTTGCTTAAGCAAGCCGAAATACGATGCAAAGCCCCCTTGTGATCCATAGTTATCATCAGCTGGTTCAACAGGATAGTTAATGCATTTGGATTCATCAAGGTCACCTGTTTGCCAAGTTAGGAGATGATTTGTCATACTTGTTCCATCATCCTGGTCTGTCGTGAATCTCATTTGCTTCCCCAGAGAGACATTTATCACGAAAATGATCTGATCACGACTCTTAACCATTGCAAATGATGTATCTTCATCAGGTATGTCCTCTACTGTGCCCTCCTGGGTCATTTCTGCCACAATAGCTAAGTCATTGCAAGCTTTTCCGGTGAATTCAATGAAAATAGGACAAGATTCTGCTGTGATTATTGATTCCATGTAGTTGCACTGTAGTTCAAGGTCTATAAAGGCTGATGATACTCCTCGACTTGGTTTGCTACCATGAATTGTAGCCTCTCTGCTGGAGTAGAGGTCACCCCCATAAGGTCGTCTAATATCTATGAGGTAAGCCATTACAATCTTCGGCTTGTTTAGACTTTCAGATTCTGAGCCTGTTACTTCAAATTTGTATATGCCTACTTTGGGTATACGAATATGGAAAATTATTTCATTTCCCATTGATTCAACAAACACACACTTCTTACAGTTGGGATATTCTTCATCGCTGCTGGTGATTAGTTTGAAGTCAAGATCCACAGGCTTGGCTTTTGCAACAGTGACAGTCGTAACACCATTGTGACAGATTTTTGTGCTGTTCGGATCTTCAAAAGTCAAACCAAGTTTGTAACCTTCTTCAGTGGGGCCCCACATTCCGTCGTTCGCTGGATACATAACCTCAAAACCCGGATACTTGCAAGCGATCAAGAAATTGCAGGTTTCCGAAACAATTTCAGAAGTTGATTCATTCAGAATTGGGATGGTGATTGACAACACATACTGTCCTTTGTCTGAACAGATGATGAAGAAGTTCAGTAAATTCATATCCCTTTCAATGTAGATGAAATTTCTCATATCCTTATTTGGATCTTGTCTGTAGGAGATTTTATAAGTCAATGGAATCCATTGGATGGTAGGCACAACCAAAGGTACTACAGCCTTTCCTTGATCAGAATATATCTGCGCTTGGCGACATTTTAGCAACTGGAATTTAGCATCATTGAACATGGCACTTGCACCCCATGTCCCTTCCACTTTTGGAAATGGCGTCTGTGGTATTCTACACAGTCCCATGATTGTGTATAAAAACAGAATCTGGGGTTCAATTTTAACATTAGCTGTGGTGTAAACCGGTGATCCTTCTATGGTTAGCCAGTAAGAGCCTATAGCCGGAAGGTAAACTTTTACATGAACATCGTTGTTGCTCCGATAAATCATGACATAGTCTGAAAGGTCAGCTTGGGCATGCATGTCAACCAACTTGATGTTGAAAGTCAGGGCAAAAGGGCAGTGAAAGATGAGATGAACTTTATTGTTCTCTGAAAGCAAAAAAAAATTCCTATCACTTAATAACGATTTTTATGGCGTCATAACCATATCTTTTTTTTTTTTTCAATGTTTGCTACTATAGCCTAGATGTATCAATGTTTCCTGTTAGATTATGCAGCTTCCAATGTTATTTGATATAAAAGTCAATTATTGTTGTTCTACGGTTTTGCTTATTTAGAATAATATTTCAGTAAAAATGAAAACCTCATCTGGGACAAATTTTGCCCTACCAGTTCTTATGATGCCTTCCGTGTGACTCAGTGGTTGAATCCTTAGTAATTTACAGGCAAGTGACTGCACTACTCTTTTTGCCCAGAATTCCACAGACTTCCAAGGCTCCATAATGAACTGGTCTGTCAGGCTGACTTCATTGTCTTCTTCTAATGGCAGATGGCGCCATCCGAAAGCAACAGGGTCACAGATAATATGGGAGTCATCAAATTTACGTTGGAAGTTTCCATTCTCTAAAAATAACGAATGATCATAACATCACAATGTGGCTTAAACCCCATTTCCGCCTTGCCGAACTCCTACGAACTACAAGTTCTTCAAAAAAGTAGTCAGAGATCGTAAAAGTTTGTAATTAATCGCCAGAGTTCGTCACAGTCCGTCAGTTTTGGACACGATCAAAAATCATTGTAGCTTTCTACGAACTTTTGGGACTTCGTAGGAGTTCATAGAAGTTCGTATGCACTTCGTAGGAATTCGTAGAAGTTCTTGGGCACGTCGTAGACGTTGGTATTGAGATCGTAGCTGTTCTTTACAGTTCGCCACACCTCATGAGAAAAGTTGGTAGAATTGCCAAAATCATGATTATTCAAAATTAGACCTGTTTACAGATGGCATTGGCGAGCTGCCAGGAACTTTGACCACACAGAATTTGTCAAGAGTTTGTCGCAAACTTCGTAGCAGTTCTTGTAGGTTGGAAAGGGGCTTTAGTAATATCATTAATTGGATTGCACAAGCTGGCACTGCAGGTTTTTGGTAAGATCAGCAACCTTAGTTTGTAAATACTGAAGCACTGATGTCATAACAATGAAAAACACAAGCTAGAAAATCGATATTGTATGTAATACATTGACTAATAAAAAAGATGACAAACACAGGTGAAATTACATCTCCTTGTACCATGTTAATTGTTTCATTTGTTTGCGTGCTATGCAACATTTATATGTAAACTTCTACAATGCATAATTATATTGACCATAATTTGTAAATATTTATAATTTAATTTTCAGATCCTCTCTAATAAGACCCTCTACTAATAAGGCTACCAAGCTAGTAAGACAACCTCACAATTTAGATAAGAAAATTCAGACCATATCACAAGTCAACCTCATTGAAACCAGATACATTCGGTCATTGAACCCTGAACGTTTCGGACTATACCCATTTGCCGGGTCCAAACTGTAATGCACTTAATTATTTAAGAGGTTTTCTTTTATTTTTCAAATTTGGAGTTGTCAGGAATGTGAGATATGGGGGATTCTGTTGCATAGGTTATGGCTTTTATACCAGAATAACCTAAAATGCTGTCAGAGCTTACTTTATTGATTTTATTCGCCGCTCTAGGTTGTTCCAATATATCCCTTTCACTACATCTACACGTGAATTAATTATTCATTGTATCCAAACCTTTTTTCCCATCGTTTCTCTATCAATGTACACTGGGAAGTCACAAGCTACGATAGTCACTAAGACGAATTAGTTATACTGTCACTATGGGATCGATTGTGCAAGCTCTAAAGGGACAATGCTGCTGGGGCAATCAAATAAAGCTGGAATATTTTTTGTACAACCAAAAGCAATTGCCTGACTGCAAATAATTGTTATGAGATCTTCGGTCTAGATAAATGACATATGTTATTGGCAGACATATTAATGATTTGTGTACCAATCTATCAATATTGAAAAAAAGACTGATAAAAAAACATTAATGACTGATTAAATACATTAATTTCGTACTGTCTTGCTTATGATACAGGCACATGTAATGATGAGATGATAAGGCTGAATATTTATTGATGCTATGTTACACATTTAGTGGGGTCTATCATCTTTCACTTACACCAATGTGGATTGGGATTCAACCTAGGCCATCAGTAAAGCTTGTCAATGGCTCATGCCTTCACTACTATGCCACCTAGTTGTAAAAAGATATCCTAGTTTTTTTTAATGACAATGAATTTCATTTGCCCCATGGTGAAAGTAGTTAGGAAAGAGCAAAGGGGACCTCTCTAAGAAAGTTTGTATGTCGCCTCTGAGGGGGCCACCTTATAATTTGACATTATGGAAATACCTTAAAGTTGAAAAGGTGGAATTACATTCACGATTGAATTCTGAAATATCCTAGAGATGTCATAAATACAGAATTAAAATGCCCAATATTAACCTAAAATATGATATCCAAAACTCACCATAAATGCCAGCTGCCCAAGCCACATCTAAAAGGTACCAGTTGCCTTGGAGACGGACCTTGTTCCAGAAATGAAGGAAAGGACATTCGGAGATACTTTTCTCTAGGAGTCTGAACCCAGGGTAGTACCCATGACCCTTGGCTAACCCCCTAAGGGTGTGGCACTCTATATTCACTCGTCTGAAAATTATGAATATTATCCATAGAAATTCATTGGCAATATACTTATAAAATATGCCCAAATGTTACATAAATCACATTTATTATACATGTGCAGATATTACTGATACAACAACTAAAAAAGCAAACGTTAACAATTTGGAAAATCAATCAAAATTGTATTAGGTTGTACTTGACAGGACAATAGATAACAAAATATATATATGAACCAACTTGAATTATATAAACTCATTGTATATTGTACAGGCAAGTTGTAAATTTTACTGTCTATCTCATTTATAATACTTCATTATGTAGCTGAAACTGAATTATTCACAAAGTCCTCCAACGTTGTCAACAAAATACAATGATTAGGAGGTCTTATGTTGCCAATTGAACTTAATGATTAGCTCGTTTATGTTGTACTGTTTTTTTGTGTTTTGTCTGCCTTCTGTTTTGAAATCCATCTATTCAAAAACTCAAGTAGTCATCTGACAGCTTGTATCAATGAGAGTACATTAGTACAAGCGTTTAGGATTATAATTACTGGAAAGGAAAAATGCATTGAGCTTAAGGAGTCACTGTGTTTTGCACTAATGGCATTTTTATCAGCGGGACGATTCAGGGGGGAATAGTGGGATATACCCCCCCCCCTTTTTGGGAAGCGGGGATGATCAATGCAATTATTCCCCCCACCCCTGAAATTCACAAATGAAAATTACCCTTTTTCTACACACTTTCGTTTTGAAACATTTGTTCTTTGTAAACAGTTTTACACTTGATATCACATATCGGTACACAAGTTTATCTGTGGCAATAGTTTGGCATCAATGATCCACCATTACTTTACCTCTTGGCCAGTGTCCGCGCATTAACTGCCGCCACTTGTACGAGAAAGGGAAAGTAGGCCTGCATCCCCCCTCCCCTCAATCAAGAGAATGCAATGCACATTATTCTTATATTCTTTTGTGATACTACCACAAATGTTCTTTAGAAGATTATAGATTTATGTATACTCCACCTAAGATCCTTCAACTACAAGCAAATTTAACTAAATATTAATGAAAGGTCGGTAGAATGTCTGTTGCATTAGGCTCTAGGAAAGTGGCCACTTTTCTATTCTAAATATCATAAATTAACATCTTTATTATATCAGTATATATCTTGATAAGTTGTTTTGTTTTATTATTATTTTTGTTGCATACGTCACCTGCACAAATGTTCCAGCACTTTGCACATTCCCTCAGCATCGCTCTTCCTGTCAATCAGCACCATTGTGACGTCGTCATTCCATTTCTGAGAGGCATCTACTGTGATGTTTGCACATATCCACCGACAGATGGCGTTGAATGTTTCAACATCCTTTCCAGTTCCGGAAGTCAGCTGATCAGCCAAGGTGGACAGTTCGCTGTCTTTTTCTGGGGGAACCTGTTTCAGAAGAAGATATTTACTGTTAATTTGAACCTCAGCTTAAAGTACCCTTTTTTAGGACTACTTCTCAATAAAGAAGAATGAATGTTGGGCAAAACAGGTATTCTGAGTCATCTTGATCTTTAAGTGTGCATTCATCATTTATTTTACCTGATTAATTGATTGTACACTACTTTGATTCATTCATTGCGTCCTGATCATATATCGTAACATTGATTCATTTAATGTTTCTTGATCACATATCGAACCTTGATACATCAGAATTTAGTGTTGGACGTATATTCTGTAAGTAAGATGTTAAAAGAGCTGTCCTAACATTAACAATCATACCAAATATACCTTGAAATTTGAATTTAGTCGATTGACAAATAGGTGATTGATACTTTTTCCCTGATCTAGGTATCTTAGCGTCAACAAACTACACTATGTTTATGCTTCATTTCCATATACTTCATGCCCAGCTGCTATGTGGAATGATTAATTGGCCTGGTTACTTATTGACTATGCTGGTAATTTGGTAAATGTCGTTGTAGACTTATTAATTATGAATTTAATGTTTATGTTGCCACCTTGGTAACCTATGTTTGGATGAGTGGTTATTTCAAAATATATGGAAACACTATTGATAAAAAAAACGATCGGTAAATGACCTCACCTGGAGTGGCAGGTCGAAGTTATTGAAAGGCAAGGACATAGCATACTTGTCACTAGTCTAAAGTGACTTTCGGACATCAGGCAAGATTTCTAGGATCTTATTAGTCAAATAATTCTATATAGCACTATTATATATCAAACAATGATAAATTTTTCCATCATTTTTCAAATTAAATGTTTGCCGATACAATAGTATTGTAAGATGTTATATCGTTGAATGTTACAATAGAGTAAATGAAGAGTCTTGAGTCTTCCAATTAATACATGAAGAGCTCTACTGTTTAGCGTAAGATGTACTTACTTGCAGTGCCCTTGCATATGCTGCTTCTATGTCCTTGCCTTTCAACAGTTTCAACTTGCCAATCCAGGTGAGGTCATTTTGAGTTATACGTTTTTCAGGGTGGACCTTGAACGCCTTGATAATCCCATCTTCCTTCACAAATAAGTCTTCTTTTGGTCTTCTTTGAACAGCTGGAACCATTGTCTCTTCTCTGTAAGTCTTCTTTTCCCTATAGTCTTCATTTTCATTTGGGCGGTCTTGAAATTTGGTCTCTTCAATGACTTTGGCAGGTGGTTGGTATATTTCAATGTCATTCAAAGGGACCTTTTTATCAGGTTTTGATTTAGATGATCCCATGTTGAGAAGCTTCAGAATTTCTTATATTTAAACTTAGTCACATTTCTGAGTCTCCCTTAGCACTGATATTAATTGATATCCAATACAAATGTGTTTGGCCACATTCTCGCCACTCCAAAAATAAATCATATTGATCCAAAGTATTGGTTATATCATTATAACCCCTGTTGTTATAACTTATGAGATTATTGATTGATCCCATGTTATTAAAAATCAAACTTTACATTTTCTGCAACTTATGTCCAAATTCAACTGCATTCAACATAATGTCCAACTGTTATGAAATTATCCCAGCAACTTGTGTTATACTTGTGCTATACTTTGTATGATCAATTATGGATGAGTTGCATCGTGTGCGTATTGGTGGCTGTCGTTGTTTTGGCGTTGCAACGGACTTATCCTGGTGACAGGATAATACACTTTTGCCTGGAGATGTTCTAAGCTTTTGTCTTTCTGGGAGCTCTCTTCTGGTTGCTAAGGAAGCGAGAAAGGGCCATCGACAAGTATTGAGAGCACTACAACTCTAATTACTGTACAAACATTGAGAGAAGAAAGGGAAACAAAGTAACAAGTTAAAATGCCATCCCTGCTTATATTACTAAATCTTTGGTTTCAGTAAGTTTTTGTCATACTTCCTGTAAAGTTGTAACAGATATATATATATATATATATATATATATATATATATATATATATATATATATATATATATATATATATATATTATTTGTTTAATAATTTTGTCAATAAACATGCATTATTCTGCACACTTCATTCGAATAAAAAGTTCAGCTACATAAAATTTATGACTTACCAGTCTAACAATAAAAATTTTGTCTGTCTAGCACATTTATGTTTATCTCATTTTCATGAAGTACGTGGTAGAAACTATATGATCCATCTATCTAATCTATCTAAGATGTTAATGTAGAGCATGTGGTTGTATCATAGACATGAACATCGACATAACGATTATTGCAGATATGCCAGCAGCTTTGAATAGGTCAACCAAATAAAAAAAACAATGATCTGTAAAGCCAGAATATCATTTATTGATAAAGCTGCAACTGCATGTTGCAACACCCATGGGTGGGCTATCATACATGCAGATGAAAATTGATAGCACAAGCCACCTGCTGTTCTTTGTGATATTTTCACTCTGTAAAATAGAACACTTGATTGCTCTAATCACACGGAGCGCTAGCTGTTGCATTTGAAAACTGCTGACATTTTATTTTCATCAAGATTATTACAAGCGCAAATATTGCTGTTGCAATTTAGGTGTAGAATATGTGTGGATTAAAGTTGACAAAAAAATAAGCAGTTTAATTACTATCCTCGGTCAATAAATTAAAACTACATATTGACCTCCCCGCCATTCAATATATTTATAGCATACATGACTGCAAAGACAGATTATTGAAAATGCATAATAGGAAGTTTCGTCGAAGTCAGTTTCTTCTCAATGATTAATAATAAAAGCAAGATGGTCTGCTCACATTCAGATCATGCAGTTCACAAAGAAGACAACCTCACAAATAAGGCTACTTGATTGATTGATTGATTAATTGAGATTGATTGATTGATTGATTGATGGATGGTCTGAAGCTGAGTAATGATGAGATGATAAGGTTTGGAGTCTGCACCATGTTACACATTCACCCCATGGGTGGGATCTTTTACTTGCCTCAGCATAGACACCGAGTACAAGGCACTCCCAATTTAAAGTTTCATGCGATTGACATCAAGCTGGGATGTAGCTCATGAAGAGTGCTTGGGCCAAGGATTTAACGCGGGACCTTCAGCAGAGCTGGCCAATATGGAATTGGTGGATGCCTTAACCACTAGGCAAACCAGTTGGTTGGTTGATTGATTGATTAATTGATTGATTGATTGTGTGAAGAAACACAGTGCATTAATGTAACTTAAACTTGGAGACTGCAACAAAAAAATTTTTGAATGTTGGTTGGTCCAAAAAACTTGTAAATTCCCCTCCAAATAAGGAATTTACACATTCTTACATTTATAGTTAACATTTCAAAATTGTTTGTATGATATTGCATGTAATAACTATCATTTATGATTGATTGAAACGTGCACGTATCTCAGAAACTTCACATAATAATCTTCAGTTACTAAATATAGTCCATGGCCAGCTTAATAAGGCTACATTTACACATTAAAATAACATTGATACGTAGAACATTAATAGACAATCATGTTTTTAAACAAAGAAGATCTTAGCAGAGAGAGTAAACTGTACATTGTGGTATCTAGGCGGCTGATTTGTGTCTTTCATGCAATTGGCTCTGTAACTTTTACACTGAAATGAAATGGCTAATAACAATTGATGCCATGGCATGTTACTAACAACAGTACATTGTTATAGTAGAATGCATAAAACAGCATTGTTCGTTCACTTTTTCAGAAAGTCTATTTAATATATATAGATGACAGACATTGACAGGGCAAATACATCTTTACAAATATAGTTAATGTAGTCAAAATATGCCTTCTGTTTTAATTTGAGTTTTTAAGCAATGCAATATAATTCTGAGAATTTTTGACTCCAAAGATGTTAGATGACCCAGACAATTCACCCATTTTACGTTAAACATCTTTCAGACCTAAAAAAAATTCAGCTAATGACCACACGTTCTGGACAAAGATATCACACAAATAGCTGACAGAACAACAAAGTAGTTGTCAGATTCCTTGCTCCCCCACCATGCAGGGTTGTTGCGGTAATGTTGTTCCCCCGATTTCTATCAAACCCTCGTCCAACGGATCACCCTGAGGGTCTGATGTTCAAAATGATATTTCACAGCCTTACAAGATACTAAAGTATGCTAGAAACATAAAGAATTATGAAGGACCAAGCTGACAGAAAAACAATTTTGAATTCATATTTTCACACGCAATGGATAGACCAACCGAGAAGATTAAAGAGAAAACAATATAATCCTTAACAATAAGTCGCCTGCCATAGGTCATAACACTAGGTGTTGGTGTTAATGATTAATGAATGAAGACAGCCAGCTTTCACAGTCTAAAGTTCACCGCTGGCTTTTATGAGTTCATTTGCATTCAACTTGGATAAAGGCTTTTAGTATCATCTGATTTGTTGATAAATGTATATATGGTCGTTATAAGAGGTCCTATACACTTTTAACTTGTCCATTTTATATAAATGCACTGTAGATCCAGAAATAAAGGCTATATATAAATATATACTTTTTTGGAATGTACTTAGTCGAGTTATGGCTATGTGTTGAGAGGCAGATGTAATAATGAGATAATTCTTAACTTGCATGTAATAGTAGGCACCTATATAACAATTTCAATAACAAGATAACCAACCTTAGCATGTTATCACTCAATAGACTCTCAACCAACTTTACAAATAAACCCTGGACAGGCCTGCTCAAGCATAAGCCTTTCTCAATTGACTACGGAAGAATGACCTAATGAAATTAAACCGTCATTGAACTCTTTCCAATTGGTACCGTCAAATTGTCTATTTCACAAATGTACTACTGATCAACTGTATATTTTGAAGTGTAGGGCAGCACATTGACAATGACCAAGGGGTCGGTCCTTGCTACTGCTCCAAGATGGTTATGTAGTCTACTGCTTCCTTTAATAGATCTCACGTGACTGCGACGATGGTTGTATGTCAATTAAGGATGCACTTCAGTCAAAATCGATAAAATTCATTGCGACTTTGTTTTGAGCTGGTGAAAGAAGGTCTCGTGCAGGCTAATAAGAAGTTGCTCTAAAAAGAATGTCTGTCAGAGGGTTACAACAATAGAAAATGAGGCAGGAATCGATATTTAATCACAACAGAAGTCAATTATGGCTTGTTTTGTATGTCAGCTGGTGCCCAAAGAATGATCTTGTGCCAAAAAGCCCCTGAAATGGACAATTCCATCCCATGTTGTATGCTGCTTCGGTGCTTCAGATGGGATCAAAAACAACTGGGCAAAGGATGATATGGGGGTAAGTGGTATAATTTCTACCATGATAATGACATAAAGTCGGGTCCAAAAGTTTACATACACCTCAGCAGAATATAGTTCACTTCTATTTTTCACAATATAAAAAATCACTCTACATACCAACTATAATTCAAACTATTTTCTTTTATTCTATATTTATAAGGTTTAACATTCTTTTTAAATTGCTTGCCAAATATTGGGTATGCCCTTTAAGCGCAAAATATTTTTAATAAATTCTATTCATCTAGGACAATATTTTCAATCACATTGCGAACAATTTAGGCAATATTTGTTAAATGTGTAGTGCAAATATTTTGACAATGATTTTCTGGATATTACTTAAGATATTGTCATATGATTTCTGGATCCACACTTCACCTTGATACTCATAGTGACAATATAATGTTTACATTATAATCTAAATGTTTTCAAGATTTCACAATAGAGTCTTTTCACTGAACAGCCCTGAATTCAGCAAGACATAAGTTGTTCTTCCCCTCTTATTACTCATTTTGCTTTTCATACACAATAGATCAGAAATAACTGATTCCCTTAATATAATTTTCTCAGGGAAATAACAGAAATCAACTGAACGATAAGATGTCAAATATACATTAAAATGCACTAAAAATACTGCTGCTAGGATGCACTTTGCTTCAGCCAATCACAGCCAAGGGCGGGAACCTTCTCAGCCAATAGAATTGCAGTATTCTATCATAGCCACCTGGCGGAAATATAAAGAACTTTCCGTGAAAATCCACTATTGGTAATATCATGATGGCCACAATTTGTGTATTCATGATGCATGGTTAAATGTATATTTATCACATTACAAGATGGAGAGCCGCCAACAGTAAACAACACTTCCTGTACAACGATCATAACAAATCTGAAGAAATCATTTCCAATCATTTAGGTACTTTTAAAAGGTTGTTTTCCATCCAAAATATCTTTTTGCGAATTTACAATTAGTGCCGATTTGCCTCAGGTGCTAATTGAATTATAACCTCATGAGTGCATTGGAGCCTCTGTTAAAAATACACAGTTAGTTTCATCAAAAACAGCCTGTCAAATTGAACCTAGACAAAGCTAGACAACTTTGCTATATAATGCTACCTGCCACTAAACGGAACTGTCTGGCTATAGCTGTGTACTCAAAGCTGGATCTAAAAGTACATGCAGCACCATTTAGTTATGCACATTTGTAATCTTTGTTGAAAAGATGCATGTCAATTGCACATACATATTTATGATATATAAGATAAATTTCTTACATTTACCAAGGTTTATATTTTGTCAAGTCAGTGGTGGTAGTTTAAGCCGACTATAGGGTAGAAGTAGAAAGAAGCTGGCTTTAGCCAGTTACAGCTACAGCCAGGAATAGGTTGCTACAGCTGACTAGAGTCGACCATATTTATGAAACTAACTGTATACCTCATAGAAAGTACCTGGTATCGCATCCAAAGGTTGAAGGTTTTGACCACAAGACCATTAAGTTGCTTGTTTCCGTTGTTTTGTGCCTCTATTTTTATAATAATTTACAAAAACAATTTTTACCAAGTAATATGTAATGATATTGTAATTTGTAACATGTAATGACTAGGTGACTAAATATAGGCCACACGAATAGTTCTCTGTCACCTGAAATCACTATGTATTTTCATTTGTGTTTAAAAGACGCAAATAGTTTATATTCTTTTTCAGCTTTTGCTTTCCCAATACTATGTAATGCACCAGACAATTTGTTGCCTTTTTCTCTTCCACTTTTTAAGTATATTATATTAAATCTGTTTATTACAGCCAAATTCATTAATTTTAGAAACCAGTCTCACAGACTTGGCAGTTAAACTCCAGATGAAATCATGTGAATCCAGGACTCCCATTGGTTCAGGCAATTCAGCTAAGTGGCCTAATGAGAGCTAAACTCCACATTTGCCTGCTTTGCTGAAGGTCCCAGGACTCTTAATGCGCTACATCCCAGCTGGATTTCAATTGCCCGAGACATTAAATTTGAGGTGCCTTGTACTGGGTGTCTACGCTGAGGCAAGTAAAAGACCCCACCCTTGGGGTAACAGTGTAACATGGTGTAGACTCCTGCCTTATCATCTCATCAGTATGTCTGCCTCTGGCAGCTGGTCATATTAGCTGACTAAGCTTCAGACCATGTAACATTGAGACAATCCACCAGCCAATGAAAGTCCTGGATACACATGAAGTCCTCTTGAGATTAGCTTCATCATACAGAAACGAAACTGGCTGGTATATGAACACTGTACTGCGTAGAAATTTTTGCATAATAAAAAGTTCTCATAACTTTCTTTTAGATCGTAATGAATAAGACATAGCCATGGCAAGAAACAGCCCCTCCCTTCAACCACATGTGAAGGATTTTCCCTCAGATGACGTCATTGGTCACACAAATGGAAACAGTCATAGTGCAAACAGGAAGTCTCGTTTGAAAAGCAATTCTCCTAGGTCCAGAAGCAGTGTGACGTCACCAATGAAACCCCCTGCCACGGAAATTGTGAACCCCAAATATGCTCGTTATGTGGAAGGGATAATGGCTTCTGTGTCCATCTCAAAGTGTCCGGTAGCAGCATTTTTTATATATATATATCTAATCTTACATCATTGATCACAACCAGGACACTTTCGCGGAAATCGAAATTTTTTAACGTGTAACGCAATGAAACAATTTATTCATATTACCCAAATACCCGTGCCCAACATGGAGAGGAAAATCAAATTAGAACTGTTGTTTCAGGTTAACACAAACGCAAAGCAGCTTCCCAGCATCAAAGAAGGTGAAAAGACAGCATTTCCCAAGAATAGCAATGGTCAGTGTCAATGTTATTGAGGGATATTGATTAGACCTTAAATACATTTTTATGAATTCCCTATACCAATCCAGTATCATTTCGTTTTCAGATGGAATTGTTTCTCCTCCAGTGCCGATACAGCATGTATCAGTGGTATGACATGGCTTACTTTTTGTTTTAATTAAAGTCTTAAAATGAAAATTATGAGAGAAGTTATCATTCATTTTTCGAACTTTTCAACAGATCAATCGTCTGCCACGCAGAAAATTGATGAGGCCTCTAGGAGGCGCTCTGCTCAGAAGAAGTATTGGAGCGTCACCTGACGAATATATGAGGTAATAAAGCAAACATGGTAGCCTGATTTGTCACACCTTGCCATATTTAACACACCGATACATAAAAGTAAAATTATCGTAATTGTCTCTCTCTACATATAGAAAATAACTTACATTCTTTCTTTTAATATCTTTCAAAAATTATGTTTGTGTTATTTTTAGTTTCCTTCAAGAAAAGAGAGCAAAATACTTTGATTTAAACAGTAGTTATCCAGGTAGGCAACAAAACAAATTAGCACCAATGAATAAAAGCAGATTAGCACCAATGAATAAGGACGATGTATAATAAGAACCAATTGTAGTGATCTATATAACCAACTTGATATTCTCATTTTGTTTAGTTCTCCCAGAAATCAATTCCTGTCACAGGAACACCCCATGTTTATCACCTTCAAACCAAAATAAACCAAGCAGACAGCATGAATATGAGGATGAAGAGGATGAGAATGGACCAGGTTGGGATGAATGATGAGGATGGATGATGATGGGAATAACACACTATGACAACAATGGATTATGCCAAGCAGGAAATATACACTACAATAGACTCTTACTTTTCCTGATTAGAGAATGCTTTTGATGGAAACTATATAGGCTCCTAAGTGACATGGTAAATTTCTAAACATATCCAGGTTTTTTTTTTTGGTTTTTTTTCTTACTGTGCAGAGACTTGACCACCTAAGAGGCTTGGCTTCCTTGGTTGATTTCTCAGTTGTTATGATATAGAGGTGAGATGGCTCGTAGGTTCCTTCATCTCTGTTGATGGCCCCTTGTGTCCTTTTTACCGAGATTGCTTCTTTCACTTGTTTGAGTCTTCTGTTCCCCTCCTTGTATATTATTTTAGCCTTGACCCAGTCTATTGTTTGGTTTTCTCTCATGACATGATCTGGTGCAGTTTGTGTTCGGAACACCGCTGACATATTTTGTGTGTTCTTCTAGTCTTTTTTGAAGTCTCCCTGTTTCCCCAATATACTTAGCACAGCAATTTTTACAGGGTATCTGAAGTACGACCTCACCTTATTCTTCGGCTGTGCACTTTTCCTTAGGGTGGACCAACTTTCTTCTCAGAGTGCAGTGGGGTTGCATTGCTGTACTGATTCCTTACTTCATGAGGTATCTTCCTTTTCTTTTTGAGATGCCTTTCACATATGGTATGACAACTAGTCCTATACGTGTGTCTCCTTCTTTCTTCTTGTTCTTGTTGCTGTTGTTACCTTCTGATTTCTTCTGGTGGGTTTTCATACTCCATGGGCGATAACCACACTTTGCCAAAGCATGTTTTAGATGTTCAATTTCTCTTTTTTGACATCCTCATCACTAACGATGGTTTCACATCTCTTCATCAGCTTTCTGACCACACCCAACTTTTGGTGTCCTACATGATGTGATATGAAGTTCAGGTATTGGTCTTTGTGATTTTCTTTCTGTATACAGTTGTTTACAATTGTCCGTCTTCTTTTCTGATAAGCAATCGTATCCAGAAAAGGGAGGCGTCCATTCTGTTCTTCTTCCCTTGTACATTTTATGCTTCCAGTTTGGTCTGTCTTGTTCATGTGTTCTTGTAGTTCTTCTGCTTTTTCACTGTTTATTATGCGCAAAATGTCATCCACATATCTCTTCCAGAGCCTAGGTTTGCATGTCAGGGGTGATGTGGCTATGATGGTTTGTTCTAGGTCTTCCATGTAACGATTGACCACAATTGGTGAAACTGGGCTCCCCATTGCCACACCAAACTCCATTTGATAGAACATGCCTCCAAATTTAAAGAACGTAGTCTCCAATACAAATAATAGCAGCTCATAATTTCATCCACCTTCAGGTTTGTTATTTTATTCAGATTGTTGTCATTTTGTAGTCTTTTTCTGATGCCCTGACAAGCTTCTTAGATTGGTGTTTTGGTGAATAATGAGACTACATCATGTAACACCAGTATCTCATTTCCTCTTATTCTGACCCTGCTCATTTCTTTTACTAGTTCCTTTGTGATGTCTGCTGAGTCTCTGGGCCGTTTGTAGGCTATTGACTGTATGTGGTTGGTGATCCATATATTGCAATGTGATACAAATACCAATATTGTTCTTTGTTTATTTGCTCATCTCTTTCCAGTTCACTTAGCATCTTAATTAGGATTGCTTTGTACCTCAGAGTGGATTCTTTATCCAATCTTTCATGTGTACTTGTATCACTGAGCATGGTGTTCATCTTACTGTTGTAATCTTCAGTATTCATTACTACATCTTGTCTGCTGGTAAGATGGTGATGGATTTCCCTTTTTGCAGACATTTGAGGGCGTACTGTTCCTCTTTTCTCAGGTTAGACTTGTGGGTTTTCGCTGAGGAAGCCAACCGTTAGGTGGTGAAAGTCTTTGCACAGTAAGTAATAAAAAAGAAAAAAAGAAAACCTGGATAAGTTAAAAAGAAATTTACCATGTCACTTTGAATTCTGAGAAATGTTCACTACTGTAGAGGCTTCTATTTAGACTTCTCCATTGAGGCCGCCATTTATTCCATGCAGGCCAATGTTATTATCTACAATGAAAAATATAACATTTGGTCATAATTGAAAGGTGGCCTCATGGTGAGTAACTGTGATTGGGAACTGCCACTTTAACTGATAGTGGAGAGTGGAGCACTTTGTATCACAACAGTTTTATACACAGACTAAACTTATAATCTCGTGGGGAAAATGTATTCAAATGTTTATATAGTATATACATGACATTTCTTTTTTCTTTTTTTCCTTTAGAGATTTGTTTAGTGGCTCAGAATCCCCCACTCCCCTCCCTGTATTAGTTTTGTACCGGTTGTTAAGGAGAAATATACAAATATAGAAAATGTAAGATGCAACCTCTTACATTCTTATGTATTTGAATCAATGCATATATTTGTATTCACAAGCTAAGATCTCAGCTTTAGGCCACCTACCCGAAAAAGGCCTACAATTGGGAATTCAACCTCTCCCTACCTGACTTTTTTATTGTACATTTCAGTGACCATTAAAATCAATGCATGCATTTATCAAATGGTATCACTCGATCTATATTGAAACTTGCAAAATATATTGTACGTCTTTGTCACAACAATTTTCTATCTAATCATCCAAGTCTGATTTTTATTGAATGTGATTGAAAAACTTCCTGCTTTGTTATTACTGCCTAGTTATTGGCCAGTGCAATATATCAGGACATTGCCATTATAGACAACAATAACATAAGCAAACAGCATACTGTCTGTCATACATCAGGATTTTGTCTGACCTTTGAGTCCTGTAACATTGTACAACTGCATGTAGATCAGAGATAAAACTACAATGTGCGAATAGTGTATCATCAATCAGCAATTGTTTATCGTGATGCCATGATATCTAATCTTTCTCTTACATCGGAGATGAACTAGTTATTTTTGCTGTTATCTACAAGTATAGAACTAGTTGTTTTTGGCTGAGCTAAACCTGACTGCATTTTACTACACATGGATTAATTCACTTAACTTGTTGACATGGGGAAATTTCTAGGAGTGGAATGGGTGGATTTCACATCTATACCATTACAAAGGCGACTGCAGATGGGAGCAGTAGTTCTGCATCTGTTACTTTTCATATCGTTCCCTCCAACCGTAACTTTATTCTTAGCTTATTTGTTATTCACAAAGTTCTGGTGGATAACTGTCGCTTATGGCACCTGGATGATTTGGGACATTTTCGTCCAGCCTATTTCATCTCGAGGAGGAAGAAAATCGCAATGGCTGAGGCGGAGCGTATACTTCCACTACTTCCGGGACTACTTTCCAATTAGCTTAATCAAGACCAGTGACCTTGACCCCAAACACAACTATGTCATGGGTTACCATCCTCATGGGATTTTGAGTTTTGGAGCGATTGTGAATTTTTGTTCAGAAGCAACCGGATTCTGCGAGAAGTTTCCAGGGATTGATGTGCACCTAGTGACCTTGGGGGCGAACTTCCGGTGGCCCATTATAAGAGGCTATGCCCTCTGGTGTGGTAAGCAAAATAAACATATGATTAACCACCTAACCTGTTCCAATTGTCTACCTCACGGGAGATGTAATCATTGGTGATTTGCATTTAAAGGTGGTTTATTTTACCAAGGATGATTTGTTGTATCATCTTTTTCATATTTTCTTCATATACATTTTACTGTCACATCGAATGAAGAGAACAAGCCTTCGTTATTAAGATAAATTTGTTCACATGCTTGCTACTTATTGCGCTGTCTGGTGATCATCAAATAAATCTATTTCATATTTCATCGAAATGTGGGCACTACATCTATTACTTATCTCCTTCTCTTTTGATTATATTTCTCATTCCAGGACTATGTGACTCCAGTAAGGAGAGCATTAATTATATTATAAACAAGAAAGGAGTGGGAAATGCAGTAGCAATTGTCATAGGTGGCGCTGCTGAGGCTTTAGAAGCACACCCTGGAAACTACAATTTGACCCTTAAGAACAGGAAAGGATTTGTCAAGCTGGCTATTAAGGCAGGGTATGAGACACACATACATTTCATTATCCATAGTGATTGAACCTTGCCCCATTTGTTTATTCATCAAAAGGAAAAAAAGATATCAATTGGCTAAGCAGATAAATATTTAAAACTAGTCATAGGACCCATGCTAAGAAGTAATGAATACAAATACAATGAACTAAAACAACTATTTATTTGGTTCCATTACTGAAAATGAGATAAATATCAGCAACAGTCATCCAGTTACTTATTTTTTTAGTTTTATTTAATCTGATAATTCAATAGGTGGTCCAATTACAAATCAACCACCTGTGTGTCTTTCAGTTTAATTTCGAACTTATCTCTTTTTTCAGTGCTCATCTGGTTCCAGTATTCTCATTTGGGGAAAATGACCTCTGGCAACAAGCTGACAACCCAATGGGGTCCACCTTAAGAACATTTCAGGAAAAATTCAAGCAAATCATGGGGTTCTCACCACCTTTGTTTTACGGAAGGGGTGTGACAAACTATACCTTTGGGATTATCCCATATCGGAAGCCTGTTAACACAATTGGTAAGTATTAGAACATATACATTACCTAATGAGCATTAATGTGATAAACAGATAATATCTATTTTGGTTAATTACAACTCTAGAGTGCCTCATATATTGAAGGAATTCTCCAAGATGCAACTATTACAATTTTTATTCACAGCATAAAATGCATCAAAATAAATAATCTAATAATCTAAGCTAAACCAGTATTCTAGTAAATAGTATGAAGTAAAGCACAGGCAGTCTGTATGAATGATAATTTTTTATTTTTTGGTCATTATTTGCAGTTGGAAAACCAATTCCTACAGAGAAGAATGCTAATCCTTCCCAAGAAATAATTGATTCCATTCATCAGAAATACATGGATTCCTTGAGTGAACTTTTTGATGAGCACAAACTCAATTATGGCGTCGCTAAAGACACCAATTTACAATTTTTGTAAGATTGAAAATTAGCAGAATAGAAATTAATCCTTACTACATGGCCAAATGTGCCAGGTGGGTTTTCCATGTTTGGATAAACGCATGGAAAACGCATCGTTTAATTCGCCTGATAATAATTAGGATAAACCATGTGTTTCGTTTATCCAATGCATGGAAAATTCATTTGCTATAGTATTGGACATTATAAATTGAAAGGCTTGTGCTACATGCAAACAGTGATTATTTGTATCATATACATTGCAGTTTTATTCCATTTTTACCCATGTGTAAATCAGTATATATATTTTTTTCTTACTGAATATGCCTGTATAGTCCATTTATATACATTGAATCGAAGATGTTAATAAAGTAATTTAAGCAAAATTATTTTGTATGTGTTTTTTGAAAATAAGAGATCTGCAGGTCAAAGACTTTAGAAGTTTAATGCAAGTTTAATGTACTTTTAAAAAGTTCAAGGGCCTTCATTGATACCATTGTTGGTGTCTTATCTATACCATAATATCAGTCATTTCTTAAGATTAGATTTGACCACTTATGTTTGTTTTGTGGCAAATAAGGTATGCTTAACGTTGCATAACATTGTCCAGTGTCACAGGAGTAACATGAGTAACCTAGAAAGATTTGAATCGCAATCTACTCCATTTTGAGAGGTATGTCATGTTGCTGCTGGATATAGTAATATATATATATTATATACATATTGTCCTACATTTATGACGGATCCTAACCTACAGAAAAGAACTTCATTTCCTGGTGTATTGTTTATCATATGAGTGACACATATCCCCATTGATTATTACGCTTGGCCTGAATAAACATTCTGGACAGCATGGCCCTTCCTGGCATCAAATTTGCACCATTCAGGGTGCCATGGAAACGAAGGATGGAAACTCTAGCAGCTTTAACTTTGTCCTCCCCATTTTTTGTTTTCCCTATAGCTTCTGTGGCATTGTTTATCTACTTGCTGTTAAGTCCATTCTACTGGATTGCTCTTTTATACCTCATTTGGGAATTTTATGACGTCATAATTCTAGAGACCTCCAGTCGTGGAGGTAGAAGATGGTCTTTCTTAAGATCAACCTCCTTCACTTTCTACTTCCGAGACTACTTTCCCATACATTAAAAAGGACCGAAGTACTTCCGCCAGACAGGAACTACTTGTTTGGTAGTCATCCGCATGGAATTATGGGATGTGCTAGTGTCTGCAACTTTGGCACTGATGCAACAGGCTTCTCTAAACTGTTTCCAGGGATAACTCCCTACCTCCTGACTCTAAAAATGAACTTCAAAATACCTTTCTTCAGGGAACCACTCCTGGCAATGGGTCTGTAAATTATATTCCTAACTGGTCTATGCACTTAAAACGTTATTTGATATTGATGGTCCTATCATTACTAATGACATTAGCAAGTAAAAAGCAAAATTACTATAAAATGTTTTGACTAATTTAGTGGTAGGACCTAATGTTGACAAGTCCAGATTTCTGTGGTTTCTGAACCTTTTAGTCTGGCAAATAGATCCTGCAATAATGAATCACAACATGTAGATCTAATATGCCCAGACAACATGCCATATTTGCATATATGAAAAAGCAACACAAATCAAATATATATTTTCATCATGTGGCAACACTGCAATGCGTGACTTGGTTCTGTCTATTTATGGCGCCTATTGACTACTCAGTTTTTAGTGGTCTCTTGTTGAAAACAGGTCTTTGTGACGTCAGCAAGGAGAGTCTCAATTTCATCCTCACCAAGAACGGAACCGGAAATGCTGGCATTATAGTCGTAGGGGGCGCGGAAGAGGCCCTTGAAGCCAAACCAGGGAACTTCAATATCACCCTACTGAAGAGAAAAGGTTTTGTGAGGGCAGCTATCAAGGCAGGGTGAGGTATATTCTGTGGTAATCCATGGAAAAGTGTGTTAAAACAAAGACTTACAGGCCTAACTAATAAACATCAATCAATCAACCAATTTAAATAAACAGTAACAAGACCTTTTAAGACCACGTTTGATTTATCTATCTATCTATTTATCCATCCATCTAGCTATCTATCTATCTAGCTAGCTAGCTAGCTAGCAGCTTTCTAGCTATCTTTATATCTATCTATATATCTGTCGATGCTAATTAGGAAATAACGTGAACTAGAAACTTTCAATCATTTTAAAGTCTTAAATTAAGTGGTGATTTTCAACAATTAAAAGTAAATACTTGTGACGTAAACTTGATAACTGCCTATAAAGAAACAGTAACGATACTAAAAGTGGAATGTGTTTCTATTTGAAATAAAATTTGGTATTTGTCACTCTCTATCTATCTAACTATCTATTTAGCAACAGAGACAGATCTGCTTCATTAAATCTGGAATTACAAAAACCTTTTTTCGTTTTTCAGTGCCAGTTTAGTACCCGTTTTCTCGTTTGGGGAAAATGACCTGTTTTACCAACTGGACAACCCGGCCGGGTCCTGGGTTCGAACCATCCAGCAGCGCATGAAAGCTATTATGGGCTTTTCCTCACCTTATTTCTATGGCAGAGGTGTATTCAATTATTCGTTTGGATTTTTACCGCATCGTCGACCTATTTTAACTGTTGGTAAGTTTCAAGAAATGTAAAAGGCCAGGGTAAAAAAAAATTAAGCCACAGTTTCTTAATCTGAGCATTTTTACCACACTTTATGAAACGTGGTTGCCAAATTTTTGGTTTTGGAATTAGATAAACATCATACACTTGTTTTTCCCTCATCCGGTGCCTTGGATAGAAATTCATGTATATTAGTTTTAATTTACTTTACATTTTAGTAAGGGAAAGACCATAGATCCTGAGAAATTGAGTCGTTGCCCTAAAAAACCTAATTTGACGACAGTTTATAAAATTCTGACACCATTTTAAAATTTACAACCTGTTAGATTTTTCTACCGCAACTGCCACATATTGATTAGCTAAAAAGCAAGCTGTGTTGGATAAATAGGCCTACACCTTCTCTTTCCACACTAATCATTCTAATAAGGCATCTATCAGTCGGTCAGGAGTGTAACACTTTTATTTAAAAGTATTGCTTGCAAAGAATGATGAAAGTATCTAGATATATTTTCTTGATTACTTTTCACATCAGTCAAAAGACTAACAACATGACTACAAGACAAAAGGCATATTAATGGGCAATAAATGAATGTCAGGAGTGTAATACATTTCTATGGCCTATTGGCTTCGTTGTACATTGACATTTTCAGGTGTACATATCTTCATTTTATTATATTTTTTTTTGCAGTTGGCAAGCCAATAGAAGTACCAAAAGATGGCAACCCATCCCAGGATGTTGTTGATGACATACACCAAAAATACATGGATGAATTAGCAAGACTTTTTGATGATAATAAATCTGAATACGGCATTGATGACCAAATAAAACTTACTTTTGTGTGACAAAGTATAATGTGAATGTTATGATCTCGCCCTGGGGTGCAGGGGTGGATCCAGGATTTTTGGAAAGAGGAAAGGGGGGGGGGGGGGGTTATCTCCACTGGTTCACAACATTACGATGCAATAAGTAAAAGTCTTTATTGAGCTATACAATGTGTAGGGGAAAGTAAGGAGAACTGGGCCGTTTATCACATTTTGATTTTTCCTGATTGGGGGCCATCACTCCTGGCTGTGGGTTTAGGTGGGCCTCTTTTCGAGTAGGGCTTGTGCACGAAAATACCTCTGGAAGACCTCAAATTTTGGGGTGGTAGGCAGTGGCGTAGAGTGGCGTAGCCATAGGGGAGGGGGGACCTGGAGTCAAAACCTTGACCCCCTCAGTGCCCTCCCCCCACTACCATTCCAGGACTATCCATATGTATGACCACGGATGAAAAAAAATTTTGCTCTTGCTCATTCTTGTCCATACGTGATTCACTCACCGAGCGTTTCAATGACACTCTTGCTAATCCGTAGAACGCTCCTGGTAGCGCTAAATCATCCAAATGCACGAGATATGGTCAACATACTTGAAAAGAACGCTCTTCGTGTACAGTCATACATCAACACACAAATAAAACACAGCCAATCGCTCTGACCCAAGTCACATTTACTCCTGAGAAAATCAACTCTAACTACGAACGTCTAGTTCCTGCGGTCCGTTGGGTCTACCTGTGGTCCCGACTCGTACTTGTTGGACTCTCCATAACTGGTGACCAACAAAGATTCAAAGCCACCCAAATGTTGAATGCTCTGATGCAGCATCTAGCCTCGAATGAGCGTATGATCAGGAGTGCTAATAACAACAACACCAAGTTAAAGGACAATATCCACCTGACACACCTGTCGAAGGTTGCTCTGGGTCACATGAAATCTGCCTTTATCTACCTAAATTACATAAAAGAAAGTATCAATGTAACACAAGTGCCAAGTAATGATCTCAACCCTGCAATAACCACTATAAATGTAATAAACATGACAGGTGTAAATGAACATAAAAAATAACTAAAAAATATCCAGAACATGGATAACCAAGAATATCAAAATGACAATACAATAACTACATATATAAATAACTGTGTTAGACCTAATCCTTATGTGTCACTGCCCTTGTCAGAATACCCAAGAGCTAATATATCCTTAGATAATATAAATGTAATGTTCTGGAATGTGCAAGGGATTGACTGAAAAGCATACAAGATATTTTCGCTGACTGTGATAAAATATTCCTCTTCGAAACTTTGAAACTAGATTCTTATAACTCCTCCCTCCTCCATCTGGTGGCATAGCAGTTAAAAACACCATAATTTTAGGTAATATGGCTAAACATAACAGGAAAACACCAACCCCCTCTAATCATTTGAGGTACATATATACCACGCGCTGGCTCCAAAATCTATCTAAATACCAAAGTAAATGATATCTTTCAAACTCTACAACAAGATACTGCCAATTTTTTTGATACACACTCCACTAGTTGCTCTTTGTGGAGACTTTAACAGCCGAACTGGTGAACTAAATGATGCAATCCAGAATATTAATGGTAGGGGTCCTGATATTGTAATAGACTTAAATGGTTCAACCCAACAATCAGGTACAACTTACAATAACTCCACTTGTCACATTAAAACAAGGCCAACTAAAGATAAATCTCATAATAGCTTTGGTAAAGAGCTTATACAATTGTGCAAAAGTAGTGTTATGAGAATACTGAATGGTTTTCTAAATACACAAAATACTGATGACTTCACCTGCTATGCTCTCCTGGGTAAAAGTACTTGTAAATTCGCAATCTGTTCAAAGCAAGTGGAATCAGATCACACCCCTGTCCTTCTCAATACTTATTAATACACCACAGTTAAAAACCAACCACAGTACATCTAAAAAATTGAATAAGTCACATAACAATAGGCGATTCTGTTATGTATTTGAAGAAGACAGAATAAATTTCTGCAAAGGTCATTTAAAAAGTGATGAAACACCGGAAAAACTCCATGCTATAACAACAAACATAGCAGATAATGCAGAGACAGATATTCTAATACACTCAACTTATGAAGTAATATACAGGCAGTATTCAAAAAGAAATTTTATCGTCCAGCTTCAAATTCCTTTCAGGTTAATGCATGTTATGATCAAGAATGCAAGAAAAGCTGCTAAAGGGCCCTTCACACATAGCCAGATCAGACGCCGGATTGTCCAGGAGTATAACTCCGGCAAACTCCAGTAATAGCGTGTAGACCTCGTGTTTATTTCCGGCATCGTCCGTCATTGTCCGGGGCGATCCGGGACAACCGTGTTGATCCATGTAGACTCCCAGTAGACTCCGCCGATCTCCGGGAATCTCCGTATTGACTCCGGCAAACTTCGTGGTATCTCCAGCTATGTCCGGTGTCAACCGGGCATGAATATTTCGCCACCATTAACGCCGGAGAGTACAAGGACCAACACGGTTCCACACAAATGAACACGGTGTAAAGACCGGTTATATCCACAAAGGCACCATGTAAAATCCGGTTCACTCCGCACTCTTCCGGGACAGTTGTGTTAACTCTGTGTTGCTCCTTGTTGCCACCGTATTTCCCTCATGTACACACCGCCAAACATTTATTTTTTGTTGACATTTTCAGCTCTTTGATCCTCGAACCCCCCGGAGTGAAAGAAATTTTACTCCGGGACACTCCGTCGTCTGATCCGGCTATGTGTGAAGGGGGCTTAATGAATATGCTAAAACACATGATCTGAAATTCACAACACATTATCAACAATACAAACTACTATACAAAAAATACAACCATGAACACATGTCCGAAATTGATCATTACATAAATCAAATAATAAATGCTATGTCTACTGACAATGTCACAGACCAAAACACAGAACACATCTGCGATAGTGCTATCACAGAAGTTGAAGTAACTTTACATATCAAAAAACTAACAAATAATAAAGCTCCAGGGATAGATGGCATTACTGGGAAATTCTATAAATATGTCCCAGATGAACTTGTAGTACCATTCTGTACAATTTTTAACTACATATTTCATAAAGGTGATTATTAATGCACTGCACAAAAAGGGTGAACACTCTAATCCTGATAACTATAGGAAAATCACTATAACAGTTACCATAATTAGACACCAACGCTATCTTAAGCAACCTGTATATCTGTGCTTTGTAGACTTTACAAAAGCCTTTGACTATATTTACAGAAATGCACTGTATTTTAAACTTTACAAACAACAAATGGGGGGCAAGATGCTTAAAATCATAATGAGTATGTTTGATAAAGCTCAAGCAAATGTTTACCAAATTGGAAAATTTGGTGCCCCTATTGATAGTATTTTTAGCGTACTGCAAGGAGGCATTCTGAGTCCAAAACTCCTTAATGAATTTATACAACATAGTCCTCATGTCTGGATATGCCACAGGCCTGCAAAGTAGTATCAATTCCCTGCACAATTTCTGAGTAAATGGCACCTCATAGTAAATATCACTAAAACTAAAGTTGTGAAAATCGGTAACATAAATCCAATCAGCTTCAGATGACTCTTACAAATATCTCGACCAGAAAAGCACACATGGTAAGATGCCTGAATATCTTGTAACACAAGCCCAAAAAGCACTTTTTGCGCATCAGGGTAAAATGAAGCCTTCTCTACACACTACTAATTCTAGAATACAACAGCATGTTACGGTCTCGCAACTTACAAATACCTGATATGGAGAAATTACTACTGGGAATCCAGGATACCTAAAAAAAACATACTAAATGTAAGAAAGCAAACACCAACACTGGCTGTATATGAATAAACAGGTACATTCACTCTTCTCATTCGACAAAAACTAAGTACAGTAAACTATTGGGCCAGACTTTCTAAATTACCAAATTATGACATCCTGTATAAATGTTTAAAAATACAAGAAAAACTACACCTAAAAGGCCAGAACAACTGGTACAGCAAGCAATGCATATCATCACAGATGCTAAGATAACAGATTGGCAATCTATAGACCCTAACATGTTAGTAAACGAGATAAAACAAAATTTTAACACTAATGAACAATCCGGAATTCTAAAGGAAATAAATAACATTGATAAATAACCTTTACTAAGAACCTACAAGCTATTTAAAACCACTTACTTTCTTGAACCTTAATTGACTTTAAATCTCCCTAAGAAAACATACAACAACATAGGTCGATTAAGAGAAAGCTATCATTGCCAAAAAATTGAAATGGGTAGACATGAAACCCCAAATTACCATTAGAAGAAAGGAAATGTGATAAATGTAACTCAGATGAAATAGAAGATGAATTGCACTCTCTTCTAATATGTAGCCAAAACATAACCCCTAGAACTACACTATTTTTCAAAGCAGCTAACGACAATACAAAATTCCAGACATTAATGTCATCTTCCACACCCTATAACAAACTGACAATGATCAATCTGCTCTCGTAGTCCCAGAGGTCAGTGCAACACTGCTCTGCTGACTCCAGCACTCTGGACTCTCTCTTGAACAATTTCGCGACACAGACCTTGTATCACAGGATCTGCCCGTATAAGTTCAGTTCAAGTTCAATCGTTTATTCACCATATATATAAAAACAGAAAATGGATATTGTCATTATTTTGGAAATATGTGTGGATATGTATAAATTTATATATGATTGGTAGTCTCACCGGGCATCATTGAAGTGCCGCTCACCCAAGACTACCATAGAAGTTAAAACAACTGAATTAGATTAGAATAGCAATAGGAAAAGAACATCACAAGGAGAACTGGATATTGCATATTATAAAGTGCTCCTATTTACCTGCAGAGACTGAATTCATATAATACTTTAATTTGATAATTATTAAGTACTCACATGATGACTAGATAGATAAAAAATTCAGAAAAATAATTACAAATTTTTTTAATAAGGATTTACGTTGGATATACTGGTACCATTTACAGCCATTAATTGATATAAAAAGAAAGGAAGAAGTCAGAATAATTGTGTAAATTAAGAATTTCTTCCACATAAATAACATTAAGGTGTTAAACATTCATCTGAATATAATTGGATCATTCGTTTTTTTATAATTTTTATAACCTTCAGGACTGTGTGTATAGATTTTATCTCTTATAATTAGGGACATATTATTGAAGATAAGTGGGTAACGAAAACAAATACTTTGTCTTGCAAATTCATGCTTAATCAAAGGTGTTTGAAATGTAAAATGTTGCCTAGTTGGGTCAATTTTATTTTTAACTCTTAAAGATTGTATAAGGTTCAGAAAGTACACTGGAAGGTTACTCTTTTCAGCTCTGTAGCAGAACTTGAAGTCATGCAGCGCACATAGATCACTATATTTTAGTAGGTTTAAGGACTTAAAAAGCCCACTGGTGTGAGCATTGTGTTCGCTCCTTGTCATATTTCTAACCACTGTCTTTTGAAGTTTAAATACTTTTTGCCCTTTTCCCCCCATATAAATAAGCCATAGTTGATATATGATAAAACTAGTGAGTTGTATAAAAGTATTATACTATATATATATATATATATATATATATATATATATATATATGTGCTTTTATTGACACAGTAATATCATACATGATACATTTGTCAAAAATAACAGATAAAAACGTGTACTTAGTCTACTTCTACTCACTATTTCTATATTCAATATATATATACATGGTATAAAAGTTAAAGGTTATACATTATCAATGGATTATCTATACATCCATGGTCCCAGTTGCTGAACAATAGCAGGGTAATATGAGCATTAAGTTTTGTTTACATACATTTGTTAAAATATATATATATATATATATATAGACATATATTACATGTATACAGTAACCCTAAATAAATATATTACTCAGTTAATACTGTTCATTATCACAATGTTAATTTAAGTACAACATTTGAATTAGGAGTATATATTACAAGGCATCGTGCACAGTTATGTACATGAGTGTAAAAGCAGAATACTATGCTGTGTATAATACGTATATTATTTTCATACATCTTCATAAATGTTTGTTCATAATGTACTTGTAAAAAGAGCAGGTCTCCCTGACTGTTTCCATAAAATGAAAGAACTGGGACAAGCATTGAACCATGTCACAGAGGACTAAAAAAAGTCTTGGGTCACCTTAAGAATTAAGCCTTAATTGATTGCTAGACACTAACCTGCTATTATGCTTGAAGTTAAACAATTTATTTTAAGTCCAGACTATCACCCCAAGTGAGTAGAGACAGTTTTTGTGTGATATGTTACAGAATCACACACTGGCTTATGATGAATTACAACAAAATTGCTTAAACATGATAGATAAGTACAAATGAGTTGTACGACACAGATTCTAAAATTTCTTTTGCATATTACTGCCTTGGCAATTGAGTATTACGGAATCACAGTAGAAAAAGCATATGCATTTCAGTATCGCATAGATACAAATATGTTTCAACCAAATTAAAACAAATATCACATAATGAAAGGCTTGAAATGCCCAAGGCAACATTTTTATTGTTCACTAACAGAATACAACTCAGTACAGAAAACGCATTCAGCATCCTCTTCAGCATGTCTTCTCCCTTTCCTTGTTTTTGTCTGGCACCAGATCTCTTTTTCCGCTGTTTCTTTCGAAAGAGACACATAATATAATTATCAGTGAAGTAATAAAAAGCATGATCCATCCACTTGCACAATTAATTAAACTTATTTATCTAATCTATGGTTATCCATAGCTAGGACACCCTTTTCAACTGGTTCTTCTCCTGTCAAGTAAATTAAGGTAAAATTATATGAAGTCAAACTGATTCAAGTTGGCCATTTTCTGAAGGCGGGTTACCATCTTGTTTGGCTTCCTCTGCTGGAACATTAAAGCATCATGTATCATATACAAATTCCAAATATGTTTCTTATTATAAAGTCCAGTGCAAAACAGTGATATACCTGTGTTCATACGTCAAATTATCAATTCATTATGGTAGATCAAATCAATGCATGAATTTTTGATATATCTACCTGCATTATTGGTTGAGGCGTCTGGCATTAGAATCATGGCATTATCATCATCAGCTCTGAAACGAAGCTGTCTTATTTTCTCAGCTGGTGCAGTTGTATAGAACTTGGTTCTGATATTGTGATCTCCCAGGGCCTGCGCAAAATGAGTGTTAATTATTCCAGGTACAGGCAGTAACTTTAGCCAGATAAATGGTAATGCGAGGTCATTGTAGGTTTGTTCTACTTTTTCTGGTGCAATCTCTGTTATATGCACATTGCAGTTACAATTTTGCAGGACTAGCTTGAAATCAGCTGCGTTCCTCACTTCAACACCAGCTGACAATATCTTCTGATAAACCATTCGTTTTACTGTTGCCCCTAGTCCATCGCGTGGGCCCTTACCATGAGATGTCGCAAAATAGTTCCAAGACAACTTCATAGGGTTCAACGGATGCAGCTTGTCCAATAATGCTAAGATGTAGCAGCTTTTGAATGGACTGCTAGATCTTGGTAAAGCAAGCAACAGCAGTTTATCATGTGACATATAATCAGACAGAATCACCCATGGAAACTTCTGATCCTGAAACTACATAATTTTGTTAATCTATGGTTGCAGTCTCAGAGAAATCGACTTGGGCACAAACGATGGTACTATCTCTGTTTGCTGTGCAAGCTTATCATATTCATAATGTTCAGCCTGCTGAGTTTAGATGTAGCTATGCCAACGAAACTTCGGTAGGTCACCCTTTATTGCTTCTATGACTCCTTCTGCAGTGATTCTCCACTTTCTCTCCGGGCTGCTGGGACCAGGTGTAGTAGGGCATATTATCACTCAGGTGCTCTTCAGAAACTTACCCTGGGAATTCTGTTTCAGCAAATAACCTTCTGCACATAGCTGGCAGGTCTCAGATGTGATGTCACTCACACATTTCTTAAGGAAACCATCATGTGAATAGACAGGGAACACCTCTGGAAACTTTTTGTCGTGACTTTCCAGCATTAGACTTAAGTTGCTGTGGTAGCGGCAATTAACCACAAATATTGTGAGGAAATTTGGACACAAGCAACACATGTTTCGGTCTACATTTGGCAAATTTGCCGTTCCAATAACAATATCTGGATGCTCCTCCTTAAAAATAATGTAAATTTCCCCCACTGTCATGATCATGTGACGTTTCTGCAATGTGTGCTTTTCACCATCACCACTCCTTACTACTGTGTCGGACTTATCGGGCATTATTCTGGAGATGTCATCACATTCATAGAAATCCTTCACAATGGCTATAGTTTCCTCTGATATTGCATTAATCGGTTTAAATTGCTTGGGTTGTGATAAATTCTCTTCCTCGGCTATTTTGGTAACAAAGGCTCTAGCCTTGTTGGGACTTTTTGGTAAGGCATGTTCAACTCTTTTCTTTGCCCTTGAGAGACTGCTTAGTCTTGAGTAAGCCTCACCATGGCTGCTACCATCTTTTTTGGCCTGATTGTTTCCATCAATGCAGTGACAGTACCCACTTTCGGGTTGCTACCCTTCCTTCTTTACTGATATTCTGCAGTTCTTGTGAAGATGCTAGATCTCTTCTGGCCTTCCTTCTTTCTCTGTCCTTTCTCATGTGGTCTTCCCATGAATCTTGGTCCGATTTCATCAGGTTCCGCCATGCTCTTTGTCTTTCTGCATTTGTCATATTCTGTAAAGCCAACATGGACTTTAAGAATACACTTAATAGAGTGAACTTCAGTGGAGAATGGGTTTAGCTTCATATAGGCCTACTTATTATTAGATATATATTTATTTATTATTATTTATTGTGCCGGTTATCAATTGGGTCACTTCCAAGGATGGAGTTATGTACAGTGGAACCTCACTTCTTTATTAAGACTATTTTGGTATCATGACCCCTTTTTGGGTCAAAAATTAGTCAGATTGACCAATGATAAAGAAAATTTTCAGACTGTATGATCTCCTCAGTATTTTTCATGGTTCTTATGGTGGTCTTAATTGTGAGGTTCCACTGTATTTCATGTAGGTAACATTTATACTGCTATAAAAGCTTTTTGCTTTACATTCAGTGATTCCATAACACATGTGATTGTGATTCCCTAACAGAAATAATACTGATATTTAATCCACCCCATCTGGTAGCAAACTGCACTCAAGTTTTTTTATTCCAGCAAAAGCTGAAAGGTTTGTTTTGTAACGGAATCACACTGTCCTGTGCTCAGACGTCTCATGACCTTGGCCTTTTTTAGATGCATTCACGACAATCACAGCAAAAGATATGAGTGTTTATTTACTCTAATATTGTTCTGTGTGTTCTTAGCAATATTTTGACATAATATAATGTGATACATTGAACACAAGAGATCATTCATATTTGAGCGAAATAATAGTTTGTTACTTACACAACTGTTTCTGCTCTGCAGACAGCTCAGAACTGGTGTCACAAGAAATGTTTTCCACTTAGATTTTTTCAATGAAAATCTCCGATTAAAAACAAATGAACTTAAGTGTGCATCAAAGTATAATGATTAAATATAAAAATTCACAAATGTGTTGTATGCTTTGCAACACTTTATTTTTTGTCATCAATGCTAACATTGGCTTGGAATACACGTTTGGAAGTTTAGTGTCAATATATTAGAATTATTAGACGTCAAGTCATTTCTGAAATGATGCAAAGGAAACTATTGTGTTCAAAAATTTTAAACACAATAATAAGTTTGGAAAATTATAGCCTCAGCATTTGCAACATCCCTAAATTGTTGAAAGTTGCTAAAACCACTGTGCACAATGACCTACAGAAGTTCAAACAAACTGGCAGCACGGCCAACCTTCCGAGATCAGGGCATCCAAGGGCAATGTTCAGCTTCTGATGACCATGCCATAAGGCAGATGGTGAAAAAACACCTCAAACTAAATGCCCCTGAGGTCAACCAAGCATTGAAGGATGCGGGAATAGACATCAGTGACCAACCATAAGGAATAGGTGACATGCTGCAGGGTTCATCCATGGGACGTCCGGCATGCTGCAAAACAAAGTGCCAAGAATAGAAGAAAAAGGCTGGAATTTGCAAGGGCACATGATAAACCCACATCTTACTGGGAAAAGGTCCTGTGGACAGATGAAACTAAAATGAACATGTATCAGTCTGATGGCAAGTGCACAATGTGGAGACCAAAGAACAAGCTGATGATCCCAGGTATAGCCTACCTCTCCATCTGTGAAGCATGGAGTCCGATAGTGTGATGGCCTGGGCATGTAATATTTACTGCCAAAGGACCTGGTGACCTGGTCTTCATTGAGGACATCACCGAAGATGGATCAGCATAATTAATCGCAGCATAGATCTACAGGATGATATTGAGCAAGTCTGCAGTCTGATAACAACCCGAAACATACTGCAACTTTAGGCTACCCAAGAGTTCATTGCCAAGAAAAAGTGGAAAGTGGTTAATTGGCCAAGTCAATCACCTGATCTGAATCCAATTGAGCGAATCTTCCATCTCCTGAAGAGGCAAATGTGTTCAGAAAATAAAAAATATAAGGCTGAACTGATAATTTAACTAGTTTTGAAGGCTTGATCAATATTAAACCGTCCATTTTCTAGATGATCGTTCTCTCTATGCTACAGCGTCTTGAAGCAGACGTCATTGCAATTAAGTAAAGGTTTTGCCACAAAATATTGACTGATATGGTTTTGCATAATAATAGGTGTCCTGCACATTATTGTTCAAAGTGATAGGACTACATTTTTCTCTGTCGACTGTTTGTCGCACTGAACATTGCAGATCTAGAAATAGGTTCAAACATCGGTACAATAGAAAACAATGATGTTGATACTGAAAGAATTATTCACAGATACATAGATCATCCAAGCATAGATACTATATCAAATGTTACACAGAATGTCATGTCCGAGAAATATGAATTTAATTTCAGTGAAGTTACCACTAGTGATGTTCTTAAAATAATGAACACCCTTTCAACTAAAAAAGCGGCAGGTTTTGATGAAATTCCTATTAAGTTCATTAAGATGACAAAAAGCCAACTAGCTAAACCAATGATGATTATAGCAAATAAATGTATACTGCAAAGTACCTTTCCCGATAACATGAAGAAAGCAAACATAACCCCCCTACATAAGAAAAAGGACAAACTAGACAAAGATAACTATCGCTCTATTAACTTACTTGTAGGGCTGTCTAAAATAGTGGAAAAGATAATTGCGAATCAAATTTACCAGTATGTTAATCCATTTTTGCATAAATACCTATCTGGATTTAGAAAAGGTTATGGCTGTCAGGACATTTTGGTAAGAATGACAGAGGAATGGCGTCAAGCGCTCGATAAAGGTTTATCAATTGGGGTTGTAGCTATAGACTTATCAAAGGCATTTGACTGTATGTCACACGGACTACTCCTTGCCAAACTACACGAGTATGGGTTTAGTCTAAATGCTTGCCACTTGCTTAAATCCTACCTTGTTAATAGGCTACAAAGGGTAAAAATTGGTGAAACTTACTCAGAATGGTTGTCAAACATTAAGGGCGTGCCACAAGGCTCTATTTTAGGACCTCTTCTCTTCAATATTTTCATAAATGACTTCCTTTTTAGCAATTTAAGTTCTAACATATACAATTACGCGGATGATAACACTCTTTGCTTTAAATCTCATGATGTCAATGAAATCAAAATCAACCTTGAAGATGACTGTAAAAAAGCTATGGAATGGTTTGCCTCAAATTACATGAAGGCCAATGCCGATAAATTTCAACTCATGCTTGTTAGCAAGCACAACACTGAAGATAGCCTAGAACTAAAAATATATGACAAACACATTAAAAGCTCTGCAACTATTAACATATTAGGCATTGAGATTGACAATAAAGTGAACTTTAATATATGTATTGATGATATTTGTTTAAAAAGAATAAAACACTTTCTAGATAATGACTGCAAAAAAATACTTTATAACAGCTACATTAGCAGTAACTAACTACTGTCCCCTGATATGGCTGTACAGCGGGAAATTGGGTATGGACAAAATCGAAAAAACAAACAAACGGGCTTTGGCATTTATAACAAGCGACACTGAATCCAATTATGAAGAATTGTGTAGAAACCAAAAGCAACTAACTATTTACAAAAGATGTATCAAAGCTGTTGCAATGCAAATGTACAAAATTAAAAATCATAATACTCCTATCTACATTCAAGAACTATTTAATGCTAGGCTGACTAATTATGATATGCGTGACAACGATAAATTTACTTTACCTAGCTTTAATTCTATTTCTTACGGTAAGAAAAGCTTTAGGTACTACGGTGCAAAGTTATGGAACAATATCCCTTTCGAAATTAAACAAAATGTCTCACTCGACACCTTCAAAAACAGCTTATCCAGATGGCTGGAGTCCCTAGATAATGTCAATGCTTTAGAATTTCTGTGATTGTTGATTTTACTCAACTTATATGTATAATTTATTGTGTGATATTACTCATTATAACTACTGTATTACTGGTTTTGCCATAAATGTGCTATCGGAATGATTCATTATGATTAGAAAACTGCTGGTGCTAGGTAACACTGTACCTTAAGGATGCTCTGAATGTTTTTATATGTTTCTTTTTTTTTACTTTTCTTTTCTAATTACAATTTCCTTTTGTAATATTACATGCTTTAGTTAGTATTTTAGGGATACATGTTATAGGCTGCAGGAGCGGCCCGTAGGGGCTGCCCGTAGGGGCTGCCCGTAGGGGCGGCCCGTAGGGGCTGCCCGTAGGGGCTGCCCGTAGGGGCTGCCCGTAGGGGCTGCCCGTAGGGGCTGCCCGTAGGGGCTGCCCGTAGGGGCTGCCCGTAGGGGCTGCCCGTAGGGGCTGCCCGTAGGGCTTTTATGTTTAGAGATTGACCAAAAACAAAATCCACTGACGTACTATTCTCAAATGACCAGATCGGAACTATGTTGTCCACACAGGGATTTTTTCCTGTGTATTGACATGGTCCCAAGGCAAGCTGGCTCACAAACGACGTTGTGTCACAGCGTCATGCCTTACAAAAGGAGGGGCCATCTCAAAAGTACAAGTCAGGGCATTTGGCCACATTTGTTGAAAATTTGTGTCTGATGTCTGCCTATTTAATAAGCTCATTGGCCAATCTGTTGAGTGGGAAGGGCCTTGCAGATTTAATTTAATTTGATTGGCTAAAATGTCAATGACTGACAGATTGTGTAACTTTATTTTGTCACAAGTCTACAATGTAACCAAAAAAGTAGAAACAATACACATTGTAACAAAAAATAATGGGCCAGACATAAACAATGTCTGCACATAACTTTTGCAGGAAATGCACTTGACTTGACCTATCACCTTCATTTCTTATAATTATTAATAATAATCAGAGATTTACCTGAAATATATCAGTTCAGTCAAAAAGTGGGAACTTGCAGAACTTCACTTCTAAAAATGATAGAAAGATGCAGTTTTCAGCTAAAACTGTCGCTTTGAAATTACGTTTTGTGTATTTATAACTGCATCTTCTTTTTTCAATGTCCCAATGCTACTGAGTCTGAAGCTTACTCAGTTTATATGGCCAGCTGTTAGAGGCAGACATAATGATGAGATGATAAGACTTGGGTGTCCACTAAATTTTATGCATTTAAACCATTGTATAATTGTGTATTATACCAAGAGCTAATAGCCCATATGTAAACAATGTCTTAAAAGTTTATATTAATCCACAATTCAGCAACACATTTAATATGTAAGCAACAAGAGCAATGAGGAATTGCAACTAATTTATTGTAGTTTAATGCCTTGAATTTGTCAGTATCGATATCCTAGGTGTCAATTCAAGTGAATTGCAACTATTTAGCAATCAAAGCCTCCAGAACAACCTTTCCAAGAAAGATTGATTTTTCAATTAAGTAGATCTACTCATATATGCATGAAAATGGCAAAGTACAATTTAAATCACACCTGCGACCTCTCATGCACATTGTATTATCATATTAATTGTAAACTGTCGTACAGAAGCTTACGCTTGGGCACTCAAGATTTATTCTTGCTGTTGTTACTTGATTGAATACGACTTGAAATAAAATTTACCTACCTACCTACCTATTGATTACATAATTTTCGTAGTTGCTTTAAAACTATTCTACTGTAACGCAGGTTCGACAGGGGTTATTTTCGACACTCAAATTAAAATGTTAATATTAAATATCAATTTTATTTTTTTCAACTCATGATAGACTATATTGAGGTTGTCAATTATATTTAAGGCCTACATGAGGTTAGCCCGAACAGACTGCCTCGCACAGCATAAGCCAGTCCCATGGGGCTACATGAGGTGAAATAATTACTTTGAAAAAACACTGCTAGACCGTCCCCACATGTTAAATCCCCCCTAAAAAAAAAGAACATATATATATGTGTGGTATTGGCATTGCCTAATAGCTCCTAATCGAATTCCAGGGCTAATGGCGATGGGGGCGATAAAGTACATTTTCCCGCCACAGTCCCGCTCACGCGCACTGCATGCAAATGAATGCGCAGCCTTGACCTTTTGACCTGCTGATTCCATTCTGGTTGGCTAATGTAGGTCACGTGGATTCTACTCTGACACGATCAACATGTCGGAAAACCAAGTTGGCGAGCTTTCAACATCGGCTTCGAAAGGCAACACGGCCTCGAAGGTTGTGGATGGAGCTGGGGTAAGTTATATTAAGGGGTGATAGAGCATTGATTTATGTATATGGCGGAATGTAACGATGTTATACAGAGTAGAACGAGCGGTTTGAAATCAAGTGCGTGTGATAGCCAGCTGTTCCGGTGCAACGCCACATTGAACCCACGTGTTCAGACTTCGCTTTGTTATTGTTGTGTTCATCGACTAGTTTTCATGTCCTAGAAGTCATTGATGCAAGACAGTGATTACAAACACAACGTATTGATATATATTATGGAGATATGTGTCGTTATCTATATTTGTTACGCTGATAAGGTTTTGTCTGATCGTGACGCGCTGACATTAGCTTGCTTATCATTCATTCTACGTGAGCAGCTAAGTGCTTTGCTTGCAGCTGCAGCAGCAGCAACGATCTTACTCAGCTTGCATCTCTCTTGAAAGCGCGGCATCACCCATGTACTACAAATACCTGGAAAGCCTACGGTACAAGGTGAAGGATTCCAAAAAATAAAATAAAATAAATAAATATTACCAACATACTCAGTTTTGTGAGTCAGTTTCCTTTTTTTTTTGTCAAATATATATCATGTGTCATGAAAATACCCAAGCAATAAGGAGTAAAAGCATATATTTTCTTTTGATACGTGACTTACCGTCAAGGATGGTATTATCGACACTTAAATTAGTTTGTTAACAAAATTAATATGATAATGCAATGTGCATGAGGGGCCGCATGGATAATCCTGTGTCATGTACATGTACCATGGCATTTTTATACCCTTTTTTTTAAGAGCTGTAGCAGATTCAAAGGTAGGGGGGGGGGGGGCGGTTTAAGGGGGGTTCTTAGTCCAGTAACTGAACTAGGGGGCTCTTAGCCCCCCTCCCCTTCTTGGCCTAATACATCACTGTGCATAAGAAATTAGAGGGAACACTGCAAACAATTTTGGATCTGCCCCTGACTTAAGGGTTCTTCTATATAACAAAATTAAATTAAATTGCATTGTTGATGCAATGAATTGTGTATTTATATAGATAGATATTAAATATACCTAAAGACAATATATTTATATTAAAGATAATATATTCAGGTTTATCATATATTATCTTTAAGTGAATGTTATAGTTATATAGTCCACATAAATAAATAATGTTTGCAAGGTTGATTAATTAATTTGTGATACTAGTTTGGATAGCGACTGTCATGTCACACCAGAAAAGTGTATAAGACTGAAATTCAGACGTATTTAAATATATTGTACCAAACAGTTTTCAGAAAATACCTAAGTAGCAATTTTGGTCTACATGGTTAGCGACTGTCATACCACATGCCATTTATAGGAAATAGCATGAAAATTAGTGACATTAAATTTCAGTGTCTAAACAAAATCCAGAAAATACATATTCATCATTGATATTCTGTTGTATGTTTAAAACCCATGATGTTTCATTAGCATCACTGTCGCGGTCAATTTCACTGAAGTGATTTATTCAACTGGTGTTGAATGTTGTATTGAAGTCATTGATGTAATCATTATGGTCATCCACTAGATTAAGCTGTTTCTGTTGGTAACATTTTCTGACACAGGAGAAATCGAACTGCACCTATTTGACTAATCAGCTATCAAAATCGGGTTATCAGCAAGCTGTCAAAACCGAGTTGTCAACACACAGATTCATTTGTAAACAAAAGTACGTGCTTGCATTAGGCCACGCCCACATCTATTTATAGCCTGGTACTATTTTAGGGCTTTTCCCGAAAATAACGGCCTTCTCTTTCCTTATTGATATCTTATCAATGGACTGCAGGTTGGTGTTGTTAGCATTACTGTTAGTTCATATTTCCTTCTGCAATTAAGCTTTATTTCATTCCCTTCTGCTCGTTGCTTGCGTAGTCTTACTGATGAACAATGAGGCCTTATGCATTAATTTCTAAGGCCTAACTGCCACAGCCAATCACAGAGTCTGTTAGAGCTCGTTGCCTTGCAAAATGGCCTTGCAAAGAAATAAGCTCTACTCTGATTGGTCGAACGTTCATTTAGTTGACAAGCCTCATGGCAATGGACATGGCTCCCATCATGTCCCATGAAACATTCAAAACCATAGTTCTACTGCTTGTCCAGTCTTGGAATCACCTAGAAATGGTCATTAACCGAGTTCTAACGTGAGTTTCTTCAAGTTTGTCAGGAAAATCCTAAGTAAAGAATGATTTTTGTGTAAGTAGGTCATTATTATTTTGTGCGCATCATGGCCGCGCAGATTAATTAGGACAACATAGTTCGATCCGGTCATCTGAGAATAGCATGACAGTAGATTTTGTGTTTGGCCAATCTCTAGTCATAAAAGCCCTACGGGCGGCCCCTACGGGGCCGCTCCTGCGGCCTATTAACATTCTAACTTGAGTGTCGATAATACCCTCCCTGTCAATAATACCATCCTTTATGGTATATATATTATTTATTTATTTATTACAACTCAAATTTACAACCGTTTCTATAAATATAAATATATAATATAGTTTTATTGACAGTATTAATATCACAAGTTGATACATTTATGTCAAATAGAAAATAGAAATAAAATAATCAGATCTAACACTACAACTTCTGGACAAGCTATGTCTACAGACTATATACAGAATAACATTGTCAACATTGCAAGATAGAGTAACACTATTCATTGTCCTGGTCCCAGTTCTTACAAAATTAGAGATGCTGTCAGAGAGACCTGCTCTTTCCACAGATACATTGTATACAAATTTAAATCACAGAAGTTTTTGATTCCCCAGGGCTGCAAGACCCTGGGATATTTTTTAAGACATCACAGACGAAAGATATTTTACATGACTTCATCAAGAAAATTTCCTTAAGCATGTATTATTACTGGTTCTTTAACTGACATAAAGGACTGGAATTTTCAAGCATTGTTTAGACTATGAAAGTTAGGAATGATATCTTTGGGTTATGTTTTTGCTTCATATTAGAGGAGAGTGCAATTCATCTTCTATTTCATCAGAGTTACATTTATCAAATTTCTGTTCTTCTCATGGTACTTAAGGGGTTTCATACCTTCCTATTTCAATTTTAAGGTCTCAGGGAGATTTAAGGTCAAGTAGGGTTCAAGACAGTAAGTGGTTTTGAATAGTGTGTAGGTTCTTAGTTTAGGTTGTTTATTGCTGTCATTTAGGATTTGCGGGACCATAACAAACTGTTGTATTCTAGAATTGGTAATGTGTAGCTGTCAAACATTTTAATGGCAAGTGTAGGAGAGATATGGCCCAGGGAGGGCTTCATTTTACCCTGAAGTATGAAGAGTGCTTTTTGGCATATGTTACAAGATATTCAGGCATCTTACCATGTGTGCTTTTCTGGTCATTTATTATCAATAACTTTATAATTAAGTTGTAAGTATAAGGAAATCAGTTCTGTGACATTAATTACAATACTTATTTCTGATTGTTTACTTTTTAACTATGCTTAACAGGCCTGAGCTTAACAGGCGAACGATTGTTTCGTTCTCCTGGAGGTTACCTTAAACTGAAATGCTTCGAACACAGTTTCGTTCGCCTTGCCCTAGTTGCATATGATATAGTTTTATTGACAGTATTAATATGACAAGTTGATACATATATGTCAATTAGAAAATTTACAATATGTTCTGACACCAATCATACTTATCATACTTATGCCATGCTGTACCCTGCCCGAGAAAGAACAGTGAAGTAAAATCTGTATTGTTACCTCCACCAAGGAGGTTATTTTTTTGCGGTCTCCTTTCTTTATTGTTCTTGATGCAGGACAATAATAGTGCAATAGCTGAAAAGTCAGTTTGTGCGTCAAGGCTTTGTACAGTTTGCACATTATGCTAACCAAGATTGAACCTTTTTTTGAGCCTGTGGCTCGTTGGCAAAATTTTGTAAATATGTTTAAACCAAGGCTTTGTTTTTTAGACTCTTGGAAAAATGCTGTGACGGTGTCAGCAGTGTGTTTCCATCGCGCTAAAAAGTGACTTTTTAATGTATGATGTTTCGCTTTCCATTCAAGAGGTCCTGGGTTTGAATCCCATTCGCTTGGCATAACAATGACGGCAGTGGAAGCTTGGATCATGCAATGTGAACATGGCACACTAAGGCTATATGATGTCGATGGAGTAGAGGATATATAATGGTGTTAGCAGGGTAATTCCCTTACATCCCATGCATCCCTTGACTCGGTTGCGACTCGCTAGTCACTCTCTGTTGTAAAGGATAATCTTCTTGTGATATTCTCAGTTTCCAAGTAAAGTTTTCTGGTTTCGTGCCTTTCTCTTATCTGCAAATATTACAATACAAAAGCTTGGGTCCAAATGTATACGTGTACAGCTGTATCGTGTATAAAAAAGCTTGGTTGTGATTGTCCAAGTCCGTTTGAATGGAGGAAGATCAGAGAAATCGATCTTTTCTAGTATTTTCACTGATGTTCTTATTGTCACACTAAATATTATGTGATTATAATTGATTGTAGTAGCACTGGGGGCGACCGCACGAGGGAAATCCAGATTACCCACTGTTAATAAGAACTAAAACTACCCACTAATTAGGTGTAGACACGCTTAAAGTTGTTCAGTTCACATGTGGGATTCATTCAGTGGTTTTAAGATACTCTGTTTACTGGAATTAATAAAATTTCAGCCATGTGGATTTTAGGGTAATCCGTATCTCAATATACAGGGATTACAAGTTTGGATTACCCTCGAAATTGTCGGAGCAATTTTTGTCATATTTCTCGCAAATCAGACTATTCTGTTTTATAACTTGTTTCGTCATTCACCATGCATCAGTTCCTCCTAGAAATGGGTTAAAATGATTTTAAAAAAATCTGTGAATAAACAGGTAAAATGGACGCCACAGGACCGAGGGTAATCCGGATTACCCTCTTGCGGTCGCCCCCAGTGAGTAGGACCTATTATGATTGAAGTAACCTCAATAACACAAAATGCTTTAAAATTTAGAGTTGACTTAGGTGAATACTGAAAGAAAAAGGCTTGCACTAAGTTGAAATAACTCTCTTCTGGAATAAACCAAGGGATTCGGATATGAAAATAGCACAATCTAAGCTCTGTGCAGTTAAGTTGATGGTTTGTGGATGTAGATAGATTATAGATAGATATGGAAAAGTGCAGCCCTCTAAGGCAAGTTCTTGCCACTAGCCAAGGTGATGGACGAGATGAGAGAGAGAGAGAGGAGTACACCCATGTTACACATTTACCTCATGGGTGGGGTCTATTACCTGCCTCAGCTCAGACACAGACTGTCCCAGAGTATTAGGGACCACCATATTAACGTCTCAACCGAACGACATCCAGCGGGGATGTAGCTCATGAAGAGTGCCCTATCTATCTGTCTAGCTGTCTGTCTGTCTATCTGTCTATCTGACTAGCTATCCTTGGATGAACTAGAGAAGGATTGGACACTTTGATACTTCAAAGGTTCATACTGTGCTTTACTGCCTTCCAAATGACCAATTGATGATGCTGTAATATACGACCCAAGTTTTACAACTCCCCCACACTGATTCCACTGGAAAACAATAGAAAGGGGTGCTAAATATGTATTCATATCAAGCGAAATTCATATCTTTCCTCTCCACACAGTATTTATAAACTCTATGTGCAATCTGTACAAAGCCTTGTTTTTCAGACTTAAATTTTATGTCTGTAGGCATCTAAATTTTAGGAAATATATAAATGGCAAGTTTTTATCAAAATTTTATGACGCGTGTGCACATCTGCTGAAAATTAGGCATCTTTGAAGGTCTGTATCTCCGTTCGTCAACTTACCACGATTAAGGCATAATAACCAGCATGAAGTCAAGGTTTTCAGCTTTTCAATGGATATTGTCTGATCTATGGCTCAGTACGGCTTCTTGAGTTATCACATGATTAAGATAACATATTTCACAAAATATTTGTTCTAATCTGACTAATTTTAGTCCATAACCCTCTTAATATTAGGGCTAGAAATTTGGTAAAAACACTTTTAGAATCCGGGGATCATGCAGAGTTCACTGATAGTGATGCCAAGGATGTACAAAAACGTTGGCTTTTGGAATTTAGGGAGCTAATTGCTGCTGATGCAGGGCATCACTGATGAGGGGTGTGCTCACTGAAGGCAGTGTGAACATAAAAAAATCAATGTATTTAAGAAAGCAGCAGGGGTCCTTGGACCAGCTCTGGGCGAGTTTGACCCTTCTTAATGCACCTAATAATGTTTTATTACTTTCGAAGTGTCCAATCTTTCTCTAGTTCATTCAAGATCTATCTATCTATCCATCTGTTTGCCGATTTAAAAGCCAAGTAGAGATGAAATGTCATTTATGACAGTCATTGTACCTTGTTGGAATTTGTAATGCCTATATTGGGCAACGTACTAATTAACATTTATGAGCTGTAATTGAATGTTAGTATCATATTGTGACCTAAACTTCAGGTGGTATAGATAAAATTAGACGGATAATGACAAAAATATTTCCTGAAATTGGGAATATATTTTGCTATTAGTTGTTACATGGAACTTGGTGTGTCATTTATGACCACATCTTAAAGGTTTTTGTCGACACAAAGCGATGTGTGAAATATTTTATTTACAAAGGGTTGAGTTGATGAAGTATCTTGAAATACCATTTTACTATGACATCTTCACAATGAAGAATCTTCATAGTCCCATGAAGACGAGAGTAGACTAGTCCCATGAAGACAAGAGTAGACCACTGTTGTCTGCAATTAGTGCATTCATATTTACACTGTGGTTCTATTTTGAGGCCACCTCGCTGATAAAAGCATATCTTTCAATTTTTCTTTTTCTTTCCAATTTTCTTTATTTCAAACCTGCTGGACATGATGAAGTACTGACAATTAGTCACGTTGCTGATTGTGATATAGTCATTGAGATACAGCAGTTTTAGAGCGAGCTTGGACAGTTGCATCCTCAGAACGACTTTTCAGTCTGATTGAAACATTTGATAAGAATGATAGAATCATCCCAACATCTGGGCAATAAACTTGTTTTCACCTCTTCTGACCAAAGTTTACCCCTTTTCTGTACAGTTGTAATGCTATTTCTGTATTCTTCTAGACTAATGGTCAATGTAGACACGAGAAGTATTTTATGATAAGGACATTAAGAATGGGCCAGAAAGTTGGTCAATTACTTTACAATCTTTCTGATCTGTCTCTTTCACCCTTGAACTGTCCATGCTCGCTCTAAAACTGCTGTAGTTTGTGCATGGAGACAAGTAGTCCTGAGTGGAAACCCAGCACGTTCAAAGGTTCAGTCAGTGTCTCAGATGAGGTTTAAAAGATCTATGAAATTTCTCGTTTTCTTGTTTATCACCTCTTTTATTACCACAGATCACCCTCTAAATGACCGTCACATACCTCTTCGATTCCCGGTCGAGCCTAAGTTGGATGGCTGTTTCATCCTTCTTCTCATTGCCATGGTCTCTGCCTGTCTTAATTAGCCCAACTGGTGCAGAAATACAGGACGTAAAGCCCTATTCACATACACACACACACACCTCACTGTGGCACTGAGAGGATGATTATACACCCTACACTTGAAATTTACTATATTTCTCAAGTTATGATACATTCAGCTAAATATAGAGATAATACAAGGTTATAATAAATTTGAAATCTTAATCATGAAAATTTGCAAATATAGTAAAAAAAAAAAAAAATATACATTCAAATTTAATGTAATTAGTTTTTCTTTTCTAAAAGTAATATTAATTGGAATGTGGTAAACATTACCTAACTGCTTAATATATCATGGAAATGTAAGAATTATAAGCCTTTCCTCTGCAATAATACATGTATAGGTGTATACATTGTACATGCATAAAGTCTTTTTTTTTTTTACCAAGGATTGACATGAATACTAGTTATCATTTTAACACTATTTGCTTCAATTGATTATTGATTTTTGTGACATTTACAATTATTTTTACCTGAAAAGATGAAACAATCCAGTGAATTCTGCTGTCATTACCACTGATAGGGGGCTGTCAGTTTTCCTAAAAAATAACAAATTTTGCACCAATTCGCACTTATGAGTTATATGTTGTTTGGATCGTTGGTGTTTTATCTTTATAACTATCCAAAGGACAGCTTCGCCAGACTCGTCCCATAGAAGTTATGAGAATGTAAACAACAACTGTTTTTGCTCATTTAAATGCGAATTTTTAGCTAAATAATTGTGTAACTTTGCTCAGAATTGTTCCCTTTTCACGGAAAAATGCCAAAATAATCCTCACATGGAGAGGAATTCAACGTTAGGAAGAAATAGTTCTTTATATTTGGATGCATGACATAGAGAGGGGGTTTTCTAGCAGAAATCAAAGAGAGGCAAGGGAACCCCTTTTTTCCGTCTCCGAGACACTGATTGGATGAAAGACATGCCGCCAACTATAAAACCGCCAATAAAAGTTGGGGGTAAAACCGCCAAATTTGAAGAAACATAGGAAATCCAATGGTATTCTAGGGGAGTTAATGACCAGAAAGCAATAAAATTATCGAAATATGTGTGACGAAAAGAGATTCCACTCCTTCTACTCTTGTCTCCATGGTTTGTGTCAGGGTCTATCACGGGAAAGTCCAGAGGGTTAAAGATGAGATCATTTAAATTTGAAATTCATCTGTTGTTGAGCTAAAAAATGACCTAAGGGTATGGTAAAATTGGTTATTATCAGAGATATGATTGAAGGGTAGAGCACTTTCTATGCAATGACCACAAGACCATATGTCAGTCTGTCTCAGTCTGTCTGTCAGCGTATATGGAGTCTGTCACTGTAATATCATTAAGACACTAGAGGTGGACATGTCCCTTACATGTTTTACAGACAATGTATGGAGTATGATTTTACTGTCTTTGACAACAGACTTTGCAGATACTTGCCATGTTAGAATAAAATGCAACAGGTTATGGACCATGCCATGTTAAGTATTTCCGTACTGCTTAAGAATAGAGCTGGATTAGACCTAGGTTAAAATTGAATTGCCAGGTATCATGTAAATATTATCAAATATTCTTATGCTGTTGATGTACTTTCCGGGGCAAATAAAATACCCTACCCATGGGGTAAATGTGTAACACGGTGTTGACCCCAAACCTTATCATCTCATCACTACGTCTGCCCCTGGCAGCTGGTCATACAAGCTGACTTTTAAACTTCAGACCCAGTAGCGTTGGGGACAATGACATTGACTGACAGAACATAGGAAGAAGAAGACAGTGGCAGACCTATCAATATCACCAAACAACCAAAATAGGGAAAGGGATGCTGTGTTGCTGTAGAGTACAATGTATGCTCGTCTTATTATGTCATGATATGAAGGTGTGCTCCTTTCTGAACGTAAGAGCTTGCATAGTGCATACCTGGGCTTCAGGGCTCCATTTATGATGCGAGGCATATATGTACATACCTGCATTGCATACGATTATGTGTGATTACGTAATTATGCAAATGACATGACCTTGTGATCTGACATGCTCACGGAATCACATGTTAACATGTTACGTGAATGACCTTGCAGTTGGACACATACGAATCCATCATCTGCACATTGTGGTCATTAGTAGGTCAAAATTGTATGTATAAAAGGTCCTTGAGTGCGGGTCTTGGAGTGCAGGTCATAAAGTGCACTGCCAGACACATACAGGTCATTAAGGTTCAATTGTGGTGCATTCAGTCATTAAGATGAGATCCGAGGTTGTGTGCCAGCCAAATATAAATTGGGATGTACACCATTGTACACCACTGTACACCAACCATCTCAGCTCTTCTGTCTGCTCTGAAGGTCACATTCAACTGTGACACTCGTGGTTACTGCTTTGGACTGCAATGGATGTTTGTTGAAGCTCTGATTCATTTGGATATTTACATTAATTAATTTCTTAAGTTTACATGTGTGTTGCTGGGGTGGATTTATTAGTGCACTCGATTCAACAAACATTTTAACTTTTCATTTCATCGATTTATTGTGATAGCTTCTTAATCTGTAAAGTTTGTTCTTTTATTAAATCATTCCCTGGTGGAGTTTTTATCAAGGCTCTGAGCTGGAAATTTACTTCCTCCTTATCTGAGACATTATTTCCTCATTGAGATATGTTTATCTCTCCAAAAGGTTCGATAAATCAATGACAATCACCTCTTACTGTCTTGTTTTATGGTGTTCCAATATAACATCTCCATTAGTGACGTTTTGACTAGTGCTACCTGTGTATCTGTGTTAGAAAAATACTTGAATGAATATTGACGTTGTTCAAAGTGATTTATAAACCACTTCTGACTGATTGAAAGATTGGTTGCACAACCTAGTGACATGATGGATCTGCATGGTTAAAGTGTGACATTGCCCTTCTTAACCAGGAACAAAGTGACACTGAAGCTCTTAAAGATACTGTGCAAAAATTCGCCAGCAAGATGCTGTAAAAACTACAGGACATATTTTACAGTGAACTTACAAGAATGTACATTGGCTTTAATGACGTCATCTAGCTCAAGATTTATTTGTTATACAGGCTGCAATACAGATAGTAAGATTACTGACACCGTTCTTGGGACCTTTCAGGTTTTATCAAATTAATTTGATTTGATGTATGTGTCATCTGTCACTCTAGCCTTTCAAGATAATCCATATTGAGTACATATAGAAAAATCAAATGAACTGGTACAGCGCATGACTGATTTTTGGAACGATATAAACAATATTTGATGTATTGGACATCTGGCAATAGTCTCATTGACTTGCATTGTCTAACAGTTATATGTGGTAGTATCATTCTGACAGCTCAGTTATAACCATTGTCCTCATTTGAATGAATTTTGTTGGAGAAAAAGAAACAAAAACCATGGGCGATTCAAAGCAACCATTGCTGGCGAATTCCACTTCGGAGAAAAGCTTTTTCGAAAAAGGAAAGAAGTTACAAAGTAGTATGAAACCAACCCTGATGAGAATAGCATCTGTGGAAAGGGATCCTAACATGGAGAGAAGTGTGATGGAGAAGTTGTCGGTAACTTTTGCTGTCAGCAACAGTGACAACAGCAACGGCATTCAAGAAAATGGCAAACAGGAAAATAACAACAACAACAGCAACAACATAATTGGAAAGAAACCAGTAAGTTTTTTTGGCATTACAAAATTGAGTACGACTTGTTAGCACAGTAGAAGTTAAAACTTGCTTAGGGTCGCATATGATTCAGATGAAGTATTATATTTTACTATATACATATAATATATGCGGAAATACGAAGAAAACACCTAGCGATGTCAAAATGACTGTGTTGTCAAACGCATTGTCTTCACATTTTACAAGCAATTGAGTTTATGATCGAAAAATATCGAGGCAGTTATGAGAAGTATGAACTACAATAAATAATGCATAAAAAAAAGTGAAAAAGAAAATTTTACAACTTTGGTAGGAAATTTTCCAAGCATCTCAGTTCAGGGTTCCCACAGTCATTGAAAATCCTGGAAAATCTTGGAAAAATTGATTGTCATGGAAAAGTCATGAATTATAGAAATTTTAAAAAGGTCATGGGAAAGTCATTGAATTTAGAAAGACAAAAAAAAATATCATTGTCTGCAAAAAAAAAAGAAGGGAGGTGAGGACGGCTGTTAGCCTTGTCAGGGGTGTGTGAAGGCCGTTATAATTTGCAATCGTTGACTTTGTTGTTCAGATTTTATGGAAAGAAAGTCAGGGAAATGCTGTGAATGGTCATTGAAAAGTCATGGAATTTATTTCATGATTTCTGTGGGAACCCTGCAGTTGTACCAGACTCTAACATAACTTGTGGGAGAACTGTTGGTACTGCGAAGCAATGAACTTCATCGTTTACTCTGTATCCTCATTGAGAGTGGTAATAACTTGTTGCAAATGGCTGTTGTCTTAGTCCAGTCAGCAAGTTCTGATTTCCTACTTTCAAGTGCTATGACACAGCCAGGCCATAAGGTCCTCCCTCACTGCAAGTGAGCCGGTAAAATACAGTGAAGATCCAGGAGGGAGAGGCTGTGTCGCTCTTCCATTATTTAACAGCAGATCTGAGGAAAACCCTTTGCTTTGAGAGATTCTGGTCATTCACTGACCACTCACTGACCACTCAGAGCTGGTTGTAGCCCCTCTTGAGAACACTTTAAGTGGCAGTAAGCCATAACGAAGTTCCACAGTGAACCAATTACTTTCCAAGTACTTAAGTGGGGTTGGGGCCTGCCTCCTGAAAGTAAAATTGGAAACATGAATGTATATACATATGCTTCTTACTACAGTTTTACAGAGTTTTGTTTTTTATGTGGGTGCCTTTTTGTTGGAAAATATTGCTGAAGCCATTCTTCATTTTGAGCTGATTAATTTTTCTACCTGAGTGCTATTTGTCCAGCAATTTACATTTACCTTTTTTTTTTTTTACTGATGTCTAGTGGTCGATATGATTGTGACCATTTTTCTGTTACTGGAGAAATTGTGGGGTTGAATCTTGATCATCATCTGTAAGAATAACTTTTAAGTTATGCTCCACCATGATAGTTTTTCTGTTGTTCACAGAGGGATATAACTCTTGGGATATCCCTTATAGCATTGCTCCCAACAAGGTGTCTAAAATATGTTCAGTTTCTAAGTGGTTGAGAGGCAGCAAGGCGGAAAGCATTGCATGCAAGAGTTTTGATTGACAGAATTTCAAGTAGGCAGTTGTGTAAGAGGGTAAATGAGTGGTTTGTGGTGTAAACGATATGTGCTATGTTGTTAAATGCTGTCAACAAATAGATAATTAGCAAGAATATTTGTTGTCAATGTCAAAATGCTACTAGGTCTGAGACAGTTACTCTCATGTTACATATTTGTGATGAATCTTACCAGTTGCACCTGTTGACTTGCTCACCTTAATTTATTATAATATATTTATAATTTAATTATATCATTTTTGATTAATGGTTTATTACTGATGGATTAGTCCATGGAGCTTGAGTTAAATTTTGCTAGGTCATCATGTACCAGTGGTAAAGCTTAATACGGGCACCCGTCATGAGCTACATCCGGGCTGGATGTAGTTTGGATGAGACGTTAAATTGGAGGTGGCTCGTACTTGTTTCTATGCTGTGGCAAGTAAAAGACCACACCAATTGGGTAAATAAATGTTTAACATGGTGTGGACTCAAAACCTTATCATTACATCTGCCTCTACCAGCTGGTCATATACTGGTAATACTTTCTTCAGAGGACATCAGCTGAATCAAGACATTCGCTCAGTCAATGAAGTCCTGGATTTACATGACACCTTCAGGCTTCTGGAGTTTAGTTTCCAAGTCTATGAAATTGAAGTCTCAATGCTACTGGGTCTGAAGCACGTGTCGAAGAGCTTAACCGAAAGGCCACTGTCCTAATCCTCAAGACCAAATTGATTTTGCCATATGCAAATGATATTGGTATACAATGCAGACACCTAGCAGCCAGTAACAGTTGTATATATACCTTGACAACAGCCGCATTAATTTAATATTAAATTGATAGAAGTAAGCACTATTAAGAGATATATATATAAATGAAATATAAAGGGCAGGATATATTCTAATAACTCTATTACAATTCTTATCTAGTCAGTGGACTGTCTGTGGTCACTGGTCAATGCTACTGGGCCACTGGGTCTGATATGAAATAGAGCATGATGTGACATTTCCAGAAAGCTCTCAGGTCCTCGGTGATATCCTGTCGCAGATGGATGTCACTGGAGTGTCAATGAACGGTGCTTGCAAAAACATGATCAACAGACGTCATGCACACAATATTGCAGCTGCCTTTATAATAAGTGGTTGCTGGGTGTAGTGAGTATATAATGCTGTCTATTGGGTCACCATTCCAAAGTAAAATTGCTACCAGATAGAATAATACATGTAAAGGAGGACCTTCAAAAGTGACTTGAAGTAACTATTCTATTCTATTATATTCTATTCTATTCTATTCTGTTCTATTCTATTCTGTTCTGTTCTGTTCTGTTCTGTTCTACTTTGCAAGGAATTCCCATTTGTTGTTTTGATACGGTCTTCTCTTTTTCCTTAGGATTTGAAGATACAATGTACTGAAAAAGAACAGACTGACAGACTGGTCTTCACTTCCATTTGCAGATTGTAGTTGAGCTTGTAAAAACTTCATGTTGAGGCTGTCTGCGTCACTCTGAGCTTTTAACACAACATAATGAGGGTTAATTTGAGGAGATAGTCACAAAATTGCTTTCGCTGTCTGCATTTTTGTTTTGGTCTGATTTGTTGCCAAAATATTTTCACAAATTATATGTCATGGTTTTTATTGGGCAAAATTCTGTATCAACATAATTTGATGTTGGTTTGTGCTATTTCATAGTTCGATGAATATGTGAATTGTCCATTGATGTTTGAAGGATATGCTGGTATGAATTTTGCCATCTCCATTCATGCATTTACAGCCAATTTCATATATAGTGTAGTTGGAAAGAAGCTCATGCACTTGGAAGCTAAGCTCCAGATGACATCATGTGAATGTCGGACTCTCATTGGCTGATGGATTGCTTTAACCAATGAGAGTCCTAGATTCACATGACGTCCTCTGGAGTTTAGCGTCCAAGTCTATGTGGTTTGTTTCCAACTCTATGAAAGTGGCTGTAAATGCTATATTTGCTCGATTGCGAGCTGTGTCTATTATATTTTGAAAAATATATTTCCTGTTACAGGAATACCGCATCACTTCAAAGTTACGTTAACATAAAACTGCATCAATGTCATTGCTGCTCAACTTATAATGACCTGGCTTGTAATCGAAACAATATGGTATAGTGACATTTCAGTAGACATTTCTTGCATGTATAATGTTGTCTCAATGATCCTCAATCTCAATTGTGCAATTTGCATGGCTGATTTCAGGCATTGCGTGTGAAAGTCCACACTCAACAATCAGGGGTGGTCCCTAGAACAGTAAGTACAATACCTCAGCCGAAGACCTGCCATTAAAATGCCCTTGTACACACACGCTTAGCTGACAATATAAGGGGTAATAAAAGTACAGCCGATTTAAGCGCTGTACGACATGTAGTTTACCTCTTGTTAGACCCTCAACCTTTTGACCTTCCATGTCTGCTGGCATTTAGTTAATAAGCTGTCAAAACCCTTCATGTCGAAATGAAATTTTGGGTCCTTTTTGCACGGTTAAATGGAGGTCTAAGACTGGGCTTTTCATTTTATTCTGCCATTTCGGTTTTGTTGTTTCTTCGGAGACATCTGTTGGCTTTTGTTGGTTGATATTGGTTACTGAAGTTCATTGTTGGATTAATGTTTCTTTGGTCATCTTTTAATCTTTGACAATGTTTGCTGTGAACTTATGAATTATGAATCTGAAACAATTTGTATGAAGAAGCCTTTTAATATTTCGTGGAGAGAATACTTAGTAATGATTAAGAGTTTGCACAGGATATTATATTATCATTTAGCGCATTGTACTGCGGTATGCTGGCCAAATGGACACTGTTATTTATCCATTTAATGTGGTATTGGATGCTGGAAGAACCACGATTAGAGAGCTAATAATTCTGTCTTCCAGAAAACTTGATTGTACTTCATTATTAACGGAGTAGAATTGAATTTCCCACAATATTGTCTTCATTACAGTTTGACAAGCATTTTGTGATCTAATTCATGTGGAGATTGCTGCTCAACATTGCCATTGGTTCTCAGTGGTTTTGCCAATCATGGTTTCAAATTTAGCTTTCATTCATGATTTCGAGTCTATGGAATCAACTTTGACTGTGGATAAAAATCGAATTGGGCTTCAGAAGTCTTCAAATAAATCACTTGTCTGTACACCGTCGGAGAATGGATATTCAAATGCAGTTGATGAAATGTATAAAACGTCATCTGAATCGTCTCTTGTCGACCAAAAATCTGTTGCATCGAATGTTCTTAAAGTGTCTTCATCTTACAACATAACTTTGTCAGATGTCACTGAGCACTGTTTAAGAGCTCATAAGGGTTTACAGAACATTGCTGCCACAATTTCTGAACTCTGCAGTAGAAAATGTTCTAATTCTAAAGCCAAAATACAACCTAAAGATACTTTTGGATTTGCCTCATTCAGAAAATATAAGGAAGATGACAGTAATTTTTCAAGGAAAAAAGAAAAAGAAATTCCTGAGTGGTTTAAGATGACTGTAGTTGATTGGAAAGCTTGGCAAAATGGCATGGCCCTCGCGTATGACAGCACTGACAGTGAATGTGACTCTTATTATGAGGTAAGATAGCTAGGTCATTTAGGGTAAATGGAAGTGGGTCACCATCAGAATATTATGGGGATATATTAGTTCACCAAGGGACAAAATTAATTATTTTGTGTTCAGATTTAAAAAAATAAAAGTGCTTCTGATACCATGTAGCTTTTTTGGATTGATATCCTAGACTCATTGCATCACTAAGTCTGTCTGGAACAAAATAAGAATATATTACACGTAGATGTAACTTGTTTTATTAAGGAACATAAATTAGCCAAAGTTTCATTTTTTTTTGCTTAAAAATAAGTTATTAACTTGTGAGGAGGTGTTGACATCATGTTATCACAAAGCAAAATATTGCCCCATAGATTCTGCCACTTAGAACATCCTCTAAATGACTTATGGCAATTTATGGTGTCCATAAGTCATGTCATCATATTCTGTGCATTGTGGGCTGGAATATAATACTCATTGTCCTATTTCATAATGGTATTTAGGTCGAGATGTGATAGTGTTATGTCGACAAATGTGCTGCTTTGATTTTGCCTGATTTGTTAGTCCGAAGTGTAAATTTGCAGAACATTTCCAGCCTCTTCTGTGTAATAAATGGAATTTGTTGCAATAAGTGACATCAGTCACTGTTCTTTGGATGGTCAGATTTTGGACGCGGCCAACTAGACCGGCTTCTATTTTTTTGAGGCAGTTGTGATAGATAGATAAATAGTTAGACAGACAGACAGATAGTTTCATAAAATACAGACGACTCTAGCTGTCTGTGGCGACCTGTACCTGGCTGTGATCTAAACATGCTAAATCCAGCTGCCTACATCTATGACCAGATAAATATAGACATTGGTAAATGTAAGAAATTAATCTAATATATCATAAATATGTACTTTTAGAGCCGGCTTTGAGTAGCCAGCTATGACAGCTTTGTCTAGTTTCAATTTGACGAGCCGTTTTTAACGAAACTAACTGTAGATACGGTGCATCGGTGGGTTTCAAAAGAGTTTGTATGTGAATATTTCACATATATATATAATATCACAATTTTCTTGGAGTTGATGATTACCACATTTTGAAAATTTTAAAGCCACTTGCAACTGCTATGTAATGTTGCATAACCAGTGCATGTACGAACACATATACATGCCATTCTAGGGTAGGGGCCCTATTATGCTCTATAGTCTAAAAAACTAGTGTTGATCTTTCTTTCTTTTTATCCGAGTTTTCTTTTCTAATCATCAGAGAGGTATCTGACATTTCCATGTATTAAAAGTCACATGATGTAATTTAAAAGCTGCACCATTTGCCAGGTACGATGTTTGATTTGAAAATACATTGATAGGTAAGTGAAAAGTATATTAATAAATAAGTAAATAAACAACAACAACAGATACGCTGTATACTTGTAATAATAAATGGCCATGTACATATAAAGATACAGTTTGTACAATATTATCCAGCAACAAAATGCAGTAGTTTTCATGAAAATCTGCAAGACACTGTGGTGTACTAAAGTACGGAAGCCTATTAGTGCCACACATATTTTTTTTTCTCTAATCTGCGTTTTTTTAACATATTTTTTTTTTATTTGCGTTTTTCGTACATATTTTTTTTAAATGTGCGTTTTTCGTACTTAATTTTTTTAAATGTGCGTTTTTTCAACCTAATATTTTTAAATTTGCGTTTTTTGTACATAATTTGTTCTAAATTAGCGTTTTTTCAACATAATGTTTTTAAATTTGCGATTTTTGTACATAATTTTTTTTAAAATTTGCGTTTTTTCAACATATTTTTTTTAAATTTGTATTTGTACATAATTTTTTTTCCTTCGTTTTTTGTACATTTTTTTTTTTTTTGCGTTTTTTCAACATAATTTTTTCCAGTTTGTTTTGTTTGCTTCGGAAGCCTTTTAAGGACATGAGAAAAAAAAAAAGTAATTGTATATACGAAATACTAAATTGTATAAACGGAATACTAAAATTTATAAACGGAATTACTAAATCGTTACTATATCGTTTAAACGAATTACTAAACCCACCATATCTTTGTTAATATTTGGTCGACAATTATGTGCCACCTATCTAAAGACTCGCCTTGGACAGGGCTATTCAATTCTCTAAGTTAAAGGTACAGCATAACCTATGACAACGACACTCAAAGTCTGCAAAGCGGGAATAACTTTGTTTCACAATGTGACATCCTTGTCCTTAAACCCAGCTCTTTCTATCAGGCCCCAGTCTTCCCTTTCCTTTCCTTCCATTTCCTTCCCTTCCTCCCCCTTTTATTTGAGCCATATTGGAATCTATTGGGCCCTGATAAGTTAAAACCAGTCAGTGTCTATATGCTAAGGCAAGTAAAAGACCCCACCCATGGGGTAAATGTGTAACATGGGTGGACTCCTCCCTCTCATCTCATCAATCAACCCTCGATAGCAGCAAGAACTTGCCTTAGAGGGCTGCATTTCCCATATCTAACTATCTATCTATCTATCTATCTATCTAGTTATTGATCTATCTTGGATCCCTCCTATATTGATGGGAAAAGTTATTTAATTAGCATAGATCAAGATATTATTTAAATGTAGCATGGTGCAATTTAAGTCAGCATCACATAATAAACCACAGCTACAATAAAAACTACTAGGAAGGGTAACAAAGTTATTTCTGCTTTTGCCGACACATATTGTCAGTGCCGTTGTCATACATTATACTGTATCAAGAATTTTCTTACTTAGATTATTGGATAGCCCTGCCCAAGACGAGTCTCTACATAGGTCGCACATAATTGTAGATCAAATATTAACTAAGATATGGCCGATTTAGTATTCCGTACTTATGTTCATCGTTCTAACTATACTTGCGTTTATTCGCAAATATTTGCGAATAAACGCAAATGTAAATTTGCGAATAAACGCAAATATTTTCCTAAAAAAATTATGTATAAAAAACGCAAATTTAAAAAAAATTATGTTGAAAAAACGCAAATTTAAAAAAATTATGTACGAAAAATGCAAATTAAAAAAAATTATGTACGAAAAACGCAAATTAAAGAAAAAAAATGTTGAAAAAACGCAAATAAAAAAATATTATGTACGAAAAACGCAAATAAAAAAAAAATGTTCAAAAAACGCAGATTAGAGAAGAAAAAAAGTGTGTGGCACTAATAGGCTTCCGTACTAAAGAACTCTCTCACTGAGAAGTTTCTAGGAACACAATTAAAGAGACATATATATGATTGTTCCTAGAAGTACCATAGAAGCAGCTCATAGACTGTGCCCTGTAGTCTCAGATGACAGACATGCACAGCAGGCTGATAACATCAGAAATTTGGCTGCTTACAGTATCTAGGCTGTTGCTAATTGCCTGTTTATCCTCTGAGCAATATGTCATATTAACATTAGCTGCAGAGTAGGCTACTGATATAATGGGGACAGTATAGCGTTAATGACTGTTTGTCTTGCTATCATTGGTAGCCATTATTGTCACTGGTGTAAATGTGTATCCATGACTAAGGATGGCCACTATAGTCACCATGTATGGCGCAACCTCACTTTGAGACCACCTCCCTAAGAGACCACCTCACTAAATGGAGAATCTTAGACCAATAAGTAATGGCCTCATCAATACATTTAGATTATGGAGTTTTATTGTCTTTGTGCTACAGCCCTGAAGCAGTGAAGCTTATATATATATGACCAGCTGATACAGACAGAAGTAATGATGAGATGATGTTTGGAGGTCACTTTTTTTAATGGTGCGTAGGCGGGGTAGCGTTGTATAGCAGAGGTTGTATAGCTTTGTGTAAATTTAATTTGACAGCTTATTTTTTATTATCGTTGTAATAATTAAGTAGAATCACTCGTCAATTTTCTCTCGATTCTAAGAGCATAATGTAACAGTTTTCTCCTGTGTTTGCACTAAAAATTAAATTACATGTTTCATTTCTAAAGAAAAAAGAAGAAAAAATACTCAAGAGATAGCATTGTAAAGGGCTATCTGACATAATTAAGACTTAATCAAAACAGTTTAGCAGTTGACAGTTTGAAGAAAAAAAGTTTGAAAGACTGTTCCACGTAATTATTACAAGGATAATAGTGAAACTTCCTGTAGCTTGTTTGTTTAATTGTATCACTTCCGTTGTTAAATCTTGTCTTGTCTTATCTAAAGGACTAACCCCTTACCATAATACCATTACATAGGCCAATTCCTTTTATCTGGCAGAGGGTCACACAGGACAAGACCGCCTTATGATATATTCATCACATCATTACGTCTGCCTCGTGGCTGATGGACAAAATGACAACTTCAGATCACTACTAATTATTTTTTTGATAATGTGCTTTTAACAGCTTATTAGCCCATGAGTGCAGTTGCGTTAGCTTCAGCTATGTCTGAAGTAATGGAATTCTTGGGCATCAATTGGAAGCTATAACAGGAACTCTATCACTTTATCGCACTATTGTTCTCTTTGAAATTGTGCGTGTCTGAAATAGAGAGGCTAAGATGGCCTCTTTCAATTACCCAAGTCCCAGAAAATATGTGATGCTGTAGACAAAAGAAGATTAAAACTGAAGATGAAGAAAACTGAGAGCATTGAAGAAATTCAGGCTAGAAATACTCGGTATTGAATTTGAATTTCTTTTGAAGTGAGTCATTGTTGCGTGTTGCAAAAGAGTGTGATTTTTTTTTTGCTCCGTTTAATTTGAAGAATAGTATATAAGCTGCCAGAAGTAAAAGCTCATGTTGCTTCTTTGCAGAACGAGTTACCTAGGATACCAGATATCATTATTTCTTATGAATATAGTCCCTGAGTGTCATTCATTGTGTCTCTGTATTTGAAGCAACAAAGGACACTTAATTGATTTAAATACCACCGACTGGAAATTATGGAAGTAGCATTTAGTCCGATTGTCTTCCCTTTTATTTTATGTTGCTGACAATCAATTTGGCAAGCGTAATGATGAGATGGTAATGCCAGGAGTTCCCGCAAAATACGATTAATCACCAGGGTGGGGTATTGAACATGCATCAACTCAGGTACTGTACAAAAGCCACCGCTATTCTACATGAGTGAATGTCTCCTATGAACTGTGTCCAACTTGGATTGTGCAGTTTCCAGATATGATTAGCAGGCTGCTGCGGGTTTGAATCCGGGATTATCAACAATCAGCGGGTTCATTAGCCACTGGACCACCGCGATATATTAGGTATTCAGAAGTACCCTATGACTGTTGGTAATAATGGTCAGTGAAGAGTCCGGGAAATTCAAAGGCAGGGAATATATATATATCAGTATGTTTATCGTGAAAATCGGTTTATAAATGTATTGTATATAAATGGGATTAAATGCGTTTTTCTAAATACTATATACCGTAATTGTATTTAAAAGTTAGAGAAAGACATGCATTATTTATGATTATTATCACACTGGCATAAAATGTTGTCTCATATGTAGAAATGAACGATAGAATAAATATATTTTATTGAACAGGACTGTATATTCGATACTGACTCTAAAAATAGCTGCCTTTGCAGTCATGATTAGCACACAAGCCACAGTTATTCATATGTGATGTAGATATATCAAATTTTTGACCTGATTACAATGCCTGAAACATGAAATATTATGATTTAACGTCCCTGTGAAACCAAAACGAATTTTCAGCAAGATGGCTGAGGCAAATAGGGGAGCCACTTCTTACATTTGAATGATTAAAGAAAAAGGGAATACTATGTTAATTTCTAGTAAAACCTTCAATTTTTGTCTTAATTACAACATAATTTTGGGCTCATTTGTATCATCAGTATGCCTTTATAATAATAATATCTCGCTATTAAGACCACTGCACCATTAAGACCGGACCATCTTTGAACCATGGCGAGGTTTGTATGTTTCTTCCAAGGTTCTATTGTATAGTACTGTTATGGTGGAACCCCATAATTAAGACCACTGCTGGGAATCATTGAGTCTTAATATTGGGGTGGTCTTAGTTCTGAACTTTTCTACATCGGAATGTGGTCTCAACAGGCTTGATCATGATATGGAATGGTCTTACTGCAGATTTCATAGACTTGGAAACCAACTGCTACACTCCAGAGAACATCATGAATCCAGGACTCCTATTGGCTAATAGTGAGTCCATCAGCCTATGGAATTCCTAGCTTCACTTGACTTATGAATTCAGTTTCAAAGTCTATTAGGTCTGCTGTAATTGGGAGTATTTGAGGGTGTTGCACCTCAGTTACTAATCAGAGGTGTTTCCATCCCACAGTGATAGTCAGAACTCCTGACCCTGGGTTCTACTAGAATATCACGAACGTGGTCATGGTCTTTCATTTGCTTAGACTAATAGAGATAATGAGAAGGTATGGTCTTGGTGACAATTTCCTGAGCTATTTGTAGCAATCTGATTGAACAACATGTTTGCCTAATGTAAAGAGATGACCCAGGCTCATCAGCTCAGATAATCTAAGGAAGGAAAAGTCTGTGCCGGCTGTCATCTGTCCTTGTCTGATTGGTGCAATGAGCAGTGACTAGGTTCTGTGAGACTGTGACTTCATTTTCTCTTGTGGTTCGTAGATCAAAATTAGCCTCTGCAGATAAAATCCCTTCAATGTTGGCACAATGTTGACACAATGTTGACAGAATGCTGGCACAATGTTGGCACAATGTTGGCTTAGCGTCAGTATTCTATGTTGGCCCATTTGGCATGTTATCATGGTAGTTTATGTAACCAAGTGATTAGCTGTATTGGCACCTGAGGCCATCAGAGGCATTTTTATTGTGACCATGGGTTCGAATTACTATTGACAAACCAACTCTCAGTTGTCAGTCTCTGAGCCAATGCTAGGCAAGTAAAAAGATCTGCCTGCACAACATATCATAATCATCATGGTCTCATCATGACATCATCATGGTCATCTCATCATTTATTGTCTTGCTGACAAATAGTGGTTTCCTATGGTAAAAGGAGCAACGAGTGGGGCTGAATTAAGGGGAAAACCAACTCTGCAGTATTTTAAGCTAAGAGTGATATTATTTAGCAAAATGTACAACTTGTTGCATGGCTTCAGATTGGATCTTGGCTGCATCAGTCTTGGAGTTCTCAGAACTCTTGAATTCTTGTTTCTAATCAAATTCGAATAATCTGGTTGACTAAATTAAATTAAAAATTCTCCACATCTGTCTCCACATTTCATATCGAGTTAGGCTGGCTTAAAGCTTTAATGCGCTTATAATGTTGATAATTTTGGATTATTTTCAGGATGTTGTGTTTCTGCAGAATCATGGCCCTGTGAGATCTTAATTTTCTTTAATTTTTCTTCATTTAATTGTTTTGTTACCTGTTCAATTGCCAATGAGTGTAATGTTCATGTTTTTTTCATTTAAAATTTGACTATTTGTTTTGGAAATTTTTTGGAATTTATTTGTGTCTGTAACCTTTTGGAAATATTGTGTAGACATTTGTCTAATCAGTCCATTGCAGATAAATTGTTTGGGTAAATTTAGCGTTATTACAGCAGAAATCATGACTTGGAAACTAAAAAGGCTGACCTCGTCTGGGGTGCAATTTGCAAGTCTATCAATTCTGCAGTTTTGTATTCTTTGTATGGAATTGAACAACTTTAAATCCAGGATCATAGGTCAAAAGTGTCTGGGTTAGTTGTGCGGGACCTCATACCCTCGCTGTGCCAGCTCGCTTATTTTAGCCATTATAGATGGCGCAAGAGGTCGACTGTTTTTAAAATCAAGCTTTTTTGAGTCGTTAGTGTGTGAAAAACCTTGGTAAGCATTGAGTCTGAATTGGGCAAATACGATTTTGTGTGACAAGAACAAAGGTCACACTGGCTGAGAATAAGAAAAAGTCGGTCAAGTATTAGAATTGTTTTTAAAATTGTCTTGAAATGTGACTCAACTTGTGTACAGTTGATTGAGAACAACTTTTTTTGGTTGAATTGTAAGGAAGCTATTGGTGTGATGTTAAGTTACACTTTTCTAACTCGCTTTTAGTCCATTCTCCTCGCTAAACCAATTTACAGCTAATTATAATGGAATGACATTGGCTGCCAATTTGACTTACATGCGCGTATTCACCAATAGAGGAAATATAGATTTGAAGAGATTTCTATTTCTACCAAATATAGAGGAATAGAAGAATTAGTGATCCATTAGCTTTATGAGGTCCAAATAGATGAAATAAAGATTTGAATAGATATCTATCTGTATTTTTCTAGTTCAGTACCTTTCTTTATAGATATCTATTTTATCAAATCTTTTTTCTATAGAATCTATAGTGGTCTGATTTCTGATGGCTAAATAAATGGAATTCCTCTATTTTTGTAGCTTCTATGATAGAATTCTATTTCATCTATTTCCTTCATTCTTCTATAGATAAAATAGAAATCTAAATAGATGAATATTTCTATTCTCTATTATAAAATAGAAGAATAGGGAAAATAGAGATCAATGTTTCTATAGAATCCATAGAATCTATAGGGGTCTGGAATAGAATATAATCTGTAAAGGTCTGATTTCTTATGGCTAAATAGATGGAACAGAGATTCTATGGTAGAAGTCTATTTTATATATTTCTTTTATTCTTCTATAGAATAAATAAATGCAATAGAGACGCCAATAGTTTTCTGAGAAATATCTAAAGATTTTTTAAATGTATTAAATAGGAATAGAGGAAAGTTCTATTCAGCCCTCTATTTCTCTATTGGTGATTACCACGCCTTTCTCAAATTGGAGTCCTTCATTCACATGATGTCATCTGGAGTTTCTTTTCCAAGTGAAAGAAATTGGCGGTAAATTGTAATTGCTGCATGTCTACTATGAACATGATGAAGGTAAAAGTCAAAAGAGTTCTTTCATTGCAAATTTATTTTATTTAACTCAACTTTGGTTATATTTCAGGAGGTGAAGTTTAAACAGAATCTCAGACCTCAACAACACAGGGTACACAGCAGATCCATATCAGCATCTTCAACGGACAGCTACAGCTCAAGTGAGTGCAGTTTCTTTTCATAACCACCAGGGGGCGAATTTGTCAGTTTTGCCTAGTAGAGCCACCTATAGCAATTGTTTGTTATTTCAGCCTGTTGCAGTTACAGTTACAGTGAGTACGACACTTTCATTGCATGACGTGTTCCATGTAATGATGGTGTGACAAACCAACCCAAATTGTGTGCTATAAATAGTAAATACCAGAACAGTGGGATAAACAATCTACACTAATGAAAGGCAACCCTTGGGTAGTATCAATTATTTTAGTCAATGGGATTAGATTATTGCATGACAATTTGGTATGTGAAATAACTATGAAAACTACTTCTGTCTGATACTGCTTGAGTACAAGTGTATTGTAGTATTAGATGGCCGAAATTAGTTTCGTTTGGTGGTCGATGAATCCAGGCGTAAGTAAAATGAACGGTGTTGAATATAACTTGAAATGGCATGCTGTGATATTTTTTGCAGTAACATATGTGGTGTGCAGTCTAAAAATCTGCATGACTGAAAATTTCCATAATTGTTTTGTCCTGTTTTGTAACAGTTTGATACGATGAAATTTTGATCAGTGGAAGCCTATAGCTAAAAGTGGTTATTTTGTTGGTCTAATGGTAAAGGTTTTGAGTGTTGTGATGATTATATTGTTGATGACTTGATGTGTACTTAATTTTTGACCAATGACCATCCCTCAGGTGTAGGCCTTTATGATGATGAGTTCCGTAATCCATGGCGATAACTTGTTCAGAAATGTGCGCATGTATCGTGGGAGTTGGTAGGACGCTGTCTCCATTTCTTTAGTTTAAAGCTGCATTGTCACTCAATATGACAGTGACCAAAATCGGTTGCATTCATTTCTTTGCTTCTAAACAAATCCCATTAGGGCCTTGCTAGGTTTGAAGATTTGTCTGCCTTGAACTCTTTCAAGTGGCGTGGGTGTTTGTAATGCTGAAGTTATGGCCAAAATAATAAATATTGTATAACATGAAGGTGCATTTGGGACACCCTAAATTTAGCCTCAAGATATTGCTGACATCTTGACACCTCCTCAAATCCATAGCACACAGTTCTGTGATGGTCAGCAGCTACAACTCGAGTGCAATTGATTAAGTCTTATGGGAGGAGCCCTACAATTACTGCATTGGCAAGTAGTAGCTATTGCATTAAGGATCTTGCAGTCAAACCCTCTGAGAGCAAACAGACTTCTCAGTATTACAGCTGAATGAAGAAAAAAAAAAAGCTCATGAAGCCAGACTCTTAACATTGAGCTGCAGTGCATAAATGAATAAATCAGGCACCTTTGGGTGGTGCAGATCAGGGAGGAGAAGGAGGAGGAGGAGGGGGAGAAGTTATGGCATTTTTAAACCACTTAGTATATTGGTATGCTGTATGTTGACTTTTTTGTTTACACGAAGGTTAAATGACCTAACCCCCTGCTGTGAACTCAACCCTATGTTAATTGCAATTCACACATACCACTAGTACCAGAAATTAACCTTAGATCAGTGCTGCCACATTATACTTTACAAAAAGTATTATACTGAAAATGACTTTTTTTATACTTTTTTTTCACAGTTTAAAAAAGTAGCATTTTTCAGGGTCAGGTATCTCGAATGGCCTTGCAGTGATAAAGTTGAAGGTTTACAATTAATGACGTAAACAAATGCGTAATGTGCATACATATATATATATAGTTTCTGTGTTCCCCATGGGTGGGGGAAGGGTGGAAAGCAGCTGTGGAAGATGCATTGTTGCGTTCCTTTGATTTTGTATTAAAAACTATTAAAATTGATAATTTCGCCTATAAACTGGAGGAGCGAAGTGCGATACTTTTTTTCGGAAACTTGCTGTAGCAGCACTGCTTGATAAATTCACACATACCATTAGTACCAGACACTAACCCTTGATAATGGTAGCAGTACTGTCAAAAGGTTTTCCGAACTAGTGAAACGGAGGGAGTGATTTGGAGGTCTAATTAACAAATGATTAAAGTAGAGAAAGGGAAATGTCCACGTCTCAATGCTACTGGAGCTGAAGCTCAGTCAACTTATATGACCAGTTACCAGAGGCAGATGTAATGATGAGATAAAAAGGTTTAGTACTTCACTAATTAGTATCTATGCCGCCATGTTGCATTGCAAAATTATAATTCTTATTGGGTCCCCCCCCCCCTAATAAAAAAGAAGTCCAGAGGTCGATAGTCAAATTTTACACTCAGGAGAGAGGCAGAATTCATCGCTTAATTTTTGCAAATTTGCCGAGGGTATGCTGCAGCAGCAGCCTATGTTTTGTTATATTGTGTCTACCTAGGGTTGGAATTTCAGACTGAACAATGATCTTAGGTATGTTCAGTTAGTTCAGTCCTAGTTCGGCAAGAGATATGAGTAGATAAGAGACGCGTAATTTCTTATCTGTTTAGAATTTCATAAGTGAAGAATTCATAAGTGATGAATTTCATAAGTGAATAACGTAATTTATGAATAAGGAGATACAGTACAATGGCATTATCCATTTGGTATGAACATGATAAAGTTGAACTGCCGGAGCACCTCAATATTTTAATGATGACTACTGTATGCCTTTCATATGATGTATAGCCTAACATAAATATCATAATACCTAGGCATGTTTTACCTTCAGTGTCTGTTCTTATACAAACTTGGATGGCTATATAAGCCATACTAAAACCATCGTGTGTCAGTGTACAGTCTAACAATCTCTCAAAGTCACTATAGAATAGCCGTCCTGGCGTTTGATGGCATATAGTTATGTCCTTCTATATCCCTCTCATGCTTTGGCTGGCATAATCTTCTCTAGTGTCAAGCCCAGGAAGCTTCACTTTGGACCTGGGGGGGGGGGGGGGGGGGGTTTAGAGGATGTATGTATATGTCAAAAAGCTTTAACATATACTCTCACTAAAGTTGTTTTTGGTTGGTGTGGCTGAAAGTGGTGTAAGTTTCTGTGAATGTATAATTGAATGTACTTCGAAAGTGTAGATCTATATTTGAGCAAACTCTTTGGCTGGGTCTTGGTGTTATATAACATAAAGTAGTCTGAGGTTTCAGCCTTTTTATAAATACTGAAGGTGGCTACCACATATTTTTGTGTACCATTAAATCGTTTGAGTATAACAGGGCATATACTGGCCTAGATAACATGCTGGTTCGACATTGGAGCAGAGTCGCCCATGTTGCATGGACATTGGATGAACATTGGACTGACCTGGAATGCTATCGGGGTGGGGGCCTAGCTCAGTGGTAGCGCGCTGGGCTTCCAACCACTGGGTCCCAGGTTCAATTTCCGGTCGAGCCTATGTTGGATGGCTGTTTCATCCTTCGTCTCATTGCCATGGTCCCTACCTGTCCTAATTAGCCCATCAGGTGCAGAAATACAGGACGTAAAGCCCTAATCCTCCACCACCACCACACCTGGAATGCTATCTGGGTGGTGGTCTGAACTGTCGGGTGGTCCAGCTCAATAAGTGTACATATCCACTGGAAGGTGAAAAGTTTAGAGGAAGAGTTCCATTCAAACCTTTGCCAGAAGAAAATTTTTGTGTTTCACATCAACATAGAGTTAACCGATTTCCACCCGAGATGGTAATTGAATATATATGTGTAATGGCAAGCTGATCACTGTATACTTAGTGTTGATATATTTTGTTGTTTTATACAATGGCCTCCCAAGCCTCGGTCTTTCTCAACTCTTATTTGCTGCTGTTTCGTGTGTTGCCTGAGGTTCAATGATACATCTCTATACTTCCAACCTAGCAAATTTTAATAAACAATGAAGCAGCCCTTTTGTGCAGTTTATTAGCATGAAGAAGTGGTTCATTTGATCAATGGACCTCAACTGGTCGTTTTTCTCTGCTTAAAACAAGTCCTGGTCACGCAAGGAAACGAAGTTTTGCAGAAATCACAAAGTCATTAAAACTTTTGAGAACAAGGCAAAGTGATCTGATGGCCTGGCCTCCAAGCTTGAGGCAGAGAATAAACTTTTTGTCGAGTTTCAAAGTATCTGAAATTGATTACGTTGCTTTTGCTAGTAAGAGTTACTTTTAGGATGGTACTAAGTTTAGATAGTTCCAATTTAATGGCATTTGGAGAACCATTATATCTTAACAGTAGTGTCCCTGCCTTTGGCCAGAAACAATACTTGGCATGTTGGGTAGTCCTTGTTAATCATCTCATCATCACATTATCCTTTATTATTATTTTAGTCTTGTCAGCCTATTTTGCAGAACAGTAGCCTTAGGACATAGCTTGAGAGGCATTTGGAATGGTACCAATTTTTGTAAATGTCAAGCATGAACTTATCATCAGAACTTACAGATTTCGAGTCTGAAGAGTTGTCATTCTGTGTTTATGTTTCATGAAGTTCTTGGACATCAATAAATGTTGGGTGTAGATAGTATGGAAGACTTGTCAGTCCAAATTTGATGTCAGAATCAGTAAATCCAAGCAATCAAGTGTGATTTGCAGAATGTCTGCCCAGTAGCCAAGATGTATAGACACGTGTTCAGTATTCAAACATGGCGTTGACTGAGTGATAAGCCAGAGATCTATGAATGACATTTTCTCTGGGTGTCTTGTGTGCTGCAGTGGAGCATAGATGTAGAATAGATTTGAAGGTCATGTTGAAAGTGTGTTGATATCACAATGTGATGTGGCATTCAGTGATATTCAGATGTCTACAGACAAAATTCTTTGTGTAGTGTCCTTTTTATGGTGATGCAGGGTAGCTTGAAAGTATAATTGCAGTATGGTTTAGCCAGATATATAGTAATAGGCCTAACATAATAACCCGTTCATTGGCTGTGATTTTGACATTAAATATGGACGCTGATATTAAATGTGGAGTGACAAGCCTTCCATACCATGGAATGGTCAAATTAACTTCCTCAGTATTTAATGAAAGTACTTAGTAATAACTGCAATTTGTTTGACCTCTGCATTGAGCATCCAATCCATTGAGGTTTATCTTAATGATTGTATTTACTAATGAGATACGTACTCAATAGTCAAAATGGCTATTTGTCACTTGGCTCCACTTGTTCTAGTAGTGAGGTGTTCCCACATTATATCTGCTTGTATATTTTCATTTTACATGAACACGACTGTGTAGTGACTTGCACCTAGAATAACTGAATGTATCAGACTGCTCCAATGCTCCATGTCACTTGCAGGCCAATTCAATATTGTTCAAGGACATGTCTCCTGAATTGCTTTTGAGAAGCAAGAAAAGTGTGACTTCATGTGTGGGTAGTGTTTTCATTATATTTGATGCATGTCTGGGTAGTGTAATTTATATCAATAATAGATATGTATTGCACGTGCTTTAGAAATGATCTCGGCTCACTAGAGATACACCTTTAATATAGCATTTGAATAGAAAGATTTATTTTATTTTCTATTAAAGCCACCATTTGCACAGCGCAGTTACTTTACGCCAGAGGCGAGGTGCAATGAACGAGGAAGCTCAGGCTCCAAAATTGTTTCCAGACTGAAGTTGAAAAATAAGATTTAGTGCCTGCTGGGGCCATTTTCTCAGTAGATTAGACAATGTAAAACAGCGATTCATTGTTGAGTGCTTTCGAAGTCCTTATATAATGGTTAACACCTTTACACCTGGCTTCAGTTCTTGACTGTTGTAGGCACTACAATCTACAGTTAGTTTAATAAAAAATGTTCGACTCTAGACAGCTGTAGCAACCTATTCCTGGCTGTAGCTATAACTACCTAAAGCCAGCCGCTTATGTCTACTCATACCTTATAGTCGGCTTACACCTACTACCACTAACAAAATAAAAACCTGTGGTAAATTTTAGAAATGTATCTAATATATCATAAATATGTATGTAGACATGCATCTTTTCAACAAAAAATGACAAATATGCACAACTCGCAACTTATGCACCAAATGGTGCTACATGTACTTTTAGATCAGGCTTTGAGTAGCCTGCAATAGCCAGACAGATCCGTTTAGTGGCAGGTAGCATCGTATAGCAGTATGTGTCTCGCTTTGTCTAGGTTCAATTTGACAGGCCGTATTTAATGAAACTAACTGTAAATAGTATATAAATTAAGTTATGAACAAAATATCTTGGCAATATTATCATAATTATCAGTTTATCACTAAGGATAAGACTATGAGATTTCCAGATTCAAAATTTCCTGTCTTAACTTCCACTTGTACGACTGCATCAGTGACTAATACAATATCTAATATTCTTGGCATAAGACAAAAGCCTTGTAAGTGCAGCGTAGAAAGTCTATATGAGAAAACAACCAAAGGTTATTTGGCTTCAATATACTATGGCATCCAGGTGGCTTATTGTCCTTAAAATCCTTGAAACTTTTTCTCACAAGATACTCCAAGAACTCCATAGTGTCATAATTGTTTATTGCCTGCTGTCTCAAGAGATGTTGAAAATCTGCTAAGCTCTGAAAAAGAAGAAGATTTAAGGATGGAATTTTGGTTATTTAATGTTCTGAATCTTCTGATTAATATATTCTGAATTAAATAATTCATCATTGTTCATCTGCTGAAGTTAGCTACATGACTGAACCTTTAATGGGACATGCTATGCTATGCGTATTGATATGAAGATGATAATATTTTGTCAGTATTATAAATTATCATGTGGTATATGGTATAGTATTTGTATTATGTGAAGTATTAATAATGAATGCAAGTCTGTAACGTTGGATATTGTGTACTGGTGGCACCAAGGTGAAGGTCGTTGTTGAAGAAGTGCAATAATTTCCTCATTTGTTGACAGTAAATGATATCTTGTCTTGTATTATCTTATCCCTCACCATAAAATACCATTAACAGGCCACCTCAGAAATTGTCACTTAAGACCATTTTCTTTTATCCCGCTATTAAGACCACCTCATGATTAAAACCAGTGAATCTCACACAACATCGGATTTATTTATCTGGAGAGCATTAGTAGACATGGAAGGATGTCACCACAGCAACATGCGTCCTTGACCTTGTAAACACGTCCTTGAGTGAATCTACCTTGAGGAGGAGGTGGAGTGCAGATCTTGATGCCAGCAATCAGTGTGAGCATGCAATGCCAGCTATGCAGGCTATTAATGGGATATGATGGGAGTCGGGTGTAAATATGTGCTCAATTGAGAAGTGGTAATTGTGATCATTTTGCATTTGAAACGGAGAGTCAATTTTTTTTTCTAATACAATAATCTATTTGAACTTCACACTTTGAAACATTTAAGTTCTTAAGTGAATTGATATTAATTAAAAAATTTATAGTCAGTTATGATATGATTCAAAAGTGAATTGAAATTAATTTTAAAATAAATTCTTGCTGCTATTAGCATATTTTTAAAAATTATCAATTCAATCCGGCAAAAATTACTTAAACCAAATTAACAAAATCAAAAATACTGTATTTACATGACTGCAAGCAGTGGCCCAGGCTTAGCAATGGACTGTGGCTAGTAATCTAAAAGATATATACATAGAAATATGGATGTGAATATTACACATTTATGTTGGTCCGCTGCTTCGGTACAAGAGCTTAATATGCAGCGTTGAGTCCTCAGCCCATTTCAAGTCGAGTTCTGAAGTCAATTATTTATGAAGACACGTCCCCAAGGAAAAAGTTAATTCAGCAACTACTAAGAATGCATACAAATTAAATTGTGCTGATCCACAGAATATGGCCATTTAGGGTGGTCTTTTGGCCAACAGCAACTTCAAAATATTATGAATTTGTTACCTCAGGTTCTCAGGCCTCAATCAGGAACAATATTCCACCAATTCAGGAGGCCTACATTTGTAAGAATGTTTACATTAACTTAGATATAGTGTCACAAGCTCAGACTTTTTCATCTCACCATGATGTTTGCTACGTGTAGTTTCGTCAGCTTTCTTATTTTTAGTTGGTGGTAGATCATGGATGGTTTTTGTATGAACAATGGTCATTAGATAGTACAGTATATAGTATAACTATGCATGAATGTGTGATGCAGTCGTATTCACTTCAGTTTCAGATAAAAGCCACACATGCCTTTTGGCATCAGGCTGCCAGATATATCTGTATTTATATTAATAATGATTATGTACATGTAATATTGATAGTAGTATGGTCAATACAATCTTTCTTTATTTCGGCCAATTGGTGGGCCAGTGACCTTTAAATGTATTGGTGGCAGTGCCCTTTCCTTTGTGATGCCTCACTAATTGAGCCAATTTGTTGTAGCGACTGTAAGTTAGTGTAACTGGATACGTATTTTCAGTGTATGACCCTACTGCAAGATATTGGTCTCCTCTGGTATTTCCAAGTGAATCATTCTTAAATCTTGACTTTCGGTTATGTGGTGATTCATCTTGACTTTCTGTTATATGGTGATTCATCTCAATTCTACTTCTTTTCTCAGTTCTGTTTTCTCTCCTATTCTCGACCATCAAGGGTTAATCCGAGTGACCGGTGTCCAGTCAGACTGACCCTGCTAAGGCCTGCTTGTTTGGCCAGCATCTAAAGCCTTATTCCAGCAAATTGAAGCTGGTGCTTAAAGACTACTTCAACTTCTTTTTTGCTTTCATCTTGTTCATGTGACGCAAATAGAAGTTGTTGGATAGATGAAAGGGAGTAAGGCTTAACGCTGCTAGGCTGTCTCGACCTACTCGGGATTACATAGGTCCTTTTCCCTTTTCTGTGTGTTCCATTGTCACAGTATATGTGGAATTCTTGGAAAGTGTTGCATGACATGAAGTGACTGATTGATAAGTTGTTAAGATTGAGGACAGTACCATCCAACTCTTAGCATATGTTTTTGGATCATGAACTGAGCAACACTGTAGGTTTTAAAGAAATTTACTTGCCCAACGTAAAGCTGCCAGAAAACTACCATCCCAAATGACCATCAATGAAGAACTAAGCAAACACGACAGTGATATATTACATTTACTATTAACCAACCAACAGACTGACCGATGGAAAGGCCAATGGACTGACCAACTGCCTGACAAACTGAAAGACTGACCAATGGGTCAAAAGAGGCCGACCGACTGATGGAACAACAGACTGACTGACTTATTGACTGACCGACAGACCAACCAGCCAACCAATGACAAGGCCCCACCGAATTCACCAATCAACCAGGCTAATATAATGCTAGTCTGCTACAGTGCAGGTTTTATGGTTGCTGACATTGTCTGCTTGTTGCTGAGTCAGGTGATGTTCAAAAAGCTGTGGAAAGAACGAGCTGTCTAGCTGGTTGCAACAGTCGGCATCATGGCAGCGTCACTAGATGAGTATAGCTGCTCTTGTCAGCATCACAGTGTAATGATGATGCTCTGCACCTCTCTTCTAGCAACACAATGTGGGGGCTGATAAATACATTGCTGGATGCACGTGGTTACTCTAGCGCTCCCTGTTGTCAGCAGCCACTTAACGTCGCGCCACCTGGTGAGAAAGTGATGTTTAACCCTGCCGTGTGCTTTTGGACATGATTAACAGTCAGCCACAAGTGTGTATGGATGTATGCTCTGTATTAGTGGATGTTTTTCGTGCACATGATTAGGATAATACATCCGAGGAACACTGGTTGAAATTAGCACTGCAATTCAGGAGATGAGGATATCTACATCTATATAGGGATCTTTGTGCAGTGATTGTACATACATCAAATTGGATAATATTACCATTAAGGTGTCAAGTAAGGAATACCCGGGAAAATCATGGCACATTATCATACTGATTATAAATAATACTTACAGGCACTGTCGGTTTGTGTTGTATTGTCTCAGTACAACTAGTGCGAACCTCACAAGACAATTCAGACCTGCTGCTAATGGCAGACATTATGATGAGATGATAAGACAAGTCTGCACTCACTTGTTGAGGACTTCATGTCTCTATCAGACACGGAGTCCTCACCATCTGAATTCCTGATTTTGCCCTGTGAACTACTTGTGTATTGAATGTAGCTCATAGTCTGAGAGTGTCCTTTTGGGAACCTATCCCAAGACCTTCAAAAGCTGATCGTGACGTTAACCATTGAGCCACCTGGCTATTTCAATTGTCTGTTAAGAGTCATTATTAGTTTTATGAAGCTATCAAGGTTTCCAAAATCAAAGGAAAGGGCATTATTTTTATGTCAGATGTTCAGAATACATCCCCTTTTGTCTAGAATTGTCTGCTTAAATCGTTGGTCAAAGCAATAGCGTGTGAATTGGGTGGATGCTGGCTACTTGAGCATCACATGACGACGTGCCAATAATGACGTTGAGCACGTGTCAAGTCGTGGCGTAAAACTTTGCGTAGGACGCTGTGACGCATCGTAATTACGTTCTCCGGGAAGTCAAAGGCCTTGGTTACCTAGAAATGGAATGGCTTTTTGTTGAGTAGGATATTACAGAACAAGGTCATGTGCACCTTCAAGCACCTTCAGCAGTTTCTGTGATTCCATCAGTTTATTCATGGAATTTAATCAACGGAATTAATATCAATGTATTAACTTTATTGGCTAACTTGATGGGAACCATGATTTTCTTTGAAAAACACGGGGAGTGTTAACCTTGAAGGCTGAATAGGTTAATGATGATGGAAAAAATATTTGTGTGGGGTACAGAAAGGTGATTCTGGGTTCCATTGGTGACATTCCAAGGTGATCGTAATAGCGAGGTGGCCGTATCAACATGGTATGACAGAAATACGTCAAGCCAAATTGGCTTTAATTAGGTGCCATAGTGAACTTTTTTAGTGGGGCTTTCATTATACTAACAAGTGAAATTATTCCCCTCAGCCAAAAATGGCTTATTATTCAATTTGAAAAATTACATTGTAACGTATGAGCATGATGAGTTTTGAATTCTACATGACAAACATTTTGTGATACCCTCATTAATGAGTCTGGTCTCAACCAATGTCTCAAATCCTCAATGGTCTTATTGCTATGAATGCGAAACTTAGCTTACATTAATATGACCAGCTTGCAGAGGCAGATGTAATGATGAGACATTGCAGAATGTCTGTCATTTAATTGGCTGCAATGCATGAATACATTTCGTGTTGGCCTGTAGCATACTAACTTGCAGCTATAGCCTAATTAAATGCACACAACATGCTAACACACAATCTAGGATCAATGTTAATGCTCTGTCGATGTAATGTTAGCCCAGTGCTATTTTAGTATAGTCTGTCATGCATTGCTGTGGACTGCAGCTTAGAATAGTTGCTGCTGCTGCAGCAGTAGGCACTGATGCATGGAGGGATGAGGGGTGCTTTTACATCAATTGCAATGCTTTTAATTTTAGTTCTTTGTGACTGATTGGGAAACAGTCATCTGCTGCCACTGCTGCTGCTGCTGGCGCTGCTGCTGCTGCTGCTGCAGAAATGGCATCACTGAGTGATGCTGATTCACCTGGGGCACAGTTTATGAGAGAGTCCAATGAGTTGCTCATTTGTTAGGTACTTCCATTGCCTTGCAGTCAATAAAAGTGTAACTAATTTTGGCCACTAACTGAATTCAGCATCAATAGCCCAGATGGAATGAGTCTGATTAACCCATTGGTTTAATGCTTGAAGATACAACAGTTCCTAGGTATTTCTAGTACTATGCATTGGCGAGAGATTCTGTAACTGCTAATGAATGCCAATTGAAGTAGATCTGAATGTATAAGACAACGTGAACAGAAGTGAAATGGTAATAGATCCTGGAGGCCTGTTTCTGAATCCAGAAATATATATATATACAGGGTGCGCCATAAAAACTTGCACAAGGCATCTCTACTTTCGGGATAGCTCTAGGTTACTCAAATGCTTATGAAGTCTTTTAAAGTTTTGCCACATTTAGTTAGGGGTATAAGCAATTGGTCATTGTGATATTTTTGATCTTATAATGTTAGACAATATCAGTATCTGAATTATTGAGAGGGTGTATGCTGCAGGGCTTGTTCTGAGTGATACACATCGCAGAAGTCAAATTTCTGTCTGCTTGCATGGTGTCTCTAGTTGCAGAAAGTTTACAAATTAGATAGTTCCTAGTTACTACACCTCTGAAGCCATAGAAAATATCATATTTGCACAGAATCCTCCTTCAATGTTTTTTATATGTGCATATATATATCAAGGTATAAGATGAGAAGAAGGTTGGTTCCTGTTTTGATTCAGCAAGGTCATGAAATTAAAATGGAGAAATATAATGGCATGCCAGAGGGACTTTTTGAATTTACAACTAATCTCGAAATAATCACATGATTTTCAGGAGGATTGGCCAGTTAATTAGACAGAAAACTTACCAAAATCCAAAATGGCACTTTCCGCCTCAAAAGTGTCAATGCTCTACCTTCTTATTAAAAATGAATCTATTTGCCCTATTTTTGGCGGCAAAGGTCAAGAAAGGTGTCTGTAACACATCTGTATGATCAGTGACATAATCTAATGCTTATATTGCAAAAGCCGAGGTGAAAATCACCCGAAGGTGTGATAAGTGTGCATGTGCTATATTTAGATCCATATTATCTATAATTCTTGAGGAAAAACGAAAATATATTTATAAACATAATTTAGGACTATTATTACTTTCGTGTGTCTGATTGCAGCTGCATGCGATTACAGTCAATTGAGGTAATAACAAAAGAGGTAGCAGTAGCTGCTTGTGCAAGTTTTTATGGCGCACCCTGTATATAAACATATGGTAAAGGAAGCCGTCTTCCGAACATGTTGTACGCATGCTGTACACCCTACCGAAATGTCGAAACATTCAGGGAGTACCGTTGGATGGTGTAGGAATCCCACCATGTCATCATTTGAGGTCACATTTTCAACTCAATGCATAGATATTTGTCTTTGAATTTAATCCAATTCTTAGGTCTCTTTGGTATTTGGGCCACCTCGGGTTAAAATCAAGTCGGATAACTCGGGTTTCAAATTGTTCAAAGCAAAGCAAAAACATCAACGTTATAGCTTAAAAAACTGTAGGCACAGCATGTACATTTGTGATGTGCGAAGCTGAACTTGGCTGTTACTGATATACACAACCCTAAATATGCAGCTGTTCTCCATCCTTGACTTACCACTTGCTTGCATTAGTGTTACCACATCACGAGAATTCCTCATCTTGTGCAAGGCTACAGTGAATTGGACGTGACAGTGTGTGGTAGCCGGTTCACCAAAGCATGCTAAGTAATTATACACATACACTGGCACTGGCTGTCTCCAGCAAATTAATGGAAATGAATTGTGACACATCCTTTGGTAGAAATGTTTAGCTCGGAATAATTAGACTTCATATCCATAAGACATGTATAATGCGGTTCTCTATTAAGAAAAGCTGTCGTTCTTGATAAATAGATAGATAGATGGATATATAGATAGGTAGATAGCTAGATAGATAGCTACCTAGACAGCTAGATAGCTACCTAGACAGATGGATAGCTAACTATACAGATAGATATCTAGCTAACTAGATAGATAGACAGCTAGATAGCTAGATATATATATATATATATATATATATATATATATATATATATATATATATATATATAGGTAGCTAGATAGATAGATAGATAGATTGGACATGGAATTGTTATCATGCAACAAGTGCAGAATATTAAGACAATAGAAAGTAGAAAATTGATTTATAAAACACAATTTACACAGAATCTCGGTAAAACCTAGATACTTATGATGTTGAAAAGCATCCAAGCTTAAATAATAAACAATTATAAAATTAAATGCGCATTGAGTCGAATCTTTAATTTTTTTACAAGGTGTGGCCTTCTTTATGAAATTACCTTAAAATGGCGTTCTAAATAGCAGTGTTGCCGTTTCTGAGTCATATCTTCTCAACATTTAGTGGATATTCCCAACGCCCCTGGATCATTTTCCCACATAGACCTGACTTTTGGTCTTTTCTGTGTAAACCAAGGTCATAATGTGTAGTTTCAAGGTCGTTTCATGAATGGACTAGTATGGCTTAACACTTCTTTATGGTGATCCCTGGTCTCATAATTCACTTTGGCTGCATACAGCCCACCTGTGGTGCTAACACTGTGTGGTGTTTTAACACTTATGAGTCTCACTGTACCTACAAGATGTTTCATAGTTCTATTGGGGTTAAAAAAGGTAGTTCATAGAAGCATTGTACAACCAGATACATTTTATTTCAAATGACCTTTTTTTTTTAAAGGTATTTGGTTATTTTGACTTTGTATAGACCAAAAGAAAGAAGCATTACAGTCCTTCAAATGAACGTGGTCTTGGCTGGAACATCTAAAATACCACCAAGTGATAACCAGCAAGATATATGATAAAATTGTAGCACAAGTGAATTGCTGATGGTAGCAAAAATACAACTTTCTTAAAATGGCAGGTGGTTCCTGGTAATAAGGTGAATGTCTTGGCATGGTCTTGCTTCCCAGAATATGACGTGAATATGTAGATCGTGGGTGAAGATGGCAATATCGTATTGCAGACAATGCGACTGCCTCATCAAAGCAATTAAATGCCATTTATATACCTGCAATTAAGCTTAATTGAAGTGGAAATATTGAATTTCAAGTAATTTATTTTAGCCGAGTCAATTTTAAACACTTTAGTGGAGATTACTTATATGAAACGAAAATGGTTGCATAAGTTTGCCTATGATTATACCTTGAAAATTATGACATAAATTGTAGTTGATTGCCATGATATTTTTTTTGTTAATTAATTGGTCTAAGTATAGTGATCATAATATTGATTTCATGGAATATTGATTTCATGGAAAGTTCTGACAATTATTTTTGAAACTGGCTACTGAGATCATTCTGGTTCAAATTTAATTCTAGATATTAGCGAAATTAGAAGTATCATTTATTGCAGATATACCTCTAGTTCATTATTAATAATAGGTCTGATTCACATGATACATTACAGGACGTCAATAGATGGAATTTAATTCAGCATTATCCTAATTCGGTAACTGACCTGTATTCAGCGTGATATGGCATACCCCAAGGTGACCTTATGACTCCCAATAAGTGACATAACACCTGCCAGTATGAATACACCACATCATGAACAATATTGGAGATATAGCCTTGCCCTGCTTGACCCCATGGTCTCTTAACATTGCTGCTGAGCTACATTGTACATTTTTGTGTGGTTGAATGTAACACCGGCTACAGTGTGAAGCCGAATGGCACCAGCTAAACCTAGCTACGCAGTTTTGCAACTGCAGAGCTTGACGCATACCGCATGTGGGCGGTATGTTGTGATTTTGTATTTCTAGTGAGACAAAAAGAAACATCCTATTTATCTACTTCCGGTTTGTGATATCCGCTTCCGGTTGAAGACTGTGAGCATGCTGGAGGCAACCAATCAGGTTTTAGTGTTTCAGCGCACCTGGTGTAATACAAGGCAATAGAATACCACGTGGCATCATCGGCACACATAGAATAACAACAGCTTCACCAGTTTTCATTTCATCTTGGATAATGTTGTATGACATGATATACTTTATTACATGAACGATACAAAAAAGATAGATGATATATGGAATGAATCTGGATTATACTTGGATAAAATATGATTCAATGGATAAAAATTGACTCATTATAGGATTATTTCACGACTTACATTATTACTGTCATTATAGTGATATAGTGTGTACTCATAAATGATCAAATAATGCTGAATATTATTCAGTTGAACCAATTATGATGATGTGATAACAAAAATGTAAAAGGAATATTAAAATATTAGACATTATAACATCGTTTGTTAATCACACTTTGATATCTAAGTTACACATGAGCACTATGTCTCGGTTATATGACTCCCAGTCCCACGATGACTCGGGCTATGTGTCCAACTGTGGAAATGGATTCTCTTCCTCATCTTTTGCATCTTGTGGCATCATCAGCAGCCTGGATACCTTGTCACCTGTTGATTCCTGCGCTCCATCATCAGGTAAGGAACAGACCTTGATGTTATTGATTCAATGAATCAAAATTTCTAGTGTGGCTTAATTCCTCTAAATTAAGTGTCATGTGGAGAATTGTGGCATAAATTGAGATTGTCGAGAACTATAATTTTCCTGAACTAGAGCCAAAGTTAGCTGAAGTTCTACGTGAAACTACAGTAGTCAGCTCAACGTTTGGTCTTACAGATATTACGAGTCAGCAGTACAAGACGAGTGAAATTCTGAATTGACTTAAGCGGCGTTCACACTCATGAGTGGGGATGGCGAGTAAGCGCTGATGAAGAAAAAGTTTTACTCCAGCTTTTCCTTGTCCATACGTCATTCACTCGCCGAGCGATTTAAGGATACTCGTGATAATCTGTAGAACGCTCATAGTCTCGCCAGATCACTCGTGAATATCCGAGAAGGGGGCAAAAATACTTAAGCATGTTAAAAAACGGGAATTACTCTACGAGTGGTTGGCGAGTAATCTACGGACGTCCATGGCTATTCGCGGCCACTCCTGCTCACTCGTGGATATATAGGGAAGGCTGTCCATTCGTGCATACTCGCCATCCACTCGTGTTCATTGTTGTACAGCTCGTGGAACGCTCCACGATTGGGAAATGCTCGGCTGACCTCCAAGGCCCACCCATCGTTTTTCTGTCGACTATCTGCACTGGCACTGTGCCCGTCCATAGCACTCTGCTGCTTCACGTGTGGACCACTCGCCGAGCGGCCGACAGACTCCACGCGAACGTCACACTGGCTTCTCCGGGACCCGCCCGTTGTTCTCCAGCAGAGTGATCAACGGACATCCCGCCAAAGCTCGTCGAAATGTATACGTGATTATGGCCTCCCCTTTGACCAAGAGTAAGCACGTCTTGGACATCGGCTCTCTTGCTCGTGACAGTCTGAACGGGGCTTAACAGTTTAACAAAGCTAAACTATACACTAAAATAAACTGAAGTCAAACAACATAAACCATCTATTGTGTCCATTGTTTTACTAAAATACAGAAATATAATTAAGCCTAATGGTTACAGAAAGTTACATAATTTAGATCTAGTACCCAAACGGCGAAAGATCTCAATATGTCAACTTGTGGTTAACTCCAGTGTAGCGTCCTTATTATATAATGTGTACAACTGTGTATAGCTCTATTTGCCAGGAGGTCAATGTTATGATGAGATGATAGGTCTCCTTTAGCAATCTTGATTCAATTGTGCTAATCTGAAAATGTACACAGCTCAAGATGATGATGCTGTAAGGATGTTTGAAAACGCGATTGCGTGCTTGAACATAGACACTAGAGTAAGTTGTATCAAGCCTGTGGACATGGGTTAATGGAGTGTCAGCAATAGACCTGACTGCTACACGTCTCTGCGTTTGTGACGTCAGAACTGAATTATGGAAGGTGAAACTATGCCAATTTATGACGTTTTAGAAGATAGAATTAGCAGAAGCAAAAATAAACCAACTCCACTGCTAACTCAATTGAGGATTGTACGAGCTTACAATTTTCAATTCACACTGTCAATTATTAAAAGCAAATATATACGACAGACAATTACAAATGCATGTAAGATGCAAGATAGACAGCAAATAGATTGAAGCACGTCCCAATATATGTGGGGGCAAAATGCAAGATGTATGAAATCTTAGTTATGTTATATGGCATCAAGTGTAAATGTGTCGGAAGCCATTGAACTACCTGTTTGTGATCTTGACCAGAATAGTGACCATCTCTTTCGGACACTGCCCACTGTCCACTTAGATCAGTGATAATCTGCCATGGTCAATTGACCACCTCGTGGGCAAGGCAGCATGATGAAATGCCCATCTAATGACCTCGTTATTGCAAGCCATTGGGAACGAGGGTGCTGCAATTACTGCAGCATTGGTGGCATATTTAGCCACTGAGGAATGTCTATATTATGCCTGTAGTATGCAGGTTTATATAGATTTTCTCAGCTCTATTATATGATGTATGCCTGCTCTTAATTGTGTATTTTTATGTTACGTGGCACAGGAGAAAAATGAAAGAGTAAATACATATTAAGAGACTGGATGATTAAGATAAGATAATACTTTATTTCCAAATGTGGAATTTGTTGTACTCCATATTGCCTAATGCATCCATCTAGTCTTTTACCAATGTATTACTCATTTACAGCTATAGATTGTTTTGTGTGCAATAGTTCATATATCACGTGTTATCCTATTATAGTTTAACTGCGGATGGTACTTAATGGCTTTTCACCAACCCTAGCATTTATGATGGCAACATACATTTAAATCACTTATATTCGTAACCGCATCTATGGACAATAACGACGAAGCCGCTGTTCTTTCTGTCTCTGTTCCTCTGTCTGTCTAGCTGTCGGGCTGTCTAGCTGTCTGACCTATATCTCTGACATTTATTGTATTTCATGGCGTGGTTGTGTTACTTCAATGGTGGTTTTCTGTCATGGTTCTGTTCTTGGGTATGTAAATAGCCCCACCTTCTGCATATTGGTGTCAAGGTCATTTGCCAATACTAAAGGGAAAAATTGCACTAAGACAGACTATTGTTTTCTCAAGTGATTTTACTTCAGAATACCAATACAGTCTGTGGCAACTCCACTAGGATTCTTAGTGTTGTGTGTAAATTCTATGCAGAGACAGTTCACCATTAATATTCATCTTCATTAGACAAAGGATGGACCCCTTGAGATTTCCTTTGTAATGCAATTAAGATGTTGTAAATAAGAAAAGAAATTGCTCATGCTTCAGGCATTCAACCCAATGCAATTTAAAGCAAATGGTTTTAATTCATTCTTGGCAGGTTCGTGGTTTTTTGATACGTGGATTAGGAATGACATTTTTGTAGCCATACATGTACATATCATTGCACCTTTATATTTTGTTTGTTGATCACATTGAACTTTCATAACCTCCAACAACATGTTTATGAAATATGAATGCAGAACGTTAATCTTCATTAGTGCTGACAATAGATAATCAAAGACACTTGCATACCCATCATGTACATTAATTGCTCATCAATACAGATCTATTACTCTTAGACTTTGAAACTTACTCAAGAGGGCGTTATGTGAATCCTGGACTTCCATTGGCTGAGGGATTGCTTTAACCAATGAGAGTCCTGGATTCATATGACTTCATCTGGAGTTTAGTTACCAAGTCTATGAAATAAGCTGTAAGACAATATCTATAGGTGCTGCTTGCAAGTTGGTATGCTGTGACACTCCTGAGTTACGATCACTTGTGGGAATCGCTTGTGCGGTCACAATAGCAAGTGCAGGTGCTGATATAAGCTGTCATTAACATTTTGTATACAAGAACACATGTTTCCTTACGATACAGCTCAGCTATGTACTTTGATTCATAGCAATGATCTGATGCGACATTGAAAGGTTCAGAATTACACTTGAAGTACACTTGATGATATGTGAAATTACAGGACTGGTGTAGCTGTAGGTTCGTGAGTATTCGCAAACATGAATGTGATGAGCTGAGAAAGTAAGTATGTCAGTGATAAGGAGATTTCAAAGGGAAGCCTTGGATCGTTTGTAATATGCACCGCCCTTCGATTTATTCTGAAATGAATCGGAACTAGATCACTTCAAATGTTGTTAATTGAGTGATTGCCTGACTGACATCAATGTCACGTAAAACCACAGCTCTTTGTGTCTGTGTCTTTTTATGTTTTTCGCAATTTCTTTTTTCTGACCTTGTGTCTCCGAAAGGGATCCTAACCATTCTGGGAATCTCAAAAACCTGGAAAACAAGTTTCGGTTTGTTTTTTTAATTTTAGTTACTGTTAGGGAAAGCTCAAAGAATTTGAGATAAACACAAAACTTGTGTTTTTGAGTTGGTGCATCGGCAGTGGCCACGGTTCACCATACCGCTAAACTGATACTTTTTCTCCGGGAATTTGTCATTCTCCAGGAAAATGAAAGGAGTTTAGTTATTTATCACTCTGTAGAAAGGGTTAATTACTAACAAGAAGTCATACTGAGTACCTTGGAGTGATATGTGTGACTGGCAATGACTGCTCCTATTCATTTTGACGGCTGTTTGTTTGGTGATTTATCCATACTACTTTACGGAGTGAGTCTGTCTGTTATCAGTCTATCTCCATAGGTTTCTTTGTGTCTTCTAATGCCTTCATCTGCCCTGCAATTAGTGTATGGTTTTTTCAGTGTATGGTATATGCAATCTGCTACACCAGTTTCCTGTAAGTCTCTATATGTCTCGCGTCTATGTCTTTGCAAGTACACAAACAGGATAAAATCTGTCTTTCAGTCTCCACCTGTCTCTATAGTCTTTACCTTTCCATTTCTTTTGGAATGTCTGTCTGTCCGTCTTTTGCAATAGGTAGAATAGTAAAGTTTCCCGGCTCATTGGAAAGAAACGTGTGTCCTACTCCAATTACTGCTATTTCACTGCCATTTGTAAGTCCAAAAACAGTCGCCTGAATACAGTCTATTGTTGGTTATCTTTGTTGGCTCTTATTCCTTGGAGGCGAATGAGAAACACCAAGTGGTAGCATCTGGAAGATCACCATGGTGATAGAATTGATGTAGAAGGAAGCACTTCCGGTCTTTGTCTGATCAGTCAGTGAATAATGTCTTCCTGTACTTGGAATGTTTAAGAATATTAAAGATAATTTTCTTAGAGGTTATTTACAACTGAGATAGATTTCTTTGCACCAACAAAGGTCTGTGTTTTCAGTAAGTGCTCAATAAGCCTTTACATGGAAGTAACGGTGGTATTTCAGTGACAATTATTGTCTCGATTTAGGTTGGAATGAGCCACGATTTCGTATTTGATTGGATGTTTAGTTTGTCTGAAAAATCTTATTAAAGGGTATGCCAAAAAAAAAAATAATAAACAGGAGCTTGATGATCTAGTGACACAATGCTCGCCTGCTCCTCTGAAGGACCCCGGTTCAATCCCAGGCCCGGGCACCCTTCACAGACAACAACTCAGCTGGATGTCCTTCGGATGACAAGTTAAATTGGCGGTTTCTTGTACTCAGTTTCTATGCTGAAGCAAGTAAATACCCCACCCATGGCAAAAAATTGCCTTAGAGGGATGCATTTTCCACATCCAATCCAATCGCCAAATACTCCCCTGCTATCATTTTGTGGTTTGGTATGTGAAGTGTTTTACAGTCCGCATTTTATTAACGTATATAACTTATAAGTTCATGAATGATCTTCTGCAGCAACGAGGGGTTTATATGGTCTCTGACTTAGTTTTAAATGCAGTTTGGTCTGATTTTTTAAGACATAAAGTTTGAAGATGTAAGTCAGTGATATTTCAACTTTCTTTTTCTCTTTCATTTTTTTGTTTGTTTCATCTTAAAATTCCTCGTCTCCCCTTATGTGTATTTGGCATCCTTAAGGCATGATGAGTTCATAAAAGTAGATCTCCATCTTGGGAAGTTACTTTTTCAGTTCCAATTGGTTTTGCGTAGGTGTTTGCATTTGCAAAGAGTTGTTTTTGCCGGTTTTAAGCAGACTGACATTTCAAAGTTTGTCTAGTTCTGAAGAGCACCCAATTTCAACTTTGAGAAGAATATTCAATAGGAAATGTAATGAAAGTAAAAGGACTATTTACGAGAAATAAACTCCGTTCATAAATGTCATGGTGACAGTTCATTCTGAACTTTATGAAGTAAGATTTCGTCTGGAACGTGATCTGCAATAATATAAATGAAAAAATTAATGAGTTTTTAAGGGTACTGTGAGGTCGATACCAAAATATTTACAGGACTCTGAATTATTTGCTTAAAAGTTATCAAGACTCTTTGTTGCCATTTTAATTGAGGTCAAACAACATAAACAATTTATTGTGTTCATTGTGCCTACATGACTTTGAACTATCAACAACAAACAATGACAATAGAATGAACTGCAGTGTATAAGTATTAGCAATGGTTGCATTAAAAATAAAAACATTATTATATATTCTGGTATATGACCTATCTCAAAGAAAACCATGCAAAATTAGGGCTATGGATGACCATCTCAGATTTTTTTTTTTAAAGCTGACGACAATTGTTACGATGGACAAAAAAAAAGTCCTGTTTTTTTTTTTTTTTTGGCTATGTTTTGCATTTGAGCAAAGTTGGAGCTGTTTGAAAAATGCACCTTCATCTGTCATATTCAGGCAAATAACATTAACGTCAATCGGAAAAGTTGGGACTCAAATATCTTCTATTGTGTCACTTTCAATTTTATGAAATTTATAAAGATATACATTAGAACAATTTTTTTTTTATTACATGTATTCAATACATTGGAGTTTGTACTACAAAGGAATAAGAAATAAATAAAAATCGGGGTGAAAATGTTTCTCCATTATAAACCAGTGGGAAGACGTTTGCACTGTGGACTGAAAGTTGCGTTTGATAGAATATCTGAACTCTGGTTAGTGCTTAGATTATGAAATTTTAATATGTTATACTGAATATTTTATAATTTATGTGGTTTCAATTTCATGTCACGAGGACAAATAACTTTTATACAAATAAAAATATAGGTCGGCGTGGTAAATGCCGGTTTCAGATGTATTTTTTTCCCCGTTGTTTATTACTTAAATCCGGAAACTTCTTTTTAATTACTTTATCTAAATTCTGTTGAAACTGCGTAATTTTATATATGCAGTAGTTTTATCACAATTCAACCTCAAACATGGAGTAGGCCTACTGGTGGACGTTAATATTCTGAAATCCATTGCATGGCAGGTTGCTTGTAATTGAGAACAGGGAGGTGAATAAGTGAAGTTGCTCACTTGCTTTAAAACCTAAAATTATGCCAAATATACGGAATGAAAGCCCAAATTCTTGCCCATTAAGCTTGTCTTATCAATGTATTTTGAAGTGATGAAACAGGACAGCATATTGCGAGGAAAGGTAGCCACAAATTGCATGTTGTGAAATTATCAGTGTACACTAAATAAAAGCCAAATTTATGAATAAATGGAAGACAAAAAAACTTTATTTACATTATAACTTGAAAAAAGGGTATATATTGCAGCTTCAGTTTGAGTATTATCTGTCTATTAATTTGACTTCACCCCTTTTGCATTTATTTTTCTTGACTCGAAAAAGTGAGAAGCACATGGTGAACCTTATTTTCATTTAATGCCTTTATTTGTTAGAAAAATCATTGATATATCATATGATACTATTAGATATGAATTTTAATTATTATTTCAAACAGAATATGGCCAAAAAATATAGTTTGTTGCAAAATAAGTCTTATAAAATCTTTTTTGGAAATTTTTTTGTCTAAAATCAAAGAACTCCCACGGATTTGTCACCTTATTCGCTAATTTAAAGTGGTTTGTCACAATTATAATCAGAAACGGTGCCCATAGAAGTAATACTATAGAAAATATTGCTATCTCAACATTGTATCAATTTCAGTAATAAGTACTTATCAGAAATAGCTTTTTAGATAACATCAATATATGGGAGTGTTTTCTTGTAGAGAATAAATTTTGTCATAATTTGATACCATTTTAGTACATTTCTGAGAGATTTATCCATATTTAATGAAGCCTCAAAGTTAGGTATTTTGACAGAACTTTATGATTTATGTCTGTGGCGTCATCTTCTATTTAGTTTTCCTGGAATGTAATCATTATACCAAGGACTGTTGGAAACCAGACTGAGAGCGAAGTAGCAATCAGAATAATATGAAGCGAATGCAATGTGACAGACCCAACCGGCACTTGGTCAGGTTTCTGCCTCCCTCACTGGAGAAGCCTTCCGCCATTTGACCGGATATACTCTACATGTACTTGATTGGCTTCCCAGATTGCAACACTGCTGACGTAATATAATTACCATACCTGCATACGTAATACACAATTGGATTACTTGACCTATTTTTGGGTATTGGTTCAACCAGCAGATGTCTTTTCGGCTTTTAGTTAGTTAATTTCAGAAATATTCGAAATCTTTTCCAAGTTGTATTGTTTTCCCCAGTCAAACCCATCAAAAAGAAACCTCTGTGACAAAAAAAGGCTTGATGTAATGAGGGAGTATCAATGTTTTCAAATGTATTTTCAGTTAGTGAGCTAATTCATAGATGAAAAACAAGATGTGTGAAGGCTTCTCCAGTGAGGGAGGCAGAAACCTGACCAAGTGCCGGTTGGGTCTGTCACATTGCATTCGCTTCATATTATTCTGATTGCTACTTCGCTTTCAGTCTGGTTTCCAACAGTCCTTGGAATAATGATTACACTCCAGGAAAACTAAATAGAAGATGACGCCACAGACATAAATCATAAAGCTCTGTCAAATACCTAGGTCAAATTGTCTATGTTTATGGTTCCAGCTCTTTTCTATACTTGACTCGCAGTCTGTCGCCATATCTCCCAGGGGAGGCTCGACTCTTGTCAATTCGACTGGTATGCATTCCTTTGACAATCCAATCTGATATATTTTACATCATTTGGGAGTGTGTGTCACATTTGTTTTTTAACCATAGACTCTATAGCTCACATAGCTAATGAGGGATCGTAGTGAAATGGCTTCTTCTAGAGTAAACAAAAAGCAAAATAACTCTTGGGACAAGTGCAGATATCTCTTACCGAAATACTATATAGCAAATTGCTATATACAAAACATTTGCATTTGTATTTATATGCGTTTGGTCGCATTTGTACCCAACCCTGATAGCAATAGTGTTGAGTCATCCAACATTGAGTTTTGTGGGAATAGGAAAACTTATATTGGCTGAGTCAGTTAGGCGAAGCCAAGGCAATAATGATAATATTTTCTCATCACTTATGTTCTCCACAAAATACAACAATTGGTGAGGACCTAGCTCAGTGGCAGTGTGCTGGGCTTCCAACACTGGGTCCCGGGTTCAATTCCCGGTCGAGCCTATGTTGGATGGCTGTTTCATCCTTCGTCTCATTGCCATGGTCCCTACCTGTCCTAATTAGCCCATCAGGTGCAGAAATGCAGGACGTAAAGCCCTTATCCACCACCACACCACAAAATACAACATACATGATTCATCTGTCCCTACATCAGAGATGTACTCTGCAGCCATCCAACATGCACTGCAGCCATCCAACATGCGCTGCAGCCATCCAACATGCGCTGCAGCCATCCAACATGCGCTGCAGCCGTCCAACATACACTGCAGCCGTCCAAAGCACTTAGCAGCTGACCAATAAACGCCAGTGCTGTACAACATACACCAATGCTGGATGACAAGGAAGCTTTCTGATTGGCTCACACCAGCTGAGGCGGAGAACATATGCAAATATTTTGAAGTCTTGTATGAAGAACCAGTAAAGCATTAGCTAGCACTTGGTGTCACTGTTTTCACTTGCATGGGTAGCAAGGTTAATTGGCTGCTGTATCCAAGGAGCCCAAATTGCTCTCAGGATCAGATGCATGTTTTCAGGAGCCTAGGTGTGTCCAGGCGCTTTCTATGCCTGGCTTTTCTGTTGTGGCCATTTTGTCAGTTGGTCCTTTCGACCTTGCCTATTTATCCCCAACGGCCTTGCTCATCCATAAGTCCTTTCGGTCTCCATTATACTCAGCACTCTGCTGAGTCGGACCAGATGAAATATTCACTACCTAATGTTATGGATATGACAGACATTAACGATGGGTCCATACTCACATGCGTTGTGTGGGGCCTGTGTGAAGTGTGCCATGATGCAGATCTTGTTTTCTGAATTTCATTTACTCGTTACTATGGAATCTAAATCGACAAAAACCAGTTGGAGTGCAAAATGAATTGTATTATTGTGAAATTTATTGTGAAAGAGAATTTTGTTAGTGGTTATGACGTGTCAGCAAAATTGTTTGGATCCAATACACAGGATACACTGCTAACCAGGTAAACACATTTTAACGGAATTGTGTAACACGATATTAAGAAATTAAAACACTTAACATTTTGCACACTGCTGTGTTAAATTTGAGAACACCATTTTATGTAAAAGTGCACTCTATTTGTTGCGCAACGCAATGTGTTTCAAATATTTAATACATAATATACCATTGGACACTTCAGGCCATTGGAAGTCCCTAGGCTACTCTGGCATGGGTGGTCAGTGGCCAACACAGGGCCCTGCACAATGCACACTCTACAGCCAGGGTCAAGTCTATGCTGAGGCAAGTAGAAGATCCCACCCATGGGGTAAATGTGGGGTAAATGTGGGGTAAATGTGTAACGTGGGTGGACTCCTCCTCTCTGTCACCTCGTTAATCAACCCTCGATAGCGGCAAGAACTTGCATTAGAGAGCTGCACTTTCCACATCTATCTATCTTATCTATCTAATATTAACTGGGTCAAGTCATTAAAAATAATAGGTCATCTTAATTAGTTAAACAAAATATGTCATCTTAACTTGAAAGTAGTCTATATTTTTATATAGTTAAGTACTCATGGGATGGGTACCTAATTGGTCATGATATTGACATTGATGTTTGGTTGAAATGGCATCTTGTCTTGTAACCTGGGAGTTGAATGATCTGTTGTCTTCGGATGGAATTTCCATTTGCAGACTTTGCAGAGGTTTCATGGTTATATTTATCGAATGTAGCATCATGGAATCGTGGTAAACACAACAGTTCGTGATGAACAGAAAATGTTTTATTAAATTTTTTTTTTATGGTATTTGGTCAAGGTTTTGGTTTTCTGTGCACAACTTCACGACTTCGGTTCACAGCATACTCGCTATTAAGGCCAGCCTCGTTTCTGGGCAAATTGTTCTCAGTAATGATGTGGCTGTACTAGTGAGTTATGGAAAATTCAGTGAGAAATTTGGACTAAATATTATGGTGTCAGATAATGGTGAGAAATATACCTTGAGCTTTTACAGTAGGTTAGCCCAACTATGCAGTCTTAATTGTGAGATGGTTTTGATATAATGAAGTGGATTGTACTTTCAATAGAATGAATTAAGTTGTCTTCCATTGGTTTGAAGGTGATTATATTAGTGAGGTGGCCTCAAGGCTAGTTTCTATGGTATGTTTCTACCCAACACAGTGCATATGCTTGTGTCAGCTTTAGTCAGCTTTACTGCGGTACAAAACCAACCTTTAGCCGATGGGATGCGGAGACAAACAACGTTTTTCTTGGAGGTGACGTCAAGAGCAGAGACCTACTGCTATTCAGATTGTGAAATAATTGGTAGCTTGTCAGTGACACGCAACAAGCATCTATATGTACAATAATATGTGTCAGCACTGACTCAGCAGTATATGGTGTAGTTTCAACATTACAATTGCTTGTATATTTGGTTCCATGCGTGTATTTGGCTGATTTGTGAGCACTTCCGGTAACAATATAGTGCTCCTCTGAAGGACCCGGGTTCAATCCCAGGCTTGGGCACCTTTCATGAGCAATATTTCAGCTGGATGTCATTCGGATGACACATTAAATTGGCGGTCCTTTGTACTCAGTGTCTATGGTGCGGTAAGTGAAAGATCCCACCCATGGGGTAAATGTGTAACATAGGTGGACTCCTCTCTCACTTCATCAATCAACCCTCGATAGCAGCAAGAAATTGCCTTAGAGGGCTTCACTTTCCGTATCTATCTATCTATCTATCTATCTATCTATCTATCTAACTATCTATCTAGTGGGTTTGATCAGTCTAAACAGCAAGTTTAGGCTGTGCACGTTGGACGAGGTTCTGACCAAAATCAGGGGAGCAACAATCCTGGCGGGGAAGCAAGGAATTTTACAGCACTTGTAGAAATGTTTTTTTTATTAATCATAAGAGTACAATGCGTCAAGTTCCCATACTTCATAAGATTTAACTGCATTTAGCACCTATTTGGATGTGCGTTGAGACGCTTGGGCAAGGCACTCACACAAGATTATAGCGTCTGGTTGTGGCTTTTATTTGCATCAACATAGACAATATATGGCATCGCCTATTTACCTCGTATGCAAAACATTATCCACTTGGGCACATCAGCACTGGGAGTTCTTAAAGCACATTGATTAACCTTGTACAAAGGTTAACTATACCATCGAGAGTTAGAAAAAGGGAATGAATACCGCCAATTTACAAGAATATCTCAAGGTATTCTGGGAGACTGATTTCAAGGCTGTCAAACTCTGTTATTACAGAGTATGTGTCAATGAAAGCATGTTTTTGTGTAACTTAATTGTGTCTTTATCTCTGTATTGTACTGTGAATGAAAGGGTAAGGATTAGGATGGTACAGCCCTCTAAAGCTAGTTCTTTCCATTCATGAAACTTTATTAATGAGACGAAGAGAGGAATTGACACCATGTTGTAAATTTACCCAATGTTTGGGATCATTCACTAGCGTCAATATAGAAACAAATTCTAAGCACTAAGATCATTGCTAAGATGAAGGTCATGCAGGGTGGCTAACCCAGGGTTTGAACTTAGGACCTTCAGTAGAGCTGGGACCACCCTAACCACTGAATCACTCAGGCTCCCCTTATGAATTTTTCTCTCTACATATACCATCCTTTTTAGTTGTTCGTCTGTACAATGGTTATTTATTGTATCTAAAACTTTTTAATTGCCCTAATCGAAGGTACGTCTTTATGAGTATTTGAAGAGCATTACAATAAGCTGGTACATGTAGTTTTGTCAGTTCCTCTACTTCATGTGTCCAGGAAATAACAATATGCAGGAACAGAAGTGGGCAAATAAAACATCATTAGCAGACAGCTTTCCTTGTCAGCCACAAGTCTATCATATGAATTCTCTAAGTACCATCCAAGTCTGGTCAATTTGTCATTTGCATGTAAATACAGACAACATCAAAAAATATCTCAACCACCCATAATAGGACTGGACATTGTTTGCTGCTATACGATACGATATTCTAAACGATACTTTTATACGATATTCGATATACGATTATATATATTAGGGCTGGATCGATAAACCAGTATTATGCGATTTTACGGTATTTAGTATATGATACTGATACAATATTTTAATGAATGCAATGGGAAGGAGAATTGCATTTCTATCCCAGATAGCATTCCAAATCGTATCAATGTCAGCGCGATGTCGGAGATGTTGAAACGATGTTGTACCGACGGCGGCCGATATAAAAAAAAAGGACGCTGGCCCGATTAGGAATGCTATCTGAGATTTTCTTTCAAGTAAAACTCATAATGAAAACTACCTGTTTGAGAAAATTGAGCAAGAATATTGACAGGATCGTAAAGTCTTACAATACCGGTTTATCGATCCAGCCCTAACCCATAGTAAAGAATTCCTTTGCCTTCCTTTGCCTTCTGCTTAACAAACGATATTAGGCTGTTATTGTGAAAGCCACCACACGCAAGCAGTTATCTTGGGAGAAATCATCAGAGAACCGAACATTGCATAAAGTTATTTATGGAAGGTCCTTGGTAAGGATTTATTACAGCAAACCGAAGATGAAGGTTTTTTGGATTTCTATGAATATGCATGCTCTCCCAAGTCAATAACAATCGGCCATTTTGATCTTAAGCATCTGCAAGCTGAAAGCAAAGATTAATTGTTAATTTTCAATATTTTTGGTATTAGGTAATGAAGAAGGCGATAATTTTGTGGGTGTTATGTAACAGTAGATGTGAAGTACTTTTACTTGGAGGGCCAGGAGGTGTCCATTTTTGCTAAACTGGCAGGTATCCTCCTTTATTTGTGTTATTACTTCCTGCACCTTTTTTTAAATATTATTTTATTATTTTTTTATTACGTAACATACTAGTGTCCAGTTGCCTTTTTTCTTTTTCATGAAATTGAAAGTAGTCTGACCTTGGCCAGCTCTACTGGTGACATCCCAGACAATTTGCAAGTCTGTTAATTTTTTTTTTCATTTGGTGCCAGTATGATACCTGATAAATAAATAATGACATTAAAAAAAAAATTAATTTAAGAAAACTAAGCATATCAAAGGCAATTTTAAGGGTGTCAGAAATTGTGGCTGCCTTTATGGCCTTGTTGCGGTCACTGTCAAACCACCCACCCAGTCAAACACAATTCAAGCAAATACTGGTACAGCATACTGCATAACCATGTCTGGATTTTATAAACCAAAGGCGATTCATTAAACCGCCTTTTTTCGTACCGCAGGTTTTCTTAGTGCCAGGAGAATTTGCTAAAAGGGAAACGCCTTAATTAAGACCACCTCACCATTGAATTTATTAGCAATGTTGAATTTTGGTCCCAATTGAAGCCCATCCTTGCTAATTGCTACAGTAATTTACCTGGCCCAATAAGATTGCCTCACCTTGTTATCACTATTATCACCCATATGGCATTATGCGCTACTACAGGGCCTGGGATCGAACCCAGGATCATCACAGAAGCTGGTCACTACCTTCAGCACCAGACCATTCAACTATTATTGATTGATTGAAGCTGAAGTATAATTGTGTTGGATGAAGTGTTTTATCTAAAGTTCACAATATCTGCGAGACTGAATGCTGTCTGTTTATAATCCATATTCAATGAAACCTTATCAAAAGTCTTTATGTTAGTCGTGGACATTTATAGCATTGTGAAAACAAATGATTGGAAAATTCTAGTGTTCGCAACCTGTCCTTCAGAATCACCTTGGAGACAACTTTTTTTTTCCCCCGTTTTGGCGCAAAGGTCATGTGTCTGGCAAGATTTTCATGCTAATATTTAATGAAATTGTGAGAAAAAATACTGCTGAATAAATGTATTGGCTGGGGTTTAGCATGTAACAGACATAATGGCGGTCTAACAGAACAGCATGAAGCTTTTAGGGATCAATGATTGATTGAGTTGGGGAGAATACTCTCAGTATAGGTTGCTGGCACTAAACATGGCTTGCCTTTGAATATTCTATGCATTTGTGCTATTTTTGTGGTTACAAGGCTGTTGAACTGTCAAAAAGCTTAGTGTTATTAAAAAAAAAAAAATTTAATACATGTAATAGTGTAGGTCGTGTGGAATAATTCTTGTAGGATGGTAGTGGAAATTCGGTGATAGCAGATATCATCCAAAAGTTTGAAAACAGAAGTCTCTGGTGATAGTTGATCAATAAGTTCTGATAGTATTGCATTTATTGCCGTATTGTACATGTACAGAAATGTGACAAAATGTTTAATTGGAAAGTCTTCATTAATTTTAACTCAAATATAGATATATGTATGGCTTATCTTCAATGTTGGTAACGCAACGTAGATTTCTGCCATGATATTGTTGTCATCCACGAGAGGGCGTGTCATGGTTGCTGTATTTTGGCTCCGTCTGGTGTTGGCCATTTATGCTCTGTTGAAGTTGAAGCGAGTGTCATCCCTTTGGGATTAATGTTATCTGCATTTCCAACAAACCGGACAAAAGTTGATATTGGACAGTCAGCGCTTCAGACAAACCATAAAGTGCCATAATGAAATAAAAAAGATGAAATATTGCTCAACAGGAGAACAGGTAACCAATTTATAGTGAAGATAAGAATAAAACAAAAACAGGTCGGTAGGTAAAATACAATAAAAACATAAAGCCCCTGTCACACGGGCCGGTTGTGCCGTAGTGAACCCGTAGTATTACGTAATAGTTATGTAACAGCTCTTTCCGCCGGTTTGGCGACCGGTTCTGGCAGCAAAAAGGGGCGGGGCAGCACCCGCCGGGTTACCCGCCGGGTGCTACGGGTAACCCGCCGGGATACCCGCCGGCTTCCACGGGTGCCTCGGCGGGTTCTACGGGTGCCTCGGCGGGTTCTACGGGTGCCTCGGCGGGTTCTACGGGTTACTCGGCGGGTTCTACGGGTTACTCGGCGGGTTCTACGGGTTACTCGGCGGGTTCTACGTGTTACTCGCCGAGTTGTAGGAGTAAGCAGGCGAGTAGTAGGAGTAACTCGTAGCTTCCAGGAGTATACTTTAAAAGGCTGCTGCTCCCCTAATATTAGTCCGATTTTCGTTAAATAAGAACTAAAATTGTAGTATAGTTTATAATGATTCCATACCTGTTTTCGGATCGAAAATATACCAAATATTAAGCGAGTTATTCGTCTGAGAAGGTAGCTAGGTTTGCGGAGGCAAACAGTGGTGCTCTCGCAGACGTCCGCGCCGGGACTGTATCAATGCTGCTGCTCCCCTAATATTAGTCCGATTTTCGTCAAATAAACACTGGATTGTAGTATAATTCATATTGACTCCATAGGTGTTTTCGGATTGAAAATAGACCAAATATTAAGCGAGATATTCGTCTGAGAAGGCAGCAAGGTGCTCTTTGTATGTTCATGACTTAAATTGTGTTCAATATTTTTTACCATTATATATTCATTGTCTGGATGAGCTTTATTGCAATTAATTTCTACTCATTCTGCCAACTGGCCAATGGGAAGGACTTTTCCTTTGGTTTTGTAAAGTCAATTAACCTATATATGTAATAGCAATCTGCCTTGACCGTTATGTCAATTGCTATTAGCATTTTGAATAATACAAAGAATGGGGTAAGTCATGCTTTTTCATCATTGATCACAAGCATGAATTGAAATCATTGATCACAAGCATGAATTGAAATTCTGAATTGACCGTTATGTCAATTGCTATTAACATTTTGAATAATACAAAGAATGGGGTAAGTCATGCTTTTTCATCATTGATCACAAGCATTAATTGAAGTTCTGAATTTCAACTGATTCCTGTTTAATATGCATATTAAAGAGGGAGATTGTTTTGATCATGGATGGAACGTGCAATATCAATATTAATTTCAGTTGGATTATTTTCAGAAACAACAACGAAATATTGATAATTTATATAAACTAGAGTATATCTATCTATAGATAGTTGTTATAGCTCCATGGACATCTTTATCAAGTCGGAATTTTATTGGCAACAAGCAAACAAACATTGTTTTATTTTCGTTTTTTATTGATTACGAATTAATGAATTATTGATAGTAACATATTATTAGGTGAAGATCTTATAACTATCTGTCTATCTACATATCTATATTCTATGAGGTATTACTAACTTTATTAATAAGAATATTCTTGTTTGTGCCTAGTTTACTCCATTAATTTTCCCCACCTTAACTATTATATATAAATTCTACACATTTCCCTGAATAATTCAGTCTTTATTTGACGAAAATCGAATATGTGATAGACAGATAGTTTAGATAGACAGATAGATTCATATGCTTATTATATAATATAGAATATCTAGCTTAATATTTGGTCCATATAAGTACATAAAAAATAGCAAATAAAATCACAGATCAAATCACAAATACTAATTACAATATCAATATTACATTTAAATTTTACAAAAATATACACAAAAAGATAAGAATGTTCACATGTATAAAAAAAATACCAATATACAAATATAATCATTGCCTGGTAATTACAATACAATATATTGTTTTTAATTAATGAAAGCAATTACATCTTTTTGTAATTGTGAATGACAATCAAGACAATGTCATATTACTGTGTCATCTTTGAACAAACTATGAAATGACAGGTCAAAGAACCCCAATTTAGGCAATTAGGCAATTGACACATGTATTGAGCATTTGCTGTATTCTCTACACCCATTCTTTATATCATTCAAAATGCTATTAGCAATTGACATAACGGTCATGGCAGTTGGCAGAATGAGTAGAAATGAATTGCAATAAAGCTCATCCAAACAATGTATATATATCATGGTCAAAAATATTGACCACACCATTCAAGTCATGACCATACACAGAGCACCTGGCCGCCGCCAGAGAACTGCATTCTCAGATGAATATCTCGCTTAATATTTGGTCTATTTTCAATCCGAAAACATGATGGAATCAGTATGAACTATGCTACAATACAGTTTTAATTTGACGAAAATCGGACTAATATTAGGGGACCAGCAGCCTTTTAAAGAAGGGCTCAGCCCTTCCTGCATTGATACAGTCAGGGCGCGGACGTCTGCGAGAGCACCACTGTTTGCCTCCGCCAACCTAGCTACCTTCTCAGACGAATATCTCGCATAATATTTGGTCTATTTTCAATCCGAAAACACGTATGGAATCAGTATGATTTATACTACAATTCAGTCCTGATTTGACGTAAATCGGATTAATATAAATGGAGCAGCAGCCGCCGCAAGACAACTGCCTTCTCAGACAAATATCTCGCTTAATTTTCGGGTTTTTTTAAATCCGAAAATACGTATGGAATCAGTATGAGCTATACTGCCATTCAGTCTTTATTTGAGGAAAATCGGACTAATATTAGAGGAGCAGCAGCTTTTTAAAGTATATACCTCCCTGCCTACGCTGACGCTGGTACCAAAAAGCCGGCGGGTTACACGTGAAAGCCGGCGGGTTACACGTGAAAGCCGGCGGGTTGCCCGTGAAAGCCGGCGGGTTACCCGTAGAACCCCTCAACAAGCCGCCGGGGTGAAATTAGGGACGAATAATTCGCCGGGTTCTACGGGCCACCCGCCGGGTTCTACGGGCCACCCGCCGGGTTCTACGGGCCACCCGCCGGGTTCCACGGGCCACCCGCCGGCTTCCACGGTTTTTTTTTTTTTTTTTTACACCCGTGAGATTTCTACGGTTGTGCCATGCAAGCATGGCACAACCGGCTACCGGGGCCGGGTTTCGCGGCTTGGCCAAGGGTCCCACGGGTGCTTGACGGGTATCCACGGGTATCCACGGGTGGCCGTATTGGGGCCGCCGGCTTCGAGCCGGGTAGCGATTTCCGCAACTATTACGTAATACTACGGGTTCACTACGGCACAACCGGCCCGTGTGACAGGGGCTTAAGCGTCGAGATAATGCTTGTAATAAAGATATTAACAATATGCGTATTTAATGCACATTTAAGATTATTCCCTTTAATTTTATTTCGATTAAAATTTTTTTAATTGAAAATCTGAACTCCCATTTGGGATCAGAAGATCAAAGAGCACCATTTATCAAATGAAGTTGAATTATGTCGGGAAAAAGAAAAGAAAAAAGAAGCCATCATGCTTTCAGAATTACAATGTGCACGTGAATTCAACTTCTGAATTATGGATCTCTGCTTAACAGTATCGATATTTTGTCGCCTGCAAATTCAAAATACTGCAAATGGTAACACAGGCCTAATGAAATTATATTGAGAACTATAAATTCATATGATCAATACAACAGTGCAAATAGTGTCATATTCATTTGATTTTGCCTTTTGTTGTCATGAATAATGATATTAACTGCATCACTTCCAGTGTTGCATGAGATGACGTCACTTTGGAATTTTGACTGGTGGAAGTTTTCTCAATGAACATGGCAATGGTTTTACACCATAAGTGAAATTTCATGGATAGCGAGTAAATCTAATTACTGAGTTTCTGAAGATCTTTGTTTCCAGTGAATTTCTAAAGATTTCCATGGATTTTGATTTCAATGGTCGCAGCAGACGTCTATTTATAGCATCAATTTCGTGTCTGAATTCTGTTACAATTAGATAGTAGGCTCTTAACTTCCAAATTCTCTACATTCTTCTCTTGTTTTCATCACCCATACAAAATTTTAGTTACAAAACCTGAATTAGCTGATACTCGTAGTTGTTTTACCAAGTAATTTCCATGTGCAACACCCGCATAGGAAGAACTTGTTTATGAAAAACAATGGAATTTCTTGTAATGTATTTGAGAATGACTTGCAATTTAGAGAAAACTGGAACTAACAACTTCGGTTTATTTAAAAGAACCGAATTTTATTTTAGTTTGTCAAAATATGAGTAATGCTGCAGTTCCTTAGTAATCACATGGGACTGTGTTGTCTGCCCTGTTTAATTACGGCGGAGTTGATGAATGTGGCAATCATAGGATTTCTAAATATTTTATGAAACTGCGCAGTTTTAAGTTATGTGATTTGATTAGAGTTTGGCGTTTTTGATATTCCAGTACGTTTGTTGAACTTTGCTTTTGTCACCTATTACATCCTTTTGGAATTCTTCGTACTTTAACAAAATCGAAGCTGTTGAACAAAACATTAAATAGTATGGTGTGAAAAATTCCATTAAAACTTTTTTTATTAAATGATTTTCTTAGCTTACATCGGAGAGGATGCCAAAGGAAAGTATCGCTTTACTTCCCATGGATAATTGTGTCATCTTGGCAGCCCTGGTAATCTCCATCTTTGATTTTCATGAGATGAGGTTGCTGCTGCTGTTTCTGCTTCTGCTGCTGGAGTCTGCTGGATTTTTGTTTAATTTGAAATAGCATCCATCAGTGGTTCGTGAGTATTAAGGATTTGGAAGTCTTAAGGAGGGTGAAATATTCGTTTTCGCAGTTTTTTTATGGAATGAAGAAGATTTGAGGTTAAGTTGCTTTGGTGCTGTGGGTAGAGATAACTAATTTTGGATGTTCTACATTTTGGGATGCACAAGAAATCCCCTTTGTCAGAAAGGTATGAGTTGGAATATTAAGATTTGGCAATAGATAGATAGATATATATATATATAGATAGATGGATGGATAGATTGATAGATAGACAGATGGATAGACAGATAGATAGATAGATAGATATCCTGACAACCAGACAGGACATGATTATGAAATTGCATCGAGTAATTGATAGTTGGTTAGATGAATGTTTTTGTGGAGGGGACTCCTTCTCAAGTGACTCTGATCACTTCCTCGCATGCCTGTGTCAGGGACTCTGAAGGACACATGTTGACACAGCTAGCCCACTCCAGATTCTCCATGAACCAAACTCCAGTCAGACAGCCATATTGATTTTATTCTGCCTCATCCTGGCAAGCGTAATCTCTGCCCAAACCGGTTGGTAGGTTCCATTTGGACAGGTCTGCAAGCCAGTGGTCATCTCCTGGCTATTTGCTGGTCACCCCTCCAGCTATTTGGTCATTTCCTGCGATTCTTTAAGTTCCTGTCTCTGCCTGTTCCCCTAGGCAACAGCGGGGCATGTTGTAACAGTAGGCGACTTACATTTACAGTAGGCGACTTACATTTACAGTAGGCGACTTATATAGAAAGTTTTCTAATGGCGGAAAAAGGTTACAGCCTCTCCAGAAAGGTATTGGAGACCTAGGAGTTCTTAGCAATGCATCATATTGCCAGTTTGACTGGCAACTGTCAGATCTATACAAAATGGCCACCTTGAGTAATTGAAAACTTGGGGAGAGTAGATTTCTGTAGGGAAGAATATAACCTATTCCTTATTTCGGTATTTTCGGTATTCAGAAGTTAAGGAGAAATTATGTATAATTAACATTTGGTGCTTTGGAATACATTCCTATGGTTTTATGCGAAATTATATTTTGTCAAAGGGTGAAGCCGTACACAATTGCATCATTACGTCTGCACTAGCTTGTCCTACAAAATATTACAGATTCAGACGGTAATTAAGCACACAGCATGGTGCAGAAGTGCATTTGCAAGTTCTACTCCAGTGTATTCAGACCACCTGTTTGTAATGAGGCAAAGGAGAATACTGGATGACTGCTGACTGCTACTTCTTTTTCTCTGGCTGTGAAGTTCTGACAGTAATTGTCAGTTGACCTCTCTCCCTATGAAAGGAGTGGGCATTGCCTTGTCTACTTGTGTTGCAATGGCTGACTGTAATACACACCCAGTGTCACTTTAAGAACGTTAACATGGGGTTGGGGTCTGCTCAGTGGTAGTGTGCTGGGCTTCCAACAACTGGGTCCTGGGTTCAAGTCCCGGTGAAGCCTAAGTTGGATGGCTGTTGTTTCATCAATCATCTCATTGCCATGGTCCCTGCCTGTCCTAATTATCCCATCAGATGCAGAAATACAGGACGTAAAGCCCTAATTCACTGGGTTCACATGATATCCTCTGGAGTTAAATGTGAAATCTGCTGTCTGTGATGACTAGATATAGGATTATGTATGACTGTCCTTTTCCAAATTTCATAATTCTTACATTTTTCTTTTCCCTTACAGTTATAATTACTCCATATCATCCTGGAGAGAACAGGATGAGCAGCACTGTGGTACAACACGTATCATACTTAATAAATAGCTGAAAATGAGCTGCTCAAAAAGAAACCGCAGCACGAGAAAAACATTATTTGTAATAACACAACAAACATACACCAACCAAGTAAAAATACAGCTGAGATACATTCAGATGCTGAATGACCAGATGGCCACTCTGTGATATTTCTATTTGACAAGTTCCAATCACCCCCAGCAGCCTACTTCAACGTCCCCTATTTACTAAGCAAACTGTAGTGATTATGTGGCTTTCCAATCAGGATATTTCAATTGGAGCAATTTCCTTAGGGCTAATGGAAGACCTCCCCCCCCCCCCCCCTACTCTGAAGTACTATGCTGCTTGCTGTCTTGTACTCCTTTGCTTAAGCTATTTGTCTTTTTACATTGGATGTTATATTGGGTAGCCTGTTGTAGAAAGGAAGGAGTGCCATTGTAGTACACTTACGAAACGTCATTTTCCAATACTTGCAGCTGCAGTAGAAGTTGTGGAAAGTACAAGAACTCTCGTGTTATTATCCAAAAAGGAATCGGTACTCGGTCGATAGTGGCTAAAATACATAAAAAGACATTCATTTTGTAATAGCGATACAAAAATTTACGATTGTTGTGAAGAGCCAAGTTTGTCACACCAGGAAACATTTGCTCCCTCACTGATCTGGTGATGCCAGTTTGCTCTTTTGAAGCCTATGTTCTTTTTTATGGATAGTTCCTGGGAGGTCAACAAAATGAACTTGCATAAGTACCTTGGGAAAAATGACAGGAATCAGATGACATGTCACACTGTTGCTGCGTAGCAATTAATAACCATAGGGCCCATGTGTTGTTCTGTGACACATGCATGCGCTTCTGTAAGCAAAGGTGTGACCAGTAATTCAGGAGCATTTTAACAAAAACATTAACCTAGTATATGTGTTTTTCTTCCCTCAGGATTCCAAAAAATACACGCCTGAGAGCTATCAGCCGTATCTCATGCCCTTCATCAGCTAACTGTTATGACTAGAGATTGTGATGACTTATGACAGTTGTAGTCCTTGATTGCTGTTTTAATGTAGCTCATAAGAGGTATGGCAAGCATTAAAATTTGGATGGTACTACTATCTAGTTTTAAATCATCAAGACCAGTAGCACAGAAATATTTTTGGTGGTGTACCAATTAGGATGGTAGTGTATTCTTTCACAGAGTCTGTTGTATAACATCATGGATGGTACCATTATCGTCCAACTTTTATATAAGAGATAATGTGGTACATGTAGATTCTTAGCTCAACGCAATAGCTTGCTTAATGTCTTTCATGATTGATATAAGATTTGCAGGACCTAACAAGCTCACAGCTTAGTTGCAAGATATATTACTGAGCAGGAACTCAATTTGCTTAACGCAAAGGGCTGTGTGCCATGTTTGGGGTACATGATAGTGATGGTAATGACACCTTTTATAATAGTTTCAACTTACAGTAAACAGAAACCGGGCATCTTCTTGGTGAATATGTTAAAGCATTCCTTTTGTGTGAACAATTAAATTATTTTTGTCAGGATGGAAAATTACCATTAAATATTATGGTAGCTTCATATTTCGAAGTATGAGATTAGGGTTGCAGATAGCTGAATATAACCTCAGATAGCTGTGTTGGATATAAGGCATTGCTTAGACCCAAAATGTCTCCCAATAACTCACATGGGGACGTCAGGTTGCTTGCTATGCCAACAATCTTTGACTCATTGTCAAGGTTTCCAATCTTTGTATGACAAATGACTCTTTGTATAGGATATGGTTTTTTGTATGGTAGTATGGCATTTTGCCGGGCAATATGGCCTTTGTGCCTGGCAATATGGCATTGTGTAATGCAGCGGGCATGGTGAGGTCATGGTGGGTTATCGTAATTGACCTCAGCACTTGACCTCTATGCTGCCAACATTTCCCCCGTCCGTCATAGACCACTGTTGATGCGATTGATCTTTCGCTGACATGGCTAGTATTAATCAAAAGCGACATAATCCCAATGTCAAGTGGAGTTCTTAGTGAAAGGAAACGGAAAGTCATTTCGAGAAAGTCGAGTGATAGGTATGACCGGAAGTGCACTCCACTACACAGTGATTGGCATATCTCGTTAAGGAAGTCGGCTAATAGTGCCTGAGCCCTGTCAGATATCCATCCGTATGTGGCTTGTATGCATTACATTGTATTCTAAAAAGCAATATATTATTACAGATTAGGCCACAGAAAGTCCATGGGACAGGCTTCCATTATGACATTGTATCTTAGTCTTTAAACTTAAATGCACCAATGTAAGTTACATATGCCTTAATGTAGCTACAAGTCCCCTGTCCACAGGACAGGGTTACAAGGTCCTGGATGAAAAAATATTGACTTTTTTGCTTGAGTGGGAACTAACCTTTTAGTAAACGTTTGTCACACAACATACACCCACTGTAGCGTTAGACATACCTTTTTCCTATTATTTCGCGCTCAGATATGGTTGATTTCTTCCAATATTAATCGATTTCTGTGCCATTTTCGAATTCACATTTCGGTAAACAAAGCTTGAAGCACAAGAGGGCTCTGGCGACGTTTCAACGCCCCTAGTGGCACACAGAATATTGCTGACCAGTCCTCATTTCTGTGACTGCTGGGGGCGTTGCAATGTGAAAGTTTAGTAATATTTTTAACAGAGTTTTTGGTGCTTGTTGATGTACTTCTTGGGCATTCTACTGTCAGATTCCGAGTGGACGAAAAGCAGTCTGTATAAAGAGCTATCAGCACCGAATCGCACTGATGCGCCCTCTTGTGTATATTTACCACAAAAAGCATGAACTAGCAAACGTGAATTTGAAAACGCTCTTGAAAAGGATAATTCCACTGGCTTTTTCAGTGAAATATGAATACAAGTTGATAGTTAACAGAGTCGTACTCCTGTGCATCACGACGAAATAAGGTATGCTGACATGTTTATGGAGAAATATGTGTCGTAAATGTCAACATCAAAGAATTCCCATACAACGCGTTCCGACCCTACATCGCATCTAATGCAATGTAGGTCGGTTCTGGCTAGCCTTAATGTAGATATTTAACATGGCTGTGTTGCTTGTTGCTCTATGGTGCATGATATATTTTATAGACCCATGTATTTTATCTTCCCATTGTTGCTGGAAATAGCATTAATGGCAAGTTGTTACAATGGTTTCCTAAATTAGCCTTTAAAAAATCAGCAAATGTAGCATTAAGAGTAGACAAATGATTTTCTGAAGCTCAACTTCATCGATTTAACAGAAACTGCTGCATGTGATTCATCATTTCTGCATATTCGTAAAAGATGGAGAAGACCTTTTTCCCTTATGTGGCAAAATGGGTTAGTTGCTACAGGGGTGATGCTTCTTGTGGCATCTTGGGGCATACTCAAGGGAGCTATGCTGTGCTCCAACACTATATACATGTTAGAGCCACTTAATGCCACATGTTTAAAGATTACTGTCAAGACGTAAGATGGAGTGGATGGTTGGCGCACACAAATTTGCATTGCTTTTATGCTTAAGCTTTGTAAAGTGTGGATGTAAAGTTCGCAAGATACGCATGAATTATTCAGCTAGAAATATATTTTTGCAAGAATACTGCAGGCAGGAGGATACATTGACTTGTGTGTCAATTCTCAATGTTATGTACCATATAAACCAATGGTGTTTCCATAACAGTATTTGAGCTCAGTATGTGATGGGATCAGCGAAGGACCAGAGCATCCTCCCAAGAATTGACTATTCTGCCTGCAACAGCGGCAGCAGCAGCAGCAGTTGCATCAGCTGGGAGCCGCATCAGTTGAAGTTGGACCCACCAACATAGCACAACACGCGAGCAGAGTGAGTCTCACTCTTGAATGAATGAGAACAAGGAGCAAGCGCTACTGCTATTGTGAGATCAAGATACATTCGGATACGTTCCCAGTGACCTCGTTGATAGGCAAGGATAAGAAGTGGATAGTACTCGTATGTAGATAAGGCTGTCATTCTCGTTCACGTCTCTGCAACGATGGCAACTCTTGATCAGGAAAATGTAATCGCCAATGACGACAATCCGCGAAAGGACAAGCGGGTTAACATCGAAAGCAATGCCACTGATGATGCCCACAATGTTGAGAAGCCGAGGGACCGCCGTGTGTCTGCATTGCGCCGAATGCGGTCTGGTTCCCAACATTCGGAAAGTAGTTTCGACAATGATACAGGTATGCAACATGACACTTTCCACTCATTTCTCATGATTTTTGTTAGTCGGACTGCAGTGGACCCCTTTTAGTAGAGTACTTTTTAGGGATATATTGAGGACAAGTTATGGTCGAAAGCGTATACTTGTACTTGCCATTTTATTGTATATCAGTGTCAAGAGTTGCACAAGGGCAAAACTATCCGAGTCTACAAAGTGATGCCTTAATGACAACTCCATACAGAGACTGAAGTTAATTGTTGTCATCTGAAACCATACATAATTAAGTATTGTATTGTACCGAATTTCATGAACTGAAAAGCAGCATTGCGCTGACCTTTCAAGGGTAAGAGAAAACTGCATTGTATTCGAAGGACGTTCGTGTCAAATGTATTGAGTTCTACATGTCCTTGTCCTTGCTATCTTCATTGTATTGCCACTGTGTTGCTTGTGAACTAATAATACATTTCACCTTCAAGAGTCATCCATGCACTTACGTAACATCTCAATCATTCGTGATTTGCGTGTGTTTCCTATCTACACAGTTTGATGTATGGCAAACTCTACCGTTGAGATACATTGATAAAGATATAAATAAGCAAAATATGTACCATGTATTAATCACAATATTGTAGCTGCGGGTTAATCTCAAGAACTATATTTGTTTAGTATACACCATGGAGATATATATATACTTCGGACAGTGTCTATGTCAACAGTATAATCTCATTGTTATTGATTAGAACACAGCTAGGGTCGTGCGTGAGATAAATTGGCTACTGTATACTTGCAATGACAGAGCTGTAATGTGGTGTTAATAGTGTGCAAAGTTGGGTGGTCTGAAGCTTAGTCTGCTTATAAGACCAATAACCAGGCAGATGTAATGATGCATTCGTAGGACGTTCGTGTCAAATGATGAGTTCTACATGTCCTTTTCCTTGCTATCTTCATTGTATTGCCACTAAGTTGTTTGTGAACTGATACATTTCACTTACATGCAATGTGAACAGTTATTGACATTCAGTTATTGCTATATCACGGTGGTAACTACTTCTTAATGGAAGTGATAAAAAAAACTTACCAGTATTACACAATATGAAGCATCCCACCGATGTCGTAAAATGTACTTATGCACTCTACCTCATGGGATGTTTACCTTGTGGTAGCAAAGATGTGTATTATTAAGGCTGATGCGAACACGTAGAGTGAGCTTAAAAAGAATATCCTGACTGGGAATCCAACCCAGGACCTTTAAAGCAGCTGGCCAACTCTTTACGATTTGGCCACCCAGTTGCAAAGATGCATACTATATTATCAATCTTTATAGAACTAGCTATTTTGAGCTTCCTACATGCAATGTGAATAGTTATTGACATTCAGTTATTGATTGGTCTCAAACTCTAAATTTGGCCTTCCAGGGTTTTCTTTCAATGAAGATAGTAAACGCTGTTGGGCATGATGGGCTGTTGCTGCAGATGATTCGCTGTGTTCATCATGTGTGACACATTTCTGACCTAATCTGTGCAAAACCTAATTTTCCTACTTCAAAAGAACAGCATTGATTAATTTTATTGATCGTACCAGTAGCTGAATGTAGCTTTTATGGAGGGAGTGACAATGATTGACTGTATTAGTTGAAGTTATAATGTGTAGAGGCTGTGTCCCATACATGGCTGAGACTGCAATTCAGAATTGTCCTAGTAAACTGAACTCAGATGCTGAAATGACTTTAAAATTTTTTAAAACATTATTTAATTCATTTCGTATTATTTTCTATCGTGAATCTCAGCAGCCCTCCACTTCTCATCTGTAGGCTGGTTTGCACAAGATTGAGTTGATAGTGTCTCGGTACTTTAGGAGAAAGTATTAAATTTTGTTGACAGTGGTATTGCGGCCAAACAACACCCAAAGCGTAATAACTGTGACTTGCTGTCAACATATTGCTTTCTATTCTACGCTTGTGTCAAATGTGAAATATTGTCTGGAATTGGGTATTATCTGCACTAGCTCCATATAATTATACCTTGACCGGAATCCCATTTTGCCTCTAAACAAGCAAAAAAAGCCTGCATATGGTGGTTTAGGTGGAAAGTGGATCACACGTGTTGTTGACAGTGTGGGATTACAGGCCAAAATGGATATCCTTGATTCACACCATGAACTGCTTGTAAGTAGCGTGGTAAGAAATGTAGCAGAATTATGCGAATTACACGAAATTGGGAGACAATTTTATGACACGGATAGTGGCAAATGGAGTAGTAAAAATGGCGATAGAATGATTCGACATTTAAGAAATAAACAGTGTCATTGCATGTATACATTTTAAGAGAGTTTAACTGAAATTCGAACGGAACTGGGTGAGTTTAGCAACATTGTTATAATATTGTACTTACTGTATTTTGGATGATGAGATTACTATTGTGAAAAGTACAATACTGCATGGAGGCATTTCACTAATGAGTAAGCCTATACTAATAAAAGAATGAGATATTTTGTGGCTGGAGATGACATTCAAGGAATCGAAGCTGAATTGGCAATGCTTTCAAGTTTCAGTGCAAAAGTTTGCTGAATTTTGCTGAATGTGCTGAACTAGTAGTTCTACTATGGAATATAATATATCATATCTTTGGTTACATATGGATTCACATGTGTTTTTCCCCCATTTACTTACATTACCTGGTTGATTTGGTAATTTTTCAGTGGATAATTTTGCTTACACAGGTGGCATTCCCAAATAAAGGCAGTTGCTTTGATGGATGTGTAGCAAAAGGGGGATGATTTATTATGTATGTTGAATACTGTATATTTGAGGTTTTAATGAAACTTAATCACAGGTGTTTGCTCATGGTTGTCAGAAGAAGTTAATCTTCATTAATTAACTACCTGGTTCATAATTGATTAAGAGTTCGTGGATCTTAAGTCTTGAGATCAGAATTGAGATCGAGAGATTCTAATGCAACATATAATATTTGACATGCATTTAAATTTTACATTGGAGTACACTTTGTACTTTGTACAGGTTTGTCTGTATGACGCAATGAATGCGATATGAAAACTATATCAGACGGAAAAAAAGGTAAAATACTACCTGTCATTCACTTGTAGATCAGTAGTGCCACTTGTTACAGTTAGGAGGAAGCTGATTAGAATGTGGAGTTTGGATCTTCTTCATTCTTTCATGCATCCATCATTCATTGATGCGGAACCTCCTTATTATGAACACCCTGTTTGCAGATTTATTGATTAGGTCGTCTTAATAGTGAGCTAAAATACAATGACTGAATATGATATAAAAATAGTGGTCTTACTTAAAGGGTGGTCTTTTTATTCAAGTGGTCTTCAAAAAATAAATGCAGGGTTTTACTGTAATATGTACTCTGGTTTAGATGTGGTGAGTTACTATGCCAACACATTAGCCGGAAGGGTGGGTGTGGTGTATGAGCTTGCCTCTGCCCTGGTACATGGATTGGATTGCTCAGTATAACCACAGCTATGATATGAGACCATCACTTTATGCCTGTGATCTCATTCTCTGTAGTAATAAGATGATCCATGACAATAGCCGAACCAGCCTTGCTTCTTATGATAGAATAAAGCAGAAAAATCGATTGAATATGAACACTGTTGATTTGCAGTTGCTTAGAGACCTGTTTCCATGGGGATAGAACTATGATTTTTATTGGTGTGAATATAAATAACCCACAGGCCACAGCTACACATTTCCTGTGTAAATTAAATAATTGTAGTATTTTGACTAGCTAAATGGCTCATGAATATTTTATAAATTGATTATACATCCATGAATATTTAATATCTTGCATTGATTTTCATTTGAGCAGACTTGATTTATTTCGATAAATATTAAAATGTAATTCTCTTTCCCGAACGTACACTCGGCGATAGTGGATTTCGCCACGACACTGACATTCGCCATCCCCATAAAACTACAATAAACAAATTTTAGATGGCTGCCGCAATTTTACAACACTGTTAATGATTTATACAATTAGTTTGCTAGCAAATCAAGACCTTGCAATGTTTATTTTCATGTTTAAGGGGAGTGACAAATCTCAAGTGTCGTGGCGAATTTGACTGTCGCCGAGTGTACTTTGCACCCATAGATGACACGTGAAATTTTAATATTATATGATATATTTTGTCTATGTAGTGATTTCAGCATTGCAGTAGCTCAGGTTATTGATATTTAGCGTTTCGTTTGTTTGGGTGCCATTGCATAATATGCTGTTAAGTCTGGCTTCAACAAGTTGACGAGTAATTGGCAATCATCTCATTGCATAATCTTGAACTGGTACCAATTGCATAATCTGCAGAGAAACTTGTAAGGTCACTGAATTGTTGCGTCTGTTTGGTTTTAATCTAAATCTATCTATTCTATATATCTCTAATCTACCTCTCGTCTAACCTGGTAAGGTTGTTGAATATCAGTTTTTTTTTTAGCATACTGTAATACAATGTACAATGAAATACAAGAAAAGTGAATATCTGTCGCAAATTTCTTTTCACTGTAAGTGTCACTTCATGATTTTAAAAGCCCTTGCAAATTTTAAACCCAAGACGACTGTAGTAGTGTGCTTGTATTTAAGAGATATTACTTAAGGAGTGATTTTCTAATGATGAAAACATCTTCTAAAATACATAGCTCTGCGCTTATAGACCGTGCTTGTTTTGGTGGGCTGAGAACATTGCACAGTGATCTCATAAACCCTCGCTAGCTGTCATCCTGTCTTCATATTGACTCGGTTGATTAAACATTAGGGAGGGGAGGGGTCTGTATACGGGTCCTTCCAATATTAAATGAAGCACATATTTTGTGAGAATGTAATACATGCTAATACAGACGGTGGGGATTCTGTTGGCAAGATAGAATACCTTCCGACTTCTAGACTTAATTGGATTTAAAGGGTGTCAGCTGTGATGTCTTCAAAAACAAGATTCTGAAAAAATGAATTAAGACCTTATCGGGAAAGGCGTCTGAGGTAGTTATGTATATCAAGTATGACACATGATATATTATTTGCCGCCGTGTTGGAAAGAATGGGGAGAATGTAAAGTTAGTTTTATAAAATATAGTCGACTTTAGATAGCTGTAGCGACCAATTCCTGGCTGTAGCTATAACTGGCTAAAGCCAGTTGCTTCTGTCTACTCCTAGCTTATAGTCAGCTTATCCAAAAAAATATAAACCTTGGTAAATGTATCAAATTTATCTGATATGGTGCTGCATGTACTTTTAGATCCAGCTTTGAGTGGCCAGCTATAGCCAGACCGTTCCATTTAGTGGCAGGTAGCATCGTATAGCTGAAGTTGTCTAGCTTTGTCTAGGTTTAATAAAATTAACTCTATGATGTACACGGAACAAGATAGGCCCACAAAATATATCACATCGTAGTCAGTCAGTCAGTCAGTCAAGTCAGTCAGTCAGTTTCCTTGTTGACTACGTGGTAGACTAAGCCTTAGTGAACGTTTTTTCCTAAATTGTCAGCAATCACTACATTTCCAGCACATGTAAATGCAGCCATTTTTCATATTCTGCACTGATGGTGGCACATTTACTGCATAATATGCAGCATCTGGCAGCTAATTATATCTGATGGGTATGGGAGTGTCATATTACATTAAAAATGTAAGTCAGGCTCAGTTAATTGCTGAAACAAATCACTTCATGCAGTGTTGGGGGACTAGTATTATTGCAGTTGGAAGTTGTTTTGCTTATGAAGTAGGACAATTGATTAGGTGACGTCAATAACGGTAGGTAAATAGTAATTTTGATTCATCGTGTAAGATAACAACTGCTTTTTATTAAGAAAAGAAGCGAATGTCTCAAATGGAATGCGATAAATGACAAGCAATGAAGCCCACATGGTCATGTATCGTCTCATGGCAGACACAATGATGAGCTGATACTGTGATAGGGCCGGAAGACCTCATCTTCCTACATCACTGGTTGTTGTTTTTTTGTTTACTCCGCATAGCCCATAAATATTAGCCATTGTCAATTAACGGCGTCTGAAAGGTTATTTTTCGACACACGGTCACTAATAGACCAAACAGTCTCCCTGTAGGCCAACCACGTGCTTGACAGCATTGAGTTGTCCGTGGCAATTAAACACGATACATCGCAGCACAATTTGATACTCGGGCTGCAAATTTGATACGAAGGCTGTTTTAGGCTCTCAGCCTCTGAAACATGCACCAAGTAATGCTTCTCACATTCAGCGCATCTTTCCTTCCCAGTAATACGAAAAAAATGACATTTATTTTTCCGCATCTGCAGCATTCCTTTAAATAGTTTTATCTTTCTATAAGGAACTTTATCCCATTCAAAACATTCAAGTTAGATACCGAGTTTGATTGTGCTGAAGTTCCGAAATACTAAGCTGTGATTGGTTGGATTCCACACGTGCAGATCACATGTACAGCAGCCAATCAGCGTTGATTCGGGAATCCCATTGCTTTAATTTGAACCCGATCTCATGGACTAGCATGTAAATTAGAAGATCTGTGAATAGATCACACTGAATAGTCTCTGCATGTAGACAACTCTGTGTGCATGTTATTTAAATTCAGTGGAAAGGGAAATCTACATTAGTGGGGGGACCAATGTAATTTTAAAATCTGGACTTGGATGTATATGTCTGAAGGCTTAAACTGAATTCCATGTCAAAATGGTCTTAGTGGGGAGGTTGCCTTACTTGGATCTATGCTTGTAAAGCATACATTGTTTGATGATATGTTTAAGAAAGTTTGCAATGGAAAATTTTTTGGCCGTCATGGAGTTGTATAGATATTTATAATATTTTTCTCCTTGCTAGGGCTTCTTTTTTCGACTTTATCCCCTGACTGAACACTGCCGCTGGTATCATTTAGGCGATGTGACTTGTCACAGAGCGACTGACCGATTTCGTGGGGACCAAGAGGCACAGCGGGGGAGTAAGGAATTCAACACATAAATGATTTTATACTGACCATTAGAATACATTCACGCAGGTTTCTGTGCCGAGAAAATTCAACGTCAGGTTCGGCGATAATTTAAGACTACTTTGTTCGCCGCTACGTTGAAATCAACGGGCCAAGTAATTGCCCTAATCAGCGGAAACTTTCCTCGTAAATATTTTTAATGCCGTCGTGTTACGTAATTTGGAAGGTACGCACGAGCAGCACTAGACTGCCCCCTGACGTTAATCGTGGGCAAAGTAGTTTGCAGGTTCACTGGAGGTGTCAGCCGTTCTCTCATTGAAATTTAATGTCCGGAGAGGATGGGGGATGTGCCGAGTTGCTCTTCTTTAACATTGTGGAAGGTGACTGCTTTATGTTGCTCTGCTGGGCTTTAATGGTGTCAGGCAGTAGGAAAAACATGACTTTGCTTGGCCTGTAAAAAGCAACCTTTGAGAGTTAACCTTGCTAAACAAAAGAGCAATGGCACTGGTTAATTTAAGTCACAATATTTCTCAAAGATGTTTATAATATGCCCTGCCTTTATTTACTAAGCACCTCACTATTACTGTAGTATTGAATTTATTTGGCTTGTAATATTGTAAGGCCTGACTGCATATCTTGTTAATGGTAACTTATAATATACTACAAAAAGAGTAGTTATAGCTTCCACAAACTGTGTGACGTTCCTGTGTTTTATCTTTGATTGAGTGGCAACCACAAGATTTATTATCAGTCCTCTGTTTAATATACAGCTTCTTGTAGATAAGCTACTTAGCTACAATTCTCAGATATATATTATCTCTAGGAGTCTGTATATCATGCCATGCCTGTCAGTGTCAGCTACCTGATGTATGGAACTATGTTTAGCTGACATGATGTCATTAGTTCGGAAGTCAAAATAATAGTGTCCTAGATGGATTATGGATAATACCTATGAGGTCTGTTGATTGATTTAATGATTGCCTTCTTAAAGATTTAGTTGGGACAAATCGAGAACACAAAGACAAAAACGTTAAGTTGATAGGTTGGGTCATTATTTTGCCTTTGCCAGGGATTTGTGTTGTCTTAACTAATTGCAGTGGTTACTAATGTAACAATTGTTATATTGCAATCATAGATAGTTTTTGTAAACTGTAGCCCTGTCATCTAAATTGCAGTTAAATTAGTAAAAGGATTAACATGATTCTATCGGCTGTGAGAGAAAAAAATCAAGCAAGTGACCAATCAACCGACCGACTTATTACCTGGCCAACATACCGACCAACCAAACAAGCAAGCAAGCAACCAGTGGTAGACATATTACTATTAGAGGAAATTTTTCCTGCTGCAAGCACAAACCGTAGCCTTCTCTTATGTCACTCACATTCTATCATGCCTATGGTCAATGGTCAAGAAGCAGTGGTCAAGATCCTTGTGGTCAGAATCCTCTTAGAGTGGTCAGCAGAGGGTCCCATCAAAGGTCGGCTGGACATCAGTTGGACGTCGAGGTTCTTTGAAAAGCTGCTCAAGCTTTCTCTGGTCAGTTCTTATGGATTTAAGGGAGACTGACCACGGGTATTAAGAGTATACTTAAATGCTACTAATGGCTAGTTTAGTCCAATGCAAGGCTTTGATTTACCATATAAAAACTGAATATCTGAAACATTTATCAGCTTAGCTTGGAAATCCTGTCTCTAATAAAATATACATGGAAACAATGTATATTGCATGTGACCTCTTGGAAAGATAACATCCTACTCATTCCATACAGCCCCAACACAGAATTACAAAATATTTAGTGGAATATATCAGATTGGATTTTGCAATAGGAAAGGGAATAATTTTGGTGATACATTATTTTGATTTGATCTTTATGATAGATTGCGTGTCTTGCAATACAATCAAAAATCATCTACTCAATCACATTTTTCAATGGCGATACCAACATTGTTAGCAATGACCAAACTGCTCGATCACTTTTATGTCATGGTAAAAGTGATCGTTTTGTCATGCATCATACTAGAATGATAACTATTTGACTGTTGAATAGCTCTTTGTTGTCACTTCTATAAATCTTCAAATAATTCATATTGCAAGGTTCCTGGCATTTATGGAAATGATATATTGAAATATTCAGAGAAATATTCAGTGAAAAACTGCAGTTAGATCCATGCTTATGTGACTTTTGGCATTTGAGGGATATTGTGTTGTTTCGCTGGTTACATGAAAACTGTCTCAGTAAAGTTAACCTATATCATATTGAAGTTAGTGATGTATGTTCTAATGGGTTTTGTTTTATGTGGATTTTTAAACATTACTTCAGGGTAAAATACTATTTTGTACTCCAGGGTACAACGAAGCATGAGGAAAATATGGTTTCCAGAAAATTGACTCGAGCACTTGAATTACGTTAGATTTCTGCAGTTTGTATTTTTCACATATTTTAAGCAAAATTCCAATGAAATAGGATTGGTGAGACGAGACAACTGCCGAAATTGAAGTGAATTGAACTTTATTTATTTAAAGTGGATGGCACACAGATATAAATATATATAAATCTACAAGGTGGTTCTCCACAGATTAGTAGTAAGATTAGCAGAACATTTTAAACTGTTAAATTGAAATGGACTATAAATGCACTGTTTTCTTCCGAAAGGCGGCGCTACGATCCGGTGCGAAGCACCGGCCTTTCTCATAACCGATTTGCCGCTCCCCCAGAATCGGGGAGGGAAATGCTTCCGCGCGTCGTCTGCACACAAAGTAGTGCGATAACTACGCCTTATATCTTTCTTCCAAGCAGCCAGTCGCTGTAAAATTGGTTCAGACGATTTGTTTTGACCTAAACTCTACTAACGTCATGAAATTAAACAACTTTACCATGGAATTCCACCAACTGCAGAAGGTACTATTTGCGTAAAAGGCACTGAACAAGCGTTGTAACGGCGTTGAGACGCCTTTTCAACGATAAATTTTTTACCGTATCCCTTAAGCTTTGCGTGAGTTCTCAGAAAGACCGGTGCTACGCACCGGACAAGCCCTGTCTTTTGGCAGAAATTGCAAATGCACATATTTGGTACATAGACAATTTTTTTTTTAGATATATCTGTAGAAAAACATCACAACTCTCGAAAAAATTCACATATTCAAATTTTGTGTTCTTCTGTGACATTGTAGCTGTGTTATTAAAAAAAAAAATAACCAGAAATTTGTGCAACGTCTTCTTGTGCTGTTCTCTTCATTTAACCCATCTGTACCAATAATATTCCCCGGGGGTGTTTGTTCACCACAGGAAACTGCTTTAGGCAAAAGGGTAACAGGGGATCTCATAAGTCTTGTTTCTCTGGGGGTGGTAGCGCTGGGGTAATTTATTACCCTTTAGTATGGTGCATTGTGTTTGCAGGATTCACCAGTTTGTTGGAACCTTAAAGCCATTTTACAAACTCAACATTAGCCTCACAGCATGGATATGTTTGGGAATGGTATAAATATTGCTAAATAGTAGAGATGCTAAATTCATGACATGAAGATTGGGTGTAGGGTGTACTATACCATCTCTTTATACTATATGTAAGATGTCTTATATGAAGTAATACTGTGGTGCTATACCCAATCTATTCAGTAATACTGTAGTATCATGGAAACCAGTTCTGGTGGCTCCATGGTAGTATGATAACCCCTATTTATCCAGTGTATCCATGGTTTCGTATTACTATTGAGACAGGTTGCAGATTTATATGCATGATGCCATAGCTAATATTTGTGGAAGCTGAGAAATGCCATATTTGTTGGCCATATGACAGTTGACGTCCAATTCTGCAACATTGCATGCACGAGGGTTGATCACTGCTGATGACAGACTGTCATGCATGGGTTGAATTATTGCCTCTGTTAAGAAGCCTTTAATTAATCCAATGCCAATATATCATTGGCATCTATTCTTTTGCAATGCCACATCACACAATGTATTTTTCATCAAGTTTACCTCAGACCCGGTTCTTATTGAATTAGATCTATATCAAACCAACGTTAATTGTTACATGACTTGTATAGCGGCTTGTTGTTATGTGTATATGTTGATCTGTATTTTTGGAGCATTTGATGGCCTTCGTTTCTGTTGATATTGTTAAGAGTTGCACCTAGAGAGACTGTTTTGAAGCTCATATTGCAAAAAATAAACGAGATTTAGAAAAGTATCTTTGTGAAAGTTTTGGAAGACTAGGTATTTGTAGGAATTCCAGCAGCCTCTGAGCTGTCATGCAACTGATATCAAATGACATCAGAGAATTTCTTGCAAGGAATACAGCCTATCTTTCTGAATGAGCAGCTGCTGCGCCTGACAGCTCAGTGACAAACTTATTGGTGACTGCTGACATCCGTAATGTCCAGCTGAGCGGCTTGACCGGTGGCCACTGAGCGCAGAGATGACCATGACATTAGTTTTTCCTGTCCCCATCAGATGCACCTGCTCCTCTGTGATTGGACCTGCTAAATAGACCCATTTTTCTCTTTCGTTTTTTAACCCTCCTGTGTATATCCTCATTTTGGGGTGTCTCTAACAGTGAGACCAGACTCAGCTGCTCGACTACAAATTGCCCCCAGACTTGATGTAAAGTCGAAGCTGGTGTGTGTTTTGCGAGCTGGAGTTGAAGTTATAAAGAGTTAAATCCCCCTTGTGTGTATAATGGTCGTAAAGATCAGTTGGTCTTGCTAAGACTGAAGAGTTCTCCTGGGTGCATGTAGACTAGAACATGAATATCACTTGATTGTTGAACTTTGCTGTTACAGTAATAGTACAGTCTGGTTTAGCACAAATGTCAGTATACTATTATTGTGACTTTTAAACAGAACTGAAAATCTGATAAAACTGTTGCAGATTTTGCATAACATTGACAGTCATGTTAGACACTTGACACCATTTGGCCCCGATGCCGCTCCCTGCAGTACTCCACATAATAGAAAGTATTCGATTTGTGTCTGGCATTCTGTTGGTCAAGGTGACATTATCGGATGAGACAGAATTTGGCGTATATCAATGTTGGATGCTTCTAGTGTGCTAAATCAATAGCATTTTATATTTTTCTTTTCGAAAGTTCTGTCTAATACCATGAGTAGGATGCTATGCAGGCTGTGCTATTGAATGGTAGATCTTAGTTTTATAAGTATCGTGTTTCACAGTACCCGGGGTCAATGCATTACACAGTGTGGGCATTTGTGTGGACTGTAGAAACCGATGTTCATTCTCACTGCCTGTACATGACCAACATTACGGCCTTACGGCAGTTAGGGACTGTATCTCTCGTATGTTGGATAGATGTTAGCATTTTTGACATAGCTAAGCTAATCCCAATTTATAAGCACATGTGTAAGACCTGATATGCGACACATTCGCAGTCGACATATGCTGCCTTTAAAATGTCATATTCCTAAGCAAGATGATAAAAAGGCAAACAATTGAATCTAATTTTCTTAGTTTTCTGGTAATGCAGGAGGCATTCATAGGCATTTAATTATTTGAAACCCCCACAGCAAAATTTTAGATGGAAAATTGGTGGATATTATTCTGAAGCACGTTTGCAACCTTTATGACAAAACTTTCTTGATGTTGTGAGAAATTCATAAATGCTAGAGCTCTGAGAATTTTATCACAGGCTGTCAAGTTTGATGTCTTTAATCCATGGACAAAAGAAGCCCAACCCGAATAGGAGAATCTCCCCTAATATGCCGCATGTTGTTGCTAAGCAACCGATTTTATTACAGTATCAATAACACTCCATATGCTCAGAAAAGTGTGTTATTACCAAATCTGGTTTTTATGTTTTTATGAAATCAGACAGGGGATTTATGACTAAATAGAGATTGTATCATTATGAAAATATTACCTAATTGTTCTCTTTGAACATATTTTTCAAACAATTATTCTCCGCAATAATAGTATTTTTCTTCTAATTGGCAGACTTCAAAGCTCGTGGATAGTTGATTATCTGGTGTGTAATTACTTAGGTGGCAGTTGTGACCAAATTGGAATACCCTGAAGAGTTAGCTCTGCCCCTGGAGTGGGGAGAGCTTTTGTCATCACCTCGATTTCACAGCCTAGGCCTAGACCTGTTAGCCGCGTCGTAGACGAGGGTCTAGCAGATATCAAAGCATTGCGAGATAGGCCGTGGAAGTAGGTCAATCACTGCGCCCGTTAATTTTAACTAAGCGGCGAACAAAATAGTTTTTTAAAATCTGTCTGGTATGACGTTGCATCGACGAACTTAGCACTCAGACGTGGTGTATTCTATTGTAATGATTAATATAAACCTTTCTACGTAGTCAAATTGCTTGCTCCCACACTGGGATCCTTGCTCACCCAAATTCTCCAAGACCCTCTCCTGCGAAAAGGTATGATCGAAGGTCTTGCGTCAAGACTGTCGATTTCACGAGTGATGTCGCCTCATGTGTGAAGTCGCCTTTCCAATTCTATCCCAGATGAAAACACAAGTTAGCCGCCGTATTTCGTGATGCATTATTGGCAGTCTGTCAAGTTGTTACTGTTCTTCAGTACAATGATTTATTAACCCTGGCATGTGGCCTATCATTCTATTCCTTTTTTCCTCTTCCACACCATGCTGTACAATTCGTTCTTGGCGAAATTGTGCTGCCCACGTAATCCAGGCGAATCTGTGCAAACATGCAATGGGCAGAGCTCCCCACATCCCAATGTGCATTCCAGTTTAATTTTACTCCTAAGTACGGTCCTAATAATCGTGGTTTTTTTTTACCACCTATATTTCGTTGTTCGGGCTAATTATATAGAACATTGATCGTCTTTTACTCGATTTAAAAACCGTAGAATTCAGTAATTGAACTACAAGATTTCATGCAATAAGGTAAAGAAGGTATTGTTTTATTGCTCTGATATCTTTGCTCTTTTCTGGAGCAATTTGAGTTGGAAGAGATTCTATTTCATTTTACCATATTTATTGGTTCGTGACTGAAGTTGCCATAATAGTGAGGATGCAGTTTTAGCTAGATTATTATTTGTGTCAAACACTGGCATTAGACCATATATTTGGCTTTTGAATTGGGTAACCCATCTTGTATGTGGGGTAATTTGATTCTCATATCAACGGTTTTAGTATGTGAAGAAATAAAGGAACAAAGCTTGTTGTTTTGCTGTTGGTTGTGGCCATATTGCTTGAGAAAAAAGGTGTCATTATCAGTTTTCTGGTCGAGTCCTTATATTCTCCATCCACAGAAAAACTTCTCGTCTTCTCCAAGTAGACGCAGTCTGATACTCTAGCGGTGCAGTTGTGACACTTCGTCTTTGTAGCATCTGTGGAGCACACATTGCATCTTTCATTCAGTTCTTGTGCAGCTTTGTTAAATAAAAATCCTTTGAAAGGTTCTTTGGGAAACTAAGGCAGGAGTGTAGTCTTTAGATGTACTGAAATATACTTTGGAAAAAAAAAACTGTTCTGGACTCTTTTGTAAGTTCCAATTCATTTCAATTGACAGGTTTCCTTTGATGTGAAGCTACCAACCACCATACTTGTTGTCTTTCGAATGTTATTGAATTTCTTTTGTAAAGCAAAAGGAAATCACTAGTTTCTTATTTTCTAAGCCTTTCTTTTTCTAAAATTTCATCTGGTGTTGAGTAACTGGTCGGATTCTTGACCTTGGCCTTTATTTCACTGTTTTTAGTTTACAATCGATTAATTTTATGGAATTCCTTGTTCTCAGAAAGCTTGGCTTCCATCCTACAGAAATCAGGCATCTGTTAAAATAAGGAAGGCCATTTCCCTCGTGATTTTAGAGTTTGTCAATGACATTTTGATTACCCTTCTTGGATATCGTGTTTCAGTTTGCTCCTTTTTATCTTTTGTCAAATGAAATGAATCAATGTGATTAATAATCTCGCAGTTTTCATTGAAATCGCCTTTAAAAGAGAATATTGTTCTTTTAAGAAAGTTATTTATGCTACGACGTTGACCATATAGAACACCCTGGGCTGGGAATTTACCTCAGTACAATATGTAGTATTATTTACCTTCTGAAGACTATATAGACCCGCTTCACTTCAACTACTTTGCCACCAGTGCAATTCCTGTTGTCCTCATCTGAGATCTATTGGTCCCAAATCTGAAAAGGAAGTTAGTTGATCCCACCTAATAGAATCAATGCGCTGCCAAGTTGAATTAAGCGAGTGGTTTTACTGAGTGCTTTTAGAGAGAAAAAACACAGGACAATTCCATTTGCGGTCTGAGTTTACTTTCATAGCTTTAGTGAAGAGCCAATAGTGCTCACGTAAATTCTAACACAGAAGAGCTTCCGAAATATGAGAATGTTGTGGTGAGATAGATGTGTTGTATTTGTGTAGAGAGATGGATGTAGGAGGATTTGTATGTCTGATGACCAGCAATGGGACAAAGTAACAAATATAGTCATTAAATGATTAGACATACACTGTGACGAGTTTTCGTAGCTGTGCTGCAATTTAACCAAAGATTTTACAGTAAAATACTGTTATTTTGGTATGCAGCACGCTACTGTACTGTTTTTACAGCAAGATGCCTTGAATCTATTCTATTCTTCGGCATGATGCCATAAAATTTACTGCTGAGGTGAAGAAAATGGCAATATACTGTAATATTTTCAATAGATAGTTGTGAAATGGACGAATTCCACCATACAGCATTTTACAGGAACATACTGTAAAAACTACTCTACACAGTGATACCGCAGCATTTTATGGTGAAATACCATAAAGTTTTAACTATAGTATGGTACCGTAAAATTTACTGTAGATGGCTCAACATTGGCTTATTATAGGGGCTCATCGGCTGGCTCAACATCAAAGTAGAGCGATATTTACGGTAAGGTGCCGTTTGTAAGATTTTACAGTAAGCCATCATACTACTTACCTGACTCATGTGTCATCAATTTTACGGGTAACAAGATACTGTGCAAAAAGTCGCCAGCAAGATGCTGTAAAAACAAGAGGATTTTTTTTACAGTGTATAGTAAACCTTGCTTATGCTAAATGTTCTTTTGATCAAATCATGGAGACTACTCTTGTCTCCGTGATCAAATTTGTGCACAAGTCAAACCAAAGTTAACTGAGAATTTATTATTAATTACAGAATGTTTAATTTCGCAAACCTTATATTATCAGTAGATACTTTTAGATACTTCCTTAATATTTCTTCCTTTCTAAAAGGATTTTACCAGGACAACAAAGGTATCTAATGTTTTGAGTCTAATGTCTTCTTGTAGTTGAATTGCCCTTCAAGTTTCATTTACTGAGGGTGGATTATCCTGCTGATTTAACTTGAAGAACACTTGAAGAACACTTGAGTGGAAGGCATTCATTCCAAATAATTCTGGCAGCCATGTGGAAATGGCCACGAATTATGTTCAGCTTTCTTCATTCTCCGTGTATTTCATAACATTCTACAATGTCTTTATTCTTAATATGTTCTGGTAAAATGGCAGCTGGTATCTGTGGCAGTAAACATGCATTTGGATATCGAAGGTCATTGTACAATCTTATGTTATGAAAGGTCTGTTTGTTATCCAAGTTCTATAACGGAGTATATAACCAGGTATATAACCAGGTATGTCACTGATGTCTGAAAGCATCTCTAAAAAGGCAAATATGATGTTTTGTGTGAAAGCTCTTTTGGTAGGACAGACAAAGCTTTGGTCACTGTAAATGCCTGTAATGACCAGATATGTTTGTCAGAAAGGTTATACATGAATCATTTATACATGCTCATAAAGGCATAGTCATGATGAATTGCATAAATAAAAGAAATTGTTTAAAAAAATAGGATGTATGAAGTTGGGTAAACAAAATATGTGTTACTTGGTTTGGTAAATATAAAATGATACATTGTATGATTGTTGTTTGATTTAATCACGTCTGCTTGACTAACTCTTGTTTCTTATTTGTTTCAGGTAAGTCCCTTTATTGTTCATACAAAGAAGTTGAATCTGCTCAGATAAGTTCGATTTGCTTTATATGTTACTGTCAGAGAATTACATTACATTCAGCCAGTCCTCTATCATATCATATCATATCATATCATATCATATCATATCATATCATATCATATCATATCATATCATATCATATCATATCATATCATATGCTGACTGGCCATGTTACTGCATGTCAGCTAAAGTAAATTGAAGATTTGGCTCATCAGTCACAACTCATGTCCAGCTTGACCTTCTGGGCACTTGACCAATGGTCACTGAGAATTAGAATGACCCCCATGATCATTTCCCATCCCAATGATGGACCTTCTCAGTGAACATCCTGTTAACTCTATTTTGAATTATTCATGCTACATAGAAATGTTCATTTTGGGGTGTCAGTAGCTATGAGACCAGACTAAAGCGTTGAGCAGCTAATGGTGCTAGCACTGGAACCACAGTCTCCTACACTGTTGTGAGACTGGTCGCTAGCATTTCTTTCATGGTTTGAGATTGGCAGAGGATAAGCAGGGCTATGATTGGTCATTGCATCGTGGTTTCTGAATGGTTGATTTGAATGACCCCCTCTGGTATCAGCCAATCAGAAATGGGAACAGCATCAGCCAATCAGAAAACAGTCAGGATCCTGACTAAAAGTCACGCGTTAATGGCGGCCGAGACCGACTCCTATGCACTTGTGCGGAAGGAGGGGACCAACTTACTAATGGCACTAGATCTTTATCATGTTGGTCTAAGATCTATCTCTGTAAGTCTAAAGGGAGAGTTAGGACCCTCTTGAGTGCACGTATTAATGTCCCTGTGATGTAGACCAGCTCAAGTAGATCAATAGAAATTCCATTATTTGGTAGCATGAATATGAGAAGTTATCGGCATATCGACGTGCGATATAGGCTGCGTATATGCCTGTACATGTTGGCGTATATTTGGAAGGTGCTAATACACTGTTGATACTCTGTGATATCAAGTTGCTCTGGTTGTCAATAGTATTGCATTCTATCATTTACTAGGCACTGCAAAGAGCCCATCGAATTATTTGATATTTGTAATGACAAAATTGCTAGCTTGTCATTAACATCCCATCAAAACACATTTGGTTGTAACAACCGAAATATATTTTCAGATTCATATTGAGTATCAAACATACAGTAAAATCTAAGACAAACATACTTGCAAGGAATGATAGTTCTCATGTAAATGAATCGGGAGCCTGCAGAAAAATAATCATTGCATTTGTGACCTGCATGATTAATATTCACTTTCATGAGTGTGTATTAATATTGTCCATACCGTAATATTGTTGGTGATCAATCAGTGTAATAGACACAACTTGACAGAAGTCAGGTTAGACACTTGACACCATTTGGCCCCAATGTCGCTCCCTGCAGTACTCCACGTAATAGAAAGTATTTTACTTGTGTCTGGCATTCTGTTGGTCGAGGTGACATAATCAGATGTTAAAAGCTTTATAGCTTATGTTTTATTGTTTTGTCTTGCACCTCCGACTCTAAATAAAGTTTTATCTTATCTTAAATTATCTTTACTAAATTTGATGTTTGGAGCTTCTAGATTTTTAAATCGATGGCATCCCTTGTTTTTCTTGTTCATCAATATGCATTTTAAACTAATAGTATGAGTTTATTTTGTTAACTTTTGCATGTCTTATGTCAGTTATAATTTTTATTATGATGACCCCAAAAGTAGTGCATGAGATATTTTAAAGCTGTATGATGGTGTCTGTGCAGCTACAGTACAGAAACAGTTGCGACCAAACTGTGCACATGCAACATTCCTATTTCTTGCCAACTTCACAGGATGACCCGGTTGGACTCCTTTTCTGTATTTGATTCATGACTATGCATCTGATTCTGAATGCAGTGAATGGCCTTATTTGCGGCAACAATGTAAACTTTTTTATGGATTTGCATACAATATTTTGCTGAACAACACCATTGTTTAAAGATATTAATCATCTCTGTCACGGTATGAAAATATGAATGGGAAGAGTTGTTTGGAAACTATAAAAATCCATATGTTTATTTTTTGTACAAATGGATGAAGTAACGTGTCACACTACATATTTTAGTTTCCCAATATTGCAAGTGTCTCCACATATTTCTCACAACAAGTCCATTAAGGTGACCGACATCACCAAGAAAAAGTGAACACTACTCTTGATATCTGCAAAATGTTGACAGCCATGATGCTGTTTTAATACATTATTTGCTCGACTGCACTCCAAGCGTAAGCATATCTCGATGAAGGTTTCTGCTTTTTGGGAAAATACTTGTGTAGTCATTGTTTGCAATCTAGAGCTATAGCTATATGCTTACCAACTTAACTGTTCTCAGTATTAAGACCTTCCCGTAGTGAAGATAATCAAATATAGCTCCAATGTTGGCCATGATAGGGAGGATATTCTATAGTTTGACTATCTAACTTTCCAATCCTGTAGCAATTCGTGACCAAATACGGTGTGTGTTTGAAACCTGTGGTCTAATTGAGCAAATACAGTAGTTGCTATTGGATACCACGGTAACTCTATATACCTTTTAGCCTTCCCTCAGAATACGCCGTGTCTTGTATTTCAACTTGATTCAGCCAGTTAACCGACCTTTCCTTCTGTGCTTTTTAAGAGCAGTTCTTCCAGGAACCATGAAGGATATATTTGCTCCGACATATTTGTAATACGGTAGTGATGAACATTAGTGAAATGACACCCATGAAGGAAAATATACGGAGTCGGGTGTTTTGTCACCTTCGGTATCTCAGATTTGACTTTCTGGAGAATTCTAGCTTGCTATATGACTGAGCAAGCCTTCCCAATGTAATCAAGGATAGATTTTATCTTGGAATATTATGCTTTCTGAATCCCTGGTTTCCTGTCAGCAGGGACAACCTGTAAAACAACTGAAGGCTTTTCCCTCTTGATTTGATAAATGATCAGAGTGATTGGCGGAATTGTTATTCTCTCAAGGTACTCGTCTTTGATGCGCTGGGAATTTGTCAGATGGGCAAGGAATTTCCATCTGAGAAATTATTGTGATCAACTTGCACGTGATCACAACGAATGGGTAGTAGAATAGTAAATTCGAAATGGAAACAAGTCTGTCCAACCTAATAGAATCTATGTGCTGCCAAGCTGAATGAAGTGAATGAGTTTTACTGAGAGGTTTTACACATGAAAGTGGCAGGAAGTCCGCTTGTAGTTCTGTCTTGAGTGCAGAGTTTATTTGCGTGTAACTTTTGTATTTGTGGAATAGGTGTACTGTGAGTGCCATGTGCCATACGCATCTGTAGATAACATTCGATGGACTGAAAAGACCGACGTAGTGACACCAACAACAAAATGACAAATGCAGAGGGCAAGTAGTGCATGCGGAGTAGCACTATATGAGAATAATAATGAAAATAAAATGGAGATAAATGCTGTGTTTGTTGGTCTACGATTATAGCAATAAAATGGAGATATATGCATTACAGGATGACCACACTATAAGAAACACAGTGAGGATAATGAAGAAATAAAATGGAGATATCTTAGTGGTTCTTGTTTGCCTCAAGTTTAATTACAACCTTGGGAGTATCCCATTAATCTTTAGGAACTCTCAGTCCTTTCCATATACAGATTCATGCATGAAAAGTGAAACTTACAAACTACTTAAGCATCTTGGAATCATTTTTCTTCTCAAGAATATAATTAAATTCTTTCCTCATAGATCCTGAACTCTTAATTAAATATCCGACTTTCATAAGAAAATGATACTGCTTTTTCATTTAGTAGAATCCCCTTCATCAGTCAGTCCTGTCTAGTGAATTAATGGACTATGAAGCCTTTGTGGTCCCACCTTTCATGACAACTGGTTATCAATACAGTGTCTGAAGAATATGGAGCAGGCTCCTCTTATGGTAATCGACTGCTTTGGGCATGCAGGATCTTCTTTATTGCCAGATTATTGCCTCTTAATTCTTTGATCATGCAAATAAATAGGAATCTGCCCATATCGTGGAATTCTTTCTTTTATGCTCACCGCCATTGAAGCAAATGCATGATTAAGAAATAATTCAGTTAAACCATGCATTCATACCAATGCGGTAGGTTATAAGCAAGACTCCAAGACCATATTGAATATGTAGGACCAGTTATAGCATCAATGATGTATTAAACTTTCCACAGCAGCATCCCTCTGATAGTTGCTTTTTGCTCCGATTTCTGAAGAACAGCCAGCAGATAGCTCGTTGTTGAGTCTTACATGATCTTGTCATTGAATTGTCCTTCAAGTTTTATTTGCTTAGATGGGATAATCCTGATTAAAATTCCGGAGTGCTTGAGTAGAATGGGATAATATTTACGAAGAGCTACTTTTTGGACATCAGATTTTGTCAGCCGTAAAAGATATGATATGTGGCGTCTTTGTTGGTTGTATATGGATGGATTCTACGAAGAATTCCATTGTAGTGATTAGCTGTGGCTAATCAGAATCTGTAGTGAAAAAGCTTTTTTTTTTCATGACTTGGAATCTCCTATTGTTCTTAATAGCTTTGTTATTGTCCTGGAACGCTATGCCTTCAAAGATAAAATGAATTGTCAGGTCAGCACTAGGATACCAACTGTTTGTCCTTACGTAACCACAGCAACAAGTAGGTCCCGTTGTCTGGAAAGCTATATTTGGAACTTTTCAAGGTGATGTCCCCTCCTTAATCTACTTCAGTGGCTCTTAAATATTGGAGTAGAAAATTGATAAAGTTTTGTGGAAAATTTGATGGAATCCCAGAATGTTCAGGGTGGTGATGTCTCATTTTCATGTTAGAATTATCTGATATTATGCCCATTTGTTCTTCTCGGAATGTTCCTTATTCAGTGGTCTTATAATTAGGCCATCTTGATGTGGACTTCCAGAAAGCTTCAATGGACTCGTTTTCGAAACATTACTCCACAGGTGCTGCATAATGACAGTGACAGTATAACTACAAGTATGACATTCTTCAGCCACAAACACAGCAATCGTGATATTATGTATTGTTCAAGCTATTGTTGTGTTGTCCTCTTGTCATATGTTGTATGTGTGGTATTGAGGAGCATATCATCTCCCAGAATAAAGCACTGCTGTGAGTTGTACACTGCCCTGTACACAGCCATAATTGGGCGCCATAGAAACTGTTGCTATGGTCTGAAGATGCTGTAACTGTGCCTCTTTTTTCATTTGACTCTTTTCCTGCATCACTTCTGAACACTGTTGATTCAAAAGCACATGTTACGAGCTGCACTCACACGAGCAATGAGACAGATGTGCACCAAACCCAAGAACGTGTGAACATCTATCTTCCCAGGCACATTCACAGGTGTATACGGTACCAGACATGGTTTTCCTTGGTGATTTTAGTGCAAGGTTGAATATTATCACATTTTATATTTGATATGCAATGCCTATATAGTATTGCATAGGGAGCAGTAATCACAATGCACTTTTTGTTTAAACATTTGAATGGTACAGTGAGGCAATACAGTTTGTTTTGCTAATCAGATGTATTGAAGAAATGTATGATTACAAGTTATCTGCGAATATAAAGTATTTATATCAGCTGAGTCTGTGGCTATAGAGACAGAGCGATACAATACAGTGGTTTAGTAGAAATATACCATGATGGTTCAGTTGTAAGGTAACATGCCAAGTAAAGTCACTGTGACAAAATGATGTTGTGCCTTGATGGTGTGTTGCTGGTGGGTGGAATAGGGCTTTACGTCCTGTATTTCTGCACCTGATGGGCTAATTAGGACAGGCAGGGACCATGGCAATGTGATGATGGATGAAACAGGCATCCTACTTCAGCTCGACCGGGAATTGACCCCGGGACCCAGTGGTTGGAAGTCTGTGAGTTACCACTGAGCTAGGCCCAACTTGCTCACAAGGGGGAGTGCAAGGCGGGGTGCACTTTCATCCTTGCCGTCACTCGATCGGCCATGAGCGAATTCACCACATATAGTTCCTGGGTCATTCTGATAGAAAACTATGCGCAAAGATAGATATTCTATTCTTTTAGTAAATTAGCATGAAAACAGATTGGATTTACATAGATTTGTAGAGTTAAAAGCCGAGATACTGATGGACGTATTGATATTCGAGTAAATGGGTTAATTTACATGGTGAATTCCCTTTTCAAATCACTACGCTGGGCCAAGCAGGTCAGGTCTTCAACTGAAAAAGGGTAAAATACCGTTAGTCGGCATTACAACGGTCATGAACACGTGGGTTTTGTTGACAAAATGATCTGTTCGCCGAGATTAATTGAGGCAATTAAAAACTGTTCTGAACATTGCAAACAGTTTTCATACTCCATATGAGTGAATAACGTAAGCTGTCCATGAAGGACAAGCCTATCTAATTGCTGTTAACAGTTTGACAGCTCTGAACACGTGGGTCTCATGCAAATGAGCTGAAAGTATTTCGGTGAGTCTGCAGCGATGAAATGACGGTAGGAGAGGAGGCGCTGTAAGCAGCTTGAGCTAGGCCCCGACCCCTAATGGTGTGTTGCAGTGTATTGCATCACTGTTCAATCTGTGCTGCTGTAGATTGGGTGCCCTGCACTTAATGAGCCTTTCTTGAAAAGTATCACCAACATCACATCCCTACATCACCCACAGCAGCTACAACAATCTGCAGCAGCAGTAGTAGCAGCAGCAGCTACTCCAATAATTAGGAAGCAGAAAAAGTAAGGCGATTGTTTCATAGCTGTTATATTAAGTTTGTGCTTTCCTGATGACATGCAAGTGTCAAAATACACAAGCGTGCTCGTTTCACCAAGCAAAGGAGATTTGAATACAGGAAATCTAATGAATTCATTGTCATGCCAGAGGCTCAGCCAGGCAGAGCGAAATCACTGCAAATCAAAAGTTACACAATGGCTCAATTTGCCTCTTCTGTATGAGCCTATGAGGTGTTATGTGATGTTACGTCAGAGATTTTATTGGTCTCTTATTGCAGGACCAAGTTTTATTTAGGAATTCTGCTTATTTGACACGAAGAAACTCACTAAATCTACAGAATCTTGATATCTTCCGGAACACGTTTCATTGTTGTTAGCTTTGAGGTTGATCTACTTATATAACCAGGTTCTGGCAGCTGCTGGACACAATGTAACGATGACATCACAAGATCTTTAAATATATATTTCCACTGCATGTTACACATTGACCACAAGAGTGGGGTATTTTGCTTGCCTCAGCATAAACACTGTGTATAACGCATCCCACAGGAATCGCTCCTGAAATCAAATAATGTTGAACGACTGGTAATGCTTATGTGAATAGAACATCATGCCATAAATGTTTTGGAAAATATAGACTAGACCAGTGTGAAAATAGGGCAGTCGGAGCATTCGATTTGTAGACACCACATCACGTTTAATGGAATTTTATCGTTGTGATAGAAGCCAAATGTCATGGTATTTCCTTGTAGTCGCCTGGTGGTTTAAATGTGTTTCCTGACGCGTTCCATGAATCTGGCTGTTCTGGTAACCTTGGCTGAAGGCATAGCCATAAATTTCTTGGTACAATATTGCAGGAAGTTGATAGTGAACAAGGCGTTTTGTTGCCAATATTTCAAGATGAGAGCCCTGCCATCTTTGCATCTAGTACTCATAGAGTTGGTGGAGTTTGTGTTGGATTTTGGGTTGGAGTGGTGTTACTACAAAACAAGCAAGTTCGACAAGCACTGTTTCTGTTAGGACAGAGTCAACCGCCCTTCCGTGTGTGTTGTCTACCAACAGAGCTATTTGCTTCTGATAATGGATGCTTGGAACTTGGGGAATCTGATACAGTTTAATGCTCTGTAATAAATCGCTGGTATTATAAAAGACTGGAATTCGTCAGATGTTAGAATTATTACAATAGATATTTCACAAGCTTGAAAGGCTTGCAAAGGTTTCAACACAATTGTACTAATATCAGTGCTGGAGCAACATGCTTCTGAAAGGCCCCACCTATTCGCTATTGGGCATCTAAATGACTTGGTGTGGACTATAATTTGTATCATCTCTTCATCATATTTGCCTCTTACTGACCCTTTGAGCTGATTAAACAGACTAAGCTTCATACGATGAGATTATCACAGGACATCAAGTCAGGGTAATGATGCAGCTTTCTTGGCTGTAGATCTGTCAAAGTATCTGTGAGCAACTTCAGAAATAGCACTTCGTAAATAATTCAAGTGGCGTACACTAATTTTTCTCCCACTTGCTTGCCAGGACCACACCTTTGTGACTTCTTAATTCTGGTTGAGTCTCCAAAAGGTTGTAGCTTCCTTTGCAGTATTTCTTCCTTTTTTATTTGTTAGAACTGTCCTGTGTATTGTGTATAGATAGAAATATAGATGGGAGACTTGGGAGATATTTGTCTCGTGTGGATTTAGGCTACCAAAGTCAGTGCATTTTTCTCTGTAGAGTTGTGGCTTTTTATGCAAGGGAAATTATGTTAGCAGGGTATCTAACTTCACAAGTGCTCTACATATATTCAGTAGAGCATATTGACAGCGTCATGTTCCATCTACGACCGAATCTGTTCATGCGTTTACTTCTCCATGTTTATTAATGTCAAGCAAGCTATGTGCATCATTTGTAGAGGGAAATATCATAATGTTAGGGGAACTTCTGACCTAAATATTTCTGAATGGAAATAAGATGTCTCTGTTATTACAATGACAATGACACAATATTAATTTGCTAAAATAAAATAAATTTACACAACATTTATTACAGCATTATTTTTCAATTAACATTGGAGCAAGGAAACCCCCTCTAAGGTGAAGAGTTTGCCGCTGCTGTTAAGTTTGCTCTTACAGATAGTAAGCTAAAATTGTTCATACATAGTCTGTCATGGGTGTGGCTTGCCGTATGAACAATTTTAGCTTTGTGTATCACATGGCCCAATGTAGTTACCAAGTATGGTCATCCTTTGGCTACAACACATAAGGTCAGCTAATGTGCTACATTGGATGGATCAAAAGCTGTTAACTACAGGCTGTGTGGCAGTAATTGACTGAAACATTGGCTTAGATTGACAGCAGTAATGCACTAATAGTTTTGCGTGGCATTCGCCTCCATGTTCTGCAGTTCAGAGCGAACTCCTGTAAGCCTGCAGTGAGTGCTGTGACCTCTGCTACAGCTCTTACCAACAATGGCATTCACATCGCGAGGACAGATTGTCATGACTGCTGCCAATATGTCAAGTAATTTTGGGTGTGTTAAGCAATGTTTGATTGCTTTAGGTGAATGTAAGAAATAAGGCCATCTAGCGAGTGGTTGGATGACAGAGTTCCTGAAGCTTTTAGGCTGGTGCTGTTGCTTGTTGGCTAATGTGCTGAATGTTGCTACTTCCATTGATGCTGTTCTGTAAAACTGTTTTTTTTTTTGCTTTTAATCCAATGCAAGTTGTGAGGGCTCATTCAAACTATTTATGTTTACAAATGTTTGCAGTTCTGTGATTTTTTGACAGTTTTGCATGCATTTTTAAACTAAATAGCTTAAATGGTCGCTAATATCTTGCCTTGATGAATGGTTTTGCAATTGCTTTGAACTAGGCTATTGAGAAAGGATAACTTATAGTTGGGTAGATTTATGCTGTTGGTATTCAATTGCTGCATCTGGCATGGGATCTAAAACTGTTAAAACGTCACACCTGAAATGAGCTGGCCTCATTTATCCTACCAATACATTGTTTCTAAAATGTGAAGGATGATGTCCAACTGTTTGATCGTTTCAAATGCTACTTAATTACCGAATCATTACTATTTGATTTAATTAGTTAATTATTCATTTAAATGGGAATTGTAACAATATTTTGCAGTGAAACCATACGTTACGATGGGCATTATAAAGACCTTCAAATTATGGTAAATTATTGGCTGGTTCAGTGGTTTTCTTCCATTGTAATGCCTCACATTAACGACTACTGTTCCAATAATTTTTGGTCAGTGATCCTAGGATGGTCTTCAAAGTCCGGTTTCACAGCATCTGTCATGTGAAATTCCTACTGCTCTTATCTATTGAGAGCTGACAAATTGGTTGTTGAGTCTAACATGATCTTGTCATTGAATTGTCCTTCAAGTTTTATTTGCTCAGATGGGATAATCCTGATTAAAATTCCGGAGTGCTTGAGTAGAATGATTTTGATGTAGAGCTACTTTTTAGACATCAGATTTCGTCAGGCGTAAAAGATGATGATATGTAGCATCCTTGTTGCTGTGTATGACTTCCTCGTGGGGTCCCATTGTGGTGAGAAGCAGCTGCTTGTAAGAATCTGTGACTACAAAATATTCTTTCAGTCATGACTTCGAATCCCTTATTGCTCTTAATAACTTAGATCTTTCTCACTGACCTGGAATTTGCTGCTTTCAAGGATGAAATTATTTATGGAGTCCTCAGAAGGATTTCAAGGAGGTCTCTGAGAATAAAAAATCTATTGGGAACTTTCAAGGTTGTGACGTCCCTACTGTAATTTGTGTGGCCTATTGGTGAAGCTGAGATTCAGCCAGTGATTAATTCACAGCTTAGATGCTCTTTAAGAGGTAAAACCCTTGATCAATGCTGGTATACTTTGACTTTCTCATTTCCAAACATTTGATTACTTCAAGAATAATCTCATCAAAACATACAATCTATTCTTGGTGTCATTATTTCCCAAGCACACCCTCTCATTTGTATGATATGAATTGTGTTTGAAGAGAAAATTACAGAGAATAAAGCTCAGCTGTGCTCTGCATAGTGTTCATGGCGCCCATGTCTCTTTGCTTGAAGTGGTAACAAGTTCTTGTTTGCCGTTTTCAAGTCCTTTATTTTTAGGCACCCTGAAAGTGGAACTGTTGTTGTGGTATCTGATGATGATCCTGTTGTTATCCAGAAGGATTTTATCATCCTTCAGGATATTGTCAGAGGAGAGAAATTCAGAAAAGCAGATTTGGTTCAGAATTTCTCAAATGATATAACTTATCAGGGATTGAGCACAACAGTCCACAGTAGGGCTCAGGAGATCTTAGTCCAATTAAGCAATATTTTTCGGCTCAAGTTGTCAAAAGTATTGGATAATTGTCAAAAAAAGCTTAAAAATCGGCTTTGGTGAGCTTTTGCTGACAGCTTCTAATTTCAGCATGAGGTAGACATAGCACTGGAACCGCAGTCTCCTACATTGTAGTGAGACTGGTCGCTAGCATTTCTTTCATGGTTTGAGATTGGCAGAGGATAAGCAGGGCTATGTTTGGTCATTGCATCGTGGTTTCTGAATGGTTGATTTGAACGACCCCCTCTGGTATCAGCCAATCAGAAACGGGAACAGCATCAGCCAATCAGAAAACAGTCAGGATCCTGACACAAAGTCATGTGGTAATGGCAGCCAAGACTGACTCCTATGCACTCGTGCGAAGGAGGGGACCAACTTAGAGGTAGACAGAAACTGAGAAAGTAAACAACAGGTCCACACAAAATTGCAAATTCGGAGTAAAAATATTTTATTATCTTATATCACTTCATTATCATACAAATGAGCATTTTACGCCTACCGCTTTTTTTGCCTTGGCAAGCTTACATATGCGGTTCTTGCCCCTACATGCAGCCCGCCGACAAAAGTGGTGGGAAATTACACTTTTTGGATCCGAATGGTCGATCTCAAAGTAACACTACCTTCTGGATTCAGCGCCGATAGACTCTAGTTGTGTCTCTGTTGTTTGATTAATTTATGCATTTCTTCTTCTTCACAGAGTTAATACAAGTTTTTGTTTGCAGTGCAGTGTTAGTTTTTCCCATGGTGGTATATAACCAACCAATTGTGGCCTATAAACAGTTTGCTTGCTTTTTACAAAATGTTATAAGCCTGAGGCATGAAATTACAACTTTGTGACGGTATAACTCAATGTATCTGGCAGGTGATTGCAGTTGGCTCACCTGCAATGGTCACAAGTCAGCTAAACTGCAAACTGATGATTTTTCTCGAGGAAATCTTTGAAATTTGTAAGGGAAAAGACAGGATAAATCAAGGTATTGAGCTTTCATGAAGTGCGATGAACCCTGTGGTTGTGCTTCGATTAATTGGATTTGATCAGGATTCTGGGCATTTCCTGGCAATTATTGTCCGTGTCCAAATTCAAAATGTTTCATTACGAATGGGTATGATCTGCCAATGAAGTAATCAACTGCCGCTCAAAACGTTTTGGTTTCTGTTCATTTCATATGGCAGAAATTTTGTCTTCATTCACTGACAGGATTTAAATTGTTCCTCGTTTTCCACGCAATTATTGTTGCAATTTTTGAGATTATTTGAGGCAGTGTGATTGTTATTCTTGTGTGGATGTGTTTTAGAATGGATGCAGCATGTTTTGTACTCAAATGAGTCTGAGAAAAGGCTGCACCAAAGCCAAGAACGTGGGAATATCTGACATTCCAGGCACATTCAAAGCTGTGTAAGGTTCATGTATCAGACATGATTTTTGTTAAATATGATTTTGGTGCAAGGTTGAATATCATTTGCTTCATTGCTCTAATGAGATTTATTATATATTTATTTGATTCCAGCTCAAAAAAGAAACATATAGAGCAATTTTTTATATGTAGATATATTTAAAATTGCCCTGTTCAGTGACTTCAGTCACCAAGCTTCTGAGCTTCTTTTAGCTTGTTATGAGAAATATTTTACAATTATTGCACAGTGGAGTGTTTTTATGGAACCTCGACAACTGATATTGCACGAGGCGAAGCAACATATGAAATTGATGGTATTTATATGCAATCCACTATTATCAAATTAACAAAGCAATGACATGACATTGGTGTAATATTTATGTTTTAGAAACAAAATTTAATTTTTTTTTTTTTTTTACAAAAATGCTGCATCAGTTGTCGAGGTTCTATAAAAACACATTGCACAAGACACTGTGCAGTAATTGTTGGCCTTTCATATTGCATAAGAAAGAGGGCTGGTTGTGTACAATACAGTGAATAGGCCTTTGCAACCTTGATCGTTATTTTCACATTCACATAGTTATAATGGCAACTCGCAACAAAATTTTCTTTTCTTTTTTGAACATAAAAAAAGGTATCTACAACAAAATATAAATTGTTTTAATGAAAGAGGTTGTTACGCAAATGCGGCAAATGTTATTGTTAAAGAGTGTAATTGTCCTTAGTGAAGGTATAATGATTTGTTTATACTTATAACATTCCAATTCCGTCACCTAAAATGTAAAAAATGTGCAATATATTGCTCGGCTCTCAGCCAATCAGGTGACAGGATTTCTGCTAGCCATATAATATAAACGTATATTTGTTGCAATTTACGGTCAATATTGATAACATGTCAATATGTTCCTAGCCGGTGAGTTGCATGTTTACTAGAAAATTCATTGATGCCATCCAAATATTTCTGTATTTGCAGTCTCTGATGAATGCTAGTGTGGCTGTTTGTTTGTGTTTGCATATACATGATTAATTTATGCTGGTGCTTTGTATAAGTAATAGGCTTACCCAGATCAAATAAATAGAAATAGACTGAGATCCTAGAGTGATCTTGGCATGATTTTGGATCGTGATTGTGTTTGTAAACATACTTCGTAAGAGATACTAAACTGCAGGATGGGGTCTTGTGACTCATGTCCCAGTGATAACATTGTTCCTCTACTCCAAATAGTACCAGTATTAGATGCAGCTTTGTATTGAACTTTTAACCAATGTCAAGACAATACAATAAGAAATACGATAATTTTTTTATGTTTATAATGATAGGTAGCAGGTATAAGATGGCATGTCAGTCCGTCATCATATTGACAATGTAGAATATTATGCATTTGGTGATGGGCTGATGCAATATCTGACAAAGCTATTGATGTGACAGCCTGTAGGTTAGGTGCACTGGACTTCAATGAGATTCTCTCATAAAAATATCCCCGTCCCCACACCCCCGCATCATCAAAGCATCACCCAGCAGCAGCAACGGGCGCTCCACACTTTAGGATGCTAAAAAAGCAGATCAATGTGAAGTGTTTTTTGTGGGGGGCTATATTTAGCTCTGCTTTCCTGATAACATGCAAGTCTCAAGATTCAGACCAAAGAGATGTTGAGTACAGGAAATCTAATCATATCAATGTCATGCCAGATTTAGATTAGGGTTGGAAGATGGCTTCAATTTGCTGCATCATTATTTGGCGTCATGTGGTGTCAGATAATTTATAGGTCTCTGCTTACATTGTCACTGGTAGTCTGACCACGTTTAGGAACAGGAAGCTGGTTTGATATTAGGAATCTCACCAAACCACTCAGAATGTCAAATTTCCATGGAATATTTTCTGCTCACAGCTGGTCTTAATCTCAGTAAACTGACATGACCAGTTTCCAGATGCAAACATAATGATGAGATGAAAAGTGATGTGGATGTAGTTTACTCCTTTGGCTTATTTCCATCCTATGAATGGGGTCATTCTTCTACCATAGCATAGACACTGCGTAAATGGCATCTCATTCTCGTGCGAATCTCTCCAGAATTTAGCTCATAAAAGTACAGTTTGGTGAATAGATGATTCGTTGAAAGGTAGGATGTCCATATCGGATTTCAGAGCATTCAATTTATATAGTAACCTTAAGCAATATATAGTATTTACATAAAGTAGCCTTATAGACCATATAATAACGCATGTGTCTTTGATGGCGCCTGTACCGAATCTGGCTGTTATGGCAACCTTGGCTGGAAGCACATCCCTAATTTGTTGGTACATTCTTGCAGAAAGATAGCGGGTAAGGCCTTATGGAGGTTATAGTTCAAGAAAAGAACCCCACAATCATTGCATCTGATACTCTGGAAACCCCACCAGAGGTATGGGAGTTTGTATTGGATAATTTAAACAATGTGCTTTTACATGCAAGTCTGACCAACATGGTTTCTTTGAAGAAAGAGAGTGATGCCATTATCTTTGTTTAGTCAACCAACACACATTTTCGAAATGGGTCAAGGGGTATCATATATCCTGTGGGTAGTAAGACTCAGTAATGTTTGTGACCATTCACCTGCAAACTCCTATAGCATCCCATCATTATATCTACCTCCAACAATTAATCAAGAGAAACTGACTGAACTTCCATGTAGTAGCAGTGAGAAATTACAATTCAACTTCAACGGGTCACATGACTAATCACAACTGAGGAAGCCCAATGGATGCTGGATGAAAGCTACATGTCAAAAGTGTACTTGTTGTGATTACTAGTTTAACCTTTCACTCAATACAATTCAACTTATTATAGCCTGGTTTCATTACTTTTTTTGCATATCTTTTATACCAAAAATCTTCCTGGACAATGGCAGTGTGCTTGCTATAAATGGGTCAGTCCATAATCCTTGCTTTTCTCTAATAACAGGTTGCTATTGCCATGGCAGTATTTCATTATTGATTTGCTTTAAATGTATATTTTATGTGTATGATTTGTTGGGCTGAAATCATGACATATGCTTGGAAAATTACTTGTTATGTATGGCCTTTGACGGCTATGATCACCAATTTTGAAAGTTCTGCACCTACTTCAAGCATGACATGCAGTCAGTTAGCAATGCTCTTCTTGTGTGCTCAACTCCAGGAAGTTATGTGATACGTTTGTAGTATTATAAGTCACATTGCAAAGAACAAGTGAAAATGAAGAGATAATGCCACATGTAAGGAAATATACAGCTTTATTTTACAAGTAAAACGTATGTATAATATGTTATTGGATACTTAAGGTATTATGTGTCGCAGGTGCGGCTTGCTTTAACAATTTGTGCACTGCATCACATTGCCCACCAAGTTGACAACAAGGCTCATCCTTTTGCTACAACACATGAAATTAGGCTAATGTGCGACATTGTAATCCTCTATAATACACTGAAACATGAAAGGCTGTGAACGGCATTCTGTGTGGCAGTAACTGACAGAAGCATTGGCTTAGATTGACAGCAGTGATGCAGGGATAGAGTTGCATGGCATTCAACTCCAGGTTCGGCAGTTCCGAGCATCTCTTATAAGCCTGCAGGGAGTGCTCTAACCTCCGCTTCTGCTTTTATCTATACTTTCTATGGCGTTTACATTGTAAGATCAGATTTTCATGACAACTGACAATTTATCAATTTGAATTGGGACTGTTTAGCAAGCATTTGCTTCGGAGTGATTGTAAGAAACTGGGTCACCTATGAGGTGGTTGGATTAATCAGTTACAGCATAGATCTTTTAGAGCAATGTTGATGCTTGTTTCCTTATTTGCTGAATGATGTGATAACTGCCAATGTTATTACTGCCTAATTTGATTTCCTTTAAAGATTTTGATGCATTTTTTGCTTTCAAGGAAATGGGGTAACAATGAAATAAAAATATTAATAGCAACAAATATTTGCAGTTATTATGACGTTTGAGCGAACAATTTCTGAAATGATCACAAAATGCTACCTTGTTAGGTGGTTGAGCAATTCACGGAGTAGGATTTTAATTTTAATTTTTAAGAAGGTGTTTTGCTTTCATATTGTTATAGGACTTGACTTTAAGGCCCGGAAGTGGTTTAATATCTTCATGTTTTCTGATGTTTTTTTAATGGGGTTTGGAAATCTCAATAAGTTAAGTATGCACACGTGACATTTATTTAGGCTCAGTAGGATACAGACAAGGCACTTGTTGTTGAGTCTTTTGGAAACCTTTTGTGCATTCCAGAGACTTCTACCAAGAGTTCAATTCCCGCCGTGGCATATTCAAACTATTTGATCTTGGTTTTTTTCTCCACTAGATCAAAGGCATGCTCGGGGAGAAAGAAGCTTTTGACTGAAACTTGGTTGACTCTCTAATAAGCAGCATAAAAAAAAAGAAGAAGAACTTTCGAATGTTTTCTTTCTTTGAGTGTTGTTTGGCACTTACAGACTTAACAAAAGATATCCGCTTTTTTTTGGAATTGGCACAGAAAACTACAGTAGAAAGTAGAAAGTCTTAGAAAAGCACTCTTGGTTTCTGCTTAGGCAAATGAGAACGTGTACTTGTCATACATACAAACACTCATCATCAGAGCGCTTTATTTGTATAAAGCTGGTGTACTATACCAGGTACTCATGGAAACATTGGGCTAATGTGAGAGACTCATACATATCATGTTTATTTTATTTACTTGTGTGCTTTACTATTAGAGGTGTACCTCAAGGAAGTCTGCTGTCAGTGAGTCTTACCAAGGCTACACTTAATCCGTAAAGCCTTGTTTAATATTGTAGTAGTATAAGCAGGGTATTTCGCTGGCACCAAGGAGGGACTCTTTGATGTAATTCAGTCTGAACATCAGATGACCGTCTTATAAGTGCAGTGCACAACAAGTTAAACTATTTCCATTATTATTATTGATTTATAATATATTATCACATTAAATCTCAGTAGGATGTTATCGGCATGATTTAGCTAGTCGGGGGTTCATTACTTATTACTTAATCATGCTCTTGGCCTATCCTAAAGGAGTAAATATGTAAATTAGCTTAACACCCTGCCAATCCATGAAATATATTGCCAACTACATTACAAGCTGCTCATTCGTGCATGGTGTCTACTGTTAGACTTTCGTAGCAGTGAGGAAGCATTATAATGATGAAAGTGTGCACTTAAGCAACGGAAAGGCATCCTTTGGCTGTCACACCAAAATCACCCTTGTGGTTGACTTGAATATCGATCATGCTAAGTACTGTGCTCGAGGTGCTAGAATTAGCGCTTGATTGAAAGGTAGGTGACAGCGTGTGGCCTTCAGTGGTCTTGACTGCCCTTGGCTCATCAGAACACTGGCCACACCGGACACACTAGACACACTGGCCAAACTGGACATTGGTCAAACTTGTCACCGTCACACTTCCTGGGCTGACCAATGACATCAGTGGCAATAAAAGCACACTTCAATCTCTCTAGAGAGGCCACTTTTGGTTTCGTAATATTGCTAACTCTGGCCACCTCTGTCTGTGACCATAACAAATGAATACGTGTTTGGAAAGATAGAAATATTTTAGGCCATTCCTACCGTGAGGTGTTCTTATCACTTGTATCGACTTCTTTCTAACATTTTTGACCATTTTCCATAGTGTGCTGCCAATGCCATGCTTTGACAATATAGTTGGTGTGATTTGTACACAGTTGCATTGAAAGCAAGGCCACCACCCCAGATCTTACTGTTGAGTGTTGTGCTGGAACTGCCTGTTAGCCTTGTTATTAACATAATACACGTATTTCAATCAAAATAATGTGAAATCATTCTCATGTGACTACGGACTGTTAAAACAAAGCTGAAATTATCACACCCTCTTCTCTCATTATCCTTAACACATTATGACATTGTATGATCCACAAGTGACCATACTTCTGACAGCAACTGTAACTTATGGTGCCATATACCTGATTTATTATAGTTTTCCTGCATGCATTGGCTACCATTAGTTAGTCAGTTGTAACAGCCTTCCTGTACAGAATGCTTCTCTTTAGAGATTTTGTATTGGGAGATGTTGTATTGATGGATGGAGTGCTATATTTCCTCCACATCCTTTCATGGCTTTGCTTCTCTTTCGAAGTCTGACATATTGTATTCTCTTACTTCAATATTAGGAAGGTTTCGCTGTGAATAATTCATGCGTTGATCTTACGTAGTTAATGTTGACATTGTTGGGAAATATAAAGCATCGTCTTTTTTCTTCGTCTTCTTTTCACCAAAGTTTTTTTAGTGTAGACTGAAGATATGCTAAAAAGATGTGGCGTTGCATCTGCAAACAAAATTAACAGAGCTAATGAGCTTTGCTTGCTTCAGTAGGTCTCTTACCTCTGCTTGGCATGTTAGTGTCAATATGTGTAGAAATTTTGTCTTGATGATTTGTCATGGTAATGGAGAAATTGGAACTACCAAATGGTGGAATATTGAAACCCTGGATGCTATGGCAAAACATGGGTGAAATAATCACACATTTATATATTTATGTTATATTTACATAATTTCTTTCTGTTTTTAGTGGTTTGACAATTGCCCAGGGACATGATTTCAAGTTTCAGGATGGGCAAATATTGTCTGTTTGCTATATACACTGTAATTTTATCCTTGGTCTGACAGGAAATGAAGAAATTCGAGGGTTTCTTTAATGTTTAGAGTTCACATATCGTGTGACAAGATGAGTTTGACTTGGTATTTAATCACAGAATGTGGCACATTGGGACGTCACATTAGGACCAAACCAAAGGAAGTGCAATGTTTCAGGAAACTTCCATGGGCAAGATATTGTTCAGAGACATCCAAAAGCAGTTTCATTTCTCAGTTGTCACATTGCAGCAAATTGATCATGTGTTTGACAACCAGATCAAAAAGTGGTTGGGAAAACAAGACAAGCTTGAAACTAGGAAATGTCATGCTGCCAAAGGACGTTAGGACAAATATTGTTCTTTCTTTGAAGGTTGTTTTTTAAATCCCCAGACATAAAGGCAGGTTTGGAGATTAAGGTAAATGTAGCGTGAACAAATTTAATTAGAAAAGAGCATCATGTTTGAAATATGATTCAAAGTGGTTGCATGGTGCATTCAATACGTAGGAACAAAGTCTGTGGACAATCAAAGTTAACAAGTCTCATTCGATGTGTGGTATGTGATACCAAAGCCAATGTGTTTATTATACCCAGGTTATAGTTGTAAATTGCATTGCAGGTTACCGTATGTTCGTTTTTGAAAGTACATGAATTCATTCTGTTAAGTCGTAATATTTTAGGGCAGCCATAGGTGGAATAATAAACTATAAAGAGCTTTCTAATCTTATTTATTTGTATTATTCTCTAGGAAAAATGTCCATGTTGCCTAAAAAATATAATTAACTTATAAATCATCTCCAAAACAACGTGTTTGTAAAACTGAGGCTGCTTTAAAATTTTCAAAAGCCTCAAGATACAAAGAAAAAACTGAGAAAGATGAAAGAGAGAAGCAAAACAATGCAAGGCAAATTCCTTCCCTAATCTTTGAAGCCATGACAGATGAGTTTGTGTCTGAGCAAGAAGTCAAAGGATTGCATCTTAATCAATGCTTGAAAGCCTTTCTGAGCTGTCCACTGAATTCTAAGCATGATATACGAGGAAACAGACTCTCATAAAAAAATGCAGAACAATACCTGACCACATAAATTGTGCATGTATTGGACCTGGTACACAATGCCAGTTGTGTGTGATTTCCACTCTTCCCATTGATAAACCCTAGTGAGTGGCAAGAATTCCCCTCAGAAGGCTGTAATATCATAAACAGATGTCTTTACGTAGGCACTAATGGCACTATTGTATTGAGTGGAGCGGGTATAAATTTAATGTATTGAAACTGTTTCTGTTTCACTTATAGGGTATTGTAATTTGTTGGTGTTTGTGCTTCAAATGGTATGTGGGGTGATGGATGGATTAGGGCTTTACGTCCTGTATTTCTGCACCTCATGGGCTAATTAGGACAGACAGGGACCAAGGCAATGAGATGATGGATGAAACAGCCATCCAGCTTAGGCTCAGCCGAGAATTGAACCCGGGACCCAGTGGTTGGAAGCCCAGAGCGCTACCACTGAGCTAGGCCCCCACCCTGCTTCAAATAGTAGAAAACTACATTAAGTTGTAAAAGCTCAGTGTAGCTTTGGTCTGTACTGAATACAGCAATATTGTAGCTTGTAGAGAGATAAATGTGAGAAAGTATGATAAAGGAGAGGTGTGATAAGTTACTGCTATTGGACAAAAGCCAGTGGGTGTGATAAAGTAGCGTACATGTGGTATCTGTGACCAGAAATCCCACTTCTTATATTAAATGTAATATGCATAGTGTGAAAGGGACACCTGGAGTGACAAAAGGATATGCTAAGTCAGCTTGATCCACAGTGTGGAGTTCTTTGAATTATGGCAAATAAATGTATTGTATGGGTTGCAGAAGCTTAGCTTGTGTGACCAGCAAGTTAGGCTGATATACACATATGTACACTCACAATTTACTGTTTAATCCTGATTCTACTGCATAATTGTAGCTGAGTAAATTCAGAATTGTATTTTCCATTTGTTTTTTTATGACTTCTATAATTGGCTGGATCTGGTTCAGAATTTAGGCACCAGTTGTCAGTTTCACTCATGCTAGAAACTCTAACCCTTTGATAGGACGCCAATAATTAATGTGGAGACAAACTACAAGCTCCAAGAAATTGCTGTTGGCAGAGTACTTTAGCTGAACAAGATCAAACACTTAAAAGTGATGAATTATTGCCAACTACTACATTGCAAGCTGCTCATTCATGCATGGCATCTACTGTTAGACACTTGTGATAGCAAAGAAAGCATTATGATGATGAAAGGATGCTCTCGTTACATCAGAGGAGCTTCTTATGAATGTCACACTACATTACCTCTTCTTGTCAGTAATTAACCATTGATCTTGCTACAGCTTGGCTCCACTTAAGTCTTAACCACAGCCAGGTCGCAGTTAATTTAAAGACAGATGGCAGTGGATCCCATTAACTGACCTTGCCTCATCAAAATAACAAGACACACTGCACACTGGGCATTCTGGTCAGCCCCACAGAACTGACCAGGGTCCAGAGGTATTAGCCACTGGTCATTGCATCACTGGTAGCAGTGAATGTGATTAGCAGAGGTGAATGCCATACTCAAGGACTCTTATACGCTTCATTTAGGTTGTAACAGCTGGTGTTCTGAGAACAGGGGCTTAGCTGAGTGGTGGTGTGCTGGGCTGCCAACTACTGGGTCCTGTATTCGAATTCAGCCTATTTTGGAAGGTTGCTTTATCATGATCAACCCTGTTGCAAAAATATGGGACTTAAAGCCCGTCTCACCCACCACCATCTGTTGCACTGAGCTGATTCCTAGTTTGCAAGTACCATCTTTACTGAAATATTCTCGCAGTTGTACTGAGATTCTGAGATATTATTGTGTCAAAAACAATATTGCCACACTGCCAATAGACTCAATACCCTGTACTGAGACAAAAATGCTATGTTTTCGATTTTATACTACAACAGTTTGAAGTTTGTAGTTAATATATTTCATTTACATTTTCTCAGTTATTTCATCTCTGTTGTTTTCCTGTTTTTCATTAGTAAGCACAAAAACCTGTATCCCCTATTTCTCAAGGGAATGTTAATTAAGTAGTGCTATACATAGATTTATTGTCACTGAATGTAAATTTCATATTATGTTCTTGGTTTAAAGTATCATTGTTAGATGTAGCCAATGTCTCAGTACTAAAGTTCTCTGTTTTGAGTTTACGGAAACAGTTTAACCATCATGCGCGATAATAACATCTGCAAGCTGTTTTAGTATAACTAAACAGTACCACTGCAATGATGCCGCATCTGCCTAAACTCAGTTAACAAGAACTAATGAACTTGGCTGGCTTTCGTAATGATCCTCTCCCCGACATTTAATTTGCTCTGGTGTAATTCAAACAGCCGCCGCTGTCATTTACAGTCTGTGATGCTCCGCATTAACTCCAGTGGGATTAACACCAGTCTGATCTCTATATGTCTTCGAAGTGATTGGAGTTTCAGAGTTGGGAAAGAACAATAAAATGGCTTCAGGAACTCTATGTATGCCTTGAAAGTGTTCATTGGAAGTGGTGACAGATGGAAGCTTCTCAAACTGGGGTGTAGTCAAGCCATAAACTCTTGTTTCTCTGCCGATATCCTCTGATTCCTGAGAAGAATGAAATCAAAACATGGATAGTTGTCTTGTGGAATGAGATTAGCAGCCAATGAGAGTTAATACCATGTCGTATATTAATTTGTTGTGCCACAATGCATATGGTTAACTTTTCTCATTTTAGTTGTTGTTGTTTATTTTTGTCTTGTTGATTCTACAGGCTATCTTATCGTATCTCGTCTCGTCTCATCTTGTCTTATCTTATCCAAGCTACTGGATATGGCTATTTCATTCTCGTGGTCTCAGTGTCTTCGTGTTATATTGTGATAAACTAATAACCATCAAAAATGTTGCACTGCAGTGTTGTGCAATCACCTAAGAGTTTTAAAGTTTCAAACTTTTTAACTTGCTGTTTGAACTTTGTGAAATTGCTGAAGGAGAAAGTTGGTCCTCAGATCCATATTTAAAAAAAAAAGCATTTAAATGAAGTTGCTGAATTTTAATTGGTGTTATGCTTTGGAGGAAAATCACATTGTCAAGCAGGTGGATATGAATGGCATGTACACTAGAATCTTAACACCAATTTACCTAATAAAAAGCCTCAACATTTCTATCCTGTCAATGCATTCGCTACACATTTGATTGGTCAGTAACCTTATCATATGGCTGGTTGCTCAACTTTAAGAGCTGATTTATTCTGGACCTCAGTTGAAAGATGTAAGTACGTACTGCACTGGAGTAAAAATATGGTTTTCTGGCAAGATTTTAAGGTGGTGATAAGCAGCTTTTAAAAGCAGGTGTACAATATAATCAAAAGAATGCATTAAGATGTCCCCTTGACCGGTTGAGCACTGTTGAGGCAATCTCATCCTAAATGACATCGTAAGAATCGAGGTAGCGCACTCTTGAGACCCCGCAATTAAACTAACGCCCTCGACTCTCTTCACCAAACACGTGATGTTTTCGGTTCTGATGGGCTCAGATTCCGGTCACATGACTCAGGTTATCCCATAATGCACTGCGTTATTACTGCAGTTGGCCCTAATATGACCTGATATGGTCATAAAATGTTTCCTCTCAATTTCGGATTATGCATTGATAATGTAGACAAGGCGTGGGATAAGAACAGGTGTATTCTGTCTGACTCGGCTTCATAGGAAGCATAATCCATTCGTCTACTTTAGCCTAGATATGCCTGTAGGCTATATTGTCTGGTAGTTTGTCAGTTCCTGTATTGGAGATTGTATTGTGTTGTATATTGTCTGTGCTATGATGCCATTATTCGTCCTTGATTAGACTGTACTGTTCCGTATGTTGAAGGATATGGAAGAGTACTTCCTATTCTAAATGCGATAGCCCAAGACCTATGATTTTCCATGAGGAAGATCTATGAAACGTTAGTTCAGTGATAAATGGCACTCTGAGGACCTTATTATTACTGAGAACAGATTCTTTGTATCATTTATCTGTTAGAGGGGTATATACTCTTGATGGCATTGAGAGCGACTCGCATTTGTTTTGCCTATGAGTTCCTCAAGTTAGAGGATCACAGGCCATCAACCCAAATTACAGTTTATGCCTCTATTTTACCTTAGGTTTACCTGTTTGTCAAATAATTCACCGGGGACCTCTGACATACTGATGTGTCTGTATAAGATGGACCTGAGGTGGTTAGCTGAGCTGGAGGCATGCTGAGATTAGCTTGATGTACAACTACCACAAAGGGCCACTGGTCTTATGGTTATTTAGTGAAAGGTGTTGCCTTCTAATAGGGTTGCTGTCTGATGTCATTGATGCATTGTATTACCCGGAATGTGTGAATTCAAGATAATGAACAAAACCTTGGAGTTGTTGCATTTAAGAGAATAAATAGCTTGGGGCAATACCGATGTTAAGGTTCAAACTTGAGTTGAATGATGTCAATTTTACGAGATTACATTGGGCTATTCTTGTCTCACAAGTTGACATTCCTATTGATAAGATATATTAAAAAAAGGATATGAAGTCCATGATTGTTTTTTGCTAATTCTTGCTTTATTTCTGTTTCTTTCAGGTGAGTCCAATTATTCTTTTCTCGTGCAATTGATAAACAGCTTTTATAGAATAGTCTGATTTGATTTATCGCAGTGCAGACCATCGTGTCATTTGCCATGTGAAACAAAGCTACTTGTGTTGCAATTTAATCACTATATGACATCTTGGCAGCATTGCTTGCTACTCTAAATAGAAATTGTGATAGCGAGCCAAATGCCACCTGGCATAGTGTCTGTAAGACTGGCTCAGATGCCGGAAATTAAGGGGGAACTAACCCCTTGAGCACTTTACATCTCAGACATTAGCGTGGGTCCATAGAAACACATCCACGCTATGCATAATTTGTATATATGCACTGGTAATGAAATATCCTGCATTTATTTGCGATGTTTTGCACTGACCGGAAATACGTCACTGTTGTACTATAGATCTCAGCCAAGTATTCTGGAGGCTCAGCATTGCAATTCAACTGGTGAGAACAACTGTCAACAACAGTTTTAGATGCAGTTAATTGCACTTTCAGAGCAGTTCTTACTAAGGTGTCAAGTAATTGCCATTGAACTATTGACAATGCAATTAGAGATAGAGAGAGAGAATTTATTAGACCAAATTAAATAAACAAACAAAAGTGCAAATTACAAGGAACACCAATAAGCAGTAAATAAATAAAATAAAAAAAAGGTCAAAATACATAATCTCTTTACCTTTGGTCAGGAGACATCCACTAATAGAGTTCTTATTTTAAAAAACGCTGACGTGGATGCCCCTAAAATCATATTTAAAAAAAATATATATACTATTTAATAAAATAAAAATAAAAAAATTAATAAAATACATATATATGTAAATAACAAGATCTAAATAATAATGATGGGATGAAAATTAAAGTATGGCAAACAAATTGCAAATTTAATAAAAAGTTTACAACAGCGATCAGTTCTTAATTGTGATTGTGACATCAAATATATTTCGTGTATGAATGTACTGGGTGGTACTGGATGGTCTCACAGATTTCAAAGCAGCCAGCAAGATTGACAATATAAAATTATCAGAGAAACAGCTATCAATTATCCTGCTATGTAATACAACTACTGAATGTTTGGATAACTGAGTACTAATTAAATTAATTTTTAGTAATTTAGAGCAGTTTACATTGTATTAGATTTCAGCATTGTATGCATACACGAAAAATGTATTATGTTGCCAAATAAATCTATAGATCTATCATTCGTCCACTGTTTATAAGTGAAGCTTTAAAAAAAAAATAGTATATTGGACTAAGTTTTGTTGAAAATGAGTTTTTGATATTATATTTTATTTTAAACTGGTAGGCCTATATTAAATGTATCTAGCAATGCAACCAACATACAATTGAAATAAGCACAATTTGGTAATTAATATATATTAATCTTGGTAAAGGAGATGATGCCCTTAAAACATCCCCACTAACACTATATTCACTAAATATAGATACTATGAAATATATTTATACTATAAATAATACTGCACACTGCGCCTAAATATTATGTAAAATATTTTATTTACAAAGCAAAGCAGTATTCCAATTCTGTTCTCTTGCAAAAATATGGTCAGAAATATAGTGATACAAAATATTATTTGCCCATGCACATTTATATATTCTTAGATACAAATTGCTCATTGCAATCAATGTAATAATTATGCTGTATTCCCAAAAAATTGCAAATAACACCCTTTATGTTGTTGTTCTATCTGTTCTTGTTATAATTGCAATGAACAGTAACGGCTTGTAATCAACAGGATTGAATTGATTCATATGGCTGAATGCATATATGGCCTAGCTGTTCTTGACTTAGGACATAAGTGACGTCACTGTCTTGTGTGCCATGTGCAATAATGGCAGCCCCCAGCATGTTGGCGGTTGGTGCAAATTGCACTTTTAATTGGCTTGAAATCATATCAAACCAGAGTTTAAGTCATTTCCTTTCACTGCAATATATTATTTAACATCTAATTTAACTTTTGAAATTAACTTACAAACCTCCATTAGTTCCCCTTTAACTTAGAGTGACAGGGAATGCATATTCATTAGTAGAGCCAGTGTCAGGTTCGCCAAATGGTGTGCCACAGGGTTTAGTTCTGTCTCCTGCGTATCAGGCTGTATAGTAATTAATAAAAATATATGTTACACAGGAGATGTCTTGAGTGCAGATTCGCAGGTATTTATTGGTGGATGGAGTTTTAAATTACAGCAGGGAGAATACTATTTAATTAGGACGTTGAGTTGTGTGATTGCAAGGAAATGTTTGATGGCATAGCGGGCTTAGGCTTGTGTGATTGAGATGATGATTGCTTGGGCTTATCCTTAGAGACTAAAGACTGTGAACATTGCCACATGCAGTTGTTTGATAAGAGCGATGCAAACTGTAAAGTGATTGTAGCAAACAGAACTTGATTTTGACATTGTACTGTGTTTCTGCTTTGTTTGTCTTTTCTTCAGCAGCTGGAAAGAGCAAGATGCCTGTCTCTAATTTCCTGCAATGGCGGTGATGCTTTGATGTAGATGGTCCTCCGCATTGTGATTACAAGCACCGAACGTGTCTGGAAACAGTATTTTGCTCTTGATGCTGTCACACGCGGTGTGAAATCATCTTAAGTATGCCCATTGATGTTGTGTGGGGAAGACTTACAGCAGTAGATGGCTGGGACGTGTTGCCAAGAAAATAGCCGAAGTGCAATATAACGCTGCCTTACAGTCATCTGCTGATGAAGATTTTCATCCAAATGAATTATTGGATATTTGACTTACAAATTTGATTATTGCCACTATCATGACTATTGCCACTCTTCACCCACATAGAGGCTGGAGAAGACCACATATTATACACACAGAAACTATCTGATAGAAAGAAAGCGGATTAATTCTGCATCTGTGAACTGACTCAGTCTGTCTAGCATCAGATTGGGTACTTGTGAAGGTGTCCTAAAATGATTGTACACATGGACACTGTATAATACTCCATAAGTGTAGATTCAGTGGCTGGGTTCAGACGTGTGTTGGGCTGTATAGCAGCTGTGCTTTAAGTGCAATGACACTGCTCCAACCTTCAGGACAGATCAGGAAGGACTTTTCAATAAGAGCGGTGAGGCTCTAAAACCTTCCAGCTTTGATGGTGTCACATCATGGTGGTCATCCAGACTGACCGGTCCTTGAATGAATGACCGGAAAGGACATAACGCCAAAGCCCTTGTGGTCAAAACTTGAGTGGTCAGAGGACACGAATTACTGCCTCTTTTGAAGCCTTGGAAAGTAGGTTTGATTGTATGAAGTATTGCTGGGCAATCAAATGCTTTAAAATTGACAGCTGCTGCACTCATGCATTCTAATTAAATTAAAAATTGTAGTACTTGACATAAATTATATCTTTATGCTGCTTCTATATATCTCGTCTTCAAATACCATCTTACAAAATTGATCCTAGTTGCATTTTTTTTTGGTAATACTGTAGTTCAAGTATGCCTTACATGGCTTACAATATGTGGTGGCTTTCGTGTATAGTCATACTGGTGGTAGCGTCATCGTGAATTCAACATGGTTGCAACATATTCTAAATATGAAATGTGAATGTTCCTCGATTTGTTTGTCTGGGCTTCTTTTGTGTTACAAAAAAAGTTAGTATTGTTGATGCTCCTGCTTTTTTCTGCGTTAACCCAGCGCAGTTTTCAAGTAGCCCCATCCATCTGTGCCAGACTTGTCTGAAACTTGGAACTCCGCTAAACAACACCAGTGTGTCATTGTAAAACCTGTGGGAGATATAAGTCTGGTGGGGCTGCTCCTCAGGGCTTGCTTGTGATAGATTGTTTTTCGGAAATGCTAAGCAAAATCCAGAGGGCTAATCAAGAGCTGCAGGCTATTTTTGCTCTCTACGAGCGCTTTTAAAGTGTTACCATATAAATCATGCATAGGTGGTGCAGAAGAGAGCTGTTGAAGATTCAGGATGCAAAGCTGCATATTTATGTGTGCTCCTCATTTACAACTGGGGTTGGTGTGACTACACTAAAGCTACCATTTCCAGGATGTTGTTTCACGGGTTAAGAGAGTATATAATATATTCATTACTATGATGCTGCAAATGTATTGAGGTTTTACTCAGAGATAGACAAATAAAAGTCATTGCACTATGTAGAACGATGGTCAGTTGGGAACCAATCATTTTGGTTATTGCCTTGGCATTATCACATTTAATATGGCCATAGCTTAATTATCATGTGATGCTTCTCCCGCATCCGATCATTGCATAAGAAGGGAAATGCTCGATAAAGCAAATCAGTGTTCAAAGTATATTTGCATATAACTCGCTTCTCTCTGTGTCAGAGACATTTATACATTTATATGTTCATTGACACTCGAGGGCATTTCAGAAAGTTTTCTGAAAAAGCTCAACTTTTCATGACATTGTCTTAGGCAATTCAATTTGTTCTGTGGCTCACAGCAATCATTTGATCATGCGCTTCCAAAAGGTTGCTGAGACAAAAAGCATCTTAGATCACCCGAGGCATTACATTTGTTTCAGGATGACACTGCATGAAATGTTCCCGGTCTATTTCAAAGGCGGCAGCATTAGCTGCCGACTTTGTATTCATCAGTCTTCGGAAGCCAGTGTAACAAGGCATTGTATCCGCTTTTACAATTAGGTCGGCGGCAAATTTAAAAAAAGTTTGTTAAGTCAATGGGCACGAAACAATAGTGTCTGTGCCGCGATTCACGCCACTACAGACTTAGCGTTTTGTCAGCAGGCAGTCAACGACTTGCTTCAGAGCTGTATACTTTTGGGTAGCATTTCGTCCAGTAGAAGTTGGTACAAATCGCCGGTGAAAAGATGCATTTTTCACGCTGTGCATCTCAGATGAACAAGATGGCGAACCCCACGGAAATGACCGAAGTTTGTTGTATGGCTTCGTGCCTGTTCGAACAAGAGGCCCCCCGGTGGGGAATTCTCACAGTGTCTTAGCGTTGATTGCTCGTTCTATTTTGAAAACCCACTGGGGGCCTGTTTTCTTACTTTAATGTGTTCGCGCATGCGCAGTGACGTGTCTAGTCGGCTATGTAGGTCAACGCTCAAGTTGGTGTTGTCAGGCAATTTAAAGACCGAGCTGCAGCAGGTCGAACTTGCCACCGCAAAGCAATAAAATGCTGATTGGTTGGTTACTGGACACTGGGCAGTTAGCCACGCCTTATGCAATAGCTTGTAAGGGGGTCTGTCAAGCCACCCCCCTCTGGCAATGCTTGGTTGAGCAGGGTTTGTTTACACTGAAATGCAATTGCCTTGTCTTATACTCATATCTGATTGCTATTATATTACAGAACACATTCAACTATACATACATAAACAGATTACAAAGCATTGTCTCAGTCATGAATGTTACTGTCAAATTACACACAGACTGGGGTTTTGTATGAAGTGACCAATTCTGTGTGCCCTTTGTTAGGATATTCAAAGAGGCTCTAATATAGCCATGCTATCTATAAACAGTCATATCAGAAGAATAATTCACATTGCATCATCATAAAAATATTCAAATTGGACTCCAGATTATTTAGGCAATCATGCAGTTGACACATGTTAACTAAGTTGTAATTAGACAGTCAGTCAGTCTTTTAAAGTTGTATCTGAGAGCAGTGTACACCAAGCCCTATTCTGACAATTATATATTTGCTGTCATATAGATATATTAAAGTCAGCTCAATACTTGTGCATATACATTGGAATTACCATAGAGGGATCACAATGTCGTACCAATGAAAAGATAAGGCTATATGCTATGAACGATTTTTTTTATTTATTTGTACAAATTTTTGCATCATTGTATGAAATTGCCCTTCAGATCTATTATGTCATTAGAGGCATTTCACCCCCAACTACATGTAATTGCACCTGTAGCCATGTGGTTTCCATGCAGATGAACCCTATTTTTTAGAAGTCATTAAGCTAAGGAGGGTTGTTGTACCATGGTAACAGCTCATCGAAATGTTATTAGGGCCTGTCAATCAAATTTCGTAAGATGTGTCCATAATTCTGTATATAATTCATAATATATCCACTTATACACAAAATATAACTGAGAGAGTGACATAATTCGTTTCTGCATAAATTTGTGAATATGCAGATACCAAATTCATATGGTTTTATTGTAATGTGTATTGTTGAGATTAGGAAATTGTGTGAAATATTCAGAGATGTTTCCCCTCTGAGGGGTTGGAACCAAATGAGGCCTCTTGGCTGGTGTCCCCTTTTATAGTCGTGGCTCGGTCTTTAAAGGTATGTTTTCAGTATAATTTTCCAGTTTCGACAGTGTCTGCATACCATTTTTCTTCAGAAATTAATTCTCTGACGTTCTGGCTTGCATTCAATGTATAATTTGTGAAGATTGATCAGCTTTTGACGAAGTTATGCGCTCCTGTCGTCGTGGTTAGCGAACGTTCGCTTTGATAATATCAACTGTCAAATGGTACGGACGTCGAACATGTATACAACAGTCCCCCCGCCGCCTTTGTTGCACATCTTATGTGCTCTAGTACAAATTGCATGGTTTAGAAATCTGGTAGCTGTCTGGGCGAGTTTCTGTGACAATTAGCATCCAGATAATCTCAACGATTCCTGTATTTAGATCACTGTAAAACATGATAATTATCCGTATTGGTTAAAATATATCCACGCTTTGCTTTTGAAAGTAGGAAGTTATTTTACAGTTTGGCGACAGGCTGTTTCTAATTTTGGCCTCAGAGGTGAAGGGAAGAGGAGAAAAACAATGCAATATTTTAAACCTCAAGAATCATGATATATGACTTGGCGTCAGGGCAGCACTGCATTGTTATTTTCTGACATATCGGGTGGATTTTTCAACGTAAGTGATGCCAAATTTTGCCTCGTATGCAAAGGAGCATAATGCATGGGTTCTGGGAACTACGTCGAGCATATTCACTAGAAACTGATATTGAGTAATGTGATATATCAATGCGCTGAAGGTGTGATAAATAGAAGGAAATGTGATAAAGAGAAGGAAATGTGATAAATGATATAAGGTGTGATAAATACCCTTATAGAGCTTGTTTATCTCCCTAATGAAATATTTATTCATTGGCTGAATAAATATAGCCAATGGAGAAAACCAATGGAGTGACAAAAGGATATGATAGCTTATGGAGATCTTTGTTTAGCCGCCTTGATTCTCAGGATGTGGCGCTCTCATGGGGTGCTTTCCTTGTTGTCATCATACCGGAGATTTCTAGGATTAGCTGATGTCTTGGAAGTCTATATAAGAAACCTTGTATACCTTGAAGTATTTCATTTGCTGGGATCCGGCAACTAGACAGTAGTACCCTTGCTTGTGTTAAGCACTGAGATTGGGTTTCAATGAGTTTTTCCTGTGATTTAAAGTTATCCTTTAGCTTTGCTGCTCGGGTAATGAAAACAACTACTTTTCCGGCAGTGAAGGTTTTCATCAATTTTTTATTGATTTAAAGCTTAGGATTGATGTATTTATATTATATTTCTAAGTAGTATGATTGATTGCGGAAATATTGTAGTTCTTTATTTGATATGATATTTGTTTCTTTGTTGGAGATATTGGTAAAGCTTAATCATGAAAGTTTTTGTGGTTTACAATTTCTAATGAAACGCTGTAAATTTTTCAAGTTTGAGCACCTTATTAACTGCCATGTCCTTCTGCTCTTGCATATGGATCAAGTGTAACCTCCTGCAACTTCTTTCTCGTTAGCAGTTAATTGAGAGGCAGGTGCTAGTAGATTGCATTAACTGACCTTGGCTCATCAAAATAACAGGACACACTGCCCACTGGGTAGTCTGGTCAGCCCCACAGAACTGACCGGTGTCTAGAGGTATAAGTCACTGGTCACTTTGCATCACAGGTGGCAATGAATGTGATTAGCGGGTGTGAATGCCATATTCTCCCCATATTCTTGATTTACGTTGGTTCCCCGACCTCCTGTTGATCTATAATGGTGCTGCTGAGGTTGAAAGTGTCTTTTATGTAGTAATTCTTTATTGTATGGGGTAATGTGTGGAAACTGGGACGGTTGGGTTTTGACCGTATTAAATCATTTTTGGCCGTTAGTCCAGTGTAAGAGATAGTTGGTCATGCATGGTTTATGTTTGCAGAAGCAATTTTCTTGGTAGCTAGGCTAAGTTAAAGGCTGTGAGAGAATAGTTTGTTTTTATTGTGTATATTCAGGTTCTGCTAAGATTGGTTAAGGAGGTACATTTTGCTCCTTGACATACACCTTTGTCAACGTTTATTGTATTTTGCATCACTATGTATCGTGGTATACATATACAGGTTCAAATATATTTTAATCATCATGCTATGGTTTTAAAAATCAACATCTATGTTATGTTGCCATGACGTCAAGTGTTTCAGTACTACGTAGCATTAACTGATGCTATTGTTAAGGCTGCATCTGCCTAAACTCAGTTAACAAGAACTAATGAACTTGGCTGGCTTTCGTAATGAGTTTCTCGCCTGACATTAAATTTTGCTCTGGTGTAATTCAACCAGTCGCCGCTGTCATTTACAATCTGAGATATACAGAGAATGTCAGTGAATATATAACATGTAATTCATATCATCACTGCATATGTTAGATTTGTTTTTGGGAGGCATTTAATGTGATCAGTCATCTTCAATTAATATATGGTGCTTTATGCTATATCTGTTTGGGACTGGGATTTATATCTACATTCACTTTTTTCCCGCTTTTGCTTTTCCAATACTATGTAACACACCAGACAATTTGTTACTTTTTTCGAAAAATTCCAAAATATGTTGTATTATTAATGACTTTTCAGGGCGAGTACTTCTGACATATAAAAAAATTTCCTTCCTCGCCAAGATGAATGAACATGGCTAGTTATCCTTATTGTTTTGTAGTTTTTCCAGGAAGTTTCACATTTTTTAGCCAAGCAGACAACTGAATAAAAATGAAGTTTCACTTCAGAGGTCAATATTTATATTGTTATGACAGGAACAAACAATTTATCCTTCCCTGAACTTCTTGTTGTGACTGTGGTTGCCATTAATAACATGAACAGTTTGCACCTGACGTAGATCAACAACATCCTGATCAATAACCTTGCACTCAAGTGTTACGTAACTGTGCAAAAAATCTGTGGGTGAAAAATAACCTGGCAAAGAGTGGAGCCTCACTTGGCTGTCTGTTTCATCCATCCTCTTATTGCCATAGTCCCTGCCTGTCCTAATGAGTCCAACAGGTGCAGAAATACAGGATCTAATGTTTATGTAATTTTGTATGTGATCTTTTGTCGTCAAATTAAATGTTCTGAGTAAGCTTCAGACCAGAACACTGGTAGAATGTTACCAGTTTGAAAGATGAGTCTACCTAAGTTCATGGGCCATTTGGTTTGGTTGTTGTATTTGTCAATCTGTATCTGTCTGCCTGTTACTTGACACAGTCTACTGATGGACTATATCGTCAGGACACTGTTTGCAACAATGCAAACAAGAAATAGGATAGAATAAAAGAGGATAAGAGTGTGGTAAATTAGTCTCTTGAGCACTCTTATTACAATTATGTCTAGTGAATTGATTGATTGACAGATTGGAAGGTGTTTGTGCTGCTCATGTATCCATCCTGTACGCACTTATTCTCTGCCAAGTAGATCAGGAAAGCATATTCCAGACCTAGCCAAGATACCGCTGATCCCCACTGCTGTTATGGACAAATCTGATAGGCGGAAGTATGCTGACAGTGCTGCCCTCAATTAGTGCGTGTCTTGAGACATGACCTTGACATCTGAAGGTAGGTCATTGAACTTGGCTGAGAGATGTAGTGCATTTGGAATACTGATGTGGGCTTCTGTATTGACAGCTTAATAAGAAGGCTAGGACGCAGGGAGGGTGAAAGAAAGGAGCATCATGCTGCATGGCCGTGTCTGAAGTAAAGTGCCCCTCAAGCTTAATTAGGATCATTACCATGACCTAGTTTTGATGCTGCTGGGGCCATTTTGTATCATGTAGTGCACATTAGTGTTTACATGTTTATAAGTGAGCTTCGCATTTGGAACCTTGTTTTGGGTAACTCGCATTGATGAAGTTAGTATGGAGCACTGCAGCATTGGTTGTCAATAATCAAATCTGTAGTGTGTAGCAATGTTTAATACCCATTATGTGTTTAGAGTTAGGATATGTCACAATAGGTGGACGTTGACATCACTAATTGACTAGGAAATCCAGCTGAGAGGCAGAGCACTCTTGATTCCAAAACGAACTCACTACCATCAGGTTAAATAATTAAAGTGCCTTATCTGCTGGACCAACCGCCAGTTTCCTTTGCTAACGTGTGTATATACTGTCTCCTACAAAGTAGAACTTGGCCAAACCTGCTCCTGTTGTTGTGAGTAAGCCATAAACTGTCCTTCCAGAACGACCTTGACCTTCCAGTCTGGTCACATGATTAATCTTGGATTATCCCATAATGCCTGAGGTTAATGACCTCACATGCTCATAAACTTGGTCCTACATGCTGTGTTGGCTTCATACCATGGCTTCACCGTGCAAACGAGTCATGGGAGTTGAGCAGATGGATCTGTGAGAGTGAGACTTTGCTGAATGGGACGAAGACTCATTCTTTTACTTAAGCCAGAGGTTTAGTCTCTTGTCTTGAGCTTGTTGGTAGTAAGCCATTGCTCTTGTCTGGACTTGTGTGTTGAGCTGCATACAGTACACACCCACTGTAAGAACAGCTCACTATTAAGACCATCTGTTTATTACAGCCAAATGCATTGACTTGGAAACTGATATCATTGACTTGGAAGCTAAACTCCAGATGATGTCATATGAACCCAGGGCTCCCATTGGCCAAGACAGTCCCTCAAAAAAATTATAGTCCCGGATTCACATGACATCATATGGAATTTAGCTTCCAAGTCTCTGAGTTTGGTTTCCAAGTCAATGAATGGATTTGGCTATAAAGCCAAATGCAATGAAGCCCAGTTCAGTTCACTTGGCAAGTGACTGCGCAACGTCACCACTGATATTTTTATTAATTCCTTTTCACCGATGTATAGATGGTCTTTAGTTTGAAGCCATTTATGGGCACTTATTGGCCTTTTGCAAAAAATTTCGACTTTCACTTGCTTTTTGTTGAAACTGGATTGGGCTGCAATTCCTTGCATTGTGCTGTGAGGCCAATTGTCAATTAATTCATCATTTATTTTACCTTAAAATCAAGGCCCTTGTCATAACGTCCAGTTGGATGGTACCAACAGTCGTCTTCATAAATTGAAGGTCGACTGTAAAATATTGCTTTGTATGGATGAAGTGATTCTCTCACCTTGGTCCATGTTTGTGATTTGTCTTAGTGGGGATTTCCTAATAGAACTGTGTCCAAGGATATCTGCAGAATACAGAATGTGTGATAAATAGAGAAGTCATTTCTCCAATAATCTTCAGACTGTTGTAAGGCCACAATCCACTGTATCGTGTAATCTAAGTGACTAGAGCGCTAAACTGAATCAAATATATTGTTACCTGCTTCATGTATACGGAAGGCGTGTGTTTCTAACTATCAGGCTCATGACCAAGCTATTTGGTGAGCAACTTCCTTCCCCCTTTTCTGTTTTACTAACACAACCAACCTGTTGAGGAAATATTGTACATTAATTTGTCTGCAATCCACGATAAATAAATGTACATTGTAGATACAATGTAAAAATGTCCTTGCGTTTCAACCTCAGTAATTACCCATAATTATATTGTGGATTGCTATGTCATGCATGGATCTGAACTATTTCAGATTAGAATGATGTATAAAGATTCCATTGTAATAAGGTTTGGTGTATTGGGAGACTGGTTAATGACTTTTTAAAGGCTTTATACCATGCTAGGTGATAACTAACCTGTTTATATATCATCGGATAATATGTTGCCATTACCCCATGAGCTTTATATGCATCATCTCCTTTTTTGCTTTGATTCCTGACATGCAAATCCCTAATCCGCTTTTTTGTATATTACCTGCAGCATTTGTCTGCAGCTTGCAGGAGTCTGATTATCACTGCAGGAGATACTGCAGCTTAAGCCTTACTCTGGGTGAATGGGATTAGCCTATAATGGCCCCTTTAGTACCAGTCCATCCTGTAGTTCAATTCCTCCAAAGGTTGCCTCAGTGGCTTGAGCAGCTTATTCGGTCACTTCATCGGCTAAAGAGGTCTGTGAAAAGAGTCTTGGATCAATCAAGTTTGAGTCAAATGAATGTTATTTGTACTGGGAGCAAGAATTTGAAGTCTATCCAGTGCATTCCATTGTATCAATAATGCTATAAATGTTCTATTGTCAACACTCAACAAATAAAGCTGCTATGCATGTTTATTTTTGATTGCTGTGTGATAAATGTGTATTTTTAACTAATTGAAGGTTCTAATTCTTGTTTCTATTTCATTGCAGGTGAGTGCCATTAATTTACCTATTTCAAGAGGTTCATAAACGTGAAACAGGTTCAGATAAGTCAAACTTGATTTTCCTGGGTCAGAGAGATGTCTTATTTGTACCTGCTAATATGGTGGTATGATTAACTAGCAAGAATACATTATAATATGTACATTGTCAATTACCATATAGCTACATGAGGATGCAGGGCCTGAAAGCACAATGGAACGCAACAAAATGCCAGCCGGTGTGTCAATAAGACTTGCTCAGGTGCCGGAAATTAACTTGGACTGACAGGCAATACAGTTCGAGCCAGTGTCAGGTTCGCCAAATGGTGTGCCACAAGGGTTATTTCTGCCTCCTGTGTCTAATTGCTTTGTAGCAAGCTTGGGGCTATATATGGTGAACTTCTGGTTTTTAATTCTGTCTTGCCTAAAGTGTAGTAGGCGTTTTAGGATGATTAGTAGTTTTTTTCATTACAATTGAGAAACTAGTGGAAAGGAATTTAGTACAAAGAATGTATCATATAGAACTTGTCAATCGTGGAAAAGTGGACGTTTAAGATTATGCATTCTGGGGTTCACCAGGAGATATGAATAGGTGCTGTATTATTGTAATATACATCCAGCATCTTGGGATATGTGTTCTTTCTGCTGAAAAATTCTGCACCTTTAGTTGTACAAGATTTGATGCTTTTCAAACTAGTGTCATTTATAATGATTAAAGTTATATGTAGGATGTGTCCACTGTCCAGGCAGAGAAAATTCTTGTGTTACGAAAGGACATCCATGGTTCTTGATGGTGTGTAGGCTGTAGTCTGTTTTTAGTGGTTACCACTCCAGATTGTTTGTGAAGAAATCAAGCAAAGACAAATTGCTGGGTTAGCCAATAACATGTGTTAGCCTTTCTCTGCTCTTGGATCTTTAATTGTTAAACTGGTGTTTCTGTGCTGGTGATCATCAATTATTTTCAAAGACGCTAATACATTTGTATTATCTTTTGATGTGTCAACGACATTGAAAATATTGTGATTGATCTAGTTTCATAATTATGTCATAACATAGACCAATGTAATCTGGAGAATAATCGCAAGAGTACTGCAAACAGAACATGAAGCAGATTGGTAGCACTTCACCTAAATATGTTGCCACTCGACCTAAAATGTCTGTAGTGTCAATATTATTATCAACAGATCTGTTTTATAAATATGATTTTTGCAGTTGTGTAATGCAAAGGTAATTACAAAGTGAAATAAAATGTGAGAAAAATGTCAGTTGGAAAGAATTTGTAACACTGCAGAGTTCTGCTTTTATTGAGCACAAAAACAGCATCTGTAACCGTTGTCCGGATATATCATTATATGGTCCAGGTATGTCGAATGGTGCTCTTGTGATTGAAATATGACACCTTAATAGACCTCCATTGCCGTGGTCCATCAGAAATCCATCAGATAGAGTTCCTAGTAATGGAGATCATTGCAAAGAACGGTTACCTACCCTGGCATGATGGGAAGAAACATACTGCTGCTTGGTAGCCACCATGGAAATGAGAGAACGTTGGTTGCACATGATGATAATTAAGTATGGTATTCACTTTTATTCACTTGAAGAATGAAGGTTAAGTTCCCTTGGTGACTCATACTGGCATTCATGGCCTGGTTTTGTTATGAGTCATCATGGCATAGAAAAACTACAATTGTTCAGCTAGGAGTGTGACTCATCAATGCAGTTTTTAGCAGAAGAAAGCGGCAAGAAAAGTTTTCATATCAATTCTACTAACTGCAACTAGAGTTCGGTAGTGTGCCTTCTAATTGTATTTTCTAACTTTAATGATCGCCATCTATATAAGACATGTAATAGATAAGAATCTAGCAACATTAAAAACACAGGCTGCGCGGCAGCAAACCCTCAGCGAATGGCCACATAGTACACAAAGCACCATCAATCTACATTGTTCAAAACCTCTCTTAAACAAATTTATGTAGTTCAGCAACCAGATGTACTATCTTTTTATATATTCTTGTCCATCCAAGATTGATAATTTTAAACAAATTTCAAATCAATAGGAAGCACACAGGGCAATCTCAGATGGTGTTTCTTACAGCAGTGTGAAATGTTTTTGGAGCAACTAGTGCATTAGTGTTAGAGTTCTGCTCTGGAAACGAAAGTTTCATGCCCGCCCGCCCAGGGATAGACATGTATTTTCAAACTAATGCTTGGATACTGTAGAATTAAATTGTATTGTTTACTCCCTTTGGGAAAAGAACAAACTCAGGAACCTCAGGGCTTTATAACTAACTGTAAGGATGCCTTGACAGTCTGCTGCCAGTGGCAATTGCTGAAAGTATGGACTACCCTATGACTCATTTACCTTTTGTGTAGCTTTATTTCAGTTAATTTACATATATTAATTTTTTTCATAGCTCTGAACTTTTAAGATATCCTTCTGTACTTTGTTCTGTGAATCCACAGCAATCTGTTGTGCCCTACAAATATGGCCCTACCCAATTAGGTTAGAAATTCCAGAAGTAGAGGAGGTCTGAATGACTGTATTGTGTCATTGTATAACATGTGGGAGCAGCTGGGTGGGTATGCTGCCCCATGGGGCTTACCTATTGTATTTCTGAATTGCTGGGCAAAATCCAGAGGGCTAATCAAGAGCTACTGGCTGTGTTTGCACCATACTTGCTGTGGTCAAGTGTTCCCATATAAATCATGCATAAGGGGCTTAGAAGGGGCCTACAACTGCAGGATACAACACTGCATGCTCATTGCTTCACCCACTAAACACCAGGTGGCCCTGTTGTTAAAAGCGCCGTTTTTGGTGCTAAAAAGCACTAAGGATAGTCTAATATTTTGTAATTTAAAAAAGCTCTTGAAATTGAGAGCTTGCTGTTCCAATAGTGTTTTTCTTATATGAGGTAGTGAATCGCTATGCCTGCTACAGAAACACTGAAAACTACAGGTTTACTTGAAATATATTTTGTTTTTGATACATAGCTAACTGTACAATTTGATTATTAAGGAATCAATAAGGATGTGTCAATTACTGCTGAAGTTTTTCTAAAAAGCAAGAAATATCTTCTGATTACTTTTCATGTTATTATCACCATGCCAGACTTCAGTATGTTTACTAAAAGCATTGATGCATTTTGGTTTGTCAAAACAAATTCAATGGCAGCTGCATATTGCCCTGTCCCTCTACATGCCATGGGCGTTTAGGTTACACCGGAAGTAGTTACTTGTGGCTACTGGACATGACTGTGTAATAACCAGAAATGCGTCATATCACGTGACATGGTTTCGGTCAGTTTATGCCTAGCTGTTTCTCAAATATTTTTCACTTATGACACACCAGAGATTTATGTTGGAGCACTTAAAAAACTTGCTGGTCTAAAAATAGTGGTTGCAATGCTTTCGCGCTGTTCAGCAGGCGAGTCTTTTGATGAATCGCCGTGTCTGATTGGCTGAGCGGCCGTTAAATTAATTGTTTTTTGATTCCGTGCTTCGACCACTTTAGTTTTATATAAGAAAACAAAAATCTTTGAACATAATGTGGATATGGCCGAAGCACGGATGCGATATCAGGTAAGGTTTTCTTAGTGTGGAGTATTCTTGGTTGGTTCGATTTCTTGCTTCATTGAGTATATAAAACTTTTATTGTGTTCATAGTAGTATTTACCTGACAAATTTCTACCTGTTCGATTTTTTTCCAATTGCTATCAGCAGTGGTTGAAAAATCAATCGAGTCTTGCAACATAAGCAATCTAGTTTCATTAAACAACTACGTTTTACAATATCTCCATGGTTTTACATAGAACATTATCTGACATTATCCTTACGTCACGTTTGACTTCTGAGGAATTTTAATCATCTCACATATGTGAGTCGCTGCCTTTGATCCTTTGGAAGTGAAGAAAATAAAGCATGCCTAGTTCAGAGCAAAAAAGTGGAAAGACAAGCCAAACAAGAATATTCTTTAAAAAAAAGAAAGAATAGATACCTGGTTGTGTATAGAGTGCTAGCAGCACTAGGCCTACAATGTAAACACTTTAATACACAGGGAAATCCTGCCAAAACGGTTTTAACTATCGCAAAAGCCCCCTCCCTGCCTACGCTGCTGCGTTGACCCGATATATTTTCAATCCTTAGAACATAGTATGATAGTTCTATAGAAATATGCCAAGTGCGCTTCCTTGGTTAATCGCTAGGGGGTCAATGCCTGCTGCTGGATGTTAGTGCCACCTAGCGTAAATGAAGCATAAGACTCATTTCTCAAGATCAAATTAATCATAGTGTAACATAACAGTTAGATGTGGTGAATAAATTGCTGACATTACTTATTGAACTAGTTCGCTGGTGAATGGTTCAACGCATTACTGAATAGCACCGTGTTTGTCTTTTTTTTGCCTTGTAACTTATTAATAGCAGTTGAAAGTTTGAAACCCCTCCAGTTTCTTGTTGATGCTTTTTTCCCAGTTTCCTGTTAAAGATTCTTGTTTCGTTTGCTGGCTAGTGTGATAGTGTGATAGAGAAACAATTAAACAAAAATTATCAGTTGTATGTATAATATATATATGGTATATGAATCAATTAATCAGACTTTCTCTACAAGAACTGATCCCTTTGTTTGATAATCCTCTTGGAATAAGGCTGATTAGTTTGGGCTGAGTTATGAGTCTGATGCAATGTTTAAGCTTAATTGGCAGCTGTCCCCAGGGCCTCAACACCTGTTAGTCTTAATGAGAAAACTCAGGTGAGGTGAGTGAGCCTTATATAAAGTCAAAATGAGACTGCCTCACCTGGTCATAATGTGCTGGCGTCTCCTGCATGTTGTACAATGCAAAATGAGTTAATATGTAAAATTAATAGTGATTATATTGTTGTCCTTCTTAATCTCTAAATTTGACTTCAATCATCATATGGAATCCTGAAGATCCGATATGAATTTTGAGTGATATAAAATTATCTGATCCCAAACTGAGGTACCATAGAATACCATTTTATATAAGATGGTCCTTATATGTATATGTACAAATTTATTTTATACTTATAGAAACTTCAAGACATGCTTATTTCAGAACTATAACCACTTTTGTCCTACCAGGTGAGCTAATGAGGGCCAAACATGGTGTTTTTAGCTATTTTAATTTAAAAATGGTTGCCGAGGTAAAAATGGCCTTAAACTTTGGTGCTCCACATTTCCATAATTAAAGCTTGAAATCAGACCAGAAATTATGATGGTGAGCTTCCTAATTTATTTATAGGTTTTATTTTTCACATATATAGGCCGGCCTGCTTTATGGTTTTTGTAGACACAGCCTCTTAACCTTTTTTTTTTTTTATATCAGAGTAAATACTTAGCAAATAGTTTTACAGATGATAGATACTCCATAGATCTAAGTTTTTACTGAGCACTTGATTTAGAGTTGAAAGCATTGTGACCCAATGGTGCAGGTTACCTGCAGCTCCCCTAGACTTGCTGGAAGCAAGAGCAGCCGACATTGCGCTCAATCATAAATCCCCGACTTTCGATTGATGAGGATCTAGAACAGACACACCCTTCAGCAAATCTCTCATCACCCCATCCGCGGATGCTGCTTCATAGACGTGAATTGCACGTGTGGGCAGACGTTGTGACGTCATTGTTTACCAAAATACCGTAGAGTGGCGTAACTGTCCGAAGTCTGGGCGATGAAAGCCGAATGATAAATGATCGGTGGAACATCAGAGGATTATTGTTGATTGACTCGAAAGGTCTTTAAATGTAAATCTGAGTTTTATTTTGCATTGCAGTGAGGGATTTCCCGGTACACCCAGTGCTTGCCGTCTGCACTGGCCAAAAATCAATACACTAGAACCCGTCTGCAATCAATTCGGAGCACATTCACGTGTCTGAATCATAGTTCTGGACCATTGTTCATGTTGTCAACTCTCGGTTGTGCATTATAATTACCAGAGTACATGTAAACTGTATAATTCAGTGGATTACAAACACGTTTACATGGTCATTTAACTGCGACACTGCATATATGATGTTAGAGAGACGTCAGGTGATAGATAATGCATTTACATGTCTCTCTAGCATGATGATTACACTGCACATGCTGATGTCGAAAAGGAAAGTAATGAAAACCACCTGAGGTGCATTTTTGAGTGAGTAGTGTTGTTTAAACTTGCATGATCCTACTTCAACTGCAGCTGCAGAACGGAGAGCTAGTAAGCCAAGTATACAGGAATAGCTTAAGAATCTATGTACGTTCAGATGCTGCTCTACTAACACAGGGCCTAGTGTAGTACATTCCTGCTGGGCCAGGAAAACTGCATGCTGCATTTTAAAGCATTGCTGAAGCATTGTTTTCTCCAATGGGAGGTATTTGAATGCAGGATCATATCTCAACAATCCACAATTGGACTGTACCACATTTCTGTGGATTCTACATAGGCAAGTTCTGTTGTATGTTTTCATATTGTGTATAAATGGACTTCACACTTGGATTTAAGTCTCAATTTCATGGCTTAGCTTGGAGTACAAGATTGATCCTATAAGCCACATGTAATCATATTTGGATTTACCTTATCAATCCAGACCTTCATTACTGCATATCGGTACATGCTGCTTTATTGATATCATATCTATGTTGCTATTTTAAATGCAGTATAGCAGCTGGTTACAAAATTATTGCTAAAATATATATTATTAATAAACTTATATCTAGGTCAGCAATGTATATTCTACATGGCCAAATGTGCCACGTGCGTTTTCGCATGGTTTTCACCTGATTACATTTAGGCGAAAACCATGCGTTTATCCTTCTCATGGAAAACGCACGTGGCACATTTTGTCATGTAGCAGTATAGTCTATGAGAAAAAGTTTATTATTCCTTAGTCTGGCTGTGTTGATAGTATACCTGCTTGATGACGGTGGATATACAATGCATAAGTATACTGTTTGTTTTCATATGGATAGCCAATATTGTAAGCAAGCTTAGATAAGCTTGGATGCCAATACATCTGTAGCATATATAACCATTGCTTTGATGTTCTTGGGGGTATATATATTACCCACAGACAGTCTGCCCTGTGACTTTGTTACCCTTCACCCCTTCTGATTTGATGGGGTGTATGCTACGCCAAACACACTGGCAGATCTTCTAGGATTCTAGGAACCTCTGCATTCTAGACCTATATACTCATGGAGTATACTTTTCCATGCAGTGGTGCTTTATGTGCCCTATTTACATCGTTGCCCATGGGATGACCCAACCTCCAAGATTATGTAACTTCACTATTATAGCGATAAGCATACCTAGAGCATTTGACTACAACATGTTGTCCTAATGTTTCCGTTATAATTTACTTTTAGACCACCAGGAAATTACGGTTTTTGATATTGGGATTCTATTATACGGGATAAAATAATATTTTTTCCACTCATCTTACAAGGTTTGAGCACTGAACCATTTTCTTCAGAGGCTAGTCATTTTTAGTAGGCTCCATAATCCACTTTAGTGCAACGTTAGATGAAGTTTTTATTAACCCGAGACCCTGATGTTTGCACTGTCTTCGGTAGATGCATCAAGCCAGACTGTGAGGTTGCTGCAACAGGGATATCTCATTCATCCAGCAAACAGTCCACTGAGACTAGATATTTTTCTCTCCAAAATTCTACAATAGGCATTGAAATCTCAATACAGAGAGGAAAACTGCCATTTAGGCAATATTGCCAAAAGATAAAATGAATAGTGAAGGAAAATATAAAGATTTTGCATCCACTCTTTGTCACTCTTTGTCAATTATAAAGATTACAATCGATCTAGTAGATGCCCCAAGCCATCTTGTATTAATGTCATGTAATTATAGAGATTACTAATCACTGAGAGCAATTAGGCATATTGTTTCTATTATCATGAAAGATGTATCCTAATTTGTTGTTCATCATATGGTCCCTTAACAAGAATATTGCCTGAATGGTAATTCCACCTGACCATGTTTCACCTGTGGTGTTGCTGATTACAGGTGAAACAGAACATTCGTACTCATTATCAGGAGTGACTCAGCATTGAAGATACAGGTCTTGGAACCCATTCTCTGAACTATATAGGGTGTGGATGAGGCAAAATATTGTATTCAGAGAACATTGAATTGAAGACACGAACTAGCAGTGATTGGAACTTGACTTTAAAGGACAGAATTTTGGATTTGATTGACATTTGGAAGAGACCATTCAGTATTTGAGGGACTTCATTTTTTATACATTGACGGTGAACAATTCAATTATAAACAAGTATAACATTACAAAATGGCCAACTACAATGCAGAAAAGCATCAAATACTGTTGGCTGAAAACCCCGAAGCCCGGTTCACAGCTCACTATGCATTGTCAGCAAAACAGAGAGACGCCAAATCTGCTAAGGACAGTGCAAGTTTCAGAAGCGGAAGCAGTAATGGTGAGTGGGTCCACTTATACCTTATTTGCTAGGTTGCCATTGATTACTGAATGAAGTATTTAATATTGCTAGATGGATAGTTTTGTCTTCATACCAAGACACCAGTGTGTGAACTTAATGAAAGTGTTGGAGTAATGATTTCAATTTCACAAAACCTCCAATCTCCTCCATATCCTCTAATGAGGCTTGCATTCTAATTGCATTCTAATTGCAAGCCCTGCTACTGTTTAATGCTTTGGTATTGTTAGATTTGGTATGCAATACTTCAGTAACCCATATTTCAAAATGGGAATTGTGGCCTGTGTCTAGTATTTTATTGTCTAGACAGCCTGTGTGTTTTAATGTGTTGATCTTTAGGTTGCTACGGTTTTTTGCCGTATGTATTGCATAATCAATTTGAACTGAATTGATGAAATTTGTGTGAAATGTTTTTTTCTTTATAATGCATGCAATGAATTATAATGATGTTAAAAGTTTTGCCACTACATGGGCGCGGTTTGACCATTAATCAATATTTGATTGATATATAACAGTAGTAACTATTCTTGTGACTTGTACCAGATACTTGCGACTTGTACCAGATGCTTTGCTGCCAACAATCTATATTCATAGTGTACTCAAAGACTGAGTCATGAATGAAGTAAGAGTTTTGTTTCAACTCTGTTCAAGAAATAATTTGATTTTGTAATCAATACATTGGAGGAATTGGGCGTTTCCGTGTGTAAGTTATGGTAATGCTTTCAAAGCCTGCGGCATGGCATGCAGCAAAATAGCAGTCTCACGGGTGAAGATCTGATCAATTTTGTTTGCTGTAAAATATTTCACTTCTGGGGGAGAAAATGATTAGTTTAGTTCATTTTATAGTCAGTCCTCTAGAAAGAGTAACTGGTCATTAAAACACAATTTGGTGTGATGGACTCATGGTCAAATCCTTCCGTTTTTCCTTACTATGCCTTGATGGTTGTTTTCCATGCGTCTTATCGAGATGGAAACTTTTTTTCTTTAATTTACTTTCTTGTACTTTGCAAGCCAAGTCTTATTGCCAAGATTCTTGATTGAATCCCTGAACAAGAGAGGAATTGAATCTTTTTCTGTAGTGAATCCGCTGGTGATATTAGTATTGCACACTAGGGGTAGCAAGAGTTTGCAGATCGGTAGCCACCTTGTGTTTTCTACTAGAACTAACCATTACTGGCAGCCTGCGCCCCTAGTGACTGCTGGATGAAATGTGTGGTGCTCAACTTGTGTGATAAACATGGATAGAGTGTTGGCATTGACAGAAATATTTAGTGCAAGTGGACCTTAATGATCTATCCACCAATTCTGTTTGCTTTACATGAATTCCCAAGCAACTGAATAAAGGAATGTGGTTGCCGTAATGCTTTCTAGCACATTTTTAAAGGTGTTGTATATAATATAGCAGAAAAATAGTTGAATGATAATGACTAAACTATAAAAAATTTATTTAGTTCTCTTTTTTGGTGAATGAAAGCATAGCCCTAGCACCACAGTGTGCTTTTCTTTTGTTTTTATCATATGATTTCTTTTTATGATGTGTGCCATTGTGAACAGTTATAATGAATTATACACAGTGATGGAAGTGGGAAATGTCAGTCGGGGGAACAGTACCATGTCAATTATGTAATATCAGACAATCAATAGTCAACAAGGCTCCCCTCTTCACCAAATGATGCCCCCCTTCACCAAGTTCAATAGCCAAAATAATCTGTAGGTCCAGCCACATGCAGTGCTATTGTATACCTACAGTGTCAATTGCCCTATTTATCAATGGGCACTTCACCTGCACCTAGTACCTAAATTTCTAATAACGCTACCTTTAAAAATCTTATATTATAGGGTAAAATTCCAAAATAAAGCATTATATAGCAATGTCATTGGGGCAGCTGTAGAATTGCAGAGCTCCCCTGTTTTTTGGTCAGGGAGACTTAGTTCCCCCCAGCCCCTCCCCCCCCCCTTACCACTTCCATCACTGATTCGACATGTAGCTGCCAACTTAGCAGCAGGCCAGATCGTGTTATTTGCAGTTAGTTCGTCAGGTAGGTCTGACAAAACATAGAACTTTTTAAGCAATAAAAACGCAGAAAGTGGTTTCTGTAGTGATAAGAAAACTATTGTTGACATTTCCACCTCTTTGCAAGTGTAGAGTGTAGAACCAAGCATTTATAGAAGCATTTCTAGAAGCAGTTCTGGAAGCAGTTTGCTCCTAGCATGTTTACTTCAGCATGGCCATGGAAGAAATATACTTGCACCAGGTACTCCCAAGTACTACGTTCTAAGTCTTTGCAACAACAAAACAATTACTGACGTTGCTTCCTTTCGCCCTTGAAACGAAATATTTTTCGTATATATTTTATTATCTAACTTCCCAGGTATTAGACCACTAATATCCTTATTCCCCGTATGTTTGCTGTATACTTTTCAGAAATATGGTTGAATACTTGGTAGGTTTGTTATCTCAAACTAAGCATTTGTACTTATGAATTATGACTTATTATGCTGAAAGTCAAGGTTGACAAGTATGTAGTTCTGATTTATGTTTCCTCATTGTACTTAGTTGTATGGAGTGCAAGGAAATTTGCCTGTGAACGATAACATTGTAAAGAACGAAGTAAGCATGACGAGAGATAATATGACTTTGATTAAACATGATTTAGCTCAGAACTCAAATCATGCCAGTTCCTGGATTAAGGTTTCCTCATTGTACCTAGTTGTATGGAGCGTAATGAAATCATTGCCATGCACTTTTAATTGAATGAAATATTATACTTGAGTTAGGCTGATATTGCACAGATGTGCCATGTAGTTCCTGGCAGATAGTGTCCCGGATCATTCATGTTTGTCTGATATTACATAATTGACACGGTACTGTTAACATAACAAAACTCCTTCACCCCTTTAGCCAGTCGTTATTGTATTGTAGAGTATCAGACTATCAATTGGTCTTAGTGTCACTGACGTGAAGCTATATGAGACAAACGTAATGATGATATGATAAAGCATTTAAAGAGTGCTTGGAATCTTACCCAGGACCTTCAGAGGAGCACCATATTGTTCTGCCATTTTCAATGTTCATAGGAGACTTGGATTTATGACTTTTCTTGAAGTTGGATTTCTCAGATGTTTTGATCAAAAGACATGTGTGGCATACTGACAGCATACTGATAGCAGATGAATTGTATTTCTTGTTTCATCTTCGTTGATTAGGACCTCAAAGTTTTGTGGAGTGCTTCCGTTTCTTACGTGTTAAATTGGTCATTCAAGTGAGGAATGAAATGCTTGACATTCGCCGGAGACTTAAGCCTTAACTAGTGAAAGTGTAATTAAAGGGAATCTTAGACTGTTTAATGCATTGTAGACTGTCGCCTTGGGGGATGTACATTGTGAAGAGGAAATTAAGACGGAGAAACATATGGTTAGATAGACAAACACAAAGAGCAGATACATAATGCATAGTCAGAGGTATAGTTCAATCTTGGATGAACTAGAGAGTTCATCCAAGGTTCAATTCAAGGACTTTTCCATATTTTGTTTTGAACAAAAATATCACGAAATAGTAAATGAACTGTGTCAAAATTTCGTGATTTAATCTTCGGTGACACAATCTTATATTGGTGCTTAGAGAACTATGAAAACCAATTTTCACCTTCAGTTACTCTGTGGACATACATATTGGAATTATGCAATGAAGTATGCTACCTGAAACCCAATACATTAAACACATACACACATACATTGCAAACTCCTATAGACCTATATTAATAAAAGTATATGAAGCATAGAAGCTTTCAGAAGAATGGTGAGAATATGAAAGAATTTTGATGTTGCATGGATTTACATTTGACAATGAAAAAGAGTAAAGAGAAAGTGGCATGCAAAGGCTGCTGTGTGTAAGATATGAATGATTTTATTAAATAATGTGCAACACAGTGACGGAATATTAATAAGATGTCAGAATGACTCTGAAGTAAGGAAACACATGGGAAAGTAACATGATGCTGTATTTTTCTTATATATTTTTGTTTATAAGGAAAATTATGCATGTAAAAAGATTGCCTCTTAGGGAAGAGATAAAGACAGACAGAAAAATAGAAACGGAATAAACATGATCAACTAATAAGGAAAGTGGGCGGTTCGTGTATTTATGCAATTTGTGTGTTGCTGTTGTTGTTGCTGTTGTTGTTGAAGTGACACAACTTAAAGAAATTACGGCATCGATTGCCTTTATTGATTTTAGGAGATTTACAAGTAATCACGGAGATAACAGGACGTATCCCACAACTTACATATAGAGCTGTATACTGAAACTTGGAGGAGACATCTTATCACCAAGAACGCTATAAAAAGATAAAATAGACGGATTACGACATGACACCACAGCTCAATATTGAGTCAATTTAGAAGAGACCTGCCTTTAATTGTGCAACTGGATGTGCATTTGGGCGTGCATTTGACTGTGCATTTGGGCATTTTGTAGAAGTGTTCAGAACACTGATTATTAAGGCTGCCTGTGGTAGCTGCAGTGGCTTGCAGTGGCCTTCACTAGCTTGCAGCGGTGAATCGTCAGTCACTATTGGCTTCCCGTGCCAGCCAGCCAATGCTCAGCATAGCAGCTTGTATCTAGCTGCCTGCCATCCTGCACTGTTGTGTTCAGTGGCTAGCTGGCAAGCAGGGACTTGTGTGCCGCTGCCTGCTGCTGCAACTTGTGGTGCTGTGAGGAGCACATCTTTCTTGAGAGCAGGGAGGATAGTACCATCAGTTTGCACCATGCCTTGGAGGGACGACAAAAACAGCCAGTTGCCTGAGAAAATACAAGAAGAAGAGAAGGCTGAGTTCAAACTCAAGCAAAGAAGGAGGTCTAGTGTCCCTGTTGTTGCTTTGCCCAAGGTCATTGGATCTCATAGAAGGGCATCTACAATCAGCACAGAGTCATGGTGTATGTATTATATCTATATTTTATCTATATTTCATTTAGATATCTTCTGTATATCCTCTACAGTTCGCCCTGTGCAATATTTGTAAGACTAGACAGTCTGTCCGAGTGTTATCAGAGCTACTGCGTAATGCATATGATTGGGGTGTCAAGCATTGGGTTAGGGGTATCTGATCTGTGAGGACCTGGTCCTTTGCAACTTATATCTATCTTTCTGTGTTGGTGTCATTCCCCATTTTCTGTTCATCTGTACTGCCTTCATCTGTATGTGTGTTCATATCCTTCTACTCTACATGTTGCTAATCCGTCTTTATCTATCTTTCTATCCTTTTCTACACCATATCTTTTAATGCCATTTAGTATATAGTTATTATATTATCACTGTTCTCCTGTTGTATATCTCATAAGTCAGTTTCTATATCTGTCTTTCTGATCTATTACTACAGTTAGCCCAGTCATATTTTTCATTTGTGAAATCAACCTTGCATGAGATTTCTTACACTAGTTCAATATGACTGTTACAATACTCTTATTAGCGGAACAGAAACGCGAGTAGCGTAGAATACAAATATGGGATTACAGCTGATTCACTGTGATACCAGTAGCCTATATTAGGGCATATTGATTATGATGTTGCCATACCTGTGCTTGCATACCTGCACGCTTATGCAGGGGAAATAATCAACATTTGCACTTCACAAGAAACGCAAGATCATGATTTATTTTTAGACTGACAGTACTTCCTTTTTCTAGGTTTATTACTTATGCCAAGTTGGCAGCACAGAGTGATGTGTGTTGATGTTGCTAAGGTCATAGAGTTGTCTCCATGCTAAGATGCATTGCTATGTGATTGGTTATTTGGAAAGACATAGGTATTCACTATTGAGTGTAATCCTGGTTTAACACAATCGGTATGAATACAATTTAGATGCAAGGGATAAATGTTTAATGTGGTGACCTGAATTGTGGAATGATGTATGTGATGTAAAAGGTGGTAGTCATTGTGCAATAGTGATTGATGATGAGGTTGTAAACTTAGGGAATCAGGATTCAATTCTTTAAATAAAAAAGATGTCTGTCATTGTCTGGTATTTTAGTGTACTGTTAGCTGGATTTCATCAGGAAACCATTGTATTTGACTATTTCGGTAATTAAACAAGAAACCCCTTTGTAAAAAATGAAAAGAAATAATTAATAAAAAAAATAATAAAAAGAAAAGTGCACCAGAAGTTACACACCTGCCATGTACTTCTGCAGAGTTGAAAGAATGCAGGGGAAAATGCACCAAAATTTAAAACTTGTAAAACTCGTTGCTAGGTCCTGCAGCCTTCTATTACTTCACCTAGAATTAGGTGCTCCCCTGTATTCATTATGTATGTTATGCTTGTACACTACTACCACTATTGAAGTCAAAATGGTCTTGGAATGTTCTAAGGTGCGCTGCCATGGCAACTGCGCCATCTTTGCCAGCTTTATGATGTGCGGATGTTTTGGCAAGGGAGCAGCGGATTATCGATTCCTATAGAATGTTCTAGTGTATTGATCAGAGGGGAAAGTGATAATAGAACGGTGCAAAATAGCTCAGATAGAAATGACATTGATTCTCAATTAGTGTCAGCGCAGTCAAGATTTACTGAGAGGTAACACTCGTCAAAATATGTCTACTTCTGTACAGGGATACTCAATAAAGCAAACTATCATTGCCCAAAAAATCTGCAGCTACTTCAGTATGTGGCAACATAACATCTAATGGCACGAAATTTGTATCACAATTTTCATTTGCTTTTAGACAAAAAAAATCATGAATCAATGGCAGGGCTCCTATTTACTTTCTTAAACTACATGACTTGCATAATGGTGTATGATACTACGCAATACATCTGTGTATTTTTTAATGTTTGTGAGATATTTTAGATAATATGTGGGAGGCTCAATGTGTTTCAATTTATCATAAATCTACAATTGTATTCATAAAAAAAGTGTAACATTTGGCAAGTTAACAACATTCGTGAAGATTATATAAGAAGATGCGATTCATTAACTGGTGGTCTCAAAATAATGTTTTGGAGTTAAGTTCTGAGACCACCAGTCATCATTAATGTCAAATAATGTGTTCCCTTGTTAATTTTTTTTACACAAAGAATAATTACCATAAAATTCGTTCTGAGCCAAACTAAGTCGTGTTATGCTGATATGTGAGAAAAACATCGTGTAAGAACAATGTCATGCGCTGATGAAGATGTATGGACTAGGGAGTGTTTTTGTATCATCAAATATTAATACGACATGAAAAAAGAAAAAAAAACGTTTTCTGTTTGAATAATTCATTTAGTTGACGTATTTTCAGAGAGGCTATTTTAGATGACCATAGTTCTGAAGTTAAATGGCAAGGAAATGTCATTTCGCTCAGTTAAGCAAAATTTTGAAGTGTTTTTTTTTTATTTCTTCTGGCTAGATCTGCTGTTAGAATAAAAAGCTATGATCAAACAATTAACTCTCATCTTGCAACAAATTATTTTCCTGTATCTTGTGTAGGGAGCTCACATTTAAAAAGAAAGCAGAGTTTGTGGTATCAAAATTCGAGTGTATACTGTGCAGTAATTACTGGAAAATCTTCTATTGGGTCCAGAATCTCCAGAGGAAATGGAGGTCATTATTATGTGATCAGTTTGCAGCAGATCCCCTGTCCAATTTCTGCTTGGTCTCAGTTCCAATTCAAAGGGCTTAACGTTACTTGTCGTTGCTAGGTCCTGCAGCCTTCTATTACTTCACCTAGAATTAGGTGCTCCTCTGAACTGCTTTTTTCGTGCTGCTAGTGTGGTATAGGGCTTGCAGGTCTGATTAAAAAAGAAACACAATACAAGAAAAAAGGAAAAACATCGACATTGAAGGCATTACAGGTGTTAAAGTTATTATTTGAAGTGGCACATATGATATAGAAAAAATGCCTTGGAATGACTGTGTGTTAATTTTTAGATCTAAGGTCTTTCAATCACACTTGTATTTTCCTTCACCAACAAATAAACAACCCACCCATGGGTTGGAAGTGTAACATGGTGTGGAACTCAAGGACTTGTCGTCTCATCATTACGTCTGCCTCTGACAGCTTGTCATATATAATCAATCATATGATAACAAGCTGCTATAATCTTCAGACCAGTGCTATTGAACATTAGACATTAAAATATTATCTGGAATTACCAGGAATTATGGCTTTGTTAATCTTTCTTTTATATATCTGTCTATATCTAGAAGTATGCTTTCTTACTTTATTTACATGCTCATCTCTACCACCTATGGCATGACCTGCGGATAGATGCACTGATGTATTGCATTAAATTAGTAAAGTCTTTGTCGATATTATATTATTGCATACAAGTGCATTGTAGCATCGTCGATTTTGTATTATTGTATGCAAGTGTGTTTACTTGTAGCACCCTTGGTGGGTGGTTGATGATATTTAAATGTCTAATGTTTAAGGTCTCAATACCACTATGATTGCTTTCCAATTACAAGAATCCTTGAATGTGACATTTGTCATAAATACTTTACATTTCTGGCTAATGCATCGGTTGTCATGGAAATGCGAAGGTGAAACATATCGTTTTCTTCTAACAGGAAAATATCCATCCAGAGAGGTTATGGCTTGATGCCATTAGTGAGATGAGATGGGGCTTGGGGTCAGGATGAATCAAATGCAGCAAGAGACAGACAGAGGCAAAGACAGCCGTATGATAGATAGATAGATAGATAGCAAAGACAAACTAGAAAATTATAAAATAGGATGGAAACAAATAAAGAGACAGGAAAAGACTTCTTTCAAAGCCACAAAAAAATAAAGTAAGGAAACTAATTGTATTTAAACCAATTACACAGTTTATAATAAGGTTCAAGGTTGAAGGGTTTGATATATGTATTCTGAGCTATATATATATATATATATATATATATATATATATATATATATATATATATATATATATATATATATAAATATATATAGTTTGTATTATGGTCTGACTAAATAAATCAATAGAGTCTATATTGGAGCATCATTGTAACACAATGTAGTACTTAGCTGTAGATACTACCTGGATGTAAATGTATTGCATTATCAATAATTGACTTCAATCTGTTTCCATGCCAATACACCTGGGGGTATCATAGGTAAATTGTGTTATATGATATATTCTCTATGAAAATAAATGAAGTTGGAAAGTAGAGGAATGAAGGAAAGAAAGGAAAAACAGAAAAAGGAAGCATGTAAGAAGGAAAGATGTTATTGTAAACACTGAATGGTATGAATTAAGAAAAAAAAAAAAGGTTATTTATTAGCCTTATCTTACCTTCCCAGAGGGATAAATTGATTTTCTGAATAATAGGTAGTGGTCAGAGTGACCAAGTGATCAAAAGATCCAGCGGCTATGGTTGATCCTGTGACCTTATCCAGGATTATGATCACAGTAACAATTTACGAAGGTAATTTCACAAGATCCATTGGATTCGGTTTACTGTAAGCTGTCCATTTGCAAACGATTGAAATGATTATGATAGTTTCGGTTATTGTACACTGTAACCCAGCTATTACTGCCAATGTCATAAACTTGGAAATCAATCTCACAGAATTGGAAACTAAACTCCAGAGGACGTCATGCTAGTCCAGAACTCCTACTTCCTCTGGTGTTTAACGTCCAGATCTCTTGAGAGACCTAATACAGATCACCTGAATTTAAGGCAATTTTTAGCTTACAAGATGCGTAATATCCAAAATTAAGGCCACGTCGAGATTAAGGCCAATTTAGATATTTCAAAAAATGATCTTACTAACTAGGTACCTCGGTAGATTGTAATTTGCAAGTTCAGAAAGGTCAGCTTATATCTTTTAGAGTGATCAGAATTAAACTCATATTTTGTCATTTAATACACCATACGTTTTATTAGTCAAAACAACATTTGTGTGACGTAACTTTTTTGTTCATTAAAGGCAAGGTAAATAAACGCAACCTTGAGCTTGTACTTTGCATAAGGTATTTCCTTGGAATGCCACAATATATTACAATTAAATATGATTGCTTACTAGCAGTTAGCCTTTCGAAAATTACTGCAAGTGTTGTCGAGTAATGAAAGGTAATTAATGCAACCAACTAATCGGAAACTACTTTAGTGTGACCTTAGAGACTTGAATAAGCCATTGATATTGCTTAATGTATAGATATTGTATGTATCTTGGGTTAAAATGGTTGTTTTGCTCTGTAATTAAGGCAGCTATGGCCCATTTTTGGGGTTAGAACTGTGGGAAAATGTATTATTTCTATGTAGGTAAAAAGTATGGTTGGGTCCTCCTACAACTCAAGGCCACTGTTACAATTATCCCATTTAAATTCTGCCTGACCAGAACTGAGGTTCGTAGCTGTTGCTATAGTCACAGACTGTTTATCCCGTTTACTTTCGTGTGACAAGCTAATTACAGTCTAATAAGAATCAAATTGCATGGATGTTGGTGACACTCTGTTGTGTTTGTATGAGTGGACGTTTCAGTTCATTACATTTGGCAAGGACCTGGTATTTACATGCATAATTTGTTCATGTGTGCATGAAACTCGGGCTTCTATTTTAAGTTATGTCGACAATATTTATTTGTATCAGGTAGCAACAGGTTTCAGTCAATTCCCAACCCTGCCCAAAGCTGACATTAAGATAATTTGAAGGTGACCTTGCAAGTTAATAGTGTCATTTCCTGGAGGAAATATAATATGTATATTTCTTTCAAGGTCATTTACTCACTTTGCTGAGTTGGGTTGCAGACAGTGGAGTAAATGTCATATAATATACATCATCTCGTCATTACATCTGCCTCTGGCGGGTGATCACATATGTGGTGAAGGACTGTGATAGCTGTATAAAGAAGTTGGCAATTGTGTCATGAAGCCATGTAACCACCCCCAGGGTTGGGTATATTAAAACTAAGCGGAAAGCTAGTGTCATTTTTTGCACGATACAGGTAGTGACATAACCACTGAAGATGACAGAATTTAAGTTCAGTTAGCCCGAATTCTTCGTACTGTATGATTTTAATAGGTATTTAGCTGCACAGGCCTTCGGACTATTCCACTTGTAGGAAGTAACAAGCTGAAATGGCCAAGATGATTTATCCCTTGTTCTGGCTGGCATGACTGATAAGGCCTGGTCCAAAACCTTCAGGCATAAATATTAGATGCAACACAGGGCTCATCTCTAAGCTTGGCAGCATCCCTGCTTCTGCAACATCCTAGCATCCTTAAAAGTGCTCAACTTTGTGCTTCTCTTGTCTATTTGGTTTCTGTTTCTCCAATTGCCCTTTGTTTGAAGTATCAATTATTCCAATTGTCTGTTTTTGGAGAGAGTTGTTTCAGTGGAATAAAATGGCAAGCCTGTAAAGTGTAGAGTGTGGGCGACCCTTTATTTGAAGTATTTTACTTCAGTCTTTTTGTAGGTCGAAGCCTTAGTGTCTTTGTAGTTGATTTAATGTCATGTGTAATTCCATTTGCTTGTAATGCTTCAGTCCTTGTGACTAGTGTGCAGCATTCATTCATTTATTCATTCATTCAGTTACAACTTAAAGTATGATTTAGAATGTATTAAGATTCCGGTATAATAGGATCGAGCTTTCTTCAAGACCACCTCACTAAATGGACCACCCCACATAGTTTTTACATATAATTTCTGCTTCGATCTCTCTCTCTCTCTCTCTTTGCCAGTTGAGACAAGAATAACAACAGTCAGTGCCATTAATAATGTATTTAACAGGATGTGATAATAGTTGCATTATCTCCATTAAATGGCTTATTATTGTACTCACTGGCATTCAGACAGAAAGCAATTTGAAGTAATTATATTTGACGTTTATTTTTTGTCAATGTTATCCGTGTCAGATTTGGGTGATTAGCATGTACATCATCTGCACATCAAATAACTCTCCACATGAAATCCTCACAGAGCTAAGTCCTTTTTTTGTGGCTCAACACCAAATCAATTTGTAGTCACTCTGCATTGAGATGTTTTTGTGATGGATCCATTTTGAATTCAGCTCTTGTCAACGCCATGTCATTATTTAAGCTCTTGGTCTGGTCCCTGAATAGCAAATCACTGATGTATTTTGTTGAATTGCTTTAAAAAAATTTTTTTTTAATCACTGGGCCGTTACGAATTGGAACAGACTCAACAGACCTGTATTAGATGTGGGTAAATAACTCAGTGTAACACTAATGGGAGGAAAAAACTAAAGTATTGAATGTACGAGTACTTAAAATAAAAAACTATTGAATGGAAAAATTCTGTTCTGTAAATGGAATTTGTTGTAAAATATTAATGACTCCACCACTGAAATGTTTTGCATGTTCTATGGCGATTCTTGATAATAGTTTAGTGTCTGGAAATTCTTTGCCGGCTGGACCTTAACAAGCTTGAGCCTTAAGGGGGTTTCACACTTAGCCGGATCAGACGCCGGAGTGTCCCGGAGTAACATTTTATTCACTCCGGGGGGTTCCGGGATCAAAGAGCTGTTAAATGTCAACAAAAAAGAAATGTTTGGCGATGTGTACACGATGTAAATACAGTCTCAACAAGGAGGTAACACGACTGTCCCGAAATAGTCGGGAGTGAACCGGATTTTACACGGTGCCTTCATGGACATAACCGGTATTTACACCGTGTTCATTCGTGTGGAACCGTGTTGCTCCTTGTACTCTCCGGCGTTAATGGCGGCGAAATATTCATGCCGGAGATATGCCGGAGTAAATACGATTCCCGGAGATCGGCGGAGTATATTGGGAGTCTATACGGATCTACACGGATCTACACGGATTAAATTACTCCGGGAACTCTGGCATGAAAAATTAAACATGTTTAATTTTTTCCCCCGGAGTCCCAAGGTGGTCCCGGAGCGCCCCGGACAATGACGGACAATGCCGGAAATAAACACGAGGTCTAAACGCTACAAGTTTGCCGGACCTATACTCCGGGACACTCCGGCGTCTGATCCGGCTAAGTGTGAAACCCCCTTTACTCAAATGCTTTTCCAATATGTTTAGGTAGACTGTAGACTGATGTAACAATGTACAATATATCACAGTACAACAATTCAAGATTACGGGTGCTCCTTGGTTAATGCCATTAGTATCAAGTTTATTTGTGTAAATTGCATTTTCTAATGCATAATGCCATGATTATTTTCTATTTTTGTGAATATAATGTCACAAATATTGTATTTAGTTTGGCTTAAGTCTGGTATAATCCAGTTTTATTGTTACTGAGTGACATTAAGCTTGTTATATGAATATTACAACTGCGACATTGTTGAATTGCAGTTGTATGATTTGCTCTCGGCCTATTTATTAGTTCCACTGATGAAATTGTCTTCTCACTTGATTAGTATGCCCAATGTGTATATCAATAAAGAGGAGTTAGCCCAAATATAAATTTATTGAAATGAAGGCTGAAGACGAATGCTGAGCAGCTCGGTTTTGTTAGGAATGAAAAGGATTAAAATGAGGTGGGCTATGATTGGTAGTTGGATGCACAGTGGCTAAATTAATAATTAATTAATGGTATATACTCATCTTTGTCAATGACAGACATAATTTTACATATAAACAAATCAGCTTAGAGCACAATAATATTGTTTATATACGTTATTTTTATGTTATTTCGGCTATCGTATGTCATATGACCAACATCCTTTCATAATAACAGCATGTATTGTGCTTTATGCGATGTGAAATGTTTTGCTTGTCATATTTTAGACCAGGTGTGACTTGACATTCTGAAGGTGAGTCAGGCGCTTAGAAACGTTACGGTATAATTTGATTTATGTGAATTGTAAAGAGGTGGAAAATATGTTAAATCACTAAATCAGTCATGCAGTGTAAAAATTTGTTAAAACGTTAGCAGTGAGAGTAGCAAAATAAAATGTGTCCAACGTGGCGAAGACTTATTTTTCAACCTCCCTGGAGGAAGAAATCTAAAAAATAGTTTCAATATAGATACAGAATACAAGAAAATGAATCATTGTGTGAGTCACTGTATGTATTATAATAAGATGTCCTATTATTTTTAAACCATGTATTACCCGTTTGTGTTTGACAAGTGAATCATGAAGTGATAAATCTTGGATGAACTAGATCTTTAGTTCATCTAAGTATAAATGGTCTTTGACTCAATTGGTGGACGGTGGTGTCTTGACCTGCCTCAGTTTAGTCACTAAGAATGAGACACCATCATCAGAACTATCGTGCTGATAGCACTGAGTCATCATATGTCCATTGGTATCATGTTCAGAGTTCGAACCTAGATCTTGTAAAGGAGCTTCTTAGTGTCTTAACCACTGGGCTTAGCGGATTAGAGTATATATGAAAAGTTAAGGAAAAGCCAAGATAAAGTATCACTAAGGCAAAAGTATCAGTATCCTGCAATGTGGTAGATTCTGAGATGGCAAATGTATATTAAGGATAGGTGTGAGGCAGATTGTGCAGTTCTTTTAATAGACAACAAGTAGGTCAGTGCTGTTGTTTATCAACACTCTGAAAAAATTAGAAAGTCAGATAGAAATAGATCAGGTAAGCAATACATTTGCTTTTCTAACCCTAGTGTTTTCCCACATTCTTCTCACAATCTTAAGACATTGCTGTCAAGGAAAATGGACGAGTTTTAAAGGTCATGGTAATTGAACTAACTGGCTTCCTGTTGCTGGCTTCTGGTCGTGTATTTTAGCCCTGCCGTGAGTGTAACCATGGAGCCACCAGTTCTGGTGGCTCCATGGTGTAACTGACTGCAACACGGGTAGGCGTTTTAGACTGCTGTTTTGCACTATGTAATCATTCGTTTATTATGCAATAAATGTGAGAAATTGGTGAATGAAGATGATAAATCATGAGAAATAGGATAGGACAGGATAGGATAGGATAGCACAGGATAGGATAGGATAGGATAGGATAAGATAGGGTATGGTAGGACAGGACAGGATAGGACAGGACAGGACAGGATATGATAGCATAGGACAGGATAGGACAGGATAGGATAGGGAAATGTTATTGGAAGTAACATTGTTCAGTATCATATTTTATCAAGGATATCCACTGTTATCCAGTTGCCCTTGGAAAATGTCACCTTGGAAACCAGTTCGGGCATCATCCAATGAAATCACAACTTTAGGCTATTTTTGCATGATGTGGCTTCACAAAGTAACTTCTATCAATTATTGATGTCATCAATGAATTATTGACTTGTAATATTGACAATAATTCTGTTTCAGCAACTGCCAAATGTCCTGCATTAAATGTCTCCCTCAATGTCAAATGGTGTTTTTGGCTGCTGGTATTTTTGCCAAATCTTGATGGGTTCTATCGATTTTGAAGCGATTTACATAACATCTTGTTGATCTAATTGGAAATGCTGACGTTGGCACATTCTACCTGAATCTTGTTGATTTATTGTTAACCTCAGCGAATAATATCCTTGTTGTACACCTGGACTATAAACACGCAATGAGGCCAGCTCTCAATTTGAAGTCACGAAACTCCAACTATACTATATATTATTTAAATCATATAGGAGTATTATAAACCCACTTTAACTTACAGTGTAGTCAATATTAATTACCATGCTATTCATATTTGGTATCTAATTAAATTTTTAAAGTTGTATTTAACAGTGTTTTGTTTATTCATTGAGTATTTTTCAAAATATGGTGAATACTAAAGTGGGCTGTTTTATTTTTGCTTATGTCTATCAGTTCAACTGAGTTTGCACATCTGTCAACCACTTTAGTTAGCTTGTCCTTCAAAATAAATGGTCCATGTCATGAACATGTTATACGATATTTCTCTGTATTTTCCCATGTCCAATTGCCTGTCCAATACATGTATGTATTGGCATTGTTGAAGTACTGATATCCTATCATGGCTGATATGTCAAATTATGACAAGTTGGGATTGAATGACGTTCAGAATTGGAGTATCTCATTCAGTAAATGACAAGGTCTAGATGAATCACTGGGTCCATTATTTGAAGCAAGTAATATAATACTCATGTAAACAGTCATTTGATAAGCAATGTCCCACGGAATAATTTCAAGTCATATACGTAGTGCATGGCTGCAGACGCATCGGTACCTTGTCTGTACTGACATCTTATTCCGATTAATTGGCCTGGAATTTACTTTAATAATCAATTTATTTATTTACCTAATTATGTTGTATGTCAAGTTTTTTTTCCCCCAATGAATATATTGCAAAATATTCCTGCAAAAGGCACCAAAAATTACGTAACTATGGAAGAGTACAAGTTATGGTACGTTAATCATGTTTATGCTGACACGTTCAGCTGAGCATGTCAGAATCTCTCAGCTGTGAGATGACCGCAAATAGGAAAGCAGCGATTCATATCTGACCAATGGCATGGGAGAATTCTGTGACGTTATGTCATTGCCTTACGTTGCAGTGCTTAGCGTCCTACAGGCCGAAAATGGAAAACATTCGTCTGCTTGTCCCAGGTTAGCGTTTTTACTAATAAGAAGTAGCCATATTGGATAATATGAGGTTTTGTGGAAAACTTTAGCTGTGTAGTGGCAGAAGGTCTTGATTCGGAAGTATGGCGGGCGGTAATTGTTAAAGGAAAAGAGCAGACGACTAAATCTGACGACTTATTGACCAGACTTCGGAGTTTCAAAGAGCAAGCAAAAGAAGTACCTAGAGGATAGCCCACAAATTACATGTGATTGACTCGTAAATCTCCTTATAGGCTCTTTTATTTCCGGGGCTTCCTTCCTTCCAGCTTAGTTAGTTCTACTTTAAATGCCCTGTCCTTTTTTTTTCTATTTGGTAGAAGAAAATAAATAAAAATCGCTCATAGTGAGCTGACTTTTCTGAATAGTATTAGATTATTACTGGCTAGTAATTATGACTACAGTTTGAAATCTGAAATGTTTATATCTTTTTTAAAAACATACGTAAAATCATTAACGCAAAATTTGAAAATGCAAAGCAAAAATGATATTCACATGGTTAGTGCATTCGGGTGAACATGGGTTGTGCCAGTAGTGCATGGGGGTTATTCTGAAGCACTTCAGTAGGGTTAAAGGTAGATGTGTTACTGGATATATCTATACACACCCATAAACTGTATATCACCATACATTTAAGGAATTTCTAATTAGGTGCAAGACAACATGTCGATTTTTAAGTACTAAATGGGTGACAGAATGTAACTTGTTATTAAGAGCACTTCAGTGGTTCTCAAGTGTGATCCTAGGTGTTGGGTCGTGCTGTACATGCATATCTATATAACTGGCTAAGGCCAACTATAGTCGGCTCACACCTTCCACCAATAAAAACAATATTAACCTTGGTAAATGGAAGAAATTTATTGAATATATCATAAATATGTATGTATAACACATGCATATCTTTTCAACAAGAAATGACAAATATGTGTAACTCGCAACTTATGCACCAGATGGTGCTAAATGTTCTTTTTGATCTGGCGTTGAGTAGCCAGCTATAGCCAGACATTTCTGTTTAGTAGCCGGTAGCATCGTGTAGCAGACGTTATCTAGCTTTGTCTAGGTTCCATTTGACAGGCCATTTTTAATGAAACTAACTGTATAGGTATCACCAACACTAAAGATCAGCAAATTATGTTAGGTTGTAGGTCAAAGGATGCCAATATATATGCCAATATATATTTGCAGAGTTTTTGTGATCAGATCAGTTACAAATCACGACATTCTTGAACTAACTGACCTGACCCTTCAACTTAAAGGTCACTGACCTGCTTGCCAAAACCTAGGACAACCAACCGGTTGGAAGGGTAAGTTCTAAAAAAAAATCTCATGCTGTCTGGAATTAAGATGTATTTATAATGAAATGGTCTTAATATTGTTTTAACTGACTTTTGAAGTTGTCTTAAAATAGAGACTGTGTTCTTTGTGCTGTCCCATGTATACTTAATGCTAATTGCCGTTACATGTCAATTAACTAAAGTAAGCCTACATGTTAAAGTTATATTTATATGATAAATGGCCAAGTGGGCACATAATTGAATATATAAATAAAACGTTATCTCTGAAGACATTAGAAGGCAATTAAATTGTCATAATCATTTGCGTTTTATCTGAGATAATTTTTTATAGTTCAAATCGGTGCTTGATAATGATCATCAACAAAACCTTAACAAGGTTAAGATCTGAAGCACACAACAAAAAATCATTCATGGTGTGCTATTTTAAGGCAGGGGGCATTTGAAGGTGAGAGTCATAATACATAAGATTTGCTCTGTTAGTTAAGAATAAAATGAGGTCATAAAATCGGTGTGAAATCAATTGGAGCACTGCAGTGAGACCATGTAGAACATTGTTACAGAATTTTACCTATTGTATGCACCATGAGTTCTGGTAGGTTTATTACCTTTTTTTTGGGGGTTTAATATTGCAATTTTTGGCAAATTTGTATGGGATGTTCATGAAATAATGGTCATTTGTAATTTGTGTAAATCAACGTGTGACATGCATAATGATAGGCATGTTGAAAAAACGTAACCTTGATTGTTGCTTGTTTAGTCCATGAGTGCTGACGTGAGTCAGTGCAATGTTGTGATGGTAGGTCATTTAGACGGCTGCAGAATGATGTACCGACCGCAGTGCAATTACGTGGTATGTACTTTAGACCAGTGTGTCATAGCTTTTGAGTCATTTGCGAATCACTGATAAGTACAGAGTTGCTACTGGGAGTTGAGAGCTTGATGTCCTAACGAATGGATCAATTCTGGAACGTTCTTGGATCGTACGAAACAACTGGGTCAACTAGATCACAATAGCTCTATCTAGGTCAAATTAATGCTATTCAGTGAAGCGTGCACTTAAGGTGGAGTGTGTGGGTGCAGAAGTGTTTTGAAGACTGTCAGAACTCCAGGAGATTTTGTGGAATTCGTAGTAAAAGACAGAAGTCATGAAATCCAAAGGAGTAAGTGGCGCAACTCTATCACCAAGACCACCCAACCAAGCACAGAGTATAAACAGCGGTAGCAGCCACACGTGTAAGATATAACTTCAATGTTATTGTTCTTTTACGATGTTTGGAACTGACAAAGTGCACAGGTGTTGTTCCTAGAATGTTCTGTGATGTTGCTGAGTCTGTGTTTTTTTGCAAATTCAGAACATTACATATTGTAATAGCATGGACTGCACTTATATTCTTAATGCACATTATTTTCATGAAGTGGTAAATTAAATAATGTGTTGCAGCACATTTAAATATTCAATATACAAGTGCTTGAATTTTTTTTTATATGGGGTAAACGTCATGTTGCATGTTAACATGAGTTGACATCCAAATTGAAAACACCTTTTGACAACTTTGTTGTGCGAATCAAAATCATTACTCCATAGTAAGTTATACCGTAAAGGAGGGTATTATCGACAGGGCGGGTATTTTCGACACTTAAATTAGTTTCAGAAAAATTAAAGTAAATTGTTAACATTTTAATGTGTGTGTCGAAAATACCCGCCCTGTCGATAATACCCTCCGTTACGGTAGTAAATATTACTCCTGTAGTATGATTTTATTTATCAGGTACAAAAACCTCATGTTACACACGTATTAAATATACTTTCAGGAATAATGTGTCTAATGTCAAGTGTCCTGACAGCCAAAATATCAGATATTAAGTGCTTGTTTGGTCTAGAAAACTAATTCCAATGACCTTTAGGCCAAATTACGCAATGTCGACTATTCACAGTTGATGTAATATTACACGAACTGTCTTGTGCCATTTAACGCATTGTGATTAGCACAGGTCTTACATAACGTAATACAAACATTGGTATTTGTTTTGGTTACACGACAATGGGCCAATCCTAGCATAATAGCTTAACATAAAAAAAATTCTGTTCTTGAACCCCATGTTAATGAGTCATGCGCTGGTACTGATGTTTTAAGTACAATTATGTAATTGCGTAGGCCTACATGTTGACTTGGTTGCATGTGAGTCTTGTATGAGTATCATAGGGTCATTAAATACTGTAATATAAATAGCTTTCTTTGTAAACTTCCACTGAAGTAGCTTTTGAGGCCAGCCATGCATAGACAATCAGTTTTGGATGACTAAAAAGTCTTGTAAAACATACAATTCACCTGGTGAATTATTCATCAGTGAGTTTGGATACATGCGCAGTAATAATCGAACTGTTTGTTGAATATTTAAACAAAACATTCTTTGCCTTGGCATTTTCAATCTGTATTCGTGCGTTCATATTTATAACAAACCATCATATGACATATTTTCTATGTCAATGTAATTTTTTATAATTTTCTCGAATAATTAGTTTTTAGTGCGCTTTAGAATTCGCATCTCAAACAACATGAATGATCTTCAAAAGATTCTAAGCGAAGTTCTCCAAGCGTGTCGACTTTCAAGCAGCCCGATTTGGTAACTTTCCGCTGGAATACCAACACTTGACCAACATTCGCTGGAAGTGAAACATTCCTTAATGTATAGCTGCGTCATTTAAAACATAGAACTTTTTCTCACTGTCAAATTGTGTCATATGATGTAACATTACACAGTAAAAGTTCTATTCCTGAAACAATCATGTCAAGGGCATTTGTATTGCCTGTCGTAATTGCTCTTACGGGATTGATGGTTTTGTGACCTTTTCGCCCTCAGGTGTTTACCCAAAAGGGCGATGACCTAAAGGGCAAATTTCTGGGGTGTTCTTTCTTTCCTTCTTTCTTTCTGACTGGCTGGGTTCTCAGTCTGATGTCCTTGTCTGTCCATCTATCTGTCTATCTTTATTTATCTGTCTATCTATCTGTCTATATATCTATCTATATATCTATATATCTATATATCTATCTATATATCTATCTATATATCTATCTACCTATCTATCTATCTATCTATCTATCTATCTATCTATCTATCTATCTATTTATCTATTTATCTTTATCTAATAAGTCTTTCCTTCATGGATGGATTGTTTCACTTGCCTCAGCAGGGACACTTACAAATACGAACTGACTTAAGCCTTAAGTAACTGATCTAGGAATGTATAATGGGAAGATTTAGTGGAGCATGAACTGTTAGTGTGTTACTGCTTGATTACACAACTTTATTAGAGTTTGGTTTTATCTAAATCTTTCCACACTATCAGAAATACTTAAGAGATAACTATATCTGTGCTTTTAGCTAAGTCTTTTTACGTGTTTAATCAGGTCTGATTTTTTGTTACCAAGGAGATCGGTGGATTGATGCCTTGATCTACCTGAGTGGTAAATTGGAATTATCTTATGGCGTAGTGTATTTAAGGTATATGACGTCACATTGCATAACTGTAACCATGCCATAAGACACCTTTCCTGAAGTGCATTAATTGAAAAATTCGTGTAAATGGACGAATCTCATATAGGCTCAATCAATTATGTGGCAATCTTGAATCTTTTTATATATTTTTTGTGTATTTTAGCGTCTTCAGTGATAAGACCTTATGATTAATTAAAGTACACCAGTAGTATCTATATTGGTATTAAATGTATTATGCCTGATATGATATTTATTATCAGTATTACGTTAATGCTACCCCCTGACAAGGTTTATCATTAATCTATTATGACAGATATAAACTAATGAATCTACGAATGAAATGATGTATTATGTGTCCATTAAATGAAATGATATACATGAATGTACTAGTACAGCCTGATAACCATTGTGCTGCATGACAGGTGTGCACATTTTAAAGTAAAAGACCCATGCTATATTCCGGCTCATGTCTGCTTGCATGTATTCCCTGGATCTTAAAATACAATTGCGCAACTTGGTATTGTTGGGGCACGTGCCATCTGAAAAAGAGGCTCTTCGTGACGTCATCTATGGAACCCAATCGTCTGCCGAACCCGGACCTCAAAGGGACTAGACTAAATCATTTCTTTAAAGAGATGTTTCTTTTTTCCAGTGTATAATCTTTCACAAAGCTTTTTACTATGTACTTACGTCAATGGATGATAATTTCTGAGGCCACTGGTAAGGTGCTCACTTGCCCCTGCTGTGGTCCCCGGTCCGATTGCGCTCTGTGTAACAAAGTGCTTAATGTTAGATAAGAGACTACATGCTTTTACTCTGCAAATGCAAATAAAGCTAAATTTATTTGTGATAAAACTCCTCAGCTCTCATCTGTGAAACGTTAAATGGCAATGGCAATTGCAATTGCAATAGCCTGATTTGGAATGCTATACTCATAGGTTACATTTTTACTGTTGTTTACAGCTACACTACCAAGTTACATTGTCGGGAGATATCTTAGACCATCTCTTTGTTGTAGAAGAATTAAATCATCTTGTTACACATAGAAGACGCTTTAGAAATCCCTGGCTCTTCCATTCCATAAACTATTGATGTTGCCATCACATGTTAGCAGTGTAGCCCCTACCATTACAGTAATGATTTCCATCTTTGAGGAGCTTAGAGAATTGACCCGGACTGCTCTTGAGTTAATATTATTGAAAGTGCCTCTTAGCAGTCAATGGGCTCTAACATGCTGAGTGGCATTATCTGGGGAAGCATTTGCTTGAATGTACTAGCTCTTGGGTAATATGGAGTTATGGCAGTTTAAATATAAATGTATTATCAAAAAGTGTGGATTAATCTACTGTGACATATTGTACTTTACATAGGATTATATCATAAATATGCATGATTTAATTTATGCATTGAAGATTTGTAACATTTTATTGGCTTTTTGCCAGGTATTTTGCAAGGATAAGTAAACATGAATTATTATATTTTACACCAGCTTGCAGTTTCTGTTTATGGAAAAAATACTACAAAAAGCAAGTGTGTCCCAACCTTGACGATCTGACACTGACCAGACCAAGTGACTCGCATATAATGTCACTGTGAAGCAATGGCGGACATTGTTGTAGTTTGTAGAGGATGTTGGGAGTATTGTTTATGCCAAGAATTTCCTTGTACAAACCTGTCTGCTATTGTTAGAATGCAAGATCAATTCCTTGAACTGGTTTGGCCTGTTCATGTTGCACTCGATCATAAATAGCAAACACGTGCACTCACAGTTTGTAATTTATTGCTGTTTTGTCTTATCATATGATAAAGATGATTTATGAACTGTTAAAGAGGTTACAAGTGGCAAGAATGTAATTTGGGAGTAATTTGTTTCTGGACCTTTTGCTCATTGCACTTAGAGGCTATGGAAGAAGCGAGTCAACACAAACACCATAAATATTGGAGAAAGATACAATGGTGTAATTGTTACAGCAAAGTTGCAATTTTATGTTGGTACAATGTAACTGGTCTGCTCTTTCTAGGGAAATGAGACTGACAGATAGACAGGTATAACCCAGATAGCATTCCAAATCGGCCCAGCATCGTTTTCTATGCAGTGACCCAGATAGCATTCCAAATCGACTCAGCATCGTTTCTATGCAGTGACCCAGATAGCATTCCAAATCGGCCCAGCATCGTTTTCTATGCAGTGACCCAGATAGCATTCCAAATCGACTCAGCATCGTTTCTATGCAGTGACCCAGATAGCATTCCAAATCAGCCCAGCATCGTTTCTATACAGTGACCCAGATAGCATTCCAAATCGGCCCAGCATCGTTTCTATGCAGTGACCCAGATAGCATTCCAAATCGGCCCAGCATCGTTTCCCTACAGGCCACTGTTATAACAACATCGATTTGGAATGTTATCTGGGAATGCCAGATAAATAATGATTAATTTGACTGACTGACTGACTATGTCACAGAAAAGACTAATGCATAGACAGACTAACCGATTCAGTGAAACATACACAATATTCAAGCCACCAGGCTCAATAACAATCTATCCTGTGCCTGTTAATTGGCCTGCCACAATTTTCTAAAACTCTGCGTTTCTCTCTGCCGGAACCGGAAGTAGTGGGTTTCCTGGCAGCAAACTCACAGGAACTATTTTGAGCAACTTTGCTCTGGAACTTTTTTTGTTGCCTTTTATGGCAGATCTAACTTGAGCTCTTATGTGGGCATTGGCATCTTACATAGATATTAGGGATAACGTGGGGAGACAAACACTTTCATCTCGGCACAACCTACAGATTTCCCTTCACAGCAGACAGTGTATGGTGCAAGGGCAGCGCCTTGCTTGACTCCTAGATTTTCTTTGATGCAAACCAAAGTCCATATTAGATATTACCATCTTATGTTCTTTTTAATCTCGTTATATCTTTCCGCTTTTATCATTGTTTATATTATGGGATACATTTTAAAGGGATCCACCTGGAATAAATATTTTTCGAGTTTCCTCTTTGTTTGTATTTTACAGAAATAGAGCTTCCATTAATAGCTTGAAAGCAAAGTTGGCTGTTTTCCATTTGCTTAACACGTGTAAAGTTGTCTCTTTTACATTTTGAGGTCATGAGAAAGTTGTTTACGTCAGTGCCAATTAAAACCTAATATAAATGTTCATTATTTGTGGTATTTTATATTATATATTCATATATGTTGAAGCTGTGATTACACAATTGTGAAGAGAAAAAGGTATTTGGTTTCTGTAGATAGACAGGAAGCCATATTGGTCAGGAAACGCTTGTCACAATAGATTTAAGGTCTCGTTTCAAACGTTTCTTTAATTAGCCTTAATTGCTGACAGCGGAAAGACATGATCAATTAAGGGCATCAGAAAGAATTATAAAAAAAAATGGCATGAGGTCTTTGTTGCATGAGTGTCTGGAAGAAGGGCATTTTAGTTTATTAACCAATCCAAATATAACTTTGTTTATTTAAGGCAACAACTATTTTCTTCCAGTGATGATTTCTTATCTAATTACGGCATGGATTACTTTCCTGTTATAATATGGATAGGTTTCTTCAAGAAATATCGGGAATTATTGTGAGTAAGTAGATGTAAAGTCTACTTTAAGCTTTTTCGATTCAATTTTACCATGGCAACCAAGGATAGTGTGGGCCTTCTCTTTAATTATCGTCATCCATAGTCAGTCATGAGTCGATGCTTTCACACTTTGTAATTACTTCGAGATTTACAGCCACTGAAAATTGCTAGAGCTTGTTTGTTGTCAAGTGGCAACTGCTAAAAGTGGCATTCTGTGTAGGTAGGGTGGCAATAATGTTATGGTCTGATTTAATGAGCTTATTATCGTTCTTCGTAAAGCTACGTTCGAGTTGGATTGCTTGGTATTGTGCAGATAGGGTAACAAGCATAAAACTTTTAACCTTAATACATTCACATGGTTTGTTTTCGACATATTCTATGAATATGACTTGCTTGTTCAATAGTAGCTGTTTTCAATGGTCCTGTCTGTTGCTTGCGTGTGGGTGCTTTCTCTGTATATTAAGCCGATCATTCAATTCAATTCATTTATTCCATTCATTCTCTCATCATGCTCATTCATTCACAGTCCACACGAATCAACCATGATATGTACACCGTTACAAAGCCATGCCATACACAGAGCATCTATACAATTTATCAAATTATAATATGCATATTCGTACACGATATCATACAATCACATACACACAGTACATACATACACATAATTTAATGTTAGGTGATGTGGATTATTTATGTATCTAAATGGAATTTAATGGGGGGCTGATACCCAGATAGTATATTTGCCCTCAAGTCACGAAACATAGACATAAATTATTGTTTATTATGAATATATTATATAAAAGAATATATAGGATAAGAGAGTGAAAAAGAAGAAAACTAATATTTTTATTGGCTCTTTGTAACAGGGACATTGACATGTATGGTTGGAGTGCACTTAGATGTGACTGAAGTGTGACAAACTACATTTTGTAATATAAGTGAGGCAAACCATTCACTTTAGCATGATAAATTAAATTGCCACCATATTCATATGAACGAAATAATTAATTTTATCCTCTGTCAATGCCGAATGCAGATTGCGGTTTGGTCGAGAACTGACAAATATATTTCTGTATTCACAAAATGGTCAGTTTAGCCACGCCCTCACCACAGATATTTTCTGCCTTCGGCTTCATGAAATATGACAACTTCGTGGAATAAATATATATATGCTCTTACAAGAAATAATGTACATGGTTACATGTAAGAGTTTTGTCATATTGTAGACAGCTATGTACTTACAAACAGCGCATAACATCATAGGCCTAACACGCCTCGAGTCTCTTGACATCAAATTGCATGTCTCAGCATTTCACACGCTTGTCATTGTGCATCTCACGGCCTGTTGGTTTGTTTACATAGCAGGTGTCTGAGCTAAAGATAGAACTGGGAAAGGCCTACCCGGTGAAAACAGACCCGTCTTTCTGCGATCCCTGTACCTCTGTAGTATGCTGGCGGGCGTGTTTTTTGTGGAGGATAAAAGAAAAGAAAATTGTACTAGGCATTGTGTGTGGCCTTAGACATGTCTACTTGATCATTGATTTGGATCTGTCTTTCTCACCCTGTTTATTTTGATGTCTGTCTAGCTGTACACATGTCCATATTCCCGTCTCTGTATGTCTTGTCTCGTCAGCTTTCCTTTCTGTCTGTCTTTTGATGTCACAGCCAGGTAAAACCGGATCAAGACTATGCAACTCTCGTTAAACTTGCAATCAGATTCACCAACTCGTAAATATTTAACTGCAGCTGTAAATATCTACAAAACTTCCAAGTTGGTACGTGGCTGCTAAGTACAAGTACAGCTATCAAGTACGAGACTTGCTATTCCTGTCATGTGTCTCAAAGTACAGGTGTTTAGTACAGAACTTGGGGAAGTCCTTGGCAACTCAGGTGTTCATTTCGTGTGGACATGCACTTGTGTTGTACTCCTGAGTACACACGTGTTACTGGAAGCACAGCTTCAAGAGTTCTGGTGTTATTTATAAACCTGCTCAGCCTCTCCTTGTAAGCCACCTTGACCTTCCTCACTTTCCAGCACAGGTCTTGGCTTTCTGGAGCTTCTGTTATTGTTAGTTATCCTGGTGTAATACTCATAGATTTGGATAAACACAGCAATGGATATTGATAGCAAAATAGAGTTGGATTTTGCAAGCAGAATCATTTCTAGAAGAAGAGGTTAGTAGCATTATGTCAATGATAAGTGTTCATATATTTACTGGCAAAGTACGAAGGTTACATCATGTTGTCGTCCATGTTTACGTTATACAGCTGTACTGCCAATTGCAACATACTCTAACTCTGATGCTATTTATGTCTTGCTTGCTACAAAGTAGTTTTTGTAGTTTTTCCCAGTATTGCAATGCTCAAGTTGTATTCGAGAATGATTCGTCAAGTATTTTTTGATGGTTTATAGCTCTATTGTTGACAAACCAAAAATTAACTAGATTTCTGTTACTGGTGGACCAGCAACGAGGCTTCACCTATTGCCAGAGTTATATTGTAGGTCATAGAAAATTGACAGCATATTCCGAAACATCAAGTTTAAGCCTTAAGGTTATCTTCATCTCAATTCCACAACTTAATTAGGCAGGTCGAGATGCCAACTATGAATCAGCATAAGAAAACTTATATCATGTCATACACATATAATTCTCGGTCAATTTATGCCTCAACCATAAGGTTCACAATATCATGCCATGACCTAGTAAAAGGGCTTGGAATGGACTATCAAAAAATGTTTTCCAAGTTAAAAAAGGTTAATTAGGACTGGAGTTATGAATTTTTTTGTTAAAAGTACATTTCAAGGTCTGTGACCTTGAGCGTTTGACCTTTTGACCCAAATTTTTGCATGAATTTTGTTACACTGATGGGTTGACACTCCTATGAGTTTCGGTTCAATCCAAGCATTCTGTCTAGGGAAAAAAAATCCAAACTTAAACTTTCAGCTAAATTTTTTAGGATTTTTTCGATCTTGAAATTTTCAGGGTCGGGCGATCTTTTTAACCGAACGGGCTACAATCACATACTACATCTCATTTTACAGAGGAGGAAATGAGCTTTCCAAATATCTCTATGCCAGTTCTGTAGCTCAATTAGAACCGGAGCTAGAGCCGATGGAAGTGCGGACACTGGTTCCGCCCAGCCAGATGATCATGCCAAAGTAGTGACACTAATTCTGATCTGTGACCTCGACCGTTTGACCTGGAGAACTCATGTTGCTCAGATTGTTTGCAGGGTATTAGGGCAACATCATATCCAAAGATCAGCCAAATCCAAACATTTCTACTACCTTAAAAAAAATCAAGAATTCAAAATATCAACTTTCATAGATTGTTTGACCTTAAATTTGACCTTGACATTTAGGTCAAATGTCAAAATTGACAGCAGATACTGAAAGCCCATATGTGAATTGTAGGGGGTCACCCATGCTTGGCATTTGGCTAAAGTGAATATTTCTCAGTGAAAATGACCATTTTCACTATTTTTTTTACTCAAAAAACAGTTGTCCGAGTTTATGAATTTTTTAAAAATCAACATATTAATTTCTGTCAAAAGCGAATACATATCCGTATAGTACTGGTCAATATCTTCCAACACAAAAACTTTCAGCTCAAACACTTAATTCTAAGGTATTTTTGTGGCGGTGTGAAAATTGCTTGTTTTTCACATTTCGAAGGTCAAAATAACCTTGAAAATGACCTTCAAGGTCAAATTTGGCACTTGATTTGGGGGTTTTGGGTACATGTTTGGGGTAGTTTACTATAGCATGTTATAAGCTAAAATCCATATTTCATGGTGAAATGAGCATGGGTACCTATTTTTCATAATTCAAAAATGTGAAAAACTCAATATTTCAAAAACCGTTAAAGATATCAACTTAAACGGTTCTATCAGCACTGGCCCCAAGTGAGGGGCAACTTTAGGCACTATCATTGGCTTCTTACAACTTCCGGTTTTGGCCAAGTCGAATCTAGACTGAAAACTGCTCCATGTTGCATTGCGGTATGTTCCGCATGAGTGATTCACAATTATGTAATGTCAAAACACTTTAAAACATATTTAATCACAAGATCCAAGACCATTAGTATTTAACTGCACTGGTTTAGAGGATATGCCAATTTTAAGTTCTTAAAATTTTGTACTAAAGGTGACCTGTGACCTTGAAAAATAGGTCAAGGTCACTCAAACTAGGTCCAAGTAATAAGGTCATCCTAGGGTACCTTGTGGTAAAGTTTGGTCCTCCAACTCTAAAATTTTGCCTGTAAATAATAATAATAACTAGAAAACTGAAACTGCTGAACAGTTTCGAGGCTTCACCTGCAAGCAAGACTGTGCATCCTGATTGCAAAAAGTATAACTTGTTAAGGAGAAATTAAGTCAAAGAAATAAGGACTATTTTCCCCTTGACTAAATACCATTTTATGTCATTTTAACAGCATCAATCAGTATAAGAAAAAATGGTATACACCTATAATTCATGGTTGAATGATGCTTTAACCATAAATTTCACAATATCATGCTATATACAAATGAAAGGACATGGAATGTGCTTTCCAAAAAAGTTTTCCCCATTAAAAAAGGTTGATTAGGACTGGAGTTACAGAATTTTGTTTTTAAACTACTTTTCAAGGTCTGTGACCTTGACCGTTTGACCTTTTGACCTAACATTTTGCAAGAATTTTCCATTACAAATGGGTTAAGCCTCACATAGTTTAAAGTCAAAATGCAAGCATTTTTTCTTGGGGAAAAAAATTATAACGCAAATTTTCAGCTAATTTTTTTGGCATTTTTATTGACTCGAAAATTTCAGGGTCGGGCGATCTTTTTAACCGATCGGTCTACAGTGTCGCTCTACATGTCATTTAAAAGAGGGTAAAATGAGCTTTCTAAATATCTCTTTGTTTGTGCTGTAGCTCAATTAGAACCGGAGTAAAAGCCAATTGAAGTTCGGATACTAGTTTCGGTCAGAAAGGTAAAAAGACCAAAGTAGCGATACTAATTATTTTCTGTGACCTTGACCGGTTAACCTTGAGACATAATTTTGCTCAGGATGCTTGTTGGATACTAGGGCAATATCTTCCTGAAAGATGAGTCAAATCAAAACATTTCTACTATCTTAAAAAAATTTGTAATTCAAAATATCAATTTTCAGAAAATGTTTGACCTTAATTTTGACCTTGACAAATACTTCATAGGTCAAAATTGACAACAGATTCTGAAAGCTCATATGTGAATTGTGGGGGGTCACCAATGCTTGGCATTTGGCTAGAAAGAATATTTCCCCTTGAAATTTGACATTTTAGTTGTTTTTGTATCTGTGAATCGGTTTTCTTTATTTACCATTTTCTCAAAAATTGACAAATCATGCTGTGGTATAATCGATTAAATATCCATAAAGGGCAGGTTAATGCCCTGTAGAGAGAAAATATTCAGGCCAAAAGGTTAGTTCTAGGATATTTTTGTGATTTTTTGAAAATATGCTGTTTTTTCTACTTCAACGGTCCAAATGACCTTGAAAATGACCTCCAAGGTCAAATTTGACAGTTGATATAGGGGTTTTGGGTATATGTTTGGGGTAGTTTACTATAGCATGTTATAACCTAAAACCAATATTTCATGGTGAAATACCACATGTCACCCATTTTTGGTGATTTTATAATATTTAAAATTCCATAATAGAAAAGCCAGTCTGACAATTGCCAAAATATTCCTTTCAGACCTGGATATACCTATTACACAACTTTTAGTGCCAAAACTGTAGCTCTATGTCTCCTGGTTTTCTCAAAACCGTAGAAACAAATTAAACACTAAAGTTGAGAATCAGTTGACCTAAAACTTGACCTACTTTTAAAAAAGTGGGTCAGACGTCTTGAGAAATAATGTATAACCTAAGATATGAAAGCATTTGACCATAGCATCATCATTACTTGAATTATTTGAATTTGAAATTTTGCAAATGTCAAATTCAAGTGGCTCTGTGACCTTGAAAAATAGGTCAAGGTCACTAAAACTGGGTCAATGTAACAAGGTCATAGAAGGCTCCTGCCATGAATTTTTTTGCGCTGCTACGAAGAAATTTTTCCGGGAATAATAACTAATACAAAAACAAAAGTCTTCACCTATGGTAATAGGTGAAGCCTAATAACTAGATTTCTGTTACTGGTGGACCAGCAACGAGGCTTCACCTATTGCCAGAGTTATATTGTAGGTCATAGAAAATTGACAGCATATTCCGAAACATCAAGTTTAAGCTTTAAGGTTATCTTCATCTCAATTCCACAACTTAATTAGGCAGGTCGAGATGCCAACTATGAATCAGCATAAGAAAACTTATATCATGTCATACACATATAATTCTCGGTCAATTTATGCCTCAACCATAAGGTTCACAATATCATGCCATGACCTAGTAAAAGGGCTTGGAATGGACTATCAAAAAATGTTTTCCAAGTTAAAAAAGGTTAATTAGGACTGGAGTTATGAATTTTTTTGTTAAAAGTACATTTCAAGGTCTGTGACCTTGAGCGTTTGACCTTTTGACCCAAATTTTTGCATGAATTTTGTTACACTGATGGGTTGACACTCCTATGAGTTTCGGTTCAATCCAAGCATTCTGTCTAGGGAAAAAAAATCCAAACTTAAACTTTCAGCTAAATTTTTTAGGATTTTTTCGATCTTGAAATTTTCAGGGTCGGGCGATCTTTTTAACCGAACGGGCTACAATCACATACTACATCTCATTTTAAAGAGGAGGAAATGAGCTTTCCAAATATCTCTATGTCAGTTCTGTAGCTCAATTAGAACCGGAGCTAGAGCCGATGGAAGTGCGGACACTGGTTCCGCCCAGCCAGATGATCATGCCAAAGTAGTGACACTAATTCTGATCTGTGACCTTGACCGTTTGACCTGGAGAACTCATGTTGCTTAGATTGTTTGCAGGGTATTAGGGCAACATCATATCCAAAGATCAGCCAAATCCAAATATTTCTACTACCTTAAAAAAAATCAAGAATTCAAAATATCAACTTTCATAGATTGTTTGATCTTAAATTTGACCTTGACATTTAGGTCAAATGTCAAAATTGACAGCAGATTCTGAAAGCCCATATGTGAATTGTAGGGGGTCACCCATGCTTGGCATTTGGCTAAAGTGAATATTTCTCAGTGAAAATGACCATTTTCACTATTTTTTCTACTCAAAAAACAGTTGTCCGAGTTTATGAATTTTTTAAAAATCAACATATTAATTTCTGTCAAAAGCGAATACATATCCGTATAGTACTTGTCAATGTCTTCCAACGCAAAAACTTTCAGCTCAAACACTTAATTCTAAGGTATTTTTGTGGCGGTGTGAAAATTGCTTGTTTTTCACATTTCGAAGGTCAAAATAACCTTGAAAATGACCTTCAAGGTCAAATTTGACACTTGATTTGGGGGTTTTGGGTACATGTTTGGGGTAGTTTACTATAGCATGTTATAACCTAAAACCAATATTTCATGGTGAAATGAGCATGGGTACCTATTTTTCATAATTCAAAAATGTGAAAAACTCAATATTTCAAAAACCGTTAAAGATATCAACTTAAACGGTTCTATCAGCACTGGCCCCAAGTGAGGGGCAACTTTAGGCACTATCATTGGCATCTTACAACTTCCGGTTTTGGCCAAGTCGAATCTACACTGAAAACTGCTCCATGTTGCATTGCGGTATGTTCCGCATGAGTGATTCACAATTATGTAATGTCAAAACACTTTAAAACATATTTAATCACAAGATCCAAGACCATTAGTATTTAACTGCACTGGTTTAGAGGATATGCCAATTTTAAGTTCTTAAAATTTTGTACTAAAGGTGACCTGTGACCTTGAAAAATAGGTCAAGGTCACTCAAACTAGGTCAAAGTAATAAGGTCATCCTAGGGTACCTTGTGGTAAAGTTTGGTCCTCCAACTCTAAAATTTTGCCCGTAAATAATAATAAGAATAATAATAATAATAATAATAATAATAATAATAATACCAAAAACAATAGTCTTCACCTAAGGTATTAGGTGAAGCCTAATAATAAGAATAATAATAATAATAATACCAAAAACAATAGTCTTCACCTAAGGTATTAGGTGAAGCCTAACAAGGTGATGTATCCTTGGAACTCACTGCAAGCTAGAATAGAATAGAATATATTAGAATATAATATAATAGAATAGAATAGAATAGAATTAACGAATCCTTACGGTTTTTGTCATCATCACCGTTGGTTTTATGCGTAGATCCCTAATCAACACAACACCCACTACCAACTTGCTGAATATTGCAAGAGCTGGGCAACAGCAGCAGCAGCAGCATTATGGGCATTATGGACATTGAGCAGTTAGCAGTGATGCTGGCCACTGATGGTTTCCTCAGCCCTAGGGATGCTGGTTGGCATCATTTTCACCATGTTCCTCAGTTGCTTTATGCCTTTTGGCAGTCAATGTGCAGACACGATGTGAGGTCAATGACGCCAGCATGACGTCGGTGCTCCAATGAGCATGCGCACTAGGAATCGAGGTCAATAGCCCTCTGGTGGTAACCTTGTTAGTTTTAATGTGTCGTCTGAGATTTAATAGTGTTAGCTCTGCTTTGATCGTCTGCGGAAAAAGGCGGAATGATAAAGAGGAATTGAGGTGAAAGACATTCTTGCCCTTACATTTTATGGAAAAGATATATTGGTTGTTAGCAGGTTAGCATGAATTGTAGCTGTTTTAGACTAATGGTTGATAGAAACTTGTCTACACAGTCAAATTCCTTGCGCCCCCACCGGGATCGTTGCATTTGTTTGTATCATTGTATAAATTTGCCATGACTTCTTTTGTTTTAGAAAATGGAATAATCAAATAGAATGACCAAGTTTACTGCACTCTTTTATGAACATGGATAGGTGGTCTGCCTTAAGCGAAATGTTGAAATCAAATGTCGCCATCACTGCATCAGATTTAACCTGATTTTTTGGCAGGAAATTGACAGAAATCTTCACTTTGTTTCACAGCAGTTTTGAATAATTAAAAGAACTGCCCGTCCAGTAACGGGTTAGGGGATACCCCCTCCCCTCCTCCCTTGGCCTAGTACATTTTTATAAAAAATTCAGTGGTCCCTGCAATACATTTTAATTTGTCAACCCCTCCCTGAACATTTTTCTGGATCAGCCCCTGCCGTCCTTGTGTTTCAATTAACGCCAAAAGCAATGCCTGGAACTCCAATAATGCATCAAGCAGGCATGTAAATTTGCTGAAGGTTAATTGGTCTTGCTCTTCTGTCAACAAGTGCTGATCTTTCAAAGGATCTTGCCATTTAACGAGGTCAGATTGTGATTCCCAGTTAAGATCAAAACGAAAGGTAATTACACTAGTCGCAACATTGGGCGCAGTAGCACAAGTTTCAGGCTGGATGGGCCGAGGTATATTGCACGTCTATACTCATGATACTGTAGCAGTGAAATGCCGTGTCCTTGAACAACATTGTGTGATTTTTGACTAACAAGTGTCATTGATTGATCGATTGATTGATTGATTGATTATTTTTGTGGTTCTGGTTCGCTGTCAAATTTGGACACAAAAAAGAAAGCGTGGGTAACAGCAATTTGTCAGGAAATTTCTGCCTTGTTTTCTGCAATTAAGATCCTTTGATTGTATAAGTTCAGAAAACCGCGGATTGAGGCAGCCCCAATTAAGCATCTTTAGGTTGTAGGATAATTGCACGTTGGCTGACATCTGAGAATAAGAACTTGAACAGGAGATTAGTCCCTTTTCTGTTACACAGTGTATGGCTATCTTAGTATCTTCATTGCTAATGCTCACTCCCATATTGCTAGTCCCATGGTTGCCTCTAGATTGGTTCCTACTCTCTCTGAGGAACCAATCATTTCGTTTTGTCTCTGTGTCATGTTGTCGAGGCTGCAACAATGGCTGCTGTCAGATGATGGGAGGTCCTTGTCATTAGGAAATGATTGAATATCAGGTTAATATGGATAGTTTTGATGGTGGATTTGAATCTCAGGATACAAGGAATTGATCTAATAGCGAATTGTCTGGTTTGAACATATTACAACACAACAAAAAGTTATTCATGGTATAAGTGTATAGTATAATTCAATGATTTTTCACTGGTGGAATGTTTAATTTTTATGAGGTACTAAAGTATGAATTGATTGCCTTCCTAGGTATCCAAATTTTGTTTTGTCTCAACATCTCGATGCTACTGGTCTGAGCTTAGCTAGCTATATGACCATCTGCAATGTCTAGCCATAAAATATCTTAGACAGCCTTGTGTGCTGTTAGTTAGTATTCACAGCCTTGAATCAGAATGCAGTGCTAATCATAGCTTGCTCACAGTCTGAGCTCCAACTGTGGTTGAGTGTTGTGTGCAGTGCAGATAAGGCAAGAGCGATAGTCATTTGCACCCAAGGCCCTCCACAGGCTCCACACCAGAGCAAATGACATGGAAATGATGTGCAGAAACCAAATACCATGCCCCAGCCGTGTCCTTAAGCTCTTTTAAGGATGCACAGGATACTCCCGTTGGCCACTGGTCAGTGACCGGATTAATCCAGGCCTTCGGACCGTGAGATTTTCACCTTCAGTCAAATTCAACCTATTCAAGGCTTCGCAGACTTAGCTCGGTAACATCGGCTCTGAATAGTCGCGAGTTAGTATATCCGGTAGCAGGAGTGTTACAATCGGTGTTACTTCAAGCCTTCTGGGAGAGGGTGAATTAAATTCCCTAGAAGAGGTCTTGCAGCTAATTTGATAAGATCGATTCTCATGTAGCTGGCTCTTCTCTAATACTAGCTGTTAGTTGATTGAAACACTTAGCAGGTCACTGACTTATTTGATTTAGAATCTTGTGCTAAGAAATTGCACATTTATCATTTGTAATTTAATAAATGTATATACAACAGATACATCGTGTTTACTGCCCTCGAAATATAATGTGAACAATTCAAGAAATTCTTACAGAATGGGAAAGGTGCGAAAATCATATTTTTAAAGAGTGCAGAAATATGAAGAGAAAAAGAAAAAAGGAAAAGCTTGAAAGCCTATGTGATTGGTGGGGAATGTCAGTCACCCTGAGGCTAGGGTGACATCATTAGTGAACTCCAGTGAAAATCTGGTCCTGTGGAACCCCATTAAATGTCCAAAATATCACTTGGGAGCCATCTAACTGAGCTTTGTGTGAGCAGCTGCTGAGGGCCTTGTTAGTTGTGTACATTTTGTGTTGGAAGGCAATCTTATTTGCTTTTGGAGCTTATCCAGAATTGCAGAAGGCATCTCCAGGCACCCCATGACCCTCTTGGTGCTCAGTCTTTCAGTTGTGTTCAGTGCAATGTGCAGGGGCTTGGCAAGCATCCACTTCTGCTGCTGGTCTGCATTAAGCTGCTCTGGACCTGCTTTATGTAAAAGTTATATTTAGGTGCTGATGATCGTACACTCGAAACGTGTATTTTTAAGTAATATGTCTTCTTAGTTAAGGTGAGCCCATGGTCAACATTTTGATGTGAAAGTATAATCATAATAAAGCCAGTCAAGGATATAAGATGAGATAATCCTTTATTGTTATAATAAATATGAAATTTTGGGGAGACCTCAATACATAAATAACAGCAATACAACTTCCACACACAGATACAATACTTCACCCATGTCTGATAGACCGAACACCATTACCAAACCAACGTTACATGTGTCATAATTTTAAAATGCACATGGGTACCACCTTACTTGTTGTTGTTGAGCCTAGGGTCACTGGCGGTCTTAATGGTGAAGTTTGTGAACAACAATCTTTGAATTGTGTGAGAGAAAATGAAACGAGAAAATTGCATTTGTTTGCAACAATTTAACATACTTTCAGCTTACTAGACACCCATCGTTCAGTTAACACTTGCATACAATTGTATGCAAATTGATGGTTGTATGATTGAAATGAATCATGGAATATACTGTACACAATATTATGATGTGAATTGAACAAAATCTTTCTTACACAACGTTTGAAGACAGCTCCCCTTAAGGCAGAAATTGGAGCTTTCCTATTATCTGCTTAATTGGCTTGTTGCAGACAATCTGCTCCCAGGGTGAGGTGCTACTCTTGTGATAACCTCTATAATCTTTGTAATAGAAAAATCCAGGTCTTTATAAAATGAAATCCTCTCCTCAGGTATAATTGCCAGGCCCACATTTTTGACGCAAACTGGTTTCTATACGTGTGCTATTATAGCTAGTCTTACTGATCTGGTTATGCAGGTCACCTCGTCATTAAGCAGGGCTTCAGAACACAGAACAGTCGACTCGACTCCAACTCCCTGTGTCGCAATCGCATTGCAAATAGTAAAAAAATAAAATAAAAATTTATTATCTGTATGGTCAAAGAAGATGCAATCAATGCCATACTATTCCTGAGGGCGAATTTGAAGAAAATGTGACTGTAAAGAATGTATTAATAACTTAACATCTGGTCAATTTGTATTTTGTGACTGATTTTAAGTTATGTTGTAATTTCAGTCAGAATCAGACTATTTTTTTGTTTTTTTATAAATTGTTACATTGCTCATGTTGGTCAGGCAAATTATTTTTACTCCTCAACTCCGACTCCGACTCTCAAGCCCTGTACGTGTAGAATCCTGAGTAGCCTTAATTAGCATATATAAAAGTTCCAACGTCTCTGATTGGTTAGTGATGGGTTTTTGTTTTAATATGGTGTAATACGTCTGTAAATTTGCTTACAAATAGGTTGTATATAATGCATCAATACGTCTTCATTAAATTTTACTATTCAAGGCTTCGCAGACTTAGCTCGGTAACATCGGCTCTGAATAGTCGCGAGTTAGTATATCCGGTAGCAGGAGTGTTACAATCGGTGTTACTTCAAGCCTTCTGGGAGAGGGTGAATTAAATTCCCTAGAAGAGGTCTTGCAGCTAATTTGATAAGATCGATTCTCATGTAGCTGGCTCTTCTCTAATACTAGCTGTTAGTTGATTGAAACACTTAGCAGGTCACTGACTTATTTGATTTAGAATCTTGTGCTAAGAAATTGCACATTTATCATTTGTAATTTAATAAATGTATATACAACAGATACATCGTGTTTACTGCCCTCGAAATATAATGTGAACAATTCAAGAAATTCTTACAGAATGGGAAAGGTGCGAAAATCATATTTTTAAAGAGTGCAGAAATATGAAGAGAAAAAGAAAAAAGGAAAAGCTTGAAAGCCTATGTGATTGGTGGGGAATGTCAGTCACCCTGAGGCTAGGGTGACATCATTAGTGAACTCCAGTGAAAATCTGGTCCTGTGGAACCCCATTAAATGTCCAAAATATCACTTGGGAGCCATCTAACTGAGCTTTGTGTGAGCAGCTGCTGAGGGCCTTGTTAGTTGTGTACATTTTGTGTTGGAAGGCAATCTTATTTGCTTTTGGAGCTTATCCAGAATTGCAGAAGGCATCTCCAGGCACCCCATGACCCTCTTGGTGCTCAGTCTTTCAGTTGTGTTCAGTGCAATGTGCAGGGGCTTGGCAAGCATCCACTTCTGCTGCTGGTCTGCATTAAGCTGCTCTGGACCTGCTTTATGTAAAAGTTATATTTAGGTGCTGATGATCGTACACTCGAAACGTGTATTTTTAAGTAATATGTCTTCTTAGTTAAGGTGAGCCCATGGTCAACATTTTGATGTGAAAGTATAATCATAATAAAGCCAGTCAAGGATATAAGATGAGATAATCCTTTATTGTTATAATAAATATGAAATTTTGGGGAGACCTCAATACATAAATAACAGCAATACAACTTCCACACACAGATACAATACTTCACCCATGTCTGATAGACCGAACACCATTACCAAACCAACGTTACATGTGTCATAATTTTAAAATGCACATGGGTACCACCTTACTTGTTGTTGTTGAGCCTAGGGTCACTGGCGGTCTTAATGGTGAAGTTTGTGAACAACAATCTTTGAATTGTGTGAGAGAAAATGAAACGAGAAAATTGCATTTGTTTGCAACAATTTAACATACTTTCAGCTTACTAGACACCCATCGTTCAGTTAACACTTGCATACAATTGTATGCAAATTGATGGTTGTATGATTGAAATGAATCATGGAATATACTGTACACAATATTATGATGTGAATTGAACAAAATCTTTCTTACACAACGTTTGAAGACAGCTCCCCTTAAGGCAGAAATTGGAGCTTTCCTATTATCTGCTTAATTGGCTTGTTGCAGACAATCTGCTCCCAGGGTGAGGTGCTACTCTTGTGATAACCTCTATAATCTTTGTAATAGAAAAATCCAGGTCTTTATAAAATGAAATCCTCTCCTCAGGTATAATTGCCAGGCCCACATTTTTGACGCAAACTGGTTTCTATACGTGTGCTATTATAGCTAGTCTTACTGATCTGGTTATGCAGGTCACCTCGTCATTAAGCAGGGCTTCAGAACACAGAACAGTCGACTCGACTCCAACTCCCTGTGTCGCAATCGCATTGCAAATAGTAAAAAAATAAAATAAAAATTTATTATCTGTATGGTCAAAGAAGATGCAATCAATGCCATACTATTCCTGAGGGCGAATTTGAAGAAAATGTGACTGTAAAGAATGTATTAATAACTTAACATCTGGTCAATTTGTATTTTGTGACTGATTTTAAGTTATGTTGTAATTTCAGTCAGAATCAGACTATTTTTTTGTTTTTTTATAAATTGTTACATTGCTCATGTTGGTCAGGCAAATTATTTTTACTCCTCAACTCCGACTCCGACTCTCAAGCCCTGTACGTGTAGAATCCTGAGTAGCCTTAATTAGCATATATAAAAGTTCCAACGTCTCTGATTGGTTAGTGATGGGTTTTTGTTTTAATATGGTGTAATACGTCTGTAAATTTGCTTACAAATAGGTTGTATATAATGCATCAATACGTCTTCATTAAATTTTACTGATTGTTTTCTTCTTCTCTTTTCAGCATCCTACACAGGGAGCTCATCAGATGAAGATGATGTCAGCCCAAGGGAGAAAGATCAGGTAAGACTGAGATTTAGATTCAAAGTGGAATGTTGCACCTGCTCCTTTGCAAGCTGGGGTATTATATAGCTCAAAGAAAATGTCAGTCTGCATTAAATTACATTCTTTAAATGCATAAATGTGAATTGGGCCTAATTCCATAAATTCATTACTTTTTAACCTGTTGCTAAGTTTCAATTCCATCTTGCACTTGATTTTAAAAGAGAATTTTAAAACATTGCCTACTGACAGACGTACAGTTAGTTTCATTAAAAACAGCCTATCAAATTGAACCTAAACAATGCTAGACAACTTTTGCTATACGGTGCTACCTGCCACTAAACAGAACTGTCTGGCTATAGCTGGCTACTCAAAGCTGGATCTGAAAGTACATACAGCACCATTTGGTTCTTGAGTTGAGAGTTATGCATATTTGGAATCTTTTGTTGAAAGGATGCATGTCAATTGCACATACATATTTGTGATATATTAAATATTTTTCCAGTGGTGGTAGTTTAAGCCAACTATAAAGTAGAAGTAGACAGAAGCGGCTGGCTTTAAGGGGCCTTCACACTATCACGTATAAGAGTTACGTATGACCACGTATGAAAATATTTTTTCACTCTTGTTCATCCTTGGCCGTACGTGATTCACTTGGCGGAAGTTCTACGAGTAAATTGTTTATATTAGTTACGTAACTTGCTCGGGGTTCAATCGGCGAGCATCAAACGTACATACATGACAATCCTTGGCCATACGTAGCCACCCAATCCTTGAACCACCCACAGGGGCGATCTACAAGCGATCTACGAGTGCCTCACGTAAGCCTCACGTATGCTTGGCGACGGACGTTTGGCAAGCATTTTACAGACGTCCAGCGAGCCTTTTACGAACGTCCAGCGAGCAATCTATGATTATCCCACGTACGCCCATAGAAAAAAGTTATACGTGATTAATAAAGCCACGAGTAAGCACATACAGCCAATTTTTGACATATGTGGTCATTCTTAGGTCTTATACGTAATAGTGTGAACGCCCCTTTAGCCAGTTACATTTACAGCCAGGAATAGGTTGCTATAGCTGACTAGAGTCAACCATATTTTATGAAACTAACTGTACCTGTTGTTTTACAAATATATAGACATTGTCAAATATCAAAGAATGAAAGAAAGGTTTATCTATAGTGCACAACAGAAGGAGCTAATGCTAGGATACTGCATCATTGATTATGTTTATATTTTAAGAGTCATATTTATATAGTGATAAATGTTGGTTCTGGACTTCATTGACTCCATAAGCAATGATAAGTATATGAAAAGATACCTTTTGGAGTCACAGGTTTCAGCATAAGGGGCCATACCAACAGCAGAATTCTGAAGAAGTCTGTGGGATACAGACAAAAGCTCCTTATCCCGAAACCCATAACTCCAAATTTGTAAGGTATCTCTCCATATACTAACAGACATATTTATGCTTCGTAAATTCCCAATAATATATTTCGCATTTGTTTTTAGGCTAGTGTAGATATATTAGAAACATGAGGTCATATTCTTATTTGTTTGCTGTCCATTCTTTCTCATAGATTAACACAATATTGCAAGTATTCAGACTACAGGTTGGTTTATGTTAGACTTCAGTTTGATACTAAAAACCTTTAAGGTCTTATAGCCAGCAAACTAAATTTTAGAATTCAATTTTCCACGTTAGCTTACTGCTAGGAAAATATTAAAACTAGCACTTTGCTATGCTAGTTTCAGTATTTCATGAGTTGGTGTTTGATTTCAATTTTAATATTTGCTTATTTGGATGAAAAAATAAGAATCGGTGTCAAGCTTTATGATGTTTGGCCATCATAAGCTTCACTTTGCTATGGAAGGAGACGAGAAGTCCAGCTTTGGAGGACTGTCAACTAATCAAAAAAATTTAAATAAAATATCCAAGATTCAATTAGATGTGGTATGATGGATGCTTGGATACGTAGGTGTCATCAATAATTTGGTTACTTAGATTAAAATTCAAGTTTAAGGCTAATGTACCAGAAGGTCATAATGTTTGGTTACTTCAGAGATCGAAATAAGTTGAGAACCATTGTTCAGGTTACTTGGAGGTTACCATAATTTTTTTTCATGCAAACTGACGGCCGTTTGCGACACGTATCAACTGTGCACAACATAATAGTATATTCATCTAGCACTGGACCTAGTCGGCATAGTGACACATATTACTAGTCTAGTAAGACCATAAACGCCGTTAATGTCTTCCAAAATGTGTCAAATTATTTGGTCACGATGGTTGTTACTAGGGGCGGTTACCACATCGATATCCATTGTTGAACCTTATTTCGATCCCTGTTACTTCAATGGTTTAGGATACAGTACAGTTTCATTTATCAACTTGAGGCAAACAGTACTAGTGTGTTTGGAGCATATTTTAGAAAATATACGATGTTGTAGCTAGTTTCGTTCATTTGAATCTGTGACATATGTGTCACTGCTCCTCATCCATTGTTTTTATTATGTCAAATATGACAGTTAGATCCATCTGTATCATGTTGTTCCAGATTTATGACAGGAACACTTCAGAAAAAGCTCATTAGGTATTCCGGTCACTTCCCATGTCATTCTCTGCATCAATAGATGTCTCCCATAGAATTGCTTGATCCACCATGTTGGTTTCTTGTTGGTAACAAATGCATTTAGTAATTCACCCATATCAGATTGGTTCTTAGATTGACTGTGCTGCCACCTAGTGTGTGGGTCAACCTTCCATAAGAACCGAATTGATCAGACTGCTATTTGCACGGTTGGCTGGGTGGATGATATATAGTGGCCATTATTATCAATGACTCAAGAAGTCATATCAATTGAACGGCAGTCTGGACATCAGACGCTCATCTTATAACGTGAGTGCTGCTCCATGGAGCATCTAGTCGATAATATAGCAGCAAGCGAAGTAATATACTTTAAGTATATCGTCAAATAATACGTGGTTGATCTCGGCCCTGAAAAACTTCCTAGCAAGATATGTCAAACATTTGCGTTTTTACCACCACAAGGCTGATGTCGTATGTGGTCCTAGTCAGTCCTATGTTTTCAGCGAAATTTCAGCCTTAGCTGTAGGTCTTTATTTGGGAGGTATCGTGTATTCTCCTTGAGGTTGTCCTTCCCGTTGCCTTGTGGTTGCCTTTGGCAACAGAATTCCATCCTTGACAACGTTATTTTCTACCCAGTTGTGCTAGCTTGTTTCATCCCCTTGGATAACAGATATTGACACGGTTGGCAATCCCCTAAGGTTTTGGAAACCTTGTGGATACATTGGAATTTCTTTACGTGATTGAATGACCTTGCTAATAAATCTGTAAAAGAAATGCTGATTGTTAATGGATTCGGACAAGTAAATTACTCTTTAAATAGTGGAGAACCTTGTGATTTGAAGTTTGTTAAATCTGTGATGGGATGCAGGAATTTTCATTAAAGTTTTCAAACCAATCAAAAGTTGCATTTTGATTCTGCACGTCAATAAATTAGATTTCTTACTTTCAAGATGTTTTTAGATTAGGATTGGGCTAACTCTATCTGGGGATCAATTTAAGTGTTATTGAGTATCAGTGGTTTAAGAAATTGGAATAAAATTAACACCATGCCCAAAATTCTTCTGAATCCAAATTAAATCAGATTCTAACGTAATTTTGTAGTACATAAATTATTGGTGGTTCCAGTTTCAAATTTGTATTTCGCTTTTTCATTTCAGAAAAGCACGAAAGGATTTACCGACTTCTGCGTCCGTAACATTGAACAGGCTGCGTTCGGGCGACGAGAAATCGAGATCGCGGAACAAGGTAAGGGCGGAATTCAATTTCTTCGGATCAGGGAGGAGGACATTAAACCAAGTTTATGGCCGAAAAGATATATTAGGGACATTGTCGAGACATTGGTGGCTGGGGCTTGTGCTTGCAAAGTTACGAAGGGACGTCGAAGGCCAAGGGATTTTGTCTTCCAATGTTGGTCGTGTTACTCTCCTGTTATTGCCCTGTTGGTTTATTTGTGAATCGATCATAACATAGAGAGGAATATTGCCACCAACTGAATCATTGGTGGATTGTAGCTTGTGGGAGACGCATGTTAAAGCAAGAATAATTGTAGGAGCAGTTTTAGACGCTGCATGGCAGGGCATTAATCTTCCTTTTGTGTTGTCTTGAGGGACTTTTTTTACATGCAAAGGCATCAACTGTTACATTAGGCATTAGGTTGTAATTGATATGGTAATGTATACGAATCGTTGTGATGCTTCTGCATTATTCAATTAGAGTTTATATTGTAGCTTAGCCGCTAGTTCTAAACTGTAGCAAGATCCCTTGTGCATGTTGTGGTGATTTAAGGATAACTTTTCGCAAAGTCCTTCAAAGCAGACTTTCCTTCTATGCCAATATTCGTACTTTTTTTGTGAACAGAGGTCTGCAAATCAGTGATAAGCAGTGACTCCGAGGCTTGATACAGACTTCATCATGTTGTTATCTAAGGACATGGGGCTTTGAATTGTTGAGCTATGCTGCTATGTGGTCTGTGTTTATGTGCCCGAGGGATTTTCGGAGGAATTATTGACTTCAGGGGTCTGGTATTTGTTTTGGACCTGGTTAGGCAAATAAGTAGAACCCTTGGAGGGATATAGTGACCCCATAGGTGCCATTAGGTGCTAGGATTGTCCATTCAGGCATTTAATCATTCTAAGCTAGCGCTAAGATAGCAAAGGTGATATACAATTTCACAAGTTAGAAAATCTTTCCCTCGGTATGGTCTGTCCTGAAGGTGATTTTTTAAATTCTAATGTGGCTGATAATGCCGATTTTGTTGGAATTCCAAAATCGTGTTAATTCTGGTTATTCATCTGGTGTAGCTGTGAAATGACATTAGTTTGGAACTCGTGCATGATATGATGATCCTTTTATTTTAATGGGAAAAAGACTTTTCTCAAATTGAGGCCATGATATCTTTCAGCAACTGATGCCAAGGATAAGCCCTTGACACTTGAAGTTGGCAATAGGAATAAACTTATTATCCAAGGATGCGGAAGTTTGCCTGCAACGGTATTAGAATCACGTTTCAAAATTAAAATTTATACTTCTCATCGTGATCGTCGTAGGTCTTACATTCTAAAAGTGGATGATTTTCTCCAAGAATTGTTTCGTATAGTTCATATTATTGTAATGAATTGTTTAAACCTGATGTAAATTAAAAATGTATCATATGACTCATGACGTTGGTCGTGTATACCGAGATAATTTTATGTTTGTGATCCAAGGTGGTAAATGGGTAGCTTGCTTATGTATTGAATCTGATTATAGTAACATTTTATATTGAAATAGCAATTACTGCCCTGGAAGTCACTCATCCTGTCACATAAGATCTGCATATGTCCCATTTTCTAGCATGAGCTTGTGTCTATATTAGTGATGTATTTTGCTTGCCGCAGCGATGCACTATAATTGCAACCGCATTATCTAAATATCATGGCTTACTTTATCACCACTTGGGAAATATTACAATTGAGTGGTTGAGATGTTTTCTTACGAGGAAATCCTTAGGTTAATGCTGAGAATAATGCATAAAAAATGCATTGCCGCTGTTATTATGAAATTATGTACTAGATATATAAAGGGACAAAAGGACGAGATTACGTGGTGTTTGTGGAGGATATTTATTTAGGAGAGCCTTGTGTTTGTCTAGCAGTACGCTGCAAAGCCAAACATCTTGTGCATCAATATTTATGAAGAAAGTGAAGGAGGCTCATGGCTTAAGGAAAGTTAATGTGTATTGTTCATATCGGTGACAAAGTGCTGTTGTCATTTATGTAGTGTGTTGCGTTTTATAGTTTAGGATGTTTATAGATTCATGAGGATTTACCTCACATGTGAAGTACCATGCAATAAGACTTGAATAAGTACATAATCATGACTGAAAGGACGTTCTGCTATATATATAGAGGTTGAATGTTAAAATATTTGTTGTTGTGGAGTTGAAAATACTTTAAGCCGGGGTAGAATGTGAGGAAATCTTGATTTCATGCACACGATATTAGCGTTAAGTGTCTCCCATATCTTTTTTACTTTTTCTATTGGAAAGTTCTGCGTTTCGGTTGACATTTGAGTTGGTGATACTTGTCAACACTTTAACTAAATGGACTACTTCCTTTGTCAGTCCACAAACCAACTTGCCCTAAATAGTTTTTCAAATATAGCCTGGTAAACCCTTCAGTGTTTAGTACACACTGAATGGTTTTCCAAACAATTTTCGAAACGGTCTACTCTAAACCTAAAGAGGTACACGCAGTATTCATGATCTCATTCTGGTTGTGGAGGATGCTAAATGATGTATGGCGTCTGGGTTACTTAATGGCACCCATAATTGCTGCGTGGTAAGCAGCACCAACATCAGCAGCACCAACATCAGCAGCAGCAGCAGCAGCTAGTGTATACATTCAGCTGAGGCCTCATCCTTAGGTCCAATGGTCAGTGCAGGACACCATCAGTTATGAACATCTTTTGCTTCCTGCAATTTCAGCTGTTGTTTGTGACTATAGTATAGGGAACTTGTTATAGCCAGCGTAAAATATACACAAAACTGAATCTAACAGACAGAACACTAGAAAAATCTTGCTATTAAACTACCCTGCTATTAATAATAACCTATGAAGGTCACCAATCATCAATGATCATATTCATCAGATTTGACCCATATAGTGGCATATACCTATTTCATGTTATAAGTATCACCAACAGGCCAACTGCCAATTAATGTTACATTAATTAGCTGATATGAGGGGTTGATCAATGTTATCTTTCATTGGGCCATACCTCTACAATGTATCCGACTGTCAATTTTCGTATTCATGAGGCAACAGGAAATAAAAAGGTGATTGAGTAAATGGAGTTTATGCAGGGCTAATTGAATTCAGCAAAGGTTGATGGTGTGGATGACAACGTGGCATTGAAGGCAAAGCAGAAATTATTTTATTTTCCTGATGAGTTCAAGTGAAAAGGTTGTGGTCGTTTATTGAATCCCAGGATTGATTGAGAGCTCTGAATTTAGTAGATGGTTGATTTTCACTGAAAACCTAGGATCAGTTTTAAAATTCATTCCCAGTAAAGGAAATGATAACTTTGTTTATTTCACTTGGAGCCTGCGGTGAATGCGGTGCTACAGAATGATGAGAACACTTTGCATAATTTCCAATATGCATGTCATGTGGTAATTCTGCATGTCCGATGGTAATAGGCCTGTCAGGTGGTAATAATGGTAATCACAGGGATTCGGTCGATATTATTTTTTATCTGTTGTGAATGAAAGTGATTGTGATCGGAAAAGGAAATAAAAAAGTTTGCAAGTTATTGGCAATATTCAGTGCCATAAATAATGCGGTTCTTCAGAATTACACAACTGATGCGAAGTCGTAGTTTTAGATGGCTCTCCTTGATGCTTTAAGAATCTCAGCAGTGAATTTCGCTCCTGTAAAAGCTAGAATGAATGCTTATTATCTTGCATTAGAGCTTCCTGTATCAGTCAGCTGCATTAATGCAGTCCGTAGTTTCCAAGGTTTTGATAACTTAGTTATCTATTGCATTTATTTTTTCAGAAATATGTATTGTTTACAACATCTCAGATCTATTTATTGCATATCAGTGTACAATGGATCCCCTCCATTAAGACCACCCTGGCCAGTCATTGAAGAGGTCTCAAAATGGAGGTGGCGGTCTCAAGTCGTGACACTTTTCTCACAATATTTGGTCCAAAAGAGTGGTCTCTAAAGTTGAGGTGGTCCAATATTGGATGGTCCTCATTGTGAGGTCCCACTATACACTGTTTTATAGTTAAAGATGACCAAGGGGCCCCATTTGCCTAATTTATAACAAACTCTTCGTCTTGAGAAATTTTTACGAAGAGTAGGAAATCCTTTGAAGGAAAAGACCAGTGTTGAGATCAAAGGTCAGTCACGTGACCTCTTAAAGAAGGCCCTTTATCTCCGGAGGGCATCCTTGGGCCTGCTTAAGCATCCATCAAGACCAGATGACCTTGTAGGCAGGTCCTAGTGAGTGTGTCCATTTCTTTTCTTTGAGTTTTTCTCTCCATTGAGAATGATAAGGATGATTCATTGAAATTTTATTGATATATGGAAGTAAAATATCTGTTATCTGGTTGTTAATTATTTTAAAATTGGGAATAAGCAACTGAAGTAGACAATTTTGAGACTTCTGTAAGTGAGGCTTGTTGTGGATGGAATACAGTTGTAGTGATAACGTATACCTTTTTTAATAATTTTTTTATTAAACCTATATAAATCTAGAAATAAATAAATTGGACACCTAAAATGTCGGTTTTAATACTCCACTTATGAAAGTCAAAATGGATAGCATAAAAGGCACGAAATGCCGATGGTTAACCCTAAGTGTAGGAGAAATTGTCAGTTCTAGACACTGATGTTAGACAGTTGCCGTTATGCTGGATTTATCCAGTGACAAGCTGACTTCAGCGGACAAATCCAGGGCTGCCCAAGGCATCACTGCTGTGAATGCTGATAAAAGCAGCGAAAAGAGGGGAAAAAAACTGGTTTAAAAGACATAGAAGAAGCTAGACAGAAAATCTATAGGCCTAATGTTTTTTATGCGATGTATGTTTGTCGGTTACAACATTGGTGTAACGCAGCCCATGTGCAAACTGGATGTCCTCTAAATTTTGACTAGATTCTCATGAGTGAGTGCTTTCTACAAGCCAATGAACCAGAACGATTAGCCCAGGAATAGATCGATATTCTGCCTTAAACTGGTGGCAGCTTGGCTCTGAAATACTACAAGCAATAATGGAGGGTAGAAATATATTCAAAAGGCCGAGGAATTATGTTTGGCTGAATTATTTCCATGTCTACCATGGTTATATACTCCTTGTCATTTCATGAATATCTGCTAAACATCAAATGAAATGATAAATTCATGCTGTTTTCGATTATTGATCGTACATGTTGGTTCGGGTCATGTTTGGCATTTTGGCAACCTTAATGGAAGCCACACAGTCTGAAAAGCCAACCTGATCGGTCACGACATTTAGCAATGTTCCAATATGGAATGTTTTGAATAAAAAGGCAGACTGAATGCTTTGAACACTAATAACAACGTAGTCTGCAATAATATGCCTGGTGGTTTGGTCTAAAGTATTTTTCTGTACAAAGCATAAAAAAAAAAGTACAGGTAGAGATTATTAAATGTTGTGCATTAGTTAATAGCCCTCCAGAAAAAGTAGTGAGACCAGCGATGTCCACCGTAGGCTTTTAGGCCCCTGTTTATCATAACTCGTAGTAATTCCCTCATTATGTTGCCGTATAATTTCATTGAGTATCATTACGATCATTTTGATGCTATTTTATGAGAGCCGATCTTGGCGCCATGACTCGTGAAGTCGTCTGCTGGCGCCATTTCTGGAACGATTTCAGTCCGTTACGAGATTCTCATGGCTGACGGGCCGTATTTTGTGATCAGCTCCTAGCTGCGATGCAGCAGTGAGCCAAGTTGATGTCCTCTGACTCCAGTCTTTGATCATTCCATCAACATGCTGCTTGGGAGGTGATTTCCTTGATGGGGAGATCACGGCCTGACGTCATCAACTGCAGCCTCGACTGGGACTATTTTTGGCGCAGAACACGAAACTATAACTAGATCCTAGATTCGTGGAGTGGAAAAAAGGAGAAGCAGACGAAATAGGCCCTACAAGAAAGCAAAGCAAATGGTCGTCATAGATTCTCAGTTACAGCAGCTTAATTGCTTTTCTTTGCTTATATTTTCGAGTGTTAAAAAAATGATAAAAAAAAAGTGTGGTTTTCTGCAGTGTCTGGACTCCGATATTCATTCAGTCTTTATGCATGTTCTGTCCTGATAAACTTCCCTGATAGTTTTGATTATGTATCACGGGAATGTATCTGTTGCAGAAATCAGATACCAGAAGACAGGAAAAGCAATTTTGCCAGTAAACATCGATCAAGCATGGCGCCATGCAATATGTGATGATGAGCTGGAGAAAATTGTGTGGAAATGGAAGACCTAATGTTGATTACTATTGCATACCCCTGGAGTGTAGTTTGAGGGGGGGGGGGGGCCACGATTTATCAATGTGCATCGTTTATGTGCAGTAAAACCTGTTATCTATCTAGATCTGATGGCCAGTCGCCTCAGTTTCACCAAGTGGCATACTTCAGAATTATGTGACGTCTATCACTGTGCTATTCTGAGGGTCAAATGCTTGTCTATTTAAGGTTCATGGGCAGGTCTTTTTCGGAAATTTTGGTATATCTGAACTAATTTTGGTATATTTGAACTAATGTTCCAGGTGCGGCAAGGTATTCATTGATTTCCTCTTTCGCACCAGTGAAATTGTAAATTTGATGTTCGAATGCCCTACTGAATGTAACGTATAAGAAAGGCCTAATTACCTTTGAGATACTATTTCATACAACCGATTTATGAAGATCTTGTCGTTTGCAGTGGTGTAGTAACATCTCAGTTTTCAGTAAGTCAGGTACGAGAAGCCTTACTATAGGGCTCTGCAATTGCACAAATTGCCTGCCCTAGGTGAGTGCCTGCCCTAGGTGAGTGCCTGCCATTGGTGAGTGCCTGCCATTGGTGAGTTTTCTTACCAATACCTGCCTCTGCGTAGTTCCACATGTTTCCAAATAAGAGGAGAGGGACCGCTGTAATACATTATAGCAGGGAATGATGAATATTTTCTGTCAGGGATTGGTTTCCTTAATGTTGTGGGTGCCCGGATCAATATCTGGAATTGAAGAAGATGCAAATCAAAGGATACGCCCTGCAGGATTGAATGGTCATTCCAGTGACCGCTGGTCGATATTGTTATGCAGCACTAGAGGTCAAAGACCTAAGGACCTCCACTGAGACCTTCAGCTGGACTGTCCACTGTCCAGGGACATGCAAGGGCATTCTAATGATGTGGACGACCTCAACAGGATACTAGAGGGTACTTCTATTGCCTGTCTAATTCACTGAAGCACTTAAGAAGGGAACTGACTTTGCATTGACACCAAAACAGCATTCTATCATTGTTAAAGTTTGGTTGTTAGCATTACTCAGTTTTGTGTGGTTAGGTGTATTGGTGACTCCAGCATGTATGCCCATATATGCACAGCCCATGTGTTTGAGTACCTGGTGATATCTTCATTTATCAATTGAAATCACTGGAAAATATGCAAACGGTAGAGCAATGGATTAAAGTGTTCAAGTAGGATAAATTAATCATTTAAATCATTGACAATGATGCGGTCTTTAAAGTTTAGGTACTAACAAATTTTATTTTGTGGCCAGCCAGACACTGGTCATCAGTCTAAGATTTTTTCCATCTTTTATTTTGCAGAAAAACAAAAGTCTTTAGATTTTGTTCAGCACAGTGGGTCTCTGCTGAATATTCGATGAATATTGAAATACCCTATTGCTATGTAGAAAAAGCCCGGAAAGAAAATAGAGAACAAAAAATTCCTTCAGGCAGTGTCCTTGGAAACGAAATAATGACCAATGTCCAGTGTAAAGAAATGACTGGTGGGCAGGTCCCTTGGGTCATTGAATATTGAATGACCAGTGGAAATCCACAACTTCTTAGGGCTGACCATAGATGACTAATGCTGAATAGAAATGACAGGAAAAGTTGAGATGAGTTTGGAGAATGTCGCACCGAGCTATCTTGTCTTGTTGAATATTCGGATTGCGCTGTGTCCTGTGAAATATGGAATCACAATGGAATTCCGCAGAAAAGACCCATTTCCATACAAAGCGGAAGTACGGTCACCTTGAGAGTTTCTAGCAGTTTTCACAAGTCTCATGGTCGAACGAGCTGCTCATGCAATTCTGAGTCTAGAGCAGATTCTTGAAACGGTTGCACTTGCTGTTCAGAAGGAATATTTGTTGTTTTGCTCATGTCCAGTAAGTCCATATGCAACTCTAAACTCCTGACGCATACATGCACAAATGGGTTCCTTTGTATTTTAACATTCATTAGAATCGTGACACTGGAAGATAGAGTCGCAGAATTAACATTTATTGTATTATTGTTAGCTGAATGTATTCTTACACCCAGACATAGTTTCACCTTGAACGTATTACATCCATGGTTTAATGTTGGTGACCTCGACTGTACATTTGATAGGATTCTTTGTGAGCTCTTCTGAGATGCTTCCTTCTCGACTCCATCTAGACTACCACAGAAGGAAGACAATTCTTGTTCTTGTGGTCTCTGGACAAAAGCAAATGCCATATTGGAGTTTGCTGCTCCTTTAAGCAACAGGACTACTCCAAGTAAAGCAGTGTAAAGACTTTTAACTGCTTTCTATTTTGGACTTTCCAACTTGCATGTCTTGACTAACCAAGAACAGTGGCAGCAAAGATCAATACTGAAGCAGTTTGATTGGTTTCTACAATATAGAAGCTTGCTGGGCCTGTTATGGCTGGTGTTGTGCTTGCTTCTGCCCAGAGGGTTAATAGCAGGTTTGGAGTGAGAGGGTGTATCAAGGCTGCCACGGAAGAAGGGGCAACTTATAGGGGGGGGGGGGGGGGTGGGGCGGGGATAGGAAGGAAGGGTTTGAGATACCATTCGACATCTAGTGCAACACTGGTTCTGTAGTCAACCATTTAGAGTGTCTATTAACTGAAGGCAAGCAGTCTTTACTTGTTCGCAGACAGTATGATACAATTACGATACTGCAACCCGACATGGCAAGGTCTTGCTATTACCAATGACTGATAATAGAGCATGTTTTGGTCAAATTCATAAAAATGTGTAGATATACCCGAACAACTATGACATTAACCCAACCCATAAGTTGAAACACAAGGCACTGTACCTTATTCCATAGGGTAATTCAGGTTACCATGGAAACCAACCAACTACATACTAGTATTATACAGTCAGTGGCAGTAGTATGTTATTCTCTGTGTACTGATTCATAATCATTTATAACATCTTCTTGTAGTATTTATATGGCTGTGTAATGTGTAGCATGTTGGTTTCCATGGTAGCAGAATTTACCCTATGGAATTTTCTTATTTCACCAATGGCATTTGTGATTCTAACCATCTTGGGAGCTTATTCCCACCATCTGGTTAATCTCTTATTGTTCTTCGTCCTGTTGATTAAACTTTTCTTTTTCGCCCGCATTATTTTCCAAGGTGTTCAATTTTTAATCTGCATTTGTTGGTGAGGCAGCCCATTGTTTTTGTGGATTCAATTTCATTTAACACTCGCCTTGGAACGTATGCAAATGAGATTCCTGCAATACTGAACAATGGTAGAGGTCTGTGCTGTATTTGTCAATCTAAACAGTTGTCTGTCTGAGGCAGTGACTTCATGCCTGGCATGGTTTAGACATTGAGAAGTGAAGTTAATTTGGTCTACTTATGATATTGATGAGGTTGTTGTGTGTATGGGGCTTAATTTCACCCAATACTTTTCTTCTAAGGAGGTTTCAAATATAAACTTTCAACTTACTTTGATGAGTCTGTAATCATGGCAATGGTATTAATCTTATGATGTTGTTCTGATACACCTGCACCGTTATTTATTATTATGTTACACAGCTGTTTAGCTTCAAAGACCTAACGTCCTTCAGTATCTTGAACATAGTATTTCCTGAAAGTGATTTTGTTGACCTCCAGATGTTGAACGCATAATACTTTACATCTACTTGAAGAAGTTTCCACAAAGTTTTAATCCGTTCCAGCCCTGCTGCAACTTCAACTAAAATCAGTCTGTCTTTTCTGACCTTTCTAGATTCCAGCAGAAACCTCAAAAGGGCACCTTTTGAGCCTTTCCGACCTTTTTGCAGCCTTTTTGTTGCTAATGGCGACCAAAATGCCACCACATGATTGGCCACAGGAATGATGGAAGGCACGTGACATTTGCTGCTGAACTTCCGCTGTGGGTGTGTCTGTCAAAGGTCCAGCCTTGATCTATTTGTTGTCTATGAGGTCTAAGCAGCTTGGGGAACAAGTGAAGCACAGTGAGAGAAATCAAGTAGTCCTTTTGTGCAGAAATGTAAATGGGAATTGAGGACAAGGTGTTTAATTTAAATAGCTCACCAATCAAGATTAACTTATACTAATCTAAGTGTTGTGTACGCTAAACATTCTACCGAACTTTACCAGCCGTCAGTGTACCAACTTGAAAATTATTATTTTCCAATAGTTGTGATCAAAACAAAGCAGGGAAGTACTTTCCGAGAGCTTAACACAAATTTAATTTTTGACATTTTTGCATCTGATTAGTGTGACTTGAACACAGTTTCGATTGAAATGGAATTACATCATTAAAGCCAAGCATTTCATTTTCGTGCAATAGTCATGCAATTTAGCACATCTTGTTATTTAGAAGATTTTGTAGCCATTGACTCTCACAATTTCAGTGCTTTCCCTTTTTCTGGGAGAAAAAGTGCAAAGACTCTGTTAGGAACGTTTATTTTGGTTCTCTCATTTACTTTGTCATAACCAAGAATCTCAACTTGAATTTTTTCCCGCATTGTCTCCAGGGCATCATTTCTGAATGCTGTGTTTCTATTTTGGCTTCTCAGCTTGATAATCTTCAGAATTATTCTTATCATTACTCTGTTCCCTCTGGCATTATCTGCTGGAGGAACAAATTTCATCTGAAATTGGATATTGCAAAGTCAGTTATGAGCCTTTTACGTTGGTTATTCTTGTCATTGTAATCTGAATTGCTTTTGTGTTTCATTTCTGACATCTAAGTTATTAGCTCTCATTACAAAAACCATTTAGTTGTTGACAAAGAAAGCTTGACTGATACCCTGTACATAATCTTCCCATGTGTTGCCAGGTAATTTGATTTTTTTCAGCAGCTAATGGTCTCCCTCTAGATTGATGCATCTCCTTATGAAGTACTAAAGGATGCAGTGTGTAGAGTTGCTTTCTGTTGCTAGGCAAAAGACTATATTAATTGCACAGAAGTGTATGATTTCATTCTGTTTTTATTCAGAAGCGAAGTGTAATGGGTGGACACTCTAGAGTAAATCCTATGAAAATTGCGAGATGTAAAGATAGAGAGGCTTGATTAATGTGTGGATGACAGACCGACAGATTCAGATTCTTTTTATTTTGCCAAAAAAAAAAAAAAAATTACAATTTATTTTCATATTTTCATTTATAAACATTTGTTTCGCAAGGAGTCCTCACAAAGAAAAATATATTTTATCGCTAGCGTGAGGCCACCTGGAGAGATCCATTAATATTACACAGTGAACATTAAATCAAACACAATATGGAAATTACTCTCATCAGTAGTAGTCTCATCTACGTTACTCATCTCAAGTTAAAGAATATATTGTTGAAAAGTATTATGACAGACACAGATACCAAAAAACAGGGAACTCAATGTGAGGTGCACCTATGGACATGCAATTTCCAGTTCTATATTACATGGTTCAAGTGTATTGGCCACACATTGAAAAACATCTGACAACTTAGGTTTGGTCACCCTTGACTCATTACAAGGAGCCATTATTTGGTGACCAAGAAAAGTGTCTTGACTAATTCCCTGTACAAAATATTATTCCCATTAATTGCAGTAAGTGTAAGGTTATGCCAAGTCATGCCAGGAGAAAGTTTTCATTGGATGCAGAAAGACAGATTCAGAAATAGACAGCAATAGGCCAAGCGCTACTGGCTTTTTATTTCATTGTTTGAATTTTCCAGTTCTTATGTTGTAATGTGCAATTATCGTTTCCTATAGATGTACTTTCTCATTGTCTTATCTGGTCCATGGGAAATGTTTTCTGCAGAAAGTTAAATTTGAAAAGGCACCCATGAGCCTTTTTTGTCATATTTTGATGCCTTTGAAATGTTAACAGTTCACCAGATTCCATTCCTTGAAAGACTGCACTCTGCTTTGAAACTTAAAAGGGTTTTTAAAAATTCATGGTGTGTTTGGGCAAGGCTTCTTCAGTAGTTGACTTTATGAATATGAAATGACTTCCGTCCTTGATGTGGTGTCTCCTCCCTCATAGCTTTTAAAAGTGATACAGATTGACAGACAGCCTGAGATGCTGCATTAATACTACAACATATAGCCACCTAGAATAGAGACAGAATATATTACAAGACAGCAAAAGCAAGATACACAGCAAGCAATGAACGTTTCTTTAGCAGTATATGCAGTCATGTCTCGCTATAACAGACGGTATACTCCACCACGTGACCTTTTCTATTGTTCTTTTGCAGGATATAACCAACGAAAATGTTAGTTAACTCCCTCCTGAGTGCAAACTGAATTTGTTTTGCGTAATAAAGGTAATAAAAACAAGCAAACAATGAAACAAATTAGTAAATATGCCTGATGGAGTATAAGTTAGTTATATCCCTCATAGTCTCCTATTCGGGATATAACTAATACTTAGTCATCTGAATGTCTCACTATCCGAACAGCTGCTTGGGACATATGCTTTAGTTATCCGAACAATTCATTAAAACGAACAAAAGCCTTGGTAACCCAGGTGTTCGTTAGACTTGACTGTAGTAACTATATACCATCACGTGATGTAAGATTTATTCAACTCCCATTTCTTTCAATTTCCTGATTGTAAGTACTAGCAATTGCTTCGTTCTCTAGTGCATCCATAATGACCTTGAGAACAGTGCTATTCCACCCTCCTGTTGGAACTCCTATTTTATCCATTACAAAGGATGCGAAAAGAAAGGATGAGGGAATTAGATTGATGAGAGACTGATGAGGCTGGTGGTCCTGCAGCAGAGTATTAGGTGATGCTGGGGGGAGAAGGAATAACAAAAGGCCACGGGGAAACTATTGTAGCCTCTGGTGGCCAGAGTAGCCAGGGGATGGCTGAAAAATCGATTCCTCCTAAATATTGGTGAAGGAAGGGCGAATAAATAAGCTCCCACCCAAGGTGTTTTGCCCCAGTGGCTGGGCTGCTATAATGCAACACTGCAAAAGGGCCTTTGGGTCTGGATGCCAGGTGAAAGGAGGATTTGTATTTTCAAAGTTCAGGTTGATTTTATTCCAGATAATTCGATTTCATAGGATAGCCTAGTGGTTAAAATGTTGGTAGCTCATCTCAGCATTGAGTTCGAATCCAACCTTGCACTCAATTGAGCTATATTGGTGGTTCCTGTACAACACCAATATACCATGGTATGTCTAGCTTCAGACAAGTGAATAACACTCATTGAGCAATGTGGATTATCAGTTTATGGTTTTGACATAAGTCTTTTTCCATCGCTGTGTCTGCTTCTTGCAGCTGGGCGCCTAAGTTGACTCAACTTTATACCAGTGTCACTTAAACAGGACAATAATTGAATGGTGTACTGTTGGTAGTGAGAGTAAGCTTGACTGTAGTGGTTGTTATCATAGCTGTTTTGGTAACTGGGTTGCTCCCACAGTAGCTGGTTCCCAATTGTACAAGGCCAGCCAGCTTGTTATTTTCCCACAAAACCGTTAGTCCCGGAGTGATTCGTTTGGGCCATATGGTTTTGGTCTCAAAGGCTGGGTTGCCCGTGTGAATGTATTACTATTGCATTGTGCCAATCGTATGTTGTCATTGTTCTGCTGTCAGTGAGGCTTTTCAATATTGCCTGCTAATTTCCTCATTTCCAATACCCTCAGTATGGACTCTGGAATCTGGATGGTAGTGTGTTGTCAAGGGCATTGTGACCTCTGGTCTGCCGTATGACTTATTTGTGTTAGTAAGGTAATGAAATAGTGCTTTGAAGAACCTCCCCAATAGAACCATTGGACATATGCCTGATGGCCTTAATGTTGAGGTGGTCGTCATAATATGCCATACAGTGGAATGATATCATTTACATCAGTACTGCGTGGCATTTATTATCGAATGATTATTGGACCTTTTCATGTAAATGCATTGAGAATAAGGGCTTTATAAGATGATCTGAACCTGGTTTTCTCCAGATCAGCTTACCTCTCTTCCTGCAAGTTAAATTTTAAATATGCTTGGCAAATGTTGTATCCCATGAGTTAATGCATGATGGCAGCATGCCATTGTCCACATTGTTAACAAAACTAATGTTTCATGAGTTATAGCTTCAATACACTTAAAAATTAAAACAAAACCAGAAACAGAAAGTGCGGCCATCACGAAAGTTGTGCTCGAAGCCAAAGCCATAACTCCCAGATGCAGCCCACATGCTGTAGGAAAATGGGCGATAACATGGGAGATGGGTGATAATGAGGGTTTTTGCCGTAGTGTTTATCGGCCACACTGCATGATATTTTTTGTGGCATTATCTTGTGGGATTGCATGCATGCTGATTGTGTGGGTAGAGTAAAAGCAGGAGCACTGCTATTAGCCACACTGTAGGTGAGGTGTGTGATCATAGAAGTCCATGACTACATGCATCATCACACAGGTGGAATAATAGCGTCTTCTCACTGAGCAGCCCTGAATTCAGCTGGACAAAAGTCTTTCATCTCTTCTTATTACTGGTTTTGCTTTTCAGACATAGTAGGTCATAACTGATTCCATAAATATAATTTTCTCAGGGCTAATAACATAAATCAATTGAATGATAAGATGCCAAATATACAAATGCACTACAAATACTGCTGCAAGGATGCACTTTGCTTCAGCCAATCGCAGTCGAGGGCGGGAGTTTTCAGCCAATAGAATTGCAGTATTTTGGTATAGCCACCTGGTGGAAAAATAGCGAACCTTCAGTGAAAATCCACTATTAGATATGTCACTAAAAATGGCCACTCACATGCCAAAGCGTTACTGTTGAACCCGTTTACAAGCAGAGTCCGATTATAATTATAATTTACACCAGACCCGATTATAACAAAACCAAGTTATGACTTTGATGTCTTTCTGTAGGTCCGGAAGTTCACTATAAGTGGATCCAACTTTACGAATGAGCTTATGTTTTATTTGTGAAAGAGTTCATAATACAAATTTACCGTTGAGGTTGTACCAGTGGCTGTTGGAACCAGTAACTTACGAAGACCAGAGGTTCCTTTAGGTATTTTTGAAGAAATTGAAAACCATATGTCTAGATTGGTCCTCTACGTAGCATTTATCTCTTATTATTTTTAATCAGTCTGAATCGTGAGATGCTACATAAAGAATAGAGTGAGTCATCATGGAAATTTTGTATTTTGTAGCACTTGAAATAGGCGTTTTCCCATTTTCCTACGTTGATAAATATCAGTGAGGTACATGTATGCTTTTGCATTGGGAAATTACATAGGCAAATTTGTTTTTAAGTATAACCCGCTACAGATTAACGGATTTCAAAATGCTACGAATTAACATTGAAATCATGTATGGCTTTTATAGTCAGCTCGGTGGATATCATTATGAACAGGTAAAAGTCATCCAGCTATTTCAGAAGTGTCGTATTTTCTGTTGCAAACAAGACTATCCTACTTTTACGGGACATTTCTCAAGCAGATCTGTCGGAGAAACACGGCTCAGTCTTTTGATCAAGAAGCTTTTGATCTCATTCAGATCTCGTGATCTGATCTTGATCCTGTTTTGGGTTATAGATGATTCAGTTACGATCCCATGACAGGCTGGACAGGTGCAAATAATTCTCAGTAAACTTGAGTGTAATTAGGTGTGATAAATGAAAGAGGTGTCAGTTTCGAGTAGCCATTTCATTAGCTTGTGGTTGAAATATGGTCCACCACTAATGAGAAATGGCTTCAAAGGTGCAATTGCAAGTGGTCAAGGCTTGATAGTGGACACAACAGGTGATATAAGCTACATCAATAGTTATTGTAATAAGGCAAAATCACCATGTTGTAAACCATTTGTGCTAACCCTGTGGAAAAATACATATTACATTAAATAATTGGCATGTATCCATAAAAGAAATACGATATATTTATTACAACTGTTTGATACCATTATCCTCTGTTGGTTGTCAAAGGAAAACAAAAGCTACTGATTCATAATAGTTGATATCTGCGCGAATGGTTTTGGACCATTTGCTAATTCATATAAAAAGCTATTATCCCATTCTCTTATTTTCATTACAATTATTGGCTGTTATAAATGGCCCTTCGCTAAGATAATTAGGTCCTCTCCTTCTGAAAAGTCTCTCTAACAATGCAAGCAAAAACTATGACATAGAAAGCGAGAATAGGTCATTGGTTTGCTTTCTACAGCTATTGGTAGATAATGTCCTCAACAGCTTTTGGTGATTGTTTTCACACCCAGAACAAAATGAGCATTTGTGTGTCACACTTCACGTGACTGTGACTGTGGCATGCAGTGTTTCTATAATACAGTGTTATACACAGAATTAGCAGTGGTTCTGCCCAGGGTGTGATTATGTACAAACCACTGATTGTGGGTGCAGGCCATAGCATGCCTCCTAATGCAACTAATGAATCCTTTCAAGACAAATTTGCCTTGTTGCCAGCAACTGGAGAGTAGCCATCATGAGACATAGCATGAAACATCCCAGTAGTTTACATGGAAATAATGGCATTTGCGACATTTTCCCATCGATGGCATGAATTTGCAAGGAGCCAAAATTCATTTTTCATGCTTCCCCATTGTTCATTGCGAAAAGTGGTGAATTGTCACTTCGCATGAAATGTTGAAGTTTCTTCGGCGTTTCGGCAATATGTCGAAATGTGAAGGTTGTCTGTCCTGAAGGTTGATTTTGAAGGTTGTCTGTCTTGGCTTCTGAACTATTCATAGACATGAATATGAAAACACTTGTATGTCTTGCAATCATTATACGATAACAATATCGTTACTGATCTTTCGGAGTAAGGGTGAAAGACGACATTATACAGGCAATGTCTAATCCGCTTCTAATATCTAAAATCTTTCTCTTATTTGGTTATTTGCCAGAAATAGACGGTAAATACCTGCAAATATTCTTGGGTCTCTTAGTACTACAGTCTTTTATATGATGCTACATTGAAATTGCTGATCAATATTGTATATATTGTACAGATAAATCACTGAAATTCAGCCAGTTGACTGCTACACTGACCAAGCAATAGTGTACCAAACTTGCTGCTACAAAAAAACTAAAAAACCAATAGAGTCTCACCGGCCCTTGACCACGTCCCTTGACCAGTCGGAATATAAGGCAGACCTCAGAGCCATGGGGTTGCTCCATGTCCTTTATATCTTACCCCAGCTTAACAACATTTCCTCATGAGACCAGTCTATCTAAGACTCGGGCTTTGACTGGTTCTGTGTCATGGTTGCCTAGGGAACGACTTCGGTTTCCTAGGTAACTCCTTGGAGTCATATGTCATGTAATTATTGCAGACATGACAAGAGATGAATGGCGTTTAGCACATATATGATAGTATCCGAATGCTGCATAAGAGTACTGATTACTTTATATGAAATAAAATAAAAAAGGAATTTGGTTTTCTAAAGTTATTGAACATTTTAAGTAAATGTGTTGTGAGGAGTTCTTGTTAATTTTGAAAGAATTCGGTTTTAGGGAGAGATTATATGGTCACATTTTTGTAGTGTTAATAAATAGGATTACAGTGTATTGTGTAGTTACTAGTAGATGCGGTTGAGCTCAAATATTTCCATAATATTCAAACAGTTTTGGTAGATGAAATAAATTGAATAGAAATTATCATTAGCTTGGAATATATAGTACATGTATAGCTGTTATGCTTGTTTATTGTATCGTTGCTTGTAGCACAACACGCTGGAGCTTATGTATGCTTGGTGTATGTTATGTTCTCCTGCTGGCAAAATGCTGGTCTATGCATGTTTGGGTTGCAATGAATGATGGATGACGGATTACTCTCATCTGATCACTCATTTGTCTAGGCTGTGGAGGCGGCAGAAGGAAGATAGGCAGGGATATACAAATCCATCAGCCTTAAACTCTGCTCCGTGGGAGTCTACAATATTGTTTTAATGTGATTTGGTTGAGGATAAATCAATTATCGGGTAGCATGCATGAACGTATCTATTTAGGTTCGGTTGTAAGCTACATTGGCCAGAATAGGAAGATGGTTTATTGGTGAGGTTAACAGAAGAATAAAGCCTAAATGAATGAATATTTAGAATTGCTGAATTTGTCCTTTATTATGAGTTTTGTTGTTGAAGTGGGGAGGCTGTGTAGGGGATGGTTATACTTGTAATGGTTCGTTACAATAGTTGTTTGATTATTTAAATTTATTATGTCAGAAAGAAAAAAAAAACCACGACGACATATTATTAATATTTTTTCATTATGTATACGTTGATCCCTCCGCTCCCTTTTTGCGAAAATTAAGCAAATGAAAAATATTTTATACAGATGAATAGATTCACATCTGCTGAAGACTTTCAAAGAACTAGTAAGAAAAAAAGAGAGAGAAGATGCTTGAGATAAGAAATTACAAGTCTGTCTCCATAAGCAATACCAACTCAGTAATGGCTGGTTGGCTTTCCTGTATAGAATAGACTGAGGCCTTGTATCTTGGGGAAATGTCTTCCATACACGTAACCTCAAGATAGCTGCAGTATCATATGCTCCGTATTGTCTGCAGTACAAAGGGATGCTTGTCATTATGGTAACGTCACTGACGTTTGGAGTTACTATGGTGGTGACGTTATGGTGATGAATATTGCCATATAAGCTCATGCATCAAAACGAATGGTCACTTGCGAGTAATATTAGGAGATTGTTGCTAAGATGTTGTCCGATTTTTCTCGGGTCAAGAATGTCATTAACGTGTTGTTAGGGTGTCACCTGCGACGTTGATCTACTTTGTCCGAGTACTACATGGCCAAATGTGCCACATGCATTTTCCATGAGAAGGATAAATGCATGGAAAACACATTGTCTTTAGCTAATTATAATGAGGTGACAAACATGCGTTTTCCATGCGTTTATCCAAACGTGGCATATTTGGCCATGTAGATTTGGTGTCATAGTTAATTCCTGGGAGATATTAGCTCAATAAATAATGAAATGGGCATTGCAACGTTTATGTCAATTGCAATAGGTTCTGGGGTCTGATGGATTTGGTGACCGCAGAAAATTGTGATACAAATGCAGTAACTTTATTCTGTCTAAATTGCATGTATGAAAATCGAATGCTGTGGAGAGTATTTTTATGTTCGTCAAACCATAGCTGCTAAATTTCAGGAACTATACCGCAGTTTGGTAATATCTTGGAGAAATTAGACCTAAATTTCTTCAAGGTAATCTTGAACCCACACTTTCACACTTTAGAAGTCTCTCAGACCTGGCCGTGACCCAGCCACTTGTAGCAAATTCAGTGTCAGGCACCCGGTTGCCCAGGCACCCGGTCGCCCGGTTGCCCGGTCACCCAGTCACCTGGTCACCCGGAGTATGGAGTGTTAGGAAATCCAGGCCAGTAAAGTCTTTAGCTAATCTCACGAGGCATGCAAATGTCATTTCTAGGGCCAGGTCAGCTGGATAGACGTGCCGGACTTTCTAATGACCACTGCAACAATGCTGGACATGACTGACCACCGAGTGACCACTGAGTGACCACTGTCAGCCCTTGCAGAGCATCCTATCCACCTGCTCTCACCGGTGTCCACTCATACTAATGAACAAGGGTCATCACCTGGTGCAGCTGCTCAACTGCACTGACCAGTGGACTTCACTGATCACTGAACTGAAATTCACTGGATATTATGCTGACCATTGTAATGTTCATTAATATTGATGAAAGACATTGAAAGTTGGATAATCTGATGATTACCTTCCAATGGGATATTAATAGGGCCACTAGGGATTGATAACGCCACAAGAACTTATCATGGAGGACTACACTATCATAATACACATTTTCTCCATCAATATATATCTTGCGCTTGGACAAATTGACACATGCAGCTGTTCAGTTCACACCAATGAGATTTCGGAGCTTGATTCGAGTGTAATACTGTAGCTTCCAATGCACTTTATCAAGTGGCACCTTGCTGCAGCAAAAAAAAAAAGAGAAAAAAAGGCAGTAATAAAAGAAGAAAGAAAAATCAATTGACCAGGCAACTCGCATACCCAGCCTTGGGAATTGAGCTAGATCTGGACAGCGATAATTCTGAAAGACTGGAAGAATTTCGTTGCCTTGCTAGTTCGCAAGTTACAACTGCCAGATGGGTTGTGATGTTGTGCACCTCTAGTTCATGACACCTTCTCATTCCCACTCATTTTCGTCTATATTCTGTCACCTAAGGAAAATGTTGCAAACAGGAAGTGTGCTCGCAAGAAACTCGGTCGATTCAAGAGCTGTTTGCTTAGTGTGCGTGGTCGGAATTTTCTTCCCGTGAATTGTTGGAAAAAATTCCAGAATAGCCCTATCGAGGGATGGTCGCTACAACTTAATAGTTTCTCGAAATGTTGTTTGCACGCAATTCTGTGGCATCACAGCGTGTAAGCTTGTGATTCTATTCTATTCTATTCTATTCTATTCTATTCTATTCTATTCTATTCTATTCTGTTCTGTTCTGTTCTGTTCTGTTCTGTTCAGGTCTGTTCTGTTCTCATCACAGCGTGTAAGCTGGTGATTCTATTATATTATATTCTGTTCTGTTCAGGTCTGTTCTGTTCTGTCTTCCTCCTCAAAAGCCAGTAACTCTGTATACGACCTTGCCACCGTAACAGAACACACACAACCCAGCTCTGGTAGTCATAGTAACACTTTTCTGCATTTGATTCGATAACACAAATCCGTTGCTCCACCCTGTTTCCGTCTGAACTAGTTAAGGCTCTTGGCATTAGATTGCGGATGACATCAAATGACATTTAGTTGTATACAGTCCAACCTCCTCTTTGGATCACTTCAATATTACGACCACTTTAATGTTTCAATTTCTCAAGGATAGTTTAGCCAGCTTATATGTTTGCAAATGTCAGAGGCAGACGTAATGATGAGATGAGGCCTGGAGTCCTACCCCCGCTATTAAGTTAACACAGCTGTTGCTGGACTGGGTTTTATTCCATCATATGTATTGATGTCATTCTTAAAACAATTTTATCATTTAGTACCAGTAAGATGTGTTACTATGGTGATCTTGATAAGGAATTTCAGATGTGTTTCTCGAACATCTCCTACTTCAAATCATTCAGTTTTGTCTTGTAAGTTTATCACAACAGTTATGCAGAAATGGCATTGGTGGAGTATAAGCAGGCAGAATTGTCATCCGTGAATGGATGAAGCCTGTCTTTGGGGGATGAGGGATTTATCCTTGGATGCGGGCTGCTACAGCATCTGAGAAAAGAGCTTTACATAGTTACGACAACGCAGCAGCAGCTTTGAGATGGGAGGTCATCTAATCAGGATTGATCGATCCAACAGTCTTTGTGCAAGGATTTTCCATGGCTTTCTTTGCTTTGCCCTTGTTGGGTCTATTTGCATAGGAATACCCTTGGGGGGTCATGGTGAAAATGGGTAGAAACTAGCTTATTAGCTAGCTGCTTATGAATGCCAATTGGCCCGGCGATAGCTTACTAAGAGAAATACGATTATTTTAATGACACACAGTTTAGTTATAGGTTTGGAGTCACTTAAACGGTTAAAAACTTCATATGAAATTTGGATATGAATTCGAATTAAATCGTATTTATGAAGTGTGCAACAATGTGAACATTCCTACATAAGTTGGCCATTTAGTTATGCACTGTACTGCAGTTATATTGTATTCATTTACAGTAGGCCTATGTAGTGAATTGAGTATTATCGAGTCTCATTGAAGTACTTGGTGAATATCCTTTTTGATGTGCATGTACTAAGCAATATATCTTTGGCTGTCAATGCTGTGACTGGCTGTACACTAGCATGCACTCAGACTGCACTAATTCCAAGATCATGCTCACAGACAATGCTGGTGTAATGCTCAAATTGCATGAGCTTTCTGGCAGCTTTAATGCTGTGGGGGCTTCTCTTCAGCCATCATTCGGTATTGATTCACTTCAAAACGTGTTATCCTCTCACTCAACTTGATTGATATCGTTTTGAAATTGGAATTTCAATGTTGGGTGCTTATTTGTGTTGGAAAAAATGTCTGGATGAAAAGGGTTAGATTGAGGCTATATATTTCTGTCGTTAGTCTATTCAAGTTATTTTTCCCCTTTCTGAGACAATATGTGATTGTCTATTGCAATGCTTGATGCTGGATGTTTGTTTTTATTATTAATATCATTAAACTTAGTTTAACTTAGACTAATTCCCAGACCAAAAAGTCTTGAAATATTCAATGACTCAACGTAAAAACTGTTCATTGGGCAATATAGACTTGTCACTGGGCTTATAATTTTATAGGACCAGTCGTTAAGATGATGGCAACTGAAAGCGAGAGTGGGTCGATTACACCCTTGTAGGACTTCGTCTGCTAATCAGTTTAACTGCTAATGTTTCTCACTGGCGGTTACTCAATATAATCCTGCCTGGGGTGTGACTTACCATGACGCTCAATAATAGTCGAATTTTATTGGTCTAGAGAAATGAAAGGGCGTTGCTAAAGAGCGTCATTGCATACGTCGTGAAGTCACGAAATTCGTCTGCTCTTGTAACAGACTCGTATTTTCTGGTTGTTTTACACAACAATGGTGTGAAAACAATAAAAAAACCATCCTTTACGTCTGCCTCAAAGCAAATCCTCGTGTTTTAGAGCAGCTGCAGCTGCCAACCAAGCTCTGTTAATAACATTTCATGGGCATTCATGCGTAACTCATCTTGCGCCATCTTTGCTTTTGGCAGACGAGAACATTGACAAATGCAATGCTTGGCGCAGAAAATTGGCTGCATTTGAAACTTTGGGAAGGATGCCGCATCCCCATCCAGTGATGGATGAGCTATTACTGAGACTGGTGTGTGGCATGAAGTGACATTCGAGACGCCCAGCCCAGCTATCTTGTAGACCTAATATTGTCTCCTGAAACTAGCCCAAGATTGCTGAAAGGAACGGCACTCATCGGAGCATTCTAAATTTGGTTGATTATACAACAAAATATTGTTGAGAAAAGGTACCTGCGTGATACAGAGATTTTTTAAACAATAAAATATGCAATAAATTGTACGAAGCAATTGCAGAATTCTAGCTCTTTAATATACATAAACATAAATCTACAAATTAAGTGACTGTCAAAAAAGAGAGAAAATTTTTCTATGAATGAAAAACCCTGTATTTTCCTGGATTCTGTGTCCTGCTGCACTGGTTTGTCTGGCCTTCTGCTCGTTGACTCCTGGTTTGTTAATGCATGGTAAAATGATGGTAGAATGATAAAGATTTTAAAGGGGCGTTGTCACGTTTCTGTTATTTAACACGTAAGCCCCAGTGTATTTTAGGAAGGACCATTGTTAAAATGTGTGTGTTGGGCATGACAATTCTATAAAGTGCATCCCACCTACGTTGTGGAAATGCTTAACTGATGGTCTCACCTGTTGGATCTCCCAACAGGTATTATTCATCCAGGCAATTGAGCATTTTGTGTATTGTTGTGTTTCATTGTCTGGAAATTGAGAATAAAATTGCATTGGTCGTACGCAGAATATATGAAATTGCGTGGAGAGAGATGTATAATGCAAGGTAATTAGGATTCCAAAAAAAAAAAAAGCGCTGTCCGGTCAAGTTCCTTGATTTGAATTCAGAGAAATGATGTGCGAATCATCTGTTAAATTTTACCTCAGTATTGCATGAATAAAGTGCTATACAGGTTCCTGTGGCAATTTTGAAATGCTTTATTTCTGTGCTGAATTATAGTCAGATGTTTCCTGGATTTCAGTACAGATACATTGGGCACTGACTACTTTCTTGGACAAAAACAAGCAGGGTCACTGACCGTGGGCAGATGGTATTGTTCTGTAGATTTGCTTAATAAGGAATGGGAGGTTTACCCTCGAGGTTTTTCTTTCCTTGTAGTGAAAGTCACTGGTGATACTCCAGCCATTGTATAATATAATGCAGAATATATATAGGCCTATTCCACAACTTTACTATTACGAGCATCCCAAAGTACTTGTCATGGTTTGCCCTCAGTCCAAATGTTGTTAGTGGTGATCCTAATTGTGATGCAGAATTCAAGGCAATTGGGTCAAAATTTCACAGGTCTAAATTATCAGGTGGGTTCAACCCTACAAATGATATTCTGTTTGTGCTGAAGCTTCTGTTTATCACACACTGCATATTGCCAAGGCTTGTTATGTATTAGAGTTGACAATGCCTGTAGGCTGTACTGACAGACCTGGGAATTTAGTGTATTAATGTCTGTGAGAGTGTTGATTTACCCAGACGGTAGTATTGGTAGGATTTCCTGAAAAAATGGCTGCTTCAAGGTGATGCACTAGGTGTTAGATGTAGGGCTTTATATATTGTTTACCACACCGTGCCCTCGTGCAGTGCAGAGGCCAAGAGAATGGATAATTTTATACCAATGTTTTTAGATTTATATAGAGTGACCTTACACTAAGACAGATGACTTATTGTAAGACAATGTATCAGATATAGAGTGCCAAATGTGACTGAGTTAAATTAGCTAAATTAGTACTTAAGACGTGAATTGATGACCCGTTTCTCTTCAGTTCTAAAAAAAAAAAGAAGAAGATTTTCCTGCTCTTAAAATGTTAAATCACTCATGAAGGTTGAACGTCCTCCTCCTGTTTCGTTATCAATCCTGGTGCAATTTTAATTTCTTTAGGGAATTTTCGGTGAAGCATTGTTGAGACTCTTTTCCGCATTAATTGAAATGTTTCTTGATTCTTTGCAGAGATGCCTGGATTAATGGCTTTGAGGAAAAGAGCGCAAGCAGACCAACCTCTCAAGGGCGGAAAGATCGTCGGGTGCACCCACATAACTGCTCAGACTGCGGTAAGTTGAAGAGGAGCAAAAGTGCTATTAAAGATGTCCGAGCTCTCTCCATGTTAAATTAATTTGTTTCCCAAATCTTGCTGGAGGTGCTGCTGAAATCATTGATTCTTAAAAGTTTCACTCTAGTTAGTAACAAAGTTAAGATGCTTTAACATTGCTTTCATGCTGTTTGTCGCTTCATGAAATAACTCTTATATTGAATAAAAGTAGCTTATTCGTGGATTAAGCAGAGTGAATTTGATCTGGTGTATAATTGTAAGGAACTAAGTCATCAAAGGTTCTTGAAGTCTGAACTTCAGAACAGTTTTGTATAGTCCATTGTTTTAACGGCATTTGATGCCCTTGAATGTTCTTGGAGTCCCTGTGTACTGATGTTGATTGTTAATTATCTTGTTTGTCTTGATATTTTAGGTTTTGATTGAAACCTTGTTTGCCCTGGGAGCCCAAGTCAGATGGGCTGCATGCAACATCTATTCAACACAGGTGCAAATTTACTATAATGTTCAATTTTTTAAGCATTCGTTTTTTTTTACCACTGAAAATTTAGTATATAGTAAGTTGTTCGAAACTTAAACAGCATCATGTAATGAGCTGTATCTCATTAAGAGGGGTTTACACCTGTCAGGAGGTGAACCTATATCTTTAGAGGTATTGGCCGGCTCTTTAACTGAGCCAACTGTATTTATAAGAGGATAACACATGAATATACACTGACTTCAGTCAACCCCAAGATGATTATTACTAGCAAATACTGTTTTATTTCAGAATGAAGTTGCAGCTGCTCTAGCTGAGGCCAGTTATCCCATCTTTGCATGGAAGGGAGAAACAGAGGACGACTTCTGGTGGTGCATAGAACGCTGTATGTCAGCAGATAATTGGCAACCTAATATGGTACGTAGGGCATGCGTGTTGAAAGAACCATTGCATTGTCCTCCTTTGGCTGAATATTGTCCGTGTGTGCTTTGTGTCCCTGACAAAAATGTCTGGAAACTGGTGCTTGATGTTAAAGGTTCATCCGTTAGTTCGATGCCTGTTTTCGTCCTTGTTAACATAATTGTTGAACTACATTTTAATGGCGTGCAATGCATTGTGTAATATGCAAACAATAGAAAATTTACATTTACAACATCGATTGTTGTATCCACATGTGCATGAAACATGATCTTGATCTGTCATATGTGTGATATGATATGGCATTAAATCTGCATTGTGTGCATAAGGACTGGGAAATGGAGCATTAGTGTTTTTTATTCATTTTGAACTTGACCATGTTCAGAATCACTGGGTTGTGTCTGACAATTAGGCCTGATGATTCTCATATAGTTCTTATCAGTATTCTGTTTGCGTTGATTTTGACAATTTCAAACTAATTTCATACTTCATTAATTGTGAATAATGTATTGTGTTTGGGTAATAAGTGTCAAAATACAAACATTACAATGCACTCAATTGAACAATTTGACAGCGGAATTGCTATTGTGTGTAAATTGTAAACATTCTTTTGAGAATGTTTGTTGAATAAATTAGCTTGAAAACATTGTACCTACGTAAGATATCGGAACAATTAGTTGCAATGCAATGCAAAGTACAACCTGTTGCCTTTTAATTTCTGAAAGCGACCTGGCATTTTGCTTGAACCTGCTGTGAGAGATTACTGCTTCTCATTAGTATGGGCTTGAATGTATGTTAGGCATTGACGCGTCAATCATGTCGCTGTTTTATGAATGAGGAACCTTTGACTTTTTTATCGGCTTGTCTGACAGCCTGACTTTCATGGCAAGAGATTCATGAGCAGAATGCTTTCAGCCTGTTCTGCGACCCAAGCTTTTTAATTTTGCATAGAAATGAATTCAATAACAGCAGTAGGACATTGTAATGATTGTATTTATCTGAAAAACGGCATGGTTGCTGACATGAAATGGCGTGTTGTATGAATACAGAATTTGATGAGTTACAAATACAGATTTTTGATGGTGGCAATACAGGAAATTGTATGGAAACTATGTCTTGTGATTTTTCGGAATGGTATTTGCCAAAAAGTGTGAGGTACATGTACGATAGAAGTACAAATTTCTCAAGGAAGCCATTGCATATCATGTGCTTTTAATGAAGCTTTAAAACTAATAGTGACAACAATAGTTCTGATATGAGGCAGAATTTGACAGTGCAATATTTTCTGAATTGTATGAGGCAAAATCACTATCCACAACAAATGTCTTCCACCTTATCAAATTTTCAATTGGTAAAACTTACTTAGTTTAAATCTTAATAAGATTATCTTACATCAAGTGGTGAAACGGCCTTCATATTGCACCTTATCTGGTTTCAAATTATATCTTGCATCTAGTGACTTGTACCATTCCAGGTACATAACATTGCATTACAATAATTGACCCTGCATTACATTAGGCATGACTTATTTCCTCCAGATCTTGGATGACGGTGGTGATGCGACTCATTTGATGCTGAGGAAGTATCCATCAACCTTCAACCTGATCAAAGGCATCGTGGAGGAGAGTGTCACTGGGGTTCACCGACTCTACCAGCTCTCCAAATCTGGCAAACTCTCCGTACCTGCTATGAATGTCAACGATTCTGTCACCAAGGTAACCGTTTTCCCTCATTTCCTGTCTCCTGAGGCGTTTATGATGCCCCATTGAACTTGCCGTTTGAGAGCAAGTTTCTACAGTCTGGTCACTAAATCATGTCTGCCGTTTGTGACCCTTTTTGTCTGCTATCTTATGCGTCAAAGTGTTTTCGGCTAACTGAATGGAAATGGCTGCCTAAGATGTTTATACCTGTTTGAAAGTAGATCAGTAGATTTAGTTCAGAAGCTGCCTTTCCAGTAATTTATGCAGCTAATTGACATTAAGTTAGCGGACACAAACCACAAGATTAGACGACCAGACCCATAAATATTCACAAGATTTAAACTATTCATTTTCAAAAAGGGTTTATATGGTGCAACCGTAACTGTTATGTGTTAACTATACCAATCAATACCTCTCTGCAGCGGAGGAATGCCTTTGAAAATTTTATTATTATCGCATTTGTAAATGTTAATAACTCCTTGTTGCTAGTATCATTGCCTTATGTCGCTTTGCTTATTTTTCAGACTAAATTTGACAATTTGTACAGTTGCCGAGAATCTATTTTGGATGCGTAAGTACAGTTTTCCAGTGCCACATTAGCTATTTTTAGAACTGTATGCTGCATTATGTATGGTTTGTACCATTGATAATTTGGTTTTTGCAGATTGAAAAGAACTACTGATGTGATGTTTGGTGGCAAGCTGGTTGTTGTTTGTGGATATGGTGAGGTGAGCTCTCAAGAATTATTTATTACCCGTTTCTTATTAAATGATATGTATTCTTTGCTATTTCATGACATCAGTCTTTATGTAATGTTTATCATAATATTTGCAAGTAAGTTCTGAATAGATATAATTTAATGATGGAGTATATTTCTTTTCATTTTCAGGTCGGAAAAGGATGTTGTCAAGCTCTGAAAGGTATGGGTGCTGCTGTCATGGTTACCGAGATTGACCCCATTTGTGCACTGCAAGCATGGTAAGATACCAATGACTCTCATTTTGTCTAAAATAATAATAATTTGCTATTAATCTTGAGTATTTAATATGATTTGTGTGCAGAGTGCCTACAGACTAGTACTGTGGTAATAACTGGGCATTGCTCTCATATTGACACCAGCCATTCAGATCATCTCTCAGATAACCAGTTAATCAGATCATCTGTTTAAGATCACAGGTCAATAACTTAACTTATACTCCAACACGTGACCTTTTCTATTGTTCTTTTTTTTTTGCGGGATATAAACCAACAAAAATGTTAGTTAACTTCCTCCTGAGTGCAAACTGAATTTGTTTTGCGTAATAAAGGTAGTAAAAACAAACAATCAAACAAATTAGTAAATATGCCTAATGGAGTATAAGTTAGCTATGTCCCTCATAGTCGGTAGTTGACTGACATTTTTATTGCTTATATCCCTCCACCTTCGGCGTCGAGAGATAACCAACAAAAATGTTAGTTAACTCCCTCCTATTTAGGATATAACTAATACTTTATTTGATGTAACCGTACTTCCAGATGATATAGAAGCTACCCAGTTATTGACAGGGTACAGTCAAGAGTACCCGAAACCCCTCGTAAAAAATAAACTTGCCCATGTAAAAATATATTGTGTGTTAGAATGGAGTGTATTCTGACTGCTGATTGTTGGTGATAATTAAATAATTTTTTTGCTTTATAAATTTCAGCATGGATGGATATAGAGTTGTGAAATTGAATGAAGTGATTCGATCAGTTGACATTGTGATCACATGCACTGGTATGTAATGATTTTAAAAATGGGTATTTAACACTTGTGATGATCCAACTATGAATGTTTAATCCTGACCTAGTGATTATGTATAAATTTATGACATTGGTATGGGATCGCTGGAACAGTCATAACGTACACTGCGCAGTATGAAGAGATTAGTCTAAACAATTTTTCTTAATTTAGTATGGTTCTGTACATGTCAATATGCGACATTGATTTTTGTGCATTGTCATCCTATACTTGAATCGTGAACTGAATTTTAAATGGAGGATTCACTGACTTATATATTTTCTATTTCACCATATTTTTCCACAGGTAACAAAAATGTTGTAACCAGAGAACATATGGATAGAATGAAATCGGGCTGCATCGTAAGCAACATGGGTCATTCCAACACTGAGATTGATGTTGTAAGTATTTAAGTGCATTCTGAATTTTTTTTTTCTGTTTAATATAGACAGAAAATCATGATGGTAGGATGGGTCTTGCCTCATGTAAACACTAAGTACTTTCGCTATAACTGCAGTACACTTCAGTATTACTACCATTAAACTGTGAGGCTTTTGTGTGGCAAATACAAAGCCTAGACTATGGTAGGCTAGATGGTTGTGGCCTTAATATGAGTGGTGGTCCGCTTAGATTTTCATATTTTTTCTGTGACATGCGGCTGAAATATATATCACACTTATAATGTAGAAATTCATAAATGGGTTGATGAATCGTCCAGTAGGAGGTATTATTACTTGTTGAATCTTTGTGTACAGATCAATTTTTTAAAATTTTTCTATTACTGATATACTATTTTCATTGTTTTTACCATTGTACAGTGATTAAAGATATTATGATCATCACTGATTATGGTGGTGTTGCTGAACGTATAATTAAACTAATGTTTCATTTGCAAATTTCATTGGTTTACAGAACAGTTTAAGAACTCAGGATTTGACTTGGGAGAGAGTCCGTTCCCAGGTTGACCATGTGATTTGGCCAGACAAGAAGAGAATCATTCTTATCGCCGAGGTAGGTCCATGTTTTGCGAAGTTTAATATCGTACGAGGTGACAACCGACCGAATCGTTCATTACCTTCAGTACAGGATACATATCAGAGTTAAAGTCATTAAGTTTAAGTTATTTACATAAATATTGCTGGTTCGTAGTAATGGTAAAACTGTAGTGATAACTGCGAACTTTATCAGTTGCTCAGTTTTTTACCTAAATGTGCTCAAATATAAAGCATTGCAACTTTAACGTTAATTTTATTTTCAGGGTCGTCTTGTGAACCTGAGCTGTTCCAGTATTCCTTCCTTTGTTGTTTCCATAACTGCAGCTACCCAGGTAAAATTAGTTCACCATCATTGTACATATAAAGTATCACTGCAGGTTCTATACTCTAATACTTCATAATATCATAAGCGTGGTACATGTACATTTCTTACCACAGGGTTCATAGCCACTCCGTTTATTATAATTTTTGTAATGTGAAATTACTGTAATATATCGTCTATGGAGCAAATAAAAACTGTCATTGTCTGAAAATCAGGAAAAACCTGGAAATGTGTTGTAAGCTTGTCCAGACAGGGTGAACTCGGGGAATTTGGGAAAAACACCTGAAATCAGGGAAAACTGAGAATTGTTAATTAAAGTTGTGAAGTGGATAAGTTTAAATTTCTTAGAATCACTCTGTTACTAGAGAATGTTGAGTATTGTGAGGCAAGGATGGCTGTGAGAATCACAGGGAGCCCATCATGTTTTGAACATTCTTGTTGAATACCTGAAATGTAATGGACCTGCATTTGCTTTTTTTTCATTTTGTCTAAGAATGATTGTTTAATGTTGTAAAATTCATGTATTTCTTAAGGGATTTTGAAGGAACTCTCTAGAAAAATATCAGGGAAAACTCAGGGAATTTTATTTCACTGAATGGCTATGAACCCTGCATTATAATTTCTGTGTGAATGACTTTAATCTATTATATTTTGTACAAATTACAGGCCCTAGCTTTGATAGAGCTATTCAATGCACCATCTGGCAGATATAAGCATGATGTGTATTTGTTACCTAAAAAGATGGGTAAGTATCCTTTTATTTTAAATACCAACTTTGCCTGCTTTTCAGTTTATTATGATAGTGATATCGCACAAAATGATATCTCAAATTTGCCTAATAAGTAATGTTTTTGTTTTATCTTCCAGACGAGTATGTCGCCAGCTTGCATTTGCCAAGTTTTGATGCCCACTTGACTGAACTGAGTGATGACCAGGCTAAATATCTAGGACTTAACAAAGCTGGCCCCTTCAAGCCCAACTACTACAGGTAAGATTCACTAGGTGGCACATCAGGGCTGGGGCACGACCAACACTGCCATCTGTCGGCAAATGTGTAACTTTTTGAGTGAGAGAACAGTGACTGCTTCAGTGCCAGTTTATTACACGTATTATTAAAGAAATATTAATTTAAGCTTATCGAATATATCTGACATTTACATGGATATTGCTTGTTCTTATTCATGTGATGGCAGAGGACTTTATGAAGCTAATTTGTCATTAAGACATCATTAAAATGAAAAATCTTTGTGGTGTAAAAAAGCTTAAGAGGTAAAATAGTTAATGAGAAGTACCTATAGATATTCCATATCATTCAACCAACTTAATTGTATGTACTTAACTGATTTTCTTCATTTTCTTTCTTATTAAAGGTATTAGCTAGAAGACCTGCGTATCTACGTGTAACACAAGGTCACGTTTTAAATGCTGCTGCATCAGGACATCTGTATCTGTTTATCGACTGAATCTAGGCGGAGAAAGACCTCAGTGGCCAACAATTTTTCTTCTTTTATGCAACTTGACCTGCCTTGGAGCCGGCGTTTACAGCTAGGACTCCATTCTTATTAAAATGTCGTGAACATCACCCATAGGATTAATCGTAACGCTGGACACTTAAAGAGTCCCACCTGTGTGAAATAAAAAAGACCTCATTGTATGGTTAGGTTGTAGATTAATATTTAATTACCATTCAATACACTACTTCCCACCCCTTGGATAGTTGACACCCAAACATATTTTATGCAGTGTTTGAAATCATTCCATTTCAATCAAACGAGGGGAAATATTTGGTTTGACGAGAACTTGCCTACATTTAACTGCAATATATTTTGAAATCCTGCAAATAAGCCATGTGCTTCTTTCAGTTTTTATCTTAACTTACTTCAATACAGAAGCGCCATGCTCTTATTCAATCTTTTTTGTTTAAAGTTGCATTTAGAGCTGCATGAATCCGAATGCATGTGATAGACATTGTAATGTTAACTAATTGTACCCTGCAAATGATAGGCTTATATGAAAAACAATGTGATCGACTTGTATTTCATAACTGGTTATCTATTCAAGGCATACAATCTCTAGTTTCTGAGGTGTAATAATGATATTGAAAGCAACAATTAAAGGAAATATTACTTGTGTGAAAGATCTTGATATCTCGAGATTACAATGCTAGCATGGCAGCTCATATTAAGGACCCTCAGGTTTTGTCATGGTGATTCGGAAGTGAAATGTACTGAATACAGAAAAAATTTAACATTTGTATTACAGTATGTCAAATGTTGCCAATTGACATTCCATTGTGTGTGTTCCACAGCTTTGGGAGTGAACATGAATTCAAAATATTAAAAATCAAGGCTGTGGAATCCTCTCATATAAAATTGCATTATGCAGATTATCAAAGGGTGTAATATATATTAAACTGGAATGCATGATTGTCTGTGTTAAAAGGTGTGATACCGTGTAAAAATTTTAAGTAGCTGCTATTCCGATTGTTCAAGTTCACAACCTGTACAATTAATTGACTGTATCGTATTGTTATTTTCTTTTTGTCAAGAATTAAAACATTATTTTTATGACATGCATTTTTTTTTGTAGATATTGTTGGGCCTTGTGTTTGCAATTTAGTGTTAGAGATATTTATGTTGTTGTAATTTGCAGTTTAAAAAATTTTGTACCAGTCATATTTGTTTTAGCACATTTTAGTATGTTTTTTTAAAACTTTTTGATGATGAGATTAATAAATCATTTTTTTATTTTTGGCAAGGACAATAATCAATTCAATCAGGTTGTGAGAGAATTTCGAAGAAGTAAAATTTTGTAATCACTAAATGGTTGAAGTTTGAAAACTGAGGATAATAACTACTGATATTAAAATCTACCTTATCAGATGCTCCTTATGCATGTAATTGAATGTATTTTGTTAATGACAATTGTTGTAGCCAATTAAACATTGATTTTTTAGTGCCTATATCATATATCCTAGTGTTCCTCCATACATATCACAATCCCCCTGGTGTAAATAAGATAATGTCCAGTCAGTTACATAATATACACACATTGTAGTTAATAATGTTGCACTTGTTATTACAGCTTATTAGATTGTTAACAGAAATGAAGGGTTAACAGATAACCCATGGTTTGCCTAAATTTGATTTTTTTTTTATGACTGAGCCAGTATGCATGTGTTGCATATTAACTTACATTGCATTCTAATAATTGATTGACAGTTACCTCTTCATAGAATAATATTAACCTTTGTAAAATAACTTTGATAACCACTGTTCCGGTATACGCATGTGGCCCTTTTTCTTTTCTTTCACCGGCCTGAGATTCGTTACCTTTGCATAGTCTTGCATTAAAATATTATAGCCATATTTCTTGATTGTACTCTTTTTAGCGATAGTAATCAGTTATTTGTCAATTTTTAATCTCTTTCATGGGTAATTGTAGGAATTCGGAGGTGATATGCATGAAGCGGAGGCTTTATGACTTGAAATTACCTGGTATCATAGCACAAATAATGGCACAGAAGTTCTTAACATCAGACAACCTCACAGAACCTCTGAATTGTTATAATTACTCGCTGTATGGATTGATTATATGCACTAATGATGAAATGTACTGGATGCGCGATGTGTACAAATTGTGCAACATTCAGCCGTTCCGGGGTTATAATAGTGTGGTGGAATTTGAGAGAGAATAACTGGAAATACCCTTTAAAAGACCAATCCAAACAAGGACCTTCTCGCCCCGATAGGGTCCTACCAACTGTTATTCCATAATGTTCCGAGTAACAATCATGCTTATGTTGAAAATAACCAAGGTGTTTTTTTGTATTCATAAGCAATAAAGACGGACATATTACTCAAATATTTATTGTACTGTTATTTTTGTTCAACTCAACCAGTATAACAAATTTGAAACTGCGAACAATTGCATTATATCCTGGTGCAATAAAGTTAAGATCAACTTTCACTTTTAAAATGAAACTATTTAGAATCAAATAAAACTATTGTAAAACCTGAATTTCTAAAATCAGTGATAAGACGTTTTAATGCACTTGAATGTACTGGGCGATGCTACATATTGTAATAGCTAGCACAATGCATTACCATATTACTGATAGAACGTACAAAATTAACGCCCAAAAATATTGTCAAGATAATATGTCAGTGTTGACTTAATAGTTGAATTGATTGAGCTAAATACATTGTCATCCTATTAGCTTCGCTGTCATACTAAATAGTAGTAAATACCATATAATGGCAAAACAAGCGAAAGAACACATCCAAAGGCATATAAATCAATAATCAACAAACTGGAAAATATGTACAAAAACATATAAATTAAAATTTTTGCAGTGCAATAGATCAAGTGACAGCAATTCACCAGACACAAAATGAGGTAAGCACAATGATGAAGTCTATTTACAAAACTAGTAAGGTATATAAAACAAGCCCAGAATAAATATATACACAAGTAACCCAAGAAATTGGCACTATGGAACTAGTCAGTTATTGCATGGATGAGATAATAATTATCTATTTATTATTTCCTAATAATGAACAACGCAAGTCATTATGCAAGGACTGAATGTTAAACCGACATGCTGCATGCATTATTTTCGAGAAAAAAAATTCAATATTACTTTCAGTTACTGGTGAATTAGTTGTAAATTGTATCTTTATAATGTTAGTAAATTGTCAAAAATTCTGATAGTGTTCATAATTTCTAAGAAATTTTATGAGGACATATTAAAAAGTCAACAACTGACAGCATATACTCAGTAAGGCTGTTAATGTGTTAATGTTTCAAAACTTAAGCCCAAAATCTGAGATTTAATACGGCAAAATGACTCGCAAAACAAAATGCACACGGGATGTGCTGAGCTCTGCCATGGTGGGTGTATAGCATGTGGCTGTGTAGCTACTGTGCTGTGACATCCCAAAATTGGCAATCAATGTCTGTCTGTCTTAGATGTCCTAGATGCCAACAGCAATGAGACAGTTTTCAAAGAAATGATTGACTGCTCATTCCACTCCTTTAGCTGACTAACATAAGTATTTCCTATCACAATGACAGTAAAATTTGGAATTTTCTTGAGGTCCATGTAAAATCTCCGATTAGCATTGAGACTAAAAAATCTGCAACAAACTGCTAACATACAAAAATAGACCACATTAGGGAATTGGTATGGACCATAGATTAGCCTGCCAATGGTGTAATTGTGTAAAATCAGCAGATGGCATGTATCACAATCTGGCAGACAATTTTCTCAAGTTGACAACTATCCATGTGATCACAGATTAATAATCAAAGAGGTCACTGGAATGTAAGTCGTGCTATGGATGCTGGGAAAGGAGGCACACATCATTTGAGTGACTCTGATTTCTACTCTGTGGTGTGATCGCCAAACTACCACGCCGCCTAGCTAGTATGAGATATACCATGCTAAATGGCTTGCTTATTGTCAAGTTATTGAGACAAGTTAGCGATTGACCCTACAAACAATCACAGGCTGTTAAACAAGAACTACCCACATGCTAGACAGAGAAAAACCCCCACTAACTCATGTTTTCATCAGGAAAAGGCCAGCACGTTTTGGTGCTAAAATACACCGCAGTGAATTAAGCGCGAAACCTCTGCCCCCTAACAAAGATGGCAGAGCTAATTTGCAATGTTTCCAATATTCCAGAGTGCAATAATTTAGTATTACATACTAATTAGATGAAAATCATCCACATTTTATAAACACTCATTTATATAGTCTATATACAGGCACTCTTTATGAGATATTTACAATTGCAGTTAGGCATGCTTGAACTATTTTACATGGCATTGTTTTTTTCTTTTCTTTCTTACATCATCAACAATGGAACTTAACAATATCATAATTACAAGACTAGCAAACAATAAAGACAATGAGTATTTGTCTATCAGTGTGGAAGATCTCGCTAAGAGCCGGTCTGGTCAACGGTCATTACTTCTACAGCATGCTGCGCTTCTGGTACATCCCCACTCTGATTGCTACTCTGCTGTGAATCTGACTCCCCAACCTGAAGTCCAACGATATGTTGGCTCTCGGCCAATTGTGCCATACTCGTTACTACCGTCTGGTACATGGAGACTGGGATGGTCACCATTCCTGACAAGCCACTAGTTTTCAGGTAAATATTTCCTGAAAATTAAAGTAATTTACATATAAATAATACACATAACTTATAAAACTCAGCTCAAAAACCTCAGTAACCGGTAACCAATAAAAGTGCTGATCTCAGCCCTCATTTTACAGAATCGGTCACTTTCAAGTAATTTATTTGTTATTAAATGACTCGCCATACAAATGAAGACTTTATAATAACACAGTACTTGAGACTGTCAAAAGGTCTCTTATAAAAAGCATAAAATTGATTCTTAGACAATGAGCTCGTTAGGAGTAGACTTTTGTGTAATCGTGCTATAACTGATCTGACTAACACTTTGTATAGATAATGCAATTTATTTGATTTTCGACACTACTTTTTTCATAATAGACTTGTGTGTAATAACATGCAAGTTACGTGTGATTTGATGCATGCCCGTCTCCAAACAATTGATAAATGTCACCCAAGGTCAAGTGATGAGGTCAATGACAATGAGTGCAATTGGAACATTGGTGACATCAATTGTTTGGAGACAGACATACACCAAACCACATGTGACTAACATGCCCTTTAACTGTATTACTGTTTCAAATTAATCCAAACCAATCAACCTACCTCCTGCAAGAGCACTTGCAGCATCACTAGACAGAATAATGTGACCGTCAGAGTTTAATGTGGCTTCCGCTAATTGGATTGTCTGTGTTCCTCCATCTGCATTGACTTCGACCGTGACGTTGCCATGGTGCAATTGGTCGTGTTGGTGATGTGAAGCAACTTCTGCTAAAGCTTGGACTGTCTGCGCGTTCTATGTGAAAAAAAGATTGTGTAAATAATCAATTAGTATGCACATGAAGTATTGGGTAAAGTATTTAGATTATTATCTCTTCACATGGCAGATGTAAACTGTACATCATAACTTGAGCCAATACGGAAAAAATACTGATTTGTCTCAGATGCTTACCATTCCAACATGACCATCTTCCGTTTTTCCAACAACTTGCCAAGGCTGAAAAAACAAATGTAAAGCATATATAAAACTGCCTAGGCATCGTTTTGACAGTCAAAATAGGAATCAGTCATTTGTTCAGTCAATTTCTTTTCAATGTAACAAACATCTACAATGTATAAAAATCGAACTGTCAAGTTTAACTTTTTTGGAAAAATAACTGAAACTGCAATAACAAGTCACGTACTGTATGTACAACTTGTGCCTGCGTCCCATCAGCCAGGGTGACAACTTGAGGCGTGTGAATGTCTCCTGTATCGATCTGGATGATAGATACAGTTCCATCCGGATTGTTGATAGTCTGGACCATTGTTTGAGGAAAGGCTGCTGCACCTCCCTCTGAAGTGTGGAAATCGGGCAATAAATCTTCTCGGCCATGATGTTTGTAACAATTCTTGACTATTGTCCGTAACGCGTGCGTCCATGAGACCTGCCATAATCAAACAATCGTGAACGTGAGCAAATAAGTTAAGTTATGTGTCTTTAATATTAAATACCTGAAACATACTAACAAACATAACTTCCCAACAATACTCCTTTATCAGTGTTATCACACACAGAACACAAATGACACCTTGTCCTCTATTGTGGAAAGCACATAAAAATATATTAATCAAGGAAATACTGAGAGAGCACACAAACATTTGCTATCTGAAAAAAAAACGCACCTTTTTCTTTTGTTCCTCTGTCCGAACATCACTTCGTACATTGGCCCAAGGGACGTCATTTGGCCACCACACGGGTCGGCACTCGTGTTTACCCCACCCAGGTTTGCTACGACCCGTGGAGTACTTCAGCATCTCTGGGATAAACGCTCTCAGTTGTGCCTGAAAAGAATAAAACAGTGACAGTCCATTGGCAGATAAGCATTCTTGATACCATGTCTAATATTTGGCTGGGCACCGGCCTAACTGAAGTAATAGGCCAGCACATGCCAATCTACAGGTCAGAATCCTGACATCATGCCTGCGCACAGGCCGTTTTCTCAGTTCAGCTCTTGCAGTGCGCAGGAGAGAGGTGCTGGAAGCAATGGATCTTCCAGAAATCTAATTTTAACCAGCCAAAGGGAGAGCATGCACAATTGGAATGTACAGGTGCCTTGAACCAGTGAAGTATAATTTCATGTGAAAAATTCTTACTGCATATCATATTCAATCTATATACCGACAACTTCCAGTAATTCCCATCGAGACGACTGTAAATCAAACCCTAGCTACATTCTAATTCACTTAAGGAATTTGCAAAGTCATTAAAACTCATGCTTTTCAATTAATTTAATTATTTCATGACTACTCAATAACAGCGTCCATAAAATTAACAAACAAAATGTATGCAGAATAAATCAAACTCGTTGAACTAAAATACAATTATTCATAATTATATTATATATACCTGGGTCATTTTATCTACAGGAGTAGGTATCCCATCAATATTCAAAGGAGGCAATTCGTGTAAGGCAGGATTATCAGGTGGCTGGGGAGGAGCTTGTTGTGCCAGAGCAGACTCTAAGTCTTGTAGGATCAGTCCTTTGCTGTTGCGGATCTTAAAGAAAAACAAACAATTTCATGCTTGCAAATGCTTGATCATTATTCAAATTAGACCAGAGAACTTTGCATATACAAACAGGGTCAATAGTCTTTTCACTGAGCAGCCCTAAATTCAGTGAGACATAGTCTTTCTTCTCCTCTAATTACTCATTTTGCTTTTAAGACATAGAAGATGAAAACTAACTTATCCAATAAATGTAATTTTCTCGAGGAAATAACAACATTTTACTGAATGATAAGATATGTCAAATACACATTAATAAGCACTAGAAATACTGCTGGTAGGATGCACTTTGCTGCAGTCAATCACAGCTGAGGGCGGCAACTTTTTCTGCCAATAGAATTGCAGTATTCTGTCGTAGCCACCTGGTGGAAATATCAAGAAGCTTCCATGAAAATCCACTATTGTACAAACTTACCACATTGTCCAATGGTTGCGAACCGAACACCTTGAAAGCATTGGACGAAGTGTTCATTTTGCCAGGAGTGCAGGTCAGGACAACTGCTTGCTGCCCCACGCGAGTTGTGTACTCTTCGATGGTGGTTTTCAGTTTCCTAATGTTAAATATAACAGACATTAAACTCCACTAACCAGCAAAAAAGCATTCATTAGTTTAATTTTTGCAAATCTAATACTCGGGTAAAGTCATCAGTGGCAACCAGTGTATCATTTGCTAACAGGAGCTGACCCATTAAATTGTTATTTTACTTAACTTGAAAATCATTGTGATTAATCAAAATTTCTTGGACCAGAATGATGGTAGCTTATTTGACAATGCAGACATATTTCTCTCAAAAATGGCAGATTGCTTCACTGTAAATACCATTGAACTGAAAACCACACAATCTTTGTTTCCAACTTTCCCTAAAGCCCCGGCTGCACCAATGCATCTGTTACCTTAACAACCGTGTCTGTTGACGTTTTCGTATGGATGGATTAGTCTCGAAGGAATGTGGTCGTTTCCGTTTCTTTCCTGAAGCAATGGCTGCTGCTGCTGCGACTCCAATGGGACCTGAAATAACCCATAAATACCAACAAATTATTACAAATATAAATGTAATGTGGGTTGTGTGTCAGCTGACCTCGGTAACAAGCTCTGTCAACATTACAGTAAGTGCTTTCGGTAGACATGATCATGCTTTGAGTTTGTCTAAATCCCTTGAGGAGTATGCAGCCATGATTTTTAAAAAAAATTATTATTCAGTTAAAATTAGAAAATTATGGGCACACTTAAAGTAGCTAGAGGTGACCAGTCACGAGGTGATTCACACACCTAAATTTGACTTTAATTTTATATTATATTTGGTAGTGAAATGTCTATTAATTTATTAACTGTAAAAACAAACAAACCAGCGGCAGCAAGTTGAGCGGTGACATCATCTGTTACGGAACTGCTGAGAAGATCTGAGTCGTCGAAGGATGGGCTTTCTGGCGAGCTAGGGTCGTCGCTCATCGCATCGCTCATCATACTTGAATTCATCGCGTTCATGTCGGTTTCATGCAAATTCATCTTTTAACATGATGCCATTCTATATAATATAAGTAAAAAAAATTGAAGAAAATTACATATTTTCTAGGTTTGTGACTTTTCAGAAATCTAAAAAGTTTAACTATACAAATATTCATTTTATTTTTTAGAGACACTATAATGTATTTATATATATATGTCATCTTTATTCATCAACTAAATAGGTATACTGTAGTTACAAAAAAATATGGAAATTAAGTTAATTTATACATAAATCTGTTAAAATATAATCAATTTCATGTTGTTCAATGCACAGTTCATCTGATTGTCTCTGCACTCACAAAGCTCTCTCACAATTGAGGCATTGAGGTCATGCCTACAGTTTTCAGCACTTCTAACAGATGATGGACATTATGTCGTCTGAGAAGTGAAGCCGATTGTCTGCGCTTTCAAGAAGTTCCATGCAGTAAGACAAATTCCGTGCAAGGAGACTCCCAGATGATTCTATGGCTTGTGTGCATACAAGGCGGGTGACATCTGTGCCATTGTTTAACATATAAGCCATAAACTTGAAGTAGCTGCTCACAAGCATATGACTCTCAGGCTGTCACACTGTCCATGATCAAGTCCCCTCAAAATGGCATGATGTGTTCTGCTTGGCAGGTTTGGAAGCTTTGTGCCAAGTAACTTGCAGTTTTTTTTAGACATGAATGAAAAGGTAATAATGAGCTTCCATAGAATGAGGCGCAGTATTTGTAAAACAGTTCAGCTTGAACACTTGAGGGAACCCTGCCAAATTTTGATCTAAACATGTTGTACTGCTTATAAAATGAACAAATAATCCCTTCAGCATTGTGGCATTTGCTGTTACAAAAGAGTTTGTGTCCATAATGTGTAACAGATGCACATTCCTTCAGAATAGTATCACAAAAAGTGAAATATATTAGGCCAACGGAGCCATCTCTTCCAAACACAATATTGGCTTTTAGATCCATAAAAAACCAAGTCGTATTCCATAGAACATTTTCCAGAGTTTAGCCATCACATTTAACCCTTCAGACGTTGGTGATATGCCGTCCGCACAGGCCAAAGCTCTGACAAAATGTGACCCAATGTAGCAACCAAAGCCAGATTGTCTTAACCGCTTCATAAGCACATCCAAATACAGTGCAAAAGGAACGGGTGATAAAACCCCACCATGTCTGATGCCGTTTGTTACTGTAAAGTCTGCTGATAAAAATGTTTGCCAATTTACTTGAAGCTTCTGTTTGTGTAAAGTTGCAAAAATCTGATAGAACACTGTTGATGCCTGAGTCTAAGAGTACATTAAACAGTGTGTCGTTGTTGACACGGTCAAATGCTTCAGTTGCATCTAGAAGTAAGCTATATACAAAACTCTTTTTTTGCATAAAAGTTCAGATTTTCAAAGAAAGTACAGTGCACAAAGTTGTGGAACTATTGTTTAAAACCAAACTGCAGTTGTGATTAGCTTCCTCACACTGTGCGTTGTCACCTCACAGCCCAGCTTATGTACACATGTTTTGCTCGTTTACTCATCTGAAGTAAATTAATCAATTTCTCTTATAGTCTATAGGCTGGCGTATGGCATTAAAGGTGAACAATGAACAATGAACAATTCTTGTTCTGACAAGCAGGCACTTCAGAATCCATTTATATGGTATTTTTAAGAGATTTCTTAAGTCTATACTCAGCCTATCGGCTTCATAGTTTTACCAATCATTTTGTTTGAAACATGGTGCCAACAAGCAAGTCACTAGGAGCATAGCTGTGAACAATGATTATTTTGAACAGTAGTTATATACACAGACAAACAGTTTGACTATGCCACCACTACCATCATGTTTGCCAGCTTTTTCACAAGTTGCTGTATGCTGTACTCACTGACAAACAGTCAACAGTCATGAACTTATGCGAGTCTTTGTCTATGTTTTTGTTTAAAAAGTCGCATTCAATGACCTCTATTTCATTATAATCATATTCTTATTCATATTCATATAGGACACTTGTATAAATATATAGTGATTTTCACAATATTTTGGTATATCCCAAGGCTAGGGCAGATCATATTTTTCGGGGTAGTTCGCCCATTCCTTTTTAAGCGCAGATTTAAATAGAAATATTCACGGTAGTTTTACTTAAACCATTCCAATCATTTTTAATACGCTGGGAGAAAGCATTCTTCTAATAATAGTAATATTACTACTACAGTTACTCTTATAGTCTTAAAGATTTTATAATTGTGACCCCTTGTTCTGGTATCATAATAATAATGGATCTACATGGAAAAATGCATAAGCCTGCATTGTAGACTAAAGGCCTAGATGTCCTTAGATCAGTATAGCCAGTACCCCATAACCATATAGCCACTAGTACTATATAGTCTATACTACACTATAGCCTACTAAAAAAACTATAGATATGCATGGGCATTGCCAATGTACTACATACATTATTTACATGTAATTTATCCAATAAAAAAAAATCTACTTCTGATTTGGTCTGACTGCAATAATATTTAGACTGCTATGGGTGCTGTGGACAGTGTCTGTGGTGTAATAATTGACACAGATACACTGCTAGCTGCTCTGGCAGTGCTCGCCATTTTGATAGGACGTGACCGCGTAGAGAAGCCATTAACATAGACTGACTCAGTGTCATTGAATTGGGTAGGGGGACTTGTTTGGCACTTTTGGGTCCATGGGTGGCACCGTGTGCGCGAAAGCCTTGATAATACACTTGCAATGCGCAAAATCAGATCTCTGAGCAATCCATAATTTGCGACTGCGCTTGAGCTTGCGCGAAAATTCCCTTGCACATCAGCCAGGAACGCACATCGGTAACAGCACGTAGCAGGAGTATTTCCTCAATACATAGGCCGCCACAGACCTTTTTGTGCCGTTAAGGTAGCAGAAAAATAACCAGGCTAGTCCTCCACGACTAGGCTGGCTAATATTATGAGGCTGCAATTGATATTTTGCAGCCGAAATTCCTTGGACTGATCGAGGACATGGCAAGGTCGCCATTGCGGCTGCGCAGACACAAAGAATTTGGCAAAGATGCCTTCCGATCAACGCCAAATTTAGCCACTTCTGGCCTATCTACCAACCTTTCTACCCGCAAACTTGCACAAAAGAATACTTAGTATGATTAAAACGATACTTAGTAGCTTAACTCACCGTTAAAACCCATGAATAAGTGGTCTGAATATTGATAATTTCGCAACAGAATGATGCGCAGAGAAGAACCAAAATGGAGCCTTTCTGAGCAGCCACTTCCCTCCTCACTCAGTTCTCGTATTTCCCGCTAGGAGGCGGATAAAGTTGAATGCGAATGACCTAGTTTCGCTTTCATTTTCTCTTGTTTGACATTTCTGAGCTTTTCTGCGTCTTCAGTTTGTAAAACAAAATTGCAGAATGATGTTTAGCGCGTCGGCGCAGCTGACAGCCTTTTCTTGTCTGTGGCACACGTTTATATAAATTCACAATAATTGATTGAGCAGTTGAGTTTCTGTAGGTGGCAGCAGTGAGGTATGACAGATGTCATTGAAGTGATGAAACTAGGTCATCTGGATAGTCATCCGGTAAAGATGGCTGGTGCTGCCGCGAAAAAGATTTTCGACTTCTCTGTGAAACTTTTAGGGGGTGAGACAGTCAGCCTCTCTAAATTTGAGGGCAAGGTTGTGCTGATAGAGAATGTAGCTTCTCTCTGAGGCACAACTGTGCGTGATTACACGCAGATGAATGAGCTGGCGCAGCATTTTGGTGAGAGCCTTCAGGTCCTGGCTTTCCCATGCAACCAGTTTGGTCATCAGGTGAGTTCAGGACTTCATTATCACGTTCACTTTTTTGTTAGCAAGTAACTATCATTTATACCCCACTTAGACCTATTGTTCTGAGCGGGCAATATTGTCAGTTAACTCCCACCTGAGTGCAAACTGAACTTATTTTGCGTAATAAAGAAAATCAAACAAATTAGTTAATATGCCTAATGAATTATAAGTTAGTTATCCCTCATAGTCGGGAGTTACCTAACATCTTTCAACTGACCAGTGTCTATACAGTTGAGACATGTATCCACTTGTGATATAGATTGTCATTACTATAGATAGCTAGCTAGGTAGATAGATTAGATAGATAGATTCATTTTATTTATTGACAGGGTCAGAGAGGTCAGTCTGACCTATAAGTTTATATATAGCTTATGATATAGTTATTGAAGTTATAAACTTGTTAATGACATGGTATACTATAAATGTTTTTCTAACTTTCAGGAAAACACCAAAAATGAGGAGATCCTCAATTCCCTGAAATACGTGAGGCCGGGAGGTGGGTATGAGCCAAGTTTTCCAATCACTTGCAAGGTGGAAGTCAACGGAGGCGGTGCTGATCCACTTTTCCAATTTCTGCGGCATTCTCTTCCACACCCCTCTGATCTTCCACATCACTTCATGGCCAATCCAAAGCTGATAATTTGGGAACCAGTTGAGAGGAATGACATTGCGTGGAACTTCGAGAAGTTTTTAGTCGGCAAGGATGGTGTTCCTTTTAAACGCTACAGCCCCAAGTTTCCCACTATTGATGTTAAAGCTGATATCGAGCATCTAATTAAAAAATAGATTGAAAATGTGACTCGCATTAGGCTTTTTAGTACATTTAACCTCAATGTTTATGTTCAGTAACTAGGACTTGAGTTACTGGAACTAAACTCACAATTTCTGATAGCAGCGTAAGAAAAATGTTTTTAAACAGTCAGTGAATGTTATCATGAAAGCCATCTGCTAAAATGTTTATAACACAGTAGATAGCTGGAAATTCAAACAGGTCACTGTGTGTTAAGATAGTATTCTTCTTACTTGATATCATATACAGCTAATGCATTTAATCGTATTGTTTTTTGGTACACTGATGATAAAATAAAATAAATTTTTGGAACATAAAATGAGTTTGTAACTTGTGTCTCAGGAAACTTGTGATTCTAATGGACTTTACTAGACTGACCTATTGTTAGGCTATTCATTCGGATCTTTGTCATGATTGTTCATATACAAGACAGATTATAATGCCAATTTGCATACCAATTAGCATAAGTCATTTGCAACATTTTGTTGTCTGCGTGTGCTCCAGCAAAAAACAAAACATTGAGGAGTTATGAAGCTCATTATATATATTGATAATGCTGGCTGTAGTAAGCATAGTATGGCATTGATTTGTACCTATTGATGCCTAAGTAACAGCTCACAGGTATGGTGTGTTGCACCTGTATTTGTGATCATGTGATCCTTGCCTTCACAGAAAGAAGTATATGTTGAATGATCAGTTCTATTTACTCGATTTCTGGGATTCTCATACACTTTAGAAGGTACAGGGGGGTATATATGATTTGCATAAAAGCTATATACACAATGTAATATGGTCCCTTGAGGTTTTAATTAATTAAGTAATGGGGGAGAAAAAGTACAACAAAGGGTCACTGAGAGCGTAGCAGTAAAATAATTGTTTGATGACGTCATCTAATATGTATGAAAGCTCAAAAGGGACAGTCACGCTGTAAAACTTCGTTAGCACTTGTGCATTCCTGTTCGCATTGTGTAAAATGTGGTTCGCCTTTTTAGGTCGGCGTTCGCTTTGCGTAAAATGTGGTTCGCTGCTTGTACAGCTTGTGACTTGTCTGCTATTTCATGACATCACATCCTTGCACATGCGCATTATTAACACCTGTTTACAATGAACACGAGCAGGCCTGTACGCAGGATTTCATAAGGGGGGGTGCTTTTTGGCAACGTAGTGGACTTTAAGCGAGCACCGAAGGTGCGAAGTCAATCTAGGGGAGTCCGGGGGCATGCCCCCCCCCCCCGGGAAATTGTTTCGGAAAATAATGTAAAATGGTGCATTTTCAGCTATTCTAGAGGGCATTTACCTCTCAGCTGTGGACCCAAGTGGACCTTTTTGATTCATGGGGTAGAAGGGGGGGTGCGTTCGCACCCGTCGCACCCCCCTTGCGTACGGGCCTGACGAGGTATGTTTAAGTATATATTTTGAATTAAAACAATGTTTTAAAGGGTTAGGGTTAACCCTAACCTTATAAGATCAAGCAACAACGGGAACAGCTATCCAACAACGCGAACGGCCATTCAACAACGGGAACATCTATCCAACAACGCGAACGGCAATTCAACAACGGGAACGGCTATCCAATAAACGAACTGCATTTTAGGCAAGCGAACATTGTTTTGCAACAACACAAACAGCAATTGAAATACACGAATGGCAGTTTACAAAAGTGCAAACAGGAATTGAATAGGGCAAACCAAGCTATGTCCCTTGTGAGCTTTCATAAATATGTGATGTCATCCGTGTAACAATTCTTAGTGACGTCATTGGGTTTTTTATGTGCTCCGGTCGTAGTTCCACCTGTAGGCTCTGTTACTTTTTCTCCTCATTGCAGTTAACAAAAGCCTCAAATTGGTGTAGAATGAGGTGTGCAGTAGTGCAGCAGTACAGGACAAAATGATACTGGGTCATCAAAGCTCACTGACCTAGTCCCTGAATTGCACCTGAATCATGCATGGAGAGCACAGCTTTTTGCCTATAGTGGGTTACAGGGTTAAGTATATAAAACTGTAGTTTACATCTATGATGTTCCATAGAGATAAGTGGTGCATAAAAATAGACCTAGATAACGTTGTCAGGAGAGTGTAACTAATGTTCTAGGATCGAAGAGTAGTGTAAGAAGCTGAATATGCCATCCAATGAGGAAATAGTGACCGTAGGAGTTGACGTTGGGGGTACAAACACTGATGCAGCTGTCATCGCCCATCATGAAGTTCTTGGATTTGCAAAACATGCAACGACCAAGGATATCACAACTGGAGTGGTCAGGGCAGTTGCACTAGCTCTGAATAGTGCCCAGAAAAATGGAAAAGGTAGGTATTTGGTTGAATGTTTGGATAGATTTTGATGTGAAAGTCAAATGAGCAGAGTTTGAGATGCAATCATTGAAGTGACATAATATCTTTATTAAAATTTCCTGATTGAATGAATTGACTCAAAGTTTGCAATATGACTCATTTAACGATATTTTTTGTATTACTGGTTTTTTATATTCTGCATTTCAGTTCTAAAGGTGGAGAGGGTCCACATTGGCACCACTCACTTTGTTAATGCCGTCGTGCAACGGAGAAGTTTGGATCGAGTTTCCGTCATCAGATTATGTGGGCGCGCGTCGACTTCTCTGCCACCCTTTTCATACTTTCCTGAGAGTCTTAGACAGGTCAGTCCAAGAACCATAGAAATATAAATGAGGCTTATCATTATCTTTGCTGAGTATGCAGATTGCCAGATCTGTTGTGATAGAAATGTTTTCATTGTCGCATTATAATGAAGTTGCACATGAAAATGGAGTGCCGGCCCTCAACATCTTTGTGATGTCACCAATGCACTCAATGATTTGATTGTATGATTACATCGTCAAACCACAGAGTTTTATGATCAAACACAGGTTGTAAGGACCGGCATGGATCGAGTTCCCCCTGTTGGCTCTAAAGTCCCATTAGGAAGGGTATATATTCTAATTGTAGTTATTTTTGATGCAGGTGATCCAGGGTACTGTACATCTTGCTGATGGTGGGTATGAGTTTGATGGCATCAATGAGATCAGTCCAATTAACCCTGAACAACTGAGGAAAATAACCCAAGAAATTAAAGATGCTGGCGTCAAAAATGTTGTTGTCTCGGGAATATTTTCACCAGTTACAATTGATCAAGAAACTAAGGTAAAAAGAAACTGAAGGACTTAAATATTTGCTGTGTTTCTTTACAAATTCATCTGTAATTTTTTTGTTATAATATAAGCCATTTTTCTAATCATGTCAATGCTACTCCTAACTAATTTGATTATATAACAAATGTTTCGGCTATGAAAAAACAATCCAAAGCAAAGCAAAATTTTATTGTTGTGTAGTTGTAATGACTATTTCATATATCTGTAACCACATTTTATAAGGAAACAAATTGTGATGTGCTAAGCATTATGTAATATCTAACATCTGTAACTTCATTGATATAAAAATCTATTGGATTATTATTTGATTTCAGGCTGCAGAAATTATCAAGTCCACCTGGCCTGAAGTGAGTATCACCATGTCTCATCAAATCGGCCAGCTTGGCCTCTTGGAAAGAGAAAATGCTGCAGTACTCAATGAAACAGTGCGACCTCTTGCAGACACCACCATTCAAGCATTCCGAGATGCCCTCAACCGCCTTGGTCTGACTTGCCCTTTCTATCTCACCCAGAATGATGGAACTTTGATAAGGTTGACCTTTTAGATGTAATCTATCAGGCAACACTTAATTGATCTTCGGCTTTGTATATCCAATATGATTAGAAATATGGCGACAAAAATATGAAATGATAAGTCAAAATGGCATTTGATATAAAAAATTTATTTTATTTTTGACTGACTGACCCTTGAAAATTTTCCTGAGGGAGATTCGAGATGCTAAAGATCATATAAGTGTCACCTCAACTTTCAAAGAGCATATTTTTTGCCCAAATGAACAACTCTAATTAATGAAATACTTGTGCTGCAAAAAATATATCTGTCTATTAATTTTGTGCACCATATAATAATGATAAATTGCAAATAATTATACCTTTCATAAGTGTATGAATAAATGCATAAGCCTTATAAGGCAACATCACAATTGAGACCTAATATTGTTAGCCATCAATTTGTTTATGATTATAAACCTGAAAAATAGGATTACCTTACTTTTGGTAGGAGGCACTACAGCCGCGATTAAAGGGTGCATCATTATGATTGTAGAGAGTGTAGAGATTTCAGTTGCATGTGTGAATGATCTTTGTGGACAGAGCTGAGCAGCATGTAGCAATTCAATGTGATGTTCATGATCCTGAATCTCTAATTTCAGTGCCAGCCAAGCAGTTCAGATGCCTGTCTTTACTTTCGCCTCTGGACCAACAAACAGTATAAGGGGTGCTGCATTCCTGTCAGGTAGAACTTTCAGTTATTACACATTTCTTTGTTTGAGCATGCTTTGTACTAAAAGAAGAAATAGACCGTACTGTTACATAATAACTCAACAGTGTGCTCATTACAGCTATTAATTTGTTCCCACAGGAATCAAAGATGGCATTGTGATTGACATAGGAGGAACCTCCTCGGACGTAGGAATGCTGATGGGAGGATTTCCTCGTGAGGCAAGCACAAAAGTGAAAGTAGGTATCCCAACTATCTTAAGTAGTGCGTCAATTCACTACTATATATAAAGCCTTAACCAAACAATTTACTGGTGCCACTTCAGTTGTCCATGATGTACATTAAGTTAATTTCACAGTGGTGTGATACCATCTAATGTGGCATTGTATTTTGTGTGTAACAGTTCTTCAATACTTTGCTTTGATATGTATTATTAGGTCGCAGAAGTGCAAACCAACTTCAGAATGCCAGATGTCTGCAGCATTGGTCTTGGAGGTGGATCAGTTGTAACAGAGCAGAGAGACAACTCTGGAAAAGTATTGGTCAGTAATGAATCAGTATTAAACGAAAGTGTGTATTAGTCTGTTTTCAACTCTTAAGCTGTGATTTTGATTGCAGATCACACTGACTGCAATAATGAGGTGCCTTAATTTAAGGTTCTCATGATGTTTCATACTTTTCAGGTGCAAATAGGTCCTGTGAGTGTGGGTTACCTATTAATGGAGAAAGCCATAGTGTTTGGTGGGTCGGTTATGACAACATCTGATATCGCAGTGGCGGCCAAACTTGCCAATATGGGAGATCCTAAGAAAGTGTCGTCATTCAGCAAAGAGTTAGTCACAGCTGCTATTCAAGAAATTAGAGATAAATTGGAAATTGCTATTGACCAAGTCAAGGTGAGTAAATAGTTTTCCAGTGAATTTCTCAGCAAAATACTTTTTCAGGGCTAAGTTGACATAATTAACATGTGTAAAATGAATCAGATGACCTGAACCATGTAAATGCTGCTAATTTTTTATGATAATTTGAAGGCGTTTCCAATGGGAATTATGTAATGTATAGAAATTGTGAAGTACCCATTTGCACTTAGGTGGAGTGAAGCAGTGGTTCAAGGAGGATCTGCTCAGCTCCCCCATGCCATGTCTGGGTTTGAACCCACAATCATGTGCGTACAAGGCCAATATCTTATCCACTGGACCGTGGCACCCACATATACTAAAATCTGCCTCAACAAAAGAAATAACTCGCGCACCTTTATACAGATCAAACCGTTATTTTTAAAACAGCAAGATGATATATTTACGCATAAAATATGAATGGAAATGTAACAGTGAAATATAATTTACATGGACTAGATTATACACAGGTCAGCAATCAGTCCGTTCCTGTGATCTTAGTTGGAGGGGGAAGCATTTTGGTTGATGAAACAAAACCTTTGCAAGGTGTCACGGAAATCATCAAACCTCCCCATTTTGAGGTAAGTTTAATGGGATATTTCAATCTCTGTTCTGCTCTAATTATTATTTATATGGTTCTAAGAATATTGATACTAATAAGCAAAAGCTTTGCTGTGGCTTTCATGGCCACCAGGGGGCAGCACTAAAATGATAATTGAAGAAATGCAGATTTTGCCAATCTCCCGCATGCGTACTATGGAGTTTTTGTTCCTGCGAGACTCTCAAGTGTCATGCGAGATTAGAGGCCGGAGAAGGCAGAGAAGCAGGGAGTGGCAAAAAGCAATGAATGTGGATCGAGCAGATCACATATTCTGTTGTGGTGCTCCCACAAACATCCACGCCCGTACTATATAAGCGTGCTGTGTTAATTTCAATTTGCCAATGCATTGCGAGTCTCCAGGGGCCAAAATTCGTGATAAGAAAATCTTTGCTTTTAAACTTTTTTTTTAATGCGTTTTAATAAGTGTACTTGTCTGTGACGTCACTAGTATCCATAGAATAGGGAAAAATAAAAAGTATATAAACAATTCTGTATTCACCATTGCAATTTTTTCAATGCAAAATCCCCTCCCCCCCCCCCTTCCAATAAGTTGCATGTTTTAATGCAATTACAACTGATAAAATAGTGAGGTTTCAGGCTTCTTTTTTTTTTAGGGTACTAACAATTTTTATGAATAGAAATTTCGTCAATTCTGAGTATACGAGTTTATCGGTATACATTATAGTCAGCAAACTGGGTAATATTGACTATCTCTTATCATGTCTTTTATAGGTGGCCAATGCAGTAGGAGCAGCATTAAGTCAGGTCTCGGGAGATGTTGACATTGTGGTCAGCTTGATGGAGAAGAGCAGAACTGAGGCAATAGAGGAGGCGAAAAATATTGCAACGAAGGCTGCAGTTGATGCTGGTGCACAAGAAAGTTCCGTAGAGGTACCTTAGTACACTGTACTTACAATTTGAACGCTTTGCTTCCTTACACCTTAATATAATCACATCAGTAGGTTTCAATTCTTTAGATCTATATCAAAGTTAAGTTTCGGTAAATTAGAGATTAGCTTTTGTGAAAATATTTTTGCTAGAGATTTAAAGTAATTACAAAGAATAAATTCTTTTATTGAGATGAGAAATTTGCTATTCTTATTCAACAAAGTACAGTTGTAATTTCACAGGAAGCTCTCTACCAATACTTAGCCCAAAAATGGCCTCATTGACTTGGTTTTAACCAATATTTAAAGCTGTCTGACCTTGATTCAGATTGAGGTGTCTGTCCATATTCATGGGATTTCCTTGTGGGGCATGTCTAATACATTAAAAAATACTTTGGCAGATAACAGAAATCCAAGAAGTGCCACTTGCGTATTTGCCAGGAAATGCCACGAGAGTGAAAGTGAAAGCCGTCGGTGACCTTCAAGTGGGGTTGGCAACAGAGGGTGCCCTTTGGTCACCTGACCGAGCTGATAAGGTCATCAATGCTCTGCCTGTGATGCAAGGTAAAATCCTGTTTTCAATTTGATTATATTTTAAAAGTATTACATTGTCACATTTGTACTAATATTGAATAGATTGTCTGCCAACAAGTTTGGTTTCGGTGATGTCGAAGCTTTTTAGTGTTGATGATTTTGAGTGTCAACAATTTGACCATGATTTATAGGGCAAATAATACTTTCAGAAGTCATATGCATTAGTATTACAAGTGTGAAGCGCAGATAAAGTATTATATGCCCTTTTTCTAAATGTGAAAATAGGCTAATGTACTTTCGATCCCAGGGGCCACACAAACCCATGGAGCGACTGGCCAGAATTTAACAGATAGTGAGGGACAAGGAGAAGATGATTATCCAGAAACAGAGCCATTTATAGACTCCTCAACTGGAGAGTGGTTGGTCTCACACTGGGACATTGAATGCATCGCTGTTGGAGCGGGCATTTTAGGCTGCGGTGGTGGAGGTAGTCCTAATAACGGCCGTCTTAGAGCACATCGAGAGTTGAAGCTCGGTCGAAAGATTAGAGTCATCACCCCTGAAAGGTTGGTGAAATTTCACTGTGGAATAATCTAACATTGTGAAGTTGCAATGTTAACCTGAAATCATTGGTTGACCTCGCAATACAATAATTTTTTTTTCTTTTTTTTTAGCTGCAGCTGTGAATTTCTTTTTTCGAATTTTCAATACTGTTTCAGTATGTAATAGTTATATCCTGTATAGGAGGGAGTTAACTAACATTTTTGTTTGTTATATCCCAACGCCGAAGGCGGACAGCAACAAAAATTTGCGTAAACTCCCCGACTTACACTTGGGTTCATCTATATGGGCCAGGCCATCGAAATTGGTATTAGTGAAGTACCTTGACATACCTTGCAATTCATAACTTCTTTCTAAACTAACTGTTTACGTCATTCAATGTGCTCTAGTTTACTATGTTCTAACACTTCAACATGCATCCAATTTCGATGACCCTGGCCGAATTTGATGACCCAGAGTGTATACTCCATTAGGCATATTTATTCATTTGTTTGATTGTTGGTTTGGTTTTACTATATAGATAGATAGATAAATTCTATTGACACTTTTTTAGTTAAAATTTTACCTATTTGTCATAAAGTAAGATAGTAAGATAAAATATAAAATTTTACATGAAATATACAGGAGGAAAAAAAAAGTATATATATATATTTATATAAACACACATATTGCACATATCAATAAAAATATTGCATCAGATTGTGTAATGCCGACTGGCAAGAAGAGTGCAAAAGCAATCTGATACCTCTACCAGTTGTCTACAGTTACTTAATTTTTATACCTATTATTTATTTTTATTTTACTATTTGCTGTTTCAATTTGTTTTCTTCTTTTTTTACATTTTTTATTATTGTCTCATACATATTTTATGGAGTTTTATTTATTCATTATTTTTACTAATTACATTTACTCTTTTGTTTTCACATTCTTATAATTTTTTCTTATTTAATTTTCATACTTGAAATATTTCCCAAGAGCTCTAGTTGCTTAATTCATTCTAGTGTCATAATTTTTATGAATTTTGTCAGTTGTGTTAGATCTTCATAATGTGGTACCAATGAATGTACAGAGGACTATCTAAGAGGAAATGCATTTCATCTTCAACTTCATTTGATTTACAGTAGATACATATTCTAAGTTATGCGAGCTAATTCTGAATCTGACAAGGGCCAGGGTATGGTGTAGACTATGTGGTTGTGAGAGGTGGTGCCCTAGTTTGAACTCCTGTATAAAAAGTTTCTTACTACCTTTCTTACACAAGACAAGTTCAGTTTGCACTCAGGAGGTAGTAAACTAAACATTTTCTTTGGTTATATCCCTCTCAAAACAATTAACAATTATAGGGAAACAGTTTAAGTGGAGTATAATGCCTTTTATTTGAAAATTATGATTCCACTTATTTTTTGTTGTAAAGATTTGTTCTTTGACATATTTTTAACTTTTTAATACATCGCATTGTGTTTTACTTCTTTCTCTTGATACTATTTTGGTATTGTAGTTTTTTTTTTCTTCATAAAATCAAATTTTACTTCACTATTACTTACATCTAACATGTGTTTTGTAAATCATAAACACAGATTTTCGAAACTATCGAAAGAGAATAACCGAGCTGTGCCAGTGGCATACATGGGAGCTCCCACAATTCTTCTTGAGCGATTACCGAGTGATGAGGTTCCGGATGCAATCGAAACATTAGGACATCTTTATAATGTCAGAGGTTATATGAACGATTCTCAGGAACTGAAAAACATAGGTGTGTCATTACTTTATGTAGACTGAGGCCTCATTCAAAATTTGATGTTACACTGTGGCACACTATTCGCTTATTTGTAAATCCAGTGTTTTACATCATCACCAAATGGTAAAGATAGGTCCCATTTATTTTGCTAAAACTAGTAATTCATGAACTGTAGTCACTGGTAATTATCACCTAATTATCACATGGTTATGAAATCAGAACATGATGTGTGATGACAATGATTGTTTTGCTAATAACTATAGTGAAAACACATATTTATTTAGAGTGTTGCAGCAAGATTTCTAAAGCTGATATAATGCAGTTCTCAGAAGATAAAATGAATCTAATCAGATGCTAATGGTGCAGTGGTCTTAATAGTAGCAACAATATATCAATGATAAATGCAAGAATTCAGAGAGTGGGTGCAAGAATGTATTGTAGGCTTATGCTGATGAGATGTTCCGCAATTATATGAGCACTGTGGGGGACATCATGTTTAATTGTTTATATTGTATCCTTGGCAATTACAGAGAATTTGAAAATCGAAAGAAAAGACGCCGTGACATATATTGATCGCTACAACAAGAATGTTGGTGACCAAGCTGAACAGACAGTAGAGGCTGTAAATATCTCAGCCCTAATGTGTTTGGAAATTGGCGGAACTAATGGCATGGAACCAATGATAGCCGGAGCTCAACTTGGTTTACCTGTGGTTGATTGTGACTTTATGGGCCGAGCCTTCCCAGAATTGCAGGTAACTTGAGTTCTTTCGTTTTAAAGATATGTGGGTTATGTTATGGTTTGATTTAACTGATAGATGCCAGAATGTGCAGGTAGGAACATAAACTCAGATATTAAGGCGCAAACTTTGATTTGTCACAAATTAAATCTTATTATTTTGGCAATTTTTAAATGACAATGAAGTCCAACATTGTTGTTAACCATACTATCAGAGCAAATACAGAAATTTACAGAAATATGACGATGCTCAATTTACTTTTGTTAGTATATATACTTTAAAAATAATTTTATCAAACCTTATTCATGCTTTTCAGATGTGCACTCATTATATTTACGGTGTTCCTAGCCATCCTGCTGTATTGACTAACTACAATGGCTGGCACTCGGTGGCGCTCCATGTGGACACAACAAAACAACTGGAGAATTTCTTCAGACAGGTTTGCATGAAAATGGGGTGAGTATTACCCACTGCTAATCTTGTCATATGTGAATTGATTGATCTCTCCTTTTTTGAAAACCTGTATATTGCAAAGCAGTTAGCTTAAAAAATGTATTGCAAAACCCTTGTTATCGCTTATTCCAAAACACCTTTGTGTGGATTTAATTTTAAGAAAGAGTTTGACTGTGGGCTGTTTCCAAGGGACACAACAATAAATGAAGATGGAGAAGCCTTAGGACAAAAGCTTGCCGGAATATGTTCATAGATAACAAATGTCATTTGATACTGTATGAGAATGAATTTATTTTATGTATACTAGATGCGCAGCGGCTTGTGCCGACCGACCACTCACTCCACAGGAAGTGTTGGACACTGGCGTCCTCCATTCGGTCAGCCGAGCTTGGCGACTCGGTCATGCTGTACTTCATGCGCGCAAAGGAAAGTCTTCTCCAATTGATGCTATATTATCAAATGAGGGAGGACAACTGCTTCTCACAGGCAAGGTAAAGAATGATGAGGAGATTGTGTATTACCAAATTAAATTTAGTTATGCTATTAAAATTACTGATAACGTCTGATCTATATGATGAGTTGTTTATAAAATAATTTCTAATTAATTCAATGGAATGGTCTCACTAGTGAATACACGGTGGTTTATAGTCATAAAAACAAACATTCAGATGCACCCAATATTAGTACTAAGTACACATGGATAACTTCTAATATTTATCATATGTTTATGTTTGACCTTGTTGAGTATAGATATTTGACAGTATTATGGTTTTATTTAAGATAACTGACTTAGAGAGGAAAACGATAGGAGGATTTGCCAGAGGAAAGTTAGAGTTGGAAGGCTTTGGGAAGTTCGCACAACAGAGCCTTTTTGTGGACTTCCAAAATGAAAATCTAATAGCCCAAAAACTTGTTGATGGTAAAGTGGAGGTATGTACATGTATCTGTACATTAAATTACTGTAGTTTCAAGAGTATGCATTACATGTGAAACAGTAACTGTTATTGTGCAAAAGTTTACAAAATTTATAATGAATATATTATGAGCACTTTGGTTTGTCAAAAAACTGATTAATTGTGCCTTAGTAAATATGATGTGTCTAGTCTACTTGGGAAGCTTTGCAGAAATTTAGAAAATTGTAGCTTACACAAAATAATTTTGAAAATATTGAAGATATTATTATTATTTACATTAAAATGTACACTTGACCACATTGAGATTCGCCATGACACTTCTTAGATGCACGTCGTGGTGTCAGAACACTGTCAATGATATAACGAGTGTGAGTTAGTTTTGTCAGAAATTAATTATGAAGTTATAATGTGTCGAATTGTGTTTGTCAGGGGTGGCACATTTTGATGTCTTTGCAAAGTTCAATGTCACCCAGTGTAAAATAGTCATTCTACTTTATGTAAACTATTTTATAACTCTGTGAATGACTGGAAAACTTTACTAAAATTTTTTCCTATCTCCAGACGCTGGCCTGTACGCCCGATTTAATAACGATGGTCGACATTGATACGGGTGAACCGCTTAGTACAGAGACCGTCCGATATGGTCTCCGAGTGGCAGTTCTAGCGATTCCTGCTGCACCTATACTGACAACAGAGACTGCGATTAAGGTCTTAGGACCTCAAGCTTTTGGTTATCCTGTGGAGGAAATAACATATCAGCCGACAATGAAATATGTCGAACAGAGTGCAGTACCACCTGTTTGATGTTGACTTTCAAAATATTTTTATGAACCACAAGCTTATTTTGGCCAAATTTGGATAAACATTTATTACTTTTATATTGTGTTCACATTGATTTAGACTAGTTTTACCAATATTCTATATCACCAGCTGTCACAGGAATTTACGAGATTCTCTGCTAACTTGTTGTTATTATACAATTGTTATTTGATCTGCTGCATTTATTTAATCTGTAATAATTTACTTATTTAAATCTGTGTATCTATTACACAAAATAAATACTACATATTAACGTTATAAATGTGGACTCTGCTTTTTTTATTGTCAGTGTTTGTGTGTGTGATCTTGAAATGTTTCTTATTGCCATAGACGACACTTTAGTGATGTGCCTTGCTCTGAAACTTTTTCATCAGTTTATAAAACATAATTGAGTCATATTCATTAATATTTTTTGATTCGTTGTTTTCAGATATTAGGTAAATGAGAGATTATTGTTGGATTCAAGAATTGTCTTTTTTAATAAACACAGACAATATTCAACATGTAGGCTATCATTAGAACGTAAAGAATAAAAAAACAGCTTCAAATTTGAAATGGTGCCATAGCAGTTTTTATGTCATGGGTCACTGGTCAAAGGTTACATCATGTACATCTAGGTCAGCAAGCTGGAGTGTTGTGAATCAGGTTATACAGTGTTATACATGTTAAACTACACTATTTATGTATTTGTAACATGCATTTCAGTTGACTTTCACAGAATTGCTTGGAAGAACTGAATTATAACCAGTAACTTGTTTTAAATACATGTAAAGAGAGTAATTTTTATGGAGACAAGTAACTTATATCCATCCATTGTAGTAATAGGGGTACAGTGTCCAAAGATGTGGTCAGTCACATGCCATTTTGGGTTAAAGATTGCCCAGTTGCATTAGCAGTAAACCACAACATCATTGTAACTTCTCAAAGCCTGTATTGTTCAAAAGTAGTAATTCCATTCCGTGTTCTTTCCATTCCGTTCCGCGTTTTATCATTTCATTCCGCATTGTTCCGTTCCGCGTTTTACAGACGCCCATTCGTTCATTTGCTAATATATCATATATGTATATAGTCAGCTGCACTCAAAATTAAGCAGCCCATTACTTCATCTTTGTAACACCTTGGATAAGTTTATCCCAAGCAAGGACTTTAAAGTGCTCGATCCAGGGTATAACCCCATATATTCCCATTTATGTAATTACTATGGCAGAAAAGCAACAGGAGGGACTGCAGAGGCCTCAATTTCTCTTGACGGTTGGGAGGATGCAGGCCTACTTTGTCTGTCCCACTGTGACTTTCCCTCGCTCGTACAAGAAGTAGTGGCAGTTAATGCTCGGACAGTGATCAAGAGGTAAACTAATGGTGGATCACTTATGCCAAACTTATAAACTTGTACTTGTGATATCAAGTGTAAAGCTGAGCACAAATGATCCAAAACAAAAGTGTGTGAAAATGGGTAATTTTCATTTGTGAATTTGTGGGGGGGGGGGGGGGGGGGGGGGCGATGATTGCATTGATCATCCCCCCTTCTCAGAAAGTGGGTGGTATATATTTCCCCCACTCCCCTCCTGAATCGACGCCCCTGAGTGGCATAGCTATAGGGGGCAGGGGGAATGGCATTGCACCATTTTTTATTTAATTTTTTAAAATTAGAAATACTATTCAATATGCTTTTAGCAGCAGTATAACATGCTTACCAATCAAATGAAATCAATTGAAATTCAATGGCAAATTTAGGAATTTTAATTTTGTACAGCCAAATTATTACGAAGGGGATAAAAGCTCCAAGCAAGATGTTGAAAGAACTAGAAGATTTGTGCAGTTATTCAATATGGAGGAAGGATGCTCTCAGGGTATTCCCGAAGCAGCTAGGGTTCATAGCCATTTGGTGAAACCAATTTTTCTCTGAACATTTCCTAAACAAAATGATAATAAATGAAAATGTCATTTTCTTGTGGCACAAACGCTTTCCCTGATTCAGAAGTTGTTTTTTTGTGTGCTAAATTCCTCGAGTTTTCCCTGTCTGAAAAAGCTAATATATTGTTTTCTAGGTGGGAACCCCAGCATCAGCCTTAAGGCTTTTCTGTGTATTTTAAAACTCAACATACACAATTGTGCATATTTCCCCACTCCCGTGTTTTTCCATTTCATTCCGTTCCGCATTTTACAGCCGCCCAGTAGTATCAATTGGTGTGAATAATTTGTCATTTCACAAGTTCATATATATGTGACTATTTTATCTACAAAGATAAACTATTATAAATGTGCAATGTCCTGCTATGCAAATATTTAACACTGATGTTTATTCACAGATGTAATCAATGATCTGTGATAGCAGGTGGTCTGAACCAATCTCAAAATTGTGGCTAATGCAAACAGTGTGAGTTGAACTGAACAAATACTGAACTGCTGTAGCATATGCATGATATGATAATTATTGCTTAATTTCAGCTGACCAATGGCAGAGGAAGTGGTCACTGTAGGGGTGGACGTTGGTGGGACCAACACTGATGCAGCTGTGATATCTGGTCATCAGATCCTAGGGTTTGCAAAACATGTCACCACAGAGGACATCACAGCTGGTGTGGTTACTGCAATTGCCAAGGCACTCAACAATGCTGCTCAGTCTACAGGTATGGGGACAATATAGATATGATCTGGATGTCATTTTAAAATTGTGTGTGTGTGAGATATTAGTGCAGTAGTTTAATGATCAATTAATTACACTAAAGTATTTTTTTTTTCATCAATCCATTTATTCATTCATGTAGTCAAACAGAACTCAGAACAGAACTCAGAATCATTTTAATCATATTACATACATATATGCATTTAGTTGTACAGATATTATTACGACACATGGTGCATGAACATGACATATATATGTAATACGGGTGACACCTCCAAGATAAATATATATTGTTACTGTGGTGCCACCCATGATTTCAGAAGATCCCCTTCCAATCCATTCAGTGAGATCACTGTCAAAAAATAAAATATATGTAGTCAATGTTGAGATGTTTTAAATCTCTCATGTTTGATGACACCAGGGTCTAGATGAAAACACATAATTTTATGGTAATCGATTTTGATCTCTTGTGTATGAGTTGTGCAATGATAACTATAGGATGTATAATTATATAAATTTGAAGGACTTGTTGTTCTTATTATCTTCAGGAAAGGTCTTGGTTGTTGAAAGGGTGCACATCGGCACAACGCATTTTGTTAATGCTGTGGTCCAAAAACGGAAGTTGGTGAAAGTTTCTGTCGTCCGTCTCTGCGGTCTTGCATCCCATTCTCTCCCTCCATACAGTTACTTTCCAGAAAACCTGAGGAAGGTGGGCTGAGTGATTACTTTAGTGGCAAAAAAAAAAAAAATCTGTTTTGCATTCAATGTGGTCAGCTGAGATCTAGCTCGTAAGATATGATTTAATGATTTTAAATCGATTGCATAGCTTTTAAAGGGAGCTTATTTATCATTTAGATATGCAATCAAAATTACATTGTGATGAATGTAATAGTGTCAATATTAACTCTTCAATGTTGTTTTCAATATCCCTGGAGTTTAATTCACTTTGTTAGACCACAAGCTTAAATATATATGAATATATATACATTCCAGGGATAGCTCATTTTTAAATATGACAATGGTAGTAGCAGGCGATATCAGTTAAGCTTGTTATTTCTGATCTTCAGACATGTGAGCCTTCATTAAGTCTGAGCATCATAAGTTGGCAATTATAACTTTCAGGTGATCCAGGGCACAGTGCATTTAATCGATGGAGGATATGAGTATGATGGAGTTACTGAGATCAGTTCAGTCAACCCTGACCAAGTCAAGAAGACAGCAAAAGAGATCAGGGAGGCTGGCGTCAAGAACATTGTGGTGTCTGGTATCTTTTCTCCAATTGTGGCTGACCAAGAAATCATGGTTGGTTATTATTGATTTTAATTAATATACACGAATACACTGTAAGGTGTTTACTTTAATTTTATTCTAATTGTTATACATTATTGGTGCCAAAACCTCTTTTTGGCTATTGCAAGCTTTTGGTCCACCTTCGAATTGAGTTGCAAATTGCTTAAATTTTAGCAACTTTCCTCAAGTGATTAATCAGTCATTATGATCAGATCAACTTGTACTGAGCCCCATTCCCACCTTGCCAAACTCCTACAAACTACTAGTTCACCAAAAAGTTCGTCAGAGTTCGTCAAAGTTTTAGGACTTCGTAGGACCGTCGTAGCAGTTCGTAGAAGATCGTATGCACCTTGTAAGAGTTCGTTGAAGTTTGTAGTTTCGTCGTAGGGGTTCATAAAGAGATCGTAGAGAGTCCTAACAGTTTGTCGATCTCATGAAAAAGAGCGTAAAATTGCTAAAATTGTGCTAATTAAAAATTAGACCTATTTTATTTTTAGGTGAACTTTGCTCACTCATATTCCATGAAAGTTTGTCGCAAACTTCGAGGCAGTTCTTGTAGAATGGAACATGTTTAGTCTTATGCAAAATATATTTGGCTTTTTGCTCAGATTGCATTATTGTGCTTGTAAAGTTCAACCATGGAATACTGAAATACAATTAAATCACTTATTTCAGCGCAAATTTATATGTAGTTATTAAAACTTGTTATAAGTCCTACAGGTTTTGTTTATTTTTCAGGTTGCCAATTTAATCAAGGCAGACTGGGATGAAGTGAGCATCACCTTATCACACCAAATCGGACAGGTTGGAATGTTAGAAAGAGAGAATGCAGCTGTTCTCAATGAAACGGTGCGGCCTCTTGCTGAAACGACAGTACAAGCCTTTCGTGATGCTCTTGATCAGCTTGGTCTCATTTGCCCGTTCTTCTTGACACAAAATGATGGAACGCTGATAAGGTAACTTTAATCCTGCAATGAACTTTGACAATGTGTTATATGGGTGATGCATAAAGTGGGAGGTGTAGGAAATATTTGTATTCTTAGCTAACCGCTAACTGGGTTTGTTATTTCCACCCGTCCTGATATCACAGTGCATTATAAAGAGACTTTAACATTAACCAACAAATGTTTCCATGTACTTAATTTGTGAACGATGGTGTGTTATTTCAGCGCAGCTCAAGCTGTTCAAATGCCTGTTTTCACATTTGCTTCTGGGCCGACCAATAGTATGAGGGGTGCCGCATTCTTGTCAGGTATGTAAAATGTATAAGTAATATCATAGTGAATATTTATCTACTATATAATAGTATGCTAATACATGGATGTTGTATAAGTGACATGCTTCTTGGGACATTGTCCCCACTGCCAAAGGATAAACGTGCAAGTTTATCAAAGTGCAGACAACTTTAGGTAGATTTGACTTCAGTCTGTATTATGTAAATTAATGGATGTTCTGATTATGTTCAAAGATTGTAAACAACTTTCAACATCTGACTCGCAGTTTGTATTTAAGTCAAAGTTGTCAACGAGAATTGCAACGTCAATGTTACAGGAGACCATTAATTATTATATTCAAAATGATGGTACTGTCTATGGTTTAGCACTTGCAGTGTGGTCTATTATTTAGAAAACTGTTTTAGAGAAATGTAAATCCATTGTATATTAGAGTTCTCATGCAAATGTACACAAATCTTCAGGAATGAAAGACGCCATCGTAGTGGACATAGGAGGTACCACAACAGATGTTGGAATGCTTACTGGTGGTTTCCCACGAGAAGCTAGCACCAAAGTTAATGTAAGGCGCAATTTGAGTGTAATATGACGAGTGGTCATTAAAGTTTCAATTTATAGATTTTTTATTGAAGTGCAGTTTTATTAGAAATCATACATTACCAATTGTGCCACGTGCGTTTTTGCCTCATTATAATTAGCGTTTTCCATGCGTTTATCCTTCTCATGGAAAACGCACGTGGCACATTTGGCCATGTATGAGCAAAATATAGCATAAAACTTCTTAAACCAGGTAGTGAACCACTGACCGAATGTCAGTCATTTATGTCATCTGCAGTGGGACCTGTAGATACTACGTATGATCCCCATGGGTGATATTTCAGTACTTTAACTTATCCATTCCTATATGCCTATTTTTCATGAGAAAAAGGTGGCGTTTTAGGCCTACCGAGCTTGTTTATGTTATGTTTTACTTTTTTTTTAATCTTAATTTTGCAATGCGTTTTGCTAGATAGCGCAAGTTCAGACAAACTTCAGGATGCCCGACGTTCTGAGTATTGGACTAGGAGGAGGATCTCTAGTGCAGGAGGAAGAAAATCATGAGAATACCAGGGTAAATATATTATGAATGTGTTTTTTAGCAGGGATTTTATTGGGATGAGTTGTTTTTAAATGAAGAATATATACACTAGTAAATACTCTCATGGTTGGCGACTTGTTATGGCCTAAATTTTAAAATTACGGGCGAGTTTTTCATAATGCCAGTGGTTATGCCCATGTGTAGCTCAACTGATATTGTTTGAAAACTTGATGTCTATAATTAAAGAAACAGCATAAACTTTACTGAATATCGAACAGAATTTTTATATGCATATTTGAAATTTAAATCATAATCATATCCGGTTATGTGATCTGAATACAGATTAGAATGTGGTGAGAATGTATGCATGAATAATTTACTATCCCTCTACCAAAATATGATATTATTGTTACAATTTCAGGTGCAAATCGGTCCAGTGAGTGTGGGATACCAATTAACAGAGAAAGCCATGGTATTCGGTGGGTCGGTCATGACAGCAACTGACATCGCTGTTGCAGCAAATTTGGCAGATATAGGAGACTCAGAAAAAGTTAATAATATCAGGAAGGAACTGGTGGAAGCTGGTCTTCAAGAAATGAGAGATAAATTGGAGATTGCAATTGATCAAGTCAAGGTTAGTTTTATCTTGACCTTTATTAAGAAATTGCAATAGAACAATGCTGGGTGGCCCAGTGATTAAGGCATCAGCCTGTTAGCACACTGGATGGCGCCACTGAATGTCCTGGTTCGATACCCAGCTAGGGAACATGTCATAAGACATTTGAAAAGGTGAGCCAAACAGATTTTCATTATATGAAACATGTATGTTTGTAATTTTTCAGATCAGCAAAGATGAAGTTCCTGTCATTTTAGTCGGTGGAGGGTCGATTTTGATTGACAGTTCATCGACATTGAAAGGGTGCAAAGAAATTATAAAGCCACCTCACTTTGAGGTAAGTTAGTCTTTGAGTGTCAATTACTAAACTATAAAACTGATAAAGATAACTCCATTTTGCTGAATTTTAAGGTCACAAGTTAAGTAATAGATAAACCAGGTCGATGTATTTATTGTTGATTGACTTATCTGTAAGACCATGCACCTGGATGTTACAGCCATTTTGATCTAGAGCCATGGGTGGTTTTACTCAAACAGTACTGAAGCTTATTTTAATGTTGCGCACATATAACCAAGTCAAACTTGATCTGTTACTGCCAAGTGTTTAATACCATGAAATTTTTGTTTAATATTCTGTATGTATTGTTCCAATTTAGTGGAAAATACGTATATGTGTATAGGCTAAAACAAGCCACTTTGACCTTGAGCCATGGGCTGTTACTAAGATTTGTTCTGGCATCTATTATGGTGAAGCAAAATCGCACTGTTGGCCTATATGTAAACTAAGACTCACTGGGAATGTGTTGTGTTTCTTACAATATTGTGCATACTTTATACTTTACACAGGTGGCCAATGCCCTCGGAGCAGCGTTAAGTCAAGTGTCCGGTTGTGTTGACATAGTTGTCAGTTTGGCGGAAAAGAGTCGATTAGATGCGATAGAGGAAGCGAAGCAGAGAGCCACTCAGGCAGCAGTGGAAGCTGGTGCTCAGTTGGACACTGTTCAGGTGGATAGGCTTGCTGTATTCGCACTAGTGTCTCTGGTTTTAATACCTTGAATGTGATTATATGAACAGTTCAAAGCTAAAATACCAAGGACCAATATCAATAGTGAGCAGCAAAAGCTTGCTTTAGAGGGCTGCACTTTCCATATCTGTCTGTCTATCTGTCTATCTGTCTATCTATCTATCTATCTATCTATCTCTAATGATTTCACAATTAGTAATAGTACTTTGATTTGGAATGGTAATTATACATGTTTTATTTGATAAATGTTCTAATTAATGGTTCCACTTACAGTCTGTCAAGAAAACATAAGTTGTAATGAATAGGGTTTTGCTAACATTTGAGTGGTAAGCAATTTTAAAATACTTAATCTTCAACATTTAATTTGAATTTAATTTCCCAAATAAATCTTTACCTTAAGGTTACAGACATCCATGAAGTTCCCCTTGCATACCAACCAGGGGATGCCACTCGCGTCAAGGTGAAAGTTGTCGGAGATTTGATCCAAGGATCAGCAAAAGAAAGGGCAGTCTGGTCACCTGATCAAGGCTTGAAAGTCCTGGCATCATTGCCCAAGTCGCAAGGTGAATAAACTAAGTATAAACTTACTTATGTTCAGAAAGGTCACTATTAAGACCACCTTTGGTTCAAAATTAGTCCTAAAAATACTTAAAAGGTACAGACAAAATTGATTGTCTTTAATAACTGTCATGTAGTCTTGAACATAGAGCTGCTATGCAGCAAACATCAGCGAACATGCATCAAAATTAGTTAATTGCCTTTATAAAATAATATAATATGCTGTCTACATGGGTAAATATTAAACTTTATGAAATAAACAGTTCATTATGCAATATAACCTACAACAGCTTGGCTACTTCTGAGAAAAGAAAACTTTTAGATTTGGAACATATCTATCGATCTTGTTATTCAGAATGTTTTGGATCTGCCCCTGGTCATCGTTAATAACGCTGGCAAGTCTATTGACGGCTACAACTTTGGTGTCGGTTTTGTACTAGAATGTAATTAACTAGATGGGGAAAGAGTAATTTTAAAGTACATTCGGACCTGTGTTAATAATGAGGGGTTACCCAAGGGTACTGATAAATTTGTCAGTTTACGACATGTGGTCATTCAATGGCGGGATAAAATTTTAATAATGTAGTTCAATTTTTGGGTGTTGGAAGTGGCCATTTACAGCAGTTCACCATCCTATACTGTTAGCCATTAAAGCAAGCTTGACAGTAGTGCCTTTACACAGTTACATTGGATAAGGTCCACTTCTAGGTGTTGCCCAAACTCATGGTGTGACTGGACAGAGTTTGACCATCAATGGAGGAAAAATGGGTGACAGCGATTATGAAGAAACTGAATTGAATATCAATGAAGGAACTGGCGAGTGGTTGATATCACACTGGGACATAGAGTGTATTGCCGTAGGTGCAGGAATTCTCGGCTGTGGGGGAGGAGGAAGTCCAAATAATGGCAGATTACGAGCTCATAATGAATTGAAGAAAGGAAGACGCATGAGGCTGTTCACCCCAGAAAGGTAAGTTGCGCTATGTTCTGATGAACGTTTTGTTATGGTGTTTTTTATTTGTTTTGTTATGGTGTTTTTGAGACATTGAAAATGTGTTTCTTATAACAGTATATCATCATCATTCTATTTTCTGATATATTTGTAGGCTGAAACCGAATTTTACATGTCATTCGATTATTTTATGTGCTAAGCCTGTTTTTATTGAATTTCCAGATTCCTTAAGTATGCTAAACCAGAGGACAGGCTGGTGTCAGTGTGCTACATGGGAGCCCCCACCATTTGGATAGAGCGACTATTTAATGATGAGTGTATTGAGGGAATAAAACAGATGAATCACTTGTTTCACAGTAGAGGATACAGCATCGAGAATGGCCTGCCCAACTCAGGTGTCAGTCTTTAAAAAATATCATTATGGTGTTGTTGTACCTCTACTTGGTGTCTATGCTGAGGCAAATAAAAGACCCCACCCATAGGGTAAAATGTGTAACATGGTGTGGAATCCGTGGACTCCAAGCCTTATAATCTCGTTACATCTGCCTCTGGCAGCTGGTTATATAAGCTGATTAATCCAGACCAGTAGCATTGAGAGTATCAACATTGTTATTGCACGATCTCATTATGTTTTAAATCTGAATTTCAGTGCAACATATTTTCTCCTAATATTTTAACCTCACTATGAACACATGCTCCGTATTATGTGCAATACCGAATTAGTTTCCTATTATCATATATTTTACCACAGAGGGTTTGGACATAGTGGAACGAGATGGAATGACCATTGTGGAACATTATGAGAAAGGACAAACTCCAAGTACCCTAAACGTGAAAAAAAAATTCAACATCACAGCTTTGACGACCTTAGAGGTTGGCGGTGGAAATGGGATGGAACCGTTAATAGTTGGTGCTCAACTTGATCTGCCTATAATTGATGCAGACTTCATGGGTCGGGCTTTTCCAGAGTTACAGGTAATTTTACGTACAATTTCACGTACTTAATTCATATCACATAAGTGCCAACATATAATGATTACAGTATTGGATAACCGAAACTTGTGTATGAGCAAAATGTAAAAGATGGGGTCGTTATATTTTTAGTTATGCATTTCAGATGAGTACCAACTATGTTTACGGTATCTCCCCACACCCTGTCATGGAGACTAATTATGACAAACAGACTGCTGTGGCTTTGAAATTACCAACACTTTACCATGTGGAGTACTTTCTAAGGGATATTTGCATTAAAATGGGGTAAAGTGATGCTTTGTTATGCAAAATACTGTATGTCAGAAATCATAACATACATTTTTCAGTTTGTCTGAGACCTAAATATCAATGAAGAAACTGGCGAGTATAGCCCATTTTTGACGTACGTGGTCACTCGTAGGTTTAGTAAGTGACAATGTTAACAGCCCTTAATCCAAATATTGTACTGTATTGCATCTAAATATGACTTCATTAACTGCACTCAATGACCCCATTATGTGATTATGTCATCAAACAATAGTTGGGCACCATTACTGATAGCTTCCTCTATTGATAATAAGTAGCCCATTAGATTCTGATTTGCCATAGACCACTCTCACACACACATTACAGGTCTGAACCACAAAAAAAAATCACTGAATATTTTCCAACATCTGTCTTTCCAGTTGTGCAGCAGCCTACATTGGAACACCAATGACCGTCCAAGAAGTTCTGGAAACTGCTCTTTTGCATTCAACGAGTAGAGCTTGGAGGTTGGGACAGGCAGTGCTTCATGCTCGCAAAATGAAACAATCTCCGATAGATATTATCTTGCAGAAAGAAGGCGGAAAGCTCCTCATGACTGGCAAGGTGTGAGAAAGGCATATAAACTTTTATAGGCATAGTTGTGTGGGAGATGGCAAAGTTGAAAAATGATGGCCATTAAGATCCATTTGCTTCATAGGTGTTGAAGTCAGAGTCAAATTCAAATTTTTAAAATTGGTCTTACCTTTGAGATGTATTAAGTGTTTCAATTGTAAGACCAACAGAGGTTCAACTATACGATACTAAAATTTACACATGATGGTACTCAGAAGCATAAAACGATGCCAAAAATTATCAGTAAAGAATTTATTAATGCCCATCATTTTCTACCTCATTATGGATCTTTTGTGACCTCTACATGTCGGTAAAATTAATTAATTCATTCATCTTATTTCACAGATTGTAGATGTTGCAAGAAAGACGGCGGGAGGTTTCGTTCGCGGATATCTAGAAATCGAAGGATTTGGAGAGTTTGCCAAGCAGAGTCTATTCATGGATTTCCAGAATGAAAACCTAATTGCCAAAAAATCTGTTGATGGTAATATTCAGGTGAGAAAGGCATTTGATATCCATAATTTGTGCTAAAAATTAAATTGTGGCTATGGCTCAGTTGCTCCATTAATAAAACAATTTGTATTAACAGGACTATTTCCTGATTACAAAATAGCTCATTTAATGGTTTAGTAAGCCATATTAGCTCATAGTGCCTAGCAGAAAAGTAGTTTCTTCTTCTTCTGAATGTGTGCTATAATACCTCGAACTACCAGGTAGCTTTACTCTGACTAGATCAGTGAGAAGAGCTGCACATGTGCGTTCTGGTTCTTTTTTTACCCGTGTTCATGGCATTCGTTTCAGCTCAGTCTTGAGTTAAGCACCAGAGCGGGATTCGAACCCGCTCCCTGAAAATGCCAGTGGATTCACAGTCAAGTGCTGTAAATGGTTCAGTCTTTAAAGTGCCTCTTTGTAGATTACAAAACAAAGCAATCTAAGTTTTAGGACAATCTCTCTGTTGGTCATAACTCTTGGCTAATTGAGCAAATTCAATGGCTTTTGAAGAGTTGTTTTCATTATTTTGAAACAAAACAAGGCATTGATTACATCACATGAGCATTTTGGCATGCCCAACTCACTGTTCAACCACTAATATGCTAGGCACTCTAAGGGCGTTCACACTATCACATATAAGACCTACTTATGACAACAGATGAAATTTTTTTTTACTCTTGCTCCTTGTCCATAAACATGTGTATAACTTTGGCGGACCTACGAGTGAATTGTTTATATTAGTTACGTAACTTGCTCAGGTGTCTGTTGTTGGCGAGCGATCTCCATACATTTTGAACAGAGCCACGAGTGAGCACGTATAGCCAATTTTTTACGTACGTAGTTCTTGTACATGAGTGTGAATGCCCCCTTAAGAGCATTTCACTTTAATTCATACAAACGAAGAGTCCAATAAATACAAATATTCTATGTCTACCAATTCAAAGCAGTCAATATAATTGTAAATTGTTTATATGCTTAATTTCTTTGACAGGTATTAGCATGCACCCCAGATTTGTTATCGCTCGTGGATGTTGATAATGGAGAGCCAATAAGCACTGAGTTAATTCGTTACGGACTCCGAGTGGCCGCCCTTGCTATTCCCGCACCACCAAGACTTGCCACTGAAAAAGCTTTGAAAGTCTTTGGACCTCAAGCGTTTGGTTATAAAGAAGATGAAGTAATTTACAAACCATTTGGTAAATATATTGAAATTAAGCCTGTACCACCAATTTAATAGACCAATCCAGAGCATTCTATAGGCAAGTTATTACATATCATGTAACTGTAATAAAAGAACATCATAATAATCTGGTGACTAAATGTTTTTATTTGTCAAGTGATGCTACAAGAAGTATGTATAATTATAATATCACAGTGGCTGTATACAGCAGCCTACAACCTTTAATTACATCTACATAGATCAAAGAGATATGCTTGAAAAGATAGAGATTCAACAGGAGTTGTAACAAACATAGAACATTTTTAAAAGCAGATTGACTGAATTGTCACATAGTGTCTTTTGAACATCGCACATCCTTTATAAGCAGTTTTGTTAGGTGAATTATTTGAAACTTGCAACTCAAAAATTTACATCAACGTATTACAGCAGGCTGTCATTGCTACTATTGGTTCGGTGAGTCTCGCAATGACTGTATGTAGTTATGACACTGATAAACTGATAAAGCACTTGCCAACTAAGAAACAACTAGTAAGATAAAATACACCAACAACTAGCAGTAGAGCACTAATTACAGATGCATGGCATAATGAAGTCCAATTTTGTTACGACCTCAGAGCTCTCAAACGGACTTGCATATGACCACAGCTTTCTCAATTACATACAAGAACGTTACGTTTTCATCCTGAACACTCTTGAATGCTGTATATGAAACATCAACACAGTCCTGATAATCCATGAAAGTTTTTTACAAAATGAAGAGGGAATCTTTTCAGCAGTATTTTGTGCATAGTTCAGATACATATAAAAATGACCATATTTTTTCAATACCATGTTAGGAATGACGATCCTAAGTTTGCATAAATATGGACGGATTTTTGCATAAATGACAGTGTTTTTCAATAACATCATAATGAGATCAACAAAAGAGCAAATACATATACAACTATGCTATAAGTAAAACACACCCCAATGAACAAACTGACTTTAAATGAGCAAATTTATCATGTGTGTACAGACACTACAAACCACACAAAATCAAAAACCAAACAAAAAACATAATTTTCTCAGTGACATTCTCACTGAGCACATTACAATCAACACAAAACGTTAAGTAAGAGAATACACCAGTAGTATGTGTACATTGCTCAACATTAACTATTACCTGTATACAGTATATAGATATTACATGTACTATTTTTACATTTTAAAATCATTCCTCAACTTAGTATTTATTCATATAACTGTTATTTCAGTGACATCAGCAGAACATTTTCACTACTTAGAATCACAGGTGTCAGCCAGCAATTTTGGTTGATTGAAGTGTGCAGTATACTTATAAAAAGCACTTAGCACACTAGATTTGGCTACATGGTGATGCTCAGCTGCCCAGGAGATCCGAAGGCCTCTGATTGGTATAATAAAAGGTCGATCACAGACATGAGGGGAGACGAGCACAGACTTCAGAAAAAACACCAGTCGTTTCATGCAAATGCAGGTCAGGTTGTGTTTCGCAGCTGAGTGTATCCAGTTCTTTTGGAGTGCGAACTCTTCTTTTTAGTGTTTACTGCATACTTAATTTAATTAAATCGAATAAACCAATAAATAAAATAAATATATCTATAAAGTCAACTATAGGCTGCATCATGCATGCACTCATATTTCATAAATCGCATTCTAATTATACTCTACACACTTGGAAGTTAATTTGCTTTCTCAGGAAACTGACAGCGATGATGCTGTTGGAATGTTAGTCCATATGAATAATATATTAATATATGCTTATGTATCACTAACAAACATTTAAAATTCATAATATTAACATCAAAGAGCCATCCGTTATCACTCAACTCCAAAACAAAAACAAGTGTACTGAGCTTTGGTCTGCTAGAGAAATAGTTCTACTGTTTATAACTACACTACAGTTCATAAGTTTGGGGTCATCCTCATACAATTATCGAGAAATATCATACAAGGATCACACTTTCAGCAACCACCTGTTTTGACATATAATAGTATGTCTGATAAATTTAGAATTTGTTTCTCAAATTCCCTTGGTCCTTGCATGACCAATTTTGGGGGTAGTTCCAAACTTTTGGCCTACAATGTAGATAACAAACTATACATCTATATTAAACAACAGGTGTCACTGCACTCATTGGAGGTATGACAACATTATCCACCAGGTTTTCAGCGAGTCCTTTCATATGCTGGACATAATTCTGCTGTTGACTGCTGATGTCTTCCTCCAGCTGCCTCACAGTTTTCTGAAAATATAATAAACAATGCTTACAAATACAGTCAAGTTCGGCTTAACTATTACATACTTGTATAAGGCTCTTAAAACTTACTATATTGCAGAATTGTCATGTATGTCTTATTTTGTTGCACATGTGTAATGGTCCAAAAACAGTTCCTAAATATTGATGGGCCAGCAAAGAATCTTTTATTTTATTAGTTCATTAACGTTAGAACGTGGGACCAAATGAATTAAAAACATCTGAGACATATTCCAAGAACTACAACGCATCCCCATGGTGCTCAAATGTATCGCACGGCCAGCATTTAATTTATACAGAACAAGACAACGCCATTAGACCTATCGTAAAGTTGACACCAAATTTCCGCACCATAAGTCACATTACCCTAATGCAATTACTGACCTGTAATGAGACTATTTCCTCCTCAATGTCTCTCCAAGTGTCACTTTCAGAATCATCCTGATCCACGGACGCTTGTTTCACGGCCAAACTGTGGTGAGGCATCCTCTTTGGGGGCACAGGGGGCACCAAGTTCCATTGGGTGGGACCGGGCGTTTTTTCCTGCTGATCGTTAACGTAGTTTTCAGTGTTGTTCAGAGCGATGCTGGCTCTTTGTATAGAGAGTTCCAGGTTTATCGAAGCAAGAACACTGTCAATTTCTGCCTCTGATAATTCTTCACTCTGAAAATAAATGAAATAGCTGTTAAATAAACTACAGCTTCGAATGTTATTGAACACAATTTTTGTCTCAATGTAACTGAATACTACCAGTCTGTACATAGAAGATATGATACTGCCTAGAGTTTAAAAAAACATCACATAAACCATATGGGTGGGTCTTCCATTTGCCTTATTGCTGACATTATGCTGAAATGTCTTTCATTCAAAGAACATTACAAAAGAGCAAGGACACCCTCTGCTAACACCATTTGAGTACAAGCACCACACATTTTGAATCGCTTGCTATATAGAGTGGGTCAGGAATCAAATCCAGGACTTTTAGGGGAGATGGCCAGCTCTGAACCCAGCTGTGAGAGCCAAGTCATACAAAGGAGCTACATACTTTAAAAAAAAGACGTAAAAACTGGTTCATTAGAATTTAAAGGAGAGCTATTGAGTCAACCTCTTAAAACACTGGCAATTAACATTAATGATGATTTAGTTGCATCTTTGTGAGGTCTACCTGGCCCATGACTGACCTTTCCAGTAGCATGTAATTTATGTGACCAATAACCCCGAAAGCATCTTGTAACCTCTCGTGAGTACCTGTTCACTCCTTGCATGTACAGAACCTCATCTTAATTAATTTGCCAGTGCACATAATACTGTGATGTCTGCGAAGCGCATTTGGTGGATACCGAGATCTTGGGATCTCGTTTATGACTTGTGGGTCACACTTGATCCTGTACCAGAGCATCACTCAGACTTGGCAAGAGTCGACCACATTAATGGCTAATGGACTGCACAAGGAAGGTGCCCTTTAGAAGCATCACAACCTTACACAGGTTTCGTTCATCTTATGAGACGCCGGATGACCTTGACCGTCATCAAATGTCGTTACACGAAGCGATTAATTACCTCGAAAGTGCAAGAAACAACACACGTGCAAACGTGCTGCTAAAACTCATTGCGCAATGAAATTGTGTGAAAATAGATTGTTAGCTAATGGGTTAATGGTGTTGAATTTCCAGGAGTTTTCCAAATATTAATTGGTCAGCTAAAATTAAATGAGTAAACAACCTTCAAAATACATCAAATATTTCAGTCTCTGTATACCATTGGCTGCCCTCAATGCCATGGTCGATAAGTACAAACTGGTAGAGGACACTTGTTTTTGTGATATCTGTAAATATATATATATATATATTCTCCCATGAAATATGCTTGTCCAATCATTCATACCATGTGACTGTCCAATATTGTGTTATATTGAATAGAAAAAAACGGATATTGAGTTGAAAATGTTTTATTGCTAATAATATTGGACAGAAAGGTGATGCACTATTTGTAAAACAAGATACAGATAAATAATAATAAATATCTCATTAGTAGAATGGCCTTAATTTTATCGCAAGGCCAGATAACTACACAATCACACTGATCACACATACATATATATTATATATTCAACTATGTTGTATACCTTTGAAATGATAATTGACCCTTGCAGTACACCATGTTATTGATGTACATCATCATGTACATGTACCTTTTGGGTAGAATGCTATACTATAATAGCTAAGACCTTTAAAACAAGTTATTGCTGCTCACAAGGATTAACTGCATTGGAGAGATGAGGGAGCTAGGTCTACCACCAATTGTGGGACCTTCGACCCACCTCATCCTAGAAACTGAGTACAGTCCACAGTAGTACTTCAAACAAATCATGATCTATGGCAGTGACATGGCTAGCACACTGTACATAGCCCTTATCTGAGATTGCAAATTGAACCCACAACCAGCAGACCAGCAGACCAACACCTTATACTTAGCAGCTTAGCCACATAGGCTAACTCAGTACGCTGCTGTACCAGATTTGTAGTTTCTTGGGTGCTTCTTTTAAATTATCTACCATACTCACACATCAGCTCTTGAAGTCGTACTGTGTAGCATACTATATGCACATCTGTTTCGAGTTGTAAAGAAACGACCTGAACTAAGCCCAAGTATAAGCCGCCAAGTGCAGTTCTCCAGGATGCATTTCATCCGCAAAAGATGCAGCTTCCGTTTTCAAAATCCATATCTAAAGCCTTATCCTATCATAGGATTTTTTACAGCCTCTAAATATTCATCAGGCAAATTCATTGCTTTAGAATGTTTGAGGTACCATTTCTGGGTGGAAAACCCTTCCACAACTGATAGGAAAATGCTATTGAAACCTTAAGGTTTGACTATCTGCTTTTTACTTTTATTTTTTATTCTAGTCAAAGCAATTTACAAGGTTCAATCAGAAGTTATAGATGAGTGGTAACTTTACTATTTGCAGCTGAGTGGTCTAGTGGTTAATGCACCGGACAGCTCTACTGAAGGTCCTGGGTTGCAATTCTCGCTTGGGTGCCCTTTACGAGCTCCATCACAGCAATGAGTCATTACATGAGATTTAAACTTGGTTCTGAGGCAAAGTAAAATACCTCACCCATAGGATAAATATGTGCAAAGTCAAGACACTGGGGACTAACAAAGCTTACGGTGCTTCAGAACAGTAGCATTGAGATGTCACATATAGCTCTTTCTTGCTGGTGTGACCACCATAGTTTTCTAAATAAAACCACCAAAAAAAAAGAAACATTTCTGAGAACAAAGCTCCTTTGAAACCTCAGTTGTTGCACTCATACCAAATATTACTGCATCACAAATTACCAAATGTGAAGGAACCCGGATATATCTAGTTTAAAATTCTGAATAGTTTTCCGCAATACTGCAGTGGTATCTGTTATTATCCATTTCTTACCCCATTCAAATTCAAAGCTGACAACACTTCCTGTTCACTTAATAAAGATCAATCGTTCATACAACACTGGTAATTAGTGTGTGCACAACATGAAAGGTTTCCTAATCATACTTATTTATCATATATATCTGTTAAATGTGAAAAGCTGTTCTCAAACAGCACCACTCCCAGTCTTTAATCATGGAACCATTTCACATTAATATGGAAGCTAACATGGTCATTAATATGACAAACAACGGAATCCTAAATACAACCTCACACTTTGCTTTCTTTTCGCAGCTTTAGCAGTTTCTGATAATGTGGCGCTTCTCAGCATCACTCTACAGATAATCAAAGAAACATCTGATGTGATTAAAATTAACTTCTGCCCAGTGTACACTTATTTGGTGAACTGGGCATATGGCTGTAGCAGTTACTTGATCACTTTAATTACTTACCAACATATGTATGTGCTTGTGTGTCCATACCTATCAGTTTTACATCACATGTGAAAAGCAGTACTGTTTGTGCAGCATATTCTTCACATGTGTTGGCGACTAGCATCTGGCTGTGGTTAAATGCAGTACTTTTCTTCTTAATTCCGGTGGTTTTAATTACATACTGGAATGTAAGAATTCATCTTCAGATTTGGAAACACACTTTGGAAATGGCAAGTAGCGGTTCAACAAATTCTGTGGATGCAGTTAACAGAAAGAATGAAGAGAGCACCAGGGCATATAAGTTTGATCACAAACTAACAAGAATGATGGTTTTCATATCATCTTCATTTGCCTGTCTGTCTGTGCCCATGCTAATAAGATGTATTTACAACCCGAGCACACAGCCATCAGATCCTTCAGAACAAGCGACAAAATTTCTAATATACCACATCTCTAACAAATTGTTCATCACTAACCATGCAATCAACTTCTACCTGTACTGTCTCAGTGGTACCAAGTTCAGAAATGACTTCATAGACTTATTGAAAAAGCCTTTAAACATATAAACCGCAGTTGGTGGAGGCCATGGTTCAGTTTGGTTTATGTACAGATATATGGTCAAATTCAAAAACAATTCCTATAAAACACTTTATTACTACAGGGCCATCACTGCCCACTGGGTTTTGTATTTTGTGTCTCAAGTACACTGCAACAGAAGAGAATTCAAAACTATTTCGCTGATTATGAAAGTGTCGAGAAAACGATGGACATAATTGCACAGCTGACTCTTTGTGTTGTGTGCATATCATCACAGTAATGTTTCCTGTGAACAATTAACAGGGTAATATGGTGTCCTTCATTTTGATGATTGATTATCCTTTTACTGGCATATTACCAGTGTGAAAACTGAAGTAAGCTTTCCTGTGAACAATGACTTTAACCCAGATAAGAGTTTGTGGTGAACTTGGCTACCAGCATGCATATTGCCAGATCATAACTGCTGGAAACAGGCAAATTAAAGTGCTTATTCAAATTCAGCAGGATGTAATTCATCAGCAGTAAGTGCCGATTTTATTGGTATCATCTGTAAGTAACAGTGCACAACAACTTCGAGATTCACAAATGGTTACCAGTTTGCATGACACTTCTTAATGGACCGGTGACTTTACTGTTGAGAAGCTGGATGTACCGAATCTTTGTGGGAAAAATCGTTACCAAGAAATGAAAGCTGAAACTTTGTTTTTGATCACTTTGACAACCTTTTAAGGTCACCAGTCCAAATTTCTCCATAATTCTGAATTTCTTCCTTCTACCCCCAGCCGAACAATTGCAGATGAGGATTTTCCCTCTCTTGCCTCTGACCTTGGATGAATAAATAGAGGCCTGCAATGTTCGATAACGAGCTCTGCAAACATTAAAATTTACACTTATGGAAGGCCTGATCAAGCATGACATTTTCTCAACTCCCTTATAACAGTGCTTCTTGGGTCAAGTACTCTACAATTGACATAAATGGCTTCAGCCAATTGCCTGTTCCTAACTGGGAGGAGTGAAGCAGTATTAAGGAAGATCTGCTTCCAGGCCAAGGCTAGGTTTGAACCCATGACCTTGGACATGTAAGTCCAGAACCTTATCTACTGTACCAAGGCACCCAATTATGAAGGAATTCCAATGTTCCAAGTTGACAACGTGTACTGATGACTTATTCTTGTTGACAATCAGAAACTGACACAATTTCAAGTGCTACGACATTATCATTGCCTCCAAATCTACTCCATATTTATAACTGGGATGATGCTGATATCTGCATATGTATCAACCCGTGTTAGCAATTATTTAATTGGTGCCCAATTATGGCTATTGGAATGATAAGCAGTGATTTCCTTATGTTCTAATTAATTTGTTAAAGCGTTTAATATTTTGTCAAGCTGTTTCAAATAGTATCACAACTGTCTAAAAAATGGACATACTTTCAGTAAACACTGAATCTAACATGCAAATCAACATGACAACAGAAGGAGCTTATAATGCCACAGGAAATTTTGATGCAGATAACTGTTCGCATGGAGTTGCCACTAATGATGAACTCTATAAATCGCAAGTTGACTTGTTGCTTTCTCTTCTCAGCTTTGGCAGTTTCTGATAATGTGGCGCTGCTCACAATTATATCTGAGATGATTTCAGTCAACTTTTGTCCTTATTACACTTATCTACTTCTCTTGTCATATGGCTGTAGCACTTTCTTGATCATCCAAATAACTATCCAAAGATACGAAGCTGTTTGTAAAATTGTGACAAGGCAGTTAAGGATTACCAAAAAAACTGATGGACTGATGCTACTGTGCATTGTGGCGTTTTGTTCTCTGGTCTGTATACCAGTTATTTTTACATCTAAGGCAGAAAGCAAAACTGTTTGTGCAGTGTACTCTCTCTGTCCCTTGCTGTCTGCTGTCTCACTGTGGTTAAATACAGCACTTTTCCTTATAATACCAGCAGTTTTAATTACATATTGGAATGTGACAATTCATCAAAAAATCCAGCAACACAGAAAGACCATGGACCGCAAGTTTGACCACAAACTAACAAGAATGGTGATACTGATCTCATCAGCATTTGTTTGTCTGTCTCTGCCCATGCCAATAAGGTGTATTTACTACCTTTACAATGAACCATCAGATGCATCAGGTCAAGCGACAAAATTTCTAATATACCACATCTCAAACAAACTGTTCATCACTAACCATGCAATTAACTTCTATTTGTACTGTCTTAGTAGTCATAGTTTCTTAGTAGAAATGACTTCATGAACTTATTGAAAATGCCTTTCAAATATATAGCACATAATTGGTGAAGGTCTTGCCTGAATTTAATGAATAGAAACATTTAACAAGCATGTTTAAAGGGCCACCAGGTCTGTAACATTCCTATGACAAAACCATGTATTTTATATATTTTGAAAATTTTGATTGTTGTCGCAGTTAATTTTGTATGTGGTTATATTATTTATACAAAGGCTTTGTCATAAAATAAATTTAATTCAATTCAAGGTCTTATATTTTATGCCGCAAGTACACTGTAACAGAAGGAAGATTAACATGATTTCACTGATGACAAAAGTGTTGAGAAATATCATGGACATAATTGCAAAATGACCCTTCGTGTTATGCATATGTCCAAAAGTGATGTTCATTCCAAAAGCAAGGAGAAAATTATGTGGTTTACAACTTTCTATGAACGAACATATTGTTTTTTTTAAACTAATTATTTTTTTTGGAGTGCAAAACCAAGAGCCTTTAATTAAGTATTACCACTGCATTTTCTTAATAAATAAAACCACAAAATTGATACAAATCACAAACAGAAGATCTACCAAACAAAGCTCCTATTAAGTCACATCCTTGTTAGACTCCTTGAGTAAAATAATGGACACTATTTGTAGCAGCCATCAAGATGGCAATATCCACCATTTAATTACTCAGTTGGTGACTCACGCACATTCAAAGCTATTATGTTATGCTTGTTATCAATAGCTGGTAAAATAAAACATTATGATGCCTATATTCAAACACGATCAAGCTTGTAATGTTTAATGTTCCGGTGTTAGATAAGCAATGCTTTCCTCATTATTGTTACCAGAAGTTTGTAACCTCCGACAGCATAGACACTACTCAACAATGGATCCATTTGACATTGTCACTAAATCTACCTTGGCCATTAATTTGACAAATGAGGAAATCTTAAATTCAAATGGACACTTTGATCCAGATAACTGTACGTATGGAGAACCTGGCTTCATTGCATGCCAGGCAGGACGAGCCATTCATTTGTACATATTACCAATGATCATAACAATTGGATTTTTTGGCAATACTTTCAGTTTTGCTATCATGAGGAACTCTACAAATCGCAAGGTGACTTGCTGTTTTCTTTTCGCAGCTTTGGCAGTTTCTGATAATGTGGCGCTTCTCAGCATCACTCTACAGATAATCAAAGAAACATCTGATGTGATTAAAATTAACTTCTGCCCAGTGTACACTTATTTGCTGAACTGTGCATATGGCTGTAGCAGTTACTTGATCACTTTAATTACTTACCAAAGATATGGTGCTGTGTGTAAAATCTTAACAAAGCGAATACGGATTACCAGAAAAAAAGCTGGATGGATAATACTTTGCTTCGCGACTATGTGCGCAATTGTCTCCTTACCAGTCATCTTCACATCTAATGTGAAAAGCAATACTGTGTGTGCAGCCTATTCCTCTCAGGGGTTGGCATCTGGTGTCTGGCTGTGGTTAAACACAGCAGTTTTCTTCTTTATTCCAGCGGTTTTAATTACATACTGAAATGTCAGAATTCATCTGCATATTCGGAAACGTACATTAGAAGTCATAACTAGTAGCCAATGCCCTGTGACTGACACATCAACATATTCACTGGAAGGTAACAATGGACTGAAGGTAGGGAACACCAAGGCACGTCAATATGATCGCAAACTAACTAGAATGATGGTACTAATCTCATCAGCATTTGTCTGTCTGTCTCTACCATTACCTCTAAGATGTATTTACTACCTGAGCAAACAGCCATCAGATCCTTCAGGACAAGCGACAAAATTTCTAATATACCACATCTCTAACAAATTGTTCATCACTAACCATGCAATCAACTTCTGCTTGTACTGTCTCAGTGGTACCAAGTTCAGAAATGACTTCATAGACTTATTGAAAAAGCCTTTCAAATATATAGCCCGTAATTGGTGATGGCCTCTGTTTGTTTTAGGCATGTATTGCTAAAATCTTGATGTTATGCGTTGGAAGTATGCCAAAGACAAATATTTGTATTACTATTAATTGTATTTATCAACGTCTGTCAAATTTCTCACAATAGTGTTCCAGAAATGAAAATGTCATTGCGATGGCCAGCATGTCGGTCAGTTTGTCCCCCCCTTTTGTCTGTCTGTCTGTCTGTCAACCACACTGATAGACATGATAACTTTAGGTCCATTGACGACGTTAGGCCCATGCAATTACAGGTAATATACCTTTCACGAAAAAATGGCAGATTGTGAATGTTTTAAGGTCACAAAGGACAAACTCATCCAGAACCTTGTGGTTCTTCACTCAACTCCTACCAGCAAAACATGTGGAAAACGAGGCTCTTCCCTCTGACCAACCATTCGTAGCTTTATTTATATATTGGTATGATTGTTGTGCAAGTGTGCTTTTAGAACAGTAAATATGATCCCTGAAGAAAATTATTCAAGAAAAAGTGCCATAGTACGGAAGCCATTTTAGGACATGAGAAAAAAAAAATTAAATTGTATAAACGATGTAGTAAATTGTATATACGAAATACTAAATCGTATATACGAAATACTAAATCGTATATACGAAGTACTAAATCGTATATACACAAAAAACTAGACTAAAATTAAAGTGTTTTCAGGTATCCGAAAACTTCTGGCCACGGCTGTATACATGATAATATAACATGTGCATGTCATCATGATTCATTTGAACCAAGTGAAATGATGAAAGATATGGTGTAATGGCTATACCAATTAACATTTAATAATAATTGCTGAACAATGTACTAAGTGTGTTTTTCTGCATTGTAACTGTTAACCCATATAATGAAAATTGTGATGTTTCCTTATGGTTGGGTATAGATACCGTTCGTCCCACTAAGCTGCACAAATCTGTCAGGGATGCGTCTGCCTTTGATGTCATAATTGTAAATCATCTACTGTAATGTAATTTTGAATGTTTGAATTTTATTGTACCAATAAAGAAGTTGGCAAAAACCTGGTTTTGGTTCCAATGCTAATCCAACAAGATTTTTCATTTCTCACAATTAAATTCTCATTTCGCTTACTCGAGCAATTACTATATGAAGTACTAACACATCCAGAAGAAAGGGGTCATTTGTTTCTATCCTTGCTATAGTTGGTGATAAGACAGGAGAGACAAAGCATGTTAATGTCTATCTCTACAACAGATATGGTTGTCTTGAAAAATGGATTTCGCTGCAAGGCAGGGTTGCAGGTAAATTAGCTTCAGTCTGAATGAGAAGTTCTTCCAAGTATACATTATTCCAAGTTGGACTAGTCTTTCATTTGTACATATTACAATTGACCATAGGGACTGATCTGTTTAATGTTTCAAATATCAGGCAAAAATTTATTAAGATAGAGGTCATATTGTACCCCCATATCTACTAGCAGAACACAGAGAAACATACACACTAGTAAGAGGGGGTCCAATTCCACAGGACGTTTTTCATCCATGATAAGCCTGGATTCTGTCACCATCATCCATAGCTATAGCCTTCTCCGTTGGCAGGAATTTTGTAGTAGCAGCCTTTAAATATTCACCAGGCAAATATGTTGCCTAGGAACAGCAAACTACAAATGCAAGTTTCATACATTTTTACTGGTTTGTGTGACACTAATGCGACATTCATTGCCTGCCTTTGGAACTGAACATTTGTTGGCAATTTTGGGTCGAGATGCGAGATGCTGGAGGTACTAATAAATTGACAAATGAGTCTTCTGACATGCAGACACTGATGCGGCACTGTTTATTTCTATCTAGCTCATATTTATTTTCATTAACTCATATGAAGTCCATGGTGGGAAACCTTTTTGAAGTTATAGCAAGCTATATTGGCTATATCAGATTACAATTTTGTTCATATATCTGTAGGAATAATATACTAATGACAAAGATGAACACCATACACATAAATGCTTCAAATTGTAACACAAGCCTCAGACATATAAGCATAAGTCCATTAGGATTTTGCGAAAAAAGCCTGCAGGCTCCAACTGATTAATTCAATCAGGCACACCACAAAAACTGCATCATTTTGTATGCCCAACGGAAATAAACCCGTGTGAGTCTTTAGTCTTTCCCTGATGGTCTCATGATACAAAAATCTAATGGAGTTCTTATGGGACTTTTTCTATTTCCATCGTCCACCCCCAGTTATTCCTGAAGCGTATGTGCATCTCAGGGGATTGCTAACTCAGTGCTATTTATGGCCAATATGCAAGACCAGTGTCTGACCATGTACTCACTTTAGTTGTGCAAAGTATATATCTTGCCATTAGGCTGTACAACAGCATTGTTCTGCCATACTATGGTCAAACACTTTGATAACATTATAACAGACAGCGATCACATTCACGATTACCCACTTACAGCCAACAGAAGTGAACCTTGCCTCGGCCTAATTAATTTTAAGAAACACATAAGCACATAAATATACACAACCTGGGGCAAATACATACAAAACAACGCATTCATGAATTTTTCGTTAAGGTTAATTACACAAAAAGATTGTATGAGGCACAATGAAGTAAGTCTTGTGTATGTATTGCTTGTATGGTATGGCAGAAAGCTCAAAATGAGTAGGGACTTGATTTGGGCACCCAAGAATATATGATACGAGTGCAAAGAAGTAGTTCTATGGGATTCTGAAGATCAATATACAATGTCAATGAGATAGCCGAGCGCACGGTTGGCCTTGGGCTCTAGATAAAAAAGTGACCAAACACTAACCAACAGATTGGCAGAGTACCTCAGACAGGATAATCCCCATCAGATGTACTTGGCACTTGCAAAGAAAAAATGACTAACTGGCTTTGAACAGAGATTAGGAGGAATTAAAAAAGAAGAAAAAAAACATGTGACGTCTCTCTTTCCCAAGCCAGACTAATTATACCACAGAAAGTCGATGATTGCAAGTCAGCCATGAACTGAAATTAAAGACTGACACCCAAATTATGACAATCATCATAACGGAAGGTTAACAAATCAAGGACTACAGAAATTACAAAATAAACTCAAAAGAATGTGATATAGGCCCTATTTATGATACAAGATATGACCTTATACGGAAGGAGAAGGACCAGGCCTAGATATTATGACAAGAAGGTCATATCATATCACTATGACCACCAAAGGGTGGCAAAACAATAAACCAAATGAAGCATAAACAGCTGAAGATTTAACGTACCTTGTGGGCCCATAACCTCTCCAGATAATCCACGATGGCTTCGTACTTGATAATCGCCTCTCGCAGGTCCAGATGTGTCTCGGCCAAATGCAGGATGCTTGAGGTCGGGGTGTCTGTGTCTCGAGGCAAAGGGACCTTGTTTGTCTGCCTGCTTGGTTCGGCAGATGCAACGCTTGAAGCATCATCCCTCTCACCTCCTGCAGCTAATTCTTGCAGCTTGCCATCCAAGACACTTTCCTGAAAAACAAGTTTTAAAAAAAGAATTCTTAAACTGTTGAGAAAGAATGGTAATTATTCCTTTGCAGATGATCCTGTACTAGTTGAATTATATTGGGTGACTGTTACATCTAGATTAAACCTTTGTATGGTTGTATTTCATATTGAGATATTTTAAGCAAGGCAGAAAAAACTATTTTCAATATCATTTTTCATGACAGGACTTTCATCTTTATTTGAGAGATTAATTACATTGTCTGTTGCAACTAAACTTGAAACAGTTCATTTGAGCCTCACTCAAAATAGCCAGAAAAGAGGTACAACAGTGTTTTATGACAGTGGTACATAATGAAACGTCTTTTCTTTTTGATGACAGTCTAAGAAGCTCTAATTCAAACCCATAATGCTAAGTGGCCCACACTACATGCAGTATATTGCATATATTCCCAATTGTTGGGAGTCTTTCATTTGCATCAAATTAATTATATGAAAGTGCTACATAAACTAACTCGTAGTAAAAAGGATTCAGAAGTAAAGTGCAAACATTACGCAATTAAAACCCATCAATTCATTTCCACTCACCATCCATTTCCAAAACGTGTCCTCATGATTCTTCCATTTAAGCAAGTTCTGAAGTCGTTCGTTATCTTTCTCGAGCAACTGCAGATTCTGGAAAAGCATTAAAAAGAAAATGAATCATTAAGCGATTAGTTACAGGTTTTTTCATATGGGACGGTTTAATGATACCTTGGTGGCATATGAAAACAAAGTAGGATTACGGAGAAATGTAAAAAGTCGAAAATAGCAATAACGAGACACCCTGTGAGAGCGAATCAGTCACATTCAGAAGGCTATTGAGAGAAGAATATATCAGTTTAATGACGAAGAATGTGACAGGGGGAATTTAAGTTGATTCTATTCTAGAAACATGAATGATTTTCCAATAGAACCCCATCTAATATCAGTACATATATTATGTTTAATCGTACTATACATATGTATGAAGTGCAAATGGAGAATAAATTGAGGAAACAGATTCTGTAAGGTGTAGTAAACTACTATTCAACCTCTTGTTTTATTCCAATTTTTGTCAAGAATAATTATTCTGTATGATGATTTAACAGAAAATAACGCAATATAGCGCAAACAAGAGATATTCCGCTTTACATTTTTATTTCATGCAGCAAAGCGCTTGTCACTCTCAGCTGATAGAAAGCATTAAAGAAAATCTGTCAACCAACCTTTTTCAGCAGATCTGGATGACGCAGCAGATAGACTTCCATTACCGAGAGATGGTTCTTGTCTGGTGTCAGTGATACGCCTTGTGTGGCTTCGTGAACCTGGAAAAAAAAAAAGCAAGTAAGTAAATAGTCTAGCTAGGTGAAAGGTCCTCTTTTAATCGATCAGTAAAACTGAAAATTTGTTTTGAAGCATTCTCCAAAATCACTATTACCGTGTGATGAGAAGGCTTGTAATTACGACATAAAACAAAGATCATCAAGACCTCATTCAACTCATACTTCATTAGTTGTAATGGAAAACAAATTTAATCAATCCAAAATATATCTACTTAGTCTTTTCAATTTGTTTTTACAGCTTTGATCATTATCACTGAACATTTATATATTGATAATGCACTTTGAATAATTATAATTTGGCAACGATATAACTAACATTGACAAATTAAATTTTTTTTAGGTATGTACTATTTGGTCACAATATGGCTTATAAAATACCATTATGAAAAACCATGGATGCACTAAGCGGCAGTTGTAAGCTTCTTCTTTTTTTATATCTGGCAATACATAACAGCCATTTATGTATTGCCAGTGACCAATAACACACGGAAATCATCCTAGCTTCAAAAATTTAGTTCCTCTTTATGGAAGCTCATTTACCATTCTGTGAAGGTGGAATTGTAAGAAGCAACATCTTTTGCCCATTGTCTGATATCGTATGTATCTCAATAATATAGATCACTCATCATACATCATCACACCATTTCATCTCATATCCACCAGGGTGTCCAAATTTACGAGCCTAGTGCTCCTTCAGTATTAATTTCATTGAATATAATCTGTTAAGTTCCTGTACTCAATGATACTGAGAAATAAAACCATCCATCAATCATTATATAATACATCTATCGGATCCATAGCACCAATACATATTATATGATCCGAAGTTAAGACAGCATTATTACCATCTGCGGTGAATAGACTTGATAACAATACTTGGTGTCCACACCATGTATACATTTACCATATGTTTACCCTACAGGATATGTAGGCCTTAATTTTGACATTAGTGGTGTTGCAAAGATATTGACTAGTTAAGCTTATCCTTAGCCTCCTAAAAACTATTTTGATTTTATTTCAAAACAGTAGAGAATTTACAGTAAATGTCTGAAGTTTTGCTCTGCTGTGATTTTAAGTTTACTGAGACAAATCACACAGAACTAGTTGCCCTGGGAGTAGAGGGCATGGTGTGAAACAACCAATTAGGACTCGCCAGGCACTCAACGAAACTCTCTTTTCGTGATAAGCTCAAAAGAAGGATGCCTTGCTTTCAGAAATTAGTTCCTCTTTCAGAAACTGTACAATGGTCAGCCAGGCAACACACAAAAGATTTCACCAGAAGAGAAGACATAAACAACATCAAACAGTTTGGGTTTGCTTTCAACATTTTTAATTATAAACAAATATTCACAATGTACACTAGGACTGCCAAGAATATTACCATTACATGTTTTATTTCAGTTAACATAGTTGTTGGCCTAACAGAATAATTGTCAGACCCAGTGTAACAATAACAATGATTCTGAACAATAAAAAATAAGTTACTATCACTGTTACTGTCATAAGTGTAAGAGTGAAGACTTTTGCTTTTTTGGTAACTGAAAGTGGGCATGATGAGTCATGTTCCTACGTGTCCAATGTTACCTTGGTGACTCATAACTGTACTATCACCAAGATAATGACTTATCATGAGCCTATCTGGCTTTCTTTTACACCAGGAGGCAGGCTGATCTGCATACTGATAACATGGATGAATCTAGGACATTCATTCAGCTGATCAGCACTTTAGGGATATGTTTCACTGATTACTCATCATGCACAAATTTACTCCGTAGAGCAGGATGTTCTCTTCACTCTCACACATATCATTATGCAATGTAGGGTCGGAACGACTTGCATTTTTTTTTATAGGAATTTGACAGTTTTGACACTGTTTTGTCACGAGGACTGCTCTGTTTACTATCGTCTCCCACTCAGGTTTTACTTGGAAAAGCCACTGGAAACCTTGTTTTAAAGAGCATTTTCAAATGACTGTAATAATCTGCCATGCTGTCAATATCGTGCTTTTGCACATGTTGTCTCTCAATTAAGTTCCCAAAATGTAATGTACTGAGTTAAAAGTGCTTGTTAACCATGCATCACTACATCACATTTAAAAGGTGCTTTTACAAGATGGATGAAGTCGTTACGAAACTTGGTACCACTGAGACAATAAAGGTAAAAGTTAATCGCATGATTAGATATAAACAATGCATTGGTGATGTGGTAAACAAACATGGTTGCTTGTCAAATTGGGTCTGTGGGTTTAAAATACAAGTAACAGATACATGAACACCATCAAGTGTTTAGATCGAATGACATCATTTTGGGAAGTTACAATTGCAGGAGAATTTGTTGATGTTTCAGTTGCTTGACAAGAATTGCTACTAAGAACAGCTGAATTTTGTCGAATCTCAAGTATTACAAATCCTGAAATTCCAGTAAGTCACTAGTCAGTACCATTGGTATGCACCAGAATATAGCAGTATTCATTAATAACCATATGCCAGACCAACTGAGTAACATATAAGCAGCACAAACAGTATTACTGAATACTTTTGATGATTAACTACAAGGTATGGCCATATGGAGACAATAGCGAAGACAACCCACTCCAGCAAAGGTGAGACAACCATCACAACAAGCGTCATTTTGCCAGCTGTTTTCCTGGTAAGCCTGAGCTGTATGGTAAAAACATTGCACACGGCTCCAAATCTCTCATATGTCTTTAAGGTAACCGAGTACGCAGTGCATTCACGAGCAAAGCTGAACAGATGTGTATAAAGGCGGCACAAGTCAACTGCACTTGAATATATAATAAATATATATATATGTATACTAATATATAAAAATGAAGATCAAGTCCAACTTGGCATGCTATGTAACCAGTTCAATATACGAACAATTGTCTGGATTGAAGTCTGCAGTTGGAGTCACAGTTGTATTCATTGCAAAAGATGAAGTAGAGGCAGATATTGGTGATGTTACACACTAAAATGAGTCTCCAATACACTCAGGGTCTGCCTGGCATCTGCATTTAACATGTAATTATCCGAGCCAGAGATACATGATTACCATAACTTCTTGATTATAAGCCACACAATTCAGTATCCTTTGCAGTAATCTCCTTCCAATGTAAAAACAAGATTGGCATTTTCTTGAGACGTACTATCAAAAAGTTTTAACAAATGAAGAAATCACTACACTCATAATGTCTTCATACATGTCCATTAAGCAGCCACAAAGACCTGGTTTGTAAGCGAATAGATACAGTAATTCAAAATAGTGTTTTAAGTAAAATACAATGTACTTCAAAATTGTGTTTTAATTAAAATACAATTTACGCTTCCCGGTGAACGACTATACTATTCATGACAAGCAGAGGATTGTTCAATTTAATATTTGTATTTCCTTGTCTTGTATTGTCTCAACGCTACTGGTCAGAAGCTTAGTCAGCTTATATGACTAGCTACCCAAAGCAGACATAATGATGGGATGATAAGGCTGGAGTCTACACCATGTTACACATTTAGTCATTTACCCCATGGGTAGGATCTTTAATTGCCCCAGCATAGACACCAAGTATAATGCACACCTAATTTTACATCTCATACGACCAATATCCAGCTATGATTTGCTCTTGACAAGTGCCCAGGGCAGGATTTTAATCTGGGACCTTCCGTGGAATTAGCCAAGGCTTTAACCACTGGACCACTTAACTGCCTAAGTTCTGTGAAATATCATTGCATGCAAGGACCAACAGGTTCAGAAACGTTTTTAAGGCGGTCATTGGTCAGGAACTATTCAAGACTGAAATCTACATTTATCAGTTCAGTCACTTTTAGCATGTCAATTCAACACACCATTGTATGAATAAATAATGTATCGAATTAAACACGCACAGTAACATTTCCAACTTCCCAAACAGAGGCACCACATTTGAATCATGAATTGTATATCCAACAAGAATTTATGTCTTTCGAAATTATGTCGTGCTGAATACAGTAATTTGTACAAGCTCACTTAATACTGATATCATATGCTGCTCCAAGTACATTGTAATTTCAGCATTTAAGTTTTAAAATAATCCTTACAATTGTAGCTTCTGTCATCACATTGCATTACTTAACAAAATGCATTTGTTCTTAGTAATTACGCCTTAGATATATATAAGGCAATTTAATTATATGAATAAAGTCATTACGAAACCTGGCACCACTGAGACAGTACAGATAAAAGTTAATTGCATGGTTGGCAATGAACAGTTTATTTGTGAGGTGGTACGCAAAGAACATGATTGCTTGTCCATAGTGATTCTCAGGTACAGATAGATAATAGATGTAGCGAATGTGTATTGGCAATGACATAAGGATGAATGCCAAAGATATGGATATTATCATCCTTGTCAATTTACGATCAGCATCATAATGTGTCGTAGAGCTGATATGCAGATCATTGGGGTTCGATGTGCTGCTGTTACTATAATCTAAGCCTTTTCTTCGATGTCGTAATTCTAAGTAAATCCTTAAGTTCCAGTAGGTAACAAAAGTGACCGGTATGACAAAGAATAAGATGGTGTTCATCCCTACCCAAACGTTTGGAGTGACACCAAACGAGGAATATCCTGCACACTCTGTGCTGCTTAGAAGGTTCGATGTGAAAATAATAGGTATGTGAATAATGGCACACATTACCACGATGAGGAATATAATCCAACCAGCCTTCTTCTTTGTTATCCTCAATTCTTCGGTAAAAATGTTGCAAACAGCCCTAAATCTCTGGAAAGTTATGAGGACGACAATATAGCTGCTACAACCAGAAGCAAAATTCAGCAAATAAGCATACAAGGAGCACAGATCAACATCGGTGTCATAAGACTCTTTTATTCTGTGAATGGTGATGCTGAGAATCGCTATGGTATCAGAAACCGCCAAAGCAGCAAAACACAAGCAACAGGTCACCTTGCGATTTGCCGTGTTCATCATGACAGCAAAACTGAAAGTATTGCCAAAAAATCCAGCGACTATAATTATAGGCAATATGTAGAAATGCAAGACTTGTCCTGCCTTACATGCTACATAAACAGTGTCCTTTTGTGTACAGTTTTCTCGGTCAAAAATGGTTTCTTCATAAGTCATGTTATGAGTTGCTGTGTACGACATAATTGGTAAAATCGCATCCATTTTTTAACGAGAGCAGTATATCCTTCATACATAGAGTTTCGCTCCAAAATAAATATTATAAGGGAGTAGGTACATTGCATCATCAAAAAGTTCCTAAAATAGAGATAACATCCCCCCCCCCCCCCCCATGAGAACTTGTAAAGCATGGGAATAATGGCTGCTATTTTAATTATTCAAAGATAATGGTTTTCAGAATGCCTTTATGAATCAAATTGTTTCAAAACGTTAAAGATTAGTGTATTTTATGTGTAATCTCATTACTTTTTAACTGAATAATCATTATGATGAAATGATAGTAATTTCAGTCCACAACCATTCATCACATTCACACTTCCTCATTTCATTGGTGAAGGGGGGGGGGGGGAGGACAAACTTCAAAGAGTGTATGAAACCAACAGCTTCCGTCCGGTAGGTAACTGTTACCATTTATTGGGTTAAATCAACAGGCACAATGACAAATGGAAAGCGGACCTAAATGACTAGTTTAAAAAATTTATATATATATATATATTTATTTATATAAATAATACAGCTAAACATAATTTCCTTAAGGTAACTCTCAATGGGCCAGCACCGGCCATTGAGAGCCATATTCAAGACCCACCACATGAAGCCCAGATAAGACAATGCATTAGCTTAATGTTGGACTCACATCGGTGACATTCACTGAATCTGGCATGCCATCTGTACATTAGTTGAAAACTCAACAATGGGCTTCACCTATTATTTGTTATTCATGAAGTACAAAAGTTGCTGAAACTTTGTTGCTGAGTTATCGATTTTCAGGAAGCATTCCATTGTACAACATGTAAGTACTTTGGAAACTGAGGCTGGTCCCATCTGCAATCTGCATCCATCATGAGGTTTCAACAATACTGTGTCACTGCAGTGTAGGAGTAACAGTGTAGCTCATAGTTCTTCTATAGTTACTAAGATGTCATATAACATAGAGCTCTACCATTTTCAGAAGAACAAGCAATCACAATGTGGTACTTAGGCAAGGTACAATACAAACGTATGGAAATTAAGAAACACATCACAACAGACTTAGGAACTAGTTCATGCAATAGATCATTCCTGCATTATAGTCCGGGGGCACGTGTAGCCAAACAGGGTTTTGAAAATATCAAATGAAGGGGGTTGGCACCATACATCATTTGAATCCTTAAGACCTTTAGATTACAAATATATTTGGTGCCATTTTTTTCTGATGACGTCATGAGGGTGAAGTTGGTTACCATGGAAACCAAGTATAAATTTCACTTCACTCATTGTGGCATCATCAACACCCACTTTTCAATTACCTACACCATAGACATGCTTAGTTCAACTGACCTGGCATATTATTTCTGAAGTATATATTTTGACGATCATGTAACCTAAGAGGTCACATGACATGCTCAATTAGTATCCAAGGTCCAACTCAGAAATACGAATTTTCCCAACATTTTTCACGACATTGTTTAATCTGAGCCCCACATTCTTGATTTATGCTACACCAAAGTATTTGGCGCCATTAGAAAGTATTGTTGATGAGCTTTAACTGCATATATATTTGATTTGGGTATCCATGGCAACTGGTTGCTAAGGCAATAAAGTTTGAATTTACAAACAAAGGCCGGAATGAAGCAAACAATTTTTTAGTGAACTAGACTGTGAACAGACTTAATTTAACAACCAAGGCTTATTGTCTCTGAAGTATATTTTTTTATGGTCATGTGACCTCAGAGTCACATGACATGCTCAAACAGTATTTAAGGTTAAACCTAAGAAATGTCAGTGTATCTTTGCAACATATATTTTGTGACAATGTTGAACGTCACCACAACCTTTGATGCTAGGTACAATAAAGTATTTGGTGTCATCAGAAAATACATTTTCTTGTATTTTCTATGGACTCTAACCTCACATATGTTGTGAGTATACATGTCAACGGGTTGCCAATGCAAAAGTTTCAATTGCCAAACAAAATCCCAGGTATGACCAAAATCCATTTCTGTTGAAGGTCCCAAGTTTGATTCTTTGTCTGGACATTCCTCATGAGCTACATCCTATGCTGGATGTCGATTGCATGACACAGTAAATTGGAGGTACAACATATGGGATAATACGTATAAATTATATATAATTTGTTTTCAATATGCATTTTCTCATGACTGTCACCCTTCATAGATGTAAGACCTTTAACAATTGATTAAACATTGTTAAATTTTACACGAAAGAAGGCCTGGGGTGGCCCAGTCAATTGACACCAATGTGGATTGAAGATAAAGCAAGAGACGGGCAGATCTTCTGGAAATGGTTGATAGCTTTTAAAAAATATAAGATAGCAGCAAGGTTGGTGGTAAGGTCAGCAATTTTCACCAAAGTGTGTTCTATGTGTATAGTTAAGGTCATATTCCAGAGGCTCAGATGGGTTGAGGCTCTCAAAATGGGTTAACAAAGTATGAAAAATTCTAAATTAGGCCAAAACTAGGTTGAATAAAGAGAAGCATGTTCCTCATAGATGAACTAGGTTGAATAAGGAGAATCATTTTCCTCATAGATGTACTAGGTTGAATAAGGAGAAGCATGTTCCTCATAGATGAACTAGGTTGAATAAGGAGAATCATTTTCCTCATAGATGTACTAGGTTGAATAAGGAGCAGCATTTTCCTAATAGATTTACTAGCTTGAATAAGGAGAAGCATGTTCCTCATAGATGTACTAGGTTGAATAAGGAGAAGCATTTTCCTCATAGATGTACTAGGTCGAATAAGGAGAAGCATGTTCCTCATAGATGAACTAGCTTGAATAAGGAGAATCATTTTCCTCATAGATGTACTAGGTTGAATAAGGAGCAGCATTTTCCTAATAGATTTACTAGCTTGAATAAGGAGAAGCATGTTCCTCATAGATGTACTAGGTTGAATAAGGAGAAGCATTTTCCTCATAGAGGTACAAGGTCGAATAAGGAGAAGCATGTTCCTCATAGATGTACAAGGTCGAATAAGGAGAAGCATTTTCCTCATAGATGTACTCCTTGGCACATCCTTTAAAGTCAGAGGAAGGTACCAAGATGCATGGCTGCCTTGGCCGTCCAATCAGCAAGCTCACTGCTATACTTTACTTAGGCAATGTCTTCCCTTTTTTTAATCATTTCCGTGCACAATAACAGATTATTGAAGCATCTGTCATTAATTCTCTGAAAGGCTCTTACGGATCATTCAAAATTATGAACTGACCGATCTAGTGTAATTACATAGCAAGGCAAGGCTCAAAGCATGAGCAATACTGATTTAAGAATTTTGAAAATTCTGAAAATTAACTTTCTGTCTCTTTTTCATTACTGACTGTTTCTTTTTATTCACAAATTGTTTCTTTTTATTCACAAATATTACCCTACAGCTGAAATGATAACAATGATTGTTTTTCATCTACGGAGCGGATAATTCTTTTGCAGCTTTATTAAATTTTGTCTATATTTCATAAACTTTGCTGACAAGTTGCACCCATAGTGCACAATAGCTTGCCTAACCATAGACACTGAGCACAAGGCATCTCCAATATAATGTCTCATAACTAGATATCTAGCTGGAATGTAGCTTATGAAGAGGGGCCGGCCCAGGTTTACCCTGCTATCTTCACCAGAGCTGGCCAATATGGAACTGCGTTAACCGTTAGACCACCCAGCCGACTATGCACTACTTCTATGGATTGCATACTATTCTGTCTGGGTGTTAGCAAGTGCATCTTTATGTATGACCTGAATAAATTGGGTCTTTGCTGCATGCTGGGGAATGATACTATGTTTGTTCCATGATCTGGATTCTTTCTTGTGCATCATCATGACACATGGTTACATCTTTGTTCGGACCTCTTGGCATATAAAGCCCACCCATTACAATAATTCGTTAAATTACAGTTTAAGAACCACAGTTTCTGCAAGTGGTAGTACTTTTGCACAATGATTATGTGCCTTTCTCAACACCATGTCAGAAGTAAATAATTTTGATTTCTCCTTCTGGTGAATACATGTCGTTGAACTTTGGAAAAGGAAATTATGTAATCTGAAAGCATGTCTCTAACATGCAAAGTATGCGCAAAGCCTCCAACAAGAGGCAAATATGTGCATTATTGGTTGTCATAGCAACTCATAAGCCATAAAGAATGCTCATATCAAAAATGCCCCTTTATACATTATTATACACTTTTTTGGATATTAGATTCAAAGGCAAGCAAAGGGAAAATGGGATACAGTGTTTTGTACTTCCAAATCAGTTGTACATAGTATGGTAACAGCAATATCATTTATCACAATTCCTTATACGGCAAGTATGCAAATGACTCATTTGCCCTAAAAATATTATTTAAGGATAGTCGTGTACAATTGTAGAGAAAAATATAGGTCCGCCTTGATCATCTAAATCAGGCACAATTTCAAAGAAATGTAACTTGTATTCTCTAAACTGATGAGTATTTGGTTCTGAGCACACCAGTGATTTTCTGTTACCATGGCAACTACATTGAAAAGTGTGACGCAGAGATGTATAAGTTAAACTGAGCCATCCAAAAAATTAAATTGAAGTTCCCAGAAGTAGTGCGGAGTCAGTTAATTGCAGTGTTATTATTGTAAATCACTGTGTTTGTTCAATGTTATAAGAAACATTTCCTTATTTGGTAATATGCTCATGCCCTAATTTGCATAGATATGTGATGCTTCAGCAATTAATTTCCTGGATGAAGTCCCTATGCCACTTTTATGAGTCCAGTTAAAACTAACACCGTTAATTATCATCAAAATGACCTTTTCCCCCATTTATCATATATTAAGGAGAACCGGTTGCTATGCATGTAAACATAACTTGTAGCCATGGCAACCATGTTCCAGAATATGTAAATTTGTAGTTAAACAATATATTATAATTAGACAACATTACACCAATAATAAGCCACAATCTCCTTAAAATTTTGTATTATGCTGGAAAATAAGTTGGCCTCCTGAACCATGACAGACAATTTAGATTTACTTACTTTTAACAATAAGAAAAGTAAGATCGGGAAATTTAAAAAAAGCATCACATTTGTCATGATTTTGGTTTCCATGGCAACCAGTGCAATGGCTGAACAGAAATGATTTACAACAACTTGATGCTTGGTTTGTACTTACGGGAGCACAGGGAGGCATAATAATAATGTAAATGAAACATATTTTTAATCGTGTTAAATAAAAATGTGCATCAATTGGTTGTCATGGCAACCCCCAAACCATGCCAGAATAATTGGAACCAAATATTTTCTTAATCCCCACATTCCAAGGATTCTAATGATGTATAACACCAACCTCCTTCATTAAAAAAAGTCAAAATTACACATGCCCCCAACTATTACACTGACTACTAATGCCAGATTTTAACATGTGCAATACAAATGTCTGTTCTTCCTGATTGATCATTCAAAAACCACATATACAGTCGATCAATATCTCTTTGAGCTAATTTTATTGTAGTCTTTTGTCAACTTTAAATAAAGATTATTCTATTCTATTCTATTCTACGCCCTAAGTAAACTGATAATTCCAAATTCTACTTGAGCGACAACAATAATAACAGAATCATACATCATAATTGATTGAAACAAGAATGTTGAAATTAACAGTTAACTAATTTCCAACCAGATAGCGTGCATCTGACTGACAAAAGCATCAAGCGTGTCTGGCTACATATGTTATGTTATGGTACAATTTTCATATTTCATAATTTTTTTTCAATGGAATTCTCAACCCATTCAATATCAAAATAGGATCTATTCACATCCTACCAATTATGAGTAAAGTACTTGAAAGGTTTCTTCAGTATGTTGATAAAGTCATTACGAAACTTTGCACCACTGAGACAGTACAGATAAAAGTTAATTGCATGGTTGGCAATGAACAGTTTATTTGAGATGTGGTACATGAGGAACTTGATTGCTTTGCCATATGGGTCAGTAGGATGGACACAAACATAGTAAATACTTCTCACAGACAAGGGCAGTGAGAGACAGATGAATGCCATAGAAATTAACACGATCATTCTTGTCAGTTTACGATCAAATTGTCGTGCCCGGGTGTTAGTCCCATTCTGCGCAGAGCTTCCCTCCTGAGAGGTTGTTGATGTGGTGGGCCCAGTTATGCTGTCCAGTTCCTCTCGGTGGCGACGAATTTCTAATCGAATTCTCACATTCAAGTAAGTGATTAAAACCAATGGGATAAAGATAAAAGGAGCAGTGCTCAACAAGATCCAAGTCCCAGACATAACAGGATTTGAAGAATACGCAGCACACACAGTACTGCTTTTCACATTTGAAGTGAAAATGATAGGTAAAGCGGCTAATGAACAAACAGCCACAATACAAAGTAACATACATCCCACATTTTTTATAGTGATCCTTGACTGCTTTGACAAGCTCTTGCACACAGCTAAATATCTTTGGTAAGTGATGATTGCAATTATTGAGCTGCTGCATCCACAAGCTGTGTTCAATAAATAAGTATAAATTGGACAGAAGTTAATTGTAATCACATTAGATGTTTCTTTGATTTTCTGTAGGGTGATGCTGAGCATTGCTACATTATCAGAAACTGCCAAAGCAGCAAAAAGAATGCAGCAAGTCACCTTGCGATTTACAGAGTTCATCATGATAGCAAAGCTGAAAGTATTGCCAAAAAATCCAGCAACTATGATCATTGGCAATATGTACAAATGAATGGCAAGTCCAATTTGGCAGGCTAAATACCCTGGTTCACCATAGGAACAATTGTCTGGATTGAAATCCGCACTCACATTGAAGGTTACATCAGTTATCGCACTGATATTCCCATAAGGCTGGGTTAAAGGATAATCCATTTTTGATACAAAGGACTCACTAATGCCATGAAATGAATAACAATGTTAGACCATTTCACGTGCTCTTATATATATAAGTTACACAACCACAAGGAAATGTTACCATGATTAATGAAATTAACCACAACTTAGGTAGCATGGCAGAGAAACACACAAAATGGCCATTGACAACTTTAATTTTATGGGATACCTATTACCTATGGCCCTGTGGTTTCCTCATGCACTTTGTTTCAGGGGAAAATTGTGGTGGTGTGCACATAACATGACGACTCGTGCTCGTACGTGGTGCTTTCAACATTTTTACAATTACCCAGAAACCTGCTAAAAACTTCCTTCTTTTGCTGTGTGGGCAGGATAATCTACAACGCCTAAACGAATCGATGGGGCTCACCAGATGGTGCTAATTGCACACGCTTCCTAAGCCTACAAATTCAATAACTTGGTACAGTTACTAAGCGACGACAAATCATCTAGAGCAAGTATATTCCTTTGATATACAATAATCATTAACAGTATTTACACTTCTTGAAATTATATATAATTCGATCAGCATCTTAATAAGAAGATCCAGACAACCATCAAGACCTTTACCAGTTACGGGCTATATATTTGAAAGGCTTTTTAAATAAATTAATAAAGTCATTTCTGAACTTTGTGCCACTGAGACAGAACAGGTAGAAGTTGATTGCATGGTTAGTGATGAATAATTTGTTACAGATGTGATATACCAGAAATTTGTTGGCTTGTCCTAATGGGTCCAATGGCTGTTCAAAAAAGTAGTAAATACTCTTTAAAAGTAATGGTAGAGACAAACAGACGAATGCTGCTGAGATCAATACCATCATTCTTGTTAGTTTGCGATCAAACTGACGTGCTCTCGAGATTACACCACTCTGTCCATTGACAACATTCAGTGAATGTATTGATGTGTCACTTACAGGGCAAGAGCATGCACCGCTCACTATTTCCACAGTTCGTTTCCTGATCTTTAGATGTATCTGCACATTCCAGTAGGTGATCAAAACTATTGGGATAAGAAAGAAAAGTGCTGTATTCAACCACATCCAGATTCCAGATATTGGACCATTGGAAGAATATACATCACAAACAGTATTGCTTTCTACATTTGAAGTGAAGATGACAGGTATGGAGATAACTGAGCACATGATCACAAAACAAAGTATAATCCATCCAGCCTTTTTTCTGGTAATCCGCAATTGCTTTGTTAAGACATTACAAACAGCGCCATATCTTTGGTAAGTAATTAAAATGATCAAGTAAGTGCTACAGCCGTAAGTCAAGCTCAGTATATAAGCGTGAGCAGGACAGAAGTTCATTGTAACCAAATTTAATTCTTTGATTACCTGTACAATAACAACGAGCAGTGCCACATTATCAGAAACTGCCAAAGCTGCAAAAAGACAGCAGCAAGTCACCTTGCGATTTACAGAGTTCATCATGATAGCAAAACTGAAAGTATTGCCAAAAAATCCAGCGGCTAAGATCATAGGCAATATATAAAAATGAATGGCTCGCCCTGCCTGACAAGCAATGAAGCCAGGTTCTCCGTATGAACAGTTAGATGGATCAAAGCGTTCGGTTGCATTTAAGATTATGTCGGTTGTCACACTAATGTTCATGACCGACTCCATCTGGTCCCCAAGTAAATCCATTCTTAACATGAGTAGTTGAACTGCTAGAGTGTACCAAAATGTAACAGAACAATGACCAATGAGGAAATTGTTCATATCTTGATACAAGTTTTATTTTAATCACAACTATCGACATATCATAGTAATTATTCACACTGGTTATGAGGCTATCGAATCATTTCTGCAAATGAACATCGCAGCTATATGAACATACAGATTGAAGACAGCTATCATGATAGCTTGAATGGGAAAATTAATCAGACTCTTGTGTAAGATAATCCATTTTATTACTAGCTGGGTACACTAATTTAGTAGTGAGGTTTTATTTTCTAATCTGAGCACTAAGATATATATAAGTCTATTCGCTGATATATTTGAAAGAAACTGGAAGGCCATTTCAGTAAAAGCACTTAGCCAGGTGTCAGTATAAAACATCTGATTTAGCTATCAATACTCTCAAGCCACTTCACAGTAGTACCTCTCATCATCAATTAATGGATTAATTTGTTAAAGTGCCTTGAGACAGTCTGTGTTGTTCGTCATCTATTTCTTACATGACACAAATCTGAAAGGCTTTTTTACCAGGTTAAATGAAGTCATAACGAAACTTGGCACCATAAGACAATACAGATATAAATTGATGGCATGATTTGAAATGAGTTTGTTAGAGATGTGGTGCATCAAAAGCCTCCTAGCGAGTCCAGTCTGACACACCGTATCGGAAGAGGCAATGACGAATTGATGTGAGCAAAGGAAATGGTGGCAATTATTAGCCGCAGATTTTGATATGATATATTTATGAATGGCGTCCTCTGGTGGTAACAACATTCAGGGAGCTAGCTCCACTTTCTGAACCTGCTGACAATTTATTTGAATGATTAGAATCACTGCCTGATGATCCCAATTTACTGCGTCGATCCTCCATGTAAATTCGGAATTTCCAGTAGGACACGAGGACCGCAGGAATGGATATGCAGAGCAAAGCGTTTTATGCTGATAAGTTGCAGTGAATGACAGATAATCATCCACCATGCCATTTTCTTAGTAATCCTAAATTCGGTTAGAAGTTGGCAAATAGCTTTGTTATATTTGCGGGGCAATTATAACTTCGCATTTAATACTATTGTAAACATAAACATTTATCAGACAGTGATCTAGTCTTATTCACACTATATTGTTCTAGCTTGCCTTGTATAATATTCACAGTTTCTAAGGTGTCAAAACCACACAATCACGTTCTCAGTTTAGGCTTCAATAAACGGGTCAAATTGTAACAGGAAACCCTTTTTCAAATTATTCTGAGGTAAACAGTCAAAGAGTCAAGTCAGTAGTCACTTAAGTCGCTCAGCATCAGTAACCTGTCTTTGGATGGCTGAAAAATGCACTTTGTTCATTACTGTAATCAATGAAGGCTCAACGACTGGTGTTTTGCACTTTTATTCAACGCAGCGATAACACCTGTGTATTGAAATGTGACAAACTACTAATATCTTGCATAATAATTTGTCTAACTATACCATAATGTACATCATAGAAACATTTAAACTCTTTAGTTATGACAGGATAGTATCAGTATATAATAATTTAAAAATCATGACATTGAAGGGCACATAAGAATAAAGAACTGACATGATAATACTACTAATAAAATACATTGTAGATATCTACTTTTAATAAATATCAATCTAATGAAATAGCACAAATGAATAAAAGTACAAAAACATCAATCGTTGAGCCTGCATTGATTACAGCTTCATATCTCTGGTAGGTAATGAAGGTAATCAAATAGCTATTACAGCGATAGGGTGTTTTCATTGAATCCAGTGACCAATAGGCATGAATGGCACCCTGGCTCACCATAAGTGAACTTGTCCAGATTGAAATCAGCTTCATAAGACCTTTTGATGAAGAACTGTCTGCGAAACCTTCAGCTTTATACATATATATAGTCGCAATCTTTTATAAGGAAATCCAATACTTTTCTGTATCTTGTTTATAACATATATTAATTACCCTCTGTAACAGATAATAATTACCCTCAGTACATGTCATCACATCAACAACCAATTCAGTACAAACAGTTATCATATTCTGATATATTCAAAAGTGTAATGCATCATTGCAGAGGCTTCACAGTACAGCTTTTAGCATTTTGTATAGTTTACTGGCAAATGAGACAGTTTCAATCAAATAACAATAACTTTTTCAGAACATTCTTCACCAATTTCTTCTCCAACTAATGTACCGAAAAGGTAGTTTAATCAGTTTAATGAAGTCATTACGAAATCTAGCACCACTGAGGCAATAGAGGTAAAATTTAATCGCATGATTCGACATGAATAGTTTATTTGTGATGTGGTACACCAGGAACCTCATGGCCTTCCTTGAATAATTAGTGGGCTTCACACACAGGAAGTAAACAGTTTGTATCGGTAGTGGCAATGCAAGGAAAACATACGCCATGGAGATCAGTATCAACATTCTGGTCAGTCTGCTGGTCAGTCTGCGATCAGTGTCATGATGACGTCTTGAGGTAACATCATTGGTGGCATTGACAGCGTCCCTTGATCCTGTAGATGTTTCCGTCAATGAATGAGAATAAGTGCTAGCGAGTTCCAAAGCATGACGACGCAGCTCTTGGATAATTCTGATGTTCCAGTATGTGATCAAAATCGCTGGGAAGACCCAAAATGTACAAAAAATCATGATCAGCCAAATCATGGCAATCCGGCCGTAAGAAGTGGACGCGCCACAAACGGTGTCAGTCAGATTGCTCGCAGTAAAAATGGCAGGTACGTGATTAAGCAAACATAAAACCACAATATAAAGTATACACCACCCAGCTCTCTTCCGAGTAATCTTCGACTGTCCAGTGAAAACTTTGCAAACAGCTCTAAATCTCTGGTAAGCAATGAAGGCAATCATATAGCTACTGCAACTGCAGGCAAAGCTTATTAGGTATCCAAAAGCTGGACACATATCAACCTCTGTTGATTCTCCAATCCTGTACAAAGTGATACTGAGTAGTGCAACATTATCAGAGACAGCCAAAGCAGCAAAACACAAGCAGCAGGAAACCTTGCGATTTGTAGAATTCATCATGATGGCAAAACTGAATGCGTTGCCGAAAAATCCAGCAGCTAAGATCACCGGCAATATATACAAATGTAAGGCAAGTCCTACCTGGCAAGCTATATAGCCAGGTTCATCATACGGACAGTCGTAGGGATAAAAGTCTGTTGTAATGTTATCTACATTTGCAACATTAAAACTTGCATTTATCATGCTGTCCATTTTTGCTCATTAAGGTGGTAGACCCAATATGATCTAGCAACATCAGTTAATCAATGAGATTGCCCAGGTCACAAACTACGTTTTATGGGTTTCTATAAGGAAATCCTGTTACACATTCATCTTTATTTTCCTTATCAGCCATCAGACCATCCAGGATCCATCCTATGTCCCAAACATTCGTCAATTTTAGCTAAATATTTGGCAAATACTCCAAAAATAAAACTATTATATATGGTGTAACCTGCAATAGGTTACTTTGTAATAGCTAACCTGGAACACATCCAAATGGCTTACAGTTTATTATACCTGGTCAGAGACTCCACTATCTTCACTTGAATAGACTTGGAAAACTCTTATTCCTCATAGGAGGCTTTCCATTTTCTTAAATCAAAGTTAATTTCAAACAGAATAAAAATGAAAGTGTTCCAGTCAATGAATTATTGCCATCCTGGCCTGCCTTGCCTGGTGAGTTGATTGGGGGCAATGCAAATTGGATGTGCATGTTCAGTTGAAAACCGCATGTATGTAACAACTGGATCAACAAAACACTGCTATAAACAGAATGTCAGAAATTAATTTATTGAAATCATTAATATCATAGTACAAATGTACATAATCATAATGATAATATAGTTTTTAGGCGAGTTTATATATATATAGAATTTTATTGACCGCAGGGCATCAAATAGATACATGTGTCATAAAAAAATAAAAACAAGGATAAAAATAAAAATATACATATATGTTCATACAACTTAGTGATAATTGAAGCTGGGATTTCATCATCATTAATGTTTAAGCTATCTGTAACCTGATGTATCCTAGTTAGCCAGCATGGCTGATTGTTCCGATAAAGGGAATCAAGGGATACTTGAACGTCATAGCATTTGCGTAATAATAAGGGGCAATTTTCAGATTTTAACCTATCCCAGTATTTAATAGCAGAAGCTTGCTGTCTATATATCAATGGGAATCTGCCTGTATCTGCTAGTACAGCAACAGATGATGTTTGGTTTCTCACACCTAATAGGTTCTTAAGGAATTTGAGCTGTATTCTTTCCAATACGTCTATCTCTTTATTTGGAAACCAGATTTCACTATTATAGTCCAAAATTGGCAAAATGTGTGTATCAAACATTTCAAGGCTTATTTTAGGTGGAAGGTAGCCTACAGTTGATTTAATTCTTTCTTTAAGAGCATGCATGGCTCTTTACGATTGTGTGGCCAGATGATCGTACATCGTATTATGTGTCTTCAAAGAGTTACTAATGACGTGCCCCAAATATTTATATGAGTCAACTATCTCTAAATTCTCACCATCAATAGAGAATTGTGTGTTGTTTACATTTAGTCTACTCCTTCGATTTGGATGAATTATCATTACTTGGCTCTTCTGTGAGTTAATTAGTAAGTGCCATTTTTTACAATAGTCTGCAAGGTTTCTAAAAGTACCTGCATACCAGTGGCACTTTCAGAGACGAGGACTAAATCATCTGCATAGAGAAAATTTGTAAAATTATTTTCATTTATAGTGACTCCATGTCTTTGATCAAAGTATTCATTCATATCTGAAAGAAATAAATTAAACAATTTAGGACTTAAAATTCCGCCTTGGAGGACGCCATGTGTGCTATCAAGACTTGAACCTAACTGTCCTTGCCATCTAACTTTGGCACAAGATTTGGAGAACATACTGTGTATTATTTTTAATAATCTACCACCATATTCCCTTTTAATAAGTTTATAGTAGAGAAAAGTACGATTAACAAAGTCAAAAGCTTTTGAAAAGTCTACAAAAGTGATATACAGGTTCTTTCTCTTTGATTTGTTATAGGATATATACAGGTTTGAGAAGTAGAATTTTCAATAAACTAAAAATGTACACATACAATGTCTGTTGTCTCTCTGCACAAAAATATAGTTTTACGAAAGTTGATAGTTGTGAGAAGTAGAATTAATACATTTTGTCAAAATTATTTAACAATTGAAGAAAGTTCTAACAGCCAGTTATTGACTTGTGGTGCACTAAACATCTCTTTAAAAACAATGGGGAAGAAAAACTGCCACTGAAGCAGATAAAGCACAATGTATGTTACTACTTTATATTATGAAATGGGGAATAAATTTAAATTTGAAAAACAAACAAAACCATGTCATCATTTTCTGTAAACAAGAATGACATCACTTAACAGATGGCATCATCAAACATTGCTTATCCGCTTTGGTGACAGTGACCTCTGGTGATACTTTTAGAACTCTCCAATGTAAGGGAATTACATTATTTCTCAATTGCAGCTTTATCACCTGAAATACCACGTGATACGGGCTGGGCGATCTGCATTTCATACCACACATAATGACGTTCATGTAATGCCCAACTACAGTTGATGAAACAGATTAAATCCAATCTAATATTTTAAAAGTACATGAATTTAGCTACACAATAAAACTTAAATTGTGAAAATCGGACCATAGTTTACTGAGTTATGGCTTCAAATAATCGCGAATCGAAGACTTCATGACGCTGTTGACGCTGCATTCAGTCTTGGTCTCATTCGGAATATAGCCTGGCTTTGTGTATGTTATATTCGATAACTCTGTCAATTTTCATCCGATTTAAAAAATTTTAAGTTCGAAATGGTTGAAATTAATTGAGGAATAAAAGGAAAACTACATTCCTCCCAGATATGTTTTGACAGATCAGACTCGTGTAGTTTTCCTATAAGACTGCACATCCTTCATTACATCCTTCATTGTATTTCTGACTTATGATCCGAAAAGGCATTTTAGCCAGATGAACAAAGTCATTACGAAACTTCGCTCCACTGAGACAATACAGATAAAAGTTAATTGCATGGTTGGCAATGAACAGTTTATTTGAGATGTGGTACAGAACAAATGTTGTAGCTTTTTTCGTGGAGTCTTCGTCTTTTATACTTAGTAGGTAAATATGGCGAATATACTGTGGGAGGGACAGAAACACATTGCAAGCGAAATGAAGATCATCATTCTTGTGAGTTTGCGATCGGTATCATGACGAAGAGGTTTGGTATTGGTAATACTTGTATTGACGACATCCCTGGAATTGGTGGATGTGTCTGTTAGTTGATATGAATTGCTGCACTGATCCACGGGGCGTCGACGGACTTTCATGTAAATTCTGAAGTTCCAGTACGTTACAAAACTTACAGGTATAATAAAGAAAATGATGATGTTCATTCCGACCCAAAACTTAGTAATACTGGCAAATGATGAGTAGCCAGCACAGACAGTGGAGCTATTAACATTGGCTGTAAAACCACTCGGAATGTGAATGACAGCACTGAAGATGACAATAAAAAGGATCATCCAACCTGCTTTTTTCCTGGTAATCCTTAATTGCTGTGCCATAATTTTGCGAACAGCAGTAAATCTTTGATATGTGATTGAAGTTATTAGGATGCTACTGCAACCTGCTGCAAAGCTGAGTAGATATCCATAGACATCACATAAATTCACTAAATAAGTTTTTGATGACTCCTTAATCATAACATTGGATGACTCTTTAATCTTGTGATGCTGAGCAGTGCCACATTATCAGAAACTGCTAAAGCAGCAAAACACAGCCAGCAAGTTACCTTGCGATTTACCGAATTCATCATGACAGCAAAACTGAAAGTATTGCCAAAAAATCCAGCGGCTAAGATAGCAGGCAATATGTACAAATGAAGAGCTTGTCCTGCATAGCAAGCTAAAAAGCCAGGTTTACTATATGAACAATTGTCAGGATCAAAATGCACTGTATTATCTGCTTGACTGAGATTTTCAGTTGAAATCGTAGAGATCATATCCATGTTCAATGCTGGGTACTTTGACAGACGTTAAGCTTAAAGTCTGGTTACATAGGCTAATGTCATGATTACAGGGAAGTTTCCTTGTACAAATTGAAACTTTAACTGCTGTCAGTACAATGAGTTCTCTTTGAGTTGCCTGGGATGCCATATTACGCAAAAACCACATTCCGTGAACTATGTATCTTCCTATTCTACCAAGGTCACATGTTAATATTTAAAATTAAAATTCATCCATTTCAACCACTTCGTCACAGTGCTATTGTTGTCAACTTAACATGAAATTAACCTTTGTCAAAAATGGTCTCATATAAATGGTATCGATAACCAGGATATAGATTCTGACTAATCACTATTGTAGCAATCTTTTTAAAAATGGAAGGATGAGGAACTCAATTTCGATTCTGTGACATTTAAACTTGATATCAATATTTTTGGATATTTGGTGCAGCATCTTCTCATTGTGAACCATTGACAGATACTGTCGAAGGCATGGAATAGCTGTTGCTGAATTCCCACACCACCTTTGCCACATCTACAGGTAGATTCTAGTGATCCAATAAGTCACACAGATCAAAGGAACAACAAAGAAGTAGCACTTATTCCCCAACTAGACATACATGCAGTATTATTCAAATGTCTTGCTGTGAATATGTTTTGTAAATCGATGATTATGGTCACAACTGATACAGCAGACAAATGGTGGTTCTTCTAGTAATGCTAACGATTTTCTTGAATATTTTGCATACAGATTCACACCAACAGCAGAATAATATGACAATCATGTAATTGCTGCAAGTGAATCTAAGTTTGCAACAGAAGTTGAGGTGAATATCTAACAGACTCAACCAACTTCACAGTATCCTTGGCATGCCAATCCTGAGTCTTTCTCAATTCGCTGAGCATGGGATTAACTGCCATGCCATCAGTTAATGTACAGCCATGGCCATAAGTTCTTAGACACTTGCCATAGATGGTCACTATGGTGCATTTTTGATCTTGCATCATACGTTTTATAACCCTTGGCCATGTATACCGACCAGGGTACTGCGATGGCATGCATGTCAGTTAGTTTGTCCCTTCTGTTTGTCTCTCTGTCTGTCTGTCTGTCTATTAACCACACTTATAGACATGATAACTTAAGGTCCGTTGATGCTAGGCTTATGGAACTACAGGTAATATATCTTACAGGAAGACCTTGAATGAGTTAAATAATGGACGATTTTGACTGTATTTTTTTTTTTTGACAAACTCATCCTGAACCTTGTGGCTCTTCACTCAACTCCTGCTAGCAAAACATCTGGAAATAAAGGCCAATCACTCTGAACAACCATCCGTAACTTGATTAATATATTGGCATGATTGTAGTGCAAATGTGCTTTTAGAACAGTTATTATGATCCCTAAGAAAATGATTCAAGAAAAGAGCCATAGAGCAAAAAACTAGACCAAAAAGTAGGTGTTTTAAGGAGTCTGAAAACTTTTGGCAACGGCTGTATATCACAGCAGTTTTAGAGGGAGCACGGTCAATTGCATAAGAATGTAATAGCCTCCCAAACATCTGGGCCATTAACTTGTTTGTTTGTTAGGATATGTGTTTGTCATAATCTACTCTAACAACAAATGTATTCTAATAAAGCAATGAAACAAATTTGACGTGCTCCATGCTGTTTATTGAACATACAAAAATGAATTTTCAAGACAAAACACATTCAAGTTACTGGGGACATAAATGCTCTTCACTGGATGCAGGTTAAAATTATCAAACAAAGACAATAACAAGATCATATGTGATGTGAATGCAGCTGGCTTTCATTCGGTTACCATGACAAATGAAAAGTATTTATAAAAAATGTATCTACTGCCCCAAAAATCGTTTAAATGGCATTTTCACAAGATTCAGGAAATCGTTACGAAACTTAGCACCACTGAGGCAGTAAAGATAAAAGTTTATAGCGTGGTTAGTCAGAAACAGTTTGTTGGTGATGTGAAATATCAAGAATTTAACCGCATGTCCATGTTGGTCAGTTGGGTTCACAATCAAGTAGACAGCATAACGAACATACTGTGGAAGAGAAAACAAAATGAAGGCTAAGGAAATAAAGACCATCATCCTGGTCAATTTGCGCTCCGTCTCTTTGTTTCTTTTGTTGGCGCTGATCGCAGAGATATTTGTTGAAGCATCATCTCGCGATGAGCCGTTGACCGATACTCTCAAAGGCATGGAATTGCTGTTACTGGATTCCACAACATTTTTACCACGTTGTCGAATCTTGAGGTAGATCCTTGCGTTCCAATAAGTAACAAGGCCCAAAGGAATGAGGAAGAAGCATATTGTTATTCCGCAAGCCCAAATCATTGATATGACACCAGATGATTGATACGATGCACAAACAGTTTTGCTCAAGACTTTAGCATTGAATATGCAAGGGATGTTAATGAACATGCATATGACTACCACAAGCATGATCAATTTAAGAGCCATCTTCCTCGTAATCCTGTACTTCTTCTTCTTGAAAATCTTGCAAACTGCATCAAACCTCAAAAAAGTTATGATGACGATGAAGTAACAGCTGCAAACCGCTCCTGAATTGGCCAAAAATGCGTAAAAGCTGCACAATTTATCATCAGTACCAAAGTTTTCTTTTATCTTGTGAACCACTGCACCAAACAAAACAGCGCTGTCTGAAACTGCCAAAGCCGCAAAGAACAGGCAGGAAGTCACTTGTCTGTTTGTGGAGTTCATCATTACAGCAAAACTGCATACATTGCCAAAAAATCCTGCGAAAAGAATCAATGGAATCGCATATGAATGGATTATAAATCCTGCCTGTTTTGTTACTTTTGCGCAACAAAAAGAGTCTTGTTACTTCAGACCTTCAATTTGCCTTTAAAAAGTCACTTGGCACAACTATGTGCACACAAACTGTGAAGGAGATTATCAAATATTATATGGCAAATAAATCCCAAGTCTATTCATGCTTCTTGGATGCGACCAAAGCGTTTGACTGTGTACGATTTGACAGACTGTTTGAACTGCTTATCAAACGTGGAGTTAACATGATTGATCTAAGAGCACTGTTTGACTTATACATTCGTCAATCTACAAGAGCCACATGGGAAGGAAACCTATCATATGAGTTTTCTTCGACAAATGGGATAAGACAGGGTAGCATCGCTTCCCCACTGTTGTATGCTGTTTACATGGATAGTCTCCTGGAACTGCTCCAAAATGCTGGCATTGGCTGCTGGATAGGCCAACAATTCACAGGCGCAATATGCTATGCAGATGACTTGACACTGTTGAGCCCAAGTAAACAAGGTCTGCAAAAGATGATTGACACCTGCAATGATTATGCCATGGATTATGGAGTAAAATTTAACCAAGTTAAATCTATTTGCTGTCTTTTCCAATATGGGAAACCCAATATGGATAACATGCCACGAATTGTGTTAGCAGGCTCCCAACTTGCTTGGAATTATTCAGTTAAACATCTGGGAAATTACCTGTGTTCTGATTTAAGTGAATCAAAAGAAATATTAGCAAAAAAAGGGGACCTTGTTGGTCGCCTCAATACTCTGATTGCAAATATGGGAAAAGCCCCTGAAGCGGTACTGGCTCAAATATTTCAAGTACAATGCTGCCACTTTTATGGGTGTCAGGCTTGGGACCTGAGCGACTCTCATGTGAAGCTCTTTTATTCTGCCTGGAATCGGTCAGTACGGAGACTCTTGGGACTGCACTACAGGACACACACTCGCTTTCTGGCACCCCTGTCTGGACTATCAAATGGACAACATCAGGTGTTTAAACGCACCATTTCAATGATTGCCAAAATGGTTGAAAGTGAAAATAAACTAGTAAAATCCATTGCAAATATGGCTCTGAACTCGTGTCACAGCATAATTCAGAGAAACCTGAGGTTAATAGCGAAAGAAACTGGAAGGAGTGTGGCAGATATCCTGTCCCTAAGGGAATTTAACATTTTAAAATATGACTGTTCTACTGAAGACCTCACTGTCATTGAAGCTATAAAAGAACTCCGCAGATGTGATATAGATGTCTTAGATCAGAATGAAAGAAATGAACTGTTGATATTTCTGTCTATTTATTAACTTGATGTCTTTTTTTTTCATAAATACATTATAATAAGTTAATATTTCATAACCTGTACACCATTTCATGTGTGTGAATAAATATGTATATATATATATATCACATAGTCGGGATTTTCATAATTCAATGAGGAATTGCCAAGATCTCCATAATTCAATAAAGAATCATAATCATATGAGCAATTCTCTGGTTTGAAAACTTTAGATCCATTTAAGACTCCACTTGTTGTAACAGACATCTCTCGAAATGAGCGGAATACTCGAGTTCCCAAATGACTCCTAATAAAACTCCAATAGAATGCTTAAAAGAACATGAAGGATGTTGCCTAAGCGAAGCCACCCAATAAACAACAAAATAATCCATGCACAAACGATGATAAGGAAATACAAATTAAATGCGATACTACCCAAAGCATAAAGTTATTTTAGTGTAGTAAAAAGTGCTGGATGATATCGGATAATCTAATCTTGCACAGATCCTCTTTATAATGCAGGAAACCATTACTGGCATGGAGGGTCCCCAGGCACTGGAAGAAGCGCTTGGGCTGAGCCAGCATTTTTTAATGTGCTAAAACTGCGTTCAAGCCAACTTGAACTTTGCTATGTTAAACCATGAAAAGAAGAAGAAGAAGAAATAGACGGTTTCCTGGTAGATGACTGCAAAAAAACATGGGCAGACCAAGTATCTGGTGTTTGTTTGACACTGGTTTAATTGAGGCCTGAAGCCCTAATCATGCTGATGAGGTCGTAAACACTGTACTAAAAACCAGGCACTGCAGCCTACTGCAAAGTTTTCGAAATACAAGTATATTCGGATCATCTTGCTAAGTTTACAAAACAACTGTTGCACACAAATTGAGCAAGAAGTATAGTTCAAGTCCAAGCACACAAAGCCACTGGCATTTGAAGTTTACCATCTTAATCACTCAGCTACATTTGTACACAGGTCCCTGGTATGGGTTGGGGGGGGGGGGGGACATTGATAGTCACAATTAAACCCATTCTTGGTTAACAACACACTCCCATCGAACTTGGCACAATGGTTTTCCAGATAATTCATTTTAGGATCCAGGAAATAAAGTTAATTTCAAAAAATGATAACATAATAGTGTATCATTATATCCGTATGATTTCCTAAAAATGGCATGTATTGATCGTTCTAGTTCAATGATATATTAGTGTCAACACACACAGAGTAAGATACCATACCAATGTACATGAAATTATTGATAAAACTGACACGATAATGACACAAATTTACATGATGTATTTTTGACATGTTGTGACTGCTGGAGGGTTGCTGAAAAGCATCATTGGTTAAGAGGAATGTGGTTTCCTCTAAAACAACAAATAAAACAATTGGAAGTATTAAAGATATGTATGTGGGAATAACCACAGTAACTATGTTAAACAATTAGGTTATCTTCGACATGGGAAAAATGTATCTTTATCAAATAAACGAATCATTTAGAATGCCATGACATTATTAAACTTTCACATTGACCAAACAGTCAATTGACTACCTTACTAATTTTCCATTACTTTTTGCAGCTGCAAGCCAACTAAGGACTGAAATGTTATAGCTGCCAATTTATTTTCCCTGGGCAATATGTCTAGTCTACCGAGTTCTTTGAGCTGGTCCTGTCTCTGGAAGTGCAACAGACAACAAAGTATTCTCACCTTTATGCACATTCTTTAACACATATTCTCTTTGTATTTGATATTTTCTTTAGTACATTTTACACTACTTCATATTCATACTACTTCGAAAGTACACCTCGTGTACATACCTCCATGCATCAACCATTCAGAATGACGGAAGATGGGCACGAGGTCTGGTCTCCTAGCAACCATGACAAGTCCTCAGCACGCGTCAGCAACGGGTACAGGAAGGAAGTCCATCCTGAGGGAATACTGTAGTTTGATGGAGAAACGCTGTCATAATAACAAGTGGGATAATACAACAAACAATTCTGGGATTGGGCGTGATTCTGTAAGAAACATATGAGGATTCTTGGGATAAAAGTTCCTAAAAACAGACAGTGTCTGGTTTTCTATTCTTTCATTTTGTACACATAAGATTTGACACCTCTTATATAGCAAGAAAGATTAGGTATTAAAGATTATTCCTCAATCGCAGCCGTATCACTTGAAATAGCGGGTGATACGGGGCTGGGTGATCTGCATTTCATACCACACAGAATGACGTTCATACATTACCCACAAACGGAAGCCCAAGACGTTGCCATGTCCAAATAAGGACGAAACGCATTCGGCTGTAAAAATGTCGGCGTGACTACAGTTGATGTAACAGATTGATACCAACCTAATATTATAACACTAAATTGGTTTACATTTTTCAAAATTGAACTAATTAAATTGACTGAGTCGTGCATAAAATAAATAGAGACTCGAGGACGTTCATGACGCTGGTTATTCAATAACTTTGTCATTTTTCGTCCATTTAAAAAAAATTAATTCCAAATGAAACGCACCCACCCCATCTGATCCGTCAAACAGATCAGGGACTCAGTGTGGTTTTCCTATAATACACAGCAGGTTTTATCAAAGTACCTCGGTACTAGGAGCCCACCAGCTACTTCAGCTACATCCGAGCTGGACATTGATCGCATGAGACGTTAAATTGGAGGTGCCTTGTACTTGGTGTCTATGCTGAGGCAAGTAAAAGACCACACCAATGGGGTATATTTATTTGCAATAAAGTGTGGACTCGTAGCCTTATCATTTCATCATTACGTCTGCCTCTGGCAGACATTCTCTTTTTTTATCTTTTTTTTTTATCAATAAGCATTAAACAACTTTAGCTTCATGACTGTCTTTAGCTGAATCTTCATATTCCAGTTAAAATAGGGCCTTAGGATTTTTTTTTTCTGGTTTATGTATGAGAACGTAAAAATTGGGAAATTAACAACTTGGCTGTACATATTTACAAGTTCAATAACATAAAATAACTGACGCAATCTCACTGTTAGTAACTAAAGCACTGTGATATGGGAAATGTTATTCTTTCATTCCAAATTCTTCAAGCACAAACGCAGGACAAACTGAGAACAGAAGCACAACAATTTTCACGACAATGCAGTGTTAAACTGTGTATGTCATTTTAGCTACCATTCAAAATATACCAGACAACTGCAATTGTATGCGTTGAGAGCAAAGTCGGAAAGCAAGTCAAAGCCACAGAGACCGAACCTAAAGTTGCAGTGAGACATCTATAGTGTTCCTTCTGACATTGCCACACAGCTTGGGCAAAATGGGCTTGGGCATGAAAGCTACTTTTTCCCCCAGCATCTAACTCTATTGGGACTGCATTACTGGATTGCTGTAGCTATTAGCAGTGGACCACCAGCCATTGTTGAACATATGTGTCCCACCAACTTACATCAGGCGGCCACAAAAGACCCTCAGCAATCAGCATCCACTGGCCACAGAAAATTTTAGACCACAACAATGTTTGCCTAAAAGGTCGACAGAATGTGCTCTCAAATATTTTCATTAGGGCGACCTGAGATTCCATGCAGTAGTTATATCTTATTATTCTCATTGATGAGGTGCTATTGTTATATTGACAACATATATATATATATTTTTGGAATTTGGCAATACACTTCACAAGCAGGCAATTCTGATCCCCATGGGAATCTTTTGTGCTCCACTTTTGGCTCATCTCTTTCTAATGTCATATGAATACAAGTTCATAGAAACATTAGAAAAAGAAAATAAATTGCATGCAAAACCATTTAATCTAATATTTTGGTATATAAGAGAAACCTTGACGACATTTTTCCTTCAGAACTCGAAATCAAAGGAAACCCATTATAATAAGCTTCTTATTTAGATCTCTTTATTACTGTCACTTATGATAAATTCCACACAAAACTCTATGAAAAAAGGGGTGATTTCAGCCTTAAGATTGTCAATTATCCATATCCTGTTGCCTCAAATATACCAGAAAAGCCAGCCTATGGAGTGTATGCCTCTCACATCATTTGTTTTGCAAGGGCCTGTGACCCAGACTAGGCGATTTCGCAACAAGGCGACGAGAGTAGGTCAATTGCTGCGCGACTAAAGTAGTTCTTTAATTATCGCCAAACCTGACGTTGAATTGCTTTTCTCGGCACAGAAACCTGTCGAAATGTATACTAGTGGTTAGTATATATCATTTTTGACACTGAGCCTCTTGCTCCCCCGAAATCTGTCAGTCGCTCTGTGACAAGCCACATCGCCTAAATGATATGAGCGGCTGTGTTCAGTCAGCCTGTGACCATTACACTGATTTCTCTGTGCTGCACATCACACTCTGAATCTCTCCTCATGCATGGCAAGTATGCAAAGTCATGTGAAGAGATTAAAGATCAGATTCCTCTTCCAGTTTTGGTAAATCGTGCCCCTTTGTCACTGTCAGATCTCAAATTCGAAGTTTCTGTTCTAAATGTCCACCTCTGGCCTCTGAACTGAGAGGAGATGGAAGGTTAGCATGCTTTAAAATGCCATTTAACATCATTTGTGGGTCCTAAGTCCTACACCTCTCAGTTTAGATTCTGGTAATTATATTTAGTCATCTCTATATATCTACCATAATTTTTGTCAGCTTTTGCTTCCCAATACTATGTAATGCACCAGACAATTTGCTGATTTTTTTCTCTTTCACTTATCAAGTGTATCGTAGAGGTTATAATAGTGATTTGAACTTTACTGTAGAAGTGAACAGCCATGTATTCAAATTCATTTGTGCAGCATAAATCGCTAAACTCTGTGTTATATCACTGCTGTATGTCTGTTTTTTGTATGCATGTCATTCATGTATGTCAGTTTCTGTTTTGCATGTGTTTACACTGATGCGTGCTGTACTGTGCGTACATGGTGCATCTGTCTGTCTGTCTGTCTGTCTGTCTAGCTGTCCGTATAAATGATCACTGAACATTGTATGTTGTTAAAAAAACAATTAATTGCTTTTTTATATTTTTTGAAAAGTAATTATCTCTTATGTAAGTGATCTTATCAGCAAGGTGGGATTAATATACCCAGTTTCATCAACTTATTAGTACACCTTTTTGCAATTAATCAAACACGTAGGAAATCTATAGATTAATATTGCTGAGACAAAGACAAGATGCTACAATAACCTTTGACCTGAGTCACCTGACACATCTGAGCCAAGTTTTACCTGTTCCCTTCTTTCCGACTAATTATGATAGTAGAAACAATGATTTTACTCAATGTTACTGGTCTGATAGGATATAACCAACTGCCTGAAGCAGATGTATAATGATATGATAACCTTTAACCTTATGGGTGGAGTCTATCACCTGCCACTGCATGGACATAGACTACAAACCACCGCCAATCTAATGTCTCACGCAAAATTATATGATAACCTTTAACTTTATGGGTGGGGTCTATCACCTGCCACTGCATGGACATAGACTACAAACCACCGCCAATCTTATGTCTCACGCAAAATTATATGATAACCTTTAACTTTATGGGTGGGGTCTATCACCTGCCACTGCATGGACATAGACTACAAACCACCGCCAATCTAATGTATCATGCAAAATGATATGATAACCTTTAACCTTATGGGTGGGGTCTATCACCTGCCACTGCATGGGCATAGACTACAAACCACCGCCAATCTAATGTATCACGCAAAAGACTTCCAGCTGAGAGTGCAGAGCTAATTTCAACTGATATACAATATAGGCTACAGCACAGCATCGCTACAAATTACGATATTCTCAACCAGCTGCTGAAAACCAATCAGGAACCGGATTACCACTCGACATCCGGGTAGTTTGCACGGAGGCGCCCTGTGTTGCACCATCGCCTGTGGCTGATCAGAGAACATGGTCAATGGTCAATATTGAGTCGTTCAACATGCATTTTTGTGGGATTCGGAGAGAGTATATTGCACTGTTGCCACAAGCAATATACTTGCCTCATCCCACAAAATTGCATATCGAACTCCTCACCATTCACGTTCGACACAATATCCACTGCATGCCACTCACACCGTACCAGGCCTATCCATTTAGTTTTATCAAGGGTGAAACAGCAGATGCTTGACTTATACCCTTAGCAATTAATCACACGTATCGAGTACAAAACAACTTATTTTCAGCACAACAAAAGTAACATGCACAATATACAGTGACCTTTACTTCTGAAAAACTAAGTTAATGTAGCTGGGTCACCACATGCTGGGAGAGCTGTATATAAGTAACGTACAGTGGATGTAGGATAAAGTATATACAGTGCCATGCATAAGTGAGTGAACTCCCAAAAAAATGAGAATTTCTTTAGTTTAATGAAAATCAAAGCAACGAAAATCATTAATAAGTTAAGACTATTTCCATGATACTGGTTTTACTTTTTGGATTTTAAGAACCCTAAATGCAAATTTAGGGCATTGGTCTTTTTTGTAACGTGTTCTTAACAGCAAAGTGGTCTAGTGATCAGGGGCCATTGTTCCATGCAATACATTTAGTTTCATTAAAAAAGACCTGTCAAATTGAACCTAGACAAAGCTAGATAACTTCTGCTATACAATGCTACCTTCCATTAAAAACGGAACTAACTGGCTATAGCTGGCAACTCAAAAGCCGGCTCTAAAAGTGCATGCAGCACCATCCGAGAGTTACGCATATGTCATTTTTTTTGCAGAAAAGATGCATGCCTATTGCACATACATATTTATAAATATTTGATATATTTCTTACATTTATGAAGGTTTATATTTTTACCGTGGTGGTAGGTGTAAGCGGCTGGATTTAGCCAGTTATAGCTGCTACATCCAGGAATAGGTCGCTACAGCTGTCTAGAGTCAACCATATTTTATGAAACTAACTGTATATGCTCCATAAACTGTTCAAAGCTTTTCATGGATGACTCCTACAGCTGCAAAACACCAAGGAAGCAAGACAAATATCTAAGTAAGATGGACTTGCATGAACTCATTTTCAACTTTGGTGAAGATTCAACACGAAGTTGAACCATGCAAACAACTTGACAATAATGTCTGAATGTTTGGTGTATAATGAAAGCAAATAAGACAGAAAATCTTTCTATAGAGATGCCACAATGTAACAGAGGCATTTACTTGAGTGAAATGGTATCTGACTTTGCAATGGAAAACTTCACAGTTCCCTTACACTAAAAATGTGCTTTGAGTAGGCTTTCACATTTATGAAGAACTTGTAGAAGGCTTCGACGTGTATTATACACTGTATATAGTAGAAGGTACATCTGTCCATAAGATGTAATAATCTGGACAAAAATCTATTTGGTCTCTGTGATTTAACTTATATTGTCAATCATAATGGTAAAAACTTATCATCAGAAGAGGGCTCATCCATATTTTTTTTTAACCTGAAAGTTGCAGAAAATGTTCATCTAAAGCCCCGTTCCCACATAGCCGAGTCACTCGTAGTCAACTCGTAGTATTACGTAACACGCCTCTCGGGCCCAACTCTTACTAAACTCTGCGATTACTCCTCGCACTCGAGAGATGCTCGGCGAGAAACTCCTGAGTCTCGTAGCGAACTCGTGAGATTTGGAGCCGAGTTTGCCGAGTCTCCCGAGTATGCCGTGCTGCACGGCACACTCGGCGGATTTTCAGGAGTTTCAAAATCTTGGTCATGTCTCGCCGAGTTACTCCTCGAACTCGCCGACACTCTCCTCGAGATCGTTCACTAATTGGCTGCAACTCGGCGAGTCACTCCTGGTACTCGGCGAGTCGCTCGCTGAACCCGCCGAGTAACTCGGTGAGTAATTCGGCGAGTAATTCGGCGAGTCACTCCTGGTCACTTTTTCCGCAAAAATTCGTCGCCAACTCCTCGAATTTTGGGTGTTACGTAATTTTTGTTATTACTACGAGTTGACTACGAGTAACTCGGCTATGTGGGAACGGGGCTTAAGAAATATCCACATCTGGCAGGGACGAATTATGAACCTTCAACTCTCACATTTATCAAAAACTTTTCATATTTACCTAATTTAGAAAAGCCTCAAATAAAAAAAAAGCTATAGATAACTTTAAAAATGAGAGAGAGTTCTTGGCTAATGGCTAATCTGAATACATCTTTTTGGAACTTTTTACAAAACTCAATCGATCTAATTTGAATACCGATAAGAGCAGAGCCATTAAACAACACACAAACATGCTTGCTTGCAGACTTTATTACAGCGAGGCATTTACATAAAATACTCATTTAACCATGTTGATTTTACATTAATCACAACAGAATATCTAATTCAGTATTTAATTGCCACATACAATCATTAAACAATAAATACAGCCCAGCTGATAGTAATTTCTTTGATAAATACTATGGTAGTACATCACTTTCATACAAAAATAACACTGTTACAAATATATAGCTATTTATATCTTCAGCTTATGAGCAAAGCAATGGCTTCGACCTTTTAATACAATAGGCTGGCTGAGGTAGATTGGTTCCAGAATTACAAGGTCAGAATTACAAAGTCAACAATGGGGCAATATAGAGTTGGAATTAGCTAATAGAGACATCATATATTTACAGGGTTAGGGTTAGTCAGGGTTAAGGTTAGCTGGGTTCAAATTAAATGGATAAAACATTAATGTTTTCTCTTGACTCTAAAATGATGCATCACAGGGAACTTATAAATGCATTCAAATATAATGTTACATTGGTATGTAAGGGATCAGTTAATTTTCAGCAATTTTGCACCATGGACTCAGGGTTGATTTTTCCAAAATTATCATATTGATGCATTACATTAAGATACTGTATCATAAAATAAGACCGAGAAGAAAAAAAAAACATTTATTTTGAATTCTTCTATAGTATATACATCAATCAAATTTTCGAACACTAAATAGTTTATTAACCATGAATCTGATCGCGTTTAAACTCTTAGATTTGTTTTCCTTTCTTATTTTTTTTCCAATTAAAGCGATAAAAGTTTACTCAAAGACGAAAACAAATCACAAATTGCAGCAATTCCTAAGCTTCGGCTGTGAGGCTGCAACAACAAACAGCAGGACACCAAAATGTTGCTGGGTGATGAAACTGCAGCAGCAGCAGTAGGAGGAGGAGGCAAGCATCCCTAGGAGGCAAGCAGCCAGTCGTGAAAGTGCAGGAGACAGCCCAGATACAAATATTGTTCAATGACCCAAACTTAGAATAACTGTTATGGATACACACACTGACGTATTTACTTGTTTGTTACACCTCACATATGTAAATGCGCCACAAATAGACAATGCCCTTACAGGCTGTATTATACACTACATCAGTTATAAACAAGTATGTTGATAAAGTCAAACCGGTAAACAGCTTTCTTGCAACAAATTCTGGATAAAACAGTCGGCTAAGAACTAAACATATTACCCCCATATATAGCTATCTGAAACGACTGTCAATATGCCACACTGTTGCTGTTCATATTTATGAGTTGTAAAAGAAACCTACAAATAACAATTTCATGGTCCCTCGCACTTTTTTTATAACAGAATCATCTATCTTTAAAATGGTGTTAAAAAACATCAAATGGAAACATAATATTATACAGGATTTGTGACAGTGAAACTAGATATTGTTCAAATAAACTTCAGCAGACCTTAATTTCCAAGTCTTTGTCAAATGGACTCCTAATACTGGCCAGGTTGCTTGATCCATATCAATTATATTTTGTACAGGATTATGTGATATGCCATTCGAAAACGAGTTTTAGAGTCTCGAAGAAAATCGAACCCATGACCTCTTTCATGGGTGACAAGAGCATTACCAGTCGAGCCAAAGATACATTTGTTTGGTATAATCAGAGGTAAAACACCTTACTATAGTGTTAAAAGTCCCATGCACATTTGGATATTTTCAAGGAGGGGTCAATGATTTTAACAACAAAACAAGCTTTGAAAATAGCTTTCTGTTGTATCTAGATATGTACAGCCTTCAATATCCCAAGATATGAAAAACAATCAATCAATGTGCTTTTATTTCGATCTGATGTCTGACATTTCAGTATACAATTCGGTCTGAGAGAGAATGGGACCAGCATACACGTCTGTTAACCAAACACACGAACGGCTGAAAAGACTGGAAAAAGTTCTGTTGCCCCAAGGTGTTGGCAGATGAAGAATTTCCATCGGCCAATGAAACTTCTACCTCTGCACCTTACAGCCAATTTCATAGACTTGGAAACTTAGTCCAGACGACCTCATGTGAATCCTGGACGCCCATTTGCTAAGGCAGCCCTTCAACCAATGGGAGTCCTGGATCCACATGACGTCCTCTGTAGTCTTGCTTCCAAATCTACGAAATTGGCTGTAATATAAGGTGTAGAGGTAGAATTTTCATCGGCTGGGTTGACCAATAGCTAAGAATTTCTTGTTAGAATCATTGTCACTACACTCCAATTAGATTTTCCAGACCTATATCCAACTTCAATGGGACCTTTAAATCTATTTCATATCTAGTCACACAATTTATCATACTCTTGTAACCTGCAATGCCAAGTCAAGAAAGAACATTTGGTAGAGTGAAGAACTTCTTAAAAACTTGCTTTCACTGCATAATTAAAAGTGATTAAACTTTATGAAATGTATAGCCACGTGCAAAATGGCTCAGAGATTTAATTGCTGACTGAAGGTCGTTTCCAAATGGACTGAGGAAACCGATCACATGATTAATGGGCAGTCTTGCTTTAATTAAATTTTAAGTACAAAACAAACAAAAAAGTTTTACAGTATACCTCACAAAACTTTTTCTTATGCAGCGTCAACTTACATATACACAGCATGGTAACATATGGGCCTATACAATGCCTCTTTTTAAACTTTAGAATCCTTTTTCATAGAATAGAAAATTATTTTGCAAACGAAAACATCATATTTCACATCTGATACCTTAAGTACATTTCAACTCAATTACTGGCACATTTTTATTTTAGAATACACAAATGTCATAACTCTGTTTAATGTTATGTTCAGATATCTTATGATATATGGTAGTTAATAAGCAATTACTTTTCATACTAATATCACAAATACTTTACTTTAATTTCGAACAGAAAACATTGAGTTTTTATTGAGGTGCCTAATACAGTAGTAGGGTTAATCAAACACATTAACTAAGTCTGAATATAACATATAGTCAGTTCAAATCAAAAATTTGTTCTGCTATATAATTTTTCCTATAAATGTAATACATAACATTCATAATTAACACATTCTCATGGTCCCAATAACTTTATCACAACATAGTATGAGGGTGGCAGATTTTTAGTTACCTCTTTAAACATCAATATATTGTTGATAGTCATGCAACCTCCAGCTTAGCTTCAACATGCTAATTTGGTGCCAATAACTAAACTTTACATGTTCATAACGTAAAGGTATACTTGGCATGACCACCAAGAAGCTGTCAATGTAAATATATCAGATAACTATATTCACTGTACATATCAGAGTTCGGAGTTTCAGTATTGCAGACTGAGCTGCTACTAATTCACACACAGCATGATACTGTTATTCCATCACCAGATGAAGTAAAACACATAAATCAATCCAGTTTTCGTTTTTCAAATGATGTATCAATTTCACGATTTCCCAAAGTGAAGGCAACTGTTTGGATTGATGCGGAAATCGATTACCTTCTGCAGCATTGTTGTTTTGATAATCCGCATGAGCTCACTTGTTGTTTAATCCAATCCCGCAAGGATAAAATTTGTCTTTGAAACTTTCGCAGCATGTCGACGAAATCCTTGCGGAATTTCTCCCCGGCGAGGCAGTACAGGAAAAAATTGATGGCGTTGTTGCAGATGAAGAGCTTGTTAGTGATGTGGAATACGAGGCAGAATGTCGTGTAATGGTCGACGTTAGACGAAGAGTCGATGAACACGTATGTGATGTATCTTGTGTACTGAGGCAAGGTGAGACAGATGAAAGCCATCGAGATGGCTACCATCATTTTGGTCAGTTTCCGCTCAGCTTGTTGTTGCCACTGTCTCTTGTTGAAGCTCGTTCGCATTATTATGACCTGTTGGAGTCCCTCAGGGACCGCAGTGTTCAGGGCTTGTTTCGAGTCACTTCGAGTAAACGATCGACAGGAAGATTTCGACATCTCGACAGAGTGATCTCGTTCTCTGATGATCAGGCTCCATCTCCTGCGAACTTGAAGACAGATACGGATGTTCAGATAAGATACCAGGCAAAATGGAATGACGAAGAAGAGGACGGTACTTATCCAGACCCATACACTGAAGATAACACTTTCAATGGCATATGAAGCACATATAGCGGTCTCTATTAGGACAGCATTGAAATATACTGGCAAATTTATAATTATAGTCATCACGAAGACTGCTAAAACGGACAAGATGGTGGCCCTTATGGACATTTTATAGGCCTTCTTCAGTATTTTACATATAGCACTGAATCTCTCCAAAGTTATCAGTACAATCAAGTAACAACTGCAGGAGGAACCAACGTTGACAAAATACGCATACGTCCTGCAAGTTGAATCCGATACTTTATCTTGAATTTGGTGAAACCAAAAGAGTATTGTGGTAACCATGACAATGTTGTCTGAAATGGACAGTGCGGCGAAGTAAACCGAGCAAGGAATGTGTCTATTCGGGGCCTGCATCATGACGCAGAAGCTGAGCAAGTTTCCGATGAGTCCGAGTAAAAGCACACATGGTAGCACATAGAAATGCAGTGCATTACCAATCCGGTATGTCACGTACTGGTCAAAATCTTCAGTCAAGCTTTGGTTATGGATTTCCACTTCATTCTTTTGCTCCATGTCTAGTACAGTGAATGCCATTGCAGTGACGCTTTTCTTGCTCCCGGTGTGATATACTACGTCAATGACGTCAACTGACGTCGCTGGCACGGTAGGTTGCTCATATGTGCACTAAAAGCATCAGAGCTTCACAACGATCCTAAATGCCATGCCTTACCTTCTTAGTTGCATACTGTTATCCTGCTAATCACAGAGGATCATATTACCGTAACAACAGGCCTGGTGTTTGTCCGCCAAGAAGTGTCATAAGTTCATCTGGTGCCACCTTATGTTACAATCATGAGGAGCAGTAACTAGGAAAGTGTTGCCATTTATCACAAGTAATCATCCTTAATGTTATCTTTTGGACCACTCATTCCTTTGGAAGGCATCATAATCCAACATAAAAGCATCCACGTGGCTGTGTTACATCTTTTTAGTCACTTTTATTGCCTCCTCTTTTATGACTTACTCCAGTGCACTTTCATGTTACTCCAAGCTTTCTGGCGAGATCTGCTTCTGCTCCAGCACTTTGTATGGGATGCAGGCGTGTTATTAAGGTGGGCTGCAAGCAAGCCAGCAAGCTGCTGCTGCTGCTGCTACTGCTACTACTGCTGCTGCAGCTGGGCTGATCAGATGCTGACAGCCACTGATTGCTTTCTCTTCCCAAACACTGGTCAGCTCAACTTTGCATGCTGACACCAAATTCTCCTCTTTGACCCAAGTTCATTTTTGACAAGACACCGATCTCGTGTCTTCGTTTTGACCAACCCTAGTAACACAACACCAACTTTTATTATACGGCTAGCAGAAATCCTGACTTCGGATTGCCTGGGAGCCGTGCAACAGTTTCATATATTGCAAGGCTATATTGCACGGCTATATTGCACGGTACATTTTAGATGGCGGAATTGGTATTTTCTAAGTGTAAACAAGGAGTCTCTAGTGACTCCATGGTGTAAACAACTCATTAAACCTCCGTACTTAAGTGAATAAACAAAATTACACTCTTTCAATAACATTTGCCGCATTTTGCGTAACGGGCAATTTAATTGGGATTGCGTGACTAATAACAGGTAAACAACCTCTTTCATTAAAATAATTTACATTTTGTTGTAAATTAAAGTTAATACCTTTTCTGATGTTCAAAAAGAAAATCTAATGGTACTGTGGGTTGCTATTATAACGCCTCGTGCAATATCAGTTGTCTCGGTTCCATAAAAACACATATTGCACTCGCCACTGTGCAATGATTGTACAATATTTCATACTAAATCCTTTACACAACATTGCACTCTAGTGTTCTGCCTCTTATGCCACATTTACTAAGGTTTTTCAGTCCATTATTTTAAATAGTATTGAAGAAACATTTGAAGTCAGTTAAGCCCTTTCAATCCTTTGATTTTGGCTAAGCCATTAGCTAAGCCTTCTTTAACTAATTTCATATTCCTAACATGGATTTTGTTTTATGGTCTTGGCATGATTTGTTTTATTGTCTTTGCATGTTGTTTTTATAAACCTCTATTTCTCTTCTTGTAAACGCAGATTTTAGGAAACAATGTTTAACAGCAAACAGACCCCAGTGACAGCCTGTTTGCCCACTGCGTTATCAGTACACAGTCAAACCAGAATTGCTATAATTTGAAAATTATCCCCAAATGCATGCAAAAGCGACCCCACAACTCATGCAGCAGCAGCCAGGCAAAATAGGAAGTATGACAGATTTATGTCCACTTTATCTGCTCAGGCCACTAAATGGTTCCAAACCTAAATGCCATCACAAGTTAGGCTGTCACATTCTACTGGTAATATATCAATAAGACTGATATTGGGTGGCTTGAATTAAGAGGCAGATGAGTCTGTAACCAAGGTGAGTTAAAGTGAGGTCCTAGTGTATGTGCCAAAATATTGGACCAAGTACACTTGTTTTTAGGTAAAGTTCATGTCCAGTTTAGCAATAAATATTCAAACAACCCAGATACTATTAACCCAAGCACTGCTAAGGTTCTTTACCAATTTCCTTGAGAAAAAGATTCAGGTTACCTTTGCGATACCAAACAGTTGTCGAACATCTATGAGAGCAAAAGGTTAAAATGCAATGCATGCCTTAAGAGTTTACTGGAAAGCTAGGAAACTTTCTACAACCCAAATTGGTATTTAAACCATTCAGACTCTGCTATAGCAATGCCTATACCCAATTAAGTCTAACGGCCTTTTCATTTGGCCACGTTCTCCTGCTTTACATCACCCTGTCATTGAACTCCTTCAGGAATATGTGGGTTCCTGTATTTAAATTGCCTTTCAGCCCATACATAACCCTGCTGTCTGTCCTGTATGGGGCCACCACAAATGGCCTTGATGAGAACTCATTGGGTCAGAAATAGCTCTGAGATAGCTCTAAATCGGCTAGATCCAGATAAGAAACCAGTTGGGAAGTGCTTGTCAGTCAACCCAAATCACCAAAAAGGGTATTTTGTTAGCTTACCTCTCATAAGTATGCAGAAAATGGAATACAAATATGCTTCAGTAAGGCAGCATAGATTGACCAATTGGGACAAATGTGAATACTCCAATCAAGGACAATATTAGATAGTTGACACATTGACAGAGTGAATGGCATATATTCTCTTTTCAGACTGAGCTTGAATAACAACACACTGACAGGCTATTTTGCTTGCAGACCCGACTAACTCAGTTCTCACTGACTGGCAGTCTCACTACCTGACTGGCTGTAACAAACTGCTCGTGCGGAGTATGATAAGAAACTTCTCAAGATAACTCTTTGGTATAGAGGAATGCAGGAAGATAATGCTGACCATAACAAACATCTGCGCATTTTTTCTTGCAGACACACTGATGTAATGAGAACACAAAAATTTGCTAATAGTTAGAATAACTACTTGGCTGGTAAAGAGAAACAGCTATAAATGATATAGCATGATTCAAAATAGATGTCCACCTGTTCTTCGGTCATATTTTTCCATAAATGGAATAGAGCAGCACAAAATGGACAGAACTGTTAGCAACAAGTGAAACCCCTACTTTCTGGCTGATAAAAACACTTCTGTGAAACAATTAACTTTGCTATATTCTACATTGTAATGTCTGCTGTTTCTTTGTGACCATAACAAATGGTTATGATGATAAGATGACAAAGAATTATCATTCGAAATATAGGAAACTTGAAGTTAACTGGTACTGCGAGGGATTTTTATGTGTTAGAAAATTGGGGTTTGACTTACATTAGATTTCTCTCCATTTTGTGCTCCTAGATTCATATGATAAAATAAGACCAAAAATTGAGTGGACATTATTTGTAGCCATTACTATAGTATGCTCATACCCAGATCCAGAGATGCCACAATCCGATAGCAAGCCAGGTTAGGCCGATTCGGTCTAATGTGGGTGACACAGAACTGACATTGACTATAGTTTTCAAGATTAGTAACTGAACCATGGGTACTCTATGGAATAGGTGAGTACTTTAACCAGTAAGCTAACGAGTCTCAACTTTTTGTAAGTTGAAAAAAGAACTTCATCAAAGCAGGCCTATGTTATCACTAAGCGATGACACTCACTTTGTTTGATCATAGAGCTATAACATAACATGGTATAGCCCTATGGTTTGATTAAACACATGGCATTGAAGTCTTCCTATGTCTTTCGTGACTTCGCTAAGTTGTTTTCCATTTCATGAATGAGATATTTCCCGGGGGCGGATATAACATCTCATGCTTAAGCTCACTCCATCTTTAAGCATCAGACTCAAGATGCTGTAGATTATTTATCGTTAAATCAAAAGACGTGCTTCCCATGTTACAGACCTCGCTCCTCCTTTAAAAAAAAAACTAATAATAAAAAAGAAAGAAAGAAAAAAAAGACACGAAAAAAGAACAGATTAACCTGGATAAATCACTCCTGTATGTTCTCCACATCATTGACATCCCACAATTGGCTCAATGGTTTAGTGATAAGGTATATGAGGAATGATTTTGAAAGTTCTGGGTATCGTCTTGATCTCATATCACCTAGAGCAGATAATGTGCAGTTCACAACTGTTAATTGACGTCAATGATCGGTATGACAAATCTTAATTAAACAATTTTTTTAAAGTATACTATCTTGCGTAGACTCATGGGAAGCTGTCACAGAGGGCTACCAATAATCAATCAATCAATCAATCAATTAAGAATGAAGTTCTACACACGACCGAATAGTATCAAACTAAATTAGGGTAGCCTGAGTTTACCTTCCAAAAAAATCAACATGCTTCAAACGTTTTTCTAACAACCTTCAGTTTCTTCATGGGCAATATCATCACGTTAAAACCTAATCCCTCAGTCTGATGTAAAAGTAAAGAAGATTGACTAAAATTTCACGACTCGCTCAAAATGTGTTTATTTTCAGCGATTAAGCCAAATTTAGATTTGTTTATCCAACACAAAACCTAATACGCTTAAAATGACAAAACCTTAAAAGTTTACAGCAGAAAGGTTAAAATAAGCGCCAGCGACATTTAACTTCGGTAGCAAAGTGATAAAAGATAAACACGATAAAAAATGTCGTTTAAGATGTGACGGAAAGAGAACACATCCTAATTCTTGCTTCCTGAAGTTAGGAAGAGGCTACAGAAATGGCAGTAACCTGAGAGTAAGGCTAAATAAATGATAGGTCAAAAGCCTCAGAGGAAGAGTCTGGAAAGTGCAGTGTGACAAACAATTTGCTGAGAAGTTACTGCATGTTCTTATCTCGGCAAATGTCAGGAGTTCCATGTGATAAACAGGCCAGAACTGCAACGTTACTGATTAAAAACTTCATATGCATGTCCAAAAGTCAAATTGAATGCAAGATGTTTAGGATCATGGTCTTATTACATGTAAGTTATCTTGCATGGAAAAACAACATTATCAGTAATTTCTTATAACCAGACTAATGGTGGAATGGGATGGTCTGAATTTATTTCGACTAGCTTTAAAACTTCACTAATTACACTAGATGCAATGTGGCATTTGCAAATTATTTATTTTTTCCAAATAAAATTTTTCACATGAAAAAGTACTGATAAGATGCTGTAATATCAACAAGGTTATTGGCATCCCTGGAATTAATTGGTTAGAAGAGATTTAAAGCCTCACAACTTCAAGTTTGCCAAGGAACCTAAAGGTTGACATGGCATGATTATGAAAAGGACTTTAAAAGGACTAAAAGCCTCATTAATATCAAATGTAGTTAAAAACCAACTCAAAACATTCAAAAAAATTTATCAATTCTTCAGTGAAGCAGCTCTGCTTACTGATTTTCATGAACACTTCACTTGTGACTGGCAAAAACTTGCCTTGAGAGGGCTGCGCTAACTCAATCCTTACCTTTAATCTAATCAAAATTAGTGAACCATCGAGGTAAGCAAATATTTTTCAATTTCAAGTGCAAAAAATCCGAATACAATCTTTCTTGCCATTCATACTGGACATTTCCCATTTGAAAATTCCAACATCCTATCATGCAACTATCAGGGAATTCAATAACAACAGTGTGAAGAAAACAGACAAGACGCATGACCAAAACAACCTTTTAATTGTGTTTTACAGAAGCAATCAAGCCTGTAATGGAAAACCTTGTATAGAAAGGAAAAAAAGACTGAGTGAGGTGCCCGAAGACCGATGAATTGGGACAAGAAAAAGGAAAAACGACAAGAAAAAGAGAATGAGACAATAGCAAGACCGTCAGAAGTAACGCAATCACTCAATCACCCTAGTTCAAACAAGCAATACCTTTGACTATTTACAGGATTCTTCCTATCCTGAGACTGTGGTTAAAAAGCTGTAAAAAGAATATGGTGCAATTAATGGTCCTTGTTGTACTCCATGGGCTATAATTGACTATTTACAAAGCTGCAATCATCATGATCATGCAATAAAGCAATTCATCATGAAGAAGGTGGGTTAATGTATCTGCCTTTTTTTTCAAACAGAAACTTTGAACACTACAGTCAGACTGGCATAGTGGAACCTAGCCATTAAGACCACCCTTGGTGCACATTCTACTGGTCTTCGAGGTAAAATACAAGAATACACTTGGGTCCAAAAGTGGGTGGTCTACCTCTTAATGATGAGCTGGTCTGAATGTTGAGGTGGTCTTAAGGCAGGGTTGTCGCTGTATATCCAGTTTGAGAAAGCAAGTACAGTATCACACCACCATTAAGAATACAGAAAGTAAAGCTCACTGGCATTAAAGGTGAGGTGATCTCAATAATGAGGTGATCCACAGTATGTGTGGGTGGATTAGGGCTTTACGTCCTGTATTTCTACACCGGATGGGCTAATTAGGACCGGCAGGGACCATGGAAATGAGATGAAGGATGAAACAGCCATCCAACTTAGGATCGACCGGGAATTGAATCTGGGACCCAATGGATGGAAGCCCAGCACACTACCACTGAGCTAGGCTCCCACCCCCAGGTGATCTACAGTAGCCACTTTTGAGTGTAAAAATCTGCAATACACAAGCTACATAAGAAATATCTTTCACTGATCTGTTCTAAAGACAAGATAAATGTTCACAACATCATGGAATCGTGCAACAAGTCACGTTGGTCAAAACAAGGAGAAGGGAAACTACCGCTCTCCTTACCATCCAAATTGGAAATGATATCATGTTGAAACATTCTAACAGGTAATGCCACTCAATGAGAAAATTGGACAGTCCAATTTCCATTCAGCAAATTCTCAAAATTTATAACACTAATTAACATAAATTAACATTGAAGCATTTATTCCTTCCTCAGTCTATAGACAGCAAGTAAACAAAAAACACATCTGCAATTCAGTTCTAAAAATATCTTTGCAATGAAAAAGAAGACATGATATCTTGAATATTTTATGGGAGCAGCATGAGAACATGCGGGTAGTCTAAAAAAAGCCATTTAGTGCCTGGCAACCCCTCCATGACGTCACAGAAAATGGTATGACCATTTATCATAAGGCACCCTGGGTTGCTATGGGTGGTTTTATGATGTCATAATGAATCCACATAGTTATGTTATTTTATGTAATACAATTATTTCGGCCTCCACAAACACCCCAAAAATGAATGGGGGAAATAGCTCAGCATAAAAGCAGGATTTAAAAGACTTAGCCAGTCTGCAAACACGCATGATTTGTTTGTTGCACCTGATAGATACATTTTTTTTGTTGCAAAATTCATAATTTAATGACTTGTTATGACCATCAAACAGACATTTTCAGTCGAAAAATCAGAGCAAATTGATATGAACTAGCTAAAAATGTATTAAAAACCTCATATGCCCTTTCAAAAGCCATTTACAAAGGTTATTATCTTTTGACATGTAACATTAATTTCCAAGCAACTGCCATGGCGTCAAAAATCAATACAGAAAACTTGGAGGTTACACATCACTTTCTTGCTTTTGTTAATTGATAAAGCTGCCTAATTACCATGTAACAGACACAATACGGAAAAACATGAACAGTTATGTGTTAAAACTTCTCAGCAACTAAAATACAACAGGTGCCTGCTGGAACAAGTGACCCCCCTTGAGTTTTTCACCTACTCATGGATTCAGATTGTGAGTTGAATTTTTCTTTTCTATGGTCCAACAAAATGTATGAATTTAAAATTACATCCATGCAGATTATTCAAGATATATACGTCGGATCCTCCTCCATATATACTACTATAAATAACAAGACTACCAGAATCACCATGGCCTGGATCCAGGGGTGCTAATGGGTAGGTCCATCAATTATCTACTAATTGATATATATTTTCATTAAGTTGAAAAATCACTGCACATGTCATTAATGGTATATAAGATATATGTCTTGTTAATGACATGGTTCATCACGGATGATATTGGACATATGATATGATGTATGATTACTCATATGGTTTCCAACTTTGGTGGAAATGTTAAAAGTTTCCCATCTTAATTCTACAATGCTTTTAATTTTGTTGACGATCTAATAAAAGATAACAAAAAATAAAATTAAATGCATTAAGCTAACTTTGATCCGTAATTGTCATCTGGATAGAACAAAACTGCTAGCAGGATGAATACAAGTATGAATTCCCTTATCTATCATAGATATAATCCAGGCAGCTGGGTGGTCTAGTGGTAAGACGCTCGCCTGCTCCTCTGAATGAGCCGGGTTAAAACCAATGCTAATGCACCCTTTATGAGCAACATCTCAGCTGGATGTTGTTCGGATGAGACGTTAAATTGGCAGTCCTTGTACTCAATGTCTATGCTGAGGCAAGTAAAAGATCATGTTCATGGGGTAAATGTATAACATGGGCAGACTCCTCCTCTCTTTCTCTCACCTCATCAATCAACCCTCGAGTGTGGCTTTCCATATCTATCTATCTATCTATCAGGTTAAACAAAAAATGTCAAATATAACCAAAATACTTCTATGGTTACCACAGAGAACAACCACATCACTTCAATGAATGAATGTATAGACACAAAAACCATTTCCTACGAGAGTAGTGGTATGCTAACATTAGTGTCACCTTTTTGGGCTGACTGCAAACCAACGGTCTGAAATTGAGAACAAAGTTCTGGAAAAGTTTACTTCCCAGAAGTGATAAACAACAGCAGCATACAAAATGCTGCTTTCATGAATGAAATGAGGCCAGGAAATGACAGTGAAACTGCAGGAGACCCAGGGTCCAAATTGGACCACCTCTGGTCAAAGGCCAAATTATATCGAGTCTTCGTATTGTTGAAGGAGACCCTCTCCAAGTGCCAAGTATATCATGAGAGAATGGCCACCTGAAAAGACTAATACTTAGTACACACCTAGCAATAACTTTGTCCAGATACCATGCCAAATCCAGCCATAGCGGAACAAGATAGCATTCCAAATTGGCCCAGCATCGTTTCCATATAGGCCACTGTCGTTACAACATCATATTAACATCGCCTACATCGCGCCGACATAGAAATTATTTGGAATGCTATCTGGGAATGCTATCTATATGTTCATTTTTTTTTATGCATCATGCAAAAGATGAATTCAGTAACTAATTAAAATATTGTCAGAGAATGCATGATGGATCATTTTATTTTACTGATGACTACATTTGAAGATTCCGTGAAAGTTTGAGCATGGAAATGGTGAACATTTTTTATTCCTGATATTTAATGTCCTGGGGTGCATATTTATGGGCTATCAATCATCACAAATCATAATTTTTATTGATAGAAGTATGTTTCACAACATTATCCATAAATCAAATTAGATCATCACACAGATTAATATTTTCCAGATAATCCACAATAACAGAGGTCACGAGGAAACTCCTTCTTGGTCTCTAGGTCCTTGTGAATTTCCCAGCAATAACTTTGAAGGGGGTCATTCTAGAACACGATACATGGGAATAACGAGCACTTCACTTGACATAGTTACGTTTGTGACGTCACATCAACTACATCAGAAAAATAATTAATGAATTACACTTACTCCATGTTATGTTATCGACAATTGCTTTTCCTGGAAATATCCAGGATTAGATATTAAAATTTGAAGTAAAAAAAATATGAGCAGCATGCTTAACTGCTAAACTACATACACTGTTTTAGAAACTGTATAGTTCTAGCTGAGCAAAGGAAAATCTTAAGTTTTTCATTCATCAATACCTGAAGTTTCTGGCATTGGTCATGAGTATGTTAATCACAGTGACCTCAGGACCGCAGACATAGCTATTACTTAAAAGCAATGACACCATCACCAAAAAAAGATTACAGGTAGTCACTACTAGTCATAAATGACACACTTTGATAAGGTAGACATTATGAATTACAGCCAATCTCATAGACTTGGAAACTAATCTCATAGCTAAACTCCAGAGGACGTCATGAGAATTTAGGACTCCCATCGGCTGAGGGACTGTCTTAACCAATGGAAGTCCTGGATTCACATGACTTCATCTGGAGTTTAGCTTCCCAGTCTATGAGATTGGACAACAACCTGTTTAGAGCACAAATTAAGATTATAAAGAATTACTGACATCTGGAGAATCAAAGTTTATCATACAGTCCACAAAAATTTACATGTACTAGTTAATCAATTGGTTCAGCCATTAAACAGCTATGTGTGTGTGTGATTAGGGTTTTACGTCCTGTATTTCTGCACCAGTTGAGCTAATTAGGACAGGCAGAGACCATGGCAATGAGACGAAGAATGAAACAGCCATCCAACTTAGGCTCGACCAGGAATCGAACCTGGGACCCAGCGGTTGGAAGGCCAGAGCGCTACCTCTGAGCTAGGCCCCCGCCCTCATTAAACAGCTATAAAACATTGAATATGACGTGTTACATGGTGTAATAACATCAATAACATTGTGGGATGTGTCAATTCACAGCTTTGCCTGAACAAATGCCGAAGTTATTTTTCTCTTTCTTGCTTTCATAAACTGAATGGAGGAGTAGTATAACGGCTGAAGCTGACTACACGCTAATTACCCAGCCCCACCTGAGGTGTTTGCTGTTAGTCCACGAAGGTGACTCCATTACATTCAAGGTAAAGCCACTAGTTTGAAAGAGGCACATGGACTTATAAATAGACATAAAGACGTGATATATATATAATTTTTTATCGAATGGATTCATTCATTCACTGTTATTGATTTGTTTACAAGTCGATTTCTCGGCCATCAATCATGTCTGGCGGTGAAAATGTTCAGACCCTGCTCCTTGACTTCCCTGCACTCTTTATGAGCAGTATTTCAGTATTTCCCTAAACCTGTAAAACAGAGAAGTAATGGTTAAGGCATCAGCCAATTCCACATTGATGCAGCAGTTCTGCTGAAGGTCCCAGGTTCGATCACAGGCCATGCCTCTTTTTGAGCAACATCCCAGCTGAATGTCGTTTAGTATGACGTTATTATATAAATTGGCGGTCCCTTGTACTCAGTCTATGCTGAGACAAGTAAACAGACCCAACCCATGAGGTAAAGCGGAATGTGTAACATGGGCGGACTCCTCTCTCTCGCCTCATCAATCAACCCCCGCAATAGCAGCAAGAACTAGCCTATCTATCTATCTATCTATCTATCTATCTATCTATCTATCTATCTATCTATCTATCTATCTATCTATCTATCTATCTATCTATCTCTCTACCTATCTATCTCTCCAGCCACAAACAACACAACAACAATCAACCAGAACCTTCCAAACAACCATTAGCAAGGAATTACAGAACAGAGCCTCCGAGGAAACAACAAATTTTATCACGAAACACTGCGAAATCCACGCTTAATCAACGAGCCATGTTTACAAATTGAGGGGCTTAAGATAGACATATCACCAACCACATGACATTAAGGATATGGGATATCTTAATCCACAGTTGTTTAATGCAAGGATACAATTAATCATTGTATGTGTAGTGTTTATCACACAATAGCACAAAGATACAATAAATCATTCAAGTCATGTCAACTGTTGAGCTCTAGGGCTTGAGATTATTACTATGATGTTGAGTTGCAGAATGTTGGGAGGCATGTCAAGAAGTACTTGAATAATATATGTTCGAAATAAACCAAATCTCAGCGAGATGTCGCTTTCGAGATGTTAGGCCGGCGGTGCCTTGTCCTGAGGGTCTATGGCAAGGCAAGTGAAAGATTCCAAACATATAGATTATTCAGTCAAAAATAAATTATTATTAGTGGTTATGAGACAGGATATGTTATTGGGATCAATGTGTAACTTAGCATGGATTTTCTCCCATCTCATATTAACCGCTGTTGATGGCAAGAATTTAATCTAGAGGGCTGCACTATTTAATTCCATTCTTGAACACTCCATGTCTATTTCTAATTGTCTAGCCAACCTAGCTTATTATCCTTCACTATCATTTTCTTCCAAAGAGCATTTATTTCGTGTAATCACCCATTGAAGGTTTGAAAGGCAAGCAGCCAAATTACAATGGCACACAATTAAACTACAATGGTCTTCCCACAGGCTCTTCTCATTGTCTTATTAAAGTGTGATGAGTCTATAAATTAAGATAATTTAAGTGATTATGCTTTATTGAAATGAGAGTGATAAAAATAATTAGAGGCATCACTTAATTTCAACGGCAAAATGGGAAGTTGTTGACAACCAAATGCTGCATTGCATTACACACTAAATATTTGTCAAATCTACTGTTGCGAGAATTACTCATTAGCCAGTGTACAATATCAATACCAAAGGCAGACGTAATGATGAGCAAACAAATTCATCCCCAACAGACGCTACTAGGTTTTGTCTTCTTTCTAATGTACAGAAGATAAGGCAGGACTAAGTTTTGTCATTTTTTTAATGCACACAAGATAAGACAAGACAAAATAAGAGAAGATGATGATTGAAGACTGAAAATTTACAGCTAGAACTTGGACCAACTGGTAAAACAAAACCAAAAATTATCGAAACCTCAGCAATTGCAATCACGGTTGCCATGGCATCAATCTAGCAGACGAATGGCCCAGATGAAAGACATTTAAATCTTCTGATCAAGGACCAGGGCAAAACAAACCACTGTTTATCCAAAGCAATTTCAGGTATTTCAACTTTTTGCACATGTTTATAATTAGTTCAAAATACTTGGAGAAACAGCAATACCACTTTTTTTTAAACAGTTTTTGAAAAATTTGGTTCAAACTTGAGTTGAATTTTTCGATTGTGTAACTGGAATAATCTGTTTCAAAGTTATTGTCTCATTGCCATGATGTTCAAAAGCTTATTACAACGAAGCCTAATTACATTTTTACTAATCTAATACATCATGTGTATCTTGCTTTTAAGTTTAAGACTGAAAAGTTTCATTTAGTTTAACCGGTTTATCTTGCCATATCTCTACGAGATTATATAACATAGCATTATGAATTCTTTTCTCTTATCATCAAGTAAATTTTCCCCCAAGATTTAATGCTCTTAGCTTTTAAGATGAAGTCTCCCATAAGCCCGGAAAGGTTTCCTGAACATCAGCATGTCAGATGCAAAATAAAACTTAAAGTTTGAAAATGTGATTTAAAGTTGAACCAAATGATGCAGTTACTTCTAGATGTGTGAAGAAAATGACTTCTATAAGACTCAAAGTCTGGAAGCCAATTTCCATACAATTTCTATATACCTTTTTGGTATATTTGTTAAATTCCAACTGAAGTCTGAAGCCACAGAAAGATCACAAAACTTCCCAAAGCACTGATACAATTATTGTCATCCCAACATAGGCTGGCAAATAAAGCTGAAATAAAAAAGATTAAACTCTCAACATATAACTGAATATATTCTTAAAAAATATATGAAAATCCCATAGATTATTCTCAATTTACACACATAACCAGTGCATTTATGTCTTTACTTGTATCTTCATTGTATTTTACTTATCAAATGATCGCAATATTTTGCGGCTAAACAATCAGTCATTAAATTTATCTATCTATCATCCCTCTATCCCTCTATCCCTCTATCCCTCTATCTCTCTATCCCTCTATCTCTCTATCTATCTATCTATCTATCTATCTACCCATCTACCTATCTACATGGCAAGAAAGTCATTCATCTATTTATCTATCTATCTATCTATCTATCTTTTTATCTATCTATCTATCTACGGCAAGATAGTCATTCAGTAGAATAAAGAAATAACATTATGCCATTTGTAACAGTAAAACAAACTTCAAACAGACAAAACTACAGAACATTTTAGACCCCACAGATTCCATGGGTTCAATAAAGTGAACGGATGTAAGAGGGTGTGAGAGAAAAGAGGGCATCACCATATTACCCCATGTTCCTCTGCAGACGGCAGAAGAACTAGAACACAAGAAATTGCTTGTTACGTCAAGGTGACGTCACTGTGACGTCACAGACAGGACGCAGTGTAATGTAAATTAGTCACTTCCTGTGTGAGTAACTTAGAGGTGCACGTGATGAGGTTTCCAAGACAAAGTCATTTCCACCTGCCTCCTAATTGCTTTCCTTTTTGATTTTCCTCAAACTGCATCAACTTCCCTCCTCCCATATATGTCACTGACAACAGCAGTGGCAAGTCAGCAGATTGCTGAGTTATCCCAGTATTTTTATACCTGGGCCTAGGCCTTTATCAAGTATAGAAGGATATTTAAGCGAAAGAACGCTCTGAGTTTTGATAATATATGGGTCAACGCAGCAGCAGCGTAGGCAGCGTAGGCAGGGAGGGGGATGTATTAAAGTATTTACATTGTAGGCCTAGTGCTGCTGGCATTCTACACAAAACACCAGGTATCTATTCTTTTTTGGAAAAAGAATATTCTTGTTCTACATGCTCATTACACATTTAATTATACCTCGTACTCATCCGCACAAAACCATATACAATGTATATATACGAAAAACACCAATTCCTGCAATTCTGATTTCCAATACTGTGAATATCCATGGTGTGGGAATTTACAAGGCAGGTGGCTGTTGAAATAGATGGGTAAAACAATGAAAACTCAATCCGGGTGAGTCCGAGATGGCTGTTCGAGCAGGTTGACTGTAAAGTTTGTGTAAGGGATTTTAGGCATTCATTATCTGTTAACCATTTCTTTCTAAAGCGTTGTCCATTAACATCACATTCTTGACTATTCACAACCCTTATCTAGCAGTAACAACCTCGAACCCAGGACTACCTGAGCTGCCTTGACCAGTGACCACTTGACCAACTGTAGGTAAGTGAGATGTTTGCTCATCACCATAGAATCCACACTTGCTTCTCCTTTATAGCTATAGTACTTTTAATATAGACCATAATAATCTCTATAACCTCTCTTTATCATATACCCTAATATTCCTTTATCTCTATATACAGGCACATCCACTAGCATCCAATTGATTCTTCAAAAGCAAGTCTCTAAGAAGCTTACAAAGCAAGAACTTGCAACAACTTTCTTCTAAAAAAGCTTTTTTTTTATCTGGCAAACACAGCACTGCAGAAAAACAGCCATAAATCTTTTGATACTCTTCCTCACAGTCCAGTCATTGTCCCGATTAATGAGGCATATTTAGCTACATCAAACTGCCTTGATGAACTGCTGAACATGCGAGCCACAACCGTAAGACTTTTACATCTTTTCCTGCAACAAAGTTTACTAGGATTCCGCTGCCATGAACTAGATCACTGTTATTAGGCTTGAATATGTCATGAAGGTATTTACACACGAGGTAACATTAAATTATGAGGCAGTTTGGCAATAGCGAATTGTCGAAAACTGGAATTAAGCACACTAGCCATTGAACCATCGAGTCACCAACTGATTTTCCAGCACAATTTCTCTTCCAATATGCCTAGTTCCCCTCCTAAGTGTTAATAAATTTTTAATGACACATCAGGAGGACTATCCAATGATTTTAGACCCCACTCTTCTACAAATGGGTTATCAACATTTGTGCAAACTCAGTACAAGTGGGGGCACTGCATTCTTCAAATTTGATGTATTGGTCAGTGATAGGACTCTTGACCGTTGTTGATGATGGGAAATTAATCAAGACAGACCGTTAGGGACAGCAAGAGACCAAAGTCAACACAATTTCCATTTGTGACAATTCAAGCCTGTCAATTATTGATCAATAAAAGCTGTTTGTGATTATCCATCGAGGGGAAAACATGATAAAACTGCCAGCAGCCTGCAGTATCACCAACAACAGACCTCAGCGCAGACTCAAAATGCGTCATCACAGCATCAATGAATGGCAGTTTAGAAAAAAATCAGGTTGAAAAGAAAATCCAATAAGATCATTGAGATGAGAAGATACAAATTTGAAAGAAGATTAACTTAAATCTGGAGCAGAAGTGATATTCAAAGAAATTTTTTCAATGAAGCTGAATGACTATCAAACTGAGGAAACCTGCTCTCTGATTAATGTTCAAAGGTTTATATATTCACAGGTTTGTATGTCTAAATTTGTCTATCATAGATTATTGTAGATGGTCAGGTGCCAACAGCACAGATTCAAGATTCAAAAAGGCTTATTAACACTTCAACAGCACATAATTGTATTGTATTGTATTGTATGGGAAGTGCAGCCCTCCAAAGCAAGTTCTTGCTGCTATAGAGGGTTGATTGATGAGGTGAGAGAGAGAGAGGAGGAGGAATCCACACATGTTACACATTTACCCCATTAGTGGGATCTTTTACTTGCCTCAGCATAGACACTGAGTAAAAGGGACCGCCAATTTAACGTCTCATCGAACGACATCCAGCTGGGATGATGCTAATGAAAGGTTGCCTGGGCCTGGGATTGAACCCGGGTTACCACTAGACCACCCAGCTGAAAAGCTCTATAATTGTCATCTATAAAGAGTTATAAAACAGAAGTTTGTCTGAGTGTGGGTCAGCCCTACTCTCAACAAGTCACAAGTGAGATTGCCACAGTATATTGCCAGACCGTAATAGTTCCAAGGTCTGAGAAAATCTACAACGTTACGCAATGTCATGCTATAGTCTATTGGTTAAGGTACTAGGATGCTAACCTGTAAGTAGTGCTAAGCACAGGTGTCATTCACCTTTAGACAGTGCGATGTCAAGAATCTCAAGACATTATTTTCTTTGTCTTGACATGTCAGAGGTCCCTGGAGGGTACATGTGCCGTACATATTAAAAGGTTGTAACCCCTCATCGTGGCAAAGAGGAAATGAGGAGATCTTCTGTAACCATTAGCTCCACTCCATCCTAGAGAGCTAGCCTTCTACAGGAGTCACTCCATGTGTAATGGGCTGAACATACCCCAATAACTTGAGAAGCAAGCTTGTGTCTAATTACAGGTGCTGTTTAGTAACAATTCTGCTTTGAGCAGCAAGCACTATGAGCAGTAAGGGAGTCTTACTGCTACCTACCACGTTGTCACAATTACAGCGATCAATTAACTGGTATATAGACCAAAACATGTGCGTATGGCATTCCTTCATGTTTTTAAGAATCTCTGAATCTACGAGATTGTGTCAGATAATAATCCTGAGAACAGATTGGTGTTCCGAGCAATGCCCTTGACTGCTGATGCTCAAGTATTATTGTAGTGCATTAGACGTGGATGGCAACACAATATAATGAATGAGCACTTGCTTTTACTCTGATGAAACAATTCTAATCCAGGCTCATGGATATGATCAAGTTCATTGACAAAACTTGGTAATTTCTTTCTTAGGTTACCATCTACTTCTGAATCAAACAAATTTTCACCATAGTCTATCTTTAACTTTCAGAAATATCAACCTAACAAATATACAAATACACAAAAAAAAGCTCACAGACAAATGGATAAACATAAGAAAATTACCCCTTGGTGGTCTAAAATTAGCATAATTATAGTGTTTGTAAGGTGCTGCCATTGTGATTTGCTGGTGACACACCCACCAAAGGTAAACAACTACTTTGCTTCATTTGGATTCATTTGGAAACATCAGCACTTTCCCAATTAACACCATTCTAGTCACACGCACCACAAACGAGAGCATTTATAAGAATAAGGGCAAGCCTTGAGAAAAAAGATTCTTAATGGAACATTGGCAATTAAACTGAAGAGGTGACTGCATAGTGATTGATAAAACATTAACCTAGATCTGCAGTGTTTGTCATCGTGGGTAATGGTGTTTACGACGACGGCTGCCTGACCAAAACACCGGAATAACTTGCGGTGAGAAGAGGGAACTCGTAACATGAACCACAAACTAAAGAGACAGTTGACGCAAACACACCTCCACAAATAGCAAAATCATACAATACGGACCACCTACGCAACGGCTACGAGCAATAGGGTGCTCCCAAAACACAGAAGGTAAAAACACTCCCCAGAGTTTTTCCCATTTCACTTGCAATTTTATGAAATTTGTGAAAAAATTAGGTCAATATCTCCATTCACAGCCTTGCCACCAGGCTATTGAAACATGCAGTATGATAGTCGTTGATTTTGTATGGGCTCAGACACCATCATACAGTGGTTTTTGTTTCAGGTGAGTTAAAAGTTTATGTTTACTTTATTGTACACCAGTGCAGACCTCTAACTAGGTATAATGTAAAAAAATATCATAATAAGCACAGAGTTCAGTCTTAACACACATTTGACTTATCAATTCTCACTAAAAAGTGTGCGATTGAGAAATCTGGAATAGCATGTCATCTATTTGTGCAGTATGAACTGATATGAACTGAACTGATTTTATTTCACATTGACAACACAATTATAGCTCCAAAACATTAACGCAAACACATTATAAATCCGTATGACTGGAAATTTACAAAAACATGATCATTTGATTAAATTTTTTGGAGACAGTATCATTCAAGTTAAAGTATGATAATTAATATTAGTTATGATGTGCCAATGTGGGGGACCAGTGAACCCTGGTGATAATGCTGAGATGATATTGAGAGGGTGACATGATATAAGATGATTCATATAACTTATAAGATACCATTGAGCTCCAGGGTGGATTGGCAAACCTAGTTTAATCGTATCATGAAATGCAACAATGCACTGAACTTACAAATAGACTAAAATATTAAAAATAGCATTTTGGCTGAGTGCATGGAATTTTACAGGAAAGCTTATGGAAATTCTCACCATCCATTACTGTTTCCTAGTTGATCTTTATCATAGGTATGGAAAAAGCTCCTGGGAGCATACTTTTGAAAAAAAAAATTTTAAACCACCAATTTTAGAGCGCCCTAATGAGCAAATGCTATGATTCTTGTTTGTTTCTAACATACAGTTGTGACATTTGCCACTACAAATGTATTACCATTGATGAATGTCAGGTATTCTTGTCAGGCTACAATAATATTATTGGACCAAATCATATAATAGGGCTGGCCAGTTCTCATGTGACCTTGGACCCAGAAGTAATAGCAAAATCCCTGATGTCACAACATCCCAATTATTGATGATGTCATCTAGCATTGTGCATTGAAGATGTCATGTATTGTATTAGTACTTCCCAGTACAAGGTTACACGAGAACTGTCCAGCCCTATTTGGTACCAAACATGATGCGATTTGATGATCTAAATGTATCAGCATCACAGGTTAATATAATGAACACAACCCAGTTTTCTAATAAATGTTACTCATAACCAGTGGGTGGGTGGGTGCGTGGGTGAAACGGGCTTTATGTCCCATATTTGTGACCAGATAGGGCTGATCAGGACAGGCAGTATTCATATCCGGAAAGAACAACATATTGGAAAATACAACCGGTTTTTAATTAACAATTAACAGACCATAAATATACCCAAATTGGAAACAATGGAAGCCTAAACCACATGTTGCCATATGCAGTCATTATTGACCTTTTTAGTTCCTCTCAGTCATATCACTTAATTATAAGCACACCATACACCAGGATATCATGAACCTGTTCATAACAAAAAAAAACCCACACAATCGTGCCAACCCGGTACTTATCTTGTATCGATATCAACAATACTTCATTCCATGAAAATGACAATAGGATAAGAAGTAAAACCCATGGCAACCAGTGCACACAAATTAATTATTCAGTGTACTGTACTCTTGTATATTGCTGCTTTGAAGGTCTAGTTATAATCTGAACTACTGTGCACCAGTGATGCCACAAAAATCTTCTCATTTTACTGCACAACTGAGATATTTGTTGCACAAATCTGCACTACTATTCTGTATTGATCTTACCTAGCTTTAAACAAATGCCTCCACTAAAGTTACACCTTGGTCTACTGGTTTTCACCAACGGGCAAGTATGCACTTCGATCTCAACTATGCAGTGCACTGCTATGTATAGTTTACGCAGCATAACAATACACGAGTGGTCACACAAACTTACACCTCAGGGTTCTTTTAAATACAGCAAGAATATCACAAACTATGAAGTCGAGTCACTTTGGTAAGACTTTACACTAGAGTTGCAGTTGTAAGGCATCTCACATAACATGCAACTTCACCACTTCAGAGAGTGTTTTTCATGAAGTGACACCAAACCAGTGCACCATTGGGTCACTCATGGGCCACCAGTGACACAACATCACAGGAAAAATCCAAGATGAGATGAGACGTATCATATGTTAGTCTACAAACACACACATATACACTGACAGTGATAGGTAAGCGGCTTAAAACGGTGACCCACCTGGTGTTCCAGGGTTTCTTTCTGTCGCTGGAGAGCATGCAAGGAACGTAGATTCAGACGCAATTTGTTGTTCAGCCAAAGAAGTTGTTGGACGCGTTGACTTGGGTCCCTTGGGGTGATCAGTTGTTCATAATCCTCCTCTTCTTCCTTCTGAGGAAATAAAAAAACCTGTATGTAGATCTTGTTGACCAAGGTGACAGACATGACGCCAAGAGTTTCATGTATTTTTGTTGTTATATATGCTTGTCTATTTTTTGCTAATTCATTAAATATATGGAGCCCTCTCAAGATAGGTTTTCTGAACAAGCTGAGTTTTTGGATTCTAAACATAAAAGCTTACTTCCAGTTTGAATGTGTAACTCAAACCAACTCATAGGCGAATAAATATGAGTTGGCTGCTACGTTTGTCTGAAATATTATACGTATACACATGACAAGCAGTATTACAATTTTCAGTGTCTTATGTTGGCATAATTTTGTAATCAAATTTGAAATGGATTCGTGGCTTTCCAGAAAATTCTAGCAGGGGGAACAGTGTTGTTCATCCATCGTTTTCTATGAAGACCATGACAATTATGTGTTTGGGTGTGTCCTGAGCAGCCGAGGTGGCTGATCAGGCCTATGCTGGCACGAAATTTAATTCTCAGATTTGTGCTTTTCCAGGAAATACTGGTGGGGAAAAGTAGGTGAATACAAAACAACACACACATATTAAGTAAATACAAGTATATTAATTTCCTCTAAGCTTCCTTCGAAAAGGCCAACTTACTGCCCCATACTGTGCTCATAATGTGTGTTATACTTCAAAGAGCTATCCCTAATGGCCATTAAAATATAGCAAAAGACTCATAGGTGATAAATTTGACCTCCATCCACACTTACAGTAAGATTTATATGACCTCCATCAACACTTCAAATAAGCTTTGATGTTTATAATCCATAAAAATCAAAACAAAAGTCTATCTTAAAGGGTCTTTTATGTTATATATGTTCAGTAAAATATGAAACATTTGTGAATCATTGCGCAGAAGCAGTTGGTTTATCAATCCATAAGAATTAATGTGACCTTCAGGAATGCATCATAAACATCATGAGGTTAAAGGGCTTGGTTAAAAGAAATCACTTCAGTAAATCACAGGTCAATTGATGTGCGAAAACGGATGAGATGAATTTTAAGAAGCGAGGAACACACCTCCGCCCAAGTGATTATATCTTCCTCCAGTGGTGAGGTGCAGTTCATCATGAAGGCATCCATAACGTGCTCCTTGCACATGAGCCATCCTATCGCCAACAACAATTCTCTGCTTCCGAAGCTCATGTCTGTTGGCAGGACCATCAGTTCCCGAGAGACAAATCCTCGATCTTGCATCTCACGTTTCACAAACACGGATAATTCCTCTGCAAAGATAACCAGACAGCTGCATTGCAAGATACCATTGTCACAACTCTGATTGGAATGATACTATTAACTATTACCACAAGTCATCACATGCATGCTAGAATCATATGTCACTATTGCTTTCATGAATACACTTTATACAAGGCATCAATTGACATCAGTTAGCAAAGATACTATATCTTGTAGCATATATCTGTTTTTGAAACTAGTTGAAAGGTTAATTCGAACATGAGTTACATGACTTTGTATCATACGATTCATCCCCTGCTGGCATCAACGTACCACATAACTTATTTCATGTATTTTAGTCTGCATACATTCATTTATTGACCACATAACTGTATGCCATACAGTAATGTGATTAATAAAGGACTAATACTGTCTCACTACACTTCATTCTGCCTTAGATGATAACCATTTGTGAGCTCTAAATGACAGATACTTGTATCATAATTTGTCATTGTAAAAGGGCATCTTAATCTGAAGAAGCATTTACTAAGGATATGACAACAAAAAAAGACATCAAAGAGAAATATCCTATGATATCCATATACTATTTCACTAATAATATCTTGCTGAGAAATGCTAAAAAATCTAATCATACTTAAATTTCCATGCAGAATTTAAGACAATGTATAAAAAGCCCCTGACAAACAGCGATAGAATAGCGATTGTAAATTCCATCGTGGACAACTAATTATGATTTCTCGACAAGGAATAATTTTTCATTTTGCAGTGGTTTGCAAATGTTTCTTCCTGCATACAAAGCTGACAATTCCCATTAATTCTGATTTAAAGATATTCAAAGTTGAAAATAAAGCTTACCACAGCTGAGTTCTGTGACTGCTGTAATCGCTGTGTTGTCAATGCATTGGTATTGTGAATAATAAATCAGTTCGAACAGCAGTCTCCATAATGCTGGGGTCTGAAAACATACAAGAGACATTGCATTTAAATACATATTAATCTGACTTTTTTTTAAATCTTTTTTTTGTTTCGAAAGTTAATATAGCATGTATTGTTGTGTTCAGAAACTGGACACAGTGGACAGAAATATTTATTCACTTTCATATTAATGGGCTTGTGGACTCGCAAATCCAACGCCATGTAATGACACTTTTCCAGTTTCGAAAAAATTGCCTGTTGTGGATGCAGTTCTGTGTTGTATTTCATGGTGAGTTGTTGAATTTTTATAAATAATAAATATTCATAATCCAAATTATCTTACTCTCACTGAACTATATAGGGAAATGGTGACAATGACCTGAGATCTTTTAACAGTACTCACTGCATCTTAGCACTTTAATGGTCATTGAGTCAATGAAAACAGTACCTAATGCTTGGTACATGGGTGAGGCACCACTGGTCAGCCTGATAGCAAACCAATGAAATATTTTAAGGACCAGTCAGCTGCTCAGGTAATGGGGACAGGCTGTCAATGCTGCTCTCATTCAAATCATGGAAACTGCTCAGAGATGCTTAAATAAGGAACAGGAAATTGCATGGCAAATTGATCACGTCAATCAAGATGATCATTAAATCCAAGGCATCAGAATTGTAATATCAGTGAGAGAACAGATTTGAAATGCAATCACAGTTTTAATTAATCATAAAACAAAGATATAAGAAAATAAATACAGAAGGTAAGAAAGAATCATATTGCCAAAGACAAATTCAGATCATATATATTAATCTGCACAAATCTATTTTTAACCTTTACCACATTGTTTACGCTGTGTCTAAATTTGTCAGAATAAACCATCAGACTGATAATTGCAAAAATGTGTGAAAGGCAAGGTGTGCTTAAAATTTCTGAAATATCAGGCTGCAAATGAATTGTGCATCCCTGGCAGTGCAATATGAAGAATGAAGAAATCCCTGTTTATACCTATGATCTACCATGAATTCCAGTGTAATCGCTTTAAAGCAAATTCTACTTAAAATGCAATGCTACAAATGACCAACTTCACTTCCAGGTACTTTAAAAAAAATCATATAAGGCTATTGCATGATTCATGCCATGGAAAGAAACTGAGCACCAAGGCGTACAAACGGTGTGGTCAGAGTCGATATGTAGTAGTTTTTCTTTTCAAGCTGCACTAGGAATGTAGCAATGGACTCTTGCACAAACTCCGAGCACATTTCTACTCATCAGGACCATTTTAAACAAAACAATTCATGTTTCGATATTATGCCACTGCATGAATTTGCAACAGCTTCAGCAAATATCATGATTCAGACTTGATGAAGAAACCATTATGCAAACAAAACGAAGAAGGCTTTTAAATTCAATCTTTAAATAAACTTTTAAAACCATTGCAAACAGACTAAGTTTAACTGCCTACTTAAAAAATGCCTCATTATACAAGTCACATACCAGAGAGAAAATTAGTCCGACCTACCAAATGAATCACATTAAGCATCGAGATTCAACACAATATATGCCTCAGTCTGCAGTTTTCCAATTAATTAAAACCACTGAAGGCACAGAGAAAAAAAATATGTGGACATGTCATTAAGTTTGAATCTTCCGACCACCCTGGGTGGATATGAAAGAAATAAACATTCTCTCATGATTATATATATGATAAATATTTTCAATTCATGATTATTTTAAAGAGCTGCTATCATTAAGTGGTATACAACAGCTCCCCGGCCTAAATTTCTGCTCACTTGGGAGTATACAACCATTCACTTGTTTTATCAGTGCCTTATGGCTATGAAATTCATTCTGAAAAATACAGGCATTAGCTAACACAACTTTAATCATTGAAATATGCAGTGTATTAATAATAAGAAGGTCCCACACTCCATCAAGACCAGGGAACCCTCAGCTACCCAGAAGAGCTGTGATTGGCTAAAAAAAACATTTGCAGACCTTAGATGAGGCAAGTGCACTCTTTCTGTGCAAATCAGATCAGGTCAGCTGTTCTGGTGCCCCTGCTGAGTACTGATTGACTTTTCTATGTTCTTATTTTGACACTTATATACGGAGTTCTTTTTTTTTGCGTTCATGTTCCTCCCAATATTTTGTGTCCCTCCCGGTCTTATCGCATTCCCTCGCGATATTTTCACGCTAAACGTGTTCCCTCACGAAAATTATCATGAAGGAACCTGAAATTATCGCAACGGATCGCCAACCTTGCGACTGCACACAATCATCGCGAGAATTATGATTTTTTCTCTCAAGGTTACACAAAATTTTTGCGAAGGAATGGAGTCCTTTTGCGAGGGAACACGAAAAATCAAGAGGTAATGCGAAATATCATAAAGATCAATAATGAATGTTGAAATAGCAATTACTTGACCAAATTATTATTATGTGTAATAACATGTGAAAATGGGCAGAATCAATTACCCTGATGTCTATATATATATATATTATTTTATATATATAAATCTGACTTAACTCCCTAGCAATGCTTAGATAACAACTAGCACCAAAAAACTATAATCTTGTAATCTACCGATCCGAGCCTGCAAGTGGACATGTCTATACATCAATATTTTTGCGTTCACTGGTAGTGGTCTATTTGTAATAATTTCTTCAAAATATATAATCACAGGCGCTTGAACTTATCGAATTTCATAAAAAAGTTCCCATTGCATACATAATAGTAAAAAATACCTTCTCTAAAGACTTCAATGTCTTCATTTTATGAAAAAAATGTCCATCATATTATTAAGTTATGAATAAATAGAAGTTTTAACATTATTATATTTTACATTATATATTACAATATTAATGATCAAAGCCTAACTCCAAGGAACTGGCTTGCCGCATCGCAAGGATCATGTTTTTTTTTCTCAAGCCAAGGTAACACAAAAGCAGTCTGTTTGGGCTAATCAAACCCTGAACTTGCTGAAGTTTAACTTTAAGGTAGTGTATTAATAAGGTCACAACTGCACATACTTATTGTACTGCCGAGCTTATGTAATCATCTATAGCTATTATACTGGCTATGTCATCTCAATGAATGACATGTTGAAATGCAATTAGGACGTCTGAATGTCACGCTTGGATGATTTGAGTCCCCAGCAACGCACACGTTGCACTGCTGATTGCACTTACCGCTTCGTTTTTGTTGAATTTAGCCTGTCTGATGGTCTCCGCTTTAATCTTGCTGGCTCCGTTTTCCCTCAGAATCTTAGTCAACAGTTCTATGGCTTCCCTGAATTGAGCCATGCCGCGAAACGTGTATGAAATTAAAACTAATTTGACAACTCGCAAATTCAATGTTTACAATCTTCAAACATGGCGGTCGTGAGGGAGCAAGCGTTATTTTAGTAGAATTTAATTTCGTCAGCTACCTCGCAAAATTATCCCAAAACAAATTCTGTAGAAAAAGATTTTGAGTGTCTCTAATCAGCCGAAATGGTGATTTATTGATGAAATTTTAGCAAATATAAAATATATACATATACAGCCTAAGGGTAGATCCCTACAGCAGACCACATATTTTCTCGATATTCCCGAGATTTTGTGTTTTGGCGGCCATTACGATTTCTTGATCAGCCTGACCAGAGAACTTAGCTCGCCTGCCTAAGATCAATCATTCTAGTGAATGCCACTCTTACACTTACAGGTAATTCTTGCTCTGAAAGTACGTACTTGATAAAACTTTGAGCTGAGCATGTCAGCATTCTCGACCCAAAATCAAGACATATTGAAAAACAAAACAACACTGCACAGTGCACTGCAAGTTGAACTGCAGTGCAGCACATTGAAATGTTGACAAACACTTCAAAAGTGTTAATTGGCAGTGACAGTATTTCTATGGTCTGCAGGTCTAGCTGGAACGTGCTACCTAGTATTGGCAGACAGGTGAATTGCAATGTACAGGAAGCTTCGGAAGCATGACACTTCACCACTTGATGCATGATTTCATGTGGTACACCATGTTGTCAATGGCAGTCTACTTAGCCTTAAAAAAATTGTGTATTTTTTGGGGATGTGTAGAGAGGTATGAATACATGCTTAATAACTGAACTGAATATTCACATGTTATAATATTGGACATTCCTAATAACATACAAAGACCATACTAAATACCAATGCATATTTTTTGTCCAGCTAGTCCTTTGCTTTGCCAAACTCATATATTTCTAATGATAATACTGATCTAGGCAGCCAAAGTCAGTGCCTCTTTCTGAGGCTGATTTGGTGATGTCACAATTGCAGCTTTGATTGTGACAAACATTGGACCATTGTGACGTCACAATTGCAGACTCTAAGTCATGCAAGAAACACTGGTGGAAGAGGCTAATATTTTTCTAAGGAAAATGCATTGGAAACCTTCATTGTGTGGCTCAGAAAAGTGCCACCTCATCTGGAATATGGATAAACCTTCTGGTCAAAGGTTACTGATCACATCACTTATGGTAATAATGCTGCATATCAGGTCAGTTTAAAGTTATGTGTTCAAACCTCATTACACAATGAAATGAATCAGGGTTTTTTTTTTTGTAAGCAAACAATGTACATGTTATTTCGGCTACATGGTTTTTTTTGACAGCCCTTGCCTGGTCGTCGGACAACCAGGCTCTTGGGCTGTCAAAAAACCATGTCGTCGAAATAAAACACATTATTATCATTATTACCAATCTAACTCCGTCAGGTTACATATTTGCACCATGGATCCTGGCAATCCCCAACCAGACATTTCCATTGTCAAATTGATTTAATGTGTGAAAAATAAAAAATACCTGCTGCCCAATTCTGCTTAATATTGTACTAAAGTTCATGTTAGTCTTCAGATGTTTGCCAAAACCCAATTTCGATAAATTTACATAAAACCCAATAGGATTTTTTTTCTAGCCACAATTAAATCCATGCAAGCAATCAGCCCAGTCTTTCAGGACTGGTGACGTCACAACTACTAAACAGTGGTGATCACTATGATTAATTTACATGAATTATAGGTCGCGATGGGGCACGGTTCACACTATTTCCAAAAATTATCTTTTTTTATATGAACTCAATTTACGCTAAAATGATCATCGACCGTCATCGACAATAAAAAATAATTAATTTAACGGCCTCTTGGCCAATCAAACATCTAGAATATTCAAAATAGAGAAACGCAAAACGTCAGACAAGAGTTACAATGCCAGAAACGGAACCAACCACAATTCATAGTAGTGATGACATCACAAGTAGTCACCTATAAATAACTGGTCAACAATGAGCATAACAGACCAGCTAACTGGTCGGACAACGCAGATTGATTCACAGGAAAATTTTAACAACCACTTATTTGACACCATGGGAGATTGGATAATAATTGATAATTTGGAGGGAACCTTATGTCATCTTTTGATTTTGGTTATGATAACTTACGAAGCACAGTCACTGTTATGAGACTTTTTCCTAATTTTCAGATGTGTTGACAGAAACAGATAATTGGAAACATGTTTTCCTTGGATGATGACAGCTTTGATTTAAATGAGGAGGTAAACATTAAGAACTGCTAATACACCATTGAATATTTATTGGAATTAAATCACAAATATGGTTTAAATTTTGTAAAAAAGCTGTTACAACTGTATTAACTGATTATGTCCCATCAAGTTGTAAATACTTACTGTCTCCTTTTGCTTTAATGTCACATCTGTCTGTAATGTTATTACATTGATTATAATGATTAAATTTTGTTTGAACAGGACCTTTTGCAAGGTGCCATTACAGTGGAGAAGGATGCAGTTTTACCCAAGAGGACCACATTCTCATTACCTGCTCAGAACAACGAGGTGAACATTGCAGTTGTCAACAATAACTTGCTTGGTGCAAGGAACAATTTTGCACCACCAAAAAATGGAGAGAAACAGATTCAAGATTCTGGCGCTTTGTTCAGTATTGGTGGGGATGGAGATGACTCTGTGTTTGATCTTAGCCTCGACAGTCCGTTGAAGTGGAATGCTGGTGCTCCAAAGCAAAATGCACCTCAGGATACTAGTACACCTCTCATTGCAGATGCACATCCATTGCAGCCAGTGTTAACAAAGAGAAAAAGTTTTGGTGAGCCTCTGTCTCCTCAAGCACATTGTTCACGGACAATTGATAAAGAGCCGGATAGAGATGGATTTTTAGCAACACCAGAATCCATCCGGATTTCATTCAATAAGTCTGCTGGACAGAACGCTCGTCAAGTTGCATGTCAGAGACATGACTATCCAACTGCACAATCGTCTGAAATCTTTTCTCCAGAACCAGGAACCAGTGCTATGGCTAACACAAGACGCTCTAATTCTATGATTAAGAACCAGTCTAATATCTTTAATAGCTCTTTTACTGATCCTGAAGATTCTCCATCCTTTTCTACTCCGAAAAGTGTCTCTTCAAAACCGAGGAGGAAATTTCCAGGACCTGCAGGATTATTGCCAAAACTGGTAATTTGTTATCTTCGAATCTTTATGATAAATTACTGAGTCCATACTGGCAAATGACACATTTATTGTTTTTAAATGAGTATTTCATTTGTGTGTTTAACATCATATTACAATTTCAGAAACCAGGGGAGAACTTATCTGAGCTGACATCTGATGCTGCTATTCCTGAAGTTATAAGTAAAAAGGTAAGTTGTAAGTATTTACATCTATTCGCCTTCAATTTTGTATTTGTAAGTATGCTAAATTTTAACTTTTTTATATTTTATGGCAGCCTGTGACTGAAGATGATTTACCAAGCAGTCAATGTACAGAGGACCAATTCCAGGATGGTCTCTGGCAAAAAATGCTCAGGGAACTTGAACCAAATGCTAGAAAGTTGATGAAAAAATTCCCTATCAACTGTATTAATCGCAAAGTGAGTTATGTAGATAAGAATAATTCCGAAAATACAACTGAAGCAGTATTTAAACTGCAATGCATTTGTTAATAAACCTGCATACATTTTCTTTTACAGGCTGATAAGAAACAGTTGCCCAGTGGTAAAGTTCCTGTCCTTGGTGCAGTATTAGAAACCATTAGCTTCAAGAATTCTGATGCCAGTGTGTCTCTCAAAGATCCCTCAGGTTAGTTTTATAATAGATTTGAAACTCTTTATTTTGGGTTTTGTGGTATGTTGATTTCTATTTACTTTCAAAACCTGAAAAAAGGAACAGCTTTAATTAAGATCATCAAGTTTAATTTTAATCTACTTTAGATCTGTAGATCATTTTCTTGAATGTAAAAAATAGTGATAGTTCCCTTCGACAGGTAATTTCTGCATGTAGTTTAATTTCACAAGAAATCGTGACTAAAGAATTCCAAGTAAGGGAATCACTAGTCAACCTTCATCGAATGCAAATATGTTTATTCTTTCTAAAAATGTGCATTTAAGGTACACTATCTCTGGTGTCGAGAATTGTGTTGTTTGTCTTTAGTTTTCATCTGGTTGGTGTTGAACTCATTTGATATTTTCAGGTCGAATTCGGGGAACTGTCCATCGTGACGTAGTGAAGGAACATGGAAACATTTTACAGCCTGGTTCAGTGCTTGTGTTGAGACAGGTAAGTTCAGGTGTTGATATGTGGTGGTATATTTATTTTATTTTTGTGGGTTTTCTTTGTCATGTAAATTATAAGCTCAGATAAGTCACAAGTGAAGGTCAAATAAGTCACAAGTAATTTTAAGCTCAGATATGTCACAAGTGTAGTTTGCAGGAGTATTTGGAGCAGTTCAATTTCAGAAAACACTTTCCTTGAATCTGTGTAATTGGTTAATGTGATAGTTGATGAATAGAAAATTGTTTGAAATCAAGTATGGAGTACTCATTGAACTTTTTGAACACATTCTTATCCTCAATGATTCCTCATATGAGTAAAACAGATGCATTGAGAATACGTTTAATATGGGTCTTAAATTTCAGATTGGAGTTTTCAACCCTTTGAGTAGAAACCACTACTTGAATATAACCCCAAGCAATGTCGTTCGTATCTACAGCAACAATATCGAAGGAGGCTCTAGGTTTGTCACAATAAACGATTTCTTGCCAGAGGACTTCAATGTTACGGAAAATAAACCAGCTAGTAGTCCAGGACTCAGTGGATCACCTTTGGCATCTCCGTCACTACCGTGGAATACTGTAGGTCATGGTGGAACCCACGGGACACCTCGTCCCAGTAACTTTGCCAGTGGTTCTCTCGTTAGACCGACTCAACCTACTAGGTTCGTTCGGACTCCACAACTTGGTGCTGTTAACCCTTCTACGCCAAGGAGCAGTTTTGTTAGACATACTTACGGAACACCGTCAGTGGCTCCACCTGCTGTTGGTGCATCTCAAGTTCAAAGGAGCCCAAGTGTGACCTTGAACTCAGGTGGTATGAGTAATTCTACTGTTGCTGCATCAAATTCTCAGATAATTCCTGCAAGCAATGCTATGAGGTCACCAGAGCCTGTTCCTAATGCTGGTAACCGACCACAAACTTCTCAAAATAATACTATTCATGCTCCTAGACTCAGAACACCAAACATGCCTGCAGTAAATGTCAGAACTCCGACTCAATCTGTCAACTCAGTAATTGCAGATTGCCTAACTGTATCGAGTAATCACGGATTACGAACACCTCAAATGGCTCACACAGGTGGAAACATCCATTCCCAAAATTGTGTGGTTTTCGCACCATCAACTCCAGTTTTACAGGCACAGGTTGCCAGTATTTCCAATATAAACTCTTCGTCCACAAATTTCACCTCTGCAAATACTAGAAACCAGCCATTGGCGAACACTTCTGCAAATTTAAATGTTAATTCTGCTACAAGTACTTTCAAAACTCCCAGAAATCCTAACACACCAAAATTCATACCACCATTTAACGCTATTGGCGGTAATTCGCAACCTGTCTCAAACCTCAACAGGGCACTATTTGGTAATACTGCCCAATCACCAATTACTTGTGCAAATGCTAATCAATCACAAACTGAAGGAAAGACAACATGTACTGTGCAAAATCAGCTGATTGCAAAACCTCAAACACCTGGAAAGTTTACTTTCAAGAGAAAAGCTGTCAGTGCTCCTTTATGTGATACTGCAAAGAAACAACAGGTGTCAGCACCATCCACTGGACATTCTACTAACTGTAGCAACCTACAGAATATTGGTGAGTTATGATTTATCAACACTTCTTGTGATGTTACCTGCTACCGAGCTGCACATTTTGGTTGCAGTAAAGTTCTGTATTATTTTTGGTAAAATGTCTCTGATTAAATTGTTATTGCAAAGGATATTGTCCTTTCAATAGTGACATAAACCAAGATTGTTCTCAACATGAAAAGTAGGAGACAATTGCTCTTTGTTAAAAAATGTAGTCCTTGTAATGGTGCTAAAATTTCACAAGAATTTCTTTAACTTTAATAGAATATCATGCAAAGTACCTTATTTTCTTCCAGACCCACACGATTTGCTGGCTGGTCTCGAGAATGAATTGCTGGACGATGACTTCTAGAAGTTCAAAACTTTGTTTCGGCAATGTAGGTTTGGTGCTCATAACTGTCTGTTTACTACGACATTGTTTCATTATTATTTGGCATATTACATTGAAATAGTTAGCTTGGTTCCAAGCATATTTGTTGAAAACCTCATGTAGTTTCTTAGATACCTGGAAAATATAATGGATGTATACTTACAAATGTTGACGATTTGTATGTTCAAAATTGATATGAAATTCTTAACACTATTTGCATGTGCAATTGTGTATATCATTGTTTGAAAGAGCGACCCCTTGATTGGGATTCATTTTGTAATTGGTGTCACTGCACATATTGCTAATAAATGATAGCAGTCTAAACTGCTTGTTTATGATAAAGTTCATGTTGGTATGAAATCATTCAAAAGATTGAAAAACGGGTAATTCAGCGCGTCTTCAGCAGGGACAAAGAAGCCAAGCAGCTTGGGTTCCCTGTTGTCCTCCAATACAGGTGGAAAGTGTTTATCCCACTAGATGTCGATGTCCATCCAAACATTGTAATTTGTCTGGAACTTTCTTGTATGGCTGGTGTGGATAGCCAGTGGTACAATGCTACTACAATGTTATGTGTTGGTGTCGTGCATGGTCTAGTGGATAAGGCATCAGAACTGTACATGTATGCAAAGTCATAGGTTCAAAACCAGCCAAGACATGGAAGAACTGGGGAGGTCTTAAACCACTGCTGAAAACTCCATCCAGGTGCAAATGGGGGGTACCTGTATAGGCAGTGATGGCAATATTAGAATGCTTCACCCATAATGGCTGCATCCTTTGTGAATCCTGCCCAGGGAGTTGAGAAAGACTTTAACAGGCCTGCCAAGCGTGTCAATTGGTATGTCAGCACAGCTCGTTATCGGGGTTTGAAACAAAAACTGATTTACATTTATGATAAGCCAACATTGTGATAATTTATTTTTATTTTTTTGTAATGGCTTTTTCATTACAAATTCTTGGTTGTTCTACCCACGAGCACTTGTTATTTTTATGTCCAGGGTGTCTTCATATATTGTATAATTATATCTATTAAGCTGGTAACCAATATAAATTCAAGTGCTTGTGGTTCTACCTGCTTCGTACAATTAGCCTCTGTGGGCTTGATGCAACAATTTTTTGTTTATATATTATTTTACTCTATGTTCGAAAAATGAAAACAGAACTAGCAAGTTCCACAAAAGACAAATTTTATTCCATTACCTTTCCATCGTTTTGGTTGGCTCTCAAGGCTAGCAAATGGTACAAATCAAAGCTACACTTGGTATAAATTCATCCGGAATGCATAAGTAAAAGTGGAGCTACTAACACCTTAGCCGGTAAAAGCAAATGTTCATATTTACAAGCAAATTACACTTTACACTAAGATATCCTTATCTTGTGCCAGGCTAATGAAGATATGTCCAAAATCTTTCCCTTGGTCTATGCAATATATGTGGCAACAAGTTTTTGAGTATGTACAGTAGTCGAAAACAATTTCACATTAAGATGTTTATATCTTAGACGGTACAAATTTTACAACACTTGTGATTTTACAAGACAACACAAATGTTTGGTGCTAGGATATGAAGGAGGAAGTGATGAATATATTTTAAAGTAGGCCTTATCACAATGGTATATTAGTTATAAAGGGTCCATCACATGGTTATAAAATCTCTTTACAAGCATCGTTCGCAAGTGTGGCATGGTGTTCACTTAAGAGTGGCACATCAAGATTTAGACAAGCTATGACTTAGTTTAAACAGTCGAACAATTGTATCTCTAAGGTAAGAAGACAGCTGCAATTAAGCATTTAAGTGTCTGTATCACTTTAGTGCTTCTTTAGGGAGAATTTCTTGTGATTCTTCAGGTGTGTGCGCTTCATTCTGTGTTTTGCAGCATTTCTTAAATTAGCCTTGTGCAGGTCGAGAGCGATGTCTCTTCGAAGACGACCCAACTTTGCGACATCGGCCTCAAGTCTGTTGTAAGGATGAGGCAGATGAACCTTTTCTTGAGTGCGCTTCACTCGATGCTTTCCCAGTTTGCCTCCAAGCTTGTTTCTTTTGCTGACCAAGTGGACATTTCGGAGAGCGTGTTGTGCCAGCAAGTCAGATCGGTGGTGGTTGTGAAGGACATTCTTCTTCAAGCGTGGTGCAATGTGGTGTTTGCTGTTGCCACTTCGTTTCTCATGCTTTTCCCAGCGATGGTTCATGTTAGTCTTCTTTTCTCGCTTCAAGACTTTTGGTGTCTTGCGATGGTCTGCAAGGGAGCGGCTTTTCTGTTCTTTCACTTCTTTCTTTTCTTCGGCCACTGCTGGCGATGCCTCTGCTTCTCGTTTGCTTCTTTTCATTCTGATAAGTTCTGGTTCTGGATCTGTTCTCTTGTACCTCTGTAGCTCATCCTCTGAATCTCTTTTCTGCCTCTTGTACCTCTTGAGTTCATCTTCGGCATCTCTCTTTTCTCTCTTATACCGATGCAGCTCTTCCTCTGCATCCCTTTTTTGCCTCTTGAATCTGTGTAATTCCTCTTCTACATCTCTTTTCTGCCTCTTGTATCTCATAAGCTCATCTTCATCTCGTTTCACTCTGACCAGACTCGGTTCCTCTGCACTTCTTCGATGGCGTTTGATCCGCACGAGGTTTGTCTCATCTGGCTGGTGGAACTGAAGATCGTATGGTTCTTCATAGTTTCTCTTCATTCGCACCACCTGGAAAAAAAGTACAAATTGATCAGTTGGATGTTTTAGACTGACTTTTCTTTCAAATGAAAATGAACAGCCCTTTTAACTTTGTAAGCCCACCGTAAGTTAATTGCCAAAGCCCAACAAGTTAAATGGGCCATTCTCTCTACCAGTGGGTTCTGGGTTTTGATGGAACTGGCATGTGTTTTCCAGAAACTAAAGTTTGAAAAGGTTCTGCCACGAAAACCTGTGAATTTCATCTGAGATTGAAACCGTGATTATCTTCAATGCCATTTGCCATATAACTATTTTTATAAGTCTGAATGCTGGAAATAAATTTATATTGATATTCACAGTAGTTATGAAAATGAACATTTGATATACAAGTCTGCATCTGATACACCCAGTATTCAATGTTGCTTTACTACATAAGTTCCTGATAATCATGCATTAGCCAACGGATTTTATTTTAGTTTCTGTGCAGTAACGCCTCGAAGAATATGGCATAAATTGCCTGATCTGTTGCCAAAAATGTATGCATTAGAAGGATGTCATTGAAAAATGGGCTTTCTCGTAAAAGGGAGGTTTGGCTTCCAGATGATCCACAGAAAAAAATACTTTTGGAATGAATTACTATATATATATTATAGAATTGCCATTTGTATGTACATCAGGGTTGTCTTGAACGTTTCATGCCACTGTGTTAAGATATGAGTGAATTGACGATATACTCGACACTCTGGCTAATTATGACTGGGCAAATTTTAACTTTGGTGTGATAGTGGGGGCCTAGCTCAATGGTAGCGCGATGGGCTTCCAACCACTGGGTCCTGGGTTCAATTCCTGGTCGAGCCTATGTTGGATGGCTGTTTCATCCTTCGTCTCATTGCCATGGTCTCCACCTGTCCTAATTAGCCCATCAGGTGCAGAAATACAGGACATAAAGCCCTAATCCACCACCACCAACTTTGGTGTGATAAGTTGCTAGGCAGCTGCACAGACATCACATAACAATGTATGGATGCCTGGATTCCCAGGTTCTATTAGCTCAGTGTGAAATTTCTGAAGGCAGTATTACGCTAAATATTTTGCCTTTGGTTATCACACTAGATCATTGACATGATGAACAGGCTTTATTACCTATACATGTAGGTTAAGTTAAGAAGGAAAACAACGAATATTTTTTTGTTTTGACAGACTTGGAGATGTGAAAAAAAAAAAATTGGATTTGTGATAAGTTTGACAAGAATGAAGTATAATGTGCACTTTTAAATTTTAATTGTTTAAGTTAAATTACACTCAGGGCATTCATACCTCAGTAAGCAGCTCATACACACTCATGAAAAACAGAGTGATACAGTCCACGTACATATTGCTTTAGTGGGCTGGGTACTGTAAAGGTCTAAAACAACTGACAAATAGGCATAGTTATATAACCCTGCCAAACCATGCTATGCCATGCCACAGTATGCCTTACCAAATCACGGGAAGACAAATCATGGTTAGCTGAAACTCCTGAACTGGGTCCACCATTAAAATTCTACCGGTGTGTTTGGCAGGGAGTGGCCTTAAATGGGAATGGTGGCATCAAAGGTTTCTGTTTTATTATTTTCGATCGAGGGAGCATAAAATTGTTTTGGTGCTGCAGCAAAAGCTCATGAAGTGGCCGAGTGTATGTCTAAATAACTTCAGCATCATTCTGGTTGACAGGGTAGGCAATATATAGGAGGGCATATGAAGTCATTTGGGGGCCTCCTCAGCTTCCTCTAAGCTCTATATGACTCCTAGCCAGGATAGTAGTGGCCAGAGTATTGCTCCCTGACATAAAACCCTTGCCAATCACATTTGGAAACTGACAAGCACTCTCCTTTTCCTTGCTTCTTTTCCTCTGCTAATGCCTGGAAATACCAGCCAAGGTTGTCCTTCAAGATTCACAGAAGCTATAGCAAGGTTGCCAGTGGTTGGTTGGATGGAGTGATATAGACAAGAATTCAATAAATTCTTTCTTTACACTATAGCCAGGCAAAGAGGCATATTCCTGCGATTTCTTATCAGGTCATTTGGCTGGAAAAATACATTCAAGGAATCCTAAAGTCCCCTTCATTGAATGTGTGTGTTCTCTCCTGGTTCAATGGGTTTGAATACCTAACTGAACTTATATGCTGAGACGATACCCTCTATATAATGGTATTCATGGTGAGGTGGTGACAAGTTCTCCAATTAATATGCCTGCTGAAGGTAGACTTTCATATTCGCTATTTAAATGCAGACTTTGTGCCAGTTTAATGTGGATATTTGACAATCTTGCCTTCATTGATTTTGTCGACTTCTTGAGAATCAGCTACAATATTGACAAAAACCAATAGTGCAGGAAATGAAATCTGACTCTTTTTTTTATAACTAAATGCTCTATGAAGCATATACAAGTCCTATGCTTCTGCACAAACTGATTTATGATATTCAGGAGCAAGCGCAAGTTCTTGGAAATCGATTGTGATTTACCAGGGTGTGTGCTATCAGTTCATCTGGCCTTTTTGTCATCTGTTGGCAAATGGTAAATCAATATTTGGCAAGGAAGAGCAGACACTGCTATTAAGCTGTTATTTTTGCCTTGTAATAACTTTGCCTTTCCTCTCCAGGCCACTTAATGCTGACACTCAATCAGAAGGTGACCTCAAGGTTGTCCCCCCAACTATTAAGCCTTATAAGGAGGAAAGCCTACTACTGTGATGTGTAGCAGCAGACATATCCAGCTTGATTTTTAACAGCCTAGAGTAAGTCTAGCACAGATATGGTGTGAGGGAAATAAGGTTGAACCTACACATTTTTTTACCAAATGATAGATAGATAGATGGATAGATAGATAGATGTGGAAAGTTCGGCCCTCACGAGGGTTGTACTCTTGAGCCATGTCCAGCAGTGTTAGTTAATTATATTATACTTAACTATATGTTAACCGGTAAGTGTATTCATTTCTGTGCTCAGAGTGCTCTATAGCATACCCTGGGGTGTGCAATGTGCATTGAATAGGGCCTTGTGTTGGCCACTTGGGTTCGAGGTCTTCACCAACACCCTTGCTATGCCATCGTCTATGAGAGTCACTGTTCATTCAAATGACGTTAAATTATCTACATTGCAGCCTTGTTATTGAAGTTGATGTTGGTAAATGTATATGGTGCTGCATGTACTTTTAGAGCCAGTTCTGGTTAGTGGCAGGTAGCATTGTATAGAAGAAGATGTCTAGCTTTGTCTAGGTTTAATTTGACAAGCCGTTTTAATGTAACTAACGGTTTTAATGAAGATGCAGCAGCCTTGATTTTTTCTGTATATTCTTCTCAGTATATATGCAAGAGTTGATGGACAATAATACAAGGCCCAATTCTACGGCACTCTAACACTGCAAGAAAGCAGTGGAAGGCCATGATTAATTGCGCCATCTGGAGGTAATGAATGCAGCTTAGTGGTGTAGACTAACCTTGGACAGCCTGCTATCATGACAGGCCCAGACTGAAGCCATGACTCAGACTGCTGGCCAATGATTCACTGCACATCAAGGATGAGAGGGTCACAATTGTTACAAATTTCTGTTGGTTAGGTACTTCATTTAGGTCACCATTTGGTTGTCTTGGTAAATGTGGAGATCATGATGAAATAGGCTGCTTGTTGGTCTAGTGGTTATGTTGAAACACTAACCAGCTCCTCTGGGTTCGATCCCTGTTCCATGAGGCTGTCCTCATGAGCTACATCTCAGTTGGATGTCTGAGGTTAGACTCTAGTCACTCCAAAATTTATCTCATCATTACCTCTGACAGCTGGTTATATATGCTGACTTAGTTTGAGACATACATAGAAACAAACATAATTCTTCCTAATCTGATAATCATATACATAAATTGTCCTTTCCTCACTTGAATAAACTACACTAAAATGATTACAAACTACAAATTAAATCTGAAGAGAGTTATCTGTGAAATATGGCATGTCTTTGTGATAGATATCAGTGTGGTCCATGTTATATTATGAGCACCATGGTGTTACCCTATCACTGTATGCAGACTCATTCCATGGTCAGACAATAACACCACCTCCATGTATAGTGTGTACTTCTTTCAGCCAACATTCTGGAAGCCCCTATAGAGTGAAAGAAGAATCGATAGTGGTCTGTGGCGATGTACGTTGGAGAAGAGATTTACGGGGAAAGAGTCTCCTTGGATACACAGTCCATTGCTGCTGCTGCAGCTGCTGCTGCGGCTGCTGCTTCTGCTGCTGGAAGCAATTTGTAAGATGCTTCACTTTGGATCCACTTCAAATTCAACACATCGTTTTCTGTATGCTACAGTTAGTTTCATTAAAAACGGCCTGTCAAATTCAACCTAGACAAAGCTGGACTAATAAATGGAACTGTCTGGATATAACTAGCCAGATCATATAGTACATATTAATGAAATATTGGATATATTTCTTACGTTTGCCAAGGTTTATATTCTTCAGTGTTGGTATGTGTAAGCCAACTATTAGCTAGAAGTAGACAGAAGCAGCTGGCTGTTGCCAGTTATAGAGACAGCTATCTAGAGTCAACCATATTTTATGAAACTAACTGTATGTCATACATTGTGAAGATGTAAATTGTGAGATGCTGTATTTGTGTTGCAAGATGTAAAATGGTGTGCTGCTTGATGTTACAGCATAACAAAGACAATGCAGTGACAACATCTTGACTTATGGATGCCTAAAATATTTTTATTGTCCCCTTGAGAAATCTGCTGTGTATTTGTGGGGGCGTTTGTGAATATCTTATGACTACAATTTGTCCTGTTCCAAAATGACATTCTCCAGATTACATTTTTCCTCAACTTATAAGGTTGTGGAAACAACTTGCTCCTTACTTTCCATCAATAAAGATTTTCAATTATCATTGTCTCCTGAATTAATAATTTTGTCAAAGCTCTTGAAAATGTCCATGGAGTTAGCTGTTTTTTTAACTGATATGTGTTTGTGCAAACCCATTTCATAAGTAGAAATAGATCTCATGTCCTCTATACAGTTAATGGCCCTTGCAACATATTCTGGATGTTTGGGTTGACAAAATCTTTTGTCAATTCTCTTGAATAGCAGACCCTCAACCAATGAGAGTCCTGGATTCACATGACCATTTGATGACATCATCTGGATTTTAGCTTCCAAGTCAATAAATTTGACTGTCAAATTTATTTTTTAAATCATCAGACGAATGTTGAAACCTACACATTAAATTTTATTGATGTTTTATATGTATGGTTGAGTACTAGTTCAATTGTTTAGACAGGTGATTTTGTGATGGGCAAACATTTCAGCTAATGGCAATAATATTTGACAAAGCTTTCAAATGTTTTGAGCATCAATATTGCAATAATTGTTTTGCCTCTTCTGTTGGCTTAATGCACCTGCCTTTTCAATAACAACTGATGTTTTATTTTACCTCTTTCCTGCATGATATATGTGGATTTGATTCTGACATGATAAATGGCACATAATGCTTTGTTTCATTATATGCTATGCTAATAAGAGGATAAAGTTAAGGAAAGGGGTGGCCTAGTATTTAATTTTGATCTTTACACTTGCAAATATGGACAGGAGAATGGCAATATTAAGGCCACCCTTGATGTAGGATCCAGTTAGTTCCATTAAAAACGGCCCGTGCAATTGAGGCTAGCCGAAGCTGTCATTGCTGGCTACTCAAAACCGGATGTAAAAGTACATATATTTATATATTAGTTTAATTTCTTACATTTACTGGGGTTTATATTTATCTGGTGATAGATGTAAGCCGATTATTAGCTATATAAGTGGACAGAAGCAGTTGGCTTCAGCATGTTTAGATCACTGTCAGGTATAGGTTGTTACAGCCATCTACAGTCAACCGTTTTTTATGAAACTAACTGTACTAGTATAAGTGCTTATGTGACTTTTATTATAATATGTTTTATTCCAAAGTTTAATGGTGAAAATGTGGGGTTTTAATGCAATTACTAATAAGTGAACTAAGTATCAGAAATACTTCTACTTATTGATTCACACTTTTCAGTAAGTAAATTCATACAGGTACCACTTGGCACCAGTGCAGCTTTTGTTGCCTGTTTATCTCTCGAAGCATCTATATGTACTCGCCTAACAATCAATTACCTCCCATAAAACATTTATATGCTGCAATATGTATAGATTCCTGTTGTGCAATATATAGACCTATGCAATTATTATGCTTGATGAGCTCTTTTGTGCTATGTGTTTTATCTTTGGAGCAAAAACATTCACAAACTCTTGTTTCAAAGGGTAATAACAGGTGACATGTGTAAATCTCATACTGAACTAACTATACCTGGTTTCCACGCAACAGCACAATACAAACATTGCTTTTGTTTACATACTTGTGCTGATGCTACATCAGCATCCAATAATCTTTTCTTGGATGTTATGATGTTTGTAGGATGTTTCATTGCGAAAACACTGTTACCAACCCTTAACTACTGACTGTTGCTAGACCTGGGCTAAGCTATTCTGGTTTTCTAAACCAGTACAAGATCTGTCTGGTTAGTTCAATGACGTTTTAAGATAGGCAGAAAAAACTTTATTCACAGAAAACTCTATTTCATAAGTCATGTTTCAATGTTGGTTTCACTGCAAATTGTATCATTATTTACTTTTTGCTACGCTTTAAATCTCATTCATTTTCACTGGACAGTTATCCTTTCTCAAAATCTTGAGAATGGGTGGGTAATTGGCACTCCCAGTACTTGCATGTCATACTGTCCAGTTCAGATGTGTCTGGAATCTGTAGGACTTGTACTAAAACAAGTGTGTGTTTAATTTTCTCATTTTGATTCCTTACAATACATATTGGTTGATTCACCCTTAGATGATTTTAATAGTGTGATTTTTATTCTAAGTTACAGTGCAGTAGACCCAACTTTAAGACAAACAATTAAGATGACCTTACAACTCAAACTACTAAATGTTAGTGCCAAATGCCGTTTTATAGTTCCATTTTAGCTCACATCTCTATTATGGCAAGTAAATATCAGCACTAAACATATATTCTCTTCATAACAACATTTCACTCTATATGGAATTTGAAATAAAGAAATTAATTTACATGATTCATATCTGTCACTCGTAAAATTTCCTCAATCATGCAGATATGATTTACCCTCATGATGGCTTATATTATACACATAATTACATGGCAATGGCCCATATAGTCCCATGACACCATAGCACAATTCAAATGCTAGGAATTCCTGAATATCATGGCTGCCTCTATTCAAATTGACTCATGCAGATAATTCTCTGTATAGTCATGTATCCTGGTTAGAGTTTATAAATATAATTTTCTTGTCAAATTTGATCACTTCCCTGTCAGTTATGTTACTCTTTTTGTGCGTTATTGTCCTGTTAAAAATACATGTATTTAATGATATAAAATTGTGTTTATGTTGCATTATGATATGGTATAGCCAGTAGTGTGAAACACAAGAATTAAATTGTCATTAAACCATGGAAATGTAGCCTTCAGTTGCTTCAGAAAATGATTGTTTTAGCTGACAAATTTGTGAACAAATTAACATTGTAATACATCCTATAATAGATTATTCCTTGTTTCACCCTTGCTGTGACATTGCAGAAAGTCAATACAACAGTCAAGCAGGGATGCTATGGATACCCTCATCAACTGATGCGGGCCCAGCATCATTTTGAACCAACCTTGTTCTCTGATGCTGCTGCTGATGATGCGAACTGGAAAGATGCTAGAGCTACTAGCACCAGTGCTAGTAATTCTCTCATGGTTTTGATGCTAGGTGTCAACCTAGGAGAATTGTTAAACCAACATTCAGCTTCTCATCAAATGATGTATCCTGCGTCCTTTGCTGCTGTTGCTGCTGCTGCTGCTTGTTCTCTGATGATGAAATTGATGCAGACTACGCATGCGTCAGTGTTTATAATATGCATGTGAGCACTGGGCACCGTCACAACATTCTAGGCACATCCAGGCTAAAACTACATGCGCAATATGCTGTTGTCTGATGATTGTGCTGTTTTTGTTGTTGCTCAAGATATTATTTGTTTTAATGAATCCCACTGATTTACCAGTAGCTCTGTATATATATATTTTTCAATGTGGAAATGTCACATCTTGTTTTTATCTTATATCTTATATTATCTTATCTCATATTATCTTATCTCATCTTAATCTTATCTTATCTTGTCTTATGTTATCTTGTTTTATCGTGTCTCATGTTATCTTGGCTTATCTTGTCTTATCTTTTCTCATCTTGTCTCATCTTGTCTTATCGTGTCTTATCTTGTCTCATCTTGTCTTATCTTGTCTCATCTTGTCTTATCTTGTCTCATCTTGTCTTATCTTGTCTTATCTTGTCTTATCTTGTCTTGTCTTATCTTGTCTCATCTTGTCTTATCTTGTCTTATCTGTTCTCATCTTGTCTCATCTTGTCTTATCTTGTCTCATCTTGTCTTATCTTGTCTTATCTTTTCTCAACTTGTCTTATCTTGTCTTATCTTGACTGTCCCATAAAAAGTGCACCATGTGATCCAAGAAGTCCCATTGGCTGACGGACTACAATGGGAGTCTTGGATTCAAGAATGACGTCTTCTTTAGTTCAGTTTCCAAATCGGGGAGTTCTGCTGTAATAAGAGCAACCTCATGTGGTCTTGGTAATTTACAAGAGTCCAAAATTAGTGGTCTTAATTGGGAGGTGGTCTTCATAGTGTTGTGTTCGTAAGGCATGCTTTCACTGTACACAAAAACAGAAAAGCGTTCACTTTCCGTTAGTTTAGAAATACTTTATTACTTTTACACTGTTTTGAACAAACGCTAGAGTTATATCAAGTAAAATACACCAATATTCTAACATCCCTACCGAAAAAAAAAATTCAATATACCTTTTACCTATTAAAGGCAATTTCATAGACTTGGAAACTAATCTCTGCTTGGAAACTAAACGCCAGAGGACGTCGTGTGAGTCTGGGACTCTAATTGGCCGAGGGACTGCTTTAAGCAATGGATTCACATGACATCCTCTAGAGTCTAGCTTCCAAATCTATGAGACCGGTTTCCAACCTGGAAACTCCCAGTCAATGAAACTGGCTGTAATTTCAACAAAATTTTAACTAAAAAAGACCAGGAAGCCTACTGTAGCGCATAATTTACAATAAAGAAAGGCACAGCTGTACAATAGTTAGTGTAATTTGCAGGTAGAATAAGTTAACAGCACAAAATATCACAGCAAATGATACCACTTTTAACCCATAAATCTTGGCATAAACTGTACATATGAGCCAATTCTATAATTCCTAGGTTTTTCTCATTTGAGATCACGTTGGAGTCACCTGACCAGGTTGGTCATGTGATTGAGTAGTAACACCGGAAGTGGACCGATCTTCAACTTCCTGTGGAAAAAGCAATAATAGTGAGATTTAGGAAATAACCCAAGTGGTGCAGCAACTTAAATTTCAATTGACAAAACCTGAAATATTTAATAATATTGCCTCAACAATCATACCTCCTCCCATTTTATGTGCACCCAGGACTGTGGGTTTATTGATTATATATATATATATTTTTTTTATTTTTTTATTCTGTATAAACATTCCAAAACTTATTGTGTAAACATGCCCACGAAATAAACTTAATTTAATACAATTTCTGTATTATTGTTTGTCTCAGTGTACATCTGTATGATGGGTGGGAAATGTGTAATCTCTGCTTAAATGTCCCTACATTTCTTTCTGTCCATCTTCCCCATGTCTGTCTGTCTCTCTGTCTGTCTCAGTCTTGACTACAACGTACCTGATCACACTCAGCATCACTATCGTCACTGTCTGGACCGGAACCGGAAGCTGAGTTGCATTTGCTATGCCCCCTGTCGGCAGCTCTGGGTTCAACTGAAGTACATTACGTAATGGATCACATAATGGCTTGTTCCAGACAACTCTAAGTTGTGTGACACTTAAAACTTCGATTATGCAATTTGCTTTGGTAGAGTCAAAAAGATCTAACTTTTATTTTAATTTTATGAAAATTTAGCATTTTGTGAAAACTAAACCCACCTGACGTAATTCGTGCTCTTTTGCTGCAGTGTTCCTCCTCTTCAAAACTTGGACCTGAGAAATTAAGAGAGAGACAAATGAATATATTTCCAAAAAGGGAGTCTTAATTGCGCTCAACAAGGATGAATAGGAGATATTAAGTTACAACTATTTTTTTTTGTGTTTGTTTCAATTGACCTATATTTATTTTCATATAAAAAACCATCGACTCTAGACCTCTATACCTGACTGTGGTCTAAACATGCTAAAGCCAGCTGCTTCTGTCCACTTCTATGGCTGATAGTCAACTTACATTTATCACCAGAAAAGTGTAGACACTGGTAAATGTCAGAAATCGAATATATTTTAAATATGTATTTTAGATCCAATTTTGAGTAGCCAGCTTTGACAATACCTTGGCAATATTGGCCGCCATTTTGAGGCGCAGGGCATTGGCACTTCCGGCGACGTTCACGCACCAAGCGGTCTTTGAAGAACTCGCACTCTCCCCAAGTGGCCCACTGGCACCAGACACCTGTTTCTATGGCAACAATTTGTAAACATGAGTAAATGACATCTACATATTCATAAGCCATAGATTTTAGGTGAACATTGTAATGATAAAACACAATCATGTGCTTTTAGTTTCAGCCATTATGGGCTTAAAAATGTATACACATTTGTGGTGAATGGTTGCCCAGGTAGTTAATTACACTTTTGTTAAATAGGATACAATTTCCCTGACAAAAGCACCTATTACAATAAACAGTGCAGTGCTGAGTGCTATATAAATATTTTAAAATAAATTGCATGATATTTGCTTTGATTCTCAATTTAAGATTAATTGGGAGAAAAACTACTAGAGGGTCCTGCCACCACAGCACACGTGACTGAATAAATGACGTCGTCAAAAAATATCTGCTTTAATGCTAATGACAAATAAGCCTTGTTTGCTGCGAAAAAATGGGGGGGGGGCATCTTCAATTTCCAATAATATACATTGCAACAAAAAGTGTGAAAAGTTGCCGTAAGTAGGGGACACGTAGCCTGTCCCCCTGCCCCCCTCCTCCTAAGACCCACTGTTGCAGTGACCTCTGGTGGTAATATTTATTCACCATTCTCATAGCATTCTAAATGATCCAAAAGATACAACTTTTCAAGCCCTTTGTACCTGGACAGTCTTCGCTGTAGCTGTAGCATGGAGAACTTTCAAATCTTGCGCCATCACAGTAACTGCCGCCATGTTGGGGAAGGGGGTCCTCACACACACGCAATCTCTGGCGGAATCCAGGCACATTAGAACAAGGGGTTGCATCACAGGATAACCATTCGCCCCAGGATGACCAGCCTCCGTCAACTATAGTAAACATAAGTAGTAATTAGGACAACAGTGCAGGCCTATGACTGTATGACACCAGCCATTACTAGTAACTAGTACATGGCCAAATGTGCCAAGAGGGTTTTCCATGCATTTGGATAAACGCATGGAAAACGCTTGGTTTTGCCTGACTATATTAAGATGAAAACCATGCGTTTTCCATGCGTTTATCCTTCTCATGGTAAACGCACGTGGCACATTTAGCCATGTAGGTATTTATAAAGATATTGAACAATGATATTTCAGCTCTAACCATCCATATCGGATTCAGCTCATCCTACGATCTTTGACATTTTGAATGTTTCTAGATTCTAGAATAACTGAGTCCCATAGTCACTGTGACAAGTTTACAGGTTAAGTCATCTTCATAACAAACAGTCACCCTCATGTACAGTAGTTATCGGTCAGATAAAGTTAACTAACCAGTTAGTCAATACAGTGGTCGGTCATTCCAGATGAGCTAAATCGCCTAAAAATGGTGAAAGATTTTTAATTGTTAGTCAAAATGGTTTAAAAAAGGTTGTTGTTTCGATGTATGTCTTTGGGATGTCTATACCTTTAAATATGTTAGGAAATAAATGATCTTCTGACTTTGAAACCTCAAATATAGAGTTTCAGTGACTATATTTAGATGAAAAATAAAGCATCAAAGTACGTTAACCGAGGACAGCCAGATTATTTGGTGGTGGTGGATTAGGGTTTTACATCCTGTATTTCTGCACCTGATGGGCTAATTAAGACAGGTTGGGACCATGGCAATGAAACAAAGGATGAAACAGCCATCCAACATAGTCTTGGCCGGGAATTGAACCCGGGACCCAGCGGACAGCTAGATTAAGGTTGTGTTGAAATTGCGTCACAAACATTGGTAGCTTTAACAGATACGTCAGCTGTCTATTCATTGCACGGAAACAACAGGTGCTTTGGGTATTTTAGCTTTGAAAGCTTGGCAACCATTAAGATATTGTGATTTTAGTCATCAAAGGAAGAGAATTCATGAAACACTTTTTATGCAAATTGTATATTGTGTTTCCACTTAGAGTTGATCTTGCGCATTGCCCTTAGAAAGCCTGTCACAAGGAAAGCCCCGAAATTTCATAAGACTTGTTTAGTTTGTAAATAGTCTATGTAATGAATGATCAAACCTGGTGGGTGCAAAAAAGAAAAAAAAAGCTAAGTCTTCTGATAAGTGGCCTATCGGTGCTTCTAAAGGCCTAACAATTTTATAGAAATTTTATTGTTTGCCTTGACACAACAACCAAACTAATGTATAAGTTTTGTTAAGTGCTTACTTGGGCAGTGTTTTTTCTCGGCCATACACTTTCTATGTTGTTCACTTCTTCCCGTACAGTTGGCGCCACCGTTCACTGGAGTGGGACTTACACACTGCCGCCCTCTGGTGCTAATTCCTTCTCCGCACGTGGCAGAACACTGGCTCCATTTGGACCACAAGGTCCATCCTCCATCAACTGAAAAAAGACATTAAATATATGACTATTGTATCATGCGATATAAAATAGCCCTGGGCTATAAATAGATAGCTGTTGCGGTAGCTGTTGCGGTAGCCAATATCGTTAATTCAATTGTCCATTAAAGGGACAAATAGCAAGTTAGTGTAAAAACAATTACAGCTGTCCAGAACTGCATCAAATTAACCTATCTGAGAGTGCATGGCCGGGGTCATGACCGACATTGCATGCTCTAGCCTGAGATACCCATAGACCTAGTGGTATTCTTTTAATGCCGAAAAGTATTAAACAAATAGGCCTATTTTGGAGGAAAAGGTAAAAGATATTCAAAGAGTGAGAAAAACTGATATTGTGATCTTGGCCTAGGGCACAATCTCTATTTGTCACTAGTGATCCATCTAGATAAAGGCCTATATCTAATTGAACTACCTGGACATTGAGGTAAACTGCACCTCTCCCTCTGCCGTCGTCTGCCCTTGCACTTTTTCCCGCCATTTTGTCGACGAGGTTTGTCACACCTCCTGAAGCGCATTCGCCGTCCTCTGCCACAGGTGGCGTTGCAATCGCTCCAGGGGGACCATTCACCCCATTCACCGTCAGCTACACATACACGTACAATTAAAATTTGAAAGCAGATAGATATTCATGAGTTTTCATAGAAGTTCCATGATTGTTATACTCACTTGGACAATTACTTGAATAACACGTCTTTGTTTCCTGGTTCTGCCCCTCACAGTGGCGCCCCCCAAGGGCTTGAGGGGGGTCGGCACACAGCCTCTCCCGGAATTTGGTTCCCGGGCCACAGGAAGCGGAACATGGGGTCCAGGGGAACCAGGGTCCCCAGTTTCCATGCACTAAAAACGAAGAAGGACAAAGGCATATAAATTCAAGACAAGATATATATAAGATAAGCTCTTTTGTGTTATTCAATTGGTGTAGCTGTAGAATGAATGCAGATCGATCCATCAGTTCCTGTACTAACCAGGACAGTACTGCAGCAGCTGACAAGGGCGCCCCTGGCGGGAAGGGCCTTTGCATAGTGTGACGTCATCAACCGTGCAGTGACGTTGTCTGATGTGAAGTCCAGCCCCACAAGTGATGCTGCAGGATGACCAATCTGACCAGTGTCCCCAAACTGAAAGAAAATGAGAAATAGGTTTGAATCGTGCCAAGTAAATAGGCATTCATATTATGAGCAGTGCAACTCAAATGTATTCCACTGTCTCAGGGCTAACATTTTATAATAGAGGGGGAAATGCACCTGAAGTTTTAAAGCTGAACTATGAGGTGCAGCCCAAACAGATAAAATAATTCCAAATTAAATAATAATTTTAAAAAGAAAAGAAATAAAGAGCAGTTACAATACAATACAGTGAAACAAGTTATGAAGATGAAATCAGATGACAATCTATTGCTATTGTTAGATAAGGGCTTGTTACATGGAATTATGAACAGATATGTAGGAAGCCCATTATGAAAAGTCTAGTGCCATTAAATCAAGGCATTGCAATTGATTGGCTCATACCGGTCTGGTCAGGCGTTGTTTCCACAGGTACAGTAGGTGACGTCGGTTCAGGCATTGACGTACTACGCAGCGTCATGACGTCCTGGACGGCCTCCAAGGCGTGAAGAGCGTGACAGGGAACGCAAGGGAAACGAAAACGTCTGCCTGGTATTCGACTCTGAAAGTAAGAAGAAGCCAAGTTACTTCATCATCAAAATTCAAATGGATTGTACTTCATCAGTGGACTGCAGTTGTGACAAACAATTAGAAGTGTGATAAACCAAAAAGTGTTGTGATAAACCAAGAAAGGTGTAGCAAACATAATGCAGACTTTCCCGCAAATAAAACCCTGTTGGTCATAGCCTATTTAATGCAATATTTGCCACCACGAATAACTTAGCTATTAAATTACCCCACAAGAGAAAAGTTCCACTCAACCTGAAGCAATTGTTTAAGATAGAATGGTGAACTGGACATTATGGCCATCACAGATTTGTGCTCTTAGTGACAGATAGATGGAATACACTGAAATGGTTTATACATCTTTTTTTAAATTAACCCATTTAAAAGGTTGTAATGCAAAACTTAGTTTGGGCTTTTATACATTTGTGAATAATAATAATTAAGGATTAACCTTGCTATAGACGGTTTAGTTTGGACCATAGACCAATTATAATAATTTTTAAATAGTCCAATACGCACCAAATTGTGAGCAAAAGCAGCAGCCCGGTTGTCGTGGCAACAGTCCTGGGGGCTGGAGAAGGGCGAGTGGATCCTGCCCCGGCAGACTGGTACCCCGTTCTCCTGCCTGGCTCTCCTGAAGCACACAGTGCCTGGAAAAAGTCACAAGAACAATGCTGAGCATAACAGGTGTTTCAGGATTACAATATCATATCATGGTGGAACATCCCTCAAATTGTCACACTTTGTTTAGTTTTTATTTGAATGTTTGTCTTGAACCAGAATCAAATATCTGAATATCAATGACTGGTTCTTGCCACTCGCGAGGTTTGAATTACTTTGGGAGATGAAACTTGTGATGCACGGCAAATAATGTATACGTTGTAACGCTTGCTGCTTTGTTTTGGCTCCCTAAAAAGTTCCTTGATGTGGAATCGAACCTAGGACCTTCAGAGGAGCTGGCCTATGTCTTTGCCATTGGGTGGTTCAGTGATAGACTATTGGTAGTTCTTTGCTTCTACGGTGCTTATATATACATTATTTTCTTTGTCTGTGCATAACATTCACTCTCCTTAGAAGTATTGATATCTTTTGTATTTTATAATTGAGAATCGCCTACACATTTACTTTGAAACATGAGACACTTCAGAACAGGTGCAAGGATGTTGCAGTCAACGGAAATAACACTTGTATTGTAGGGGGCGCTTCTTCAAACAATTTGTTTTACAAACAACAGCAATATCCTTACCACAAGGGCTTGCTGTTGAAAACAAATGAGCAAAATATTTGCTACAAAACATCAGGATGATGATACAGGTGCACGAAATGACCCGAAACAGGAAGCAGCCTCCTACACCTCTAGGTGGCGCTACGAGCGAGGTCTCGAGTTGCACGAAGAATGGCGAGATGCCACGAGAAGCGCGAAAACCTCGAGATCTGAGAAGATATCGTCTTCCACTCTTGACATACCATCGGTTGCAAGGGAGGAGCTAATTTGGTGTTAATAGGAAGGGCTAGATGTTAACAGTTATTGTTGTTGAGATAACTGTCTCAGCTTTTGCTCGAATAGAAGCCCTCCCTTCTATTTTTTAGAGAACATCTCAGCAGGGCCTTTATGTGCGGTGGGCCTGTATTCGAGGTGGGCCTCTATTGTTTCAGGGGCAATGAAGGGCACCCAAAAAAAATGTGAAAATCTTATAAAAATACTTCTTGGACGTGAACTCAGTTCATAGGTCAAAGAAATTGTCCCCATGTGGGGAGGGGGGCTTCTATACGAAGGTCTTTGGTTATTTTTTGGGAAAGCAGCTACCTGGGCCTCTATTCGAGGGGGATTTTTGTTTAAATAAATGCGTATCTTAACATGTAAGTATCGAAATGATAGGCCTATATTTGAAAAAATAAGAGAAAATAACCAACTTGCAACTACAGTTACATTGCAGTTAAAGGAAATGGCTGTTTTCTATCTTATAGATCATGTTCTTTTGTAGGCTAATTAATGTTTATGATTCAAGGCCATGATATTAGATCAAATAGATTTTTACAAAAGGTAAAAATCGATAAACTTGAAAATAATTACCTAAAGAATGAAGAAAAGAAAAAAAAAGGTATTGCCTTATCATCTTCGTATAATTTTCATTCTTTAGCTAACAAACCCTTGCGGTCAAGGTAACAGTTTCCGCCCCTTTTGTTTACCCTGTAATTTATACAAGAATGGTTGTATCGTTTTGCGCCCTCTGCCGTCAAGTGGGCATTCCACGGGCGTCAAGCGATCCTGGCCCACGTGCCCAAGCTACTTCCGGTCCCGAAACAACACTTCCTCTTGGAATGCTACAACTCAAGATCGGCCACAGATACTTGAAGATGGAAGGGTAGAGTGATGGACGGGTTGCTGACTACAAATTGCTTGATGGGGTAGTAATTGCTGTGGTAAACTGAGGAAGCAATTGCCAATTTGTAACGTAAACTGACAGGCCAATTTGTGTAGTACTAGTTTTATGGTTAGGGTACTGAACTGAGATATTTCGGTACATGTCAAAATGATAAAATTATCACAGATATAAAGTAAAAGATTTGACTAAGAAAGAAAATCAAATATAGAAAGATGGGAATCATCGATTTTTGCAGCCGATTGAGGAGCTTTAGAAAGGTCCTATTATTCCTTTGTACACTTAAGGGTAACTATCCACTCTGGTTCACTTATTGAAGATGAGAGCAATCCAGCATATTATCCAGGGTGAACATTTTGTAGTAATAAACGGCAGGGTATTAGATTTAAGGAGTAAATCGACTGGAATATATGACGCACAAGAAATACAACATGATTTTCTTACCTAGTGTGTTGTTAATAGATTTTTTTGTAGACTCCACAATCAAAATATGCAAACGACAATGAAACTTTTAAAGTCTGATGAGTAGTAAAGAGCCGAGATTTTCCCCATAAACAAGAATATTACTGGGAATCGATCCCTAAACTACCCATGGAGCAAGCTTATTCCTTGGCCGCTGCGCCATCCAGATGAATTGACAAAATGTTCATTTCAAATCGGTAAATTTATGCGTCATTAGTTTATGACTCCACGGCTGCAGTGACAATTAAAGCATTCAATGACAGACCTATAAATTGTATGACACTTACATCCTTGAGTGTCAGCATTTAAGATTACATTTCCGTTAATAGAACTTTATAATTCATCGTATCTTCTAACTAGCTGGCCAATTACCAACACTAATTGTTTCCTGAATCCATGCTGACATTTTAACTGCATAAACAGGAATTGACAATTAAATCCTTGCGTTTACAGCCATAATTAATTTACAAGGTAAATATGAATTGCATTTATTATGAAAAATCTGACATCATGTGGTTATGTCATTTCGAAGTCTTAATATGCACCAGTACATACTGTTAAATATAACGATATAATTCACACAAAAATTCGTTACTTGCATCAGGGCACTTTACTGTATGTCATGTATATGCTCCTATGACCATAATATAACCAGTTTTCCTTGATTATTTTTGTTTATGTAAATTGTAAGATTATGGTCAAAATAAATACTCTGTCTGTCTGTCTGTCTGTCTATGTTTATATCATAAACTATAAAACGTCATTATTTCTGTAGCTCAATTCTGAGTCGAGATACAAGCCGTCAAAAATGGCCACTTTGGACCTTTGCTAATGTCATGGAGACAAGAGTAATCTCTTGTCTCCATGCTATGTATAACATTGATACATTTAACAAATGTTAGTATGGGTTACTTAATGCTTATAGTTTCTGGAAAGGCTGACCCACAGCAAATTTGGCCGAAACAATTAAGTGCAATTAACAACATTGGCAGTGCTATCTGACTATCATATCATGCTAATGACACAGTTGGGAACATGATTTGTGACTCCATGCATGATTTGGAAGATATTGTATTTTATTATGAGATTCTGATTTGTATTGTCCTAGCGCTCCTGACATGAAACCTTCTCCGGCAGATGAAATGATTAAGTGATAAAGTTTTGAGTCCAAAGTATGTTTCATAAATTCATAGATGGGGTCTTTAACTTGCTCCAGCTACATGGCCAAATGTGCCACGTGCATTTTAACGTATGGTTTTCGCCTGATTATAATAAGGCGAAAACCATATGTTTTCCATGCGTTTAATCCAATGCATGGAAAATGCACGTCGCACATTTGGCCATATAGTGATGGAAGCAAAAATAGTATGTTTGGATTCGATCCTAGAACCCTCAAATGGACCTGACGAATTCCTTAACCACTAGGCCACTCGACTGCTGTAGTGACCAGTCATTGGGTTCGACTAATCTGAAGTTTATATTAGTAAAAGAAAAAGAATCAACATTTAATTTGATCAGAATGTGAAGTGCAAAAAAGTACTCACCTGAACTGTGTAGGGGCAGTGTTATGAAAATCACTAAAAAGCGGATCATCTGGCTTCTGGCGGACTCCTGTTTTGTTGGTCCGATTTTTAGACAGTCCATTGTCATGTCTTTTTGCAAATACCTTTTATCATAAGATGACACAATGTGCCAGAAGGAACCTAAGGAAACCACTCCCAGTCAGTTAGTGTAAAGGTTGTAATATTTATGTAATAAATATTATCATTCAAAATAGTCTCAAAATGATGAGGACACAAATTGAAATATGCCCAAGTTGTTCTCTTAAGTCCAGCTAGTCAAAGAATGTTGAAGACTGGAAAATGGATGGAATATATAGTTAGGCGCCAACAATGCCAGCAATGAGCGTGGTCGAGGCTCCAAAGGACGCCAATGACGCATCAAAAGTTACGTAATCTAACGTAATTTAAAAAAGACTCGCGCCAAAAAAAATGTAGGTCAAGTGAAGTCCACAGGTATGACAAAATAAATGTAAGCCAATTTTAATCGTTAATATGAATAATATAATCTGCCTTGTGGGTATGTGACTGCACCCCGCACTTCCTGGCATAATAAGGTTGTGACCCTAGATGTATTTGACCCCAATGGCAGCCCTACTCTACACCCCCACATAATTGCACCCCCCTCCAACATACCCTCTGAGGATGCTCTGGGCATTGTTTGCATACCAACCACGCCCCACTCCTGCAATACTGCATTTTCCATTGACTGACATCAATTGTCTTTAACGATTCTTAATAAATTGTATAATAATCAAATTACTACAATCGTGATGTCAGGTGTCTTCTTGTTGCAGTACAACTGAAAGATGAAAATGCTCGTTTGTTGGTCAGGACTGCAATATTACAGTCCTCGAAGACAAGTACTTGCCATTCACGAGGGTTTATGGATGAGATTACCTGGAGAGTTATGCCATTGATTCTTCACTTAAAAACAAATTGTACCACGTGTGGAATCTACAAGCAAGAGAACTTCAGCTGCTCACGATGTCACCTTATGAACGGAGAGAACTTATTTGCAATCAAGCAATCAATCATGTGTTCATTCAATCAATCAGCTAAGATATCATCTTATATAAACGGAGAGAATTTATTTGCCAATTAATCAATCATTGCCAATCAATCAATCAATCAACCAGATTGCTAGCCAACCATGCAGGTAATATATGGTAATATGTGTACGATTTTCTTGGACGCATACATTTCAAGGCTCTGGGGTATCTAAGGACTAATTAAGTCTTCTATAGCTATATTTGGCCTCACATCTGCTATTTTTATAGCTTCTATGTTAAAGTGTGGCAAATGACTGGCCATATATAAATTAAATTACAAGTTCTGCCAAGGGGTACATTGATGCTGAAACGAAATTAGCTCCAGAGGCACTCTTTAAGATTGTCTGATGTGTTTTTGGAGTGAAGCTTTCATTTGCGTGGGTTTTACTTTAAAAACAGTCATAAGACTTAAATCAATCATCCGCCATATTTGCCTCAGTGTCGCAAAAGCTTCTGATTTTTTTACGACATCAGAATGCATGTTTGTTTACGGCAATTCTCACCGGAAGTTGGCATACCAGTGGATGTATGCAACCTGAATCGTTCCTGTGTTGTTTTTGGAAGGCTGATTGGATATACAATAGACTCAAGCCCGAAGTTAGAGGCCATCAGATATTGACGTAATGATATTATCAATAAAAAAAAGATATCATCATGTCTAGCATAGGTGGGGAGTGTACATGTCAAAGATCACACAACAAAGAACATTCCCTGAATTTTATTGGCACAAATAACTGGGAATGTCACAGGTGTGAGAGGAATGATAACTTGTTTAGACAAAACAAGAATTTGTAGGATAGTGACAGTGGTGCTGATAAAAATAATCAGGAATTTGTCATTTGACTGAGAACAACCATGAAATTGCTCCTGAAGTTGTAACCAGTTGAAGAATTGTGTTTGTGATCTGGATGGCCAACAGACCTGTCTGACTCATATATCAGTGACTTTTAAAGTATTTACTGATACTAAGTATAATATGGGTTGGAACCCGGGTCCCTGCAACAGTATATGAGCCAAGGGCGGGGGCCTAGCTCAGAGGTAACGCTCTGGGCTTCCAACCACTGGGTCCCGGGTTCAATTCCCGGTCGAGCCTAAGTTGGATGGCTGTTTCATCCTTCGTCTCATTGCCATGGTCCCTGCCTGTCCTAATTAGCCCAACTGGTGCAGAAATACAGGACGTAAAGCCCTAATCACACACACACACACACACACACACACACACACACACACACACACACACACACACACACACACACACACACACACACACACACACACACACACAGTAAATGAGCCACATCAGTAACTGTAAGCTGTAGATTAATTATTCAACTTTTTATTAGCCAAATCCAAGCTACTGGTTATAGTAAAAAAAGGGAAACATGGCTTGGGTTCCATGTCTTGTCATCTCATCATTACGTCTGTTCTTGACAGCAAATGAGCTGGGTGAGCCACAAAATCATCAATATGGTCTAAGATAAGATAAGATAAGATAAGATAAGATAAGTTAAGATATAAGACAAGATAAGATAAAATTAGATAAGATTAGATAAGGCATGAAACTGGATGTCTTTCGGTGGGACAAACTGCGTTTTGTGGAATTCCTGTTTGAATTTAAAATCTTTAGTCAGTTCGTGCTTACCTGGTTTTTGGACAAACCCCCCCCCCCCCTACCCTCCTCTCCCTTTTCTGAACCACCTAGCCCCAGCTACCTGAAGAATGGAATCTCGCAGATCAGCAGCTCACATTGAAAATTCTCACATTCTTCAGTGTCATGTGAAACTAGTTCTACAGAAGACCGGAAGGTGGCGCATCGATCAAATGTGACAAACCAACCGGAAGTTGCTCACCCCACCCCAAGGAAGTTTGGAAGCCATCCCATAATAGTCAGGAATGTTGTTCTCAGCATCTTGCCAGCGTAAATCAGGAGTTCAATAAGCATGCAAAATAGTTTCCGCTGTTTTTGAGCTTTCAATCGTTTGAACATGTAACAAGTGTATAACATGCATACATCTTCATTTTAGAAAATATACTACTTTTTCAAGGACGTTGGGGTTAAACTTTCGAATGGATTGGATAAAGGTTGTTGTCGCACAAGAAATGGCCAGCTAGATAAACGGGAAATTGTGATGTTACAAATCTAAGTCGTCAAATAAAAAATTGAACCAATATTTTTTTTAATAATTGACTTATTCATTATTTTCAAATGAACTTTGTAATCTAACCGAAGAAAAATAAGACAGAACAGAAGAATCTAACCATGAATATTCAGACAATTTTACGATTAAGACCAATTTTATGTATACTACATGTTGCATTACAAAATGCTTTTGATGTCATATCGTCGTTAATGGTCCTATGTACGCAGATCGAATATTTTGGGTGGGAGTCGATCCACACCATTTGCCAAGGGATAATGAGGCTGGCAGACTGTTCATTTCTTTAACTGCTGTTATCTATACGCAAATGCACTAATGAGTAAATTTCAACAAAATATTCATTTAAATTCTTATGCGGGAGTTTAGGATTAATTTTACATCATGGCAGTTTGCCACGTGTTAAGTCATGATGAATGTATTATACATTTTATATGTTAGGTCTAGCGATGTGCTTCTTTTTTGTCTTTTTTTTGTTTTTTTATCCTTTTACTTCTAATGAACATTTACAAGAATTTTTATTGTTACAACTTTTTCCCCTACAATGTAAGTTGCAAATAAAGATACTATTATTATTATAAGGAAGATAAGATAAAAATAAGATAAGATAAGATATGGTAAGATAATTAAGATGGGAGGTAATATCACCCCATAAACATAATTAACAGAAAAACTTCAGTTAATACAGATTGCACATCTGTAGGTATCGATTTAGCAAATTTGTATTGTCAACTTGCAAAACTTTTTTTACCAAATATATTAAAAGAAAAACACTGGTTCTCACGAATAAGAAAAACAATTTGTTTATCAATTGGTCGATATTTATTTATTTGCATTTATAGTTGATGACAATGCTGTTGAATGCAGCCATGGGTAGGTAAAAGTGATTGACACTTGTAAGCAGCCAGCCCCTGACCCTGTGAATTATCCTGAAGGGCTGGTGAGGTTGGGTGGAATTAATGTTGCTCAAAATACCATGAAATGCTGCAAAGAAGTGCTAAGTGATTCTCCATCGGACCCTGCTGGAAATACTGCTGAGTAGGAAATGTGGGATATTGTTGTGGCATATTAAGCATTGTTAGCATACCTCTAACAGCGTATAAACCCATCAGGTGACTATCTTCGAGACTTTTTTGTGTTTTTCGCATTGCAAGAATAGCTATGTAACACCTTCAATGGGCCGTGCAAGGCAGGTGCAAAAATTCCACGGAGGTTGCTCGAACATCCTTCAGGCGAATGAGAGCATACAGGTGCTGCCCCAAACGGACCGTGTCATCATATCCGCTAGGAGGCGCTAAGGAATGCTCAGAGGGCATCCATTCCCAGCATGCCTCGCGTCCTAATTACACCAATAGGAATCCGTGAAGGTTACGACCGGATGTAGATAGGCGGGGCTAAGGATACGTTGGCCACAAAGAAATAATTTCCTGACATTTCCGGGTTAGAAATCCAACGCAGTTAAACTGTCGCGTTTTTTAATCATATTTACAGTACAGGCCAAAAGTTTAGGGCACCCCTAATGTTCTGGTATATTTATATATCAATAAGGTCCAAACGGATTGTCTTGATTATATAGATTTAGCCAGGGATCTGGATGCAAAGTTGATAAACAGGCCCCAAGAAAATCATGACCTCAGTGACATTGAAAACCAGTTCGAGAAAGTCAAAATTACTCTGTGGACCATATACTTTATGAGATACACCAATTATAGATCGAGACCAAATTAAGATGATTTACCTCTCCAGCCATCAACCCGTCTACTCTTTAATAGATTCCTTTGGATTCAATCAACAAGTTTTAATAATTGTACGCCAATATTATCTGCCAACCCATTGCGACAGTCTATTTGAGAAACAGAAATTGAAGTAGAAACAATTTGCACTTGTCTGTTTTTACTGCTTCTAGAACAGTAAAATTCAAATTGTTTAACTTCTAGTTTGTAAATTCCTTATCAAGTGTTAATTAGTCAGTGTATTTAAACTGACTAATCAGCCATTGTTGGCTTGGTGTGTACAGTGTACACTTGTCAGTATGAATGATTATCTGTTGTAGAGTATAGAAAGTTGGGGTTTAATTATTTTCATCCAAGAAACCAAATAGATAATAATGCTTTCAGTTTTTGACTAGTATACCATTGGCTCTGCAGCTATGTCAGCTTATATGACCAGCTGCAGAGACAGACGTAATGATGAGATGATAAGACTTGGGAGTCAACACCATGTTGCAAGGCATCTCCAATTGTAAAGTCTCGTGCGAACGACATCCAACTGGGATATGTAGCTCATAAATAGTGTCAGTGTATGAAAACATGTGATCAAAAAATGCATGACATGATTTCTGGCAGCTAACAGGAGAAATATTGATGATATTGATAAAATTGGAAGTGGTGATTCCAAGTCTGAAGTCGGAATTTGAAGTAAGTCATTGATTTGCGATGTCATAATTAGAACTAACCAACAGTTTAAGGACTAAACCCAAGAATTAAACAGACCTGATGATAGCGGCCTAAAAGGGCTAAATTTAAATTCAAGCTTATGTGTTTGTAACACTCTCTATCAGTCTGCAGCTGCTCTAGGCCTGTCTGTCTCGTACACTATCATGAACATTTATGAAACCCTGAATGCAAGTGCCCCAGCTTTGCTAATAGCCTAATTACTCAAAAGGGCTTTACATACAGTATTCTTACTATTCTCCCATCACGTGAAGGTTAAAATAACCTGATATCCTGATTTCGCAACTGTGATGTTCTCAACAAATAGTGTGCAGTTAAAAATATAGATTCTGACTTCATATTTGTGCTCAGCGATCCATATAAGGTCTTATAGGGCTTTCTTCCTGGTCTGTTGTTGGTTATTCAGAACACTATATTACATATATGCATAGTTGTTATTCACATTATACAGAGAAGTAAACTGTCTTGGGTCAAGTATTCCAGAACAAAATGGCCTCAGTAGGGAGGTTGTTTACGTTTAACCACAAGAGAAATAGCCTGTTAGAGATTTGGAGCCAAAATAATGGTGAAGCCAATGTAATAACAGGCACATTAGCATGCAATATTCTCATGTATATGCTTAATTACAGCTATGAGAAGCCATGTTGTAATTACACGTTAATATTTAATATGTAAACGTTTGCAGAAATGTGCTAGTAAATAAGCTTGGAAAAATGGTAGGAATAGAACAGTTATCTTTATTAGCCTAAATTCATATATAACCAGGCTGCCAGAGGCAGATAGCAGGATGACGTCACATGAAAAACCCCATTGGGTGGTGTTTTTACTTGCCTCAGCATGGACATCAAGTACAGTAAGCTACACTTATTTCATGTATCAGAAACATAGAGTTGCGATTTTGGTTAATACATATTGTATATAGGGCACATGGCCTTTTTTTTCAAAACAGAAGGTTTGAGTTTAACAATGTATAGGTAACTATTTTAAGAGCCGCTATACCCATGAAGTGGCCTCCTTATCGGCGCCATGGCTTTGAACTTCAGTCTGAAGCTTTCCTATATCCGAAAAGCCACGTACCCACTCTCTGCTGGGTGGACAGTAGTAATGAGGACTAAGTGGCTTGCTAAAGGCCACAAACAGGAGTCAGTGGGGAGGCCTTTTTTGAGAGTTCCTCGGAGGAGTGAGCCACTGGCTTGAGCTAACCCTACTCCAACTGTTGTTGGAAGAAGGTGACACCAACCCTAACTCTGATCTAGGTATATTTTGAGATATTCCTCTAATGATTATTGTTCTTTACAGCAGGTTTCATTGACTTGGAAACTGAACCAGTACAGAGCAGCAGAGGTTGTCACGTGAATCCAGGACTCCCATTCCTTAAGGCAGTCCCCCAGCCAATGTGAGGCCTGGATTCACATGAAGTCTTCTGGGGTTTAGTTTCCAAGTCTGTGATACACTGTAAAATTAGCTATAAAATCTGTGTCGTTAAGAATGTGGAGAAGTAACATCTTGTCATCTAATGATATGACGAGCCTTTCATTTGCCTGTTTTACCTCAGACGAAATCAGAGCTCTCTTGTGCACTTCATTACCATCTCACGACCATTAAAAACCCTTTTTTGGTTTAAAATAATTTTTTTATAATTCGTTTCTCTTACTACATACACATCATCACACCATAAATTAACAATCACTCATTGACAAAAACAAACAAGAATCATCATAATAACTATTAACATTTTAGTTCATGTTTTGAACATATTGATACAGTCTGTGAGTCAGTTCATTTTGTATTTTGTGCAGTCAACAACTCATGGTGTCTTTACAAGTCACCAGAGGCAGTACAATATTGGTATCCACGGTGTGGCACATTTATCCATCATTTTTGTTATCCGCTAGGTGGCGCAATATGATGCAAGGTGTGGTTGATGGCCACCAGGAGAGGGTCCATGGGGGACGAAGGATTGCCAAGGGCCAAACCAAACTTAAAGATCAGCACCACGTAGGCCAGAACCAGCATGAATATCTGAAATAAATGAAGAAATTGTATCAGGTGTGCGAAGGTTCTCAATTCTAATTATATGTCCCTGTTTCTAATTATATATATTTCATTTTTATTTCATCTTGTATTTTATCTTTTCCTATTTATTAATTTATTCCTGATTTATTTGCTACTCATATCCTTGTTCAATTTATTATAAATTCTTTGCTCCTCTTCTGCTATTTTTTGTTTTGCCTTCTGTTACTCCGGGCATATCTATATTGCGCTAAATAAAATCAAACATGTTTTGGTGATCACAACAGTTTCTAACCAATACACAATCGAAAATCCTTATCTAATGATGAAGTTTGGCAGTGCTCTTTTGGGTTTCAATGACATCCAAGGGTGTTTTGTTTTGCTTTAGAATATTTTAACTATTGTCAATGTAATGATGAGATTATACGGCTTTGAGGTGACCACCACTATTCACTATGACGGTCCAATTTACTTTTGTTCATAGGGATTGAATGATAGTGTGATAAAATATATCTTCCCATTACTTGATTACGTAACTAAGCTTTGGATGACAAATAATGTGACACATATGTCACGAATGACATCAAGTTATCAAATAAAAATATACATATATATGATATGAGACTGTCATCTTATTGAGTATCACCAATTAATCTCACATCTGTAGCTGATTACAGTCGTCCACTGTAACATTGTCATTACATATAGCATGTAACCTTACAACAACCTCTCTATTAAAGCCACGTTTTATTGACCAACTGATTTTGGACCTAAACAGATTTCCCACAAGTGTCACCTACCCACAATTAAGATTAGTTTTTCTACCATTGATTGTGGTCTGAATTGCTAGACTCCACTGTACATTAAATCTTACAGAAATCCATCTCAAACCAATGATGTTTGCCATAGTCTATAGCTGATGTTATCCAGCGTTTACAATATACGTATAATTCAATCTACTGAATGGGAATGGAAATGTAATCGGGAAGCCGTGTATATGTAGGATGAATTAAATATGCCATTATCCCATAACATCGACTTTTGCTAACAATATTTGGGATGTCTCTTAATGAATTTACAAATGTCCTTGAAACAGGATGAGGATATCATAGTAGATATAAGATGGAATTCTGTAAAATATATGTATATATATATATAATTATATTTAACATAAGCTTAACACTATCTCGCCATTAAGTCCATCTCAATTAAAGACCACGGAATGTTGGACCCAGAAATAAATAATAATAGCAGCAGAAAATGAATGATAAAAAAAATGAATAAAGAAAATTGAACAGTATTCCTTTTGTCATGTATTTTAAATTACTATTAAGACCACCTTGTAGTCATTAGGACCAGCATACAATGGCGAGGTTTCAATTTACACTGATAATTTACAAAGTTAGTGGTGTTACAACAAACTGAAAGTGTGATAAACTACATCTTCCAAGATAAACATCAAGACATTTTTTGAACATGACAAAAAATGATGTTACATATAACAGTTGTAGATCTTAACTTCATGTAAATATGAAGATGCAAATATATGACTGAAAGCAATACACAATGGGTTACTTAATTGACTTCTCTAATTTACTATATTTTCAATGTGTCAAATTGACTATGGATACAAGAATGCAAAATGTCAGAGAATTAATGATGCATGAGAACTCGGCCAGTAAATACAGGGACATAAAATATTGCGTTTACCGTGACAAGAAACACCCTGTCTATGCGAATCATTTTCCACACTGTTAGCCCAATGTGGTCCACTGTTACTTTGGTCAAAAACACCTGAAATATGAAGAAAAAAAAATCAAATAAAAAATCAGATATAACATGCATGAATAAACATAAGTTAAAGATGATAAAGTTTTATTATGTCATCACTTTACATTTGCAGTTTAATCTTTCTGAGCTTTATGAACAAAATGGAGTTGTCTTTATTCAAAGTATATATTTAACAAATGGATTTAAACAAAACTTAATGCTCATATTACCGTGCTAATGTTTAGCAACTGGGACCATGGATGTGTAGATAATCTATTGATAATGTATACCTTTAACTTTTATACCATGTATAGATATTGAATATAGGAATAGGGAGTAGAAGTATACTAAGTACATGTTTTTATTATGTATGATATTACTGTGTCAATAAAAGCATATATATTTATAGTATCATATTAATTGTACATATTTATTTTTCTGAATCTCAATAACAGCTTGATTATTTCAAAATTGCTTATGTATTCTCTTTGTTGGACATTTTATAAATAATACATATGCATTTCGAAACATTCTGCTTGTGTATCATTAGTTTGTATCTTGTGTAGGTGTTGCATAAGTGTGCTAAAAATGTCAAGCTTATACACAAAAGAGATTGCTATGCATAAAATGTCAGGAGATTTTTGACTTTTTTATTTGTGGGGAATATCAGTTTGTGCCAAAACTACATGACCTACAGTCATAAATGTAAGAATACAGCTTTTACACGTTGATCAATATACAGCTATGAATGCATCTATTTTGGCTTAGAACCAGTAAGATTTCACATAACAGATTATCTGATGATTCATATATTGTAACAATGCATATCACATACTATTACACACTACATAGATCATCTAATTATTCATACATCATTTTATATTTCAATGGGATAATTCGTGATTCTTATTTGGCTTCATGCACCTGCAATGGTCAAAGTATGTAGTACAGCAGTATGTACCAAGGATGTGGGTGGACAGAGCATGGAGACAAGAGTCGAAGAAATAACGAAGTGTATTCTCTTCTGGCATGGCTTAATATGACAGGCATGGCCATAATTGATAAGATTGAATCACAATATGATGGTGAATTAACAGTATTAGCCCAAGACCGCCACAAGATTCCAACAAAGCAACAAACGTAGCCATAGTGCTGTCCCCTCCATTGCACATCAAGGACGAATGGTTTGTCACATCTTAGACCTCACATTTTGTCTACACATAAGGTCAAATGCACAGATTGTGTAGCGTTGACCAAAATGCAAGGTAAATTGGGCATATTCCTGGTAAACTGATACAATGTGCCAAATTGACTACACAGAACATCAGAAATGTGCAATTTGTCTGTCTCTTTGTTATTCTGGGCTGGCATTTCTGATGAGTTATCACATTGTCATATGATATCATCTAGAGACATATTTCTATATATGAAAACTGGGCCTGACAGCAACACAATTTAGATCCAATGTAAGTATTTGTAATAAATGCCATCCTTAATAATGATGAGCTTATATTAATTTATGCGATAAACCAATTTAGCTTTTGCTGTCTATGAGAAGCTATAGCTGAAGTATTCCATGATAAATAACATATAATTCTTGTGAGGCCACATAATAAATGGTATTTAATGTAGAACATGTGTTGACAGTGTTGTATAAGATTAAGAGAGGTAAGATTTATAATTAAGTAGTTATTCAAGCTAATTATACAAGCTAATTATTATTAATTATTATTAATTATTCTTATTCTTATTAATTATTATTCAAGCTAATTATTTATGCCAAAGTTGGAATTCAGTGGAACTGAATATAAGATGTCTCCAGCTAGGTATGGTTCAGTTTGGCTATAGGTTGTTCTGAATAGCTGTAGTTGGACGTTTTTTATGAGTAGTACTGTACAACTGAATATATTTTTAATGTTACTGTTAATACTATCCGTTCTTGTACATGTAATCCTAAGCCATAAAATCGTTGATCAAAAAGGTCATGATGCTGTTAAAATTGACTGAGGCTGAGCTGTCTCTCTTACAAGTTTGCCTCCATGTCCTGAGATTAAAGTAATCAATTCGCATAATCAATTTATGATATGTACCAATGGATTTATGAAGCATGTGGGCCAACAAGCCAAACTAACCTCATACATGATAGTCAATTGTGATGATACAAAATACGACAGTCATTGCACTGATTCATCACCATTCCTTTTAGTGTGTAAGTCTATATTAGTCTGTGGTACTACTGTCTTTAACCCTGGAATAGTCTACAGAAAGTAATATGTATATCACATCTAGTCGTATGCCCAGATAGCATCTGACATCGTCGGGCCGACATTGGGCCGACGTAGCATGTTATCCGGGTAGGCCTACAAATAACTGTGTACACTTAGAATTTTAAATCATTAATTAAACAAGATTTTAAATATATTTATGTTAATTGATGCAAATAATACGATGAATCACTGTACCTGGAGTGACATTGCTTCTTGGTTGGAACATGTCCTCAGATCGATATCTAATACTGATGGTTTCATTGATTTCGCCTGCAACAAAGACATCCAAGCAAATAAACAAGGACTAAAATGAGCACACACACAATGTCAATTGCACGTAAAAATAGTTTTATGAGTAAGAAATTGATGTACTGTCTGCCAATGATACAATACTGATACATGTAATTATTGGCAAATAGAAGTTGGGAAAGGCTGCAAGGCCATCTCAAATAAGACAGCCAAAAAAATGAAAATAAAAAATATGTAACTTTGTTACATTTAATGTATTTGGATAAATTGCCAATAAATCGTCAGGCATCTGCCAGAATTTGAATTATTTCACAATATGATATTTTTGTATGTTTTTATTAAGATTGGTCCAAATAAATTGAATTGAAATTTGAATTGAAGAACTGATAATGTATTGATGCAAATAACCTTAAAAAGTGATTTATGATAAAAAAATAAACAATCAACTGAACTGGCGAACCTACAACAGCTGCGTAACCTCATATTAATTAACTTTCACGGAACGCATTGAAGAATGTTTATTCAGACCAGCTATCATCACATTAATCTGTTGAATAGGTAATTGGTCATCATTGCTGGGTGGCCTTTAATATGATGAATCATATAAAAATTTAAAAAAAAACAAACCGAAAATTGGACTGTGATATATCAGAAAAATCTATTGATAATTTGTGGAAAAAATTTACTAAGTTACATCACACCACTGCAACCATTTTAGATTCCAAAGTCCTAACAGCAGCTGTAGTAACGGGTTTCAAAACATTGAGACTTTTTCTCTATTGAATTTACATGGAAAATTTCATCTTTGGCTATTGGTATAACTAGTATGCATATGAATAGGAGAGGCACAAAGTAGTTATAATTGCATTGTAATTTTAGGGTATTACAAATTTATCTTTTTCAAATTAATGCTTCTTATTGGGCTTACTCAGCACTAACCATTGCGATGCCTCCATGTAGCAGCCCTCTAAGTCAACATATTTCAAAAATAAAATTAGGGTACTCTCACAAGAATAAATTGCTGTAGTCATTAGCAATGGAAAGTTAATAAAATGTTTGAGGGCCAAATTCATTAAAAAAAAAAATCACATACTAAAATGACTTTATACTACTAGAAGAAAAGGCAGAAATGCAATATTTGCAATTTTTTTTCTCTAAAAATGGATCTTAAGATAGGATACTTTAACAAACTTAATTTGTGATTTTGAAAGTATTCAAGTCGCTTTAAGGCCATTTTGCTATTATGACCACCTCACCATTAAAAACATCAATTTTTGGAACCCAAGTATATTGTTACCATTTTATTTACCTACCATTTTATTCACCTACCTATTCAAACCGTCTTGCCATTGAAAATAACAAAATTCACACCAAGGTCTTGTTGTAGTAATTACGGCCATAATTGGGTGGGTGGCACTTGTTGGGCTAATTAGGACAGGCAGGGACCATGGCAATGATATGATGGATGAAACAGCCATCCAACTAAGGCACGACGGGAATCGAATCAGGGACCCAGTTGTTGGAAGCCCAGAGTGGTTGGAAGCCCAGCATGCACCACTGAGCTAGGTCCTCATCCCCTGCCGTTATCGGAGTAATGTTAGTCAGTCTTACAATAGGCTTTAATGTTTTACAGCTTACTCTGTACCAGGTGGTACAAAAATAATTGGAATCCATGCAACCTTACACTAATTGCCACTTATATTTGAGGTCAACACAATGTGCTTTGTGGCATTGCTGCTAATCAAGCAAATTGGATGTGTTCTCTTATGATGTCTCCCTAACGGTGTCTCATTCAAGGCCAACCCAATAGGGCAAGCCTTTTGGTTGTCAATGCTATTATGTTTCAATGTTTCTTGTGGTGGCCTGATGGTGTTTCACCAAATAACACCAACTCTGTAGTGGCGATGATTGGTTTGAAACATCCCCATGCACAAAGGCTGCACCCCTGGGCTACATTAGTATAATGCTTTAGCTTTTGCTTTGCATCAGCGAGGAATTCCCAGTCTCTAATGTGTTTATGGTATCACGGTAATCTCTTCCAGAGTTTCCATACACATACTTACATAGTTCATATAAATACTTTTGGATACCTATATAGAAAAATAAATCATACAAACCTACACAGATAGTGCGCTTCCTTCAGAATGCAACTCTTACTGTTGTAGTTGGTATCCCCATTTTTATTGCAACCTGTTTCTTATACAAATGATAGGCCTATATAGGATACAGCCCAAAATATGTAAAGACATCACCTTCCTAGATGATTGTGTACATCAATACAGATCCAAAACTCGGAAATATCCACTTTGTAAAAGTCATATTTGGATTTAATTTTCATTGCGAAGTTGCACCGAAAACCAAAACCTCAGGTGGGTTAAATCAGTAAAAGTAATTAAGTCTAATTTCTAAATGTAAATGGCAACATTAAGATTTAGATTTAGATTAGATAGCTACGCAGCAATTGCAAGAAGTAAAAGCCATTGGTGAATGAAAGGACAAACCAAACAACTGAAGCCATAGAAAATATCCACCACTCGACAAAATGAATTAGAAATCGATTATTTTATCACAGAGAACAGTTTAAAAAAAAGTACTCACAGCAGCAGTTAAAGTGGCACCAACGACAGTGACTCCCACCAGGTGGACAAGAGCGATGAGGAATGCGCAGGCAGCAGCCGCCACTGACAGGAAGTTCTCGGGGGTTCTCGCCTCGTTCGTGAGCATGAACATGATCATGGCCCCGAGCATCGGAACATCCAGGATATAAGTGCAAAGAATGAAGGGAGACATCATATCATCCAGTTTGTCACAGATCTTACACAAAGTTAAATGCCTCAACCGGAAGCCCTCTAGATCGAGGCGATGACCTTGACCTTGACTTCTGCCCCGTGCAAGGTCAGGGGTCATGGACAGAGCTGATTTGAAGGCTTTGGTCAGTTCTATGAATTCTCTCCTCAGCAGCAGAGCAAGGATGCTCAAAAAGATGAAGGGCTGCAGCCAGGCAAATGCGATGAACAAGTTGATGGCAAAGTAAACAAAAATGACATAACGTGGAGGGGATTGAAAGGGCTCCATAACAAATAGAAGTAACTTTGGTGGCTTGATGGTCACACCAATTAAAAATGCTATAAAAATAACTCCAAATGTAATATCCATGGCTGTGGTTATCCTGTATGTGAATGTAATCATCACATGTAAAGGAACTCCGCCGTACTTGCGTTTGTACCATTCCCATCTACGATAAAACTTGGGGAAGAGTTTGTAAAAATTGTAAACGAATGAAGTGATGATGATGGCCATTTGGAAATGCCAGGCATGAGAGGCGAATTTCTTCATGAGGTCCTTTCCGTAGGAGTCCCTTGGCTTGTACATAGCAAAGAGCTGGAAGGAGGTGAGCCAAGCGAGACTGCAAACAAATATGGCGTAGATTGTGTTGCAGTCGAAAGCAGCTGAATGGTCCCGTTTCCACAGTAGGCCGAACAATCGCAAACTGATGAAGATTGGTCGAAGGACACTTTTGAGGTTCTTGCTCCCAGTCGAACTGTCTGATTCCTGCCCTTCAGGGCTTGGAGATTGCCCAATGGAAGTTTGCGGTTGGCCTTGCTCGTTGAGCTGAACGACTGCATTTGGTAAGGCATTAGTCGTAGTTGGGCCATCTGGATTAATGCTCCCGTAAGACGTTCGGCTTTTAAGGACCTGTAGTTCAGTCGTATCATCCGCAGTAGAAATTGCATTGACATTTCTGTACACTGACATTTCGGATAGGAAAATATCATTTCCTTGTGAAAATTGTTTGTCTAAAATTTAATACACTGGACTAAGTGGTCCAGCATTTTGATATCTTTTTACCTTTCCTGATTTTTATATTTTTGTCGAAATAAATAAATAATAATATTCACTATAAACAATATTCCTTGGCATTTTACAGAATGAATTCAATTTTAATCGCTGGATGTTATTTAATTCATATCCTGAGCGCCATCCAGCAACATAATTTTGAGTGGGCTGAAACAAGACAGGTTGCCCACAGAAATGAAAGGCTTATTGAAATATTTCTCCAAATTTTATGAAGCCCAATTGCATTAAAAATAAATAATAGAGTTTCCGCGAAAATATCAATATGTTATTGGGAATTCTATCATATCTTGAGATTGAAGGGTCAAGTCTCTGGAGAGGCTCATGTTTCCGTCTTGTCTGTCCTCATGACGTCATTTGTTTGACGTTCCGTTTGTGTGACTCATTCCAGTCTGACTGCAACGTACCATGGGATAGTCTGCAAAATAAAGACAAGAATATAAGTCAACTTGCCTTCATAAACTGTGAAAAAAAAAAGTAGCACAAGATTGTTAAAAAAAAAACCTGTTGAAAACTGAAAAAAAAAGATGAAAAAAGAGTTATACAGTCAAATGTGATTTCACATGAATCCATATGAGATGTCTTGGTTTTTCAAAGAGTTAACGTAAACCAGGATTACAGTGTATCCATGTTGTGGTGTAATCCTTGTTTTTCTTTATGTTTAGCAGACAGAAGGACAGCTGATGTCAGATGAGCAACTTATGAAAGCCCATTTGGAAGTTTTATTATTGTTTTTCAATTTTGTGAAATACCAGAAATCTATAAATAAAAGATACAAATTTTGGGTATAAATAAATAAAAAATACCAATTTCGGGGATAAATTAATAAAAAATACCATAATTCAGAGACAGGAACCCCTAAGGGCTTATGAATCTCCAGAGAGTTACACTAATAGAGAACACAGTATATTTCAAATATTAAACAAAAAAATTCAATTTGGACATTTATCAATTGCACCCTTAACCTGTCCCCTTGCCCTTAATTGGGTTGCCTCTTACTTAGTTTAATGAAATGGCTATCTCCCAGACTCATCTTCTCACTAAGGCAGTTAATTCTGTCTTCATGAATATTCAACTTCATTAATTCTTCAGAAGGCAATCTAAGTCTTCTGTCCAACAATCTCTCCCCATGTCAAGGTTACAGACAAGCTTTGCTTTCAGTGACTTTAGTCACACAACTGTTGGAGAAGCTCCTTGCCAAATTCACACGCTCCAAGATGCCAAACCATAAAACTATTGCAGTAGTATTGTCTATTTTCTCCAGAATACAGAATTTAATAAAGATAAATAAATAAAATTACAAATTAGGGACAGTCTACAAACAGGTATTCAGCAATATTATTTTTAACTATTATTCCACAATGTATGGTTACACTGACAGGTATCACGATGGGCCGATATCTTTCTGATGTCAAACCATGTGGTATAATTTACCCAAATAGCTCCAAATACAGTTACCTATTTAAAAAAAGAAAGATTTATCTTTTTCTTAGTCTAACTATCGGTTTTAGTAGAATAAATTAAGTGTAAAGTCTGAGAGATGTGAAATAAATCTAGTAAATAGGGCATGTTACCACAAGTGGACTCGCCGGCATGCGCACGAGAGCAATATCTATTTCCGGGAGCATTGACATATGAAAAGTAATGATGGGGTACAAGCCATATGTCTGGGAATGGAACTCCGCACTATCAATACCTATACCACTAGACCATCTTTTATTCATCATCAAATTTATATGGACATTTTTTTTTATAAATATATAAACAATGGTGACCCATTTAATGGCGATTGGTATAAGTTCAGTGAGCTGCTCCACAGGTGACGATGGATCAGGTCAATAACATTTGCTCGCATATACATAGAGGGAATTGTTTACTATAAAATAACGCCATTTGCCCTGTAGGTTATTTTTCTGTTGTACAAATGTCAAGATTCTAGAAATGAAAGAACTCTTTAGAACACTTTATATGATTAGTTTCTGGAAATTTCCAGATTTTTTTTAAAGATCACAGTTACACAACCTTTAATTCAGTACAACTATAGCAAAACGCCAATCCCACTTTGAACAAGCTAATGTGCAAGAATTACTGTGATGCAAATGATTTTGGAACTACGGCTATCTAATTGCATTAGAGTTTTATATGTGATGTGATCATTGTGTAAATAACTAATAAATCTGACCACTCTCTTTCCTGTCTTTTCTCTTTATAGTCCAGCGGCCATATCGGCATTTGATCAAATCCGTTTATATTTAATAATTTTTTGTTAATATAGGTAAAAATGAACTATTTCTAGGTGGTAGTAGATTGGTAAGTGTGTGCAATGAAAAATTACACCACTTTTATGGACTTGACGTCAAAATAAATTCATACAAGCGCTTGTAATTCCAGTCAAAATTATGCTATAGAGTATCAAAATGTGCGGAATAGCACTCGGAATACATATATCACAGTTTTATTGACATAAAGTCCATCGTTTATTCATTGTATTTAAAATAATTTGTGAGTTGCTTAGTAAAATTAAAAAAAACATCAAAGTGTCCGAAAACAATTCTCCGCAGAAAACTCGTTTTCAGTGGTATGACCATAAAACTTTTTTTCAAAAACTTACACCATACCAGGTTATCATTTGTACAAATTATGAAGATGATAAAATGTGAATCTCACTTAATTATGCATCAAACTTTACAATTTCGCTAATTTACACACAAAAAATTCTAATGTGGTTACTGAGAACATATTCTATAAATATGACTCATATAAGCTTACCATAATTCCCTTATCAACTTAGAAACACTATGCAAATAAACTTATTATTTAATTGACACACATTTTTCACCTGAACTTAATGGAAAATGAATATTTAAACAAGTTCTCGGATTGTACGAGAGAAAGCTTCAAAATGATAAAGACTTACTCAGGGTCAGAGTTATCCTCATCTTACGACTGCCATGGGATCTGACATTTAGTCACAAATAAACAACCACAGGAACACATCATGATATGCTTGTTACTACTAACTTACTAGTGCATCTGGTGATATTGCACCACGTTACAACGACAGGTTAAGAGCTCAATACAAACTGCAGATACTGCTCTAAGTTTGTTCAAATTGTTGACGATAACAAATCACTTGCAATCTCCTATTCTAACTCCCTATGATATGACAGGCCTGGGTTAGGTGCAGCAGAAATGCTCCAGAGTATAAATTAGTTTTTGCACGTCCATGGTTTTGCATGTAATGAAATACAGCTTTTTTTTTTCAAATAATTGACCTGTGAAATCACTTCACCCGGAGGTTATTCATTCATTCAGGTCAAAGTAAATGAACCAGGGTAAATTTTAACCACATAGTTTTCTGATCAGCAAAATCTGGTGGAGCTTCACCAGTAAAATAATCTAACAGGCCAGGCACTGCTACCTTCACTGGCCATGGTAAGTTGAGTACATTCTCTTGGAGTGACAGTGACTTGGTCTCAGTTCCAGCCTCCATCCATGCCTCATCTTCTGTAATGTGGTACATGTGGGTGAGCAAGACCAGCAGTGGTGACTGCAGACAATGGTATGCTTCAATCCATGATTGGCAGCATCATCTGTGTGTAGTGCTATATACGTGCATCTGCCTCATCATGTTATAGATGCAGGAGTTATTCATACGATACAGATTCTGATGATTCAATTCCTCTAGCAACAACGCCATATTCATATGACAGCTTGTTGGCCTGTTTTACAACTGATTCATAACCGGTTCTCTCCAAGACTCCAGAAGTTGGACCAGAATTCTGGCAAAAGGGCCCATCTGATTTCTGTGCTGTGATGGTTATGTTCTCGCCTCAAATGATTTTTCACTGTGGGTGTCAAAGACCATGTCAACTGTGGTCCAGGTTACAGAAAAATATTTTGAACACCGCTCTGCAACTGATGGCTGTGATATTTTAGGGTTTGTTGATTTATATTGAACCACAACCATGTGTTGTTACACAATATACATTTGTTCTGCCTGTTGAGTGTAGTTGCATACCCATGCATCATGCTCATGCCTCATGCCCATCAGTTCAGAGCTGTCTGTCACCTGCAGTCTGGGTGTAGCTTTTCCCCATTTATTCTGTGATTCAGCTTTTTTATATAAGTGAGGTTTCATGCCCATATTAAATATGTCAAATTTTTAGAATTTTGGTAAAGATCTAGGATTTACAGGATAGTCGATTGCGTGTGGAGTAACCAAATAGACATGAGTGTACCTGGTGAAAGTCATTTCGCAATGATACTGCAGATCCATGGACGTAAATGCTTGGTCTGTATCTTGAGGTACGAAGTCCCCAGAAAATGTCAATGCTACTACCACATTAAAAGTTTACCAATTATCGTTAGCTATACTAACAAAACGATATTGTGAAGATAAAATCAAAACGTATAGTTTTAAATTTAGTTTGATTTACATTCCCATAGTGTTATGTATAAACTTATAACTATTGACTGGCTAAGTGGCTCCTGTGTGTGTGGTTCATTACAATTACTCCTGGCATTTATTGATAATAATCTTTATCAAAAGTTCATGCAATAGCTTCAGTACAGTACTGGTATTGCTTTATAGCATTAAATCCATATAAAAATCAGTGATGCTCATTCTTTTGACATTCATTAAGCAGCAGAAAGGGTAGCAGTGTACCATAATGTAATGTAAATATCCATGAAATGCATAAAATGGTCGGCTGATGCCAAATAGGCATATTTGCCGTAAAAATGCATTACAACTGCATATATAGTTATTGTGATTATTTATCAAACACATGTTCAACATTTTACTTTTATTTAGAAACAAATGAAAGTTACTGCTTGCGGCTGGCTTGGCAAGCATACTTTTAGCACAGTGACTGTGGAAATAAATAGTAAGTTTTCAGGGAAATGGCTGCATACTTCCAACAGATGGAATCATACAATGTCTATACAGTACATATTTTCAAAGTGGCAGACTTCAGCCATCTGTAGATAGTAAAATCATTAGATACTACCTGAAACTATGATTATCTGGACCTATCTATCTCCAGGTATAATTTAGGTGACTTAGCCTTACCCTTACATATGTGAAGAAGCAGTCTGTTTCATAAAACAGTGCGAAGACTGGAGACCATCAAGTATAGTGGTATATACTACAGATGTAATAACCAACATTACAGTTTTTAATATGGTTATTCAGTGCTTGATTCCAGGTGATAGATTTGGATAATTGATAAGCTTATCATCAGGAAGCTAAGAGGAACTCCTATCTGACGAGCAATTTTCAAAATGCTTGTACTGTATTGCTTGTGTCTTGAATCTTCAAAAAAAAACTACACTATCATATAAGTCTAAAACAATTAGTCATACACAGGTTAATATTAGTAAAAGATGATGTACCACTATAACCAATATTCTTCAGATCACAGTTTCAATAATTTTATCAGACCAGCTCAGTACCAATAATCTTGCTTTATTCTCCCTTCACAATCACGAAATTCCTTACTTCAGAAGAAATGGACTCTCAGATCTTTCTTTATACTCCAAAAATACATTTTGAGGCAAAAAGGAAGTTTTGAGAGGCAGTATAACTCAACAGACAACTGAAAATATGTAAAATACCTTTTGGTTTGGTGGCCATTTTGAATATGCAAATTCAGTACAACTTTAGAAGTCTACTACCGGTCAATCATTCTTTAATAGGTCCCAAATGACAATTCTGCCATGGCTGTAGCTTTATACAAAGACCCGTGAACCAGATCAAAAAATATGCATGATACAGATTTCGGCCGCTGGACTATTATGGTACCTATATCAATTATGAACAATGTTCGATGTACAGGAAACCATTTGTCTCATAAAAGTATGCAGAAAAGCTTTGTATTTCTTTATAGGTCAGGATCAATATAGTACATTTGTACAACAACATTAACATGATCAATGGGAGTTCTATTTTTAGCTTGACTCAGTCCAGGGTGTCTAAATTTTCTGTTTTAAACTAAAGCTAATGTCCATAATTATGCAACTAGAATCTTATACAAATATTACTTGAAATGATATGCAATGACAATGTGATGTATACAATTATTGCATAAAAATACCTGTAAGAAATAAAGTATGCAATATATTTTGCATATCTTAAGTAGGAGAGTGGCCCAATGTATAAAGTGTGTGGCAGCTGCTCTGTGGTTCTGGATTCAAATCCCAGACATTTTATCTGAACTAGACCTCATGGAGGTGGCTTGCATGAGTCGTGAAATTGTTTTACAATATAATCAAATCAAAATAGTTATTAATTAAGCTACAAAACAAAAACTCTCTTCCAAAAACCATAAAATAAACAGTGGCCTAAACGCTGTATCAATAGTTTTTATGTCCCCATGAGCTGGCTTATCGATTATGGGATGAAATATTGCGCGATGACATTGGATGACAATGTTGCCCCTTGCTCTAAATATTTAATGAGAAAATATTTAAGTGGCTTCCTTAATGCTGGTTTGGCAGCTACTTTTCTTGTTAAATGTGCAATCTACAAAAACCTTGCCGAAATTTGTGAACATTTCCTAGTTCATGCATGGCTAAGCTACATTAAGAGATGCTTAAATGTAGCTCAAGCCATTCTTGTCATATTTGCGAATGGCTGCCATCTGTGATTCATAATGATGCCGCGGGTGGCGCTGTGCCAAATACTGCTGCCTTCTCATCAAAGTCTCGTCAAAATATCAAAGTAGGCGAGACTTCAGCAAAAGTGTCATGGCCACCTCAATTCGCATGAATGTCACGTTCGCTAAAGTGAAAATGTGAAACGTATGACAGCGGGTCAAAAAGCTAATCTGCTAATGACTTTTGACTGAATGAGCATAAAGGTAATTTCCATTGTCAGGCTTTTGGAAATGACACACTTTCAAAGAAATTCTGAAAAAGGACGGCCAGATGGAAACATGAATATTTTTTTTTCATTCAATAAAATTCTTTCTTAAATTTGTATTCTACACTGAACATTAAACAGCTAATGTAGTGGTCAAGTTTTCTGTAAAACGAATATCACAACAGCTACACGAGTGTCCAAGTTTACTACAGTGGGAACAACTGTCATCAGTAGCATAGCACACATTTTTAACGATAGCTGCAGCAGTGTACAAGAATATTCATTAATAATTACTATACAATTTACAACCCTTATAATGCATTTGATTTGTGGTATTAAATCCGACTGAACAAGTCATTACCTTTGTTTGGTACTATCTACAGCTTTTAATTTTATCATTGTTAGTTTGAGGTCCCTCTAGTGGTTTGTAGAATAGCGTTAATGGACTATCCTGGCTAGACATTTCAACATGAATTTTTACTCTTTTTTATGGTACCATTAAAAACCACCTTAAAACCAGCTAAAATATGCTGACAATGCTATTGTAAGCATGTTATCAATACAACTGTCTTCAAAAGTAATAGATCAGCCAAAGAAATGATAAAATCTTTGTTAGAAAACGAATGATAAAAAAGCTCATGGACTATTACAAACACAGGAAGACACGAACTAAGATTCTTCAGTCTGGCGTTTCTTGGATGTTTCTTGGATGTTGTTCTTTTGTGGCCCACAATCACGCGAAGTTTTCTGTATAAATTTGTGCAGCTTTGGATGAGAGCCAGGCAGTCTTATTCCTCTGGTGAACACTAATAGGAAGGCATTTTCACTTAATTGCCAAGCTTCCTGCAAAGTCTCCTGGCTTGGACATTCAATTTCCCAACTGAGCCATCAAAATGTGGAACTTGGGAGTGCCCTAGGGACCCCGACTAGCTCCTAATGTATTGCCAGCTTGACGTTTATATGCTGTGTAGTCTGGGATTCCTTGCAATTAGATTGCTAGATTAGGAAAAATACAGAATATCGTGTAGATATAAATAAGAGAAACTCATTTCTTTGACTCAATAATTATCTTACATAATTGTACCACATGAGAGACATTTTATCCATGAAAAGGTTGAAATAATCTAGTTAAGACCTGTATACCTTTGTTTGCAGCATCCATAACGTGTTATAAGAATTTCTTTATTTGTACTAAATTGTAGGTCTTTATGTGCTGAGGCAAGTGAAATATCCCATGCTTTAGGTAACCATGGTAACATATCAAACAGACAATAATCTTTTATTATGACCATTGACCAACACAATTAATTACATATAGTAAGTACAATATAATATCTATAAGTACAATGTTTGACCAATAGGCCACTTGCATCTCATCAATGAAACTACACGAGTTGCAAGTACTGACCTTCGAGGGTCATCAGCCTAATCTTACAAGAATCTGACAACTCAGTCTTTGTATGAACAATGAAGTCGACATTTTTCCGCATAGAGCACTACATCGGGTATAATTGCTGACAAGACAGAAAATGCAGAACATGGAGGAAGTGAGCAAAGCAAGAAATGGCTGAACCGGAAGTACAATGTAAATCAAGAGAATCTCTTGAGTGGGAGGCTCTAACAAGAAATCTCAATAAACCAAGGAAAAAAATTGTTCACCAGATTTTAGAAATGCTACATTTAGAACTAAAAATGTGACAAATCTGTTGGAAAAGTGCGGTATATGGCATTTGATTTCAATGGATGACGTCACAAAGGCGGTTTAATTTTTCAAGCCAAGATCAGAGTTAATTTTTTTCTATTTTCAAAGGGGCTGCCACGCCCAAACCCCTGCTATCCATTATAAATGTTATTCTTATTGCACTAGAACTTCAAAACATGGTCAAAATAGTGATATATCTTATATTCCCCTGGTGCCAAATATGGTCATAAATTTGGGTCCGCTATACTGCAATAAACCCAATCTTTTTTCTGGATAACATGTTGATATCAGCCTGATTTTGCCTCATTTGTTCCAAACGTCAGTCCAAGTCGGTCCAACCCTGGCCCAAAATTGGGTTATGTTTATTTACAACAAATAACATATCTTAGCATTCGTCCTCAAAGTTTTGAAATTCAGCCATCCTTACATCTGCCTCTGGATCTGCTATTGCTGAAAGTGTCTGATCAAGGTCATTCAAACTCAAGGAGGAACACTTCACTAAATTTCTATTACTATATTTTGTGCTCAGAGTTTAGTTTTTACCAATTTGAAGCATTTTGGACTGGCAATGCACCTGTTGGCTTGCAAACGTATACACTCTTGGTCTAAATGATCGAATATTTGGAATATGTTAACTAAGTTAGCCCAATAAACAGTAAGTCATTTTGCATGCCTTTAATTATGTTTATACTCGTCGGTCAGGAAATAAAATTGTCGCATTTTTTTTAGTCCTTAAATCAATGTTGAAAGTGATTCTTTCATCAATCTTTGAAAAGAACATAGCAGAATATGTTGGCAAATTATTGGTATGTGGTGAACAGAAGAAGGTAAAGTGACATAAACAGAAGACTGGGTGTACCTCGGGGTACATAGTCCAAGGTGGTAATGAGGTTAATTCCAGGGGCAACTACCATGCAAGAAGACCGTCTTCTCCTGCAAGAATGTCAATGCAACAGAACACCATCTGCTGAGACCAGATTCAAACCAGAGTTTCAAGGTCAACTGCCTGAGAGCTAGGTGTCTAGAGAAGAAGTCATTTTTGAGACGTGAAAACAAACAGAAACATCTACAATGGGCACAAACCCATGAGAATTACCAACTTCGATATTGGAGTGTTCTCTGATGAGTCCAGGTTCTTGCTCCATGCAGCAGATGGAAGGGTGCGTGTGCAAAGAGAAGTTGGCCAGAGGCCAACCAGGAATGCATAATGCCAACACAAGCTCATGGTGGAGGATTGGTGCATGTTTGGGGTGCCATCCACTATGGTAATTCTGGAGGGGAACGTAAATGCTGTCGTCTGCTTCTCTTTGAAGAAGAGATGGTTCCCTATGCTGGAGAGCTTTTTGGTTCTGTACATGTATGACAACGCACCAGCACATAGAGGATAACAAATAAAATAATTCCTGCAAAATGACATTGAAGTTTTTTCTTAGTCATGCAGCCTATTCCCGAGATTTGAATCTAATTGAGCACTGTTGGGAAATTTTGTCCCGCCAGCTGCACTAGATCAATTGAAACTAGTTCTTGGCGAATAATGGCATAATTTTTCCCAATTAAGTATAAATATAAACCGATTTAATCCAAGTCTAGAAGAATACATTTTATGATAAGAGCCCATGGAGGATGTACTCATTATCAATAATGTTTTTGCACTGTCATTATAATAATTTTGAAAATATTTTAACACAAATCTTCAATTTTCCTTAGTTCCACTTATAATAAAAGAAAAGATGCCCTCAGTCAATACTTTGATGCACAATATAGTTTGTCGGTGTGAGGCACACATTTCATAGCTTTTCTAGCCATTTTAAGTTCCCTGAAAAATTCCATATTTTTGACCAAGAGTGTACATATTTACCTTATGAGATCTAATTTAGCTTTCCTGAAATCCTATCAAATATATAATTGCTTCATCGGTTTTTACGATGAAGTTAAGAAAACATTGTGTCACATACGTGATTACAGTTGAAAGAGCTAATTTCTATTGCCACACCCATTTAGTGACAGAAAAAAGGGTGTGTTAAAAATGTTAGTGCGTCTAGTCATATGATTTTGTAATCAAATATACTTTCTTTGCCAAAATTGACGAGACTATTGCAATGGAGTTTTAGTTTCCATCCATTTTAAATTTCATTTATAGATGCAGTTACCATAAAAATGAAAGCCCCAAGGTTTTAAAAGGCCACTTTCTCAGTTCCTTACATTAGATAAAGTGATCTACCGTTATCATTGACCTCATTTGATCTCTCATGCTTGTGTAAAATCTTCCTTACCAAAAGGTTTCTATATCTTTCTTAATTAAGTTCATAAATCAGAATATCTACATGCAAATTGTGTATCATACAAAAGCAATTGTGTTCTTTCTGAGTTCTGTTCCTAGGTGCAAATGACACGCAGACACGGGTCTCATTGCAAAGTTGCATGCTCAGAGATAGGTAGGCTTGGCCCCAGATGAGAGATTTAACCGGCTTTGTTGTTACTACCTCAGCTTCCCAATCTGATGAGACCAGCCGATCCTTGAATTGTGCATTGGGCAGAGAACAGTGGGCAGACAACAGTGGGCAGACACCAGTGGGCAGCGACAGTTGGCAATGGGCAGTGGGCAGTGTGCAGTGGGCTGTTGAATGTTATGAAAAAGATTGGGAATGGCTACGGTTCAATGGCAGATGATATAATTCTGCAGCCGAATTTCACTAATATGCACCATAAACCCAGTATTTATGGCAAAACTGTCAACTTTCAATTGTACATTTGTATATTCCAGCTAGCATGAAACCCTATTTAACCCATATTCTTAATACATTCAAATGGTTACATGCAGATCAGAGGAAATAGTCCCACTGTACCAATATTTCACCCCCATTGTCGGTCTTGAAATTTCATCACCTTTGGTGGTTTAATATATCATGGTTTAATAGTCAGCTACAGTATGGCAAGAATAAATATGTTTTAAATTCTGTGACCTCAATTGTAAGATTCTTTTGATTGTATAGTCCTTCCACGCTTTTATTCTTCTTTTTTTTCGGCTTAAAAATGAGGTGAAAGAAGCCTGCTGTGTATTAATACACATTTCAGAAACGTCTCAAACATGAATGAATCAACGTCATGATACTATTTCATTAAATTCTTTGCAAATATCTAAATATTTTTAATTCTATATCCGTGTCGATTCGTGCTCCCGCGTAATGGATTTGGAAAAAAAAAGTTTTTTCAATAAACAAAAATAAAAGTTAATCTGACAATATGATAGCTTCACCATTTTTTCAGCGTCAAAGAATTTCACGAGGGATGTCTTTTACATTGTTTACAAGCCTCCGGGTATCACACAAGGTGTGAACAACACAGGGACTAGTTTCATCTATTAGATCAATGAAGCTGAAAATTGCGTGAGTCCCCAGTCATTACACCTCGCCACTTTCTTTTCCAATCCATTTCTGAAGGTTTGATTTAACTTCAAAGAGGAGGAGGAGGAGGAGGAGGAGGAGGAGGAGGAGGAGGACGACGACACTATGCCAGGACCACAATGGAATGTGTAACATGGGTGGACTCCTTTTCTCTCTCAGCTCATCAATTAACCCCCGCAATACCACCAAGAACTAGCCTATCTATCTCTCTATCTCTCTATCTCTCTATCTCTCTCTCTCTCTCTCTCTCTCTCTCTCTCTCTCTCTATCTCTATCTATCTATCTATCTATCTATCTATTGTAAAATACAAGCAAATGTTAATGTAAAAAAAAATAATAAAATGTTCCAATAAATCCCCTCTAAGAATGTGTTTACATTATTTAAGAAAAAAGTTTCTTGTTGAAATGCCGATTGAATTTAAAGAAATGTAAATGATACATAACAAATGAATTGCTTAAATGGCTGAAGAAATTTTCCTCTGAAGCAGAAGCTTGAATTCTGGCAACAATGTTGTCAGTGAAGTTGAAGTAATTGCATTAATGGCTGGGCCAGATTGAAATATTATCAACTGTTATTTGAAACCTCAAGAGTTTGTTTTTCATATGAAAACATGATAACAGGAAAAAAATGGTTTACATTGCACAGAAGATTCCATAAAAGAGCATGTGCATCCATATATGTTAAATGTATGCTGTGCCCTGGTAGTTCTCTTGCCATGCTACTGTGTGATATGATATGGTTATATTTTGGACATCGTCTCGTTTGATGTATCTCAGATTGATTACATATCTCCTACATGCATGTCTTGATCATGGATAAGAACTAGGAACTAACGGGTAAATAAAATTGCCATTTCATTTGGATATTCACTTCTCTTGGCTTGCATTATCAAAAATTTATGAAATGAGCTGTAAGGCAATATTTGGTAATAACATGTCATTATAGCTTTTCAATTTGCTATTTGCAACCCATTATAATCAAACCCAATTCTACGTATATTACCTTCAATCCCTGTTGGCCACGCTTAATAAAGATTGATAGTCAGGGTCAAGCCCTTGGACTAATATCCTATGGAGCCTATGAGGCCTTTCATATAAATGAAACAGAAATGCAAACATATAGCCTGTCTTTTGTTCACTGGTATTCAATGCCATATGAGTAAATTGTGAGTTATGGTGGACTCGGTCTGTATCATACCTTCCTGCAAAACTCATCATAGGCCAATTTCTGTTGGGAACAGCTGAGAAAAGACCAAGCGGAATTATTCATCATAACAGTTGATTAAGTACACAGGAGCTCTGGCTTCCTGCCTTTTATGCACACTACCCACCATCAGCCTTCATTATTTTCTCTCCATTTCACTTCTATTTTTGGGAAGAGCATCTTTTGTCTTCCAGAGTCAAGTCATTTGTTTTGATGTACGAATTCAAGCTGTTTATGCTCCACCTACGTTATGTTGTTGTATGGTTGCAGATGAGGAGTGGTATATGATGCACATGGTTTATTGACTACATGATGCAAACAGGAAATATACCGGCAGCCCTGTTATCTTGCTTTAATTGAATTATATATGTATAGTTCCACCCTATAACATGTATAAGGAAGGCATCCGTATATTAAGACTACTTCACAAGTAAAAGAGTTGGAATGATCCCACCCCTTTTCCACTATTGCATGCTTTCATTGTACTCTGTATGATGACTGAATCTTATCTTACCTTATGCTATCTTATCTCGTCTTATCTTATCTTATCTTATCTTATCTTGTGATCAAGGCCACCCCATCATTAAAACCACATTTTATCCGAAGACTGTTAACTTCACAATAGAGACGACATTAGTTAAAAAAAAGAAAACGTCATGATCATTTCGAAAATTGTAGGACATTTTTGGGTAGTTCAAAAACAGGAGGAAAAAGTATTATTGCCATCATTATTATAGTTTGTTTTCATTATTAGGGAATATACATTGTAAGCCCCTTTCGGTTGGGCGGATTACAACTGTAAAGTCAGACATATGACTGTTTAGTTGTAAACATCGTTTCACCTGTCAAAAAATAGTATTTTAGTTATCTGTCTTCAAAGCAATGATTTTTGATCTCATAACTCTTCTATATATTGTATTTTACCCCAGATTATGAAAACGCCCACTAAATTTTGCCTGACAATGGCATTAATTATTAATAAATATCATTCCAATTTAAGGCTGTCAGTAAATTGTTTAATTGCTGGTAAGGCAAAACCTACAGGAAAAATATAGATTGACATAACTTACATGAGAACGCATAGAGAATAGGCAATGTATTGATTATTATAATAGACGTGTTAGATTAGGTAATAGTGCAGTCCTCTGACTCCAGTACTGGCCAGCCACAAGTGCTGATTGACGAGATATCAATGAGACCGAAAAGAAAAGACACTGATTTCGGAAAAATGCAATTAACATAACAGCGTGTAAGCTCTCACAGATGATCGATTCAAGATAACCATTCATCAACTAATTGGAGAGAAGTGTTTTCCTTTTCATGCAAGTGATTGCTATAATGTCTGCAATTGATTAATGATGTGCAATATGACAAAGGCAAAAATAAACCATGACAAGTTACGTTTACTTTGGATGAGACATCAAACTTGTTCTGAACGCGAAAGAGATGGATGGTGAAGTGGACAGCATAGTCAACATTCATGGTAATGACTCTGGGTGCATGGATTCAAATCCTTCACTCTGCACTGTTAATAAGCCATCTAAGATAAGATAAACAAGACAAGATAAGATAAGATACGACAAGATAAGATAAGACACGATAAGACAAGATCAGACAAGATCAGATCAGATAAGATAAGTTTTGTTTTTCCTGTTATTTTTTGTCTCAACATCATCTATTCGATCATCCTTGTGTAGATAAAGACATCAGTGGTTTCCTGTGGTAGATGCACTGCAGCACCTTTCAAATTTATGATTGAAATGCATATCAACATTTCTTTAAATTTTGCATTATGTATGGAGGTGCATGACTGTCAGTTTAAAACTTATTACTCAATACCCAATTACCAGTAAGATAATACTGATCTTACATGCTTGTACCATTGTAAGTAGTTTTGATGTACTGAAGCTCGTGCAGTTTTAACATTAGAAGTCGAACACAGGATTGTTTTAATAATTTGCTTCATATTTAACAAGAGTGCTGTGGGTTATGCAGATGTAGCTATCACTCCAGAGATCAAAACAACATCATAGAGTCTGAAATACGTACCTCAAATACCACTGAAGTAGCTTTGAAGTGTCACAGTACTCCAGTACACCACCACACAGTGACACAAATCGACTATTGAGAATTCCATTTGTCTTATTGATCTGAGCACAAACTTTTGACTGGAACTTTCTGACACTAGAATGTCGTGACATTTCAGCAGAAGCAGACATGTTGGAAGAGACAAAGTCATGACTTTTAAAGACTTCTATCGATTCCGTTTCAGGAGGCCAGCAGATATTTAGGAGGTTCATACTGAGCTTTTGTGCATTGGTTTCTATTGTGTAAGTTTGTAGCATGATTTTTTTTTGAATTAGACGAATCGAGAAATCGTGTGCAGTGTTTGCCTTTCAGCATGTAGATCGACCATCAGTCACGATTCAGTCCGTTTCATTTCAAACCTTGATATTAGCAACAATTACCAAAGCTATTGTTGGACCATTTTAATGTCATTTTACTTTAACTGATATTTATAACCACTGTATATATTTTCTACTCAATGTCATTTTGAAACCAATATATCATTTCATCTCCCATCTTATATAATCTTATGCGATCTTATGTAATCCTATGAATCCTTATCTCATCTTTATCTTATAGTATCTTATTTTATCTCCTCTTAAGCATTAAGCCTTATCTTCAATCTTGTCTTATAATAAGCCTTATTTTCACGTTGTTCGTGAGAGATAAGATAAGGTAAGATAAGGTAAATCCCCCCCCCCCTTTTTTGTACATCTCGTTTACCACCCTTGCCTAAATTAATACCAGCAAAATTTCTTATGATATTAGCGTCATCTACAAAAGCACCATAGCTGCCAGTTTATAACCTTTTCCCTATCATAATATTTCTAAACAATTACAACTGTCAATATGGTTGCCCAGTCTGGCTTCACATTTACACAAAGTTGAGCAGGTGATTATCGCATCCCCAGCTGCACTGCCCTCTATCCTAAACATCACAACATCATTTTAAATTCCAAGTGTACTCCGAAGAGGCATATCTGTATATAAAGCATGCAAAGTGGGCTCATTCAGCCTTCCAAGCAAGATAGATTGGCTTTTAATAAAATATGAGGGAAGAGACAGTCACCATTACAACGCCTGTATAATAGATAATATATTGTGCAGTCGAATATTGTAATTAGCTTATGCATTGTGTTCATTTTGACCGACTGCCAATGACATCTCAGTTCATTCTGATTACACCTGGCGTGAGTGCCAAGAATGAGTGGAGAAGGCAATTTTACTTGGACTGTTTAAACTAATTGATGTAAGAAAACAATCAAGTGATGTGACAAGTCATTACAGAAAACAACTGAAGAGCCCCACAATGCATACTTAAGCCAAACAAGCATGTAACTTAAGGTCAAATTAATGTAATTGGGGTTTTGTCTGCTCTCCCCAATGACGAACTCTGTAATTTACACTCTTGCGAGCCCATTCAATCTTGAGCCTTTCTCAACTCCCGGGGATCATACACCCTGTATGCAACCATTATGGTGCTTATTCTCTATAACTAACAAGAAATACTTAACTAGTACTATACACCATTTTGATCTGTGAGACATTTTCTACAGAATACAACCAGCTGATTTATGGACTTCAGTGCACAGCAACTGCTCATTCATTTAAAACCACATGCCCTAACATAACTGTCCCTACAAAAGCATGTTATATATATTAAGCCAATTCAGATTGAGACTCGACAAAACCTTTTTTTGAAATACAGCCAAAGTTACCCCAAGACGGCAAAATTACCCCAGTTTACAGAACCTAATTGCACAAAATTAAATTAAATGTTCTTCCTCCAATTAGGTGTAATTTCTTCCAAGAGAATGATACAGTTTCTCCATTACGAGGTGCTAACCTAATTCAACCTATGTATAATACAATAAAGTATGGTTTTAATTCTTTTAGGTATTATGTTCCCATGTTATATAATAAATTACCAACCGATTTTAAGAATCTAAATTTGATTGATTTTAAGAGTGCTATTCGGGATTGGAAGCTGAGCTGTGAATGCAATTCATGCTTTTTATGTTCTCTGTTTTAATCTTATTTTGACCTTATCATTAATTTTAAGCCATTGTATATAGTCATTCTCATCTGTACATAATGTCTCATTGTCATCTTAGTCGGAGACAAGCATCATGGCTTATTTTATTGTTCATGTAAAACCAACTGTAAATAAAGATTTATCTTATCTTATCTTTTGGATGGAGTAACCCAGTGGTTTGAGGAAGATCTGCTCAGTTCTATAATTATAATGAACCCACAACCTTGTGCATGAGTGCAACTACTAAACAACAAACAAACAAGGCCTGCTGGAATGCAATGAACAGTTCACCACTTACAGCAGATGCAGCTAATATGTCCATTTTAAAGGTCTGGTGCATTTCAGATTTTTGTTGCGAATATAAAAGATTACGACAGACATGCCACACCTTACCTGGCTATGCAGTAAAAGGTTTTTGTATAGTTATATAGCAAAGCCAATAGGAAACTGAGGATATAGCTTTCCCCTAAACATTAAAGGCTGGATTTGTGGAATGCCCATCTGAAATGGCCTGCCCATTTATGTTTATGGGCTTTTAGCGTGAGGCCCAAGAGCTGTTTCATTCCCTGGCCGGATTTTGAGGTAAAAAAAGCCAAAAACCTTTAAGCTGCTGTAGTTTGATCTTTCCTGTTACAGAATGGCCAAGGCTTAAAAAGAAATACAGTGAGTAGTCAGTGGAGTGTCAGTCAGGATGAGGTGAAGAGAGTAGAGAAGAAATGCATTAAAATCTCTTTCTCTGGCACTAAGCAGTGGTATTAAAATGAACTGCAAAATACGTACAAGCAATTTTTTGCACTCAAAGTTTACTGTATACTGGCAGTATTGCAGGATTAAACCATCTGGCTGGATTTTCTGAGCTGGAGCTTCTAAGATTTTACAGCTTCTAAGAGTTTACGGTTAGTTTTATAAAATATGGCCGACTCTAGACAGCTGTAGTGACCTATTCCTGGCTGTAGCTATAACTGGCTAAAGCCAGCTGCTTCTGTCTACTCCTAGCTTATAGTCCGCTATCACCAAAAAATATAAACCTTGGTAAATGCATCAAATGTATCTGATATGGTGCTGCATGTACTTTTAAATCCAGCTTTGAGTAGCCAGCTATAGCCAGACAGTTCAGTTTGGTAGCAGGTAGCATCGTTAAGCAGAACTTGTCTAGGTTTAATTTGGCAAGCCGTTTTTTAATGAAACTAGCTGTATTTAGCTGCCAGATCCAAGTAAGTAAGTAAGTATGCAAGTATGTAAGTATGTAAGTAGTCCTATGTATGCAAGTATGTAAGTTATGAAATTGAGTAAGTATTGGTCAAAATGCAAATTATTTTTGCGTGCGAGTTATTATAAGGCTATTAATCACCAAGTTGCACATTTGGCATAGTTAGGTTTCTTAAAAATTTCGAAATTATGCACATATTATATAGACAGACAGAAGACATTTATTGGGACATTATGTATGAATAAATAAATATAAGTACAAGGCGCCACCAACAATGGGCACAACCCAAATAAAATGACCCTTCCAAGAACTGGCTTCTAACGACCAAACTACACAAACTAATCTGTTGCATCAATCACATTGGCCATGTCATTACATGCTATATTAAAATAATACCTCGAGATATGACAAGATGCATGTTGCTTAAGGGGATTCTTACAGCCAAATTCATAGAGTTGGACACAAATCATATAAACTTGGAAGCTAAACTCCAGATGACGTCATGTGAATCCAGGACTCCCATTGGTTAATGCAACCCTCAAAGGCTCAACCAATAAGATGCATGGAGTTCAGCTTCCAATCCAAGTCTATGACGTTTGTTTCCAACTCTAGGAATGGCTGTAAGAGATTCTCTCGCTGAACACTTTACCTCCATAGATTCCACATACCAAAATTCCCCTCTATTCAGACACTGAAGCATACCCAGAACATGGCACAAAACAACATCAGCAGAGCAGCAATTATGGTAAATTCGGTCCAGTATATTACGTAATTCGTCTGTGGAGGAAATGTTATTCAAGTAGGGAGGAGATGAATGACCCAGACTTCATCTAGAATCCTCTCTTAAGGTCCCTTTAAGGAGATTCTTTGTATCAGCATGAGACTGGCTTAATGATGCCAAGTTGACAAAAATGTAAAGCACAGAAATGGCATATATGAAAATACACTCTAAGCAGTAAAGGTAAACGTATAGTCAGTTTCATTAAAAACGGCCTGTCAAATTAAACCTAGACAAAGCTAGACAACTTCTGCTATACCATGCCACCTAAATGGAACTGTCTGGCTATTGCTGAATACTCAAAGCCGGATTTAAAAGTACATACATGTCATTTTTTATTAAAAAGATGCCTGTCTATTGTATATACATATTTATGATATATATGAGATAAATTTCTAACATTTACCAAGGTTTATATTTTTTCAGTGGTAGATGTTATATAAGCTAGGAGTAGACAAAAGCGGCGGGCTTACTGCGTAGAGTTTGCCATATTTTATACTGTATATGCTTCAAGAAAATCCAGTTTTAATTGACAGGGTACGTCTCAGGTAAACAGCCTTATAAAGATATGTTTCGTTGCGGTGATAAGCCTTCAGTGGCAAGCCAAAGTAGACCAGAGATTGTATAAACATTTGAATTTTCAAATGTTGAAATTTGTAACTCAAGAAGTATAACTTCATAAAGGTCATGCTGCTACATTGATGCAAATTCATAACATATTCATGGAGTTTGTATTTCATTATGCTTTTAAAATGAAGAAAGATATATGTAAGTAAAATTACACATCTTAAGGTTTAAGAAGGGCTTGGAGTTGTGTAGAAAGTTGAACATACGATGAGGTTTACAGAATATAACTGAATATAGTGGGTGGAACCACGTGATACTTTTATCATGCCTAACTGCCATGCTTTAAGTGACACGAGTAATAACTTTCCTATTTGTGTCGTGTTTGATGCATATTTTTTAGATATTAAAAATAACTTAATGGAACTATCTAGAATCAGCTGAATGGATTGTGTTTCATAATACGAAACATGGAAGTATCTCTACATAAATGTACCAAGGCACCAGTAATATCGATGCAGTACCCAGAAGTGGACAGAACACAAGTACGCAAGTGCAAAGTAAGGATAGACAAAAAAGTAACACTATCAAAGAGTTCAAGGGACAAATTGGACTGTTTTACTGCATTTTCTGTCAGACAACTATTTAAACAGCTGTGTCATTGGCTTTTTTCAGACTACAGTTAGTTTTAGTAGCATCCGTTTCGGTTGGTGATTTAATTAGTAAAATCAAATGCGATGTATGGTATTGTCCACATTCATAGCATTTAGGTCATTCAGGTCATGTCAGGACAAACAACAGTAAGTAATACCAATGATGATATGCTGAGACACATTACTTTTATCCATGGGTGGAGTTTTCAACTAGCCTCAGCAAAGACACCAAGTGCAAGGCACTGTCAACGTGACGTCCTGGCTGGAGAAACACGTGACATTGGTTGAACGTTGGCTGGAGTTTGCCCGCGTCAGATCGATGTTGGGCCAACGTTATATATAGGCATACCATCTGGGTCCAGGAAATGTGTATGAATAATAAAAAATACCTGTATCATATCTTTTCTGACTTGAAATTAATATCCAGCTCAGCTTCAATTGATGGTTAATCGCAATAAATGCGCAACAAGGTGTTGACTCTCCTTGTCATCTCATCATTATAATGCCTCTGGAAACTAATTGATTGCCTGTATGAATAGTTTATAAAGGAGAGATTCCTAAAAAAAGTGGAACGATTTACCAAAGAACCTTTGTAATAGGCAACCGATTCAACAATTGCAATTAGGCTTATTAGTTTCTGACAACTACATAGGTTGATTGAGTTGTTAAGATAGGCAGGTTATATGAAAGATTGTGTCAAAATTTTGTCCACCCTATTTCAATTTGTAAAGGCCGTGATAACACTGTGTGGCATTGTGTTGGCAGTATCATCACCACTGAGAGAAAAGCCTTATGAATGACTGGTTTCAATCAACATATCGATCAATATCCATTGGTCTGCAATGTTATTTATGTACCATTGCAAGACCATTGGCCTGTGCAATGCACCACATGTCTTGCCTAAAGAATATTTATGAGCCCTGAAAAATGTGAATCTGAATGAACGCATGGCAATAATAGGACTCAAATCATGATTGCATGGGTATTGATTGTGACGGAGCTATTCAACTAACCACAAGAGCTTATTCTTGCATTAACTTGTAATGGAGTATAATTAATTGAAGCATAACTACTTTTTATTGCAAAGAATACCATGTTTTTCATGTTAAATTTCCACAAAACCAAAAAAAAAAAAAAGAAGCAAATCAAAGATCAAACGACCAACAAAACAAACATCAGAATTATTTACATAAGCATCATTTTACTATAGCATGCAAATAAGCTTAGTAGTAGTAGTAGTAGTAGTAGCAGTAGTAGTTGTAGTAGTAGTAGAAGTAGTAGAAGTAGTAGTAGTAGTAGTAGAAGTAGTAGTAGTAGTAGTAGTAGTAGTAGTAGTAGTAGTAGTAGTAGTAGAAGTAGTAGAAGTAGTAGTAGTAGTAGAAGTAGTAGTAGTAGTAGTAGTAGTAGTAGTAGGTCCTTGTTATTACATACCTAAACCCAAACCCAACTAGGATTTTTAAGCCACCTATAATATTATAACATATTATAACAAATTATAACAAATCATAAAAAATTATAAAAAATTATTTATTATATCTAGCTGTAGGGCTACTTTTAAGTATGTTTTAAAAAGGGAAGCTATTTAAACGGTTGGAAAATTGGCGTGCGAGGTCTAATTTATACCTCTCCATAACACTAAATTAACTTGTGAAATGACGCTGCAACATTGGCATGAAAGATAAATTTGCCGTGGATATAACATTCCAGGTCATTGATCAAATTGCGCTTATGGAGCCTAGTCAAAATATAGTACACAGAAAATTCATTGATCACCACTCACCTGAGCACGTACAGCAGAAAGTTGGACCTAAATCATCCCCAACGACTTCAAAGGAAATGGATAAAAAGTGTCATTGACGTTCTACTGTTACGTAATTGGTGCGTCCTAGACAGAGTGGTCCGTGACGTCACTATAGACGCGATTTTCGTGTTCCTCTCGTGATGGGTGTGACTTTGTTTCTGCGGCAGAGGTGATGCGCTGAGTTGCTTTAAGAGATGCTCTTGGCTCCCGGCCGCCTCCGTCATCAACTGACTGACAATAGCAGCAGCAGCAGCAGAAGCAGCAGAAGCAGCAGCAGCAGCGAGCTATGTTTTACAACCGGCCGGTACTTTGCATTATAGATGGTGTCCAAATCATAAGTATGTCACAACACATGGCTAAATGTTTTTTATAGCCCACCAGACAATTCCACACAACAAGCAAAAGGTCTGGGCAAATGTTTATATACAATTTAAGGGTGAGCACTGACAAGGGGAGGTAAAACATAATACTCCTCCAGACAGTGAATTCTGAACTGCCTACAACATCATTTATTCAATAAATAAACCCATTTATCAAAATTTACGACCTTTTTGTTAGACACACAGTGTTTTTATCCAAAACATTACTCTGTCAATTTAAAATTTCAGCATAATTTTTATTAAATATGCCACTGCCAAGTTTAATGCTACTTAGTTGTTTTCTATAGAAGTTGAATGTTCAGATTAAAAACCACACACAATAAACAGCATTAGGACGACTCCTTCAATTGTGAGTTTCACATTTATCCAACATTTAGCATTAATTCAACTACTTGTTACTACGGGCTCTAATTAAGCTGAATTTGGGTCTACATTGCTAATTAAATCAGCCCATTTCTGAATTGAGGCCAGACTCACCTTGCTCAGAGCTAAAAATGCCAGTTGAGGCTGAAACCTTAGGATGTCCTTATGGATATATTCAATAGTAAGCACTTAGAGCGTGATGTATTCGGTGAAGCAGCTTTCAACGTGAGTATAAAATCTTGCCCTTCATGAAATTTTCATAAAGGCAAGCGGACTGTCATGTCTTATGACGTATAGTGACAATACAGGTGTGAAAATGCAGTGGACAACTTATTTTCTCACCTTAGTGACAAAATGCTGATCATAATGACATAATCCATAACCATTATTAGGGAAGTGCGAAATTGATTGGTGCAATAATGTCCATAACCACACATTGCGTTAATTTGCAGGTCTGTGTTGCATGATCGATTTTAGCATCCTCTTCCAAAATGTATCCATCTATTTCAATTTGATTTGTTACGGAAAGAGTGTAAATGTCTGTCTTTTGTTTTGAATCTGTCTGTCCTTTGCATTCTCTAAGAATATTCTGTATGTGTCTGTCTGTGTAATTTATTCTGGTCCGTCCAACAGCCAGCAACGGTCCAAGTTACAGCCAATTTCATAGACTTGGAAACAAATATTATTGTCTTGGAAGGTAAACTCCAGCAGTGATGTCATGTGAATCCAGGACTACCATTGGTTAAGGAAGTCACTAATTTGTTATAATATGTTATAGTATGGTAAATGACTTATAAATCCTACTTGGGTTTGGGTGTGTAATATACTTGCACACATTTCACTTAAATATTTATACTACTACTACTACTACTACTACTACTACTACTACTACTACTACTACTACTACTACTACTACTACTACTACTACTACTACTACAGTATTACTACAGTATTACTACAGTATATTACTACAGTATATTACTACAGTATTACTAAAGTATTACTACAGTACTACTACAGTACTACTACAGTACTACTACTACTACACTACTACTACTACTACTACGTAAAATATAGTATTAACAGTGACAATAACATAAAGTGCCTTTGGAAACAAATATTATTGTCTTGGAAGGTAAAGCCAGCAGATGACGTCATGCGAATCCAGGCCTCCCATTGGTTAAGGCAGTCACTCAACCAATGGGAGTCCTGTACTCACATGACGTCCTCTGGAGTTTGTTTCCCAAGACTAATAAAAATATGCGATTTGTTTCCAAGTCGATGAATTTGGCTGTAATTCACCTGGTATTAGACAAGTGACCTTGGACAAAACCGTTTCATCTTATTCACTACTACTACTGTGGCCCTTGTATATATTCATTGATTGCGGATTATACTGATCTAGAATTCACAAACATGGATTTCACCATCTTACAAATGCTGCTTGGGGACCCCTATTGTCTGCACATACTGCCTCAGGACTTTTTGTTCTAAAATCTGAAAAGGTGACGTCTCCTAATATTGACTTTGTCTCCCAACTTCAAGATCAAAAGAATTTACACAAAGAACGGCTTAGTTGTAAGATTCTACGAAAACATAAAATTCCCAGGAATATTGAACTTACCAGTAGTAGGTTTATGGGTTCGCAAAGTGTATTGAAAAACATTAACAGAACAGGACAAGATACGGTAAAATGAAAAATTCAAATCATTTCATCAAAGACATCCAAGGTCAAAAAGTTCAAAAATTTTGACAGTTTGACATAACCTCTAACTTAACCCCTGACCTTCGGGTATCTCCCTGTCACTCAAATAGAAGGTTGAAAGGGAAAACAGAATTTTCACACAACTGTCACATCTGATGGAAATGGGGTTTTACCCTATTCTAAAAATAGGTATGAGATCATGGAAATATTGCATCAGCATGATGCAAGACACTCACAGGAAGTCACATGACTTAGTCACATGACTTAGTCACATGACTTAGTCACATGACTTCAGAATCCAATGAGAACTCATTATTTCAGAGGGAGGAGCTAGCTCAGACTCACAATAAAAGCTGAGCAGGAGGAGGAAGAGATCATCACTTCCTTCCTTACCATGGCGATGAAAAGCACATCTTTCTACAACATGACTAACACAGGAGCAAAAAGTAAGTGGTCTACTCAAGTGGTCGATATTGGTGAACTCAGAAATGTGCAAATCACTGTACATGAGAAGGGAATGAGAATTGCCAATTCACAGTTAAAACCTGGAAGAAAACCTGAAGACAACATTGTTAATCTTGATGCTGGATCTGTGAAAGTGTTAGCCAGATTTTTTGAAGATGTGCGCCATGCTATGAATGATTGTAAGGTTGGAGAGTTGGAAAATGAATATCTCCTCCCTTTGGGAAAGAGATATTTCGTACAAATCAAACCAGACATCAAGTGTTTGTCTATCAGGAAGTTTTTCAGACCACGACATGACCCAAAGCTCCTTTATCCTGGATATCCAGGGGTTGCACTGAAATTTAAAGAATTCCAGAATTTGGAATCAGAATGGAATGAGCTATTGGAAACAGTTCCATATCAAAGTGCAACTATGTGTGATTTCGATGATCCAAAAGACCACAAAGATTGTCAGTACTGTTTCTTTTAGGAAGGTCCTATTGTAATAAGATATTATAAAAATGATAAAAAAATAAAATAACCCTCCAAAAAATTTCAAAAAACAGTGAAATGCTGTACAAAATTATGGTATTACAAGCTTGCGTTCCCGTTCGCAATACCGTTAAACAGATTACACAGCATTGTGAGCTTTACAAGACTGTGTAATTTGTGAACTAAAAGCTTAAAACTGACTGAGTGGTATAGGTGAAAGATATATATGAATTTATATGTATATATTTATATGAAAGGTCCAATGCAAATCAATCCACCATACTTTCTATCTATCTATTTATATATCTATGTCTATTTCTATATCTATATATCAGATTGATTTCATCCTTTTCATGATTTCATAATAAAATATTCATTTTCATATACATCCGGATGAAATGATGAAATTGTTGATTAGTTGAGAATAATTAGTATTCAATGATTAGGAAAAATAAAATTATCTCCTAACCGAAAGTATAACAACTCCCCTCTATTCAACGGATATTCCAATATTTCCAGGAGGCGTCGATCTTACAAGATCTATCCTTATTATCAATATATAAGAACCAAGCAAACGATATTTTCTATCATTTTGTAGTAAGCAGATGAAAATACAACATGCTAGAGTTTAATCCTGGTTCCACTCATATTTTGAGTGGACAATCCGGCTCTGGAAAAACGAGATTTATTCTCAGAGTATTACAGAATATGGATAAAATATTTGGTGAACATCCACCACTAAAAATAAGATATTACTACGGAATATGGCAAGATAATTATGATCAAATGAAACGAGAGATAGAAAACATTAGCTTCCAACAAGGTCTTCCTTCAGAAGAAGAACTCATGGATTTCACTGACCCTAAAATACATACAATGATAATCATTGATGATTTAATGGATGAAGCTTGTAAATCTCAGGTTGTGGAATTAATTTTCACTAGGATAAGTCACCACAGATTTTGTAGTTGCTTCTATATTGTACAGAATGCTTTCGTTCAAGGTAAGAAACAAATGACAATTAATTTAAATACTAAATACGTGGAAGTGTTTCGTTCACCTCGAAGTTTATTACAATTAACTTATCTCAATAATCAAATATTTCCTAACAACCCAGGTTTATTAATTAATTCTTATAAGGATATAATGAATCAAGAACCATTTGGTTATATTCTAATTGACCTAACTGCTCAATGTCCTGATGAACTCAGAATCAGAACTAAAATATTCCCTTCAGAACGCACTATAGTTTATAAGTACGATTGAATGAATCGTAATTGATTCATAATTAGCTCTAATACAGGGATATAAATATTTGGAGAAGTAATGATGAGCTCAGTTCTTAACTTGAGATGGATGAGAGAACATCCAGTACTGGGGCATGGAATTGTTGTAGTGGAACATTTCGCAAAGATCAGATCGCATACATATGCCAAGTTAGCATACTTTACATCATTATAATCACAGCGTTAATTAATCTATCAATAGGTAATGGTGATAAAACTCTATTTTCCACGATTTTATCAAGTTGTATCGGGTATTTACTCCCTAATCCTTCGATCAAACGACTTTCGACAAATCAAGGTACTTTAGGTATACCATGAAAAATACATATTTCCTACACCTTTTATTAACTTGTGGAAAAAATCAAGGAAAAGCATTATTAGAAACTGCAGATAATAAGCAAGTGAATAGTGTGGTGAATGTTGTATATAATCTCACATTGAATAGTTCTGTTCTCAATTCACATTCTAAGAAACTTTTATCCATTCATAAAAAGTTAATAACTAAACTATTAACTAAAAATAAATCAATTAAATCTAAATATACTATTATCAGAAATAACTCAGTCGAGTTATATAATCTATTAATTTCAGCTAAAAATACACTTCTCAAAGTATTAAAATGAAGAAATATGTGTTAGTACCATATGATGAAGTAAACAAGACTCCAAACGTTTCTTCACATCCTAAATTATCATCAGATGATATTATAGCATCTTTACCTAAGAATATTAAGCATAAAGCTATTGCTATATTGAAACACATTTCTCAGAATAGTGATTACATTACTTGGAATGAAATAGGTGAAGTTAGTATTAATCAAAACGTTATTGCAAATAGTCACATCATCGATTTAATCAAATGTAGTTTATATCCATATAAAAATATTAATCCTCCAGGATTAGCGCAGTTTAATACAGCACTTCAAGAAAGCAATATTCCACAAACTCTATTACAAAAAGGTGCAGGTTTAAGTTTAGTTAGTTCAGATAAGAAACCACCTCCAGGAATTCCTTTGAAGTCTAGAATAGCTAGTACTGCTAGTACTGCTAGTATAGCTAGTATAGCTAGTACTGCTAGTACTGCTAGTACTCATCCCAATACTAGAGTAACTGCAAAAAGACAGAAATCACAAGGATGGATATGGAAGAAGATATAAAGCAATATCTCTTAGAAAAATACCAAGATGTGAACTTTCCAGGTGCTTACACTGGAGTAGATAAATTTTATAAAGCTATTAGAAAAGAGAAAAAACGAAGTATAACTAAAAAACAAATTAAAGAATTTCTTCAAAGTCAAGAGTATTACACACTTATGAGACAAGTAAACAGAAAATTTAAAAGAAATAGAGTTATTACTCCGTATAAAGGATATCAGGTTGATCTAGATACAGCTCATTTACATCAATATGCAAAAGCAAATTCGGGATATTCATATATCTTAGCTGGGATAGATTGTTTCAGTAAAGAAGCTCATACAGTCGCTTTGAAAAGTTTGAAGTCTCAGGAGTTAATTCCAGCTTTAAAATCCCTGCTATCAAAGTTTAGTAAAATTCATAACTGCAGGACCGATTCTGGACCCGAATTCAAAGCGCAAGCTACTAGAACATTATTTAAGAATCTAGGAATAAACCACTTTTTCACAAATAACACGGAAACCAAAGCTAATATCGTTGAAAGGTTTTTTAAAACTCTTAAAAACATTCTATTTCGCTATATGGTATCAAAAAATACTCATAAATGGATAGATCAATTAGAAAAAATCACAAACTCTTATAACAATACTTATCACTCCAGTATAAAACAATCACCAGCTTCCGTGAAACCATCTAATGAATACAAAATATGGAAACTACTGTATGAAACGGAACGACCTGATGAAATTAAAACTAAGTTTAAGTTTAATATTCATGATACTGTTAGAATTAGTGTGTTGAAACATCAGTTTATGAGAGAATTTGATGAAAAATGGAGCAGAGAATATTTCATTATCGCTGATAGATTTATGAAGGATGTTCAGCCAGTTTATATTCTGAAGGATATACAGAATGAAGCCTTAACTGGAAGGTTTCAAGAAAATGAAATTCAGAAAATTCTTGTATCAGATGATGATACGTATATAATAGAAAAAATTCTTAAAAAATCCAAGGGACGCGTACTTATAAAATGGCTTGGATGGCCTAGTAAGCATGCAACTTTGATAAAAGAAAGTGATATTCAAAATTGGCAGAAAACTAATATGTAATGATAATGCAGTGAGTGTTAAAATGGAATTATTCCACTGGAATTATCCCACCAGTGCTCTCCACATTCTTAAATGACTTGACAGAATGTCTAATCTATTTCACTCCTTTACAGGGTTTCCAGTTCAAGTTCACCCCTCTTTAACCTACTTCTATTTCACCCCTTTTTTCAAAGAATTTAGGAATCTAGAACATCTAGGATAACTAGGACATTTAGATCAACTAGGTCACCTAGTTTATCCACACATGGAGACAGTGTGCTAGAAATTTATCATACTCATAGGAAGTTATATTTAACTTTATACACACAAAAATACAGACATTTACCACTATGTCTTCGTATGTAGTGTACGCTTCTGACAGAGATAGTATAGAGATATTTAAAGACAACAAACCAGAGGATTTCATTTTACAACTAGATAGGAATATAGTGTTAAATGATGACTCCACTGTGGAATTATTAGAGTTCAGATGTAGGATGAATGAAAAAGATAGAGATGTCTTATATATTCAGAGCGATATATGCGAAAATTCATACTTATGTGGGAAGTCATTACCGGTTTTAAGAATTATTCCACTTCCTGGAACAAAAAATCATTCTGTGGTTTTTGATAAACCAATTATATTAAAGTCTGTTACTGGTAGTTTGAATAGATTTAGGATCTATATAAGCTCTAAACATTTTAGTGAGTTCTCAGTTTCTCTTCTAGAGGTGCAGGTAACACTTCGATTTAATAATGTCAGTCATCAATGATTACGATAATTGGAGAAAACATTATTTAGCTATGATTAATGGAAAAATTTTACCTAATCAGAAAGTTTATGTGGTAAATGACTCCAGTAATCAATCTGGGAAGGGACTGCAAATTATATCTTCTGCAGCTCAGAAAGATGCAATGGCTAGAGCACTGGTAGAAAATTCAATAAAACCAGTATCAAAAAGGAAATCCGTTCAGTCTAGATCTCAATCCCAAAGGAAGAGGAGTGTTAGTAAGACCAGACCTAAAATCAGTAAGAAAGTTATTCAGAAAAAGAAGAAAATTACAAAGAGGAAACGGTGAAAATGCAGGCTCATGATGAATCTCTTACTCTATTTTCTGAACAGTTAGTTAACAAAGGTTTACTTCATACTCAAATGATTGAACACTTACCAATTTCACAAATTGGAAGCGGATGTATTGAGTTTAACGTAACTCCTCAAAACTTCATAGATTTATCTCGTTCATATATATACTTCAAATGTAAAACAGTAATTGATGCAGATACTGCTATTACATATGTAGAATCACTGGAAAAATTTGATGTAAAAGGAGACGTTGCTCCGTGTAACTGTCTTCTCTCAACTATGTTTCAAAAAGTTGATCTTTCCATTCAACATAGAACAGTATCAAGTGATATTCCTACCTATTGCTATCCTTACAAGAACTATTTAGATAAAATTTTATCAGTGACATCAGATGAAGATATGGGAATCATGTTCGCTAAAGATGCTAGTGTATCATTGAATAGCTGTAGTCAATGGAAAGCAGTTGCTAATAACAAGGATAACGAAACTCCTAACCCAGGTTTAAAGAAAAGAGCAAAAGTTATTAGCAGGGGACAGGAGTTTGAACTACAAGGGCCTATAGGTATTGATTTCATGAAACAGAAAAGATTACTTATGCATAATACCAACATTGGATTGAAATTCTGGCCCTCTACTCCAGAATTCTCTTTACTATCCTCAGATTTATCTCAAAAGTTTAATATAAAAATTTTAGAAGCTAAACTTATTCTCTGTCATGTCAATTTGGAACCAGCTGTATCAACTGCAATTAGTGATGCATTAGTTCTTAAACCAGCTCATTATCCGTACATTAATTCTAAAATGAGATCACAAACTGTATCTAAAGGAAGTCAAGTTGCAATAATTAATGATATTTTTGGTAACGAATGCCCAGATCAATTATACGTATGTATGGTTAAATCTGCTGCTGCAACCGGATCATTTCACGAAAACCCATTTTTCCTTAATCATTTCAATATTAGCGAAGTGGGTTTCTATTTTAATAATATCTCCCTTCCAGCAAAACCTCTCAAGTTAAATTTCGGTGAATCCGCATATCAATCTCATTATTTAGAAGCCTATCAAAGAATACAGAGACAGAATCCTGATTGGATAGTGTCTTATGAAGATTTTTATAGAGGATACACAATTTTCGCTTTTGATCTTACAAACAGAGAAAATTTTGAAGATTTAACACCGAATACATATACTGGGAATAGTAAACTAGAACTGAGATTTTCAAAAGCATTGGAGGAATCTATTGTTGTATACATGTACGGTAAATTCAAATCACTCTTGACAATTGACGCAGCTAGAAACGTAGTTATACAATGAATACATCAGAAATAAATAACATATTAAGAAAACATTCTCCAGGGTTTTCAGGAGTCTATCCTGCTAATACTCTGAGTTTAATTAAAGGAAACAGTTTTGCAATTTTGAATACGCAGGAAGCTAACAAAGCAGGTGCTCACTGGATTGCAATATTCTATAACGATCAAAAATGCGAATTCTTCGATTCCTTGGGTAGAAACCCAAAGTTTTATCACTCTTATTGGCATGACTTTCTCATTAACAAAAGCGGGGAATACTTATTCAATGATGAGAGACTTCAAAATGAAAAATCAGATGATTGTGGTAAATTTTGTATATTCTATGTAGTATTAAGAAGTCATGGTATTCAATTTAGTTCAATAATCAGTTTATTAAAGCGTGTAGACCTAGATAGTTTTGTAACATATTTAATTATGAACTAATATATAAATATATATCTTAATCAGTCACTGGCACAATGCTAATCACATTTGTAAACTGATTAAGATAAAAAAAAAATAAAATAAAATAAATAAATAAATAAATAAAAGTTAATCAGTCACTGGCAAGTTGTTAATACAATTGTAAACTGATTAACACCAAAAAATAAATAAATAAAAATAATTAACAAAAATTACGTTACTCAGTCACTGGCAAGTTGTTAATACAATTGTAAACTGTTTAACAAAAACAAAAAATATCAACATTTTCAAAATTATGTTATTCAGTCACTGGCAAGATGATAATACATCTGTAAACTGAATAACTAAAAAAAAAATTTAGACTTATGATATCAGAGAGGTAGCCTTCCCGTGGCGATATCGTTAAGAGCAATTAGCTCGAACCAATACCTCTATATATGTATATATGTATATAAAATTATTGTCATGTATTTTTAAAAAAAAAAAATTTTTTACATTTTTTTTTTTATATATATATATATATATTTTTTTTTTTTTTACATACTGCAAATAATAAAGTCTTGAAAACAACATTACAAGCATTTTTTTATTTCCACAATATTATACAGATTATTCCATATCGATTAATTCTGGTAGTTGGGTGATATGATGAAGAAAATATTCTTGCTAGTTCGTTATAAAAAAAATGTTGGTTACAGATGTAACCATTAAACACTTTTCTTATATCCACTCAAAACCAACGTGGAGGTCGCAAGAAAGATTGAGCTCAATTTGCAATATTGACAGTTGAAATCTGTCAGGTTTTTAAATTTTTTTATTTATTTATTTATTTTTTATTTTTGAGAATATGATTGGTTGTAGCTTCTTCTTAATGAATTATCTGATAGCCAGCAGTGAAAATCTAGCCTTGACCGGATTTGTCTGCTTGAAAATTATGAATACGAAATGAAGCGTATTGCACACAATTAAGTGGCTCAGCAGATTATGAGTTGTGTGGATTTCCAACACTCAAGATGGCGGAGTTTTAGATCCTTAAACCACCTTATGAAAAGAAGCTTATACCCAATCACTTAGTAAATATTCAATCCAAAACTTATGTACATTCAATGAAAATGTACAATACAATATATATATATATATATATATTCAATGAATGATGAATGATAACTAAATCTAGAACTAGTGCTAAATCTAGTGATATCCAGTGGTAACTAGTGCTAGAACTAAGACTAAAACTACATCAAAAACAAGTGTTATTACACAATTTCAAATATTGTCATATAATATCATGTAATATCATGTAATTTCACATAATATCATATGATATATCATATGATATATCCACGGTTGTATAGATTACATAGCAACTTGTATTTATCCACCATTCTTATAATCCAACAAACGTTTGGATTCGTTTGGATATCAATGGTGATAAGTATTTGAATTGATTGTTCTATTACTCGAATGGTTAAGAAAAGATCTTTAAAATGAACAAAACATTCGCAATCCCTCTTGTGAATGAATTTTGGATATTTAATTTCCAGATATTTGACAGCAGAGTTTAAAACTTTAAGAAATAACTGCACAAGGTGTTTGAGGTCAGAATTTGAATTATGTAATTCTTCATTTAATAAATCAACCAAATCAGTGAGTTCATTCAGTTGTTCAATCACTGATACTTCACCCAAAGCACTACCTTGCTCAGGAATTGTAGTAGCTTGGTTAGAAGCCATAGTTGATAAGTTGACTTATATGGATAATTTAGAGAAATTATCTTCAAATTCGGTTAATGCATTAACCAGATCTTGTCTTTTACATTGTTTCAATGCTTGTATAAATGATGCGAATGCTCTAGGTCCGCGTCTCTGTAGAATAAAAAGAAGAGCATAATTTCTTTTGGAGGCTGGTTCTTCCAAAATTTCGCTCACAACGTGTTCACTGAATATTCCATCTTGATATAAATAAGACAAGATTTCTTGACATGGAATTTCTTTTACCAAGAGAACAAAGTTACTTCTCAATGCGTTACGTTCACTTCTGAGCATTTTGATGAAATGAGTTCAGAATTGCTGCAGCACAAATATATATATTTACAACTGATGGCTGCTGTATATTTACATATATTTACATATGTACAGTACAATGAGTATAGTACATTGTCTACATTTCGCTAGTATTGATTCTAAAAACCAAATGATACATACAAAGCAGACTTTGTGTAAACTTTATCTCGAATATTTCGTTTGTATCGGTTTCAAAGTGATGTCTAATGGTTTGGTTGAAATTCCATCGGCTAGAACAATTCTTTTAGGATAGAAATAACTAAATCCAGATCTGTTCTGTTCATATGTGAAAATGGAGTTATTCTTGCTGATGAATCCAATATTGCTTGATGAAACGCTTTGTTTCGTTTCAATTACACTTTTAAATATTTCCAGAGGATTATTGACTCTATTTTTTGAAATTCCTTTAGAACTGAATTTACAATTTTCTTCGTTTCCTACAAAATATGTCTTAGAACATAATCCATAAAATATATCACCAGAATATTCAAGTTTAAATAATCCCGGAGTGCGACTATCATATTTTGCATGGTGTTGACAGCATGTTCTTGGAAACCAATGAGTTTCTGCAGAGATATCATTATTCTCACAAAATCCCCTAAGTTGATTATTGTATTCATCAAGTAACTCGGGTCTAATTACTTCTTGTAATGATTCACCAGCTATAGAAAAATAGTTGCTATCCGTGTCCATTTCCAGTAATTCAAATTTATCTCTTGAAATATATTTTATTAGGAAATCGTAGTAGAATTGAAGCATTCTTAATTTTGCATATTGTAAAATAAAATATCCTATCTGGATGGGGAGATCTAGCTTTATTTTGCGTTTTTGCATTTCTATTTCGTAAAATTCGTATTCCTCAGATAGTTGTATCATAGTTTTAAATCTATTTTCATTAGCACTGAGACAGGCTGCATTCTCACCTTCTACATACTTAACATCGCTATGAGTTAGTTTATTCATAATTGTTGATCCATAGGCCGAATTTCCTATTAATTTATTTAAATCTGCAATAATAGATAAGTCTTTATCTTCGTCTCCGGCTCTTCTTGCTTCTGTAACTTCCTTAACGAATTTTTGGAAGCATTTCATTCTATTATACTCGATAACTTGATAAATTTTAGTTACTTCCATTCCATGATTTAAATACCATTTAAGTAAAGGTGTAGCTATAAGCATTTTCTCTCCTCTCATCCCACCTACTAATAACCTCCTAGGTTTTGTACTTAAACCAGCTTTCTTGGCAAATTCCTGCATGTGCTCTCCTATGTCTTCGAAATTAATATCCACACTGCAAAACAATGGACACATTTCAGAAAAATAATCATAAGGACTTAAATTATACGGAGCTTTAAATCCTTGAGTATTCCATTCTTTAGGAACAGTAATATCTACTTCAACCATACCGAATAGTTTGTCTTGAAGGACTCCATCTATGATTTCTTTTTCAGTTAGTGTTTTTTTATATTTTTTGTAAAAATCTGGTCTACGCTCATTAACAAACTGTTGTAGATCTGGAGTGGTTTTAATCATTTCCTGGAATTCGCACTCCCATATTTGTTCTAGTTGATAACCTTGGTTTCTGTAGAAGGTATCTCTGTCAGTTTTTCTTTTCCGAGCTAATATTCCTTTCTTCTTTTCTTTTTCCGAAATATTTTTACTCATTAATGGACAATTACCTCCGTGATGATGATAGTAACATCCATCGAATTGATATATTTTTGATATAGTGGTACCACATTCTAATGTTTCACATGACCACCCATCAGCTAACCATCTACCATCTCTTTTCTCAGCATTACTATTTCGTTTATGATAAATTGTAATATTTCTTTTTTTACTAATATAATCCATCCAATAATACATATTGTCATATCTATCTCTAACTATTGGTTTAAATTTATCACTAGCATGTCTCCTAATAAAACTACCCACTGGAAATTCCTGATCAAAAGCCCATAGATACAGAGCATTAGCGTCATATCCCACTATTCGTTTCACAATTTCAGAATTTTGTCTTATTACCGATTTATCCTTCTCTGAGTACCTTTTAAAAATAAGGGAAGGTCCTCCAACCAAATTACTAATTAGCTTGAAGTAAAAATCTCTGTTGTTTCCGTCAATTAACGAAAAGTACGCGCCTTCGTTTTTAGCGGCTTGGAATACTAATTGTCTGGCAATTCCTGGGACTGATATTGTAGTTTTGAAAATGTCTATGTTTTTATTAAGGTAGAAGTTTTGAAGTTTTATAACTGCTTGGACAAATGGACCTACATCTAAATTATTATACCAAATCAGAAAGTCTTTAAAACATGTCATTTTCCGAGATTCCCAAATACTCTGTAGCCATTCGTAATTTTCGTATTTTTCAAGTACATTACAATTTTTCAATTTTGAATGGAAAGCTTCATACGGTGGTAATGATGTTAAGTCTAATTTAGAGGGATCATCAAAAAATTCGTACGGAAAATATCCCTTTTGTTCGTTAATTTTAAACGCTTTCAAGAATTTACTGTAACTAGTACCAGGAGCAAGATAATTAATTACATCTAAAAATTTGAAATTTTCATTGGCTAAACAGGAGTAGGCATTATTTTTCTTTACTACAAAACTTTTTTTGGAATCATGCAAGTCCAAACATCTAGCTATATGTCTTTTGATTAAATTAATATCGTATTTCGCTGAATTAAAACCTAAAACGGGTATCTGAGTACAATATTGTTCAAAATTATCTATCACGTTTTGTATTTTTTTCCTCATCATAGCATTAAAACTTTCTTTTTCGTCTAAATCCGAATTCCATGAATGTAATTGAGATTCTAGTTCTTCACTCACAAATGATAATTTCTCTTGAATAAAACCACAAGCGATTGATTGAATTTTTAACATGTATTCTAACATGGAAATTACTAATTTCTCTTGATTTTGTTCCACTATACAATAAGGATCTATGAATCCTGGAACATTAGAGCATATACTCACTGAAATAGGAATATGTTCTGCTGTAGTAACTGTATTTTTATTGGTGTCATGATCTAATTTTTTCAAGTACGCTTCGAAATCGTATACTATAAAATACTCATAGAATCTGATATTATTAGGAACGAAAATTCCGAGTTCAGCTAGTGTATCGAAAATTGAGTTTTTCATTTCGTAGAATCCTCCAGGAAATTGGTACTTAGTTGATCTGGAGCAAGTTTGGGTATGTCTTTTACATCTATAGAGAGTATTGAAAAATTTACCACAGTCAGGACATTGATATTTCTTGCAATAACAATTTATGTTAGATATATATGATAGATGCTGTTCATACAGATTCAGATTCATTGTATTGACATACCTTAAAGTTGATTTGAATATTGGAAGTGCTGTACCATCTTCGTGTAATGAAAATATATTAACATTTATCTGGAAGCACTGCTCAAATTCTGGAATTAATTGCAAGTTAACTCCACCTTTCAACTCAGATTCAGTGTATGCATCAAATTCTTGATAGAAACTCATTACTTTCTGTTCAAATTCCCTATGTTTCTTGTTCAGTTCTCTGTGTTTGTGATATGCTAGACATCGAAATAAACATAGATTATCTTTGTATTTATTCTTATTGCAGTCATGTGTAAGAGTAATAATTGAAGATAGACGAGATATGTATCTAGGTATATCACCATGACCTAGAGGAAACCCAGTTGTAGTCACATAATATCTGATATTAGTCATCATTACTAATTTCCATTTCGTGTTTGCTCTGTGTTTCTTCAAATGTGCAATGATATCTAAACTATTAAGTTGCTCTCTAATCTTGTCTAAGTCTGCTCTATTAGATATATTTATCGGAATTTCGAATAATGGACTGGAGCTGTAGGCCTTAAAATATCTAAATTCATTGCTTTCTATATGTTGCAAAATACTACCAAATGACATGTTAATTTTGAAAGTTTGAGCTTGATTATCATATATTTCATTTGCATGTTCTATTAAGTCGTCTGTTGTAAAGTCTGAATGAATGGGAAAGTTATAAAATGATTGAGGTTGACCTAATTCATGATGATCATGAATAAATGAATGGTATTTATTGTAAAATTCCCTTAATTCTTCGTCTTCTATTTCTACTGATACTGCATCCCCTCCTCCTCTCTGTCCTCTTTTAAGATGATAATTTCTGATATGAAGATTTAGTATATGTCTATCTTGAAATTCTTGAAGACATCTGCTACACTTAACTGTTGATTTCTTAATTTTCTGATGACAAATGTGTTTATCTAATGTTTTCTGTGATTTATATTTCCTTTTGCAGTGCTTACATTGAAATTTGGAGTGAATGCATTGGTTTTCTTCTATAAAATAACTACAACTGGGTTGAGGACTTGATGGTGGTGAACTCTGTTGACAGTCTTTGGAACTATTTTGTGTACTGAAGTGAGAGCTGTTCTCATGAGAATTCTCATGTTCATGTGGTAAATTTCGTTTCCTTGAACTTTGGCATACATGCTTTCCATGAGCCTTCTCACTTTGAAATGATCTGTCACATTTTTTACATTTTATACATGAATGTTTTGCTTTCTGACTTGTAGATTCGAAAATTGTGTGACATTTGATACATTTATATTTACAATTATGACCTTCAAAAGATATTGAATTTGAAAAAACTTTCTGACAGAGGTTGCATTTGAATACACCTTGACATACTTTGGAGTGTTCATTTAGTGATGACTCTTTCTGAAAGGATTTCATACATATTGTACATGTATGTTGTTCTGTCTGTTGTTCTGTCTGTTGGGTACACTTATGTAGGTCAAGCTTAACTTGAGAGTGGAAGTTCTTTCTACACAACTGACAAAAGAAGCACTTATGGCAATTCCATGTGCTCTTCCTATCAAATTGTTTGCTGCATTTTAGACATTGTTTACTGAAGGGTGCTGCTTTTGGAAGCTGACATTTCCTTTCATGATTTTGCTTTGATCTGAAACTTTGGAAATGTTTGCTGCAGTACTGGCATTTCATCATTTCATGACATTTGTGCCTAGCAAATTGAAATTGTGAAGTAAATTGTTGCTTACAATGGAAGCATTCTTTAATACCAGTGCATTTCTTCTGATGAATATTTCTCTTGTGGTTGGTTGTGAATGTTTTATCACAAACACTGCAATCATAAGTCTTTTTTTTAACTGTCTCAGTTCTCATTGTAATTGAATCATTTGTGTTAGTAATTGGCTGCACTGGAGCTTGAATTGGTGTGAAAACATTTCCAAGACAATTGCTTTGATGGAGTTGTCGTGAACTCAAATCACAGAATGATCTATAGCATTTACTGCAATGCAGATTTGAATGTAATTCTGCAAGTCGGTTTTGAACCTGATGATCTTGAGCTAAATTATTTCTATGAGTGAAATTCCATAATTCTTCTGCATTGGTGAAATTCTGAAGCATGTTATGGAATGTATTGTATGCTGATGTTAGCTGTTGGTATCTATATCTAACTTGTGGGTCTTGTGTCAATCCATTGTTGTTAGCAAAATAATGCAGTTGGTCAGGATCATCAAATGAATTCAATATTTCCTGAAAATAGTCTGTTTCCCTTACCATGGTGTTCTCTGCCATGATGCAAAATCTTCTAGTAATCCAGAGTTGTGAAGTCCACTGATCTCAGTTGGGTTTATATTCTGAAGACCATGGCTCCTCCTTCTGAAATGTTGAGTTATCATTGGATCCTTGGATCATGTGACTTCCTGGAGCTGACTTGCCACACAGTGGTGCAATGTTTTGATGATCTCATGTCTATTTATAGAATGGGGTAAAATCTGTACCCCTGTCACCCTCCTGTATCATTTTGCATCTGTGTGACAGCAGGGGTCAACTTTGAAATAGGGTCAAATACTTCCATGTCAATCATAGAGAGGTTTTAGCTGAGACTGTTGCTTCATGTCACACCATGACACATCATGGTCACATCAAACAATTTGTTTTTATTTCTTAAATTTTGTGTTTCTCAGTACTTAAATACTTAAAGCTTGACTTATTCAAGCTGTTCATACTGATTCACACTACACATATATGCATGTGCAGATATATATATATGTCAAAACAATTTTGAATTTAACAGAGAAAGGAAATTAAACTAACTTACCTTTTAGTACATGAATAGTTAAGCTAGAGTTCTGAAATTCCATTCTAGTAAATCCTATATATATATATATATATATATATATATATATATATATATGTTTGATACAAATGTCTGCAGTGATGGACAATTTGCTTGGATGTACATGTGTGTCCAAACACTCTGAATGAATGAAAGCAAGTCAGTGCTGTAGTTCAGAGAATGGGGGCAATATTTAGCTACAGTGGAATCCCTATTATGCTCACCCTTGGAAATCACTGAAATGGATGGAAGTGGACAAATATCATGGGGTCTCAATTCTGGGGTATTTTCATAGTATGGATATAGTATTAAGAAGTGGTCCTAGTATTGTGGTGATCTTAATTTGGGATATTCTTAAATATAAGGTTCAGCTGTATACTCCTCAATTCTAGGCTTACTAGATTATAGCTTGGAATCTGGTTCAAGTTTACACCCTGCACAAGGGGTGACATTCACTGACCTGCATAGCTGAGCTGTATATGCAGGTCAGTGGTGGCAGTCCACCTGCTATCAATTATGGTTAGGTCAAATATTATTCTTTAAAGTTCTGCTTGTCTCCATGTACAGACCATTCAATGAAAATATTACTAAATGAACACATTAAACCTGTGAAATGATATGTATGCACATTATTATCCTAACTAATAAAAGATAGCACACTTGGATATGATGCACAATGAAACCTCTCAATTAATTCCCAGTGGACTCTAGATAGTCTAGTCACTCTATCTAGAGTATTGGTATTAATATCATAGTAATTTTGGGATATTTTAAATTTTAGTCACAGTTTTGAAATCTTGTAAATTAATGATATTGAATGGTCTTAATTGTGAGAAAACACTCTTCAACCTTCAATCAGCTTAGATTGCATCATGGTGATGCAATACCTCAATGATCTCATACCTATTTTTAGATTGGGGTAAAAGCTTGCTTCCGTGTGAAAATTCTTTTTTCCCTTTTAACCCTGTATTTGAGTGACAGGGAGATACCCGAAAGTCAGAGGTGAAGTCAGGGGTTATGTCAAACTGTCAAATTTTTGACTTTCTGTGATCTTGGATGTCTTTGATGAAATGATTTGAATTTTTCATTTTACCGTATCTTGTCCTGTTCTGTTAATGTTTTTCAATACACTTTGCGAACCCATAAACCTACTACTCTTACCTAAATATGTACATATATAGATGTACGATAAGAGAAGCTTTCAAGAAAGACTTAAATGCAAAAAGTTGCAAGTCTGAAACGTGTAAAACTTTCCTGCAGAACATTCACTAATGCATTTGAAAGACTTTATCATCTTTGAGTCACGTTCTTCATATATCGCGATGCATTCAATAAGTGTAAAACTATCGTACCGAAAACTGCATGTCAACCTATTCAACATACTATTTGTCACCAAAATATAAATTTGAAGAATGAAAAGAGACTGTCTTGTTTAGTATCCAAATAAATGAAAATAACTATTGATTATACACCACAAAAAAACTTGGAAAATTAAAGTCTTGAACAAGAAAATAGCAATATCATCCCAAATGTTCCCACTGAAATACGCATTAACACTGCTGGTACATCTTGGTCACTTTAGAGAGAAATTTTATTTCTGAGAATGTCCCTATGATCACTAGCTCCGTTTGTGGCTGCTCCGACTGCTTTTGATGCTATCAAAATTACAGCTGTCCTGAGCGACTCCTCACCTCAACTGAATCATTTTGCGACTGCAATATAAAAGCCTCGGCAAAAGACCTGAAGCAAGCATTGATCAGCCATTTTCGTCACGTAATATTAACATAAATTAATCTCGTTTCAAAGCAAACATTATAATTATTAAATTTACACCGTTTAAAGAGTGAAACAGAAGTACTTTTGTGAATGAAAGAGAAAAGTCGAAGCAAGAGGTTTACTTTTTTGTTGTTTCTACATCCGCGAGCTCTATACAATTAATCAACTCAGTGATTCGGTTTTGGAGATTATGGAAACATGGGAGAAATCAGGGCTAAAACGGCCGAAAACAAGAAGGTAGTGCTTGGATAATTAATATGTTTGCATAATCTTAGTTAGTTTATACTGTGTCCCAAATAACAGGGCCAAAAAGCTATGCGACTCTGTGGATTCGCTGGTTCAGATACTGGTCGTATATGTCAAACTATATGAAAGTGGAGGGTCCTTTGAGAGACATATCTGTGCAGTCACTGCCAGTCATCCCTCATTAATATAAATTGCTTCTGATGACATATATATGACGGCATGGAAGACCACAAATGGTTAAAATATAAGGTATCAGAGAGGCTTGAAATATTTTTATGATCTATACACTCTAAAAAAAAAATTGTCGGTTTCAGAATAAAAATGCGGTCGCTGGTGTCCACACAATGGTGTGCTTAAAATCAGCGATGGTAAGATTTTGTTTGACCTTTGACAAACGATTTTTTTTTTTTCAAACAGTGATGTTGGTTGGCTTGGACAATCATTGTCTTATGACAAACAATATAATGGCTGATTTTAAACGAACTATTGAGTGGACATCAGTGACACATTTTTGCTGTAACAGACGGTCTTTCTTTAGAGTGCTTCGTAGAAAATTTAACCCACTATCATCCAGAACTGCAAGAAGATTTTGTCCTTGTAACCGTACATAGATAGCACTTTGCTATTGTTGAGACGGAGGATGCTAATTTTTGATGAGGCTCCTTCCTCGATAGCAGCCTGATGAGAGGGTCTCCATTCAAAAGATAATGTATTCTATAAGTAGCTGCTTTAATACGAGCATTTTGTTCCTTGTCATTAATTGCTATAAAGTCTGTATTGTAAAAACAAAACAAACAAAAAACAGAGTCTGTAAATTTGACAAGAAATATACTGTTGCATAGAAGCAAGTGCAGGAAGAGTGGATTATGTGAGGGCAACTTCTCAAACACATTTAAGACAAGAAAAGAAAACTTCTTAAGAGCTTCGAAATGTACAAATCATCATTTGAAAAATCTTCACGAAAATGGATAGCTACACTATGCGTTTAAGTATTTTAAATTTAAAGGCAGTGGTAATGATTTTGGAAGAATATTGAATTACATGAAAATTGAAAGTATTATCTCTAAAATGTACAGTTTAAAGGCTAGAAATGGATTTAGTATCATCTGCTACTGTTTCAGACGCGGATAGCGAAGACTCCATGTCGTCTGTGTAATAAGCTCAAACAACTGTAATCTTAATCTGAGAAATCCTTCCATAAAAAGGAAGGTTTAACTCAACGAAATACGATTTAACAGTATCTGAATCACGGCTGCATTGCCCAGGGCCATACATAAAGAAATATATGCACTTCTGATTTAAATTTTCACATTTCCTGGATTACAAGCACAATATTTTGCAAGAGATAAGTGCCAGAGTCTCTTCAATTTTACTTTCTGTCTATTCACCGTTTCATACAAACTCTGTTACCTTGTGGTTAAAAAATGTCAAATTTGGCTAAAAGACGAACCACGCTTGTGTGTTTGTCCTTTGATGTAGAAGAGTTTTAAGAAGGATTTTTTATGGCACAAAGTTGCCTGCAAAGACCAAAGGAGCTCACACCAGTGCCACATATGTCTGAGTTGATAAAGAGCGTTAAGTAGGAATTGTGTAATTCTTAATTTACCATCCCTGGGCCAGGGTTTTAGTATCCTGGCATACAGCAGATAACCAAGGGACGTAACTTACACCTTGGAAGCTCATAGAGATAGATAGATAGATAGATAGATAGATAGATAGATAGATAGATAGATAGATAGATAGATAGATAGATAGATAGATAGATAGATAGATAGATAGATAGATAGATAGATAGACAGACAGACAGACAGACAGATAGATAGATAGATAGATAGATAGATAGATAGATAAAAAGATAGATAGATAGATAGATAGATAGATAGATAGATAAATAGATAGATAGATCAATAGATATACGGATAGATAGATAGATAGATAGATGGATAGATGGATAGATTGATCGATAGATAGATAAATGGATAAATGGATAAATAGATAAATAGATTGATCGATAGATAGATAAATGGATAAATGGATAAATAGATAAATAGATAAATAGATAAATAGATAAATAGATAAATAGATAAATAGATAAATAGATAAATAGATAGATATGGAAAGTGTAGCCCTCTAAGGCAAGAGAAAGAGGAGTCCACCCATGTTATACATTGGCCCCTTGGGTGGGGTCTGTTACTTGCCTCAGCTATGTCAGTATAGACACTGAGTACAAGGGACCGCCGTCTCATCCTTATGACATCCAGCTGGGATGTTGCTAATGAAGAGTGCCCAGGACTAGGACCAAACCTGGGTCAGACTTATATAATATAATATAATATAATATTATATTATGATGAATGATTATATAGTTGTATTGTATTTTCATATTATTAATGAATTAATTGATAATCTGTTTTACACACCAGCCTTTATGAAGGCTATTGTAAATATGCACCTTTTGTAACAAGTCTGTCAAAAGTTAAATGGCGAATGTTGAGAACTGTTACACTTTCTTATATTTAGTACATCTACATACAGCTGTAACTAAGATCTTATCTAACATTTCTGGAAAATGATGAACCTGACAGCTTCATCAATCTTGGGCAGCAGTCTGTCTCAGTAGGGGAAAGCGGGGCAAAATTCTCTTGAGTTTTTAGCACTCCCACCAGGTTTAAATAGCTTACTGATTACATCAAAAAGTCTTCCATGACGGGCATTGTGAAAGATGCAGATGAAAAATATTTAGCTTGTTCGGTATTTGTAATTAATAGCCTATGGAAGGTGACTTATTAATGTATGGTATTCACTCTGTAGTTAATTTTCAGTAAAACATTTTGAGGACATAATTAGTTATTGTTGATTAATTTCATGAAAAAAGTCACTGTGGGGCAAGATGGGGTCCCCCAGATACCATTGCTGGTGTCCCCATTTTACCCCATATTTTTAAACCATAAAATTACTGGACCTATTTTTTGTTGTTATTGAAACTGCAGCATGGAATAATTTATCATATAAATAACTTCAAGTGCCCATGCTTCAGAGTATACGAGTTTCATCATAAAACGAGTTGTTTGGATGAAATGTGCAATAAAATAGGGCCACTTGATAAACATATTCAATCCATATGGAAATATTCAACCAAGTACCCCATTTTGCCCCAGTCACAAGGCGAAATGAGGCAAAACAGCATTTTTACATTATTTTTATTTTGTGGTCATCATAAAAGAGGGATTACATTAAATTGTTGTTATAATTATTAATTTGTCCACTCTTAACATTTTTGTAATAATTTGATGGTTTTAAGATGAAATCCCTCCAAACTATTGGGGTCAAAAGTTAGCGTCCCCGATTCCCCTACCTGTAACTCACTGCAAGCATGGAGTGCTTTTTTGCTAAGTACCCCAAACAGAACCTAACAAAGCTAGGACTGCCTTATATGGCCAAAGCCAAGCACTAAAACTGATGAAACCAATGACAGAAGTACTTCTTAAGCTGTCAGATGCGTTAGCATATGGTGCTCTACAAATTTAAATCGGGTACAAAAAGAAAACCAGAAACACAGAAACTGCTTTTTTTACTGACTAGAATCATGCCAGAGCAAGTTTAACAAATATCAAAATCACATCAATTGCAATTACATTACATTGATATCTCTTTGTCGGAACATAGTTTTGTTTTGCCATAAGAATTAAGATGGTATAACATACCTCATCCATGTCTTTGACATATAGCATTTAATCTACAATCATGCCGGTATTCCATGACATTCTTGTCTGGCTGTATGATGTGGAAGGTTCATTTTTACGACGTCAAAGAGTGGCTCGTCGCTGTGGTGCATGGTGATCTTTGCCAACGGGAAAATGTGGTAGGTTAGGTTAAGTAAGGACAAGTGGTTTTTCATGCTTTATATTGATTCCATGACATTAAATAAAAACCACCTATGTCACATGCAAGGGCACTTTAAAAGTGTGCATATACAAGTTACACCCTATACTATGCCTACGCAATGCCTATTCCATGTTATCATGCAAGTTGGGTATTGTCTACAGCACATGTTTTATGTATTAAATTCCTGGCATGAATGCATGTTTATACCTTTGAAACTTACATTGAATACATGCTTTGATTATGCATGTGACATTTTCCTACATGCTTCAGTTCATTGACGTGAATGACACTGACAGGACCAGCATACACACAGACATTAAAGGCTGGTCTTCAAAGTACTTAATAGCCAGGTCATTGACCTTTTCTGGCATGAAACGAAAACTTAGCACCTTCATCTTCTCCTCCAAGAAATGTTCATGGATTTTGTAGAGTATTTTTAGATTACTCTATTTCAGCTACAAAGATGCTCATTAATCATTTGGCAGTGCAGAGACAGACGACTTTAGGTTGCGGCCAGAATCTTGGGTTAGATATCCAGATTGCATGATTACAGTGAGGTTGGTTCCAAAAGAAAAAGAAAAAAGTTAAGAAAGACCAGAGTGAAGCAATTAGCAAAGAGATTACTCACACTTGTCTTGTATAACATTAATTACTTTCATGAATCGATTGTCAATCAATCAATCAACCAATCAATGAATCTATCCATCTATCTAAACTGTAAAAATATCTATCTACACTGTAAAATAATTTCCTGTAGTTCTTACAGTACCTTGCTGGCGAATTTTTACACAGTATTTGCTGCAAAAATTATGGTTACTAGTTGGTTTACCATACAGTAGAACTAACGGATGTTTGTCGTAATATCTACTGTAATGGTCACTACCATAAAATCTTACATACGGCACCTTACAATATCCAATTCATTTCAATTTATTGATTCATTCATTCGACATTACATACATTATAATTAGTGTGTACTTTCATTTTAGCCCTACCGATGAGCCCTTAAATGAGCCAATATTCAGTCATCTACTGTAAATTTTACAGTATCATACTGAAATTAAAATTTACTGTAACTTACCATAAAATGTTGCGGTATGATGGTGTAGAGTAGTTTTACGGTAAGCTCCCGTAAAATATGCAGTGGCATGCTGTACAGTGAATTTGGTGTATTTCACAGCAATTTACTGGATAGATTATGGTAGACTGCCATTTTCTTTGCCTATGCTGTAAATTTTATAATATTATGCCGTAGGATAGATTCTCGGCATCTTGCTGTAAAATATTTACAGTAGCAGGCTGTATAAAACTATGGTTAAATTGCAAGACAACTACGGAAACTCGTATCTATGAACTGAAGTAGATGCTTAAAATCTTGCTGCATCCGAGAAAGAGGATTGCAATTTTGTGTTCTGATTTAATTCATTATGGGTGTGTATACAACGGCAGACCCTATTCGTCGAGGGTAAACAATGTCTAATTAAGAAGCTTCAACACAAAGTAAAATGGGGTGGGCGGATTTATGTGTATGAAATGGGAGAAACAATCCATACAAGATTTGATACAACACAACATAACATCTTTGTCTATGTAGCGGAGCAGCAAAATCATAATATATCCATTAAATGAGCAAGATTTGAGCACTGTAAAAAGTTGGCAATGTATGTTATGGTATACCTAGTTAGTTTCATTATATAACGGCCTATCAAATTAAACCTAGACAAAGCTAGACAACTCCTGCTGTACCATATATGGTAGTATACTACCTGCCACTAAACGGAACTGTCTGGCTGTATCTGGTTTAGAATTACTCAAAGCCAGATCTAAAAGTACATATGTATGAAATATTAGATGTGTCTTACATTTGCCAAGGTTTATTTTTCTCCATGTTGGTGAGTGTAAGCCGACTATAAGCTGGAAGTAGACAGAAGCAGCTGTCTAATGCAGCTGGCTTTATCCAGTTATAGCTACAGCCAGGAACAAGTCGCTACAGCTGTCTGAAGTCGACCAAATTTTATGTGCTTGAACAATCTTGTGCACGTGATTACAATGGAAATTTTGTCACAATTAGATTGCTCTTAAAACTCTTAAAAATGATTGTCTTTTTCAAATGATTGTTAAGTTGGTATCCATGTAAGCTTACCAACAGCATTGTTCGAACTATAATATATATTCAATTCAGTTCAACGAATTTCAATAAAGAAATAATCATACCAATAAAGGAGTGGCCGCAAACTGACTCCACAAAGGAGTACTTAAAATGTTACATACATATAGATGGTACAATGACTCATAAATATACGAAAAATAGTTTCTTCATTGTTGGGTAGTCAAGCTACAAAAACCGTGTTGCCAGTGCTATGTTATGAGATTGAACATCATTATTATCTTTCAAAATAAATGAAAATGTTGTCCATGCTTATGGCTCAATTTACAATCAAATAAATTCCAATTTATTGTCATAATTTGTATGGTTTATTAAAGGTCAAGGTTAAACAGTTAGTGGCCTAGTGGTTATTTGACACCCACATTGTCCCGCTCACCTGAAGTATCCGTATATCCTGCCTTTGTTCAATTGCCAGTTCCTGGTGCTCTTCATGTTGTTTGTGCTTGGGAAAGTAAACGTCCATCAATATACATCAATATAACAAGTGGACTCCAAGCCTTGACATCTCATCATTACGACTAACAAAAGTAGCAGACTCCAACTCAAATAGTCATTATCTGATCACATCATTATATAGTACACCATGCTTTGACTGAGGACTGAGGAATGAAGAGTGTCTGAGCTCAGAGCTTGGATCAGGATTCGAACCCAAGACCTTACAGCTAAACTCAAAGACTTGTAAACTACACTCCAAATGATGTCATGCGAATCCACTCCCATTGGTTAAGCAATCCCTCACCCAATGGGGTCAATCCATATGAATTCACCGAACGCTCCCCAGGTCACCATGTCAAAACAATTTGAAAAAGATTAGACAAGCTTTGCAAGATCAGGTCATCATTAACCATGCATTTGCTTTTTCCCAATCCTTTTGTTTGTAACATTTGATGATTATGTAATCAATATAGCATCATATATACTTTAAAGCATGTTTATCAAATGAATAAATAAATTTAACTGTTCAAAACTTAATGCAAATATTAAGAAATCAAAAAGGCTATTATTTTTTAATATATATATAAAGATCGATTTTTAAAAAATCATAAAAATATGAAGGAATCTGACCACCACAATGATATTTTAACCAGAGGACAACTAGATGTGGGTGATATTTGGAAAAAAATATGGAAGTGATGGTGAACTCTTTGTTGGTCAAAATTACATTAGAATAAAGGGTTTTTTTCACAATTGTATATTACTTGTCTTTTTAAAACTACTCTGGCTTCCATCTTTTTGCAAATAAGGTGGTTTTGGCCATTCATATATGTGCAGGTGGACCATAAGAAGCAAGAAAATAAATATGAGCTCTTATTCTTGTATAGATTCCACACTGCCCTGCAAAAATTAAGTCTCGTTTTGCAACGTTTCTCATTTTTGCCCTTTTTCAGAGCATTACAGTTTGAAAAATATCACCAATAGCCCTGATGTAACAGCATACATTGATTCAATACAATTTCTTTACCCTAGGTACAACATTTCATGCCTGCAAAGAATTAACCATTGACACTGGAGACCTGGAATTTTGGATTTTTCCATTAATTATATAGTTCTATAATAACGAACTAAAACCATAGGCAAAGATATTTCGTTGTATAGCAAGTACCCTGTTGTTAAGCTCCCCCTATTCATCTGTGTTGCTCTATGAATTACTTTCACAGTATTTTTGCTGAGGGTTTACCTCAGGGCTCGTGACCTGATATACGTTGAGGCGCCATTTTAGACACGTGTCCATCAGACAATTATCGATTGTTTGCACACGCGCATGCGCATTGGCTATAGTAACAGCAGACGCCTACTATTGTCGAGAAAACTGGCACATTTTCCTAAGCTCAGAAAGACAGGTAACAAACCTGGCAAGTGGATTCAATTTGTTGATAACTTTATCTTTTTAGCAGCTTTAGTAGCTATATGAACTCCACCCTTCTTTATGATCTACACCAATAAAGTAGAATGGCATTTTTGCATGCAGTCATCAGTGCAGAAGCCAAGTTTGATAGTTTGTCCTTTGACAAACAGAAATGCAATCTAGAACTGTCTGACATAGGCCTATAAAAAGCTGCCACAGTATGAGAACATATTGGATTTCATTTAACAGACGAAAAGTCACGCTGAAGATATTATAAAGAAACAGGATATAGATGCCAGACAAATTCAGCAATATAATAAATCCAATCTGACATATCGTTATTTTCTATTCAGAAAAGTTTTGAAATTGTTCATGTTTGAAAATCAGAAATTGCTCAACATTGAAAATCTATATTTTGCTATATTTTCTGGAGAACTGTAACTTTCATCCAATTCCATCAGTTTACACACGGCATGCAATCAAAGACATATCGAAATGCATCTATTCACATATGGTTGTGGTAGCTCTGCAGCCTGGTGGTTGTAGCATAATTAGTCAGCTTTCATGGGTTCGAATTCTGGCCTAGATCCTCTTTGCGACTGTAGCTTCATTTGAAAATTTGAAATTCCATTGGTTTATTTGAGTAAGATACGGAAAAAACCAACCTTAGGGGTAAAAGTGGTGTGTATTCAAAAGTTTACCTGCTCATCATTACATCTGCATATGGCAACTGGTGACGTCAGGTGACATTGCGTCATATCATTGGCACTATGAGTGGTGGTAGTAGTATTTTATTGCCAATTAATATTTACAAATAAAATGAGATTCTCGGACGAGAGCAAATTGGAAATATCAGGATTAGTTTTGTAATTTATAAATTGAATTGTTTCCAATATTCATAACCATTGAATAATTTTTGCACATTATATAACAGCAATTGCAAATTTAACACTGTTATTCAAAACTTTTAAAATATTATAAATATATGTACAAAATAAAAAAAATGCCTTTTAAACTCTGACATTGCACCAAAAAGGGTATTCTCAATTTGGGCAGCAATATGTTTGCCAAGAAAAAATAATTACCTTAAATCTGTGCAAAACGTTGTTAATACACATAATTTAACTTGATGGTGCGATCAACCGCATGTAAAAATATTGTAATAACCCAATTACATTAATTTAATACATATCATAAACTCGTAATAACACATCATTTTCTAGAAATGTATACATTATTAAAATGTATATATTATTAAAATGCATGTTAACTTGATTCATATAAAATATCTGATATGATATCACGCCATTATCTACATTTGTAACCTACCATAATTGCATTAACATTCTACATAAAGAAATCTCCTCAAAACATTATAATAACATATCATATTATATGGCTAGCAGAAATCCTTGCTTCTGATTGGCTTAGAGCCGTGCAATATTTTCATATATTGCACGGCTATACATTTTTGGTGCCTGAATAGGTATTTCATAAGTATAAACAAATCATCATACCTTCGTACTTAAGTCAATAAAGGACAATTGCACTCTTAAAATACGTTTTGTTGTAAATTAAAGGTTGATACCTTTTTTGATGTTCTAAAAAGAAAATTATATATTGTTGTGAGTTGCCATTATAACTATGTAAATGTGAAAGTAATGATTAAAATAAAGAAAATAATGCATGGATAAAATCATTGAATAAAATAGGCCCTGCCAAGCTAATATCATGAATTTTTGTGGTTGCTGTGTATACTTTATGTCACAGTTGTAATTTTTTCAATAACTCTTCAAATTAAACAAACAACGAAATATGTGCTTTTATTTGTAAAACATTGTAAAATCATGAAAAAAGAAGAAGAAAAAATTCCTGCTTTAGGTTCACTCTAGATCAAGGTTGCAAAGGCCTATTCACTCTATTGTACAAAACCAGCCCTCTTTTCTTATGTAATATGAAAGGCCATATAACAATTACGCCTCGTGCAATATCAGTTGTCTCAGTTCCATAAAAAAAAATTGCACTCGCCACTGTGCAATAATTGTATAATATTCTAAAATTGTTGGTGAATGAACGCATACAAACGACGCTGGCCCGATTTGGAATGCTATCTGGGTATCTCAGAACTCACAAGTTTATTTGAAAGTATATTAAGATATACAAGCCAGAAGAACATGAAACAAACATATATATATATATATATATATATATATATATATATATATATATTTCATAAAATATGTTCGACTCTAGACAACTGTAGCAATCTATTCCTGGCTGTAACTATATCTGACTAAAGCCAGCCGCTTCTGTCTTCTCCTAGTCGGCTTACAAAAAAATATAAACCTTGGCAAGTGTAAGCAATTTATCTAATATATCATAAATATGAACTTGCAGATCCGACTTCGAGTAGCCAGCTATAGTCAGACAGTTCTGTTTAGTGGCAGGTAGCATCATATAGCAGAGGGTGTCTAGCTTTGTCTAGGTTTAATTTGACAGGCCGCTTTTAATGAAACTAACTGCATATCTATATTTAAAATGCAAAGTCTATTTATTGTGATGCAATTGTTGCAATTGTTGAAGTCTGAAATTAACTGATCGTGGATAATGTGACATTCACATATTGGTTAGCATTTTCTTTGAGCTGGTCTATGATATTATTCTATTTATTTAAGTTCCATCATGGCCATAGATTGTATCATCATGGCCATAGATTGTATCGTTCTCCCACATTCTTCTATCCTCACCATGCAGCCTCCTCATCAGAACAATCAAACCAAGACAACAAAGTGGATTGTTTGCTTCTTCATCAATAGTTCAGGTGATGCTGCAGCAGCCCTGCATGGCAATATGCTCTGTTGCTGCATCAATTTTTTATGCCAGTTTCCTGTAGGTCTCTAAGGCAAGCATTTCATCAGCCCCTGGTGCTTTGTTCTCCTCATATGAAGAATTCATCATCAACTTGTTGTGGTATTAGTCGGTGACCTTAATTGCCCCTATTTATCATGCATCATTGGCTACGTTAGGACGGACACAAGAGTCATCCAGTAATTCTAATCGTGTTAACTATTGTTGGTGACCTCAATTGTTTACATTTATTAAGTCTCATTGGCGAACTTGTACACAGCGGTCATCCAGTTGTTATTTCAATCAAGTTTCAATCATGTAAGCTGGGGAGCGCTCAGCTGCCCTGCAGGTGTCTCCTCTGAGGTCCGCCACCGTTGATGACCAAGCAGAAGCTTTTTCCTGAGGAGTTGCACATCAGTGGAGTAGCCAAGAGGGATGTGGCATAATTTTCATAAAAAAATACAAATTATGAAATTATGGTAAGAATATATAAATTTTATACGGTTTTTCCACCCCTCTTGCACCACTCATAGACATAATCTTCTCACATGTTTAATTATATATGCATGACTTTTCAAAATCTGACCGGTGTCAAAAAACCCCTTTTCTGAATAGGACCCTGGTTAACATAGAGTATGTAAATTTTGTATTTCTCGTCACATTATGCAAAAATAACATTTCATGCTAATTTTCTTTTTAAATTAGCATGACATACATAGTACATAAATTTCCATAAACAAGGCATATTCAATTACCATATCTCCAACACAACTGGGTTTATGTGCAAATTCTCAAAATACAAACTAAACACATATATAAGCATGGATATAATTTCTTTGAAAAAAAAACAAAAAAAAAAAAATAGAAAGCTGAAACTGCTGGACAGTTTCGAGGCTTTACCTTCTGTAATAGGGACGGGAAAGCAGGACTGCTTGAGTAAAAACAAACTTGACAAAGCATTGTATACAGTCTGACTGTACTGTGGCAGCTGGCCATATAAGCTGACTCGAGGTCAGATTTTGTCCAATTCTTGTAACATGAAATATACAAGGTCAGACGATCTTTTAAACCAAACGGTCTACACTATTATGGAAAGGGCATCCAATAAGCTTTCAGAATATATCTTAATCTCATCTCTGTAAGTTAATTAGGACTGGAGCTAGTATCAATTGAATTTAATGAGCTTTTCATGCTCTGCGACCTTGACCGTCTGACCTCGTGACCTATATGACAGGGGTAGGATGATTTCTCACATCTGTTTGAGTCCATTACAAGTATTTTATCATTAAATTAATTGATAATTTCACTTGCAATACGAGGTTTGACCTTCAATTTGACCTTGACAAATAGGGCAAAGGTCAAAATTGACAGCAGATTCTAAAAGCTTGGTGAATTGTGGAGGGTCAACACAGTTTGGCATTTGGTTAGAGCAAATATTTCTCATTGAAAATGGATATTTTGTTATTTGTTTACTGATGATTCGGTTAACATTGTTTATGAGTTGTGTCCAAAGCGATGAAGTTTCTAAATAACACACCTAAAGCCACTATCTCAAATAGCCGAGTGACGATGCAGAGTAATGACGATCGATGAATCGGCTTCACTCTCGGTCATTTGATGCCTAGAAAAAGCAAGTCAGCAAGGACTCGCCGATTGCTCCCAGATTGCTCGCCGATTGCTCCTAGATTGCTCGTCTTCTTTACACGCCGACCACTCGGTGAGGAAATCACGTCCACACAGCATTTCATATGACCAAGAGTTCTCCCAGAGTGACCAAGAGTACTCCCAGAGTGAATGGCGAGTGCACGGCGAGTTAACCCCGTGTAAATCCCGAGCAATTCTAGAGCAAAATTGCTCGGCGACACTCCTAGAAAATTTTAAACATGTTTAAAATTTCACGATTGGTCTACGAGTGTTGCCGAGTATTTCCGAGCTTTTCCAGAGTGGTCGGCGTGCAAAGCCGAGTATTCCCGACTGCCTGATCTATGAGGCACTCGGCATCACTCGGCATTGTCACTCTGCTATGTGAGATAGGCCCTTAAAAGGGTCCTTTAACTAAAAAAAGCTTGATATTTTTACACTTTCGAGGGCCAAATGACCTTGAAAATGACCTTCAAGGTCAAATTTGACATTCGATTTAGGGTTTATGAATACATGTTTGGGGTAGTTTACCATAGCATATTATAAGCTAAAACCAATATTTCATGGTGAAAAACTAAACATGACCTTATTTTTGAGGATTTCCAATGTTTAAAAATCTGTATCTCCAAAACCGTAACAGCAATTGTCACTAAAATCATTCTGACCAGAATTATATTCCGCAACTTTTGACGTCATTTCTGTTGTTTCATCTTGTTTAGTTTTGCTGAAACGATCGCAGACTGTTGTTATCAAAGCTGCGAATCGGTTGACCTTTAATTTGACCTGCTTTTCAAATAGTAGGTGAAATGTCTGGGGAATATTTATTATTTCTAGTTTAAATTTTTTTTTCTTTCAAAAGGCTGTATGACCTTGAAAAATAGGTCGAGGTCACTTATAGTCAGTCAATGAATTGTTTGACAATTTTCTTAGCGGATTTTTCTGGGAAGAAACAACAATTCTCACAAAAACAACATGCTTCACCTTATAAGTACTAATATTGGGTGGCAGTCCCATGGGACAATCCTAGCCTTGTCGCGTTTTTAATTCGATCCTTTAAGATACTGGCTGAGGATTTGATATCATTATGAGTGTGTTTTTCTGTATTACTGAAATTCCTGCTATATATATCTAATCCAAAACTTTAAAAGGTCTAAATGTTCAGTGCAATTACGTGTTGTGAGAGTGATTGTTTCAAACTGAAGCGCTAAAAAAACTAAGTTATATTTGTCTCAATACAATACATATATTTCATTACTATAAGAAAGTAATCCACAGAAACTTTATTTTACATATCTTTTTGTGGAATTTTCATGCAATCACAATAGTATACAGTGAAATATCATAAAATACAGTCACGTTTTTCAGATAAGAAATTTAGACACCTCAGGAGAATTTCAATTTCAATGTTGAAAGTGAAGTAACTCAGCAAAAAAAGAAAAGAAAAAAAAGAAAAGGCAAATCCTTTTAAGAATAATTAAAGAAAACTGGTTCGGCTATCCAGGATTGACTAGTACAGAAGCCAGTATCATAGTTTAAAGTTAGACCTGCACTAACGGCCACCTGTATGGAACGACCACCTGTATAGAATGTCCACCTGTGCATAACGCCTACTTGTAAAGAACGGTCACCTGTATATAACGACCACCTGTAAAGAACGACCACCAGTGCATAATGGCCACCTGTAAAGAACGGCCACCTGTAAAAAACGGCCACCTGTTCAAATTAGCTACCTGCATAGAACGGCCACCTGTATAGAACGGCCACCTGTAAAGAACGCCTATCTGTATAGAACTGCCACCTGTACAGAATGGCTACCTGTATAGAACTTTCACTTGTGCAGAACGCCTACCTATTTAGAACGGCCGCCTGTATAGAATGCCTACCTGTATAGAATGCCTACCTGTATAGAATGCCTACCTGCTGTAAACGGCCACTTTAAACTTCCCTGAACATAATTTCATAGTATATTTAACTTCAATTAAATCGCTACATCCGTCTTCAACGTCCAAATGGAACCATTCCATTGATGGCCTTGAATGACCACTTACTGACCACGTACTGACCACTTAAAGAAAGATCTGACTGTATTATTAGATTAGATCGTTATACAATAACGTTGTAAACAGACCTGCTTGCATGAGTTAAGTGTGACTGGACTGAGAATTGAATGCCAGACTATTGTAGACAAACTACATTTTTTCCCCAATTGCAGCCATATCATGTGAAATAGTTGGTGATACGGGCCGGGTGATCTGCTTTTCATATCACACAGAATGACATTCATGTTTGCCCAAATTAGGAAACTCAAGACGTAGATATTTCCAAATAAGGACTAGACAGGTACTGCCGAAAAACCGCCCGCGCGACTACAATTTAAATACATTAATGAAAATGTCATATTCTGAATTTAGCTACATAAAGGATTGACGGTCAAAAATTTCTCACGAATCGACTACGTTCATGGCGCTGGTGACGCTGCATTCAGTCTTAATCCCATGCGAAATATAGACTGTTTTTTGTGTAGGCCTACGTTTTATGTAATAGCTCCGTCATTTTTCGTCCGATTTTTTAAATTTAAAGCTTCAAACGGCTGAAATTACGCACCCACCTCGTTTGATCTGTCAACAGGTCAGTGATGAGCGGTTTTCCTACAGTAAACTTTAACAGCTACGCCACCATCATTAGTAGTCAGCTCCAAAATTTGGCAAAATAGTTCACTTTGTGATACAGCTCTGAAACTTTGCACAATGATAGAGGACTACAATCATTTTTGGATAAAAAAAACTTCCTGAGATGGAGCATGGTTGCCATGAAAACGAAAATTTTCATTTTTTAACATTACACAGAAATTGTGAAATAACAAGATTTCTATAATCCACAGCTTCACATAATGCTATAGAATTAATAGCAAGGGGTACAGGAATGCGAAATGTTCAGCATAGAACCCCACAACTATAGGTACCACTACATTATAGAGTTATCAAAGTAACAAAAAGTCAACAGTTGAATGAAAAACCCTGACATGATGAATTCCTGGGTGACATGGTAAGACAACATCATATCAAAGCACAAGCCAAAAAAAAAAAAAAAAAAAAGCAGCTTTGACATGTGTGTGTTTAGATATACAGCTATGACTGCTGCAGGCACATCAGCTGATTAAGCAAAATCCTTTAGAGTTTAGACTAGAATGTTTCTAGGGCACATTGCATTAGAGTGGTGAGGAGGCTTTTTTCCTGTTTTCCGCTGAGCTGGGCTTGGTAAATTAAAAGTGCTCAGTAAATTAAAAGGTTGAACCTTCAAAGGGATAGTGAAGTGGTTTTCAAAATAAAAGAAGCTTTTCTGAGTAGCTCCATCAGCGCCCTCTCACGGCCAGCCAGGGATGCTGCAATAATTTGACAGGAAGCACACTACACGTCACTAAACATGTAAAGACTTGTTGATTGATGCAAAACATCAGATGGCGCCCCAGTGCCAATCAAAGAACACCCCCACCCTCAAGGTCTCTCTTGACACAGCGAAAAAACTGCAATTATCGCCCACCTCGTTCAGAGGAATTCGTCCTTTTATCGCCCGCACCAAGACGCCCTCTCACGAACAGAATACAAACTATCTTTAGATTAAATCACAAGTAACTTTTCTAACCCTCACACAACTGGGCCACCTACTGGATGGAATGTTTCTCTATGAATTATTTGTCTTTTTTGTAGCATTTTGTCTGTTTTTTCTGCACATTCTGTCAATATTTTCAGGCCACCCAAGTTGGCGTTTTACCCAAGTGTAAATGGGCCTGTGCAGCATTCTGCGCATGATGAAGCTGCGTGTAATGACTTTCTTTTTTCTTAGCTAAACACTGGGTTAGGTCATTGCTGGCAGGGGGTTCTCCACCGGGGTAGCCTGGATGCCAGCAAAGATTAAGGCCTAAGAACTGAGCCCTGGCGAATACCGGACTACATAGACTCACCGCGGCAAAAGAGATACACAGCTAGACTACTTGCTCAGAACTCAATATTTAGAATATGAGACAAGTTACAGAAACATTCTTTGCTTCTGGTGCACATATGAGATCTCAGTAGGCCTTTATATACTTCTTAGGCCTATGGCTTCTCCATGCACTCAGGTTGTTTTCAACTGAGCTAGGATGTTCTCGGCGCTATTGGAAGTCTCCCTACCACTCAGGCCCATGTGGTACGGCTGTCTTTCTCTTGGTGGGACGTCCCACCCCCGCCGGAGACCTCCCTGAACCAGCTACTTTTAAAACACTTGTACTAAACTGCAACTTGCTGTACAACTGATTAGATTTGTCCGTGAACAGTTATCTACAAGTTAATTTACACATCCTGGATCTTTTGGATACGAAATTTCGTCATTGTTCATGGATGGACGGAATGTTACCCCAACTTCCGGTGGTCAGGTGATTTCACGTGCATATTGGGTAAGTTAACAATTAACAATAGCATTTAAAAAATACAGTAAAATACATCCTAGGTAAGATACATTGAAATTCTGCTAAGACCATTTAATGAAGAGGCGTACGTAATATTGATTCAATAGAAATAGATACATATTATATAGATACATAGATGGGTAAATGTAGATTGATTAAAACAGCAAATACTTACCTTGAAGAATATAGCGTATTAAGGTCCTTCTAAATTGGGTCAACTACAACCGACTTGTTATACAACTTCTCAAAAGATACAAAATATTACGCCTTAACAAAGAAGAAAGAAAGCTGAAAATGATTTAAAACATTAAAATAAAAAGAACCGCATTTCATTTTTACTATTGTAATGATTCTTGATAGGCAGTTATCAACTTTACGTAACAGGAAATTACGTTTAATTATTGACAATCAACAATTTAAGGACCCACTTAATTAGACACATCGAGATTCGCCACTCGGAATAAAGTGCAATAAACACTTATTAGATGGCTGTCGGAGTGATAGAATACTGTCAGTGATACAAACAATTAGTTTTCTAACATGATTTATTAGGGGGGTGGCGAATATCAATGTCGTGGCGAATTTCAATGTCATTGAGTGTATAGGCAGACCATGTCAGATAGATAGATAGATGGATAGATGGATAGTTAGATAGATAGATATACAGATAGATAGCTAGATAGATAGATAGGTAGATCGATAGATAGATCCCAGATAGCATTAGACTATGCGTCGTTTCCATATCAGCCGCCGTCAGTATAAAACATCGTTAGATAGATAGATAGATAAATAGAGAGAGATAGATAAATAGAGAGAGATAGATAGATAGATAGATATTAGATAGATAGATAGACAGCTAGATAGACAGATAAATAGAGATAGAAAGATAGATAGATATTAGATAGATAGATAGATAGATAGATATTAGATAGATAGATAGACAGATATATAGATAGACAGATAGATAGAAAGATAGATAGATAGAAAGATAGATAGATAGATAGATAGATAGATAGATAGATAGAAAGATAGATAGATAGACAGATAGATAGACAGACAGATAGATAGATAGATAGATAGATTTACCAGACGTATATATATATATACCAGACTACTGCGTTGCCTCAGTCACACAGCCTACCTTTCTATATAATATCTATGATTCTGAGATAGACTCCTAATTTCTGCCATCACCCATCTTATTATCATTCGACACATAACTGCATTAACTCGCATCCATTTTCCCGTCCTGCTAGAAAGCCATAACAAAGGATTTTCGATTTTTTTTTCTATGAAGACGTAAGTCGTTACGTATTACGTTGTGTTGACAGCGTCAGGAGCGTCATAAGTAAAGAGATGAACGTCGCCAGCAGCGTCCCAGGGTTTCTTTGTCACATGTCGGACTCCATTAGCTGTGAAGCTCTGCAGAATTTTGAAAGAAAGGCAGACAGGGTGATGCTGATTATCTGCAAGTTTCAGAGTGCAGATCTGAAGGGGGGGGGGAGGGGGGGGGGGAGTGACTTTGAGATGACAAACTTGCTTAGAAGGCACATATATCACACCTGGCCATAGTGCAGCTGTAGCTCTGAGCAAAAACATGAGAAAAATGGGAAGATTTATCAAATCAAAAATATGATACAAATATGTATTGGGCAGCTCATTTCATAATATCTGTTTTCATGATTATATGTGGCGTTAATATTCGTGTGTGGCATAATGTTAAGGTGCCAGTATCTGTAAGTATAATAAAAAAAAAGAAAAATCACTCAATCAATCAAATAGATTTTCTTCTACTTCTTTGTATTGAAGCTTCGTCTGGCTTCACAGTGTCCAGCAGGGGTCGCTTATGTGCAAGATACTTGCCAGCGCCCTCTAGTGCGGATTACTGAAACAAATTACTTGCTGACATGCTGAAGAAATATTGAACAAAAAAAATATGAATATAACTTTAAACTTAAGACTTATTAAAAGTATCAAGATATAGACTTTTAATTTCTTCTTAATTGATATGGGCATATCTATTAATTGATTAATAAAATTGTGATTTCTTGCATTTGATCCAGTTATTGTTCATATTCATAACTAAATAACTTAGACTTTGATGTTCCAAAATGTCAATTTACACTAGGCAGTTTTTAAAATACCATATCATAAATTGCAAACTGGGGAGTGAGTTTGATTTTCGATCTTTTTACCCTTTACCACATTAGCAGGTCAGTATGTTTGAACTTGAACTTTTAAGTGCAAATTGAAAAGTGCGTGATTTGCACTTAAAGTGAGCAGGGGAGGAATTTTGCACTTAGGATGCTTCTAAATATAGCACTTCCAGGTGTCACAGACTGGATTCAAACCTCCAGAGCAACCCTCAATGGGACAGATAAGATAAGGAGATAAGTGAAAAGCTGAGATAAGAGAAAAACCAGAGATATGAACCAGGGATGCGGGCTTAACATCACTTGTCTGTTGCTGAAGCAGGGAGGCGGGATACAGTTTCACAGTTTCTGCACATCTTGAAATTCTAATTACAAGTGAGTATATATATAGATGTACAGTGAACCTCTAGTATAGGACTATAGTTATAGTGATGCTATAATATAGCACTAATAATAGTTTATCAATGGTGCACTATGCAGGGTAGATAGTAATACGGATATTATATTTCAAAAATATTCACATTACAGAAAAACTTTGTTATAACTATAATATTTTGGAATGTAGTATATTCGTAATAACAGAGTTTATTATTATTATTATTTTTTTTTTTTGTAGGATAGGATACCTTTAATATTGACAATTTAAAGTCTTCTTAAGATGGTTATGTGTTACATCCACACTTTTGCAGTATTATAGATAGGTTAGACTGCATTAAAATGTCATATGCCATGTAATGTACACTATGTCCATCAGTATGAGTATTTAAACCTATTTACAATGTGCAGTGTATTTGCACATGATCCTATTATAGCATATTCAAGTTCTTTAAGTTCATTGATGGTCTGGATATCATGACTGCACAACAAAGGTCTTTTGGGTCCATATTTACAACTGCGTACAATTACATCAATATGAAGTTAAATGAAGTTGATAAGGAAGTCAAAATGAAGGTAATGTGGACTCAAAGCCTTATATCAATTCATCATTACGTCTGCCTGCCTCTGGTCATATATACCTACACTGGCAAAGCTTCAGAGAGAGAAGTTCAGACCTAGCCCTGAGACATTGTACATTGAACATTGACTATAGAATATAGTTTATGGGCAGAAATACCCATCTAGATATCTTTAACATACCATATTTTCTAGATTTCAATTCATGGCCTTAATTACTAAAACTATTACTTTAATGAGACCGGATTTTTTTAGATTTAAAGATTTATATTTTCAAGGTCACTGTTGACCCGGTGTGATCAGGAAAAAATGGTTCCAAAATAACGAAGAGATGTTTAAGACGAGGTCCTAGTTTCTGCGTAGATACTGCATAACGAAACCCCGGTTATAGCGAACACTTTTCGCCAGTTGACAGGTCCCAAATAGTGGATTTTCACGGAAGGTTTGCTATATTTCCACCAGGTGGCTACGGCAGAATACTGCAATTCTATTGACTAAAAAAGTTCCCGCCCTTGAATGTGATTGGCTGAAGCAAAGTGCATCCTACCAGCATTATTTTTAGTGGTATATGACTTCTTATCTTCCGCTTTTTCCCTTAGAAAATTATATTTTGGAATCCTTTAGGTATGATGTACTATGTCTGAAAAAGCAAAACGAGTGATAAGAAGAGATGAAAGACTTATGTCCAGCTGAGTTCAGGGCTCCTCAGTGAAAATGCATTTGCTTAGGTCCTACTTATTTTAGCCCTAAAATCAATTACTTGACATTGTGCCAATTATTTCTATATTATCTTACTTGGTTCATTTGTTAACTTATCTGATTCTCATATGGGCCTACATACATCCTATTTTATATATATATATGTATAGGACCTATGCATCCGCTTACTTTCTATTGTTTTTCTCTCTTCTTTTTTTCTGTTACAGGCCAACTTACTTGTGATCTACAGTCTGTGTGCAGTAGACATCATACTCATTTGTCACTTCACTGAGCTCTCATAACAACAACTGCATTGATGGCCCTACGATCAGCCCGCTATTTGGCTAGATAACAAACTACTTGTATTATCGCCCAAACATTCGCAGAATGGAGATGATGGAATTTGGACTACACGTCTTGAACGCTGTTTACGTGCGTGACGTCACAATTGGGATTGTTTGTCACAACGCAATGGAAGTGAAGGCTACTTGGCTGCAGCGCGGAACATTGGGAGTACGATTGACAGAAAATGTACAAGAGTGAGTTTATGAGTAATGTGTCAGAAATAGGTGATATTTATGAAAATACAATTTTCATCTTGTGCCATCAATAAAATGTGAAGTAGACAAATCGGCCTATAGATATAGGATTTATTAAATTTGATAATGAGATATAGGCCTGGTTATGAAATTTTTTAATAGAGTGGCCTGAATCGTGTAAATGCCTGGTGGATTAACAATTAGTGCACAGCTCACACAAGCTCATCGTTGCCTCTCATGAAAATGTGCTCCTGAGACGGCCGTCAGAACGTTGTCGACGCCCAGAAAGCTGCGACGACGCTGCCATCTAACGTCACAAGACGTTCGGACGCTGGCCAGGACGGCCGTCCTATGCGCACCTGTTTTAATCCATGGGCCACCTGCCCTGGCACTCAGTGTGTATAAAGGACTGACCAATCACGGCGCTGCCACAACAACGTTTCACCACTGGATCTTTCACTTATTGGATCTTAATATCATAAAAAGTGTATATTATTTGAAAGACTATTGTTTTTTCCCGCTACTTCAGGACTTTCAACTTACCAAATTCTAGACGTTCTAATAATTGAACTCATTTACAGGACTTGTCAGAAGCACGGGCACTGCACTCACTTTTGAATGGAATTCTGCGCTCACTTCTGGAACTGCAAGTTCTGCCCAGTGCACTGACATCATCACCAGTCATCACTGACTAAAACTGCTATTGGAATCTACCTCCTGTAAGTCAAAGACATTAAGTATAAGTACTCTACAAATCGTTATATAGACAACCAGTCTTCGTTTGTATCTTCGATGTGAAGTAACTGATTTATGTTTAATGACATTCTGTCAAAAAGACTCATTTCTGAACACTTGCTTTTAACAAAACGAGCACCCGAATAAGTGATACGTTATTTTAACAATTATAAAAACAATTGATTTTGCAACTCCTACCTCACTGACAAGAACAATGGCCTCTTGGATACCACCAATTGTTGCATTGTTTCTATTCAACCTCGCTCTGGCTGCTGAGAATGAGAAACAAACAGAAGATTACAGGTATGACCCAACGAGCACCAAAGTCATTCCAATGGAAAAACTCAACTTGTGGATTGATGGCAAGGAGACAGAACAGTTTGTAGGTAAGTCATATCATAACTTCTCCATTGAATTACATGAGCTTCCAACTGCTAATTTCTCAGATTAGTCTAACACAGGATTAAAACCGAAACATATATTTAAAAAGAAATCTAGATTTAATGATTTTTCAGTAAGAATTTTTGAAACACGTCACACATTATTACATAAGGTGCATGAAGTAATTTGATAAGGTAGATTTTGATTGATTGATTGATTGATTGATTGATTGATTGATTGATTGATTGATTGATTGACTGACTGAACCACAACCTAAGTTAACGATGATATCATTAAAGTTAATATCATTAGTCATACACTGCAAAGAGAATTTTGTAAAAGCATGAATATTTTAGACAAGCCTCTTAAACACATTCTACATAAATTTACATGTTTTGTTTACGTTTTGCTGTACAATGTTATGGACGTGCACAGTCTCGAGTTAAAAAATGAATAACCTTTAAAATGAAAACATGCGCATGAAAAGAATGAAAACTCTTAAATCATGGAAATTTCAATAGGGCGTTTGATTGATGACACTGCACTGGTACACTTCCTGTGAATAGCGAAGTGCTAAGTACATAGTAAAAAGCCAATATAAGTGATATGAAGTTGTACAAGTATGTGGTGAATGTATAAGGGTGTTATGCAATGTACCACCTCTAATTAAAACACTGGATCGTTTAAAATACCAAGGTATATATCATTGTATATAATCTTCTTTTTTATTGTACTTTTACTCAACATTAAACAAAGTTTTAATTACTTACTTATACTTACTTATACTTACTTATTTCATTGGATACCTGCAGAGACGCCAGCCTACAGGTAGTTCCTCATTATACCACTGTATACTGTTTAGATAGAGCTGAGAAAGGCTCAATACTGAACAGGTCTTTTTCATCATACATAACAAGGTAGAACTACTGGAGTGTTATACAAATATCTAGAAATGTTTAAACCATGTCAAAAATACTCTGATTATAAAACTTGTTAGCTGATTAAAAAATATGTTGCACTTGACAACCTATCGATTCTGCGCACTGCACCCTAGATTTTCATTTAATTGTGCAGACACAAAAGCCTTGTAAGGATACCAAAAATCACCAAAAATTTGTAAAAACCTGTCATACAATCTGGTGCAGCTTTTGGTGGTTCACAAGTTTATGTTTACTTGGCTTTTCAGACTTGCATGAGTTAGTATTCAAGTGAAAACAAAGAGTTAGGTGCAAGTTTTAAGCATTTCTATTGGGCGTTTTTAACCTGTATTCCCAGCCTAAAATATTCAAGCAGCCACTTTTTATTGATTTCAATTACGCCACAACAAATAAACAAATATTTCACAACAACAACATGCATTATGAGTTAACAATGAAATTGGCAAATATAATTGGGATTAATAATTTTCTGTTAAAAAGTAAGGATTTTGAAATATCCTCAATTTGTTCTATGCATGGGGTTTTTTTAAAACCATTATTCAAAGATTTTGCCTGTATTTGTTTTCAATTGTATTCAATCGTCTAATCTCAAAATACATCGTGTAAATTAATTGTAGGTATGAATTCATTATTCATCATTGTATTGCTAAATATACAGCCATGTCCTTTGGAGTTGCACACTTAGGCTACTGATGCATTATCAAATATTTTAAATATTTTATATATACTACATAGCGTTATAAATTTATAAAATCTAATTGCTTATAGTATTTGGCTTAATCTCGTGAACTTTGACATTGTTAGAACTGCCTTTGATAACGGCTTAATTCCCAATTTGCCCATGGCCAATGAAGCTAGAATCATCCAGTATGCATTGAGTGCCTTGGATCATGTTTTGTGGATCTCAATTATTCATGTTATGGATGATCCAGCCTTGTTTGCTTTTGGGATTAAGGTGATCAAATTTTCTGCACCAAATGATTTGGCAACCAAATTTTGCCCTGATGAAAGATGGCGACCCTGGTGACAGGCAGACAAACAACCGGATGTGCACTAGCGCCATCTGCAGTAAATGATCAATAACATAACAAGACAAGGTCATGACCTTCCGATTGTAATCAGGTCTGAGTAAGACAAACCGACATTGTTCATCTTAATCAATGCCATATCCCTTTACATATCAATAATACGCTGTTTTGCAGTGTTTAGCTTTTCAGGGAGGACCGTGCAAGCAAACAGCAATGCCTGATCACACTCTTCGTTTTGCAGTTTGGATTTAGGGAATATCTTTCTCTTAATTAATTAATATTTTTTTATGTACAATCCCCGCACTTGTAATATTTAGCTCAGGAATCAGCTATGATGCTGATCATCCACCATGGCATCCAGTCAAGTGATATAGATATCACTAATCAGTAAAGCATGACAAAGACAGCCGGAAAAATAAATACATAAATAAATGAACCAACAAACGGACAAGCACATAAATCCAATGCACGAATGTACTAAGCGTATGCTGCATGCTTGACGATCAATAGATGAATGAATCTATCACTTCTTAATTTAATGTTTGAAAGTATCAGTGTAAATATCACTACATAAGTCAACGAATGGATCCGTTAATGAATTAATTAATTAATAAATGAAATGAATAAATCAATATTTCAATGATCGATGAATTAGAAATTTGAAAGCATCACTAAAAAGACAATGAATAAAATGAATCAATCAATCAAACATCCAACCAAAAAATGCTTCAATAAATCAGATCATCCAGACAAACTGCAGTTCCTAAAGTGAGTGATGTCCTGGCAGTTGTCTCAAGGGGTGATAAGACTGCTATTTGCCCTCTCTGGTGATAACCCTGACTTTAGGGGAGGGGTGGGGAGAGTGTGACCTCTACCCTTCCAGAGGGGTAGGACCTGTCCGTAAATGATTGGCAGCTACCTTGGGACCTGTGGATTTGAATTACACGGATTAGCAGATTAGAAGGGATTCCAAAGCTTATAATGCATTTAGTCGACATCGGTTAAATGTACATGCTTATTACGGTCTTATAGCACTGTGATAGGAAGATAATTCACCATGATATACTCATTTGCCTTGTTGAGTCTTTAATTCTTTTTTAAATATTTCACAGCTACATGAAGTTTGGTTTACCACAAGTATTACAGCCCCGAAAAAAGTTTTATATACAACAAGAATCTTAGAAGTACAACGTTGATGGAATAATGGCGTTATAGTTTATCACACTCATTGTTAGTTTATCGCAACACAAACCACACATATGGTTAACTGTATTCTATATAAGCGAGTCTAATGTGTAACGAATAAAATCACAGTGGGTTAGATATTTAACTGTGTGATCTTCTGCAGAATATGGCTTGAAATATAAATTTTCACTTATCTATATTCAGTACGATATTTTGGTCACGTGCTGAATGTGAGTCTGTGACAGGGCAACAATAACACTGTTGACATGTGCACCTGTCATATCCTTATTCCTGACCTCTCCCATCGCTGCCATTTAATTAATGACTCGAGAGATTCAAGCAAACACCAGCCTCCCACAAGAGTGCTTAGGAGCTGTCATAAATGGCCAATGCCCTTTTATCAGTGATAGATTATCAATAATATCAGACTCTAGTTGTGACCTGAGTCATGTAGTCTAGTAGATCCCAACGTGACATTGAATTGTAGGGGCGGATCCAGAATATTCTTCACGCGGGGTTGGGGGGGGGGGGGTTGACAAATTAAATGTATTGGGTACCGCTGAATTATAAATATTTGTAAATTAAAATGTACTACGCCAAGGGGGAGGGGGTTTAAACCCCCTAAACCCCCCTTCCTCAATCCGCTACTGAATTGTATTTTTTATTAATGTTTTATCTTAGTACCAGTATGCAGCTCAGTTAGATTTTAAGAGTTAGTGAAGACATGGTTAAGACATAGAGCTCTGGTAGATGTAAAGATGAGATGATGCCAAGAACCATCAGATGAATTGACCAGTTGTGACCGTTGTGTTTTTATTCTCATACAACTTAATTATGTGTGTCATATTTTTTCTTTTATCCGTTTACTTATTTTACATGTTGTACAGTCATTCAACTTTCAGTTGCCAATGTTAATAAACTTCTCTTCTATTCTTACTTAAAATGTTTAGTTGACGTTTTGTGTTCCGACCAATCTCTTATTTTAGTCCCAGCTTATAATCCAGAATATATATGTAATACCTTTTTGCAAATTTTATTGTTTGTGAAGTTGATTTGCATTGTTTTTTTTTGGATGTCCGTCATACTTCATTAAGAAAAATGTACTGACCTTAATTTTGATGCAGAGTCAGGAGGGTGGAAATTGCATGGCATGATGCACTCTCATCTTAATGGGGTGTTAAAAGTTTCTTGGAATTTTTAGAAGACTTTTGTAAAATCAATGGGTTTTCTTGATTGCAGGCATGCCAATGGATATATTCGTCATCAGAGAAGGGGCAGTCATTCCATATCTGCAGAATGCTTATTTCGACAATAATTTACCCCCACTGCCCCCAGAGGTCTCTGTGGTCAAGCTGACATGGCAGGCTCAGGACGATCTGGTAAGTAGATAATGAATTATATTATGAGTTAATTGGTAATTACTGGTACTTATGATAGCACATTGGGTTGGTATGGGATACGAGTTTGCATATCTTAAATCTTGAATGAACTAGAGATCATCCAAGCTTAAATTAACTGTAGAAATTAGGTGATACTTCTAGTTCCGGTTTTTTGCATCTACTTCTCCAGTTGTGAAAAACCCAACCACGACATAGAATAAAAGATCACACAAACAGGACACACTGTATTGTCTTTTCTGCACGAACAACAAACTTTACCACGAAAAAACCATGCTGAGAAACAATATTATTTATGCATATTTGCATTATGCTACCATCTTGGAGGAATTAATGTCTCCAAGCAACCACAAACAGACTCATTAACGGCATAAAAATCCCAAGGCAAACTGTAAAAAACTAACTATGTATGCATTGTAATGACCAAAAAGTGTATGTCAATTATGCTTATTTATCTAGACCTTGATTAATGAGCGAGATTTCTACACAGCGCATCCTATATATCTCTAAATTATCCCAATATCCCTTATTGTGTCTACCTGCCCAGTGGAGGTAGCTTCCCATGGCAACCCCAGGCAGAGCAGTCCCATCTGATGCCAGTATTTTGTTTTCTTTTTTGCCTGCCCCTCCTACAGCAGCAGCAGCAGCAGCAATCTGTTTGTTGCAGTGTTGACAGGCAGGCCAGTTGCGTGCCCCAGACCTGCGTATTTCAGTCAAGAGTCAGACATGAATGTTGATAGTTGGGGTCAAAGGTCACAGCCTTCTTTTTGCTACATTGCAACTCTTCTTTTATCTATTGGCACGTGAGTCAATCACCTAAGGCCAATGGCAATGCCATGGAAAACAAAAGAAGAATGTCTGGAAAAAAAATGGTTGCAAGAGGTCACTGCAAATCGTATTACCTCGAATACAAGCCTGGGTCATTTGTTGGAGCCATCAATGTGTAGTTTTACTGATAGGATAGGATAGGATGGGATGGGATAGGATGGGATAGGATAGGACAGAATAGGATGGGTAGGTTTATTGTGATTTATAGAGCTGACCATTTTAAGAGGCTAAATTATATGTAGCACTCTTTTGTGGCATGGAGCATATTGAAGGAAATTATATAGAGTCATCGAATCAACAGAACTGATATATGAAAAGGGCTGCTCTAACTACTTGCCACACAAGAATGTAAAATCAATTAATCTAGGGCTAACAGTTTTGGATTCCTTAGATAACTGAACTTTTTTTGGTTATCTATCTCCATCAAATGCTGAACATTTCCAGCATGAAAACCGAGAAGTAATTTGACAAGGGCGATCAAAACAATGTTGACATCTGCACCTGCCATGCTCTTTTGAGAAAACTGACTTGCTCAGAAGATGAAAATCCCAATAAATAACAGAAACGTAAGATTACTGTTGAAATAAAAGATTACTGTTGAAATAAATTTTATCAAATTGAACAGGTAGATGTGAACACAGAGTTCATAATGATAAAAAAAGGAAAGCTATAGATACTCCAGAAAACAATAAAGAAACAAATGCAAGAATAATATGGTAAGTTGTTCCTCTTCTATATTCACAGCTGAGAGAGAGAATCATAAGCCACAAATATGTAAACAAAATATGCAAAAAGAAGAAACAATGTTGGTGAAATGTAGATATTGCTAAATGACACCATGGAATGTTGTGCAACACATTAAATCCTCAAAAAAGAATAGGTTTTTCCAATAACAATTGCCATGTAATACTTATGGTGTCATTTTAGATCCTTGTGGTATCCTTGCAGTCTCTTTCTCACAATTCGATACCCGTTTTTATCGCCCTTGGTAGATGCCATTTTGGTGTTTGATGTACAACAGCATCTTCAGAAGCCGCATCTTCTCAGAGAGGCTGATGCTGAATCTGCCGAAAAAAATCATGTTGTTTAGCTTTGTTTTGAATGTCTGAGATGCCATTGAAATTACCAAGAGGCAGCAAGGATCGTCAGTTGTGACAAAGAGAGCAGCTTTATGCTCAGCTACGAGATACATTCCACATCAAAGTCAGACAGAATCTTCCTGGAGTTCAGTTTGGGTATGTCAGGCAATGCTGCAGAACCTCTCATTAAGACCACTTCACTAATTAGACCACTTCTCAATAAAGGCCTCACAATTTTAGCCTAATGCAATGCACATACTCTCATTATTAAGGGTATGCTACTATTAAGATGCTACTATTAGGATGACAATAAAGTTAAATAAACGTTAAACTGAGAGTGGCCACAACAGGCCGCTTCTAATGCATTTTGTTTCTTTGCAAGATCTGGTACAAAACTCTACAAAACCCATTTCACAATACACCCAACATGTCATACAACTCACCCTGCACTTAACTGCACTATAAGATCAAAGGAAGAAAGGTCTCACTCTAGGGTCTCGCACTCTCATAAAATTTGATCGAAGGTGTTGCTCTTGTTTGGTTTTAGAGATGTGATCTCCCTGAGGAACACTGCATCTAGCAAACATTTGTATTATGCAGCTTGGTGATCCACCAGAGTATTCTTAAAATCAATCGCATACTAAACATGAAAGATAATAAAAAAATATTTGTCACACAGGCCTCAAATATCTTCATTGAAAATTAATTAATATCAAGATAAAAAAATATTTGTCACACAGGCCTCAAATATCTTCATTGAAAAACAATTAATATCAAGATAAAAAAAACTATTTGTCACACAGGCCTCAAATATTTTCATTGCAAATAAATTAATATCAAGATAAAAAAAAGTATTTGTCAAATATCTTCATTGAAAATTACTTAACATCGAAATAACATAATGACTCAAAGACATGAGGTGTTTTTTTTTCCTTGTAGTGGCCTCAGAATGTTGTACTGCATGTCGTAAAGGAAGGCAGTCATATGAGCCAGATATTCAAGAGTATTTAAGAAAATATAAGAAGCTGAACAGATATATTTAAAACATTTAGCTAGATATGGACAGTTATAGATGGATAAAGATAGATATAGAAAGTTATAGATAGATAAATGTGTAGAAAGATATATAACAAGCAGATGTTGGTCTTACAGGGGTTTAGTCGGGTTGTTTATAAAGACAGATATGTTGAGATTTGAGACATCTTAATATAAATAGCTTTCCATGTTATGCCAGAATGCACCTTCCCAATCGAGATTTTCTTGTGAAGTTTTCTCAAATTGGAAAGTGATGACTGGAACAGTGGCATAATTTATCACTTCTGTCAGCAGCCGCAGCAGCAGCATCAGCAGCATCAGCAGCATCAGCAGCATCAGCAGCATCAGCAGCATCAGCAGCATCAGCAGCATCAGCATCAGCAGCATCTTCCCAACTAAGGGATGAGCTGGACCAGGATGTTATAGGGCACCTCTCATAGTCCTGAGGTGAAAACCAACACAAACTTCTGGTGGTGCACCAACACAGCTAAGAGGTGCTTAGGGCACTGTTCACCAGAAATAGATTAATATTTACTCCCCAGAAGCTCTGGCAATGGCCAACAAATGGTGCTGTTGGTTTTTGCAAGTGCAAATGTTGTCATCGTGGGCATTCCTAGAAGATGGGCAAGAATGCTTTTCGCCTGCCTCAGCAACTGACCTCAAGTGCCGTGTTTATCCTATTGACTCGAATACAAGCCGGGTCTCAAGTCCAACAGTAGGTCCTTAAATAAAGTCTTAAAGAAGCAGATATTATGAAGAGATGATGTGGCTGAGTACTGGGAATATGAGTCATTGTCCTGACATGTCTGTGGTTCAAATGATGGGAGATTTCGGAATTTAAAAGTTATTTGACTCTCTAGAGCTGTCTTGATTCCACATTATCTGTGTATGTGTTAATAAAATAGTGTGTTCAAACCAACTATGGAAACATGTAGAAAATGAAGAGGAAAATGAAGATTGAAGAACAAGCTTGATCAGTATTACCATGGAGTCACTGTATAGTGACTCCATGGTATTACAGTGGACTTCAAAAGTTAAATTAAGTGACAGAAAGCAGCTACCCTATATATAGCAAATAATAACTGTAGGATAAATCTCAGAGTTGCTGCTGCTTTCTTACCATTGAAGTATTTTATTACTTTGCTTGTCTTCAAGTAATCTCTTGTAAACCATTGGCTGTCTTACTTGTCTTGTCTGTGAAGTCTTGGAGAGGAGTTGAGATAAACAGACCAGATATGACGGCAGAGGAAACAGAATTTGACTCACCTCAGACAAGCTCTGCCCTTTTTTCACCCTTTTCTAAGCAACTGAACATCAGATATAACCACAAACATTTAGCCTACCTTGCGTCAAACACTATACTGTGTCACTGGCTTCATGTGTGTAAATACAATTGCAGCTGCACACCTGGACTCAATTGGTGTGGAAAACAATCGTAATTGTTTTCCAGGTGTGCAGACGTGGCAGCGCTGGCTTAGCTTTTTGAGGAGCTTCTTGTGAAGCTGGGAGTTGGTGAATGGAAAGTTTGCACTGCATATTTCTTTGCATATATAGACGCTGTAATATTATCATTTCAAGGTCGTGGTAATTGTGCACGTATTTGAAGGTCGCTCAATGCCACAGTATAACCCAATCTATGTATTTCAAATGTTTTCATTACACATATCCTACCTATTTGCCATGTATAATTTGTATATATCATCACTCATAACATAAATTAGCCTGCAACCAATGGTGATTTCCGACAAAAGTGGTGGTGTGGTTTCGGCATCTTCCAGAGCCAAAATACCATTATTGGTCTTCACCCATCACTATGGACCTTTGTATTTGATATTCTGTCAGAACTTTGTTTTAGTTGCTCAACCAAACTTTGTCAGATTTTACCTTGGAGTGACACAAACACTTTGACCCAGTATGGGCGACCTTGACCCATTTCTCAAGGTCATAGGTAACATTTTACTCAGATTTCAAAAATTTCAAATTGCTATAACTCAATAACTAAAAGAGTTACAGACTTGTGCTTCACATATGTTTCTAGGTACTAAAGGGTCTTCAATTCCCATCAAATTGACGCACCAAGGGAAATAAAGGGGTGAATTAGCTCATGATAAAAATCTATTATTACTTTAAATGTAAAGAACAGGAAGTTGCCGAACTTAGTTGAGCATAGATTTAGATTGTGATTTGACCGATCTAGTGTAGCCGAACTTTTGGTGGCCATTAGATCTAGGGTTATTGAGATAAGGGGCGTTAAAAATGTCAGATTTACCCTAAAAAGACAAACTCTTAATAACTCTGAACCATATTTGAGTCATGTATAGTCTTTGAGCATATAAACACAACAATTACTGTAACTTGCTTAATATTTAAGGTAGTCTTGAACAAGATGTCGAAATGTTTGTATCGCAAAGGTGTTTTCAGATATTGTATAACATTTTACCTTGGGGTAGTGTAAGGTCAAGGTTCAAGGTCAAGTGTTTAAAACGGGTATTTTTAACAGGCTTTGGGCCTAATATTTACTCAAAACATGATGCTGGATAATGTTGAGTGATGTTGAGTGATGCTGACTCATGTTGTGTCATCCACATGTCATTTGTGACCCTCGAGGATAATAACCCAAGATGGGGTAGCATACTATACCCAAATTGGGTCGAACACTGCAGAAGTCTCACAGAGTTATAAAAAAAAATACTTTGGATCACCTTGGGTCAGAATTCAAGGTCACAGAGCCCAGATAGCATTCCAAATCGGGCCAGCATCATATCTATGTTGACCGCCATTGGTACAACATCGTTTTGGAATGTTATCTGGGTGACCTTTACATCAAGTCAAGGTCACATACATTAGATTAATATAATATTACCTCTTTCACTGCATTCATGAAGGTATTCTTGTAACATAACAAAGTAACATGACATGATAACTCAATGCAATAACACATTACATAACAAAGTAACTGAAGACTATAACTGGGTGAAGACCCATAACTGTTTTAGTAACAGTTACAGTTGACTTGTTTCACATTCCTTCTGACATTGTGATTGTCCTTCGTAGAGATGTCTCACTCTTGGGTCGCACTCTCATTATTGATGAGGTGTGTGCAGATAGCATGCCAGGTCGCCCAACGTTGGGCCGATATTGGTCCGGCGTCAGTCTGATTTGAGAAACACGGGGCCTACATTGAGCTGACATTGATCATGGATGTTCTACGTCCATGCATTGAGAAACATTCTTCTGTACTTTATGAGATCATACATTGGTGTATAAGTTTAACATAGAGCCACTGGTGGCTGAGATATTTCAGCCTGACTCCTGTATAGTAACACGCACTTTGAAGGGTAAGTGCACATCTCTTCAGAAGAGCAGGTGGTGTCTTTACCTTGCCTCAGGCCATGCACCTGGATAAAGAGAACCTTTACGTAATCTAGGCACAAAGATAGGATTGTCTGGTTATTCTTGAAGTCTTCCTAAAGTAAACAGCACTGTCATCTACCATCAAGAATATTTGCTTTTCATGATCGTTAATTTTAAAAATTGTTTTAGTTTTCTTTACAATATCCTCACTATTAAGACCAACTTTGGTAAAAAATGTATTGGTCTTTTTTAAGTGATGATGTGGTCTTTTTAAATGTTAAAATAATATATGATAGAAGTCTAACTTTTAGGTTATTTCTTCGTGTGTTTTTATAATTCAAGAAATAAGTTTAAAAAACAATGGTATTTCTAATGCCCAATATTCCAAATTTAACTTAAATATATACAATGATATAGGAAGATTTCATAATAATTTGACTTGAATGGACATTGCAATAAATAATAATGAAGGTCAAAAGTTACTGGTGCCAACTAACTGTCTTCAGAGTATAATGGCCATTATAGCAAGGTGGCCGTAAGCTGGGTTTATTCTGTATTTCATCTCCCATCCCTAAGAACCACTGCCCTGGCTTATGAAGCAGGATTCAGTTCAAGTGTCTCTCCCATATTCTTGATATACACATCCTCCAGCATCTTTTACTTACGACACCACAATGCCAGGGGCATGAGAATCTGGGCAGTTGTGGGGCAAAGAAATCTGGGCAGCTCAGGCAAAGAAATCTGGGCAGCTGAGGTGGTTTGTTTGGTAAATGCATCTAACCGGAACAGGAAGTAGAAGAATGGTGAATAATATTTAGATATCTAGGTACAATGCAAGAGATTGTTTATTAAGATATAAAATAAATATACATTGAGCAATACGCTATTATTTTTGGAGTTTATATGCTTCTTAAATTTACTATTTTCTTCACTTTTAAAAAATATTGGATCTATATCTGCTATAACTAGTCTACTGCATGTCAGTGGTTCTTTTTCTACTTCCTTGTGTACACCTGATAATACTCTCTTGTGATTCAAACTTAAATGCTTTTGCTGTCCACATTTTATGAAGGAGACCATAGCTGTGTGAGGTCAAGTAAAAAATAAAAAAAAACCCTGTGTTTCAAAGGTCAGATCCCTTAAATGTGCCACACACATACCGATTCATTGCATTTCTAAGAACCGTCGCCCTGTAATTATTTAATTTTAGGGTTTAGAGTTGTGTAGCTGCAGTTTTTCATTCAAAGCCTTTTTGGCAATCGGAAGTCCTTTTCAATTTATTCCACCAATGAATGACTTCACTTGACAGTGTCAATGTCTTTATCAGTAATGAATATGTCTCAAGATTCTTTGTTAGTGCTTTCTATACATAAGCAATTATAGCACTTAACTTGATGGTGCATTTATCGCTCATCAACTATCATTAGGAACCCGCATTCTGTCACACTGCTATTCTCAATCTCTTTTAACAAATGTTTAAAGAGCATAAGAATAGCAGAGGTCAGTCAGTCCAGACATGAACCTCATTAAGAAGCAGCTGACCACTGGTCAAAAATACCAGGAATGGTCACTGGTCAGTCTTATGGCAATTTGGTCTTGATTCAATTAGTGGACGGTACTCTATTGGAAAGTAGCGAGTGATTTGGCTGCTAGCTGTCAAAGGTGACATTTTTATTGTACTTTGGGGTTAGAGATTATGTTTGGACGAGCGCTAGTTAGAGATTAAGCCAGGCTCAAGAATTCCAGAAATTAGAAAGCGATGCTCATTGGTGCAACCAGGTGCAGATTTGATGTCTGTTGCAGACGTCTGTCCAGTAGTAAAGACAGACAAAAATGAAGCGATTAACCCCTCTATCTACATTGAGTAGATGAAAATAAAAATGAAAGAGGTACAGTGCATTAAAAAAGTATGCAAAAAAAAAAAAAATGAAAAAAATGAAGCAGTACAAATGGACTATTTTCTAGGGTCTTTTCACCACCCACAAGCTGCATGTTTCACCTCCTACACTACCCTTCTTGACTTCGCAGTTGGAAGAGCTACTTGGGCCATAGAAGTAACTGAAATATTTATAGCTGGGTAACTTTGTTTGGTCGATGATAGAGCTTAATATCAGGCCGGCCTAATATCTTTAATATATCATTATGTGGTCATTATGAATTATTTTTACTAATATACAGCGTATATCATTTGACTGTTTGACCATTGGATATCCTCAGATGTTTACCGAGGAATCCAAAACTTGCATAATTATCATGTCAGTGTCAGGCAGTTCACTCACAAACCTTGTTAAGTGTCTTCCAGACAAGATAGAACCAGATAACCTGTCATATATGAAGTGATGGGGTGTCTGAGACCTCTACCAACTAACTTGCCCTCCAGCCCTGTGGGGTACAATTGGAAAGATCAGTTCCAAATGCCCCACAGCAGTACAACAATTTACTCAGCAAACTCCCTAGATACCCAGCAGCATTCTCAGAAAGTGTATTTGACCAATAGAACATGGCAGGTATGCACTGTTTTCTCAATAAACCACAACGCCCCAACAAAAGCATTACTAAGCACTGGTCATCTCCTGAGATAACATTTTAGTAAAACCTGGTCAGACAACCAGGATGTGATCTCTCTTTGTTTATCTATCTATCTATCTATCTATCTGTCTGTCTATATATCTATCTAGCTATCTAGCTATCTATCTAGCTATCTATCTGTCTATATATCTATCTGTCCATCTATCTATCTATCTATCTAGCTATCTATCTAGCTGTCTATATATCTATCTGTCTATCTATCTATCTATCTGTCTGTCTATATATCTATCTAGCTATCTAGCTATCTATCTAGCTATCTATCTGTCTATATATCTATCTGTCCATCTATCTATCTATCTATCTATCTAGCTATCTAGCTATCTATCTAGCTGTCTATATATCTATCTGTCTATCTATCTATCTATCTATCTATCTAGCTAGCTATCTAGCTAGCTATCTAGCTATGTAGCTAGCTATCTAGCTATCTATCTATCTATCTATCTGTGCTTAAAAAAAAAAGGTGGACTATACATTCATTAAGTTGATCCTTAAATTTGTTGATTGTCAACAATTAAACGTAATTTCATAACAATACTGAAAGGGAAATGCGTTTATTGTATTTTAATGTTGTAAATAATTTTGGCATCTATCACTCTTAATTCTCTGTGTAAAAAATTCTTGAATTTAAATACAAATAAAACAGTTTCAATTACCTCAATATTAAGACCACATACTGAATCTATCTATCTATTTATCTATCCATCTATCTATCTGAATGTCATTCATTCACATGATTATTTCATCTTGTTGTAACAATTCACTGCTACCAATAAACCCGAGAAGGGTAATTTGTGGTCAGAATACCAGATAGTGTTATCTTCAGTTAAATCTAAACAAGGAGCAATATAATGACCCTGTTGACCCAGTTGGACCTTTATCATATATTTATGGTTTTCAACCCGAACAGTTCAGCAGAATTCTGCCTGAGTCTGCCTCATTTTTCTTTTTTTTTCTTTTTGTGTGAATTATATTATGTGTGATGATGACGACTTTGAGGGCTGTACAGTATAATTTCAGAGAGGGACTTTTTTTATTAAGCTATATTTTCTGTAATATGCCATTGCATTTAGTAAAAAACATAGCGCTGTCTATGCAGCAAACCTCAGCACAGGAAAGGAAACAGCCACATAGAAGTAAGCAGTACCCATGGGGTACTGAAGTAAGCCATTATGTTAAATTATTTTAGGCACTCTGCCAAATGCTGTCTTACATATGTCATAGAAATAATATAGTGGTAATCTATTAAATTACAGCAAAACTAGATTAAGTGCAGGATACTTGTAATGACTGGGGGGGGGGGGGGGCAAAACTGTATGAATTTCGTATAGTAAATACAAATACAGCACAGTACAAATGTAAGTGAGTGAACCCCACTGAAAATTTTTTTTTTAATAATTTGAATTTAGGATTCTTTTAATCAAATAGTTTACACTAACCAATTTGGTTACCTTTCATCAAGACACTTTGTATATTGTTAAAAGCTGTGAATCTTAATAAACTGTCACTTTCTAGATGATGATTCTTGGGGGAGAGGGGGGGGGGTTCACCTACCTATGCACTGCACTTTATGATACAATACAAATTATATATAAAGACCAAATACAAACAATGTGCCATAAACTAGTGACATTATATCAACTCCCACGCCCAAACTATTTCACAATTATAGCAAACAATGCTTTCAATTGTTTTCTGAACCGTTTACATTTATTTAAGTTTTAATTTATGCTATATCAAAATCGTATCCACTAGACATATTTACACAAGGTATGAAAGTTTTGAGTAACACATATTGCTTCTTATGAAATATTCGTATATTGATACTCAAATGTTTCCATAGCACGTATTGATAGTTTAGACATACCAGTATAGAACAAAATGTAAAAAAATGTGTTGGATGTGTGTAAAAAATTCATAATGACAATTGAACATTTTCCTAACTTGACTAATAAAACTTATGTTGCCTGTGTATCACTTGACCATTACATGTACAACAGAAGGTCGGGAGTGGCCAAGTTATTTGACGCAAAATCAGCAGGAGGTAAATCTTAAGGATTGAAGATCATAAGGATTGAAGATAAAGGCATATTTTCTCCTATTTTGTTATGTATTATTCACGTATAATGTCACAGAACATGGCAACGAGGCAATCAAATACTAAATAAAACTATAATAAAAACTAAATGCACTGATTTATATGCATGCCAATTACATGTATGGGATTATATGTAAGCATGATAGCAACTACACATTTTTTGCATTTTCCCCTGGGATTTTCCATTATTTTGAAAAATAAAACATTTAAAGAAGGTGATATAATAGTCTTTAAGATGCTGCGTTTTGAATAAAGAATTTTTCACATTATTATGATAATTGAACTATATTACTAAGACCTATGGTTATGAGACCCCAAAAGCCACAAACTACACTATTTTACACATATTCTATTAAAGTTTTAGACCTGTCATTGTCGGTGCAATAATGTTCGAGTTTTGATTCATTTTAATGGCCCTCACCCCTGATAAGGGGACTGGGAGATTCTCCAAGAGAATTTTGGCTTATTCGTAGCAGTGAATTGCATTAAATGAGATGAGGACTGACATTTGTTAGTTCTTTAGATGACAGCAATTTCAAGTTGCAGATACAAACTTCTCGATTTGATGAGGATGTAAATTGCAACTGTCAAAATAAAGCAAATTCTTTAGCATTAAATAAAACGTCGCTGCAGGGGGTTTGGGGATTGTGTGGAATTTAGAATCTCTCCATTTAAGTTTGATTTGAAACACTGAATGGCTGACAAGGCAGCGAGAGAACTCCATTTCGTAATGGTTTGTGGTGATAAAATTACGTTTAAAATTGCATTGGTTGCTGAGGCTGCTGAGCAGAATTTTGATGATGAGGATGAAGGAATTTTCAATGGATGTCAATTACAATGCATTTGTAGATGAAGTGGTGTTTCTAAGCATTGGCAGAAGGGCGATGGTCCATTGTATCATGGAAATGCCTAGAGGTCACCAATGATTCTTAATTTGATAAGATGAAATGGAAAAGTAACTACATCCCATCCCATAAGCAAGCGTTTTCATAATTTTCTGACAATAGGTGGCCAAATAATCTTGTGGTCAATGTGCTGTTTAGCTCATCTTCAAGGTGGTCCTGGGTTCGATTCTCGCCTGGTAGCTTTTCTTGAACTAAATCTCAGCTGGGTGAAATTTGCAATATGTTTGCTTTGTCTCAAACAGGGAATCCAAATGCTATCAATACCGAGAAAGGTAAAAGAATATTTTAAAATGAAGTAAATTCGTATCATTTCATCAGAGACTCATCATTACGTCAGCCTTTCTGGTTTTAAATAAACTGGCTAAGCTCATACTATAAAATATAGTTGCCATGACAACATAATGGGAGAAGGACATTTTAAAATCAACGAATTTCATTACTTTCTTCGGGCCAAATAAATTGATCTGTCATAGGGTTACATTACAAGATGACTCAATGGAAAATCTGATCAGAGGTCAGGAAATGCCCAACCCAGCTCCCCAGACGATGGTTTATTGCATTGTTTCCTTCTAAATGCTGCACACGTTTACTTAATGCTGGTTTCATGTTGCTGCCTCAGCCTGGAACCTGTGAATCATGGGAGGCATCAATCAGCCAATCAGTGTCTTACAATAATAGAATAGAAGTTATGACTCACAAGCATGGGGTTAAATGATGTTCACAATACTGTTAAAGTTTGATGTAATATAAATTTTTATATGGTATCCTTCAGCCAGCTTCTGACAACTGATGAATTTAGAGAGGAGCAACGAGTAAAGTATCTGTGATGCTTTCAGAAAGTGTAACCCGGATAGCATTCCAAATCGTATCGACGTCAATGCGATGTCAGCGACATCAAAACGATGTAGAAATGACGCTGGCCCGATTTGGAATGCTATCTGGGAATGCACTGTTCAATAGAGAGGTTACGTTTTATAGAGACCCTTAGGTTGTTTATATAGATATTGAGCTAATTGTTAAAAGCTGTAATTTTTTAGCTCGAATGGCTTGAGTTTGATTCTCATACACATAGGATACTGTTTTTTTGTGTGATGAATTGCTTTTGTGATCTACTTACTTTGTTTGGATGGCCACTTATTTTGTCCGAGTGACCACTTGTTGGCATTAGCTAGAAAACAAGAGGGAGACTATAAGAATGCAACCTTTGGGCTGATAGACTCAGTGGAATGGGGCAAATAGAGAAGACAAATTGACGAAATAGCTGCGAAAGTGGCAGGAGTAGCTTTGCATTCTCTCATTCGATCAAGAAACCTTCATCGCCATATTTTATGGCAACACTCCTCCGAGGCCTGTCGGAGTAAATTTGGACTGTTTAGATGCTATCCACGTTGGTCGGAAGATAGCATTCTGCAGTGACTGAATTAGTGATAGTGGCAGTCCTATCGTTCCATCTGACAAAGGAATCTCCCCTGAGCCTCGTTGTGGTCTAAGGGATTCCCCCGCCTTTTCATTTCTATTAGTTACATTCGCAGTTTACAAGCAATCGGTGTGAAGCAATTCGCATTACATTGAATACTGTGTATATTTGATATATTGGATAAGTTAATTTGAAGTTATGGTCAGAAGATAAATGTACAATAAACCATTTATGCAGTGCCATTTTATACAACTCTTAGAAACATGTGTTGGATCTTCCTATACAATCATGCAAATATAGGTTACTGTATTTTCTTGATTACAAGCCGGGTCTGCATTGGAAGCCGGGTTGTAGGCAGCATGTAAATGAATAAATCCAGGCTTAAATAGAGGCCGGGTTTGGGGTGGAATTGGGATGAAATTCTGGTGACCCCGTCGAGCATGCTATCCGGGTGATACTCATTCATGGTAATAAATCCCAGTATCAGGTTTGCTTGATTAAATGTCCTGAAATTTAATGTTTTTAGAGATAATTATTTCATGTATCAATACAAGCTAAGCTGTCTATTCCATGTATGTTTAAAGCACTAAAGTTACATTTTCTGTACGAACTCCACTTGGAATCAAAACTAACCGAGCAGTTACGGTAGACTTAAGCAAACCAACCCAGGATTTCAAGTAACCGAGCAGTAACGGTAGGCGTATACAAACCAACCAAGATTTCTTCGTTGAATAAATTGAATTAGATCACACTTAGCAATTCAAGCAGACCTTCTGACTCACCTATGTATAAAACCAGCTGAAAACTCTTGGGCCTAGAAAGCTCTAGAAGTTTTAGGACTCCATTTTGCTAATGGTAATCCCAGACTGTTAGGCTCCAAACCCTCCTCCCCAAAACCTCCTAATGGCTGGTGACGAAATCTTAAAAGTCATTTGCTTTTTTATTTGCCCCACAAATGTCAATGTTTGCATTTTGAAGAGGCTTCCCCAGGGTGGCAAAATTGCTACTTAAAACAGTGGAAGACCACTTAAATAAAATCTAGTGGGTTAACATTGAATGTACTCTTGCTTTATGAAGATTCAAAGTTTTGTCAAATAATTTGATTGTTAAAGTTGCACTGCAAATCAAAACGAACAATTGTTAAATCTTGATTTCAAGAATTAAAAAAATTATTGAATGTATGAAATCACTGTAAATATAGGAGTATATGAATTATATATAAATCCGCCCTAGTTGCATATACCATAGATGTATACGACCATAACTGTGCATGCTAACTATTGTCAGTGTTAGTTGTAAGGTCAAGACTTGATTTTGGGTATTTTGCATTTTATTGCATACCTGTAGTGGTCAATAATCATTACCTAGTACACCTATACTGTGTTCATAATATTTCGCTGGAGATAATAGTTTTCTACTTTGTCTTTTCAGTACACCTATGTATTCCAAGAGTTGAAATCCCTGGATCCTCTGACTCTGTATGATCCGTTGTTGAGTGTCTCATCCAAGGGTTTAATACCTCGTTCCAGAACAGGTAAATTACTCCACAATCTCGTTTTGAGGTCACCTCATTATTAAGGCCACCTCTCTATTAAGACTGCGAAATTTCTGGCAAAATAAAATCATGGGAAGTACTTGAGAAAATCTGGTGAATAAAAATTGTAATTAGCTTGATCTCCACTTCTTGATTCGTTATATTATTTAAGTATGTTGTATAATTTCGACACATTTCTATGCTTGTGAATTGTTTACTATGCATTTACTATATTCAGAAAAATGTTGATGTATTTTGCAGAGTTTGAGATGGCAATTCCCTGCACAGGAAGAGTAACAGCCATTGCTTCAATGTACATCGTTCTACAAGTGCACAATTCCAAGAAACGGCCCATCCCAGGATCTCCTATTAAATTACATCTGCGAAAAAGATGCTTTGCTTTTGGTATGCTATTGAAATTATTTATAAATCAAAATTCCTTGAAAACCGTAAACTAAACGAACGAATAATTAGCCACCAACATTTACGAAAGGTTTATTCTTATTATCTATGTTATCGTCTCACTACTTGATACCTGTCAGACAGATGTAATGATGAGATGATATGCTGTGAAGTCAGTACCGTGTTCCCGGATAGCATGTAATTAAGGTTTGCCTGATGTCAATGTGACACACTGGCGATGCCAGGTTGATGTCGAGATGATGTGACGCGTTATCTTGGTTACTAAGTATTGTGTATGAAAAATGGTAGAAAGTGAAAAAATTTAAACATAACCAAAAATTGCTTTATACAAATCCACGGAATCACTGATGAATTCCATTGTCCCCATTGGCCACGTTGTGTGATGCCAGTGACGTCACATTCCTTTGAACGTGGTGTCAAATTCCTCGGCTTGACAAATAGCAACTAAATAGTCCTAGAATTTCAGAAATGCAAGGTCAACCATAACAGATTAATTCTATTGGATAATCAAGATAGTAGGTGGTTATATATAGAATGGTAATACCCTCTTTCAGGGTAATGACGTATGTTTATTGTTGACCGTTGTTTTTGATGATCTACTTCTGAATGCCTGGCGATCCAACCCTGCTCAATGGGTTCTGGCTGATCAAGAAAGCAACGAGGTCAGGGCGTGGGAATTTACCCCCTGATAACACCCCTGATAAGGGCACTAAAACTCGTGTTCTTGATTAATTTCTATGAATGGGGCAGGTAGTTTGCGTAGGAGTTCGTAATGCTAAATATAACTGCCCTGATAATAATAGACCTCAGTGCCAAACAATGGTAACTACAAGCAATTTGCCACCAATTTGTGAACCTGGTGCCAAATGAAAAATGTTTCTGAGATTTGGTGGTGGTGGTGGATGAGGGCTTTACGTCCTGTATTTCTGCACCTGATGGGCTAATTAGGACAGGCAGGGACCATGGCAATGAGATGAAGGATGAAACAGCCATCCAACATAGGCTCGACCGGGAATTGAACCCAGGACCCAGTGGTAGGAAGCCCAGCGCGCTACCACAGAGCTAGGCCCCCACCCCTGTTTCTGAGATTTCACCGGGGTCCTGGGTCCACTTCTCGGCCTGGAAGTCATGCGCGTCAGATGTCAAACCAGACTTGGTCAAACTACAGCGGTGGCTTTCATCTGTGTATATGCTTAAAGTTAAAGACTCCATCCAAGAGGTACATCAATGTATCTATTACACATGTGATCTCCAAGCATTATCATCTCATCATTACGTCTATCTGATCAAATCACTACATCCTTAACTTGACGACAGAAATTGACAATTCATACTGCAAATTGCAATTTGCAATTTATAATGACATCCGTGAAGCTAACGTTGCATGGCTTTATTCATAAAATGACTATTTTTATTGATTATGCTATTATGATGATTGGTAGGTGGTAGCATTCCTATTGGTTATAACCTGACTCATTGTGGCCCAGAGAAGGCAATCAATCATGTAGGGCAAAAAGTGAAGGGTAATGAGGGTACAAGCAACAGGAATGGGGGAGAGGGTGACAAACTACCCCACCACACATTCTCCTGACTGACCCATTAATTGTAGCTAAGCAATGAGGACCATTAACCCCATTCGGGTGTAGTGTTAGGACCCATTGGTCACTTACCAGTGCTTACATTGCGAGAATGCCAATCTGGGGGGCCAAGGGTAGATTGTGTGCCCTGACCTCCAATTTTACCCTCATTCTCTGGCCATGCTCCGGTCTTGTTGCTCTTCAAAGGGGTGAACTGCAAGAATGAGGGCAAAAGCCAAGCAACCCACATTCCTGCAACAGCCCATCATTGTTTTCTGTCTTTCTCGGTGTTTTTTCTTGAATTTTTGACTCCTGCCACAGGGTGTTGGAAACAGACCTTCCATAGACACCTTCCATTGCTTCCAGGTATTTCTGGATTTTCTGCAAGGCACTGTTTTTTCCTACAGGTGCCAGGTGCTGTCTTTAGCAACACCAGTTGGTGATGCAATCACAGCAAACCAACTACAGCACCGCCATACAGCACCACCACACAGCACCACCACACAACTCCACCATACAGCAGCACCATACACCTCCACCATACAGCTCCACCATACAGCAGCACCAGAGCCAATAGTTATGCTGGTGTTACCAACCAACACCACAGACTGCAAATACAACACCATTGGCTATCACTAGAGCTTTCTTGACTTTGGCTTTTTTGACTCCCAGCTTACAAACCACACTACAAAGTGGAGCGTAGAAATAATCAGAAACAACAATTGACAAGTTTCTTTTTAGCAAACGAAACCGCTGAACAAAGTATTGAATAGTGAAAAGAAAGAAATCATGAAACCAGAGGAGATACAGATATTTTGGTCGTTCCATCGCATGCATATATGATAGGAATGGGTCAGGAAAATATGAGGATAGAAAGTTGATTGGTAGGAGAGATTAGGGTTCTATAAGTCACGTAACAAGTTTACCCTGTGTTTTTGGGTCTTATACCTATACATCATCATAGACACAGAATGCAAGACACTCCCAGTGTTACATCTAAAAAGAACGACATCCAGCTTCAAGGCATGAGTCAACAACTGGGCTAACCAGAGCTCTGAATTTGGATATTTTAGAAGAATTCATGTTCTGATCAATAGCATACACAATACTATACTATATTTGTAATACATTGCCTGGGTGCACAACTTCTCGGAGAGTATAAAAGTCTGATTAGAGATGTTACTGTTGAATTTCATCAAATTTACCACTTTTGAAATCCTGAGCCAGATGACTGGGTAGTAGTGAATGAAGAAACCGAAAGTTTAACTCTGGACAATCAGACATGGACAGACAGCTAGACTGTTGACATCGATTTGAAAGGAAATAAGGACAATTGTGAGAATGACAGAAGCTCACCCTCAGCCGAATGTTCAATATATATTCATTCAAACTTTCCAACTTTCAGAAGACACAAATGAGAGAAAACTATAGAGAAAGTGCATTAAATCCAATTAAGCCCATATTGTTTTGCATTTCTTGCAGACAGCAGAGCCCTGTGCAGAAAGGAGTGCGAAAATGGGGGAAAGTGCAACTCACAGGGACAATGTGAGTGCACCCCAGGGTTCTATGGCGATTATTGTCAATTAGGTAAGTTGAAATGTTCACAGCACAAATAAAAATATCCCAAACAAAGCAAAGTTCCTGTATACCATATGTCAAAAACAAAAGGAAAATAAAATAAGTTTAGTTATCTATTTTGAATTGTAAAAGTGGTCCAACCAACATATTTTTGAAGGGTTTAACTGTATGGGATAATTTAACAATAAAACAAAGGAGTTATGAGAGAGTTTATTGACATAATCAAATCTGAATTTTCGTTCTATTTAATAATCATGACACTGCCATTCGTGTTTGTTCAATTCATACATAAATTATCGTTTCATCATTTTAGTTCCGATTTAATATTAAGTTATTTGTAATATACCAATTACTAAGTGCCATAAGTTAACAGTAGATTGCATCAGATGTTATTCAATGTTTTTTTTCTTCTCATTTTTCAGCTGTCTGCTTCCCTGCCTGTCAAAACAACGGAACTTGTGTTTCACCAAGGACCTGTGTGTGCCAACCTGGCTTCCATGGTGCTGCCTGTGAATATGGTGAGGAAATTATGTTTAAAAATAGTCTCTTAAACAATATAAACAGTCTAGTTAAGTACACAAAACATGCAAGATATGTTTATATGGGACATACGAATGACTACGAGTTTCACAAATACATTTGTAGAGTTTAAAAAAGTGACAGATTAAGTGCACCTTAGATATCAGCAGGTTACAATGACAGGTTAGTCAACTACCTTAGGTAATTAGTCAACTTACAAACTGGGCTATGAAATGTACACGGTCAAGCTAAATGAAAAGTTAGCATGAGCAAGTTTCCTCAACATTATTTTGCAATTTGTTATGTACTGTAATTTTGTCTCATGATCATCTTTTAAGAAAAAGCCATCAGGACAGCATCCCTTTAATGGATTTGATATTAACTAAATTCTGAAATCTATAGTTCTTTACACAATTTACTGTTGAATTCAGATGGTATTACACTGCAGTGTATACACATACGGTTGCCATAGTAATACAAACGTGTTAGTTGTAGGGGCCACCCACTTACATGAGTTAAAAGAAGACTAGAATGACTAACACATGGAACAGAATAGCAATTGTACACCTTGTTCCTGGTAGTCATATAAGACTAAAAACAATGGCACAACGACTAACAGAATAGTCGGGGATGTCGTTGTCTACCTCTGATTCAAAATGAGCTAGGACAACAGGGTGGGCCTTAGAATTAGGTGCCATTGAAGATCAGGTGCATACAAGTTGCTTAGCTTCACCATTAGATCGAGGTACCTCTCAATCATGTCTAATAAAACAAAAGGGAAAATCACAGTATAGTTAGATCTATACCATACATTTCAGGGTGATTGGCTTACTACATGAAGGTTATGCCAGAGTAACCTTCAAAACATAAAACTGTTGTAGTTTTCGATCTCTAATAAACGCCAGTCTCGTTTAGACGCAGGGGTATGGACTGTCTCTAAATTAACAAGCAGGGCCTTCCAATAACGAAAATACATTAATTTAGTTTGTTGCAGCACAGAACTTACTCTAAAGCAGATCTATTTTTAATTTTGAATTAATTTGGGATAAAAGCAAATGACACTAAAACATTAAGTGACCAAACCGAGTCTATCCAAACACTCACCATTCTTCTAATAGCTAAAAGGTTGAACAAGAAGAGTAAGTGCTGCACTGCATGTGTACATGACCCTCTCAACTGATAGTCTAACCTCCAAGGCATGGGACAAACTTTTTTCCAGACTTGTTAACAAGACACAGGTGATTATCAGCAAATGCAGGGGCAAAGGGGGCTGCTATGAAGGGTGAAGGGATGGGTGTTGAAACCTCGACCCTAGTTGAGAGTCTAAATTATTTGCCCTGCCTTAGTGTCGTGAGGTGCAGTGCAGTACAGAAACAGTGGGGCGGATATAGAATTGCATGGAAAATGAGTGAAAGTCAAGATAACTTTTCCCACATTGCAACCATTAAAAAATGTCACTAATGTTTGTAATTTTTCCATGAGAACATATCTGCCATCATTTGTTCCAATATGACTCGTTACCCTTCCTCTTCTTCTTTTTTCAAGATTCTTCTTCTTCTCCTTGCCAGTAAAGTACATCCAATTATTATGTAGCTCCCTAGAGCATCGTCGTATATCAAGAAGATTTTTGTTTAGTGACTGTACTTGTTCAGTGTTCAATGATTCATTATATATTGTCCCAATGCTACTGGTTCTGTAGCTTAGTCAGCTAATATGACCAACTTGCAGAGGCAGACGTAATGATGATATGATAAGGCTTGGAGTCCAAACCACCCCATGGGCGGTCTTTTACTTGCCTCAGCATCTGTTTCTTATTGCCTGCCTCTGTCTTTGTTAGTCTTGCAACTAAATACATAACACTGTATTATTGAATTAATTTATTATTTTATGATACAAGAAACCCTCCTTGCATAGTCGAATACGCCACTGCAATAACTGAGCGCAGTCCCGAAAGTCCAGAGAGTCTAATTATGCGGCGAAAAACCCTAGCAGCTTCTTTTGCTCTCCATTAGATGGCGCTAAGAGCCAGTCGATGACATCACATGATGAAAGCTCCCACCACCCCATTTGCCTGTAGCTAAGTGCAAATCTCGCGGAGGCGAGATCTTCTCGAGATGAGAGCGAGATGTTCCCTGCATTAGTCTGTCTTGCTATTAAGTTCTCATTACTCAGAAATTGCAGGCTAGTCAGACTGTAATATTGTAGTTGCATTGGCCTGTAATATCACTAACATCAGTGAGAAGACTTTTTAACTGAAAAACCTCTCTACTAAGAATTTTTGTGGAAATAAATGTGTGGACAAGTCAGGGAGCAAGAAGCCTATTCATGCCAGGCAAGCAAATATAACAAGCCATTAATATGATTTATTCCACGTAGCAGCCAAATTACAAAAAGTTAAGAAATCAAGGCATGGTTGATTCAGAAATCTCAAATGTACAAATGTGCATTTGTAACAAGATGGGCCACTGTTTTCTTTTTTGGTTTCTGACTCACTTCTGATTTCCTGCAACGGGATATATATATATATTGGTATACATTCTTGAAAACTGTTGCAAAGTTTTCATCCATATTCTATGGAATTGCAATATTATTTTCAGCCGAATGTTCACAAGAGTGTCAAAATGGTGGCACCTGCATATCTCCTGACCTTTGTGACTGCCCGCCTGAGTACTATGGCCAGTACTGTGCTTTGAGAACAGGTAAGTCATACGTGCATGCCACCATTGCAAGTCGTCTTCACAATAAAGACCATTTAATTTTGTATTTAACCAACCACCATATTAAAATCATCCTTAAGTCATCCTGCAGTTCTGACAACATTGGCCTGGACAATCTGGCATAATTCGTGCTACAGATATTTATCTGAATTATGTACAATGATTGCAGGGAACTGCAGGATACCTTGTAAAAATGGAGGAATCTGCACCTGGGAGGACAAGTGCCAATGTCCTGCAGGCTACACCGGAGATTTTTGTCAAAAAGGTGAGTTTGTTTAGTCCTACTGATAACTTTGAAGCTGAAAATAACTTTACAGGATGGGGAAAAGGTCCTCCCATCTTTATCAGCAGAGCAGCATCATCAAAAACAGAAAACGAAATAAACAGCAGCTCTAAATGCAAGGGTGAAGAGTTTCACTCATAATTCGTGTGCACATGTGGTTGCCATCTTTATTTACATGATATAGAAAATAAAATTGTGCAACTCAGGTGCACTAACTGCCTTGAAACTGGGACTTTGTGTGAAGCAGTATTTTTTGGAGAAAATTATATATTGACTGAGATATCTCTGCGAAAGTTGGGTTTTGACCAATTATGCTAATCATGTCAGAAGTCTAGATCAAAAAGAAAGGTGTGATATTCAATTTAAACACCAGAGGGCGTACTTGTCTTGCAGCCATCTGCCGGCGATCTTGTGGAGTACATGGTAGATGTGTGGACATAGATGTCTGTGCCTGCTACAGAGGCTGGAGAGGCAGATATTGTCATAAAAGTTAGTATTGGCTTTTTCTTGTCTCTTGTTTGAGATAAGCATACTAACAATAGTTAATCTAAGGGGTGTCTGTGACTCTTTTTTTCTTCTTTTTAATTTTTGCATGTCAACAATGCAATGTTTGGTGATTGATTAACATAAGGCAACGTACATATAAGAAAAGAATGAAAACGAATTTTTTGCTGTATAAATCTAAAAAGTGTCTATCTCATATTTTTCATCCGAATTTTGTGTATAAAAGAAAGTGTAAAGTAAGCTTGCAGATGTCTCTGATGTGGTATGTGTAATATTAATGTCCAGTAAAATGTATTTCATGTATGTATTCGTCACTATAAAATAAGCCATTTGTTCAATTCTGTGACTAACATATCAGTTAAATGTTTTGTTTAATGTCTAACATTAGCCATAAGACAAGTTTGTGTGTTTGCAGCTGTCAACAGATTGTCCAAGAAAAGAAAACGAAGGAAAAATGAGAAGGAAAAAGTTTCAAGAAGGTTTGCTTTGTTTTGTCTATGATAAGTTTGTGAAATTAATAATTTCTTCACACTTCGCCTAAGTGGCCACTGGTAGGTTCTTCACCTTTAGAATGTGTGGTAGATTGAAATAAATTGTGAATTTCATTGGCTTTCGAAAGAATAAGAGATTTGATTTTCAATACTCCGAAGGTAATAATTTCGTATACCATTATCAGTCATTCCTTATTGTAATATGGTATTTGAGCTAATAGTATCAGGGCAGTTATTAATATATTAGCAACATTACTTGCGCTTCTGAAACTTTGCACGAAGGTAGAAGAGAAGAAGTTTAACTTCAGATATGGATGAACGATATCATGCACATTTTGGTTGACAATTAATGACTTTGGTGATGGTTGCCAAGGTAACCACTGGATATCCAATATAATAATGATGGGGTAATACGTAATTAGAATGTGACCAAAGCTTATTAGTCTCACAAAAACCAGTACTCTCATTGCACCCTCCCGGTTGCCATGGAAAAAAAAGATCAAATACCTCCTCATCATCTTATCTGGCCAAAATGCCTAGGTGTACGTAATTTTGCAGTACTAACTATCCTATGATCTTTTGGCGCCAACCATCCCCAACCCTATGTATACTGATGGATAAAGCACATTAATCTTATCCATAGTAATTATGGATCCCTAATGCTAAAAGTAATCTTGGGTGGTGGTGGGTTGATTAGGGCTTTACGTCTTATATTTCTGCACCTGATGGGCTAATTAGGACAGGCAGGGACCATGGCAATGAGACGAAGGATGAAACAGCCATCCAACATAGGCTCGACTGGGAATTGAACCCTCTGAGCTAGGCACCCGCCCCTTATTGAAAGTAATCTTTGATAGGTCTTTGGTTGTGGGTTTGCATATATTTGGACAAACACCCTCTCCTCTCCTCTCCTCTCCTCTCCTCTCCTCTCCTCTCCTCTCCTCTCCTCTCCTCTCCTCTCCTCTCCTCTCCTCTCCTCTCCTCTCCTCTCCTCTCCTCTCCTCTCCTCTCCTCTCCTCTCCTCTCCTATCCTCTCTCGGCTTGACCTGACTTAATTATGAGGTAACCAATTAATGGTTATGAAGTACAATTACAGTTCATATAACCTCTTTATCATATGTTTATGCAAACAGGGGCTCTAAAGGAAATGATGACTCCTCTCTTGATGCCAATGGACGAGAGCAAAGAAGAAGGCGACGGGAAAGAAGACGTAGATTACGGCGATTACGAAGACGTTGTGAACATCTGGAGGTCTCCGGAGAGCAGACGCCAGGAGAGGAGACAACGTAAAGAACCCCAAAGGCCCTCCCTCTACCGGACTTTCTTCAGTGTCACTCCGCGACACTCCAAATATGACGATTACTACAACGACTATCCCTGGGACAGTGATTACTGACACGAGCCATTCCTTTGAGTTAGGATGTAATTCAGTGGCATTAGTGTGACAAGCATAATAGCTCTGATGTGACTCAAGTGACTTCAGTGGTATTGATGTGACTTTAATGGCATTTTTTGTGACTTTCTTGACATTTGTGTGACCTCAGCAACACTGATGAAGGACTGCATGACTTTGATGTGACTTCTACCACACTGTTGTGACATCAGTGGCATCAGTATAACTTGAGAAATCTGATGTGATTTCAGTGGCAGTGTTGGTGTTATAGCTAAATTTTTGTGACGTCACTTCAGTGGCACTGACATCACTGCATGGCATTAATGACATCATTAGCATTTATCTGAATATATCAATGATGTAAATTTAATGGCATTGATCTTACTTCAATGGGACTGATGTGATTTCAGAGACATTTATGTGACGTCAGTGTCACTGAAGTGAATTCAGTTGCATTTCTTGTTGTCACTAACCCGTATTGGATGCTAGACATTTATGAAGATTTTGAAGTACAGTAATTGAAAACCAACTTCATGGTACAAGAAATCTCCTGTCAAAAAGTTTTCAGAGAAAAGTCTCAAAGTGTCGTTACTAGAGGTCTGGCCATAAAGACATTTCTACTGTGTAGATCTAACGAAAATGAAAGTTACTCTATTGGGATGTAATAATGTTTTACTTTAAAAAAACTTCTGTGAATGTACACATTTATTGTATGTAGGTAATATGCTAGACAGGTGTAAAAATATCCTACCATATTACCACATAAGATATGTAATATAATTTAACAAGGTGTATATTCATTGAAAGCACTTTTTGTTAAATATTATTGAAAGATGTAATTTTATTGTACATGTTAGTCAAATATACAGTATTTATATAGTATAAATGTATATACAGCTATGATATTGTAGAATTCAATCTGACCTCATTATTGATGAATCTCTTTTATCATATTTGTGCAAATCTCTGTTACTTGGTTGTTATTTATTTCAGTTTGTTGATGTAAATAATTAATGTTGTTGACAAGTTTTAAATAACGTAGCGTAGATTATATTATGGTTGTGTATCCATGAAACCAGACAGATGTATTTATCTAATACCCATGTTCATAACACATGTACTGCTATAATTAATGGATTATAAATAACTTTATGTTCTCATCTTTGTGTGCTATTTCATTTGGTTTCAACAAGAAGTTCGCAAACTTGCTACAAACTACTTATTAACTTTTTTTTTAAATTATTTATCTCCTTGGACACAATTATAAATATAACTTATGTGAACATAATTCATGAATTTGTTATGTACAGTGCATGTATAACTCCAGTATCTATGCCTACTGGGTCTGAAGCATACCGCTGATATGACCAACTGTCAGAGGCAGACGTAATGATGATATGATAAAGCTTGGAGTCCACGCCATATTATCGTTTATAAGCTAGACAGAGCTAACAGAAGAACTTTGCAGCATCATCTGAGCATCTGAAGAGATTTACTGGCTCAGCTGGGTCACTTTCGATGAATTCACTCACCATTGAATAGGCACAAAGGTGATAGTTCAGTTGGCCACATGCCATGTATGTATATAGGTCTACGTTTTTGGATAAAGACAATGATTGGGAAATAATTTTATTCAACACAGAAGTCACGAAATTAGCTACTGTGGATAATGATGAAATCAATATTTGATAGTAAACAGCACGGTTCACTTTGGCAAGAACTAAAAGCCTTCATATCTCCTGATGAAGTCAGTCAAATCAAATTTAGATCTGACAAGCAGCATTATATTATGATCAGGTCAATACATTTCAATTGTGTTTCATCCAGGTTAGGGTGTATATGCTTCAGATGCTGAGGAGATGCTGTGGTCAGCAACCAGCATCCCACGCAGTTCTGCTAATATAAAGTTCAACTTTTTAATGAGTAGTATACTACATGTATAACGTACTCACCACTGCACTGGGTCATTTTGCAATTAACACGTAATAGTTATAACTATCCCGAGTAGGAAGGCGATAACTAACAGTTTTGTTGCTTATGTCCCTCTCCGAACAATAGGAAAACTATCTTGGTGGAGTATCGTGATTAAAAGTAAAAGCAAGCAGCAAGCTCATTTCCCATCATTGTCACCATGATACATGTGAGCAGTACCAAATCCAGATTTTTTTTTTCCGAAGCTGCGGAATTCAAAATAATTCACTGCATATCTGTCACTGACGGCACAGCTATCCTATTATGTTCAAGAGGTTGGAAAGTTATTAAGAATAATTCAGACTTAGTTTCCAATTAAAAAGAACAATAACCGAAAATTAATCAGAAAACAACAACAACAAAAAAACAGAAAATACCGTGAATAAAAATAAGAATGAAAAAGGAAGGCATATACAAAACAGAAGAGAACAGAAGAGCCACACTTCTGCATTCTGCCGTGTTCATGCATAGTCATGAAGGAGCCTGCTGTCACTTCCGATGCATCAGTAAGGCTAAACAACTGGCACAGCATCATTGAAAGGATGACGGATTCTACTGAACCGAGCAAATTGAAAGTACTGTAAGTATAATATTAACTGACATGTCTGTTTGCTTCATAAATACAATGAAACGAAGTGCTCGTAAGAATGAAGTGATTGAAGATTTAAATTTTGAAATGGTCCTAATCTTGTAGCACATTGTATTACTTTGAATGCAGCGATTTGGTTTAATTTAAAATTGAAGTGCTTCTATATTGCAAATCACATAGATTACCACAGTTTTCTCAATTTTATCATGGAGCTCAGGCAGGTAAAATACCCCACCCATGGGATGAAATTTTATCTGACATCCGGTGCTCCATGATTTCATTGATGTAATACTATATATTTTAATCAGGAAGGTTACCTACTGATATTAGACATTTAAGACATTTTATTATCTCCCAACACTCTAGTACATTGATTTACAAGCATATATAAACAATGCAATGTGATATAATAATAATAACATTTTAATGTGTTGTAAGGGAATACACCTAGTATTTACAAACCCTGCGACTGGAAGATTTGTCCTCATGAGAAGGGCGAATTACCCAAGGGTGGATGTACCCCCTGATTATGTTTAACAATTATAATTAACTGTAGTAGTAATAAAAAAAATTAAAAAATAAAACTTGAAAAACATAACTTTAATAAATAAAGACATATAGAAAAACACAAAAGTATTTGTCTAACCTAAACAAAACATATAAATTCAACATATCTAATCTAGATCATTTGAGTAAGAACATGCAAAGGCTAACTTTTACAATGATTAATCTTTAATTCTGAATAGAGTATATTTTCATGGTAATAAGCATCTCAATATCCAAGAATTCAAACATGAAGGAACGACATTGTATGCGTGATTTCTTCGACCATAACAAACTTGATAGACTTTTCCCATAAATAACTTTGCAGCAATGACTTTTTGAGAAGAACATTGGCACCTCCCATAATGCCAAGAAAACTTCATAGTGATCCTATATTCTGCTGTCTTAAGCTCAAATGAGAAAGTACTAAAGATAAGAACTTTTGAAGGGAAAACAGCCTAGACTTTATAGAGGTCAAAGGTATTATTAATGTCTCAATGTTAATGTAACGATGTAATGATAAGGCGTAGAGTCCACAGCATTTTACCTCATGGGTGGGGTATTCTACCTGCCCTGCCTTACAACACAACACAACATTACAACACAATACAGCGCTGCAATCCACAATTCTTTAAGTGTTTTCTTGTTGTCAAACAAGCATGAAAATGACGAGCTATAGGGATGGATTCTGGTAAAACAAAATCATTATCAGGGATAGTGTTGTAAGAGATATCATTGTACATTGTCTGATAGATGGATGCATCTTCATGTGTAATTACATGCACGATTTAACACAGATCATTTAGAAATAAATGCAAATTGTTATTAATGTACATTAATGCAAAATATTAGTGTTTTAAATGGGATACCAAATCCGAGGGTTTGCTTCATATCCATCGTTTAATCGAAAATTATTATTCATAGCTGGCCGAAGTGGCAAAGACCGTTAAAGGCTGGCAGCTGATACCTCTCCTTTTCAGTGAAATGGCATATCTTTGCATATCATTAGCATAAATATACAAGGGCTGCTCTGGGATGAGTAATGTAGCCGGGAAGCAAGATTAGGATGATGACAACTCCTAGGAATTCAACTATAATCGTCACCTCTCTGCATGTGAGTATATACGGACTAAAATCTGACATATCAGTGATGTTGTCTTTGAATTGCATATATTTAAACACATGTATACTAATATTAGTTCTCTCTAAACAAAGTGTTGTCAAAATGACTGGGTGTGGGTGGGTGGATTAGGGTATTAACGTCCTGTATGTCTGCACCTGTTGGGCTTATTGGACGAGCAGGGACCATGACAATGAGATGAAGGATGAAACAGCCATCTAACTTGGGCTCAACTTGGAATTGAACCCGGGACCCAGTGGTTGGAAGCCCCTGCACGCTACCACTGAGTTTGGCCCCCACCCTCGTCAAAATTATTGGAGGAAAGTCAAACATATGGTACCAATTTACCAAAGAGTAGTCAGACTGATTACCTTGGAATCAAATGGACCATAGTGCAGACTTTAATGACCTTTTTGGTTAAAACATCGATAACTTTACCTACCATGTACCCTTGGAGTCAATGGAGTGCCATGTATGACTATCGCTGCTCATTGTGAAAACTGTTCGTTCGGAGTGTTAATTTGATATAATGTCACGAATTTCTGAAGATCTTCTAGAATAGTTAATTATGTCAAATAGTCGTGAATGTGGATTTTACATGAATTATCAACGTAACTGGTCATAATATGTATTTCAGAAGCTTTGTAACTCAATTTTCCATTTCAATTATCAAAACATCACCAAACGTCTAACCTTACTTTGTTTTGTCTTATTTTGTCTTGTCTTATTTTGTCTTGTCTTATTTTGTCTTGTCTTATTTTGTCTTGTCTCTATGTCCACCTATTAGTGGAGGGCTTCTCGGTTCATGCACAGTCTGACATATGATATGCATGGAGTTTTACCATCCATCATGAGTTGTCAACTTCATTTTTCTAGTATGGACTTCTCCATCATTCGCTGTAATGAATGCTCGAAGCACCAGTATACTTCCTTTACTTTTATGTTAAGACGTCGTTTTCTTTGCACTAAAGTTTCTTTTGGTCTCAATGTTAGTCATCCTCAAACACCGGATCTGAATTTTATCCGAAAATCTATTATTCACATTCAAGAAGAAAAAAAGCAATGAGCCTTGAGCCATATTCAAGAAAAAGGCAGCTGTACAACTGCAGAAAAGAGTTCAAAAGCATTATTTTTGAACTGTACAGGTGCATTTGTCTTGTCAGCTGCTAAACAAAGCTTCTTACTTACATCTGTTGTGATTGGTGTAGAACGCTATACAATATTTACCTACAACCATATCAAAGTTCTGCTTGTCTGGGAGACTTCTTAGCATTTTTGACAGAACTGACATTGAAAAATCATTGGGGATACTTACATTTGCACTGGTAGCCATTCCTGGACATAGTTTCTGTTCTGACCATGTAGTTGTTTGATTCACAGAGACAGCTGAAAAATAATTTAAAAACATCTCCTCCTTGCATCGTTCATACTGCCCAAATGAAGCTCTAAGGGCGCATGCTCACACAAGAATTGACCAAGTAACGTCATAATTTTGACTAACCACAGAAAAAAATTCGACATTTTGGCTAACACCGCAAAAAACTTAGCTTTAATGACCAAATAGGTCAAATTGACCAACCCAAGAAATTTTCAGTGCATTGTTTGTCAACTATAGAAGTTTCTCAAAAGTTCACTGACCATATAAAATTAAACTTTATTCAAAGAAAATCTGTGGATTGAGTGTTGCTCAATTCTCTTTCCACTATGGCATTTAGGAATACAAAAGAAATAAAATAAATTCAGAGATTTTCAATTGGATATAGTTCAATCAATTTTGTGGCCATTCGAATTTCTCTCTAACATCTAATACAATTGTATAAAATATAGACCAACGGTCACATTTCCTATACTACCAGGGCCCTATAGAGAAAACAAACTTGTAATACCTTACTGAAGCAATTTAAATGCAAATCGCTATATTTGTATCTCCTGATTTTTGTAATGGAGTTTCTGACTGTGCATGTCTGTCCGTCTGTCCAGTCATAAACAGTTTGCATTATCTGCAGTCTTCACACACTAAGCAGTGTGTACCAACATGTACAATTGTTTGCTAAACAGACAGCTTAATGATGCTAAAACGGTCACCTGTTGTTATATCAATTCTTTGTGCAATAATGTAGTGTTGAGCAATGGGGGAAAAAGTGTAACATTGACTTTGTTACTTTGAGAAAAATGTTATCTTTGAGTTTGCAACAATCTACATCACTGTGTGTCAGTAATATAAACTATAACTAATATCAATATATACATTGATTATAAATTTAAATTTGGCGAAAGTGTATGTCAATCCACCATATCTTTATAGTGGAATAATTCATGTTTTGTTTTATGCATTTAATACATATTTATGCATTTAATACATATTATGCACACTATACTAGTAAAGACAACTAATAAATCATTTCGACCTTTATTTTCTGCTGCTCAATTCTACCCGCGTCACTCACCCTGCACCATCACGCTATACCACAGAAAGTGGTAAATAAATGATACATTGATAGATTAAAAAAAACAGTAAGATGTATATACCCTCAAAAAACTGAATGGGGTACAAAAAATGTATGTCAATTCACCAATAGTCCTTAACCCTTTTCTGTTTGTCAATCCACAAATAGTCCTTAACCCTTTTCTGTTTGTCAATCCACAAATAGTCCTTAACCATTTTCTGATTGTTCTTCTATGTGAGGCATTAGCTAGCATTTGATGGTGGTATCCATATTCACCAAAAATGAATTAACCCACACTGCTATTACTTATATTTACACTTCAGAGAGTCAAGCAACTCACAATGAACTTAATCAGAGACTTAATACCCGTTCACACTTTATCACAAGTAAGAGAGACGAGTGACCACAGATGTCCAAGATGGACTATGCGTGCTCAGTCGTGCTGACGTGTGCCTCTGTTAATCACATATATATTTTTTCGATGAATGTCAGTGAGGCACTTGTAAATCGCTCAGCAAGTAGTCCATGAGTGACGGAGGAGAGGGCTACGGATGGGCACGGTGCCCACACAGCTGTACAAGAGTGAACACGAGTGGATGGCGAGTATACACAAAGCGACAGCCTCCCCTGCACATCCATGAGTGACCACGAGTAGCACAAATGGCCACGGACGTCTATAGATCACTCGCCAACCACTAGCCAACTACTCGCCAACAACTTGCCAAGTGACTCGTGTGTGATTCCCATAAAACGTTAAACAATTTCACTCGTCGAACGTCCGCCAAATTTATAAACATGCTTAAATTTCTCCACGGAGATTCACGAGTGATCTGAAGGGACTAGGAGCATTCTACGAATGAGCAGGAGTATCCATACATTGCTCACCGATTGAATTACGTATGAATAAGGATAAGCCCGATTAACAATTTTTCGTCATTCGCGCTCACTTGCCATCCCCGCTTGTGACAGTGTGAACGCCCCCTTAAGGCTACCTACATTTATGTTATTGCGACGCACATACAACGTATTGCTGACCAAACAAATTAATTCGATCAACGCCAGTCTAGACTGCTTTGCAAAGAGCGTACAATATCCTAATTTCGGCTGATTTATTCCTTGTATAATTATGAGCAAGTTTGAATCGAGTTAGTTGAGCGAGACATTTGGTCTGAATGAGAATCTGCAGATGCTCGCTTTGCTTGCCCAATAACTAAAGTGAATACAGATGATGCACAGTCAACTTGTTGTAACGTAGCTGCGCTCTACATTAGCTGATCACATGGGATAGAATAAGGGGTTGTTGCTCGCTTCTGTGTTGAGGTCCGGGTGGACCTGTTGACCGCCGGAAGTCAGGCTGTGTACCTTGAAGTGTCATGGAATAAGGGAACACCAGAACCAGTTCGAGTCTTTCTTCAAATCACAATACATCATACATTGCCACTCTTCTGCCTGTTTATTTGCTATGATCCCTCACTCAGCCTTTTCCCCTTCTCTGGCCTGTGCCCCTCTCTGCCTTTGTTCCTTCTCTGTCGGCCTTCCCCATTCTCTGGCTTGTTGTTTACTTGATCCTACTTATACTAGCCAAATGTAACCAATTGTAGCAATTATGTTCTATAAGAGGGTACATACTGCATTGTAGGATACAGTACTGCGTTGCAGTACTCAGTAACCTTCCTTCTACTCAGCCCTGTGGCCCATTTACTGAACTAACAGCTTTGCTCAGGCCTAGGGCTCATTTACTGAACTAACAGCCTTGCTCTCTAGTGTTCATATACTGAACTAATAGCCTTGCTCCCTAGTGTTCATATACTGAACTAACAGCCTTGCTGTCTTGTGACTATTTACTGAACTAACAGCCTTGCTAGGTGCATGACTATGACACATTGTAGACAGGAGGACTTCTTAAAGCCTCTAAAAATCTACAGAAACTGGGTCCACAAATATTGTTTCCAATCTCATGTCCTTGTTTATGTAATTGACAACCTTGCTGAACTATCACTTGTTTCTTTGTTCTGATACATTAAATGTTTATTTTCAGGAAATGCACATCAGATATTTTGTATTTAATTCCCGATTTGGTATTTGACATGGGGATATAGGTATCTGGACAAACCATAAGAAATTCTCTGTATGTCTTTCATCTGCATACTTTCGTATCAAATTTGCTAAATATTTGTTTGTTTTCCAGGGACCACCATTTCAGATCCGTCATGTTGACAATGCCACCGGTCACATTTCCTATACAGGGTTGTGTTTTGAAATACTTCAGGTTCTCTCGAGGGATCTTAGTTTCAGGTTAGTCACTTAAAGCTCTGTTTATTTTGCACTAATCATTTCACAACACATATTACCATACGCTCCCCAACAAACCAAATTGATACTTAATAATCTTCTTTTTAGTTACAAAGTAGTGGAGCCTCCAGATGGCCAATGGGGTGTTGAGCAGCCAGATGGGTCATTCAATGGAATGATCGGACAAATTGCAAGAGGGGTAAGAATAAAATCTAAACAAAGAATGACAAAACTTATATTTTGACAACTTTTTTTTTGTTAAATCTGTGCTCCAACCAGCTAAGTTTGGTTGCTACTGTGGAAGCACCTAGCAAGGTTGACTATATCACAGGTTTTTTAAAAAAGTTATTTAAGCTAAATGTGGTCTAATAAAGTGAATTGAATTGAAATAAAGGAAGATATCACACTTTACATGCACGTTTTTTAATTTCACTTGTACTTGATATATACAAGTAAGGAGGAACTCACTACGATAGACTGGCCATCAAAAACAAATTCCCAAAAGAAAGCTGTAAGGATTATTGTCAAAGTAAAATACAATTCTCTTACTGTGTCAATTTAATGAAAGTACATCAATATAACACTAGATTTACTCATAACTTTTTAATTCCAGTTATCAGACATGAATTTGCACGAAATTCCATAAAATACCAAATTCCTAAAGTTTACAACAGCTGTCCAAACATCACAATAGAAAATATTTATTCACATAGCCTTCTGGGTTTCTCAAATTATATCAAACAAAACTTGATAAATTCCTATAGTTCTTCATGTACAGTTCTGGATTGTTATGTTTGTCACAATATGAACTCAACTATCCAGCATGCTTGTTGCATCAATACTATTTCACCATATCTTTACATGACCATCTATTTTGAGGAGGAAACAATTATCATTGATTAACCTACTGTACTACTATGATATGAAAAATATCAAGGTTATGTTCTGGCTGGGGTGACATGGAGGAGTTGGAGGGTCTCCAAATTATAAATGTTAATTCAGGCTCTTCAAAAGTGACAATTTTTTTTATCAAGATGGGGCCCATCGCCATGCTTCTTCCCCTCCTTTTTTGTTTTTCTCTTGATTTAAATGTTTACGATAATGATGATGATAATGATGGTGATGAGTAAAGTTCTGAAGTTCTAACAGAGAGCCACCTCAAGTAAAAACACAAAACAACCAACTCATCAAAATCAATTAATGAAAGGTGAAACGGAGCTGATGCAGGGTCAAATGTGTCAACTGAAGTCACAAACTACCATAACTAGCATAATATATGAGATTATAGATTAGTTCACAATAGAAGCACACCAGAAAACATCATTTTGTGCAGTTCCACCTGAAGGTAATGTCATTGTTTCAGGAGGCAGACATGGGTGTCGGAGGCTTCACTATAACTGCTGAAAGGAGACGTGCCGTTGACTTCACCCAATCCTGGTGGGAAGAACCAGTTTCTTACGTTATGAGAACTAACCCATCATCACATATGTATAGCAGCTTCAAGCCCCTCTCGGTCAGTTGCTTATTACTTATTAGTTGATATATTACTGTTAGTATCAATATCGGTAGGATCATTGTAAATTTTCACAGTTGGCTGTGACAATTGACCAAATCAACATGAGATTAACAGATGTCATTCGAGAGAAGGGATTAGGGCTGTCAGAGATGTCACTTCAAACCTGATGAGCTTATGTCTGAGGTGGCGGACACCCAATTTGCTTTGAAGATTAAATAAGTGAAGAAAGGGAATGTATATATTGTGAATAAAGCTGACTGACATCTCTGCAGTCTGCAACCCACATACACCTTTACGCCTTTTGACATATATATTGGAGATCATATAAAAGTCAGACAAAATGTATCACCATGGTAGACTATCAGCACACTTGCAAATGACAGCACTGTTTTAGTGTAATTGTAGATGTAAGATTATACTGCCCTTGAAAGTCCTGAGCCTCCTCATGGTAAGGCTGGTAACATTGTGGGTTAGGATTCTGAACCTAGAACCTCAGTGGCAACCATGCATAGGGCTCTGCTCAATGCCCAGAACAGTTATGCCTGTGTGGCCCTCCCTATACCTAGGGGTGGGGGCCTAGCTCAGTGGTAAAGCACTGGGCTTCCAATCGCTGGGTCCCAGGTTCCATATGGGGTTCTATTCCCAGTTGAGCCCAAGTTGGATAGCTGTTTCATCTGTCATCTCATTGCCATGGTCCCTGCCTGTCCTAATTAGCCCATCAGGTGCAGAAATACATGACATGTAGCCTTAATCCACCCTCCATATACCCAGTTGCACAGACTTTAATGACCTTTCTGGTTAATGCGTTGTTTACTCCACTTCAGATTTTGCAAAACTAGGAAATATATCTTTTATTGAAATAGTATCCAGTTAAAATTGTCCATTTAACTTCTCTTTGCAGTGGGATGTCTGGTTACTTTGTTTCACAGCAGTTGTACTATTGAGTGCCGTACACTGGCTCATTGAAATCGCTTGGTCTGAGAAGCCAACTTGTCAGTCTGCCATCATTGGTTATGCTGATGCATTTTATGTTTACATCATGTCAGCACTGAAACAGCGTAAGTGTAAATAACTGTTCCATGCTTTCTTTGCCAATTCAAATACAGTTTCATCGGATAGCCTGGTTTTAATAGATGAAAACCTATTAACAACAGTCACACCCAGTATACCAGGTACACTGGAGTTTCCTCATCATGACAGTTCTAGGGTTTGTGGAGTTAAATGGTAAAATATGGTTATCTGTGAGGTTATTAGGCCTAATAGTCAATCTATGTGGTTAAGACTGAACTACATCTGTATTACCTGTTTACATGTGATGTAGCCTTTTTGTAAAGTTTTTGTGCACCAGCAATCAGTCAATAACTCGATCTTACAAGAAAATTATATACTCATTTATACTCATATTTTTAAAGGATATAAATGTACCATAAATAGCAAGGACTCTAGTATTGCTTTGTTAATCTTGCTGCAATCAACATTAAATTAAGTGAATGCCACAGCAAAGAAATCAATGTTTTTCTTCCTTTCCAGCCATCCAGAATAAGTACGAGCGAAGCTCAATGAGGTCACTCTTTGCCACCTGGTGGCTACTTGTTGTAATCATTACAGTGGTGTATGCAGCAAACCTGGTGGCTTTGACTGCAGTTACTCTACGAACTGTACCTGTGAAATCACTAGAAGATCTTGCAACACAAACTCATACTAAAGTAGCCACACAAAAAGGGGTGGCTGTTAATGGAATGCTAAAGGTACTGCATTGAAACAATAATGTATATATGTAAAGCCTATTGGCACCCTAACCCATCCAAGCTGTCATCCACATACTTTTGAAGTAAAAATCTTCTCATCCTCATTTTGCAAGGTAATCTGTGTCCATCCTTATAAGATGGATACTCCACCTAGTGAGAATTGGGATGGCACTATCCCAAAAGAAATAAAACTTGTAACTTTAATGATACTGTTATATTAATTATCTTAATGTGCTAAACATCTCCAAACCGTCACATAAATTACTAATGTTATTGTTATATATCATTTTGTTACGTTTCACTTTTTAACACAGGCTTCGACAGATTCAACATATCGAAATCTCTATGAAAACATAGACTTGTTCATCAGTTACAATTCTGACTTCACTGTTATGAATGGTGAACACATTATAACAATCCATGAAGTGACTTTGTTGAAGGAATATCGTGCAAACCAAGAAAATGTTTGTGACATTGAGATCGGTTCAGATACTTTCTACAAGACTTACTTTGGCTTTCCGATCAGGAGAAACTTTTTTTTCAAAGCTGCAATTGATGCAAAGTTGGTGAAACTTTTACGATTAAATTACTTGGTACTTATCCTTACCATTAACTCAATTGCATGGTCGGAGTCAGACCTTGTGTTAATGTAAAACTGTTAAATTTGAATGAACTAATGAATTTGCAATGCAGTTGATATCACCTTACAGCACTTAAGACACCTAGCAATCTATTCACAGTTTTGATATCCATTTATTCTTCCATGGTATTAAGCATTTTGTCACTCTTATGTTTGCAGTAAAACACCAAATTAGAGTTAACTGTGAAGATGCTGTCCTGTGAAACCATTAGATCTTTCCAACAAAGTATAGCTACATGGCCAATTGTGCCACGTGGGTTTTCCATGAGAAGGATAAACGCATGGAAAACGCATGGTTTTTAGCTAATTATAATGAGGCAAAAACACACGTGGCACAATTGGCCATGTACCAGTTAGAGCTTTTCAGTAAACGTCAGTTAGGGCTTTCAATCATTGAAGCATAACTATCAGTTAAAGCTTTTCAATGATGTGTAACCATCAGCTCAGTTTTCCAATGAAATCAGTTAGAGCTTTCAGTGAAGTGTTCAACTATTTTCTTAGTCAAATTTGAAAACTAAGCAATATATCTTTTTCTTTTTCAGAATTTTGAAAATCACTGAGTCAGGTCTTATAGACCGCTGGAGGAAAAAATACTGGAAACCGGAAAGAAAATGTCAAAAGAGTTCCACTACAGCCAGAGGTGCCAATGTGGTGAACGCTTTTGGAGCAATGCTTGTTTTAGTTACTGGAATTATAATTTCTCTGGTGGTTTTGTTTGCAGAGTTCATTACTTTTAAATCAAGATATTAATATAGCATTTTATTGTTAAAATACTAACAGTAAAAGTATTACATAATGATTGCAGTCAAGGTTAACACACTGCATTGATATAAAATATTGGAAATCAGACAAAAATAAAATTAATGCGTAAACAAAAATATACTATTGTTTTAATGCTTCTGAGAGGAGAGTACCCGACACCAAAGAGTCACTCCCTGGTGCGAGAGTAACACCCTGCTAACACCCTCCACTCCTCAGACACTGCACACGCACGAATGTGCTGCTTTCTCACCACACAACCCCAGCCTCCAGTGCTGCCAACATGCAGCTTTTGTCTGGGGAACCACTGTAATGTTTGTGAGAGGAGAGTGCCCAACCTGGGCATCCTAGCAGCAGTATATTTAGTGCATTTATATGTACATCTTATTGTTCAATTGATTTGTTATTTCCCTGAGAAAATTATATTTATGGAAACAGTAAGTTATGATCTACTATGTCTGAAAAGCAAAAAAAGTAATATGAATAGATGAAAGACTTCTGTCGGTCTGAATTCAGGGCTGCTCAGTGAAAAGACTCTATCGAACCAGGATCGAACCTGGGACCTCACATGGGAAGCGAGAGCGTTGACCATTACACCAATGAGCCACTCCCTGCCAACACCGTTCACTATTAATGCACATGTTGACTTCTCTGTACAATTCTATGAGGTGAAACCAGTGCATATAATTCACTAGCATGTGAGCATGGTTTTGTGAATGCGCCAATGATGGGGTTAGTGCTCACTAATTTGCACGTCCTAGTCAGCACCCCTGTAATTTCTGACAAAGCATGCTGCCTTTTATGAATAGCCACAGTAGGAATAGAATGGTAAAAAGGGGGATGTACTCGCTTAATAACATAATTTGCACTTATGATTGATTGCTGCACTGTACCTTGCAGCTGGCCTATTCAGGAATTGGTTGTTGACCTAAAATATCACGTTTATTAAAATAACCCAGGACTGAGGCCATTGTCCAGAATTGCATGCTGTCCCAATGGTCCCCATGCGGCGGTTTTTAGAACCACCAATCCACTTTTCCATTCCTGCTATGTGAGATTTATACAATGCTGTTTACAAATCTCTTCCAAAGGCACTTATGGACCATGGATATGGCACAACTGCTGTGCACTATCCTAGACACACACTTACAATAGGGTTAATTTGAGGCCAGCTTTGGATTTCTTAATTTTATTATTATCCAAATATGGCACCCCATGTCCCAAAGGGCCCAGTGTCCCCTGTAGTTGAATCAGAATTATTCAAATTAAATTGGAGAAAAGTAGTCTGGTATTTAAATGATTAATTATAGACATTTAAGTTCAAAGGTCAACAACCTTTAATTCAGTGATAGTGAAGCCCATGAACCATGCTGCATGTCTGAGATTTTGTAATATTTATGGAATAACTTCAGAAGGTAAATTCCTTCTCCAGTAAATAAAGGTGATCTGCCGAGATTTAGTAGTTTTATACAAAAGGCATTTTTGATATATATGTGTGACAGTACTATAATTCAGACCTTTAATAAAGAAAAAAATATTATGCATGTGAGCATTGTAGTATTTTAGATGCGGAGATTATGGCGAAATTAAGAATTTTATATATTTCCCCTCATTATGATAAATTGATATAATTATTGTAGTATTTAAGCCGTGATACCTCTAATGGCACAGCTCTACCTATCATGTAATATCACCCTCTCCAAACATTTGTTTGTTGAGATATAAGTGCAGTTTTACAGAATAAACATTACATTCACAAGTTCCCAAATACAATAGAATGCCAAATGGACCAATAAAATGATAATGCCTGGGACACTCATGCTTTTCACGGCGCATCGGTTTGGTGCACTTTATGATTGCCATAAATATATCATAGAACAGCCACAACCACAGCTCGTGTTCAGAGCTATCAGCAATGGCATGATGCAACCAACATTGAGGAATTCAACAATAATTGTCACCTCTGTGCATGTGAGTAAAATTACATAATTATATCTTAATTGCAATGTTGCAATGTACAATGTTCTTTAATATACAATAATAGGGAATGTTTGGAATCAACATAATGGCCACCCATTGCTCTATCAATAACGATATCTATTTATTCTAGAAAATTTTGGATTTTGTGTGAGCTGTCACCAGAATAAGATCTAAATCATGTCATGAGCTTTTTAGACGCATTATGACACGTAGATGCCAAATGTTGTCAGCCATGTCTAAAATGCCATATGGCACCTGACCCAAAGAAATATTTACTTATGCCGCAGATGTTTGAGCCGGATTATTGAGCCTTACATGTTTAGTAAGCAGCAATATCTTGCACTATTGACACTCACCCTACATGAAATGTTTTCTGTTGCTTCAAAGCTTGCTAAGATGTGGAGAAAACTCCCCCATTCAACCATACAGACTTTAGGATCTTCACTTTATACACCTAGTATTCCCTTGTACACTTGCTAGCCATACTTAGATAGCCGTACCATAGTCAGATGTTGATGACCTTAATAGGTTAAAACGTCGTTAACTTCAACTACCATAGGCCGACAAATTATACATAGATACCAAGATATCCACTTTTAAAGGTATTTGTTCTGCCATCGAAATTGATTAATATTTATTATCACGACGATTCTAAATTTGTGTCATTTTGTTATTCAGAATCCTCCATTTCAAATTCGCCATTATGATAATACAACTGGTCATATTTCTTACTCTGGATTGTGCTTTGAAATACTAGATGTCCTTACAAAGGATCTTGGTTTCAGGTGGGTCGATTTAAATTTCATATTCTCAATATTTAATTATCATGTGCATTTCTATTGTACTCAATATAACAGGCACGGATTCTACTACTCACCTTTGTACAAATGCGAAAGATTAACAAATGGAAAACGCATGGTTTTAGCTAATTATAATGAGGCAAAAACCATGCATTTTCCATGCGTTTATCCAAACGCATGGAAAATGCACATGGCATATTTGGCTATGTATATATATATACATATGTATATTGTAAAATGTCAATAACTTCAATGTTATTGATCATAGTGGTCTCATAATAGGCCCAACTGTGTGGTAGCTGCTTTAAGGTAAAATCAAAACCAAAACATCATTCCAAACTACTATCAAAACTAATGATTGTTTTTTATAAGCTTCTACATTGTCGAACCTCCAGATGGCCAATGGGGAGTTGAATGGCCAAATGGGACATTCAATGGAATGATTGGACAAATTGAACGAGGGGTGAGTTATTTCCTTTTTAGATCCTTGGAAAGATATTTATGACTCCATACATCAAGAAGGTGATTACTTTCTTAAGTAGTCTTATGTAATCATTGATTATATTTGTATATTGCAATTTTTTGTTTTTCATTGCTGCTGCTGTCAAGTAACACATGCAACCGTTTTATATTCCAAAAAACCTGTAAAACATACTTCGGAATCTTGTGCACTGCGCAGTCCTTAGATCTTCAGCTGTTTATTTCGCACGTGTTGTAACCAAGCGTATGCACAGGCATGTACCATATTAAGTGAGAGTGGCAGATATTTGCCAAACTGCCGTATTTTATTGAATAATTTAAATAATTTAATGGAACGGTATGGCCACGCATGAGAATAAGATCTAAAACAGAGCAAACAAAGAAAGCGAAAGTTAAACATCCGTTGTGTTGGTTTATCACACCTTGGAAAATGTCATGTGTCATCTCAATCAGCACACACAGTCCTATTGACATTAATTCATTACTTTTCATGAATATCGTTCCTGTCTGTCCTAATTAGCCCATCAGGTGCAGAAATACAGGACGTAGCCATACCCACCCCACCCACTTTTGATGAGTATCAGTCACATAAAATTAAGATTTCAGTAAATGTAATAATGATTTTGAGACCAGCTCATTTGATGATCCAAGGTAAACAACAGATTAGTAAGTATAAATATTATGATTTTCATTATTAATTAAAAACAAAAAATAGATAATGGATAATGAGGGGAAAATTATGTCTGCTTCATCTCCCACCTAGCATGTTAACATACATTTGTTGAAGGCTCTGCAATTAATAAGGGAAAGCTACATCATTTATTGTGTCATAATTGTAAAAACTGACATAATGACAATGTGGAGACCACTAAAGGACAGAAAGTGTCACTGCCTAGGGTCCACCAATTGATATTACAGAAAACTTAATTTTTGTCCCAATAAGGATTTGTATGGGTACAACAACTGAACTTGCAATCTAGAGTGTTCATTAGTCCAGCTGCATGGTTGCTGAAAGGTTTGACCAAACAACTGTCCGCATGTAACACCTGACACAGGAAGCTTAACGTTCGATCTGTGCAAACCTAACGACCTATGACATGAGACATGCACAAACACACATCCTGCACTTGACTCCTGAGTACAGAAAATCAACCAAGATCAAAACGATAAAAGGACAAATCTTGGCAAAACGAAATGTTGGTACAGATAATCTTTTCACTGCTTCAGAAAGAAATTACTATAGAACAATAGGTACAAATGTTGAAAGCACAAAGGTGGAGAAGACAAATCATTTGATTCGTTGGAGATGACTGTGACACACAGCTTATTGGTTTGTGTTATGGATTATGTTTCTGAATAAAAGATACTAATGACTGTAATTAAGACAAATGTTGGAAGGACTCCAACCAACATAATTGCTTTAGACAATAGATGTCCAAGAATGTCATAGACAGACACATCTGTGCAGCACAACTTTTAGCTAAAGCCTGACCTTTTCATCTTTGTATAAGATCACAAGGCACCATAAAATGTATTGAAGCAACCACTACATATGTCATATATATCTATAGCTCTACTCACTCAGTCTATCTTAGGCTACACCTACAGAAGTATGATAAACAGGTTCTCATTTTATACTTGTTATACGAATTGTATATAGGTAATTGTTCAAGGTCCCCGTTGCCATAATTAGATGTTTTCCTGCTCTTAGTAAGATATTCAGTGGTAAAGCAAAATAATATAAGTACCTGTATACATAAAAGATAAATCACACAGACCAAATTACAAAGAATTAAAAAAATACTGATCACAATATCAATATTAGATTAAAATTTACGAAATTATATACAAATACTGATCATAATATCACAACAAGATTAAAATTTACAGTTTACATATTTACAGGTGCGTTTGAGTGAAGTCCCACACCAAAAAAATGTTCACATACCTGAATGAAAATTTGGTCGAATAAGCAATTGGGCAATGAAGCTGCATTAGCAAACTAAGAATCCGCTAGTCTCGAGCTCATATTCTTCCTGTAAAATTACCCTGTCTAATATATTTGATATGATGTTGAATTCTAAACCTGTAACTGAGCAAATACAGTAGAAATATGATATCATTGTTACAGGAGGCCGACTTGGGTGTCGGAGGTTTCACTATAACTGCTGAAAGGAGACGTGCTGTTGACTTCACCCAATCCTGGTGGGAAGAACCAATTTCTTTTTTAATGAGAACCAACCCAACTGTTACAATAGATAGGAGCTTCAGGCCCTTATCAGTGAGCTTTTTGATTTATTGATTCGGCAAACTATATAACTGACATATATATACAGATAAGATAAGATCAAATTTTATTTAAAGTCGGGGGTGATAAAATAAAACAAATAACACAAGCTGCGAAGCTTTTTGCCGACAAATGATGCAACAGAAACAATGGAAAAAGATGAGAATACAGTGCCTCAAAAAAGTGATTGGACAGTCCAAGATTTTCTCTTATATCACTAGCCACATTTCATAGAATGACATTAGAAAACTAATACTCACAAAATGACTTTATTAAACATAGTAGAACACAGTTTTAAAGCAACAATCAATATATAATGACAATTATGTAATCAATAAATCTGCAACAGTGTGACAAACAGTCGACAGGTGATTTTATCACTTCAAAAAAGTGTCAGGACACCCATGATTACTATATGCAAAATCAATGTCAGTCAATATTTTGTGGCATAACCTTTACTTGCAATGACTGCTTCAAGACACCATGGCATAGAGTGGACAATCTTCTGGAAATGGACAGTTTAATGTCTTTCCAAGCCTTCAAAACAATTTTTTTCAGTTTAGCCTTATTTTTTAGATTTTCCAGACGCATTTGCCTCTTCAGGAGATGGAAGATGTGCTCAATTGGGTTCAGATCAGGCAATAATTGACTCGGCCATTTCACTTTCCACTTTTTCTTGGCAATGAACTCTTGGGTAGCCTTTGCAGTATGTTTCGGGTCGTTGTCAGACTGCACAATGAAGCCCCTGCCAGCAAGTTTTTTCCCATTTGGCTCAATGTACTTGCTCAATATCTTCCTGTAGGTACTGCCATCAATTATTCTGGATACATCTTCGATTATGTCATCAATGAAGACCAGGTCACCAGGTCACCAGGTCCTTTGACAGTAATACATGCCCAGGCCATCACACTACCTCCTCCATGCTTCACAGATGCAGAGGTATACTTTGGATCATCAGCTTTGTTCTTTGGTCTCCAAATTGTGTACTTACCATCAGACTGAAACATGTTTGTTTTAGTTTCATCTGTCCACAGGACCTTTGCCCAGTAAAATGTGGGTTTATCAACATGTGCCCTTGCGAATTCCAGCCTTGCTCTTCTGTTCTTGGCACTTATCAGGGGTTTGCAGCGTGCCCGACGTCCCATGAACCCTGCAGCATGTAAACTATTCCTGATGGTTTGGTCACTGATGGTTACGCCTGCATCCTTCAATACTTGGTTGATCTCAGGGGCAGTTAGTTTGGGGTTTTTCTTCACCATCTGCCTTATGGCATGGTCATCAGCAGCTGAAGTTGCCCCTGGATGCCCTTATTTCAGAAGGTTGGCTGTGCAGCCAGTTTGCTTGAACTTCTGTAGGACATTGTGAACAGTTGTTTTTGCAACTTTCAACAATTCAGAGATGTTGTGAATGCTGAGGCCATAATTTTCCAGATTTATTATTGTGTCTTTAACTTTTGAACACAATTGTTTCCTTGGCATCCTTTCAGAAATTACTTGACACCTGATAATTCTAATATATTGACACTAGACTGCCAAAAACAGTCTCTCCTCACTCAGTTTCACTTGGGGTGATAGTCTGGACTTAAAATTCCTCTGTGACATGGTTCAAGACTTTTTGTGTGACTGTGTGCCTAATCATGCATGGAAGGATAACACAAACAACAAAAATACTCACAGCATTCAACAGAACACCATGAAGCAGTAAATCTTAATTTTGGACGTGCATTTCTACAGAGAAAGTAAAAATAACCCCATGCATGTCCGTCCTATCAATTTTTTGAGGCACTGTATATACAAATAAGAAGTGAATATAAGTATATTACCTGTTATACATTAAGGAGTACTATGAAATTAAATAAACGTAACTGTAATTAAAATGGATTGTTTGTTAACTAAATATTATTAATATGACATAGTAAACATGATCCACATTGACATTCATTGACAACATTCATTGGTAGATTGTTTGACACACAAGGTGATTCACACATGCATACATTTACAAAATTGTGGTATTTATTAACACCTTGACAGTTGCTTTCATCTTACTATTACAGTGGGAAGTCTGGCTCCTCTGTTTCACAACAGTTATAATCTTATCTGCTGTGCATTGGATCATGAAATTGCCATCGTCATGGAGACAAGGAGCCGTTCAAGACTGGTCTGATGCATTTTACGAATTGACTACATCAGCATTAAAACAGCGTCAGTACCTTATGCCAATATATATATATCTATTGCACCGTCATGCACGTCATAAATCATGCAGTATTAAATATTATTGTGTAGGGCTAAACTACCTACGGACCGATGATCAATATTGCAGTCCATATTATGGTCTTTCACACAATATTACCTCTTTATGGTCCCTCTGGTTATTAGGCCTCTTCTCCATTATTTATGTTTCAGCCTAATTTATACAGTCTCATAACAGACTATATGGGAGTGTCAGATAAAACATAGTTTCGTTACATGCGGGTGTGTACAAGATCCATTTGTGGGTGATAACCTAATTATAACTTGAAATTCACTGTAATTGTGCTCATTGTAAATATTTTGTGTCTATTTATTTATTTTTGCTGTTCTGCATCCAAGAGAAGCTCTATCATTTCTACTTCCGACAGCCGACAGTAGTTAGGATCACGTATATATTTTAAATATGAGTCTCTTTTTCAGCTATTATGAATAGATTTAACCACAGTTCGATAAGAGCAGTATATGCCACCTGGTGGCTATGCAGTCTCATTATTTCCGTGGCATATGCAGCGAACCTGGTGGCTTTGATGTCAGTGACGTTGCGAACAATGCCTGTCAAGTCCCTAGAAGATCTTGCAACTCAAACTCATACCAAAGTTGGTGCCATCCAGGGAGTGGCAGTCACTGGAATGCTCAAGGTAGTATACTGCTTTTTATAATACCTTGAAACATTGGACCAAATCTTAAGGAACACATTACCACAACTCACTTGGTTGCAAGGGGTTGTGAGACCACAAAACAGAAGCAGCCTTCTGTTTCTGTTATTAAAAGGTATTTTTTGTTAAGGATGCGTTGCTGACATACTCTATTAGTAAGCTCACTTTTTCTTCCATGTGCTAATAATTGGCCCAATACAATATAGGTGTAAGAAAATTCGCCTAGACATCTTGTTTCACTTAAAACTTTGCAAACTTCCACTCACAGTCTCTCACAAACCCAAACCCCTCTACTGCTTTTTTTTGAAATAATAAAAATTTCCTTCTGACCACTTTCTATGTTGTTTCTATGTTGTTTGAAACTTGTTTCAGCAGGATTGTTTATCTTTGTTTAATTCCCCACATAGCCATGTATTACAAACGTAAAATTGTATCTATAATATTAAATCCCCTGGTGGCAGACATGCTAGTGGCTGTATGCCAAAGTGTCTGTCTCCAACACCATATTAAAGAAAAAGTATTTTGATGTATACTAAACAAAATATAAACATCTCTCTCTCACTTTCAAAGCCAGCAATGTGATAGATAGAAAGTTGACTTTTCATATTATTTTGTCCATTCTTTGCTGCATAATCCGGTGTATGAAACAATACGACGAAAGTATGTGGGCATTTATTTTAAATTCTGCTATAAAAATTATCAACATGACAGTTCAAAATGTATTACTGCTTTTCGTTACAATGACACAAAAAATAAAACAGAGAATGGTGAGTCATACAAATTCTGCAACACACTGCATAGCAACCGTACAATGCACAATACAGAACATTAACTTCACATCATGTGGAAGGAATTGACAGTACGAGTGAAAAAAAAATACTGGTTTTACCTGCTGATGGTGAATGATGGCCTTTTAATGAATGGACTATAATAACAGCCATTGACTCATGCTCTGTCAATCACACAATTCATCTAAAAATAAGGGATGTTTGTGTAGTTATCACAAAATGCATGGCTAAACTGGCACCACATAACAGCCATGCATTGAATTGTAGAATTTCAAAATGAGTGTCCACCCAGGGCCGGTCTTAGGGGCCTATGTAACCCACCGTTTTTCCCCAGCCAAGGCATGACATAATGAAGATGTCATAATGACATCACAAAAGTCTCAAAATGTATGAGATCATGAAAAGATTTCATTGTGATCTCAACATGGTATCATTTTTATTAAATAAAAGATATCAGGATGATCTCATACAAACCTCATACTATGATATCACTTCTTGACATCTCCGCGATATCATTATCCAGCCTTATGTGGTCAAGAACAAAGCAAGTGCATGATGAATTCGTCCAAACAAGCTGAAAACGTTGGTAAATGACTTAAATTTTCTTACGCTTGTAAATAACACTGTAGAGAATCACTGGAAAGGGAATTTAGTGACTACATTTTTGTTTTAATACTGTATTTAAAATTGTCAATGGCAAAACTGCTGTGAGCGATAATGGAGTGAAACAAAATGTCAACAATTCTACCAAATATCAAATTTATATCAAAGTGTTCTCATATTGTTATATCAAAGTATGAGATCATTCTGAGATCATTTTCTGATATCATGTAAGAGATCATTCTAAGATCGTCATGACATCATATTCGCGACTGGGTCCTTTACTGTTCAAATGGTTTTTTTTGGTCATATATCTTCATTAATAGCATGGAACAGCATACTTTGGACAGAAATGTTACCAATACATCAAACGCCATCTTCAAAATGACAATGACACCTCTATGCAACAATTTACTGAAAATATCCCATCCTTTTGCCAGTGATAATTATTTGCCTCCATGTCACTATCATGGCCAATTTATGACATCACAAACTAATGTAGTTATGACGCGGTTTTCATATTTCACGGTAAAGACAGAGTTTATTTTTGCTTTTCTAGGAGGCTTCCGCCGTCAAACCCCCGCTTTTCTACACCAAATGTTATTTTAAATTGCTAGAACTTGTGAAATATTTTATAAAATTTTTATTTTTAATGGACGCCAAATATGGGCATAGATTTGGGTCTGCTATACTGCACTAAACCCAAAAATATTTCCGAAAAACAAATGGACATCAATTTTATCCTACTATATCATTCTTTTATTGTTTGTTGGACTGCAGGCTTCAAATGATTCACTATACAAACACTTATATAACAACATAGATTTGTATATCAACTTTGATGATGACTACACCAACGTGAATGGTGAAAACATTATCACCATCCAGGAAGTGACCATACTCGAGGAATATCAAGCAAAACAAGAAAATGCGTGTGATATTGAAGTCGCCACCGACACTTTCTACAAATGTAGTTTTGGGTTTCCAATCAGGAAAACATTTCCTTTCAAAGAAGCCATTGATAATAAGTAAGCAACACTTAAATCAATTTCTCACCTAAAATGTTACAACTTTGTGACACAATATTGAAGGCAATATTCTTCTTTTTTTTTTATTAGAATATTTTTTTATTGATTTTTTTACATTATACAAATGGTTTAAAGAGCTTCTTCAAAACGACACTAATTTCAATGGCCCTCATGTTACATTTTTAATATTCTCTCTCTACCTTTGTCTTGTGTCGGTTGAAATGTAGCTCCAGTGCAACCTCTCTTATCCAGGTGGCACTCCTGTAGCCACATTAAATTTTCTTTGGGTGTCACCTCTCAATTATAAATGTTCTTTAAATTAAACGATCATGATCTGTTTTCCTTTACAGGATATTACAAATTGTTGAGTCAGGACTTTTGAACAAGTGGAAGAGGAGGTACTGGAAACCTAAACCACTTTGTCCCAAAAGTTCGACGGAAATTCGAAGTGCAGCTTTAATAGACACTTTCGGAGCAATGTTGGTGCTTTTTGCAGGAGTTGTAATTTCTGCAGTAGCATTGATTGTAGAGTGCTGTATAAATCAATAAAAGATATAAGTCACGAAAAAAAAAAATTATGGAACAAGAAAAGAAATAATGAATGTAAAACATAGAGTGAGATGGCTCAAAAAGACTTGGGTCGCTATTATTGAGCCCCCTTGTATATAATATTTAATTATAATGGTTCAATCAAATGAAATGAATTTTGTTTCCTTTCCTTTTTTAAAATATTGAATGGGTCAAATGCAATGAATTGTCCACCTTAATTTCAGTTATTGCAAATGTAACAGTCTCTGATGATGAAAATTTCGTTATTCTTAGAGATAAGGTAATATTTGACGTAATTAGAGAAACCTGTGAAACCGTGTATATGTATTTTCTCTCTTATAACATATGGACAGAAATTAAATTTTGAAGAAATTTTGTACCTAATGCACTTTTTGGCATATTGGTGTTATAACTATGGTAGTTGGTAATTATTTGTGTTTCTTGTATTATATTGATGATTTTGATGGTTTTTCGCAAACATGGAACTGGGAAACGTGAGGAGAATGTGATTTGGTACATTATTCTTAAGTTTGTTCATGATTCCTGTTTTTCTGGATATTTTTTTGCTTATGTAATTTATGTATGATTTCCAACTTAGATGCTCTTCAATCACAATTCCAAGATAGTTAAATTCATTTACAAACTAGCTTTGTACCCTGGATATAAATATTTGGTGGAATTAGCTTTCTTTTTACAGTGTGAAAAGGCATAGCCTTTGTTTTATTGAGATTAAGTGAAAATTTGTTTAGGTTGAGCTGATTTGTGAGTTGTTGAAGTTCTCGATTTGTTACTTTCTACACTTTTATTTCGAAAGATATCGTATTGATGCTGTAAGGGTTGTTTCATGAGCGAAACTTATTGGGTAAAATTAAATGCTTGAATAGGCTATATCATTAATGTAAAATTGTACCCTGTGGTAGGCCTACTCTAGTTTAAATATTTTGAAAAATCTGAATTTATGTTGTTATATTACTACATAGGGGTGCGGATACTATCACAATATGGTCATATTACGTTATAGGGACCCCTCCCCCTAAACTTATACTATCATCCAGCTGTGGACTCCAGGAGGCCTTACAGATAGCCCCAGGGCACTATAATTAAAAAACGATTAAGGCCCTCTGATCTTATACTATCACCGACAAGGACATGATCAGGGGACCATATAGCCCCAATGCACTGTAATTAAAATGTCATTAATCTGTAAGCCTTGACAGATGCATAGTATGCAGTGACAAACGGCATAAGTAACATCTACAGATATGGATACGAACAATGCTAACTGTCATGGGAAAATGATAGTGTCAGTGCTTTATTGACATTATACATAATGAATGCTCAATTTGTTGCATTACAGGTCAAAGTTAGGCCTGTTTAGACATTGCATTAGCGATTACTGAATTACAATAGGTGATGTTTTGCATGGGCTGCAAATAGCAGTGTCAGTGCTTTATTGATCTTACATAATGAATGCTCAATTTGTTGCATTACAGGTCAATGTTTGGCATGCTTTGAGATTGCATTAGTGAATACTGAATTACAATAAGGGATGCATTGAAGGAGCTAAAAATACCAGTGTTAGTGCTTTTTTGATCTTACATAATAAATATTTAATTTGTTATGTGTCAACTTACAATACTCTGACTCCCTTATGACTTTAAATTGAATTAATCAAAGGTTAATAGCTCCTAGTGCTTTACTACAATTAAATATTACTCATTTCCCGAATATTGCAACTTAAATAATAAATACTAAATTTCCCCCAGACCATGTTTCAACCCTCATACTCCCTTATGAAAATTTTCTGTTTACTACTGTATTAATGAATGTTAAAACCATATGTACTAGAGACCTGCGCGGGCAGAATTCGCATTTTTTAGCCCGCACCCGCTCCGCATCCGCTCCGCATCCGCATTCATGTTTTGTGGGCGCCCCGCGGGCTTCCCACAAATGCACTCTCCATGCCCGCATCCACCATGCGCCGGCAGACATATGCCTGCAGGCATAGGCGCCCACAAGATCTGAGCCCGCTAATGCCCGCATTCATTTGTAGAGTCCAGCTCTAGAAATGAAAGTGTGTGTTAGAGTTCTGCTCTGGAAATGAAAGTGCAACGCCCGCCCTCCTGCCTGTCGGACGAACACTTAACAATTTTAATGATGCCTGTTAGCTATGTGGCAGCCTATTTTTATAAGTGCTGTTAATAAAAAGAACAACATTGACTGTGGAGCCATTTTAAGTTTGTTCTCCTTTCAGAAACAAGGTGCCGGCCAAACTGAAATTTTATTCACTCGCTGCACTAGTTGCCATAACACTTAAAACATTTCTGGCAATAATTCCAAGATTTGGGTAGGTTGCTGAATTTTCACGCCACCATTTCAGAACATTAGGACAAATTTGGGAAACATACTGGCATTCATATTGGCAGTCATTTCATAGTCATCCTCACCAGTAAAAAAAGAGCACTTTTCTTATGGTGAAATACATGAAATATAACTGAAAAGCTCCATATCAAAGAATGAACTGCTTAATTAATGAGCTGTGCTAGCAGGGAATTTAGTGCGGGCATTTTGCAATACATGCCTGCAAGTCTTTGCCCGAGCCCACTGACTGGAATGCCCACAGTTTTACTGTTAAGCCCACGCCTGCCCCGCACCCACACTATTGCATATGTGGGTACCTGCATTCGAGTCCACCTGAAACCAGCCCGGTTATCACCCAGGGTGACAGTGAGGTCCTGACTTCCACTTTTTTTGAAAGAGGGAGGAAGAGCTAAAGACAAGGGGACAACTGCGTCAAACTAAATAAATTTAAGGAGATCCATGTTTTCAATGTAAGCGCCAGTCCTTTTGTATCTAAATACCTCCTTCCTTTTCAAAATCCTAAAACAAACTGACTATTTACTGACCATTCAATTGTAACTACGTCACAAGTGACCTAAATTACGTAACAGACCAGGGTGTTTAGCTCAGTGTTACACAATGGTGAGGGCTCAACAATGAACCTAAGCACGCACCCCCGTTGCTATAAGTCTGCTATTATATTTGACCCTTAAGACTTTTCATGCACAGTGGAAACCAACAATTTCTCAGTCCACAATGCTTGACTTCTCAAAATACCCAGTATAAATTGACACCCCTTCCTTTATTATTTCCAAGACAATTATTACCATTCATGAAACAAGTTTAGCTTTTTACACCAGGGGGAGTGATAGTTCAGCTGAGATAAACATCAGCTGCCTCCATCTGGTGTTATAGTGACCTTCCTTCCTTTAACATACTCGTATTGTATGTACATATACATTGAGTATGAAACCTCAGAATATATTTTGATATACTCGTATTAAGAATTATATATAAATAAAAGATAAAATATATGTACTTATACATTAAGGTGTTCCATTAGAATATAGAGATATTAAATATATTAATAAAAAATGTGTTAATGGCAAAAGTGTATGTTTGTGTGTCTGCTTCTATTTTGTCTATGCTTGTTCATACATTTCCATGAAAGGTCAGGCACTTTATTGTGATTAAAATTACAATAACAGTATTTATTCAATAATACCACAACCAATATCACAATCACATGTTTGGTAACTACTTATGGGTATTATATTGCCAGTGTTTTAATAAATTATTCTAGATATCTTGGTGACTGAAATACTTACTTTCTCAACTTAATCGCATCATATCTGTGGCAAATATATTGCTCAAGAGTAAGCTTACACAAAACGCATTACTGAAGTTTTACAGTCATCTGTTCACCAGTCATGTCAGTGTGGCTACCACTAGGCACCACTAGGCCATATGGAGTGTTACTGTATACAATTTCATTAGGTAAGTGCATTAGTGTTAGAGTTCAACTCTAGAAACAAAAGTGTGTGTTAGAGTTGTGCTCTGGAAATGAAAGTGTAACGCCCACCCTCCTGCTTGTTGGATGAACACTTAACAATTTTAATGATGCCTGTGTGCTATGTAGGATTCCCTGAGGTGCAGCCTATGTTTCTTGTATTTTTATTATGAGGTAGTGAGGGCCAAAATGTGAGGTTAAGCCAGGATGGGCTTGGTGCCATTCAAACACACACATTCTGGGATTCAAATGCATGTATGACATTGGGGTATCTATCTATTTTCATGTGAAAGTAGCGTATGAAGTTACCGCAGAGAACCATCTTTTCTTGCATTTCGATTTTGAAGTAATGAGGGCTGCCAAACTGGGAGGTAAAGCCTGGATGAGTTTGCTGCCATTCACTGAAACATACATATTCAGGGATTCAAATTCATGTATGAAACAATGAATGAAAAAAATTGCAGATTAATAATGTTTATGGAAATTTTATTTTAATGCAGTGAGAGCTGCCAAGCTGAAAAGTTTAGCCAGGATGGACTAACGGTCATTGAAAATTTGAAATACGCAAATTGTTGACTTCAAATCCATGGGGGGTGCTAGTCTAATTTAATTTTGAAAACGTTTGGACAGTAACTAGGGGAAAGCTTAATGAACTGAAGTATTGAATTCGATAGGGTGTGTTTAGTTTAAATGTAATGTAAACTAATTTGATGCATTCATGACACATGACACTGTACATGTATAAAAAAATTGAAATTATTATATATGTGAGAATGAAAATAGTTTCCATATTTCACTTGAATATTTATAAACACTGTAAAGGGGGATTCTCACATAGCCGGTTTTCCCGGTGAAGCCTGTTGCTCTCGTAGAATGTAATATTGCACAAAATTGGGCATTTGTACTGCAACCGTGGTTTTGCTCATGTTCAAAACTTCCGTAGAAAACTTGTCTGTGATTGTTTTTAGTTAGCAACCTTAGTGAAGCCGGTGTTGCCATTGAGGCACTCGTGGCATATGCCAAGTCACACGTTAGACACTCGTAGAAGCCGGCGGGTTAACTGTCGCACACGTGGGTGTCAAGAACCAGGCGGGAGAGGTACGTGTGCGATGATTAAACCGTCGGCTTCAACATGTGCACTCACATGTACCACGGATAAGTCACCAGTTTCTATGTATAGAAAAGTCAATACCTACGTATGCTACGTGTGACTCATGTGTGCCACAAGTACGTCACCAGCTGCTATGTTAACGATGGGTGCAGGACGGTTGCAGGACTGGTTGGCTCATCACGTGACCTCGGCCAGCAGTATATAATCATTCGCAGTGAGGCAAACTCGTTCACACCTCTGCCTTTCATAGAAACTGATCGAATTCATTGCTGTTCCTGTTTGCTGTTTCAACTTTACCTTTTTACCATAGGACCCAAGAAGAGACGCAATCTTGGAAAGAAAAAAGTCACAGAAGAAGAGCCTTCTTCACTTGCCTCTGGGGAAGAATTTGTGTCCTGCCAGGTCTCCTGCCAGGTCTTCTGCCAAGTCTTCTGCCAAGTCTTCTGCCAAGTATCCTGCCAAGTTTTCTGCCAAGTTTTCTGCCAAGTTTTCTGCCAAGTCTTCTGATGTTTACATGGATGACAGCGACAGAGATCCAGACTTTGATGTAGAGAAGGAGAAGAAAGACACCCAAGAAGAAGATTATGATAGTGATGCCAGTGAATTTCCCTGCCACCCAGGCCTCCTCCGCCAATGCTCCTCAGAAGAAGCCAAGAAGAAAGACTAAGAAGCTTTTTCTACCTCTCAATGATGAGCGAGACATTGCTGACTGGTACCGGGAAATGACATATTCTATGACAGGACCAGACATGACTACAAGGATCATCAGAGGAAGATGAGGCTCATCAATACAAGGCACAGACCCTCAGTGTCCCCTGTACTGGGCTACAGTTGAAGACCTGGCTTGAGTCTATCAGAACCAGTGCTGGGAAACTCATCAAGCAGAACCCTTCCGGTACAGCCAAGAGAAATCTGACAGAGAAGGAGAAGTGGATTATCGCCAACTTTGGGTTCCCCTTGAGCAACACATCTCGAGGGTGACGTCTCGTCAAGCTACCAACCTAAAGAAGAAGATTGTGAAGAGCAAGAAGCAACTGCCCAACTTTAATGACAGCTCCAGTGCAGGGCAGCCAGATTATTGGCCTGAAGAAGTGGAAGAAGTTGAAGAAGTTGACGTCGAGCCAAGTCCAGTCTTCCCAGCGACAACCAAGGGTAGTCCCTTCAAGAAGAGGAAGAATACTGGTGATCATTCTTCTGCAACAAGCTCCAAATTAGTTGAACTGGTCCAGACTGCTCAGCAGACAGCTGCAAGGATTGACCAGCACATAAAAGCCATCGCACAGCCTCCTCCTCCTCCTCCTGCAGATCCGAAGACCCTGAGAGTCCGCTCAATGACTGACTACTATATTCTGAGTGTCTGCAGTTGGACTTGGACACATAAGACGACGTCGAAGCCCAGCTGATGTCGTTCTTCCTTGAAGTAAGGAGGAACAAGCAGCAGCAACAGCAGCAGTTGATTCCTCAGCAGCAGCAGCTCCATCAGCAGCAGCAGCAGGTCCAGATGTTTCAACAGACGTCCAGCCAGTTCCAGCAGGCTACTCCTGTTCCTGTTGCAGTAGATATTCCAGTACAAAGAACAAGAAAACTCCAATAAAATTTCGGTTTGGTACGAATCCTCTGGTATGTGTGATCCGCCGAGTGATCGTGATTAACACCTCGCTGCTGCCAACTCACCCGTCGTCTTAAGCCCCGCCCCTTTTGCTTCCAACAATCGAGGTGAAGTCGTCAAAATGGGGTATTACATAATTACATAATACGACAACAATACTTCACCATTATAGCCTTGTTAGGCTTCCCTTCTATGCAGTCTGACTAGTATGTGTGAGACTCTACTAAGAGCATTAATTTACATTCCGTTCATTAGTGTTTCCTTTGTTTACAAAGTTTGTTTACAAACATGTTCGTTTATTTACATTCCGAGTGATGACTGAAAAAGTGAGGGTCAGCTTCAATCTAGTGATGATCTTCCTGGACAACTGTCATAAGACTGATTGATTGATTAAAATTTATTTTCCATCATACCTGGTGGTATACAACATAAGCTAAGATGGTAACCCTGTTCAATCACATACATTTAGTAGCCTATATAATCATTTAATCTCATTGTTCTTTGCAAAGAGCGGATAATACCCTAATTTTGCGTGATTTGCCTTTCCTGTACATTGTTTAGCAAGTTTGAATCTTGGTGAGTTGATTCTGTAGGTTGAAGAGTACCAAAACATTTACTTATATATTTTAATGTACAACTGACAGCTGGGAAAAATAGAAGAAACGGAATTCTTAATATTCCATCATCATAAATAATATGAGACAAGTCTCATTATTAATTTAATTGGGGTTAATATAGGTGAAGTGTGGGATAATTTAGCACAAACCCACCTGGAGAGCCATGCTCTCCGAAATTTGTAACCTTTGTTCATTTAGTCTAGGTCCTAAATTAGTAAAATTTAATAATTAAGATAAATCTAATGAGAATTCAGCAAATTCCTACCTTCTAACCCAAGACCATAAGACCGGAAGCCATCTGGTGTTACTCTCTCGCAATACCCTTGTGTTGATTTTGGGAACTTCTACTTGTACACGCTCAGAGAATCACTACAGATGGTGCAAGCGGTGGACTTGTGCTACATTTAAAAAAGATAAAACAGTCTGAATTGGTGGAGTAAAGCTTTTTTTTTAAATGAATACAGTTGTTTTGGAAAGGTTTTTTTGGGAGTTTCTTTGAAGTCTGGGGGGCACCTCAGCAGCGACATTCAATGTTATTGAGGTGTCCCCTCATATTACATATACAATAAATATAATTATTTCTTGTATATATGTTATGACAAAATGTAGTTGATATATGTAATATGAAATAAATAATTTTGATACTATGTATGGCAAAATGTGTATCAGCTGCACGGGCTAAATTCTGGTATATTGCAAATCAATATGATACTGGCTAAGTATTGTCATTGAAATGCATATGAATTCACTTTTGATGTAGAAATGCTGCTTATCACTGGATGAAATGACTCTAAAATGATGAATCTTACATGGATTTAGTATCCAATGGGAATTAGATATTTAGGTTATTCAACTAACTTATAGTTGATAAATTAAAGGGATATACAATGCATGAATTTATACATAATTGGCATATTTATTGTCTGATGGAAACTCAGGAGCATGCAGCATATTTTTAAAACTGTTTTGTTGAAATGACAGGTAACACCATATTTATTTCACTACCATATTCGAGCCATAATGGCAAAATTAAACCGATATTTGTTCTTGATCTAGGCGGTTGTATAGACAATTAAAGTGGCCCCATGGCATGTTTGTTTTAAAATGAAGTTTGCTCAGGTGAATGTACAGCATGGTCGCCTCTAAATGAAGTGGTTTTCCTAGACACCTGTTTGCAATATGGGATAATTCACATATCGCATTTCGAGTATGGTAGAGTCTAAATAAATCGTAATGTGCTACCCTGGAGTTGAACAACATTTTTACGAGGGTGGTACGTTAGGATAACTGCAGTGCAGCGACAGGTTATCTGGATAAAGAGGTATGCCTGCAACCTGCAGCGTAACTGCAGGGGTCCAGAAAGGGCAGAGCACTTTTCTAGGAAGATAACCAAAGTGCACTTAGCAAGTGGGATGGGGTAGTGCTGTAGTGGTATGCGCTTGGGTGTATTGTGATACAAAGATGGAGACTATTATTGCAAATTTTACTACGAAACAGCTTGATGGTTTTACATGGTGCACTATTCACTGTAGTATAGGATACATTATCACTTTGCTCCGGATGTTATACAATTTAGTCATACAGTTGAAATTTAAAAATATTACATCATAACAACCAGCAGAACCGTTTTCTTCCCTAAGGCGGCGCTACGATCCGGTGCGAAGCACCGGCCTTTCTCATAACCGATTTGCCACTCCCCCAGAATCGGGGAGGGAAATGCTTCCGCTCGTCGTCTGCATACAAAGTAGTGCGATTACTACGCCTTATTTCTTTCTTCCAAGAAGCAACTCGCTGTGAAACTGGTTCAGACGATTTCTTTTGACTTTAACTCTACTAACGTCATGAAATTGAACAACTTTACCGTTGAATTCCACCCACTGCAGAAGGTACTATTTTCGTAAAAAGCACTGAAGAAGCGTTCTAACGAAGTAAATGGCACTGAACAAGCGTTGTAACGGCGTTGCGACGCTTATTCACCGATCCATTTTTTACGTTATCCCATGATGCTTTGCGTCAGTTATCAGAAAGACCGGTGCTACGCACCTGACAAGCGCCGTCTTTCGGCAGAAATTGCCAGCAGAACAATATTATGGAGATATAATGATACTCCTTTTTTTTTTACCAGTTAGCAAATAAAAGCTTTTTACTTTGTATTTTCGGTTATGAAAACAAAACAGCTACCTTAATTAAACAAACATATTTCAAAAAGTTAGTTGTAACTGAGTTTGGTTGTACCCTGTCAAATTGAATCTAGACCATGCTAGACGTCTTCTGCTATACAATGCTACCTGCCACAACCAGATATAGCTGGCAATTCAAAGCTGGATCTAACAGTACATATTATACTATATAAATTTCTTACATTTGCCAAGGTTAATATGTTTTCAGTAAGCCGACTATAAGCTAGGAGTTGACATTCTAGACAGAATCAGCTGGCATTAGGATTTTTTTCTCAATTTGCAGGCCTTGTCATCCTTTCTATATAGCCGAGTAACACACTCTATGCTCCCCAAAATCCTGAGATAGTTAAGCTGTTAAGAGTCTACGCCCCTGGTTAACCGAATTAGTGGCGAGGAGTGAATGAGCTACCCCTCTTCTTGTTTATTACAGGAGCATCTTCGAAGTGATGTTGCAGTGATGTTGCAGTTTGGCAAAACGTTCAGACACCTGAGTAGTCAGCATAGGAAGAAACATTTGCTTTGAGGTTTCTGAATATCTAACATCTGCAGCAGCTCAGACATAATAAAAAACTAAGAAAATACATTTCTGGGCTCATATACTACTTGAAGACAGAGCACAATGTGTATAACTATTGTATTTATAAACATCGTACATGCACTGCTAGGAAAGTGGATTTATTCTAGAATAGCAGGAGTAAGCTGGAATAAGCAGGAGGACCTACCCTAGGGTACATTGTACAGCATTCACAGGTAGGTGGTCTTTAAACAACTTTGAACACACCAGCAGGTAGTGGATATTTCAGTATGTAAGCAGATTTTTATTTAGATATATGCACAGACAATATTATAACAATAAATAGTTCTGTATCAATGTATTTACTGAGATATTCTGAAAATACACGTTTTATTACAGTTCAAAATTTAAATACATGTTGGTCTCTGAAACTGGTTATTTTTCTAATGTACTAGTGATTATGCAATTTTGTACATAATCACTAGTACAAGTTAACGTTAAAAAGTATATAAAAAGTAATTGTTACATCCCGAATAAGAATGAGTAAACTAATATTTTTGTTGAGTTATATCTCCCGACGCTGAAGGCTTCGTTGGGATATAACCAACAAAAATGTTAGTTAACTCCCAACTATGAGGGGTATAACTAATTTATACTCCACTAGATATATTTACTAATTTGTTTGATTGTTTGTTAACTGCTGTTGTTGAGCAATTAAAGAACAGTTTGCACTGAGGAGGGAGTTAACATTTTCGTTGGTTATATCTTGCTAGGAACAATAGGAAAACTATCTAGGTGGAGTATAATACTGTTTGTTCACTAATGTTTAACAACAACTGTCTCATTCACATATGTTATCAATTTCTGTGTTAAAACTGTTTTCTTCTTCCAATTTAAATACCTGTGAAATGATCCCCTGGCCAATACAAATATTAGTCTTTTTAAATATTCATGAGTCCAAACTTTCGAACGGCAGTGTATATAGACTACACAACTCTTACAATAACAAAAACATATCAAATGTTGACATGTAGAAGTCAACGACCTTAATTTTTGTTCAACCAAATAAACAGATGTAGTAGTGAAGTACACGTACATAATATAATATGAATGACGATTTTCACACTTTTCAGCATGTGGTTCCCACGTTCAACTGAGATGGTTCACTTTGCGTTGGCGCTGTGTTTTTGTTTCCATGGAAACCTGGTGGTCAGGTACGTATATCTGGTGTGCTGGTGTCAGCAGTATTGGCATGTTGTTGTCTCTGAAGCAAAGGCAGTAATATGTGGGGGGTTTCATTGCTGAATTTGTAAGTTGTCAGATTCAATAAACATTGATTAATGATTTCTATACAACCTGTTGCACAAAATGTGTATTGGCTTGAATGTTATACACATTGAATTAAATGATTCAGTTCAGTAAAAATCCTGCTCCCTGTAGTGTTGGTGAGTCATATTATTAATTGCCTGTGATATATGTTCAAGGTGCCTTGTTTGTATCACATAAATTTATTCAACATCAAGTGGAAGCACCACATCATTGCTGGTCTAACCCAGATAGCATTTGATTTGGAATGCTATCTGGGAACCATCATCTCGTCAATCATCCTTTTTGTAGAGACATCGCATTCCTGTGGAAAACATGTGCAAGTTAAATATACACAGCCATTATCAATAGTTTACAATGTTAGACAATCAAAAGCTTTTTCATTTTAAAGAAGCTTTAGATTTTTATGATTTTAAAAATTTGCTATCGAAATGGAAAGGTCCAAAATGTTGCTGCAATGTTTGTATATTATGATACGTTTTAACAATCTCTATCATGGTTTTATTATAATTTAATTAATTTTTATTGTTATTGTTTTACCTGCACGTTTTTTATTTTTGCACATATACAGTCGATCAATAGCTCTTTGAGCTAATTTTATTGTTGTCTTATGTCGGCTTTAAATAAAGATTATTCCATTCTATTCTAAATGTTCTTTACTATTTTTCACTTTTAGGGCCCAGAACACAGATCCAAACCCCGTCTCAAACAGCACAGACCAGAACCCTGTCCAAGACACCACAATAGGATATGACCATACCTATGCAACAAAACTCATGGATAATCTCCTGAAAAATGCTAACCCAAGGGTCCGACCTGGTGCTGGAGGTGAGGTCTATTACACACAAAAATTATATTAACATAATATGTGTATATATATATATATATATATATAGGATTCGAAATAGATTTGCATTTTTATTTCGGTGGTTTTCAAAGCATGTATACAAAAATGGACAAAAATGTTACCATTACCCTGAAGTCAAACCCAACTATCTAACCTATTAATAAAAAAAACCCTCAACAATTCTTAACTGAAGTTGCCTATCTTCCTGAAGATAAGTTCATTGCTTCTTGTCATTATCCCCATTTATTATGACCCAAAGAAATTGCAATGGCACTTTATAGCAACCAGTTAGTAAGTTAGTCATAGTCATAGAGAGGTGCCATTGTCAGTGTTTATTTCAAATTTCTTTGATGTGGCATTGCATGATTTGTATGGAGAAAAAAAAAGGCCAAAAACAAATGGAATTTATTTGTGTCCAACTATAAAACTTGAAATTGCATGGTAATTGAATGATTTATCAGTTGTAAGTACATCTATGAAGTACTAGTACATCTTTTGTGGTATAAACCTATCTAAAATACATACACTCAGCCTTATTTAGCTGGAGAAAGAGCACATGAATGATAACTATAAATAAAAGAAGGAGGAATGAGGAATCAATATTCACCTTTATAAATTTAATTTTCTACAGGGCCCCCTGTCCAGGTGTACTGTTCATTTTACATCACAAGCTTTGGCTCCATCAGTGATGAAAGGATGGTAAGGCACTTTGTTATATTATTTATCAATTCTTGACACATGACTGAAATGGGGAAAAAAAGTACCACAAGAGGTCACTGACATCGTAGCAGATAAGCATTGTTTGGGGATGCCATCTATTCTGTGACATCATCGATGTATTGTCTTTTCATATGCTACGGTCGTAGGGCCCCCTCCCCCCCCCCCCCAGTAGGCTCTTTGCTTTTTCTCCCCATTGTGCTCTGTAACATCGATATTTAAATATGTTATTTTGATATTTAAATATGTTATTTTGATATCTTATTGTATATGTAAACCCTTATTAGAACTCAGAACAATTTATTCGAAATATCACATATTAAAATATGTACATTTGGAAATTCTGCCGCTATCAAGGGCTACACCCTAGTTAATAAACAAAATTAACAAAATTTCAAATTATTTTTCACCTCTCAGCTGTCAGTGAAACAATGATGATATACAATGTTGTGTGTGAAACAAAGAAACAGTATTTCCATTTGAAAAGAAATCTCATGTGAATAACATCCAATAACAGACTGTTGCTCAACATATTGGTACTTGAAAATCAAACCTGTGACTTCCAGTAATGTGCCTGTACCCTAACCTTGTTGCCAAACAGGTTAACACTGTGTGCTGTCACCTACTGACTTAATAAATCTTCTTTTAAATATACAAGAGAAATGGATTCATATTTTTTGCTGCAATATTTCTGGATTACCTGCTTGTCAGAACAATTAAGAATTGCGTAAACTTAGCGCATGACCATTTAATTATTCTCTTATGTCATTGTTAGTTGATAATAAGGTCGCTAGGCTATGAGGTGACAGCACAGTGTTAACAGACACAGCTTTACAACAACTAACAAAACTACACTAGTTAGTCTGCTGCTAAAAAATAAGTGAGACAGTTCTGCAAGTAAAAAAAGGTGAGAAAGAATCAGCAGGAAGAGCAGATCAGTTGCAGGGCCCTAACTTGTAACTAATAATAAAAACGATGATACCCCGGTTACTAATTCACCCTGTAAAGATAACTGCCAACATTCCCTTCTATTTTGTGATTTATGTCAACTGTACTGTCTTCCCTCTACTACACTGGATCCTTTTTGAAGAGAAACTTAGAAAAAGTTCCTGGAATGTAAAGTGACTCTCACCTTCAATTGCCAAAAATAAATAAAAAGAAAGAAAGAAAGAATAAAAGGTAATCATTCTGATGTCTGTGTAATGTAATTATATTTTACTCCACCTACACTGTTTTCCTAATGTTCTGAGCAGAATATAACCAACGAAAATGTTGGTTAACTCACTCCTGAATGCAAACTGTACTTTAATTGCTTAATAATAGCATTAAAGCAAAACAAAAAATCAAACAAATTAGTGAATATGTCTCATGGAGTATAAATTAGTTATACCCCTCATAGTTGGAAATTAACTAACATTTTTGTTGGTTATATCCCGACGAAGCTTTCAGCGTCGAGATATAAGCAACAAAAATGTTAGTTAACTCCTTCCTATTCAGGATATACCTATTACAAACACAGTTGAAATGTATATATATATATCAGACAAGATTATTACAAGCAACATTCAATACACAGTAATTATGTTTCTTCAATAATGATCAGTAATCAATATTACTAGCTCATTGAACACTAAAAAATCCTTTGGACAGATATCTAGAAATGACTGATCCCCATAGTAATTTTAACTGATAAGTTAATCAGCTTTATTTAACACCAATCTTAGTCCATGTCATGTACATTGACATCTTTTAAGAGTTATTCGGAATGGCAATGTATATGGCTGTGTCAACCCCAAATTTGAGGTTGGGCCCTGGATATATGGTATTAGCCACGAGTGAATTCTGAAGCCAATCTGTCGATCAAGCCATCTGTTGATCAAGCAGCGTGACTTGACAGCAATATTCGGCATCAAATGTTTGGTATCACAAGATAGACAAAATCTTGAGCTATCTAGGAAACTTTTAAATTTTAAAATCGGACCAGAATTATACCGATATTCAAATGTATAGTCAGTTTTTGCCCATAATTTCACGCACAAGCATTGGCATAACAAAATTTGGGCCAACTGTTGACAGTAAAGTTACATCATTATATCGCATAAAACTTATGTTTTGTCCTATTTTTCCAATATTAATTTTCTGCCCTCTTTGTTTTGTCATCATCATGGTTACAATGATAGAGGGAGCTGACAATGACCTTCAGAGCCACCTGTTGAATAAGTACTAAGTCGCAATATGGACATCAAATATTTTGACCTCTGAGCACTTGGATTGCATCTAAAGAATGGCCATTGTACATACGATGGTTCAGAATGAGGCTCGAGAGGTGACATGCTACTTGACAAATAGCATTTTAAAATTACTATTTGAAAGATAGAAAGAGGTGGGTTATTTATGTATGGGAAGTGTTTATGGGATGTTTATTTATATAATTTATGTCAAATTTCCAATTCAGCAAGCTTTTAATGAAAAAATATTACCAAAAACTGAGTAGACATTTTAATAGGATATTACTTAACGATTGAAGAGACCGTAACGTGACGGGAATTTGTTGGTAATAATGTGACAGTGCCTTACATGGAAGTGTATGGTATTAATGTGGTATACATTTTCCCATCCTTGTAAGGTAAACCATGTGGTATTCCTATACCACAGGGCTTTTCCAAGTGGTATACAGGTTATTGTGGGACATAGTCACTGTTTATTAGTCAGAGACTTCTTTGCCCAGTTTGAATAACTCTTGTATTGTAAGCCTATAATAAGAGAAGACGATACCAATTTAATTTTCATTTACATACAACCTGATAGAAATAGGAGGTACGCTGTACATGCAGATTTACAAGCTGGAGTGTTATCTGCCTGAAGGAAAAAAAAACAACTACAACAAAACATTAGTTTTATAATTTAAACAAAACACTAGGTCTTTTGATAATTGTATTGCCTTTTTCAGGAATACACCATTGATATTCACATGAGACAAACATGGACAGACAAACGCCTGGTCTTTAGTGAGAAAGACAAATCTCTCGTCATCCCACAAAGACTAATAGACTCAGTTTGGATCCCTGATCTATACTTCCCAAATGAGAAGAAAGCCAGTTTCCATGTTGTTACTGTGCCGAATAGAGCAATGAGGGTGTTTCCGAACGGCACTGTTATCTACAGGGTCAGGTTTGTTGATTGTAATAGTGGATTTTCATGGAAGGTTCTCTGTATTCCCACCAGGTGGCTAAAACAGAATACTGCAATTCTATTGGCTGAAAAAGTTCCCGCCCTTGGCTGTGAGTGGCTGAAGCAAAGTCCTAGCAACAGTATTTTTAGTGCATTTTAATGTATATTTGACACTTTATTATTTAGTTGATGTTTGTTATTTTTCTGAGAAAGTTATATTTATGGAATCAGTTAGTTATTACCTACTGTGTCAGAAAAGCAAAATGAGTAATAAAAGGAGAGGAAAGACTTATGCTGAATTCAGGGCTGTTCAGTGAAAAGACTCTATTGTTACAACTTAATGAAGTTTATATTAACATGCCCAATATTCTATGTCTTCAGTGCCAATATGGCAATGTCCAATCTAAGCTGGTCAATGGTAGCTGCACTGGGTGGTATAGAGAGTCAAGACATTTTTTAAGGGATGTTTCAGTGGTCTATACCATCAACTCAACATCACAGATAACCCCTTTGAATTACATAAACACCGCAATGTAAAACTTTTTTCTTATAAGTGACGCAATTTACTTACGATGCTATATTAATTTCACATTGATTAAAACATCATGTTAAAGCAACACTCAATGAACTGTAGATGTCTTCTAATGCATTCTTCTGTTGACTTAAATAGATAAATAGATATACACTGTGCACAGAGTATAAATGTTGATATTCTTTTCTTTAGGATAACATTGACACTATCATGCCCCATGGTGCTGTCACATTTTCCAATGGATACTCAATACTGCTACCTGAAAATAGAAAGCTGTGAGTTTTATTTTATTTTATTTTTTGTCATTCTTCGATGAAAATTTCAATGTCTATTTTTACAGATGTGACCTATGTAACAGTATTTTTTTTTTGCGCGCGTTAAATCTCTCAAGAACCATATGTATGAACTGTATAATGAAGGACGTATGAATTAGATATATTGAAAATTGTTAGTATGCATAGACATTGCATCTGAATCTTTTAAATAGATGATGAATTTGAATTTAATTGCTTTGAATAGATGGTTACGAAAGACATGATCTTGAACTCAAATGGAATGATGACCAGGAGTTTGATGATGACCTTGTTCTGCCTCAGTTTGACCTCATTGACATCACGAAGATCAACTGTTCCAAGTCATATTCTACAGGTTAGAAAATAATTGCCCAACCTTTTTGTCATTTCTGAGTGTGTTTCTTTTACAGCCAATTTCATATACTTGGTACCAAATCCCTAGACTTAGAAACTAAAGGTCATTGGATGTCATGTGAGTCCGGGACTCTTATTGGCTGGAGGACTACCAATGGGAGTCCAGGATTCACATGACGTCCTCTGGAATTTGGCTTCCAAGTTTCTGAGATTAGTTTCCAAGTCTATAAAACTGGCTGTAATATCTAAATTCTTGTACATGTACTTCTTTGCATGTCACTTAAATAACAAGAATATTCTTTTTCAAAAAAAGAATAGATACCTGGTGTTGTGTAGAATAGGGAAATCCTGCCAAAACTGTTTTAACTTGCTCTTTCGTAGTTTTGGGAGTACAGCTATAAATGACACACCATTAGAACCGCGATACAAAAACGCAACTGACAAATCAAATTTAGTGAACGTCTGACCAGTAGAAGCCGAGAAAAGTTTGATTATAGTACAAATGCAGGCCTGGCAAAAGCCCCCTCCCGGCCTATGCTGCCTACGCTGCTACGATCCCGTGGAAGATTTGTACGACGCAAAAAAATCACGGATTTTGACAGGCTTTTCTCAGCTTCTACTGGTCGGATCTTCGTCAAATTTGCTTTTTAAGTTGCGCGTTTGTATCACGGTTCTAGTCGTGTGCAATTTACAGCTGTACACCCAAACGTTTTGGCAGACTTTTCCTATTATGTGAAACCGCGCTATCCCCCTCCCTGCCTAGGCTGCCTAGGCTGCCTAGGCTGCTGCTGCGTTGACCCAAATACTTTCAGACTCCGACAGTTCGTTCGCTTATAGATAGATACCTGGGCTGTCATAGAAAATAGTACGATAGTTTTATACTTGATAGCAAGAATGTCTAGCCAGTGGAAGTGAATTAAATGACTGATTTGCAATCTGATGTTGTGCTAGTCCCTGTCATAACTAAACTTAACATGTGAGTTTCTAGTTTAGTCGACGTTAAAACCTATTGGTAATCACGCCATTGTTGTTGCAGGAGACTTCCCTTGCCTGAAGATCCAGTTCCATCTTCAGCGTCAGTTTGGTTTCTACCTCCTTCAGACTTACATTCCCTCCATCCTGATCGTTATCATTTCTTGGGTGTCTTTTTGGATCAACATGGATGCCGTTCCTGCCAGAATCACTCTGGGAGTGACCACGGTGCTTACTATGGTGACCCAACTGTCCGGATCAAGAGCGAACTTGCCGAAAGTGTCCTATCCGAAAGCGATGGACATTTGGGTGGCTGTGTGCATGTTTTTTGTTTTTGCGGCTCTCATTGAATATGCCTTTGTTAATGTACTTGGAAGAAGAAGAACAAAAAAGTCAATATACAGGAAAAAGGATGATGATTTTGATGACAAGGTGAGTGGTACATCTAATTAAGACACATGTCATAGTAGCTTATAGATCCCAATTTTACAATGCGAAGGACCTGCACAAGACAGCGAAAATCTTCACCTCAGTGACATGCTGTAATTATCTTTGCTTACTATCTGATAAGACACAATAACTCAAAATCATGCCTACGTTTGTAAATCATTCAGTCTATCCCTGATAGTACTAAATGATCTATAATCAATGAATAATTATGTGTTTTTGGGCACATAATACGAAGTTGAAAATGGCTCTGAGTTCCTGAGAATTCTTGGGAAACATGAAAAGGTTTGTGAATTATACAATTTTATGACCAGCAGGGGGATGAGTATGAAAACTATGAGAACCAGGGTGAGGACGAACCCAAGCTGCAAAAATGGAAGAGGTATATGCAAGGGAGACAAGCTGCCTTTTATTTGGACAAGGCTTCACGAATTATCTTCCCTGCATCATTTCTGGCTTTCAACGTTTTCTACTGGATTATATACATGTCTCCACGGTGGATGTCTTAAATGAATAAATTTGCATTGTATTTATTAATAAATAAATTCACACAAGCTTAAGACCATTGACTTGACACTCAGCTATACTTTACAATTACATATGAGCTAACTGTGAGCTCACCACTGGGTGTTAGGTGTGGCATGTATCGGCTACAATTGTGTATGGTTAATAAGACTTAAGTAAGTTGATCCACGGGTAGCTGAAGTTGAAGATTCCACATGGGTAGTGCAGTTAGTGAGTTCAAATTCAGCTTACTTTGATTTAAAGCCACATTACGGTCCCAGTGCCATGGCCTTAGATTTAAAAAAAGATTTGCATTGCATTATTGGGTTTCCATTGTGGAACAATTTAAAGACCTGTTAGTTAGTTAGTCAGTTAGTCAGTTAGTTAGTTAGTTAGGTGACGGAGTCCAGGTTCCAATGTATATTGTTGCCCAAAGCTGTTGTTGAAGCGTTGCACTAAAATGCTTCATTAATTTAAATTTTCTTTGTTGATGATGATTCCATCAGTTATTCACTGAGTGGTTTACTAGTTTTTGACTAATCTTAATTTGCTGTAATACATCCAGTTATTAACAGCAAAAAACGAAATGGTACCACTATTACAACAATGATATTGTGAGATAATTTTGATGTGTACAATGATGTTTTCGTGCCAATTGTCATACAGTGCACCAAGGTCAATATCCTAACAGCTATCATTTATTCATTGACAGAATAATCGGTCATAATGGTTTATTATCATACTGAGATACAACAATTATGCTGATTGGTTGATAATTATCAATCAGGCACTTTTCATTTCATAAATATTAAATGTTCTAGTTTCCATATTATTTTTCATTGGGAACCAAGGCCGTTAGAATTAGTCAACTGGTCCACCAGCCTCATTGAGGTTTCTGTAAAAACACAATTCAGTTATTAAGACGAGGCACTGTACTAGGATCCCACTTCCCACTGAACAAAACAATTATAGCGCCTAAACTGACTATCATAGTTGCACTGCGGGCTTGTGTTGTGCTCTTCGGACAATGTGGATCTCATCTCCAATACTTTTGTTTTCCATAAATCTAGGACACCAGATTGAACTATCTGTGATAAAGAACGAGTTTTTTTACAGGTCCTACGATGCATTTGAATATGTGGTGTTTATTGATCAAATCTAATGAAAGGCATCTTAAGACAAAGAAGTAAATATCTAATGTGTAATTTTTCCCCGATAATTTATTCTCATAGCCCTTGAAAGTAGTCACCAGCACAGGGCTCTGTGCAATGCACACTCCAGTTATGCGTAGATCATTGCTTTGTTTTGTGAAACGATTGTCAAAAAGCCATTCAATTTGCTCAACCAGTCACGAGTTTTGTTGATTACTAAAAAGTCCAGGTTGGCTGGAGATATTCAAGGGTTTCTTACAGCTTAAAGCTTCTAACAATAACAACCAATGTAACGTGGCAGAAGCTTTGAAAGACTGAAACATTTTGGTTGTTTGCCAATGTAACCACTTTTATGCTAGGCACTATAATGACCTTTCAGTTAACACATTGTTAACTATCTAATTGAATGTGCTGTGATTATCAGGTCATTCTCTGGGGTCAGTTTGGTCTAACTTAGATTTAACACCAACTAATGTGTATGACCTTTTGTAGTGTAACTAGCCAGAACCGACCTACATTGCATTAGATAGGGTCGGAACGACTTGCATAGGAATTTCTGGAATTTGACATTTTGTTGATAATCCATCCGCCTAGTTCCACCAAAGCTCACTAGAGTAGGCACAAACTTCAATTAAATTTTGAAATAGCTCTTGCAAGTCCATAGTTTCTTCAATTTGACAGTTAAAATAGTTAAAATATCATTTTCAAATAATTTCAGGGTCCTAGTGAGCGAATAAAGGAAATAAACACCAATTTATAATGTCAACAAAAGCTTAGCAATCCGTGACATCGCCAGGGCCCTCTAGTGAGTTTTAGCCGAACTAGGTGGCAATAATGGCTGCTGTCATGGATAATCAAGGAACCAAGCAATTTCTGCCGAAAGATGGCGCTTGTCCGGTGCATAGCACCGGACTTTCTGATAACTGACGCAAAGGGTCAAGGGATAACGTAAAAAATTTATCGTTGAATAAGCGTCGCAACGTCGTTACAACGCTTGTTCAGTGCCATTTCTACCGTTACAACGCTGGTTCAGTGCTTTTTACGAAAATAGTACCTTCTGCAGTGGGTGGAATTCCACGGTAAAGTTGTTCAGTTTAAGTTGTAGAGTTTAAGTCAAAAGAAATCATCTGAACTAATTTCACAGTGAGTGGCTTCTTGGAAGAAAGAAATAAGGCGTAGTAATCGCACTACTTTGTATGCAGACGACGCGCGGAAGCATTTCCCTCCCCGATTCTGGGGGAGCGGCAAATCGGTTATGAGAAAGGCCGGTGCTTTGCACCGGATCGTAGCGCCGCCTTACGGAAGAAAACGAGGAACCAAGAGTTCAAAAATGCAGGCCACGGTTTTTTGATCTTTCGTTTCTCGACACCGCCGGCCAAACTTTTGCAGTGCCGCTCAATTAATAAATCAACAATTGCACATTTGTTTATGAAAAAAAAACTTTCTGGGTAGTAAATTTAAAGTAAATTTTCTATTTTATTTTTTTCCCCGACTGACCGTCTCATGAAAAACGGTCCGAGAAGTTCCGAGAAGCGAAATATAAAAAAACCGTGGCCTAACTATGCATTTTAGATATATCACTCACTTGTGATTGATGATGTCTTTGAATGGAGAGTTCTTCCTCACAGGAAACCCATGACATGTCCTGAAGATAGCGTCTGAACCAATTTAAATTTCGCAAGAGATCTTCCCATATGGCATTCCAAATCATGCCACCATTGTTTCTATATCGGCCGCCGTTGGTACAACATCATTTCAACATCGCTGACATCGCGCCGATTTTGATACAATTTGGAATGGTATCTGGGTTTTCTGTCGCTTGATATTGCTTCAGTAGGGTGGCTGGGTGATTAGGGCTTTAGGTCCTGTATTTCTGCACCATTTGGGCTAATTAGGACAGGCAGAGACCATGGCAATGAGACGAAGGATCAAACAGCCATCTAACTTAGGCTTGACCGGGAATTGAACCCGGGACCCAGCGGTTGGAAGCCCAGAGCGCTACCTCTGAGCTAGGCCCCCGCCCTTTGCTTCAGTAGGGAGAACTCTTCAGCCATGATTATACTTTCACCATTCAGCCTGGTTAAGCCATTACTACGCTCATAATCTCGTAAACTTTGTTGAAGGTTGAGTCTGGAGGAGTCTGAATATTGACATCAAATCATAGACAAGAATTCATATTCATGTTAATTTTATAGCATTATTTATAAAATTTTCAAGGTTTGTTGTGAAGGGAAGTGATACGCGGGTTGATACCCATACACAATGAAGTACATATCAAAATGGCTGATTTTACGAACATTTGATTGATTTGTACCAGGTATTTTGAAACTTGTCAAAAGTTACATCAAGCATATCACTAAGCACTGCTCGGCAAGGATCAGCACGGCTACGTATGGCTATGTATGGCCACGTATGTAAGTAGAACGTATGTTGAACATATGTAGGATGCTCGCAAGCAAGTTACGTAACATCTTTTATTTGTCACGAATCAGCACGAATAGACAATAAATTCAAAATTAACTGTTTAACAATTTAATAAACTTGAACAACAAAATACAGTTCAAAATGCAAGTATTCATTCCAGAAAAAAAATTTATATTTGTGCACAACTCACTTCTACACTCTAAAAAAATAGAACACATTACACGTCCAATTTGTGTTCTAGAAAGAACATTGGTGTATTAAAACTGGTCTGGTAGTGACAAAAACTGTTCTAGGATGTGACACATGTTCTCAAAATGAATACTAGCATTCTATGAATACTGTCACATTTGAAGATGTTGAATGAGCAATAAATACATGTATAATAAAAAAATTATTTTACTGGAATAACTATTATTATTATTATTATTTGTATATGAAGTTAGCAGGGGCGAATCTAGAAATAGGTGAATTGAGTGAGGGAGGGGGGGGGCCTCAGCTTGGTTGGTGACGAAGCATTACTTCTCCCCCCCCCCCTTGGCACTCCCTTTTTACAGTGCTGTGCGTGAAGGGAGTTGGGGACGCCGTTGGTGCCCCTTTAATAAAAAAATTTTTAATTCCACACCTTTTACACATTTAATCAGTTACATTGTCACCTCAAAAGTTAAAAAATTAAAGTTCCCCTAATGTTTGTGATGAGACATTTTAAATTTTGAATGAACATCTAAGTAAGATTAGAAATAAAGTACCTAAAACGAATGGTATCCTCTGTAGACTAAAAAGTTATTTACCATTGCATGTATTAAATTTTTTTTATAGTACTCTTATCATGCCTCGTTTAACTTACGGTATCTTATTATGGGGTCCAAAGTGTGACAAAATATTTAAAGTGATACAATGTCTTAGACCTTCCCAGGCAAATCCAGCCCTAAACTGAAGGAATAGCTACATCTACCACTAAACTTATTGATTGTACTTGTTTGAAACATTTAGCTCACATTATTGACAGTACACAGCATCAAAGCACCGGTAAAATCCGTTAGGCAAGATTTTGGCATCATGGTGGAGTTACTGTGTGATTGGCTGCTGCTGCTGCAGGCTATGGGGTATTATCATAATTTATTCATGTGGCCCATGTAGTCAGAGCTGTCAAACTAACAAAAACAATTAGATGGGCTTGTCCTCCATTCACAGTGTATGATATTCACTCATATGAATTGTGAAAACAGTTTACCTTGTTCAGAATCACTTTTCATAGCTTCAATTAATGTATAAACACAATTTCCAGAGTAAACAAAACCCTCGTGGTTCCTGGTGGTTGGAATTTGGCTCTGGTCACGTGACCCCAGAGAGAGTTTCAAATTATTTCGGTGTACACCAAAATCACTAAAGCTGATTTTAAGACTGAAATACTCATAACTAACAAATGGATGGGCACAAAGCAAAGTGGTTTCTGACAATACACATCCTTCACTATCATTCAGTGGTAAATTAAAAGAAACTTTCAGTTTGACCTAGATATGAGACTTCATATCACTTTAAATCACAGAAGAAAGCTTTACGAAATCCAACAGTATGTATAATGCACATACTGATCCTCTTTTTGTCCAGCTAAATCTCTTAAAAATAACAGATATCCTGGCATTACAAGAACTGAAGTTTGCTCAAAAACTTATGAATGGCTCTCTACCAGAATATTACAAATGCAATTATATAAAGCAAAAAGCACCCTCTAGATATGCAATAAGAAATCAGATGAAATATGAGTAATAACCAAGAGTGAAGCAGACAGACAGACAGACAGAATTATTTATTTTTCATCGCATACACCATACATACCACACATATAACATTAACGTACACACACACATAGGTAAATCTAACTTTAAACAGAAATAATAATAATAATAATTAAAAAAAAAGAAATAATGATAATAATAAAAAAGAAAAAAAAGAAAGATGAATGAATGAATGAATGAATGGTCATGGATGAAAGGAGACTCCTCAAAGGCAAGAAGGTTTTGCCAAACAGAACTGCCATTATAGAATTACTAAAATACTAAATGAAACTCCCGATAATATAACGAGTGTGTTAAAGCTATTCTACAGACTATTCTTGTTGTCATTTCAAAAGGGCAAACAACTTAAACAATCTACTGTGTCCATTTTCTGAACAGAAGCAGTAATGTGTAATATGCCGTAATCAGTATCATACAAATGAATTATATATATATATATATATATATATATACACTAAAAATTAAAATGTGATTTAACATGACTGTTAACATACATGATAATTACAAGCACATGCTTATCTAACATAGATCTAGAATCCAAACAACTAACAAAACGAATATTCTTGGATGTCACAGTCGTTTTTCTCTTTCTGTGTGGAAAAAAATGTATCTGCATTGATTACCTGAAGTAAGCACAACAATGAAGCTGCAGCTGTGTGTACCCGATACCTGACAGTCACCTAATCGGATATGTGCACAAAAAACTATTATGGATTTATGCCATCCTTTTTTCGTTTCTTTTTATGTATGACCGTCCATGTGTTTAGTGATTTTGCACATGATCATAAGGAGTGACAGCATTATCAGTTACCAATGATTTGCACTCAATTCTGGATAATAGTGGTGCTCAATACTGAATAAAGCCTTTTATCTATTCACTGTACATGTGCATCATGTCGGAGACCCAAATAACAGTTATATTAATCAGCTGATGTTGCATTGTAATTTACGCGACTGTTCATTGACCTCAAGCATTCTGTGACCCTGTTTTGTGCAACGGTGAATCAGTACTAACTGCTGACACGTTCATTGAGAACATTTCTAGCAAATTTAAAATACTTTATTGGTATGACTGTTAATTGGTAATTTTTCTTCAAATAAACTGACATATAGATATCACATTATGATATCATTCTTTTTTTACCCCCACATGTGTGTTTTGATGTAATTAAGTGTTCTAAAACCCATGACAAGACCATCATAAAATGTACAAATGGAATTTCACGTTAGTTTCAGGCCAATTGTGCAATTGTGACTCATCTGGCAATTGGCAAGTCTGTTACTTAGTTCCACCGAAACAAACACAGTTCAAGTATTAAGACAAGGCATGACATTAAAATTCCACTAAACAAAACAATTATTGCTCCAAAACTGTCTATTATAGTTGCACTGCGCACTTCAGTTGTGCTTTTAGGGCAGTAAGGCTCTGGTTTCCAAAACTTTCTCTTCCATCTGTCCAGAAGACCAGATTGGACCAGTTGCAAAATCCTGCAAAATAAATATAGCAAATAACAGATAACGAAGTTATTAAATTTGTTTTAAAATAATACTCTATACATGTATGTTTGAAACTATTATATTGTCAAGCATATAAGATTAGTAACAAACTCACAGTATGGAAGTAAAGCAACCAAGAACTTGAAGAAGATTTACACAGCGTTCAGGAACCCTTATAGACAATAGTTTTATAAAGGTCTCTGAAGGATACTAAATTACGACATCAGGTATTATACTGTCACACATTTCTGACTTATTTTCCTTATTTATTATCCTTAGATAGTCTTAAAGAGACCAAAAACAATAAATAATTAAGATGAAGGAAAATGGGCGGCCCCATGGCAATGAAACAGTTCAAGGAAGACCTGACTGTCCTGCAAGGTATCGAAATAACAACTCAATTTGATAATATTCTTGATGAGAACCCCAATCACAGTATATGTAGAACTGTCAAAGTCACTCTATATCAAAAACAGCAAGAGCTAAGCTAAGAACTTACATGATTAGAACCTGACCTACTTCTTAACATGAATAGGAAAACATGCAGTAAGATAGCTACATTTAGATTCAGTTCACAAAACCTCTGTATAGAAACAGGAAGACATGAAAAGCCTAAAATACCAGCTGAGGATAGAAGCTGTTTATAAAATGTGATCTGAATGAAGATGAAGATGAAAGACACTGTCTTATAGGCTGTCCAAGCAACTCTTTATTTCGAGATAATCTTAATATGATAGCAAGGAAATATATTGGTAACTATATACACTAAACAACATAGGAAAATGTAATGCTATTATGACATCCAAGGAGCCTGAGGTGCTGAACAACCTCGAAAATTTTATTTTACAAGACATTTTTTTAAAATTTAGAACAATTTTTAATAGAAACTGAAATTATTTAGATATAAAAAACACTTCAGGAGCCAATGCAAATAAATGTGTAATACTTCTATGTTTTTTGTTTCTTTTTTGGCCAAATACACCCCAGGTGTCAGGCCATATTGTAACCATAATTATTTCTCTTTTCATTTTAATGGTTGTACTGACGATTGCAATAAATACTTGAACTTGAACTTGATGTTTGAACATGCATTCTACCGTCTCTGAAAATTTCAGTCATATATATTCTGGATTATTAAAACACCTTAATACCATGTTAAAACTCTGTGTGGTCCTGATTTCTAAAAGTGTAGTCAAATCATTCTGTAAATAGTCATATGCTTCTTATTATTATATAGGGCAATATGTTGATATCTTGATGAAAAAATTGATACGTACATTGTATTACAAATGTACTTTCTGCTTATGATACGTGATGTATGTATATAAGATCTTGATTATTTTGTAAAGAGTGGATGATCTACACTAAAAATCTTTGTATGCTAAATACTTAAATCTGGTGGCTGGAACAGTCTGTAACTATATAGTCTCTGTTGTATTAGTCTTATTTGTTTATTGTTGCATAATTCTTATTTTTTATTCTTCAGTTTTAGATAATTTTTTGTGTCAAAGAATAGTTTTTAAAGCTCATTTTGTATTTGTTATTATAAACGTGACTTAAAATAAAAATTACTGTTGCTACTGCCGAAAGACTGCATGCCAATATCCAAATAGTCCAAATATCCCCCAAAATAGGTGTCTGAGCGAAAAGAAAAAAAATAGATCCTATCAAATAATCCAAAATCGACTCGCCGGATAATTTTAGTTCTTCTCTGTCCCATGAGAGGTCACTGCAATAGTGGCCTTAAGCAGCATGTCACCAATTGCGGAACGGCGGATTTCAACCCAGAATAGTGATTTGAATGGTTAAAGGAATAAAGAATTAAGGATTAAGAAGACGAAGTGTGCTTTATGTATGAAATGCCTAAATTCAGTCAATACAATCATTGCAATGTTTTCAATTAATTACAAAATGTATTGAAAACATTGCAATGAATTTATTATTTAAATTTACAAAATTTATTGATGAAAATTTGTCCTGTTTATAATTATTGCAATAGTTGGATTTTATTGCACAATATGTGCATTTGTATTGTGTACCTGTTTTATTATTATTATTAAATAAATAAATTTAGGCCTACATGGGTAAAAACAATCCATGTAGTTACAAGTAATTATTTACTTAATATGAGATTTAATGAAGACCCAGTAAGCATATTAACATCACAGTGTGAAATAAAGATGGGAGTATTTGCAAATAATGGTGATGATAGTAATAATAATAATAAATTTGTATTGCAGCCAGATCAGATATATGCATATCTTGGTTTAATCTCTCAGATTATTTCCGAATACAGGTGAATTCACGTACGGCCTGCAATTCTTATTGACAAAATTTCTATAATGTAAATAATGTGCTTCCTTCAATACGTACATACTCACATTTACATTTTACGGAACGTACTATGCAAAGCTTTCTGGGAAAAACCAGGGAGCGATATTAGAAGTATTCGCCGGTAAGCCCAAAAACCATATATTCTTTGAATAAGTCATAGGGGATTTCGGCGGGCCAGCGCAAAGGCTAGCTCATCACCCAAAGACCTGCTTATTGGCCCAAAGGACACAATATCCAGTCCAATATGCAATCTCGGCACATATTGGATATTGGCAGCAACAACTGTTATTGCTAAAAATAAAGATTATTCTTTTTCTTGTTATTGCTACTGTACTTATGACATATATATCTTGTCTGACATCTAAATGTTAATAAAATTATATGCATATTTTCTTTTTTTTTTTTGTACTTTCAGGCATTTTAATGAACAATTAGCCTGATTATAATAAATGATTATACTATGAACTATGAACTATTAAGTTGTGAACATCGACGATATCACATGGAAATTAGGGATAATATCATTGCAAGTTGATTCTTGATAAATGACACTAAATGTCAGTATTATTAAAATCTGAGAAGTATATGAATTAATTTATGGACACTTACTTTTGGTTGATAGCAGCTTTAAATGGATAGTCTTTCCTTACAGGAAACCCAAAGTTTGTCTTCAAGAAACTGTCAGGACTAATTTCAATTTCACAGGGGTCATTTTGTTTGGCATGATACTCCTTCAGTGCAGTCCTCTCCTCCACCATAATTATGTTTTCGCCATTTATTCGGGTAAAGTCATCATCATAAGTGATGAATAGGTCCACGTTTTTGAACAGGCTATTGTATGTAGAATCAGTAGAAGTCTGAAATTAGAAGAAAATAAAAAAGCTCATCAAAATACCTACTGGACTACTAATAGTGTCATTAATTGAGGAAAAATCCCTTTATTTGCTCTATTCCAAGGTTATATAATGTTTAATGAATGATTATTTGCACATGAGATGTTGTAGAGCTCTGCGGTATCTGTATGATTATCAAATTATATGTTAGTCATTTGCACAAGTATACTGAAAAAAAAAGATATTGTCAATTTATGAAAAGGACTGGGCTTACTTAATATTGTTTTTAAATGCTGTGATATTTTTGATAGGAATATTAATATTAAAATTACCTTAAGCAAGTCAGTGAGTGCTGTTCCCTTAGCTACTGCCACTTTGGTGTGGGTTTGTGTAGCAAGATCCTCTAGGGATTCAACCGGCAATGACCGCACTGTCACTGACATCAAAGCTACAAGATTTGCAGCATATGCCACCGAAATAATGAAACTGCATAACCACCAAGTAGCAAATAATATTCGCATTGAGCTAAGACTTGGGACCTCTGGTGTGTCTGAAAGGGAAACTCAGAAATTATGGCATGTATTGTTTTCAGTAATAGGTCATTGACCCCATCCATTCAAGATGCAAGTGGTTTTTTCTAAGTTGTGATAAACTATCGCCATATTGGTCCAGCATTTATTTATCAAGTATTATATAATATGAAGTTGTATGTGAAATGACACTGAATTATATTATAAAAATTGGAACAATAAATAATCTGATAACCATGAATGACCATCACGATAGCGTTGTGTTAGAAATCTGATTCAAAATACATTATATCTATCGCAAATATTTTTATTTCACATGTTGCTCTTTATTTGGGAAAAAGCAAAAAAATGTAATTTCATATGTTTGATTGATATGTAATATGAGTAGTGATACTAACCCTGTTTCAAAGCTGATGCAGTCAGTAAACTGATAAAATGCATTGGTATAATCCAGAAGAGCAGACCGTAAAGTTGGCATCTTGAACCATGGGGCCATCATTATCAAAAAAGCTGCAGACAATACAAAAACTGTTGCAAAGCAAAGTAGCCAGACTTCACGCTGAAAGCAAACATTTTTTTTGTATTAGGCCTACGACCTGTCCATATAATCTAAGCAGCTTTAGTCTTCTTCTTTTTTTAATTGCAGCCATTATTTGATTATCTATTTTGGCCAACAAACAACAATTGTTTGACATCAATGTAACATTTGCTACAATATAACTGCATTCTAAGACATTCGTGCAATCCAATACATATTTATTAGGGCTTTACACCTTTATCTTCAAAACGATACGATACGTATCACGATACAGTAAAACCAATATGATACGTATCATGATACGTATCATAAAACTATGTCAGTCAGAACAAATAAAAAAATATTATAAAACCTATGATAAGCTAATATAATGGTAAGAGAATGTGGAATTTAATGAACAAGTCATTATTTTAACTTCAGCCACTGGAGTCAAGTCCTCATATAATAAGACTAACAGGACAATTTTCTTTAAAAGCACTCAAATTGTCAAAAACGCTGAACTGCATATTGTTTAGTGTACCGTTATTATTACATAACGGTTATCAATACCCGTATCGCTATCCTTGCATTGGTATAAACGGTATATCGAGAACAGGTTTACAGCCCTAATATATATATTTCAGAAATCTAGCAAGTATAAGCTTTTTACCATTCAGTACCTCTTACTGCTATTTCACTAACCACGTACACAAAGCTTTGCATTGCCAAATTAGACTGATATCCAGGAAGTTACATAAGCAAAACAGCTGATGTAATTGGTGGAGAACACTTGAGTACATCAGATGCGTCATTTTGCACATGTGTATATATATGACTGATTGGCTGATCAACATTAAGCAGCCCACTCTAGAGGTAACAGACATATACTCAGCCACACCAAGTCCTGTTAAGTATGGGCATGACAATGACAACTGTGGTTAATAGCCAATATAATTAAGCTTTAACATGACGTACCAAGTCAATGGGGAGGAAAAGTACCAACAGAGGTCACTGCCACCGCAGCAGAAAAGCAAAGAATAAGTACTAAGAACCCGCACTCTCGTAAGTAGGACGCGCTATGCCTACAGGGAACTGAGCTGATTATGTCATAAACAGAGAACAATCGGTGACTATTGAGTGACATCATACTGACCGATTATGACATCATATGCCATGATACGCACTTGGTAGCATTCAGATTTTGGTGTTGACCTTGTTAATATGGAAACTATTTAGTCCATTCACCCATTTTGATGTGTAAATGACATTTTAATGTGTTGTTCACGTGAAATTAGCAAGTCTACGCGCTTGACTGAAAATTTCTGAATGAATTTTATTATCCACTAAGGGCGTTAAAGAACTCCAGTGTGCTATGCTTGCTGGGAAAAGGAGGCGCAGCTATTCAATGTAAAGTATAGCGAGTGGCGCTTCTTGGTACTTATTCTTGAGAAAAGTATTGTTTGATGACATCATCTGTTCTGTGGCATCATCAATGCAATGAAATTGACCTGTGTGTACATGGTTAGTGAAATGGCAGTAATGCAATGTCAGAATGCAATACAATGCAAGACCTACCGATATGGGTCTAAAGCTGCTGTCCATTGTTGAAGTTGGGTTGGTTCTCATAACATAGGAAATTGGTTCTTCATACCAAGATTGCAAGAAGTCAACAGCCTTCCTTCTCTGAGCTGTGATTGTGAAGCCTCCAATACCTATATCAGCTTCCTGAAACCACAAACATATTTTATCAAAATGCGATATTATTTGCCAGGCTGTGATCATTAGCACATATGGAAAATCAAATGCAAAGCTCCCCCTTTAAATTCCCAGTAATAAGGACGGCTAGTTTTCTCCTAGGAGTTTTTATTAGGTTTCTCCGGTTATTAAATTTCCCTTATATATGGTTCTCATCAAGGTTTACGCCAGATGATAGCACAAAATTAATTTATATAAACTTTGGATCAACTTAGTTTTAAGATAAGTTAAATCAATCATAGTAAAGTCCGGATTTTTATGCCTGGTTTTGGTATTGGAGTCCCAGTAGAGAATCATGACATAATTTTGCTCACCCCCCGTTCAATCTGTCCGATCATTCCATTGAATGACCCATCTGGCTGCTCAACACCCCACTGGCCATCTGGGGGCTCAACTATCTTGTAACTGCAAGAAAAATTGATAATTCAAAGCAAGGGGTTTTTCAGTGAGTAAACTGTTATTTTCGATTGAGGGTAGATTCATTTGTGGCTTTTTTTTCTTTTTATGCATTTTAATTACTTTAAGACACAAACTTTAAATAATATGAGTCAATATTGTCAATCTATTTGCTTTACCACTTATTTAGGTATCTCTTTAATGCTCTGACAGCTTTATTCAAGTGTCCCACTACTGAGGTTCAGCACTTCTAACTTGCTTAAAATGTCTTAAAATGTGAACTTTTTTTCCAATTTTGGCATAAATTGTTACCATATAGCTCTCATGAATGAAAGAGTGGTTGTTGAAATAACAGCAGTAATATTTTTTTTTCTCAAAATATGACTCAAAGTCCTTCCCACACTTTTAAGTCATTATATAACATCCTCCAACTTATGTTCAGCCTTTTCCCGCTGGAGTGACATCACCAAAAATCACGTGTTATTCTGTCCTACTTCATAGCAGTCCAGTCTTTATGTGTTTGCCGCAAGTCCACTAAGATTTCAAGGAGGGGTGATTTTATATCCACTAAGATTTCAAGGAGGGGTGATTTTATATCCACTAAGATTTCAAGGAGGGGTGATTTTATATCCACTAAGATTTCAAGGAGGGGTGATTTTATATCCTTTTAAACACTTCATCATGTGCGATACATTTTTTAGGTGTGGTACATATCACAATATAATTTCACATATTTAATGCCCCTTACAACAAAAACAGACCGAAATGTCATGACCAAAATGTGTCATTACCACAACATTTTCTTCCATTCGTTTTGGTAATGACCTGTTGTTATAGTGATGACTTGTCAAATGTTATTAAAAAGACTGTAATACAACAGGTATGTATTTTCGGTAATATGCTATGTTTTTGTAGGGTTTTTACAGAACCAGCTGCAATATTTTTTATTGAATCTTGGCAGGTGATATTTGCTGTCATTACCAAACAACAACAGAACCACGACAAATTTTGCACAAATATCTCATAATTATCAACTTATCCACAAAAAATCTTTATGATACTTACTTGGCTAATGAAAGTAAATCTTTGTGAAATGAGAATGCATTGTTTGTTCCTAAGGATGAGGATTTGAAAATAAGAGGTGCTTTTAAGGTTTGTTTGTGACTTTGAACTGATTATTATAGGATTTGCTGTGGAAAATTTTATCGTTTATATCCATTCAGTTATTTTCACATGATATTTTGCCTGTTATGTAATAGTAATGACAAAATGTTATTTTTCAAACAACTGTAACTCAAATAAATTAGCAAATTAATTCTGCTGGCTGTTGCATTATGTAGTCCAATACTTACGATTCATTATTCAGAACAAGAAATTAACTGATATTCATGTTTGGTTGAATTATATCATGACACCTAGGTCGCCACCACAAATGGACTTTTTCGGCTGTCCATTCATTTTAATTATTGGGCAAGCAGCGCGAGCGTCTACAGATTCTCATTAAGAGCAACTCACTAAATGTCCTGCACAAGTAACCCAGGCAGTGTCCTATGGTCTTCAATTCAAACTTGGTCAAATACATTCAAGGAAGGCAAAACCCAAAAATGCAGGTTTTTTTGTGCTTTCAAAGTGGCGATCATTGAACTTAGTCCCAAGCAGGGACATCATTTGTTGTATTGTCTCACTAATGCAAATATGTTTTTTTTATCAATAAAAACACGTCTTTCTTTGTACCACAAATTAATTAACTTACTAGAAACCAAGATCCTTAGCAAGGACATAAAATATCTCAAAACACAGGCCTGAATAGGATATCTGACCTGTGACATTGTCAACATGGCGGATTTGGAATGGAGCACCCTGAAAGACAATAAGAAATATATCTGAATGTAAGACTAGTAAACCATTCCCAAAAATATAAAAAAACTACAGGATAATGGATTATGCTGGTGAGTGTCCCAGTAAGATAATGGCCAAATGCTTGGGACTTGCAAAAACCATGCAAATTAAGTTTTTTTTTTAAATATTCGTTTTTAGCCGGGCTAGATGATGTGTTTCATGAAAAAGATGTTCTGTTGTCTATTTAATATAACCAACTAAATTATTTCCACATATTATCAATGAATGAAACATTCCAGCCACATGTTCATGTTCTGTGAAAAAGTCTTTTTTTTTCAAATCTATCCTTTGTGCCTCGATCAGTGCTTGGATAAATAGAGATTTTATCCAAGTCAGTGGTAATGTTGCTTGCTTGCAAAGCACATGGTTGGGATGGGTTCAAAACCCATTACAGCACAGACGAACGGATCACTATCTATTGATCCATGTACAGGAAAGAGAGGAAAACTGTCTATGGATAGTTTCAATTTAAATCTACTTAATTAATATGTCACTGCAGTGATAACTGAGTTTGACTGAACTGAATGAAAGATATTATGCTTATTTAGTAAATATCAGGTGAAGATAAGAGGAAGATAATTAGACGTGTGTCTAATGATTAAATTAACTTTCATGTTACCGTCTTATGTGTACCCTGTTATTAGAACTGTCAGGAGATGATTAATATTACTCACATTTAATGAAGTAATGGTTATTGTCGAGTTCTTCAATGTGGCTTCCATGCTGTATTGCTTCCACTGCAGTTGGTGCTGCTCCCTGTATTTTATATATATAAGTGTGGCCTGCACTGTGAAAGAGCAGCGTGCAGTGCCCTTGTTCACCCTACACTAGAACCCTGTTATAAGACCTCTGGAAAAAAAAACCCTGACAATTAGTGAGCCTCATAACTTAAGCAATTAGTAACTTGCCTTAATGAAAAAAAAAACCATAACAATTAGTGAGCTATCTCAAGAGACTATTTTTAGCCAGAAACTACAGGTGATCCTTATGGAGAGGTTTGTGTGAACATAAACATTACATGGTCTTTCATCACATACCAATGTTCTGTGATAATTGCATGTTTGGCTTTTACCAATACCATATAGATTGATTATGATGATTATAATTTAGTTGCATCCGTGTTATTCATTGTGATATTGTTATTATCACTATTGGGCGATAATGGACCCATATATATAACAATAGGCCTCTCGATTACATGTAATCTGCCGCTGTCAGAAGGGAGTGGAGAGCTAAAGGCAACTGTTCATGCTAGATTGCAAATCTATTACAAATTATGCTTTCATAAATTCATTTTTAGTGATCATTTGCGGCTAGGCCTTTTTGCCAATATAGATAGATGATTGTTCAAGATTCTGTTCAAAATAAAATTGTTATACTCTGTTGATATACATAGTTTTCCTTTCTGATGAGCACAATAATCAGTGCTGGTTGATTTTGAGATTCACCAGTCTATTTTGAGCAATTTCACATGAAAATTTGTCCAATATGTATTGACAGTGGTTCATTGACAAAAGATTACAACTGCCCTTAGATTATCTGCCATGTAGTTCAGTGACATGTTTTTCATTGTATAAGATTTCGTTTGCCCAATATATATAATAATTGTCCAGCTAATATAAAGAATAAAATTACCACACATAGTTTCAATAATTTTGTAAATTACATCAAATTCAACTAGTAAGTATGTATCAAACAATTTGCTCTGTAAGAAACTGTTATATATGCCATTCCTCTTAATCAACTGTGACATACACACATATATATATACTTAAGTGTAAATCTTCTAAGTGGAGTCTCATCATGATATACAGTGTCTCTCATTGCCTTCTCCAAACTAGAAATTTAATTTCATCATCAATACATTTATTTAAAATGCTGAAATCTGCCTACTAGGGTCTGCTGGGATCGGGATGAAAAATATTTTGGTGGCAACCTGGTAGCGATAGGAAACTATCTTAGGGGTGTCTCCACCAGTATATATCGTTACTTTTTATATGTATACAGGAAATAAAACTTATCTGAGTCTAAGTCTGAGTCATTGTGCATATGTCGCTGCCTGAAATATTTTCATGGTGTTAATCCTATGGATATTTTGGGAGCAGGTCAGAACACAGCAAGAGATAATCTGACCACAATGACGCTACAGAATTCTGTTATCATGGGTCCATCGAAATTGGTCACTCCCCACAATCACAATTACCATGATTACACACCTTGCAATTTCAGAATTTGCTACTAAACAAACTTGTATCATTGACAATGTTCTAATCCTTCAACAGGCATCTGAGAAGTGTTTTTGATAGTTATTTAGTGTGGCCAATTTCGATTACTTGGCCAAATTTGATGACCCCGAGTGTACCGGAACAGGTAAGCAACAAAATAAGCCATCATTGTCTTTGAAGGCCACAGATCATTAATTCAGGTGCTGTAATTGAAGAGAATCTTGCAGACCAATGCTGGACGGACAGAGAATAATTCACAAGCTAACAACTAATTAGCTCTAATTTCTACCACACAAAAAGAGCAAGTCAAGCAAACAACATCAAAGTACATCGCAATGCTTAATTATTCAACATATTCTGTGTTTGAGCTCTATCGCTGCACCTCTGTGTCAGAGCAGAAGTGTTTACATTGTACAGGAAGTGTTTGAGCATGCCAACGCTACGACATTGATCAATTAAAGACGTGACTGCAAAACTCGGTCAAATCTTTCTACAACGGGGTTTAAAAATACTGCATTAATTATTTAAATGTTGTGTTGGTCATAATTCACATGTTCACTCAGGTAATTCTTATAATTTTGCCATTATGCCATGCTTTTTACAACATTTGTTATTTTGAAAATTGAGCATGTGTAACGAACATTTAACACTCATCATTCTACTTACCATTACGTACACACATTATCGGAAGGGACCTCATTCGCGGGCCGAATTCTTTAGTGTAACACTTATCGAGTCCTTTTGTTTTTGGGCCACTGTGATCTGCTGTATCCTAATGTGTGTAGATCTTGATGTGTTGATCCTTATGGATGGTCCTGAAGGTATTCCACAGTCCTTAATACAGTCCTTGATACAGTCCTTGACACAGTCCTTGATATAGTCCTAAATACAGTCCTTGATACAGTCCTTGATAGTATTTTAATGGCTCCTCATTCTTGGACAATTGTCTCTTCAATGATGGTAAATCAGTGAAATTGACTCTTCAGTAGTGTAGCAATGAATTCCAATGATCCAACAAGAGGGCACAATTCCCCACTGCATTGTGTAATCCATGGGCACAGCTTTTTTACTTTTTCATGGGGAGGGGGAGGGGGTATGAAATCTGCCAGGACCAAATCATGAAGAGATCTGTCCAGCATTGAGAGAAACTGCTCTCAGCCTTATAGTGCTATTTAGAGTCTTAGACAGATCTCTAATGATTTCCAAATATAAATCCATCAGAAATAATAACATGAATATGGGTAACATAAAGTGGCTGACTTAAACCACCTGCAGCCAGTAGACACCAGAAACCACAAGTATTCGGAACTATTTAAACCTATCTGCTGTAGATGTCCTTAGGATAGCTTATTATAGTTGGATTCAAAATTAATGTCCACTTGATTTTTGGTCATATTTTTCTATAAATGGAAGCAGCACAAAACAGACAGAAAATTTTAAAATAGCAAGTGAAATCCCAACTTTCTGGCTAATAAAAATGCTTCTGTGAAACAATTAATTATGGAAAGTTTCGAAACTTGAAGTTAATTTGTTTTGTTTCAAGCTATATACATTAAAATATGACAAAAAAAAGAGTGGACAGTATGTGTGGCCATTACAATAGACTGATCCTCATTGACCTCTGCTCATAAAACAAAACCCAGATGAACCGTCCGGAATATGGGTACACCATCATAATGATTTTTATTTGCGATGACAAGCCAAATTGTTGTACTATATCTATTTCTGAGTAAGTAATACCTTAAGACCTTTTGATCAACGGTGCTATTGACAACCACATTCTCAAGTGCAAGACATCTGTATTTCAGATTTAATATATTATTTAACTGACTGAACATTTTTGTAAAAATAGAAAGAACCAAGGTCTGTAAGAAATTTATATGATGAAATATGTCATTCATACATTAAATTTCCAGGGGGGGGGGTATGTACATTATCATCCCCCCCCCCCAACTTGCTTTGTGGGGATACATCCCCTACCGTATATCAGCTCTGGCTACATAGATTCCTCAGGAACTTCTGATCCAATGTGTCACTGACCATTTTTGGGCAGTTACATAATATAACATTGACTTTTAACTATCAACAATTAGGCATTTAACATGAAAACAATCACATTCTTGTCTAAATTAGATTTGGGACCCACAATTTCATCATGGAGCTCTGGCAGGTAAAATATCCCACCCATGGGGTAAAATGTTATCTGACATCCGGTGCTCCATGATTTCATTGATGTAATACTATATATTTTAATCAGGAAGGTTACCTACTGATATTAGACATTTAAGACATTTTATTATTTCCCAACACTCTAGTACATTGATTTACAAGCATATATAAACAATGTAATGTGATATAATAGTAATAACATTTTAATGTGTTGGAAGGGGATACACCTAGTATTTACAAACCCTGCGACTGGAAGATTTGTCCTCCTGAGAAGGGCGAATTACCCAAGGGTGGATGTTCCCCCTGATTATGTTTAACAATTACAATTATCTGTAGTAGTAATAAAAAATAACAAAAAAAACATGAAAAACATAACTATAATAAATTATGACATGTAGAAGAACACAAAAGTATTTATCATACCAGAAAACATAAATTCAACATATCTAATCTAGATCGTTCAAGTAAGAACATGCAAAGGCAAACTTTTACAATGATTAATCTTTAATTATGAATATAGAATTTTTTCAATGTAATTAGCATCTCGATACCACAGAATTCATGAAGGAACGACCTTGTATGCGTGATTTCTTCGACCATAACAAACTTGATAGACTTTTCCCATAAACACTTTGCAGCAATGGCTTTTTGAAAAGAACATTGGCATAATGCCAAGAAAATTTCATAGTGATCCTATATTCTGTGTACAAGGACTGTCTTAAGCTCAAATGAGAAAGTACTAAAGATAAGAACTGTTGAAGGGAAAACAGCCGAGAATTTATAGAGATCAAAGATATTATTAATGTCTCAATGTTAATGGATTGAAGCTTGACCAGCAGCCAGAAGCAGACGTAACGATGTGATGATAAGGCGTGGAGTCCACAGCATTTTACCCCATGGGTGGGGTATTCTACCTGCCCTGCCTTAGTGCAAGGTACCTCCAATTTAACATCTAATGTGACTGACTGTTACACTGACATCCAGCTAGGATGTAGCTCACGAAGAGAGGGGATCAATCGTATATATTTTTTGATTTAGAGACCCTTCTAATCATATATTACAACTACGTACCTATGGATATAATGATCACACAAGCTCAGAAGCTGGTGAGGAGAATCCTTTCTGAAACAGGCGCTACATATTCATTTTATAATCATTATATTATTATTAAGCTTTCAAACTTTCAGACCACAGTCGCAGCTGAGTGGCAGTCGAGTCAATACAGCACAACACAATACAACACAATGCAATACAATACAACACAACAAAATACAATACAATGCAACACAATATAACACAATACAACACAACACAACATGACAACACAATACAGCGCTGCAATCCACAATTCTTTAAGTGTGTTCTTGTTGTCAAACAAGCATGAAAAAGACGAGCTATAGGGATGGATTCTGCTAAAACAAAATCATTATCAGAGATAGTGTTGTAAGACAAATATAAGATATCATGGTACATTGTCTGATAGATGGATGCATCTTCATGTGTAATTACATGCACGATTTAACACAGATCATTTAGAAATAAATGCAAATTGTTATTAATGTACATTAATGTAAAAAATCTGTGTTTTAAATGGGATACCAAATCTGAGGGTTTGCTTCATATCCATCGTTTAATCGAAAATTATTATTCATAGCTGGCCAAAGTGGCAAAGACCAATAAAGGCTGGCAGCTGATACCTCTCCTTTTCAGTGAAATGGCATATCTTTGCATATCATAAGCATAAATATACAAGGGCTGCTCTGGGATGAGTAATGTAGCCGGGAAGCAAGATCAGGATGATGACAACTCCTAGGAATTTCGACTATAATTGTCACCTCTTTACATGTGAGTATATACGGACTAAAATCTGACATATCCATGACGTTGTCTTTGAATTGCATATTTTTTAATAATATTAGTTCTCTCTAAACAAAGTGTTGTCAAAATGACTGGGTGTGGGTGGGTGGATTAGGGTTTTACGTCCTGTATTTCTGCACTTATTGGGCTTATTGGGACAAGCAGAGACCATGAACAATGAGATGAAGGATAAAACAGCCATCTAACTGAGGCTCAACTGGGAATTGAACCCGGGACCCAGTGGTTGGAAGCCCAGCACGCTACCACTGAGTCTATCAAAACATCACCAAACGTCTTACCTTACTTTGTTTTGTCTTATTTTGTCTTGTCTCTATGTCCACCTATTAGTTGAGGGCTTCTCGGTTCATGCACTGTCTGACATATGATATGCATGGAGTTTTACCATCCATCATGAGTTGTCAACTTCATTTTTCTAGTATGGACTTCTCCATCATTCGCTGTAATGAATGCTCGAAGCACCAGTATACTTCCTTTACTTTTATGTTAAGACATCGTTTTCTTTGCACTGAAGTTTTTTTTGGTCTCAATGTTAGTCATCCTCAGACACCGGACCTGAATTTTATCCAATCTATTATTCACATTCAAGAAGAAAAAAAGCAATGAGCCTTGAGCCATATTCAAGAAAAAGGCAGCTGTACAACTGCAGAAAAGAGTTCAAAAGCATTATTTTTGAACTGTACAGGTGCATTTGTCCTGTCATCTTGCTGCTAAACAAAGCTTCTTACTTACATCTGTTGTGATTGGTGTAGAACGCCATACAATATTTACCTACAACCATATCAAAATTCTGCTTGTCTGGGAGACTTCTTAGCATTTTTGACAGTACTGACATTGAAAAATCATCACACTATACCTCAGAAAGTGGTAGCTAAATGATACATTGATAGATTTAAAAAAAACAGTAAGATGTATATACCCTCAAAAAACGGAATGGGGTACAAAAAAATGTATGTCAATTCACCAATAGTCCTTAACCCTTTTCTGTTTGTCAATCCACAAATAGTCCTTAACCATTTTCTGATTGTTCTTCTATGTGAGGCATTAGCTGGTATTTGATGGTGGTATCTATATTCACAAAAACGAATTAACCCACACTGCTATTACTTGTACTTACACTTCAGAGAGTCAAGCAACTCACAATGAACTTAATCAGACTTAAACCCCGTTCACACTTTATCACAAGTAAGAGAGACGAGTGACCACAGATGTCCAAGATGGACTATGCGTGCTCAGTCATGCTGACATGTGCCTCTGTTAATCACGTATACATTTTTTCGACGAATGTCAGTGAGATCGCTCAGCGAGTGGTCTATGAGTGAAGGAGGAGAGGGCTATGGATGGGCACGGTGCCCGTGCAGACAGCTGCCGGGAAAGCGACGGGCAGGCCACGGATATCTGCCCAGCAATTCCCGATCATTCCACGAGCTGTACAAGAATGAACACGAGTGGATGGCGAGTAAACAGAAAGCGACAGCCTCCCCTGTGTTTCCGTGAGTGACCACAAGTGGCCACAAATGGCCACGAACACCCATAGATCACTCACCAACCACAAGCCAACTACTCGCCAACAACTTGCCAAGTGACTCATGTGTGATTCCCGTAAACAGTTAAACAATTTCAATCATTGATCATTCGCCAAATTTTTAAACATGCTTCAATTTTTACCTACTCCACGGATATTCACGAGTGATCTGAAGGGACTGGGAGCGTTCTACGAATTAGCAGGACTATCCATACATTGCTCACCAATTGAATTACGTATGAATAAGGATAAACCTGATTAACAATTTTTCGTCATCCGCGCTTACTCGCCATCCCCGCTTGTGTCAGTGTGAAAGCCCCCTTAAGGTAACCTACATTTACGTTATTGCTACGCACGTACAATGTATTGCTGACCCAACAAATTAGTTCGATCAACGCCAGTCTAGACTGCTTAGCAAAGAGCGTTCAATATTCTAATTTCGGCTGATTTATTCCTTGTATAATTATGAGCAAGTTTGAATCGAGGACCATAGGTCTAAACTGTCCGAGTTAGTTGAGCGAGACATTTGGTCTAAATGAGAATCTGCAGACGCTCGCTTTGCTTAGCTGATCACATGGCATAGAATAAGGGGTTGTTGCTCGCTTCTGTGATGAGGTCCGAGTGGACCTGTTGACCACCGGAAGTCAGGCTGTGTCCCTTGAAGTGTCATGGAATAAGGGAACACCAGAACCTGTTCGAGTCTTTCTTCAAATCACAATACATCATACATTGCTGACCACTCTTCTGCCTGTCTGCTTGCTATCATCCCTCTCTCTCATCATTTCCCCCTTCTCTGGCCTGTGCCCCTCTCTGCCTTTGTTCCTTCTCTGTCAGCCTTCCCCCTTCTCTGGCCTGTGCCCCTCTCCTTCTTTGTTCCTTCTCTGTCAGGCTTCCCCCTTCTCTGGCTTGTTGTTTACTTGATCCTACTTATACTAGCCGAATGTAACCAATTGTAGCAATTCTGTTCCATTAGAGGGTACATACTGTGTTGTAGGATATAGTACTGCGTTGCAGTACTCAGTAACCTTCCTTCTACTCAGCCATGGAGCCCATTTACTGAACTAACAGCTTTGCTCAGGTCTAGGGCTCATTTACTGAACTAACAGCCTTGCTCCCTCGTGTTCATATACTGAACTAACAGCCTTGCTGTCTTGTGACTATTTACTGACTTAACAGCCTTACTAGGTGCATGACTATGACACATTGTAGACAGGAGGACTTTATAAGCCTCTCAAAATCTACAAAAACTGGGTCCAAAAATATTGTTTCCAATCTCATGTCCTTGTTTGTGAAATTGACAGGAAATGCACATCAGATATTTTGTATTTAATTCCCGATTTGGTATTTGACATGGGGATATAGGTATCTGAACAAACCAAGAAATTCTCTGTATGTCTTTCATCTGCATACTTTCGTATCAAATATGCAAAATATTTGTTTGTTTTTTCAGGGACCACCATTTCAGATCCGTCATGTTGACAATGCCACCGGTCACATTTCCTATACAGGGTTGTGTTTTGAAATACTTCAGGTTCTCTCGAGGGATCTTAGTTTCAGGTTAGTCACTTAGAGCTCTGTTTATTTTGAACTAATCATTTATTATTTATTATTACCATACGCTTTATACTACAAGTGCTTAATAATCTTCTTTTTAGTTACAAAGTAGTGGAGCCTCCAGATGGCCAATGGGGTGTTGAGCAGCCAGATGGGTCATTCAATGGAATGATCGGACAAATTGCAAGAGGGGTAAGATAACAATCTAAACAAAGAATGACAAAACTTATATTTTAACAACTTTGTTTTTTAAAAATCTGTGCTCCAACCAGCTTAGTTTGGTTGCTACTGTAGAAGCACCTATCAAGGTTGACTATATCACAAGTATATCTGTATTTAAGCTAAATGTGGTCTAATGAAGTGAATTGAATTGAATTAAATGAAGATATCACACTTTACATGCACGTTTTTTCATTTCGCTTGTACTTGATATATACAAGTAAGGAGGAACTCACTATGATAGAGTGGCCATCGCAAACAAACTCCACAAAGAAAGCTGTAAGGATTATTGTCAAAGCAAAATACCATTCTCATACAGAGTCAATTTAATGAAAGTACATCATTATAACACTAGATTTACTCATAACTTTTTAATTCCAGTTATCAGACAATTTGCACGAAACTCCATAAAATACAGAATTCCTAGTTTACAACAGCTGTCCAGACATAGTAATAGAAAAGATTTATTCACATAGCTTTCTGCGTTTCTCAAATTATGTCAAACAAAACTTGATAAATTCCTATAGTTCTTCATGTACAGTTCTGGATTGTTATGTTTGTCACAATATGAACTCAACTATCCAGCATGTTTGTTGCATCCATACTATTTCACCATATCTTTACACGACCATCTGTTTTGAGGAGGAAACAATTATCATTAACTTACCTACTGTAATATACTATGATATGAAAAATATCAAGGTGATGTTCTGGCTGGGGTGACATGGAGGAGTTGGAAGGTCTCCAAATTATTAATGTTAATTCGGGCTCTTCAAAATCGACAATTTTTTTGTCAAGTTGGGGCCCATCACCATGCTTCCTCCCCTCCTTTTTTGTTTTCCTCTTGATGTAAATGATAACGATAATGATGATGATAATGATGGTGATGAGTAAAGTTCTGAAGTTCTAACAGACAGCCACCCCTCAAGTAAAAACACAAAACAACCAACTCATCAAAATCAATTAATGAAAGGTGAAACGGAGCTGATGCAGGGTCAAATGTGTCAACTAGCATATATGAGATTATAGATTAGTTCACAATGGAAGCACACCAGAAAACATAATTTTGTGCAGTTCCACCTGAAGGTAATGTCATTGTTTCAGGAGGCAGACATGGGTGTAGGAGGCTTCACTATAACTGCTGAAAGGAGATGTGCGGTTGACTTCACACAATCCTGGTGGGAAGAACCAGTTTCTTACGTTATGAGAACTAACCCATCATCAAATATGTATAGCTGCTTCAAGCCCCTCTCGGTCAGTTGCTTATTACATATCGGTAGGATCATTGTAAATTTTCACAGTTGGCTGTGACAATTGACCAAAGCAACATGAGATTAACGGACGTCCTTTGAGAGAAGGGATTAGGGCTGTCAGAGATGTCACTTCAAACCTGATGAGCTTATGTCTGAGGTGGCGGACACCCGATTTGCTTTGAAGATTAAATAAGTGAAGAAAGGGAATGTATATATTGTGGATAAGGCTGACTGACATCTCTGCAGTCTGCAACCCACGTACACCTTTACGCCTTTTGACATATATATTGGAGATCATATAATAGTCGGACAAAATGCATCACCATGGTAGACTATCAGCACACTTGCAAATGACAGCACTTTCTTAGTGTAATTGTAGATGTCAGATTATACTGCCCTTGAAAGTCCTCCCCATGGTAAGACTGGTAACACTGGGTTAAGATTCTGAACCTAGGACCTCAGTGGCAACCATACATAGGGCTCTGCTCTATGCCCAGAACAGTTATGCCTGTGGGGCCCTCCCTATACCCAGGAGTGGGGGCTTAGCTCAGTGGTAATGCGCTGGGCTTCCAATCGCTGGGTCCCAGGTTCCATACGGGGTTCAATTCCCTGTTGAGCCCAAGTTGGATAGCTGTTTCATCCGTCATCTGCCATGGTCCCTGCCTGTCCTAATTAGCCCATCAGGTGCAGAAATACTCCACTTCAGATAATGCAAAACTAGGAAATATATCTTATATATCCAGTTAAATTGTCCATTTAACTTCTCTTTGCAGTGGGATGTCTGGTTACTTTGTTTCACAGCAGTTGTACTATTGAGTGCCATACACTGGCTCATTGAAATCGCTTGGTCTGAGAAGCCAACTTGTCAGTCTGGCATCATTGGTTATGCTGATGCATTTTATGTTTACATCATGTCAGCATTGAAACAGCGTAAGTGTAAATAACTGTTCCATGCTTTCTTTGCCAATACAAATAAAGTTTTGCAGAGTTTTTGCCAATTCATCAGATAGCCTGGTTTTAATAGATTAACAACAGCCACACCCAGTATACCAGGTACACTGGAGTCTCCTCATCATGACAGTTCCAGGGTTTGTGGAGTTAAATGGTAAAATGTGGTTATCTGTGAGGTTATTAGGCCTAATAGTCAATCTATGTGGTTAAAACTGAACTACATTTGTATTTCCTGTTTACATGTGATGTAGCCTTTTTGTAAAGTTTTTGTGCACCAGCAATCAGTCAATAACTAGATCTTACAAGAAAATGATATACTCATTTATACTCATATTTTTAAAGGATATAAATGTACCACAAATAGCAAGGACTCTAGTATTGCTTTCATAATCTTGCTGCAATCAACATTAAATCAAGTGAATGAGACAGCAAAGAAATCAATGTTTTTCTTCCTTTCCAGCCATCCAGAATAAGCACGAGCGAAGCTCAATGAGGTCACTCTTTGCCACCTGGTGGCTACTTGTTGTAGTCATTACAGTGGTGTATGCAGCAAACCTGGTGGCTTTGACTGCAGTTACTCTATGAACTGTACCTGTGAAATCAACACAAACTCATGCCAAAGTATCAACACAAAAAGGGGTGGCTGTTAATGGAATGCTAAAGGTACTGCATTGAAACAATAATGTATATATGTAAAGCCTATTGGCACCCTAACCCATCCAAGCTGTCATCAACATTCTTTTTAAGTAAAAATCTTCTCGCCCTCATTTTGCAAGGGTCATCTATGTCCATCATTATAAGATGGATACTCCACCTAGTGAGAATTGGGATGGCACTATCCCAAAAGAAATAAACCTTGTAACTTTAATGATACTGTTATATAAATTATCTTAATGTGCTAAACATCTCCAAGCCGACACATAAATTACTAATGTTATTGTTATATATCATTTTGTTACGTTTCACTTTTTAACACAGGCTTCGACAGATTCAACATATCGACATTTCTATGAAAACATAGACTTGTTCATCAGTTACAATTCTGACTTCACTGTTATGAATGGTGAACACATTATAACAATCCATGAAGTGACTTTATTGAAGGAATATCGTGCAAACCAAGAAAATGTTTGTGACATTGAGATCGGTTCAGATACTTTCTACAAGACTTACTTTGGCTTTCCGATCAGGAGAAACTTTTTTTTTCAAAGCTGCAATTGATGCAAAGTTGGTGAAACTTTTACGATTAAATTACTTGGTACCTTTCCTTACCATTAACTCAATTGCATGATCGGAGTCAGACTAACGAATTTGCAATGCAGTTGATATCACCTTACAGCACTTAAGACACCTAGCAATCTATTCACAGTTTTGATATCCATTTATTCTTCCATGGTATTAAGCATTTTGTCACTCTTATGTTTGCAGTAAAACACCAAATTAGAGTTAACTGTAAAGATGCTGTTCTGTGAAACCATCAGATCTTTCCAACAAAGTATAGCTACATGGCCAATTGTGCCACGTGGGTTTTCCATGAGAAGGATAAACGCATGGAGAACGCATGGTTTTTAGCTAATTATAATGAGGCAAAAACACACGTGGCACAATTGGCCATGTACCAGTTAGAGCTTTTCAGTAAACGTCAGTTAGGGCTTTCAATCATTGAAGCATAACTATCAGTTAAAGCTTTTCAATGATGTGTAACCATCAGCTCAGTTTTCCAATGAAATCAGTTAGAGCTTTCAGTGAAGTGTTCAACTATTTTCTTAAAGTCAAATTTGAAAACTAAGCAATATATCTTTTTCTTTTTCAGAATTTTAAAAAACCACTGAATCAGGTCTTATAGACCGCTGGAGGAGAAAATACTGGAAACCGGAAAGAAAATGTCAAAAGAGTTCCACTACAGCCAGAGGTGCCAATGTGGTGAACGCTTTTGGAGCAATTCTTGTTTTAGTTACTGGAATTATAATTTCCCTGGTGGTTTTGTTTGCATTACTTTTCATTACTTTTAAATCAAAATATTAATATAGCATTTTATTGTTAAAATACTAACAGTAAAAGTATTACATAATGATTGCAGTCAAGGTTAACACACTGCATTGATATAAAATATTGGAAATCAGACAAAAATATAATTAATGCATAAACAAAAATATACTATTGTTTTAATTTTTCTTAGAGGAGAGTACCCGACACCAAAGAGTCACTCCCTGGTGCGGGAGTAACACCCTGCTAACACCCTCCACTCCTCAGACACTGCACACACACAAATGGGCTGCTTTCTCACCACACAACCCCAGCCTGCAGTGCTGCCACTATGCAGCTTTTGTTTGGGGAACCACTGTAATGTTTGTGAGAGGAGAGTGCCCGACCCGGGAATAGGGGATTTTCATGGAAGGTTTGCTATATTGGTTTTTGACAGAATACTGCAATTCTATCGGCTGAAAAAGTTCCCACTTTTTATTGTGATTGACTGAAGCAAAATGCATCCTAGCAGCAGTATATTTAGTGCATTTTAATGTATATTTGACATCTTATCGTTCAATTGATTTCTGTTATTTTCCTGAGAAAATTATATTCATGGAAACAGTAAGTTATGATCTAATATGTCTAAAAAGCAAAACAAGTAATATGAAGAGATGAAAGACTTCTGTCCATCTGAATTCAGGGCTGCTCAGTGAAAAGACTTTATCGAACCAGGATCGAACCTGGAACCTCACATGGGAAGCGAGAGCGTTGACCATTACACCAATGAGCCACTCCCTGCCAACACCGTTCACTATTAATGCACATGTTGACTTCTCTGTACAATGAGGTGAAACCAGTGCTTATAATTCACTAGCATGTTAGCATGGTTCTGTGAATCCGCCAATGATGGGGTTAGTGCTCACAAATTTGCACGTCCTAGTCAGCGTCCCTGTAATTTCGGACAAAGCATGCTGCCTTTTATAAATAGCCACAGTAGAAATAGAATGGTAAAAAGTGGGGATGTTCTCGCTTAATAACATAATTTGCAGCCCATCACTTATGATTGATTGCTGCACTGTACCTTGCAGCTGGCCTATTCAGGAATTGGTTGTTGACCTAAAATATCACGTTTATTAAAATAACCCAGGACTGAGGCCATTGTCCAGAATTGCATGCTGTCCCAATGGTCCCCATGCGGCGGTTTTTAGAACCACCAATCCACTTTTCCATTTCTGCTATATGAGATTTATACAATGCTGTTTACAAATCTCTTCCAAAGGCACTTATGGACCACGGATATGGCACAACTGCTGTGCACTATCCTAGACACACACTTACAATAGAGTTAATTTGATGCCAGCTTTGGATTTCTTAATTTTATTCTTATCCAAATATGGCAGATGTACCAATGCACCCCATGTCCCAAAGGGCCTAGTGTCCCCTATAGTTGAACCAGAATTATTCAAATTAAATTAGAGAAAAGTAGTCTGGTATTTAAATGATTAATTATAGACATTTAAGTTCAAAGGTCAATGACCTTTAATTCAGTGATAGTGAAGCCCATGAACCGTGCTGCATGTCTGAGATTCTGTAATATTTATGGAATAACTTCAGAAGGTAAATTCCTTCTCCAGTAAATAAAGGTTATCTGCAAAGAATTGCCGAAATTTAGTAATTTTATACAAAAGGCATTTTGATATATATGTGTGACAGTACTATAATTCAGACATATAATAAAGAAAAAAATATTATGCATGTAAGCATTTTAGATGCGGAGGTTATGGCGAAATTAAGAATTTTACATATTTCCCCTCATTATGATAAATTGATATAATTATTGTAGTATTTAAGCCGTGATACCTCTAATGGCACAGCTCTACCTATCATGTAATATCACCCTCTCCAAACATTTGTTTGTTGAGATATAAGTGCATGTTTTACAGAATAAACATTACATTCACAAGTTCCCAAATACAATAGAATGCCAAATGGACCAATAAAATGATAATGCCTGGGACACTCATGCTTTTCACGGCGCATCGGTTTGGTGCACTTTACGATTGCCATAAATATATCATAGAACAGCCACAACCACAGCTCGTGTTCAGAGCCATCAGCAATGGCATGATGCAACCAACATTGAGGAATTCAACAATAATTGTCACCTCTGTGCATGTGAGTAAAATTACATAATTATATCTTAATTGCAATGTTGCAATGTACAATGTTCGTTAATATACAGTAATAGGGAATTTTTGGAATCAACATAATGGCCACCCATTGCTCTATCAATAACGATATCTATTTATTCTAGAAAATTTTGGATTTTGTGTGAGCTGTCACCAGAATAAGATCCAAATCATGTCATGAGCTTTTCAGATGCATTATGACACGAAGATGCCAAATGTTGTCAGCCATGTCTAAAATGCCATATGGCACCTGACCCAAAGAAATATTTACTTATGCCGCAGATTTTTGAGCCGGATTATTGAGCCTTACATGTTTAGTAAGCAGCAATATCTTGCACTATTGACACTCACCCTACATGAAATGTTTTCTGTTGCTTCAAAGCTTGCTAAAATGTGGAGAAAACTCCCCCATTCAAAAATACAGACTTTAGGATCTTCACTTTATACACCTAGTATTCCCTTGTACACTTGCTAGCCATACTTAGATAGCCGTACCAAAGTCAGATGTTGATGACCTTAATAGGTTAAAACGTCGTTAACTTCAGCTACCATAAACTACAAGGTACTTGTTCTGCCATCGAAATTGAATAATATTTATGATTACGACGATTCTACATGTGTCATTTTGTTATTCAAAATCCTCCATTTCAAATTTGCCATTATGATAATACAACTGGTCATATTTCTTACTCTGGATTGTGCTTTGAAATACTTGATGTCCTTACAAAGGATCTTGGTTTCAGGTGGGTCGATTTAAATTTCATATTCTCAATATTTAATTATCATGTGCATTTCTATTGTACTCAATATAACAGGCACGGATTCTACTACTCACCTTTGTACAAATGAGAAAGATTAACAAATGGAAAACGCATGGTTTTATCAAGTTATAATGAGGCAAAAACCATGCATTTTCCATGTGTTTATCCAAACGCATGGAAAACGCACATGGCACATTTGGCTATGTATATATATATATATATACATATGTATATTATAAAATGTCAATAATTTCAATGATATTGATCATGGTGGTCTCATAATGGGCCCAACTGTGTGGTAGCTGCTTTAAGGTAAAATCAAAACCAAAACATCATTCAAAACTACTATCAAAACTAATGACTGTTTTTTATAAGCTTCCACATTGTCGAACCTCCAGATGGCCAATGGGGAGTTGAATGGCCAAATTGGACATTGAATGGAATGATCCGACAAATTGAACGAGGGGTGAGTTTTTAAATAGTTATTTCCTTTTTAGATCCTTGGAAAGAGATTTATGACTCCATACATCAAGAATGTGATTACTTTCTTAAGTAGTCTTATGTAATCATTGTTTATATTTTGATATTGTAATTTTTTGTTTTTTATTGCTGCTGCTGTCAAGTAACACATGAAACCGTTTTATATTCCAAAAAAACCTGTAAAACATACTTCGGAATCTGGTGCACTGCGCAGTCCTTAGATATTCAGCTGTTTATTTCACACGTGTTGTAACCAAGCGTATGCACAGGCATGTACCATATTAAGTGGGAGTGGCAGATATTTGCCAAACTGCAGTATTTTATTGAATAATTTAAATAATTTAAAGGAACGGTATGGCCACACATGAGAATAAGATCTACCAAAACAGAGCAAACACAGAAAGCGAATTAATTTGTTTTTAGATTTAAAATTACTTCATTTTACATGTTTCGGCTCATTGGTAAAATGTATGGTAAAATCGAATAAACATGTTTTAACCCAAAATATCATGCATAGCATGTGAAGCCTTCGGTCTGCCGTTTCTATGTTGACTCCTTTGACTTCAGAAATAGGTTGCACAATTCCTATTGCAGAACTTGAATATAGGATCAAAAATACATATTATTACATTATTGCTAAGAAGGGTGATGGGCAGACTGACATATGGACGGTCAAACCCATAATATTTCCTGGGATCTTTAGACAGCCCAATTTCCATGTAAAACAGTGTCTTGTTGAAAATTAGGCATTGATGTATCTGACTTGGATTAATTTTTCTGAAAAGTTTGTTTCCCAGTACTCTCTTGGTTTACAAGTGTGTGAATTCATAATATATTATCTCACACAGTAGGTGGCGCTATAGGTGTAGGAAGAGCTATTTATGTGTTTACTTAACACCTAATCTTCAAGTAGTACATTTCATAATAATCATCACTATATGAATTTATAATTATCTAATTATAATTAGGCTTGTAAATTTTTTATTTAGAAACGTAGTTACTGGTTGGCACAAGTAAATCAATAGCTGGTTCAACCACACTCCGAAAATTCAGTTACTCCACCTGGTGGAGTAGAGGGCATAATACTAAGGCCTAATTCTGCTGGGCACCAATGCGTTCAGTACACTTCTCTTTATTTGAAGACTTTTTATGCCAAAAGTTCTTGTACAGGACACTGAGATTTAACAGTTTCTTGTAACACTATTCATTGTGCCAAGTATTTGAGAGAGACTTTTACATTGTATGTGACATTGACAACTGTCTACTTAGGTATAAAAACATTAGATCATATCACTACCACAATAAAAGAAGCCATCAAGAATTCTATGCTGAATACCTACTGATACCAATAATGAACTGATTATGCTATTGACCAAAATGAGCAAGGCAATGAAAATGGTGATGGAGGTCATCATGCAGAAGTCCCTGCAGTAGCTGTAAATGAGGATGGTGAGGAGCAAATTGATAATATTCGCCATACAGAATTTGATTATCATAAACCTTCAGCCCTGTTTCTCCTGTGACTAAAGGGGCGTTCACACTATCACGTATAAGAGCTACGTATGACCATGTATAAAACATTTTGTTTATTCGTGGTCATCCTTGGCAATACGTGTTTCACTCGCCTAGTGGTCTACAGATACTCGGGCTCATATGTAGAATGCTTGTGATAGCGGTCAATCATCCGTGACCATACATGGAGAGGGCAAACAATTTTAAACATGTTTAAAACTTTGGCGGACGTTTTACAATTGAATTGTTTACATTAGTTACGTAAGGCGCTCGGCAGTCACTTGGCGAGCGTTCTATGTAAGTTCTACGTACATCCGTAGGTACTCGCCATCCACACTTGCTCACTCCTGGTCATACGTGGTGGGGCGGTGTCAAGGATGTTTCACGTATGAACGACGGATAGACAAGAGTGAATGGCAAGCGCTCTACTTATGGTTCAAGTGTGATGCCGGGTAACCCATGTGCAACATGCGAGCGTGTCACGGACGCTCTTCAAACACTTATATCTACCCACAATGTTTGGAGAGCATTTATTGCATGAAGTGAAAAATTGTTTGCATACAACTAAGATGAATAACAAGAAAAATGCATAAAATCAAGTAAAGTTTCCAATGTGCACTTAAATGACCCCTAAATAATAATTTTTGCCTTACTAGAAATCTACTCAAAGTGAGATTTGGTCATAGCATGGTGTATAATGGTAGCATGTGATGTCAATAGGCTCATTTTAGTGAACACAATAGCCTGGTACCAGTCTGATCACACATAATGAAATTAGCTCATTAAATAGTTTAGTACTTTTTATGGTCAATAAAAAATGCATATCACCTAGCTGTTAAATGTATATCCATAGCAGTTATTAGAGTTGTTTTTTATACTTCCTAAAATTAAGGCAGTGAGGCTTCAAAACTGAGAGGTTAAGCCAGGATGGGCTTAGTGCTATTTAAATAGACACATTCTAGGCTTCAAATCCATGTATGACACTTTAGGGTATCTATCTAGTTTCAAGTTCAAGTAGCATATAAAGTTAACGCAGACAATTCAGTTTTCTTGTATTTAAATTTTGAGGTAGTGAGGGCTGCCAAACTGGGAGGTTAAGCCAGGATGGGCTTGGTGCCATTCAAACACACACATACTGGGCTTCAAATGCATGTATGACACATTGGGCTATCAATCTATTTTCATGTTCAAGTAGCGTATAAAGTCAACGTGGTGAATGTTTCTTGTATTTTGACTTTGAAGTAGTGAGGGCCTCCAAACTGGGAGGTTAAGCCAGGATAGGCTTGGTGCCATTCAAACATATCCTGGGCTTCAAATGCATGTATGACACATTGGGCTATCTATCTACTTTCAAGTTCAAGCAGCATCTAAACTTAACATGAATTAATTTTTCTGGTGTGCTGAATTTAAAGTTGTGTGGGCTGCCAAACTGGGAGGTTAAGCAAGGATGGGCTTGGTGCCATTCAAACACACACAATTTAGGCTTCAAATGCATGTATGACACATTAGGGTATCTATCTATTTTCATGTTCAGGTAGCGCCTGGCTTTTTTCCTCTTATTATCAATATGTTTACATGACATTAATATCTACTATAAACTTTAATGTTACTATCAAAAGGCACAACTGGGCCATAAGGAGGTATATTCTAAATTTGTATATGAAGTAGAGTCAGAGTTCTTATCCGGAAAGGCCTCTGCACGGACATCATTTTGCTATAGTATTAGTAACAACAATACCTCTTTATATGAATACTCTTTCACTGAAGGAAAAATTTCAGCTCAATAACATTAAAATATTAATATTTGTTCAAGATAGTGTTATAATGAAACAAGGACTCTTTCTTCATAGTGTTTTAAATTTAGTAGAATTTTTAGTAGAACTGATATGTACAGACTACAGTCGGTAGGCCTACTGTGTGGAAGTAGGTAGGTAGTGTTATTGTTTAACGCCTCATCAGCACCTGAGTGGGCTATCTAGAGGCTCTGTAGGGTAAGATTGAATATCTATAGTTGGTAGTAGAAACCAAAATCATGTAAAAAATCAATAAGTGTCTGCGGTGGATAGCTGGAGCAGCTTGTGCAATGCTCACTGTCCTGTTTTAGCCACTGGGGATAGAGGACTTCACCCCAAGTGTTTCCACCCTCGCCGCGTGGAGGCCCAGGACCTTTAAGGGCCTACTGTGTGGAACTATACTATATTATATGCATTCACTAAAATTATTGGGGCCCTAATACAATATGCAAGAATTTTTGCCAATCCAAATTGCACATCAGGCATTTTAGACTCGTTTGTTTTTGTTTACAAACATGTTTGTTTATTTACGTTCCGAGTGAGGGCTGAAAAAGTGAGGGCCAGCTTCAATCCAGTCAGGCCAGAAATGCACATGTGCAGATTCGCATACCCTGTACAGATAGATCAATCATTAAAAGGATATCCCTTGTCTTGGTTACTGACAAGTTTATTTCCCTATCAAAAAAAGATGCTACATATCACTATCCACATGATATCCATTTTATTAAAGCCTATCCATAACAACTCGTAATGTGACAGATAATAACAGAGAACTGAAAAGGTAAGAGTTGATTAAAATGTTGCATCTTTACGAATACCCTTGAAAAAAAAGAATTTTCTTTGAATCACAAAGCATCACCCTAAGTGATATAGAAAATTAACATGAAAATTTCCCACTTCAGGCCTGAGTACCCATACCATACTATTTTAGCCAGCATAATCAAATCATATCCATTATACTGTAAATACCACAACTGTAAACATAAAATATTGTTTCCCATTGTACTAACCACTGATAAGTAAACACAGCTGATTAATTGTTATCAGATAATAATAAAAAAATATGGACAGGATTCACATAAATAATAATATCTATTAAAGATAAAACAAGATTCAAGGTATTAATATTCCACAGATAAATTTATCATTTGATTTGCATTTTATACATGTAATGCTACTATGGTGTTGCATATTTTAAACTTTCATTGGTCTATGAAAGCACAAAATGAATATAGAGAATAATGTAACCTTGTTTAACCATTCACATTTCCAAAGTCCATTTCTTTAGGTGCATTGCCTTTATCTGAAAGCTAACTGGTTTTTTGTTCTTAAAATTAGCTATGATGTGTTACATCTGAAATATATATTCCAACTAGTTGAATTGAAATAGCATGATCGAAAAACATGTAAATATAAGTTTTCTTCAGGTGATGACTAGGTTTGAGCACAGTTTCTCTGTGGTTTGAGTAATTTCAATCCCTTGACTATGTAGAAAGTATAAATAACATGCCCTCTGGCTCTGAGAGTTTGTATACTAAGGTGTCTCAGCTATAATTTTGCACAGATTTTATCATAACATTACATAACTTTTGAACAAACCAACCCATCATAGTAAATTTATGATAAACCACAACACCTTGAACAGATCCATATATTACAACTTTATTTAAAATATTACATTAAGCATAACATGCAATAATGTACTTAAGCCTTTCTTGAAGAATATCTTCATAAACAAAGTAAAAAACATTGAGGCATCCATACCAGTAACTTTCGTTGCACTAATAAAGGTGGTCTGCAAAGTGAACAAGCCTTGACAAGAGGCTCTACTGTGCTAAAATGCCTATCCATAAAACCCTATAATAAAGCAAGTCACAGCAATGGCCAGCACCGCATTGACATCACAAACTTTAGCCCAAAAAGGATCCTCCTTGACATTTGTGAATCTTTCTCTCTGTTCAGCCAACTGTTCTTTGGTTAATTTGGCACTTGATGGTTTGTTGAATCCACAAATTTTATTGAATGCATTTCTGGAACAACTCAGTTCTGAAAATAAAGATTGTTTCCCAAAATATTAATCAGTTAGGAGCCCCTAAGAGGACATGTGAGGAAAATTAATGAATTATCGCGTTCCCTTGCGATGTTTTTGTGTTCCATCGTGATCTTATCATGTTCTACAGCAATCATCACAATTTTTACGTTGGCAGTTTGAAATCAGTTTAACTTAAGAAAAATACATGATTAGGTTTGGAAACAATCACCATCTTTATTGGCACACAACTAGAAGTAGACACACAGACAACAAACAGAGAATAAGAGCAATATTTCACAAGTTAATTTCAGTGCATTGTTGCATTTCATGATAAGAATAAAATGTCAGTACTTACTGCACAAATTATTGACAAGCTTTCCCAGATTTTTGCAAACAGACACTTTAGTTAAATGTGTGTTGAGACTAAACTCTGTGCTAATAATTATATTGTTTCACATTATACCTAGTTAGAGCTTTGCACTAGTGTACAATAAAGTAAAAATTAACTTTTAACTCAACTTAAACAAAAACCATTGTATGATGGTGTCCGAGCCCATAGAAATTCAATGGCTTTCATACCGCATATTTTAACAGCCTGGTGGCAAGGCTTAGAATGTAGGTATTGTCCTAATGTTTTCACAAATTTCATAAAATGACAAGTGGAATGGGAAAAACTCTAATGAGCAAGAATTTTGTGACTTTCAGTTATTTTTGGAGCACCCTGATATATATATTCTGAAGAGTTATCAAAATATGCTCTTAAACATTGGGCTCTTTCTTGCAGGAAATGTCAAACCCATTATCAATCTCTGTAGTCATCGCTACTTCAAAATTTTAAGTTTCAAATTGTCAATTGTTATGACTTTTGTTTCCCAGAACATTTAGCAATTAACCATGTTATCGCAGCTGAAAGATGGCCAGTCACTCAACCTGCATACCATCAGATCAACGCTCTTAGGAATCAAATGAAGATGCTGAATAAGGGAAGGTGCAACAGTGAGAATCAGCAAAGTGGTGCGGGAAGGGCAAACCTCCTAAGAAGAGGAGGCATATTCTACACAAGCAAGTAAGTAGGCCTAGATAGAATGGGGCTGCAGTACCTTTCTATTTTGTATAGCATTCCGTGTCAGATAATTCATACAGACAACATACACAAAACAACATATACAGACAACACAAAGGGTAAACATACACACAAATAGAAAAAACATACATACATGACATACAGGCACTACACAGTTAAGCATTTTGATGCCAGATGTCACAAAGGATCTTGAATACCTAGCTGTTCTACACTTGACTCAGCGTAGTCATTTTCCAGAAGTCAAAAGCTCATATATATTGTACAGAGGATGAGTGGCATCACCTTGTACAGTTTTATTTTTTAATGTGCACTTATTGAATATATCCGATAGTTGTTTATGCCCAATTTCATGCAGTTATTGATGACTTTAGTAAGTTTGCTTTAGCTTCATTGTTAAAGTTTCCATACGGGCGATTGGGTGATTAGGGCTTTACGTCCTGTATTTCTGCACCAATTGGGCTAATTAGGACAGGCAGAGACCATGGCAATGAGACGAAGGATGAAACAGCCGTCCAACTTAGGCTCGACCGGGAATCGAACCCGGGACCCAGCGGTTGGAAGCCCAGAGCGCTACCTCTGAGCTTGGCCTCCGCCCATAAAGTTTCCATACCACAGGTGATCGAGAAAGATATTACAGACTATTATTGGATGTATAAAAACGATTCAAAGATCTTGACATCAATGCAGAGTTTGCTTAGTTGTCGAAAGAAGTACATTCTAGACTGGGCCTTTTGAAACAAAGCTAATCATTAATGATGGTACCCATATATTTATATTAGACAATTCATCATCTGAGGAGAGTGCAGTGTGATTAGTTGTATCTGATCTGAAGTCAACAAATATTTCCTTTGTCTTTTCTGCATTTAGTTCAAAGAAGTTCTTTTTTAAAGTACTTAACCTCATGTCTGTAGGATGCTGATAACAGGGCTTACATCGCCATCAGATGTAGGACTTCTACAGTGTATGCAATCATTAACACACTTTGATTTTGGGTTATGTTACAGCATTCCCGGTTGTAAACATACAACCAGAAAAGGAGCTTATATTTAATTGTCATTTATTGCATTTGGCAGGCATGGTGTTGTTATTGCCTGCAGAACATTTGCCAGATGATTATCTTCTTTCATTTTATTACTGATGGATATTTCTTGTGTAGCAGTATTGAGATTCGCTCTTTTACCAATAATGAAAGCTGCATGATGTCTAGGGTCTTCTCCATTGCTAATTTGGGTGCCCGTTTCCCTCTGAAGTGGTCTGATGTTGCCGTGCTTTGATTTCTACCATTATCCCGACTGCATCCTCGGTGATAATGAAGACTTCTTGTATTTCTTCATTCGTATTTGAGAAGATGTTCTATCTTCTATCATCTTCTATTATTACTGTGGTTTATTCAGCCTTAGACTCACAGATGTAATTCCAAAGCCATCTGAAAGTACCAGATATGCTCTCAACCTGTTAACGTCATTAACATCTGACTATGGTATGGATATATAAGTATGGCTAGCTAGCGTACAGGAGAATAATAGGTGAAGAGAAAGAGAACATCACAAGTGTGTACCCATGGATGAGGAAGTTTTCTCCATTATATGTCATAAGATCTATGACTGCATGTATGTCTGATAATACTCCCATGGTCTGATATTAGACAGTGTATTTTTCATTTCACTAAAAGTTTACTCATATACCATATTTTCCTGGCCCACTTGGTGTTGGTCCTTTCAATGTGAGATGACGGATGATTATGACTACAAGGTAGATAACATTTTCTCCTGCCAGTGCATATTAGCTTGGTTATTATAAATCAACATTTTCAAATTGTATCCTATGATAAATATAAATATATATTTATACATATATATATTTTTTTTATAACTCGTTTTTTTTTAGTTGCCCAGACAATGATAAATTTTCATAATGGGATAACAAACTTTTTAAGTTTAAACTGTAACCTGAAATTGCTTATTTTTTCTAAGTAAATGCTAACAGGGCAGCTGTATGCCAAATGTCTGATATTGAAAGTGTTGGGGGGGGGGGGGGGGGTTTACTTCATGATTTGTTCTGGGATAGAACAAATCATGTTTCAGCCACCGTATATATTGCTTGCACCACAATAGGACTTCAGTGGTAGCATTTTACAATCTAATGACATATTCTACTGATGATATGATTAAAATTCAGATCAATAATAACATTGTTGCAATGTGATGCAAGTGTCCATCGAAACTGCTGGGTACACCCCAATGAAAACATGAGAAGTCGAAAGTGTTATCACCAGACAAATAGTGGACCCAACTATGGAAATTAGGAGGTGGGGATAGCATTCTGCTATTTTGCAACATCAATGACTGCCTCTATGGTCTTGTCAACCAGGTGAAAAGTTGATGGGCTTTCAATTCCTGTGGCCTTAATATGTGGGGTAATATGTGAGAATGTATGATGTATACTATGTATATTGGATGAGTTTTTTTTATATATTAAAGATGTAATGAGCAACATCTCGCAAAACCTTAAATTTACAGTAAAGCTCCTTTCTGTTTAACAGCATTTGGGTTCTGTTTAAAAACCTACAACCAGTTGTGATCTTATTGTCTGAATCTGAGGGTAGAGAACTTCCCAGCAGAAAATACATCGAATATTTGAACAGTTATTGGTAAATGAACCTAGTTTTGGAATTTTTGAAAATTGTTTGCTATCTGTAATGGAAATGTCTTGGCATTTGCAATACGAATATTGAACTAAGGCAGTATGTCAAAGATGTCTTACATATCAAAGGATACAAGAAAGCCATTAGGCTACACTGAAGTAGTGAGACCAATACACTGGCGAAACATTGATTTAAGTTCTATGACTAACTGTAAGAAATGAAGTTTTATGCAAATCAAATGAACTCTCCCAACAGTCAGAGGTGGACAATTCTGTAATACTTGATGTATTTCAGATTTGCAAAGTGACCAAAGACCTCTTTTTAACTTTGACTTTAGTTATTTAATAAGTGTCAAAAATTATGCATATCATGCCAAATATGTACAATTCTTGCTGTACTATGTTTAACATCTTTTATTTGTCACGAATCAGCACGAATAGACAATAAATTCAAAATTAACCGTTTAACAATTTAATAAACTTGAACAACAAAATACAGGTCAATGCAAGTATTCATTCTGGAAATATATATACATATATATATATTTGTGCACAACTCACTCCTACATTCTAAAAAAATTTAACACATTACATGTCCAATTAGTGTTCTAGGAAGAACATTGGTGTATTAAAACTGGTCTGGTAGTGACAAAAACTGTTCTAGGATGTGACACAAATGTTCTCAAAATTAATACTAGCATTCTATGAATACTGTAACATTTGAAAATGTTGAATCAGCAATAAATACATGTATAATAAAAAATGTATTTACTGGAATAACTATTATTATTATTATTATTTGTATATGAAGTTAGCAGGGGCGAATCTAGAAATAGGTGAATTAAGTGAGGGAGGCGGGGCTTCAGCTTGGTTGGAGATCAAGCATTACTTCCCCCCCCCTTTTTACAGTGCTGTGCATGGTGAAGGGAGAAAGGGACGCCGGCAGTGCCCCTTTAACAAAAAAATGTTTAATTCCACACCTTTTACACATTTAATCAGTTACATTGTCACCTGAAAAGTTAAAAAAATAAAGTTCCCCTTGCATTCATGTAATGTTTGTGATGAGACATTTTAAATTTTGAATGAACACCTAAAACGAATGGTATTTTCTGTAGAGTACTCTTATCATGCCTCGTTTAACTTACGGTATCTTATTATGGGGTCCAAAGTGTGACAAAATATTTAAATCACAGAAGAAAGCTTTAAAAAATATAACCAACAGTATGTATAATGCACATACTGATCCTCTTTTTGTCCAGCTAAATCTCTTAAAAATAACAGATATCCTTGCATTACAAGAACTGAAGTTTGCTCACAAACTTATGAATGGCTCTCTACCAGAATATTACAAATGCAATTATATAAAGCAAAAAAGCACCCTCTAGATATGCAATAAGAAATCAGTTGAAATATGAGTAATAACCAAGAATGAAGCATGAATATGCCAAACAGAACTGACATTATAGAATTACTAAAATACTAAATGAAACTCCCGATAATATAACGAGTGTGTTAAAGCTATTCTACAGACTATTCTTGTTGTCGTTTCAAAAGGGCAAACAACTTAAACAATCTACTGTGTCCATTTTCTGAACAGAAGCAGTAATGTATAATATATAATTCATTTGTATGATACTGATTACGGCATATATATATATATATATATATATAGAATAATATACACACTTACAATGTCAGCTGAAGCATTGAGAAATTGAAATGTGATTTGACATGACTGTTAACATACATGATAATTACAAGCACATGCTTATCTAACATAGATCTAGAATCCAAACAACTAACGAAATGAATATTCTTGGAAGTCACAGTCGTTTTTATCTTTCTGTGTGGTAAAAAATGTATCTGCATTGATAACCTGAAGTAAGCACAACAATGAAGCTGCAGCTGTGTGTACCCGATACCTGACAGTCACCTAAAAACAATTATTGATTTATGCCATTCTTTTTCATTTATTTTTGTGTATGACCGTCCATGTGTTTAGTGATTTTGCACATGATCACAAAGAGTGACAGCATTATCAGTTACCAATGGTTTGCACTTAATTCTGGATAATAGTGGTGCTCAATACTGAATAAAGCCTTTTATCTATTCACTGTACATGTACATCATGTCGGATACCCAAATAATAGTTATATATTGTTTGAATTGCACTATGGTGATAAATCAGCTGATTTTGCATTATAATATACGGGAATTATTGCAACTGTTCATTGACCTCAAGTGTTCTGTGACCCTGTTTGGTGCAATGGTGAATCAGTACTAACTGCTGACACATTCATTAAGAACATTTCTTGCAATTTTAGAATAATGTATTGGTATGACTGTTAATTGTTAATTTTTCTTCAAATAAACTGACATATAGATATCACATTAAGATATCATCAATTCTTTTTTTACCACCACAGGTGTGTTTTGATGTAATTAAGTGTTCTAAAACCCATGACAAGACCATCATAAAATGTACAAATGGAATTTCGCGTTAGTTTCAGGCCAATTGTGCAATTGTGACTCATCTGGCAATTGGCAAGTCTGTTACTTAGTTCCACCGAAACAAACACAGTTCAAGTATTAAGACAAGGCATGACATTAAAATTCCACTAAACAAAACAATTATTGCTCCAAAACTGTCTATTATAGTTGCACTGCGCACTTCAGTTGTGCTTTTAGGGCAGTATGGCTCTGGTTTCCAAAACTTTCTCTTCCATCTGTCCAGAAGACCAGATTGGACCAGTTGCAAAATCCTGCAAAATAAATATAGCAAATAACAGATAACGAAGTTACATGTATGTTTAAAACTATAAATGTCAAGCATATAAAATTAGTAACGAACTCACAGTATGGAAGTAAAGCAACCAAAAATATTTACACATTTACTTATGACATATATATCTTGACTGACATCTAAATGTCAATAAAATGATATGCATATTTAGTTGTTTTTTGTTTTGTACTTTCAGGCATTTTAATGAACAATTAGCATGATTATAATAAATGATTATACTATGAACTATTAAGTTGTGAACATCGACGATATCCCATGTAAATTAGGGATAGTATCATTGCAGGTTGATTGTTGATAAATGACACTAAATGTCAGTATTATTAAAATCTGAGAAGTATATGAATTAATTTATGGACACTTACTTTTGGTTGATAGCAGCTTTAAATGGATAGTCTTTCCTTACAGGAAACCCAAAGTTTGTCTTCAAGAAACTGTCAGGACTAATTTCAATTTCACAGGGGTCATTTTGTTTGGCATGATACTCCTTCAGTATAGTCCTCTCCTCCACCATAATTATGTTTTCGCCATTTATTCGGGTAAAGTCATCATCAATAGTGATGAATAGGTCCACGTTTTTGAACAGGCTATTGTATGTATAATCAGTAGAAGTCTGAAATTAGAAGAAAATAAAAAAGCTCATCAAAATACCTATTGGACTACTAATAGTGTCATTAATTGAGGAAAAATCCCTTTATTTGCTCTATTCCAAGGTTATACAATGTTTAATGAATGATTATTTGCACATGAGATGTTGTACCTGCGGTATCTGTATGATTATCAAATTATACGTTAAGCCGGGCTCACACTACGCGATTTTGTCGGCTGACACGGGGCTGGCGATCTTTGCACCGATCTGTCGCACAGTTGCTTGACCTCTCACACTACGCGATTTTTCCCGCAGAATTGTGCCTGCCCTGGATCATAGAAGTTGCTGCAGGTGAGAGAGAGCACTCCAACACCTTTGGCCACAACTTTGTTATCCATGTCATAGGGCCTGCCCAGACCAGACTTGGCCCCTAAACTAGTGTTGCACATCACTTACCTGGGTGTTACAGTTTCAGTTTATTTTTACAGACAAGATCCAGATAATATTAGATAATAGCTAAGATAAGACTTCTGACTCTTTTTCTTTTATCTGTTTATAAAAAAAATAAATAAATACACAAGCCATGCAAGAGAAACATCCATACATGACAAAATTGCTCACTTACTGAATCATAATTACTTATTTTATAAGAACCATTTCCTTACTTCAATGCTTAATTCTTTGCTTCCTTTACTTACAACTTTAACTTCTTCGACACTTTTACTTATTTACTTAGTTATTAACTGTAATTGCTGAATTACATAAGAGTACAAGTCCTTGCAGTGGTGTGGGTTGATACGTGCATTGTTAAAAATGACCTTTTTTTGCAGGAATTGCACTTGGCTTGACCTTTAACTTTGACTTCTTATAATTATTATACATCTAAAAAAAAATTGGGTACTTGCAGAACTCCATTTCTAGAAATGAATAAAAAGATGCAGTTTTCTGCTTACCAAGTGATTGGAAATTATGTTTTGTGTATAACAATTGCTCGTCTTTCAATGTCCCTATGCGATTTAACCTGAAGCTTACCTGGCTTATATGACCAGCAGTCCGAGGCAGATGTAATGATGAGATGATAAGGCTTGGGAGTCTAAATTTGACACACGTCATGGGTGGGGTCTTTTACCTGCATGCCTCAGCATAGACAGGACACTTCTTGTTATACGGACACTGTCTGACTATTGAAAAAACATGTGCACTGATATTTGAGACCTATAACTTTTATCAGTGATTTGTAAACCTGGAAGATATCAGTTCAGTCAAAAAGTGAGAACTTGCAAAACTCCACTTGTAGAAATGATAAAATGCAATTTTAATTTCTGCTGGAAGATGCAGTTTTAATTTTTGCTGAAGGCAAAATCAGGTAGATCTATGACGTATTTCTGTGTGGACTTCAATCTGGTTGTACTAGTCAGAGGTAGAATTTTGCAAAATATAAATATTTCTTGTTTACTAAAGTGAACATCAGAACATTAGAAGCATGACCTTTGACCGAATTGCCCCCCACCCCCCAATCAGATTTTTCCCAGGCTACAATTGAGACATTAAAGGCCGGGGGTCTAGGGGTAGCGATTACCCCTGGGTTGGCGATTAGCGCCACATACCATATAAGGTAATTGGGGTTCTAGAATCAGCTGAATACCCTTGTAGTCATTGGATAATCAGCAGTGGTCATTACATCAGATTGACCAATGACCATTGGGGTAGATTTGAGGCTGTTGCTGAGGCATGTAAACAAAGATGCTGTCACACATGTTAATTCACAGAGCTTAGTTGGTCATTTATTAACACCCATATATAATTTTGAAATATTAACTGAGTAAAATTCACACTTTCAGAACAGTTTTTAAATAATAAATAAAAAATAAATAAATAAAAGTATAGAAAGCCTTTGGCACAATAAATGCCTATCTATCTATCTGTCTATCTTCCTACATATCTATCTGTCTATCTGTCTGTTTGTCTATCTGTCTATCTATTGTTTACAAGTAAATTGTGTCATTCAAATGCATCAAACTATTCAATTAGCACAAAATGATTTGAACATTTGGCACTTGAGAATATTCAAAATATCTAAGATGTCAGTGTTATATAGTACATCAGAAGGAATAAACATGTGATTGTGGGTTCTATTGTCTCACTCCTAATTCCCCACTCTACCCCTCTACCCCCTCCCCCCTAACTCTCTTGCTAGTTGCAATTGATGTCATGAAATATCATATACACATGTTTATATACTTTCATGATACACAGTCATCGGACAGGAAATTACCAGGCTCTATTTCAAACTTTTCTAGTATGGCCAATTTAAAATTACGGATTATAACACCTTGCTTTGCTTGGAATGATATGACACTAAAAGGATACATTCCAATGATACATTTTGAATGTCTGACACTTGCGGTAAGCTTTCTTTTTTGTATCTGATTCAAATTATCCCTGGACACATCACTGATACTGGTTAAATCTGTGGGTTTACTTGTGCATTCAAGCCATGTGGTTATTTGATGTTTGTAAACAACCCAGGCATCTGAGAAGGAGTATATATATAATATCACATGACTATTAGCCAATCACAGCCAAACCCGGTTTATCAAACACATTTGACCGCTTGGAGCACTATTTCTACTTATAATGTCGGATATACAAGTTTCTGAGATTAAACAGTTTTCACTTTGACTTAGATTGGTGCTCTGAAACGAATTATGCAAAATTATATTCAAGTATCTGTGTAAAGGGGTGGGAGATGTTGACTGCTTAAAGGCTAAACCCAGAATGATGGGGTGCCGCGATTGCTGCCTTATATACGGTACAAAAGTAATGCTGTAATAAATGAGTAAAAGGATTATATAATAGTTATGCACAAAACATCATTTCAAAGGGTTTGCAGAAAACTGCATATTTTTATTCTTTCTAGAAGTGGAGTTATGCTATTTCCACCTTTTCTCTGATTATCATTATAATAAATATAAGAAATGCAGGTGAAAGGTCAAGTCAAGTGCAGTTCCTGCAAAATGTTCAGACATTTTTTATGTTTGGGCCATTATTTCTGTTACATTGTGTATTGTTACTACCGGGAAATCGCGTCAGCGGGGGCATGCACACTGGTGCGATTTCATCGGCCGACACCGAATCGGCCGGTAAAATCGCATAGTGTGAGGCCGCTTTTAGTCATTTGCAAGTATACTGAAAAAAAATATGCTGTCAATTTACGAAAAGTCCCATATTTTTAGGACTGGGCTTACTTAAAAAAATTTTAAATGCTGTGATATTTTTGATAGGAATATTAATACTGAAATTACCTTAAGCATGTCAGTGAGTGCTGTTCCTTGACGTATTGCCACTTTGGTGTGAGTTTGTGTGGCAAGATCCTCTAGGGATTCGACCGGCAATGACCGCACTGTCACTGACATCAAAGCTACAAGATTTGCAGCATATGCCACCGAAATAATGAAACTGCATAACCACCAAGTAGCAAATAATATTCGCATTGAGCTAAGACTTGGGACCTCTGGTGTGTCTGAAAGGGAAACTCAGAAATTATGGCATGTATTGTTTTCAGTAATAGGTCATTGACCCCATCCATTCAAGATGCAAGTGCTTTTTTCCAAGTTTTGAATAAACTATTGCTATAGTGGTCAAGCATTTATTTATCATGTATTATATAATATGAAGCTGTATGTGAAATGACACTGAATATATTATAAAAATGGGAACAATAATTAATCTGATAACCATGAATGACCATAACGATAGCGTTGTTTTAGAATTCTGATTCAAAATGCATTATATCTCTTGCACATATTTTTATTTCATGTGTTGCTCTTTATTTGGGAAAAAGCAAGAAAATGTAATTTCATATGTTTGATTGATATGTAATATGAGTAGTGATACTAACCCTGTTTCAAAGCTGATGCAGTAAACTGATAAAATGCATTGGTATAATCCAGAAGAGCAGACCTTAAAGTTGGCATCTTGGACCATGGGGCCATCATAATCAAAAAAGCTGCAGACAATACAAAAACTGTTGCAAAGCAAAGTAGCCAGACTTCACGCTAAAAGCATACAGTTTTTTGTATTAGGCCTACAACCTGTCCATATAATCTAAGCAGCTTTAGTCTTCTTCTTTTTTTAATTGCAGCCATTATTTGATTATCTATTTTGGCCAACAAACAACAATTGTTTCACATCAATGTAACATTTAGTACAATATAACTGCATTCTAAGACATTCGTGCAATCCAATACATATATATTAGGGCTGTACACCTTTATCTTCAAAACGATACGATACGTATTACGATACAGTAAAACCAATATGGTATGTATCATGATACGTATCATTAAACTATGTCAGTCACAACAAATAAAAAAATATTATAAAACCTATGATAAGCTTATAAAATGGTAAGAGAATATGGAATTTAATGAACAAGTCATTATTTTAACTTCAGTCACTTGAGTCAAGTCCTCATGTAATTGGACTAACAGCACAATTTTCTTTAAAAGCACTCAAATTGTCAAAAACGCCGAACTGCATATTGTTTAGTGTACCGTTATTATTACATAACGGTTATCAATACCCATATCGCTATTCTTGTACTGGTATAAACTGTATATCGAGAACAGGTTTACAGCCCTAATATACATATTTCAGAAATCTAGCAAGTATAAGCTTTTTACCATTCAGTACCTCTTACTGCTATTTCACTAACCACGTACACAAAGCTCTGCATTGCTAAATTACACTGATATCCAGGAAGTTACATAAGCAAAACAGCTGATGTAATTGGTGGAGAACACTTGAGTACATCAGTTGCGTCATTTTGCACATGTGTATATATATGACTGATTGGCTGATCAACATTAAGCAGCCCACTCTAGAGGTAACAGACATATACTCAGCCACACCAAGTCCTGATAAGTATGGGCATGACAATGACAACTGTTAATAGCCAATATAATTAAGCTTTAACATGACCAAGTTAATGGGGAGGAAAAGTACCAACAGAGGTCACTGCCAGCGCAGCAGAAAAGCAATGAATAAGTATTAAGAACCCGCACTCTCGTAAGTAGGACATGCTATGCCTACAGGGAACCGAGCTGATTACGTCATAAACAGAGAACAATCGGTGACTATTGAGTGACATCATATAGACCGATTATGACGTCATATGCCATGATACACACTTGGTAGCATTCAGATTTTGGTGTTGACCTCGTTAATATGGAAACTATTTAGTCCATTCACCCATTTTGATGTGTAAATGACATTTTAATGTGTTGTGGACGTGAAATTAGCAAATCTACACACTTGACTGGAAATTTCTGAATGAATTTTATTATCCACTAGGGGCGTTAAAGAACTCCAGTGCGCTATGCTTGCTGGGAAAAGGAGGTGCAGCTATTCAATGTAAAGTATAGCGAGTGGCGCTTCTTGGTACTTATTCTTGAGAAAAGTATTGTTTGATGACATCATCTGTTCTGTGGCATCATCAATGAAATGAAATTGACCTGTGTGTACATGGTTAGTGAAATGGCAGTAATGCAATGTCAGAATGCAATACAATGCAAGACCTCAACAAACCTACCGATATGGGTCTGAAGCTGCTGTCCATTGATGAAGTTGGGTTGGTTCTCATAACATAGGAAATTGGTTCTTCAAACCAAGATTGCAAGAAGTCAACAGCCTTCCTTCTCTGATCTGTGATTGTGAAGCCTCCAATACCTATATCAGCTTCCTGAAACCACAAACATATTTTATCAAAATGCGATATTATTTGCCAGGCTGTGATCATTAGCACATATGGAAAATCAAATGCAAAGCTCCCCCTTTAAATTCCCAGTAATAAGGACGGCTAGTTTTCTCCTAGGAGTTTTTATTAGGTTTCTCCGGTTATTAAATTTCCCTTATATATGGTTCTCATCAAGGTTTACGCCGGATGATAGCACGAAATTAATTTATATAAACTTTGGATCAACTTAGTTTTAAGATAAGTTAAATCAATCATAGTAAAGTCCGGATTTTATGCCTGGTTTTGGTATTGGAGTCCCAGTAGAGAATCATGACATAATTTTGCTCACCCCCCGTTCAATCTGTCCGATCATTCCAGTGAATGACCCATCTGGCTGCTCAACACCCCACTGGCCATCTGGGGGCTCAACTATCTTGTAACTGCAAGAAAAATTGATAATTCAAAGCGAGGGGTTTTTCAGTGAGTAAACTGTTATTTTCAATTGAGGGTCATTCTACAGAAAAAAAAATTTCTGGCCGGTGCCTTTATTAGCGGAGACAAGATTCATTTGTGGCTTTTTTTTCTTTTACGCATTGTAATTACTTTAAGACACAAACTTAAAATAATATGAGTCAATATTGTCAATCTATTTGCTTTACTACTTATTTAGGTATCTCTTTAATGCTCTGACAGCTTCATTCAAGTGTCCCACTACTGAGGTTCAGCACTTCTAACTTGCTTAAAATGTCTTAAAATGTGAACTTTTTTTCGAATTTTGGCATAGAAATGTTACCATATAGCTCTCACGAATGAAAGAGTGGTTGTTGAAATAACAGCAGTAATATTTTTTTTCTCAATATAGGACTAAAAGTTCTTCCCACACTTTTAAGTCATTACATAACATCCTCCAACTTATGTTCAGCCTTTTCCCGCTGGAGTGACATCACCAAAAATCACGTGTTATTCTGTCCTACGTCATAGCAGTCCAGTCTTTATGTGTTTGCCGCAAGTCCACTAAGATTTCAAGGAGGGGTGATTTTATATCCACTAAGATTTCAAGGAGGGGTGATTTTATATCCTTTTAAACACTTCATCATGTGCAATACATTTTTTAGGTGTGGTACATATCACAATATAATTTCACATATTTAATGCCCCTTACAACAAAAACAGACCGAAATGTCATTACCAAAATGTGTCGTTACAACATTTTCTTCCATTCGTTTTGGTAATGACCTGTTGTTATAGTGATGACTTGTCAAATGTAATTAAAAAGCCTGTAATACAATAGGTATGTATTTTCGGTAATATGCTATGTTTTTGTAGGGTTTTTACAGAACCAGCTGCAATATTTTTTATTGAATCTTGGCAGGTGATATTTGCTGTCATTACCAAAACACAACAGAACCACGACAAATTTTGCACAAATGTCTTTTAATTATCAACTTATCCACAAAAATTTTTTATGATACTTGGCTAATGAAAGTAAATCTTTGTGAAATGAGAATGTATTGTTTGTTCCTAAGGATGAGGATTTGAAAATAAGAGGTGCTTTTAAGGTTTGTTTGTGACTTCGATCTTATTATTATAGGATTTGCTGTGGAAAATTTTATCGTTTATATCCATTTAGTTATTTTTCACATGATATTTTGCCTGTTATGTAATAGCAATGACAAAATGTTATTTTCAAACAACTCAAATAAATTAGCACATTAATTCTGCTGGCTGTTGCATTATGTAGTCCAATACTTACGATTCGTTATTCAGAACAAGAAATTAACTGATATTCATGTTTGGTTGAATTATATCATGACACCTAGGTCGCCACCACAAATAGACTTATTCGGCTGTCTATTCATTTTAATTATTTGGCAAGCAGCGCGAGCGTCTACAGATTCTCATTAAGAGCAACTCACTAAATGTCCTGCACAAGTAACCCAGGCAGTGTCCTATGGTCTTCAATTCAAACTTGGTCAAATACATTCAAGGTAGGAAAAACCCAAAAATGCAGGTTTTTTTGTGCTTTCAAAGCGGCGATCATTGAACTTAGTCCCAAGCAGGGACATCATTTGTTGTATTGTCTCACTAATGCAAATATGTTTTTTTTTATCAATAAAAACACGTCTTTCTTTGCATCACAAATTAATTGACTTACTTGAAACCAAGATCCTTAGCAAGGACATAAAATATCTCAAAACACAGGCCTGAATAGGATATCTGACCTGTGACATTGTCAACATGGCGGATTTGGAATGGAGCACTCTGAAAGATAATAAGAAATATATCTGAAATGTAAGACTAGTAAACCATTCCCAAAAATATAAAAAACTACAGGATAATGGATTATGCTGGTGAGTGTCCCAGTAAGATAATGGCCAAATGCTTGGGACTTGCAAAAACCATGCAAATTAAGTTTTTTTTTTTTTTAAATATTCGTTTTTAGCCGGGCTAGATGATGTGTTTCATGAAAAAGATGTTCTGTTGTCTATTTAATATAACCAACTAAATTATTTCCACATATTATCAATGAATGAAACATTCCAGCCACATGTTCATGTTCTGTGAAAAAGTCTTCTTTTAGAAGAAATAGAGATTTTATCCAAGTCAGTGGTAATGTTGCTTGCTTGCAAAGCACATGGTTGGGATGGGCTCAAAACCCAATACAGCACAGACGAACGTATCACTATCTATTGATCCATGTACAGGAAAGAGAGGAAAACTGTCTGTGGATAGTTCCAATTTAAATCTACTTACTTAATATGTCACTGCAGTGATAACTGAGTTTGACTGAATTGAATTAAAGATATTATGCTTATTTGGTAAATATCAGGTGAAGATAAGAGGAAGATAATTAGACGTGTGTCTAATGATTAAATTAACTTTCATGTTACCGTCTTATGTGTACCCTGTTATTAGAACTGTCAGGAGATGATTAATATTACTCACATTTAATGAAGTAATGGTTATTGTCGAGTTCTTCAATGTGGCTTCCATGCTGTATTGCTTCCACTGCAATTGGTGCTGCTCCCTGTATTTTATATATATAAGTGTGGCCTGCACTGTAAAAGAGCAGCGTGCAGTGCCCTTGTTCACCCTACACTAGAACCCTGTTATAAGACCTCTGGGAAAAAAAACCCTGACAATTAGTGAGCCTCATAACTTCAGCCCAATTAGTAACTTGCCTTAATGAAAAAAAAACCATAACAATTAGTGAGCTATCTCAAGAGACCATTTTTAGCCAGAAACTACAGGTGATCCTTATGGAGAGGTTTGTGTGAACATAAACATTACATGGTCTTTCATCACATACCAATGTTCTGTGATAATTGCATGTTTGGCTTTTACCAATACCATATAGATTGATTATGATGATTATAATTTAGTTGCATCCGTGTAATTCATTGTGATATTGTTATTATCACTATTGGGCGATAATGGACCCATATATATAACAATAGGCCTCTCGATTACATGTAATCTGCCGCTGTCAGAAGGGAGTGGAGAGCTAAAGGCAACTGTTCATGCTAGATTGCAAATCTATTACAAATTATGCTTTCAATAATTCATTTTTAGTGATCATTTGCTGCTAGGCCTTTTTGCCAATATAGATGATTGTTCAAGATTCTGTTCAAAATAAAATTGTTATACTCTGTTGATATACATAGTTTTCCTTGCTGATGAGCACAATAATCAGTGCTGGTTGATTTTGAGATTCACCAGTCTATTTTGAGCAATTTCACATGAAAGTTTGTCCAATATGTATTGACAATGGTTCATTGACAAAAGATTACAACTGCCCTTTCATTATCTGCCATGTAGTTCAGTGACATGTTTTACATAAATATATAGCTTTTATTGACACTTTTTCATATCAGAAAAGATACATATGTCACATATCTACTCACTACGTCTATCTAACTCTACATCTACAAAAATCTGATGTACAAGTTCTCATTATTTTATACATAATATACAGCTTAACATTTAAGGTCCCAGTTGCCACAATTTGATGTTTTCTGGACAGAGTCCTGCTCTTAAACATTCAGTATTAAGGCGAAATAATATATATATATATATATATATAAGTACATAAAAGATAGCAAATAAAATCACAGATCAAATCACAAATACTGATTACAATATCAATATTAGATTTAAATTTTACAAAAATATACACAAATACTGATCATAATATCACAAAAAGATTCAAATTAACACAAAAAGATAAGAATGTTCACATGTATAAAAATAAAAAAGTACCAGGCAACATAGCGCTGACCCTGGCATTTGGCTCTTTTAATTTGTGTTGACAGTCATGTCAGGGAGTGTCATATCGGAGGAGCCCAGTTGTAATTAAAGTCTACATTGCTTTATTTAGGAAATTACCAAGAGCATATATCATTTCAGATTCTTTATTTGACATTAGTGCTTTAAATTGATTTATTTTATCTAAGTTATGGAAATTTGGAATCAGTTTATTTGCTTTTAGGATTAATTGATTTCTGGGTTCTGCATAATTGTTACAAATTAAGAGACAATGTAGTTCATCTTCTACTTCATTACTATCACATTTATTACATTTTCTTTCTTCTAATGGTATTTTAGGGGTCTCATGTCTTCCGGTTTCAATTTTGAGGTTATGTGAGCTAAGTCTAAATCTTGCTATGTTATTATAGGTTTTCTTGGGGAGGTTGAGATTTAGATAAGGTTCAAAGCAATACGTAGTTTTAAATAATTTGTATGTTCTTAGTTTTGGGTGCTTCTCAGAGTGATTTATCTCACTAAGGATCCTTGATTGTTCACTTTCATACAGTTTAAGTTTGATTTCAGAGACCAGAGTCCCTGGCACCTTTGTTTCCCAACTATTTATATTACATTCATTAATGATGTGCATTGTTGTATTGTACCAGTTGGTCTGACCCTTAATGTAGAGAGATTCTTGAATTTTGAGGCATTTATTTAGGATGTCATAGGATGGCAGTGACATTAATCTTCCCCAGTACTTTATCATATTTATCTTCTGTCTAACCATTAGAGGAAACCTGCCTGTCTCAGCATACACAGCTAAGGTTGGGGTTTGTTTTCTTACACCTAACAAACTTTTAAGATATCTAATTTGTACTTTCTCCATGTCATTGTGTTGTTTACCCATACACCATAACATGCTATTGTATTCAAGGATAGGTAAAATATAACTATCAAACATCTTAATAGCAAGTGATGGGGGTATGTAGCCAAGGGAGGGTTTAATTCTACTTTGGAGTGCAAAGAGTGCCTTTTGCGCTTGGTTGACTAGATATTCAGGCATTTTTTTATGTAGAGTTCTATGTGAATTCAGGACATGGCCTAGGTATTTGTATGAATTAACAATTTCAATAATTTGGTTGTTGCATCTAAAGTCTACAGTACATTTAGACCCAATTTTCATGACTTTAGTTTTAGATGTGTTAACAATAAGGTGCCATTTTGCACAAAAATTATGTAAGGAATCAATGCTATTCTGTAATCCAGCAGCAGAGCCAGATATGAGGACTATATCATCTGCATAGAGGAGGTGGGTGAAGTTTGTACTGTTTATTTCTATTCCATCTTTAGAATCTAGGTATTTAGGAAGATCTGACATAAATTCATTAAACAATTTGGGACTTAAAATTCCCCCTTGTAAGACCCCAAAAATGCTGTCTATAGGGTCACCATATATTCCTTGTTGATATACTTTGGACTGTGCTTTATCAAACATGCTAATAATAATATTAAGCATCTTCTTGCCTATTTTCTGTTTATGAAGTTTGTAGTACAGAGCATTTCTATTTATATAATCAAATGCTTTACGGAAATCCACAAAACATAAAAATATTGATTTCTTATGAAATTGTTAGTGTTGGATTACTGTATCCAATACAAAAACACAATCGGTTGTACTACGTGAAGGTGTAAAGCCAAATTGGAAAGGCTCATCAAGGGACATGGAATCATTCTTAAAATAGAGTCGTGCATTCAAAATTGAATCGAAAACTTTGGCCATAGCTACTGTTACAGTGATTTTCCTATAATTATCTGGATTCAACTTGTCGCCTTTCTTATGTAGTGCATTTATAATTCCCTCTGCCCATTGAGATGGATATTCTCCTTTGTCAAAAATGTAGTTAAATATTGTGCAAAAAGGTGTGACTAGTTCATTTGTGATATACCTATAAAATTCACCAGGGATACCATCAGTACCGGATGCTTTATTATTTTTAAGTTTTCTAATATGTACAGCTACTTCATCCTCTGTTATAGTAGAGTCGCAGATATGCTCAGCTACTACAATTTCATTACAGTTTGGATTAGTTTGTTGGTCAAATTTTAACATATCAACATAATGGTCTATCTCTGTTAAGTGCTCCATGTCAAAATAGTTACATACGGGTGGACAAGCCTGGTTAGTGAAATACTCATGAAATGTTTTGAGGTCAGGTTGGTTACTCATTTTATTTTTACCTACTGTCAATTTATTCCAAAATTGCCAGCAATCAGTTTGGTTAGTGGATTAAAGCACACTGAGTTTATCTCTGTTTGATTTCTGATGTAATCATTTCTTACGTTGTATTACATTCTTATATCTTTTAATTAGAGATTTGTATTGTTCATTATGCACAGGAATATCTAGGCTATGGGTTTTAGCATAGTTATTAGCAACTTTCCTAGCATCTTTACATTCATCATTATACCAATTATTAACAGGGAAGGTGTTTGTTGCAGGCTTGAGGTATTTTTTCTTAAATGTGGACTCTATGCTATACTTCAAATAATCATAAGTGGAACATATAACTACATCTGTACCAACATTCTCATTTATGCTCTCAGTGATACTGAAAAGTTTATCCTGTGCTGGGTCACTTTTGAGACTGTTTACATAATCAGGTAGTCTATCCATGTCAAATACATAATAAAATCTTCGGTTATGAAGTGAGTTGTTAGCAGGTTTAGGTCGTATGCATCCAGTGTTTTCATGGAATGTGTTTATAGGAATTGTGAATGCTAGAGGTGTATGGTCAGATTCTACTAATTTCAGACAGATATTAAAGTTACTTATCACATCACTCAGTTCTTTAGTGCTTACTAGGTAATCTACAATGCTCTTGCCAAGAGGAGCATAGCATGTAAAGTTATCAGTATTATTGGCATTAAGATATCCATTCATTATTCTCATTCCACTGGTTTTGCACATTTGGACTAATTCTTTACCATAGTTATTATGTGTGGTATCTTTTGTCTGTCTGGTTTTAATGTACCAATTTGGGTTTTGGTGAGATATGCTCAGTTGTGTATAAGTAGTATTTATATCTAGTATTGGACCTGTGTCTTTACCAACAGTGACTTGTGCAATATCACTTAGTCCCCCAGTGCGACTGTTGAAATCCCCAGAAAGTGCAACCTGTGGTGAGAGTTGGAGAAATTTTACAATGTCTTGTTGTAACAGGTTAAAGATATCATTCATTTTATTAGTATTTAGATATATTTTGGAACCAATAGGTGGTATATAAGTACCACCAACAAATATAGGAGGCTGAGGTCTTTGTATTATTTTGAGCCAAATAACATATTCATTTATTTTTTCGATTTTAACAAGGTGCTTTACATTATTTATTTTAAGAACAGCAATGCCACCAGATGGCCTACGCGCATGAGGGTGCTGGTATTGCCTTTGGCAATGAATGTATTGATATCCTTGCAATGAAGGCTCGAAAGAGTTTAGTTTCATTGTTTCGAATAGGAATATGATTTCATATTTAGAGAAAAAATTTAGTATGCTCGCTAGTTCAAGTTTACTACCTATGCCCTGTATATTCCAGGACAGTACATTTATGTTGTTAGGTTTACTTGTAATTGCACAAGGATTTGGGTTTGTTATATTATTATCATTAAATTTTTCATTTATGTTGTCCATATTTTGTTCAATATTACATTCTATATTGTCACATTTGTTTATGCTTTGCTCTTTATCATTAGTTGTGAAGTGTTTTAAAGTATTTGTTGAATCAGCCTGGTCAGCCATAATTTCTCTTTCATGTTTAGAGCTATCTTCTGCATTATTATCAGTTAAGCATACAGAGTTATTGGGGCTTAATGTTACATTTATTTTGTCCCTGTTTTTAAATGAACCTAGGTTTGATATAGTTATTTCCCTGTTATTAATATAGTTCAGTTTTGGGATGACACTAGGTTTGAACTGAGCTCCCCCAACATTACCATAATCAGAGTTCACATAGAGGCTGGTTGTGGCATCTGGACAGGCAGCTGGGACCATCTTAACGAAATTTCTGGAGAGATTCGAGGTGGGGTTTGCGGATGACTGTGGCAACGAGACGACATAGAACTGTTTTGGACGTGTGTGAGATATGAATGCTGTCCTGTAATCTTGAGTTATTGTTGCTGGTGTAGTGACGCATTGTATAAGATTTCGTTTGCCCAATATATATAGTAATTGTCCAGCTAATATAAAGAATAAAATTACCACACATATTTTCCATAATTTTGTAAATTACATCAAATTCAACTAGTAAGTATGTATCAAACAATTTGCTCTGTAAGAAACTGTTATATATGCCATTCCTCTTAATCAACTGTGACATACACACATATATATATATACTTAAGTGTAAATCTTCTAAGTGGCGTCTCATCATGATATACAGTGTCTCTCATTGCCTTCTCCAAACTAGAAATTTAATTTCATCATCAATACATTTATTTAAAATGCTGAAATCTGTCTACTAGGGTCTGCTGGGATCGGGATGAAAAATATTTCGGTGGCAACCTGGTAGCGATAGGAAACTATCTTAGGGGTGTCTCCACCAGTATATATCGTTACTTTTTATATGTATACAGGAAATAAAACTTATCTGAGTCTAAGTCTGAGTCATTGTGCATATGTCGCTGCCTGAAATATTTTCATGGTGTTAATCCTATGGATATTTTGGGAGCAGGTCAGAACACAGCAAGAGATAATCTGACCACAATGACGCTACAGAATTCTGTTATCATGGGTCCATCGAAATTAGTCACTCCCCACAATCACAATTACCATGATTACACACCTTGCAATTTCAGAATTTGCTACTAAACAAACTTGTAACATTGACAATGTTCTAATCCTTCAACAGGCATCTGAGAATTGTTTTTGATAGTTATTTAGTGTGGCCAATTTTGATTACTTGGCCAAATTTGATGACCCCGAGTGTACCGGAACAGGTAAGCAGCAAAATAAGCCATCATTGTCTCTGAAGGCCACAGATCATTAATTCAGGTGCTGTAATTGAAGAGAATCTTGCAGACCAATGCTGGACGGACAGAGAATAATTCACAAGCTAACAACTAATTAGCTCTAATTTCTACCACACAAAAAGAGCAAGTCAAGCAAACAACATCAAAGTACATCGCAATGCATAATTATTCAACATATTCTGTGTTTGAGCTCTATCACTGCACCTCTGTGTCAGAGCAGAAGTGTTTACATTGTACAGGAAGTGTTTGAGCATGCCAACGCTACGACATTGATCAATTAAAGATGTGACTGCAAAACTCGGTCAAATCTTTCTACAACGGGGTTTAAAAATACTGCATTAATTATTTAAATGTTGTGTTGGTTATAATTCACATGTTCACTCAGGTAATTCTTATAATTTTGCCATTATGTCATGCTTTTTACAACATTTGTTATTTTGAAATTCGAGCATGTGTAACGAACATTTAACACTCATCATTCTGCTTACCATTACGTACACACATTATCGGAAGGAGACTCATTCGCGGGCCGAATTCGTTCGTGTAAAACTTATCGAGTCCTTTTGTTTTTGGGCCACTGTGATCTGCTGTATCTTAATGTGTGTAGATCTTGATGTGTTGATCCTTATGGATGGTCCTGAAGGTATTCCACAGTCCTTGATACAGTCCTTGACACAGTCCTTGATATAGTCCTAAATACAGTCCTTGATACAGTCCTTGATATTATTTTAATGGCTCCTCATTCTTGGACAATAGTCTCTTCAATGATGGTAAATCAGTGAAATTGACTCTTCAGTAACGTAGCAATGAATTCCAATGACCCAACAAGAGGGCACAATTCCCCACTGCATTGTGTAATGCATGGGCACAGATTTTTTACTTTTTCATGGGGGGGGGGGAGAGGGGATGAAATCTGCCAGGACCAAATCATGAAGAGAGCTGTCCAGCATTGAGAGAAACTGCTCTCAGCCTTATAGTGCTATTTAGACATATCTCTATTGATTTACAAAAAATAAATCCATCAGAAATAATAACATGAATATGGGTAACATAAAGTGGCTGACTTAAACCACCTGCAGCCAGTAGACACCAGAAACCACAAATATCCGATACTATCTAAACCTATCTGGTCTAGATATCCTTAGGATGGCTTATTATAGTTGGATTCAAAATTAATGTCCACTTGATTTTTGGTCATATTTTTCTATAAATCGAAGCAGCACAAAACAGACAGAAAATGTTAAAATAGCAAGTGAAATCCAAACTTTCTGGCTGATAAAAATGCTTCTGTGAAACAATTAATTATGGAAAGTTTCGAAACTTGAAGTTAATTTGTTTTGTTTCAAGCTCTATACATTAAAATATGACAAAAAATTGAGTGGACAGTATGTGTGGCCATTACAATAGACTGATCCTCATTGACCTCTGCTCATAAAACAAAGCCCAGATGAACCGTCCGGAATATGGGTATGGGTAATAAAAATCATTATGATGGTGTATATATACACCATCATAATGATTTTTATTTGCAATGACAAGCCAAATTGTTGTACTATATCTATTTCTGAGTAAGTAATACCTGCAGTTACATAATATAACATTGACTTTTAACTATCAACAATTAAGCACTTAAGAATAAACTACAATTCATTAACATGAAAACACATTCTTGTCTAAATTAGATTTGGGATCCACAGGATCAAATTAATTTTAATTAGTTTTTAATTTCAAATTACTTAATTTTACATGTTTTGGCTCATTGGTAAAATTGAATAATATGTTTTAACCCAAAATATCATGCATAGCATGTGAAGCCTTCGGTCTGCCGTTTCTATGCTGACCCCTTTGACTTCAAATATAGGTTGCACAATTCCTATTGCAGAACTTGAATATAGGATAAAAAATACATATTATTACATTATTGCTAAGAAGGGTGATGGGCAGACTGACATATGGACGGTCAAACCCATAATATTTCCTGGGATCTTTAGACAGCCCAATTTCCATGTAAAACAGTGTCTTGTGAAAATTAGGTATTGATGTATCTGACTTGGATTAATTTTCTGAAAATATTGTTTCCCAGTACTCTCTTGGTTTACAAGTGTGTGAATTTATAATATATTATCTTGGTAGGTGGCGCTATAGGTGTAGGAAGAGCTATTTATGTGTTTACTTAACACCTAATCTTCAAGTAGTACATGTCATAATCATCACTATATTAATTTATAACTTTTCAATTATAATTAGGCTTGTACATTTTTTATTTGGTAGAAACGTAGTTACTGGTTGGCAAAAGTAAATCAGTAGCTGGTTCAACCACACTTCGAAAAATCAGAGTTACTCTACCTGGTGGAGTAGCGGGTTTAATACTATATTTCTGATGCCAAATAATCCCCTTACCAAGACAAGTGCTAGTTGGTCTAATTAAGGCCTAATTCTGCTGGGCACCAATGCGTTCAGTACACTTCTCTTTATTTGAAGACTTCATTCGTGACATAGCATTTGATCAGGTATAACTGCAGTATGGAGAATTATAGCGAATGTAGGGAACTTTGTATGCCAGAAGTTCTTGTACAGGACACTGAGATTTAACAGTTTCTTGTAACACTATTCATTGTGCCAAGTATTTGAGAGAGACTTTTACATTGTGTGTGACATTGACAACTGTCTACTTAGGTATAAAAACATTAAATCATATCACTACCACAATAAAAGAAGCCATAAAGAATTCTATGCTGAATACCTACTGGTACCCATAATGAACAGGTGCATACTGATTATGAAAATGGTGATGGAGGTCATCATGCAGAAGTCCCTGCAGTAGCTGTAAATGAAGATGATGAGGAGCAAAATGATAATGTTCACCATCCAGAATTAGCCCTGTTTCTTCTGTGACTAAAGGGGCGTTCACACTATCACGTATAAGAGCTATGTATGACCATGTATGAAATATTTTGTTAATTCATGGTCATCCTTGGCAATACGTGTTTCACTCGCCTAGTGGTCTACAGATACTCGGGCTCATACCTAGAATGCTCGTGGTAGCGGTCAATCATCCGTAACCATACGTGGAGGGGGCAAAACATTTTAAACATATTTAAAATTTGGCGGACGTTCTACAATTGAATTGTTTACATTAGTTATGCAACTCGCTCGGGAGTCACTCGGCGAGTGTTCTATGTACGTTCTACGTACATCCGTAGGTACTCGCCATCCACACTTGCTCACTCCTGGTCATATGTGGTGGGGCGGTGTCAAGGATGTTTCACGTTTGAACGACGGATAGACAAGAGTGAACGGCAAGCAGTCTACTTATGGTTCAAGTGTGATGCTGGGTAACCCATGTGCAATATGCGAGCGTGTCATGGATGCTCTTCAAACACTCTTGTGAACCAAAAAGACTACAAGGAAAGCGCCATGAAGAACTGTTCGTGGCAAGAGAAGGCTGCCAATTTGAACCCCCCTTGGACTGGTGCTGACTTGAAGACCAGGTTTTCGTCCATGAGGACTCAAGTTGGGAAGCTCGCCAAGTGAGGACCTTCTGGGAACAGCATCAGGTCTTCGAGCCGCACCAGCCTGCGCCGACATCGCAACAGTTCAGTGGTCAGCATAGTCAGTTTACATCCGTTGTTCCCTACCGCCGCATTTGTAGCGATGAACCAGCTGACGACTTCTGCAGCCCCTCTAAGTTCTCTAGCATTCTCAGACGTCCTTAACACCAGTTTCCTAGGAGCTCTCCAGAGTATGCCAAGTCCCCTGCTTGGAAGTCATTCCTCTATGCCAGCGGCTGTCAAGTGATCCTGTGGTGCCTCCTGAGAATGCAGTCTGCACTCCCTTCCTGGAAATGTCCCCCGGTCGTTCTTCGTTCACTAAATCAGTTCAGTTTGTTGGAACTTCGAACCATTTAACAGGCAAATGAATTTATTTTTTTTTAACATGCACTGCTTCAGAATTTCGTCTGAATTTTATTTAAAGATGATGTCTACCATGAATCATGAAAAATTTAAACGTTGGGTGACACAAAATTTGAGAATGGGAGCCAGGCTCCGTGGTAGCATGCTGATTGCTGAAGTTCCAACCACTAGGTTCAGTTGCCAGTCGAGCCTAAGTTGGATGGCTATATCTATCTACTGAATATAGGAACCACATTAGAGTTGTGCGTGGTGCAATTAGGGCTTGTAAAGCCTTAATACCACCTATATCCACCCACAATGTTTGGACAGCATTTATTGTATGAAGTGAAACATTTTTTGCATACAGCTAAGATGAATAACAAAACAAATTCATAAAACCAAGTAAAGTGCACTTAAATGACCCTAAATAATAAATTTTGGCAAACTAGAAATCTGCTCAAAGTTAGATTTGGTGATAGCATTGTGTATAATGGTAGCATGTGATGTCAATAGGCTCATTTTAGTGAACAAGATCTATAGCAGTTATTAGAGTTTTTTTTTTATACTTTTTAACATTAAGGCAGTAAGGCTTCAAAACTGAGAGGTTAAGCCAGGATGGGCTTAGTGCTATTTAAATAGACACATTCAAGGCTTCAAATCCATGTATGACACTTCAGGGTACCTATCTAGATTCAAGTTCAAGTAGCATATAAAGTTAATGCAGACAATACCGTTTTCTTGTATTTTAATTTTGAGGTAGTGAGGGCTGCCAAACTGGGAGGTTAAGCCAGGATAGGCTTGGTGCCATTCAGACACACATCCTGGGCTTCAAATGCATGTATGACACATCAATATAATTTGGCTATCTATCTACTATCAAGTTCAAGCAGCATCTAAACTTAACGCGGTGAATGAATTTTTCTTGTGTGCTGAACTTAAAGTTGTGACTGCCAAACTGGGAGGTTAGGAAGGAAAATCTTTATTTTAGTGACATGTGGTAAATTACATACATTTGTACAGTAAATAAACAATAAACAAAAGCACAACCACCAGGCCACCCGGGCCTACATGTCACCTATTCTTAAAGAGCTAACATTATCATGCATACAATTGAAGAACTGTCCAAGAAACTTCTGAAAGTGATTACAAATACATAACAATTCATAAAAATTATCCATACCATTAAAATTTCTATCAATATCTCCAATTTTCTGAAACAGCTCATTTCTAAAAACAACATAAGAAGCATATATCATTATCAAGTGAAACTCGTCTTCAATTTCATTATCATTACAAAACATACATAATCTTTCATCTATCGGTATACCTCTATACCTTCCTATTTCAAGTTGCAATGGCAAGATTCCAAATCTGAATTGTGTTATTAAAGACCTTGTATACTTATCAATATTCATAGATACATAATCTTCAACACTATAACCCTACTTATACATGTGATATGTTCTTAACTTTACTTTTTGAACTTTTTCTGTTTCCCATTTTTCGACATATGATCCATTAAGATTTTTTTAACAGTTACTGTGTCACAATTGCTACAATCATCATAAATATGTAACAAGTTACAATTTTCCAAAATGTTCTTTACTTCAAAAGACCAATTATTTCTACAAAGTCAAAAACTTTTCGTGTAAGTCTATCCTGTGGCATATCAATTAACCTATTCCAAAGCCTAGTCATAGACACTAATCTCCGCACTACAGTTGGCACCCATCCCATATCCCCCTCAATTGCATGATTAGCAGCAAAGCGGTGTACACTCAAAAAGTATAGTATAATTTTATGATGGAGAACATCTATTTTGTCAAATGACTTAAAGCCCCATACTCCAGCATTATGGTCGGTCATAGGCACGATTCCTGATTCATATAGTTTTGTATAGGTTTGATATCGACAGTTTTTAATATATTTCAGCTTGTTAATTATTGCACCAAAGGCCCTGCTAGCAGCATCAGCCAAACAGTTTACTGTAATGTTATAATTCAAGCTTTCATGTAGTGTAACCCCCAGATATTTATATATTGGTTAACTATTTTCAAAGCATGGTCACCTAGCCTTAAATTATATTGAGTTCTTGCATGCCGTGCAGTTCTGAAATGCACTATATTAGTTTTCTGCATATTCACATTAATATGCCATTTTTCACACCAACTGTGAAGGGTATCAAGTTTACATTGAAGATTTGACTAATTTTCAGCTATCAATACCACATCATCTGCGTACAGCAAAATGCTTATATGTGCATTTGTAATTTCAATACCCTTTTTCAAGTCATTTAATTCTTTAACTAAGTCATTGATGAATAAACAAAAAAGTGTTGGAGATAGAGTATCACCCTGTCTCACAGCAAGACCAACATTAAACCATTCAGTTGTATGGTTGTTAATACGAACCTGGGAAATTGAACCAGACATTATGTATTTCAAACTATTATAAAACTTGCCATCTATCTTACAGAACTTAATTAGCTTGTACAACAGTAAGTCTCTATCTACCCAATCAAAGGCTTTTTGAAAATCAACAAAACCGCAATAAGTATTTAAGCCCAAGTTTAACCTATTCCTTATAACTGATGTTAGTGACAATAGATGGTCCGAACAGCTTCTACCAACCTAAACCCGTTTTGCTCATCTGCAATAATACTTTCTTGCATATCAAGTTTAACCAGTCTTTCATTCAAAATACCTGTATAAGTGTTATTGATACAAGGCAAAAGGCTTATACCTTGATAATTTAAAGGCACACATTGATCAACAAAGGAACTTTTCGGTATTGGAACTATAGATGCATTTTTCCAATCAGTTGGGACAAGCCCCTTCTCAAAGCACAGATTGAATAATTTGTGTATATGTGTTATTGTTTAACGCCTCATCAGCACCTGAGTGGGCTATGTAGAGGCTCTCTAGGTTAAGATTAATTATGAATAATTGGTGTAAAATTACATTCAATTTCCCCGTTTTCAAGACTTCATTTGGTACCAAATCTGGACCAGTTGCTTTGCCATTTTTTAACTTTTGTATGACTCTTTCAATTTCTCGTTGAGTCACTTCATGATTTATCACAGGATTCTCAGAGTATGATGCTAAAAGCATTTCTTGTTCAATACTTGATTTCTCAAACATTATATTTTGGCAAAATTTGCTATCAAAAACATCACTACCATCATCATTCTTATTTAGTAAATCTGAGAAGTCCTTCCATTTGTCTAGCACAAAATTGATATCATTACATTTATTACCCTCATCATTGTACACTACAAGAGGTATACTGTTATTCCCTTTTTGGACCAAATTGTTTTAATTGTTGCCAGAAAAGTTTAGGATTTTTGGTATTAATTTCCTCAATAAAATCAGCCTGTTTATCATAATAGGAATGTGGGTGGGTGATTAGGGCTTTACGTCCTGTGTTTCTGCACCAGTTGGGCTAATTAGGACAGGCAGGGACCATGGCAATGAGACGAAGGATGAAACAGCCATCCAACTTAGGCTCGACCGGGAATCGAACCCCGGACCCAGCGGTTGGAAGCCCAGAGCGCTACCTCTGAGCTAGGTCCCCGCCCATCATAATAGGAATGTTCTGTTTTCCTAAGACATTTATCAAGGGTATTTCTGGCTAGTTTAAATTTCTCTCTTAGTTCTCGTTTCTTTCTATTGGGACCTTTAAACCTAGAATATTCCTTTCCTCATACTTTGCCATAACATACTCAATTCTGGATTCCAGAAAGGTTTATAAAATTTAAATTTCCTTTTAGTTGACTTTGAACAATCTTTGTATAGCAGAGTACTATCCATTTCACGAAACAAACTTGCACAGAATTCAGTGTATACATTGTCAATGTCATTTTTCGCAGATTCTAAGCTATAATTTTCATCAGTAGTTCATTTACTGTTGAAGGTTAAGCCAGGATGGGCTTGTTGTCATTCAAACACACACAATTTAGGCTTCAAATGCATGTATGACACATTGGGGTATCTATCTATTTTCATGTTCAAGTAGCGTCTGGCTATAGACTGGGCGTGCACCAGTTCAATATTTTTTTCCTCTTTTTATCAATATGTTTACATGTCATTAATATATAATATAACTATTATCACACATTGCCAGATATAATTAATGTTACTATCAAAAGGCACAACCATAAGGAGGGATATACTAAATTTGTATATGCAGTAGTGTCAAGAGTTCTTGCCCGGAAACGAAGTATGACGCCTCTGCACGGACATCATTTTGCTATAGTAACAACAATACCTCTTTGAATGAATGCTCGTTCACTGAGGTAAAATTTCAGCTCAATAACATTGAAATAGTAATATTTGTTCAAGATGTTAAACTGAAACAATGACTCTTTCTTCATAGTGTTTTAAATCTAGTATACATTTTTTTTAAATTTGATTGGCATAATATAGCTCATAACATCATTCATGTCATCATTGTAAAATGTTAACGCCAATTGTATGTATATATACAAAATTTGTTATTTATTGTATTTTGATTCATTATTCTATACTAAATTATTGATTTGAGTGAATATAAGCCTAACCTAAACCTAAAAATCGTAGAATAAGCTGGCTATATCAACTGATATGTACAGACTACAGTCGGTAGGCCTACTGTGTGGAACTATACTATATTATATGCATTCACTAAAATTATTGCGGCCCTAATAGCAAATTCAAGAATGTTTGCCGATCCCAATTGCCCATTGTGGCCCACATTTTAGACTCGTTTTTGTTTACAAAGTTTGTTTACAAACATGTTTGTTTATTTACATTCCGAGTGAGGGCTGAAAAAGTGAGGGCCAGCTTCAATCCAGTCAGGCCAGAAATAATCTCTTTGTCATCTAGTCCCCTGCACATGTGCGGATTCGCATTAACTAACTTACCCTGTACAGTTAGATCAATCATTAAAAGGATATCCCTTGTCTTGATTACTGACAAGTTTATTTCCCCATCACAAAAAGATGCTACATATCAAGCCTATCCATAACAACTCGTAATGTAACAGATAACAACAGAGAACAGAGAAGGTTAAGAGTTGATTAAAAAGCTGCATCTTTACGAATACCCTTGAAAAAAAAGAATTTTCTTTGAATCACAGAGCATCGCCCTAAGTGATATAGAAAATTAACATGAAAGTTTCCAACTTTAGGCCTGAGTCCCAAAACCATACTATTTTAGCCAGCATAATCAAATCATATCCATTATATTGTAAATACCACAACTGTAATAAAATATTGTTTCCTATTGTACTAACCACTGATAATTAACACAGCTGATCAATTGTTATCAGATAATAATAAAAAAATATGGACAGGATTCACATAAATAATCATATCAATTAATGATAAAACAAGATTCAAGGTATTAATATTCAGCAGATAAATTTATCATTTGATTTGCATTTTATACATGTTATGCTTCTATGGTGTTGCATATTTTAAACTTTCATTGGTCTATGAAAGCACAAAATGAATATAGAGAATAATGGAATCTTGTTTTACCATTCACATTTCCAAAGTCCATTTCTTTAGGTGCATTGCCTTTATCTGAAAGCTAACTGGTTTTTTTGTTCTTAAAATTAGCTATGATGTGTTACATCTGAAATATATATTACAACTAGTTGAATTGAAATAGCATGATCGAAAAACATGTGAATATAAGTTTTCTTCAGGTGATGACTGGGTTTGAGTCATTTCAATTCCTTGACTATGTAGAAAGTATAAATAACATGCCCTCTGGCTCTGAGAGTTTGTATACTAAGGTGTCTCACCTATAATTTTGCACAGATTTTATCGTAATATTACATAACTTTTGAACAAACCAACCCATCATAGTAAATAATTTATGATAAACCACAACACCTTGAACAGATCGATCCATATATCACAACTTTATTTAAAATATTACATTAAGCATAACATGCAATAATGTACTTAAGCCTTTCTTGAAGAATATCTTCATAAACAAAGTAAAAAACATTGAGGCATCCATACCAGTAACTTTCGTTGCACTAATAAAGGGGGTCTGCAAAGTGAACAAGCCTTAACAAGAGGCTCTACTGTGCTAAAATGCCTATCCATAAAACCCTATAATAAAGCAAGTCACAGCAATGGCCAGCACCGCATTGACATCACAAACTTTAGCCCAAAAAGGATCCTCCTTGACATTTGTGAATCTTTCTCTCTGTTCAGCCAACTGTTCTTTGGTTAATTTGGCACTTGGTGGTTTGTTGAATCCACACATTTTATTGAATGCATTTCTGGAACAACTCAGTTCTGAAAATAAAGAGTGTTTCCCAAAATAATAATCAGTTAGAAGCCCCTAAGAGGACATGTGAGGAAAATTAATGAATTATCACGTTCCCTTGCGATGTTTTTGTGTTCCATCGTGATCTTATCATGTTCTACAGCAATCATCATACTCCCTTGCAAAAGAAATGCATTCCCTCCCAATCATCGCAATTACTTTCCCTTGCAAAATTATTGCAAGGAAATGCTAAATTATCGTGAGGGAATATGAAATATCGCAAGGGAACCCAAGAATTTGTAAATAAATGCAATTGTCACGATCATCCCAACAAAGACAGACATGGTAGATAAATAGACAAACCTTCAGGAGGAATGTAGTCATTATCTACTTCAATTTCTTCATCTTCGTCGTCTGTCAGTTCTGGTTGCTTAGCAGAAAACCTGGTCCACCATGTAACCTTGCGTAACTGCAGTGACATAAGAATCAGTTTTATGTTATATAATAGGGTTATATAATTTGGGCTAAATGCCCATTTAAATAAGAGTGGGCGGGTGATTAGGGCTTTACGTCCTGTGTTTCTGCACCAGTTGGGCTAATTAGGACAGGCAGGGACCATGGCAATGAGACGAAGGATGAAACAGCCATCCAACTTAGGCTCGACCGGGAATCGAACCCCGGACCCAGCGGTTGGAAGCCCAGAGCGCTACCTCTGAGCTAGGTCCCCGCCCTCCATTTAAATAAGAAGATGAGGCTGCTTATAAATAGTCATGGTCATATATGGTGACAAGCTCCATACTAGTTAAGTACATTTTCAGCAGACACTTGTTACACCATATCCATTAATAAATTTAATACAGGTATTGGTGGATCTAATCAAGACCACACTTGATTGGGCAAGACTGAGATGCGACTCATAAACAGCATAGTGCTCGACGCCAGACCTAACAAACAAACACCCAGAATCATCTTACTACTACCTTCTCCATTCTACAGTCTGATAAAACTCTTACCTGAGCTTCAGATCTAGGTTTAGTCATAAGAGAAACAGCAACCTGTACGATCACAGTTATAGCACACAATAGAATTGCAAAATGCAAGTAATGCATATCAGTCAACACGGCCGGTCTTTAATCTGGCAGACCATCACCACACTTCGGAGTGCGATAACTGAATTCAATACCCATGCGCACAATGCCAACAACAAGGCCTACCATGAGACCCCACCAAGCTCCCTACAACAGAAATGAGAGAATAACAACTAAAATTGTACAAGAACAAAAATTCAGATCATTTGTTTATTAGTCATTAATCATTGTAATCAAAACTTAATTTATCAGTATTTCCACATCATATTTACCTGCTCTGTAGTCCTATTCCAGAAAGCTCCTAAAAAGAATACAACAAACCATGGAGGACTTGTAAAAGATGCTACTGACTGTAGATAATCCCAAATCGCAGATCCTCTGACATTCAGCAGCACTGGCAACCAGGCCAAACTCAATCCAATCATAAACACAGTGAACAGTCTCCCAACCAGTACCACTTCATTTTCTATTGCCTTTGGTCTAATATGCTTCCATACGTCCAAGGTGAACAAAGCTGATGCAGCGTTAAAATGTGAGGTAAGTGTAGACATGGAAGCTGCCAACATTGCTGCAAGCATCAGTCCACGTAAACCTGGGGCATGCCAATAAAATCATTCACATAAGTCTTACCATATTTTATTTACTAATCATAACAAATCTGTTACAGAATTTGATAATTACCTGTTGGTAGTAATCTGAGAATCAGTAGTGGAAAGGCAATATCTGTGCAGCCATTACTATTTTCACAAATTTCATAACAAGTGTCCGGATCTGCACATGCCACTTCATCTGCAACAAGGTTAATATTTGGCTGAATGAGGGCTGATTGATGAGATACAAGATGGCAGTAAAAGCCATACCATACATGTAACTTCTGTGTGGAGACCTTTCAAATGAATCAGCATAAACAGCAAGGATAAGGCACCACTAAACTGAATTGTATGTGCATGGTTTCCAACTAAATTTTTATTCTGTAATATTTTCTCAACACTAGACTGTCTGCAGTTTAATCAGGTTTTATGGCCAACTCTACTGGCAGACTTACATGTAATGTTGTGATGAGGTTATGCGTCCACATTATGTTACAACCTCATCACACAGGTGTAGTCTTCTTCCCCAGCATAGACACGGTACACTGTACCAATTAGACAACTTGCTAACGATTGCCTTGACCACCTTAACACCTATCTACCACAGGACTACCCAGCCCAGAATACAATACTGTTTTACCTGGATAAAGAATTCTGCTGACCATGCCAGGCCATAAAAACAGAAAGAATGGAAGTATCTTCAGGTAGCTGGCAAAAACACAAGCTGCTTTTCCGTGGCTGACATTCTTTGCAGAGAGTGTTCGTTGGACCATAATCTTCATGGATGTTACAAAAGTAGTAAAGTTTAATGAACCTCACATTGGTTTGGGTATAGGCACAGCATTTCATATCAACTTAAAACCAGGTGCATCATGTTGAAATATTAGCAATAATTCTGTTAGCTGTTTGATACCACTTACCTGACTAGTACAGAAAAACGAGGAGGCTAAAATAGTCAAACCAATTGTCAAACCAGGCCAAGGATAGTCTGAATCCATGCCTCTGAAGATTTTCTGGTAATCATCTGGTGGAAACCCACATGATTTGTTCCCATAAACTGCTTCTCCATGGTACGTTGCCCCACTCACAGCCAATGGAAACTGGTTGACCAAGGATTCGTAACCTCCAATATGAGACATTGCTGAAAATGCAAACCAAGTCTACCCAGCCCCAATTTTTACGTTGGCAGTTTGAAATCAGTTTTACTTAAGAAAAATACATGATTAGGTTTGGAAACAATCGCCATCTTTATTGGCACACAACTAGAAGTAGACACACAGACAAAAAACAGAGAAAAATATACAATTGTCTGCATTTGATAGCTGGAGCAGCTTGTGCAATGCGCACTGTCCTGTTTTAGCCACTGGGGATAGAGGACTTCACCCCAAGTGTTTCCACCCTCGCCGTGTGGAGGCCCAGGACCTTCGAGGGCCAGGTAAATTGGATAATAACAATACATGGATATATATAATAATAGCTGTGTATAATATTAGATGTGTAAATTGCTATAGATATGATACCTTATAGGTCTTATGTCTGTTATTTCACCCTATATATTTATCTGGTTCAACCTTAACTTTCTTTTTCTGTTTAACTGAATATACTGTTGTTTTGGAAAGGTTTTTGTCCGAGTCTCTCTGAAGTCTGGGGGGCACCTCAGCAGCGACACTCCATCTTGGAGGTGTCCCCTCATATTACATATACAATGACTACAATATATATGTTATGACAAAATGTAGTTGATATATTTAATATGAAATGTGTGTGTGTGTGTGAGTTATTGTTTAATGCCTCATCAGCACCTGAGTGGGTTTTATTTAATATGAAATAAATTCTTATGATTCTTATGATAAATAAAGAAATGGGAGGGATGGGAACAAAAAAATGAAGACGAATGAGCTAGAAAATGGTGGCAAAACAGTTAAATAGGGGTGCTAATCCCCTTGGGGTCAAGGGAATACACGTGATAAGATGTGAAGACAAGCGTGATGAAGGAGCCAAGAAAGATGGCAAGTAGCAGAATTAACCAATTTTACGTAGGTACGTAAAAATGTATGTGTGAAATAGTTTACTTACATAAAATTGACAGAACCATAGTCCCAATAATCACTATGGCAGACTGAACAGTGTCAGTCCAAATCACAGCTGCTAAGCCTCCTGCAAATAAAATGCCAGTAAATATAAAAAGTGAACTCACATGGCAAATCAAAATCAAATTCAAACCCAGATAACATGTAAGCTTCGATAAATTTTGGCCCGGTATCAGATGTCAGACCAATGTTGGGCCACCCTGGCAAGCTACTTGGGTTTATGGTGTATGCATTATAAGGTTTTCACATACCCCCAATTGTGTACACTGCAGTAATAGCCAACATGAATGCCGAAGATGCATATACATTCCAATCAAGGATTTGCTTCACAAAGATTGAGACAGCAAGCATCTCCACCTAGGAAAATACAATGACAATAAAAGATATTCAGTGCTGAGTAAAACATATTAGATGCTGTTGAAGGTAAACAATTAGCTACTGGCTAGTTCATGGACTATAACTTCAAGCATCATCTTCAGAGCTTTTCAAGAATAAGATAAATTTAACATTATTTTTGGAAATGCAATAAATGTTGCAAGACAATTGATGTTATACTTACTGAGATACCTAAAATGACAGTGAGGACAAGCTCCTTTATGGCAAAATACAACCTCAGTCTCTTGCCACCATATCGCTTTTTGAGATACTCTGGCATTGTGTATGTCTGAATAAAATTGACAAATATCAATGAAACAAAGGAAATATAAAACTGACATGGTATTTTCAATTGGTAGCATTTAAAAAAGCTATGTGCAATTACCAAAGTCATTCAGTCACATCGTCCACACAATGAAATATGAAAAGTTAATTTTTGCAGGGTTAATTTTGCATAAACACATTCCATACAAGTACCATTATGTAGAAAATTTTAAAATCTGTTTCCAACACTTACCCCAGAAGCAAGATATATCGGTACAAAAAGCCAGCCTAAGAGGATGAGAATATATGTAGCCTGAAAAATTGCACCATGCAATCAAATCACATCAAAATACAAGTGCTCAAGTGCGTAATTGAACATTCAACACAACCGATATTTCTAAATGCAGTATATTTCACTTAATTTAGCACTAACAAACCTAAACTTTCACGAATTTGTCATTTATCTTATTTGTCATAACATTTTACAATTGGTGGAATTGATATGTAAATTTATGTTCACAAAATTGTATACACAGCTCAGGCAAGCGAGTTTTTAATAAAACCCTTCAAATTGTCAGTTTAACTGCAACATGGACCTATTTGATGTAGTGCTGTATCAATATGTTACAACACTATTTCAAGTATTAACTAGGTCCATTTTTCAGTTTGTTTGGTTGTTATACAAAATGTTTCCAAGAATTACCACTGAGTTTAATTAACACATAATAAATACCTACATGCCATTCAAACATAACAGGAGCAAACCCAGTTGCTGCTGCAGATCCTGGCAAACCGACCATTAGGGGGGCTCCCATGTTTGTTGCAAACAAAGAACCAGCAATCTGAAGAGGAAATGTTACATGTAATATTCACTGACCTGCATATGCTGTTATAAAACTTTTGAAAATGTCAATGACAATCTTATTAATTGATTACGAACTGTTGTAGCATTCACAATATAATCTTTTCAACAAATTAAAATGTTACCGGAAGCCATGTCATTGATCTTCCTGCGAGGAAAAATCCAGATGCACTACCTCGATTTGTGCGAAATGTGATCTACAAAAGCAACAAACACTAGAATGCATAACGATAAACATACATTCTAGGAAAATTAGATTAACATAAAAATGTTTATATATGTATATATATTAGGGTGCTCCAAAATTGGTGCTTTTTAAAAAAGGTTTTTGAAAGATTGCTCCTCGAAGCTTTTCCCATTTCTATGATGAAGTTCAACTACCATGCAAAATTTCAGCTCTAAATCTTGAGTTTTAGCCTTGCCACCAGCCACTTGAAATTTCCATGCAAATCTCAATAGACAATATAGCGACCATGTCTTAAAAAATATATCAACACATTGCTCCTTGGGCAACCAATTCCTGAATTTTTTTCAACACAGAATCCTTACCAAGGAAGATGTTCTCTAACATTTCCTCTTTTTTGAAACATAGCAGCAACCCCTCATGCCTGTATTGGTGAGAAAGTCCATTACCTTTCCAGGCCAAATTCCATGCACTCAGCCAGAATGTTATCTTAGTCTTTTTGTAATACATTTGTAATCGGATAAATTTATATCACTGGTCAATCAGTAAAGCAAAAAACGTTAAACTTGGCTATTATAAGACAGAGTAAAACTAGGTCCACATAAACTTAAGGAAAGGTGAAACAAAGTTTACAATTTCTCATGTAGAGTAAAATCTCAAATAAGTGCCTATATACATTAAAACATAAAATCAAATATAATATTCAAATTTGCCTAATATTAGTATTACCCATTACATTTCACATAACATCAAATTACAGATATATATTCATGTCTTAAACCAGTGATATTATATAATTATATGAAATCCAAGACTATTTGAAATGTATGCAGTGGGAATGTTATGCCTGCAGGACCATTATTTCTAAATCTCATTTAAGATACATTTCTGAAGTCAAGAAATCATTTTGTTTTTTTAGTGTATATTCATTTAATGTATTAATTTATATTGTTAATATATGCTATAATAATGGTTGCAAGCTCAGAATATTTGAAATATTTACAATGAGGATATTATACATGTAAGAGCAATATGTCAAAAGTTAATTTCAGTGCATTGTTGCATTTCATGATAAGAATAAAATGTCAGTACATACTGCACACATTGATAATATGCTTTCCCAGATTTTTGCAAACACATACTTTAGTCAAATGTGTGTTGAGACTAAACTCTGTGCTAATAATGATATTGCTTCACATTATACCTAGTTAGAGCTTTGCACTAGTGTACAATAAAGTAAAAATTAACTTTTAACTCAACTTAAACAAAAACCATTGTATGATGGTGTCCGAGCACATAAAATTTCAATGGCTTTCATCCCGCATATTTTAACAGCCTGGTGGCAAGGCTTAGAATAGGGGTATTGTCCTGATGTTTTCACAAATTTCATAAAATGACAAGTGGAATGGGAAAAACTCTAAGGAGCAAGGATATGTTGACCTTCAGTTATTTTTGGAGCACCCTTATATATATTCTGAAGAGTTATCAAAATTACCGCTTAAACATTGGGCTCTTTCTTGCAAATGTCAAAACTCATTATCAATCTCTGCAATCATCCCTACTTCATAATTTTAAGTGTCAAACTGTCAATTGTGTTGACTTTTGTTTCCCAGAACATTTAGCATTTAACCATGTTTTTGCAGCTGAAAGATAGGACAGTCACTCAACCTGCATATCATCAGATCCATACTCTCAGGAATCAAATGAAGATGCTGAATAAGGGACGGTGCAACAGTGAGAATCAGCAAGTTAGTTAGTTAGTGTTATTGTTTAACGCCTCATCAGCACCTCCGTGGGCCATGTAGAGGCTCTCTAGGGTGTGTGTGTGTGTGTGAGTTATTGTTTAACGCCTCATCAGCACCTGAGTGGGCTATGTAGAGGCTCTCTAGGTTAAGATTGATTATCTATATTTGGTAGTAGAAACCAGAAGCATATAAAAAATCAATAATTGTCTGGGTTGGATATCTAGTAAAGAGATGTTGTAAGGTATTAGCTTGAAACAAAGGTCTTCTAAAGCGTTGTAAGTGGCTGCAATCTAATAAAATATGTTTGATTGTTAGGGGGCACCGACAACTCTGGCATACCGGTGCCGGTTCATTGACTAAAAGGTGTAAATGTGTAAGTCTTGAATGTCCTATGAGGCATCTGTGATATATTCCTTGATCTTTGCGAGTATTGAACCTACTCGGTATTTTATTTTGAATGCAAGGTAAGATTGAATGCAACTTGTTGTTATTACATTCATTCCATTGTCTTTGCCAGCAAGACATGATAAAAGATTTTATAGTCATTTTAAAATCAGTGTATGGAATGGTAAAATCAGTTATCTCTTTTGTAAGAGCCCTTTTTGCTGCCAGGTCTGCTTTTTCATTCCCTTCAATGCCAGCGTGTCCAGGAATCCAGCAGAATACTATGTCTTTGTATTCGTGAAGATAGAAATACTTAATCAGAACATCTAAGATCCCAGGGTTATCAAGTTGTTTATTTTGGATTGCTTGAAGAGCAGATTTTGAATCAGAACAGATAACATAACGATCTGATTCTGAGTCCTCGATGTTCTTTAAGGCAAGGTAAATAGCTGTTAATTCTGCAGTGTATATTGAGCAGTGGTCTGGAAGACGACATTCAGCTATAACGGTTTTATAAGAAGTGACAGCACAGCCTACTCGTCTTTCCATTTTTGAGCCATCTGTGTATAGAAATTTGTACGATTCGTATTTAAACCTTATACTATAAAATAGGTTTTGATAGTCTACCGGATTGGTTTCGCTTTTCTTAAGCTCTGCCAAATCCAGTATAACTTTCGGGACTGGGAGAATCCATGGCGGAATGGGTGGTACTTCCGTCTCGGCAATGATTGTAGTATCAATTTTTGCAGCCTCAAGATAGAATTTCATGCGTAATCCCAGTGGTCGAATGGCGTTTGAACGAGATTCATAATGATGCATGTATTTTGGATGAAATATTACATCATATGTTGGATTTGTTGGAGTTGAAGCTACTTTTAGTATGTATTGCATGGATAACTTGATACGACGAAGGGAAAGTGGAGGTTCCCCTGCCAGTACATATAAGCTCTCTACAGGAGATGTACGAAAAGCTCTTAAGCTTAGTCGCAACCCTTGATGATGTACAGAATTCAGGCATTTTAGATAAGATGGTCTGGCGGAGCCATATACCACAGAACCATAATCAAGTCGAGAACGAGTAATTGCTCGATAGAGACGAAGGAGGACCGTTGTGTCCCCACCCCAATTATATTTGCTCACTACTTTAAGGAGGTTCATTGATTTCAGGCACTTTGCTTTCAGTGCTTTGATATGCGGAATGAAAGACAATTTGGAGTCAAAGAGTACACCCAAAAATTTTGTTTCATTCACCACTTTTATTTGACAGTTGTCAATTATTAGTGATGGATCTGGATGGTTTGATCGTAAGTAATAGAAAGGCAGACAAACTGTCTTCTGTTTAGAGAACTTGAAGCCATTTTCGAGTGACCATTTGTGAATCCTATTCAAATTTAATTGCAGTTGTCGTTCTATGGTTGGCATATATCTGGAACGATATGCAATGAGGAAATCATCAACATATAGGGATGACATGAGATTTTCTGAGATGGAATTTACTATACTGTTGATTTTGACGTTAAAGAGTGTGGGCGAGAGAATACTACCCTGAGGGACTCCATTCTCCTGAGAGTAGGGGCTTGACATTGTTGATCCCACTCGGACCTTAAAGAAGCGATCCTGTAGGAAGGATCCGATGAAAACTGGAAGGCGACCTCGAAGCCCTAAGTCGTGGAGATCTTTCATTATTCCATATTTCCATGTAGTGTCATAAGCTTTTTCTAGGTCAAAGAATATGGCTACTACGTGTTCTCTGTTAATGAAAGCATCTCTAACATAAGTTTCCAGTCTGACTAAATGATCTAATGTGCTCCTGTGACGGCGAAATCCAGATTGGAACTCTGTAATAAGCTGGTTCGACTCCAGGAACCAAACCAGTCTATCAGTAACAATTCGCTCCATTGTCTTACATAGACAACTGGTTAAGGCTATTGGTCGATAATTCATAGGATCACTATGATCCTTCCCCGGCTTGGGAATTGGGATGACCGTGGCTTGTTTCCACAGGGATGGAAGACATCCCTCCTCCCAAATTTGATTAAAGATATACAGTAATGTTTTTAAAGAGGATTGAGGTAGGTGTTTTAAGATTTGATAATGTATATTATCAGGGCCTGTTGCAGAGTCAGTTGCTTTTAAGATGGCCTTCTGAAGTTCTTCTAAGGTGATGTAGGAGTTATAATCTTCGCTGTTATCAGACTGTATATTTAGGGTTAATCTCTCAGCTTGAGCCTTATAACATTGAAATTCTCTCGTATAGTTCTCCGATGAGGAGTTGTATGCAAACTGTTCTCCTAACCCGTTTGATATTTGTTCTGGTGAGGAGAGATGTTCTCCATTCACTTCTAGAATGCTTACATGCGAAGCTAGGTTCTTTCCTTCAATCTTCTTAATCATTTTCCAGACTTTATTGCTAGGAGTTCTTTCAGTGAGTCTGGAGACATAGTCTCTCCAGCAACTACGTTTTTTTTGCCTGACAATTCTACGCGCTTTGGCTTTCAGGCACTTAAAATTATTCAGATTGTTGATGGTCGGCTGTGATTTAAAAATTCTGAGGGCTTTCTTACGGTTTTTAATAGCTTCTCTTACTTCGTCGTCAAACCAGGGTCTTGCACTTCGTTTAGAATTATTTTTTGTCATCGGTATTGTTTTATTGGCTATATCAGTAATATCATCAGTAAAATCTTCAACGAGATTATTACAATTCCTATAATGAGACATAGTAATTGCTTCTAAGCAGTGCTTTTCGAAGGAGGTCCAATCCGCTTTATGCAACTTCCATCGGAGTTGACCCACTTCTCTTGTACCTTCCACGTTTTGTAGGACAATAGGAAAATGATCACTGCCGTGAGTGTCCTCTAATACTCTCCATTCAAATTCCAGAAATAACGCTGGATCACATATACTAAGGTCTATCGCTGAAAATGTTCCATGACCTGGGTGAAGATATGTAGGTGAACCATCATTGAACAAGCAAAGGGTGTGGTAATTGAGAAAATCTTCAATGGTTTTTCCTTTGTTGTTGTGGGAAGTGCTTCCCCACAATTGGTTATGGCTGTTAAAATCTCCTAGGATAAGACGCGGTTCAGGAAGTTGATTGTAAAGGTTATGCAAATCACTGGCTGTAAGGTGAAAGGGTGGAGGAATATATAAGGAACATATGGTGAATGTTTTATTCAGGTTCAGACGAACTGCTGTAGCCTGAAGGTTAGTGTTAAGAGCAATATGGGTATGAATGATGCCATTTTTAACTAAAATTGATGAGCCACCAGTGGCTCTATCGTGGGCAATATTGCCATATGTATTATACATATGATAGTTTCTCAGTTTAAAACTATTTGGAGGTTTCAGAAATGTTTCCTGTAGACAGAAAACACTAGGGTTTAAGTCTTGGACCATGCAACCTATTTCATCGAAGTTGGCTCTGAAACCTCGACAGTTCCACTGAATGATACTGTCCATGAATTAGTTAAAAGAGTTTAATATTATCATAGTAAAATCTGTAGTGCATGGTATGAATTTGTATGAATATTCACTTTTTCTTCAAAGTCGCTGCCTCTTTTGGTGTTAAGATCTTTTTGAGGGCCCCACCATGCTTAGATGGTGGTGTTATGAAGCTCAATGCACTAGATTTTTCTAGTGTTTTTCTGATGAGGGGGGGTCTTTTGGGAACAATTGATCTTTTATCAATTGCCCCCTCCCGTTGAGGCCTAGGGATGGTGGTAGTCCCTGCCTCCTCTTCCATCGGCTGGTGTATCTCTTCCGACTCAACGCCGGAAGGTGCACCCTGTGAGGGTACACTAAGTTGTGACGCACTAACCGATGGAGCTAGAAGATGTCCTTTTCCGACATCTATTGCATGCTGCTTTATTCTTGCGAGGTGATCGTCTGCCTGTGAAGTCTTAGATTCTGGTTTATGTTTCTGCAAGCTTTGCCCTGCCTTGGAATAATTATAATTAGGATCTAGGTCAATCCTTCGCCTGGGCGATGATCTGGGTGAAGGAGATCTAGGTCCAGCCATCTGAGACAGGACTGAGGCATAACTTGCCCCAGCAGCCTGTTCAGCTATACGGCGTGCTTGGGGAAAGGAGATATCCTTGGTGGTCTTTAACTTCAGGATCTCTTTCTCTAGCTGCCATTTGGGACAGCCACGGTGATAGGCTGGCCCATCACCTCCACAATTAACACAATATGACTGTTTCTGACATGGTGAGTCACGGGAATGAACGTGTTCCCGTGACCCACAATTGGCGCAGGTTGCTTTGGCGCGGCAGGAGCCGCTAAAATGGCCAAATCGCTGGCAATTATAACATCGTTTTGGGTTCGGGATGTAGGGACGTACCCTACACCACTCGAACCCTATGCTGACCCTATCAGGCAACACTGTGCCATCAAAGGTCAGAGTCAGTAGCTGTCGTGAATATCTGGGGGGCTGGCGGTGAATGTGGATGACATTGTAGTCATTCAGCCAGTCCCTCAGTTCGTCATCGGAGCAGAGACTGCTCTCATGAGATGTCACAACTCCCTTGCAGGAGTTGAAAAACCGATGGGGCTCCACCTTAACAGGGGCACCCGCAAAGGACTCCAAATCCAGCAATCTCAGGGACTGGTCCCTGTGGGCAACCTGCACCAGCAAGGACGTATTGCTTAAACGTCTTGTATTTTCAACAAAACCAATGCTTTCCTTAATTGTTCTGCATATTGTTATGGCTGAAAGTCGGGAAAACCCAGCATCACTGCCAGTAACAACAAGAAACTTTGGCCAAGGCTTAGATGTATCTGCATTATTTGAACTTTGATTTGCGTCATCTAATGATGGACGCGAACGTTTACCAAATCTGGAACCAGTAGCCAATTTTTCGACCTCAGCCTGGTTTACCGCTGAGGGACGCGCACCTTGTTCACCCGGGGGACGTGCGAGCCGGTCTGAAATTGTCGATTCGGACATATTCATTTTTGTTTCCCTTGTATGGTAGGGGACACACCCTCCTGTAAAGCTGGAGCAACTTGTGCAATGCGCACGGTCCTGTTTTAGCCACTGGGGATAGAGGACTTCACCCCAAGTGTTTCCACCCTCGCCGCGTGGAGGCCCAGGACCTTCGAGGCTCTCTAGGGTAAGATTGATTATCTATAGTTGGTAGTAGAAACCAGAAGCATGCACAAAATCAATAATTGTCTGCGTTGGATAGCTGGAGCAGCTTGTGCAATGCGCACTGTCCTGTTTTAGCCACTGGGGATAGAGGACTTCACCCCAAGTGTTTCCACCCTCGCCGCGTGGAGGCCCAGGAACTTCGAGGGCGTGAGAAAGTGGTGCGGGAAAGGCAAACCTACAACTACCTCTGAGGAAGAGGGTTCTCCTAAGAAGAGGAGGAATATTCTACACAAGCAAGTAAGTAGGCTTGTGTTTAAAGTGTTGCCCTTTATGATCCAGGTAAAAAGAGTATTTCTCCTGAATAGAATGGGGCTGCAGTACTTTTCTTGCCGTCATATTTCTTATTAATGAAATGTTAAGTTAAGATTAGATATACTTAATTTAGTCAAAAAAAATTAATTTATTTTGTATAGCATTCAGCGTCAGATCATTCATACAGACAACACACACAAAACAACACATACAGACAACACACAAGGGTAAACATAAACACAAAAAGAAAAAAAACATACATACATGACATACAGAACATACAGACACTACACAGTTAAGCATTTTGATGCCCGATGGCACAAAGGATCTTGAATACCTAGCTGTTCTACACTTGACTCAGCATAGTAATTTTCCAGAAGTCAAAGTCTCATATATATTGTACAGAGGATGATGAGTGGCATCACCTTGTACAGTTTTACTTTTTAATGTGCACTTATTGAATATATCCGATAGTTGTTAATGCCCAATTTCATGCAGTTATTGATGACTTTAGTAAGTTTGCTTTTAGCTTCATTGTTAAAGTTTCCATACCACAGGTGATTGAGAAAGATATACAGACTATTATTGGATGTATAAAAACAATTCAAAGATCTTGACATCAATGCAGAGTTTGCTTAGTTGTCGAAAGAAGTACATTCTAGACTGGGCCTTTTGAAACAAAGCTAATCATTAATGATTTGTGTGTGTGTGATAAGGGCTTTACGTCCGGTATTTCTGCACCAGTTGGGCTAATTAGGACCGGCAGGGACCATGACAATGAGATGAAGGATGAAACAGCCATCCAACTTGGGCTCGACCGGGAATCGAACCCAGGACCCAGCGGTTGGAAGCCCAGAGCGCTACCTCTGAGCTAGGCCCCCGCCCTATAATCATTAATGATGGTACCCATATATTTATAGTAGACAATTCGTCATCTGAGGAGAGTGCAGTGTGATTAGTTTTATCTGATCTGAAGTCAACAAATATTTCCTTTGTCTTTTCTACATTTAGTTGAAAGAAGTTATTTTTTAAAGTACTTAACCTCATGTCTGTTGGATGCTGATAACAAGGCTTACATTGCCATCAGATGTAGAACTTCTACAGTGTATGCAATCATTAACACACTTTGATTTTGGGTGTTGTTACAGCATTCCTGGTTGTAAACAAACAATCAGAAAAGGAGCTTATATTTAATTGTCATTATTGAATTTGGCAGGCATGGAGTTGTTATTGCCTGCAGAAAATTTGCCAGATGATCATGTTCTTTCATTTTATTGATGATGGATATTTCTTGTGTAGCAGTATTGAGATTCGCTCTATTACCAGTAATGAAAGCTGCATGATGTCTAGGGTCTTCTCCTAATTTGGGTGCCTGTTTCCCTCTGAAGTGGTCTGATGTTGCCGTGCTTTGATTTCTACCATTATTCCGACTGCATCCCAGGTGAAAATGAAGACTTCTTGTATTTCTTCATTAGTATTCTATCTTCTATCATCTTCTATTATTACTGTGGTTTATTCAGCCTCAGACTCACAGATGTAATTCCAAAGCCATCTGAAAGTGTGTGTGTGTGATTAGGGCTTTACGTCCTGTATTTCTGCACCAGTTGGGCTAATTAGGACAGGCAGAGACCATGGCAATGAGACGAAGGATAAAACAGCCATCCAACTTAGGCTTGACTGGGAATCGAACCCGGGACCCAGCGGTTGGAAGCCCAGAGCGCTACCTCTTGAGCTAGGCCCCCGCCTTCTATCTGTAGTGGAAATGCAAGTCTTGGCATTTGCAATAAGAATATTGAACTAAGGCAGTATGTCAAAGATGTCTTACATATCAAAGGAAACAAGAAAGCCATTAGGCTGCGCTAAAGTAGTGAGACAAATACACTGGCGAAACATTGATTTAAGGCTCCTACTGTATGTACCACATTATTGATACATAAGTAATGTTCACAACAACTTTCTAATCCATTAGCCAATGAGAGGACTGCTTGGGGAAGTGTTTGTTGGACATTTCATGAGAGAAAAATTTTGTTTGAAGAATAGCTCTACTTAGTGATTTTTTTTCTTCATATAATCGCCATATTAAAATACACAGTAAACTTCAATTCAAAATGGCCACACCTAAACCTTATCAGAACTTCCTGAAACTTCACACTTTTACTGTATACATATAACCTCACATGTAAAAAAAAAGTTTGGCTGAATCTGACGAAGTAAGGGGACCAGCCACACACCCTAATGTCTGGTTATGCCCAGCAAGCAGCTTCAGGGTAGTATGCAGGTCGTATTCCACCACATCATCACAAACTGATGAAAAATCACCAGTGGTTCCTGAGAACCCTGGTGAGATACTGATCTGCAGTAAGGTCTTCATCATCAGAGCCAGAATTTGCTTCACTCAGTTCTTGATCTTCAGGCCTGGGTAATTCAGGATCACCAGCAGAAGTATAATCTGCCATTTCATCAACATGAGCAGTGGCAGCATGTGTGGATGGAGCACATGGACTAGGATATACTACAGCAGTAAGATTGTTACTTTGACTTGGTTCACTAGGGTTTACCTTTCAATACTTGTATTGAGAGTCCAGTTGGGACTCTCTAGGAGCTGACGAACAGGCGGTGGTTAACTGTGTAGTGAAACAGCTCGTTGTGAAGAGAATTGTGATGATGGTTGCTGTGTAATTTTATAACTGTGTTTATGGATAATGTTTCAGTATTTGATCTCAATGTGCTCTGTGTGAGTGGTTGTTTTGATTCTATGATCTGACAGGTGCTAATCAAGGGAACAGAGCTGTTAGTGGCTTTGATCCAAGCCTGGGCACTCTTCATGACCTTACATCCTAGCTGGATCTTGATCGCATGAGATGTTAAATTGGAGGTGCCTTGTACTCAGTGTCTATTCTGAGGCAATGGTGTGGACTCCAAGCCTTATCATCTCATCATTATGTCTGCCTCTGGCAGCTTGCTGACTAAGCTTCAGACCCAGTAGCATTGAGACATAAGATATATAAATAAATATTTTTAGATCGAAAATAGATCAAATATTATGCTAGATATGAATCTCGTCATTACGGCCTGTGGCCTCTTGCTTCCAGTCTATTATTCAATCCTATGACTGGTATATGAGAGTGTGTCTGTAAACCAAGTATATATATTCCAAATATATACGTAATAACTAAAGTGAAAAATCAGCAATTAAATAATGACCAAATGTACCTTGTTGCCATGTAATGTTTTTTATGTCGAGTAATGCAAACTTCGGAGTCAGGTAACTGTCTTTGTACATAGATCATTTAACAATCTAATCAAATATGATCTAGTCGATGAGCAAACAGAAACCACTTGCTGAAATGGGCCAATATGTAATGTATCTGCCAAGCATTCCATAGCATGAGTAAAAATGCACAGTCCACATTGGATTTGAAGCCAGGTCCCAGAATAGCAGCTTCACATGGCATACACGCCATCAACTGAGCTAATGCGGCACATGTAATAAATATCAATATTTTTTAGGCTGATGAGTAGCTGTTTCACATTGATATTTACAACAGATGTTTAAAGCAAAGATATTATTCAGAAATATAATTTTGCATTTTATTAAAATGGTATGGATACCTAATCAAGATTCCCACAAAAGGACTTTAACCAAGTACCTCTTGAACAAAAGGCCGATCTGCAACCAACTGAGCTTTTCCAGTACTAGGCTGAATTATTGCTCTCTGATACTAGCCAATAGTAGCCAATAGTAGCCATTATGACAAGGATAATATAATGTATTATTAATGTCAGATTCATTATGTAACATCATAGATATGTCTGTGTCAGATCTGTATGTATTTTACATATCTGGTGTCTAGATCTATCAGCAGACGATATAACTATGACTGATATTATAAGCTTTCACAAAGCCAGATATATACACATACTCAAATTCTGTGGAAAAAATTAGGTCAATGACTGATAGGAGATTGGGATCTGTAATGTACATAAATGTTATAGCAGTTTGCTTGGTGAAAATTGACAAAAATTGATGAATCTCTTTGGAAGATATGAAACGCAAATCTTAATATTATGTAATTATTTTGTAAATAATGTCAGATAAAGAAAAGGTATTTTGTACAAATTCTTCTATCCTTACAGTTACAAAATCATGATAATCCACGCAATGAACTCTACAGTGACCATAGTTTTAGCTAATTTTAGATAAAGTCCTTGATTACCACTTGCAAAGTTCATAAGTTAAAGTTTTAGTCATAAAATTGCCAGATATCTATTCTTTTTTTTTTTCAAAAAGAATTTTCTTGTTACACGAAGCCATAATAAAAGAAACATTTCTAGGAGACTCTCCGGAAATATTTCAACACCTGAGTACATAAAATGTTGTTGTGAAACGTTTTCAGAAGACTTTGTGGAACAATTTTATGAGATTTTTCCAAACGTTTTAGAAGATACCATTAAAACAACTTTGTGTTATGTTTTCCAAACTTTTTTTGTCAACATCCATGCACGTTTTCCAAGCATTGCAGGTCTTTTTTGTTTGAAAGACGTGTTTGGGCTGTTTGCTAGAAACGTTTGAAGAAAGTCCAAGCGAAAAACTTCGCAAATAAAACAATCTTATGAAAAGTTGTGAAAACGTATTTTGGCCATTTGCTGAATGAAACAATTTTATAAACGTTTAAAAATCGTTTTTTAGTTGTTTGGAAACATTTCAAGAAAGTCAAAATAAAGTATTCTTATAAAATATATTTTAATGTTTTTTGGACGGTTCACAGAAAACTTCCAAAAAGAAAACCATCTCAGATCGTTTTCATGTAAGCAGGACTGGCTAAGATAATAAACTGGTGGTGCCCTGCACACGATGTCTATGCTGAGGCAAGTTTAAGATTCGACATAAAAAGCGAAACATGGTGTGGACTCCCAAGTACTGTCATCACTGAAGGAGAAGTGGTCAGCATGCCAAGTCACGCGATATGGAATGAGATGTGCTAATGAACTGCTGCCTCAGGAGATGGCCCTGCAGACACTGTCATTTATCCCTAATATTACACTCAATATCAATGTATGCCAAAATAAGTGGCTTCCGAGAAATCTGAGAAAGATAACAAAAGATACAAGATGGTAGTAGTTTGTGGTAACTACCTAGTTATGCAATTATTATTATGTCAGCTATGAAATTTTAAAACCCTACCTCAGTCTAATTATAAGTCATGTAAATTCAATAAATATCTAAAATACATTAAAAACCAAAAATATGACAATAAAGGCTTTAAAGCATATTGTAAAGTGCAGCCCCTGGCAACTACTTATATATATCAGTTAGAGTAATATAACAGGTGCAGTGATTGTATGCTCCACATTACACTTGCCCTAGGCAAAGGATAGATGTCATATGTCAGTTAGAGTAACATGACAGGTGCATTGATTGTATGCTCCTCATTGCACTTGCCCTAGGCAAAGGATAGATGTCATATGTCAGTTAGAGTAACATGACAGGTGCATTGATTGTATGCTCCTCATTACACTTGCCCTAGGCAAAGGATAGATGTCATATGTCAGTTAGAGTAATATGACAGGTGCATTGATTGTATGCTCCTCATTACACTTGCCCTAGGCAAAGGATATATGTCAGTTAGAGTTATATGACATTTGCTCTTCATTACACCTGCCCTATGCAGGCCTCTGCTCATGTGACCTAAAGGCAGTAGTAGTGTGTGCTCATCACTACATTTTAGCTGGTCACTGCTCTACTCACATGTGTCAGCAGTTGCTTGTTAATTATGCTTAGTCTTAGCTAGTTTAGCCTGCTGCAAGGAATGTTGATTATTAGTACTGATTATATTGTTAGCAATGATTATATTGTTAACATTGAATTAATTATCAACATTGATTATATTGTTAACATTGATTGTATTATTAATTGATTGACTGTATTGTCAATCAATTGTCAATTGATGACACCTTGATTATGTTATTAATTGATTGACTGTGTTAGCAATCAATTGTCAATTGATGACAAGTATCATTCCTTTTGCTTCATATTGATTTATTGTCAGTATTATGTGAGTGCATTGCCCTGTTAGGATGCCTCACTGTTAAGTCCTGAATTGTGGGAGGAGCTTACTAATTTTCCCTCCAAAACTTTCCCTCCAAAACTGCTAACCAAGCCAAAATTGACACTCAGTACAATAGCCATTGTGACTTGAAGCTATAAATAGCCTCAGCACAATGCAGAGCACTGCAGGGGGTCCACTTTTGCTCCATTGTCTCAGTTTCACTAATCCCTGCCAGAATTGGCAGAAAGATGCTGGTAGCAGCCCTGTTTGGGGGAGGTATCACCCCATGGAATGTAGAATTTACTGTGTTGTGATTGGTTGATAATTCCCTCTCAGCCCTGCTGGGGGGAAAACTTCATGAATTGTGTTTTAATACATATACCTTGTGCACATTAAAAAGATCAGTTTTTCATTTTGCCAGCTGAGGAAGCAAATCCACTCTTGTGTTATTTACTTATACACTTTGGACTCTGAACATATTGTGCTTACTGCACTTTGGACTCTGCCCACTTTGGAACTGGGAGAACTTGACTTGCTTCAAGCTGAGATGAGACTCAGTTGAAAGTCTGCATATTCAAGTCACTCTGACTTTATGCTGTTTACTTGGAGATGAGCAGCTTGGACTTGGAAATGTCATTATATTGGAGTCTTTAATGACATGGACTTTTACATTGGTGACCCCGACGTGATTTTGAATGAAAGCTTCATGGTAGGAACAGCAGAGGAGATGCAGCTAGACATAGCAACACAACAACCTACCAGAAGACGAGCGTGAATGAAGATAGGCACTTAGCCTCCCCAGCAGTCAACCTCTAGTGAACATCATTCTCGCCAACTCGGAGACGCGGCCACAGATCCAAGAAGAAATGCCTACTACAGGCGACGTGCAGCCCATACTTAACGGGGAACCCGGTGCAGAGGCCCTGGAAGCCCAAGAGAACATGCCACTGCAGAGTTTCGTGGAGTTCCTGGCGCAAGACAGAGAGGAGCGAATGGCCGTGAGATACCAAGCCAGCGAAGAGCATCAGCAGCGTCTGGAAGCCGCCCGGGAAACGACGGAGCGCCAGAAGGCCGAGAAGCAGGCGAAAAGGGTGCCACCCTGCGACGGCGCCAGTCCGCATGCAGTCAGAGAATGGATTCGCGAGGTGGACTTGACTGGGGCATATACGCAGAGAACGGTGTACGTGGCAGCGCACTCCGCTCAGGGGGCCCTGAGGAGAGAATTGGAGCACTTTCTGGAGCAGCGCAACCGCGAGCATGTCACCTGGGGAGAGGTGAAGCAGCACATCCAGACGGCCTTTCTGTCGCCTCACGAGGATGACCGCCTGAGACACGAGGTGGAAAAGATCAAGCAGGGGGCATATGAGACGACGGCCTCTTATGGACGAAGATTTCGAGAGTCCGCAGATCTGGCCTATCCCAGCCCCGGGGCAGGCCGCTTGGCGGGACGTAACGAGGATCAAACGCGGCTCCTGCTGCGTAGCTACATGAAAGGATTAAGGGACCGGCACGTAGTAGAGCGCCTCATCAAGGAGGGACGGCCAGAAGTCTATGGAGACGCCATGAGACTAGTGTCAGCCTATGAGGCCGATGATTACCGCCTCAAAATGGCTCTGGACGAGGGCATCATTGAGCGGGGCGAGGAACCCATGGAGGTGGGGGCAGTGAGCAGCAAGGACAGCCCCAATGCGGACCTCGCCAAAGACATGGCCGAAATGCGACGACAAGTTTGTGGGCTCACGCAGCAATTCACAAAGTTGATGGCGGCCCTGCAAGGAGGCAAGCCGGCGCAGCACAGGCAGGTCGACAGCTCGCCACGGCCAAGTGGACAACAGGTCGCCCAACCCGAGTACCAGTACGCCGACGACGGAGCCCCAATTTGCCACTTTTGCAACAAGGTGGGACACCTTCGCCGACACTGCAGGTCCCGCAGGACGGCAAGTCAGCGACCCCAGTCCAGCGATGACAAGAACCAGGGGGGGCACTAAGCGCCGCAGCAATCGACGAGTTGGTGCACGTGGAATTGGACTTTTACGGCTGCCAATTCTACGCCCTCGTCGACACTGGAGCGTCTCGCACAGTGCTGCGGCGCCATGAATTTCAACAGATATGTAGACGCACAGGACGTAGCCCTGTGCTCAGAGAGACTATTGAGCTGTGTGGTGTCACGGGCCATGGAATTAAAGTGCTGGGCAGCACAGAAATAATGGAAACTCGCCTGGGCAGGATCGCAGTGATAGTGGTGGAGGACATATCACATCCAATGATTTTGGGCAGGGATGTCTTCAGGAGCGACCAGGCGGAGATTAATTACGCCCGAGGCACGCTCTCCTGGCGTCACCATTTGCTACCGTTGCTGCCAGCACGACAAGTGGCCACACTCAATTCCCTGGGTGACAACCCCTCTGGAGTGACCGACTCGGACATCGGCCGGTGTGTGCAGAACAATGAGCAGTTGTTTGCCGCCAAGGGTGAGCATCTTGGATGCCATCCAGACATTTTGGTGAGGATCCACACGGATGGATCGCCCATAAAGAGGCGCCCTTACAGGATGCCCCTCAGCAAGCGCACGGCCTTGGACGCCAAACTCGAGGACCTGCTGCGACAAGGAGTGATAGTGCCCTCTTCGTCCCCTTGGGCAGCCCCTGTGGTGCTTGTTGAGAAGAAGGACACCTCAGACGGCCCGCGCTTTTGTGTGGATTACACAGCTCTCAACAAGATAACCAAAAAGGACGCGTACCCCATTCCCCTTATACGTGACATTTTTGACCAGCTGCATGGAGCCACGGTGTTCACTACGCTCGATCTGAAGTCTGGCTTCCATCAGCTGCCGCTCCACCCAGAGGACCAGGAGAAAACGGCGTTTGTGTGCCATCGGGGGCTATTTCACTGGACCAGGCTCCCGATGGGCTTATGTAACGCGTCACAACTTTTTCAGCGTGCGATGGAAGTAGTCCTGAAAGGACTTATTGGCAACATGTGCATGCTGTATATTGATGACATTGTGATATACAGCAAAAGCGAGGAGGACCACGTACAGCACCTGCAGACAGTGTTCAGCAGACTGAGACAATACAACCTTAAGCTGAACCCCAGTAAGTGTGTCTTTGGCCTCAGAGAGGTCAAGTTGTTGGGGTACATTGTCAGCCACCGGGGACTGCGTGCGGACCCAGACAAGGTCACCGCCATCACGAGGATGCAGGCGCCGCAGAACCTGGCAGAGAACCGCAGTTTCCTCGGAATGACAGGTTATTACAGGAACTGCATCCGGGACTACGCCCACATATCGGAGCCCCTAGTAAATCTCACTAGGAAGAATGTGAAGTTTGATTGGACGGGCAGCCACCAGTTGGCGTTTGACAAGTTGAAGGAGGCACTGACCAGTGACGGCGTAATGGCTCACCCAAGAACAGATAGGCCCTACCAGTTGTACACAGACGCTTGCGACTATGCGATTGGCGCCATCTTGTGCCAGGAGGACGACAATGGAGTGGAGCGACCCATTGTCTACTTGTCCAAACAATTGTCAGACACTCAGAGGCGATGGGCGACCATAGAGAAAGAGGCGTATGGTGTGGTTCATGCTCTCAAACAACTGAGGCCCTATCTCTGGGGTGCAGAGTACAGAACTTTTACAGACCACAAGCCACTGACCTCGTTGTTCACCAAAGAGATGAACAACACAAAGATACAGAGGTGGTCAATTCTACTGGCAGAGTACGGATGTAGAGTCGAGTATCACAAGGGCCGACTCAACATAAGGGCAGACATGCTGTCAAGGATAAGACAGACGGACGAGATGGCCACATTCGACGCCGGCTTCTGGCAGCTAGGAGACCAGTTACCCGACCTCCCCCCAGATGACAAGGCACCGGATGTGTACGGCTTGAGTCTCCACGACGTCGCAGTGAAGCAGAGGTCCATGTCTGAGTGGACAGAGCACCACGATGAGGAAAGCCAGTACGAAGTGGTCAATGGGCTACTATACTCCACCAGACGCCCACACCAGTATGCAACAGACCACCACCGCCTGGTGTTGCCACCAGATCTGCGTCAGACAGTGATCAGCAGAGCCCATCTTGACGTGGGACACATGTCGACCCTCAAGACGATGAGGAAGCTCCAGGAGGCGTTTGTTTGGCCGGGCATGAGGAGGGACGTTAGGGCGTTTGTGGCCCGATGCCCCACTTGTGTGGCCCACTCCAAGAAAGTCCCCAAGGCACCTATGGGAGAGATGCCGATCGCGACGTCCCCCATACAGATCGTCGCGGCGGATCTAATTGGACCACTCGTGAAGTCACCGGCCGACAACCAGTACATCTTGACGATCATTGACCACTGTACAGGCTGGGCTGAGGCTTACCCCATCCCCTTCAAGACGAACTATGAAGTCTGGAAGAAGTTTAGCAGGGAATACTTCCCCAGACATGGCTACCCAGATGTGCTGATCACGGATCAAGGGCTGGAATTTGGGGCCATGGCACTGAAGCAATACCTGCAAGGAGTGGAAGTGGAACACCGACAGACCACCAGTTACAATCCCCAGGCCAACGGGAAGTGCGAGCGTTTTAATGGTACTCTTAAACAAATTATCTCGCGGCTCATCAACAACTCCCGAAATTCCTGGGAGGATCAACTGGGACCCGCCCTCATGGCCTACAACAACTCGGTGTCGGATACCACAGGGCACACCCCGTACTTTCTCCACTATGGTCGGAGAGCTCGCCTCCCCATTTCAAAACTCCTTGGAAGGGAGTGGCTGCTAGACGACCGCTTGCAAGACATCGCAGACGCATTGCGCACGGCGGCCCAACAGACAGAGCACTCACGACGTCACAACAGGGCACGCCTGCAGCAGCAAGCCAACACGGGCACAATCAAAGTGGGCGACACCGTGGTGGTGAAGGCCCAGGAGCCGCTCTCATTGACAGCGAAGTGGGACCCACAATGGACAGTCACGAGAGTCAGGGGAAAAGTCGTGTGGGTGACCCACCAGCAAAGTGGGAAGCAGAAGGTGGTCAACATCAACAAGGTCAGGCTGGTGGATCCCAACATCGCGTGGGATGAGCTCAACCCACGACCGAGAAGGAACCCACGACAAAGCACCCGAGTCACTGGGGTGACAAGACAACCTGACAGGCAGCCTGCCACCAGGCAAACCAAAGCTGTTCCCCCACAACCAAAACAGAAGGTGAAACCGGCCGTCAAGAGGAGGAGGCACCCTAGCCAGTCAAGCAAGTCCAGCTCTGGGCCAACGACTGGAGAGAGCAATGCCCACCCAAAACGGCGTGCAGCTACCAGGAATGAGCGCCAGTCCCCTAGTGACCCTCCTGACCCCAGGACCGCTGCGGTGACCAGACATGCACCTCCCAGGAGGGAAGACTTTAAGCGCCTACACAGGACAGCCACTCGCCGCACACACGACCTAGATCAGCCGGTCTCCGGCAAGAAAACCAAGGAGTCGCCTGCAGAGCCAGAACTGACATCCTCGCCGACTAGAGACGTCAAGCCAGCACCCCCTCGCTCGGCAGCAACAACTCGCCCCGCTCCACAGAGGCGCCACGACGCAAAGCGCCTGCACAGGACCGCAACGAGGCGACAGCACGATGCGGACCTGCCTGAGAACGCCAAGAGGAGACGTCCTTACTTCCAAAGAGCAGCGAAACGCCCACTGCCTCCGGATATCGACCCCCCCACCTTGGATCAGCAGAAGCGAGCCCGCATCAATCTCCTGCAGGAACTCCCAGGATTGCTGGGGCGATGATCACCTCATCATCACCTCTGACGTGGACCACTGGAATATACTGACTGATGGAATTTACTGTGCGGAATTCACTGTCTACGGAATTCACTGTCCACTGGAATTCACTGACCACTGGAATTTACTGACTGATGGAGTTTACTATGCGGAATCCACGGTCTACAAGAATTCATGGCTGCTTGCACTTCTGAGTGGTTCACCCATTCTCGCCGTCACTCCGCTCTGGAGATACACTGGAAGTTACCTGGAAGAACACTGGCAGTGCACATGCCAAGTGAAAGATTAACAGAACTGCTCATACAGAGACTTATTAGACTACTTAACGCTAACTGGGGCTTTAGCCCACAGCATCTGGAACTGGCCCAGGATATGGACCATCACATGCATCTACAGGTTGTATTCTGACTAGGCGTTGTGTTCAACTGGCGGTGCAAGTCGCAGTCCACTTTAAATTCCCTGAGGCCTGGGGAATTGAAAGTCACACACCGCCCTGCCACAAGCACAACTTGCTGATGCTACCCAACCACTAGACATGAGCAGGACAACATGCTCCTCACCCCTACATACCACAAACCACTCAGGAAGTTGTGCAAGCTCGGGCTACAAGATTGTTGCCACAGAGGGCAAGGACCACACCTCACCACACGCATTGGATGGGCAAAAGCCACCAATGAACTCTGACCAGTGCACTCAAGATTGCAGTCTATGCAATTGTGTGCACCACCAATGAACTCTGACCAGTGCACTCAAGATTGCAGTCTATGCAATTGTGTGCACCACCAATGAACTCTGACCAGTGTGCTCAAAATTGCAGTCTATGCAGTTGAGTGCACAAACCAGGAACTCTAAATATTACTATAGTTTAAGCAAAAAAAAATTGTTAGAAATGCCCTTGTTTCCTCAGGCTATCACCATTGTTTTACCCTTGCAGCATTATTGTAGCCATTTTTAACTCACTGTGCTTCACATATTGATGTCACTAAGAATTGCTTAGCATGTTAGAATCATCTAACATTTCAGAATTGTTTAAACATGTCAGGATTACTTAGCATGTCAAAATTTTCTAGCATGTCAGGACTGTTTAGCATGTCAGAATTGTTTATATTGCCAGGCTGATCACTTCTTGATCATCCCCAAGCACGCTCCTTGCTGATTGCCAGCAATGAGCTGGAATAAGGGGGGGAGTGATGTAAAGTGCAGCCCCTGGCAACTACTTATATATATCAGTTAGAGTAATATAACAGGTGCAGTGATTGTATGCTCCACATTACACTTGCCCTAGGCAAAGGATAGATGTCATATGTCAGTTAGAGTAACATGACAGGTGCATTGATTGTATGCTCCTCATTGCACTTGCCCTAGGCAAAGGATAGATGTCATATGTCAGTTAGAGTAACATGACAGGTGCATTGATTGTATGCTCCTCATTACACTTGCCCTAGGCAAAGGATAGATGTCATATGTCAGTTAGAGTAATATGACAGGTGCATTGATTGTATGCTCCTCATTACACTTGCCCTAGGCAAAGGATATATGTCAGTTAGAGTTATATGACATTTGCTCTTCATTACACCTGCCCTATGCAGGCCTCTGCTCATGTGACCTAAAGGCAGTAGTAGTGTGTGCTCATCACTACATTTTAGCTGGTCACTGCTCTACTCACATGTGTCAGCAGTTGCTTGTTAATTATGCTTAGTCTTAGCTAGTTTAGCCTGCTGCAAGGAATGTTGATTATTAGTACTGATTATATTGTTAGCAATGATTATATTGTTAACATTGAATTAATTATCAACATTGATTATATTGTTAACATTGATTGTATTATTAATTGATTGACTGTATTGTCAATCAATTGTCAATTGATGACACCTTGATTATGTTATTAATTGATTGACTGTGTTAGCAATCAATTGTCAATTGATGACAAGTATCATTCCTTTTGCTTCATATTGATTTATTGTCAGTATTATGTGAGTGCATTGCCCTGTTAGGATGCCTCACTGTTAAGTCCTGAATTGTGGGAGGAGCTTACTAATTTTCCCTCCAAAACTTTCCCTCCAAAACTGCTAACCAAGCCAAAATTGACACTCAGTACAATAGCCATTGTGACTTGAAGCTATAAATAGCCTCAGCACAATGCAGAGCACTGCAGGGGGTCCACTTTTGCTCCATTGTCTCAGTTTCACTAATCCCTGCCAGAATTGGCAGAAAGATGCTGGTAGCAGCCCTGTTTGGGGGAGGTATCACCCCATGGAATGTAGAATTTACTGTGTTGTGATTGGTTGATAATTCCCTCTCAGCCCTGCTGGGGGGAAAACTTCATGAATTGTGTTTTAATACATATACCTTGTGCACATTAAAAAGATCAGTTTTTCATTTTGCCAGCTGAGGAAGCAAATCCACTCTTGTGTTATTTACTTATACACTTTGGACTCTGAACATATTGTGCTTACTGCACTTTGGACTCTGCCCACTTTGGAACTGGGAGAACTTGACTTGCTTCAAGCTGAGATGAGACTCAGTTGAAAGTCTGCATATTCAAGTCACTCTGACTTTATGCTGTTTACTTGGAGATGAGCAGCTTGGACTTGGAAATGTCATTATATTGGAGTCTTTAATGACATGGACTTTTACATTGGTGACCCCGACGTGATTTTGAATGAAAGCTTCATGGTAGGAACAGCAGAGGAGATGCAGCTAGACATAGCAACACAACAACCTACCAGAAGACGAGCGTGAATGAAGATAGGCACTTAGCCTCCCCAGCAGTCAACCTCTAGTGAACATCATTCTCGCCAACTCGGAGACGCGGCCACAGATCCAAGAAGAAATGCCTACTACAGGCGACGTGCAGCCCATACTTAACGGGGAACCCGGTGCAGAGGCCCTGGAAGCCCAAGAGAACATGCCACTGCAGAGTTTCGTGGAGTTCCTGGCGCAAGACAGAGAGGAGCGAATGGCCGTGAGATACCAAGCCAGCGAAGAGCATCAGCAGCGTCTGGAAGCCGCCCGGGAAACGACGGAGCGCCAGAAGGCCGAGAAGCAGGCGAAAAGGGTGCCACCCTGCGACGGCGCCAGTCCGCATGCAGTCAGAGAATGGATTCGCGAGGTGGACTTGACTGGGGCATATACGCAGAGAACGGTGTACGTGGCAGCGCACTCCGCTCAGGGGGCCCTGAGGAGAGAATTGGAGCACTTTCTGGAGCAGCGCAACCGCGAGCATGTCACCTGGGGAGAGGTGAAGCAGCACATCCAGACGGCCTTTCTGTCGCCTCACGAGGATGACCGCCTGAGACACGAGGTGGAAAAGATCAAGCAGGGGGCATATGAGACGACGGCCTCTTATGGACGAAGATTTCGAGAGTCCGCAGATCTGGCCTATCCCAGCCCCGGGGCAGGCCGCTTGGCGGGACGTAACGAGGATCAAACGCGGCTCCTGCTGCGTAGCTACATGAAAGGATTAAGGGACCGGCACGTAGTAGAGCGCCTCATCAAGGAGGGACGGCCAGAAGTCTATGGAGACGCCATGAGACTAGTGTCAGCCTATGAGGCCGATGATTACCGCCTCAAAATGGCTCTGGACGAGGGCATCATTGAGCGGGGCGAGGAACCCATGGAGGTGGGGGCAGTGAGCAGCAAGGACAGCCCCAATGCGGACCTCGCCAAAGACATGGCCGAAATGCGACGACAAGTTTGTGGGCTCACGCAGCAATTCACAAAGTTGATGGCGGCCCTGCAAGGAGGCAAGCCGGCGCAGCACAGGCAGGTCGACAGCTCGCCACGGCCAAGTGGACAACAGGTCGCCCAACCCGAGTACCAGTACGCCGACGACGGAGCCCCAATTTGCCACTTTTGCAACAAGGTGGGACACCTTCGCCGACACTGCAGGTCCCGCAGGACGGCAAGTCAGCGACCCCAGTCCAGCGATGACAAGAACCAGGGGGGGCACTAAGCGCCGCAGCAATCGACGAGTTGGTGCACGTGGAATTGGACTTTTACGGCTGCCAATTCTACGCCCTCGTCGACACTGGAGCGTCTCGCACAGTGCTGCGGCGCCATGAATTTCAACAGATATGTAGACGCACAGGACGTAGCCCTGTGCTCAGAGAGACTATTGAGCTGTGTGGTGTCACGGGCCATGGAATTAAAGTGCTGGGCAGCACAGAAATAATGGAAACTCGCCTGGGCAGGATCGCAGTGATAGTGGTGGAGGACATATCACATCCAATGATTTTGGGCAGGGATGTCTTCAGGAGCGACCAGGCGGAGATTAATTACGCCCGAGGCACGCTCTCCTGGCGTCACCATTTGCTACCGTTGCTGCCAGCACGACAAGTGGCCACACTCAATTCCCTGGGTGACAACCCCTCTGGAGTGACCGACTCGGACATCGGCCGGTGTGTGCAGAACAATGAGCAGTTGTTTGCCGCCAAGGGTGAGCATCTTGGATGCCATCCAGACATTTTGGTGAGGATCCACACGGATGGATCGCCCATAAAGAGGCGCCCTTACAGGATGCCCCTCAGCAAGCGCACGGCCTTGGACGCCAAACTCGAGGACCTGCTGCGACAAGGAGTGATAGTGCCCTCTTCGTCCCCTTGGGCAGCCCCTGTGGTGCTTGTTGAGAAGAAGGACACCTCAGACGGCCCGCGCTTTTGTGTGGATTACACAGCTCTCAACAAGATAACCAAAAAGGACGCGTACCCCATTCCCCTTATACGTGACATTTTTGACCAGCTGCATGGAGCCACGGTGTTCACTACGCTCGATCTGAAGTCTGGCTTCCATCAGCTGCCGCTCCACCCAGAGGACCAGGAGAAAACGGCGTTTGTGTGCCATCGGGGGCTATTTCACTGGACCAGGCTCCCGATGGGCTTATGTAACGCGTCACAACTTTTTCAGCGTGCGATGGAAGTAGTCCTGAAAGGACTTATTGGCAACATGTGCATGCTGTATATTGATGACATTGTGATATACAGCAAAAGCGAGGAGGACCACGTACAGCACCTGCAGACAGTGTTCAGCAGACTGAGACAATACAACCTTAAGCTGAACCCCAGTAAGTGTGTCTTTGGCCTCAGAGAGGTCAAGTTGTTGGGGTACATTGTCAGCCACCGGGGACTGCGTGCGGACCCAGACAAGGTCACCGCCATCACGAGGATGCAGGCGCCGCAGAACCTGGCAGAGAACCGCAGTTTCCTCGGAATGACAGGTTATTACAGGAACTGCATCCGGGACTACGCCCACATATCGGAGCCCCTAGTAAATCTCACTAGGAAGAATGTGAAGTTTGATTGGACGGGCAGCCACCAGTTGGCGTTTGACAAGTTGAAGGAGGCACTGACCAGTGACGGCGTAATGGCTCACCCAAGAACAGATAGGCCCTACCAGTTGTACACAGACGCTTGCGACTATGCGATTGGCGCCATCTTGTGCCAGGAGGACGACAATGGAGTGGAGCGACCCATTGTCTACTTGTCCAAACAATTGTCAGACACTCAGAGGCGATGGGCGACCATAGAGAAAGAGGCGTATGGTGTGGTTCATGCTCTCAAACAACTGAGGCCCTATCTCTGGGGTGCAGAGTACAGAACTTTTACAGACCACAAGCCACTGACCTCGTTGTTCACCAAAGAGATGAACAACACAAAGATACAGAGGTGGTCAATTCTACTGGCAGAGTACGGATGTAGAGTCGAGTATCACAAGGGCCGACTCAACATAAGGGCAGACATGCTGTCAAGGATAAGACAGACGGACGAGATGGCCACATTCGACGCCGGCTTCTGGCAGCTAGGAGACCAGTTACCCGACCTCCCCCCAGATGACAAGGCACCGGATGTGTACGGCTTGAGTCTCCACGACGTCGCAGTGAAGCAGAGGTCCATGTCTGAGTGGACAGAGCACCACGATGAGGAAAGCCAGTACGAAGTGGTCAATGGGCTACTATACTCCACCAGACGCCCACACCAGTATGCAACAGACCACCACCGCCTGGTGTTGCCACCAGATCTGCGTCAGACAGTGATCAGCAGAGCCCATCTTGACGTGGGACACATGTCGACCCTCAAGACGATGAGGAAGCTCCAGGAGGCGTTTGTTTGGCCGGGCATGAGGAGGGACGTTAGGGCGTTTGTGGCCCGATGCCCCACTTGTGTGGCCCACTCCAAGAAAGTCCCCAAGGCACCTATGGGAGAGATGCCGATCGCGACGTCCCCCATACAGATCGTCGCGGCGGATCTAATTGGACCACTCGTGAAGTCACCGGCCGACAACCAGTACATCTTGACGATCATTGACCACTGTACAGGCTGGGCTGAGGCTTACCCCATCCCCTTCAAGACGAACTATGAAGTCTGGAAGAAGTTTAGCAGGGAATACTTCCCCAGACATGGCTACCCAGATGTGCTGATCACGGATCAAGGGCTGGAATTTGGGGCCATGGCACTGAAGCAATACCTGCAAGGAGTGGAAGTGGAACACCGACAGACCACCAGTTACAATCCCCAGGCCAACGGGAAGTGCGAGCGTTTTAATGGTACTCTTAAACAAATTATCTCGCGGCTCATCAACAACTCCCGAAATTCCTGGGAGGATCAACTGGGACCCGCCCTCATGGCCTACAACAACTCGGTGTCGGATACCACAGGGCACACCCCGTACTTTCTCCACTATGGTCGGAGAGCTCGCCTCCCCATTTCAAAACTCCTTGGAAGGGAGTGGCTGCTAGACGACCGCTTGCAAGACATCGCAGACGCATTGCGCACGGCGGCCCAACAGACAGAGCACTCACGACGTCACAACAGGGCACGCCTGCAGCAGCAAGCCAACACGGGCACAATCAAAGTGGGCGACACCGTGGTGGTGAAGGCCCAGGAGCCGCTCTCATTGACAGCGAAGTGGGACCCACAATGGACAGTCACGAGAGTCAGGGGAAAAGTCGTGTGGGTGACCCACCAGCAAAGTGGGAAGCAGAAGGTGGTCAACATCAACAAGGTCAGGCTGGTGGATCCCAACATCGCGTGGGATGAGCTCAACCCACGACCGAGAAGGAACCCACGACAAAGCACCCGAGTCACTGGGGTGACAAGACAACCTGACAGGCAGCCTGCCACCAGGCAAACCAAAGCTGTTCCCCCACAACCAAAACAGAAGGTGAAACCGGCCGTCAAGAGGAGGAGGCACCCTAGCCAGTCAAGCAAGTCCAGCTCTGGGCCAACGACTGGAGAGAGCAATGCCCACCCAAAACGGCGTGCAGCTACCAGGAATGAGCGCCAGTCCCCTAGTGACCCTCCTGACCCCAGGACCGCTGCGGTGACCAGACATGCACCTCCCAGGAGGGAAGACTTTAAGCGCCTACACAGGACAGCCACTCGCCGCACACACGACCTAGATCAGCCGGTCTCCGGCAAGAAAACCAAGGAGTCGCCTGCAGAGCCAGAACTGACATCCTCGCCGACTAGAGACGTCAAGCCAGCACCCCCTCGCTCGGCAGCAACAACTCGCCCCGCTCCACAGAGGCGCCACGACGCAAAGCGCCTGCACAGGACCGCAACGAGGCGACAGCACGATGCGGACCTGCCTGAGAACGCCAAGAGGAGACGTCCTTACTTCCAAAGAGCAGCGAAACGCCCACTGCCTCCGGATATCGACCCCCCCACCTTGGATCAGCAGAAGCGAGCCCGCATCAATCTCCTGCAGGAACTCCCAGGATTGCTGGGGCGATGATCACCTCATCATCACCTCTGACGTGGACCACTGGAATATACTGACTGATGGAATTTACTGTGCGGAATTCACTGTCTACGGAATTCACTGTCCACTGGAATTCACTGACCACTGGAATTTACTGACTGATGGAGTTTACTATGCGGAATCCACGGTCTACAAGAATTCATGGCTGCTTGCACTTCTGAGTGGTTCACCCATTCTCGCCGTCACTCCGCTCTGGAGATACACTGGAAGTTACCTGGAAGAACACTGGCAGTGCACATGCCAAGTGAAAGATTAACAGAACTGCTCATACAGAGACTTATTAGACTACTTAACGCTAACTGGGGCTTTAGCCCACAGCATCTGGAACTGGCCCAGGATATGGACCATCACATGCATCTACAGGTTGTATTCTGACTAGGCGTTGTGTTCAACTGGCGGTGCAAGTCGCAGTCCACTTTAAATTCCCTGAGGCCTGGGGAATTGAAAGTCACACACCGCCCTGCCACAAGCACAACTTGCTGATGCTACCCAACCACTAGACATGAGCAGGACAACATGCTCCTCACCCCTACATACCACAAACCACTCAGGAAGTTGTGCAAGCTCGGGCTACAAGATTGTTGCCACAGAGGGCAAGGACCACACCTCACCACACGCATTGGATGGGCAAAAGCCACCAATGAACTCTGACCAGTGCACTCAAGATTGCAGTCTATGCAATTGTGTGCACCACCAATGAACTCTGACCAGTGCACTCAAGATTGCAGTCTATGCAATTGTGTGCACCACCAATGAACTCTGACCAGTGTGCTCAAAATTGCAGTCTATGCAGTTGAGTGCACAAACCAGGAACTCTAAATATTACTATAGTTTAAGCAAAAAAAAATTGTTAGAAATGCCCTTGTTTCCTCAGGCTATCACCATTGTTTTACCCTTGCAGCATTATTGTAGCCATTTTTAACTCACTGTGCTTCACATATTGATGTCACTAAGAATTGCTTAGCATGTTAGAATCATCTAACATTTCAGAATTGTTTAAACATGTCAGGATTACTTAGCATGTCAAAATTTTCTAGCATGTCAGGACTGTTTAGCATGTCAGAATTGTTTATATTGCCAGGCTGATCACTTCTTGATCATCCCCAAGCACGCTCCTTGCTGATTGCCAGCAATGAGCTGGAATAAGGGGGGGAGTGATGTAAAGTGCAGCCCCTGGCAACTACTTATATATATCAGTTAGAGTAATATAACAGGTGCAGTGATTGTATGCTCCACATTACACTTGCCCTAGGCAAAGGATAGATGTCATATGTCAGTTAGAGTAACATGACAGGTGCATTGATTGTATGCTCCTCATTGCACTTGCCCTAGGCAAAGGATAGATGTCATATGTCAGTTAGAGTAACATGACAGGTGCATTGATTGTATGCTCCTCATTACACTTGCCCTAGGCAAAGGATAGATGTCATATGTCAGTTAGAGTAATATGACAGGTGCATTGATTGTATGCTCCTCATTACACTTGCCCTAGGCAAAGGATATATGTCAGTTAGAGTTATATGACATTTGCTCTTCATTACACCTGCCCTATGCAGGCCTCTGCTCATGTGACCTAAAGGCAGTAGTAGTGTGTGCTCATCACTACATTTTAGCTGGTCACTGCTCTACTCACATGTGTCAGCAGTTGCTTGTTAATTATGCTTAGTCTTAGCTAGTTTAGCCTGCTGCAAGGAATGTTGATTATTAGTACTGATTATATTGTTAGCAATGATTATATTGTTAACATTGAATTAATTATCAACATTGATTATATTGTTAACATTGATTGTATTATTAATTGATTGACTGTATTGTCAATCAATTGTCAATTGATGACACCTTGATTATGTTATTAATTGATTGACTGTGTTAGCAATCAATTGTCAATTGATGACAAGTATCATTCCTTTTGCTTCATATTGATTTATTGTCAGTATTATGTGAGTGCATTGCCCTGTTAGGATGCCTCACTGTTAAGTCCTGAATTGTGGGAGGAGCTTACTAATTTTCCCTCCAAAACTTTCCCTCCAAAACTGCTAACCAAGCCAAAATTGACACTCAGTACAATAGCCATTGTGACTTGAAGCTATAAATAGCCTCAGCACAATGCAGAGCACTGCAGGGGGTCCACTTTTGCTCCATTGTCTCAGTTTCACTAATCCCTGCCAGAATTGGCAGAAAGATGCTGGTAGCAGCCCTGTTTGGGGGAGGTATCACCCCATGGAATGTAGAATTTACTGTGTTGTGATTGGTTGATAATTCCCTCTCAGCCCTGCTGGGGGGAAAACTTCATGAATTGTGTTTTAATACATATACCTTGTGCACATTAAAAAGATCAGTTTTTCATTTTGCCAGCTGAGGAAGCAAATCCACTCTTGTGTTATTTACTTATACACTTTGGACTCTGAACATATTGTGCTTACTGCACTTTGGACTCTGCCCACTTTGGAACTGGGAGAACTTGACTTGCTTCAAGCTGAGATGAGACTCAGTTGAAAGTCTGCATATTCAAGTCACTCTGACTTTATGCTGTTTACTTGGAGATGAGCAGCTTGGACTTGGAAATGTCATTATATTGGAGTCTTTAATGACATGGACTTTTACAATATGAAACTGCGGGATTTGCCTCCAAATGAACAGCTGTTACAGCGCAATAGTTTTCAATAAAAAAGAAGAAAACTCAACTCTCATTTCCTACCACAAAGCCTGAATTTGCAGTTCATATTTTGTATTAAAAAAAGAAAAAAAAAGATGGAGAAGCAAACAGCAGAATAAGAAACACATCCAAAATCAGCTAAACTTGCAAAATCAGGTATACTTACAAATAGCCCTACTGCCATAACAATGACAAAGTAAAGGACTATAGTTATGATGTCTGCAACATCTAATGTTGTTGTTTCAATAGCCATTTTCAAACGTTTACGAAAGAATTCAAAAGCTTCCGTGGATCATCGTATCATGAACGTCAACTTCTGAGAAACAGATAAAGATCGAAGTGATACGAATCAGTTAACATCTAATGGAAATGGCAAAAATCAATAAAATGGGAACTTATCAGCAAAAACTGGTTTACATATCAAGAATTAATCATTGATAACGAAAACGCTTAATATTAAATCTTGTCACTTTATTGACTCTTTGGGTCATAATAATTAAATTCATTATTCCTTGTAAAATATCTTGAATTTTTGTCAAGACTTATGATATAGCTGATCGCTTAGCATTTATACATATATATATGGCTTTTATTGACAATTGATCATATCAGAAAAGATGCAAAAACTTTCAAAGTTTTGCAGCCATAATTACAACATTTCATGTAAGTTCGTGCTAATAAAAGATAACGATAATGAAAATTAAATTTTAAGTTAGTTGTGATAAAAAGAATTGAAGTGTTCTGATGAATTTTTGCTTACATGAATAGCAATAGCTTTTTTTTTTTTAAAGCTGAAACGGGAAGCTCATTTCAGAAGACAATAGAAGGAATTGCAGCTTAATTTGCTTCATATTTTCCTCAGAAACAAACAAAGCAGAAGTATTGGCCAGAGGCCAGGAAGTATGATATTGATAGCGGAACTAAAAGAAACTGTTAAAGATAATAATCCATGAAATTGTGAAGTAAAAACTGGATGGTACAGTCCATTAAATTGATGGCTTTTGAAACTGGCTGTACTTAACATGTTGGAAATACATGAAACAAAAGAAGTGCCCTTTCTTGAAGCTAAATTTGGAATACGATACAAAGTAATTGCTTTATATTGAAGTCCTGCGCTTTTAATCTCACTAGCTTGGCAATAAATACACATGAAATCACAGGCGCTTGCATATTGATATTGATAGCGGAACTAAAAGAAACTGTTAAAGATAATAATCCATGAAATTGTGAAGTAAAAACTGGATGGTACAGTCCATTAAATTGATGGCTTTTGAAACTGGCTGTACTTAACATGTTGGAAATACATGAAACAAAAGAAGTGCCCTTTCTTGAAGCTAAATTTGGAATACGATACAAAGTAATTGCTTTATATTGAAGTCCTGCGCTTTTAATCTCACTAGCTTGGCAATAAATACACATGAAATCACAGGCGCTTGCAAGTGCCATCATAATGGAGTTGTGAAATCCAGGGTCTCACCTCAAGTGGCAGGCCTCATCGCGTTGCCCGATTTGATTGGTCCTTTCAAGTCCACGCCCCCTACTAATGCTGTGCGTTTATTGGCTGATCGCTGCTGCTTGAGACGAGAAGGCAATTTCTAGCATGGAATTCCGTTACAAAAGCAATATTATTGATGGTATGATTACATTAATTTACTGTATATCGACATTAAAGATGCTATGGGTTGTGTTCAGTGCAAAATGTACGCTAAAGTTCGCGTTTTTTGGCTGTCAATTCATCGCTGTATCATAAGCAATCTGACACAGTCGGCAAGTGCCTGTGATGGAATCCACTGCACAGAACCAATCCTGAGAATTTTAAGGTAAGCAGCAAACATGTCAAGATCCAGTCAATGTGAAAAAGTAGCATCTGCTTCTATACAGAGCAATCAAATGGTATGTATATTGTATTTTCCATAGCACTTCTGTAATGTAACTAGCACGACACAAAACAATGTGAATGTGTTATCATTAACATCTCTACACTTTATCTGTATGGTTTTTGTTTCTTTCCACAATATCATAAAAATGTCAGCGCGCTGCAGCGTCGTGGGCCAATAAGTTTTTAAGTTTTCAGCTCTGATTTTGAGATTGTCACAGCAAGGTTTTTATTTTCTCCTGATTCATCTAACAAAAATGCTGCCAGAGAGTATACTATTGGCCACTACATACAGATATGGAATTTCATTGTGCTAGTTCTTTCAGTATTCAATGCTAATAATTTATGTAAGACGATGTATGAGGATTGGCAACATAGTTGTGATACAGAATTAGAGTATTGTAACAAAATTAAGGACTTAAGGAAATTAGAGATGGCCATGATCCAACTCCTCTATCTGGGGCTGAACACAAAAGCCCTACTGATCATATTGCAATCTTTCTTTACTTTTTTTTATATTATGCCCATATTTGGCGTCCATGAAATTTTATAAATTATTTTACCAAGTTTGAACATTAAAAATTTCAAGATCCAGTCACTGAAAAATTAGCGTCTGATTCTATACCACAGCAATCAAATGGTGTGTATAGCTTATTTTTAAGGGACTTATAGGTGTGATGTTACTGGCATAATAAACAATTTAAAATCACAAATTTGTGATTTATTAAATAAAGTAGGCATGTATGACACCAGACCCTTTGAATGTGTCATGTAGCATACATTGTCAAGAAAGAATAAGTTCTGTGTCCTGCTGCAGGGCTGTATGTTTACAAAATGACAAGACCAAATAATCACACATGATACAAAATCCATATTCACTAACAACAGTTTTTCGCCATGTTTTTAAAGATTTGTCATTGTAATCTGAGCTACTGTTCATATGGATAATTAACACCCTTTCTGTGATGCTTTTGTCATACCAGGGCACAACATTCTCAGCTGTCATTGCTCAATATAAGATCAACTCTTCATTTATACACTGCAACATGTCCTATGTATTTTTCTCAAATTTTAATCATGATAACAGTGGCATGCTTGGAGATATAAATTGCTCAGCTATGTCAGAAGTACATAAGCCCACACAAACACATCAGAGAATTACAAGAACCTCGAATTTATATATGCCTCATTAGATACAGGTAAGTGTTGATTGCAGTTCTAGCTGTCACCACAGTGAAACTTCAAGACCCATCCAAATGTGGAGGTTTCAGATGAAAAGTATACAGTCACACTGCCAAAAATCTTACCAAGTAATGTTCTTTTTACTATCTGCCACCATAAGACAAGATTTTTACGAATTAGCCACAGATGTCACTGAAGACTAAAGCCCAGTTCACACCATCACGATTTTGACGACGATCTATCACGATTAACAAATTCATGATGTATCGTCAGAGGTCGGTATTAAGATCGGGAATCAATCTTAATGAGTCGTAGTCAATCTGTGAGCTTTGTCAGAGGTCGTGCAGTGAAAAAAAATTTTGGTGAGTCGACTTAAATCTTTTTCTGACCTTTTTGTTTATAGTTAAGAGTTCATAGATCTACGTTAGGTGGTCGCAGGAGGTCGTACGTGGTCGTAGATGGAATCGTTATCAATCCTTATAATTCGCCATGTTACGTAGCTTAGCTTGACAAGTTCATTATATATATATATATATATACACATAGTAAATCGTCGTGCTACTTTAATAAACATAGGCAGTTCTTAGTTGCTTCATAGCTTGGTCTTAGATCTTACTTGCAGGTCGTAGGCAATTAACGTTAATTAGGGTTTAAATACCAATTTAAGGCAAAGAATGATGACGATTGTGAGATCGAGATCAATCAGTACCATGTTCGTGAAGGTGTGAACTGGGTGCATTTTGCAGGGATATGATGTCCACCACGAAGGGAGTGGTGGTGGTGGATTAGGGCTTTACGTCCTGTATTTCTGCACCAGTTGGGCTAATTAGGACAGGTAGGGACCATGGCAATGAGACGAAGGATGAAACAGCCATCCAACATAGGCTCGACCGGGAATTGAACCCGGGACCCAGTGGTTGGAAGCCCAGCGCGCTACCACTGAGCTAGGCCCCCACCCCCCACCAGGGAGGGAAGTCTTCACCACAAGTAGACCTAGGGACTTTCAATTTTACTTAAGTCACGGATAGGTCCAATTATCCTGTTTGTCTCAGTAATGGCTTTGTATTTAAGGTGCTTCCATTTTAGCCCCTTGTGCTCCAATAGGGACTGAAATCAACCTCATTTACATTTCAAGGTTTGGCTTTTAAACGCACCCATCCCACCTTCCACCAGAATACTCTCGTAAGTGAAAATCTTTTATTTATTTGTATTTTATTTTTCAGAACTTTTAAATGTGACATTCTCACACTGTTCATGAGTAAACAATGGCCACCACTGATACTCTTCACGGCTTCACTGAGAATTCCAGCATTGCTGAATGGACAACCGAACAGGGTTCTGAACCCAGAATTTCTACTGGCAGTTATACAATATTGGCACTGTCTTTGTTGATAGCAATAATTGGAGTTGTATCAAATATTTTAGTTATCATCATAATTCTATCTACAAGGTCTCTTCGAAAGAAGTATACTAACATTTTCTTGGTAAACCAAAGTTTCATCGACTTCATTGCTTCACTTGTAACACTATTGTACTATGTTCTGCCAGAATTTAAGTATAATAACTCCCTGCTATCTCAATTTTTGTGCAAGTTTTGGACCAGCCAGGTTCTGCTCTGGGGTGCTACTAGTGCATCGACGTTTAATCTCCTGGCTCTGACACTGGAGAGGCTAGCAGACTTAAGAGATCCATTCAACCACAAAATTAAGTTCACTCGAAGCCATCTTTACTTCACTCTGACTGTCCCATGGATCATTGGTATGGCTTACCAATCAGCATACTGCGTTCCAACATCATTTGTAATGGCAGGTATGGTAACTCCAATCAAAATATATGTTGTATATCAAAGTTACTGCAAGGCACAGTAGTAGGGAAACCACAGTGTTGCAACCAGCTTAATTCTCCTACTTCTAAATTGTTTGCTTTTGTTGAACATGACATGCTTGGTATTGCCTTAGAGCTGGTGAAACTCTGGAGAAAATTTCCCACTTTTAGAAGCAATTGGACTTGCTGTGCATGACCCTAAAGGGCTAAAACATTGTTAAACACCACCCAATCACTCACACTATGAACTTTATTCAACCACACGACACGCTTAGCATTGCCAAGCTGGCAATAAGAAATATCACCAGTACATACATGCATTGACATCTCCAGATACAAAATTACAGTCACTCTCCCTGGATATAAATATTATTAGATATTATGTCTCCTTAATATATTGAGTGTTCTGGTGGCAGGAAACATGCATGAGACAGAACAATCATACTCTAGAGGATTTACATATAACAACCTTCTTCTTTAATTTCAGATCAGTGTTTTTTGTTTGAAGCATGGAAATCAGCAACATGGCAGCAAGCAGCAACATTCACAAGTATTGCCATTGACTACATAATACCAGTCATAATCTTGATGGTGGCTTATGTGGTTATACTTCACTTCTTAAAACAACAGCTTAAGCACGACGTTGGAAGCCAAAGTACAACGCGAGATCAGCGTTACAAACGAGGAATGCGAAACACCACAAAAATGTTACTGATTGTATCGGCATGTTTCTTCATATTTTGGACACCAAGCAGAGTTCTCTTCTTCTTATACAGTCTCAATCTCAACCTAAATATCCCAAATGATGTATATCACTTCGGCACAATCTGGAGCATGATAAATGCAATATGCAATCCATTTATCTATGTATTCCAATACGAATCATTCAAAAAAGCAACAGTGAAGATAGTCTGTTGCTGCATTGCAAATAATTCAACAGACACTTCAAGTTTCACTGTAGATGTCAGCACCATTTCATTAGAAGTTGAAGCAGTAAAGGACCAAAAGGTAAACAACTCCAAAGAGGAACTATCTCAGCCTGTTGAGGCTACTCTAACTTTAAACCTTTGTATGGAGTGATCTTCTATTTTAACAAAAACACCCCGTAGAAACGTTTAAAAACCTCGAGTAAAAAACTATCCTCGCGGAGGAAAAACGATTCTCTCAGCGTCATGGAGGTTGGTCCAAACAAAAACTGCAGAGATTTGAATGAAAAAAAAAAAAAATCATACCACCGTTAGGATGTAGAGTTAACTAGGAATAGACCCCCTAATCTGACAATTGATGTGAGCATGCAAAAACGAATGCAGAATTGGTGGAAAAAGATACTAATTTTAAACTTTTGTGGCTAAAATCAACATAGTATAAACACATATCAGAGGAATAACAGTTAGTTATTATGTTTATGTCTTGGATTTACTCCCAAAGCTGTGTAAGTGATCAGTTATTACAATTCCTAATAAAAAGATCCTTCACATTTTGAAGAAAACTGTAAAACGGATCCTATTGAGCAGTAAAACTTAATAATGTATGCCAAACAGCTAAATGGGGGAGGTTATTGTGACATAAACACATCTTAAGTCTGCATAAACCTCGATTAAAATTTTTACCGGGGAGTTCATTCTGACAGGTGGTACACTTTTAAGATTCATAAATGTTGTTTAGTTCATTAAATCATCATTTATCTGCCCACTTTTTGCCTTTGCTTTAAGAGGATCAGTTGTTTTTACTCCGGGGGATCGTATTTACTAAAAGAGAATCGTAAATGTATCTATGGGGTGAAAAAGTGAAAATGAAAAATACTATACAAAGTAATACAGAAAATTAGATAGTTTTGGTCGCAAATTACAAACGTAGAGTTGCACATTCATATAAAAAAAATGCTGATGTTGCTTAAAAATCTGTAAAAGGTTTAGCGTGCCTTGACATGAATCGGATAAATAAAAAAAGAAAAAGAAATTGGGAGAATGTTGATTGCACATGAAGACAAATTTCACAAATGTGAAGAGATTAACATAAACATCAATTGTTTATAAGAACACTTATTTAAAACAATCAACTTAAAGTTGGCTATATTGTCCATATTAGAAGGATAGTAAAACTTAATTCTCTGTTAAAAGTGGTGGTTCAACTTATTAGTTACATTTCTGTCAATCATGTGCTGTTTCTACTTCCACACAGGCTCCTACAAATAAGTCGAGATAGTGCTAAAAAAATAGCCAATCAGCAGAGACCCAAATGTTATATTTAAATGGGTTAACCCATCGTCATTGCAGACAACCACCATGAGCCACGAGGGTGTTGTTAACTTGGAAATTGTGTGTATACATTAATTGAAGCTATGAAAAGTTATCCTGAACAAGGTAAACCGTTTCACAATCCATATGAGTGAATATCATACACTGGGAAGGGAGGAAAAGCCCCTCTAACTGTTTTGGTAGTTTAATACTACCCAAACTTTGCGTGATTTGCCTGGTGTACCTTTCCTGGGTGGCTGCTCCAAGCTTTTTATGATAAAATATAACCAAAAAACAAGTGTTTATTTATTTATTATGAACCCTACTAATGCATTAAAGCCAAGGTTTTCAATGAGGAGGTTGATGTGTAGAACTAATTTCAAGAAAAACAACTAACTAACATGTTCGTACAAGATGATCTGCTAATGATGACTTAGTGAAATTGTGAGTGATCCTAGATAGAGACCCGACAGAATCATAAAGCTTTTCTTGTTATACTTGAAACATGCCAGCCTCCGCTTTCATCCAATCCAATCATCAAAGCAACGTTGTGAACAATATGGTTGTTGTCGAAGGGAAGCCTTACTAATTGATATAGTAGTAGTAGTGGTAGTAGTAGTAGTAGTAGTAGAGTAGTAGTAGTATATTGAGATTAACAACACATGAATTTGTAAGAGGACAAGGTAATTAGAAAATCATTGTTAGAAAGTTTGGTTTTGTGGACAATAGTAATAGTTTCTAAACTTTGGTATGTACAAAAAGTAGTCTTCATTAAATTTTGTAAATAGCAACGTCTTGAGTTTCCTTATTTGGGCATGCATGAACGTCACTGTGTGGCATGAAATGCAGATCACCCGGCCTGTATTTCCCACTATTTCACGTGAGATGGCTGCAATTGGGGAATAAAAAGAGTTTTGTCATCGGATTGATGAGTAAGACATGTGTAATACCAGGCAAGAGCAGCAGAACTTACATACGTTCCCATCTGAAAAGACATCACGCTGGAAAGATTACAGGCAATCTATATTAGTCCATACAATTGCACTAAGAACTCGCTGTACAGGCATATCGCACTCAAAAACAGGGGGGCAACGCACTCTCCACAGGGTTTTGATTGCATTGGGCAACAGGGAAGATCGTACTCCAATTATAACTTAAAGCTAAGCTAATTGTGGCTTTTCTTAAGTAATGTTAGGTCTATTGAGTGGACAACTATGTGAAGTCTTAAAATGGTGCATTTCTAAAGTTCTGGTCCCAGCTCAAACTTTATGAACAGCATCACAAGCATGAGGTGATTCTCGGGGATAATGCCACCTTATCTACATCAAGTAGTTTTGTGGATCTCAAGAGTTAACATTAACCGGGTAAGTAAAACATTATTTACCTTTGATGAGTAGCAATGGGTTTTCATCAATTACTACGGAAAGATTCCTCTAATTAGGTGAATATTAGACAAAAATATATATCACTCAACCAGCATAACCCCGCAGGCATGTCCAAACTGGCCACGAATAAGTTGCAGTGTATTGTGAAAATGAATGTATTCCAATCATATGTATTAAATGTTACTGCTTGGGTACAAGTAACTGATGTGTGTGTGTGTGTGTGTGTTATTGTTTAACGCCTCATCAGCACCTGAGTGGGCTATGTAGAGGCTCTCTAGGATAAGATTGATTATCTATATTTGGTAGTAGAAACCAGAAGCATATAAAAAATCAATAATTGTCTGGGTTGGATATCTAGTAAAGAGATGTTGTAAGGTAGTAGCTTGAAATAGAGGTCTTCTAATGCGTTGTAAGTGGGTGCAATCTAATAAAATATGTTTGATTGTTAGGGGGCACCGACAACTCTGGCATACCAGTGCCCTCTATGATAATATTTAAGAAAACCATTCCTTTGTCTGTCAGAGAAGAAAGTCCATATGGGTGGGAATATGTTAGTTCTAATTCAGGGTTTATGAATTCTTCTTTGTTTCTCATTTGGCTGCAAGTCGTCATATGCCCATATGTCAAGAAAATGAAAAAGAAACTCCTTCTAATATTAGACAATGCTTCATGCCACCTTTCTTTGGATGCTTTAATTTTTGCAAGAAATCCTGATATTGAAATTATTTCTTTACCTCCTAATACCACTAATTTCTTACAACCACTCGACCAACTTGTTTTGTTCTCAAAAATGCCTTCTACAATATTGCATCAAGATTGCAACTAATCAGACCAGGCAATACAATTAGACCATGCAATTTCCCATATCTGTTGAAACAGTCCATGTCTGATTCTTGGAACTCTTGCAAAGACCTCATTTCGTAAAACAGGTATTATCCCAATTGATCGAAATGCGATAGATTTTGGTCCTGTGGAAATGCCCTCGACTTCAAATTCTCAAACTATTCCAAATGAAATTCCTTGCACAGAATGCGGGCAAATTGCTCCTTGCCAAACTTGTCTGGTTTCTAATAACGTTTTAGTCAAACAATGACTTATTTCAGACGATGTAGCCACTAAAGTCCTTTTTGCTACCTATGTTTTCGCACGAGGACGATTTGGAGGCCGGTTAACTAAGGGTAAAATACCCGAGGGGGGCCCCTTAGAAACCATACTAGTGGCCGGGACCGACCCCGCCCCCTCAAAGGGCTGTGGACCAATGTAAAATAGATTAGTTAAAAAAACTATGGCTAAAGCTACATATTTCTATACTACTACTACGAATTCTGCAAACACGACACTGGGTGTCAACAGAAAATGACGGTCTCTTCTGTTAGAGACTGATGAATGCCAGCGATAACGCCATTGCAGCCATCAGCAAAGAAAGGAAAGCCAGTACATGCCAACACTACAGCTCAATGTCGAACATCATGTTTGTTGTTCAGACCTCAGAACAGGAATGAATTCTGAGGAGAGTTTTGTGCGGCTGCTCTATACATAAATTTATTTTTATCAAGCTTGTTATTGGTTGAAGCTTCAGGCTGATTACATTTGCATAAATTATTACACTGACCTCATTGTTTGTCTAAATTAGACAATAGAAAAGTCTACCGTCAACCTTTGAAAAGACCAGACGCACATGAAAAATGTTTTCCGCAATCTTGGAGTTTGTTCTGTTGTATCCTTTGGCGATTGTGGCAAGCCTCATCATGTAGCCTATCTTCGTAGAAACCTCACCACCCTTTTCAGAGCGAACAAACAATCCCCACCGCTCTTTTCAGAGTGTCCAAATTTTGAAGAGAACAGACCATGTACACATATGTGATGTCCGAAATTAAAAAAAAAATACTATTCTTTATTAACATGTAACTGTCTAGACACACTAGGTACAATGTAAAAATTTAAGTGTGTCACCAAACATAACGTAATTTCTTGTTTTATTCACTTCCACAAATGATCATAGAGACGTAGACATAATTGTGCAGAGTAAAACAAGACACACAGTGTCGATTTTAACAGGCCAAAAGTAAGCAAGGTGGGCACCCCTCTAGTAATCAATCACCTGACTATAAACACAATAATTATTTAGTGGGTTGAAACAGGTCTTTTTTGCTGGTCCCCCCCATTTCGGTCGTTTCAAAGGCGAAAACATATTCTCCTATGCATAACAATGTTTTTCGTGCCACCTGGGGAGGGGGGTGCACTTGAAGTCTTTGTCGCCCTAATATTTTGGTTACGTAACATTTTTGTTGTGAAATTTTATGCTTGGAGATAGGGAAATAGTGAGTCTAAACATTCATGAGGGGGTGTCAGCAAGTGCGCTTTTAAGCGCGGGAGTGAGGAAAAATCACTACCCATACTGATCAGTCGATCGTCGACATTTGGAGAGGCAACATGTTCGCATTTGTCTTTGCTGTTCTTGCCTTATCCGTTACTGCACATTCATGTGGACAAGGCCTGTGCGACTGCTGGGAAGACATTGCCAACTGCCGAGGGAGTTTGCTCTTGACTGAGCTACCGTCTTTGGATGCTAACATCACCGTGATCTTCATGGCTCAATACTCTCCTTACTGCGCTGGGATGCCCCATCTAACTATTGGGGCCCAGATCATCGTTTGCAACGACTCAAGAACACCGCCCTCATCCACCACAACCATTTCGACCACATCACCACTCACTTCGACCACCATCCACTCAACTTTAACATCAGGCACCTCTTCATTTTCGTCAGGACTTCTTTTTATTTATTTTTTTTTTTTTATATGTGATTTTTTTTTTTGTTAACCATCATCATCATCATTAGTGTTCTTTTCAGAACACACCAAATATTCCAAAGAAAACAGACCATGTACACAACTAATGTTGACCAAAAAAAAAAAAAAGTCCCAACTGATTTAACACTAATTTCTAGATATATTCAATGTTTTTTTAAACCCCCCCCCCCCCCCAAATATCTATGATTGAACAATATAACTTATTTGAAAGGGGCTTGGGATTTAAACAAGGAGGAACCCTCCGATAAACAAAAACCTGACTAGTGGAGGGTTCAAGGGTATATAACCCGCAAGCCTAGTTTGAAAAACTGTTGAAGAGAACAGACCATGTACACATTATGGTTTTGATGACCGAAGTTTCATTACGTAACAGTCTAGACAGTTTTAAGTGTGTCACGAAAAGAATGAATAAAGCCATTGCCTAATTAATTCACAATTAACCATGGTGTGTGTGTGTGTGTGATTAGGGCTTTACGTCCTGTATTTCTGCACCAATTGGGCTAATTAGGACAGGCAGAGACCATGGCAATGAGACGAAGGATGAAACAGCCATCCAACTTAGGCTCGACCGGGAATCGAACCCGGGACCCAGCGGTTGGAAGCCCAGAGCGCTACCTCTGAGCTAGGCCTCCGCCCTCACAATTAACCATGGAACCGATGCCAGCAGTCGTGTTGGGATTTGCCGGACTAGTTGTTTTATTTTTTATTTCTGTTGCAAGGTGCGATTTTTATGAACGACATATTACATTCTAAAAATTTACCCTCCCATGAACGTATAGAAAGTGCAAATTGGTTTTTTTTTGTGAGGGAAGGGAAGGGTGGGTGTGTGTGTGTGAGTTATTGTTTAACGCCTCATCAGCACCTGAGTGGGCTATGTAGAGGCTCTCTAGGGTAAGACTGATTAACTATATTTGGTAGTAGAAACCAGAAGCATATAAAAAATCAATAATTGTCTGGGTTGGATATCTGGTAAAGAGATGTTGTAAGGTATTAGCTTGAAACAAAGGTCTTCTAAAGCGTTGTAAGTGGCTGCAATCTAATAAAATATGTTTGATTGTTAGGGGGCATCGACAACTCTGGCATACCGGTGCCGGTTCATTGACTAAAAGGTGTAAATGTGTAAGTCTTGAATGTCCTATGAGGCATCTGTGATATATTCCTTGATCTTTGCGAGTATTGAACCTACTCGGTATTTTATTTTGAATGCAAGGTAAGATTGAATGCAACTTGTTGTTATTACATTCATTCCATTGTCTTTGCCAGCAAGACATGATAAAAGATTTTATAGTCATTTTAAAATCAGTGTATGGAATGGTAAAATCCGTTATCTCTTTTGTAAGAGCCCTTTTTGCTGCCAGGTCTGCTTTTTCATTCCCTTCAATGCCAGCGTGTCCAGGAATCCAGCAGAATACTATGTCTTTGTATTCTTGAAGATAGAAATACTTAATAAGAACATCTAAGATCCCAGGGTTATCAAGTTGTTTATTTTGGATTGCTTGAAGAGCAGATTTGGAATCAGAACAGATAACATAACGATCTGATTCTGATTCCTCGATGTTCTTTAAGGCAAGGTAAATAGCTGTTAATTCTGCAGTGTATATTGAGCAGTGGTCTGGAAGACGACATTCAGCTATAATGGTTTTATAAGAAGTGACTGCACAGCCTACTCGTCTTTCCATTTTTGAGCCATCTGTGTATAGAAATTTGTACGAATCATATTTAAACCTTATACTACAAAATAGGTTTTGATAGTCTACCGGATTGGTTTCGCTTTTCTTAAGCTCTGCTAAATCTAGTATAACTTTCGGGACTGGGAGAATCCATGGCGGAATGGGTGGTGCTTCCGTCTCGGCAATGATTGTAGTATCAATTTTTGCAGCCCCAAGATAGAATTTCATGCGTAATCCCAGTGGTCGAATGGCGTTTGAACGAGATTCATAATGATGCATGTACTTTGGATGAAATATTACATCATATGTTGGATTTGTTGGAGTTGAAGCTACTTTTAGTATGTATTGCATGGATAACTTGATACGACGTAGGGAAAGTGGAGGTTCCCCTGCCAGTACATATAAGCTCTCTACAGGAGATGTACGAAAAGCTCTTAAGCTTAGTCGCAACCCTTGATGATGTACAGAATTCAGGCATTTTAGATAAGATGGTCTGGCGGAGCCATATACCACAGAACCATAATCAAGTCGAGAACGAGTAATTGCTCGATAGAGACGAAGGAGGACCGTTGTGTCCCCACCCCAATTATATTTGCTCACTACTTTAAGGAGGTTCATTGATTTCAGGCACTTTGCTTTCAGTGCTTTGATATGGGGAATGAAAGACAATTTGGAGTCAAGGAGTACACCCAAAAATTTTGTTTCATTCACCACTTTTATTTGACTTCTGTTTAGAGAACTTGAAGCCATTTTCAAGTGACCATTTGTGAATCCCATTCAAATTTAATTGCAGTTGTCGTTCTATGGTTGGCATATATCTGGAACGGTATGCAATGAGGAAATCGTCAACATATAGGGACGACATGAGATTTTCTGAGATGGAATTTACTATAATGTTGATTTTGACGTTAAAGAGGGTAGGCGAGAGAATACTACCCTGAGGGACTCCATTCTCCTGAGAGTAAGGGCTTGACATCGTTGATCCCACTCGGACCTTAAAGAAGCGATCCTGTAGGAAGGATCCGATGAAAACTGGAAGGCGACCTCGAAGCCCTAAGTCGTGGAGATCTTTCATTATTCCATATTTCCATGTAGTGTCATAAGCTTTTTCTAGGTCAAAGAATATGGCTACTACGTGTTCTCTGTTAATGAAAGCATCTCTAACATAAGTTTCCAGTCTGACTAAATGATCTAAAATGCTCCTGTGACGGCGAAATCCAGATTGGAACTCTGTAATAAGCTGGTTCGACTCCAGGAACCAAACCAGTCTATCAGTAACAATTCGTTCCATTGTCTTACATAGACAACTGGTTAAGGCTATTGGTCGATAATTCAGAGGATCACTATGATCCTTCCCCGGCTTGGGAATTGGGATGACCGTGGCTTGTTTCCAGAGGGCTGGAAGACATCCCTTCTCCCAAATTTGATTAAAGATATACAGTTATGTTTTTAAAGAGGATTGAGGTAGGTGTTTTAAGATTTGATAATGTATATTATCAGGACCTGTTGCAGAGTCAGTCGCTTTTAAGATGGCCTTCTGAAGTTCTTCTAAGGTGATGTAGGAGTTATAATCTTCGCTGTTATCAGACTGTATATTTAGGGTTAATCTCTCAGCTTGAGCCTTATAACATTGGAATTCTCTCGTATAGTTCTCTGACGAGGAGTTGTACGCAAACTGTTCTCCTAACCCGTTGGATATTTGTTCTGGTGAGGAGAGATGTTCTCCATTCACTTCTAGAATGCTTACATGTGAAGCTAGGTTCTTTCCTTCAATCTTCTTAATCATTTTCAAGACTTTATTGCTAGGAGTTCTTTCAGTGAGTCTGGAGACATAGTCTCTCCAGCAACTACGTTTTTTTTGCCTGACAATTCTACGTGCTTTGGCTTTCAGGCACTTCTTAAAATTATTCAGATTGTTGATGGTCGGCTGTGATTTAAAGATTCTGAGGGCTCTCTTACAGTTTTTAATAGCTTCTCTTACTTCTTCGTCAAACCAGGGTCTTGCACTTCGTTTAGAATTATTTTTTGTCATCGGTATTGTTTTATTGGCTATATCAGTAATATCATCAGTAAAATCTTTAACGAGACTATTACAATTCCTATAATGAGACATAGTAATTGTTTCTAAGCAGTGCTTTTCGAAGGAGGTCCAATCCGCTTTATGCAACTTCCATCGGAGTTGACCCACTTCTCTCGTACCTTCTACTTTTTGTAGGACAATGGGAAAGTGATCACTGCCGTGAGTGTCCTCTAATACTCTCCATTCAAATTCCAGAAATAACGCTGGATCACATATACTAAGGTCAATTGATGAAAATGTTCCATGACCTGGGTGAAGATATGTGGATGAACCATCATTGAACAAACAAAGGGTGTGGTCATTGAGAAAGTCTTCAATGGTTTTTCCTTTGTTGTTGTGGGAAGTGCTTCCCCATAATTGGTTATGGCTGTTAAAATCTCCTAGGATAAGACGCGGTTCAGGAAGTTGATTGTAAACGTTATGCAAATCACTGGCTGTAAGGTGAAAGGGTGGAGGGATATATAAGGAACATATAGTGAATGTTTTATTCAGGTTCAGACGAACTGCTGCAGCCTGAAGGTTTGTGTTAAGTGGAATATGAGAATGAACGATTCCATTTTTAACTAAAATTGATGAGCCACCAGTGGCTCTATCGTGGGCAATATTGCCATATGTATTATACATATGGTAGTTACTCAGTTTAAAACTATTTGGAGGTTTCAGAAATGTTTCCTGCAGGCAGAAAACACTAGGGTTTAAGTCTTGGACCATGCAACCTATTTCATCGAAGTTGGCTCTGAAACCTCGACAGTTCCACTGAATGATACTGTCCATGAATTAGTTAAAAGAGTTTAATATTATCATAGTAAAATCTATAGTGCATGGTATGAATTTGTATGAATATTCACTTTTTCTTCAAAGTCGCTGCCTCTTTTGGTGTTAAGATCTTTTTGGGGGCTCCACCATGCTTAGATGGTGGTCTTATGCCCATTGCACTAGATTTTTCTAGTGTTTTTCTGATGAGGGGGGGTCTTTTGGGAACAATTGATCTTTTATCAATTGCCCCCTCCCGTTGAGGCCTAGGGATGGTGGTAGTCCCTGCCTCCTCTTCCATCGGCTGGTGTATCTCTTCCGACTCATCGCCGGAAGGTGCACCCTGTGAGGGTACACTAAGCTGTGAAGCAGCAACTAATGGAGCTACGAGATGTCCTTTACCGACATCTGTAGCATGCTGCTTCATTCTTGCCAGGTGATCATCTGACTGTGAATTCTTCGATTCTGGTTTATCTTTCTGCAAGCTTTGCCCTGCCTTGGAATAATTATAATTAGGATCTAGGTCAATCCTTCGCCTGGGCGATGATCTGGGTGAAGGAGATCTAGGTCCAGCCATCTGAGACAGGACTGAGGCATATCTTGCCCCAGCAGCCTGTTCAGCTATACGGCGCGCTTGGGGAAAGGAGATATCCTTGGTGGTCTTTAACTTCAGGATCTCTTTCTCTAGCTGCCATTTGGGACAGCCACGGTGATAGGCTGGCCCATCACCTCCACAATTAACACAATACGATGTATTCATACATGGTGAGTCACGGGAATGGGTGTGTTCCCGTGATCCACAATTGCCACAGGTTGGTTTGGCACGGCAGGAGCTGCTGAAATGGCCAAATCTTTGGCAGTTGTAACATCGTTTTGGGTTCGGGATGTAGGGACGTACCCTACACCACTCGAACCCAATGCTGACCTTGTCAGGCAACACTGTGCCATCAAAGGTCAGAGTGAGTAGCTGTCGTGAATATCTTGGGGGCTGGCGATGAATGTGGATGACATTGTAGTCATCCAGCCAGTCCCTCAGTTCGTCATCGGAGCAGAGACTGCTCTCATGCGATGTTACAACTCCCTTGCAGGAGTTGAAAAACCGATGGGGCTCCACCTTAACAGGGGCACCCGCAAAGGCCTCCAACCCCAGCAATTTCAGCGACTGGTCCCTGTGGGCAAACTGCACCAGCAAGGACAAATTGCTTAAACGTCTTGTATTTTCAACAAAACCAATGCTTTCCTTAATTGTTCTGCATATTGTTATGGCTGAAAGTCGGGAAAACCCAGCATCACTGCCAGTAACAACAAGAAACTTGGGCCAAGGCTTAGATATATCTTCATTATGTGAACTTTTATTTGCGTCATCTAATGATGGACGCAAACGTTTACCTGGAACCAGTAGCCAATTTTTCGACCTCAGCCTGGTTTACCGCTAAGGGACGCGCACCTTGTTCACCCGGGGGACGTGCGAGCCGATCTGAAATTGTCGATTCGGACATATTCATTTTTGTTTCCCCTGTATGGTAGGGGACACACCCTCCTGTAAAGCTGGAGCAGCTTGTGCAATGCGCACTGTCCTGTTTTAGCCACTGGGGATAGAGGACTTCACCCCAAGTGTTTCCACCCTCGCCGCGTGGAGGCCCAGGACCTTCGAGGGCGGGAAGGGTGGGTGATTAGGGCTTTACGTCCTGTATTTCTGCACCAGTTGGGCTAATTAGGACAGGCAGTGAGACGAATGTAGAAGGAAGACCTAAGAAGAAATGGAAATGAAGGGGTAGATCCGGGGCTATATCCCGGGGGCATTGTCCCGGCGCACGTGATTTCCGTGATTTTCTTTGTAAATAATTACATGATTAAAATTTACCCTCTTTACATTTTTGTTATAGTTCTAAATTCAGTGAAAAATTATCATTCTTTAATCACTTATATATGACATAACGCATCGGTCATTAACCTTTGTAAAAATGACTTAGATGATGTAAACAAATCACAAGGTGTCCATTTTTTACAGGTTGATAGTAAGCGGCTAACCCCGCTAATCAATCACCGGGCCAGGGGTATATGCACGGGCAGACTAGCTGGAAAAACCCTAGTATATTAAACTAAAAACATGAAGGTGTTTGCTACCTACGTTTTCGTACGAGGACGATTTGGAGGCCGGTTAACTAGGGTAAAATACCAGAGGGGGGCCCCTTAGAAACCATACTAATGGCCCCCCTCAAAGGGCTGTGGACTAATGTAAAATAGATAAGTTAAAAATACTATGGCCGAAGCTACATATTCCTATACTACTACTACAAATTCTGCAAACACGACACTGGGTGTCAACAGAAAATGACGGTCTCTTCTGTTAGAGACTGATGAATGCCAGCGATAACGCCATTGCAGCCATCAGCAAAGAAAGGACAGCCAGTACATGCCAACACTACAGCTCAATGTCGAACATCATGTTTGTTGTTCAGACCTCAGAACAGGAATGAATTCTGAGGAGAGTTTTGTGCGGCTGCTCTATACATAAATTAATTTTTATCAAGCTTGTTATTGGTTGAAGCTTCAGGCTGATTACATTTGCATAAATTATTACACTGACCTCATTGTTTGTCTAAATTAGACAATAGAAAAGTCTACCTTCAACCTTTGAAAAGACCAGACGCACATGAAAAATGTTTTCCGCATTCTTGGAGTTTGTTCTGTTGTATCCTTTGGCGATTGTGGCGAGCCTCATCGTGTAGCCTATCTTCGTAGAAACCTCACCACCCTTTTCAGAGCGAACAAACAATCCCCACCGCTCTTTTCAGAGTGTCCAAATTTTGAAGAGAACAGACCATGTACACATTGGTTGATGACTATTAATATCAATGATATGTGATGTCCGAAATTTAAAAAAAGTTACTATTCTTTATTAACATGTAACTGTCTAGACACACTAGGTACAATGTAAAAATTTAAGTGTGTCGCCAAACATAACGTAATTTCTTGTTTTATTCACTTCCACAAATGATCATAGAGACGTAGACATAATTGTGCTGAGTAAAACAAGACACACAGTGTCCATTTTAACAGGCCGAAAGTAAGCAAGGTGGGCACCCCTCTAGTAATCAATCACCTGACTATAAACACAATAATTATTTAGTGGGTTGAAACAGGTCTTTTTTGCTGGTCCCCCCCATTTCGGTCATTTCAAAGGCGAAAACATACTCTCCTTATGCATAACAATGTTTTTCGTGCCACCTGGGGAGGGGGGGTACACTTGAAGTCTTTGTCGCCCTAATATTTTGGTTACGTAACATTTTTGTTGTGAAATTTTATGCTTGGAGATAGGGAAATAGTGAGACTAAACATTCATGAGGGGGTGTCAGCACGTGCGCTTTTAAGCGTGGGAGTGAGGAAAAATCACTACCCATACTGATCAGTCGATCGTCGACATTTGGAGAGGCAACATGTTCGCATTTGTCTTTGTTGTTCTTGCCTTAACCGTTACTGCACGTCCATGTGGACAAGGCCTGTGCGACTGCTGGGAAGACATTGCCAACTGCCGAGGGAGTTTGCTCTTGACTGAGCTACCGTCTTTGGATGCTAACATCACCGTGATCTTAATGGCTCAATACTCTCCTTACTGCGCTGGGATGCCCCATCTAACTATTGGGGCCCAGATCATCGTTTGCAACGACTCAAGAACACCGCCCTCATCCACCACAACCATTTCGACCACATCACCACTCACTTCGACCACCATCCACTCAACTTTAACATCAGGCACCTCTTCATTTTCGTCAGGACTTCTTTTTATTTTTTTTTTTTTTTTATATGTGATTTTTTTTTTTGTTAACCATCATCATCATCATTAGTGTTCTTTTCAGAACACACCAAATATTCCAAAGAAAACAGACCATGTACACAACTAATGTTGACCAAAAAAAAAAAAAAGTCCCAACTGATTTAACACTAATTTCTAGATATATTCAATGTTTTTTTAAACCCCCCCCCCCCCCCAAATATCTATGATTGAACAATATAACTTATTTGAAAGGGGCTTGGGATTTAAACAAGGAGGAACCCTCCGATAAACAAAAACCTGACTAGTGGAGGGTTCAAGGGTATATAACCCGCAAGCCTAGTTTGAAAAACTGTTGAAGAGAACAGACCATGTACACATTATGGTTTTGATGATCGAAGTTTCATTACGTAACAGTCTAGACAGTTTTAAGTGTGTCACGAAAAGAATGAATAAAGCCATTGCCTAATTAATTCACAATTAACCATGGAACCGATGCCAGCCGTCGTGTTGGGATTTGCCGGACTAGTTGTTTTATTTTTTATTTCTGTTGCAAGGTGAGATTTTTATGAACGACATATTACATTCTAAAAACTTACCCTCCACTGAACATATAGAAAGAGAAAATTGGTTTTTTTTTGTAAAGGGAAGGGTGGGTGATTAGGGCTTTACGTCCTGTAGTCCAGTAGCCACCTCCCTAAATTAGTTTTTGTGCCCCCGGCTGTTATATAAACAATAGTGTGCTCATTTGAAAGCTTAGAACATGAACTTTTCATTTTTGTGGGGTGTCATGTTCAGATCAGTCGCCTAACATCACCATATAAGGTCAAAGATGACAATGTCCATATTAGAAATTCATAACCAATAACTTGATATTTTGCCATCATTCAGTGGGTTCTTGCCATATTTTCACCAAAGTTAGTAAAGTTTTCCTCAGTAAGGTCTTTCTATGGAATATGAAGAGAAATCAATATTTTGGTAACTCGCATACCCATATTTGGTAAGGAATTTCAATTTTAAGAGAAAAAATCAACTTCTTTGTTTTTGATTTTTTTTCTACAAAAATGATGTGTGTGGTATACTACTAATAATACACTTAATAAAATTCACATAACCTCTCTTTCAAGTGACATATGTTTTGTTGGTATCCATAGCAACAAGCAAATGAAAATGTTTACTTTAGCAACCAGTGTCTCTTCAATTCTGTGATCAATGTAATCATTAAGGACGTAAACATCCATCATAAATACCTAAATATGTTATATATTATTTCAAATTTTCAATAAAAATTACTTATATAGACCAGTTAAAAGATTTACATTCACAATAATTAATTCGGTTTAATTTTATTTGAAATTTGATCTATTTTTAGAGCTAAATGTAGCAAACTTTCAGGAAAAAATGAGGTCTTTGTTCAATTGAAGCTTAAGCATCTGGGTTTATGTGCATGTTATATTGTTGATAAAATGTTAATTATTGCTCATATGTTCATCTTTTCTACGATCCCAATTTATCTGTATCCATGGCAACCATATAAACAAATCCAATACTTCAGCAATGACTATTTGAGCTAATAGAGGCAATCTCCAAAAAAGATGGATATTTAAGAAGTTGGTGACACATAGAGGGTTGATGGTCATATTACACATCATTTTATTCCCAAGATCCACAACTGTTTGAATATTTATGTTTGCCATGTCAAAACAGGGAAATAAGGTTCATAAAATTTGCTTCCATGGCAACAAGTCCCTTCATATTTAAACCCAATATTAAAATTAACTTTATCCTCTAACTTTGGCAATACAACTGAAAAATGTTTGATATTTGGTAAAAATGTTCAGGTATTTACAGCAATTGGAAACAATATAAAGTATTTAAAAATTGTATAACTCTGTTGCCATGGTAACAAAACAAATGGTGTTTTGGCTAATTTTTACCAAAAGTACCTATTAGAAGTTTTTTTCTTTATCTAAGTTATATATATTATCCACACAAATAAGGCATGCTTTGGCACAACCAACACCTGCCCTTATCATTCACATGATTTCAGTTTTGTAAATAAATAATGCTGCCATGACGACGGTTTGAAATGTAAGTAATGTTTCAGTGAATTGTTAAATTTATATTTATAGCAGCAATGTTTGTTTGACAAAAAATTTTGTCAGCAGCATGTATTTTGAAATATTTAAGATGGTGTCCAAGATGGCCACTATCAAGCAATAAATGGATATATCTCTGTAACCAATTTGGTAGTAGAAACCAGAAGCATGTAAAAATTCAATAATTTTCTGAGTTGGATATCTTGAAAAGAGATGTTGTAGGGTATTAGCTTGAAAGAAAGGTCTTCTTGCACATTGAAAGTAGATGCATTCTAATAAAATATGTTTGATTGTAAGGGGGCACTGACAACTCTGGCATACTGGTGCTGGTTCATTGACTAGAAGATGCGAATGCGTAAGTCTTGAATGTCCTAAAAGGCATCTGTGATATATTCCTTGATCTTCTATGATCTTTAAGGCTAGGTAAATTGCTGTTAACTCTGCAGTGTATACTGAGCAGTTATCTGGAAGGCGAAATTCAGTAATAATGGTGTTATACGAGGTGACTGCACAGGCTACTCGACTTTCCATTTTTGAGCCATCTGTGTATAAAAACTTGAACAATTTGTATTTAAATCTTATAGTATAAAATTGGTTTTGATAGTCTACAGGATTGGTTTCACTTTTCTTAAGTTCTGCCAAATCCAGTATAACTTTGGGAACTGGGAGAATCCATGGTGGAATTGGTGGGACTTTTGTCTCAGCAATGATTATAGTATCTATTTTTGCAGCATCAAGCGATGAATGAATATATCGTCGTAACTAATTGACACAGGACAACAAATACAAGGTTATGCATAGGTTTTTGGGATCAAGAATTTCAATGGAATTGTCTATTTGAAGGTTTTGTGTACAGGAACTGGAATATCCAAGATTATGTCCATCAAGCAATAAAATGCCACTGTCTTTGTAACCAATGGTATCTTTCTTGATGTTTTATGGACATCTCTGGGTCATATCTGTCAAATACACTTATATGACAGTATAAGAATGTCTTAAATACATGCTTGTGCAAGTCATCAAATATATCATTATATTTTATTGCTTGAATCACTGCCATTCTATCTTTGTTGCAGTCTAGAATAGACAGAATATCTGGCTTGTTTGTTGAACACATGGTACCATCCTCATGAAAGAGTGCCAGGGGAACTGATGTCACTGGATGACTCGTGATGGCATTTTTATTTAGTTTCCATGGCCACAAATATGAATGTATGCTTACTGTATGTCTTTAGAGAGAATTTTCAGCATCATTGTTCTTGCTAAACCCCGAAAACCTAGGCATGGACCTCATATTCATTCTTTTGTGTCAATGAGTAAGAAAGTTATATTGAAATTTTTTAATCAACGGTGGCCATATTGGTTGCCATCTTGGATATGACTGTTCCTATGCACTATACCTTCAGTTAGATAGTTTCACTGAATTTCTTAACCCTAAAAACCCAGGTGTAGACCTGACAAAGTTATTGGCGCTTTTGTATATCAGTGGTGGCCATATTGGATGTCATCTTGGATTTTTCAGTACCTGTACACTATACCTTAAAATAAATAATTCCATTTGATTCATTGACCCAAAAAACCAGGCATAGACTCTATATTTGTTGAGCTGTGTCAATTTGTTACAAAGATATAGCCATTCATCACTTGATGGCAGCCATATTGTATGCCATCTTGGATATCCCAGTTCCTGTACAATATATCTTAAAATAGATTGTTTCACTGAATTCCTTGACCCCAAAAACCTAGGCAAAGACCCTGTATTTGTTGTGTTGTGTCAATTAGTTACAAAGATATATCCATCTATTGCTTGATAGTGGCCATCTTGGACGCCATCTTGAATATTTCAAAATACATGCTGCTGACAAAATTTATTTGTCAAGAATAGAATAAAGCTCCCCTATCTTGCATGATATCAATTATAAAATTTCGAACAAACATAGCTGCTATAAGTATAAATTTATGGCAGTAATGTGTAAGTTTAGTCACTGCACAATCACAATACTGAAAAATTACTTACATTTCAAAATTAGCCAAAACACCACTTGTTTTGTTACCATGGCAACAGAGTTATACAATTTTTAAATACTTTATATTGTTTCCAATTGCTGTAGATACCTGAACATTTTTACCAAATATCAAACATTTTTCAGTTGTATTGCCAAAGTTAAGAGGATAAAGTTAATTTTAATATTAGGTTTAAATATGAAGGGACTTGTTGCCATGGAAGCAAATTTTATGACCCTTATTTCCCTGTTTTGACATGGCAAACATAAATATTCAAACAGTTGAGGATCTTGGGAATAAAATGATGTGTAATATGACCATCAACCCTCTATGTGTCACCAACTTCTTAAATATCCATCTTTTTTTTGAGATTGTCTCTATTAACTCAGATAGTCATTGCTGAAGTATTGGATTTGTTTATATGGTTGCCATGGATACAGATAAATTGGGATCACAGAAAAGATGAACATAAGAGCAATAATTAACATTTTATCAACAATATAACATGCACATAAACCCAGATGCTTAAGCTTCAACTGAACAAAGACCTCATTTTTTCCTGAAAGTTTGCTACATTTAGCTCTAAAAATAGATCAAATTTCAAATAAAATTAAACCGAATTAATTATTGTGAAAGTAAATCTTTTGACTGGTCTATATAAGTAATTTTTATTGAAAATTTGAAATAATATATAACATATTTAGGCATTTATGATGGCTGTTTACGTCATTAATGATTACATTGATCACAGAATTGAAGAGACACTGGTTGCTAAAGTAAACATTTTCATTTGCTTGTTGCTATGGATACCAACAAAACATATGTCACTTGAAAGAGAGGTTATGTGAATTTTATTAAGTGTATTATTAGTAGTATACCACTCACATCATTTTTGTAGAAAAAAAATCAAAAACAAAGAAGTTGATTTTTTCTCTTAAAATTGAAATTCTTTACCAAATATGGGTATGCGAGTTTCCAAAATATTGATTTCTCTTCATATTCCATAGAAAGACCTTACTGAGGAAAACTTTACTAACTTTGGTGAAAATATGGAAAGAACCCACTGAATGATGGCAAAATATCAAGTTATTGGTTATGAATTTCTAATATGGACATTGTCACCTTTGACCTTATATGGTGATGTTAGGCGACTGATCTGAACATGACACCCCACAAAAATTAAAAGTTCATGTTCTAAGCTTTCAAATGAGCACACTATTGTTTATATAACAGCCGGGGGCACAAAAACTGTAATTTAGGGAGGTGGCTACTGGACTACTGTATTTCTGCACCAGTTGGGCTTATTAGGACAGGCAGAGACCATGGCAGTGAGACGAATGTAGAGGGAAGACCTAAGAAGAAATGGAAATGAAGGGGTAGATCCTGGGCTATATCCCAAGGGCATTGTCCCGGCGCCCGTGATTTCCATTGTAAAATTCAATGATTAAAATTTACCCTCTTTACATTTTTTTTATAGTTCTAAATTCAGTGAAAAATGATCATTCTTTAATCAAAAAGCTGTTGCATAACCGTTACGTCATACTATGGCTTCACTACGGCAAAACCGGCTATGTGAGACCTAGGCTTTATGCTGTTTTTTTTACGATGTAAATTGTAATTTTCTCAATAAGTTGAAAATATTGTATTACTTTGCAATTTGTTACGACACATTTTTTTCTTTCTATTTTGGTTACTTTATTAATAATAAATTCTGAATGTTAAATATAATAGGGGGATACATCCAACCTTGGTTAATGGTATTTTGTTAATACTCGGATGTATTTTTCCAACACATTATATGTTATTTTTATATCACGTGCTATTTGTCACATATACTTGTAAATTAATGTACTTAAGTGTTGGTAAATAATAAAATGTCTAATGTCTTATGCCCAAGATTTTTCTTTTATTCAATTTCAATGGTACCATGTGTGTGTGTGTGTGTGTGTGTGTGTGATTAGGGCTTTATATCCTGTATTTCTGCACCAGTTGGGCTAATTAGGACAGGCAGAGACCATGGCAATGAGACAAAGGAGGAAACAGCCATCCAACTTAGGCTTGACCTGGAATTGAACCCGGGACCCAGCAGTTGGAAGCCCAGAGCGCTACCTCTGAGCTAGGCCCCGGCCCTCAATGATACCATCTTAACATTCATTGCTCATGATCTTAACAAAACATCATAGAAAGTTTTAATGGCATTGTAAATTTTGAAGTCAACCTGGACTGTATATATTTAAAGGTCCAATGTTGACCATGTGACTACGGCAACATCCTGATGTATCTATGAATTTCAAATCTTCAGGCATGGAATATTAATTACTTTCTTCCATTTCCAAAATAATCTAGTCTCAGGGTTTATAAACAGAAAATATCTGATTTGGAAAAATTACATGACTGTTTTTCAAACATAAGCAGTTTGCAGTGCCACCAGTTGTGAGTGTTGACGTGTCATCCGCCATCTTGAAATTGGAAGACTTCAGTTCAGAAAGCAGACATTGCAGGAACAGTCATGAAGGTGGTGGATTAAGGCTTTACGTCCTGTATTTCTGCACCTGATGGGCTAATTAGGACAGGCAGGGACCATGGCAATGAGACGATGGATGAAACAGCCATCCACATAGGCTCGACTGGGAATTGAACCTGGGATCCAGAGGTTGGAAGCCCAGCGAGCTACCACTAAGCTAGACCCCCACCGGGAACAGTCATGAAAGTGAGAACCTATTCTGTTATTTTAGTCATTCATCAGGACAGGAAAAACGTTACATCATTTCATTAGCATTGATTATAGACCATGATCAGGGTGGTCAAAGACATCAAACAGGACATTTTTTAGCTGAAACATGTCAACTGTCCGACTGTGATCTGGTGTGTGTGTGTGTGTTTGTGTGATTAGGGCTTTACGTCCTGTATTTCTACACCTGATGGGCTAATTAGGACAGGCACTGACATGGCAATGAGACGAAGGATGAAACAGCCATGTGATGTGAATATTTACACGAACAGTTCAAGACTGGCTCTATCCAAATATGCAAACATTTCTACGATCAAATGACCGTGGCCACCTATAAATGCCATGAAAATGTGTCAAAGGGCGTTCAGTGAATTCTGTGTCACTACAGTATATATAAAAGTAGTAAAACAAGGTAAAAGATGCCCGACTTTAAAGTGGATTCTGGACCTTATTTATTTACTGACTTTCATGAAATAAAAACTGAAAGATGCAGAAACACCTCCTCTATGTGTTTATTGTAATATTTGCATAAGGCAAAGTGCTAAATTTCAGCCAATGACCTAAACCTTGTATTATGGGCATTATTTGATAAAATACCGATGACAAATATTCTTAGGAAATGCTATTGATGTTTTGAATTGACGGCTACAGGAAAAAAATATATATGTATAAATATAATAACTTATTCAAATATAAATAAAGTTACACAATAGTAAAAATAAGTCAACTTAATATTTGTGAGGGTAAAAGGGTTTCACCCAACCCCTCCCTCCTCTCATATTTCCAGCTCTATTTACTTCAGTTAGACTTCATTGACAAATCTATCCACAGAAAATAAAGATATTTACTTGTGAATAACCCTGTCATTGACATAGCTGTTCTACTGTCTGTCCTATTTTGTTTTCCAATAGTTTGTATGTAGCAGCTGCCATTCACTGCTAAATAAATTGTACATCAAACATAAGGAAGCCCTTGAGGCCCTGTGAGATTTTTTGGCCAGGCAGCCAAATGCAAATACTAGTCATCTGCAGTTGACCTCACTGCCAACTGTATCACCTTTCATTCATCCACTGTTGGCATTCCCACAGAATTCAAGACCTCCTGCACCTTTTTCATCTTCTTCAGTAACACAAACACGTGTATTAAGGGAAAAGCCAGCCAACTCCTCAAGTCATCGAAATACCAATCCCTCATACATCATTCACCAAAACTAGTGTGGCATTCACCAACCAACTGTCATCATCATTAGCTTCCATCATAAGATGAGAGGTCAACAGATTCAGGTGCAAAATACTTCAGCAACACGAACATCACGTATTAAGGAAAAAGCCAGCTAACTCCTCAAGTCATCAAAATACCAATCCCTCATACACCATCTCTCCAAAACTAGTGTGCGGTTGCACCCATTGTTAAATATTTTTAGCCTAGTAGTTGCTGCCGATGGTTTATGTAATAGTGCAGAATATCGATTTTATTGTTATTGGGGTTCTTTCAGGTTTTTTAGAAAAACATTTGAAGTCCATATAAAAGGGGAAAATGTGTCCTGTTTGTAACCTTCAGAAAGAACCAGTAAATATTTCTAAATTATGTTGTGGCATTCACCAACCATCATCACCATTAGCTTCCATAACAAGATGAGAGGTCCACAAATTCAGGTGCAAAGTACCAGCCGCTGTGGGTTGGCTCAAAAAAAGCAGTGGGAATCAAATATTAAAAAGATGAAAAAAGGCATGCCTTCTACCTATGCTCTTCTGAAAACATTCATTAATGCATCTAAGCAAGCGCTGGCTTTACTATGATTTGCTACAAGTAAAGATTATAATTAATAATATCACATAATGGTTACTTGTCTGGCAAATCCATAAGGTATGGGTTTGAAAAAAACAAAATACTTCAGTGGGCCTGGACCCCTGGACGATACAACTGATGGAAAAATACAGCCGTCTTATTTTCAGGCTTCTCTTTAGTGTGGGTGGATGGGTGATTAGGGCTTCACGTCCTGTATTTCTGCACCAATTGGGCTAATTAGGACAGGCAGAGACCACTCTTTAGTGTGGGACAATGTGTAGTGGTCCGCACGACACAGAGTGGAAAAGCAGGACGGGCACGTGGCCAATGTACTGGCTGTGAGCAACAGGGTGTCCTTCAGGCATCTGGACCGAGAAGTGCATTGCATTCTTGCAACTGACGTGCCATTAAATGTAAGTATACATAATAGTGACAGAAAATTGTATATTAACAACATAGGTGTTATATGGAATATCATTTGGGTTTTTTTTGTCATTGCAGGCTTTCCTTCCATCACTGGAAGACCTAGAAGACTTGCTCAAGAGAATGTGACATATCACTTTGACCAGCCTTACAAATTACATGGCTTTCTTCAAGGACTGCAACACAGAAGTGGCAGAATTTCCCTACCTTAGTGAAATGGCTCAGAAGAGTGATATGAAATGTGGTCACTGAGTGGATATAAATGCCTAGGCACTGAATTTTTAAATACGTCAAAATCTTGTAAACTACTGAAATGCAGTAGGGCTAATATATCTCTGCAACTGGCATGATCTGTGTAGATAACATGCAATGAAATTTCATTTCACTTACAAGGTCAGCATAGAAACATAGTAAGCTGGGTGTCATGAAGATTCTGATCCAGTTGTCTGATTTCGTGGCAGTAGCAAACAATGGAACAGTGCAGTGTTCTGTATCCTATTCTGTGCCATAGAGACTGCGTATCGGTGAGCCTGCATGTGGCTATTCAGCATGCAAGAACAAGAGGACAAGGCACTGAGTCTCTTCGTGGACTGTACCCGTACCTGCTGGAGTTCCACAAAAGGATGCTTCTTCTAAAGGTATTGCAATGAATTGCCCATTATATCAATTAACAACAAATTGTATTACCGTCATTTTTTTTATATTATCCTGTAATTATATGACTCAATGTCCTATGGACCATAATGGCATAAACATTACATGCTATTGTCATGGCAGCATGCTAGAGCGCACTGCCAATAGCATAGTATCCAAAGAGTAGACATAACATCATCTGTTAAAGACACACCTGCAACATACTGCCATTGTGGAAAAGGTGAATATTATAATAATAAGTTTATTTATACATTGCAACTGACATACAGTAGGATAGGTTCAACTAACAAGAACATCTATATACATATATATGACAGACTCCGACGTTTGCTGATCTTCTCAAATGTGTCATGTAATACAGTATAATGTAAAGCTTCATGTCATGCCTTGACTGTGTCATTTTAAATAACCATCACAATTAACTCAATACAAAAATAATACACAAACAAAAGGCAAATTAAAGCAATATTCAGCTAAAATCATTGAAGCACAAAAATAATGTAAAATAAAAAACAGCCATGTCTCTTCAATAACTATGACATATGTAACTTTTTATATGCATGTCATTGTGAATTTACAGTGTAGATGTTTAATTGACAACATAGTATGACACAAATATAGGCCTATCGATTTTTTCGTTAGATATATATATTTTGCAGAATTGCTCAAAAATGGTCTATTGTTGTGTGCCGCTGTGCACCAAACACAGAGGCAAGGATAAAGATGCCCACTTTCATGCTTTGCCTGGGAACAAGGAACTACGTAACTATCCAGGAAATTTTGCAAAACATTCTTAAACTGAGCTGTATGGAATGATAGTTAAAATTTGCTTTCATTCAATATGCAAACACACGAGCATTATTATTATTATTAAGTCATACGGTTCAATAGCTGGAAACTGATACAACTCAATGTAGCTGTATAAAGAGTGAGCCGACATATAATCTCATAGGCTAATTTTCTCTTCTTTGTTATGGAGAGCATCCCAATTGGAACACGAGAAAATGTTGATCTTGTCTTTTTTCACCTGAAATTGAAGCATTGATGGGACCTTGTTAGAAATAATACCAACAGAATATAATTTTTTATTCATTCAAAATAAACCATACTATAATACTACAAAAACAAAACTACTACTACTACACTCTAGAAGTTCATGGAATATAGTTGAAAGATAAAAAAAAAAAAACACTCAATAGGTTATGTTGTAATATATTAGGAAATGTTAGTCAAAATCAATTTAATTCTAAATATTCAAAGCTAAACCCCACAAAAAACCACCACACCTGGCAACACAAATGTCTGTATCACACTGATAATATCATAGTAGAGCCTTCAATAATTGATGCATGGTATAGTATGTAAGATGGTCCACCCCACGAAAATGAGCGAAGTTGAGTTCGCTCTTCTTTGCTCAAATTTCTAGACACGGATGTTAGATGATTTCCAAGATATTTCACTTCATCTGTTCATTGCAGCTGAGTGACCTTGAGGTACATTCTTGGTTTGTTACTCCTATGTGTGTGTGTGATTATGGCTTTACGTCCTGTATTTCTGCACCAGTTGGGCTAATTAGGACAGGCAGAGACCATGGCAATGAGACAAAGGATGAAACAGCCATCCAACATAGGCACGACCGGGAATTGAACCCGGGACCCAGTGGTTGGAAGCCCAGTGCGCTACCACTGAGCTAGGCCCCACCCCTTCCCTCTGACATGAAAGCTAAGACAGGAGACCTACACCCTGGCGTTAGACGCGTCCAATGACAATAAATTAGGAATAAGGGTGGCAAAACCCAAACCATACAACATGACCCTTGATCAATAGGATGACGCCTTCCTGTCTATACACACCCAGCCTCACAATGTGTGCCCGGCAATGTGCACATACATGCATGACATCAAGGTATTGGCCCAACCGGAGACCAACTTCCGATATTATGATAAACAATCCGCATATATTGTCAGTCCACACACTGCGAGTGTAATACTGCCCATCAAGGACAGTGGTTCCAGGCCACTTACCCAATCGCCCCAAAGACGCACAACACGAAGCAATCACTACAGTAACAAGTCGCCCTTTCGAGTCCCCTGGCTACTGTGTTGCCTACCATGAAAAAACATCACATGTACAAATGCGACAATTCTCGCGAAACAGCCATCAAAACAGACAAGCATCCCAGTGTGCAAAGAAACATCAAACCTACCCACACCAGTACGGGCAAATAAACTACAACAATATTTGCAAGGTTACAACACAGATTTTGCACAATACATTATATTATACAAGACTGATCAAATCTGGCTTCAGCATCCAGGCTGACAAACACCAGCCAACATCATCAGCCACTAAAAATGCCAACATTTCTCTCAAACATCCACTGGCAGACGACCAAAAAATCGCAACAGAGTTTCAATCGAGTCCCATTACAGGTCCTCACCAACACCCTCCACTGCCCAACTTCTATGTGTCTCCGCTATCGTTCTAACCCAAGCCTGACAATGGTGGTTCGAGATTATTACATGACCTCAGCTTGCCCTACACAGATCAGTCAGTCAATAACTCCATTCCAGACTCCTTCAAATAAGTGAAATACTTATCTATCTCTGATGCCATAGACTCAAGACAGTTTATTCGCCTGTTAAGTGTCATATATACATATAAAAATAACCTATATAAATATAATCAACCCATTAATAAACAACATGATCACAACAGACCAGGAGGATAGATCTAAGACATATCTATATGAACACCTAGGTCTTAGTACATACCTCGCCAAGTTTGACATACAGTCAGCATTCACCCTGGTACCAATTGCCCCCTAAAGATTACCATCTCTTAGGTTTTCAGTGGAAAGGAAACTACTATTATTACACCACTCCCTCAGGGAGCAGCTTCAACCGTTTTAAATTTTAACGTATTGCCACCACTCTTCACCGGATCCTTTCAACTAAATACAAAATGACCAATGTTATCTATTACCTAGATGCTGCACGATTCCACCAACTATGTGCTGACATAGGCATTCCAATTAACCACAACAAAACCGAAGGTCCAGCGACCAGCGTCTCATTCTTAAGGATCGAATTGGACACAGTTGGTAATAAAGCCACCTAACCACTAGATAAAGTGAGGAAATATACAGCTATAATGGAAGACTTCCTCGAGAGGAAAACCTGCAAACTACATGAAGTTCAGAAAGTTATTGGAAATCTGCAGTTCACTACGTCAGTGGGTGGGTGGGTGATTAGGGCTTTACTTCCTGTATTTCTGCACCAGTTGGGCTTATTAGGACAGGCAGAGACCATGGCACACTACGTCAGTAGTTCACCCATCAACAAGCCATATCACCACATACACATCACCCGAGAGATGAAAGATGACATCGAAATGTGGTTACAATTTTAAAATATTTTAATGGCATATCCATATTTATATCTAATCATCCCATTCACTCCAGAAGCCTAAACCTTTACACTGACAGTTGCCCGCAAGGTTTTGGAGGCACATACAATACTCGCTTTGTTCATGCCAAATTCCCTATGCAGTGGAGAAGCTACAATATTGCAGTTCTTGAGTTATTTCCCATAGCAGTTGCCCTACAATTATTTGCCAATGACACGGCTAATAAACACATCAGTGGTAAAAGCAGGATTAGCGGATGCATTATCTCGTAACACTCACACTTCTCTCACCGCTACCCCACAGCCTACTGACAGAGAACTTTCAACTATAGCCAAGCAACTTAGTGACACAATCCCTTGCACCTTCCACAAGGCAACAATACAACCAGTCCCTCAATAGATGCCTGGACTTTATTAGAGATTATCTTCAATAACTCCCCTAGACTCAAGATCTAATCCATCTATACATTGCCTACCTCCACTCCAATTACAAGCATGCCACTATAGCTACACATATATCTGCCATATCCCACTACCATAAAATGCAAAACTCCCCAGATACGGCTCCAACTTATGCCACTGCGAAATTGCTTACAGGTGTAAAGAATACACATCACCAACCAGATGTGAGGCGTCTTATCACACAAGACTTTCTTCACAGCCTCCTAACTGCCCTCAAATCCTGCTCTGCAAATAATTATGAACGCATTCTCTTTAATTCAATGTTCACCCTGATGTATTACGCTTGCCTATAAGCTAGTGAGGTATGTGTGTGTGATTAGCGCTTTACGTCCTGTACTTCTGCACCAGTTGGGCTAATTAGGACAGGCAGAGACCATGGCAATGAGACGAAGGATGAAACAGGCATCCAACTTAGGCTCGAGCAGGAATCGAACCCGGGACCCAGCGGTTGGAAGCCCAGAGCGCTACCTCTGAGCTAGGCCCCCGCCCTATAAGCTAGTGAGGTACAAATGACAGATACCCCACAGCACACTTAAGCACATTCTTCAAGCAGTTAACTATGCAGGCCGACAACAAGTCATACAAGTTACAGTTCAGAATATATAAGCACAGCAACCACAATGACAGTGCCATATATGTAACGACCACAAGTGCCTCCAACTGTCCTGTGTTGAGAATTACTAAGTACCTAAATGTTCATAGAAATTTCAACGGTCTGTTCTACATAACAGGTCAGACTTCAAACAATTCACCAAAGTACTTCATCAGTGCCTTACCTACCTCAACCTCCCAGTTCCACTATACAACACCCATTCATTTCGAATCGGTCACCCGACTGACATGGCACTTGCCAATGTCCCTCATTCCACCATACTGCACATCGGTAGATGGGGGAGTCCGGGGCATACCTCAAATACATCCGTCCGCAACAGATAACCACCACCCCTCATCCCACTACCAGTACAACTACCCAGCCATACGATTGAACAGTTTCCATAAATATGCGGACTATGTGCAAACCTTTCATTTTATATTCCGGATAACCCAGTATGTACCGGAAATATAATACATGGCTGGTGCAGAGTTAATGCACACCATACACATTCTTATATTCGGGATTATTTACTCCTTTCACACGCTTTCATCTTCCATCAGACACTAGTTTTCCAAATGCCTCACTTCACGGCTATGATCTTCCGGGTAACCTGGTAGTTGCTAGAGATTCTAACCCTATACATCATTGTCACACCGCCCTCGGCATCAATGTGCTTTACTCATGTCCATGTAACCTAATAGTTGCTTGATTTATAACTTCATTGGGCTCATCAGAGTGTTTGCATAGTCCCCGGTGAACTATTATCACTTGTCAAGATTACCATTTTCTGTATTACATTTTTACTATTATTGTATTACATTGTTAGCATACTTTTCCTTTGTACTATTATCATTTGCTAAAGCTTTAGCATTACGCTTATCATATTATAGTGATCGGGCAACCCAGTAGTTGCTGGTGAAGTATTGTTTCAATCCATCCACTTGATTGAACTTAGTGTGTCGTGTTATAGTCATTACTATTATCCCAGATGTGTAGATATGTCATTACTCAACTTCTCTATAATATGAACATGTGTTAAATTTGTTTTGCACAAAGGTAGATAGTAGTCGGTTTGAACTCACAGTCACTGCATCATTTACATGTCTATTTACACAGAGTTTCCACCAAAACATATTGTTTATCATGACTGGGGGTCTTAAGACCAAAGATATATTTGAAGGTCTAGGGCATACAATAAAAATATTGAACTGAAAGATAATGCTAAGCCATATCAAGATGCACCACAAATGGTTCCTGCTGCACTGAGGCTAGAATTGAAATGAACAATGTTTGAAGGAAATGGAAGCTTAAGGTTTACTGTAGGTATCTCAGCTGACCCTGGGGTAGATTCAGCTGTGTACATCAAGTGACCCAACAAGAAACTTCAGATGTCTCAATCCAAGGATCTAGGCTGACCACATAATATGCAGACACCCAGGTTTTGTATGCCTACATCAGATGATATCACACCTCAACAGAGCAGTGTTTGAGTGCCTTCCACCTGTGATGCTACAAACAGATTTCTTCAAATTGAGCTGGATGAGCTTGTTTCACTTCCCACAGCTTTTTGCCTTCACACCTGTATGCATGTGTGTGTAGTGCACTCTCTCTTAATGATAATTGGAAGATCCGCTATGACTTCATAACAATGGGTCTGTTTGAACAATGTAGAAAACTAGCATTCTATTGTCCAGGTTTAGAAAGAAATAGGAAAGACCTAAGAAAACTGCAGAACCCCAAGAGCAATGCACCCAGAATCGCACAAGCTAATCACCAAATCACCAGGTTCTACTATTCTTAATCAATGACTATTGCAAAGTGCATATAGATGAAATTCACAAGTTGAGAAGGCAGTCTTTTTCATTTAGTATCGCAGGATTAACTAAAATATATATATAAAAAAAAAACCTTTATCAGAATTTTCTTCCCTCTTGACCTATCATGCAATTGTAAAAGTCACAAGCTGTTTTGGCCGAGCTTTTTCGAAACTTGATGAAAGTTTAAATGTTGTAATGGGTTGTGCTCACTGTACGCCAGTGGTTGTGTAACACCAATTTGACCAGCATGATGGACATTGTGCTCTTTTTGAAACTTTCATTACAGCACACATTCCAATATTTGGATGACATTCACAAGCTGTTTTGACTTAACTTTTTCCAGAATTTGGGACTGAACTTTCTACCAATTTTGAATGAGCGTAACAACCATAAGTTCACAAACATGACAATGACAACTAGATAGAAACAACGAAACAACTCAAAAACAGTCACATTTTATTCTCATAGCAGTTGCAATACTGATTTAACACAACTTAATATATTATTAATCCAACACAACTAATTATATTGAAAGCACTGTCAGAAAAGGTATTTTAATCTCATGCTACTAAGCATAAAGCTCGAATTATTCAGAAGTCACGATCATAAAAATTGCAATAATTTGGCAATATTATGTCAATTTGCATTTATTAACATGGGACTGCGACTGCCTGGATTAAAGATTGCAACAAATATACTTTGATCCAGTGATCCACTTCACTCAAAGTTCTATCAAGATCATAAATTACTATAACAATAACTGCGAAAAGCAAGCAAATAAAAGTGATGGGTAGAACAAATAAGTCCCATTTAGCCTTCTTTCCGTGAAAGTATTCTCTGCAAGCAGAACAAGTAAAACAAAATTGAACAATACTGCATACAATTCACATCATTCATAAAATTTCTATGAACATCATTAGTAAAAACATACGGAAAATGTCACCTTATACCTACCTCTCTCTGTCTTTGTACACATTCATTGAAAGCCTTAACTTGAGGAGAGCAATTTAAAGTTTGTTTAAGATTAGCTTTGTAACATTTCAGAAGTTCATCCTGAAGATCTTGACAAATAGGAGCTGGCGCAGTTCGACTTCTACAACAAATAACACAACTTCCAATCATATTGCTCCAAAAGAAGAAGAAAAAAGGCATGCATTTTGAAGTATAAGAAGTAAATCTGTAAAAGGGCTGAGATAAATATGACTATCACACTCACTGAAATCTTTGTTCTACTTCTTGTACAGCTTCTGCAAAGGCAGCTTGTGTTTCTTGCATTAAATTCTCATTCTGAAAAAGAAACAAATTGTGTACGGTGTTTAAACCACATCATACAACCACACAAGTATCAGATGGCGTTGCAGTACAATAAACCATATATGCGAGGTGGCAGAACTCACAAGTCCTTTGTACCTGTATCCATAAGACTCTGTTACAATTTGCATCAGCCTGTATTGTAGTACATTTTAACATTTATATGATAGCCTGAACACTACCTAAATGCAATGGCGAATATAATAGCTTTATCTTTCGGTCTTTACACTAAAATCACATGCGTTTCATTGATGTTGACCACAAGACCAAAAAACATTACCTCTGTCTCAAGTGCTCTAATTTTTCGTTGGTAGTGATCTTCCAATCTTCTAAATTCATCTTGCTGCTCTGGTGTTCGTCTCCCTGGAAGTCTGCTGCTGTATTCAGCTGAAGATACAGGCAAGTTTGTATAACTATCAGTTATTCAGAAAAGACCTACCCTACCATCTCTATTTCTCTGGGGTTTGGTCAGAACAGCCACAATTCGAAACGGCCACAGATTCGTAACGGCCACAGAGCTAAAAAGTTACATTGATATTGCTATATATTATATTGGGAGAAATGAGCATAGGCATGCTTAAGGTTATTAGTCTATATATAAATTATTTATATCCAGGATTGGGATCTTGACTATAAAATAGACTTGTTTGCCTTGAAAAGCCCAACAAAATGAGCCATCACACGTGTCTCTGCGACGAAGTGGATTGGTTGGCTTACAATGGGGATGGGGTCCAGTGGAGGGGCGCTGGGCCAGAGGCCAGCTACTGGCAGAGCTCTGCTGGCGGGAGGCAGTAGGCGTACAAATACTGAGTCTGCCACAGTAGATCGTCCTTCGGTCTTTAATTTGTATGGCTGTTACGGTTTGTGGCTGTTCTGAACATACTTATTTCTCCGCACCCCATTGTCATTGAATGGCAAATTATTGCAATGACACACTACTTAATACTTACGAGCACCAACACCTACTGGCTCAGGTGCACCCAGCAATCGTCGGGCTACTGCATCTGAAACCTAATGAGGAATTAATTGTTACAGAAGCATTTCTATATGGTTAGAAAGTTAGAAACTTGACATAGGGGGTTTGAACCCACACACACACACGAGACATTATTAGTCTTGAATTTCTTGTACTCTCGGGGTGGGTTAATTATTTTTTTTAATTGGAGGCGCTCCATGGCGCTATATTGTTTTGACTTAGGCATAAGTTTAAGTGTGAAGAGCTGTTTGTTTTGTAAGTTTTTTTTTTTTTGCCGAATAAATGAAAGAGGTCAGTCGAAACGGCTACACGCGAAAACATCAACGCCCAAAACCTCTACAACCATAACGTCAACACCCAAAATGGCTAGACGACTATAACCAAAACGTCTACACCAATATTCGGGGACATTACTAAAATGTCAATATGCTTTTTCAGTACTTAACCGCAATGTCTACAGTGCTTTTTCCCCATTGACATGACAATGATACCAAAACGGCTACAGCCAAATTACCAAAACGTCTACAGACAAAAACATTTATAGACCTTGTAAAATAATGTTAGCTACTGTTGTATTGATCTGCCCCTTGTTGTCATCATGGAAAGTGGATAAAAGTCCGTTTTGGACATAGAATTTATTGCTGTTGCCGTTTTGGCCATCTTGGAGACATAACTTGTAGCCGTTTTGACATACCCATGACCATGTTGACGTTACTTTTGATCATCTGTTCATTGTAGCTGTTCTGGCGGTAGCCGTATTGGGAATACCACAAAATTTTGTAGCCGTTTTTGGTTGTAGCCGTTTGACTGGCATTCAATGCAAGTCTGAGTCTGGGGACGATTTAGCAAATGTCATATGACTGTTTACTACATCCAGTGCCACAACTAACTTTTATCATGCCACTGACTTCCTCTTCTTGGATTGTAACACTTCTCGGCGTGCTACTACCCCCTCCCATTTTGTCGAAACCCTCTCGAAAGAGCCGACACGACCAGAAACTCTACTTTTGAAGTTGTGAATGTCACGCGTCGGACATCGCCTGCTGCCAATGGTCCCGCACCGACAGGCGCTGGGAAAATGGGAAATAAAAGGTTATTGTTGAATATTGCCATAATTATTGACGATTAAAAGCAACAATTTCTTTTCAATTATCAAGGTAAAATATAATTAAACATGATAAATGAAAGCAAATTAACCAGTGTATGCGGGATGACATCCGCAGGTTTTGAAGCAGACGGCCAGGCACAATTGACTCGTGTTTTTCGTGATTTTTACTCAATTAATGAGGTAATTGTACAGGAAAATGTGATTGAATTAAACGGAATATCTTTTTTTGTAAGGGTATTCCGAACAAATTGCGTGACATGGGTATATTTTATTAGAAATCAGCACAAAAGTGGAAGTGTTATATTGGCGGGTTTCATAGTATAGTCAAACCGGCGACACACAAATACCAACCCGGCGCAGCAGTGTGCGTCATGTTAAATCCGTGGTAGTTGCTAGTTAAGTAAAATTATGCATTTTAAAGTGTTTTCCTTACGGCAATAGGGCAGTCTTCTTTTCAAGTCTTGTGCAGTGTGAGCCCTCATTGATTTTTTTTGCGTTCGTCTTGTGTCAACGATTTGGCGTGTCGACGATTTGACCTGTTTCTGCGCCACCTGTCGGATTATGTGCACACTGGTACAAGCATTGCTGCAGTCTGCAGAAGCTAGCAGTGCAGCATCACTTCGATTCACTTGCCATGCAATCAACAGGTGTAAAAGCTTAGCTGCTTAGGACTGAGCATTGCTGAGTATTAGCAACACCTTTGCTGCAGAGCTGATGGATGTCCTTAGTCTGAGAGACCCGTCTGACATTACTCGTGGAATAGAAACAACACCAGTGTGCATTGAGAATAAAGAGGATGTTGAAGAAGTTGCAGATTTTGTGGTGAGTGTGCTTGTAATGTAAGGTTACACACAATTGTCTTTTTTCATGCCATAACATGTCAAGTTGTCAACATGAAAAGTGCATGCCTAGGACAGACAGTGTTCACTTAATATATTGTAGGCATATAGCTACATTTATAAATATACAGTGTATTGTATAAATTAATATTACTAGTGATGTAATTGTGAATATATATGTAATAAATAATTATTGTTCAGATATTTTCACAATATAATTATTTGAGTCATTTCTTAATATGGATGACTTGTTTGCCTGGGGGGGTCATTCCGTGTCAAATCATTCAGGGGGTGCCAGGTGACCCCCCCAAGAATGCCCTGAAAAAAATTATAACTAAAAAAGAAAGCTGAACACCATCCTGAATTTTTTTCTAGATTATGTTTAGATGTGTAAGAATACATGATAAAAATTTGAAAGAGGTGAATAACTGGTGACAGTCAAACAGTGATGCAAAATATAGCGATTTTTTGCAAAATAAAAAAGATCCACATACAATTTTATTTATTGGAGGTGATCTACTAAAGATTTAGGCAAAATGAATGCTTTAATATACAGAGAAATATCATAGGAACTTTAAAAAAAAAATCAGCACCATATCATGATTAGTCTTGGAGTTATGGCTTATTAAATAAATCCTCGTTTTTTGCTATATTAGTTTTTTGACTGATTTTGTATCCCAACCATGCAAACTAAACTGAAGATACATTTGATTTGAGACCATTTTCGAATTCCTTGGGATGGATATAGTCAGTGCAGCAAATTTCAGCCTTACACTAGCATTTAGAGTGCAGCTATAAGCTGCCAAAGTTGCCCGAAAATGCATTGGCGAAAAAATTAATTAAATTTCAAAGGGCTGTAAAACGAAAACTAATTGAGATATGGACCTAATATTTGGCAGTTTTTCCAACTATGGGTAGACAAGCACATGGGCATTCTGGGGGGGTCACCTGGAAAATTTTCCAAAATCTGGATGATTTGACATGGAATGACCCTGGGGTGATCATTTATGATGTTTGTTTTTCAATATTTATAATTTATTGCGCCTATTTTTCTGTTACAGTATGTTAAATTTAGCATTCCTGGCCCAACACTGCTTGAAGACGAGTTCCAGGAATTAATCAAAGGCTGCGACTGCAAAAACATCGTCAGCTGTGGAAAAAGGTGCAAATGTGTATCTCGTTTTGGCCCGAGTTACTCAGATTCGGGCCAATTAGCGATCGAAGAAGGCAGAAGCAGTCACCACAAACCAGTGTACGAGTGCAACCGGAATTGCAAATGTAGCAAGGAGTGCAATAATCGGGTCGTGCAGCATGGCGTCCGAGTGAAGCTGAAGGTTTTCCAAACTCCGCAGAAGGGTTTTGGTTTGCGATGCTTGGAAACTATCCCAAAAAACACTTTTGTTTGCGAATATGCAGGAGAGTATCTAACCTACGAGATTGCCAAATGCAGGACCAAGGCGTTAATGAAAAGTCCAGAAAGTCATTACTACATCCTGGTTTTGAAGGAACACCTAGGTTCAGGGAAAGTCATCGGCACCTACTTCGATCCTACTTATGTTGGGAATGTGGGCAGGTTCATAAACCATAGTTGTGATCCCAACCTTTTCATGTTGCCTGTTCGCATCCACAACAATACCCCGCGTTTGGCTCTGTTTGCGGTGCGAGATATTCAAGTAGGTGAAGAACTGTCATTTCATTACGGGGGTGAGTCAGAAAACAATGGCTCGCCAAAGAGTAAGCTCAGCTCGCCGTCATCCACATTTGGCAGTGATGACTTCTCCTTAGATGGCATCAATGGACATACTATTGATCACATTAAGGCTTGTCGTTGTGGTTCTGGCAATTGCCTTGGCTATCTGCCATTTGATAAAGATCTCTTTGACACCTGAATTCTGTGGGTGTGTAATAATTTTATTCCTTAATCCTTATATATATGTTATATTGTTAGCTTACCAATGTGTCAAGGAAATACCAATTTGTTAAGTAAATCCTACCGTTGGCATTGAACCCAGTTAATTATCGCATCACAGGGTACATTTTTTGCTAATATATTTATTCATTATGTTTATTATCACACACCTGTATTGATTACACCTGTAAAGTGTGTGATGATAAATATATTTGTATTAGCTCATTAATTCAAAAGAGAATCAGCTGTAGTGGATTGCATTTCATACACTTCTGGGCTTAATAAAAAAGATGGAGCAAGCTAATGTATAAGTGAGTATGCAGAATATATTAAATTTTTGCAAAGGACTATAAAATTCCTAACTTTGAAATTCTGATTTAAACCATGACAATTAAAGTGTGTAAAAGATAATGCACCTCAGTGGTTGTCTGCTTGAACACTGAACAGAGAGTTACAAAGTGCCTGAGTAATTAGTGGACAGGAGGATACATTTGCTGTAATTTATTATTGGTAGACAACTAGCGTTTGATATCTTTATACCTGAGGAATGCTTTATATAAGTAGAAATTTATGATATATATACTTTCAAGATTGCAATGGCGTACTGTTAGCACAAGGGGTTTTATGTCATGGTACTGTCACTAATTATATATTCATTATATGTTACATTGGTGTAAGATCCCCCTGTGATTTGTTTGTGCTTATTGTTAATGCTGTTGTTGATACTATAACTCATGTATGTTGTAGTTTTGAAGTTGGTATACGTACAATCTAAGACTAATTTATACTGTGCAGATGTATTAAATGGCATGAAATGTTAAATGAAAATTTGTTTTCTGTTTCCAATTCGAGGTCAAGTTATGTGTGTGAAGGTGTATTCAGACTGGTAATTGTATGACGAGGAATTAAATAGGCCTATATAATACTGAAGAAAATTAATTGATCCTCAAGCAAGTTCTATATAAAAACATAGATGGCGTAATTTGTAAAATGATCCATTAACATCTTTCTGCTGAGGTGATTATCTGTCGAGGGAGTGAGAATTCTAAGATAATGAGCTGCGAGACCTCATTAATGCACCAGAAAAATTCTGAGAAATTTTGCTTAATTGTGCCTATACTAAGTTGGACCACCAATTTATGCTTGTGTTTGTCCTTCACATGAGAACAAGTTTTACCTGTAAATCTAGCATTGCATGTTGTAAATCTTATTAACCATGCCTAATGGTTTAGTGTAAGTACCCTGGGGTACAACTGTATATTTTTGTGCATATTGGTCATTTTTTGATCCGTTGTAAGTTGAGAAAGCCTCGTGCCTGACCTGGCTGCTCTCAGTACATTCTCTCTTTCCTTGTAGTATTGAGGATGTCACAGGTGAGAAAAGAACATCTTATGCTTATACGTAAGGCCATTCAGGTGATAGCATCTGGCGAACAGGATATTGCGCCTTGTTATATTGTCTTGATGAATAATATTAAGTGGCTACGATAATCTGAAAGATTTTCTGTTTATGGAGCTAATTAGTTTTCCTTATTTTTAAAGAAATCTTCTCAGTTATCACCTGCACTCAGTAATCCACTAAGTAATTGCCTGCTGTAACCATGGAAACCTTCCTTATATTAGGTCGTATTTCAAGATTGCAAAAAGACTTGTCATACTGTGCACTCCTGTTTTACCTGTTGTAGTGGAACAGCATCAGTGTACTCCATGTATCACTTTATATGAGTGCAGGTAGAGCTTGAGATATATTGCTCATTAGCAGCTGAGGCGACCACTTGCTAACAACTAAGACAGGTCCACTCAGACCCCAATAGGAATGACACATAAAGCACCTGTTGAAAACATATGAATTATACACTACGAGATAGAGTAGTCCTTTGAAGCAAATATGCTTTTCTATGATCTTTGAAGGCTGCCGTCAGGTGTGATATATGTTGCATTGGCAATAGAGTTGATGTCTACAGCAAAACTGACTCGAGACAAATGTATTTGCCTTCATATACCTTCATACAATAATATAGTAATAAGTTGAAACAATCAATATACTCTATTTACAGTGTATGAGTGGCCAGGAGGAACTCTAACACGCATTAATAGCATCACTATCAAGTGCCCTCCTGGTTATCTATCTTTATATATATATATATAATGTCTGGCCTTTCTACCTTTTTGTTGTTAAGTCCATATAGTCTGCTGCTCTGAGACATGGGAAATTGTAACCCAGGATGCATCGCCATCATCCCCCTGCTTCTCATATGTGTGAAGATATAGATCTACAGACAGGGAACATTAATATCTTACAGCAGCTGGTGGTATGCGACATTGAGTATTGTTGAGGCAGGTCACTATCCAGATGTGTTTGACAGAGATTATCTGCTATTTGTCAGACCTCACTCCACCATTGGGCATTTTGATCCACGTACCAGTTGATCTTCAGTTTGAAGCCCTTCTCATAAACTTGGATCTATCTATGGTCCGACGAGGTTCGTGGGCAAGGTAATTTCAAATTTCACTTACACAACCTCAATGGTCAAGGTCATCAACCAGTTTCCAACTAGTTTTGTGCACATATTTTTGGCTCTTAAGTCATAACAGATTCCACACTGGGTATTCCTGTTATGAAAAATTCCCCACTACATGAGCCTTGCACCTATCTGATTTGATTTGTTAATGTCAAATCATGCTAAAATGTTGCATGTAACACAGAATTGTAGAGCAAACAAGTAAAGTAAAAAGTCATTAATTTGATGATTTTATTTGATCCTCAGTTACAAAAGGAGGTGTGTCTCCCGTTTCATACATATATGGAGAAAAGAGCCAAGCACTATGTACCCACATTACAGAACAAACTGGTCAATTTCTCCGACACCTTATCTGTGAAGTAATTACTGTGTAATAGGATAATATATATTGGGATAAGCGAGCTAATAAAGGGTAGTGATATCATATACACACCATTAAATATAGATCATTAAATTACATGTACCCTGGTAACATCCTTTTGCCAGGCATTTATCACCTGTATCTTGAAAGAAAAAAAAGTGATTAGTTTTTAATAGATTACAATAAAGCGTCAGTGCTAGTATTTTATACATAACATGATCTAGTTCTAGCTGTGCTGAAATGCTAAGATGTCTCCATCTATTATATATCATAATAATAAAGCAGTGCTATATTAATTTGCTTGCATACATCATATATAATATATATAATATAATATTTCATTCACACAAATAATTGAGGGCTGTAAACGATGCTGAGATTGTATATGTAGCATTTGCATCAAAACATGATACTATGCTGTGAAAAAGCATGTAAAGTCCATTTGATTAGATAACATTAATGACAGAACAAACAGCAAGTAAAACACTCATAAGCTAATAGAGTTTTTCATTATAACTGGGACCAATGTTAATCATTTTATGTGCCAACGATGGAGCTGACGATTCCGACTCCTCTCTCGTAGAAACTGTGATCCTTGCCGGAACCTTCGCCACGGGTCTCGAAGTCAAGAGTGAACAAAAGCTGAGCTCGGGTGGAGTTCAGATAGACAGGCAGAGTCACTCTATTGTCTGAAGGCTTGACGGAGTCCAATCTACACAAAAGGAACGGAGATAAAATGTTAATACCATGCCAGAAATAACCACTGACATTCAAAATACTAACTATCCAATTACTTCAAATTGTCATCCACATATGAGAAGTCGCTTTATTTTAACCTTCGATTCTAAATGGCATTGCAATCATACTTTAGTTTTAGACCTAAGATGAATAAAAATTACTATATTAATTATTTTTCTAAGACAGGATAGTTTTAATCTTTGTAAATTATAATGTCCAGTTCATCCACCAATAAAGATCACATTCAGCTCAATAACATTTCTCAATCAGTGCACACTATGCACAGAAATTCAAAGTTTTAAATCAGGATTGCCACAGAAGCAGCAGGACCTTAACACCACTGAGTCAGCCAGTTTTTGCGGAGTAAGATCACACTGCATCGCAATGCAATGTTTTCGCACACACCTTATCCAGCTCAGGACCGTCAGGGGCAGGTCAGAGAAGATGGTCTGTGACAGTTCCAAAGTGTTGTTCTTGCAAAGTGCTCCTTGGAGTCGGAGTCCAGAGACACCAAAACTGCAGTCGTCTAATTTGGTTTGCCCGGGATTATCAATCACTTGGACCTGTGAACAAATATTTGGTAAATGTCAAGGCAAGAAATGTTTAATATCATAGGTTTGCTCCACAGGTTTCAATTATCTCTAAAGCCAAGTAAAGGGCCAAGATGAGCCACATCATTAATGTAACCACCATTATTAAATAACATCAAAAGTATTTAGTAAATTAGAACAGTCAGATAGATTATTGTCCTCACAGTGCTGCAACAGCAAGTTTCCCAAAAAGGTATTACAACTGGCAGAAAAAAGTACAATATTTTGACGGAAAAAAATATTTAGCTCCTCAAGTTAATAGGTGCAATTCTCAGACAAAATCAGTTTTCACAGAAAATTAAAGAAATGTGATCATGCATCTTTCCGGATAGATTTCACCCTTCATGGGGAACACACAAAACTTGTAACGTGTTTAAATTCCATTTGGTCACAGAATCTGAAACTTGGTCACTTCACGACCATTCCAGATACCAGCAGACTTGAGTATAAAGTATAAATAAAGTATAAAAAAGCTATTTTCTTTGAAAAAAAGTATTATCCTTTTTTTAAAGTATAAAATGGCAGCACTGCCCTTAAACACACCGAGCGAAATTGCACTACTAACCCTCGTGACATGATGGGAACCAAATATACAACTTTACTATATACTAACACTTAAACGTTTACACATTTAAGAATAAAATCAAACAACGTTATCAGGTAAATATAGCATAGGTTCTCCTCTAAGATGCTCTTTACAAAACATTTCAGTGGGACAGTAGCATTAACCTTTAATGAGTAAACTTACACTCATATGTAGCTCCTCCAAAGACCAGCTGTTTGCCTGAGCCACGTACTGCCTTGTGGCTGTAATATAAGCCTCTGGGATAAACAGGCCTCCGAGCCACACATGCAAGTTCTGAAACAAAGTCAACTGTCAGGTTAGTCCGAGTTGTTTACTTTACATATACTGAATATATATGCATGTATAATAAGAAAGAGTATAATGCGACCCTTTTAGGTATAGATTTCATTAATGTTTCATGTACAATAGACCCCGCCTAGAATTGAGGGGGAGTAATTCTTTGAATTACATTCATACAGTAGTGTGGGCTGTAGGCAGAACTAACGCAGTAGCATCATCTAACTACAAAACCAATGTTTTTGTCATAAATCTAAATTGGAAAATTAATGAAATGACTGATAGTAGCTGAATTAAAAAAAAAAAACAGGCTTTAAAACAATCCCAGCACCAAAACTTTTTTAAATTTGTTTTTTATTGAAATACATGTACCGGACAGCTGTACTGCACTCATCAAAACCCTGTACAGTCAAACTTATTTAAAAAAGGGGGTGGACCAGAAAATTTTCAGATTGCATTGCAATAAACCCTTTTCCATACTAGAATGTGCATTGAGAGGTTTTCCCACTACTGGTCTGAGCACAGGACATCATGTGAGTGCTGGTGATTGATGTAGTTGACAAGGTTTCCTTAATTTACATGTAGCTCAGTTTGTAGGGTATCCTGAAGGAAATTTGGCCGTAACAAATGAAGCTGGTGTAGCATTTCTTTATTATTAGGTTATCTTTCACTTCATGGACCAGAAATACCCTCACGGAGTCAAATGCCCACACCAATTAAATCAAATATTTTAAGTCTCGGTTATTCCTTTCAAAGATCAATTCAATTTATTCCAAAGACCACCAAGTATCAACACCTTCCACCTAAACATATACTCACCATATCCTGAATTGAATAAAACAGTTTTTAGGAAAATTCATTACTATTTACAAGCAAGTATGAAACACTATTACTTGAAGCCATATTTATAATTTGCAAGCCCTACACATTTATATTGCTAATATTTTTTGCAGCTTATTTACATTTATGAGATGTTGTCATGGTTACCTTAAGAGCAGTGGCGCCACCTTGCTGAGAAGCCTGGGACACTGCCTGCAATTGCTGGATTCTTTGGCTGAAGTCTGTGATCCATTGGATGACAGTCAGACCAGCGGGAACTGTGTAGCGACACCAGGATTTTGGAATTATTCCTGAAAAAGGAAAATAAGCAAAATAAGTTGAAGAGCAATAGAATCATCCTTCCACACAACGTTTTGGAACACTTACTGCGGAATTTGTGTCTATATAGATGCAATGGCAAAGATAAATGATTAATTTGCTATTGCCAAAATAAAGCAATTAGTCACAAGCAGAGGTGTATGTATTAAACTCATCCGTAAAATTACAGCGGGCCTTGTTCATATATGAGTTCACTAAGCAAAAATAACTAAATGGCCAGAAGGGTGAAACATTTATGCTATAGCGTTATGGCAAATGTGAGTGCAGGTTGATTATTCAGTGTTCCAGCTAGGCCATCATTTGAGCACCATGCCCAACGCCCCTTGAGCCGTGCCCGTTTTTGTCATGAATCGCCTGTATGAATCTATTTAGGTGCCCTAATATTCTACTGCACCATGCCCAATTGAAATCCTAGCTGGAACACTGCTATATGATATGAAAGTCACCATTCTCAGTGGTCTTTTTATGATTTTCACATACCCTTAGCAAGCTGAGAGATGAGCTGACGATGGTGATTGGTTGGTTTCTTCTCTCCTGTACAGATCAACATGATTTCCAGCAGGTCTTTTCGGACATCGCTCAACAACCGCGCTCCAGCATTGACTTCTCTTTCGAAGAATCTGAACAGCGGATCTTTGATGTTCTCCACTGTTCGGCGTAGACCAGACAATGACTGTGAGGTAGAAATTTAATATTAGGAGACATTCTTATGATATAAATGTGCAAAAGCCATTGGCATTAAAAAATAAGTAACCATGGAAAGAATAGGTAGTTTGCGCTAAATAACCCACAAGCCAATCAGTTGTGTGCCCATGGAAAACTCAATGACTGTGCGAAACCAATGCTTCAGACTTAGTCCACATCTTAGTTTTATCACAAAAGCAACTTCTGCAATAATTTTAACCCAATTATTGGCAACAACAAAGGAAAAACAAAGGCTGAATCATAGATATGAAAACACAAAATATGAAACCAAAACCTCCAACCCAGCATACTATTTTTTATTTTTTCCATCTGTATAAATGACCATTGATAATAATTGGATACATATATCATGACCCATGGTGCTCAGATCTGTAATCCCTTCACCAAAGCACACATTAAATTCCAGCATAATCACATCTCCAAGCTTTTACATGCATAGTTATCCTGCCACGCCAAATTAAAGCATACAATTTGTCCGGCTACATTGGAAAACCAATCCAAAACCACACACTGAAAATCCAAACCCAGTCTGCATATTGAATAAATGTGACACGATAAGATGTCGCCAAATCCATCCTTCAATGACAATGGTTACTTACATCCTGCACTAGGGAAGCATGCCATTAAATGGGCAATAACAAATGTGAATAACAGGGACAAGACTAAGCCAAGCAAATTGTGTAATATGTCAAACGCAAATTTTCTGATATCCTGAAATTAACTCTGACGTTCTTATGATCTCTGTTTTTCTTTGGCAATACCTTGGGCACAAGTTGCATCCATGTAGCCAGAGAGTTGTGTAGAGCTCTCATCCAAGATGGCCGCCCATCTGCTTCCTTCTTGTCTTTTTCCTTGTCCTTATCCTTGTCCTTGATGTCGTACGCAAGTTCATCATCGTCCTCCAAAAGCTGCATCTTCAGCAGTTTGCCAATCATCTCATTGGCTGAAAACGCAAATAAAAAGTTAGTTATTTTCTCCAGTGAAGAACCTGCAAATTTCTCACATTTAATAAGGGCTAAGATCCAGATTTCCATTCACCGTTTGCATTCAGCAAATACAGCGTCTTGTTTTCACATTACCAGGGACAGTATAAGATGTCCAGGATCTAGAATGACTCTTTTCTGTGATTGGGATCCACTTCAATCTATGTATTATGTATTAGCAGTCACACCAGTGGTCCTTTAAGTTAAACCAAAAATGGTTCCCTTCGAAGTCATGTGACTCGTTCATATCAGACAATTGACTCAATATTTTAGTCCATAGCAAAGATGAGCTAATCTTTTAAAAATCTGAAATATTTCCAACTCACCTTGGGTGGTAAGGAGCACTTTCTCAGCGTTGTTCGGCAGACCCATCCAAGTGGGACTCTGAGCATCTGGCAAAGCATCGGTCCATAGCACGAACTGTTCTCGTCTGATTCCATCCGGCATGGTCAAGTTCTTGCCCTTAGCTCCATCCATGTTGGGCACCAGGACGAAATCTTGTTCGAATGACTTCTTGGTGAATAACTTGTTGACAAACATGGTCAGAAGCCTCTGTAGACAAAGGAAAAAGCGAGGTAAGATTATTGGTAATTTGGTGAGAAATAGTGATGATGTCATTGATAAGTTTAGTGATAGCTAAGATCAAAGTTTTCCAAAATACTAAAGCGCAAACCTGGTCAAAGTCATTGTCGATCTTTCCTCCATAGATGCATTGCGACATCAGAGCACGTAGCGCATCCCATGGCACTTTCTCTGGTGGCAGATTAGTGCGACCCTAAATATGATACAATAATATTTAGTATACTCCACCTATATAGTTTTCCTATTGTTCTGAGCGAGATATAACAATGAAATTGTTTTAATTAACTCCCTCCAGAGTGCAAGCTGAACTATTTTTTTGCATAATAAAGGCATTAAAACAAAACAAATAACAAATAGAGTTAGTAATATTCCTCATAGTTGGGAGTTAACTAACATTTTGTTGGTTATTCGGCGTCGGGATATAACCAACAAGAATGTTAATTAACTCCCTCCTATTTGGGATATAACTATTACTTGATCAAGAGTGACATTTTTTTAATTGGTATATCAATACAGACAAGACATGTGCAGATGAATATATGTTATAGTTGCAAACAATATGAGAAATAGGACAGATTTCATGCATTGATTGTACATTTAACTAAATGGGGTAAAAGCGATATGTTAAAATCTTACAAAACCTCTACTATGCATACATATTAATCAGCATTGTAGGACTTAATAAAAGCTAATATCACAATAAAGCATCTCACCATTGCAACAGCATCAATCCAAGTATCCAAAGTGTCACAAGCGCATCGTAGATCAGATTCGTTAAACTCGTACTTCTTGGACCATCCCAAGGGAGCATAACGGAGACGTTCTTGCACAATAGCGTGGAACCAGGCAAGGATGAAGTACAGGCGTGCCCTCTCATTGGGCGCCTACAATAGTCAAAAGTTTCTATTAAGTTTTGCTAAAATAAATATAGCAATATGTGCAAAATGAGGATGTGTATTACAAATTTAATAGCCTTTTGTCTGCACTTAATTATCAAAAAGAGTAATCAAACCTTGCACATTCTCGCAGCTGGCACAGTGCTGAAAGTTCGCTGAAGATTGGCTCTGATACCAGGTGGCGGCTCAAAGACAAAGACTCGTCCAGCACGCAGAAGATTTGTTGGAAGCTACAAAATACATATCACACTAATACAAAAAAAACTTTCTGATATAATCATTTCAATCATTTTATTCACCACTATATTTAACAATCATACATAATCAACATAAAAATTAAAATTATTCAGTGGAGAAGAACTGAAGTTAAGTTATAATGCATAGAACGATGGCGTCACCATCCAATGAAACAAAAATGACGTCACTATACAGTTGACACCATAAACTACGCTTATTCGTATCATGCTGATGACCTCTTGCGGTGTCCACGGTGACCTCTTGCGGTATTCCAACTCATTATCGCAGATCTGAGACTACAGCTTTCTAACCAGCATATAAGGCTTTACAGCCAATTTCATAGACTCGGAAACTAAACGCCAAAGGATGTCATGTGAATCCAGGACTCCTATTGGTTAGGGCAGTCCCCCAGCCAATGGGAGTGCTGCAATAAGACCAGCATTCACATGACATCCTCTGGAGTTCAGTTTCCAAGTCTACGAAATCTGCTGTAATGACGACATTCCACAAAATTATTAATTAAAAAAAAGAAAAAGATTTACCTTAGGGTTGATCTCCATGGTCAAGAAGAGCCTGAAATTGGCATGAGGAGTGAGAGAGTGGATCTTCTTCTCGAGCTGCACCAGCCATTGAGGAGCGAGATGCACGTTCTTCAGCATCACCCATCGACCTGATTTTGTGGCAGAGTTAATTGCCTTGTCAGCCTGGCTGAAGCCCTCAGCAGATCCTAAGGAAAGGGGTGAAATAAAAAGAGAAATGTTTCGTGTAAGATGCAGTGATAATAGACATCTCAATACCCTTTAATAAATAAAGGAGCCAGCAAGATGGTCCCAACAATCTTAATGATATTATCAGGCAATCGTGCAGTTGATGTCATAATTAGAAATCATCATAGAATAGTGGTAGGACCATCTCCATGTGTTTATTTAGAGCTGCCCATTATACAAAACAGACAAAACAATACACTACGTCTTTTTGGGACTTATCAACTTTATATATGCCTTTTAAAATGATCAAATAATTATTAACCTAATGAGCGTGAAAATATTTTCAACAGGAATTTGAAGAAACTAAATTACTTTTTATACGAAGCTCATGAAACCCATTGCAAATAGATGCAATGATAAACAATATTTTAAAATCAACAAAATCTATGTTTCAATTCGGTTTATCCTCTATAATTGTACATTTGACCATGATGAGCACTTGACTACACATCCATGGCCCCCAATTGCAAACAAAACCTGAGAGCCTGAGAGATTGGCTTATTAGTTATCCTATTAAAGGCAAATTGTTTCATAATGACTTGGGAGTTATATTCCTGTGACTATAGTGGTTCCATTTCTAACTGGGAATGCTGATAATCCAAAATATGGCCAGCAATTTTGCTATATTGCAATATCAAAAATTTAATACTGATATCGAATGAAACATTTTTATCATTGACAACCCTAATTAACTCACCAATAGCAATGGCAGTGATGGGCTTGTTCAGTTCTGTCGCGAGATCATCTACACGACCGCTAGCGTCAAAGCCAGGTACAGAGCACATGAGGACAGGTGTGTTAGCTTTCACCTCTTCTTCTACGATCTTTCCGAGGTCCAATTCATGCTCAGCTTCGTGAGTGAAGGTGCTGCCAAGGACTGATTGCACAAACAAGTTGCAACAAGCGATCAAACGGTCAGGTCGGAAGGTCTGGATCATTAGCAGACGATACATAGACTGTCCGACGGAAGACAGTTGCTTTGATTCATCCCAAATCACAGGAATGTCGATCTCTGGGGAGGCGGTGTTCAACCAGGCTTGGAAGTCCTGAAAGACCATCAATTCAATTATTCATGCAATTCAATTTACTCATACATTTAAATTAATACATGTTAATTGTTCACAATCACATTCATTAGACCATTTAACATGCTTCTGGCATATTGTGTAATTTTAATATTTAGAAATCAAGACAAAACATATGATGATAAACTAACTGCACAAGTATAGATAATGCAATATGATCAAAATACAAAAGGGCATTTTCAGATGCATGACTAATGCAAAGACTTTGCAGTACTTTGACCAATTGCTATTTAAAAGTAGCAACTAGGGAGACTATCAAGTAATAATATAATTTATAATTCAGTACAGCTTTGAAGTTCCTGTAAAGGGCACAATAAAATGAATTACAGCCTAAACATACTAAAATTCTCACTACATAATGACCAACTTTACAATCTAAATGGAAAACACAATTCGGGAGAAATAAATTGTTGAAATTGTGATGAAATGTCTTGAAAACTCACCACATTGCCCTGTGTCTTCTTCACAAGGTTAACGAATGCTGGCAAATTGGTCAGCCTCTTGACGGCCTGCAATTGTTGGGGAGACAAACCTGGGATGTCAATGTTGGGAACATCGACCACCACACTCTCTTGTCCTCGCAGGAAGTGCTGGAACTCAAGGTCGTAAGTGATCTCGCTAGAAAAGAAAAATTAGCAAAACCATTAGAATGAACTGGATAACGAAAATGGTCTGTAATTGTTAAATAATATGGTGATGAAGCTGGAGTGATAACTTTACAAATGAAAATATAGAAGGTAAAACACTCTCTGCCTGGTTACATTCAATCATTGAGAAGGTTTGTTGATATTAACAATAATCAGGATGGCAATGAAAACTCTCCCTTTCACATACACATATCAGATGCTACTCAGGCAGGTTGAAGTAGGTTTGCCACTCAATTGAATACTCATAGACAATAGACAAACAATAGATTTATTCGACATTAATTAAGTACTTCAATTGTCATAAAAAATATAGTCAGGACACATAGGTAAATGCCATCTGTGATTAAGAATAAGATATGATAATTGGACATCATGATGCTCGTATGCACCGACAATGGTTTTTTTTGTCATCATTAGTAATTTCTCATGAATTACGAACCTTCAGCACGTAATTAACCCCAGGTCCAGTAATAATGCCAATTTCAAATTATCAATCTTTTTGTTAGCCACCACCAAGGTCATAATTTTCACCCAATCATATATATATATGTATATACACACATCAAAGGCATCAAGAAATTTGCAAAGTAAAAGATAGAAATATGTTACTAGCCACCATTTGGCTTAGAAACGATAGCATGAATGCAGTGGCAGGTCTTTTAAATGCAGTATATGCTTTAAACTTCCGAGTAAGTACATCGCCTTCCTTTGTCAAAGTTTGAGATTTAGTGTTCAAAAACACCAAGATTCAAGAAAAATATGAATTTGTATAAGCCATATACAATGTTATTATTAAACCACAATTTATTCTTAGTACTTTTTTAACCCAAAACCACGGACATCGGTCTTGGTGATGACGCCATGTTGATTATAATAGTACGATGGCTACTAACTCATTGAGACCGGTGTCCGTGCCCAAAACCAGATCATACAAATTTTAAGATCACAAGCGGTGCTCATCTATCAGACAACAGAACGGTACAAGTAGTGCACGGTGTTACCAGTGACGTAATTAAAAGTAAGTGCACCAATATAAAGCTAGAACCAGTGCCCATGAGAAACTTTGAGAAAACCAAACTCCTTTCACTATTTTTCATAGCTCTACCTGAGTTGTTGAGATGTAGGGGGTGTGTCTTCTGTGGTGCTAAATACAAGCAAAGGCTATTCATGCTTACTATTAAAACAATAAGACAAATACTTATAATAAACTTGTAGTAAAACAAATCATAATAGATAATAAGATAATATTGCAGCAAAGGCAATAGCAAATGGGATTGCCTAATAATCAAGCGTTCTTTCTTTAAAAAAATTTTTTATGATAAAGCTATTGTACCAATACAGAGCTAATAGTAACTGCACTCAACCATTGTAAGATGACGTCATTGAAATATGACGTCATAAAATGTTAAACAATAGTTAAGCGAAGTTACTGATACTTCCTCTGTCGGTAAATAGTAGCACATGTTGACATGCTTTAAAAAATTGTTCGACAAGTCCCATTTTGCTGAAAGAATGCCAAAGCCGAAAAACTTAAACATAAAAGATTTACAATCATAACAAACTGCTATACTTAACTAAAACCACAAAAATCTATTTTACTCTAATGTGCAACTAAATACATATTCACAACAATAATAATGAAACACTCAACTTAACTTGCTATGCACTAAAATACTCTAGGGTGCAATTATACAGATATTGAACCATTAAAGTTACTGAATGGTGCATCACTCGTATTATAGCAATTAGATTCAAGACATACTTAGCGGACTGACGCAGATGAATTCTTGCCAAGAGGATCGCAAATGTGATTCTGTCTTGATGAAGCATGCCACGGGACACTCTGTTGTATGTGACCTTGAAAAATAACAATGTCATATTATTCCAGAGTTCGTACACAGTCAGACAATCAAATTCCTCATATTTGCAGGAATTTCAATGGCAAATATATTTTCCAGTACCAAAAATATAACAAACCTAAATCATAGTATTAAGTTACCAAGCCACAGTTTGCTAAATTAACCCTTGGGGTGCTAATAGAAGATTTTTGAAGTTTCGCAACAATTTCAAAAGAGCCTTGGCCTATTCAATACATTTCTAGGAGCGCACAATGAATTAACAAACCATGATATTTATACACGAATAAGGATGTTCTAAGGACTTTTCATACTTGTTTTCCAATTCAAGGACGATAAGGCCGGGAAATCAGTTTGAATTTCTATGACTTTCGTAGGATTTCCAGGACCCATAAGAACAATTTGTTTTCGAAGACACACAATTTCGATGATGCATTGTCACCCTAAACCATGTATGCGTGACGTCATCTCCATTGACTCGCAGAACCAAAAATAGATGCGAAGTAAAACCAACAGTTTGTGACATTTTATTGAGAATTTTACCTTGAAGAGGTCAGACGTGATGACGGACAGTCTCTGGTTGTACTCTTTGACATCCTTCAGGTGAGGATTCTCCATCAGAACTGCCGTGAAGATGTCCAGGAAGAATTGCAGAGAGAATTGGTACAAGAAGTGCACCTGTAAGATAATTAGTGAGATTATAGCAGGAGATAACCTCTGCAAAACTATCACACAACCAAAATGTGCAACTCAATGATGGGAGAAGGTGCAGCATGAGATAACACAAGTGACATAATTAATATATAATGTTGCATTAAATTCTGGTCAAGTAACATTAACACTACCAAGCACTAGATTAAGTCATCAAGTTGTATAACAATGCAGAAGCAGTTTCACTGACACAAAATATAGCATTGCCTGTTTACACCATTTCTGTTCCTAACATAATTGTACCTTAATATCGCATTTCAGTTTAAACGCTATTCATTATTACCTGGTTCAGGGACTCTAGAGTGAAGTAGATTGAGCTGCATGACTGAGCCAGAGGGATGTATTGATGAGAAACTGTCTCAACTTCCTCCATGACTATGTCCGTCTCCTCCACCTTCTTTGCGATCTCACCTGCTTCTTTCTTCAAGGTCTCCAAATGGCTGATGATGCTGCAAAAAAATAATCAGAATTTAGTTTTACTCATAATCTACTCAAAATTAGGATGCAATTAGCATTTAATCATGACAATGTCTCTGCATTTCGAGAGTCAACTAAAGTGAACTTTCTGTTAACAGTGACATACCTGTCGTCATCCAAGATCTTTCCTTTAGCCTCGTTCAAAGAAGACAAGAGTGATTTCTCAAGTTGGCGCAATCTCAGATGGAATTCGCCTGAAATAAATTAAACACAATATTACTACGTACTATTCTTCAAAAGACACCAAGCTGATAAGACTTTTTCTATTAAATTACACTCATACAAACTTATATATTTCATAAGACACAAGTCGGACTAAAATGAATATTTGAATTTTTGTATATATATATTATTGTGTATATATTAAAATGTTAAAAAATTGGGATGGTGCAGTAAACCTGGTGCTAGGCAATATAACAGCTACTATGAGATTGTGATTTATTTCATATATTATTATTTTATTTTAATTTTTCAGTATTATGATATTCAGTATTAGTGTTCACTGTGATGCTATAGTATAGTATAGTATAGAAAATGAGATATATAATATTTAGATCAGTAGTTCTTGAAGTAGTATTTATTTAGTATATTCAATATATGTAATTTTTATGTCTGTATTTACAATGTATTGTGCATTCTATGTACCTTGTTTATGACAAATGGGTCAAAACTGACTCCGTATGGTCAAATAAAATTTATCTATCTATCTATAAGCCAATTTTATGTGATCAATAGTTGATGTAGGACAACATGGTGGCAAAATACTTGGTTTCAACTGTGTGAAATTAGGTTATATTAATAGTCATTGTCAATGATACAAACTATTGCAAATTATCTATATACGTAATAATTCTAAATATATGTTTTATTGACGTTTTGGAATCATGGTTAGATACATTCGTCATACACAATAAACAAATACTACAAATTTAACAACTACAATTTTAACAATACATGCAATTTCAAGTATTAGAACAATACTGGTTCTGAAATAATAGCATAACATAAAATATATACATGATCAGAAAATTGATGAATGGTGAAGATAAAGCTAAATATATATACATTAATTGAATAAGTAACTAGATGTGATTGAGTAATAGTTTCTGGTCCCAGTTAATCAAGGTAATAATAGTACAACAAAATGTCACGGTGAGAACTGTTCCAGAGTTCTGGACAAAGGGGGTTTGGGTTTTGGGGTGGGGCGCAAGGCAGCTTGTGCTGACCCTGGAGTAGGTCCATTTATGTTCAGGAATCAGGTGTAATATTCCAGGCAGTGTGCCTGATCCTGGCGTAGTGTCGCTTGTACTGCAGTCGGTACGTGGTAATGTTAGGGAGCTCAGTGAGATGAGGTTATGTTTTTTTTTTAATCAACTATTAAACTTTATTAAGGAAATCACCTAGTGCATGTATCAGTTTAGGTTCTTTGCATGATAATATGGCTTTAAATTGCTCTGTTCTACCTAAGATGAAAAAATGCGGAATCACATCAGCCGCTTTTGTTATCAATTGGGTTCTCTGTATAATATTTGCGCTACAGGTTAGGAGGCAGTGCAATTAATCTTCTTTGCATTGCTTGGACATTTATCACATAACAACAAAGAGTTGACAAGCTGTCTTAATAAATTTGATAAATACCTTGCAACTTAAGAAGATCAGACCTCTTCTTGTCCACATCAGGACGCTCAGACTTGAGCACCTGGTTCAAGCACTGACTCTGCAAACTGCTTCTGGTCACCGTGAAGTTGACGAAGGTCACCCTGGAGCAGATGTCTGGTGGGAATTCCACCGTAGGGTCACGGGTAGACAGGAAGATTGTGAAGGATGGTGACAAATCGATGTCCTGGTCACCGAGGGTGATCAGAACACGACCGCCAGTACGACGCAGCTCTCTGTTCAACACAGGGTTCAAGATGGGGTCGTAATTCTCCACGTCTTGCACCAGAAGAGGGTTGCCAAAACGCAGAGCGCTCTCCAGGTTCTTGCGGAAGGAGTCATCCAGGAAACTGAAAAATTATCAACCCATTTTAGCTATTGTGTAGACATGTTTTCTCTGATATATTTTCTATCACTAGCTCCTCAGCTGCACCAAGAGCCTTTTATTAAGAAGAAATAATCATTTGATCATCTAAACATATTACAAAACCTAATCACAAAATAGTGACACAGCAACAGCATTCAACAGTGCTACTAGACTTTTCCATAATAATTATTATTGTATCTTTTACTCCCATTCTGGTGGTAATGGTCAATCCTCTATGCATTTCCTTGTGATGCAATTTTAAAATGAAAAGTAAATATCTTACATTAAAAAAAGAAAAATCAACTTGTCGAACTTGATACAAGCATTATTTCCTCAAGTCAAATTTTTTGAGACTGCGATATTTGAAACACTGTCTCATTAACATGTTAGAATAGACCGTTATATCTCAATTCATACCTTGTCTTGTTGATCTTCTTCTCCCTATACTCGTTCATGATGAATTCAGTGGCTTGGCCAGATGGATCGATGATCAGAGGATACCTGTTGAACCTCTTCAGCATGATGGCATTTTCCACGCAGAGGTCATCAGCAGGTAGAGCGTTGGCTTGCCATCTCAGACGCTCGTCAGCGTTTGACAGATACTGAAAAATTATGAACATAATCAAATAATACCAATAAACTGATAGATTGATAGATCTGTTAAGTGCAGCCCTCTAAGGCAAGTTCTTTCCACTCGCAAGGGTTGATTGATATAGGTGTCTATATAAGGACGATAAAATTACCCAGCTTACGGGGCTTTAAATGAATCTTTCTCTAAGACTGACAGATTAGAGATAATTTTATGATTGAACAACCCCCATTTAACGGTGAACACCAACCTCAACTCTTGCAATATCAGTTCTGAACTGAATGCTGGCCTGTTGGAGATGGGTGCACCAGTTTGTGAACAAGTTATGCCTCCAGTGCTGGTCAAAGTAGCCAGCATAAGCCATGAATGCAGTGGACAGCAAGACATCACCGATGATGGTCGACATCTGGCTCTTGAAGGTCTCGCTGCTTGCCTCCCATCTGTCTCTCTCTTGACCAAGACTGTCCAGAAGGGCAACACTCCTCTCGACCTGTAAGGAAATTTCGAAAGATAAGGAATTTCAAAAGATGAGAAACTTAAAATGCTGTCTCCTTATATTAATATATGACCAAATCTGCAGCACAATTTGAGCATTATCCATTTTTTTGCCACACAATGATTTATATTGTTCTACTGACCTGTGTAGCAACACAGGAAAAAAAAAAAAAAACACTTTCCGAAATTTTTCCAATAAATTAGTTAAAATCATACTGCAGAATAATACAAAAAATTACATAGCAAATGCTACACAAGGCACCTTCCCAGAATACAATAGAGGAGTAAAAGAAATGCTTAATATTTCTACCACCTGATAAACTTAGTAGTCTTTTTGATGTATAACGTATATAGCAGAGTATTGCAAATCATAATCCTGAATGTGACCAACCTTGGCTTCGACAGCTGCCAGATCTGCCTTGATGGCCTGAGCTTGAGAAATGAGCACAGCGTACTCCTCCTTGTATTTTGCGATGGATCTCTCCAGTTCTTGGATGACACTCTGCATCTCATCGTTCTTATTCCTGTTATCACTTGCAGCATCTTCCAGAGATTGCAGTTCATTCCTCAGTGGCTCGATGCGTTTCAACATGTCAGCATAGTTGATCTAAACAAATTACAAACAAATTTTGTCAAGTCTGGTATATTTACACCAATACAAAGATCATTATGAGTGTACATTTAACTGGAAATGATTGCAAGATGGCAGCAGGTGCTAACAGATCTGTGTGCCAAACTTTACATATAAGAGACTACAAGTGCAGTTTTCTGTATAATCTAGTTTTCGTACAATATTTTTCTGATATGTATTATAATGATTCTGGTTCCACGCCTTACTGTAAATGTATGAAAGATAATTCATTCACAGCAATCTACCTTCACAGAGGTAATTTCACTGAAAGAACTTTGCTGATCTATAATATATATATATACTTATACAGTTTTTAGTTGAAAGTCCAGAATAATTGAAAAGAAGTTATTTCAGCTATAGGATGGACATAATTTGACAAGTCTATTTATAAGCTTTCGTGTAACAATAATATATCTAGTGGTAAAATACCTCAGCCGACATTGATTTTGTACCATAACCCACCTGTGCAATGGCCCATTTGACCATGGGACCGCAAGCCAATGAAGCTCTGTTAACTTTCTCAAAGTTGTAGTCAGGGTTGTCCAAGAATTTTGACTTCATCTTGTTTCGAATTTCATCGCTAAAAAGGTTTAAAAGCCTTGATATAAATTACTGCAGCAATCACAGTGAAGTGGAATATGTATTCAACAATTTCAGCATCAATTAAACATTACCAAACTGCAATCATGGAGTTTTTTTGTGAGGTAAATTCATGCATTTTTAACAAAAGCATGCGCAGTCAATATTACCAGGGTTAGCATAGCAGCTTATTTGAAGCACTTCATATACCAGAGTATGGGAGAAATTACATAAATCTCTTACTGAAAACTTAGGCCGTAATCAAGGCAAGGTGATGATGTGATATTAATGACATGTTGAATACATGTAAGTCTTAAACTATTGTTAGTGTAACTAATTCTAAGATGGGAATTATTAGTATGGAACCCTGTTTTAAAATAACTAACTTTAGAAGGATAAATGGTTATTTAACCACAGCTACACTAAATCAGGGAATCTGGAATAGGAACACCTTATCAATATCAGCTGTAATTATCAATAAATATAAGTGGATTAGTCTGGAACATGCATTTCTTAAATTCAGTAGCATCAAACACTGCAGCAGCCTAGAAGCATTTCAGCCATCTACTTAAATGAATTCACTGTTACCATAATGATGAATGAAGCAAAGCATTTCAGAAGTAACAAAAGCCCTCTGTGTTTAATAAATTTATAAAGTTTGTCTTAAGTATGGTATATTAATATATAATTTGTGAACATAATTGCAAAAAACTTTAAACCGGCTGCTGTGGTGTTTATATGCAGTAATATTGATGATCTTGGAGCATGATAACTTGTAAATTGCGCAGTTAGTGACTATTGCAGCATTACAAGCCCACTAATTGGACAGCTTAACTATACTACCATGGTAGCCATTCCCTTGCACTACTTAAAATAGGTAGAAAAGGTTTTGGGCTGGTGCATGACCAGATTGCCAACATACATTGCTCCAAGTTCATCAATAGTACATTAATCTAGCATGATCAAAATGCAAAAAGTATGCAGATTATGGACGACAGCCATGCGCTTGTTGGTTAATTGGTTAGACGCCCCAGTTGCGTGAAGTTTTCCTTCACTTACGGGATGGCCTCTGTGTTGAAATTCACGATGGTGGGGATGAAACTGTCCCTGATGATGACGCTGCGGATTGTCTTCCAGTCCTGGGCATCTTCACCTAACATGACGCAGATGGATTCAAGAGCCACCTTGACGTGAATCGGAGGGTTGGCCATGGATCGTACCTCAACCAAATGCTGTCGCTTGATTCCTTTCACAGCTACAACAGGACAGAACACACAACACTTAGCTACAGTGTTATACGCGTGATAAGTAATACCTTATATGTTCTGTGTCAAAGTTAAGGATGGTCGTAATGAAGCTGTCCTTCATGATGACGGCTCGAATTGACCTCCACTCCAGGTTGGTCTCTCCGATGAGGGTGAACAGGGCCTCCAGAGCAAGTCGTACTGCTGGGGGTGGGCTCGGAAGGGCCTTAATCTCAACCAAGTGTTGCTTCTTAATGCCCTTTACAGCTATAGCAGTCAACATTGGTTAATACAACAGGATTAAACAAATGCCACAGAGATGGGTGCGACAAATGAGTGGGAGGCAAGGAGACAGCTCTTGGGTAAATAGAAGAACAGAGGTGGGGGGGGGGGGGGGTGGTAAAGAGACAGAGGAAAATAGAGGGAACAGAGGACAGACAGTCAGAAGAGAAAGAAAGAGAGACAGAGAGGCATTCACTGGACATATTGCAACAGCTGGGTCTAAAGAAACACAAGTGTTAATCACATTACACGATGACGGAAGTTCAAGCAAACGCAGTCCATCATATTTGATTATTACCAATTACAGAGAAGTTAGAATGTAACATTCATCATTTTGTTAATTGTATAACTAATGCCTTTTATTAGATCTTCTTTAAATTGAGTATGATGAGTATATTCAGTTAACATTTTGACAAAACGACTACACTATGACGAATCAGTTCCTGTGCTATTTCAAATTTTTAAAAAGCTTCTAAAACAATGGCCGACTAGATCTCGGACTTGTAAACCATTACAAAACGTATTATACCTTGCTGGGCCTCAATAACAGCCGGTTCTACTTGATCCAGGTCGGCCATGACATTTTCTTGCTTCTCCTTGATGACAGTCTCTTGGGCTTCCAGAGCCTGCTGGATTTCTTGACTTGCGACCTGTATTTTAAATGCAGCAAAGTGAGTTTGATGAAGGAGATAAAAAATGCTGTGTTGGAAAGATGTTTTCGCACACCAGATACATATCCTCCTAAAATTTCTGTCTCAAATTTGTTTATATGACAAAAAAATGTAATACAATGCTAAAACATCCTAATTGCTCATTTTGACCTTACTAAGTGGACAGGCAAAATAGTCCATATATAGGTATACAAGAATTCACATTAGAAAATTCTTATCACAACAAAATCTGCCTCACTTCATGTGTGCGCAAAAAACCTTTTTTCACCACCAATGAAGTTAACAGCGTCAAGAGTATTCTTAGATTCATATAAAAATATGATAAAATTCAAACGTAAAGTAAGTTTTATCATCACCGACCTTCTTTCTCTCAGCCTCCTGCTGGTCCTTCACCATCTGTTTCAGTTTGGCATTAGCAGCATTGTTCTTCTCCTCCAATTCATTCCTCTTGATTGACAGCGATTTCTGCAAATCTTCGACTTGTTCCACAGTCTCTCGGATCTTCTGCAGACCAACATTCAGATGGAGCTGCTGTTCTTCAAGGTCTGCGCGTTTCTCATTGAAGAGTTTCACCTGAAAAAAGATGGTTATATAACAATTATGGTCAGACGAAAGTTTAAAGGAGATTAACTGGGTTCTACTTTGAAGTATTTTTTTTCTTTGGGTCCATTTTTGAAGAATTCAACCTCCCCTACTCTCACCCACCCAAATCAAAATTCTGACGCTTACAGGAATTTTTTTGTTGTCATTTGTTAGTTTTAGGGGTTTTAAGTAGCTATTGGGTTGATTCCCAACCCACGCTTGAAGATATCCTACCTAGTGACCTCAGCAATATCAGCTGGCAAACTGTTCACACTTTAATATAGACTGGACTGGTATAACACGCATGAGAAACACAACTAATTCACTCTTTGAATTAATGTTACAATATCAATCTGTATAGATGATTGATAATGGGTCTGTACTCGGAGTGGTCACTTGCTGGTCACTGACTGACCCAAACTAACCATATATTTTTTACTCACATAGTGATTGATGAAGTCCAGGTAATGACGTGGAGTGATAGCCATGGTCCGGCCACCTCTGCGACCAACTCTGGTGTTAGCTTGATGCAGTGTCTGGTGCACGTACACAAAGGCGTTGATGACTGCTTGTCTGTGACTTGGAGGCATGGGCAGATCCTCGTAGGCCACTGGTAGGTACTCTGGTGCAACATACTAGAGGAAACACAACACAATCATTAACACATGATAGTAAACATAAACAGGCGGAGAGATTACTGACTTTTTGAAGAGCTCTGCGATATTATCATTATTACAATACATACGTTGTTCTTCTCCAGATCAATCTTGTTGGTGAATTCTCGTCCAACTTGGTACAGCGCGCCATTACTCCAGTCGCCAAACCAGTTGAGTACACATCTAAAATTTTAAGAAAATACAGTTATCACGCTAACAAAATAGTGAACACCTTTTATGATAAGCTTGCTAAGATAATCTGAAAGTTTCTCAGGGAACGGCCAATACTGAATTTAAACTTACAGCCAAATTCATGAACTTAGAAACCAGCTTCCAAGTCTATGGTTTCCATGTTTATGAATTTGGCTGTATTACGACGATTGAATGTTGTTTATGGAATTGATAAAATGAAAAGAACAGGCCTTCTATGACGAACGAGTCATACAGCAATTGTACAGAGGGCCCATACCTGTTGAAGAGAGCAGGAGATGTCGCAGCACGGTCCTTCAGTCCCTCGGATGATGGGTTCATGGTGAACACGACGTGCAGATTCCTCATGACTTGTTGAGTGAACCACTTGTACAGTTCTTCCTGACTGTCCAACATGTTGCCTTCTCGCTGTGCTCCTTCTTTGCATTGTGTCATCAAAGTTGTCAGCTCATCTCCTTCAAAGAGACCGGGAACTTCACCGTTTGCAAGCAAAGTATTCATCCTCTCAAGGAAGCTACTGTCCAACACGTTGGATTCGTCCATGATGAAGCATATTTTCTCTCCCTGGAAATATAAGTTATGCCACATATAAGATCTGTTTTTTTTTACCTACACTGCATCAAACCATATGCCTGAATACACTTAACTAAGGATAGAAAAATCAACCAGGGGATCCTATATACAAAATCATGCATTTTTTTCAACAATGTCAAACTCATATACAGGCATGTGAGAGGAAAATTACGATTTCTATGGATTGGGCGCGCCTGATATTTTGTGACTTTTAGCTGATGCTAGAAGCGTTCTTTGTCAATTTTAGAAGAAAAAAAACATGCAATATTCAACTAAAAATATATATATGACAGGTCATTTAATTCCTTCTGTAGACTCAAGTAATACAATAGGCCTTGCACAACCTCCCCTGGTAATGATCATTTTTTTCTCCATGAATTTATGAAAAGTTTGGGATACTTGGTAAGCCAGATCTCTTTGGATCCAGGGAATTCCTATATGCCCGCAAATAGGGTGGGAGTGAGACCTGACCGTTTTGAGTCATAATGTACAAGAAACAGATAGTAAAAACATACTCTGCATCCAGAGCGTCGCAGGACTCCTCGCAAATCCTCGTCAAAGTCGAATGCAGTGTACTTGTTGTGCACCTTGACCTGGAAGACGCTAAGACCGTTCATCCAAGCAACGAAGCGCGACAGAGTGGTCTTTCCTGCTCCACTGACTCCAATGAGCAACAAGTGGCCCTGAGGCTGACGGAAGATCCTGTCGATACGCAGCACATGGTCCAGGACCTCGTTGAAGAGGACAAGCGGAACATCCAACTCTTCTTCGTAGAAGACCTATTGATGAGTAAAAGATCAAAATATCATAGGCAAGTTGTTGAATATTTGAATAAGGAGACATTTTTTGTAGTTGGTGTTAAAACGGTCCTTTTGGCCTTTAAAAACTAGATCAAAATGAAACTTTTTACAACTAAATTCCTAATATTCAGTAACTTACATGTTTTACATCTAATAAAAACCAAACACCACCTTTTTCTTTCTTTATCATAGGTAAAGAAATGACCATATACTCAATAAAGTCTGTGCTTTTTAGAGGAGCAAAAGATCACTGCACTATAGAAATCTTTTTGTGTTGATTCAATGATGTGTTGTACAAAAATAACAGAAAACTTTCCATCATTTGCATACACAAAGCAGCTGTAACAATGCTAATGCTTACCTTCAGTCTGGCCTTGACGTATTCTCTCAATGTCTCTTGTTCCACTGGCACATAGTCCTTGCTCAACCAGCAACTGTACAGGATTGGTCTCTTGAGAGAAGATTCCCTGTCGATGTTCGGGAAGTGCTTCAGACCAACGCTGTCAACGTTCTCATTAGTCCATCTGCGTTCTTCATCATCCACAAGCCTAGAATGGCAAACAATGTCATCTTACAAAAAGTTTCAAGGTCACCTCTACAGTAAGATCTCTCCATTCAGCACACTATATAATAACAATTATCCTACGATCAAATGGGCAATTGCACTTTCAATTCAATCGACGTGTTTGCTGTTACAAATAATCTCAATACAATGTAAAGAGTACACTGTGCTATGAATAAGTCAAACTAACAGCTCAATATAAATGTTTGCCACTCGATCAGCTACCCAAGAATAAGGTCATCATTCCAACATGACCACAAATTATGAGTTCAGTGTTACCAGAACCACAGAGGCTTGTAACAAAAGCAACCCTTTATTGAAGGAGTCCAGCGTACAATACAGTATAATGGAGGACTCTTGGCCAACAGGGGGAGCCACACATTGGTCCTCACTACCTTTGTGGTGTCATCAATGCACTCAATAACCTGATTGTATGATTACATCATCAAAAAAGGCTGTAAGGAATGGCAGGGCACGCAGCTCCTCATGTTGGCTTAAAAGTCCCCAGTTTATCCATCACTGTTGCCTTGAGTCTTAACACATGAAGAAAATTTCCTGACAAAATGTGTCTTTCTTACCTGTCATGGAAGAGCCTGAGAGCTTCATGAGCCCAGATTCGCACCAATCCTTCGACAGGCAAGGTCTCCAGGGGTCGCAGGGCTTCACAGATACCTCGCACCCAGCGAGTCATTTCTCGAGGACTGTAGATGTAATGAGGCTGCATGTCTTGTGTGAATCTCTCCTACAATGGAAAATACAAAAATTCTTTAGATAGGATACTTCTTCCTCTATTTAGAAAAGGAGAACTCTACTTTGGTTAGATTACTTTCAGGTGAGCCAGTGCACTACTGCCAGGTCGACAATCAGTCTTGCAGGATTATTTTCAGTAACACTAATGTGTCTTAAAAGGGAAACTTCTGCTCTAAACCGGTGTAATGTCTGTCTCCCAGATGATTCAACAGTTTGAATGTCAACTGTCTTGACAGTCTAAATAATCCAAACTCAGTGAAGAAATAAATAAAATTGAAGTATTAAACTCTCCACAAAATTAATATATCTTGAGCCTCACTAATTTACTTTATAACTAAAAATAGAGATCTCATGGAAATAAATCTAAAAGACAGTTTACCTGAGACATCAAGTAGAACTCCACCATGGCATTGGTCAGAGGCTCTGCAAAGGTCCTCAGTGTTGGGATCAGACGCAACATCGCACGGTTGAATGTTCCGTAGATCTGAGTGAGGGAGAGTTTGCCAGGGTAGTCAACGTAGACCACGGGAACATGACGCAAGAATCTGTGAGACAGTGGCTTTCTGCCAGGATCTGTGGGAGGGTTACAAGCTCCTACAAACTGGATCCTCTCAAATTTCACCCAGCTTTGGTCCGAGGTGCGGAAGAAACCGCCATGTTCGACCATCTGACGCAGGAAGGAGATGACACGTTGTGTTCCTGCAAAACGAGATCTTTCAGGTGAGATTCTCAAATGTTCTATATTTTGTACTAATTGCTGTATGAATAAACGTAATAATAATAGTATGATTGCCCAAAAAATGTACCGTAATTGTCCATCTCAGGCAAGTTGATCTCGTCACAGAAGAGCACAATCCACTTGTTGAGCTGGATGGGTGACAGGACAAGACCATTTGGAGTCTTGCGGTACTCGCAGTAGTGGTCGAATGTCTTCAGCAACAGCTCTGGGGTGGTGGCACTGGAGAAGTTCAGGCCAATGACCTAACGAAAAGATAATACAAAGCTTTAAAATATTCTAGACAAAAACCTTAACATATTAATGCTTTGGCTTATATGTGTAGAGCAGAAATCAATTGTTGATCTTTGCGCCTTTTAGTTTGACAGGAGCAGTTTATTACATCAAATAGAACTTTGTAAATTACCTATTTAATATCAATCACATGTCATGAATAGTTAATGAGCAACTCTATTATTGCTTGAATTTAGATGGCGACTTGGCTTAGGAAAACTAGCAAGTGATGTAATACTGGTTTAAATATTGGGCTAAAACATATAAATTTAATGACACAAACGAGCCGAGTGCCTCAATATTAACAGGTTCAATTTGTGTCATTTTGCATGCAGACTGTACAGGAGGCCTGTGGCAGATTTAATGTTCATAGAAGAATCACATACCTCTAAATCAGGGAGAGCTCGGAGTGCACTGAACAAGGTCATGGTCTTTCCGGATCCAGGAGGACCACACAGCACCAGAGGCTTGTGCTCGGCCAACCAAGTGTACAAGAGAGCTTCATGACGAACTGTGTCAATTGTGGGGATGACCACATCAGGAGATGCCACTTTGTGAGTTTCCACTTCAACGACCGGCACTTTGGCGCTCCATGGCACCCATTCTCCAATGATGCTGACCTGTAGACGAAGATGAGTGATCATTAGTTTCATAGACCACAGATGGTGATATTTATTACAAGACAACTCTACTCCTATTCAAAAAATATAATTTGGAATTGAATATTCTTATGTCATATCGGGATGATTTACGATGTAATGGAAGATTACTAACTGACAGCCAAATCTACTTATGAAAATCTGGCTGCAACAGAGCTGTTAGCTTAGACCAGACATATGTTTTTTCCCTCTATTTTCCATTGTAAATGTATGACTCTATAAACAGGGAGCCATCGAAATGACTGGAGGTAGTCAATATTGGCACTCCAAGGAAGACAATCTGACTACTTGTTAGTATTATAAATTGGGTGCCATACATTAATGGCTTCTTCTTAATTTGACAACCCTGTGTTATTAACATCGTTACAACCAAAGCATTTATTTAGCTAGGTCCCCAATGATTTTGATACAATACAATTGTCAGTCACAACATTAAATCATGTTATAATGCCATTTACTTGAAATAATTTCATTTATTCTCAGATCATATTAATCAGTAGGATCCTCACCTCATAGTCGATGATGGGGATGGTGGGAGGAGGCAGAGGGACAGTGGTCACTTTGCGGATGTAGTCGCCCAGCTCCTGACGCACTTTCAGTCGACTGTCACCAGCCATGGACCAGAGAAGGGCATACACAAGGGCCTTGGGCAGGTACTTCTCCATCTGATCTGGCTGTGAATCAAAGCCAAAAATGAACGCAAAACAATGCAAAAATATAAAAGAAGAAAGTAGCATGGAAACTGTGATATTTGACACACAACTTAATCAGCTAGTGCTTAGATTTAGATGGCTGATAATGCCTTAAATTACATGGCAAAAGTAACTATAATAACCCCAAGTTAATTGAATATGGAATGATACCAGATAAAACTATCATAATTGCCAGAATTATGAGATGGTTCTACACTCTATCAACATTTTTAAAAGCATTTAAAGTATCAGATGTTTATGATTTACCTGCATCGGGAAGTCAAGGTGAGAAGAATTGTAAGCAATCACATTTCTGACGACCTGGTTTGTCATGGAGAAGAGGGAGCCGAGTGCACGGAGTCTTGTGAAATCCATGATGTGGTCCAAGTCCATGGAGTACTCTAGGCATTTATTGATCAAGCCGTCTGGGGCAAAGAAGGGCTGCAGGATCGCTGCAGCATCTCTCTGCACCTACAAACATAAGTATATACATTAGGAAAAAGGCTAATACATTATATACAAAGATAACAATCAGCTGCTGATGAATCAATCATAATACGGATATCTTTCACTTCAGAGATATAATAAAATAAATTGTGCTACACAGACATTATGATACCCACCCTCAAAATATTGCTGTTTAAATTCATATACGGATTTATTTTACCATTTGCTCAGTAAATTATGAAGAAAACTCATTCAAAGAGCATGTTAAACTCCACACCTCTGTTTCAACTAGCATGGGCAATGGGCAGTGGGCACTCTCATGAAGATTTTCACATTATTCCAGTGACAATCAGAAGGACAATATCCAATAAATAACTAAAATATGTTAAATACCTGCACTGATGGAGACACTTCCTCCTCCTCAGTAGCAGCGGTACGAGGTTTGAATTCAACCTCCTCACCATCTTCAACTGGAATGTTGCGGAGCCTGGACAGGTAGTTTTCGAAGATCATCTCGCTCGTCAGGACATCCTCGCTGAACCACACCATACCGCAACGACTGACAGTTGCAAGGGTCGCGTAGCGCAGATCTTGCACCTCAAACATGATTCTCACCTAGAAAGCATAATTTCATGTTAATACTTAAGAACAATATTCATGGAGTTGAAATTTATCTAAACAAGGCACATTTTACAACCACACGTGAATAACTTACTATGTTTTAATGCACTCCATAGTTTGAATACTAGCATCATGCATATTTATCATTACAACTAGGATTTTATAGCATTCTTTTTTGGCATCCTATTTGACTTGAAAAGCAATGGTAATTTACTGTTTTTCTATTACATATGGTCAACAAAACCTGAAGCCATGAATAAACAATATCTACAATATGCACGGACGATATACATTGTGTATTACATAGAGGGCAGCATTATCTATCTATCTCTTTGTATCTATCTATCTTTGTATCTATCCATCTGTCTATCTATTACTTACATTTGGTGGAGCTCCAAGACGTTCTCCATTGGGCAGAGTGAGCAGTTTGTTGTCATCCAGAAGAGAGTTAAGATTCTCGACCCATTCTGGATCCACATCGCCATCAAAGATGATCCATTGCCTCTTGTTGATCTCGCCTCTTACATTGTCAATGATCCTGGAAACAAGAGTTATACACAATTACACGATGTCTCTAAAAGCAGCATAATTTAAAACTATGAACATACCAATACATTAAATATACTTTTGGGTAACAACTTACTTTCTGAGGATGTGAGTGAACAGACCATCAGTCCATTCCCTGGTGTTGGGGTCCAAGCTTCCATACAACGCATCCTTGGAGATGGACTGAAAAAAGCAGACAATATGACATTAATTAACGTTGATATTTATGATGTATCATGACAGTCTAATCTTTCTTCATTCTTTAAAGAGCACTTTTATAGTCCAATTATAATATTTATACAATAGACACTTCACAAACATGTGTAGTATGGAATTTTGGTAAAAATTTCCAGTCTTTGCTCTAAACAAAGGAGAACACTCCATGACAATAGTTCAAATGGGAACACTCTTTTTCATGTCATCCTTCACCTTTGTTTGAAGGGATGTTGCAAAGTTACTGCTTTAACCACAGAAAACCTCCATGGTCAAGGATGAGATGCAAATTGAAGAGAGTAGGGTTTGAACCCGCAAACCCTCACACCTTGATACATTGTCATAGAAACCATGCTATTTAATAAAGCCCCAGCAGTATTTCAGAATAGGGCAAAAATAAAATTATCTAACCTTGGGATCAATGACGTGAGCCACTCCTTCGATGCCCTCCAGCCTCTCGAGCGCCTTCAGGAGGACTCTCCAGGCGGCACTTTTTCCCGATCCGCTCGGACCAACCATCATCAGACCATGATGGATCTGCGAGATTTGGTACAGCTGCAACACCTGAAACACACAACATACAATGGTTACATGGAGCTAAATGATATCGATGTACATTCAATGTAATGACATGACGAACAAGGTTACAAGAGGGGCACTTAAACAACACTTAATGGAAAATGTCTGGACCGTGTTATGGTGTTAAATGGTATTTTGACATAGCAAAAGTCAAACATTTTAGGGGCAAAGGGGGGGGGGGGTATTATAATACTTGACAATTAAAAACTTTGCTTGGAAGATCAACTTAATTAAGCAATTACAATAACTATATACCAGCCAATCCAGCAGTCTCAAGAATCATTTTAAAATACTGGCAGTAAACCATGATTTATTTTTTTCCCATCATAACATAATCTCATTAGGCATTCCTAACAAGCCAGATCACAAAGCAATTTAGACGAAATTGCAATAAAACATCAAATTTTACAGTGTGTGCATCACAAAGCAACTGGTAAAATAGTGCATGAACATTTACGAACGATAAGATTATTCCCATGTTTTGTGAGCTTTTTTTTAGGTGTATTTTGTACGTTAACTTTGCCTTGAAATTGTTTTTCCTGCAGCTGTTCCAAATTGCAATATTTGGACATGCTAAGCAATTTTGTAAGCAGTCATGCATTTATTTTGTAAAAGCCAATGTCTGCGAATTCAGCAAAGTTATGGAATATTGTAATCTTTATTTTTCATGGGTTTACAAGGCAAAACATTTGATATACAACTGGATAAAAGGACGGACAACAGGACATCAATACCCTACCTTGCTGCCCCAACAGTTTGTCTGCACCATCAAGAAAGGCAACAAGCCAAATTTGTAAGACAAAATGATCTCCATAAATTTCATACATGAATGCCAATCGGGTCAGTGCAGAACTTTCATAAAATCGGGTCAGTGCAGAACTTTCTTAAAATCAGGTCAGTGCAGAACTTTCATAAAATCTTATCCACTAACAACCACTAGTAATAAGGTTACTCAATCTAACGTTTAATAATTAAAAATTAAAAAAACAAGTACACAACACATTATCAAATTTCAAAAATTTATGGACAGTTATCAATTCAAGATTAAAAAGACAGATCAAGGTTAAGACATACAAGACAGCTTCTACGCTATGTATATAGTCACAACTTAAGTGAAACACTGGATAAGAAAAATAATAGTTTAAATGTCGCAAAACCCACCTTCTCAACCCATGCAGTTCCTTGTTCCTCTCCATCTCCATATACAAGATACATCTCAGAGCAGACAGACTTGATCATGTCTCGCAGTTTGGACATCTGAGCAGGGGTGTAGGCGACTCCAGGGAACACGTCGGACAGCAGACTGTTCAAGAGAGGAATGTCCTCGGCCACCAGTTTCGGCACGACTGTTTCCATCACACTTTGGATCAGGATCTGGAAAGAAAAAAAGAAGAGACCATTGAAAAGTTGTACCTCCATGCACTCATTTTGGAGATGTTAAATATGCAGTGCATTTAAGATTAAGTCAATTAGTGCAGCCAATCATTCTGATCAAATACTGTCTATCGATCATTCGGTTCCATCCCTGCCACTAGAGGCACTCTTCATGAGCTTAATCTCAGTTGGAAATTGGCCACATACGACATTTAACTGTTGGTGCCTTGTACTCCATGTTTATGCTGAGGCAAATAGAAGACCGCTCTGATGGGGTAAATGTCAATGTAATCTAACTTTACTAATATTATCTCACTAACATTATGCCCATCCCTAATTTAAAGGCTTACAACATTAGCTATATATATATTATGATTACACCAGCAATTCCTGAACTATCACTTAACACACTCAGGCTTTATAACATAAATTTATGGGTTGCACGCATCATGAAACAATGCAGATAAGCTCAAAGCAGCCAAGACAGACAAATATTTATCAGTTTCACCTCTTGTTCTGGCAGCTGTTCAGCTATTGCTCCTTCATCCTGGGGTTCTCCACGCTCCAAGTTTCCTTCCTTGATTCGCTGGATTCTCTCACGCTTCACGTTTCCAGCACTGACCAACACGCTCTTCAGAGCTCGCAGACCAAAGTCGTAGTGAGATTGGGGTGAAAGCTGTTCGTCACAAAGCCTGTTGGAAAGACGATTTAAAGTTGTTATAATTAGGGAGTCACAACAATACTAGCATTAATGGCGGATGCTACATAATATTTATTCTCAGTAAATCAACAGAAATAAAGATAACTTTTTTTTCATGGTGCAAGAAATAGGATTCTTATTATTCATCAGTTAGATTAAATGCACAACCGACAATAAATGACGTGACACTTTTTGAAGGGGCTGCCCAATTAAAGTGCTGATACAAGACTAAACAGACACTTTAGTAGGGTCACTACAAGAATAGCAACATCATCACATTTGAAAAGTTACTAGGACAAGCAGAGAATTTGTTTCAGCTTCAAAATTTAATTTACTGGCAGCAGTCCAGAATTAATTAATACACTGGCCAGCGAGCACTTACTGGAAGAATGGCACAATCTTGCTGGCCAACTTCTCGGCAGATCGGAAGCCTTGTGAGTACAACATGACTTGAGCGATGAGCTGGCGATTGGGTTTGGTCATGGCCAGAGAGCGGAAAAGTTTCTTCAAGTTGTCGGGCAAGTTGGAGCGTCCAGCGTAGCCAGGGTTCATGGTGATGAAGATAGCCATATCGGAATTTACACGCACTTGCTTGCCGACAAGCTCAACTAGGATGAATTGCGCTGGAACAACAAGAGATTCAATAAGTTTATGTATGCAGCACTGCAGAAATGTTGCAAGTTCACGTTTTCACACCACATGATGTAGCACAAAATTTCTACTTGCATCAGTCAAATGGAAAAAAAAAAGATTCCATCTGGGCTGCAAACCTAGTCATACTAAATAAACAGCTCAAAACTTCTTGCCAAGTTTTCATTCAGGGTAAAAAATAAATACATAAATTGTGGAAAACGTTTTCAAAGATTTTAGACCTACTTTAATTACTGGTACACAAGAACACATTACGCTTGTGAATCTCCTCTTTTGGAACAGTATCTCTGGTTCCCTGTAGAGTATCTTTGCTTCTTGAAGCCTCTCACGGATCAAAACAACACATTGAATTATTATTACAATCAACTTACACTTGTCCTTCCCAGGGATGGCCTGTTCCTTCAGAGCTTCCTGGATTGTCTGAATCTGCTGAGATACAGCGGACAACATCCTCTCCTCAAGACGATTGAACTCGTCAAAGCAACCCCATGCACCCACTTGGCAGAGACCCACAAAGATCCTTCCCATGGCCTGAAAGTCAGATTAGAAATATAATTCATTAAGCCAAAGTATTTTTGGACAATCGTAACTTGAGAAGTATAGAAGATAAGACTTATTCGTGAAGTCTAAAATTATGAAGGTGCCCAATAAACATTTGTGTCAATTAGCCTGGTGCTCTTTTTGTTTTTACATTGTTTATTTCTACTTCATTTTTTATATTTGTACATTCTACCCCAAAAAAATGGGAATAAAGATTATATATAAATGGGAGTTGTACACACCTGGAAGTCAAAGGTTTCGTCACAGTTGAAGACAAGCACGAAGCGTCCAAGTTGGTGGCCCAAAGCCTTCACGGATTCTGTCTTGCCAGTTCCAGCAGGTCCTGAAAATATGCACAAGTTTTACCAGTACTATGACATACCCAAAAACATTTAAAAAAATAAAAAATATAAATATGTTTAAGGCATAAGTAAATCAGAAACCAGCAAAATGTCCCACATTATTGGAGTTTCCTGATCAAACTAAAATAATCCCGAACATTCGTTATCAGGCTGCCCGACAGTTTATACCATCGGTCAATTTGGACTCAAAAGATTTTGGTCATTTGGGTCATTTCTAAATCCAGTGCAAATTTACACAAATCTTCACTCACAATGCCACCTCAATATTCAGGCAAATCTGACCAGGAATCAAGGATGACATTTATGGTAAGGTTAAAGTATGGAATTATTCAGTATCACTCACCAAATGGTGAACCTCCAAGGCGTGCTTCCAGGGCCTGCGTCATGGTAAGGTAGCAGCGATCGGTCAGTGGAGTCTGGACGAGCTTCTCTTGCACTCCAAGGTACTCAAAGCCGTAGTTGAACTTGGCATTGGCCATCTGGATGGTCAGCTGCTTCAGAGGGTCAGGGTTCTTGGGGTCAAAGTAGAACCTCATCTGACAAAGCCAGTCAAATGATTTGGGGCTGGCTACTTTGGTCTTCAGCAGTTCACGAGTGACATCTCGCTGATGGACCAGCTCTGTGATCTACAAACGCAATGGTCAAAAGTCAGTTAATACGTATGTGAGCTTCAGGTGGACTCACGTGTGTGGTAATTAATCCATGGTAGCCATTCTTACAATGTAACTCTGAATAGTGAGATTTTCATCAAAATATGGAAATGAAAATATCGCTAATTGGAGTTGCAAATGAAAATATCGCTAATTGGAGTTGCAAATGAAAATATCGCTAATTGGAGTTGCTAATCTCTTATATCAGTGTGGTAAGATACGTGATTAACATGGCTGAACTACACAAGCAAATTTTTATCAAAAATTATTTTCATTTTCAATGTCACAGCTTGCAGTAACTTGTTAGCATTTCTTTGAAGACATCCTAGCGAAGAACAGATCCCCAAATCTGATGACACTCACCAAGTGTTCCAACTTCTTCCTTCTCACAGGAGGCTGTTCATGCAACACAGAGTCAGCCAAGACGTTCAGAGTTGACTCGACGGTCTGCAGCACTTCTTCCATTGGCTTCAGATCACCCTTTCCAGCTTTCTCGACGGTTGCCAGAGCTAGTTCAGTGTGTTCTGACCACGCAATCTGAGCGGCAAGGACAACTAACTGAGCCTGGTAACTGTCCACCCATTCCATGTACTTGGCTTGGTCGATGGAGGTGGATTTGAACTGAGAAATGCCATGCACAGCCTCAGCCAACAATGTGGCCAGGGTGAAACGCATTTCTTTCTCGACCATCGTCAGCCACTCGTTGATCTTGCGGTCCTTGAGCAGAACAATGTTCTTGTACAGAACCTACAATAAATAGAAGTGAGTATCTTAGTTCTATATATAGTGTAAATAGTGCAAATACACCACTCTACAGATTCCACTCAGTCGCAAACTATGCAGAAGAAAAGATCTGGAACAGAATAACACAACCTACTTCCAGAACAACTATTTTAAAGCTAAAGCTATAACAATCAATTATCAAAACCGTAATACTATACATCTATGCCTTCCTTAAGTTTCTTTCAATTATCTTTGGCTGAAAGTCCCATATGTATGCGAGGTTCTTTTCACTCGAACAGATATAGCACTACTACATATTATCAAGAGTAATTTGACATGGAATTTGCTTATTATATGGATGCGACAAATCAAAATATTTATCTTATTATATCTCAGTATTGCATTTACTAGAGAGCACTGTGTATACATACTCGATAGTTACATCAGATTTAAATGAGTTTTTTGCCTTTTCTTAACTTGCCAGCTTGCATATACAGATTATAGACAATCAGAATAAATGAATGTCTTATAAAGAGAGAAATTTATATAAATATCTTTTGCATAAGAAAACTTCGCTATATGAGACTTCGTATGGATTGTATATTGGTTTCCAAAAAATCTCTTATAAATAGGACTGGTTAGTTCTCGTGTGACAAATCTAGGACACAGAAGTAATAAGACAATGCATGACATCACCAATACACAATACCTGATGATGTCATCAATAATTGAGCTCTAGTGATGCACTGTGCTAGTACATCCGGGCCCTAGGTCACACGTGAACTGATCAGCAATATGCTTCTATGACGACCATTCAGACTTTCTACAAACCTCTTCTCCCTCCTTGGAGCAGATTCCACTGATCTGGGTTTGTTCCTCGTCCACAAGGATGGATGCAACGCCAGCGAACATCTTCTTGAAGTGCTTCTGCAGCCTGCCAATGTTCTTGCTATTTCCGATGATTTCCAGCAAGTCCTCATCTCCCACGAAGTAGAACCTCGGGAAGGACGCTCTCTCTCGCTCGAGATATTCTCCCAGAGCTTTCTGGATCTTGGTCAAGAGGTCAGCAAGACGCTCCAGTTGTCGCTGGACATTTGGCACATTGACCACATCCATGACCAGTGGTGATTTGTTCACTTTCTTCATCAGTCCGAGAAACTCAGTGCTAACACTGGCAAAAGAATGAAAACAAATAAGTTTTAAAACCATCAAGTTGCACCAAGTACATTTTCATACAAACTGTTCAAGCATATCTTAAGTAAACGCGCTCAGCAATTTCATTAAGTTTCAGAAAGAAGTCAGACAGCATGGTGCTACTCTGATCAATTAAAAATTGCAACATTTACTGTCATACTTATGTTACCTTAATAAAGTGCTCATGTAGAATAACTTGCACTAACGGCAGACTAAAATTAAGCATAAGTTTTTGGTCAATTTTCATTACGAAACCATGCTTTTTACAACAAAAAAAAAGACAATTAGTCAAACCTCTGGAAGCGTGAAGTCTCGATGGGCAACAGGTGCTTGATGTCAGCACTTCCGGTGAAGATGCCCTCCAGGTAGACCCAGCGACGTTGAACGTCAATCCAGACATCGAAGAGGGCATTGATGCGGTTAAGTTTGTCCTCCCAGGACAGAGCATCCTCTTCGAACTCCTGTTAATTAAAAATATCAGAATCTTCATTAGCAGTATGCCACACTCAGCCATGTAGGTAAGTGCATAAAAGAATGATGTCAATAAGAATTTTGGTACGATGTTGATTATTTGACCCTTACCTTGTAGTAAGGAGAAAGCTTCATGGCAGCCACACTGTTGATGTGCTCCTTGACCTTGTTGAAGAGGTCGTCCCAACCTCTGATCAGTCGGCACTTGTTCTGGTAGTTCACCAGCTCCAGCTCATAGCTGCGCCACACCTCGCTCACCTAAATTAACAATAACATTTTAAATATTAGTCATTTGTTTAAGGTTCTTACAACATAGTGAACAAAAGTTCCCTGTAGACGCTTGGTCCGGGCATGAGGCACTCTCAGCCTGCGGCCATGATGTAAGAGTTCACAATGTTTGTGTAGTTGGTGTGACTTGTATTTTGGTATCTTATTAGTTGGGCTTCTAATCCTGTCCTCAACAATTAAAGAAATTTGTCTTAACTAAACAATGTACACTAGTATCGAAGACTTCACCAAAGAGCGCCAAAAAAATAAGGCCACTGAAGTTTTTTGGCCACTTTTTCTTAATTCACTTTACAAGATTTGCAGACAAACCAAAAAAAAATAAAAAAATTTCTCATCTAATTTCCCAGTATCTAAGACACATAAAAGGGGTACATTCATAATAATGAAACTTCCCTAAATTATAGCAATTTACATCATCAGGTCAAATGTGGTTTTGGGTTTGGTATTATATAGGTGAAGAAATAGTTTCAAATAGCATACCTGTTTCAAGAACTCCTCCAGAGCCTTCTCTCCTTGGGCGACAGCCAACACATCTCTGACAACTGACTCGTTCCTCTGAAGGTCAACATCCCACACTTGACCAAGGGTCAGCTCGGACAGTACCCAGCTGACATGCAGTCTCTTCATCAGCTGCTTCCAGTGACGTTCCTTGACCGCATCGGACTTCATGTCCACAATCAACATGTTCACCTAAATCAAGGAAGTAACATACTAAATTATGATGTAATGCCTTTGAAATTTTAGTTCATGAAGTGTCCAAACAGAATGACCTGCTTTCGTGTCAGACCGTCATATTGCCATTGATTTGAAAGTGGTTTGGGTTAATGGTTATATTATTCACCTTGGCATAGCCTTGCAGAGTCTTCTTGACATGTTCGTAAGAGCCGTACTGTCTCAATCGAGATGGCATCTCCTTCAGCTGGTTCAGCAAAGTATCGATACCTTGACGCAGCTACAAATAAAACCACACAAATATAAGAACAGGGCAAAAATATTTGCAACAGTATACAATAGACTTTGTAATCATAAGTACAGTATAGGGATTTATTATGTTGAAATGCATTTTTGGGAAATCTCCTACCTTTCTCGGTTGGACAGACAGCCAAGGTTTGTCCTTCAACTCATCAATCTGTTCCCAGATTGTGGCCAGTTCGGACCACACTCCTTTCAAGTCTTGAAGCTCCTCAATTGCAACCTGCATTCGCTCCTCAGTGGGGCTGAGATTGCCTGTGAAGAATATAAAACAATTTTGTTAAGTGGCTCGTACAATGTACATTAACATAATCATAAATAAGTTGTATATGGCTACACGCTTGACACCAGCATCCATCATGCTTTGCAGATTTCACCCCATAAGTCCATTTACAAAAAAAAAAAAAATTCACCTGAAAATTTGACAGTCCCCCCCCCCCCCCCCCCCGCTTTTTCTACATTAAGATAATGCCCCCCCCCCCCATATCAGTTTTCCCCAGACCCCCCCCCTTCTGATATCTGAAAAATCTTCAGGTCCGCCCCCCCCCCCCCTCCCCTCTTTTTTAAATGGAAAAGCCCTAAGCAGATGCTCCAGAGGTAAAATAATACGCAATAAAAATCCATTTTCAAAAACAAAACTTTTTTAAACAAGACCAATGTGTTTCTTTGCAATACTAGAGTCTATCTATTTACTGCTCAGTCCTGAAAAGTACTGTCCAAGTCACCAAAAAGCTTACCAGGTTCAGCCAACTCCAAAGCTTCCTTGGCCTTGGAGACATTGTCTCTCTCTTCCTTCAAGCGAGTCAGTTTGCCTTCAAAGATGGTCAGCGCCTTGATGGCATTGTCTGGCCTAATCTGACCCTCAACTGGCTTGCTTTTCTCCCATTCTCCGAGAAGATCATGGGTCTTCGTTTCCACAATCTTGTCTTCAGAGACAATCTTCATCTGGAGCGAAGCAACTTGGGACTGGATCGACGAGTCCTTTCGTCTGATGATGTCATTGAATGCACCCCATTCTCCATCAACGTTGTCGCTGTACAGCCAGTTGGACGGGAACTGGAACCTTTGACGCTCCAAGATGCGTTGTCCCTCTTTGTAACACTTATTGCAAAAATTATAACTAGTTATAGGCAAGCAATGAACACTGCACAATCAACCGATCACACACACTGATTACAACCACAGGAATTGCAAGATTATGAAATATCACAAAAAAAAACATCATTACCTCAACTTCCTTCTCCCAGTTTTTCATCTTGCGTTTCAGCGACTGCACGTAGGTGATGAAGCTCACAGCTTCTGCCGTGTTGGCTGTTTCAATTGACTGCTGTTCAAGTTCTGATCTGGACTGTATTGCGTAATAAACATAGGATTACTTCCTACAGGTACACATAATGACAAAGAAAAGATCAAGTCCACCAAACCATTAAGACATCTTTTCTGACCCACTTCATCTCCAGTAAATAATTTTGTAATTTACCTGTCATTAAGCAATACTTCAAAATAATTACATTATATTAACACTGCATTCGGCTTGGGAAATTTAATTTCAAAGGTGGTCTTATTCTTGAGGTACTGCTCTATTCATAATGATATCTTACCCTTGAGACTGAGTTGTGAAAATCTTGCATCTTTCCACCGAGCAGGTTTCCAAACTTGCTCAGGACATCCTTATGCCACGAGTCGTATTTCAAGTTGACCTTGGCCTGAACTTTAGCAAAGTCGACATGGAGTGGTCCGAAGACGGCTTTTGTTTCAGAAGTGTCGAAGGTCTTTCTCACTTGTCTGAAAGTTAATTAGATAGATAGAATCTCGTAATTTACAAATAAATCATTCATACGACAATAACATGATAAAGTCAGACAGTAATGGTGGGTGCATCATTTCAGACTGAAAGCAATGATTTTAACAAAGTATCACTGCATGTGCTACCTGAATGATGAAAATACAAACTATTAATATAAAGCTGACTGTTAAAATAAACCCCGATTTGTTACATGAAAACACATTAAAAGTATGTTTAACTACTTCACAAATTAAACAATACAGCATGTTATCTTTACTTAAAAATTAGCTTACTTGATTTCCTCCAAGGTCCTCATCCATTGCTGAATATTCAATCCTAGGCGGCCATACAGAAGTTCTGGTTGAAGATCCCAAAGTGCTTGGTATCTCATCCACATCTGTAATAAGTTGAATCGCAAAATGTACCTTGTTGAAATTAGGCTGTATTTAATATTAATGGTGCATAAAACACTTTATACCGCATTGGTTCAACTGAAAACCAGAGGATCTAACAATTTTGACAGCTAGTATGCAACAGACTAAATCTAGTGTATACATTTTTTATTTATTATCTTTTTTACAAACAGACGACCTAAATTGATGGCACCAGGACTTACAGCCAATAATTTGGCATCATATGAGCAAGCTAAAAACTCTTATTTTATTTTATTTTATCTAAGCAGCAAATCTGAACTCACGTCAACATATTCAGCAGCCTTCTGCAAGACTTCATCCACTGCCTTGTAAGAATCCTTCAATTTGTTGCCATGCTGGGGCAACTTGTTCAACAGGTTCTTGTAGTGGGTAGCGGCCTCCGATTCCACATCCAGTCCAACCTACCAAGTATACATAACAAGTTGTATCAAAGATCACACAATCGAGTTCGATGATGACATCATATAAGTCCCTGCCTCAGCTGGCTGTTAATGCAGGGACACTTTTAATATCATGTCAATCAACCAGTCTCAATGATATGCCGGGCCGACAGTAGTCACAAATTACATCTAACATTACTTTACCTATAGCTAGAGTGCATTGTCACTGTACCAACAGCTTTCCGCGGGTTAACGAGTCGTCGTTTATGAATACGAATAAAACGACTCCGATTCTTTATATCTCATCATCAATAAACGTAATGACCTCAACACACAGATTCAGCAGGTGGAACACAATAAACTGAAAACACACTCTCGCAAAATATGTCACATTCGAGATCATACCTGGTATCTGGAATGCTGAATGCGCGGCAGTGTCAGGATGACTTGCTCCCAGGCAAACAGTTCTTGCAAGACCTTGAAACGAGCTTCTTCCAGGGTTGGGTTGATGTACATCAGCTGATTGGTGATGTGCAACTCGTGATGCAGTCCCTAAAATATTGCCAATATAAATTCATCAACGTTACTATACACAAGATCATATCCATAAGACTGACTCTGAATGAAGTACTTCTCAATAAGAGGTCCAAGACTTTTTTTGCTGTATAAATAACCTTATTCATGACTATTTCACTCCCAAGGGCCTTTAAACAATGTAGGTACTCATATAATATCACGAATAACCCCATGACAGGGCCACCTCAAGATTACAGGCAATTTGACGTAGAACGAAGGCAGTATCTATAACTAATAGCTTCAAGTGAATTCATAAATTAGTGAGACGATACCTTCATGATAGGTTCGCCGCCTGGCTTGTGTTTTGGGGTCTTCGGAGCGTCAGTGTCCATGCTGTTGTCGATTTGCTCCTCCTCCGTCTGAAGCAAGGCCTTTGTCCAGGCTTCCAAGCCACACTCAAGCCTTTGTGCCAATTTCTTCTCTACCTGCATTCAAATATATGATGTTGTCATTCAGGTGTCCTGCTTTGGTCATGTTCATTATTTGTAGATTTGGTAAATTAAATTTTAAGACAGGGTTCAGGACTTGTCTTTAGGTAGGTTTTTTTTTTTTCATTGCAAGAAATATTGTTTACATCATAAATTAATCAAAAGTCACCAAATTCATGTCAGGGACAGTGTTAAAAATTTGATAAGATAACTCTTTATTGAAATGTGGTAACCATCACATTGGGAAATACATTATAATCCTTGCATTTTTTAATCATCACTAATTAGGAATAGAAATATTTTATCATTATTATAATATTAATACCCCTAATTAAACAGTACTTCTGCTACACACCTATTACACTAGAATTACAAAGGATATTCAGGTCATACGTAAATTGTCAACAACTGAACATGCCCCAAGATAAAATGTGTAATTATGGAGTATTTTAATAAAATTCCCACCTCTTGGTCCAATTTGGCCACCCATTGAGGCAGATTGGAGTACTGTCTCAAGCTGAGGTCATCTACATTCTTCTGAATGTGGGCCAAATGCTCATTGAAGGTCGTGAAACTGTACTGGCAAGTCTCGAGACTCTTCACATCCATGTCAATCTGTTCCTCGATTACTAGAAGATCATCAACCTGTGAACAAAGTTGATGATTTTTCATTTCAATTAAGGGCAACTAAACATAAAATTTCATAAGTTCCAGGTTAGTCCCATCATCTTAAGACAATATTTAAATACACATCTTTCTGGATGTTAAATAATGTATGATGTTAAATCAAATGCTTACCTTTTCTTGCAGATTAAAGACACTTTCAGCCAGTCTCTGAACATATGGATCCAACTTGTAAGACTCCCAGACAAGGTGAATACCCTACAAAGAAAATAATGCCATTTAAATATTTTGTACAATTCTATTTTGATTTATAGTCCAAAACAAAGATTAGTTTATGTGCATTAATAAAATGATAATGCCATCTATATAATTAGTAAAATTCTATTTTGATCTATAGTCCAAAACAAAGATTAGTTTATGTGCATTAATAAAATGATAATGCCATCTAAATAATTTGTAAAATTCTATTTTGATCTATAGTCCAAAAAAAAGATTAATTTATGTGAATCAATAAAATTATTTGATGTAATATATATAATAAATCACCTCGGTTAAAAGACCCTGTACATCCTTCCTCATTCCTGCAACGAGCAGAGAAATACTCTGCCTCTCCTCCACTTTCTCGCAAGTCCTCTCATATGTTCGGACGCTCTCGATCAGCGAGATGGCAAAAGGATATAGTTGGCTGGCTTGGTATGCTTTGTTCACAATAGTCAGGGGAACTCTGAATCCAAGCCATTTCAAGTTGCGAACCTGTTCAAAAACATCAAATAACTTTGTTATATTTAATATTCCCACTGCAACAAGAGAACTTATCGTGTTCACTATGTCATAGTAAAGTCATAGTAAACTCATAATGGGGAGAAAAGTAACAGAGCCTACAGGGGGCACTACGACCGTAGCAAATAAAAGGTCAATACGATGACGTCACTACACCATTGTTGCATGGATGACGTCACCACACCATTGTTGCATGGATGACGTCACAATATAGATGACGTCATTAAACAATACTTATCTGCTACGGTCTCAGTGACCTCTGGTGGTACTTTTTCTCCCCATTACATTTATTATACAGGTGCCTTGCACTTGAGCATTTGCTGAGGCAATTAAAAAAACACCTGGCTGACATATTTATCAATTCATCATTTCATCAACCTCGTAATGCGGCTATCTTCTTAGCCCTATGGCAAGTATCATACTGACCTCCTTGGACAGAGTGATGACCTCCGGCAAAAAGTTGACTTTGAGACGCAGGACACTTCCTTTTCCACTGGTTTGACGGGTCCTGACACTCTCAATGGCAAAAATGCGACCGGACACTCCAAGATTCTTCTGTTGCACCTACAAATGGAACAGCATCCCACAGGTTAGGTTCAAGTGATTATTCACCACATATATAAAACAACAGGCAATTTCACAAGAGAAATGTTTAATTACTTATGGACACGCTTATATGACTGGTGAACCCACAAGGCATCATTCAGGTGCTGCTCACAGGTATCACCACAGACTCTATTCACACCTTGGCCATTTGTACATGACCTCTGTTTCAGTGCATCTGACCATTATAATATAATCCTCAAAACAATTCTGATGATGTCACAATGTCCATGGTGGACACTGCATAATGGGCAGTTTCATAATGTCATACTGGTCAATGCACTAAAATGAGGTCATATGTGCAAATAGCGGAGGTGTGAATAGTCTATTAAAGTAAATCTTGGGAGTCGAACACACGGACTAGTTCAAGTATTTACTATTCATTAGAAATGAAAATTCCCAATAAGCATTACAACTTACCTTCCGTGACCAATCTTCGAACAGGTCCTGAGTGTTGAGCTTGATCTTGAAACTGTCGCCATCGGACTTAAGTTTTTGTCCCTCAACATGATTTTCCCAACCCTTTCCCAGGACATCCTCCACTCTCCTCATGTAGGCGTTCAACTGACGTTCAATCTGACGAGCCCAGATGATGGATCCTGACACGGGTGGCAGATCTCGCACTTGGCTCATGCGGCATGCCTTGCTCTGAGGGTACTGGACCTATCAATTTAAAAGAAAAATCTTCAGTATCCTCAAAAACAATTCATACAATATTTCTTGATTTTTGCCCAGTTAATGTCTATAGAGAAGTTTCGTATCACTGAAAATGGATGATAATTTTGTTATCAACTTATTGCCTGCAAGTTATAAAACATTTTCAAACATGAAAATGAGCTTGTCATGAGTTTCTTCATAAATGAAACATAAGGAAATCCAGAGGTGAGATGACGTCAGATAACTTTCTTGCAGATATGGTATTAAAGGTGATTCAACTATGGTTGGTTCCATACCTTGAATTTCTCGTGCAGAGACTCAATATCATCCTTCACTCTTTGAATAAGTTGTGTCTGATATTCTCTGATAGCTCCTCGGATATGAGGACGAACAAACAAGGCGTTGAAACGAGAGAAGATGCGGAACATCTCATTAGCGTTCTTCGCTGTGCCAAGCTGATCCCTGAGACGAGCAGTGATACGGGTCTCAACTCGATCAATACGTTCATCGTATCTCTTCGTAGCGGCTTCCCAGGCATCTGTACCTTCTTTGGACACATCAAGGCAGTCAACCTCTTTGACATTTTCATAAGCAAGGTTCACCTCCTGGAAGCAAAAGACAAACGCAAGTCATATCATCTTTCTATGCAACTACAATCTATCAGTTGGAACCGTGTATACATACCGTTCGGTACAAAAAATGTGACCAATAAAATGGTGATTTGGTTTGAGCAACTCCTTTTTTCACATTAAACCATAGAAAGTGAACTCCAGCACTTGATCTCAACTATAGTCACCGCTAATGCCAGACCCACACAGCTAATGGTGCGGTGTCGTTATGAATGAGATTTTTAATGATTGTAAAACTGAGAGGGCCAATGTCATATGTGGCAATGACGGTAAAGTGACTGCAAAGACTAAACAGCCATGGTTTAGCAAAGTTTGACACCATCACCACTGAAAAGGAATAGTTTATGGAATAACTTCAGTTTCTCACCTCAATAGCATTAGCATCAGCAGCATCCAATGCAGCTCCATCATTCTTGTTTTCACCACCAGCTTCTTCTTGTGTTGGACTTCCTGGGCGAGCTGCGGCAGGTCTCAAGACACGCATGATGACAGATCGCAGTTGTTCATGCTGTCTGCGGAACCTGTAATTTGAAAGATAATCAAACATCAGTAAATAGGCTTAGAAGGGCAATAATGACGGTGTTAGTAAGTTAGACAACAATTGTTGATCTGTGATTTAAAAAAAGGACACATTATCATTTTGATTCATATGATGATTGTAAATATCTAAGTAATAACATAACAATAATCATACTGAGATGCATAGACAAACAGGAAGAGCCATTAGTAAAGTGATTCTCAAGTAATATTCTTACTTTCGCATCTGGTCCAGCCTGGCTTGCAACTTTTTGTGCGCAGGGTTCACCCTCCAAACCATCTTGAGATGTTCCTCTCTCTTCTTTTTCACCAAATCACGAAGCAATCCTTGAAGTTTCTCATACTCGTCATCCCAAGTGCCGAACACCTCAAAACAAGCGCTCATCACTTTTTCAAACTCATCAAAAGGTATATGCATCAAACGACGAGTGCCTAAGACCTTCAAGAGCTGATGGCTCAAGTCTCGAGAGATAGCCTCCACAAGACGCAAAGCACGCTGGATGGGGTACTTCGTGCTTCTGATTTTACGTAAATGAGTGAAAATTGCCTGCAGAGCCACTCTGATCCTGTCTAATTCTGTAGCAGACAGCAGGTCATTCAAAGGAAAGTCTTTCATTAAGGGGTTGTAATCGTTCACCATTTCAATGGCCTTGTTTAAACCTGTAAAGAAGTAGTCCATTGTGAAAATACAACAACTCTGACTAGATGCCAAATTCTTTCTGCAGTAACAACACCAATTCACATTTCACTAAACTTGATACAAACGCATTTACCTGTGTCAGTGTCAAAACTGACAACTGCATGGAATCTTTTTCCTTGTTTAAGGATTTCTAACGTAAGAGTGATCTCAGGACTTTCCCGTTTTTCTTGAATTCGGAGTAGGGCTCTCTCCAAGTTGAGCCAAAAACTGATCTCCTGCAATGCAGTCCCTGAGGCTGGGTCACGATCTAGTTTTGTCACCTGAAAATACACATGAGTTAACTTTATCTGACAAGTGGAACATACACAATTTATTTATGACAGGAGCTTTAGTATTATACCCAACCTGCCTATACCTAAAATTAAAATATTCGCAGAAAATGATGAGCCATTAATAGCACGGCCAGAGAATATGTAATAGAAATTACCTAAGAAGCCAGCCGTAACTGTCCCCAATTTGCAATGGTGACAACTAGGGTTGTCATCGATTTGCTGTATATCAATGAATCAAGGATATCGATATCGAAATATCAACAAAATTCATATTTCAATTCTTTGTTTATCCTCTATAATTGTACATCTGCGCCATGATGAGCACTTGACTACGTACACAGCCCCCGCCCCAAATTGCTAATTGATTGCCTGAGAGATTGGCTTAATAGTTAATATATTAAAGGCAAATGGTCATAATGACTTGGGAGTGATATTCCTGTGACTTGAGTGGTTCCATTTCTAACTGGGAGTGCTGATAATACAAAATTTGCGCGATTTAGCGATATTGCAATATCGAAAGTTGAATATCAATATCGCATGAAAACTTAGTTGTCGCTAGGGTTGTCATTGATAAAAAATTAACACACTTTTTGCAGTTCACGAATCCATCTTCCAACTCCATTCTGAAGGGTGTTAAGAAATCCAGCATCTTCCTTCTTTTCATCAAAATCAGCACCTGTTGGCTTCTTGCCTTGTTCGGCACATTTCTTGATGTATTGTGCAATTGTTGGATGGATGGTCAGAGTGATTTCTGGGATGTCAATGTTCTGTTGAAGATGCAACAGACCCATTTCTAGCTCAGCTATCTTCTTCTCCACTGACGGTGCCATCTTGTCGCCATCCCTGCATCAAACAAAATAGCATTAAACTCATAAGAACCAGGAATCAAATCCGGGACTGTGACAAGAGCATGCAAATACCTTTACCATTGGACCACCAAACTTTTGTTACTCAATAGCAGTATACATAACTTATCTAACATATCAAATCAGTCGACTGATCACTTACCTGTCAGCTTTTCCGGTTGCTCGCACATATGATTTGAAGAAAGGTGCCATAGCATTGCTGACGTATGCATGCAACGTTTCATAAGGAGAGCCTTCACTCAATGTCATAAGACGAATCTGTGAGGAGCAACTCTTGTCAGCCTCCAAAAGTGGTCCTCGTTTCAAAAGGCACAAGCTGTAAAAATTAATTCATTATTCATCATTATTCCTTCAGAAGTCAAGAGTGCATAAAGGAATACAGAGAAAGAAAGAATACTTCCCAACTAAATATCATTAAATGCCATGACACATCTATGCAATCACTCAATAGATGCAATTCATCTACAAATTACTCACAGCTATTAATACCTTACCTGTTCATTTTATTGTTGATGTATAGAACCTCCGGGGTGATGAAGTAATTGACAGCTTCTCCTTCACCCTCAACATCAACAGACTCATCTGCAGAAAATTAATTGTTGAAGTAAGTATTGCATGATGTCACAAAGAATGCACAATAAATCTTGAAGTCATATACATTAGTGATGGCACGATTCGCCGATTTTAATCGATTATCGTCAGCAAAACAAAGTAACAGCCGATAATCAATGCTAGTGTTGAAAAATCGAAATGTGGCAGCACTGGCTGCCACCTACGAGAAAAGCGAAGCAATCGAACGTCATTAAAGTTTGAACGTTGAGGAGTTAATTTTCTTTGGAAAAATAAAATCGATTTATATAATTTAAAATCGATTATCACATCGAACAGCTTACCGATTAATCGATGTCAGTCTTTAGACCCATTTGCCATCACTAATATACATGTACCCTAGAAAATTTTAATATATTATGTCGGTACACCATATTGCGATGCTGTCAATTAACCATAATTGTTTTCATGTAAATCTACAACTTAAGTTTTCATTACTAGATTCAGAAATATTTTCTAAATAAATTATTAAAAGCAAAAGCAAAACTGACGGGCTGTAACCAAGATTCTATGGGGTCATTCCGTGTCAATTCAACAAATTTCTAAAAAAATTTCCCACCGGACCATCTCAAATTTGTACATTGCCAAAAATATGATCTTTAAAATAATCTAGGGTTTCAGGTTGGTGAATGTATCCGTACATGGGCAATTGGATATTGAATTTATTGAAAATTGTGTTTTTTCCTGATTTTGTATTACATTTTCTTTGAAGTTACTTGTAATCAGGCCTGAGCTTAACAGGCGAACGATTGTTTCATTCTCCTGGAGGTTACCTTCAACTGAAATGCCGTGAACGCAATTACATTCGCTTTGCCTTTTATTTTACCTACAGTAAATTTCAGGTAACCGACCATGGGTTACCAAGGCGCCTTTTCAGGAGAACGATGTGTGGGTGACCATCTTTTTGCTTACGCTCAGGCCTGTTAATGATGCCCATATTATAGAACTCATATATAAATTTGTAGCCTTTTACATGGAGCTTCAGAAAAAAGTGCAAAATGAAAACACAACTTCAAAGAGACACAATATTATGAAATTCCAACTGTAACTCTCAAATTTGTCTAACAAAGAGTGATTGTACCAAATCTACAGAATATCCAATTGGAGGTCATAAGTTCAATAGTTTTTAAGATACAATAATTAAAAAACTCGATTTCATACGACGTTGCCAAAACGAGTGCAACAAACGCCTAAACCTTGACTTCTACAATTTTTCTAGCCAAAACGACAAGAGATATTAACCTGAAATGTTACACACTTCCTTTCTATATATACTAATTTAACCGCTAAGAAAACTTGCTGGTCTAAAAAAAGTGGTTGAAACGCTTTCGCGCTGTTCAGCAGGCGAGTCTTTTGATGAATCGCCACGTCTGATTGGCTGAGCGGCCGTTAAATTATTTGTTTTTTGATTCCATGCCTAGACCACTTTCATAGTTGTTTTCAAGTTATTATACAAAAAATTTTTGAACATAGTATGGAAATGGTCGAAGTACGGATGAAATTTCAGGTAAGGTTTTCTTTGTGGTAGCTTTGCCTCAGAATTTTTAAAGACAAATCTGAGATGGTCAGGTGGGAGGCATTTGTTGAATTGACATGGAATGACTATGAGCAATTTATGTTCTTGCAACAGCTACCATGCAGTATCATCTTTATGACAGTGCAATGGACTGTGCCTGGGATTTATGAGTCATGACCTATGCATACAATTTGGCTTATCTGTTCTAAATATCACCATTGATTTGAATACATTGTACTGTACATAAGACTATCACCAGGCATTATTGTAAATATTGACATGGTGTCAAAACTTGCTGACAGTCTTATTAGAAATATGAAATCAATGAACACTCTTTGAGAACTTTCATCTGTTCTGTCACTGTAACTTAGTGCTGAATTGGAAGATTATAGAAGTTTGACAGCTGTCAAAATTGTGCAGGCCAGTCCATTTGCTAGACAGGAGGGGAAGGCAGAACTGTCATGTGAATACCTTTGATTGTCTGGCGTTGAATGAGCAGACACTGCACTTGGGAGTCTCCTATGAATTTTTTCATGGAGTCCATGGTTGTTTTGTCTTTCAGAGCGGCAACCAGAGCAGCTGGGGTGTCGTCGGAGTCCTCCAAATTCACGGGGACAATCCGTCGAATGTAGTTTCCCAGAACTGACAGATCCATCAGGGCCTGTGTCTCCGGCACCTGGCCTTGGGCAGCCTGTGCCTCCGCATCACTATTGTCAGCCATCTTTAAATGGCTAACAATAGTTCAACCAACCCTTCAGCAATAAATCAGAGTAGTTTTACTGCTACTTTCAGTTATTAATCCACTGTTAAAGTAATTTCTTCCACGTCAACAATCCGGCGGCCTGACGCGAAAATGGCCGCTTCCCACTTGAACATCCGGGACCTGAAAAGATGAGGTCATCCAGTTTACGAAATTGATTTGATTAAAGAAATAATTTTGAATATCATATGTTATGGATACACGTACAAACTGTGTGATAAATAACTATGAAGATATTTCAATAAAAATGATGGCATTTAATTCGGAAAAAATTCCGGCTGGGAGGATAGCTCAGTGTCTGGGATCTCTCAGACGAAAAAGCACTTGAGCAATGTTGCAGAATTTTATGAATTGTGCTGCGCAGTCATAATGCCACATCCAGAAAAAGTGTAAGTACTTGATGAATTGCATACTAGTCTTGTTATTTGTAAAGCTTTTGTGTTAGCAAATGGTTGGGATTACATGAAATCATCGTTTGAATGAAGGGACCCAGCAGCTGATGTATGGCCACACAGGATGTGCATTGTTTTCATGATCCAAACTCACACAAAAACAATGTCATTGACAAAGCCACGTGCATGTGGCTTCAGGCATCAGTTGTCACCTTCAGGGTTACCAGGACTAATTTGTTAAAGAAGATGTTTTCTCTGTATAGATACGTGGCAGTTGTGGATATTGAATCAAACTTATGGCAGTTATTTGCATGTTAATTGTTATGTAAAAATTAAAACGACCAATGCAATGAATGAGTTCAGAATTGGATGAAGCCTTTTAAGGTTAACTCAATTTTGATACCTAGATCATACGATGTAATGTGTGGTAAGAGGTTAGGCCTATATGTTGTCTGTACTCTTTTACAATGCAAACTGTTTTTCTATTTAAACTATGAGAAGTTGAAGATTTCTCGGTCTGGTGAACAAGTTCTACATTGACTAGAATTCATTGATTGCTCGGCTTCTTTGTGGAGAGTGCAGCAGTCTGATATATAAGTAAAGCAATGATGGGTCATGCAGCATGTGATTGTCCTAAGTAATTATTTATTTACAAATTTGTTTATCTAATGTATTTTTTAAAAGGGTGGCTTCTGGTGTGTTGTATACTTAACTCAACTCTGACAGCCTGTTCAATTGTTTAATCAAGCAGTTAAGGGTAGTACTAAAGACACACTGAGTAGCTCTCAAATGATTTAATTGCAATCTGGTTGTCTGCAATGACTGCATCCTATATGATATCAGACTTGCCAAAAATATTTATGTATAATGTATATTTTTTGTTAAAAAATTATTTTAAGTGAGTACTCTTGATCACTTTATAGCTGATTTTTTTATGGAACTTTCCTGTATAATCTTGTAATTCCAAATAAGTATGCTCAAGCATCTTTTTAAACCTTTAGAAACTATTTGCCAATGGCCAGGGCTTTTAAGTTAGGCAAAAGTGAACTTTTTTGTGTGCCAACAGGCCTACTTTTATTCAATGTTAAAACGTAAATATCCAAATAGAGCCAGCCTACAGTGCAGGGCAACCACACATTATCATATGATTATCTAAACTTGGTATTTTTTTGACTCCTGTGTTGATGAAAATATTGGATAATCTGATGGGGTAATCTGATTTGGCTGAGTCAGGCACTTATTGTTAAGTGGTTATTATTTTTGGCTCTCGAGTTTGTCAGGCGTTATTAGGTTTGTTTGGAGGATGAAGTGTTGAATGTTTTTCATAAGCATGATTAGCAGCAATATTTCCATGACATTTACATCCTTCTGCTGACAATGTAATATGTTGTTTTGCACCAGATCTATTAGAACAATGCAAAGTGTGCTAATGATACTTTTTTCTTCCTAAATATCACTGACACTTTCTGCGAAATCATTGATTTCCATATGAGTCGGAAAATGTGGAGTACACAACTGCTGCTGTTCATCGTGTCATTAAGTGGTACGTTTTTTGATGGGTTTTTCATATAATTTCGGTAACCAGCTGTCTACATCAAATTTACATAATTCTGTGAAGTGTGGTACATAGTACTATAGTTGGGTTTGGTTGAGATCAAGGACATTGCCTTAGATATGTCCCATGTTGTTGTGGTGTCACCTGTTTTTAGTATCTTGAACCTACTGATGGATCAGCTTTTATTATTATAAACAGTGCCATGTATCCTTGGAAAAATGAAGTCCCCAGCCATTGAGGAGGGGTTATAAATACCAAATTAACATGTTGGATTTTGCTTGTTAATCATCAGTACAAGCATCAGCCTCTTGTTACTGGCCATATTACAAATGTATTAGCTGACTAAGTTTTGGGAGCAGTTGTATCATGATTATACAGTACTAATCAATAGGATATTCAGTATTCAGCAGACATTTTATTTTGAGGCTAGAGTCATTTACATGTATCATTGTGGTCATGACAGTTATTGACTCATAGTAACTGAATAATAAGCGGAATTATTTTTGGGCTACCATTTAGTCATATAAAGTAATGTTTTCCTGGAAGTCATTGCTGGTCGTGCGAATCATTCATATTTAGTTTTTGTTTGGAGTATTTCAGACTAATTGGAAATTTAATTGCTTTATTTAGTGAGCACTGACTCATACTTAAGTTTTCAGATTATTTTGGGAAAATCGCATACACAGACATGTCCATACTTTTACAGCATGTAATTGTAGACAACTCGTAGTTCCCCTTGATGTGGTGAAGTGTAGTCTTTTCACGCTATTTCGATGCACTGACTTACATCTGATACTCATGCTGATATGAACTGGGATGCTAATTCAGAGATCATCATGATCACGGTGTACATTGGGAAACATGTGCACATAGTTAACATTCTGGGATAATCATGTGGTGTATCATTGTGTACGAATCAGTACCATGGTGAGATCCGAGATACTGAAGTAAAGTCTAGCTTAGTACAATATTCCTGATATGTATCCGCTTTACATATTGATTACCTTGGTAATGACATTAAGTGCATGATATTGATTTGATTTACCAAGTTATAAGCAGAAATTTTATGTAATGTTGGCATTTGTGATTGCCATCACTGCTTTATGGGCTGGGATTTCCAATAATCATCATTTTCATATAAATTCCAGTTTGATATAAAGTGTTTATGGTAAATATGGTTGAAAGGTCAGAAAATTGGCTGCCAAACTTTGGGATAATATTGTAATTATCAAAACTTTGGTTGTCATATTGTGTGCACTACGGATCTGAAACGTAGTCAGGTACTGCCAGCTACCTGAGGCAGATGTAATGATGATATGATGGAGTTTGCCATGCAAAACTAAGATCTTCATAGGAACCTATAGACTTCAGCTTGTTGCCCTTTACTGATTACTCATCGAAGGGTGAGCACTGAGGAAATTCCATCACACCAATGTCATTGTTGATCATCCTTGGCGGGTGAGCATCTGATGGCATTTCTTTGTGTAGCCCTCTTTGATTGCTCTTTGTGGGGATTAGTCGTGAATGAATTATTTTTATGGATTTGGCTCTTTACGGAAATGACACATCCGCTTGGATGTTTTCTTTTTTACACCCCTCCCCCCCCCCCCCTTTATTTTGGCCAATTTATTTTTTCAATCAATTGGAGACATTCAGGGATGGGTGGGGGATTCCCCACTGAGCAGGACTTGAAGACTGCATCAGGATGCTATGGCTGCAGCAGCAACAGCAGCAGCAGGCTTTCTCATTGACAGCAGTTGCAGGCTTGCCGCTGCTGCAGAAAAGATGTGGGCCAGTGATGGAGACTGCAGCATCAACAGCAGCAGCAGCAGCAGCATTGCTGACATTGCCAGCTGACTCATACTGCATCATCAAGACTTGCTGCTGCTGATGCTAGCTAGTCATCTTTGGGTTTTTTCGCTTGACCGTAGACATTGTGTTATCGCTGCCTCAAATGCTTACGGAATATTTTGGCTGCGTCATACCGTGATAAGTGTCTTGGCTTATTGCATGGCGACATTCTCTCCTCGGTTATTGCTGTTACCTGCTTTCTCTTACAAGTTCTGTCTTCAAGACTACCCTGGACAGGCTCAGCATCAGATGATCCGACATACATTAATCAAGACTGCAGAAGCTGCGACTGACATTTTCCTGCTCTGTTGCATCTCAGCTGTGCTGGAATTTTAACGTCATTAATTAAGCTAATTAGAAGAGTTGCATTCAATTATGTCTGTTGCATTGGGATGTCTGCTTTTGAAGCAAACCCTGGATTAGATACGGCCAGCGATCTGTATGCATAACTGTACTGTTATAAGCAATTGGAATAATTTGTCAATCAGATTTTTTGTCTTTTGGTTATTAGCCAGACATTTATTAAATGTCTGAAAAGCTGTGACAAATCAGATCAAATTTTAGTCAGTGTCATAGCTGAGAAACTGATGACTTGATACTGATAGCATATAAATTACCACCATTACAGTCGATAAGAGAAATAATACTAACATTTCAATTCATGCCTGATTGGGAAACCTTTGACAGTTCAAAATTGCATGTTGCATAAAGGAAAGTAAGCAACTTATGAGATAGGCGCTGTATCACCCTGCAAACTTAATTAATATATATTGGGACATATTTGCTTTAAGTTGAATCAAAAGTGACTCCAAAGTTCATTAAGATAAACTTCAATGAGAAAACAACTCATTTGTCTCCAGGAAAATGGTCCAAAGTGTGTGGTAAGTCATTTGTTACAATAGACAAAATTTATTTTTCTAGAATTTTTAAATTTTGTATTTCAGACCAGTACATAGTGTAGTGAAGTGTAACTCTTTAAGATGTTATTATTGAAATTCTCAAAAAGAGTTGGGCTGTTATATGTATGGAAGCCACTTGTTTTGGTTTGTTGTTGAGTTAGTGAAGAAATATCTTCCCGTTGTTTTAATGTTTGCTTAAAACTGGATATTTCAACAATTAGCAAGTTTGGTCTTATATTGGTATGATGTGTATATTTATTAGTTTACATTGACAAGCATGATACATATATGTCGTTGATTTTCTTGAGATTATAAGTCAATATAAGATAATTATGGTAGGTGCTGTATAAAACCTTTTCAATTCTCAACATACAATGCCTTCATTTCATTCAATCATATTCAGTTTTCATGCTTTGCATACATTGATAACCTCATGTGTTATGATGGAGAGGTAACAACTGGTGGAGTTGACACATAACTGTCACAGGCTGTGGCTGCTGCTGTGGGTGGAGTGATGGCCTCAGGTTACCATGGTTATCACAGTTATGTGGCAATTTACTCATTAGAATTGTGACTAGTAGTCATGAAGTGACGAAGCTAGTGACTTCACTGACTTGTTGCTCACTGGTGATCTTAATTGTCCACAAAGTCATTTATTAGACCTGTGGATATTTCAAATCAAAGAATTTGATCTATGGTATAATTAATTGTTATGATAGCTGGCATTTGAAATATTTTTGGCAATGAGGAACTTGTGATATTTCTTTGGATATACATGGTATATACATTCGTCATCATGACATAGACTCAGTGGAAGTTGTGGATTATGGAGTGATATTTGTGAATAATTTTCGCTTCAGTACATTTTATTTTTTTGCACCCAGCAAACCTTTGCTGGAGTGATATTTTGCAGATGTTTTTTACATTTCTTGGGATCATTTTAAGCATTCAAGTCAACTAGTGACACTTTTCTGAAACATTGATTCTAAGAACTATTTAAATAAGTTTTGCTGTTGTGGATCCTGTTAAAGCATTTTGTTGAGTCAGATTTTATGCTATTAATTTTGGAACGTGGAGCCCTGACATTTCCAATAAGTCTTAATGGATTCAGTTTGTTGTGTTTCTAAGTAAACATAGGAATTTATGAATTCAGGACTCCTTGCTAATTTGCAGTTTTGTGTGGTGATTGTGGTCACTCTGAGGATAAGCTTTTCCCACCTATCCTACCTGCAAAGTTCAGAGAATTTGACTTGAATACATTTTACTGACTTCAGGGAAGTCAAGTTCTGAGGAAATCCACACATTGAATATTGGAATAACCTTTTTTACTAATCGGATGGTCCACAGCTGCAGTTTACTTTCATTCAAGTGATATTGTGGAAAGTATTTTATTAGGATTTCAAACAGTAGTCTTAAAAAGCCAATTTACAATGGTGAAAAATAATGAAATTGGGTGAGTACACTTATATTATAATATGTTTTGCTATATCAAAGTTGCTCCAGTAGGGAAATATCTTGAAGAGAAATATTGATTCATTTGTATATGATACATGTGCATGGATCGCATTGATCAAGTTCCTGTCTGTGGAATTTGATATTTAATGTGATTTTTGAAGTATTCATGTTTCTTGAGTAATGTTTAAGACTTAAAATTGCAAACATTTTAGTATATTCACTGCATGTGGCATATATACATGTATTAATATTTTTAATACATATATTTGTAAGTTTTGATACCATTTAACCTTAGTTTACCAGAAAAAAAAACAGAAATGCAAAGAACCTAAACGTTAGCATATTTCTGATATTCTGAATATTTCTGATGGCCAGAAGTTATGAGGTTATATTGCACATGAGATGTCTTCCTTTGGTATCCTAGCAACCACTGTGTTGAGGTTGAAGGTCACATGGTAATGTTGGACTCCTGGGTTCATGTGGTTGAGTGGTTAAACCGTTTCCATGGTTTCCAGGGATGTCATGTGAAAAGGTCAAGAAAAAAAAAGTTCATTTATGATCTGGATGTTGCTGCAACTAGTTTCACAAATAAGTTTTTAATAAATCCATGACTGGATCCAAAAATTCTGCATGTGTATTAACCTGTGATGATACTGGAACCTCAGGCTCATATTAAGACCTTTTCATCAATAGGGCAGTCTGTTAGCAATTAGCTGATTAAGGCCACTATGGTTTCCATACTGCTCATAGCGTACCATTTTGGGCGGTCAAAAAGTGTTCGCTATAACCAGATTTCATTATATATAATTATATTATATGCGAGTTTAGTGTAAAGGATTCTCAAAATATGTTTCAGTGTTAGTAGAGGCTGGGCTCCTTTTAAATAAATACCTGTCTCATTTAGAAGCCAGGGAAAGGACCTCGTCTGAAATTATAGAGGCCCCAGTTGGTAATCACAAACTATGGTACTTGATTGTGTTAATATGTGGTAGACTCTAGATGTGGAGTCAGTTACCAGTTGGTTTATCAACTGAAATAATCCTTCAGCAAACCGAAACAAAAACTAAAGCAATCCGCCTGTACTTCTTGTAACTGACCTTCAGTAACCACCGTGCCATTTCACAAAGAACCAAGTTATCATCTGGGAAATGAATGAGAAGAATTAAGCAGAAAGCATAGCAATGCCACTGAACAATGTTGAACCAGCAATTTCTTTCTTGAAAGTGACCTTGTACTGTTGCTATGTGTTGTAGTGTAGTGAAAGTGACCTTGTTGCTATGTGTTTTAGTGTAGTGAAAGTGACATTGTACTGTTGCTATGTAGTGTAGTGAAAGTGACATTGTACTGTTGCTATGTGTTGTAGTGTAGGGAAAGTGACCTTGTACTGTTGCTATGTGTTGTAGTGTAGGGAAAGTGACCTTGTACTGTTGCTATGTGTTGTAGTGTAGTGAACGTGACATTGTACTGTTGCTATGTGTTATAGTGTAGTGAAAGTGACCTTGTTGCTATGTGTTGTGTGTAGCGAAAGTGACCTTGTACAGTTGCTATGTTGTAGTGTATCTGATGAACTTAAACAGTAACCTTCAAGCTAAACTCTAACATTGAACGCTTTCGCTACAAACACATGCTCAGCAAACAGATTATAGGGGTATTTGAATTGTATCCATAAATTAGATAGTATTAAGTTGCATTTGGTATGTAAAAACTTGCTAGGTATGTAGATATAGGTGTCAAGAGTATTGTGTGAAAGTATGAATAGTACAGGTGTATATCATGGTATATTATGTATTAGCCTGAGTATTAGCTACTGATCCTAATAATAAGGTGTCAGTAATAAAAGCCTCTGAATCATGCTATATATTCAGAGCTGTTTACTGTAATCAGTCAAGATGGCGTTTGATATACAACGAATGTTTTTTTAGCATCAGTCTTCCATACTGTTCCAGGTGAAGTGTCTGGGATTTTCCGTGCTTATTTGAAGTCCACATTGGATTAAACTTTACAAGATCTCAGCTAACAGCTAGAACTGACCTATTAATTTGGAATGTTGCATATTGTGCAGTGCGGATTGTAATGGAGTATTTATGGTATTCAGCATTTGTACACCGTACTCCTTAAGACCTTCGGAAGGCCTACCAAGTGTTGATGGGTGTTGTCAGAGGAAATGGTGTATAGGATAACTATAGATAAGCAGTGTTAGTTGTTGTGTTGGAGTATATTTCTCCACCTTGAGGTTGCTCAGGTGAGAATGCCTTGTTTATGAAGCGTTGACAGGCACCTGGCCCATGCTTTGCTTGCTGTGTGCAGATCTACATGATATATATAAACAGTGAAGCCTCAGAGGGTCAGTTGGTCAGTTGCAATCAACACTGGACATTCCCCTGGACATTGTATTGGATAAGCAGTGAAACAGGTGGTAAGTGGTGCCAAAGTAATATATATTGGATTATAAAGATTGCAATGTGGATTGTCTAGCCCTCTATTGTAAGTTATTTTTACTCACAAGGGTTGACTAATAAAATGAGATGATATAGATACATTTACCTGATGCGTGGGGTCTCTCACTTGCCTCAGTATAAACACTGGTCACAAGTGACTGATAATGACACCCAACTGAGTTTCTGATTCGAGGTAAAAATTAATTGGATCTGCATAGTACCTTTACCATGTCTACAGTAGTGTGCATTAAACATAGATTCTGCATTATGTGCTCTTAACTGTGAAAACGAAAACAAGATTTTGTATGACGTCTTTTGTATGAGTTTGAAAAGACAGTCTGTGCAGGAGTTAGTGAATAACATACTTAGGCTAAACTTAAACTAGTCTAAACAGTAAACACTACTAACTAAATGGGTATTTATAGAAGGCGAGGAAGACAGGTATTTGTTGGTGAAGTTTAGTTCTGCTCTTTGTCGTGTTCTTACTAACTCTACAACGGAGTTTACAACTTTCGCTCTGCTGTATACAACTTATCTTGTATACATCTTGTCTTAGAATCTGGATTGTTTGTTCTGAAATTACCCCCAGAACAGAATTAACACCTTGTCAGCAGTACATTTGTTGTCCTTGGCAACAGTGTGCAGCATCTCTGGATGCACCCACAAGAAATAATTTCCAGGCTTGTCGTACCGTTGTATGGTTTTCGCTATTTGTCGGAAACATCTGATGCGATAGCAAGTCCGAGTGAATATAACTTAACCATAAGTTAATGATGTTGAAGTTCATGTCTGGTTTTTTAAAAGGTGGCTGGAAAAGGTGAGAATTATTGTATTTGCTTGATAACTAGTCCTGATGTTTGTGTCCTGATGTGGGTGGCATGGCCTGGTGGATAGAGCATTGGACTCATACGCGCATGGTCGTGGGTTCAAACCAAGGCACGGCATGGAGGAACTGAGCAGATCCTCCTTTCATATGTGCTTATCTACCTATAGTATGAAAAACTGTCACCTGGAAAATTTTCCAAAATCTGGATGATCTGACACGGAATGCCCCAGGTGTAAATGGGGAGGTTGGCTTTAGGTTGAGATGGCATTGGATTGCTCAGTGATGGGCAACATGATGCGACAGCTGTATGTCCCCCAGGGAGTTGAGAAAGTTCCAGAGAGAACAGAGCCTGCCAACTGAAGGTGCCGGTCAAAGTTGGCTGGGAGCTATATGCACCTACCAGGCTAATAGCATATTAACCCCACTTTTTTATATTTACAGTTTTATTTACCATTAAATTGGATTGAGTGAGTTTTCGTTGGTGCCCACCAAAAGTTGTAATCAACACTAAGCTGTATTGAAAAATGGTATTTGCGGAGTCCTGTATGTTGTGGTAATACTCTAATTACCTGGTACATAACTTAAATAACTTGCCAGTACTATGAGTACTTCCATGTTGGTCATTACTTATAAGTAATTCAGTGCAATAAATTGCCAATAATGAAGGAATTCTGTGTATCAGTTAAAAAGACCAATATTGTCTCACATGCATCATGCCATGTATGCACTGACTGTATCAGGTCGATTATTTTGTTGTGATATATGTTTTTATGTCAGTATTGGCATTCAACAAAACCTTTACATGTTATGGAAATGTTGCAGGAATATATCTAAAACCAATTTACTGTGGCAATTCATATCTGGCATGTGCTTCAATAGTGCTTTACTTAAAAAACATATTTAGTGGTAAATTTGAATTAAATGGCAGTTTTTAGCTGCTGTGCAGGAAAACCATTCAGTGTGAGTCCAGATTTTGACCCTAGTTTTAATGGTTATCCGTGAATCACGATTTAGTTAATGGGGTGGTTGGATCGATTATCGTGATTATCGCCAATATTGATCCGATCAGGTCAAACGGCTGAGTTTAATAGCATAAAATGATCATAACCAACTATTTAAAGCAGCAATCCTCATATTATCACACAAAGAGCTTTTTCTGAATTATGCTGATTTATGCATTGGTTCTACTGAATCTGATGCATTTAAATTTTCCAAAGATGATTTTGTCAAATTGAGTCGGTTAGAGATTAGCATTAACTGCGCAGTTGTGATAAACTTTCAGTGTTTTCCAGTCTTTTACTTGGTAAACTGGTAGGATAATCCATCTTTTAGCTTGGATCATATGATTTATGAAGCAGTTATAGCCTACCACACTATGCATTGTACATTTGAGATCCTATTTTAGTCCACATTTTCTGCTGCAAGTTTAAAAGCTAGCTGTCTGAAGGTTACTGAAAATATCTCTTTTATTTTAACTTCTTTAACTATTGGATTTTGTTATTTTGCCAGTGTTAAGTATTTCATCACGAGGTGGACACTTTAATAGTTGATTCGCTGTACGATTTAAGATGACATGAGGAACAAAATTATGGTAGACATCTTTGCTATTTTCTGTTACATGACTCGCGTATTTGTGTCGATTACAAGTCTTGATGGTTGAAGTTTTGTAAGAGGACTGTGAATGACTGACTGGCTGTCTTCCTGAAGCAAGTCCACCTTTTCCGCTCAGCTCCAAGCATAGCTATACGAGGATGGCGGGCTTGCTTTAGGAAGATGCTGACTGACATGACCCCTGAGTACAGCATTTATTCAAGGTCAAAAATTAGTAAAATTTCATGAGATGAAATTGTTAAAGATGATGTACATTGAAATATTCCAAGCAAGACCAGCATCAAATGCCCTAGCGTGTATTCGTGCATATGCGGTACATTCAATATTTACTTGTATATTGACTTATCGGAGTGGACTCAGGGCATGTTAAGACTATTTCCAACCTTTTAGCAAATATTGACCTCATAAATTGCTAGTGTGGTCAGATGTGTGTTATAAATGATTTGTGTTTGGGAAGGAAATACAGTCAGTCACTCTGAACATTATGAAATTCTAATAAAAGTAACTGGGACCATGTTGACAAATTGATAATTCGATTTAAAAAGACATTGTTAAAATTTTATTGCAGTTTATTACTTATGAGTATCTTAGATTAATTAAAAATTCTTTGAATTTAGGCCTACATTGCAAGATTTTCTACTTTCTTACCCCCTCCCAAAGATTGCAATTGCGCAATGAAAAACTAAAGCATAGAAAGAATTCTGTCCTGCTTTCCGATGAAAGATCTTCGTTGTAGCCTAGTTAGAGGTTAGGTTGTCTGTAAGAGATTGGACTGTTAGTTAGAGGTTGGCCTGTAAGAGGTAGGACTGTATTGTGGTGTCACTGGAGGTGTTTCTGTATGTGATTATTGGGGAACATGTCTGTGCTTTTGTGAGTACATTAGGTCTGCCTTTGTTGTGTGTGTGGGGTCATCTTGTGCTCAGGTCAAGTCTACATTCAGGTTTACATGTTTCCATTCTGTTTCTATTCTGCATTAGTTCTGTGTTTTGGTTTGAATGAGATCAAGTGAGGATTTCGTGTCAGGTATATGCTATAGAGTATTCTATTGTCAGTTTTGAGAATTGTATTGTGTAATTTGAAAGTATTTTGCAAGGCAGTGCTCATTGTTCAAGCTTGGATGTCAGGTTTAACAATGAAACCTTGAACATCAAGCAAAATTTAAGTTGCTTATAGGCTTTAGGGTATAAAAAATTTACATTTTGTGCAGCCAATTGACTGGGTTATATTTTTTCTGAATTTTATTGTATGCCTGTGTTTTAAGTAGTAGACTACTCATACTGGCCCACCGATTTTATCATTGTTTATGTAAGTTTTCAATATCACTGATAAATTCCTTTTGAGTTGCAATGTCTTATCAAGATTTTAGATGTTTGTATGACACAAAGACTTGCATTCGCTTTCATTCAACCTACTAGTCAATGAAAATAGCTTCTGTTTGTATGTTTTACAATGTGTTATGTTCTACTGTGTTCTTGGCAGCTGTATTTATTATATCCAACAAAAACAAAGCTAATTTTATCTTCCCATTGAGGTCTGGTAGGTGTTATCTTGCATGAATTGACTCTTGACTTGCTCTAGTCTATGATAGTGGTCTATCTGCAATAAGCATTGATAAACATCTCCAATAATCAATAAACAGCTGAACCCCTATATTTATGGCTATATATGCAGTTCTAGTTGATAATTATAATTTAAATAAATTGCAACTTCCAATAGTGTGGAATCTGTGGATACATAGTGTTTTAAAAATTATATGAAATTTTGAGTGAAAAGAAGAAAAGTATTACAATATGACAAAATAAGATATAGGAAAATTTAAATTGACAGAAGATGTAAATCATAAAATAGAAGTTTCAAAGTAGTATTGCATGTTAATAGTGATGTAGTCCTTTTAATGAGGTGCTTTATAATGACAGGTATTGATATAAATTTGACTGCAACTTGTCAGAATCGAGGTTGATATAATATCAGCTATGTATCATCTTTAGTCATAAATTTATGTTAAATTGTAGTATACTACAGTAGAAACCTTGTTTAACACAGCACAATTAGGAACACCCATTCTTCTACCCAAATGTATTGATTGTTGTGATTGTAAAATATTCATCTATTAAGCAGTTAAGATTACACTGTACATGTATTTAGACCACCTTTAAATTGTATAAGACCACTAAATGTGCACCAAAGGTGTTCTTATTGAGGAGGTTTTCCTCTTTGAATACTTACTCTGCATATCTATCGCAGGTGGTTTTGGGGGTAAATTTAGCAGTTTAAAAGGCCAAACGGTCATACAACATGTATAATGGCACACTGCCAGGGGAAATTTTTTTGCACCCCTGCAAATTGCTTGATACCAAAAATAAAAGTCAGAAAAAAAACGAATTGAAAAAAACCCACAGGAATGCTGAACGGTTGTACCATGCATGTGTAGTTTTGTGCAATTTGCATTCGATTTGAATATTTTGAACTGAATTATATATGTCGACCAGTAAAGGAAGTTGTGCAATGGTTTCGCAATGCTCGATATGTTTGAACTGTTGACTTGGTTCATATATCTGTGACATGAATTAAAATTATGCTTTTGTTAACGAAAGGATTTTATTTTAACATTTCAATGCATTAAATTGCATCTCAGTTTTGAAGGTCGTTTGAGGCGAACCATGAAAGTGTGAGTTCTATTTTAGTTCTATTATATTTAGTGGTATTTTTAGTTGGTTGTAAAATGGCAATTCTTTATATTGTATACAATATGTCTGAAATCTGCACTGAGCTTAGCGTGATTAGTCAATGATTGTACCTTGGGTTAACCAGAGATGGAATTTGGACAATTTCTATGCCACATCACGTCAGGAAATTTTCATTATTTGTACAATTGACACCATGTTGACACCATGTGTATTAAAACATCGTCAAAATTTCTAGAATGTGGCTTATTGTAAGCATTTAATATTAGTTGATATTTTTTTTTCTTTTTGACAAATTAAAAAAATATTAGAAAACCTGTTACATAAAGATAAAGCCTGAAGCTTATCAGCATCCATTTTTTATCACATTGTTGATCTTGGTGTTATAATCATATTTTTCCTGCTAATATTTGACAATAACCAGCTTGCCTTGATAGTGCTTTATTGGGAGAATGACTCATGGCCTATCAAATGATTTAGGTCACAGTTTGTGGCATTTAATGTGGCATTTTAGCTCGAATGTCATCTTTGATCCTTAATTTTGTGATATGTGATGGATAAATGGATATTAGGTGCTGTAATATTTTGCCTCCTCATTTGATGGAGATAAACGGTGATGCATTTGTGGATGTATTTTAGGTTATTGTATCATGTGTATCAATTGTTTGGACAGGTGAACGTTATTTTCAGTTGGTTTGGATTCTGTTTTTGAATTGGAATAGAATGATTAAGTACTTTTTTTCCATATTATCGCTATTTGATATTTTGGACTAATTGCCAAACAGCAGAATTAAAAAAAAAAATTATTCTTCGTATAATTGAGATATATTACAAGTTTATCCTTGAGAAATATTATTTGTATGTGTTGTTGATGCACTTCTACATATTCATTATTGCTTGGTAAAAATGTTCAGAAGTTAGGTCTTCGAATATTTGTTGACCAAAAAAAAACCATTTAAATGCATTCAGTGCAACCCAGGGAGTCATTATTGGTGAGAAATAATTATGATGCAACCGTTAATCTTTTTATCATCATGGGGGATCTCAATATCAATGAAATTGCCATTATTATCAGGGATTAATCAATCATGCAAAGTGCAAACTATTAGAAGTCATGACAATAGTGACCCACACGTATAGTTGCACTTTATATTGTTATATAAGGGTCTTGCATAAGGTCCTTGATCCTTGTAGATTGTTATACTGGATGCTATGTTGCTATTTAAATTACCCTCACGTAGGACCCTGATGCTGCGGTCATGACCCAGTGGCCTCAATGGCTGCTAAACCTTCATGTTCATGATAGTGTTATTCAATGCTATTGTTGCACTTTGTAGACCCACATGAAGCCTTTGATGTCACTAGTGGATGACCTTGTATTGTTGCAGTTGCAATGATGTGGGGGTTGTCAACATGGTCAAATGCTTTCTTCATGTCTATAAAATGCATCCATGATAAGATCAGGGGCATTGTAGAGCTATTCAGAATACCCTGGATTGCCTTGAGGTTAAGATAGTTAATGTGGTTTTTGTGGTCAAGGGGTGTTTATACAATGTTTATACACAGCGATGTGACAGTACTCACGTAAGATCTGCTGTTAAGGGTAATGTGACATGGTGTATTATGTTACATGTGTCAAAAGAAATTCACATGTTAATTGAGTGCCATGGGTATCATGGTAATGACATGTATAGCATGAGTTACATGTTAGCATTATCAGGATTACAGGTATCTGCATTATGAGTAAGTTTTTCTTTGCAAAATAAGTAAAAAAAGAAGCATATTATTCAGTTCATGATACAAAAATTTCAGTTTCCAGGTATGATTGAATTCATGGTGCTTGTCAAAACTTCGGACACTTTTTATAAAGAAACATTATTTTTATGTTTTACTTTGTAGGATTTTTTTAATGACAGTGAAGTGACGGAAGTTAAACATTTCAATGAGAATTTTTAACCACAGACAGGAAATGGGATTGGTCTCATGCAAGTGAATATTTATCATAAACATGATAAATATTCATAGACATGAATTCACAAGTGTGGAATGGATTAATATACATTTCCTGAATCTGAAGTCAGCTTCTTGATTTAGGAATCGCTTAATTGGGGTTATGTTATTTTCCTCTTAGATAAATGTACCCATTTGCTAATGTCATATGTAGGCCCTATGCAATGCAGATAGTGTACTGATACAGTGATAGTTCACTGAAATTATAGTGACATAGGCCTATCCACAAGATTGATCCAGTTGATTGATTGACACTACACACTGCTGCTGCATGGGCAAGTCTGGGCTTGTCTCAGTGCATGGACCTGTGGCTCAACTAGGCTGAACACTGAACTAGGACCCCTTGAAGCATACAAAGCAAGGGCGCCAAACTACATCTAGGGGCCGTGGACAGACTTCTGTCAATTCTGGGAAAGCACAAAGAAATAGCTGAGTGTACAAAAACCTGTGATCTGAATGGGAAGGTTGGTAGATATGATCTTTGTAATTAGTCAGTTAAAGTCAATTGAAAGGTGTGAAGTTTATACTTCATATTGCATTCATAGGCATTGACACTGAAGTTGTTGATTTTTTTGTTGCAATTTCAAATATATCAAATGTATTGTTTAAGAGCACTCTGGCGATGAGAATTTAGATTATAACTTTTTGCAAGAAAAATATATGAATAAGGTGAATTAAAGTTTCAGATATGGCAAGTATAAGTGCAAGTAAAAAGTTTGCAAAAATTGTAATGAAGTTTTTAGACTTAAGAATATACTGGTAATACCAATATGTTATGTGAATTAAATCTTAGGGTAATTGACATATAGGTCTTTTGCGACCTCTACATTTCGCAAAATTGCATTACTTTTTCATTAGTTCAGTGTTGGTTAATAAACTTATAATAAACAGTAGCACACTATCAACAGTTGAACAATGGATTTATAGCGATGTTATGACATGAGTATAACAATTGGGAATTCAAGTATGTCACAATACTTCTGCCATGTAACTTAATCATATTATTGTGGCAGCTAGTACACATTTTGCAAATTTCTATTTTTATATTTTGTAATATGCTTTTGGTGCATATTGCGCAATGTGCTGGATAACAGCTTGGTTTGTCTGCATACAAATTACCTGGTTGTGATATTGATTTCTCAATTCTAAAGCTCTAATCAAGAATAGATGTGGTATATATTAAAGCAGTCATCATATAATAAGATATGGATATAATTTTTCTACACTAAAATGGATTATTATTCTGACTGAAGATTTTGAAGGAAAGTCCATGAAGACCATAATTAATGTGTAATGTGGACATAGCTTTAATAATTTGGTCACTACTACTACTATTGATGTTGTGATCAATTAGAAATTATTAAAGTTTGTGTCATATTGGTTAAGTATGCTATGGAGGATCTGAAACATTTAAAAACACATTTTCGTTGCGGTGGAAGAAACCACCAGCGTTTGAATTTATGGTATTATAATATCTATTATAAGGATTATGTATATCACCGTTTATCTCTATTCAATGAGTAGGCAAAATATGATGAATATAGAATTATATTATAGGCCTATGCATATATGAACTGGCTTGGGTGCAAATTAAACTGAAGTTCTATATTCTCTATTGAATATCTATTCAGTTCAATCATAATATTGTGCTGCATTTGCCTGATTAATAAATAGGCAGGGTGTTCAACATTTTTAGAAGGGATTTATGTCCAGTGATCTTCAATCATGGTCAGATCTTCAATCACTTTACCACTTTCTTCTGAATGAGATAAATGGTCAATGGAAATCCAATGAAAATGTTCTAATATATATGATATATTTATTGAATAGCCATTTATCACTGTTTATTATGTTCATATACATGATTGATATACATTCACTATTCTTTAAATATTGCATGCTTTATCATGATTTATAAAGTTCAGCATATTGTTGAATTGATTGGTTTCACAATCAACAGTGTTCAGGTTATCAATCAATAACATTTTCATATGATGTAGCATAGGTAAATTACATGTTCATGATGTAGTTTTGGAGTTCACAGCAGGTAGCTGCTCTATACAGGTAGCTGTTATGGCTGGTGTGACTGCAAGACAGACAGATAGATAGATAGATAGATAGATAGATAGATTGATACAGATGTAGATAGGTAGATAGATACAGATATAGATAGATAGATAGGTAGATAGATAGAGAGACAGAGAGATATGAGAAGTGCAGCCCTCTAAGGCAAGTTCTTGCCACTATCGAGGGTTGATTGTAACGTGCAATTTATCATCCAAAGCATATCAATAAGTGGAGGAAATTCATTGGCTCTATTTGTGTGTGTCTAATTATGTCTGTATTTAATTGTAGTATATTTTTCGTTTCAGTGAGTCGGAAACCACAGAAGAACGAGGGAAAAGACCCCACCCCGAACAACCACTAGTGGTCAAGTGCGTAAATGTCCGAGAAGCGAAACATGTAAAGGGGAGCATGGGAGAGAGGGTGACCAGCCCTACGTCTTCACAACCGGACAATTCCAAGAGTCCTTCGCCCCAAGTCAGTCCCTGCGAAAACTCGAGCACACGATGCAAGTTGCTGAGCAGCCCCATCAAGACCGCCCCTGCCAAATATGGCGAACTCATTATATTAGGGTGAGTAGAGTCAGAGAATAGTACTCAGTGTCTATGCTGAGGCAAGTAAAAGACTCCACCCTTGAGGTAAATGTGTAACATGGTGTAGACTGCATGCCTTGTCATCCCATTACGTCTGACTCTGGCAGCTGGTCGTATAAACGGACTAAGTTTCAGACTCAGTAGCATTGAGATATCGAGACATAGTAGAGCAGTGGTGGTTTGGAACTTTGGATCCTTTCATTTTCCTGTTGATTAGGTTGAGAATGGTAGTGTCCGCTAAGGCTATTCTTGCTACTAACTCATTACGGTTGATTACAATTCTGATCACATTTATTATTTGACCAAATGCAAGTTATTTGGAAATATGACAATAGAAGAATCAACTCTTGGTTCATATTTTCAGTAGTATTTAGGAGAAAAAAGCTTGAATGTAACACGTTCAATATTATGAAACAAATCACTCAGCCATAACATTATGTGAATTGAGTAATGTTTCAATATTGTGCCTGCTGCTGGTTCAAATAACAAAAGGTTGTGCACCTTGTTTTTCATCTGAAGAATGGAAAATTTGTTTACCTAATTTGAAACATGTATTTGTGTGCAACATCCTATAATGACAATGCAGTTAAATCGTAGTCTTAAAGTATTTTTTTTTCATTTCTTTCAGTTACAATGGGTCACTGCCGCAAGGTGACAAAGGCAGGCGGAGAAGTAAATTCAGTTTGTTCCGACGTCCTTTGAGTAATGGCGTCAAACCAGTCAAGCACCACGTGGTTACGAACCCACAACAGTCAGAGGTTAGTATGTTTGAAAATATTTAGCAAATTAGCGAGTACCTCTGGTGTTGGGAGCACATGTAGTATGATGGTCGTGATATATGTTTGGTGGTGTAAAAGTTTATAGACAGAAAAAACAAAGGAAGAATGGGACGATTGAAGATGTAAAGAGAGAGTGTCCTAGGTTTTGAATTTATTACGATAAAAAAAATAATTGTTGTGCGTTTGAGTAACATTTAACGATAAAAACACATGTTTGCTTGCTGTTTATTCTAGCATCCTCTTTGTCAGTTACTTACCATGACACAACTACAGGTGGCTGGGATGATATTTTTATCAAATTTTATTACTTATTCGTCCATTTTTGTGCATTTTCGCTCGTGTGCCGTGCATGTTTGCCATTAGTCGTATTCTGTAGAGCTCGTAAGTCTTGTGCGACTTGCTTTCCTGGAAATCTCAAACTCCAGTTGAGGTCTTGCTGTTGGGGTGATATATTAGACATTCAAACGTGAACTGTTTCATGTTTTCAACAAAACAATGTTTAAACGTAATGGCTTTATGATTGTAATGTTGTAAAACATTGTACAACTACCGTGTATCTAGTCCTCTTCTAAGTAATTTTATTTTCGGCATGTCTTATTGTCTCATTATGGACCTAACCAGCAGACTCTGAACTGGAATTGTGTGTCTAGGAACTCTGTAACTGCTGTCAGTGTTTTGTATTTCTGTGTCTCTGTTTCGTAACGTTGGATGTCTCTGCTTTCGTAATATTTTTTTTTTGGTAAATCAAAAATTTAACAATATCTTATGAAATCAGTGATTTAAATAAAGAAAACACATGTATTGCAATTATTAAATAAGTAAATGATTCAGTCTTTTAATGTTTGTTAAGTTTCCAGTGCAAAAAAGGAATCATTTGAAGTACGCTGTACTGTGTACAAAGAAGAAAGAGTAAAATTGTGGAATTTTTGAATAAAAAAGCTATTATATAATTTTGTGTTAATTCTTAAATTATGCTGATTTTGAATTTTTATTTATTTCAGCTCATCAAAGACAACAAACAACACTCAGTATCATTCACACTAAACAGAGGTCAGGCGATAATCGTCCAGTATGACCATGACAATGACACTGATATGTTCCAAATCGGCCGATCATCGGAAATGCCCATCGATTTTGTTGTCATGGATACGGTCCCTGGAGCTCAGAGGGCAGAGGACTGTGTTGTGACGCAAAGCACGATATCACGGTTCGCATGTAGGATTATAGTAGATCGACATGCTCCCCACATGGCAAGGATATACGCCGCTGGGTTTGACACAAGTCGTAATATCTTTCTAGGGGTGAGTTTTATGAATTTCAGTTTCATGAACTTTTATGAACTCAGACAATGCCATAATTATTTATGTAGCTCAAAATGGCATAAACTGTGCCAACACAATAATTTTCAGCAACTTAAGCCACATACAGAGAAATACTGGAATTTCAAACAGTGACATTTAAGAAACAATTCTATTTCATTTATTTCTCATAATGAGAGACTCCTCTATTTAAATCAACTATATACTATATAAATAATAATTGATTTTTCTTTTTTTACATTGTATCATATCAAGTACACCATTTATGTGTGATTAAAGATTATATATATAATAGATGGTTAATTTATAGACCAAAACCAAAGAATTCTGACATTGTCTTTGATCTGTGACGTTTGATCCATGTTTCATCAAAATACAACCTTTCTTTCAGGAAAAGGCAACTAAATGGTACAATGAAGGTGAAATTGACGGTTTAACCACGAATGGCGTTCTAATAATGCACCCTTCAGAGGGTTTCATGTCAACGTCCAAACCTGGTCTTTGGCGAGAAGTGTCTGTAAATGGCGGCATCTATGCTCTACGAGAATCTCGGTCCACTCCTCAAAAAAGTAGTCGGGTAAGTCGCACTCTAATTATCATGATTATGTGCTGTTTAGCTGTATTAATTGAATAGGAATTTCACTGTACTGTCTCAGTGATACTGGTAAGGAGGTTGTTTAGTTTATGATATGACCTGACCTGCTGCCAGAGGCAGAAATAATGATGAGATGATTTAGATGAGTGTTAAAAATGCACACTGTACATGTTTACCCCTTTTGGTGATTTACCATGCCCAAGCATAGACACACACCTGTACTCAGCTGTTCACTTAGAAGCTCTTGTATAATACATAGATCGGTCATTTGTTGTGAGCGATAGTTGAGATGGCGCACGTATGAGCAGCTGGTGTGGGTGAAAATTGCTAATAACTATATTAATACCCATCACTTCACAATAAAACTTGGGTATTCTGTAATTTTTCAACACGTGACACATACATTTAGTAAGTTGGGAAGGCTGTAAATATCCAACTTCCAAAAACGTGCGACACAGGATTTCTGGTGTGCATACTCAGCTTAATGTCCTTTGACTGTTCACTAGCACTCACAACTAATGACCAATAATAAACAAGGGCACCTAAGTGAACAAAATGAACGACAAGACCCTGTCAAGTATGATCATTATAATCATGATAATATCTTAAAATTTCAAAAGGAATCAGAATATACATGAAAATTAAATAGATTCAGTTCAAATGTTTGATATTGATCTTTATTGCCTTTCAGATTGACGCAGAGGACAATATTCTCCAAGACGGTACTTTGATCGATCTTTGTGGAGCAACTTTGTTGTGGAGATCTGCGCAGGGTCTGCAGTCTGCTCCTGTAAGTCAGAAATCATACAAGAAATATCATATTTTGATGAAACAAACTGTCAGTTACTTCCTAGAAATGCTGCAACTTAGGGGGAAGAAATTTAACTTTAAAGTAAAGATGATAAATTGTTGATACACTCTGCTAAAATTGAAGTAATTGTCTCCATGATGTTATGATGATAATGCTACAATCCATTCTGTTTGGTCTTCATGTTTTATCAAGCTTTGTATTGATTTTTGCTTGATTTATTATTTCAGAGTCGCGGTGAACTTGAGCTTCAGATTGAGGCCATCAACGCAGGTCGACCGCAATGTCCTGTCGGACTCAATACGCTCGTTCTACCGAGCAAAAACACTTTGAGTGTCTCTGAAAAGCAGCCTTATGTTTATTTAAATTGCGGCCATGTCCATGGGCTGCATAGTTGGGGGAAAGGAGACGATGATAGCAATACCAGAGTGTGCCCTATGTGCCGTAAGGTGAGAGGATCATGATAGATAGATAGATAGATAGATTTATGCAGCTCTCTGAGGCTAGTTCTTGCCACTATCATGATAAGGATCAGCATCAGGGTAGTGCAGACCTCTTAGACAAGGTCATGGCATACATTATTGTTGAGGAGATGAGCAGGAGACTGAGGAAGTATGGTTTCTTGTAATGTGATGCTCCCGTATGATATTGTATGTTTGGATGGGAAAGTAGGATCTGAGGATCAATAAACTGTGAACCTACCAATCTGGAGCTTAGAAACTTCATACTGAAATAGTTTCTGTTTATCTGCTCTTTAGGCCACGGTTTTTTGATCTTATGTTTCTCTTAACTTTCTCGGACCATTTTTTATAAGACGGTCGGTCGGAAAGAAAAAAAAATAGAAAATTTACTTTAAATTTACTCCCCAGAAATTTTTTTTTTTTTCATAAATAAATGTGCAATTGTTGATTTATTAACTGAGCGGCACTGCAAAAGTTTGGCCGGCGGTGTCGAGAAACGAAAGATAAAAAAACCGTGGCCTTAGATTATGTTCTTGGAAACCTATAAACCTATGTATGACTAAATTGCTTCCTGTTCTTGATGCCCATGGCTAGTTTATGATTCATTCCTTGGGTATATTACAACTGAAGTGTACAAGTACTTTTTTTTTTGTAAAAATGATGATTTATACACTTAGCTACATGAGTAAAATCCATACATGAGTAGAATGATAATTAAAATACACAACCTAAATTTGAAATTTATGTTTATTTTGCAGAGTGGACCATTTGTCAAACTTATAACTGGCCAGGAAACGAGCTTTTATATCGATGCAGACGCCCCTTCTCACTGTTTCTCGTGTGGACATATGGCTTCGGAAACGACTGTTGGGTGAGTCACAGTTCTTTTCCTGTATTGGTGTTTACATCTCGGCTAATCATGTTATATTGTGATTCATTCTGAATCAACTACATTCTAAGGGAAAAACAAAATGGTGCTGATGCGGCGTATGACTGGGTAAAACTTTATCATCCAAATGTTTTCGTTGTAAATGATTCATTGTTTAGAATATTCAAACCAGCACAGCTTATTAATAATATGGAAATATGCATTTAAGACTTATAAGTATGAGCTTAGTCAGTTATCATGGAATAGCATCTAGAAAGAATATCAAATAAAAGCAAACCCATTCATGCTACAAAATGTATAAGTAACAAATTTGATGCAATAATGTAGTAGGTTGCATCTAACAAAGCAGTCATTTGAGAGTCACTTCGCTTGTTTAAGAACATTGTAGGTTTAGCCAACATCACAGAACTCTTGTTAAACACATACAAATAAATCTTATTTCCATTGGTTACACAATGCGCTTGTTGCAGTAGTACTGCACTGGAGGTATATGTTCAAATTTCTGACCACTGAAACATATTAGTGATAAAATCTTTAATTATTTTCAGTTATTGGGCTTCAATACCCATCCCTCATGGTTGCCAAGGTTTCCGGGCCGCCTGTCCGTTTTGCGCCACGCCACTTCAAGGTGACCCTGGATTTGTAAAACTCATCTACCAGGACCACGTTGATTGATTGTCTGTGCATCACATACTGCGGTCACTTTAAGCTCAGTCCCTCTACTTGAACATTAAGAAGAAATCGTGCCTGCAGGTGCGCACTTGACTGCCGTGTTTATGTGCTTTATTGTCGCACAGGTCTGTGGACAGACTCGACTGCGATGTTTTAACTTAATAGAACAATGAACCAGTATTAAGTTCTCGTGGATACATAAAGGTGATCTTGGTGGGTCGCCTGTTAGCTTTTGACTGGATCATTCGTACCCACGTGATGATCACGAGGAATAAACTCTGCCAAGAACTGTTATCCAAAAAAGTGAAAACACATGAGAGAAGCTGTGCTTATGTTATGCCATTCCAAAAATAAGAAATAATGGAAACTGCGCAGGATACCTCATTCCATGCATTAACTGTTTCAAGCGACCAGACTCTGCAACCCGACTTGGTGTTATATTATCCTCCTCGTCAAGTGTTTATCATCACAGACTGTTGACCTACCTTGAAGTGTTCACCGCCAAAGAGTTCCCTAGTCCTTTTCCCTTATTTATTTATTCTAGATCTGGTATTTAAACGGTTTTCAGATGAAAAGAAACCCCGACTGTTTTACGTTTAATAGTTGCTTAGTCAAGAATGATACGTTGTACAATCTCTCCTGTTGTAACACATTATGCTGTGTAATATTCACCTGTTCGTTCAAAATGTTGAAATAGCTTTGATCTTCGGCTGCAAATTATTGATGCTTAAAGTATAAACCTTGGTGAAAAGTTTGACTTAAAATTTCACTCATATAAGACTTCATACAAAGAGCGGTTAATTTGAAAACAATAATATATGCGTAAAGACTGCTCAAACGCTGCTCAAAATAAAGAACAGATGCTTTATATTAAATATTAAATATCAATAACCAAAATGTAAGAGCTGTTGTGAAGCTTGTCTCATTGTTATCAAAATGACCAATTATGGAGGCAGTTGCATCCTGACTTGCGTAAATAAACAGACGATGGTGTACATTGTGACCATATCTGCTGACTAAAAATACCCTGCAGGTCAGGTCTCATTTTGTGTTCACCGAAGTCCATGAGGTTGGAAAGCAAAATATGTCATCTTGGTAAATTTATTGATGACGTCATCTAGATCTGTACAATTTGTGATGCAATTTATGCACTACAATCTTTATGGCAGGTAACACTGAATATGCATGAGGCTTTCATGGCCTATTGTTAAAGTGTCTAAATTCTGGACTGAATGAGCTGGTAATACTATATTTACTTCACCTGCACTATAGCTTGTACGCTCCGAATCCACAATGATCCGGCTATGTCTGACTAATTAGCCGTAACCTACTATGCCCAAAATGCTTTCCAGAGAAAATATATAAGATGATCAGAAATTTAGTGTGGGGGAGCAAATGCGATAGCAAATATCCTTTCAATTTTGTTGATTGAGTATGAAAATTACTTGCAGGAGCTGAATGCAGTTAGTATGTAATTGATGGTCGGAAACCTGGCCAGTGAAATATGAATTTGAATTGACGATTTAAGTCACAACTAAAGATCTGCCACATAGTGTTGATTATTATTGAATATTTACAGATAGATTCTGATGTGTTCTTGCCCAGTTATCAATAATAAATATAATCAATTGTATTATAGATGAGTTGTTTTAACCGATGTTAATGTTCCCTTAATAACATTTGAGCCTGGCAATCAAACTGCATTAGTACTTTGTTACAAGACAATAATTATGTCGCATGTATATAAATTCAAGTAGTGTTTTATATGATTCAAATATTAATTTCTTCATATGACTACCGTATACATTGAACTGTTGAATGTACACCCAGCTACTCGTTTATTTTATGAAACAAATGCCAAATACAATTAATGTATCACGTGTCGTAAGTTATTTTCACGGACTGAAATGTGGCATTAGTTTTCGACGTATTTTGTGTCCGTTAATGTACCAGTATATTACAGGGATGTTATTATCAAATGTGTTTTGTGTTTAGAGTCAATGATTCTGATTTCTGACATTGTGAAGATGTCCTGACTAGGGTCATTAGATACAGAGAGGCACAGTTATATGTTCGAAAGTAATGCATTTAAAGCATTGCGACTGATGGGATGCTTAGTCTACTTGTCAATTTAAGATATGTCTCGTGTGTTGCATGTGTCTTGATTTACTGATTAAATGTGACAGGGATTTAAAAGTTAGCTATCTGTAAGTTATTTATTTCCACCAGTGCTTGGTACTCGTAGTAAGGACGGTGTGTTTTTGTCTGCTTTGCTTGTTTGAGTGTTAATTGATATTTAATTTAAACTGCCCTATTGTAACGTCTACTCTTATGTTTTCCTTATAGGATCTGCCTAGATTCACATGGAACGTAATGGAAGCGAGCCATTGGCTCAAGTAAATTTAATGTCTCACTCTGATGTCAACTTTCATTATAATTAAAGATGTAAAGTATCCCGCTGTGCTGGAATTGTGTAGCACTGTGTGGTTATGTATATGAAATATTGAAAAAAAACAGAATCGTCAATTAGAGTTGTTAACAGTAAAAGAGTTAAAAACCCTGATTAATATATTTAGAATATTTTGGTGTGACAGGTGAAGTATCCCAAACTAGTCTTATTGGCAATTCTTATTTTCTCTTTCGGTCTGTGATTACGGCAACCTTTCAGCCAAATTTGTGTTTGCCATCACAAAATTTTATATTTAACTTCACCCTGCTACAAGGCTATTTAAGTCATAAACCAGATATGGCCATATTAGGTGGTTGCTGTGTATTTTGTGTAAAATCCCGTTTAACTGTCAAAAATACAAGATGAATAATGGAAGTACCTTTTAATCAGGTGAATGTCAGATGCTTACTTATTTCAAGTGCTTTAAAGTGCCTCAATTATGAATCTTCAAAATTTATTTATGTTGCAAACAAAATCTCTTGTAGTGTATGTACATCGTACAATGTATGCAATATGTTGTTTCTTCCGCTATGTCTCTTTATAAATATACCCTAAGAGCCATCTCATACCAAACTATAAATATAAATTAATACTTATGAGTTATGGATATTTTGGACTCTACATTATAAAAGTACATTGTATTACATTTGGAATGGTATTTATCTGCTTCATATATTATATTAAAATGAGTTAATTTCATTTTTGTAATATTTATTTATTTAAAAGTAATTTATTGTATATTTTTTTTCGGTCAAATGTTAACACACACAGATGCAAGCTCTATAAGTTGTATTCTTACACTGACATCAAAGTTGACCTCAAGTTTGGACCGTAGAGAAATCGTATCTCTACGTTCAAACTCTACTTTTGTGGCATTAGAAATCGGGCTATGATGAGTGGCAACTTTTGCGTTAGTTGTAATTTGTGTAAGAAAACTGGAATGACGCACTTTTATTAGTGATCAATCATCACAACTTTGAATGAATGTGATGGAATTCCATCAAAAAGAGAGAAATTAGTCCCAGAGTGATAATATTAATAATGTGACTTTTAGCCAGATATACATTTGTATTGGCAAGTTAGTTGTGTGTAGAAGCCTCGTATTTGACTGTGAAATGGCTGTCTCTATGTCTCTAGCTTTGTTTTGTTTTTCTTGTATTTTGTGGTTTGCTGTTGTGAGAACATAGTTCACGTCATGTGCAATTGTCAGTTACGAATGCAACTGGGAGTTTATATATTTTTCCTACTGGTATGAATGATATATATATATTTATGATGATAACATGGATAACTCCGTATGCAGAGTCATTGTGTACAGTTGTGTTATGTGTATATATAATAATACAAAAATTTAGTCATAGAAGCACCAACCTCTCTGTAAAATTTCTACAATCAAATCTCAATTTTGTCTTTCTCCATCTTTTTTGCAGCATTGTTTTACATACAACAATATTTTTGCTTCACTAATGTCATTTTATTAAGACTAAAATAACTTTCATAAATGCGCTGCGGCCAGTGTTTTTTAATTTTGTTCAATTTACGCAAATATTTTGACAGCTAAAAAGTGTCAATAAATGAAAGAAATCTGGATTGAAGATGTGGATCACCACTGCTAAAAGGATTCTAAAAGGTTTAAATGCAAGCATTGATATCAATTTGTGTATTTATGACTTTATGTTCAGTAACTCACTTTGATCTTCTGTCTTAGAAATCTGACTATCAGATCTCGCAAACATGAAATGCAAAGTATGTGTGCTGTATGCACATAATTTAAGAGAAGGAAAATTGTTATAATGTTCAAATGTATATTGAATAAATATATCAATGAAGACACTACTTGGCTTGTGTTTGATTATCTTGTCATTAGATTGTTTTTCATTCTCTAAAGGATAAAGCCTGTTTTATAACTATGTCCCCATAGTGTATGAATATTGAAAAAGCTTAATTGTATTGTACCCAGAGATTTGTAGCTGACAAAGATATATCAAGTAGGTGCTGACATCTGGTGGAATTTGAAACGGCAATGAAAATGACTCGTTCGTGAGCCATATATGGAAATATTTATGTAATGTTTTGCATTCATTCCTTGGGGAAGTATTAGTATTGATTAAATAGTATTAGTATATGATCAGGGACCATCTCCCGGAGGTCAGCCTTTCTCCCTTTCAAAGAGAGACTCGCACGGGACGGTGGTAGACTCTGGGCACCTCGTGCTGGAAATCCATTGCTGAGCCTTGATGTTTCAGCAAATGTAGATGCATCTAATTTTGGCAAATTAAGATTTTAGACTTAACACACTCAACCAATTTAAATTTACTATTTAAACCACAGCCAAAAATTGTTGAAATATACAATTCAGCCACTACAACTATAGTGATGTGGACTAGACCGCCTCGGACCGGACCCCGGACCGCTAAAAAACTACCACTACAAAAATACCAGAACCGAACCGGTCCGATGACCCCGGAATGGCGATCCAAGCATTGCATGTTAAATTTATTATACACCAGATGTCACTAAAGTCTAGTGCAGTGTCGCCCCCTGGGGAGCACATCAATGCAGTTCGGAATTAAGACGTGACCTAATTTCATCATGCGAAAGAAAAGGAATATTATCGCTCTACATTGACTATGGATTCTTCTCAAGAGATGGACAATGAAAGCTAAGACCCACAGTTATGTCGATGGACCGCCTCCGGACCGGTCTGATCTCTAGTACCGGACCACTCCGATCTCTAGTACCGGACTGCTCACCCCTGGACCGGACCACTTTGGAAAATACCGGACCACCCCTGGCTAAGCGGTCCGGTCCACATCACTATACAACTACTACGACAACCAAATATAAATTAAGATATCTATATTTTATGACTGCCGCTTTGGGTCTAAACTGTCAGAAGAAAGACCATAATGAAAACTATGCACTTTTACGGGTTGTCTTAATCGAAGGGGTTCTAATGTAACAATTAAAGACAAATATTTAATTTACATATCAACAACACTTTTTATTCATCATCTGTGTACAACAAATGCAGAATGTCTTCAAATCATTCCATGTTCATCTGCAATAATTTGGAATCTTATATATTCCAACAGTTTTTTAAAAATTACTGTGTATACGTAGTGCCTTTTTTGAATACATCTTTTGTATGCATGAATCACATTTTCTTGATAAATGTCATGATAAATTTATCCTGGAAGAGGACAATGTGCATTTGAACATTTGTGTGAAATTTGTATTGCACCTTAAACGAAGTACAACTGTCAAAGTTATTTCAAACACGTAATGGTATTAAATGTCACATCAACTAAAGTAACTAATCATTCAACAAAGTGCAACTATAGGGATTATTTTTAAATACAATGAAAACTTACTATTTGATTCTAAATCATGAAACGTAATATTAAGACCATCTAAGGAATGTTACCATGGTTACCATCCATACAGAGGGGAAAAAAATATATAAAAGGTAAAAAAAGGTTATCATAGTGCCAGGCTTACCTTTTAACAAAATGTTCAATACGTGCATAAACTAATTTTGCAGTCTTCAAATTTTAATGTTGAGGATAACATTATATTTTACATGCAGAAGAGTAAGTTTTTTTTTACATGGTCAATTTTTCTTATATTTTTTAGGAAACTTTTCATAATTCTAATTTGATCTTAAAACTCCTTTTAGTAATTTATAAGTTGCACACACAGGCTATCAAACAATTTTTCTGCTTGCAGTTTTATAAAAGAAAGTCATTCTCCATACTGATCACACATGCACATCACACATAACAATATCAGAATCATCAGTTTATAATCGTACAAACATCGTACAAAAGCTTCATCCATCTAAAACAATTGTAAAGCAACAAAACAAATTGCTACCGTAGAAAACATATTCTTACAGACATCAAACGCCTCGTGTTAGCAGCAAATTTAACAAACTGTAATTATAATACACAAGCCCTATTTACACATTACAATCCATATGTAAATATACGTAACTGTAAAATATACAAACTGGCCTCACTTTGTACTTTAGTTGGTACAACGCACAAATTTACAAGTTGAATAATTTCGAAACTCTCACCATAGTCGGTCGCACAAGCTGTACAAAAACTAACCTAACAAAACAGTAATACTGCATCACATAATCCTTTACTGTGACAGACCTGACGAACCCATCAAATAATTTTCAACAGCGACAACTGAAGCTCTATGGTGGGGTGAACACTTCTACTAAAGAAGACTCGTTTCACAATAATAATAATACATAACCAGGCCATTTTAAAAACACACATCACAGGAATTAGAAATGCAGCAGAAATTTGCGCATCACGACTCCTACATTAAAACCGATTCGTTACGAATCGTTAATGAATTCTCACACCTATCTGCGACAACTTGATTAGTCGCTTCTTACGCAGATATACCCAGGCAACATCCGTATATTAATAGTGAATCACAAGGTATCTAACAGAGATGTCAAAGAAATATCAATCAACAACAAGCCTGGTTTCTTTAATAGAATTAAAAAAAAAACATGAGTCATAGATTGAGAAGTGTCCCAATTGCACTTAAACACATCTCATGTATGTGGTTTTATAAAGACACTCTAGTGACATGAACATTATCGTCACTTGGTTCAGATTGAACACAGCACCACATAAGTTTTAAACTGGTATATAACTGACTGGCTGTCTTGTCTGTCTTGGAGACAGATGAAATTAATAGATGAAGAGACAGGGTTAGGCATGAGACACATCCGCAGATTCCTCACTGCTATTACTCCCTCGTTTGCCAATTTCCGGTGAGCGAGTGGGTTTCTTCATGACCGGGGGTTTCATCTTGACCGGTGGTTTGGGCTTGGCCATAGGTTTCTCGATCGGTCTGTCAGGCAGGACCTTGGCCAAAGACGCAGAACTGAGAAAAGTGGAAATAGAGTCCCCGGTCCCGCCACCCCCAGCAATCTTGCATGGCACGTTCGGTTTGGGGTCAGATGAGCGTTGGTCCCAAATAGGAGAAGGTGAACGATTGAGCTCTCGTTCTAATTCATGTTTACGACGTTGAATGCTGGCCGAGCTGGAGCTGTAGGTGCGCCGCACTTGACCGAGGTCAGCAGGGGGTGATCTTTGAGTTGGAGACATCTGCTCTGCTGGCATACCCGGCACCCCTCGAGGCATCGACATACCCTTTTTGATGGTGCACTGGTTTTTGGCAAACACCTCCGCAGTGCTCATGTCAGGGCTGTTTGCATCCAGCTCCATCTTCTTCTGCTTTGGAGATGGGGGTTCTGCGCTTACTGGCAAGTCTAGCACCAGGTCGGGAGTGTGGTGTTTGGCACTGGGAGGTGGCAGTTTGAGAGGCTTGCTCTGTATTTCTTCATTCTCACGTTGCAGTTCTAGCGACTTCAGGCCTGACATGACTTCTGCAAGAGCTGACTCAATGTCCTGACTGATATCTTCCGAACTATTATTCAGCTCGACCTCTGACGAAACGGTGCTCCCAGTAGAGTCCTCTGTGCTCCCTAGCGACGGATAGCTGTTGCCTTGGTTACGTTTCACCAGCTTTCCATACTCTATTGACTTGGTCATGGGGCTGGTGGTGTAGTTACCATGGCTGGGGGTCGAGGTTGATGACAGAGAGGCGCCGAAGTCTGCATGGACACTGTTTGTCATGGCAATGTTCGGCTGAGATGCAGACTTATCGAGGTCTTCCACGCTCAGAGAAGTGTTGAATGCCTGCGCTGGAAGAGACTCAGTCGAGCGTCTCTTTTCCTCCTCGCTGCTGGCACTCTTGCGATCATCCTCTCTGAAATCAGACGACAAAATCATGTCAGTTATTCTTTTTTACAAAAGCTATTACGAGGACTACACAGACAAACCAGCTGATAAGACTTAATAAGGTGAGGTTAAAACAGTTACTACTGATCACAGTTAACAAACGAGAAGGGAAAAAATAACAGATTGGGCATTAACATATTTAATTTAGTTTCAGTTTCAAATTCGGTATTTGTTGGACGATACGTGAATCAAATAATACAACCGAACCATTGTGCATTGTAATGTCTATTTTTGCCAACTCTTCCCTAAATTTTCCTTTCTTTTTTGCCAGTAAACCCACCAGTCCCACAATTTGGTGTATAATCCTTACATTTTCCAATTATTAGATTACTAGTCAACAGTGCACAGAATTAGTTTGTAACTTTTAAAATATCACTCACTTCAGAAAAAGTTGAAATTTGGATGTTAAATAAAACATTGAAGATCTGAATGTCACAATCAGTTCTCGTGTGACCTTTGTACCGGGAAATACAATCACAACACATGACGTCATCAATACACAAAACTAAATGACCTCATCAACAATTGGGCTGTGGTGATGTCATGTATTAGTATTTCTGGGTACAAGGTCACACAAGAACTGGCCAGCCCTATATAAGTCTGGATGTTAATAATAGGTCCATGAGGCCACTCGGTGCCATTATTAAGGGTTTAATGGGGTGCATTCTCTTATTGACCACAACTGAACAACCAAAATAATGCAAACGGTTTCTTTAAATCATTATTGATGGAAGTAGGTCAGGAAGGGAAGGGGTTAAGGTGTCCACTTTCGCACCACATCAAATCATGCTCATGTCAGTTTGGAAAAATCATAAGCCATGACTCGTCATTTAAAGCACAAATGTCACCACAAAAAAACACTTCCCAAAGGTTCTCAATGGTCTTGTTTGGCATATAAATAGTATGCAAGTGAAACTAACGTGGCATAGAAGAGATCAGGTCACCCTCACCTTCCATGCTCTATGCCGAAACAGCAAGCAAGCTTTCCCAGTCTTAAGCCATTCAGAGAAATGCCAAACATTACTGAGGGTTAAACTTACACTTATTTAAGAGAGGGAGTAGTAATATTTATAATGAGAGGTAAACAGGAACTCTTAAAACAAACCGGGGAGGTATAACGAACAGAGACTAGTGGGTTACTGGCTTGCCGTCATCAGCTTACCTATTCATAACACACCTGATTGCTATATATAAATATGGCTAGCATATTATACCATCAGTCATCTCTATAGCATGAAGTCACAGATAAATTAGATATCACAAAATTTTCAAATATGTTTGAGTTTAACACGTCATGTGTTATTCTCCACAAGTTATTTGAAGATGAAAATTTCTATAATTTTCCGGACAAATGCATTCCACAAAAGCAGGTTATATGTACTATGTAGTGACTTCAACGCTACAGAGAAGACTAAAATTGCTTGACTACTGCATCACTCCTTGTGCTTTTTTGTAATACTCTCACAAATATGCCATATTGAAATACCACTCAGGCCTAAGACTGAGAGGTGTTTCCTTGATTATCTCTGTCGATTGCTGAATGACACCCAGAAATACATCTTAAAATTAGAAATATCACATAGACAGAACATTGGACAAGGTCATTCAGCAAACGCAGAGTGACTAATAGTGAGTTGACGATGCCTACGAGGCAATGCCTTTAACTGCAACAGCGACTACTGTACCTAATCTCTAGCTAGAAGAATTGCTTTTCCTGCAGAAATAGAACATATAATAGTAGGTTAGGCTTCTTGGCTACTGACCTACTGCAGCCCAACAACGTATCGCATTAAGAAGTCACCAAAAATGGAGATTCTGTCAAACGGACACAACACCAATTATGTACACGAAAAACTTAAAGCAATTAGCTGAAATATCTCAACACATTAAAATGTATTAAAAGAATACAAGCAACCTATACCATATACATGTAAATCAAAGGTACTTATCACCACTTAGTATGAGCTTGCATTGTTATGCACCTTCTTAATAAATATACACTTAAATTAGTTCTTCAACTGCTTTTAAAAATATTAGTAAAACATAGTCATAAAGCATTAGTGCTCAGGAGATATATACATGCAATGACTACTAACCTTTGTCTTAACTGGATGTACTTGTCAGGAATGAGACCTTCGCGTCCGTTAAATGCACCCTCCCACCAGTCCGAAGAGACCTGGTTAAAGACGACTAAAATGTCCCCCTTCTTGAAACTCAGTTCCCGCTCCGTACGTCCAGTGAAGTCATACTGGGCCACAGCTTCAATTACTTCAGTTTCTGAAAATATAACCAACAAATTAAGTGAAAATTTGATTTAAGTTCAATGTAGTAAGTATTGGTTTTCCCTAGCTAGGACCATGTGGGTTACCACAACTGTCACGTCACCAAAACTGCTAATCATTGGCATAATCTATTTTATCTTAACTTTCTGGCGGCTGCTAAATTCATATAGTTTACACACCCAAGACTGATAAAACAAGTGAATTTTTACACAAATTTCAGGTAACTTGTTTTTTTCAAATGCCTAAATTTTACTATACTGGTTCTGATATAGACTGATATAGACATGCTATAAAAGTACATATCTGTACTGATAAGCCAGCAAACAAAATCAAAAAGCATGCCAGCAGCGAGGGGAATTTTTTGTCAACGAATGTTAGAGGGGTAAGCAGAGACGCTATGTTGTAATTAACATATGAATTCAAATATGGACATGCTTTTTAATTAACACAAGTATCAGTTCGAACATGAGCATAATTCCTACATGTTGCAAAGGACACACATTTTGATGAATGTTATCAACAGCGCACAAATGCCAGAGACCGGTGAACTTTAGAACACAATCAGTATCTAGCATAACCAGTCCCTAAATGATTTGAGTGCTGCCAACAGAAAATGTAACTATGGAAACATTAGTCGTCAAGGACAATAACAATTGTGTTATAATATAAACACACTCAAATCATATACTTTTTAAATGATAACATGAAGTATTAGCTGAGGATGCTGTACTTAAACAAGTACAGATTGTCAAATGCTGGATGAAAATCTACCGAGTATTTATAAACACCAAAATGAATAAATGAGTATATATTAGGGGCTTGACACACATAACATTGCAATGAAAACGTGAACTGGACACACACAATGGTCTGCTCATCTAGCTAGTTTCATATATTGAGGGTCCTTTATTTTCATCTTTTTAGTAAAACCCTAATAAGTTTTGTATAATCTCCAATTAATTTTCGTATAAATACTTGTGTATGGCAAAACACCTTAGTCAGGGTGCTTTGTTGGAAGACAGAAATTTCAGAGGAGATATCACTTTGACAATATAATTTGGCACACTTATCGTATTGCACATGAATTGTCTGAATACAGAGAAACCAAGTACAATTTTTAATTTGAGATGTAATATGACACTATACTTCAGAATTATCTGTTCATCAATGGACATTGAACCTACAACAGTGGTGATCGAGCGCTGTACTTCAACATTAAAATCACCCATTAATCACTATACCCTCTTGTTATCTGAGAATTCTGTCTTGATTCACTGTGATGCATGTTTGTTTCTTAATTACATTAAAATTGGTGTTGATTAATAAGTTGTATGATGTAATGTTTTTGTATGCACACTTTCTAAATACATATGTAAACCATTGTTAAAAGCAGACCATGTTATGCACTTTCAATACCTTTAAACTTCCCATATTTCCGCCAGAAGTTGGAAGCTGTTCAAATCACAAACACCAACCATAGATCATTTACTACCAAATTACATACTTTCAACTTTCAGGCATACAACTTGCATTTTCGATCAGTACAATCATTAAATCGGACTTATTACATGCCTATGGTCCATATAATTACATAATTTCTACAAACAGAAAAAGATATATTTATAATAATCTTTTCCTAACTTCAAACTAAAAACAAGATTCTTCAACAGTAAAATTTCTTTATAGTTAAATACAATATCACAAAATTTAATTAAGGTAGCAAAGCTTTCTTTGACGAACAAAACAACTGTAACTGGAGTTGAAATATTTTACTTCAATTTCATGCATTACATGGCAGTCTTTCCAAGCACGTTAAATGGCTCATTTCGAAGTAATTAGTTGGAAGGGCGGCAAATGGCTTACCTAAGAATATATCTGTAGAGAGAATCCAGCCAGAACAGACAAACAAAAATCCCATATTTTATTTAGAAAGAAATCAACAAAATTATGTACCTCATAACATCGCTGAGATTTGGATGACTTAACCTTTTACAAATTCTCCTAACGAATTTTCAAACAGTAAAATCTTTAGACATAGTGAGCTGGAGCTGTCACAAATAAGGTAGAATGGCAGGGAAAAAATGGGAATATACAATCTAGTCACCCTTGTTCATGCTATGTTCTCATTAACAAATAAAACAACTCTTCTGATATTATATGAAAGTTTTCAAGACCCATTGACTACAATATCTTACTGCTAGGCTTATACTTTACCAGATTTAACTCTACATCTATCCAAGCATCATGTTCCATTAAACGCAATCATACTGTCAATCAATTTGAATATCCACATTCAGCATTCACTGTACAATTGCAAATTTTAACTCACTTTCAGGTAATTTCAATGATATACTCATTGTACCGCCACAATTATGCGCTACATCGCTAGTTACTCTGACTAGTTTCATTTGAGTCTCACCTTCCTCGCTCGCAGCATCAGTTGTATCCTCCTCATCAGATACAGCGTCAGTCGTATCTTGTTCACTGTGGGGGAAAAAAAGAATAAAAGATTATAAAATAAAAAGTATGAAGGAATTTTACAGCATCCCATAGCACACATAAAATTTGTATGATAATTATGAATGACAATTTAATTTTGGACACAATTAAACAGTGATCGTTGGTAGCTGCCTGCACTAGAACCTACACCTTCTGAGTGAATAAATATCAAATTTGTCAAGGTCATTTACTTCTAACATGAAAATCTGCCTCCAAGCTTGTCACTGGTTAACTGAACTCATGTTGTGCAACTTTTAACAGTTTTATGGCGTACAATCTTAATTTCTTTGCACTTTATCTTCATGAACTAACCTCTCGTCAATGATACACTTCTCATAACTGGGTCCTACTCCGTCATGCGTGAAGACTTCTTCCTGGTGGATAATGATGTTTTTGATCAGCTCGTTGACGTTGCTCTGGTACTGGACTTGGTCTCTATCTGCTGGTATCGGCAACAGGGTCGGACCGAAACAAATGGCAAGATTGTACGGATCCATCATGTTCTCATCACTGTATTCTGTTAAACTGGAGGGAGATAAAAAGATGCAAGATGCTACAAACAAGTGACACATTTTGAACAACTGCCTAAGGATTTCTACTATGATCTCTGAGAACATATCAATACCACTTTTATTTCTAACTGCACGTAAACACAGAATGTAAACACATATAAATTCAAACTTCTGCTTTAATTAGGCTATAAGGAAAAAGATTAAATAAAATCAATTGCAACCCATAGTGCAAGCCATGTTGCCGAGTATCAAGTCATAATGCTAATTGATACATTGAACTTCACAGTAATAGTCTCAAATGAAAATCTATTGCATTTCATTTCCAGTTTTTAGGTAAATAGATAGATTAAAATTACATTCAATAGTCAATATGTTTATCGTAACCTGTTACAATTTCACCTGTATGTATGTTTGTATATGTTGAATGGGCACAACCATGAGCTTAACGAACTGGAGCTACAATACATTAGTACAAAAAAATAATAAAAAAATTCACTGTACTTACTGGTTTAAGAAGGCAAAGAGATATCTCATGACCACAATGATCTGCCTTGGCAAGGAGGAAAGTAATTCTTTGAGCCTCTCGAGAAATTCAGCAGTCGTTTCCATCCCTGTTTGAGAAAGAAAAACATCCACAAATCAGAAAAAAGCAACAAGACTCGCGCTGAGTTAAACTTCACATGTAACACGCCCACCCTCTTCCATTTTACCCAGTACGAGCCAAAAAAAAGAAGACTAAAATCTTTGGTGGGCACTACTTGTGTTTTTATCAACGGCGGCTTCAGGGTGGGGATGAGAAGAAATGTGCATCTTTAAAGGTCAAAAGCAGCTTGTAAAAAGAAGAGTACTAAAAACTGATATCACTCAAATATGCATCTTTTTGCTGTCCAGAACGGAACGAAATCAATCTCGCAAGTTGCAACTAATATCAAAAAAGAAAAACTTACTGTTTGGCAACTCCTCTCAAAAATGGACAGATTGTACAAAATTCACTGGCAAATAATGATTTTAATTAAGTGCAAATTTCTAATAGACACAGAGGGCTAAGGGAGAGGCAGAAGACACTGGGAAGGTGACTATACTAATCAGAAGCAGTAGAGTGAATCGCCATTGATTCGCCAGCCATGCATGGAAAATGTAACACTAGGAATACATGCATTTCCGTTACTAGCAGCTCACAAATTATAGTAGGATTCAAAATAATGTCCACCTATTCATCTGTCATATTTTTCCATAAACGGCAAGGTGCAGCAAAAAATAGTAATCCGCAATCTAGGCAACAAGTCATACCCCAACTTTGTTTGTCAATCAAAACACTTCTGTGAAAAATAGTTATTTCTGATGCTTCTCTACGAGGACAAACGGCCATAAAGATAACAAAATTGCCAAAAATTATCAATGGATAGGAAACTTGAATTTAATTGGCACAGAGAGGGTTTTCACGGATTAGAAAGTTGGGTTTAAAATTATTGGTAATGGACATTTATGCCCATTTTGTGGTGTTCTAAACATTTTATGATATAATATGACCGAAATAACAAATGGACATTTCTTATGGATCCTACTATAGATGCTCACAAACTAGACTTTCAAAAACTATCCTACTTTAGTCAACACATCAATCGACAAGCAATTTGCCATTGACAAAGCGAGTCGCGAGCGCAATTCAATACAAAAATATCACTCGATTCAACTGGTCACTTTAAAGCCTCAGACACAATCAAAGAGTTTAGATATCAGAAATGATCACGCCATAGCTTCCCCAATCTTCAGCAATTTGACAAGCAAGATCATGCAATAACCATAACCATAGATAAAACCCAGCACTAACTTCGCCCAACATCAAGCAAAATGCAACTGTTTCTATGTCAATTCTTCATGATCTCTTACTGAACAGGTCACTAAGCATAAATGTAATCTTAATTGGAAACAATTCTTGCAATTACGCTGCAGTAAATATCCCACAATAGGGCATAACATTATCGATCACTGTAATTAATATGGTGAACCAATTCAAACCTTACAGTTGCACATCACTTAAATTACCCTCTACATTAAATACCTGATATAAATATGTTTGCTTCAGCATACATTAGCTTCATAAAGCTCTAAAGCCAGTGAAAATGTTTCAGAGTCGAAATACAAAACAAAAAATTTGAATGACACTTTTTACAAGTTAACATTTACTGAAGCAAACACTTGTATATCGCCACAAACGCTAAATAAGATTATATATATATGTATATATATATATCATTTTCTTACATGATACACACTACACATAAATACAATCAGTTCTAAAAGCCTTTAAAAGACATACCATATGACAGCACAAGCTAATTGTTCATCAAATACTTCAGTTTTGGTGATAATCCAAAGAACAGATTTTGTTACATAACAATAGCATAAATTTGGTAACACTTGATTCATAAAAGATACCATTTACGCATAAGAATTTCAAAGAATTTTCTTTCCACAAGCATTAGTTTGTGCTGTCAGTGCATGGTATATGTAAATATATAACATATCTATTATATATTAGCAGAACATATCTATTCGGCACAGCTTATTCAAATCAAACAAAATAATTCCTTGCACCTATTATCATCTAGCCAAAACTGTTCCTATTTGAATATATTAATTATGAGTTGACCACAGTTCAACCAAATCTTTGGTCAGGTACAAGATATGTACTACTAGTGAGAAGTAGTTGCTCACACATGTTCAGTAAACAAAATTTGAAAAAAATAATATCAAAATATCATAAAATTGGAATAAATAATGATTACAAACCACCAAAATAACTTCAGCCATGCCAAATAGATAATTGAAAGATATAGGAAAATCGGGAGAGCCCCCTGTGGCTATAAAATTTAATGCTGACCCAACTTACTGCTACACGCAATCAATTCTTCGAACATCAGGACCGGGAATAAGGGTTCCTTCAGTTCTCGGAAGTACAGCTTCAAGACGCCTGCCACGGAATTCATGTCCTTACTGGCGTTAATGTCAAACAAAGGATCTTCACCTGTGAGTCAGAACAAGAATTTGATGCTTAACCAACAGCAGTAAAATTCAGAGTAATTGTATAATTTCCTCGAAAACAAAACGAGTGACATCAAGCTAAATACGATTATATTATTTTCTTTCATGATATACATAAATACAATCAGTGTAGATTATATAAAAGCCTTTAAAAAGACATACATTTTAATTATACAGCCAAACCTGTGTTAAGCGGTCACCCAAAGTAATGGACAAATTTGGCAGGTTTTCGATAGGTGGCCATTTAATAGAGGGGAAAAGCAATGGCTGTTAAGTGTGGGTGGTGGTTTGCAGTGGCTGTTTACAACAACAGGTGACTATTAATTACAGGTGGCCGTTGGTTTATCCAAAGGTGGCCATAGTAAGAGGTTTGACTGCATCACAAATTCAATAATACAGTGTATCAATATAAAACACTACAAAAATGATCAGTAATAGCAACTTCTTTGATTGAAATTTATGGAAGAGACACATGAATGGCAGCAGTAGCTAGCAGTCAAACGTCAAATTTTTCAGCGTCGAAATACAAAACAAAGAATTTGAACTAGTCAGATAGTTTTGTTTCATACCCTTCTCAAAACAATTCCTGAACTCGTTGATCTCATGCTGTGACCCTGACACCCGGAAAACTCCTTGGTGATGCATGCCTAGAACATAAATAAAATCAACAAATTTAATATTGTTAATAAGTCAGAAATCAAAGTTAAGAATAGTTAAAAATCATTTTCTGTTGTACAATTTGATTCTATAGTTAAGTAATTTTTTTTATTAATGTAAGACTTTATTGCACATAAATTTCTCACCATGTAAGTTAATCACTCTGACGCAACTACGGACTACTAGTGGAATTTCTTGACCAGTTATCTGTAAATTAAGGAAAGTCAAAGACAAAATTAGCTCTGTCCTGTGAGTACGAAATAAACATATACATATATATTATATAATAGAGTTAAAATCTTGTGGCCTCAAATGAAAGGCAGCTGTATTAATGAGATGGCCCGCACATGACTTTCTAGTGCTCATATTATGCTAACATCTTAAAAGAGCTACCTACCTCAATATATTCTTCAATGCTACCCCCAAATAACTTAGGTTGCCCTTCCGTGTTCGCCCTGCCCCCGATTCTGCGCTTCTTTGGTTTGGGGGGTAAAGAAGGTGGGCGTGGCCCATGGGGGCCGAGTGAACCCTCTCCGAGAGCTTTTGTTAACGATGAACTCTTTGCTTGCAATCGAGCCATCAGGTTATTTCCTAATAAATACTCGCGGAATTTCTGAAATTAAACATATAAAGAAGTTTACTTAACAAACTTAGTTTTACAAAGCAGCAATTGAACAACATTTTTCTGCTAAAAATTTCATTTCCCAACTGTGTCGCTGTTCTTCGTTTTTTTCTTCATACTTTTAAACACACAATACAAAGTCATTGAAAAGGCACTGCATCAATTTGCACAAACCAACCTGCAGGTAGAAGGCCTCAGTTTCCAGTCGGTCACTGCGTTTCTTCTGATATTCTAAAGGAGACTTGGGTGCCTTGTTTTCCTCTTGGAATAACGGAGTGGTGTCGTAATCTTTGCTATCTAACATTACCATTAATGACTTCTCTGCAGTTTCTAAGGTTTTCCAAACCTGTAAAAGGCACAAATAGTGATATTCAACACAAATTGTTACTTTACTATCACAACATATGATATGGCCAGGTTATGTTAGGAGCACAATAATACCATAACATACAAAAAGGCTTAATCATTGTGCAGGTTTAAGTCAAGAAAAGATATATATCATGTCTGTTTTAACTCAGTTCACATTACACGTTAGACCCAAAAACTCACTACATGTACATGACCAGATATTTTATTCACTTTTTTTTTTTTCCATTTCCCTCCCATTTTGAGATTTGAGAACAATGCGAGAAATTCGACAAACAGCATTTCGACACTAAATATTATATACTGCCCAACATTTTCATGAAACAGGCCATTTCACATACCTCATCATTCTCAAGTTTCAGAGAATTGAGCCGGTTGGAGATCTGTTTCTGGCGCTCTATGAGCTCATCCTGAACAGTTTTTTGGGCACTTATTTGGCACACCTTAAACGAAAAAAATTATCATATAGCACAATATCAACCAACACAGTAGAAAACATTAGCAACAAATAATATTAATTTATTCCAGGACCACATGGGTAATTAATACGAAGGGGGGAAATCAAAGCCTCATCATATCATTACTTTTACCTCTGGCATATCAATATAAAGTAAACAAGCTTCAGGGTAATGATGCTTGAAAATACAAAAATACAACAATACGGCTTACACTCATTTTCTGTAAATTAATTTAAGTTAGGAAAAGATATTGTGTCACCCACCTCATCACCTTTATGAGGCTGAAAATCGAATTTTTTTGGCAGCGAGAAGGTCTGGTTATATATTTCTAAGAAGCGTTGCTTGTCTGTTCTCTGATCAAGGTCTGTCACGCATTTGTTCATCAATTCCAGACACGCTTGCTTCGACTTGATGCAGTTCTCTTCGGCCGAGACATGTTGCTTCATCGCAACATTGAGCTGTATGTGGTAACCAAAATCCATGGCCTGTGGGAAAAAAGATGGCAAGACATTGTAGGCACCAGATTTATAATAGTGTATTTTAGTGAAATGAATGTTTCAGAGGTAACTATTAACATAATCAACTTCAAATGACAACAGCCACCCTTCGGATAAAAGCCTCCTTCTGATTACATATGTGACTAGTGCTGAATACCCCTTTCTACATTCTTTATCTCTGTTTTTTATTCACTATTTGCTGAATTTAAGTCACAAATTACCTTTACAGGTTGCTATGAAGTTATTCTATTGTAATCTATTGTATTCTATTCTATTCACTTTATCGACACAATTCACATCTCCGCCATTGGCACATACAACTCCATTTCATTGCAATTGACCAGCACGATGCTATCCTCCAAAACCATTGCCATAACGTCACAATGACTATGCAAGCAGTGGTCAGTTAGTGACGTCACAAAATTGACTGATGTTCAATGGATAGAAAACAGATATCATCTGCAAAGCATTAATTTAATTTATGTCACATTTTATATATATAATATATAATATTACTTACATCTATCAAATCTGGCAAGTCGTGCATGTAATACTTGTTAATGGCAGCATTTGCAGCATCAATGCACAGAATATAGTCGTTCCTGGCTTTGAGCGCTTTCAGCTTATTTTCTGCATATTTGGCTTGTTTCTGCAAATTAAAGAAGACAAAATTGTAAACGATTTATTCACAATTTATTCGGTAGACAACACTCGAATATCAAATCAGTGTGGAATAGAGCATTATTTATTGAGCATGTATGTTCAACCATGTTTGTTCAAACAGTGTAAGATCATCGTAAAGAGAGTAATATTATGAATAAGATTGATGAAGACCAAATAATATATTAAATTTGTAATATCCTATTTCATAAATAATTTCACCCCATTTGGCATGCTATTGCACTCAAACAAATGTTATACACAAATCTACAAAATTAATGTAAATATTTATACCTACACACACTGAATGATCCACAAACAAAACAAGCCTACATGTATAACATCTTCAACATGACAAAAATGTTAAGTAGCTAATTTTTTTTTAATACAGCACCTACCTTTTCAGCCTGTTTCTCAAATGACTTGAATTTCCTACTTAGTGTTCCCTTGGACGCGTGTTGTTCCACCTTTGATTTTTGACTTTCGACATGGCGGAGTTTGCTTTCAGCTTGCTTGCTCTCACCATGGTAAATATGATAAGTTTTCATCGACTGAAATTAAATGAACACAAATAATCATCCATGTACCAAAAAGAAACTTTAATCCTGTCGGTTTCAAATCAACTTGTACAACCTACTAAAGCTGACCTACAGTGCATTTAAGGGCTGTTTCATTTAAAAAATGGAACAGCCCCAAGTTTACTTGACAAGATTTCATCATCATTTCTATTTCAGTAATACAAAGCGAAATACTCACACTATGAAGCTCATGTAACACCTTGATCAATTCTTCATGGGAGTCAGTTCCGACCTCTCTCAACTGAAAAAAAACAATGAAGGCGAATATTATAAATTTTCTGTTTGAAGAGATAATTAAGAGAGACTTGCAAAATTTAGATAAGAGATAAAATATGAGACTTGCAGAAAACAAACACTTCATTGTTGCATTATATTGCAAAATTCTGACTCTAATACAAATCTAAATCTAGTCGATCACAAATATTTGGAACAGAATACACTCAAATATTTTTGAGAAATTTTCTTGTACTTTGTGTCAATAATGACTGTCAAAAAAATTAGATCTGGGTAATCAACTAAGATTGTACATAAGAAATTGTCATTTCACATTATTATCAAAATATTCTGCCATATCTAAATAATAATAAATCTCATACCCTCTTGTAGATCCTCTGAATATCATCAGCAATCTCAGTAAACCGGTTGCAGAGCTGTGTATTGTAGAGATCGCTGAGGATCGAGTGATCTTTGCTTTCTCGTTTTGTGCTCGCTAACAATGTCTGCCAGCATGTGTACGTCGAAAAGCCTGGCCACAACTCTCGTCTGGATAGTAAAACATTCACAATGATAATCAAATGTACAATAATAGAAGTAGTACTACACCATGCACAACAAACCTATGTTTTCATTTAATTAAAACTATTTAATGTTTAGAACTAAAAGGTATCTGCCTCGTTTTCAGTCTATTGTTCTTTTAGATTGAGGAAGGAGTCAAGTTTGTACCATCTTGCGCTAAATGAAACGGTAAAAAGTTTATGGATTCAATGATATATCCCACCGTTGTAAGACTCCAAGTATGTTATCCATATTTTCAGTACCATTTTTAGTAATTAATACCATCTTTTACACAGAGTGGGTGCAAGTGTATAGAATGGTTAGAACCCTATTTTAATCATTAATCTTATAATGGTGTCCTATAAAGTAAAGTGAAACGGTGCAGATAGAAATTATTTAATAAATAATGATAAAATAAACAACATACATAAATAAATCAACGTATTACACAGTATAATTTAAAATATGACAAGATACGAATAATCAACACCGAATCTGAACATTTATCACAGTTCAACTTTAATCATGTTCAACAAAATGTTTCATTCATGTCTGTATGGTGTGATCAGTAAACCATTAACACAATTAAACCACTTCCATCTTAAAATAATCTTATATCAACTTGTCATCACGATTAAATTTATTAAATGGAAAAATCTTACACGGAAATCAAATTAAAACCATAAACCACTCCCATGAATAATGCAATATCTGGATATGATAACTATGTACAAAATTTCATAACTTGTTAGTGCGCTGAAGCCAGAAGATCGCATTAACTCTCTCGGAAAATTACGACAATTTTCTTTTGCATTAGTAAACCTTTTCACTCCAAATTCATGCACGATGTCATACTGCATAACCTTCATGAAATTATAACTTCAAAATACCTCAAAACAAATATAATGTTTCTAAATGAAACAAAAGGTTCATACATTCAAACCTAGACTCTCTAATCATAAAACACCTATACTATCATTTTGCTGCATCAACGGAAAACCAAATTTGCATTGACTGGTCAAACTTACTAAAGGGATGTATTTGGGACGGGTGTCAATCTTATATCTACTGTCAGTGAAGCGATGCTCACATACTGATATCCACTGAAACTTCTGCAGTTTAATTACAATAAAGCCGAGATAAATTAGAAATACAATACTCTATACAGGTCGTCCATTGTGACAATCTTATACATTGGGTCAAAACTTTGCAGAAGTATCACATTGCCATAATTATAAGGGAACTCCAAAGCGTTCAGTGGATTTCAGATGTAATTAGTGCTGCTTATCTTAACTGTCTGTTAAATCTAAAGGACAAAGAGGAAATTGTTGGTGAATTGTGTTGATCACTTATCAAAATTGCATGTACATAGAAGCGTATTTGTGTTTCAAAACCACGTGCAGACCTTTCTTTTTATAAATACAATTAAACAACCTTTGCTTAGAAACAAAACAAGCGAAATTCATGAAACAGACAAGCGGTGTAGCAGGATGCCGTGTGGCGACCATTTTTTTTATTTTGCTCGAAATGACTCTCACCTGTCGGAGCGAGTTATGGTAACTCTGAAAACAAGTTAAGTGATCAAGGAAGTGAGTGACAGAAGGCCAATTAAAAGTATAACATAAAGGCTGATTGTCATAACCTAAATATGAGTCAATTAAAAATAAGAAGAGTGATATATGTGGAACGAAAGGACCAGCCTAGAGCACTGTAGAGGGTATGGTGCAATGGACACCAGGGCAGTCATTGCCAGTCAAGACTGCATTATGGGCTTGTGGTCAACAATATCAGGTTTTTTATGAAATTTTGATGTTAATAAATGAAAATCTGGCTGGTTGTCTTGAAATGTATTTAACTGTACTATAGGCATGATAAGTAAAGTGAGTGTTTGCCATAAATAAAGTGAAGATATGATGTACAGCAACAAACAGACTTCATAGTAAATGACCTGGCGCATGGCCTGGCTCGGCCTCACCTAGCATATGGTCTGGACCTCACGGAACACAGTTACACAGACATAGTGCATTGGTGACCTCCTTTGGTCCAAATACCACTGAATACCGAAGACAATTAATGGATCTTTTTTATTGAGATTGAGAAACAGCAGTTCACTCCTATCAAATGATTGCCTAGCATATACTAAAACAGTTTTTTAAACATATAAAATATCAATATACAAGCACAATATCATACATATGATCACAGCAGCTGGCAGACTAAATGCCTGAGGACTTAAAGGTCAAATCAGCCAAGAATGTGACTTATGCCCATGCAAAGTATGACGCACAGTAGGACATCTTTACACGATACATTCATCACCTTTGAACTGTAGATTTTACAGAACGTCATATAGGAAGAAGGATTACATTCACGTAGAAGTAATAAGGATTAGCCACAAGGCCGCACCACAAGATAACGGTACAAATACACATTCATTCACAAATAAGTTTATTGAAATAACATTTATATCCACTAACTAAAAGCTCGACAGCCAAAGGCATTTCTTATACTTTGAGACTGCAAGGATAAGCAATTGTTTATGTGTCATGCGCATTGATGATCTTTGATGATGTTAGACAAGTTAGTAATCTTAGGTATAAGGGCATTTTGGAGACTATCAGAGATTTAACTTCAAATGTATATTTCCTGGAATAAATAACCTATTAAATTGAATTTTTGTATCACGAGCGATAACTGATTTAAAGGTGTACGACATACACAACTGATTGTATCATTGCTGCCAAAAAGACTCAGCGAGATTTACTGCCAAAAAAAAAAGTAGTTAAACACTTATGTTGAGGTGTTTATAAGCAACATAAGGACACGGTTTTTTGATCTTATATTTCTCGGAACTTTCTCGGACCGTTTTTCATGAGACGGTCGGTCAGAAAAAAAAAAATAGAAAATTTTTCTTTAAATTTTCTACCCAGAAAGTTTTTTTGTTTTTTTCATAAATAAATGTGCAATTGTTGATTTATTAATTAAGCGGCATTGCAAAAGTGTGGCCGGCGGTGTCGAGAATCAAAAGATCAAAAAACCATGGCCTAACTACAACGGCATTAAATTAACCAATACAAGTGAAATAAAAATTAATTTTGAGGTTTTTTTTTCAAGATAATGAAATGCAGCCAACGGAAATGTGTAATGAGCCCTACACCAGTGACATTGAAATGACCTTCAAACCAGCCAATGACCTTTTCATGTGCAAAAACAATTAGCGGGATACAGAGGGATTGGCCGTCTATCACGAAAGGACCTTTCACCGAAGACTGTCCATCCAAAACACCTGTTACATTTTGGCAATGGATATATTTGGTCATATTGCCAAAATAGAGTGGGACAGGACCATTAAAAATGATTAAATAAAATACATTTCCTTCCTGGAAGCTGCAAGATTCTAAGGAAACTGACTGTACAAGAGTATCACCAAATTTAGACAAGAGTGGTTGAGATATAATAACTGAAATGTCTTTGGAACTCTTCACTGTAAAAAGATGGCTCTATGGAATAGAAACTGCTAAGAAACACAGAAATCATTTTAATGTTTCCGCTCAGATACTATGGAGTCCATTCCACAAAATTCTATGAATGCACTGATTGCACTGACATGGAGCTTTTGAACATTTATAAGAATAATCCATTCAATAAAAGCTCTTTGGAATGAATCATAGGCTATGAACTACAAGGAGCTAAAACGATGTAGGCGACAAAAAATGTGTCTTTTTTATACTAAAAATGTTAGTTTATGAAATGATTAAATGGCACTTTTAGTCATGGTCTTTGTGACTGTCATGTAATGTGCGACAATGACAACAGGTACCATTTATCCTATTGGAGCTCATTCGTTCTAATTTAAGTATCATACTCCAATGTAATGCATGTAATAAAACACAACAGAATGAACAGTATCGCTTTCTTTCAATAATTTCTTACTTCTGTTTCTCTGATTTGTGTCTCAACATGATCTGTTTGACGAGGCGATCCAGGGCCTTGGCGTATTCGTTTTCCACTTCTGCTCTTCGTTTGTAGAAATCTTGAAGCTCCCACAGCATGGCAAGGTGGTTCTCTAGTCGAGCGTCCAGACATTTTAGCTGTTCGTTCAACTGTTGTCGGATATCTGGAAAAAAAGGTCATTCATATAAATCAATAATAAATATCATCAACTTCAATAAGACTTCCATAACGAGAAATTAAAAAACATTTATCATGTCTATATGTCCATGCAAAAAATAACAAGGCAATAAATGCAATGTCTTGATTTTTATGAACCTTCATGATTCAATATTGCTCATGAAATAACCAATGAAGCAGTAACCATACAAAGTAAATATAACCAACTATATCAACAATTTGGTGATCAAGTAATTATATTGAGTATTAAACAAAATTTCTATACATTTCTACAAACCCAATATTTTCTCATGAAACATAAATCATTTACCACAGCAGTGCAAATATAACAAACTTAAGGATATGATAAAGTAGTCCTCCTAGTAATCAATTTTCTGTAAATCATTGCAAACCAATAAAGAGATATCATTAGTTTAATATTGATGACCAAATATATGAATTAAGTACCACCAGCTCAAAAAGGAAAAGAAAATCTATAACATCTTCGTGTAAGGTAAAGTGGTCCAGAGATGCTAACCTCTAATAAGAAACCTGTTGGTAGAAAAACTGTATGATCGCAGAGCTTCAGTAGTTAAAATTGCCACTGATTTCTTGGTGGTGCACATGTTAAGTTTATGAATTAATAATTGATAAATGTAAATTCCAGTTCCTCATGTTTTGGTATCAATCAAGGTCAAATGTATACAGGATTCCTATTCTGTCCTCTTAACAATGCTCATCTGTTTTGTCGTCTTGTAATTGCTATGATGAATTGATAAAATAATGAATGATTAAATTAATTAATTCATATCATATCTGTCCACTTTCTGTGTGTAAAATGTACAATGTTCCCCTTACTATAATGTAATCTTATCACATCACTGTTGAATCATTCTTCATTTTCCATGTAATCCTATGAAAAGAACCCAGTACATAACTAGAATTCATAGTTGATAAAACATCAGTGCAAAAAAAGGTCCGAAAACGCTTATTTTTGCCATACGTCTGATTAATCCGCTATAGGTTCCAATTGCCATGGGCTAAATGGTCAGGATAATCAGGTGCAAAAAAACGAACTTGTGGCCACACCTGATGTTCCTGGCCAACAACTGTTACCTAGCAACATTTGCTGCAAGGTAACTGATCATAATTGGTGATCTAAATGCAGTGCAGCTAATACTCACTGTTGAGTAAATATTGAGAGTATGTATGAGCATGATCTGAGGATACCAGCTTATTTAGTACATCACTGTGATTGTACACTACATGATAATGCATTTCATGATTTGATTGAGATTGAAACACTGTTTGATGAGAGGTCTGTCTCTAACACCGTGTTACTGATTTTATCATGTTTATAAATCTTCCTAAAACCATGGAGCCACCATGCTAAAACTTTCAACATTCAGGATCTGAAAACTTCAGCTAATTGTCAGCCTGGTGTGAACTGAGCAATGTGCCTATTTATGACTCAGTGAGCTAGCCCTAGTTCATCTAAATATATATGTACACATTGTACACAGTACTACACCAAATAAATAAAGTATAGCAAAATTCTATTTACCAACCCAATAATCAACAATTTATACAATGTATATTATACATACCACGTGCCATTTAATAGTTTGGTAAGTCATTCTAATAAAATAAGATCATACTATAGAATGAAACATGAATTTATTGTTACCTGTAATTTCACCAGCTAATTTGTAGCCAAGACTGGCTGTGACTTTGGCAGAGGCATGACACATCATTTTGAAGCCTTTCTATAATTGATGTCTGTTCCTAAATTCTTACTGCATCCAAATGTGCCAACTGAAATCCATTGTAATAACTCCCTAATGACACGATCAACCTTTGCAGATGCTAGTTCATCATATAGCAAATAATCATCCAGACTCTCCAAAAGCCTTTGAACAGGTAAATTCACAATTCCCATACATCAAAATGATGACAGTAACATGCTAGGTGATGTTAACGTGCCTGACAATATCTTCCATCATTAGCCCTGTGAAGATTAATAAGCAGATAAGCCAGGTGGCAACAGAGAGGAGCAGAGAGCAGAGAATGTAGACTTTCATGAGGTCTTGGATGCAGCTTCCAGAGTCAGCTGCTACCATGTGACATATGTTGCACTTGCCAGATCATCAAATGATCATATGCACTGTATCCTGACAAGACTGAGTGGACATAGACATCTACATGCATCAAGAGATTCAAGACATGTGCCACTCACTAGTAACAATAAAAGGAAGCTCACTGTGCCATCGTCTCATGAAATGATAATCCTGTTGTCTTACTGATTTCTAGAATCTATAGATTCTCAGTACCATAATATTGAAGGCTAATATTCCTCAATCAATACTTGAAACCATCTATAAGACCCTAATTATGCCTCATTTAAATCATGGTATTTTGATCTACTAATAATGACCGTTATTGCATCTTATAATGCACATGTATATTTAGATAATTGTGTCCTGCATGACCTCAAATTCTTCTATAAACTTGAGAACAGCAGTTAGTCAGAATATTTAAAATTCAATTTTTGTCAAATTATCAGATAACTATGACATTCAAACAAGAAACAATAGTAACTTTAAAGTTCCAAATTTAAAACATATTTTTGTCTTTGAGGAGCCTCCTCATTCATATAATACTTTATATATGTATCATCTCATCTCATTTCATCCCACCAAACATTGTTTTTCATATCAATGACTTATATATACATGAATGAAATAGAAGTAATTTGTCTGTCTGTTCGTGTCTGTCACCACAATCTCCATTAAAACTACGATAGATAGATGGATAGATAGATAGATATGGAAAGTGTAGCCCTCTAAGGCAAGTTCTTGCCACCCACTAGGGTTACCTGCTGAGAAGTCTCCCCATGTTACACATTAACTGGGTGGGTCTTTAGCTTGCCTCAGCATAGATACTGAGTACACGGGCCCGCTGATTTTATGTAAAGTCCACAAACTATACGTATGCAAAACTATGCACAATCGCACATGACCATTGGTCATCCGGGTAAATGGTGTTGGGACATCATACACCTGCTTTCAAGATGACCAATGGTCACCCTAGTCAGGAGGTTACATTAGTCTTGTTGCCAATAATACATTCCTTAGCAGATCAACACAAACGGTGAAATATAATCTTTCTCCACGCACAATAAATAGCTTCATTCTCATGGTCCAGTAATAGAGAGTCATGATCAATATGATACATCACAATAACTTCACACCAAGGTAACATCAAGCATACATTCGGTAGTAATCTCCAAACAACATCATCCCAAAAAAATGTGAAACTCGTTATCACAATGTAGAATTATGTAGTATGCATCCTTTTAGACCACTTAACCAGTTAACACCAGTAGAAACGCAGAAACTATACCAACCAGTGGATACGGAGAAAGCATTTGACAGCACAGGCGGTTTACAGGCACACGTCCAGAAGCCCATGACTGAGTGATGTATGTGTGCAGTGTGAAGGATCATTAGACTCTCATCTCTACTACATTGTACATTACAATGCGTTATTAAAGGCCATGGAGTGAAATCAAGAGTGCAGCTTCAGCAGCCTAGGGCCACCATAACATCACGACAAGCATGACTATTTTCAACTGCTAGTTTCCTCTTTTAACATCGTCCATCATTGTCCGCATATAACTTCCCATCATTGTGATATCGTGCGGGTCACTGTGATGATTTAAACACACTTAACTCGAAGTGATGTTAAACGGATTGCATAAGGGCTAATTCAATCAATCATATCATCATCTGATGACTTTGTCAGATTCTGATGACTTTGTCAGATCCATATATATCCATACTCATTGTATTTCTGATATTAACCCCACCATGTATACATTCAGCAAAAAGTGTTCCATATTTGGTAATTTAAAGCATTTAAAGCATTGACCATGGATATAGGATATAGTGTATATCAAATAACACACCTTTATCTAATGCATTAGCATAATCTACTTCCTGTTCGTGAGAGTAAATCAAATGAAATCAAATCAAAACTGTAATCATATCATTCCACTTATCATGCTAACTAATCAGAATAGAACATCCACAAAAAAAATGAGCATTAGCAATTAAAACACTACATTAACATAACTAAAGGATAGGTTGACAACTTGACAAGCAGGTATATTCATCATATATTGTACATTCATTAGTAATTAGTACGATATTTCTGTAATTGTTGAAACAGTATTAAATCAAAACGACTCAATCAATGGCGAAGTAAACCATTATACAATCAGCAAGACTCAAAAGAGTTTCTAATTGAGATCACCGAAATCAAACTTAAAATGCATCATATCAGTAACTAATGAGGTTATGTTCGGGAATGCTGACCAATGACCAGATGTAATGATGAGATGCTAATACTGATTCAGCGAACCTTGGCTGTGACTTAGGTTCACTAGTATGAAATAATGATCAGCTCTGGTCTCAGGTATATCAACAACTAATGAAGTACTTAATTATGATATTACTTATAGTGCCTAGCAGAAAAGTGGTTACACTGAAAAACAATGCTAAATTTTTCAGTCCTTCAAAGTGCTTCTATCACGTCATATATAAAACACAGCAATGATACACGTCACATGAGCACTTTATTTAGTTATTTTCTGTGCTTGCCCAACCCACTGTGTAACCACTACTATGATAGGCACTCTAAAACCATCCTTCAAAGAGTTGGTAGTAGTTTACAGGATCAAGTGCTAACAAGCCCTTCTGAGGGTCAAGAGTTCAATTCCTGATCCAAACACTCTTTGTGAACTACATCATCTTCTCATTTAGCAGTGTTTAGTTGGATGCTGCAACTACAAGACATAATTGGGGCATCAAAATAATTTTGGTGGTATCATGTAGTTAGTGAACTCAGAGGTTATACCTTGGAAGGTTATACTGAGGCACATGGAAGATGCCACTAACGAGATGAATGCAACAAGACATTGCAAGTCTTACCATTTCATCATTACGTCTGCCTGCAGTTGGTCACACAACCTAAATCAGGCTAAATATCTGGAAACCAGAGCCATCAAATACACTGTACAATGATCATGATACAAGACAATACTATATAACACAAGCCATACAGGCTTCACCATTCTACTGCAATACTAGTATTACACTTCAGAAGTTGCAAAAAAATATCCTCAACTACACAGAGGCTCAATATGTGAGGCATCAGGCAGTGTGCGCCAGAGTAGTTGAGTTGATGGACAATGTTGACTTTGAGTCCTGGGAGAGAGACACTAATCAAGGGCAGCTCAGAGACAAAACAAAGGAAAATAGCATTTGCAACAATGGATGAATATGTTTGTGTACTCATAATGTTGAGTCCACCTCATAACGTTGAGTCCATATTAATGTTAGAACACATTTATTATATCAACTGTTGAAGCAATGAAGTATTTTAATTATTTATAAAATTTTGTTATTTTGCAATTTGAATTTAACTAATATTTTGCAAATACACCATATTGTAATGCATTATGTGTGTCTACAGCAATAAACATATATATATATATGTATAAATGCAATGTATTTGCCTGAGTGTTATCTATTAATAGTGAAATCATCAATGGTGATTTTAATGATTAACTTCATGTGAGAAGTATTATTCATCTAATTTCGTTAACGTTTGTTATATAGTTTACCTTATATTTAATTTTATATATACTTATAGAAGGTACCATATCAGTTGCCTAAGTAAGTACTACATTGTACATGTATTAGTGACTGAGATACAAACTTGTAGAACTCTTCATCTATAATACTGAAATTTTTTCATCAATACAAATTCAGTGATAGAATAGAATGGCTGATGTTTAATACACTGTAAAAATATAACAATGTAATATACATGATCTACAATGCTGTGGACACTGGACAGCAATTTAGGTGTTACTGTACAAAGTAAATCGTTACTAAATATGTTACAATCGATTCCTTACTGTAACATTTGTCCATAATATTAAAATCAACTTCAAAAATATATTAAAACGTGAATTATATGGATTAATAACTCTGTCATAAACCCTCACCATAAACCCATCTCTTTGAAATTGTGCTATTTGATAAAACATAATAGTCACAATCAATAATATCTATCATTATGATAAATAAAGCCTTTCATTCATTTGCAATATAGATACCTACTTTTGTATTAGATATTACTGGGCATATACATTTTGAAATGCTGTATTGTTCTTTGTTTTGGGTGAAAAAATGTTCACCTCTGACCTCAATATATGTCAATAAAAGTTAAGCATTATACTCTGTACACATGAGAGTATGCCACAATAAATGATAATCATGATAATATAGTACACTGATTGTGTCAAAATGTGAAGTACTATTAGTGCTAATTTTGCAAAGACACTTACGTTTAACTCTATGGGCCAAAACCTCTTGCTGCAACTGGGATGTATCTGTTCTTTTTCTCATTCTGAAGATGCTCCCAACATCAGCAGCACAAAAGTGTGTAAGTTTAGATGTCTACTATCCCTACTTCTAGGCTTGTTAACCTTGTATGTGTCAATTAGTACACGTTTTTGTTCAGTGAACTCCACATAATATCGAGTGTCAGTATCAGTGAATCCTGAAACACGAAAGATAATCCTATAGCGTATTGACGGTATTCCAATCCAATGTTCTGTGGGAATATCATGAATATGGATTTATCACGGATGTACTAGTAACTTCCCATGTTAAATATGCCTAAATGTCAGTTTGCGCCTTCACCATAGCCCCCTGACTGGTCCGACTGTCAGTGACTGACAGTAGTTGGTAGCTGGCCACCAGCAAGACAAGAGGTGTAGTGTAGTGAGCACACTCTGGGAAGGCTGTAGTCTTGTGTCACTAGCCCTAGGTGTTTTTACATGAAAGATACGCTCCAGGTGTGACCATTATCTAGCTTTGTGTTTTCGTGATCTTCTGAAGTTTTACCCCGGGGGTCACTTAAGCAAATAATTCAAGATGCGGCATGTTTTACCAGTCAACTATCTTATGATAATGTCTCCATTCAGACTATCTCGTGTATTTGTTGTTATTAATATTCATAACAATAATCCTTTATATTTCCTTTTCTGTGGTGTATAAACAGTGCTCAATTGTTCTGACACATACCATCAAAGACAGATTTGCCAAAAACCAGAGCCAGTAGAAACGTATCTGCCAAAAGGTCTGTATAGGTCTACCAAGCCTTTATTTCACACATACATTTCTCGAGTCTTTGTATTTCAGCATTACTGTCATATGAAACAATCCAGTGTTTATCCAGCCAACCCACAATTGTCATAAAGAGAATTCAGAAATTCGGTGAATTCACTAGGGTGAGGTAAACTAACAGTAAACCAGCAAGTGTTTGCTTAATTGTTTAATTGTCAAGTCCAAGTGGTAAACAAAGCAATCCTCGATAACAATAAACTGTGACGAATTGTGACATGCACCTTTGATCTTGTGATACATAAAAGATCAAAGATACATATAAACTGCATGAGCAATTAAAATATGAGGTCAAGTTACATAATACATCCGTTGCCTTAGATTTACAACTGGGCCATTTTGGATCCCTGCATCAGCTATGTTAGATCCTTGTATCTTGATCAACAAAATTCCCCAGCGCTGTCTGCAGTCTGCCCAAGACAGGTAGCAAGTGTATAAATAATTATGCAGGGTAAGTACCTTGTTTATAACTGTACTTTTAACACTTAGGGTATTCTCAGACACAGCTATTATATTCTAACACTAGATATTTTTCAATTGATATCAGCTAGCTATAAATTCTTCATATATAACTGTATTTCCACATCAAGTTTCCACAGAAATGCCAATATTGTTATTGTCTTGAAAATCCACACTCAAGATATTGCCTTCAAATATAGGTTCATATAATCCCAGGTGGATGTCAGTAGAATGTAATATTTGATATAGCAGCATATAACTCCACTGAGTTCATATCCATAGAGCTCTGTGATCCTGTCCACTTCACATATACTTCACATATCCAATAGATGTAGTTATGTGGAATACTCAGTACAGAGCTGCACATATACCTAATAGCAGTGACCCCTATAGCTCAATGCTAAATCAAACGAATGCTGGATCTCCTGACAGCTCTGTAGTGTGGAGGGAGCATTCAGTTTAGCAGACCTGCACAGAGTGATGCATACAACTCACTAGCTGGCCAGTGAGCTCCTCACAGCCTACACCAGCGCTGCTGCCTCAAATTATTACAAATATCTCCACAATGCATAACTCTGCAAAACTCAGCAACTCATATCTACTGCCAGCTCCCAGTGTAGGTGTTGAGTGTTCTATACGGTGTACATAACAACTCAATATTGTACATTCACTTCAAGTAAAACAGTACTTCTGAATACTTCTGTATTACTTCAATCATTGCCAAGTACTGTTCAAATGAATTACACACATCACTTCAAAAATAAGCCATAATCCTATTATAAATGAGCACTCAACATAGTTGGAGCACACTCAAAATGTTCAGTCTACTATCAATAATTTCAAACAGCTGCTTCAAAAATACAATTTATACAATATACTCCTACATTCGCATACTAGGCGGTCACCCACGTCAAATCGTCAACCACATTTAAAGACGACATGTTTTTGTGGCCGAATTGTCCTGAGGCCATTTATGTCCCCAGGTGACAAGTTGACTTGAATATGCATGTGCACATTCAACTATTTTTAACACCTAGATTACATTAATTCTCATCCCTTGTGGTATGTTTAATGAGATTGAAAAGATACTGTGTGTATAATAGCATCCGAGAGGATTGTGGATAATTCACTGCTCACAATGTCACCTAAAATAGTCCACTACTATTTAAAGACAACTTCACCTGTAATTGAGGTCATTGCCTTGACCCAAACCAGAAGATTCCTCAATGAATGATTGAATGAATGAATTTCAATCAATCTCCATATATGTTGTGTTAAATATTTAATCAAGCAAATTATCTAAAAATGCTTCAAAGTATATTGACAGAACTAATTTGACATTTTTCCAAACTGGTTCATATCTTTTGTCTAATTACTAGCTACATGTTCATTTAGCTGGTGCGATAACATCATCATTGATCATCAACCATGTAACTGTTTGCAGAGCATCAACACAATAGCAATACTTCGTTTACAAAACATCTATGAATACATAAACATGTACAGCATTACCGTGCCATTTTTCCTCCTCAGGCATAACAGTTGCTATGGTAACGCAGTAATAATATTACTACAGATGGAGCCAGTTGCCATGGTAGTTGAGCTGTTAAGCCAACTGTCATAACAAGTTAGGTTCATGAGCAAACTAACAAAGTGACATTTCTAAAGTAACAAGTAATAGGTCACCTGTAACTGTCATTATGCAAGTGGCTAACCAACCAAAGTTTCATCAGAAACCATGGCAACCAACCAGTGTCTATGGTTACTATGGCAACTGCATTATTGTCCAATGTAAGTGATGTCACTATGGCAACCTGCAGAGCCCTTAGTTGCTATGATACGCCTTGAGTTACTATGGAAACATAGTCTCTTTTCAGGTAATTTTCAGTAAATTCGTGGCTTTCTTGTGATTTGTCATGATGTCATGATTACATTCATGTTTACACTGAACTCCAAACTTTATTTTCTCACACTTTCAGAGTAAAATTGAGACTAGGCCATCCCTAATTTTCAACATATGGCACAAATGTATTTCCCTTGAGGTTACAAACTTCATCCTGATGATTTAGGATCAATTTAACTCCTTGAGTCATTCACAGACTGACACAGCAACTTGAAATATGACCACTGGCTACAGGGAGCTGCAAAAAGCACCACCTTCTCCTATCTAAAACACGTGAATGCAACCCTGTGGCCCCAAAAATTCCCTTGTAATGAAAAGCATCTAGCGTCATCTATGTGATTCACCAGCCAGCATATCTTACTGCAGTGTCTCAGTCTGCAAGAATTTGTGTGTGAGTTAAGAGAGAGTTATAGTATAAGCTGGTGTGGGGTTGTCCCTACCCCTGTGCCTTTGAGGTTTCTCAGATTTATCACGGTTTATCACAGCTGTCTGCAACTGTCTAGTAGCTGTCCATCACCTTGGTTGATCCAGGATCCGGCAGCATCAGCAGCTGTCTCAGCAACCACTGGCACCTGATACATCCATGTGCTAAACATGTAGCTGAACTCTTCCAGCAAGGTGGTCTTTGTACACAAACCCTTTTCACATGTTTCATAAGTTTAATGGGACCAAGACTTATTCATCCTCACAATCAGGGAGACTTGTATGTCAGGATGAGACTTCTTGCATCATTGTGCATTGTCCTGTCTTGTGTAGTATTCATGTATTGTATTGTGTTGTATTATGTGGTGTTGTCTTAATGCTAATGGTCTGAAGCTCAGTCAGCTTGTATAACTACTGCAGAAGCAGATGTAATGATGAGATGTTTGGAGTCCACACTATGTTACATAATTAAATCACCCTTGGGTCACCAACGACAGGAGACGCATCTAATATCAACAAATAAATTTCTCTTTGTATCAAGTGACGTCAGTAAAACCATGGAGTCACTATGTATAGCGACTCCATGGTAAAACATCGTTCTGACAACTAACAAAATTCTTGGATAAAATATTTAATACTCTAAAGTAACTGAACAGTATTATAAGAAATGAGGTCATGATAGTTACAAACAGAGATCAAACTTGATCAGCCTTGTCATCACAAACATTCAGCAGACCCCTTTGATATCAGAACTGTGACACACAGAACATCCACCCTCATGGATCTTGATCAACTGGGTCAAAGGTCACGTCCTCTCAAGGTTATCACAAGGTCAGATTGCAGATCTCAGCAAATGATCTCCGGGATCCAATGCAGGGATCCCTCAATCAAATACACGAGGAGAGTCTATCAATTTCACTTAGCTTTAACATGAGCATGTACAGATAGGCTTGTTGTAAGATGTTTGGCAAGTAAATAGCCAGGTAGTAGAGTGATCCATCACGCTGTACACGCGGTATAAGGTTAAGGTATCCTTAGTACTAGGTATGCAACAATCTCTAAGGTTAAAAGCATATATTTTAACTACTTGCAACTCAATTTCAAATGAAAGAGACTCGATATGTGAATCAAGAATATAATATGGGAATCACAAAATGTGAATCAGAATGATAAAACGAGAATCTTATTAGTTCATTAATACTAAATTTAAATATTATTCAATGAAATTTCTGGGCTCCTCCAATGCTGAAACTCCTACCCCAAGACCCATATGATAAATATCCACATCCATTGGGTCTACAGCATTTCATAGCTTAGCACATTGTACATATTATACATAAACAGCATCTGACACCTGGACAACACAGACCTGAGTCACAGAAACGTGAGAGCAGGTAAACTGGCAGTATGTTAGTAGGACATTTACAGGCAACCAATGCTGTAATAACATCATTCCAAAAATAATGACACCAAAACAAACACGAATTCCTAACAAACATAACACCCTAATCCTTTCGTGTATACCGTATTCATTCGATTAAGGCCATGTACTCGAATAGAAGCCGGGGTCAGGTAACCTTGAAATACCAGATTTGTCATAATATCATAACAGTGGTTACAGATGCCATTTTTAGAAAGCAATGTCTAAAATACCATGCATAAAGGTTTGTAATCATGTAAATACGGTAGGCCAAGCAGAGGCAATTGCTACAATATACAACATAGAGACATACTGTGCATTGTAGAGCAGATAGTTTTTGTTTATGCAGGTATATATTGCTGGCCTAGACCTTCCAAAAATCCTATATGAACATCCTTGAACCCCAGCAGCATCAACAGCAACAGCAGCAGCAGCATCAGTGTCAAGGACACATCACCTGAGACAGCATTCAGCATCCTTTAACCCTTTCATCCTTCATCATTTTGTGTTTCAGCAGCATCAGCAGACAAGCAGCCAGCCTGCCAGACAAGCATGACTCAACTGATGTAATTCAATTAAACTTCGCATCTCACGAACCTTGTGTCATTCTCAGCAGCATTTATTGTCACGGAATTCTTAAATCAGCGTGATTGGTGCACCCAAAGGTCATCCAGTGCTTTCTGACCTGGCATCTACCAATTTAGTCATCATGATACAATTCACCTTTTTGCGTGTCTGGCAAAGCGAAAGAGTATGGGTAAATATTTTGCTATTTGTTCTACAGTGCAAGTTGGTACAATCCTAATTTTCCAACTTAAATTAAATTAGGTCTTTTTTTTTTCCTTTTTTTTTTTCCTTAAGGCATGTGCATCCCGGCGTCCAAACCAGGCAGGCGTCTAATCGGGACACTGGTGATAATACAACCGGTACCCTGGTAAAGTAATCACAAATTTATGGTTGGTATATCTACCCTACTTGGTATCTGTATTATCTGTAAGTCAGAAGGGGAGGGGGGTGTCAATTTCCTAACAAACAATTAAAAGGGAAAAAACAACTATTCATTGTTTTCAAAATTTGGATCATAATAACTTAATTATGTCTGTTATTGAGAACAGTCAACACAAACTCAACTCAGATAAAACCTGTTGACCCCGAGCCTTACAGCGCATATACGCTAGGTGGGGACACCAGTACTGCGGCCTCAACATGACCATAAGCCTACAATATCAAGTAGTGAAATTGCACAGCATCAATTGACTAGTTTTCCCACCAAATCAGGTCACTGATTCACATGAAATATAGTAAAATGTGTTCATATTTTTAAAACTTACTTGGCTGATTGAAGATAATCTGCTTTAAATCACATTTAATGTGTGATATACGATTTTGGCAGGACTTTTTAGCAGTGAGACAATGGGTCACTGGAGGCAGGAGAAAGAAATTATGAAAGAAATTTTTGTAAATTGCACTGACGCATAGAAATTGTATCTGTCAACGAGAGAGATTAAAGAAGCGATGTATTGTTTCTATTAGGCATCTGGTTAAAATGAAGGATCAAATATCTTGTGTGCTTTGAGAAAGTCTGCAAGTCTAGAATTTTTTTTAAACTTGGGAGGACTATTCTGATAAATTGTGGCATTTCGGCACCAAAATATGACATAGATTTACTGAATTCACTGAAATTATTTTCTAGGTTCACTGCAACAGTCTTTCACTGTTGAAAGTCCTTCTTTCTCTCTAAGTTAAACCACCAGTCTGGTCTGTCCATTTACACACAAGTGTACAATTACAGCATCTGCCAAATGTCCTCCTAACCATAGCCCTTCTAAGAGCTGAAGAGCCTAAACTGCTCAAATGGCGTGTGAAGACCTGAGCTAAACCCTTTGAGCTACCTAATGACAAATGACACGCAGAAATGTTGGTATTGACTCTAATTCCAGGGAAACATGTGGGAACTTCAAATTATGAAACACAGGACTGACAGGACTCCTCCCCCTGCCTTGATGAAGATGCTAGACGGCTGCAGAGGCAATTAAGTAGTGGGTTGTGATCATGTGAGTTGTCTGTCACATTGAGTTATCAATAATACCTCCATGGTCTGTCATTCGTCTGGACATATTTAGTTATAGACAGATATTATGCTGAATAATATTATATTCTTTTTTTACATGTGATCTTTTTAAATTGGAAAAAAGATCATAATTCAGCATTTATAAATTCGTTACATATTCACAATAAGTCTTTCTCTTTATGGTCTGTTATCGAGATTATAATTTATAAGTAATTTGGATTACAAGAATCTACAATAAGGAAGATATTGTTGTTCTGTTGGATCACTACGTTTCCCCGATATAGGTACTATCATGGAGTCATAAGCTCCATGCCACCCATATCTGACCTTACAGACCAATGTCCACTTACAGCCTGATCACAGCAAGTGCTGACAGGGCAGACAAGTTATCCTAACTTTTTCTCTTGGGGCCATTTCGATTACATGGCCCTCTTGACCTCAAAGTGACCTCAGTTCAGAGGTCAGTGCCATTTCATCACTCAGGGTGACAGGATCAAACGACACTCTTGACCACTGTCCAAACACGGACAACTGACCACTGGGCAGCTGCTCAGGGCTCTTCGTATAACTTGCAAAACCTTTTTTCAGGCTACTTGTTGAGCAGCTGGCTGACTGACTGACTGACTGACTGACCAGATAGATAGATAGATAGATAGATAGGATTTGGCCACCAACTGACACATTTAACGATACCATTTACACAGCTATCTAAAAGAATGCCTTTTCTACGCAGAAAATCTGATGCACAGGAACCAGACATTACATTTGGCTCACAGCAAGAAATCGATATAAAACCTATGTTCAAGGCCACAACCATTAGAATGCCATACAAATGGATAACTGCTCATACTGTTATAGAAATCCTACTTGTAACATCTCAATGACACTTCACTGTCTTATCTTTATGTCTTTTCAAAAACAAATTCTTATATAGTACAGTTTTAACACTATGCAAGGTCACTGCTGTTGTAGGACATAACCAAGATGCTACAATGCCATAGCTAAGCTTCAGCAACTGCGCAGTTATTGCATCATTTACCAAAAGCTACCGAAGCTGCAGGGCTGTAGGATGCTTGTGAACTTGCCTGCAGCTGGTGTCAATGCTGTCTACAAAACAGCACCTCATTAGTCTTTAACTATCAGTTTGTAGTATTTAGGAAATCAATACTCAATGTAAACAAACCACTCTATCACTCTATCAATGTCAAATTGACTTGAACATAAACTGACCTATAACACAGTTCTACTTATCATTATCAAAAGTTTACAATTCCTAACCATTGTTTGCAATCATTTCGTAATCATTGACCTCAGAAAATCACTGATTCATAGTCATAAACCTACATAATCTAAACATTTCGTAATAGCATGTCCTTCAAACACTTATTGTTAGAATTACAAACACCCAAGGGAATAAAAAAAGAACGTCCTAGACAGGCGTTTAATTTAGTGGTCGTTTAAAACAGGTGGTCGTTCTTTACAGGTGGCCGTTAAGACAGGTTTGACTGTACAAGGCAATTTTGCGATACATGAGCTGTTCAATAACATTTTAAACATACAGCTTTTAATTTTACAATATCCACTTAACATTGAACCCACGACCACCTGAAAAGCAGGTCATCCTGTAACCATTAGACCACCCAACTCATCACTTCAAAACAATATGTCATCTTATTTCTTTCTTCTTCTTCTAATCCTACATTTGGTCTTGTATATGGAGATGTACTTGTAGCTATGAATAAAGAAGGCATCCCAAACATCCTAAACACAGGAATGGCTCCAAAATGGGCGGAAAATTGCTGGATTTATGGACTTTATGCTGGAGAGCTGACCTTGGGTCAAGAGTCATGACCTTAGCGGGGCCACCCACGAATAATGGGCCAGCCAATAGCGAACATCAACGGTGCCCAACAAGCTCTGTAGGTTGGATTGGATAAGTTTGTATAAGTAAAGTGGTAGCGCGCTGGGCTTCCAACCACTAGGTCCCAGGTTCAATTCCCGGTTGAACCTTAGTTGGATGGTTTTTTCATCCTTCATCTCATTGCCATGTTCCCTGCCTGTCCTAATTAGCCCATCAGGTGCTGAAATACAGGACGTAAAGCCCTAAACCACCAGCTTATCTAACTTTCAACCATACCATGCATATTAACAGAAATAACCAAATATAGCAATAACATGCTAACTATTATGAAATACTGAAATACATCCTAATTTGAACTTGTAAAAATATCCTGTATGTTTTCAGGCCATATCCTGGTCATCAAAATAATTACATTGTAACTGTGATGATTACATGATAGCACGAGGTAGATAACAGGTAACAGCACATAGGCAAATGTCATGAATTGTACATTAGCTTGATATTTAGCATTCACAACAAAATGGTCATGTATTCAGTGGTATTGTCTCTTACATAAATTGAACAAGAATTACAATGGTTGTTTTATTGGATCGAAGTAAGCATACTGTTCATGTATTCTTTTAGTTACCGAGTTTTTAATTATAAGATGTTCTACTACTGTTGGACAAAAATCTAACATTTAAAAAAAAAAAAAATTGTTTTTCTTTGAAGGAAAGAAATGAAGCTACACCAACCTTGAGCTGTCACCAAGAGTCAACTTTGATACATTGCAAGTATTGCAAGTTCATGATAAATCAACTTTTTCCCTTCATGAAATAAACTATTTCCAAGAAACAAGACTACCATGATACGTTGGTAAGAAGAAAAAAAAAAAAGTCTTCTACATAATGCATGAAAAAGAACATCGGAAACTGGCTCAAAAACTAATACAAGACTAGATAAAAAGAAATACAGACTAGATTGGCGTTAGATGTTAATCCAAACAAGGACCAAAATAACCTGAACTGACAACTCATCCCATCTCCAGTGCACATGCATTGATCAGTCTGAACCAGCATTTTAAGGGTATAATGCAGCCCCCTATGGTAAGCTATTTTCACTTAAAGCTGATTGCTAACATGATTGAGTTCACATGGCATAACCAATGCTTACTGGCAGATGTAATGATGAAATAATAAGACGTTACAACGGTCACATTACCATTGACTACCGTTGCCATGGCCACAAGGCACCCATGTGACATCGTCAGCTTTTACATATATAAGATTTAGGTTATTGAAATATTACAATAAATACAAGGTGTAAAAAACGTCGCTTTAGATTATCACTGAAATAGCTTCAATCTTGCAGAGGATGTCTGATATCGACATTTCCTAGAATTTTAATCAAATTACGAAACAGAAGGTATAATTGATATCACACCATAGCAACATGTATGCAGATTCATAGATTTCCACTGAATTTTACAGATTATATTCAATTAAATTAGCTATGGTTGGACACCATGTCTTGAAAGACATCAAACCAATATCATGCAAGTATTTACTGCAGATCCTATCACAAAAACTATTATTACCCACAAACTCTCATTACAACAACCCCTACAATGCATACATGTACAGATGTAAACAGGCCAGCTCAAAACAAATGCCTTTACCCCAATTTGCCTCAATACGAAAACATTCACATGGTACATTGATATGAAACTCATTGCTATATTCGAGTTTCACTACATGTACACAAAATGTCAGCCTTAATTTTTGAAAGCTATCTCTCGTTCAATCCACAACTAGTTTTCCAGGTATACGTCTACAGAGTCAATTGCAATTTAGTTTTCCCAGGAGACCTTCTGACTACATCACCGGAAGTAAGGGCAACCGGAAGAGCGGAACCGGAAGTGTCTAGTCCAAGAGTAATCACACGAATTGCATAAGCTTCTGCATGGGGGCATCCTGAGCCACTAATAGAGTTGAGACAATTTCTAATGGCTTTGACATTTCTACACAACTCAAGTGGATGACTAAAACTAGCAATGCAATATTTAACTAAGTTTGGGAAAAGCAATTATCTCCTAAACTACAAAGTTTCCAGACTGTACACAGAGGCCAATTTCACTTTGCTACATACAATTTTGCTCTGTTATTTTCGAATTTAAGGAGAGAGAAAAAAAAAGTAAGATGTTTCATGACGATTTAATTTCAAAGACCTTCAGTGTTGACCATGTAAAAATCACACATGTGCCAACAATTTTTAAAAAAGCCAATAAAATAAAATAGAATCATGAACCAACCACACCACACATAGCAAACTACAAAATGCTACATTGTACATTCAATCATGAAGTTTACAAAAAGATGTAGTTTAGCTCATGGTAAATAGCATTCCATAAGGTTGGACAATGGACACTTCAGTAAATTCTATCAGGAGAACAAACAAAGAGTGTGAAGAAATGTCTTCCATGTGACTTGACAGAATCAAAGCTTTCTTAAAATCTCTAAAGCTGAGATGATGTGAAAGCTGTGTCCTTGCTTTCTTTTCATATTATCAAGTGGGAAAGTATCAAGGGTCACTGAACTAAGAGCATTCTTTTAGACTATGCACCATAATAGAGCATTAGATACCATAAGAGCAGACACTGCATCAAAGGCTCCATTGAAATCAACAAGATCAACAAAATGTGCATACATAGCTGGGCCATAGCAACATGTACTATGTATTATTTGATAAATCACAGTTTTATATCTGTTTTGTTTGATGTATAGGTATTTACACAAAAAAAGGTGTACAAAGATTTTTGTTTGGTCACCCCATGAATACAAATTTGTATTTAAAATCTAACACCGAGAAAAATAGGCAAAAAGCCATATTAATAACACAATGGCCCATTCAGAACTTGAAAAGTTTTAGGAGAATATATTCATAATTAATATTCTCCTGCTGTGAGAGAATTATGTGAGCTTTCTATGCAAGTGTGTGCATCCCTTTGAAGTTGCCTAAGTTATGAATTTCTGCCACAAAAGTTGCCAGAAGTCAAACACACAGAACATAATTCAATGTATGAAATGTAGACACTGAATTTTGAGTAAAATAGGAAGATAACAGATTTATAGTTTTATTGCATACACTATCATGGAGCCTTAGGGTACACAAATCCACGAAATTTTAGGTAGACACTATTTAAAATTTTTCTGTATGGAATCACAAGACACACTACTTGCGTGCAATAATTGGAAATTCAAATGTACATCAAATATCAGTGAAGGTCATCATACTCTGGCAATCAATATGTCCAGAGTGTGTAACTGAGATTATTTGGATAATTAAAGTTCACTGAACTATCTATAAACTGCACCAGAAGCAATGAATGTACACGGAATCAATCCTTGTATCAATCCTTGTTTGAAATAGTCAGGTGTAGAAAACCTATTACCATAACGCCTTTCTGTGACCTATAGCAAAATACCCACAGACCCACAAATATTCATGGCATCATTTCTACCCACTGACCCAGAGCCATATCTCTTGACCACACTGACCATTTGGCATCCCTCTTAACTCAGCTCATAGCACAGATCCTTACACATCAACACCTCTAAATACCAGGTGGTTCTCATCCAACTCTCACCTGATCCAGTTTACCTGCAGTGATAACACCCTTTGAAGTGACCTGTTATCTCGAGTTATCTAACCCCCAAGATTCGGCACCTTACATGAGAGATCAATAAGACCCCTCTGGCCTCATTCCCTACCAATAACATTGAATAACAGAGGGTGCAAACCCCTTAGGAGGGTAAATCAGAGGGTGGTAGTGTTAGTAATATCTGTCATACTCAACATACACCTCACCTTCATTCATTTGGACCTAATACAGCACACAGTGCCACACACCACATTTCAGAGTCTTGACTTGACTCACTTGACATATATGACGTAATGATTCATAACACTGAATTCTGCCTGAAGGGTGGTTAACCAACTGAAACTAAGGGTGTCACCCCACCTTCCATAATTAGCCTATGTTGACTGATTTAAGGAAAAGATAATATGTAAAACGACAGCCACGTAAATTTAGGATTTTTCAGTATACTATAGGCGTACTTCCTGTATGAGACAAAAAGTGAAAACTGAAAAATATGGAAACTGCATCAGAATTCCTAAGGTAGACATGAATGACACCAGAAGTAACAGAGTCAATTGCTATAAGGATAAAAAAATCTTTGATAAATATCCACTTTACCTTACACTGGAACACTTCTCAAAAAATCCAAAAAGTAAACATCCGAACTTACCTGAAAATAAAGGAAAGAATGACATTATAAATCAATCACAGCATTACAATAACAAATCACAGCTATTATAAAAGATAACTTCAGTAATTAGACATTTGTTTCCAGAATATTTGCACAATAAAGTAGAGAAAATATTACATTCGTCAACCTATAAAAAACAATCATTGAGCCAATTAACCCATTCATATTTGTGTTGCCCTAGCAACGTGTCATCCCATCAAACTTTGTAATGCAATCACAGGATCCAGACTGACTACAGCAAAATCAAATTTGTGTTTCACTTCAGTTTTGAAAACTAAATTTCATAATTCACTTTCAAACCAATCAACTATGCCACTCACATATTTATCTTTCATAAAAAAGAAAGTTTAAAAATTTTCCCTAATTGCCTACTGGAATAGTTTTATTATTTTAAAATGCCTATGGTGCAAGAAAGATCTTATCAAAAATGTTCCAAGTGAAGTGGATATTAATCATTTACCATTTACATTGTTAAAGGTTTAAAAAATACAACACAGATCCTACAAAACGCAATGCGCAGAACTCATAGAAACTAAAGCAAATTCAGTTCTAAATTGCATGAGCCCCATTAGGCGCTTTAAATTTGCAATTAACAGTTTTCAGAGTGTGCTGGGGCAGTTCATGGCAGGTTGTAAATGCCTTTTTTTTTTATTAATACAGCCCTGGTCTCTACGATTCAGCTGATCTCTAATCATGCTAGTGGAGACAAAGCCTGCTAAATATGGGATAATTAATCCAATTCAGCCAAATATTTGTTTTTGCAATTCAAAATTAGAGACAATGACACAACCACAAAATGTTGGTCAGTCATTATGTAAACCGCTGACAAACCATAAAGGCTAACCATTGAAGTGTCAAGGAATAAATGTTAGTTACCAAATGAACCTGAAACCACAATAATTTTCTATGCCACCACAAAGAGAATTTTCCCATCACTTGTTTATCACACTAACTACGCATCTTCTTACTCAGCAGCAATATATGGACTCCTCGATGTAAAAGTAACATAAACCACAAAATCCCATTTGTTCTTAGTGCATCAAGGCATTGGGACTATTTGTAGAACGTGCACCAGGAAGGAGTTAATTAATGATTCATTCATCAGCAGCTGATTTTAGCCTAGCTTCCCTAGGGAGTGATGAGAATTTTTGTGATGCAAGCAACTAGTCTCAGAGGGGTACCTGTGACGTCATCAGACCAAATGACGTCATCTTGGATTACTTTGTCCAATTTGTCCATGCTCAGGATTACAGAGGATGAGCAAGCTCAGAAGTAGTTCTACAACTATTTCCCTCGGGGTTTCAATTATATATACAGCACGAGGATCATAGTGCCACCTTCTGAGGCATGTTCTTTTCACTAATGAGCGTTGAAAAAGTAAGATCTTGGACCCAAGAATCGATCAAGATGAGTGTCCACATCTAGGCCTAGCATTAGCACCAAAAACTTGGCAATTTCTTCTTGAGTTTAAGAGCTCTCTCATTAATAATCATACGCAGACATCGAACCCTAGACTCTTATAGGGGTAGATCATTCCCTTAACCACAAGACCACTAGCTACCAATGCCAAACGACTCTGCTGTACAAGAGAAAACTTCGAACTTCTGAAGATACAGTATAAATATTCATGTGTGGGATTCGCAGAGGAAATTGTGATCAATAGGTCTCATCTCTTGAGCCCAATAAATTACTCTAAGAGCACAATCAGTTGGCCTCCAACCATTCCTCTTATTTGCAAAGCTATACAATAGATTATCAGCCCTTTGCAGCCACTGCAGGCCTGGTAGTCTACAGAATTATCTGTAACATTCCGGCATTATATCATTTGAGGTCATTCTTCCATGCTATTACCAAAGAAGATAACCTTTTTATAACCTCCATTTGACATCAAATGATCACACCACTTTTCTTGACAACTAGGTTTTCATAAATCTGTTGTAGGGTTATGTCATTTTTTTGCCTTCCCGTTGATAACATCATTCAAAAGGACCACACAATACAATATTACATCAATTACATGAACTTAGCTTTACTCCACATACTCCATTGTTTGTTGTTACACGTTAGACAAAAGCAGGGCAGGTCATATGTCAAACACATGCAGACACAATGTATGTCAGTCATAGTGCAATTAACTTGAACATTACATGATGAGGAGCCAGATCATGTAAAATGATGCAAATTGGACTATTAGTTTCAGTAATTGTCTTCAGTGTTGGCAAACTATTGTATGAGACAATTAGAGGCTCTCACTATTTCTAGGACATTAAGCTACATTACAACCTTGCTTATAAGACCATTCCACTGATAAGAAGATACTGTCACAGGAACAGCTATTAGAGACTTAGTTCTTGTCTCACAAGGACAGTTGTTTTCAATTATGGACAGACATGATACTTTTCAATTTCTAAATTCTTTATGTACATCTTGATTTTTTTTATATTGATGCTTCTATAAACTGTTCGATTTAATTTTTCCATAATTTTGTACTGTGTAGGTACGAATAAACATAATAATAATAAGGACATCCAAAATTCTACCAATGTTTGTATTAACCTTCTCTCAGCAACAAGATGCGGTATAGAAGCTGATTCGTTTATGTACATTGTATTTATTTTAACGGCCGTCAAGTTAACTAAAACCTTTTTGTGGACCATTGAAAATTGTGTTCGTGTGCAATGTGCATGCTGGAACACTTCTTTTAAATCACAATTCACTATTAAATCTAATATTATCCAAAATGAAGGCTGGTCTTCATACATGTTCAGCATGTACAGCATAGTATAGTGAATACAATGAATACACTAGGTCATTGACAATGATTACTTTGGCAGCAGAGTGTGATAAACACATGGATGCCATTGAATCAACATGAGGCAACTGGCACCAAGAGGATGGAGTAATAGTTACCTCAGCACGTTCTATCAAGTAGGAACATGACTCCCCATAATGACAATCAGGCTTGTTACACAACTTGGTGTTGGCAGAGACTAGTACTAGTTGAGTCGAGTACTGTAAAAGCTACACCACTGTATAATATATTTATTCTGTATCTAATTTGAAAGCTTACTTCAAGTATTGCATTGTCCAATTGCTGTATTACATACCTGCATATTGCTATCTCGTAAATGTCAACAAAATCATCTTCCCAAATGATATTTATGTTAAAGAAGCTTATATATAATAGTTGAATTAATACAGGTGAAACCGAAATATACGACTGCAGGTGTCGATCTTGAGAACTCATCGAAGTGGTCTTACTGTAATTGCATTGGCGACAAAAGTAGATAGGTCTTTCAAAAGAAGTGATCGTAACTATTGAACTTTCTCAACATTACTGGACGTTGTAATAACAACTTTGCAAAGTTGTATTAGAAATAATCCTTTTACATGTTGATGGTATGGTCTTTATCATAGGTACCACTGTGTACATGGAATTTGTGGACAAAGGCTCGCAACAGCAAGCAATTAATAGTGACTAGAGTGGAACCACTAAAGGGACCATCCTATCTAGTGAATCCCACAAAATACAGTGCGCAATAGACTTATGCTGTTTTTCCAGCTCATTCTGCACTTCTGCTTACTCTCCTAATGGAATTACAAAGTGGAGTTGTAAAACTTGTAATCTCCACAAAGCAAAAAACTGAAACAAGACTCCCAAGAAATTGCATTTCCTGAAGTAATTTAGATATGGCCTTGGCATCATGTTACTGTATGCCATAATACCATAAAAGGCATTGGCTTTCATATTGAGATGAATATGACTTATCTTTTTCTGTAGCCAATTCACAACAGTCTAGACAGCCGATTTACATAATGACATCAGGGGTTTGGCATCATCATCATTTGCTGCTGATGCTGGAACTTAAAAATATGATGAACACAGAGGTTTACAGTTAAAGTTGGATCCATAGAGTATGCCTGTTGGACTATTGGAGGGACTGGTATGCCCAGACTGAGTGCATTTGGTAAATTCCATTAGGAAGCCTAGGCAAAACACGCAATAAGCATTATACCATCATAATACATTAATTGTTCAGTCTGAGTCGAAGTTGGACTTTGGCTTTTGTTTTTCCCTAGCATAGATAACCTTCCAAAACCCAATCTATCATGAGGAAAGTTTTTAGTTACTATCACTTTTATCAGTACCCCATAAAATACTGCAAAGTTATGATTTCACCCAAAACTATACTTCCAAAATGCCTAGTGTACGATCACAAGAATGAACTACTTAATAAGTAAATTAGATCCACTTTGTAACTACTTTTCATATTTTCCATCTCCATAATATTATAGTTGTCAATTATGTTGGCCTGCCTCTTGCACAGTATACTGCATGACATGTACAAACACACGCTTGAAAGTTGCATTGATTATGCCATTGAAACTGCCACTAATGCTCCATATATCGACAGAGTGACTGAAAAGGTAGACTTGTGTAACATGGCATTGTTTGAAGACCAACACAGCTCAAGCATGGCTCTACAGATTATTGTGAAGTGGCCCTCCACTGCCCAAAGAGAACAACCAACAAGTTGACCTGGACTCCAGAGCTAACTGTATACAATGTAGTATATAGGGCTACCAAAATGTGGTCACACAAACAATAATACATGTTTTCAACCTGCTTTTTTTTATTTTTCAGGGAATAATACACAAAATTAAATCTACCAAATTTTGAAATCAAATACAGCTGTGTTGGCCGATATAGCCTACCTTAACAAAATCATCAATTCAACAAATGAATTAATAGATACAAGTTTGTATGGACTGAAAATTTGCAGTAAGAGACAGCAACTGCTCAAAGAAGACTGTTACTTTGAATCTATGATAAAATCAAAACTTCTAAAACTAAAACTAAATTTCAGCACTCGGCTATAACCTTCTATTCATTCCATGGATGCAAAATATTATGCATGCAACAATTTGCAACTAGACAGACTATACATGTTGGGCTTGTCCTGCTATAGCCCAAGGCATTCAGTTAACACAGTGAACATCATAATTCTTGCGTATGACCATAAACACTGTCATAATTTACTCATAATTCAGCTAGATGTCATTCGGTTATATAAACCATCACCTACAGAGGAAGTATGTGAAATTTGTGCGCTTCTTGCCCCAAGGAAAAGGTCAATAGCCTCAAAATGTAAACAGTGTATCATATTTTAAGCAACTGTTTTTGCTCTTGAAGTCTTTCAAGAAAATATAACATAACCATAGAACGATCCAAGTTCTTACAAGGCCTTCATTATAGCGGCAAATAATAGTTTTTTCACATGACAAGGAATAGAGTCTTTTCACTGAGCAGCCCTGAATTCAACAGGACATAAGTCTTTCTTCTCCTCTTATTACTCATTTTGCTTTTCAGACGTAGAAGATAATCACTGACTTATTCAATAAATATAACTTTCTCAGAAAAATAACAAAAATCAACTGAATGATAAAGTGTCAAATATACATTAAAATGCACTAAAAATACTGCTGCTAGGATGCACTTTGCTTCAGCCAATCACAGCCAAGGGCGGGAACTTTTTCAGCCAATAGAATTGCAGTATTCTGTTTTAGCCACCTGGTGGAAATACAGAGAACCTTCCGTGAAAATCCACTATTATCAAATGTGCACTAACGGAGAAACTGCTTTCTTACACCAATTTCCTTACATGAATTTGGCTGTTACGTGCAACGCGACATCAACTAACAAAGCAACAAAGTTTGTAACTTTCATGCATCAGTTATATGGCAATGCATACAGGTGAACAAGATACACTGGCTGTTTTAACAAATTCCTTCAACAATTACAACTCCTTAGTTCCTGTTTTGAAGTTTCTGCCAAATTTTATTGGCTGTTGTTTCATAACTTTCTGTCATGTAAATATGGTTTTAGGGACCTCTACATGTATAAATAAAGATATTGCATGTTAAATCCAATAAATATAGACATACTCTCCACAATAATGCATTCTACCTTCAACCTTATCTAATAGCTATGGACTCCAGTTACACATGTCATAAAGACTACCTCCAGCATTATGTCTTATTTCATGGCTACTTTAACATGGGAGCTTCAGTAACTATCACGCAACCACTGTAAGTCAGTCAAGTAAAACTCACCAGTTGTAATCTTTCATGTAAGAATGTCTAATTATCACAAAGCAATCAGAAAATATGAAAAATACACCAAGAACCTGAGAGCCCTGTGCAATTATCGATAAGTTCATACTTAACAGGTTCTATCTACCCACTTATAACAAACAATTTGGGACTGTTTCTTCGTTATAACCAAGTTTCGTTATATCGGGCATGGTATAAAAGGAAGGCAGATAGTCCGTTCCTGGAAAATAACCTTGAAATAAGACTTTCATCACAATACAAGCGTGCTAGATTTAAATTGGTCTGGCCCCTTAATTTTCCTACATTTTCTGTTGTAATGGTAATCCACATGCAACAAAATTCTGTTGTAACGAACTAAATTTTAAGCTTTGAAATACTTCGTTATGACTACATGTTATAGCATCTACCTTTCTACAACAGCACAACTCCAGCTATTTTACCCCGAGAGTTTATAAATACAGAGGTCAATGATCAACCCTTGTACTTATCTAAACCCTTATCTATCCTTATCTATCTTATCTAACCAGGAATCCTCCTTACATAAGCACCAATCAACCCGCTCATGGTAGGCTGAAGTAACATGTTACGACATTGGCTGATAACCCAACCTTGTTGCTCAACTTCAACACAAGGCTATGTTCAACATATGGGGCGGGGCTACTGCAAGAGCACAGAATATGCAATCACTGGTCAATGGCGTTCTGTCCTGTCGAGTGATGGAGCTACGACCACACCGGTCTTGCTATTGTTTAATGACGTCATCCAACTGTAACATCATCAAATGCACTGATTGACCTTTTGTTGATGACGTCATTGAACAATTGCGAGACCTGTGTGGTCGTAGCTCCATCTCTCGACAGGACAGAACGCCATTAATTGCCTACTATAGGAGACTTCCAATGCCATGTGAAATAGTAGTGTGGGAAAGCAATGTAGTTATATAATGCAAAAAAATACTACTACTACAGTCTTGCTATGAAAAGTTAATTATAGCTGTGAAGGAAATTTTTAAGTCAGCTAAACCAGGTTAAAACTACTTTTAAAAAGGCCACTTCATACAAAGTTAATTTCTATGTAAACTGTAATTATAATCAGTCTCCAGTTCCCATCCATTAAGTTGGTTTACAGTTACTTTTACCTCGGAAGAAACACACATATGTTTCTTCCAAGCTTTCACACAGTGACTTAGCATGGGCAAGAAAGAATATTAGTGGTGGGCCAGTCTGTCCTGGTGGGCTTTGGACCAATGTTATATCTTTGTTTTTCCTTCTTTTAAATAAACAACTAAACACCCTTGTTAAATAATCACACAATTCCTAACTACTGTCTACAGATGGCCTCACAGACAGACCCTAGACCATCTCTAGAACCAGTTAGTATTTTACCACACATCTGTAACTAAGATCTGACCACACACCCACAGATCTCCACATGGATCCACCATAAAGACTATGTTCTCCAATGACCCCTGATGCTCCTATTTATCAACAAATCCATGGATTGTTAGGGTTAGGGTTTAAGTATGTGAGGATAGGGTCAGTAGAGTGCAGGGAACAATTGACTGTCAGTTCATATACCACATACCTATAGCTGTCTTCACACTAACTAACATAGCTTTGTCTCTAGAAATTGCTACATAAGAATGACAGTTGAGTTTTAGCACTGAAGGGTAAATATGCGAAGATTTATGGAAGGCCACAGCAGGATAGCTCTCTAAATGTGTCCCCTCTGGGTCAAGCAATGGATGGTCAAAACTGACCATCGGTCAACTGGCTGAAATCCTACACAATAGTACAGAGACATCTTTGTACTTTATGGGGCAATGAAGGTTTAATCATAGGCTATATTAGCTGACTTGGTTACCATGTATTGAAATTTCATCATCAAATCAAATACATTAATATGAGGCAACAGTTTTGGTTAACACATCCTGACACAATCCCACATGATCATGATAACTAATTAACGTGATTTTGATGGTTTATCTAATGGGATATGTTATTTAATTATGTTTGATTTACCTAATAAATGGACAAGTCATTCGTTATTATCTGCAATAAGGAAATCATGACTCAATCAATTTTCAGTTTTCAGTTTCCTACTAGGCTACTGTCAATGCCCTTGACTTTTTTTGACAAACGTTAACATCTGTTATCAAAGTTCAATCGAAATTTCGGTGAGATATATGAACGATAGTTTTTTTTTCTGGAACCCCTATCAAACTAAACATGGTTTTAAATTTTTTTTTTATATATTCTATATATTCTGGGAGGGGAAGGGGTAGAAGTAGCTCAGACTCTTCAAACAGGCCTCTTGGACACCCATGTACATTCATGTATACAAAGTGTTCAAACATTCATTGTCATTCATTAAGGAGTCACTGCAAGACATTGAAAAAAATCTTAAATGACCTCACAAAGTACTCCAAAACTTATGAGGAACGACTTGGAACAGACCCTACAAAGGAACAAAAGGGTCATTTTGGACTCACAACAAAGGTCAGACTGACTGAAACAGATTTCCCTCTAGGTCATTACATAGATCACACAGTAGGAAACACCCCCATATATGAGGTAACCATGGTGACACAATAAACAAACGACCTTGACTCACCTTAAATGACCCTGGAATGACTTCTGAATGACCTTTGATCATGGAGCCACCAGTAATTCAGAAAACATGTCAAAGGTCACTGAATGATGATTTGTTCACTAGCTTTCACTACAGGAGGCATGCTAACAATCCTATGTGTCAAATGTTGTGTCGAATTTAATTCAGTGCTAGAGTCAATCATGCTATGGTCTATAAAGACAAGATCACTGCTATCCAGTATAACCATGGAGCATGGAGTCACTAGAGACGCCATGCTATTACTGAATCAAATTCTCTGTCATGGTCACCAAAATGGCAAACAATGGGTAATTTGATTTTATTCATGCTCGCCATGTCTAGCAACCATTGACTGGAATAAGTGTGATAAAATAGTGCAAGAACATTCATCTGAAACTGGTATAGCTCTAAATGTATGTCTTGGCTATCTAATTGCACATAATTACCTATATTTTAGAGATCCCATCTCAATTTTCCTCACCATTGTGACAGGATATTAGCAGTGAGACCATAATAAATGTATATTCACTGCGTTGTACATTGATCCCTATCTTTCACATATAAATCACTTTCCCACAAATCCAACCATATACCAAACAGAGAAATACCATACACAGATATATGGATACCCGAAAGATACTGACAATGCGATGCCAGGCATACAATACACTACAAATGCTATAGCACACTGTTTACATTTTCTTTAAGGATGTAAATTTGTGTATATGGCAGACTCCATCATTATTCTGTATGCATGACCAGTGTTCAGTGTATATAGATATGGCACACAGATGTATGACTTGGGGCTATAGTATCTTGTACTGTATTTTCTTGATTAAATCAGCATCTCGATCAGACGACATCTCTCAATTCGTAACGAGGATAATGACCAAGAAAATCAGATTTACTGCAATTCGTAAAGCAAAATACATACACGTTATCTCATTACGACGAAGACGTGAACACCGCTAAACGTTACACACCCTGGTTTGTTGCTGAACAACTACGATATGCAAATCATGAGGGTTATACCCTTGGGTAGTGGCCACTAAAAAACACTGTACAATGTAATTATGGGTCTCTACACCCTACAAATGCAGCTCAAAGCAAGGCACTAAACACTGTATTATGCAATTGGTAATATGCCACTGGATTAACATGGTCCCCTGGCTCGGTGCCATAAAGTGTATCATTTAGAGATGATTTCAACTTGTACTGACTCCATCCACCATATCATGACAGAAGATTTCACTTAAATTGTCAGATCAATTACACTTTTTTTATGGCATAATAGGGATAAACGTATGCATTCAAATCTAAATATTGTTGTTGTTGTTAATTCGTATATATATATGTATATGGTTCCTAGTACCCAGTGTATTTATATATTTATATGCAAATAGAACCCTACACAACGTTCCAGCCTCAATATCACAGAAATGAAATATTACCTATTCCAAAAGTTCCACATACAGCAAATGGCTTTTTTGGTTTCAATTGTTCCCTAATACATGCACTAGCTTAAAGAATAACATATTGTAGACTACCCTTTGCCAACCAAAGGCACATACTTTAACAGTTACTTCCTGAGTATGATGTACAATGTCAAAAGTCATGCTTTTCAATTAGCCTTGTGTGTAACAATAATTATACCTCCAAGGTTGCTAACCATAAATACTGTACAGACAGACACTGAATCTCTGTACTATGACCACCAATGGTTTCTATATACTAGCAATGGCGGTCATAGATGGGAGTGATATTAGTTTATCATACTATTAAATTAAGTGGACCCAATCAATAGTGGAGACTTTACATCATTTTAAATGTTCAGTCTGCTGAATAGTGATGTTGTGTCCTAACAGTGAGGTTTTACTTATAATATGTATATATTATAACCCTGACACACATTCCTTTCACTTTTTTTTTCTTCACATTTTTGTACTTCAGTTATATGATGTGTATCTGAGTGTATCACTTTGATTGTGCAACGCAAACACCATTCAGCCTATGACCTTTGTGTATTGTGAAGAGTTCTATCCAGGCAACAGAGGCGTGACAGGGCACAATATACCTGCCAGTTGCCACATGCAGTTTAATAGCACCCATCATAGCTCTCTATTCAAGATTAATTCATCATCCTATAGAACACACAGTGACACACACACAATCATTCAATAGAGCCAACACTATGAACAGTCTCAGACTCAACCCAGCTTGACAACCTCAAGATCTGACAATGAGATTCTGAGTAGATTCTTAGAGCAAACAAAAAGCAATACTTTCAATCGGCAAAGATCTGGATAGTCATAAGCAAACATGTCCTGCCTCTCTTGTTTCCTCTTGTTTCCTCAATACTTCCAAAACAACATTCTCAATTTCAATGCAAAATGTAAAAAGGGTTTAAGCTGATGACAAAGGGAAAGGTACAATGGCAGTGCTGGCAGCCAATGACAAGGATAAAGCCCCTGTCACACGGGCCGGTTGTGCCGTAGTGAAGCCGTAGTATTACGTAATAATTGCGGAAATCGCTACCCGGCTCGAAGCCGGCGGCCCCAATATGGCCACCCGTGGATACCCGTGGATACCCGTCAAGCACCCGTGGGACCCTTGGCCAAGCCGCGAAACCCGGCCCCGGGAGCCGGTTGTGCCATGCTTGCATGGCACAACCGTAGAAATCTCACGGGTGTAAAAAAAAAAAAAAAAACCCGTGGAAGCCGGCGGGTGACCCGTGGAAGCCGGCGGGTGACCCGTGGAAGCCGGCGGGTGACCCGTGGAAGCCGGCGGGTGACCCGTGGAAGCCGGCGGGTGGCCCGTAGAACCCGGCGAATTATTCGTCTCTAATTTCACCCCGGCGGCTTGTTGAGGGGTTCTACGGGTAACCCGCCGGCTTTCACGTGTAACCCGCCGGCTTTCACGTGTAACCCGCCGGCTTTTTGCTACCAGCGTCAGCGTAGGCAGGGAGGTATATACTTTAAAAAGGCTGCTGCTCCTCTAATATTAGTCCGATTTTCCTCAAATAAAGACTGAATGGCAGTATAGCTCATACTGATTCCATACGTATTTTCGGATTTAAAAAATCCCGAATATTAAGCGAGATATTTGTCTGAAAAGGCAGTCGTCTTGCGGCGGCTGTTGCTCCATTTATAATAATCCGATTTACGTCAAATCAGGACTGAATTGTAGTATAAATCATACTGATTCCATACGTGTTTTCGGATTGAAAATAGACCAAATATTAAGCGAGATATTCGTCTGAGAACGTAGCTAGGTTGGCGGAGGCAAACAGTGGTGCTCTCGCAGACGTCCGCGCCCTGACTGTATCAATGCAGTAAGGGCTGAGCCCTTCTTTAAAAGGCTGCTGCTCCCCTAATATTAGTCCGATTTTCGTCAAATTAAAACTGTATTGTAGCATAGTTCATACTGATTCCATCATGTTTTCGGATTGAATATACACCAAATATTAAGCGAGATATTCATCTGAGAATGCAGTAATCTGGCGGCGGCCAGGTGCTCTGTGTATGGTCATGACTTGAATGGTGTGGTCAATATTTTTGACCATGATATATATACATTGTTTGGATGAGCTTTATTGCAATTCATTTCTACTCATTCTGCCAACTGCCATGACCGTTATGTCAATAGCATTTTGAATGATATAAAGAATGGGTGTAGAGAATACAGCAAATGCTCAATACATGTGTCAATTGCCTAATTGCCTAAATTGGGGTTCTTTGACCTGTCATTTCATAGTTTGTTCAAAGATGACACAGTAATATGACATTGTCTTGATTGTCATTCACAATTACAAAAAGATGTAATTGCTTTCATTAATTAAAAAACTATGTATTGTATTGTAATTACCAGGCAATGATTATATTTGTATATTGGTATTTTTTTTATACATGTGAACATTCTTATCTTTTTGTGTATATTTTTGTAAAATTTAAATGTAATATTGATATTGTAATTATTATTTGTGATTTGATCTGTGATTTTATTTGCTATCTTTTATGTACTTATATGGACCAAATATTAAGCTAGATATTCTATATTATATAATAAGCATATAAATCTATCTGTCTCTCTAAACTATCTGTCTATCTACATATTAGATTTTCGTCAAATAAAGACTGAATTATTCAGGGAAATGTGTAGAATTTATATAATAGTTAAGGTGGGGAAAATTAATGGAGTATACTAGGCACAAACAAGAATATTCTTGTTAATAAAGTTAGTAATACATCATAGAATATAGATATGTAGATAGACAGATAGTTATAAGATCTTCACCTAATAATATGTTACTATCAATAATTCATTAATTCGTAATCAATAAAAAACGAAAATAAAACAATGTTTCTTTGCTTGTTGCCAATAAAATTCCGACTTGATAAAGATGTCTATGGAGCTATAACAACTATCTATAGATAGATATACTCTAGTTTATATAAATTATCAATATTTCGTTGTTGTTTCTGAAAATAATCCAACTGAAATTAATATTGATATTGCATGTTCCATCCATGATCAAAATAATCTCCCTCTTTAATATGCATATTAAACAGGAACCAGTTGAAATTCAGAACTTCAATTAATGCTTGTGATCAATGATGAAAAAGCATGACTTACCCCATTCTTTGTATTATTCAAAATGTAAATAGCAATTGACATAATGGTCAATTCAGAATTTCAATTCATGCTTGTGATCAATGATTTCAATTCATGCTTGTGATCAGTGATGAAAAAGCATGACTTACCCCATTCTTTGTATTATTCAAAATGCTAATAGCAATTGACATAACGGTCAAGGCAGATTGCTATTACATATATAGGTTAATTGACTTTACAAAACCAAAGGAAAAGTCCTTCCCATTGGCCAGTTGGCAGAATGAGTAGAAATTAATTGCAACAAAGCTCATCCAAACAATGTATATATAATGGTAAAAAATATTGACCACACCATTTCAAGTCATGAACATACACAGAGCACCTTGCTGCCTTCCCAGACGAATATCACACTTAATATTTGGTCTACTTTCAATCTGAAATTATGTGTGGAATAAGTATGAACTCTTCTATAATTCAATATTTATTTGACGCAAATCTGATTAATATTAATGGAGCAGCAGCCGCCACCAGACAACCGCCTTCTCAGACGAATATCTCGCTTAATATTTGGTCTATTTTCAATCCGAAAACACCTATGGAGTCAATATGAATTATACTACAATCCAGTCTTATTTGACGAAAATCGGACTAATATTAGGGGAGCAGCAGCCTTTTATAGAAGCGCTCAGCATTGATACAGTCCCGGCGCGGACGTCTGCGAGAGCACCACTGTTTGCCTCCGCCAACCTTGCTACCTTCTCAGACGAATAACTCGCTTAATATTTGGTATATTTTCGATCCGAAAACAGGTATGGAATCAGTATAAACTATACTACAATTTTAGTTCTTATTTAACGAAAATCGGACTAATATTAGGGGAGCAGCAGCCTTTTAAAGTGTACTCCTGGAGGCTGCGAGTTACTCCTACTACTCGCCGGCTTACTCCTACAACTCGGCGAGTAACCCGTAGAACCCGCCGAGTAACCCGTAGAACCCGCCGAGTAACCCGTAGAACTCGCCGAGTAACCCGTAGAACCCGCCGAGTCACCCGTAGAACCCGCCGAGGCACCCGTGGAAGCCGGCGGGTAACCCGTGGCAGCCGGCGGGTATCCCGGCGGGTTACCCGTAGCACCCGGCGGGTAACCCGGCGGGTGCTGCCCCGCCCCTTTTTTCTGCCAGAACCGGTCGCCAAACCGGCGGAAAGAGCTGTTACATAACTATTACGTAATACTACGGGTTCACTACGGCACAACCGGCCCGTGTGACAGGGGCTTACGAGTGTGCTAGCCAGAAAAACAGATACAGTCAAACACACAGATTGAGATGTTGATAATAGTTGATATCCAAAGGCCCAAACATCTTATTCAGCGATTGGCAGACAGACAGACAGCTCAGACAGACTGACAGACAGCTAGAAAAACAGGATGATGAATGAGAGAACAGACTTGATATATTGCTGACTATGCGAGGGAACAATTCATCATTAGACCAATTTATAGTCACTAATAATCACCGATAGATCAATCATGAGTCAACCAAGAGTTGACTTCAGTGCCATTGTGGCCAAAACATGAGGTATACACTTACGTTTTGATCCAACGTGCTTGTAAAACCAATGTGTTTAAGGCCATACAATGAATATGAATTGTACAGAGGATGTTATTGCCTTTTTCTTGTGCCTTAATGTTGTTAGGCCATTGAAGCATTTTGAGCCACCACAAAAAAAATTCTCAATTCACAATGTGGGGCCAACAATACAAGAAATGCTATTTCTTGTATTGTTGGCCCCAGAACAATACCTAATTGCATATAATTACCTATATAGCCAATAAGCAAAATAAGCAGACAGAGTGGTCCCTTCCCATTTAGCTGCTGAGAAATTTGATAAAATGTAATTGCTCAATCATGTCCCTGACCTCATACAGATGCTGGGAGAAAAGTGGGATGAAAAATCTTGAATCCTAACAAACGTCCCTCATTTCAAAATATCTAACACCTGGGCTGGTAATCAGGCAATTATGATTAAAACCTGAACCTTACAATGCATCAACAATGTCACCATGTAATTCTTAGCAACCGTTCACCAGTTTCCACAAGCACATTATCCATGGATGATTTCTAAAAGTGCTTGCAGAGTCAACAACTACCACACTACACCAACAATAACTCAAGTTGCCAGTGCTTAAAGGGTCCTCTTGAACAAATGACCTTGGTTGTGCCATTAACAGCAACATTGAGGTCATCCAATAGATCACCCATAGAACACCATAGATAGTACAAGAAAGGACCCGGTCAAGGCTTTGTTGACCAATCTATACAAGCAATAAGAGGGGTAAACATTTGCACTGTGCTTCGGCATGCATACATGAGGATGCATCTCAAGTTACTGTGGGTGATAGAACAAAGTGCCAGAGCATGGGACTCCCCTTTCTCTTCACACAAAATCTGATTGAACTTATTAACGAAGATCAATTTACGTCAACCAATCTGTAAATCAATCACTAAACGTGAGATGCCTCACGTTCGATTCCCTATATTGATGATAATTGACATAAATTTAATCGAGATTTATACGAAGATCCCTCATGACAAGTTGCCTCATGACAAGAAACCGTTGCTGAGAGGTGAGAATTATATTCAAATTACTGAGAATTACATTAAAAAAAGATCACATGTATGCACTCAGGATATGCTTCTCTATCTGCCTGACTCTTATCTTCACCACTGATGCTAAAGACTTAACAGCAAGCAAAATATTTTAATATAATTCTCGCCTCTCAGCAACGGTTACCTAGGTGAAGTTGACAATCAAACTTGTCATGAGGCATCTTCGTATTAATCTCTGTTCAATTATTGTCGATTATCATCAATGTAGGGAATCGAACGTGACGCATCTCACGTTTAGTGATTTATTTACAGACATCAAGATTTCACACTGACAAGTGACTTCAATGTATCAATGTCACAGTGGTAAGCCTTCAGATACAATGTATCCGATAATTACCTTAAGAAAGAGACCATTGTTCTTTCTCCAGTTTGATCACAACAGCTTATAGCATTCTATCAGATCTTGTTTGGATCTTGGCACCACAACAGTACTGGCATGACCCTATCATCCATAACGGTCACACCCCACACATAAAACCCTCTATAACATACCAAACATCGGACTCATTTCATATGAGACCCAAACTGTTATATCAGATATTGGAAAATGCACAAAATCTCTGGAATGCTTTACGCAATTGCAATTACAGACATTTGGTGCTTTTTCCATAATAATGATGTTCACATTGCATGTCACGTTGTATCATGAAGGGTGATACATTCGAAACGAGTTCATGGGAAAGTCGAAATCGTACAAGCATTGGCAGCGACAGACCTAATAGACTTTTAACATGCTCACTGCTTGGCTTTCATGCTCTGTTATCCGACCAAGTTCACTGGGAATTCCTCCATAATGCCCACTATGCTTAGCATGCAACCCATGCACTTGATGCAATTTCATAATTGCTACAAATATCATAATGTTTCAGTTCATACCCATGGTATTTGCTTGATGTTAAGACAACCATTATCCTTCATGAAAATAAAATTACAAGGATTTCAGTGAACCATCGTAATAATGCATATCTGCACAGTAATATGATACTAATATCACAGATCTATACAGGTGTGATTCATCTACAGTAATATTTTACCCAGATTGACAGACAGACCTAATAAAGTCATCTATTTTTTTCCAATTAATTATTCAGTAGCGAATCAGTAAAATGTTTTGCAGAAACTCAAATTAAAGAAAATGACGTCAGACTACTTATTGCTACACTACATTTCAGCTTGGATAAATCTCCTATTTATCCAAGATTTCAGTTAGTCAATGAGTCAGTCAATGGGTCAGTCAGTCTGTCTCTGTTACCACCTCATATCTGTCTGTCTGATCGAAGTCACTGATCATAATCACATGCTATAAAGTTCATTTGACTAGATTAATTATAAACACCAATTTTTTGTCGTTTAAATGATAGCACCTAATTATACAATAATCAAAGAAGATATAAATTAATTTAGAATCAGTTGATTTGAAATCACATGCAAGTTGATGCAACAAGTACTGATAGATCTAACATTGTTCAGTAATAAGTACATGATAAGCTGATTACCCATCATGTAATTAACACTCTAACATGGTAAATGCATATTTGCTCTAATCAGCATCCCATTATGTGAATTGATGTCAAAACCAGGGATTTCCTATTATTGACAAAGCACACGGCTCACACATCCTATTTTGTTGATTTGAGTTGTGTGTTTCATAAGCTCAACATGCTAAAATGTATCACGTACTGAATCTCATTAGCTTGTTTGCAAATATGGCAGAATTTCGCACGCCTAAAATGTGCCTAGCATGTTATTAAAATGAAACTGTTCTCCCGACAGATTTCCCAAAATTTACATTATATTCAAACTGTGTTGAGCTAAATTTAAATCAAGGTCGCAAGTTTTAATACACAAAACAGTTTGACAACCTCATGACAAACTCTAAATGAAATACGTATTTATAATATACTTGGTAAAAAATGTACAAATCTGTGTATGGCCAAGCATTCTCATAGCACACAAACACCAACATTTAAGCAAAGTTGCAAAATAGTTATAAGTTGGACTGAATTTTTCAACTTGAGGTACTTTTCCCATAAGGAGTACCTTCTAGTTTTACTATGGTAAATTCCTTTAAAGCAAAATATTCCCATACAGTAGGAATGCCTAAAAGCCTCACTGTTACCATGGAGAGACACCACATGTATTATTTATGGAACCCAAGTTCTTGAGTATGGTTTCTTTTATATGTCATAACTCTTGTGGAAAATCCATATTAACTCTGCTACTACTGGTTTTCTCCCAAGTTTCTTTTCCGTGTCTTTTTCTCTTATTTTTTGCCAATATCAAACACTGAGCGCCAAAACACTCTGAAAGCTGCTACTCCTAAAAGTAAATCTAGGATGGACGTTTACAAGCAGTGCATTAAAGAAACCATTGAAAAAACGTTCAAAAAAGCATTTAAGAGGTTTTTATGTTCTCTCCTTTCCTTGCTTTGAATACACATCTTTTGAGGGTGTTTTCACGTGTCAGTTACCATGGAAACTGCCCCCTATCACATGACAATTAGGGTGTATTGTGGGGTTGTCCACACATTATCTCTCTGATCTTTTGACTCCCTTGAATACTGCTATATACCTGTGATATCTGCCAAACAGGCAGAATTACATAACTTAGATGATAACAGCATATCTCTAGCATATCTGGTAAATCCCTGGGACACAAACACTGTATAAGGGTACAAGGGGTGCTGGATTTTGGTGTCACTGTTGGCACGAGGTGTCATTTTATCCTTCTTTGTAGATATAATACTTACCCGATTAAAGGCCAGGTGGTAGTGGTACATTGCCCTTCAAAAGACCAAACTAATATACTTTTAAAATATAATTTTCTAACTCCAAAATAGGTATTTTAGCATCGAATTTGAGGATGAAATGCTCTTCTATAACTTACTAAAAACCCTGGTTGGTGATCAAGCAACTACTGTAAGTACAATTTACCCCACTTTTTCAGTGAATCCAGGGGGATACTGGCAGCTGGTGCCATTGTGCCTACTCCCCAGGGAACAGAGAAAATACACTGTGCATGGTGTACTTCGTATCTGTGGAGACCAAAGTGTCATGCATACCTCTCAAAAAGACACTGCTCCCGTTGCCATGGCAATATCAAATGATTGTTGTAGCAAGGTCATGTTTCTATACTTCCTGCACAAAAACACAAGATCTATCTGCAAGCTCCAAATATTTAGACCACCAATGCCACTCCATATCATTATGATTGCCCCACACAAACACAATGCCATGTATTCTAGGTCAGATATAATGGCCACATGTGAATGGCCTTAGCCATTAGCAGTACTGGAATGCAGGTGAAGGGAATATTAATTGTTTGCTAAGCATTAAACAAGGAAGGTCGTTTTGAATAGAGTTTGTTTGAGCTTGCCATATTATGATCACTTGCCAATTAAGGAAGTCTAGCTTACAGCGAAACCTCCTGTGAAGACAAATAGAATAGAATAGAACAGAATAGAATAGAATAGCGGACACCCCTATTAGCATTTTCAATGAAACTGAACAGGTACATGATGTGCCCCTATTCTAGTGTGGGTCTTAAGGTTAACAAGCGTGAACAGGAGAATAACCCCTCATCTCAACATTACCCCCCCCCCTCCAAGAGTTATCAACCCCCTTCCTCCTTATTTTGGCAATCACAAATTTCTATCAAGGACTTTAATACCCCAAAGTCCCTGCTTCTATCGACCTCTCACTTTCATGTGTTGTAATCAGAGGCAGGTGGGACACAATGTAACCACCAGTACCTTCGTATCAACACCAGTAGAACTTTATTCAGCAATGCAGAATTTGTATTGAAGTCACCCATGGTAGTTACTAGTTAATGGGGTATCATGTTATGTTTATAGATGAAACATGGAGTCACAAATACAGGAGGATTGACTAAAATGTATGCAAAGGTAGCCTCGTCAATGAGATGGTCTTAACTGCTAGGTTCCATAGGTACATAAATGAACACAGTGAATATGTAATTCTCGGAAAAAAGTAATAGATGTTGAAACCTGAGAGATTTCAGCCACAGAAAATGTAACTTCAACTCTATTAGGCATATATTTGTTTAATTGTTTGAGCTGCTCTTATACTGCAAGAAAAGCACTATTTGACCTGACGAAGGAAATAACTAAAATGACATTTTCGTTGGTTATATCACTCTAAGAACAATATCATGGTGGAGTATAAAACTTACTTATTATCCAAACTGGGTCCCTTTTATTCCTCCTCCTAAATGATCCCCTAAAAGAAGCAGTCCTTGCTAATTCTCCTATCCCACAACTTGTGGTGGCCAGCTCCTCCATGCTGGGCTTTTTCAAGCTGTTCGACTCGATGTCACCGTACTGGAACATTTTGCTTTAATCCTGTTTACATTCCTTTGAAGTCCTTCAATTTTTTGTGTAGATTCTGTTGAGTGTGGTATAAGTGTATATTTCCTTCATATAAGATTTGCATCCATAGACTCATTGGTATCCACAAATTCTTAGTGTTTCAAAATGACCGTGTAAATTGCCACAGATCCCCAAATGTGAATGATTTGCACATTAGCTAGTGATTTTCAATGAATACTAGAGATGTACAACTTTAGAGAGGAGCTGTAAACATCGAGTAAATCCCTAGGTCAGCTGTATCTGTGTATGCATCCTGTGTGCTGTTATGACTAAGATCATTGGAGCATCAGCAACTGGTGTAGCTTATGGTGTGTGAGGCGCCAGGTGTGAGATCTATGTCCACTCAATGTTTACTGTACACAGCTAAGCAAAACATGAGGATGTTCACTTCAAAATAGCAACTATCCACATTATTTGTGTGACTATTATAATGACAGTGATTCAATGTGCTCTGTGTGTATCCTACAGATCCTAGTGATGCTTTTATGTTAGACCAGCAGCAGCAGCAGCAGTGTCATCACAGTGGTCCTCTTGCTACCGCCATGTGCATCCTAGGCCTGATGGATCACTACTGCCTGTCGCAGTTCCTGCTCCAGTAAACACACAGAGCCAGTGCTCAGCATGGGAGGCGCGGCACACTGGCCACCACTAGGCTCCTCCTGTATGTTGTGAGGAGCTCTGTGTATTATGAGCTTGAATCGTACAATTCTGCTAGGAAACAGTACAACAAATGTATACACAGATATTGACAATAACTGTACACAGATGTAGACAATTTTCTTTCTTTTTCTTCAAGGATTGAGCTTGCTTGAATAGAATAATTCTGCTTGGAAACAATACAATGAATGACTACACATTTATAATGAAAATACACCTGTAGACAAATATACTCTATATTACTTTTTATTGTTTTCATTTATAAATGAGGTGAGGGAGGTTCTCAATTCCAATGAAAACACCTGAGCAATCGTTTTCAAATATATTCAATAAATAAATAAACTAAGCTTATAAACAAACATTTAAACGCAAGCCTTATATAGCCTTAGATAGAGTATGTTTCTATCTCTATGTGTCACAAGTTGGATGCATGCCAATGCCTCGTCAACATCATGTAATGAAGTACAATGCAAATTTGATATAAAATTTTCTCAACAATAAAAATATTCACTCTTCTATCATATTTTTGTCTTCATTGGCATCTGACTATACAAGACAGCTTGCAAATGAGCAGTTAATTTCAGAACTTTGCATCAGCCCAAGGATCAATGAGATTGTCTTTTTTCATAAATTCTACAAAATAATAGTTCCATAGGAACTCTCATGGGACTGACTGACTGTCACATTGATTTTAGCAATTAACTCACTATGGCAAACATAATGTATAGTCAGAATGTTTTGACATTGACAAGATTATCGATATTCTCAAAAATGTATTCATACATGTGAGAAAAAAAACAACAGATTTACAACCGACTTTATATCGTGTGCATTAATTTTTAATATCATATGTTGACAAGCATTACATATTTCTAAATTTAGGCAGATCATACAAAACAACTTGAGCCAAAACTTCGAGACACGAATGATCTATAAAATAACTCCTTGATATATAAATCCATAATATACAATAACAAATCAATAGCTGGAATCATTTAACAGTTACCAATGTTAACACAGCATAGGATAAATATGTGCATGCTTAAAAGGTTTTATCCTCAGACAAATCCTTAGATCCCAAAAGGTCTTTGTGTAATCCAAATCTGCTGTCACTAGCAGCACTACTCAACCAGCCAGACAACACAATCAATACTAACACTGAAAAAAGAAAATGGTGCAAAACAGCACAAAATTCAGCTCTTTTCCTGTCTCTAAATATTCCCCTTCTACCGTTTTTATTAGGAAATAGATATCAACATCAAACCAACACCTGATCTAAGAAGTAAAACTTCCTAAATACTCGATAAATGTATGACCATTTGACCAGAGAGTAAAATACTGAGTAAACTTCGCAAATAGTCTGAAGACTAAAATAACTATAATCCCATCGTATGTCAACACAATAGCCACAAACAATGTCAAATGGCTAAATCACATCTAATGTCACCAATATTTTGTTATTGTTTTATTCATAGTTTTTTACATCATGACTTATTTTGCATAATAATGTGCACAAAAGAGTCAGAGATTAAAAGTATACTTTGTTCTAAATTTCTGCTTGATCCTCAATAAAGCTTACAAAGTACATTGTTCCTCGCAGATAAGTCGTTGATAGTGGCAATCTAGAAAAGCTAAAAATAACAATGCTTTTGTGCTATAGCTTTTAAACAGGCTGTTTAGGTTGCCTTTCCATTCCAATAGCTATAACAGTCACAGCCAAACACACTAATTACCCCAATTAAGGGTCAGAAAACAGGAATGTATAGTACCCCCTTTTACCCCATTGAAAAAATTGTGTTGCATCAGACACCAAGTGCTAATTTCACCCTCGACCTGCTAAACACCAGACACAAAGACCAGAGTGGTGCTAGTGAAGCAATGCCATCAACAAAGCCATTCAAGTTGCTAGAGTCAGAAAGGAGACTTTTAAGCGTGATTGCATGATGCTTTGAGAGGATTCCATGCCCAACTGCAGCTATGTGATAAGTCAAGAAGGAACATTTTGATGTCATGTACTCCATATACTGAGTATTTAGCAAGTCTTGAATAGCAAATCCAGTAACCCCAGTGTAAGGTGAGTATATAAGAGATCTATAACAGCTTTTCAATTTAATTTAATAGATTTATATTGCCTAATTTAAACATTTCATATTTGTACAATAAGTACATTTGTGTAAAATTATATTTAAAATGTATATGCAATATTCTTAGACCCATGCATCCTATATCAAGTAAAGATCTTTTTTCAAATGTGTATTTCATATTTAAAATGCATCTTGCCCTCGTGCATGTACTCAGGTGTCCACTGTCCAGTCTCCAGCAAAACGTTCTTTATATCCTCTATGCATTGAGTAAACTTCAAGGGAACCTGCCAAATAAAACTATTTCATTTATTGATTAAAATGTCAGAGTGATCAAATTATTTGTATACTCCATTGACCAGCATGATTGCACCAGTAAAGGTCTTTGAGGTCTTCCCACCTCAGTTTTATGATCTATAGACTCTCATTTGTCCACATGTGTCCTGCAAGCATTGGCATTGACCCCCACATTGTGGTCAGTCTGACTAGCCACTGGCTACTCTAAACAACCAACAACACTGCCTGGGGCTTTGCTTTGTTTGCAAGGTCAAAGCCAAGGTCACAGATGCCTATAACCTATACAATACAGCAAGGGATAACTTCAAACAGTAAACCTTCAATAAAAGTGTCAGTCTTGATGCCACCTTACATTGTATTCCTTTTATTATGTAATTTCTTTTCATTTATTCCCATACTGGATTGCACTAGAGGCTTCACACAGAATATATAGCTGTATATATTCGAATGCTTCAGAGTATGCATTAAAACTTTCAATTTAAAAGTGGCCTTATTTGTTAGGGACGACTGTTTTGAAGCCATGAACCAATAATTCCTGGGGCTAAAATTACACCTATTCCCAGCCAAGTTCATAATTACAAAGCTGAGTGCTGCTCGACAGTTAGTAACTAACAATGTCTAACATTAATCTATTTCAAACTCTTCTCCATACTAATGACACAATCGAGAGTATGAACCAATCACCATTTATTTATGTTTTCCAATTTGTGAATGAGACCTGGTTTGCCATCAAGCCAATACGGTATTGATCATATTTACAGCACATTTCAAGCACATTCCAGCTAATCAACATACAAGACAAAGCTCTCGAGGGCAGGCCATTGAAGAGTCACTCTTGAAGATTCACTAACAGATTTGACCTTGACCTTTGACCTCTGGGATGCTCAAGTCGTCAAGATAATGGGTTGGACAGCAGCAGAACATCTGCTTGAGCTGTTCAGAACCGTTTGGAGCTAGCTGCTCAGAGCATCATGCTTGTACCAAAGCTACTTCAAAGAAATAAGAGCACTACTTAGACACAATCCTGATTGTTGAAACAGAGTTCACACAATCGTCAAATACGTAGAATGAAAAAATATTAGCAAAACTTCACATGGAAAATTAAATTTTTAAAATAGTTTCCTCAGGGCATGTTGAGGTGTGCAAATTTTTTTAATATCATGTTCGAACATGGAGGTATGAACATGGAGGTATGATTACATTGTTCAATACATACAATATACAGTCAGCTTTTTTTTTTGGTGCTGTATTTCTAAAATTCTTTGTCTAGTTGTCAACCACTGATGTTGAATTCTTGAAGATCCTGAGCTCCATATCTATAGCATTTGTAAACACAATATATACTTCTGATATACTTAACTATACTGATGTTTTCTCTGATGCACATCAAATCCTGAAGTTAACGTCATATCACTAACCACAAGAAATACAAACAATGGTTAGTTGGTTACCATGGCAATATCATCTAACCACAAAAACGAATGTCAAACACTTGAGCTTCCTATCTAGCTTCCTGGCTCTTGTGTAGACATGTGCTTGTCTGGATAGAATAATCGCCTCTAGATCCTTCAAAAAAAGGCAACAAAAAAGCAGTTGGACAACTGGCAGACACAGCAGTGTTTTAACAGATAAACGCACAGCATCATGAGCATGGACTACAGAATGAAGCATCTCCCTGCTGAAGGGCACCCTCTCAACAAGGTCCTCAAACTGCGTTGCCATGGAAACAAGTCTCCCAACACAAATGAGCATAAACCTGGAATACGTCGATTTCAACAGTTTACTTCCGAACCAACATTGGTCTGTTTCTTTTCAAGTTCATTTCCTTACTTTTTTTAAAGTTCTTTTTAATTAGTTTCACCCAAATGACAAATTGAAGACTTGGGAATTATATATATATTGTGTATCAGTATAGATTGCACTTGCGGAATAGTTAGTTAGTTTGTGATTGTTTCATGAAAAAAAGACAGTAAGAAATCAAGAAATCAAGAAAGCAATATAGAAATCAAGAAAGATACCAAGAAATCAAGAAAGATACCAAGAAATCAAGAAAGAATACAACTCAGCATCGGCATGTGTGGTTGACAGCAAGTTTAGTTAGTTAGAAAGAAAGAAATCACGAAAGAAACCAAGGAACCAACTCCCCACATGTGTGGTCACCTCCGTGTCACTAAATCCAGGACATTACCTGATTTTGCATAACAAACATTTGCAGACTGCCCAAGCAATACACGCAAATCATTACAGGCTGCAACAGCCCATGCCTATTGTTTACCGTGACACAATGTTGCGTAATTAGCATTGGCCAATGCAACATGAAGTGACAGCGTGCTAAAATAGGAAACCGTGTCAATATTGCATTTTGCATTTCTATATGAACAGCCCTGTAACATCTGGAAGCCCCAGATCAAATTTTATCTCAGCTTCCTGGTTTTTTGTCTTACTTCGTCCCATTTTTTTTGCAGTAAATATGCCCATGGCATTTTATGATTTTTAAAGAATCTTTTTTTTTGTTTTCATGTACAATTTAAGAGGTTACACGATCGTCGTTGTCTGGCAGGCTGGCATATGCCAAATGGCGTCATGTTGCAGAGTTATTATGCGAAATAAAATAAATCTTAAAAAAAGTCAAAAAGCCATCAAATGTCCTCCTGTAATCTACTCTTTAATTATTCACACTTTTTGCAAAGATGTGACAGCTTGTTTTGTCCACAATAATATATCAAACAAAACACCCTCTTTCAGCTAAACCATTTCTGGAAAACAAATTCCGCAGTAGAGTGTTTTCGTGTGAAAAACCTTGGATATATCCAAGAAAAAACATAGTTTCTCAACATATTCTTCGATATAGTGTAATTTTACTGAGAAATTCCTTGAATACAGACTTTTAGGTCACACATGCGTATGTAATTCAACGGCTTTATAGTTGTATTCGTCCATATTTTGAAAGATAGTAAAAAGTTACAGTATTTGTTGCCTTGGCGTCTGTATAAATTACAGTTAGGGCCAAGTGCTGTGTGGCTGCGGAATATACAGTCTCATAACTTGATGACAGGTAAAAATAAATAAATAAATAAAAAAGACAAAAACCCAAAAGTCTTGGAGAATCCGGGTATCGATCCCGGTACCTCTCACATGCTAAGCGAGCGCTCTACCATCTGAGCTAATCCCCCTCCGTGAATACCTCAGGTACGCCAAAGAAACTCACCCATCTCACACCTGAGTTGGTACACCTGCCTCCTGCTTGGCAGTAAAACTATTTATAGATTCACTGACCTCCGAAACCTGCTTGGAGCGCCTCCAGCGGGCCCTGTCTGTAACACTATTGAATAGGACAATCGAAGGTCATAAATATGTTAGTCTACTGACTTACATAAATACGCAATAAACATTGCTATTTATATACATCTTATCTGGTGTACAGCATAGATTAACCTCTGTCAGATAACATTCCAGTGACAGTCTGTCACAGTATATGTTGAACCTCACATTGAAATTATGAGTAAGACCATCTTTCAATAATAGGACAAAATATTATAAATTTGTCCATGCAAACATACGACTAAATATGTATGGCCAAAAAAGAATAACTAAAACAACATTTTCACTTGTGGTGTAGCCTACATCTCGGCTCTAAGACCTTGTCCTGAAGCAACTACAGAGCTCATTTGCTTTACTTTGTTATGGTCGAGTCACCTAAGATGACCTATACCAATGTATACAATCACATTTAAGGCCGTAATAGTATTTTTGCCACATGGCATCAACAGCCAAACAAACAGAATGTATATAGTTATTTTGATGAGCTTTGTGTATGTGTATAGAATGCAGGGCCCAGTGATCAGCTCACAATGTAAACATGACACCAGAAGTCAGTAAATACAGCTAAACAAACAGCACTGGTCAAAAGCTTTACTGACCACTGGCCATACATTAAGCATTCGATGAAACAGGGGGTAAAGCAGGCTGAAGCTCTTTTATCCATCTTTTATCTTATCCCTTGAACTTATTTAGGTTCGTAAGAGCTCTGTAGAATATTTCTATAAATTGTTAACCAGTTCTGTTCTGGCCCTCTACTCCAATGTTTTTTTCAGGTTATGAATCCTAGTTTATACAAGATGATAAAAATTTATAAAACACTTTATAAATTTTAGCACTTATTTATCATTAAATTTAGCATCAATTATTCTAAGCTCAGGCCAGACTGAAATATGATGCATTCAAGCAATCAGAATAAAATCTTGAAATAAGATCTTCACACCTAATGCAAAAGTCATCACAATGATGGAATAATCATGTTTTTCACAGAAACCACATAATTATCATTATCAATGCTGAAGTCACTATGACGTCACCATACACTCAATCAAGCAGCCAGACACCCCTGGGACCGGATCTAGACAACAAACAATGTTCAGTTTCCGGTGAGCAGCCCCCCTGACGGCAGCATTTGTAACTACAACTCACAAATGTTCCAGATCTAGTGCACATCAATTTAACCCGCTCTTATAAAAACACATTGCGTCACAGAATAGGGTTACAAGTCACCATGTTGAACATGCCCCAACGTTTTCTCATTCTTGTTTACCTAAAAGGGGTGTAACTTGATGACCCCTGCCAATAAACAGTGGGATCACCCTCACATGCTTGACAAACATGAGCAATGACAAGCACCATAGAGAAATGCCACCATGTCAAAGAGGAGCATATTGCTTACAAAGTGAATGGGACAACTCAACAAAAGACTAAAAAAGTGGTAGAGACAACTGCACTAATTGGCAGTGCTCATGTTTTCTCTAGCTTTTATATTGCTAGGTGGTTTTTTGTGTTGCATTGCTAGTCGTGGCTCTATGCTAACAAAACTACAGATACTTGTCTTTAAAAAGATTTCATTCTTGAATGTGTTGTTCTCTCATGCACATTGAGGGCATTCCAACATTTCTTGTTGTCTATTAGACTAATAGCTATAGTTTTCTCTGAAATATAAAACTAATTTAACAACTTGGTTTCCTGTAGGGAGTAGATAGTAGATAATATCAACATGGAGGCAAGATATCACATCAGTTGCGAAGTTACTAACTTCGAGATTAACTTCGAGATCCTGGAGTATTAACATTGCTATCACTGCATTAATTTCCCCTTTGCAATTCAATGCCTAGTCTTTACAATGAGTGGAGACTGACCAACAAGCCATTGAGATGTGACAATTGCAAGCACATTGACTACACTGTATTGCAAACGCTGATGCAAACGCTGATGCCAGGCACAATGGCATTAAGATGCAGGCAGGTGATGGTATTCGAGCCTTGCATTGTTGACATTGGATTTCCATTATACACTGACCATACACTGACACTACTATATAGGGGGTTATGGACCCCCTTTTTCACTGGCAAAAAAGGGGCGTGGCCAAAAGGGGTGTGGCTAATTAATATTCATGAGCTAATTAATATTCATGAGCTAATTAATATGCATAATTATTCATAAACTGTAACATAACTCGTTACATAACTCGTTAATTATTTTCTTTTAGTGATAATTAACTCATTACATAATCTCGTAAGTGATTATAATTATTTTCTTAAGTGATAATTAACTTGTTACATAACCTCATTAGCGATCATATTTATTTTCTTTAGTGATAATCAACTCGTTACATAACCTCATTAGTGATCATAATTATTTTCTTTAGTGATAATCAACTCGTTACATAACTTCATTAGTGATTGTAATTATTTTCTTAAGTTGCAAGTTAATGATCATAATTATTTTCTTTAGTGATAATTATCTTGTGACATAACCTTGTTAGTGATTGTAATTATTTTCTTTAGTGATCATAATTAGGTCATAAGTAACTCTTCGAGATCAAAGTTAAGTCAAAATTACTTCTTTAGTGATCATAATTATCTTATTTTTTGTCTGTCTTTAGTCATCATGATAGATTCTTTTGTATGGACATCATCAGTAGTGCAAAGCAGATTTGTATTGACATTCAATCAGATGACTCATCATAATTTCACAATAGGGTTGGTTCCACATCAGTGCACATCAGGGTCGAGAGCATGTCAGACATGTGTGACCACCTGGTCAGTGCCTTAGGGTATATTCAAGATCCAACAGATTATAGTTCAAAGATTCATTTCAAGAGAGCATGAAGCAACATATGGCCATTGGAACTATTGTTGAAAAACATAAATGCCTACAAACTGCAGAGAGAATGACAGTATTTAGTTTCAATGCCCAGAGTTATAGTTACTCTCCATTGTCATAAAATGAACAAAAAATAAACAATTTGAATAAATATAAAACAACAAGAAATACATATAACTTGCAAAAAGAGAAAACTGCAAATAATCATTATACATATTTTGATTTATTTATATCTCACTGTGTAATTAAGTCACCTCAGTTTGCACTATCATTGTAGTGTTAGCCTACTTCAAAAAAAAAAGAAAAAAAAAAGAAAAAAAAACAGAAAAAAAAAGAAAAAAAAAAGATGGAAACTAAACATGCACACAACTGTATCATTTATCAACCAATTTACCAAAAAATAAATACTACATTCTTAATTCTCACATCTTAGCAAATCAGGTTTTTATGGACACTCAATCAGGTGACTCATCATAATTTCACAAAGGGGGTTAATTTGCATTGGTGCACATCAGGGTAGAGAGCATGCCCAGACATGTATGACCACCTGTCCGTGCCCAAGGGCATAAGGCATGAACACTTTTACACATTGCATAAAAAAGAACAAAATTAAAAATATTTTGGACAAACAAACAGGAAAAAAAAACACAGCAAAAACATTACAAACTTTTCTTCTGAAAAAAAAAGAAGAAAAAAAAAGTAAAACATTTAATTTTACAACCTGCGACTCACTATTATTAATATTGAAACTTAATACAAAATAACAATTGTCTTAGTTAAAAGAAACTGACAAATTAAACTTACCATAGTATTGACTTATTCACTCTGTAAATAAATCACCTCAATATACATTACCCATGTAGTATTAGCTTACTTAAAAAAAAGTGAAAGTAAAACAGAAAAAGAAACCTGCACTGTTAGCCACTTAGTAGACTCATTATAAAAGCTCAAAAGCATGGTAACCCTCCAGTGTCATGAAATTAATAAAAAATAAAACACTTTGGAAACATAAGAAAACTAGAATTACATATGACTTACAAAAACAAAAAAGCTAACAACCTATCTCAGAAACATTTTTTCTGAAATTTAAAATTAAAGAACTTTACAAAATAGAAAATTAACTATTACAATATGCATTACTACAAAAAAAAAAGAAAAAATGATAAGAAAAAATCAACATGTCATTAAATTCAAAATTAAAACATAAATTGCATTATAATTATTGTGAAAGTTAAAGAAACTGACTAATTAAACTGGCCATAGAGAAGCATATTTCAACTAACTTATTCTTATTCTTTAGTAAAATCACCAGAGTATACACTATCCTCGTGGCCTACTTTAAAAAAGGCAAACTACAAAACACACACATAACTGTATTATTTGTAAACAAAATTACCCAAAACAAATGCTAGATACTTATTTCTCAAATTTAAAATCAAATACAAAAGTTGCTAACCTTTTACCCAAAATTTAACAAAATTCATTGTTTCAGAAAATCCAAAAAATTAAAGTATGCTCCACATCTGTGCACACCTTGTCAGTACCTTATCGTATATTCAAGATCCAACATGTTGTTATAGATATGGTTCAAAGATTCAGTTTCAGGAGATCATGTTACCTTTCCTATATGGAGAAGATATGTTTCACATCAGTGCAAAGCACGTCCATTGTCATAAAAATAACAAAAACTATGCTGGAAAAACAAAACAACAAAACAAACTGCAAAACATGCATATATAATAAAAACTTAATTCTGATCCATGTAATCTTACTCCAACCAACTTGAAAGGTGAGAGGTTAATATATTACTTCTTAGCTCACTACAGATAATCAGAAATATTTTGTTCACATTTGACTGAAAATGCATAAAGTAAATATAGCAAAACTGAAATATACATAGATTTATTTATCCTGTTCAAGAACAACAGAATGCAATATCCTGTCAAGTTTGAACATCTTTCAATAAACAAGGTCTGCATAACACTTAAATTGATATTTTGTAGTTTGAAAATGTTACCCTAATTTCTTTATTATATTTGTTGTGATGAAATATTACAGTGAATGTGTTCAAATAGTTTTAACTAGTATCTTCAAGCCATTGCTTCCTGTCAAAACACCATGTATTATGTTCACGAGACTAAAAGCAGCTTTCATCAAACAATGCAACAATGCTTTAGGGCATGTACCCCCCCCCCCCTCCATTTCAAATGACATTACATGACATTCTATCTTAACTATAACCCTTAGTTGAGACATAGGCACAGAGGTAAGGTCAAAAATGTTATTTAATACTCATATTCTAGCAGTTGTATGATCACCCAAAGAGTTATGCTTAATGATAGGAATAACCCATATTTCCTGCTTAAACCTTTGCTTTACTAGACTTGGTGGAAGTGATTGTACAGAGTAGCTTGTGTATAAACTATGCTAATGATATACAATATAAAACATTGCAGCTGGTGATGTATTATTTCTGAGAAATGTATGCATCAAACTAGTAAAAACTAAAAATAAATTGCAAAATAATTATTGTGAAAGTTAAAGAAACTGGCTAATTAAACTGGCCATAGAGAAGCATATCTCAACTTACTTATTCTCATTCTTTAGTGAAATCACCTTAGTATACACTATCCTTGTGGCCTACTTTAAAAACAAATAACTACAAAAAAAACATACATAACTGTATTATTTGTAAACAAAATGACCTAAAGCAAATGCTACATACTTATTTCTCAAATTTAAAATCAAATACAAAAGATGCAAACCTTTTATCCAAAATTAAACAAAAGTCAATAAAACAGAAAATTTAAGAAAAACTGTGCACTTAGTAGACTGCACAAGGGGGGTTAGGCAGTGATTTCATATCAATGCACATAAGTGCAGTGAGTATGTTTATAAAACTATATGCTCAAACAACAAGAAATAATCATAACTGGAAAAAAAAATCTTACTTTGAAACTATTTCAGAAATTTCAAATCAAAGTTAGAAAAAATATATATATTACAATATCCAGAACTTCAAACTTACCCAACTTCCTAGCCTTAATGACTCTTAAGATAGTTTCCCTCCTAATATATGTTGAGGAATGCATCCCCTATGCAGAAACTGGCAACAATTGGGGCAAATACCTGCATGATGACAGTGCCAGCAATGGGGGCTATAATTCAATACCAACATAATCAAAGGGGTATATGCCAGTATACTATCCCAATATTTACACAACATGCATCCAATAATTGCTATAAGCATTTTGTAAGATGCAGTGCAATGTGTCAATATAGTTAAGTTTCCTTCATGGAAGGCAGTCACAAAACAAGGCTGCTCAGGTAGTTCACCCAACTTGAAAGGTGAGAGGTTTATATATATACTTCTTAGCTCACTACAAATTATCAGAAAGATGTTGTTCACATTTAACTGAAAATGTATACAGTAAGGATAGCATAACTGAAATATACACAGATTGATTTATTCTACTCCAGAACAACAACACAATATTATGTTAAGTTTGAACAAAAAACAAGGTCTGCATAACATTATCCTTTTGTAGTTAGAGTAACTCAGTGACTATGGGTGGAAAGGTTTACACTAATTGTATTTTCTTCATTATCTTGCAACTAATATTTGTTTTGATGAAATATTACAGTGAATGTGTACAAACAATTTTAAACATTTCTTAATATTTACAAACTGTTGTTTCCTGTCAAAACACCATGTATTATATCTAAGAGACCAAAGAAAGCTATCACCAAACAATGCAACAATACTTTCCTCTTTGATGCTAATTTCAAATGGCAATTTGGCTTTTGCAAGCAAGGCAGTCACATCACATTCACTCTGAACTAAAAACCCCCCAGTTGAGACATAGGCACAGAGGTAAGGTCAAATATGTTATCTAATAGTCAGATTCTAGCAGTTGTATGGTCACCCAAAGAGATTATGTATGCTTAATAATAGGAATAACTCATATTTCCTGCTTAAACTTTAGCTTAACAAGACTTAGTGAAGTGATTGCACCGAATAGCTTGTGTATAACCTATCATAATGCCATACAATATAAAACATTGCGGCTGGTGATGTATACACCAACTGGTAACCATTGGCAATATTGTTCACAGGTTTCTGGTACCCTGAGTTTGTTGTACTTCATTTAGTTGGAACTTTATTCAGCATTTTACTCGGATTAGTCATCTCTCTAAGCAACTGATATTAATTCACATGAGCATGACAAGTCTGTATATTTAATAGTGCACATAACTATTCTTACATAATTTTCAGTAGCATTGTTCAAGGAGCTTTGGCAGAAACACAGATGTCTAGAAATTGAGACAGAAAATGTCCATTTGGGTAATATTAATGTAATGAACAAAATAGCAGCCAAGAATGTTTGCTTTGTTGTCTTGTCTACATTGAACTGTATGAGGTATGTTTTTATAATTATCTTTGCAGTTTCTTCAACAGACATTACAGTGAACTCTGAAAACACACACACACAGCTGTCAGAGATGCATTTGGGTAATTTGAATATGATGGTCAGACAGAAGAAGAACCTTGGGGTAATTCGAATAGCGAGATCTTGTAAATGATACGTTTTGCTGTCAATTGTATGTTAAATGTGTTTTGTTATCCCTCTACATTGTGAGAGGAGTGTTTTTCTACACTGAATTGTACGAGGGTTTTTTAGCTCTATATATTCTTTTCTAGACATGACAAAGACAATTTTTGAAGTTGAAATGTTTATTTGTAGCCTGATACATTAAATGAAACATATGATTTGAATAGACAGTAGAAAGGCAAGATGTTCAAATTCATAATGCTTAATGTATGAGCCTCTCTTGGTAAAAATTTTGCGATTTTGTTTGGAAGATATCCTTTACAGACGAATATCGACCCATCTTCTGGTAACTGATATTCTTATGTTTACTTTGATGTCAAAAAATCTCTCTTTCCTATTTGAATTTTTGTTTCATAAGCCCAACAAAGCTTCTGCATTTCCATTAAATCATTATAATGTAATTAGAGTGTGTTCCAGTGACTTTGGGTAAAAAGGTTACACTTAAAAATTATGAGAGCCAAATGTAAAGCACCTTCTTCATTTTCTTCAAGGTATATGAAAAGGGCCACATCCAGGTTCCTGATAATTATTCTGTTTTCAATTTGTACCATCTTTTATTACAAAAGATACAAAAGTCATTTAATAAAGTATGTACTGTGAATGTGCACAAAGAAATTCAACCTCTCTTGATAATACCAAGGTATTGTCTCCTATCACAGAGGTTAATGACAGAGAAAGATCAGTTCTGGCCTATTTGTCAAGTGTTAAAAAATGATATATATTTTTTAATATATTGATAATTAATTAATGTAAAAGAAAAAGGGATAATATCACAATTAATAACTAAAAGAACAACAACTGATAGTCTATAAATATACAGGCAGTGAATAAACTTATTTCCAATGCCCTTTTTAGCGTGTACCAACATGGGAATCACATCATCTGACCACTGTTTAGTATAGCCATAGAGTTGAGTCATTATGAAAGAGGTAAATTCAGATATAAAATTATACATTTTCTTCATGTTACAAGTTGTATGATCATGGAAGAGGTTCTATACATTTTATGATAGAAATAACTGCAAGACACTTCCTGCTTATACTTTAGTTTGCCACACAAGAATTACATGCCTGTAAAAGCTGTGGTAATCCGGTAATAATATGATGACTATTGTACACATCACATTTAAAGCATTTTAATCTAAGTATTAAAACTTTATGCATCAATTTTGAAAATTATATCACTGAAGATTCACAATGTTGTTTTCAGTGCCCTGAGTCTGCTGTGCCTTGATACATTTAGGATTTTCCTTTCTTAGGTTCTTTCCTACTTCACATACAATAATGTGATGAGATTTTTATCAGTATTTTTGTAGTTTGTGTAGATGTAATTTAAATTCACTATAGCATTTGTCTCACTCTTATTGCACAAACATACATAATTGGACTGAACCAGTTTCAAAATGGACTATTTTAGCAGCGTATTCTTTACCCTCGTCGCTTCTTAACTATTACTTTGAAGCCTTCTTTGAAAATTGTTTTCATGACTTTAACCATCTCTTCCCCTTTTAAGGAGTTCAATTCTTAGATATCTTTAAAATAAATCAAATGAATATTACCAGGTATTTTACTCTATCATTACTCTTGCTATATTTCTGAACATCCATGAAGTCAGTGTCCATAATCTTGTTCATTTCTCCTACGATAATTGATTCTTGCTTAAACTTCAGTGAAGACTGTTTTTTGTACCATATAGGTGTACTATTCTGATAAACATTTCTTTACATTTTTAAACCTGAGCTTATGTGGGTTACCATGGGCTTATAAATTTTGCCAGAGTTTTATTATTCCCCAGTAACTACCTGGTTTACAAGTATTGTAGTAAATCGATTTTAAATAATTATCCACTACTGAGTAATACTTATACTACTGCTTAAAAGTCCTACCCAGAGCTTGCTCAGAGGGTGACTGATTGATAGACTGACGATACATACTATTATTACTACATAGAGTATGATAATTTGACTAAAAAATACGACCTCACTCTAGGAAAGTTTAAACCCTAAGACTTGCCAGTTCTCGCTGTGTATTGATTGAGTCTCTATGACAAACTAAGCATCAATTTGTTTGACATCTTTAAAGCTAATGCACATTTACATGTAGCATAGCAGAGGCATTGCACAATATCTGTCACTACTAATAGCTAAAATCACATTTACATGTATAACCCAAAAACTGTAATCGCTTGGTCTTAACATCTTTATTATAAAGGCATAAAACATATTTACAAATGACTGCATGTACATATTTACATGATATCTAACTGTTTGGCGTAAACTATATGTATCTATGATAACTAACAGTTTGGTATAATCTACGTACATATCTATCTAGCAATAACCTTTTGGTATAAACTAACAGTTCGGTATAAACCATATCTACATATTATAACTAACAGATTGTTATAGACTATATCTAAATGCCATAAATAACAGATTGGTATTTATAAACTATATCTGCATACTATAGCTAACAGATTGATATAAACTATATCTACATACTATAACAGATTGGTATAAACTATTTAGTAATAACCTTTTAGTATAAACTATATCTACATACTATAACTAACATATTGGTATAAACTATGTACATATCTACAAACCTTTTTTGACATATAAACTAACAGTTTGGTTAAAAATTGCATCTATGTATTAATAACCGTATGGTAGAGTATCATAACTATCTAGCAATATCCTTTTGGTATAAACTAACTTTACAGTCTTGTAAGATGCCTTGTTAAAAACTCGGCCATGTACTTTATCTCTGACAAACATATTGTATGTAGGCAGTCTGATGACTTTCCCATTGGTTACAACTTGCTGGATGTTTTCAAAGGTGACGAGTTGGCTATTGGCAGGGTTCATGATGATACCCTTGAATTTGACTTTTTCTGTGTTGTCATTAAGTCTGTAGCTGTAGGACTTTGGACCTGAAGAAATAAATGCTGTTATGTATTGACCTGATGGTAACTCGTTGGTCAGCTGCCCCAGAAAGTCTCCTAGAGGGGGCATATCTTGACCCTCTCGGGATGTGAAGATGACCGAGTCAGTGTCCATGTAGAGTACTCGACGTCCCAGCTTGTCAATGAGACTAAAGAGTTTTAGTCTTGCCCAGCAGGTGGTGAATGATGCGACGACATCATTTGTCTTGATATTGTCAGGCTCAAAAGTTTCTCTACTTTTGGTTTCTACCAGCAGGCAGTCCTGGTTGACCATGTAGATCATCATGATTTCGATCGATGTGTCATTGGCTAGCTGTTTGAATTTGGAGGGGTCAGTGATGTATTGACTTTTGGATTGATTCGGTTTCTCTCCAAATTTCCCCCAAAAGCTGTTGAGAGCTAGTTTGGCTACTGTTCTTAGTCCTGGGTTGTGGTTGATGTTTTCCTGTCTTAGGCTGATTCCTTCTGCTTCTTGGTAACCTTGAATGTAAGTCTGTTGATCCTCTAGGGTATTGACCCAGTCAGGGTATCCTGAGGCTTCCTGCTTAATTCTCAGAAAGGTGTTAACATACTCGCGAAAGAGAGTGTCTGAAGAGTTTTCCCAGTGATAAACTTCGTAAATCTTGAGTATGGTGTAGCCTTTCTCAATAGCCTTCATGATTTCGGGTGTGCAGTAGGTTCCAATAATGGCTCTCTGATCAATGCTGCATTGACAAGGTAACTGGTTGTGCTCGTCTGCGCATGTGCGGCATAAAGGGAATTTGAGTCTTCCCCCTGATCGATATGGTAGAACAGGGTGGTAGAGACGTCTTGGAGGTAATATTTTAATTTTGGCTATCCCAAAATAGGACTTTATGGTGTAGTCAAAATCCTTGGTTAAAATCTGAGGATGGCCGACTGGGAGAGAGTTGTACTTGTTTACTGAAGGATAGAGGCTTGTGTAATCGTAATAATGGATCTTCTCTCCTTCTTCTACCTGATGATGAAGACGTACTGATGATGTCCGACCCCCAAAGAATGAATCTCGAATGTAGAGTCTTGTGGGAATATCCAGTGAAGAAATGAAATCCTTCATCTCCTGATCTTCTTTGACTTGCCTGTCAAACTGACATTCCCATATGGTGATTACTGTTGAGGTTGTAGTCTTTAGAAAGGTCTCTCGTTGCATGGTCTTCTGGTAGAGTTGTTCCATTGTCTGGCTATTGTAATTGTCTTTGATAGATCTCTCAGGGAAGCATGACGGGCATCCATGCCATCTGCAGCCGTTAAACTCGTAGAGTACCCCATTGATGTCTGCTCCATCTACTTTGTACTGTCCTACTGACAACTCCCCTATATTACGGGCATGCTGTATGAAGATCTTATTGCTATGACTTAGATATTCAAGCCATTGAATAGCCTTGTAACTGTGACCGTGTCGGGCTGTGTAGCCTTGAGGTGGAATGTGTGCAATGTCAGAGTTTAGGAAGGTTTTCTCTTTAATCTGTCCAGATGGAAGTGGCTTATTGCTGTGGTAGTAGTGACCTCCTACCATTGTGACTTCAAGGGTGGTATTGTCTTCCAGGGTTACTTGGTAACGCTCCTTGAGAAAGTTTTGTCTGAAGATCTGCATGCATGTGGAGGCTATGGTGACCTGAGAGAATGGATCTACCTCCATGGTTCCTGTCTCAGTTTCCAGACTAGTTATGTCCTTGATGAGTTGACGGAATTTCATGCATGCTTCCCTAAGAATCTTGACATCAGTCCTACAGTAGTCTTCCATGTCTTTGTGCATATCATAAGGCCCTTGTAGACTATTGTACCATTGTAGATCAATGTCATTACTGTAGAACTCTATTGGGGGGTAGTGGGGGAAATATCTCTGGTGAAAGTGTCGTCCGGTGTTAAACATGTGGGGGAAATCTCCTTTCGTTAATGATGCAGAGAGTCCTAGTGTCTTTGGCAATTTTTTGAGAGCCATCGGTAGGAAGTTGATTGAATCGACGAATCTGATGTTGGTTTGGGGTATATTCATGTACATTATTTTTGTCCCGACTTTGGTGACAGAGGGTTGAATCCCGTTCTGAAGCAGGTAGCCTTGTAAGAAGAGGAAGTCGTATCCTTTTCCATTGTGGGCAATGCATGTGTAACCCTTGTGTTTGTCATTGATGAGCCATTTGCCTAAACCTTGAACTGTGTTGTCTCCTTTGAAAATTACTTCCTTCTGGTAACAGTCTGGACATGTGTGTTTTTGGTCATGAGTGAGGCATTTTATACCGCATTGCTGACAGTGTGTCTGCACGTCATTACATTCATTGCAGATAGATTGGGCTACGACGAAATTGGGAATATGCTGTTGAAGTCCGCAGTACCATTTGTCGCAGTTTTTGCATCTTCTGCATGTTGAACAGGTGTAATCGTCTGTACATGTAATGCAGCCTTTCTTTTTCGGTCGTTGATGGTAACCTCTTTGACATTGGAATATTTCATCCTGCGTAGATTCAAAATCAAAGTAAATGAATTTTCCTGTGTTGAGTTTTTGCTTTGAGGCTCTCATGTAGCAGAGATGCTGTCCTGTAAAGTAATCTTGACAGAGACGACATTGCCATTCTCCGCAGACATGGTCTTCTTTGGATCTTTTCTGTGTGTCGAGCAGTTTCCTGCATCTTGTGCAAAAGAAGTATTGTTGGCATTTGGAAGGTTTTTTTTCTCCCTTGAGAGGACCGGCCTTGTAAATCTCTGACTGTTGGTGGTTTGAGAAACAGTCTGAATTACGACATGTTCTATTGCAGTCTTGACATTTGACGGCATGCTCCCATGTGCAGTCTTTCCTCAGACAGACCATACATTTGTTTTGGCAGAAATGTGTTGTCTTTTTGTTGTGATATTTCAAACAGTCTGTACAGATTTCCTTATTGGAGAAGAGTCCTGTTATTGAAGTAATGGAGTGGAAATGTTGTCCATCTTTGTAGAGAAATATCTTGTCCTTCCTGGACTTGGAACCTGCATAGATTACCTCATGACCTGTATCTTTGTCCATGACAATGATCTGTACGTTGAGATGGTCTTCGAACTTGCAGAATTCCCTTATTTCAATCTGTCTATCTGATGGAAGGTTTACTTCTTTGAGAAGCTGAAGTGCTCTCCCCAACTGGGAATTTGGACCTTTTCTGTGAGCTGTTTCTGATCGACAGATATGTTTGTAGGAGGGGTCCTGTTGCAGTTTGGCCATGCAGATGGTAACTGCCCTGGCTACGCAAGTGAAGTCATCAGGTATTTCTGGGATGTATACTGTGCATCTTTTCCGGATGATAGAGTTGTTTTTATCTTTGATGTCAGTGTTAGTGATGGTCAGAGGATGGTGGGTTTTCTTGGTCTTGGCAGGTAGTTGGGTACTAGCTGAGCAGACATGAGTAGCTTTGTACATAGCGAAACATTTTTTGCAGATTTTATTTGAGTGTAATAAACCCTGAATATTGGTGACTGAGTGGGTACCTTGATCATCCTTGTAGAGATAAATTGTGGTCTCCTTTGGTGCTCCTCCATACAAAATATTGTGATCTTGGTCGATGATGATGATTTGTAAATTGAGATGATCCTCAAATCTTGTAAGGTCTTCAGTCGTAACTTGGTGGTCAGCTGGTAGATGAACCTTCTTTAACATTGAAAATGCCAGTCCGAGTTGTGATTTAGGACTTCTACTGTGAGCCCTGTCAGGTCTGCTGATGTCTGCAGCCCTGGGGTCATTTTGAACTTTGGCCATGGCAACAACTATGGCTCTGACAAGCTGTGTATTGTCATCTGGTAGAATAGGGATTGTTATGTAAGACTTGCCTCCTCCTCTGTCATGATGAAGAGTCCCTACTTCTACCTGGAATGAGTTGTCGACTCTCATGCTCTGGGCTGATTGCAGGACTTTTTCCATTCTATCCATTATGGTCTTTGCTGTGATGAGGTTTTGAGGTCTCATGTGAATGACAATGTCTTGCTTGAGGTCATTATGTTGAATGATGACTCTTGCTCTGTCTTCATGATCATGGTGCTGTGCTGCTTTGTCAATAACCTCTTGAAACATATCTTCAAGTTCTTGGTGTATGTCAAGTAATCTGTGACCAACATAATCTTGGTTAAATGTAGCTCTGAAGCTTCTTTCCTCATAACCAAATCTACTAGCAACTCTGTGGTGGGTTTGGGTGACCTGATAAGGTAGAGGTCTTGGTATCTTTACTCTGGGTGGGTCTGGTGACAAGCTCCTTTTAGTCATGATGACTGTATGATCAGCTGAAGGTGGGGGAGCTCATTATATACTGGTGATTACGTAATAACAAAGTATTTTTAGATACGTCATCATATCCCTGGGGGGCATTGACATATGGGTCATCAACCCTGTCATGCTCTCTCAACTGTGTGCATTGTTGCATATAGTAAGTTATTGTGGAACATACCCTGGGGGTACAGACATGTCTGGACATGTCTGTGCATTGGTGCATATAGTCAACCATTGTGGAAATGCTGTGTGCACTGATGTGGAACAACACTATGTGAAATTATGATGAGTCTTCGTAGTGGCTAACAGTGCACAGTTATGGAGGTGACAGATTGAGAAATAAATAAGTCAATATATGCTTCCCTATGGTCAGCTTAATTAGTCAGTTTCTTGAATTTCAGAAATAAATTGTGTTTATAATTAGGATAGATTTATGTTTTTGCTGTTTGCATTTTTTTTACTTTTATTGTCCAAAATAGTTTTATTTTTGTTCTTTTCTATGACAATAGGTAAAAGTGTCCATTTCCTTTGACACAGACAGGTGGTCATACATGTCTTGGTATGCTCTCGACTCTGATGTGCACTGATGTGGAACCAACCCTATTGTGAAATTATGATGAGTCATCTGATTGAATGTCAATACAAATCTGCTTTGCACTACTGATGATGTCCATACAAAAGAATCTATTAAGATGACTAAAGACAGACAAACATAAGATAATTTTGATCACTAAAGAAGTAATTTTGACTTAACTTTGATCTTGAAGAGTTGCTTATGACTTAAATATGATCAATAAAGAAAATAATTACAATCACTAATGTGGTTATGTCACGATACAAAATAAACATTTCAACTTGAAAAATTTGTCTTTGTCATGTGTAGAAAATAGTATTTGGAGCTAAAAGACCCTTATGCAGTTCAGTGTAGAGGGTATCATACCGATTATAAAAACACTCCTCTCATACAAAGAAGAGGGATAACGAAACATATTTAACAAGACAATTGACAGCAAAACTTATCATTTACAAGACCTCCATATTCGAATTACCTCAATGTTCCTTTTCTGTCTGACCATCATATTCAAATTACCCAAATGTATCTCTGACAGCGGTGTGTTTTCAGACTTCACTGTAATGTCTATTGAAGAAACTGCAAAGATAGTTATAAAAACAGACCCTCATACAGTTCAATGCAGAGGTTGACAAGACAACCCAGCAAAACATTTATATATGATGGCTGCCATTTTGTTTACTACATTAAAATTACCCAAATGGACATTTTCTTTCTCAATTTCTAGACATCTGTGTTGCTGCCTATGCTCCTTGAACAATGTTACTCAAAATTATGAAAGAAAAGTTATGTACACCATTAAATATGTAGACTTGTCCTGCTCATGTGAATTAATATCAGTTGCTTGGAGAGATGATTAATCTGAGTAAAATGCTGAATAAGGTTTCCCGCTAAATCAAGTGCAACAAACTCCGGGTACCAGAAACCTGTGAACAATATTGCTAATAGTTATCAGTTGGTGCATACATTTCTCAGAATTAATACATCACCATCTTCACATAAGCTATTCTTCCACCAAGTCTTTGTTAAGCTAAAGTTTAAGCAGGAAATATGGGTTATTCCTATCATTAAGCATACATAATCTCTTTGGGTAACCATACAGCTGCTAGAACATGACTATTAAATGACATTTTAACCTTACCTCTGTGCCTCTGCCTCAACTGTGGGGTTATAGTTCAGAGTGAATGTGATGTGACTGCCTTGCTTGCAAATGCCAAAATGCCATTTGAAATGAGCATCAAAGAGGAAAGCATTGTTACATTGTTTGGTGATAGCTGTCTTTGGTCTCTTAAATCTAATAACTGGTGTTTTGACAGGAAACAATGGCTTGGAGATATTAAGAAATGTTTAAATTGTTTGTACACAATCACTATAATATTTCATCAAAACAAATATTAGTTTCAATATAATGAAGAAAATACAATTAGTGTAACCTTTTCCACCCCGAGTCACGGAATAACTCTAACGACAAAATGATAATTTCATGCAGACCTTGTGTTTTGTTCAAACTTAACATGATATTGTATTGTTGTTCTTGAGTAGGATAAATTATTCTGTATATTTCAGTTATGCTATCTTTACTTTATAAATTTTCAGTAAAATGTGAACAATATATTTCTGATTATCTGGAGTGAGCTAAGAAGTAATATATTAACCTCTCACCTTTCAAGTTGGTTGAACTACCTGAACATTGTGACTGTCTTCCATGCAAGAAACTTAACTCTTATATATTATGACACAATTGCATTGCATCTTAGAAAATGCTAATAGCAAATAATGGATGCATGTTGTGTAAATATTAGGATAGTATACTGGCATATACCCCTTTGATTATGTTGGTATTGAATTATAGCCCACATTGCTGGCACTCTGATGATGCAGGTATTTGCCCCCAATTGCTGCCAGTTTCTCCATAGGGGATGCATTCCTCAACATATATTAGGAGGGAAACTATCTTAAGAGTCATTAAGGCTAGAAAATCCGGGTAAGTTTGAAGTTCTTCATATTGGAATATTTAATTGTTTTATTGTTTTTAAACTTTGATTTCAAATTTCTTAAATAGTTTCAAAGTTAGATATATGTTGTTTTTTTCCAGTTATGATTATTTCTTGTTGTTTGAGCAAGTAGTTTTATATATTTTTGTTTTAAGTTTTAATTTCCTAACATATTCATGTGCATTAATATGAAACCACTGCCTGGTTAACAGTGCAGTTTATCTTAAATTTTTTGTTTGATTGAATTGTGGATAAAAGGTCTGCATCTTTTGTATTTGATTTTTAATTAAGAGAAATAGGTATGTAGTGTTTATTTTTGGTAACTTTATGTCGTATAAATTGTTTGTAATTTTTTTTTACAATTATATGCATGTTAGTTTATGTTTTTAAGGATAATGTATACTGAGGTGATTTAATTGCAGGGTGAGAAAAAAGTAAGCCAAAATATGCCTCTCTGTGCTCAGTTTAAATAGTTCCTTTAACTTAGACAATGGTTATTTTGGAACTTAACAATTAACTTTTTTTTATTTTATTTCAGAATTAAGTTTTTGTTATAGGTGCAGTTGGTTTTGTTAGTTATATGTATTTCTTGTTTGTTCCTTTTATGACAATGGACGTGATGTGAAACATACCTTCTCCGTATAGGATAGGTGACATGATCTCTTGAAAATGAATCTTTGAATATACCCTAAGGCATGGACCAGGTGGTCATAGATGTCTGGCCATGTCTGTGCATTGATGCATATAGTCAGCGATTGTGGACATGCTGTGTGCACTGATGTGGAACCAACCCTTTGTGAAATTATGATGAGACATCTTAGTGGCTAACAGTGCAGTTTTTTTCTGTTTTACTTTTGCTTTTTTTTTTAAGTAGGCTATCACTACAAGGGCAGTGTATATTAAGGTGATTTAATTCCAGATGCAGAAATAAATAAGTCAATATATGATTCCTTATGGTCAGCTTAATTAGTCAGTTTCTTTTTTTATTCAAAATTTAATCTTTAATAATAATGACTTTTTTGTAGTTTTTCTTTTGTAGTTTTGCAGAATGTAAAATTAGATTTTTTACTTTTGAAAGTATGTGTTTTAAAATTACGAAAGAGTTATGTTTTTGCTGTTTGCTTTTTTTTTGTTTATGTTTGACCAAAATAGTTTTTATTTTTGTTTTTTTCTGTGATAATAGGTAAAAGTGTCCATTGGTGCATATAGTAAGTTATTGTGGAACATACCCTGGGGTACAGACATGTCTGGACACGTCTGTGCATTGGTGCATATAGTCAACCATTGTGGAAATGCTGTGTGCACTGATGTGGAACAACACTATGTGAAATTATGATGAGTCTTCGTAGTGGCTAACAGTGCACAGTTTTTTTTTTTCTGTTTACTTTTGCTTTTTATAGTAAGCTAACAATAAAAGGGTAGTGTATATGGAGGTGACAGATTGAGAAATAAATAAGTCAATATATGCTTCCCTATGGTCAGCTTAATTAGTCAGTTTCTTAAATTTCAGAAATAAATTTGTGTTTATCATTAGGATAGATTTATGTTTTTGCTATTTGCATTTTTTTTTTACTTTATTATTGTCCAAAATAGTTTTATTTTTGTTCTTTTCTATGACAATAGGTAAAAGTGTCCATTTCCTTTGACACAGACAGGTGGTCATACATGTCTTGGTATGCTCTCGACCCTGATGTGCACTGATGTGGAACCAACCCTATTGTGAAATTATGATGAGTCATCTGATTGAATGTCAATACAATTCTGCTTTGCACTACTGATGATGTCCATACAAAAGAATCTATCATGATGACTAAAGACAGACAAAAAATAAGATAATTATGATCACTAAAGAAGTAATTTTGACTTAACTTTGATCTCGAAGAGTTACTTATGACTTAATTATGATCACTAAAGAAAATAATTACAATCACTAACAAGGTTATGTCACAAGATAATTATCACTAAAGAAAATAATTATGATCATTAACTTTTGCAACTTAAGAAAATAATTACAATCACTAATGAAGTTATGTAATGAGTTGATTATCACTAAAGAAAATAATTATGATCACTAATGAGGTTATGTAACGAGTTGATTATCACTAAAGAAAATAATTATGATCGCTAATGAGGTTATGTAACAAGTTAATTATCACTTAAGAAAATAATCATAATCACTAACGAGATTATGTAATGAGTTAATTATCACTAAAAGAAAATAATTAACGAGTTATGTAACGAGTTATGTTACAGTTTATGAATAATTATGCATATTAATTAGCTCATGAATATTAATTAGCACATGAATATTAATTAGCTCATGAATATTAATTAGCCACACCCTTTTGGCCACGCCCCTTTTTTGCCAGTGAAAAAAGGGGTCCATAACCCCCTATATAGTAGTACTGACCATTCAGTGACCAACTGTCAAACACACCCCAACTGTCCATCTACCCTATTAACGGCTTGCTTGACCAGTCTGCTGACTTAATTAACCAGACGGTCGGTCAATAAGTGGTCAAATGACTATCTAGACTGCTGATGACCACTACTGACCACTGCTAATTGCAACGTAGTGATGCTTATTCAGGCATTTCTGGTCCTGCAGCTGGGCATTGACCATCACCCAGGAAAGGACCATATTTCTGGACTGGACATTGGTCTGTTCGGGCTTAAATTGAGATGCATGACTATTGATACATAAAATACTAGTTAGGAAATGGGCAAATATAATGTTTCAGACCAGGAGAGGACACTGAGGTACATTAAAGGTAGAATCACTGTCGCACCAAAAGCTTAATGGCCAAAGGACCCACCCCTAATTGGGGGGAAATTGTGCAACAATATGCATGAAATATACAATCTAATTTCTCGAAGGTTTTACAATAACAATCAGCACGCATTTGATTTCAGGTCTCCATGAAAAAAAAAGACATTATTTCTCATTATTTCTTAAATGCCTTCACATTCTCATGCAAAATTTTTCAACTGAAAGTCGAAAAAACTTCTATGAATAGTCATTTAATACTTCCTACTCTGAAGCCCTAGGGACAAAACCTTATTCAAAACTTGATTGTACCAACACGTAACATTCACAGTAATGCACCAACTTTTATTTCAACCAAGTTTTTCACTTTTTTAAATTTCATAATTACAGCAACACTTTATACGAAGTTTCCTTTTTTAACAGCATTTTTCTTTTTTGTATTAACTAAACATATTCAAAGGATCTTTTATCTCTATTTTTCATACTCCAACAACAACCATCAAAGTGATTTGCCAATTTCATAGTAAAATGTTGAATTTTTTTCCCCCTAAATCATTCGAATAGAAAACATGCAACATTGTATAAACCAAAGATTATCCAAGGTGCAACAGAGATTTTCATAAGCTCTTGGCTGTTCATGTTCCCTGTTAAATCTTTTTCTGGCATATTCTTTATTACACAAATTTACAAGGTAGATTGCAGGATCCAAAACAAATGGAGTATACCTCTATTCAAACTGTACTCCATGAAATGTCTTAAACTAAATGCTGGCCATGAAATTAGTTAAATGGTACAGTGTATAAAGCATGATAAGCCAAAGCTATTTAATGAAAGGTATAATCATGATAATCACAGACGGCTGATTCTGCAGTATGGCAGCCAATATATTAAACAAGAGATATACTATAATAGAGTCACTCTTGACAGGACATGTGATCCTGGTCCATCAGTGGGGTCACCAAATGACATTATCTGAGTGACAAGCATCCCTAGATCCCATCCTCCCAACTACATCATCACAGTAGTGGCATCAGCAGCAGCAGCAGCAGCAGCATCATCACTATAACCTGATAACCCAGTAATTACCATGATAAGAAGTTCACTCACCTATAGAGCCTGCCATCCCCTTTGTAATCCAATAATCCACAGCAGATTATTAGTTTCACCACAGAGTTAGGAATGCCAACCCGGACTACCCAAAGCCAACAACTCCAACGTTCGTTCAATATCCTGTTGTCAAGCAAAAAACCACTCTATCCTTGACATTTTAATGTGCATCATATAATGCATGTGCATAGTCCAATTACGTAATGGCTAATTTGACCACGATTATCAATTTAGCATGTTCCCAGATTGCCTAAATCTCGCCACCATTTCCCCACATCTACCAATTTTCATATGAAATAACCAAAAAAGCGACAAATTTACGAAAGGGTTTTCCCCCAAACTAAATGACAAGCTGATGAGCAATTTAGGAATTAGGAAGACAATATTTCATTTTTCCAAAGAGGTCATATTCATCCTGGTTCTAAGAAATTGGGAAACCCCGAATAGAATAGAATAGAATATTCCCCTAGAGTGCTTGATCCTATCCTATCCTATCCCATCCTACATGAATCTGTTGACCAGCATTCCCACATTACACATAACATGCAGAATAAACTTGACAAAGTGACTTCACCCCCATTGTCATGTACCACTGACAAAAGCATGGGAGCATCCATTTTCCCAAATTTTAAATTGGTTAATGGCACCCTCATCAAGAATTGTTTTATAAAAAAGAACATGGCATATTATTTACAGAAGTGCAAACCCCCATCACCACTTGAATCTGTTCTGTTCGGAAGACTCTACCATGCAATTCATGTCAATTTGGAATTTGGAATTGCTCATACAAAAATGTTATTCTCATTTTTGATGCAGGGTAGCCCCATGGGCTAATGCAGGGGAAAACCCTCACAAAACAGCCAGATATTATAACCAGCTACAATCTTAGAGTTGGAATTAAATGGTACAGCATCTAAGCCAAGAAATGTAAAGACTTGCGACAAATATGTCATGTTTGACATAATACTGTCAATAAAATCATATATATTTATCGAATTATAAATATTTCTATAACACAGTAAAGTCTTACAGGAACAACTTGAAAGAAAGCATTCCATTATAGAAGTCACCAATCTTCATGGTGTGAATTTATGTCACCAAGGTGTGAAAATGGACAATCAATCTTCAAATAATGACACATTCCACACAACAGGTAACAAAGCATGATAACTAAATAGTTCACCCCCAACCTATGACTTCTCTCATAGAGGGTTAAATTAAGCTGGGGTGTCAGCTGTACCCTCCTACTGTCACAATCATTTTTCACCCCATCTGGTTGTTTGACATTTGAAAGACAGGGTTGACACAAAATGACAAAACTGCTCCCATGGTAACTAAATCTCTATGAAAATAACGTTTACAATATAGATTTAGCAATAAACATAATAAACTGTGTGGTTGACTTCCCAAACAATTGCATTTTCTGGCATAAACTTTAATCAGTAACAATTACTAACAAAGCAGGATTATAATAATGAGCACAAATATATTATGAAATGAACTCAATTTTGTTTATAACAGACAACAAGGTTGTGATGAAAACCACATCCTGGTCAAATGTGCATCAAATAGGAGGAACAAGTTGCCAACAATGAAAGTTCATCATCATTTTCACACTTTCCCAAAACTTCACTGAAACAAATCATCTGGCATTAACAGACAATTCCAAACAATGCAATTTGGAAGTTCATGGATTACATTCAAGATATGCACAGGAAATTTAACTTTAATTTAAAAGCTTTAATTTAATTTAACAAAGAAAACAGTTTTGCTGATGAAAATACCACAAACAAAAAATCGTCTTCTTTTTTAAGTATATATTGCTGGAGACTATAATGCAAAGTATTTTCACAAATAATTTTTATTTTTTTTGTAAATGACAACTGACCCTAATAACATAACCATATCGAATCAATGATCCATACCAAATGTAAAACATCCATATTGCAAATTAACCTGGGGATGAGAATATAATTTCCAGTAAAAACAAAGCAACTAAAAATTGCACCATGTCTCAAATTGTAGTCAACCATGATCATGTGAGTTAGATTCACACATGTATGTGGTGTCTATTTTTGTGATGATTTTTTAGTCAATTTTCATGTGGTTTCTGTTTTTAGCTTATGAAAGCAAACATAACATTTGAACATCAGTCTGACATAGAAAATTCGACATGTAAATGTCTCATGCAGTGTTTTGACTAGGAAAACTGCTGAACCATAAAATGCACTGAAAGTGGTCCAGATGTGTGTGCTACATGTCTTTCATAACATAATATTTCAACACATTAAACTGCAATCCTACAATGATGTTACATTGGTGATTACACTCATCAAAGTGTTAAACAAGGGTTCATAATCTTACCCGTTATTCTTTTAGGGTAATTCATCACCACTGATGATACATAAAATCCAAATTCCTTTGTGCTATACTGCAATATAACAGCTACTATTAACTGTACACTCCTGTATGAAATCCTAGGTCACACCTAAGTGATTTTCTATAAGAAGGTGCACCTCTACAGTATTGCATTCATACTCAAGGCTAGGTAAAAAACGTTGTCTATGAATATGCTACATAGCATGAGTACACATTGAAGATATCAATGCTACGAGCACCTAGCACTATGAGCATTTTACTATCCACCCTTTCACCTGTTTACCACTTATTTACCCTTGTATCTTACAACCCCATTTACCCCCACCTATATCATTTTTTTTCCTTTTCACCTAGACCTAGATAATCTCTCCTTTCTTTGAGTTAGATGTTACAGCATACCTCCATGGTTATAGTTAGCAAGAGGGAAAACCCCCAAAATCTCCTCCCAGCTTCAAGCCTTCAACCCCATGTGCTTTTGTTCTCTGTGGCTTACCAAAATATTTTTGAAGGTCACACTAAAGATGGCTTACGTCTGTTACGTAATATAATGAAAGCATAAACACAAGTCTTATTCTGTGGTCATGTCACTGAAATATCAAAATTTCACTATAAGCAAGAACGTTCCATGTCATTATTGGTTCTGTTAATTATTGGGCTATACTAGACCTAGCTATCAATAAAAAGTATTATTCATATTCGTATACCTATTCTCTACGTAATATAACAACTTTTTTAAGTTTTTACAATATGATTAGATTTATGTATTATAGTTATTTATAACATGGAGGTAATGCCTCCATGATTACAATAAGCCAATTAAGCAGATTTTTTGTATAACTATAAGTTATGAATAAACCATCGACACATTTTATCATACTTTTAATACATGACCATTTCTGCATCTATATACGACCTAATGGCGGACATCAGTAATGTAATGTATTTATTGTCAATTTAAGGCCCCTTTATTTCGTCAATTTTTTGACACCTTAGTGAGTGGTGGCAGTGGCACCCAATTCTCCCACCCACACTATTTTCTAGGTCAAATACTTCCAGCCTATTCTCTGTTCACCCCACTTAAAAAAAAAAAATCGTCAAGAAAATTTTTACAACATCTGGCAGACAGCTTTCATCTTCTTAAAAGCTCTCGATCAACACTTCTCTATTAGAGCCAAGACCAAAACATATTTTTCTTCTTTTTTTTCCCCTGTCATCTTTTTCAAATTGATTTTTCAAAAAAACATTATCACATGATGGACGTGACAAATAATCATAATTATAATTTTCCACCTCTGACGTATTTTATAGCATTAATCTGAACAAGTTTACAATCAATTTTAAATCATGATAACAACATTTAACTTAATCCAATATGATTAATGATAACCTGAAAAATATTTAATACGTTTTCCTTGTCAAGTTGCGATGCAAACACACTAACTTATGATTACTTATTATCAATTTCATCACATAATGGATCGAGAAAATATTAGACTTATTTTGTGTTGGATATATGATGTACAGTGTATTTTTTTCCTTTGAGCCAAATTTTATGCATCATTCATACACAGTCCACCATTAGTTTATCCAACAATATTGCAAACATAGTTAGACCTTTGACATAATACCAAATATGTCATATACTCCACTGAATAATAGCAGTTTGTTTATGCTCAATTTACACAATTATGTTGCATCAGAGCAAAATAAAACTTGGCAAACACACAATTTATTCTCAAATAGGTCATTTGTGGAAAATACTACTGCATTATGAATGAGTGACCTTTTTTCTCTGTTATTTTTTAATCTAAATTTATGGAGCGGATACATGTATCATTGCACACTGAAAACTCCATTCATTCATCAGTGCAATTTTCTATTTTCTCCTGGCACTGCACATATTGTCCAGAATTTTTGACACGCCATCTATATATGATTCATGAGTGTTATCAAGATACAAGGATGTAAGTAAAGCAAAAAAAAAAAAATCTATTTCAACAAAAATGAACACAATTTCACTGAAAATGTTGGTGCCAAAAGGGGAGCACCATTTCACGCTACTTCCAAATCTGGGCACTAGGCGGAGTCATGTCGGACTCCTGGCGCCCTCTCGTGTTTTGTACGGATCCACACAGTGGTTCATGAAAATGTTTGTCAATTTGCCTTACAATACGAGATTACTTTGTGAATATTAGAACGGTTGTATGAATAAAAAACGCATCAGAAATTACCTGAGGTTAACCAGCATATTTCACGTTGTGGTGGGATCACAATAAGGCTAGCCAAAAGCAAATTTTTCCTTACCTGCAAAGAAAAAAGATGAAACAGAAAATGAACAAACACTTCACAACCTAGTAAATATTAAAGACAATTTAAGACAATACTTTCTCAGCAACCACTATATTCTGTGAAAATTTACCATACAGTAATTTAATGGTCCAAGAACCCCTCCATTTCAACTTGTATTTCATGAATAAATTACGATGGGTCGATCACACAAAATTCATCTCTTTAAAAACTACCAACTATATTCCTTATTCCGCACATTCTAGATAAGCTAGTCTTAAAAACCACACGTCTACCACCTCAAAGGAGAATATAGGGCAGTTCCCCAACCTTCATGAACAATGAAGACTTAAGACACTAAAAGGAGGTTTGTAATGCTGTCACACAAAGTGCAGTAATTTGTCCCTCACTTTTGACATTTCCTTCTAGTCAGTGAACCAATCACAGTGTTTATTTCCCGCGTCCTCCAGTGCCATGGCAACCGTGCATATCCCGCTATTTCGCTGTGATTGATGAGAACAGGGATCGTGAGATGGTTGGGGATCCAACATGATCAGGGATCTAAATGGGAGTAGGGGATCAATTAAAGGTGCTATAAATTACAACCACCCCAGCACCAAGTAGTCTTTCCTGGGGGAAGGGATGACAAATAGCTCAACAATGCTCAAGATTTAAGCCAAGTACAATAATGTTAATTCTTACGGGAAAGAAGTCAAAAATTGAAAAAAAATTAAAATGAAAATCTCCAAAATGTTGAGCAATCAAAGCCATTTGTCAATTTGTACAGTTTACCTGTTTAAGAAACCCTGAATTTCTAATGCAACTCTTAAACAAATTTCAGGGAATAAAAAAAATATTACTGCTGATATAATATCAGTTGTACTTCCAACAATCAGTATGATACGCAAACTTAGCTTCAAAATCAAGTCGTATAGAATACATCATCAGTTGTAGATAGATGTTGAACGAGTATTTGTATGTACCATATGTTTTGGACAAAAACCTGCTAGGTTTAAAAATTTTTATCATGCAGTACATAATATATCATTTTTTGACGTCCATTACTAATAACAGTGTGAGTGAGGCATCCTGCCAAGATTCATGCAAAAAGCATGTGTATAGATGCTGAGCTGTAAATATTCTACACTGAGAAAGTTAGAGAGCTAAAACTGCTCCCTGAGTAATGCCATTAAACTTGCATCTCATGGGTCTAATGAGTGAGTCATGGACAAATGTCTTATGTGCATTTGTAGTCTCACTGGAATGGTCAAGGGCTCTCATAGGATCAACATAAAATAGCTCTTTACTCAAGAGCAAATGACTTCAAAGAGCTTTGGGGATGAAAAGCAACAGTCAGAAAACAGCTTTAGATACAAGTGAAGGAGAAATAGACCACTTAAATATTAACTTGTAATAAAAACAATCTCTCAATCCCACCACAGTACACGAGCTTTGGGAGATGACCCACTTAAAATTAGATAAATCTTTGTGTAACTTTATGAATAGATGATAGGTCAAAATATTAATGTTAAAGTTGTAATCTGACTCAGTGTCATATATTTAACCCTCAATTTCCATAACTAACCATTATTTGAGAGAGATTGCTTATTTTAAATCAAACAAAGACAATTACTCGAGATAACATGGCACCCAAAACAACAAATACAACACTTTTTACAAGTAACAAAAATATATCAATTGCAACTCAACAAGCTTTCATCCAACTCCTACTTGACAGGTATTAATTGGTCGTGTGCATTTTTGTGCAGATATATGATAAGAAATCAACTGTGCAATCAGATAAGGCTACCTACACAACATTCAATGTTTAAAATTCAAACAAAACATTAATTGAACATCCTATTGGCCATAAGCAAAGTAAAGTTTATCATATAAAATATGTTTATTCAATATTCTATCAAAATACAAAATCCAAAGTACATAGCTGAGTGAACACTTGATGTCATGTTATTTCTGTGTAATTATAGCTAAAATAAACAACCATGATGTCAGACTATCACTCATGTGTTTGGTCACAATGCTCAATTGTGCATAAAGCAAAAACACTTGAATTTTTTTAATTTTTTTTTTATGTGCACTTGCCTTTGTAAATCACAATGTAACACAGCTTCAACAACAGAGATGTTTAGAGAAAATACACATAAAACTATAAATATATACAATATGCTATAGACAAAATTACTATCTAAGCAGGACAAGTCGAATACAGAAAGAACAGAAATAGCACTTATACATCTAAACAGCCCATTTCCCTAACATTGCTATATTTGGTCATATTCATAAATTCAGTGCATCACCGATTGTCATGCCAGCAGCACCTCAATGGTCAATACAATTGAATCCAAATTTCATGTACTGGTATATCCTATCATATGATCATGATAATGGGAACTAAATGTGCACATATAATATATTAAAAGCACTGACTTCATTCTATATACATGATATAGCAGTGGCCGTATGATTTGTGCTTATGGATAGCCTGGCCAATTTTTGGGTCGCCAATCATTTTCGGAACATTAGGAGCAATTATTAGCAAATCATTAGGTATAATTTGGCTGACAGCCACACAAAAGTGTAGCAATGATACAAAATAGCCAGAGAATATTACATTAAATATGAATAGATGATATGGCCTGCATCTACAGGACATGACCTAGAGTTACAACTCGCCCCTTTGACCTGAGCATCCACCCTGACCTTAGATAAAGCTACATGATCATTCAATGGATGACAGGCAAGGATTAGGTTTAATATTCTGCCAATATTTACAATCTTGACTAGTCAGAGTACGTACTACATACAAAGTAGTAGTGAAATGGTGTACGGAGTGTCCTTAATAGTGGTCTTTCCTAAGTAGTAGGACTTTAATAGAATCCCCGAGTGCTAAATTATGACATGAAATTTGTTTTTTAACTTAATGTAAGAAGTGGGTTGTACCACTCAAAACTATATGCAGACTCAGTTTGTATCATATCCTAATAAAATAAGCAGTCCAAGCTAGTAAATGTATAGTAGCGTGCTCTTACAGATCCATTCCTTTGCTAATTTGATGAACTTATGAAATTTTTAGGCCAGTTTCATTATTCTTGTTCAACTTGCAGTGTTTTCATACTAGTGTTCTTTCAGTTAAGTACGCTGTATTATAGAGCCTGTTCAGTTTATCATGGAGCCACCAGTACCATGATTTTACACTCCAACTTAATGACTTCCCTTTTTGCTAGTAAGCATTACTTTATCTGCACACTTTAGGTCTAGTGTTCCTCTATAGCTAAAAGTGAACTGAGTACAAATGAGTAAATTAGTCAAAGAAGTGGTCTCATCCATCAGGATAAGGTGTATCAGACCTCACTTAACATGAAAGAGCCATTAGCCAACAGTGGCCCAACACTAACATTTATGCAATGTTACACATCATGACCTTACTTAACAGGCCCTGGAGTGGGATCCAGGTGGGAGAGCCAAGGATCAAGATATGCAAGGAGAGTCAGAAGTAGCAGTGGACAGACAGGCAAGTAGTAGACAGAATCTTCAATCTTGAGTATAAGATCAATAGGTAGGCAGGCCTATACAATGTATATTTCAGCACAGACAGAATTAGACATGTCTACAGATATGGAGAAGTAACAAAGGCATAGAGAAATTTTGAATATTATTGAATAGACATAAATCACAGCATCCACGTGTGCATGGAGGACAAAAAGACAGATTTGGACCTTGCCTAAACAGCCCTCTTTAGTAAAAATTTGGAGTGACAAATAACATAGAAACAAGAGAGGAAAATATAGAGAAACTGAACAGGATACAGCTCACACATTATGAATGCAGGGTATAACCATGAAACAGTAAGCACTATAGACTATGAAGTTTGGAAACCACACTTGAAAGAGAAATGATTAAACACTATAAATAATCATTCACAAGTCCAATTGACAAGTATATATTTGAGTAAACACTATTAACTGCATCTGAGGCCATTATATATATAGCTCAATCACACCACTAAAACACAAGCAGTTTTGATCAATATGATTGTGAGACCACACAAGTACACAGTTTTTAAGGCATTTAGGGAGGAGGAGAGCATCAGAATAATCAGAATATCGGCATATAGATGGAGATGACTGATGAGGATGCAGGGGAATGCAACTCGCAATGGATCCATGCAAAGGATTGATGCGGTTGGATACAGCAACAGGCCAAGGGGCTAGGGATGCTAGGGATGCTAGAGCATGCAGCACCAGTGCGAGCAATCAATAAGCAGCAGAACCAGGGTTACGTAATCCCAGCAGCAGCAGCAGTGATGCAACATAACAAAAAATACATCATTATTTTCATGTTACAATAACAATAAGTATACAATGTCATATTAATCTCATAGACCTGTTAAAATTACTAAAATAATGGATTCATTTGCAACCAGATTTTAGCATGGAGTCATAAATGAACCAGAATATAACTAACTTCTATTACAAGTACATTTTCGTGGTGGTCTCAAACACTTGCAGATAAATTTCGACTGCACCATTTGATTTAATGATAGTAGGTGTAATTGCAACAGAACATGAGACCCCTGGAAACTTCCATCATGCTTGCAATTAGCAATTTAGATGACAATATAATCCCATGGAATTACAATGAGGGATAATCCACAGGAACTGATTAATGGCATTCCACAGGGTCAATAGGTGACTCCTATCATATTAATGCCAGATCACCGATAGAATTGACAGGTGCATGTAATCACTGGGTAATAATCATGTTAAATGTTGGAAAAGGTCAAGGTCAAAATCATGTTAAATGTTGCAAAAGGTCAAGGTCAAATAAAGCCCTGGGAACCTATACACCTATACTCAACAAGATAGATAGATAGATATAGGTAGATAGATTAGATAGATAGGTAGATATATTAGATAGATAGACAGATAGATAGATAGACAGATAGATACACAGACCATGGAGTCACTGGCTAAAGCAGCACAAAGCCACAGAGTAAAAATATACAAGATATGCTCAGATTTCTCTAGTGACTCCAGTGACAGACAGACAGATAGATAGATAGATGGATAATTATGGCACTTGCGGAACTTTACATATATAACGATATATAGAAGGATAACATATATATCGTAGACATTTTAGCACGATTGCATAAGCTCCATCAGCACTCATATGCTGCTGCTGCTGCTGTTGCAGCTGCAGTCACCATCACATCCTGTCATGCTGTGCTCTCATAGACCTTAATGCACAATCAATGGGCTTGACCACAAACGGCTGCAAGCAGACATTGAAGCATTCGCCAAGGCCAACAGTAAATCACGACATTACATGAGCCATTGCCAGATTTACTGCCTTTTACCGCATTAACTCCATTTATGGTTGCACTAAATTACATTCATCTAATAATAATTGTACAAGCCAAGTACCGTACTTTCCAATTAATATTTCACTGTGGAGTGGAATAACCTTTATTAGCCTTTTTAGGGTCTGGCGTGTAATTGAAAGTATTATCATTACATATCTCAAGAGCAAGTTTTACATCAGGCTCTATATCAGAATGCTAAATGCCCACGTACTTGCGGTTGTAATGATTCAAAACAATGCATTGTTGACGATGTCTCATCCAAATAGAATGCCAGTTCTGAGCAATGCCTCCACAATCTACAATCTACAGAACAGAGCAATACCATGGCATGCAACATAGAGAAAACTGCATCTGTAGTATTATGATATTCATGCAAGTAGCCTGTATGTGCATTTTACAAGCCCACATACATTATATTTTACAATGTACCTATGGATACACTGAAGTAGTCAACTCAGAAAGACCACAATGAATAAAAAGATGAATAACTATGATAAAGCTACAGACCCAAAACAAAGGAGTAAGGGCAATATAAATATATGGCATTTCATTTTTTCCAAATTGCCCTGTTATTACAAACATCTCCAAAAATTCTCCATATATCATACAGAGTACTGTCAGTCTGTGAAGTCCATGTTACTGGGTTCATGCAAAATAGAGAAACCTGCATGGTGCTATATTTTTCTTCCAAGGCTATATTGAGCATAGAGGCAGCATAGAGGCAGCAGGTATTGAGAGGATATAGACCTGAAAGCAATGTGCCTGAGATATGGAGGGGCTTGGGGCCACCTTTGCCTTATTAATGGAAAGACATGAAGCTCTTTGAAGTGGGAGTAACAGAGCAATATCTATTCCTCAGCTGCTTTTGCCTCCATAAAGCATCTCAAGCAACAACCCTGGACAAGACTGGTCCCTGCCTCAGCAGCAGCATTGCATCACTGATTCATCAAGTTCATGCTAAAGGGTGCAACAAAAAATAATGGGCTCTTCTGCTCATGTATATTGAATATGTTGAAGCTAAACGAGTTGGAGGTCTATTAATAGCAAATTATACAGTTGAAAGGACCTGAAAAACACAACAACAAGCATGTCGTAGTCTACTCGCAGTACTCGGTGTCTAGGCTGGAACAAGTAAAATACCCCATCCATTGTATAATGACTACTAAATGTTTAACATGGGTTAAACTCTGAAGCATTATCATCTCATCATTACGTCTGTTTCTAGCAGCTGGTCATATAAGTTGACTTGGCTTAAGACCAGTAGCATTGAGAAAACACACAAGTTTTTTTATTAATTTTTATTAATTTTATCTATATATCAAGCGCCAAAGCTTTACATTGAGCCAATTCAGTGAGGTCTACATTGCAAAATACTGTGCAGTCCAGCTCCTACAAATGACGCATCCCAAGTCAATGCTTAGTTGCAAACATTTCTGGTACATATTTGCATCCATCATATCCATGGCATAACAGAAATACATTTGTATGAACAACACAGGCTCTTGTTTCTGCTTGTGCTAGCACTTGTTACAGTTCCGGGGAACATGTAAATTGCTGTATGTATACAATGTAGGTGTAGGATCAATTGTATAGGGGCCCACCATGAATGACTCCATTGCACACATTATTCACATACTTTATAATTCTTTTAGTTCACCCAGTGAAAAAAAATCTAATATTTTCCTAATACATGCTGTGCACTAGTGTGTAGCATCACTTGTAAATTCCATTTAAATATTAGCTAGCAAAGGTTTTGGGATAATGAGTAATACATTAAAATGTGCAATAATTTATACAGCTAAATATATCCTAAAACAACATACAACTTGCTGATATTTTGGCATATCAAGTAATGCCATGACATGTGAAATAATTTTTAAAAACAGCATAAATCACTTTCAGCCTGAACAAGTTCAAGCTTTCAGACCTCCATACTATGCTTAATCGTCTTAAAAGTATTACAATAGAATTCACCCAAATCTGATTACAATACTTGTAACTATGCACTACATTTAATCTGAAATTCATTGTTCTAAAACTGATGGTGCCAAACTGAGAATACATAGAGACAAAGAGGTGTCCCAGATGTCTTATAGAAGATGCTAAAGCTGGCAACATTGGCAAGAGACAGAATCACTTTTAGGGGTGATATAAAACAGAGATTCTCTGGCATCTGAGAGCATCTTGATCCCCCTGCATCAGATACAGCAGCAGGTGGCTTGGGTCACCTGTTGACCCCCATGACTCACCCCTGACACACCCCTCTCGATAAATCTCATTACCCCTTTCAAATTAGTCCATCCTCTGTGACCCCCCAGTAGGGATATTGCATGCATCTGAGACATGCTATAAGAAAGACTTGCAGTGCAGTTCAGGAGCATTCACATGTTGCTGCTGCTGCTGCAGGGGATTCATTGATGCGGATTAGTCATTGATGCAGTCACACAAGACCTCAGGGTCGTACAAGACTATTAGCAAAATTAAGAAAGGGGTATGAATTAGAGGGGGCGGGGGAAGAGTAACACCTTGAAGAATGAGGGATCAGATGACTCACACTGGCACTGTACATTGTAAAGGAGACATCTGTACAATTAATGTATCAGAGTATGTAGAATTGGTGGTGCGAAGACTGACACAAAAATTCCAGTTAGTTGAAGATCATGTAGTCTACTAGCTGATAGCTGCAGTATACAGTTAGATCTATAATCTATATGCAATTAAAAGTTCTATGTTATAACAATTTGCTAATTATTTGGAGCCATGAATATATATATATATATATTTTTTTTTTTTTTTCAAAATGTGGCAAAATCCATTTATAAATACTGATAGTTCGGCTGTATCTCGTATATTTGTCTCAAAACACTATAAATCTTCTTTATTGTCTCACTGTATGCAGCAAAAGGCAAAGGCATCCAATTATATCAGACTGCAGACATTTTTCCAAATCCTCCCTGCACCTAAAATGATAATGTGACCCCATAGGATCACAAAATCAGCAGAGAAACAGCAAAGCACAACATTTGATCTGATCATATTGTGACCATTTTACCCCATCCAGGGGACCCCCTAATCCCCTGTGTGACCCATAATTAACCCCCTGATTGTGCCATTAATTGCACTAAGTGAACTTTACCCTCCCATTGGCCCATAGTGTGTCTCCATCAGCATGCCCTCATCATGTTCATCAAGCCAGCTGCTGAAACAAGAGCAGTTTGCCTGCATGCCAACAAATACGCAGACACGGGATGCCACATATGCTGTTTGGTGAATTAATGATTATTAATTAGCTGTCTAATGATATAACTCACTATTCAAACACTTTTAGAACAGTATAAATGTCCTTAATAGAGAGGTGGCATTGTGGCAAACTTTCAGTCAGCCTATTTTAGATATCTATTTTCATATCATTCGGATGTCATTTACAGTCATTCCATGGTGATGCTATTGTCCAATACAATCTAACTTTGCCTTGCCGATTGAGCCATGTCATGGAATGCCAGTCAATAGCTACACATAGACAGCCAAGCTAATAATACAAGGTGCTAATGAAGTGTCCTAATGAAGTGTGATAATGGACCCTCCCAGAAAAGGAAGCAATCAATCAACAATGACGAATCATGTGCAGGATTCGTCACCATGGCTACAATTCCAATAGTTCCAATGTCCTGAGCAGCTGAGTGTTAACCATGTTAGCAGGTTAGGGTCATTCCATGATCTTATGATAATGGAGCTGGGTAGTGAATCCAATAACATACATTTACCCGCATAATGAACTGAATTTTGGTTACCGTACTAACTCTATTGTGAGAAAAGGTGTTCAAAATTTCCAATGGAGGCCACTATACCAGACCAGAGACTACTCAAGGTTTAAATTTTTATTTTCAAGGTCACTGTGTTGCTGCCAGTGTGTACCCAGCGTTTGTTGAAACCAGCTATTCAGCCTATTCCACAGAGGTCTGGTTTGTCATTTAGTAAATATGGTATTAGCAATTTCAATTATTCGATGGTCTAAATTGTCTAAATATAGTAACATTTGTATGTTCATGAGAGTGTAGAAAACTCAGCTAAAGTCACATTCCCGACCACATCTGATCTGACCCTGGAGGTATTATAGATATTATACCTCATGATCTGACGAAGCTCCCTGCATGGCACAAGAAAGCTTTTTCTTCCACTAACAATCACAAAAAGAAACAACACTTGGCTGCCATTACCACAACATAAAGGTTGAACAAGTCAGAGAGTAAGAATGTGTAGGATTCAACAAATGTTATCACACCACTAGCAAACCATCCACTGGCATCCAAACCAAATTTACATGAACCAACCAATCAGAAAATCAATGGATCAAATTGAGCAAAAAAACCTACTGACCCAGAAGATAATCTAAGTTCTCTATCAAATGCATTCAATTTAGAGAAATTAGAGAATGGGGAGAAACCGGCATAGGTTAATCATGGAGCTAATATACAAGGAGTGAAAACTCCAAACTCCTCTTATATTTAATGAGAGACATTTTAATGTGTATGGTGTCCAGCCCTCTGAGCCAAAGTCGCCCCATTTAGCTCCATGCAGTCTCTGTTCATCCAAGGTTCGGGCTAGCTCCATGGGTTAATTTATAATGGAGACTCATAGCTTCATGCTTGAACAATGTAGGCCTACATGCCAGCTGATTGCATCATTGCATCATAAATGGGTCTGGGTCTGGATGCTGATGAGTCTGGACGCTGAGCACACCATCGAGATGATGCTAATACTGCTGCTGTTGCTGCTGCTGGGCTACCAGACATGTGCTAGCTATAAGCTGCCACAGAATGATCAGAAGGGCCCCTCATAAACTCACGCAGCTAGAGAGCCTCACCACAGAGCTCTGTGAATGCAGGAATGATGCAAAAATGTGATTTATCACAGACCAGCAGCAGTAGCAGCAGCAGTGCTCAATGGTTCCACACAAGTGATGGAGATGTGCATAGCGACGCATTTCCTGCAGCTGCTGCTGCTGCATTTGTTCACAACTCCATCAGCTGGTCCAGCATCAACTAAAGGTAGCTGCTGCTTCAAAAAACATCACGCCAAAATGCCAAAGGCTTTCACAGTTCTGAGCCACAAAAGCTGCACCAAACCATGCCTCCCCAAACTCCTATTTATAAATCACATTCTAGGTCCAAAACCTTTTATTACACTAAAATTAACTTCGTCACAAACAATTTTAAGTGCCCTTTAAACATTGAACACCATAACTAGATTAATTGCATTTTATATGCGGATGTACTAAACCATCATAAATATCAAACGGAAAGTAATTATAAACCTAACATATTCCATCCCATTATATATTCAGGAATGGCTTAATATGGTTACGGAATTAATACAGGAAGAACAAAATACTGAAAATAATACCTAATAGCATGGAATATGACATGGAACAATTGATAATTTATGCAGTGACTTTCAATGCCTAATAGGAAATAAATTTCAACCCACGTTGTGTGCTATCACTGATATGGAGATTAAAAATGAGCTGCAGGAATAGATATTCTCAGTCAATGTAATTTATAACCATAATGGTATTATATTATATCTATATATATTTCAAATCTGTAGCACAATATGTTCAATGGATAAGATAAGATACGATAACAGAACATACATAACATAAGAAAAGACTTATGGTCATTTTCTGAGCAACATTTAAATTCTTTGAGGAGAGAGCCAAGGTACAATAATCACTTACAAAGCATAACTATGCATATATATATATACAAGCAAACTGTTGTTGTATATATAGCCCAATATATTTCATTCCACAGAAAATAAATAAGCTAAGAAAGGAAGAGTCACGATATAATGAACAAAATCATTGTCCATGGACCACGTTTCCTCATAAACATTATATGGTAAACAGCTGACAGCTGACTTTTTCAACAGATGTGAAAAAAGGTCCATAATAAAAGAGCATTATTATAATCCTCAGAATTCTCACGGTTTTGCTTCTGTCTTACTAAGTAAACCATAGAGGAGTTCAGGATGCTACGATCATATATGATGCAAGTACTCTATTTACGAAGTAATAAAGTATATATAAAGATTGCATGTAGAGAACATGTACACATATGGAAGGGAAATTAGAGCATGAAGTGATAAAAAGGGCACGTATTGGTAAAAAAAGTCTTCTATCTATTACAGTATTTACCTGCATAAAATACATGGGTGTATATTTCTATCATTGAATAAAAATTATAATGGTTATTATAATGACTTATATTTTATTTAACTCTTTTGCTCAAACAAACCCCAGTTAATTGTCATGTACGGGTTGTCTAATTGCATTGGAGTCATTGACCTAAGTTGCTAAAGGCAATCCTCCCTTTAAACTGCCCCTTTTCGATCCCAATGCAAATTTGCCAAATTGTCATACTTGGGCTACTTTATTTTGCTGTGAAAAAATAAAATAAGAATCTTAAATAGTCTCTGAGAAATTAAGAGATTTAATTTTCAGCATTTTCAAGGTCATAATGGCCAATTATTTACAATACAGTTATAATTCATTATGATATCCTACACGAACATAGTGTCAGCTCAATCATGTCTACATCCTTATTAATAACTCATTAATGCTTTAATACATAGCTGTCACCACTGTTAAGAAGCCACATTTAATTCACTGCACAGTTATTTCAACATGTGGACATGCTCTAAAGATTAAGTAGTTCATGTCCTGAAAAATCAATGTCCTTTTCAAAACATGAATAGAATCAAGAACATTTTTATCCATCCAAATAAGGAAGCACGTGTGACGTGTGTAAATATTCATCACTTTCGACAAATACTGAACACTTTTTACAAATGGATGTAAATATGTTAATTAATCCACAACACAGCTGTTAAGCCCTATCCATTAAATATCATAAGCAAATACCCAATGACATGTAAGCATTCATAACACATGTATCAGATGAAACTAATCACAATATTCAATTGAATTAACCGATTAAGAAAATACCTGAAAGTTTCTAAAATGGACAAGTGTTCCTGTAAAAACTGACTAATGAGAACCATGTTACATAGTACAAATAAATGACGTAAATTAACACTGATTTATTGAAGTTGTCTTCCCACACAAAGGTACCAAATTATGCCCGTGTAGTATTTTTATTTTTGGTCAGGAATTTTTTTTTAGCACAGTTAAACTTAATACATACATTCAAATTTTAAAACATACATTCAAATTTTAAAATACACATAACGTATACATACACCATACAACATCATTATCGGGCCACCTTTGAACGAAGTTGTCTTGTATTTATCATGTTAATGGCAACAACATTTCTCAAATTCTCATACAAATATCAAATTACTTCTGTGAATATCTTATTATTTAAAATAAATAAAAAAAAGTTGCCCATTTTCCTAGATTATTATTATTTTTACATCAATTGATTTTACTCGGCATAAACTGGTTTCCTCAAGCTCTTCATACCAGACACAAAGAAATACAAGATACGCCCTCCTGTAGATGTCGTAACTGACTCCTAAGTTGCAGATATGACTTAGACCAGACAAATAGCATTACGCAATAAACTGGTACCAGGAAACTCCTGGAAAAACAAACAGGGAAGCAGATATCTGTGTTACAGTTGCCAGGAAGTCCAATGAAGTTACTTCCTGACTTGGCAACTTCCTTAGGATCCAGGGGGCCATAACCCTTCCAAAGGGGTGCTAGAAGGGTCCTAGAGGGGTCCTGGAGGGTTGTGACCTCTTTGCTTGACCTCCTACCACCCCAAAGGCCATACCGGCTGGCGCACACCTCCTTGCATCTCGTAAATACCATTTCTTCAGCTGGTTGGCTGTGAATAGCCGCCTTGACCAGTTCAGACCAGCATGTCACTGATAGAATGCATGCCAATAGGCAAGGGCAAATGCTGACAAGCCATAAAATATGCAGTTTGTCAGTCCATGAGAATTTCGATATCATTGGATGAGATGAGTGCCAGACTTCTATATGACAAACTGCACCTTTATGAATAACAATCTTAGGCAATAAAAGCAAATGTATAAGCATATCTTAGAGGAGAAAGGTCGGGAACAGGAAACAAGACAAAGTCTTCTTCATATAAACTGTCACAATCTTCCCAATACACACTGATCATTTGAAATGCTTAAGTCAGAAGTGGAGGAAATACTTCAAAAACACAAAATACTTGTGGTGATCATTAAGAATAAACTTCCCTAATACAATATGCACAAAAAAAACGTTGAAAGCCAGACTAAGGCCAATTCAGTTTCTAAAAAAACCCCTGAGCCAGACCACGCAAAATGTCTTCTAATAAGATCAGCATCTGGTCAGAATGGAAAACCACAACTGTCTAACTTTTCATGTGGACCAAACATTTAGAAGTTGAAAACGTGGTGCTGACGTGATAAGGGCTATGGTGACTTTATTATCAAAGGTTGGCATTAGGTTGGCAAGTAAAAGGTTAGTCCATAGAGCCAAAAGGTGTGTGTGCAATTGAATGGCTTGAAAGGACTCTTGGCACATCATAGCACATGCACTTCAAACTGACAAGCAACAGATGGGGTGGTACAGTAAAGTCCACCCCTCCCCCTCCCCCTCATCACCCCCAGGGGCCCCGGGGCACCTCCCCTGCAAGTGATGGGGAAATGGTGATGGAGAGAAAGCAGCATGGACCACAGCTTCATCAGCATCTCTGGTTTGTGTGATTCAGCAAACCATCTAAAAAATGCTATAAATGTGTTCATCTGGGTGGCTTAATTCAACATTCATGCATTGAGTTCAGTTCTTAACTTCAGATACACAAAGAATATTAATGATTTGCTAGTTTAAATTGTATACCCATGAGGTAGCATACCTACATAAAAAAATATTAGGATACAATGGAATGCAGAGTTTACAAATTCAGTCACTAACTCCAACCAACTCTTCAATCTCACTTCACCAAGAAATTCCACAACCTGCTAACACTTCAATCCACCCCAGAGGGAATCCAAACAACAAATAATTTGCTTACATACTTTTCACTTTCTTTAAAAAATGGCCTCAAGAAGTTCAAGGCTAACAGACTGTTTTCACTTCACTGATGTGCTTGAAGCATTTACCATAGTATCATGGGTATGGTAGTCATACTTCAAACCATGGAGGCTTCAAACACACTCTAAATCTTTTAAACAAGTCATAATTTTTGCACAGTTGGCTCCATTTTTACATGTGGTTGCAACAAAGTTAGGAAAAAACCACATGGTAAAAAATGCAACGAATCACCTGGAAGAAACTTCAAGGTAAAGAAGCAAAGCTGTGGGTCAAAATACACACACGAATGTAAAGCTCTCTTGCAGTTTACTCTGAGTTTAGAGCACAGCTTTGAGTCATAAGAAATTCTCACAATTCTCAGCCTATGCCTCACACCATTGCACACAAATTCTACAAGAGTCTTGGTAATTTTTACCTCTGTTTGGTCTCAAACAATTGGCAGCAAAAGGTTAAAATGCACGCTCAAATTAGTTCCAGCTGTTGTACAATTACAAGAACTCCATTATGGCAATGGCAATCATGTATGCAAACTTCTGCCTTTGCTTTGTAGATATATAATGATGTACGTTATTTGGAAATTGGAAGCATGACTAAAATATGTCTTTAAATGATTCATATGTTCTACTGTAATGCTGCTTCATTTAACTTATGTTGTCTGTGCTTATATACAGGTATATTGTTGTGAAAGGGAAGTACTACAAGTTATTGAACAATTTTAAAACTCTTGTTATAATTTATTGTATAAATATATTCTCTTATCTTTAACTCATTCAGTTGATCAAGACATACAGTTAAGAATAATGCATGAACTGCATCTTCCTTGATCGTAAACATGCTATATTGGCATAAATCTATCTATACAGTGTGCGACCACATCTATAGGCATTGTCCATGAAAATGCTGACAAATTTGCTGAGGTTATTCTCTAATATACTCTAACTTCATATGATCAACTTCAAAATCATATAAGCAAATACAAGGGAACTATATCATGTACTGGGGGAAAAGTGCAAAAAAGAGAAACATGTCACACACATTAAATCAGGCTTTGACACTACACTGGCAATTGCCTGCCAATAATATCCATGTCAACACAATTTGTGGCACATATATATATATATATATATATATTCCCCATGGCTTCGAGCATATCAAAAGCACTTTTTTTGTTCTCATGAGCGCAGTTTTAAATAAAACGGTTAGGTATGAGTAAATTTCTACTCTAATAAGTAATCACAAATTATGTAAATACAAGATTTTGCGTGACAATCAGTGTGACAAATTAATTCCTAGATTCTAGCAGTTCACACAGGTCTAATTAAAATATCAATCAACAAAACAGGTGTGAACTGAAAACAATTGTTACGACAGTTACACCATCATGTGTGGAAATACCATTACCACTAGTTAAGATAAAGAGATAATCTTTGAGCACAAATATTGGAATGCTACCAAAAGAAACATACATGCCAATGCTTATCTGATAAATTGAATGATAGAACAAGATAAAGGGTGAACACTTCTTCCAAATATTTATCTGTATTATGTAAGAAAGGATTACAAATTGTACATAAGTCATTCACTTGAAAGGGTTGCATTGGCACCCTAGATATAGTCACAGATCAAGGTCAATAGGTCAAAGGTTAAATAAACTAGGTCACAGAGACTAAGAGGCCAGTTATTTTAGCCGCTGAAACATGGGCATTGCCCGGCAGTAGCATGTTAGTTAGGGATCCAGTTACATGCATCACATGCTTCTGATCGACAAAGAAAATGCCCCTAACACCTGTCGACAGCTGTTATCTGACTATCTGGGAATAAAGTGGCCTTACTGTTGACACTTCAAGAGTGCAGGGTTGTGTCAATAGGCAAGTCGTTCACATTGCACTGACCCACTGTCAACAGACTCCCTAAAACAAAAGGATAACCCTGCTCCGTAATGAGTAAATGACTAACTCAGTTACAGACAAAAGGAGTTCAACAATTCTTCACCAATTAAACCAGCTTCATTTTTATTATTTTGTTGAAACACATAGAGAAAATGCATAAAACTGAAACATTTAATTGAGTGTGAAGTTTTATACTGAATGATGTAAGCAGCTATAAAATAGAGAAAGCCAAGTCTATCTATTGTGTCATTACAGTTTAAACAGTTCAAATTATTTTCTGCATTTCTTCACAAAACCCATAAATGAATTCAGTCATTCATCATGCTAATCTTGACATGAGTAATCAATAATATATTTATCTAGATTGTTTAGATATGAGCTGGAATTTTGTGTGACATAACATTTTATCAGTTGGAAAAGACGGGTATATCTTGGAAGATTATATAGCATGAATGTATTAGGTTATAATAAATGTGTACATTGCATGACTGAAGTGTGACACAATTTCCTAAAAAGAGCTCCAAATTGTATAACGTAATATGTCACAAAAAAATATGAAAACTAAATTTATGTTAATTAAGTATATTGTGAAATGCAAATGATTGTGAACAAGGCATTTGAACTTATTGATTGGTGCACAAACTCCATACCGTATTTATTTTATAAAAGCCCTCCTTATATTTTTTCTAAAGGTCATCTAAGCAAGGCCTCAAATTGAGGTGAGCTTCTTATATTTTTGGGGCAATGAAGAACACCAAGAAATGCACAAAATGTACATGACAATAGCTCTGAAAACCTCAATTTCTATGGAATTTAACTGCTTGGGAAGGCAGTTACCCTGGGCCTGTATTCGATGTGGGCTTCTATTTGAGGGGGGGGGGGGGGGTTTATTCGAGTAAATACGGTATTCAAATTCGCATATTACACTGTTTACTACATATTGTACAAAACCAAACATCACAGCCCAATTAAATGGTTGAATGCACTGTCAAATGTCTGGTACATATATATATATATATGTAATATTGTAGATCTCGCAAAACGATCAATGTCATTGTCAAATGTACCAGTTCATTTGTATGATTCATTAATTAATCCCTTCAGGCACCCTTTTATCCTCTCGTCCAACAGCAATTGACAGTGTACAGGCATGAGCCATTGACACCAGTTGGAAGCACTGCTACTGGCACTGAGCAAACAGTGTCAGTGCTGCATTGGTGTCAATGAACATGTTCATAAATTGTACCCCTTTGATGAAACACTGGAATGTGATTTCACACCTTCAATGTGATTAACATGGCTGTCGTAGCTTCCATTAGTGTTGGCACAATATAGTTCAAGCCAGTGCTTCAATTCAAAACAGACTGTTGCGAGTCTACCAATTCAACAGAAGATGTCAAGTGAGACATCTTTGCAGGTTTGGCAAGAAACGCCCAAAAGCACCAGACAACAAAGCAAAAATGGAAGAATTACCTTTCATGTGAGCATCCACTTCGTACACGATCTCCTTCTCCTTTTTTGGCTTCCTCTCCGAAGCCATTTTGGCTGCTGTCAGTGTCTTAAGTATCCAATATTTTTGTAAACCTCCGTGTTACTGACGATTTCCAACAGATACTAAATATTTCTGCCACCTGCATACAGAGGGCGCGACTCGCAAGGTTGTGGTCATGTGACCATCAAAATACACCTTATCCGGTGACGTCACGTTTTCTTGCGTAGCGTTCTAAATGTTTTAAAACGCGTGTGCTTGTTGACATGAACCAACCAATCGGAGTGAGTTTTACAAATCAAGCAACCAATCACAGAGCGGCTTTTGTTCAAAGTCCGATGTTAAAAGGCCGCATTCATTTCCATTGTGACAGCCAGTGAAACATTTTGGTGTCGCTAACCTATATTTTCATTGGAAATATGATCCTGATTTAGTTTTAAACACAAGATAGAAGATTGAACTGAGTAGTGCAGCAAAGTTACTCCTTCATTAGCTGATTGGACTTGAATTGGCTGCCAACCAATCGTGGCCGCGTGGTGTCTGACATATAGTGGCAATCAGCTGACGGCTGCCAGGTGTGTCCATTGTCAATTCAGCTTGCAGCTGGATCACCGCATAAAGAAAGCACAACCAGCTTCTTTAATTGGCACTCTGGCTATCTATTGCTGACTGAAAGACGACATCTTTCTTGGATTTTGAAATGTCTCGCAAAGATCTGCACCCGTCATTTAGGAAAAAGAATGTTGTTCAACTGGACTGCAAATATTGTGGACAATGTGTGTGTAATCGAGGAATGAAGGCTATTTTACTTGCTGACACTGCTGTTGAACTTTTCTCCACCGACTTACCTCCAAACAGGTATATTATACTACAGTTCTAGGCCTATATTGCACAGACTGCATTGTGCAGTACCTGCCTTGACAATGTTCTGATCGTCTCTTGCGCTCAAATCTGAGGTTGGATACTCCTGTCACAATATCAGTAACAATTGAATAGATTATAAGCATAATTTGCAAATTGATGTAGATTTAACGAAATCAAATTTTAATTAAAAAAAGAAGTTATCACATATTTGCTAGACTTGTTAAACTGAATTTGCGATTACATTTAATTGCACACAGGGCCTATCTTTCTAATTAATCAAATGATTAATTTCTCTTTCCTGCAAGGAGTCTTGACAAAATTCTGGAAATAATAAGGTTAATTATAAATAACGCTATTACTCTACATGGTTGAAAAAGATATTTACAGGGAATTCATGTTTATCTGAGATATATGTTAACCATCGTTTTTGCCCTTAAAAATGTGCATAATACAAACGATTGCAGCTGTGTGCCTGATGTTTGATTATATGTGGAAAAGCTGCAGGGAGTACACCTGCCCCTGAAATTGATCAATCAGGTTTTAGGATGGGGTCATTTGATTTTAGCTAGTAATCAATTTCAAGATTGCACAAATATTGTACAAAATTTCGCAATATATTTTGTTTTGCAGGTATATCATAATTTTATCAGGTATTGATTTACGTATTAGCGGGTCATGCTGGGAGTATGAAGTTTAACCAGGCACCAACTGCATAGGAGCATATATAGCTAAAGACACTACTGTGGTTTTTATAAGAAGTGCTCATCTCGCCACCCATTGTTCTGGCAGAGTGGCCCAAGAGTTCAAGATATTCTTTCTTTGAGTTCTGAGGCACGTGCTACTGTGTACTGTGACCCAGGGCAAGGCTGAGATGTCTGGCAGTGGTCTGCTAGGTTGTCATCCGAGACCGCACAAAGATCCAATTGAATAGAGCATACAGTTTGCAAAGACCTCAGTTCGCAGGCCAAGCATGAAAGTCCCATAGCCCTGTCATCATAAAGAACAAGCTGGATCCAGGGTTTATTCATGGTCAATGCTTAGAATCATTTAACCTTTGCAACTCCCAAGTCTGCTGTCTGGTCTCCAAATGTGTCCTATCTGAAGCTATCTCAGTATATCAGTGACATTTATGCTTGTGTATGATAATCTACACTTTTTTTTATAAAGTTTTTTTTATTACAACAAAAAATTTCAAGTTTCTGGTGTCTTTATTTTGCTATGGTATTAATCCAATTTACATTGCCATTATCCAAATTTTTTTTTTACATATTTTGTAATTTACCCTTTGTTTTTGTTATTTTGTTTCAGTGCCATAGATCTTGTTGAAGAGGCATACTGTACTGCAAAATGTAAATGCAGGATTAAAAACTTTGCATGTTTAGGGTGGTATGTATTGAAAAGCATATTTTTTAACTATTTTGCCAAAATGTCATGAATTTGATTAACATTTTTACAGTCAAGCTCTCTTACAACAATAAACATGATAAACGCCTGGAAAGAAAAGAGATATATTTTTGCATATTGAGCTGATCACTGCATTTTACATCCACTTTTCTGTTTGGTTGAGATCTGTTCGATCCCAAAGGAAACACTAATTTTACTTTGTTGCGATATTTTCAGTGGAAATGTAATTGGCTATTCAGTTGTGCAACCTTGCCGGGTGTGTCTTCAGTCTTGCAATAATGGACATTTGTGGATGTACAACAGTTCAGCAGTGGACTCGTGTGACAGAATTGCGCAGGATCACAATGGTATGTCCAGTCCATTGTCAGCTTTCCTTACGTAAACCCTCATATTGTTGGATCAAATATCGCACTGCTTGTCATAAAATGCCATTGGACTTGTTACACTGTATTAGTTAACTGCAGTCTGTTGATCATGTTAGAAAAAGTTTCCACTGCAAGACCCTATTGTAAGTGACATAACCTATAACAATATGAATAACGAACATTGATTAATGATCATGGTGTGACACAATGGACCAACATTCTGAACATAATTACACTAAGTTATTGTTTCTTAACCTGTCTCAACTTGATGTAGCTTTTCATTGTACATAATTACTTTAGATAAAAGCTATTTATGTTTTTATAGTTGACTGTAATTGCCTGACAGCTAAACTTGGGTTTTATTATAAATTGCAGGTTGTCGAGTTATGCATTGGGGTGAACTGCTAGATGGTGATGAAGAAGATGATTTGCTTCAGCAACAGGAAGAATGCATCAGATGAAGTTATTTAACATTGCTCAAGCTGGATGTAGCAGCTCCTTTAGGATGTACCAACCTCCAAATGTTTTGCTTTAGTTGGATGTGAATTTACAGCAAGGGAAGATGTAAACTGTTCGCCTAATAGTATGTGAAGCTTTTTCGCACAACTTGTGAGTTCAGTATCAAATGACATCATACACAATTGCACGTCTTGCCCAAGATTATCCAGTGACAAGAGAGCTTGCTCACTAACTTTACAATATGTCTTGATTTCCATAATACTGCTTGTCTTTTCGTGAGTTGGGTTTGAGGGGGAAATGAAAAAATAGATATGGAGAGCTAAAATGTAAGTTAGCATTGCACATACATCAGATATCGAAAATGCCATTTAATACCGGTATATTGTCATATAATTTCTGAGGACCATTATATATTCTGTACCTTTTGGGCTACTAAAGTAACTTTTGTATGTTTCTATGTTATTTGTGTGATAGTTAGAAACGTCCATGTACTTTTGATTTGATGCTGTATGAACTTGAACCAATACAAGTGTAAACCATGTACATATAATGTAAACCGACAAAGAGTAAACAAAACTGTGATGATAGATTTATATATGTAACATAATCTTTACTGTATATCACACAAGCCATAGGAGAATTCCATACATATTTACTCAGATTGTCATTGCATTGTTCACTCTTTTTAGTGGAAAATGTGTTACCATTTTGTAACTAACATTACAGAGTGTTTAAGTTGTTATTACAAATTGTATTAATGCCTTTTTGGCGAAAGAGGTCACAAGTCATTTATTTGTAGAGCTAATGAAATAATATTAGTATATGATATAGGAAGTAAATTAGTTGTGATTTATAAATGGTATGAGTTTAGTCAATGAATCTTAGACACTGCTTGACTTCTACTATTAAATGAGTATGTTATGTTGGTGAAATAACTGCTTTGAAGCTGAACTTGCAATTTCTGTAACATTCGAAACAATATAGTTGTCCAGCTGGTGCTATGAGATGATGGAAGAACTATTTGTTCAACAGGGTGGCATTATCATTAATTGTAATATGAGACCAATTACTTGATATATTATTAGTTGGATACAGTTTTCATATTACCAATTTGGCTACATGATATCCATTTCATATGTGTGTAATTGTATGATGTGGGTTTTTCCCCTTTTTTTGCACATGAGATTGTTTTCTTATATATTTGACACATTGTTTAATTTGCATCACCACATTTATGTTCATAATAGATCTTTTGGCATTGTTCAGTCTTCAACTACTGTGATACTTATAGACTATATAGAGAAATGTTATCATTTGATATGGTAAATATGAAGTATTTAGTGTATGATTATAACTTGTAACCTATGGTGTTTTACTATTTAGTTCATTATAGTCATGTATTGAGAGTAGGCTTACAATTTAGTGTTTTCTTACAGTCAGATTATATTTCTTTGTTTGTTTCTTTGTTTACTGTTTTCACTTTTTTGTGTTTCGTTTATGTTTGTGTTACTGAAGATATTTTCTGCTTATATATCATTCACTTTCACTAGAAATGTTATACATTGAATTTTGTACTTAAAACTTGCATTTGTATATTGATAAATAACGATTGATTAAATATTATCACTTACACTAGAGTAGTTTTTGTTTATGCTATCTTCTGCCATTCAACTGGACTTGTGTCCCCCTAGTGTTTAATACATGAACTGCCAAGTACAGCTATAAGCTGCGCCACTTGAAATCAAACAAATCATGAATGGAGCCAAGGGTGACCTCATCACAATGACCCACTTTTAGTGATACTAATAATTTCAGATCTGATGTCATACTTTCTGACGACGGTATTTAAGATCAACCCCCATCAATAGTGGCAGAATAGAGAGGCCCAGGATGGCGTTTTGTGTCCCACTGTCCCTTGGCCATTGTAGTTATGTGTTGACTGTCCCTTGGCTGTTTTAGTGTCACTTTTGTGTCCTGTCCCTCAAGCCAGGTTATGTGTTCATTCTATAGGACTTTTTGTTTGGTGAGAATACTTTTAGGTAGTGTCTTTTGACACCACATATTATACTGCTTCAACATTTTGACTATTGACACTCAAAATGTGCTATAAACAATTTTGGCTGTTGAATCATTTAGCAATTATTTGGTGAACAATGGCAAAGGGGGGCACTGACATTTACCATACCTGCCTGCCAAGCTTGACCACCCATCCTCGTCAACATAGGGGGTACCAGAGGATACCATGATAACATTTTCACTTTTCTCGGGGTTTGGGAAACTTGCCAAGTCCATGGCGCAAACAGAATTTGTGCAACGCAAACCTTTGCACTGGGAGAAATTTTGACTGGGGCCAACCTATCTTAGTGCTGAGGCCAACCTTCCTCAGACTGTGGCTACTATGGCTGGGGACCCATCTTCCTTACTCGGGCCAACCTTCCTGGCGAAGGGGCCAGCCAGCCTTTCTTAGGCTGGAGCTATCTTTTGGTGAAAGACCAGCCTACCTAGCTGGGAGCAGCCCTTCTGAAGGATGCATCCTTCGTTCACAGTTCCCTGTCTACAAGGACATAGAATAGAAGTATATATATATGGGTGTACATAACATCAAATAGTCTGTCATGGTTGATCAGCCATGTCATGCTTCTGTGTTTTTGAGAAGTTTGCCCAAATGAAATTTTTTGGGATGAAATCCCGAATAGCTCTGAATTTCATTATGTTCTCAAATAATTAAATTTCAATTTATAATCATGATTGTCAAATTGTGAGCCTTTTGGGGTTAAGATTTGCTATAAGCAATCATGACCTGTCAGTTAGAAATTGGGACTTTAAGAAATGAAATTAACACTAAGAGTTTAATAGTGGATTTTCAAGTAAGGTTCTCTATATATCCACCAGGTGGCTATGACAGAATATTGCAATTCTATAAGCTGAAAAAGTTCCCGCCCTTAGCTGTGATTGGCTGAAGCAAAGTGCATCCTAGCAGCAGTATTTTTAGTGCATTTTAATGTATATTTGAGACTTAATCATTCAGTTGATGTTTGTTATTTTTCTGAGAAAGTAGTATTTATGGAATCAGTTAGTTATTAACTACTGTGTCTGAAAAGCAAAATGAGTAATAAGAGGAGAGGAAAGACTTATGTCTTGCTGAATTCAGGGCTGTTCAGTGAAAAGACTCTATTGTTTCTCATTACTAATAATTCCTTTTGGTCACCTAAGAATATAGCCAAAACTGTTTCTTCCTCAATCAAACTCTCAGATTGAAAACTCCTTTTTGACTATAAGTACTGTATCTTTGTAGTCCATTTCTATGGTCCAAACGGCAAGTTTTACCAAGTCTGAAGCATTATATCATTGTGAAGGGATTTTTAAAATACTGAAAACATGGAGACAAGAATAGACTTGTCCATGCTGAAATCATTCATGTAGTTTATCATCCTATTTAAGAGGTCAAAATAGTTTCTGAATTCTGCCAAAGGCAGATTATAATCTACCTTCGGTTTTTCAATGTGATAGGTGAAGCCTAGAAACTGCTTTGTAGTTTCAGATATCTATAGTGTAATCCAAAAAAATGTCCATTTGTTTTTTGTTCTTATTTTTACATATACATATATGTCATGGAGACGTAAAAAATATTACCAAAAGTCAAACACTAACTTTCTAACCCATAAAAACCCCTCTCTTTTCTTTGCATTGGTAATTTTTTGCCATTTTATTTATCATTAGCAGAAATGATAGTAAACTTCATGTTATTTCCTTGTGGCCCCTTGTATGAGGGGAAGGCTTGTATTCATCGAGAGAAATTGCTGCCCTGAATGGAGTGGGTTGCATACTACCTCACTGTACATGACATGTATAGTGTATACTAAAAGTAAATTTTGTCCACTTTTAATAGATATTGTAATATTTTTGTTCACTAAATATAAATGTTGCCATTAACAATTACACCCACAACACCATGAGCAATAGTAAATTTATGTTCATAGGATTAATGGTGTCAATGGTGAAGATGGTTAAACTCCCTTTGTAAAAAAAAAATAAGAAATGTTTAATACTGAACTTTCGAATTGAAGGACAATTGCACTTGAGAATGACACATGAGATAAAGCAAGTTCTTGTTCCTCATGAGGCATTTTGTAATGTACGAGTTACTGCATCAAGTATAATAATTGCATAATTATTTACAGATATTTTTAAATAGCATATAATTATTTCAATTAATTCACCAAAAGCTAATAAATGTGATGTAGGAGATACGTTTTCTTTCCTATGAAAACCAACGTGACCTGAATGGGTAACTTGGTGTTTTGACTGTTTTATAACATTCCTTAAAGAACATACATGTGCACCTGATGCTGCTGTTGTCATGGTTGGCGAATGACAGGGTTTTTCAAACGAAATAGCATTTGCACAAATTGGATCTGTTTGCCTTTCATATGTGTTTCTGTTGATAGCAGCAATAGATCCATGTACACTGTATATAATCATTCGTTGAAACTTATTAAATCATTTCTTAATACTGATCAGTCAGATTCAGTCTACAATATTTCCCAGGTTCATCATTCGGTTTTCATGCCACATCCCCATCACATTTTGTTGTTGTTGAAGGAGTATATTGCTTTCTTCCGATATACATTTTCAAATAAATTAACAATTATTAAAATAATTACCCCTAAATTATTTCCTCTCTTAAATTTATGCCCCCTCCCCTCTCGATTTTAAGCTCTGGCTTTAGCTCCCGCTTATCCACTCCAATCATTCTGATCGGTAAATCACAGCGCTTCCCATACTTAAAAAACAATCTTGGATAAATTAATTAGAGCTCAAGATGGCGTGATAGCATCAGATAAGTTAACGGCCCATCACGGGACAATGAAAATCAAGAAAATGACATTGCATAGCCTATTATACAGGGAAGAATGGGGCATCATGAACTACTTTTTACTTTTTCCACCTTGGAGCATGAATTGACAACCATTTAGTCTTAATGTATTCATCTTACTATTATAGTTTAATATCCTAAGTAGCTTATTTGAAGTGTGGAATTGTTTATATTATTTGTAAATCTTTTTAAACAGTTGTCAAGTGTCTCATTGTGTCCCAACCTAGTGGTACCTTGAGCCAGACTTGGGCCACATTCAGCCAACACCAGGATTTTGCTGAAAGAGCCTAGTTTGCTGCAATTGTGCAAAAACTCGTAAATTCCATATGAAACACGTGTGATATGATGCAGGTAAATCTCTTAAAGGGGAGGGGGGGCGGTTCCATTTTTAAACACATGCCGCCAGCCTTGGGCTTATATGCATCACACGTTGTTACCATTTAATATGAAAGAAGTGGGACTAGGCCTAATATGAATGAAACTCAATAAAGAAACTAACTTGGCTGTCATGATCAAAATTCTGGGTTAACGTTCAGACAGTAGTCCAATTTGACTGATGACTGACCCAGCTGCCACTTTGACAAGTTAAAGTGACATGCTCTTGACTAATAATGACTAGCATGCAAGAAATTTAATAAGTTGGACTAACTTGTCAGAGAAACTTAAAATTGGCTATTCTAGACACAGTTAAAGTTAGAACTAAAGTTTGATGACTAAACAGTTAGCTGCTGAGTAACTTCTAGGCCTCTAAAAAAATTGATTTTTAGTGCAGGCTTCAGCATTCACAACGCAAAATGATACATTCTCTTTGCTAGAGTTGTAAAGTCTATATATATATTTCAAATGCATAAAAATGGAATACTTTTACAGGAAACATGAGGTAAGAGTAACAATTCAGCCTAAAATATCTTATGAAATGAGATCACTGCAAATTTAATCTGACAGAAGGGCACAGTTTTGCATACATTTTACGTATTCTGTCTCTCACAATAAAAGGGGGTACAATAGTCACTTGGTCTGGCCCATCATGGATGACGTCACGGTTCTCCCAACGAATATACACAAGATGTCGCCACCGGGCCAGAGCCTCGTAGTGGCTGTGGTGACGCTGTCCAAAATATGGCACAAATTCTATGAGTCCTCCGTGAGATGGCAAGAATAAAGCATGAGTCAAACTAGCTCCATGTATTCCAATGAGAATATCAGTGTTAGCAGCAAGTTCTAATTGGTCTTTAATATCATATCTCTCCATCATAACCTTTTCCACAATGAAAGAAGAATGAATTTGTTTTATGGCTTTAAGTATCTCAATTTCATTCTGTTGTCTGTAATAATTGTTTTTGCTGCCTCCGTTCTTATAGTCATGGTAAGATGTCAGAGTAACGCGCAGTCTTTTGCAATCCAATCGACTTGTTGCCGGAACACCAAACTGACCGAGAATAAAGTCTCGAAATTCTTCGATATAAGCCAGCTGCTCTTCATTATGCATTACAAAAGGACTTAGTTGACCAAAGGGACTCCAGAACATCCTTTGGTATAATGTCAGCAGATCTAGCTTTTGAATACGGTCAGTGTTGGGGAAAACTTTAGACCAAACAGAATCTGAAAGGCCTTTTGAATGCGCATCGATCAAAAGAACTTTAACATTTTCAGGAGATTCATCACAAAACTTGGTGACGATAAATGCGTTATATAGTTCAGCCATGGTATTGTACAAATTCCTATGGTCATGTCTCTGAACGACTATTGTGAGTCTGGGTTCCACCTCATTTACTTCAGTTGACTTGCCTCTGTCTGCAACAGTTAATTCAAGCCAATTTTGCAAATAATTGTTAATGCTGCCCTTGAAAAATTTAGGAGGCTGGTCATTAAAATCGCAGAAAATTTTGAATCCTCCTCGTTGTGGGACACATCTCTTTCCTTGAATGTCTGAGGTGTCATCATCGCTTCCTTGGCAATCCCATACTGCACGATCGATGACTACATCTCTGAGAAGAACGGCTTGAGCATCGTAGATGTGCACTCGTCCTTCGCATATGACCTCGTCTTTGTACAACCACACTTCTAGGTCGGGTGCATAGGTCAAGGTGGAAGAGGCACAATTTCGCAAAGTGTCCAGCACAGGGAAGCTTGGATTTGGTTTAAACATTGGAGGACAAGCAGGCAAAGATGGCGGAAGAGGTCGGACAAGTTTCATTGGAAACATCCGAACGATGATCTTTGAACTATTGCTGGGAATAATCTCAGATGTGTCCTTGTGCAGTTCCAAGACATGAGCAAGAGTCCGTGCTTTGCTATTGACCTTCCCAGGAACATGGCCGTCAACTTCCTCCAAGACATCTCCTTGCGAGGTTTTCATGATGATATGAGGATGTCGGAATGACACATTGGGACCCAAATTACCTTTCTGAAATGTCACATTTGGTGAATCAGGCGGGTCTGAGGTCATTTTATAAACTAGGAGGCAGGATGAGAGGAGGATGCCCCCTCCTAGCCAGGCTTTGATCTTGTTGAATCTCATGGTGATGAATTAAATGAGCAAAATGAGTAATAATCCTCACAAATAAATGTTGTGGTCACTTAGTTCATTGGTGACTCACCCTCTGGGTTTCTCACACCTTCCACTTGATACTGTCCATTGAAAGTAATCCTAAGTCCCTGGTAAAATTATTAATAAATCCATTGTTTCAGTAGGATTTTCGTGTTTGCCATTTCAGGTGGAAGCCATTGTTATCTGGAACAAAAAAGATAGGTCAATTTAGATGAAGCTGACAATGGGCTATTTACACTTGATATAATGTGTGGGAGACCTATTAAGATAAGCAACAGTTCGCAGTGTGTGATTTGGAACCACAATGATCTGAAATACATTGCTAAATATAAAAACAAAACATAAATATTGCATAGAGAATACACTGACGCACACCTAGGAGCAGCAGTAGAAATGCTCATTGGATGTCCACTAGAGCTGTCCACTATTGGTCATTGCTGGCGGTCACTTGGCTTAGGTAGGCTGACATCAGCTGCTTCAAGAGCTGACATCATCAGCACACGACAGCAGCAGCATCAGCAGCATCAGCAGCAGCAGTAACGGCGGCAGCAGCAGCAGCAGCAGCAGTAGTCAGAGTAGAAGTGACCAAGACACGTTCCAACTCGTCTAAGGCAATCAACTGATACTTGCCACAGTCATGTGTCCATTCGGCAGTTGATGATCTTCTCATGCAGTTTTTAGCAACTATAGCATCACCTACTGACGCACATGGTCTAAATAAAACCTGCCCTCCCCTGCCAAAAGCAATTCATAACCTTTGGTCATTTAGGCTTCTCTTAGCTGCAGCGCTCCATTTAATCACAATCTGTGATGGAGGCACCACACACTATGCAAACATACATTGAACACTGCATGTCTGCTGCTGCTATCCATCGGGTCTGCAGAATACATATCCTTAGGGTAGGGTTGTTGTACTATAGATGCTACAACTGTTGATGCTGCTGCTGCGGTTGCTGCTGATAGTCAAAGATAGAAAGTTGGGTATTTTTAGGGAGACCCCATGATCAAACCCAACCACCTGTCTGCTTGGTATCAATGTCAAGGGCAAAGGATGCTAACCTGCAACGGTGTGGGGTGTTGTATGAAAATACACTTGGGTCATGCACCTGACCTGCAGCTGGTTTCAGACAAACAGCAGCCCTCTCAGCTAAGTACTTACCACTGAAAAGTGTAAAAAAATTACTGACAAGGTAAAGGTATTGAAGATATCACTATTTAGCACCTGGTGGGACCTTTTACATGCCACAGCATAGAAGCAGGTACAGCGTTTACTGGAGATGTAGCTATGAGATGAATTCTCAAATGCGTCTTTCTTCAATTACTTTCCTGAATTTGTTTTAGGTGGGCGTTTGAAAATATTGAGGAAGGATGGGGCGTAGTATGCCCCCTCCCCCAAAAAAAGTCTCCAGAAAACTCAGCATGTTCAATAAAATAGGCTACATAAATTTAAACATTTCAAAATACTAAAAACATCTAAGATCACCTACCTCCATCTATATGAGCTCTCCAACCAAACCCAATAATGCACTAGACCACCCAATTGGCTGACTTAATGATCCTGCAACTGAGTAGTCCTGCAGTGAGGTGATAGCTGCAGGCGTCCTGCAGTTGATGATCCTAAGCAGGTGATGTACTGACCACAAACTGACCTGCACTACATCACTGGGTTGGGCTGACCAGTCCACTCTAAGGAGCAACTCAGTTCTGTGTTTCTATGCCTCATATATCACATCTCAACGAGAGTCCATCCCATGCAACTGGTTTGTTTATATTGAAGAATCTGTGTATTGTGACATACAAACACATTCAAATGCCGTTTAAATGCACATATATTCTTTTTAATGATATACAAGTAGTAGTCATTATAAAGTATCATTTTCACATTCTAGTTTTTTAGTTTCTCTGTGCCAAAATAAACTAGGCTTTTTTTTAAATAGGTTCTTGGTTTTTCCGTTGTTAGGGCAAGCTGTAAATTAGGTTAGCTTGGCAAATGATCAAATGATGAAAAAAGAATTGGGGTGCAGAAAAGCCACAAAAATTGCGCAGAGGGAAGATATTTGTTTTTCGGGCGTTGCCAACCTATATACAACCTAAATTAGCGCAGACAGTATAATATACTATTCAAAATACTAAAACTGCAACATTATTCAATTTAAATGGGACATCCTAGGTCCAATTTAGTATTATGACATTTTATGAACACTGAACAGTTTTAGACCTAGCCAATTGAGTTTTGTTTGGGTGAAACAGCAATCCAATGGCCTCGAAATTAAGATGCTCCACTGCTAAAAGTCCTGGGTTCGAGTATGGTTAACCGAAATATCTACATGCATGGTGTCTGTGTTGAGGCAAGTAAAAGACCCAGCAGATGGGGTGAATGTCCAACATGCCCTATATCAGCTCCTCATTACATTAGCCACATCCAAGTACACTATGAGGGCTATCTATAACGACGTGTGGTCCAGTGGTAAATTACTGAGTATGGGGTTCGACCCCCCCTGTTTTGTTAGCTTTTGTTAGCTGGTCGTGCCTTCCACCTGGCCCCATGAATTTGGCTAAATCACAAAATTCTTGCGAGTCAGGGGTATATTTTCAGGTGTTATGTTAGTTGAGCTACCTGTCTCCCTGTTTACAAAGCTATTCAGGCCAAACTGAAACATTGGTAGATCGATTCCTGTCGCTGGAAAATCATGAAATAATGGCATTATCAACCTTTGTCACGCGTGGAGTGGTCTTTGTTGAGAACAAAACAAGGTAAAATACTCAACAATAGGACAAAGGAGAGCATTTTTATTTTCTCAATATCACTGTCTCGTTTTAAAATATATCACATTATGCCCAGTTATAAATAGGAGATCCTTTCAAAAACTACCAATTTAGCTGTAAATATAAGATATAGGCCTAGGTAGATATACCCTATATAATATATATATCTTAAACCTAATATCCACAATGTAAACATTCCGAAATGCAACCCCTTTTCTGGCATGGATTTATTTTTTGCAAATATAATGTTTACACTGTAACGAACGATGCAGGACGCGCGTGCATCCCATGTTGAAACATATCGTCTGCTATGAATTCAAATTGATTAATAACAATAGAACATCCGTATTCGTTGTCTAGCCAACCAGACAAGGAATTTAGTCACAATTCCTGCTATTGTCTTGTGGAATATTATGCAACAGACAGCAGACAGTAGCATAACCTACCTGTTGGTAAACAACATGACGCTCAGCATTACTGAGCTCACCTGCTGTCGTTCCGCTCCAGTGACCGTCACCTAGTTTTGTGTCATGGCTACTGAAGAGGTCGTTGTAATGACACAAAGCGTTGGTGTCATTCGGGCAGCCTGGTTTGCGCATTTGCTTGAATCGATTTTAGAAATTTGTTAAAAAAAAGTCAGTGACTCATTCCAGCATGGGAGATGCGGGGCTGATGAGGCGGTTGTTGCTGTGACAGCATGGATTCTGGGCTGACGCATCTTTTGTATTTGGCAATCTAGATCCTTAAATTTTTATAAAGAAAGCAAATTGTTGCCATAGCAGCCATTATTACAACGATTCAGTGTAATTTATTTCAAATTAATGCAACTAGTTAACATGATTAATGCAGGCTGCAGAGATCCGGTATCTCATGAGACATGCATGTCTGGACATGTTGTGGGTTAACAGAATTTTGATATTATCTTGGCATTGATGCTTAATTTATTTTCCATATCTCAAGGTTATGGGATTTTGATATCATGACATAGCCTAGTCATTGTGCCATAAATATAAGGCTAATTTAGTGAGGTGATGTGAGGCAAATGCTGCTGGAATAAATAAAGATAACGTGCCAAGGGCACTTAATACGCTCACCCCTTATAAATAAATTAGTGTTTGCAGAACGATCAACGTCAATTTCTGCTGACTGTTAAATGAATTTATAATAATTTATTTGGTTTAAAAAAAAAAAAAAAGAAGTACAAAATGTAAGACGAATGGCACACAAAATACTAGGATTTTTTTAAATAAATATGAAATCAAACTGCACTGAGTTAAAAAAAAAAGTGATGTTAGACCAATTCAAAATTAGGCCATATGAAAATAATTTGCAATATTTGAGGACATTATTTTGTTTAAATGATCAGCTCATTACAAGTGCACATGGGAGCCAGAATTCCTCCCTGAGTCCCTGGATGACTTGAAATTTTTGATTGCTACAAAGTTTCATCTTATCTTATATTTATTTTCAATTTGAATAATTAAAAATATCAATATACTTATGCGTATAATATAATCTTAAATAATTGATTAGTTTGTAAAAAAGACAAAATTGGTTGCAATATAGACAACATTTATTATTTTCTTTCTATGTATCCGTACACATGTCAAAGTCATGAGAATGAACCAAATAAATGAATATTCTTAGTTCTGATGGGGATGACACGACCCTATGACATCAGGCAGCAATATATTACAATTTGTCGCAAAGCTGCCACTGGTAGCATTAAGCTAATATTACAAGAGAAACATAGACCACAGCATAGCAAACCCTCAGCAGGCTGTTGTGATTCAGTTATATTTTAACAAAACTTTGGATACAATTGAACTTTATATACAGGATCAGATGGTAATACACATATTGTTTCTAAAAAACCTAATCACAACAATTTTTCTCATTTACCTTTAAATGAATGTATATTATAGATTTACAGTAATTGTATCAAATATTATACTGTTTTAATATGCAGGGTAGATCAGCCAACAGCGTGATATACCCAACACAAGTTGGAGTACAGACTTGTGCTAACATGACTGTCACTTAAAACAAATTGAAGACATTTATATACTGCTTAAGTATACACTTATTAAAGACAAATTTTGTATAAATACGATATAAACTGATGTGGGGTTTCTTACCTCACAAAAATACATCAAATTGTATAAGTCATATATATATAACAAAATATATCAGTCTTTGTATGAATATATAATAAATTATTGTCATAATATTTATTCTGGAGATTCGATATCCTCAGAATCTTGACCATCACGATTCAAGCCCCTAATGTGCACGTATTGCACAGTTTCCGCCGGTTCTTTGATCGACGGAGCATCCTCTCCGCACCATGCGTGTGCGAAAGCTCCTTCTGTTTCTTCCAAGGGTTTTTCTTTTGTCTCCGGAAGAAAAAACCACAAAAATACTAGACCTGCTAAGACGAGACATGCATAGATCCACAAAGTGCCTGAAATTAGAATAAAGATATAAAAATCAAGACGACAAAGCTTTGAGAAAAAAAAGCTGCAAATTGTAGCAGTTGTTAATCATTGATTTAGGGTATCTAGTCTTCTTAGTTTGGAATACATGACGAAAATGAAACCTCACACATTAGTCTTTAGATAATCACCATTTGGTTAAATAATGACACCCAAATCTATGATTTTGAAATATCGGGGGAAATTAATATATCGTGCAAGGAACAATTGGAGATTATGCTATTGACCATGTCCATTTTGCAAAAAAGGTTGTCAAAGATTGACTGACCAACATTTGCAATGGCATTCATCTAAGGTTAATTTACAGGAAAAGAAGGCATACATTGCATGGTGTCATTCTCTTCTATACTTACCATATATGGTGATATTGTCCACCAATGCAGGATACGTTAGAGTTACGATGAGATTACATAACCAGCTGGCGGAGGTTGCCACAGCTACCCCTGTACACCTTGCCCAAACTGGATATATCTCTGGGTTAATTGTCCATGCAAGGGGACCTATGCCTGGAAGAGATGTGATATAAAATAACCTTGACGTATGCACATTATGGAGTAATGTAATATTGTTCCAAAATTACTGCTCTGAAGCTTGGCTGCCTTATCAGTGCTTATACGACCGCTGAAGGTTTTCATCGTGAGGCAGTTTGTCGGACTACACGACTAGCTTCCAGTCCAACTGAGATCGAGTGCCTGGGCTGGGAATCTAACCCAGGAACCTAAAGCACGCAGTTTGGCTCTTAGCCACTAGACCACCCAGCTGCTATCATAAATTATGCTTCATGGTTGTCTGCCGTCCTTTATTTGGCTCAGTATAGACCCAGTTCCAGTTGTATCAAATATATATTATATAATATATTATTGAACTTCCTTACCAAATGCATGACTAATAAGTCACTTAATTGTTACTCCAAAGTTAATTGAATTATAAATTCTAACTGATGGTGCGGATTATTTTTTTTTACCTGATCCAAGAAAAATATAGTAGACTAGGACTCCAACCAGTGGCATCCAAAATAGATGGGAAGGACAGTAATCACGGGCTAACACAGCTGTCTGGGAGGTGGCGTTGCAGGCGTCCATTGTATTGACTATTGCACCATCTGGTGGTAATGATGAACATGACCCTGTGATGGATCCATTGCTGCTGCTGCTGAAGCAAAAACCACAGTGGGCATCTTGGATGCAGGAGTTGCAAGTTCTGTAATTAAAGGAAATTTGTTAGAACTCAGTGTCCACTATTATGGTATCATAAATTATGCAGGTGGTGGTTGCTGATTTGGCTCAGCATACACCTATATGTTTGCACAAATATTGATTCAGATTCAGAAGCATTGTTCACACGTTATGTTCATCATTTTCATTATCCAATGATACATTGTTTATCACAACTTCAAAGGATAAAGAGATAGGCTCATGTCTTGTTTATCACATCACACGTCTTCTTGGTCACATTTCTGAATGCGGGACTTGCCATGACAAAAAAGTGATTTATTGATTAGGATGCCTTGATTCATAAATTTTTAACATCTTTTTATTTATTTATTTCTTTTCAAATTTTATTGAGTAGTGCTAGAGGCAGATGTAATGATAAGATGGTAATACTAGAGTGCACCCTATTTATACTTCCCCAGACACACAAAGCGCTGCTTATATTTCATCAACTTCCAACGCATTTAGTTTGTAAACATGCCTGGACAAGAAATCGATAACTTGGTTATTGCTATTTCTGGTACAATTATGTAATTAATGCATCTCTATTTATATCCTGTTTTGGCCTCATCTACTTTCCAGCCCAATGTTCTTGCTCTAAAGTCAGACGATGGACCTAAAATAAATCAATTCTTCTTCGCCCTACTGTCTCCTGATGCTGACCCTTAAAAATGTGTCCTCTGGGTGGAGGGCGGAAAGTAAATAAGTTGGATAAACATGTCAATAAGTGTTTCCGGAAGTGCTAGCTCTCTATCTCCTTAACTGAAGTGGTTTGTTGACTTTGCAATCCATCTAGTCATAACCAGAACACCAATCAAGATTACATGAAAAAAGCGATTTATTGTGTCGTAATTTGTTTCCAGGAAACGATTTTGACCTACCTGAAAGTATTGCATGGCCCTGTGCTGGACACTGAGTCATGAGATGAAACTGAGGCTGAATATATTGTAGACAATTGGTAACCCACTGCCAGCCATGAAAGACTAACTACAATTCCTGGAAAATCGAAAATGCATCATCAAGACAAATAAAACAGGAGTTGATTTTCTGGAAACTAAAATCAACATCTCCAAAGAAAATGAATTCATGACTTGCAAGATATCTGCTGTTATATTTGTTACAAAGAAAACTACACATGTAATTGCACTGGTACATGATCACAATACTGCAGTGTAGTGATTCATCTGTAATATTCAGTTATTTAATTGTAATACTCACCTAGAATACTAGCTAGAGTTAGAGGGCGTCGCCCAACCTTTTCCACCAAATAAAGCCCAACAAAAACAGACAGGAAGAAGATGGCGCCAGGAACGCATGCTAGCCATGATGCTGTGACGTCATCAAACATGGCCGCCATCTTGATAACTAGGATATTGCTATTTCTGCAACAATTAAAACGTTACTACTTATCATTATTGTAAACTGCAATTATCCAGATGGTCCATTAGCCTTTAGATCCTTGAAGCATATATTTAAGATATTGTAGGTAATGATTGACATATTCAGAGTAATGGCTTAGTAATTTTAGAAAAGCATGCATGCTTTAGATTTTAGCAACTCTTTGAGAATTAAAATTTAGAGATCTGGGCATATTGATAATAGTTTATCATCAGAGTGTAGTGTAAAGAGAAGTTTTGAAATTTCAAAATATGAGGGAAAAATTTTCTTTCTTATGTCTAGCTTTCACATCCATTTCACAATCATTCACTGATTGTGATTTTAGACCAAGTTTTTCTTGTTTAAGATCCATGTGGGATGCAGAACAATTACATCATTAAGCCAGTGTTTGGTAAATAAATAAGCACTAGATAGGCACATCCCATAAATTCAGAAGAAGATAGGTCTGTGTGGTGTGTCTCCAGTGTATAGTGCAACTGAAGGTTCATTACGATTAATAAGCTATACACTGTACATAGGTCAGTATAATTTGTTGCAAATGTTTCTATTGTTTTTGGGTCAATGTAGGCCTACTACTTGTAAATGCAATCTTAGTTTTGAAGTGTCACGTGTTACCTCTTAAAATATCTAAAAAAAATAAAATAATAATACAGTGGCACTCTATGGTGTACTTAACTACTAACCTGATCACACTGAATCCTGTAGACTGCTGGATGACATGCAGGGAGCAGCCCATCAACAAGGCCCTCCTGACCCACGGGGTGGACAGCATCTGCCATAGAGCTGGTGGTTCTCCTGAAACGGAGTAACACAAAATCTCATTAGAAAAACTACAACCGCACTATTATGGTCATCCATGAGAGTGACGTTATTAAATATGGTGTATCTTGTGTCCTTTTATGACAATGATATGATGAATTTCAAGTAACTGGATGGGCCTCCATGCCAAGCTTTTAAATGTGCATTATGCTTACCTATTAAACTGCACGTATGAGGAAACATTTACTTTTTTTAAATTATTTTACAAAATAGCCCATGGAAGGACCACAGGAGACTATAGCCTGCAATTACAAGGCATCTCAGTGTCAATTTAAACTGCAACAAACTTACAAGTTGTATGTGTGTTCTCTTTTTCAGAATGTGAAACCAGCAAAGCTAGTCAATTGGGGTCTATGCATGTCAGCCCTATATATGAATTTAATAATTCAATTGTAATCTTAAGTTTTCATTGTTTATTTTTCCATAAAAGCTCTTTCAATCGATCAATACATCAATGTGTATATGATATTGCGAGTAGTGATTGAAATTGGAATTGTAAAAAGGGCAGGGAGCAGCATTTGAACTGATGCACCACCTTAAAGGCCAACCACACCAACCTTTAGGTCAACCAACCACCAAGAACTTAGATTACATCGAAACAAGAAAATTGTGGTAAAGTAAAGAGAAAATAGCGAAAGTTTGCAGAAATAATTCAAACAAATTAGCATCATGTACTTTCTCGAGTGAGATATTGAACGAAACACTGGAAATCCCAGAGTCTTCTTCATGCCAGATTCATGAAATTGAGGAGACAGTGAGCTGCATCCAAGCCTCTTAAAAGATTGAAGACGAAACCATGGGGGATTTTTTGAAAGCACTAGAACATTTGCATAGGGTGATAATAAGCTGGGAGGGTTCTGTTCTCTGCATTACATAGACGAAGGGTGATGAGATAAAGAATATATTGGCAGAATATAAAGAGAGAGGAAAATTGACTGCCTTTACTGCAACACCACTTGGGATATTTCAATTTGAATTGCAAATCTGCCTTATGCTAGCTTTCCTCACTAAACAACTACATTCTGCAACAGCCCCATATGTGTGTGAATCTAATCACCACATTTTCCATAAATTCTTCTTGGATCCCTGATACTTAGATATTATGTCTGGTAACTTGGAAAGTAATATCAGAGAAAGTTGGTATGAGTGTTTAGTTCATGATATAACATCACCAGATATAGCTTGAGATGTCCCCAAGGCATTTCCAGTTAGATTACACAAATAAGTGTCACTATTAATGTTACCTAGCATTCTCAACTTTGTATTTATGGAATTCCATTTAATTTATAGTGTGGTGATAATAATATACCGTAGACGTCATAAAAATCATAAGGAATATCTATATAACAAGCGTTAATTTAATACAAACTGACAGTTGTACGTCTGAATGTCTGAATAAGTCTGCAGCCGTGTAGCTGAGCCAACCAACAGACAAACAGACAGCACGACTGGTTCAGACAGTGCGACTAACAGACTGGCTACAACACTATCTTTTTCTGTCTTTTTATCCACTATAGAGTGGGACTGTTGCTCTTTTGTAGTTGTGTTAAATGGAAAAACACTAAACGGAGTAAACAGTAGATGCAGCAGACACTAATTAAGTGGGCAGCAATAGCAGAGAGCAGAGAGTGGATGCAATCAGGGGCGTCGATTCAGGGGGCGATGTGGGGGATATATACCCCCCTTCTGAGAAGGGGTGGGGGATGATCAATGCAATCAACCCCCCCCCCCCCCCCTGAAATTCACAATGAAAATTACCCTTTTTCACACACTTTGTTTTGGAACATTTGTGCTTTGCAAAACAGCTTTACACTTGATATCACATATCAGTACAAGTTTATAAGTTTGGCAAAAGTGATCCACCATTAATTTACCTCTTGGCCAGTGTCCGCGCTATAACTACTACTACTTGTACAGGGAAAGAAAGTCACAGTGGGACAGACAAAGTAGGCCTGCATCCCCCCCCCCCCCCCCCCCGAACCGTCAAGAGAAATCGACGCCCTTGGATGCAATCAACAGTGATACCAGACTGCTGTACTGGCTCTTCAGTCCATTGTTCTAACGTCAACTCTTCCAGGTCAAACCCCACTTTACAGCCATTTAACTAGTAAGACCACTTAGTTGAGGTAATAATTGTACAAACCGAACCTCATGTTTCATTGTAGTGGAACTTCCAGAGCCAACTTGAGATTCAGGGTTGAATAGGTCAAAGAAACAGGAACTGGTTTGGTACATAAGATACCCCCACTACACAAGAAAGGTCACAGGTCACCGCTGCCTTAACCTTGTTAACACAGCTTCAGTGCTCCCATTATACAGCGCATGTGTAGACTGATCAATTAAATGGTGCACTTCTAGTACAACTGATTTTTGTCTTGCCCAATTTAGAATAGTCAATTTATTTGCAGATATTATCAAATTTATTGTCAATATCAATGTCTCCGGGTCTAAAGCTTGGCCAGCTTATATGGCCAGCTTATATGACCAGCTATATATATCAGACGTAATGATGAAATGATACGGCTCGGAGTCCACTAAGTACAGCTAGTCGACCCATGCTGTTTAATCATCATAGCATTTTGATTTTAAAATATTCTGCCATTAATGCATTATGTACCATGTCATTGACAACATCTGGCCAGCAATTAGAAAAACAGAAGTACTTGCTGATTGAATAACAATGGGCAGTGGAGTGGAGTAGCTTTTGATGGCTTTAATGGCGGGTGCGGGGCGTTTACGGTTGTGAAAAAAAGAAGAAATAGGGGGAAAAAAATGTGGAGAGTGGAGAAGACAGCAGGTGGTACGTTCTTTTTGCAGCAGACGACTCTAATCAGCCTAGTTGGCGCCAAAAGCCGCCATGTTCGATTGGAAGGAACAAAATGTACAATGCAATAAGCCGCAGCTGCGAGATGGCGCCATTGCTCAAAGGGATGTGAAAGCGATTTAATCTCCATGTGATCTGTCATCTGCAAATCGACAAATTCTCAAATACTGCCTTGCATTTGGTTGATGCTACCTTGAATAAACCAAGCCTATTTTTGAAGTCAAGGAGAAATTCACATGTTAGTCTGCAATTAATGTTGTATCAGCTCTTTTGTGCAATTTTAAACATTCTTCATACCTGTGTTTCTGCATTTTCACAATTATCAGTTAGGAAGGTTGATATGTTAGAGAAGGAAGTTGCCATGGTTTCAAGGACTTACAAGTTCGGCATTTTTTCTAATCGTAAATCTAAAGCATTGAAAATAAGCTAAAATGTTATCTATTTCTTTGTTTCCAATTTTCCCCATGCCTGACCACCCTTTAGCAGTAGTCACTGTCTAGTTGGTCATATAGGAGAGACGGGGGCCTAGCTCAGTGGTAGTGTGCATTCTGGGCTTCCAACCACTGCATCCCGTGTGGGGTTCGATTCCCGGTCGAACAAGTGCAGAAATACTACGTAAAGCCCTAATCCACCCAATAAGTTGATCAAAGGAAAATCACACGATTCACTGATCTTTCAAACAGATCAGAGACAGGTTGTGGTTTTCCTTCTATTCCCCAATTAATTTCAGACATGTGGGACTTCAATTTTTTTAAATCGGATGAAAATTGACGAAGTTATTTACTCTTCAATTTTCTCTTGATTCTAAGAGCGTGATGTCACAGTTTTCTCCTGCGTTTGCACTATAAGTTGCATTGTAAAAACAGTTTAGCAGTTTAAAGTTTGTTTGACTAAAAATCGGTCATGATATCACGGATGCTGAAGGCAGCGTCCCCAGCGTCATGAACGTACTCTATTCGTGATACATTTTTGGTCCTAACTCAGTCAATTTTTGTCCGATTTTCAAAATTTTAATTTCGTAATGTACATAAACCCATTTATTATGATATAAGGTTGGCATTAATCTGTCTTATCAACAGTAGACAAGCCACCGTACGCCTTTCGTCCTTATTTGGAAATAGCAACTGCATGTTCATCATTCTATGTGGTCTGTTTTCGCCCACTATTTCGCGTGATATGGCTGCAGGGAATAAAAGACGTTTTTGAATAAAAGTCTTCATGACGAATGACCTAATGACTGTGACTAAAGGCTGACACACCTGTCAATATGGCTGTATAGGTGAGTCCAAATATTTCAAAAATATTGGTGAAAATGTCTCATGTAAGATGAAAGTTAGCTGCTTTAACATTATTTCAGCTTGTAACCAAGGTGATGAGGAGATGAGATGAGATGAGAGGAGAGGAGAGGAGAGGAGAGGAGAGGAGAGGAGAGGAGAGGAGAGGAGAGGAGAGGAGAGGAGAGGAGAGGAGAGGAGAGGAGAGGAGAGGAGAGGAGAGGAGAGGGGAGAAGCTTGACCGTGGTCTTACAGTTTCCGTGGACAGTGTACGTCTTTTTTTAATGACAGTTTTTGTCCTACAGCACACATCTATATATATAGGCCGAGGAAATTAGCTGTCTGACATCGAGTAAAACAATAATGATCAGCTGTCAACGCCAAGCTAAAAGCGCACATTTATCATAACAGATACGTCGGCACTTTGTAATTTCACTTCGTAGAAGTACGCAATTTTCGCAAGAGTTTTTATCGAAGACTTAAATGGCAGCTGTCAGGAGAGATAATCTAAGTGTCATTTTTTGAGCTGCTAAGAAATCGTAGATGTCAATTGTAATTGAGAAGATTACACGTGGGAGGAAAAAAGTACAGACTTGTTCTTCTAAAATGTCAGACATAGGCTCGACCGGGAATTGAAGCCGGGATCCAGTGGGCTGGAAGCCCAGCGTGCTACCACTGTGCTAGGCCCCACCCCCCATGAAAAAGTGGAATATTAAGCTGAAAAATACATCTATCACTGTGACTTCAGTTTTTGCGTTTTGTGGTGTCTGGCAACACAATTGGTGTTTGCGGTGAGTGAGAAACATGTTCAAGCTTTAATTCTACAAAATTTCGTGACTCTAGTAAATGAGACTCAGTGGTAATTTTAATGTGACGGAGTCACCATTATAAATGGAAATAAAGCAGCGTTTATAAAAAGTGCATGATGACAATTGTTTCACATTATCTGTGGAAAATTAAGTCTATCATTCACCAATATAATTATTATTACAAACAACTTAAAACAAGTCCTGTTAAAGAAATATAGTTTGTTCAGTGTAAAAGACCATAGCAAATGATTTAAAAATAAGATATAAAAATTATTGTGTTTGGTTGCGTTTATTTGTTTATTTATTTGTTTTTTTTTAGCAGAATATCTAAAAAGTTATGATGGATTAGGATGAAATTTGGTGGGCAGATGGATAATGCTGAACCCTAGACCTGATTATTATTTTGGAGGTGATCCGGATCATATTCCTGGATCCAGAATACTGTTACAGTATCTACCATCAATGCTGCTGGGCTATTCGATTTTATTGGTACCTCTGTCTCTTCTTTATGTTCAAACACGTGTCATTTTAATGGTGAGTATGGATCAAACTATGGACCTGGAACCCAGATCAAATATTTGATCCAGATCACATTCTGGATACTGAATCCAGAGGATTTTTTGACATTATCATAACAAAATGACACATTCTGCACAATAATGTATGGAAACAGGTGATAGTCTTAAGAACGAGACTTTTTGGATCATCCAGGCTACACTTTGCCAACAGTGCACTGGCGCAACATTGAGCCAACAGTACATCAACATAAGGCCAATGCCAGGCCAACATTAGGCCAAATGGAGAGTGGGCTGGCTGGCTGGACTTTGATGTCAGGCATTTTCCCTATGGTGAAGTATCTGATAGCGGGCCAATTTGCTGTTGTCCAAAGTGGGCCAAACAAATGTCGGACCAACAGGGCATTTTTCCTATGAAAGTAGTGACTCCGTCATGCTGGAATTGGTGTGGCAAAGACCCAATTGATTTAGGTGTCGTCGAAATGTTTGATTACCATGGTCATGTATAGTAGTATCTGAATATAAAACTACCCTCAGTGAAAAATTAACTGTGAACATCATATCATGCAGACACATTATAGCACAATTGTGAAATGTAGACCTAATTGCAAACCTTTGCATGCAATATAAGCCACAGCGGAGGTTTTCTTCCGATTTGGGTCCATTTCTGCCTTAAGAGGTGTCAGTTAAGTAATTAACACAATCCGAACTTAGGTGAGGATACTTAATACCTTAATATCAGAGAGTCACCAGTATAGGCCTAATAGCTTGGATGAACCATTCTATTTCGAGGTAAAAGGTGTCCAGTAGAACTTCAATATTAAAGCTATTATTGGTGCCATGTTGCTGATACAAATTTTGAGATTACATGTCTTATAGTTTGATGGCAACGGTGTGAACCAGCTGATCAGAGTTGTACACTCTTTACGAACTGATTTCAACAAAAGACGATGCATATTGCTATTAACTTTTCTCGTTTTCTTCTCAAAATTGCATTGATGAGTCATACTCCTGTTTCCTTTACTGTAGGTGTTCTACCCCATGATGACTCATAAGTTAGTTATGACTCATTGAAAGGTCCATCACAGTAACTCGAGTTTTCTATCACTTGAGGGCTTTAGTGACAAGGTTCAGTGAATAAAGGATTATCCATTGCCGTGAATGCCAGCATGAGTCATTAAAGGAGCTTGAATTTCAACAAAATATATGTCCATGCATCACCAATGACTCATCAAGTGCCATTTTCACTTTGCAAGTGAATTAAGTTTACATATCAATTCCAACAACTGCATGCCTGCTTGCTGTATCACGACTTTTAAGATTCTATTCTATTCTATTCTGTTCTCTTCTATTCTATTCCATTCTACAACAGGACAGGTTTGAGTCTGACATGTTTGGTGGGGAATGGTGGTTGGTTCAATCTCATGAGCAGAAAGAATTGTGTGTAGGTTTATTGGGTGTGTACGAAGCAAGTGAAAGAACCCTCACGTAGAAGCAAGTAAAATCCGCCCATGGGGTAATTGTAACATGGTGTGACTGTCAATTGTCCATTTCTGTCAGCTGTTCATGTTACAAATATAGGCTATAGCCAGACAGACAGGCACTACAGGCAGAACCTTAAGAAGCCTTAAGGCTTAAACAGGATAGATGGCCAGTGAGTGATCCGGCCAGCCTTAAGGGTTGTCCTTACAGTAGGCCAGAGCATCGGCATCACTATTCTAGAGCTCATCTGCTGCTGAAACAAAGCACTTTGCATTCTTCACACTTGCCCAGTTCTACCAAGGCCCTAATTGGTTTGTGTCGGATGCATCGCCATTGGCAACACACGATTCCCGGATGTAGGTCAACATGCTCATGTAACTAGTTTGGATCCAGGACGACCTACTGTCTAGTTATACTGTTGAACCATACATTGCTGTGGTGCAGTGGTATAGGGCTGGACAGTTCTCGCGTGACCCTTGTACCCAGACATTAAAACCTACATCCCTGATGTTGGGGTTGATGGATCCGTCTACCCAGAAATTCTAGTACAATAGATCTATATGACGTCACCATTACATGTACACCATACTGGACTACGTCATCAATAATTGGCCTATGGTGACGTCATGTATTGTTTTAGTACCTACTTCCGGATACATAATAAAGTGCAGCAAATCTGGGAGCCAGCACTGCAGCCACGGAGGAGATGCAACGGCGATTTTTTTCGCGTCACCCTAACTTCCTGTCAATAATAAAACGCAATATGCATTGTGGGGCCCCATCATTCTAACCTGTACTATGATTAACAAATAAATGTGTTAAACAAATGTTACAGTTGTTTGTCATAGATTAATTGATAACGTAACTACTATAGCCAGTATAGGTCAATCCAGATGTAAACAATATGCGTGACGTCACTAACAAATGTGAATGAGCTGCTCTGACAAGTGACGTCAGAGACGATTGTTGCCACGATCTGATTAGCTGTGGCCAATGTCAACGTCACGATGCTACTGACCAATAGGCAATCAGACTTATCTCAGCCCGATCAACAGGAAGTTACCATGACGCGAAACGCCGATCGCGAATTTCGGTGTGTTTACATTTAATAATGGAATGCCATTAAATATGGGATATGATTAGCTGGACTTAAACTGTTTCACTTAGGTAAAAAAATTCTCAGAAACACCGTGCTGTGTGATTTTTTCGGTAAGAACGACAAAAGGCTTTGTATTGTGAATGATTAAATGGCAAGAAGTTGTGTCAACCAAAATTTTCGTTTCATCTTCTCTCTCTATATATATGTATAGTGTACACAACTGCATGTGATCTTCGTGACTGCAGCAACTATAATGTTGTCTCATGGTCTTGAGCTTAGTCAGCTCATTGGTCCAAAGAGTGATATTATGACAATTTGCCATAGGATTACATGTATTTTGATAAATTTTGGGACACTTCCGGTTCAGCCTCACCACTGTGTAGCCTCTTTTTGGGACAGCTCTCTACGCTCGGAGAATACACTACGTTATATATAAAATTATCCCGTGGGTGGGGTATTTTACTTAACCCAGCACGGACACCGAGATCACGGCACCACCAGTTTAAATCTCATAGCTCATGAACATGTATTCTAGCATATATTAGTAATAATTGAGAATATGGATTTCTGAACTTGGGTTTATTTTTACACAGAGCTGTATAACACTGTTTTGTAAGCTGCTGTAATAGGAGCTGATGACCCAATACCATTGGGATCATTCCATTGTAATTCAAGATGTAAATCTATTCATGAGTCTCTGATAACCCAAGCCCTGAATGATTATATTCTCTAAATCTCCTATCAAAGTAGTAAGTAAGTAAGTAAACAAGTAAGTAAGCAAGTAAGTAAGTAAGTAAGTAAGTAAGTAAGTAAGTAAGTAAGTAAGTAATTAAGTAAGTAAGTAAGTAAGCAAGCAAGTGAGCAAATAAGTAAGTAAGTAAGTAAGTAAGTAAGCAAGTAAGCAAGTAAGTAAGTAAGTAAGTAAGTAAGTACAGTACAGTACGGTACTATCTTAAGGCCGCCTCACTACAATGTACGTACATGTGACTACTTGTGTATACAACAATCTATCTGACCCGTTGTCCAATTTTACTAATTCGAAAGTTAGGTTTCATAAAATGTGTACTTTAGCAAAACTCTATTCATGCATTTGCTACAAATTCCGAAATTCCTGCCTCTAAATTTGCAAAATAAAGTCCCACAAAGCCTGGTATTTGCATTTGCCATCAGAACACTAAAACACAAAGAGCAGTGGATTGAATGGCTGTGAGCTGAATGGCTGTGAGCGGCTCCATTACAAGGACTGTCAATGGCTCTGTTGTGCATTGCTGCGGCAATATTGGCCAACCACAGAATGTAATATTGTCACGAATGTAATGTTGTTGGTCACACTAGATGCTGTTGACAATGTTGTTGGTTATTATTAGAAGCCGATTTTACCTGCATGCATAACAGTGTAGTCCTGTTGTGCCAGTATACTGATTTACAGAAAGTGAATAAAACTATTTGATCCGACTTTAATGGTAATACGAACCTCTTTGTTTTGAATGTCTCTTTACGGTAATTTATTCTAAGTCTACACAGAATACTAAAATAGAAGTTGTGTAAAATAAAGTAATAAGATATTATATTTGCCAATCATCAGTTATATGCGACTTTTAATGGAATTCTATATTTCTTTGATATCAAAATAGTATTTGTCTCTATTTTCTCTCAGCTATGAACAACCACGACTTTGTGAATACTTTTGAATTAAATGACAACCACGTGCAGCTGCATATAAATTCAATGAAATTAAAACCAATTAAGAAATTCAATTAGTCTGAAGATATAATTTACAACTGCTTTAAATATTTCATATTCACAAATTAACATGAAAATGTTTAGAGCATGGTTTCAGAATATAATATCTATGGCATCATAGATAAGATTGAAAATTGACATAAAAATAAATAGCAGAGAACTGTCAAAATGAAACGTACACTCTGCAAAGTTTTCTTATTTGTGTATGCCTATTTTGGTCCTGCTCTGTAAATCCCAGGATCTGGGAAGTACGCCAATTACCCAGAATCAGCCAGTTTGGGTTAAATAAGATGCAATCCAGGAGTAGTTTACCTGATTGCTACAAATTACGTAAGTGTTTGTATGGTAGTTCCCTTAATGGAGTCCTTGGCAATCATTAAAGACAGTCCTCATGACAGTTATCAACTGGGATTATATTCAAAATAGAAACATGGGTTTGTTAGGCATTTACCTCGCTAATCAGAATCAACAAATGCTGTCATTTTCTTGGGATTAAACATAAATTCTCAAGACTTCCTCATTACAGTTTGGACTAGAATACATTTTTGTCAATGTCTTTAGAACGTATTCTTTTCAAATCTGTTAGTAATTCTTACCAATGGGAGTCTATTTTTAAATAGCCCTTTTGTGAACGTTTTTGTATTACTATCAAACCAACACGTTACGTTGCTATGTTATCTTGTCTTTTCTTGTCTTATCTTGTCTTATCTTTTCTTATCGTTTCTTGTCTTTTCTTGTCTTTTCTTGTCTTATCTTGTCTTATCTTGTCTTATCTTGTCTTATCTGGTCTGATCTTATCTTATCTAATTTTATCTAATCTTATCTTATTTTACAGTACGAGTCTAGATTTTTGAAAAAGTGGGTGCTCTAACTGCCAGAAATAATTTGATTATGTAGATTTATCAAATAGAATGTTATACATTATTTATATTTGATTGACATATTGTTGTAGTGACGTCAATGCGTTGTTATATCAATGTGGCATCGATGTGTTGTAAGCATGGGTTATAAAATGACATTTATGTGTGCCCAGTGATGCCCCAAACTGTTTAGTCTTAATATAAGATATACTGAACGTAAATACCAAAGTGGTATTATTATATCACAGGAAGAAAACTTTTCGGAAAGTGTTGCCCCCCAAAAATTCAATAATTCGACTACATCATGTTATATCATGATTCTATCATAACAAGTTGGAAATTATATCTAATAGCTTGTGGCTGAAATGTTGAAGCACAAAAAATAAGCAGGTGCTACAATGCAAAATACAGACATGACACATCTATATATCTATATTCTATAACACCCGGTATCACTGAATTAAATGTCTTCAACCACTCGTTTAATTTTCGGTAGCGCTGGTTGGTTGATTCTGTTAATTTGAATAAAAAACAGTGAAGGAAATGGCAAGCAACTGACGTCATCTCATGGGATACCGGAAGTGACACAATAGTAAAATTTCAGCTGGCCACAACTAAAGGTGTATAACTGAAACTCTTTCAGCATGTTGAAAGTTTACCAATTGGCAGAAGCTACAACTTTTCATTGAATGAACCGATGGCGACGAAAAGTTGGCAATTATATTGAAAAGAAAAAACATTTAATGTTTGTTTGGTTTTTCTTCGGAAAAACACATTTCCTTTCCTCAACTGATTCCTCTGTAATTGTCCAATATAAAATTCTGACTATATATGCATTGAAAAATAGACAACCTCGATCTCATTTAATTTCTCTTCCATGTCTTAGATGTTGAATTCTGGAAAGACCAGACTACTTTTCCCCAGAGCCTAGACAAGTTTCAGCAGCAGCAGCAACAGCAGCAGCAGCAGCAGCCCCATCAGACCAGCCTCTGCATCCACTCAGTCTTACTTGTTCCCATCCCAGCCAATGTTTATCCAACTCCAGCCAATCAGGGTCTGGATTGCTACTGCTAAGGCATGAATACTTGATGCTAATAGTCAACAGGGTGGAAACAATCTTCTTTGGCACTACCTCCTATCTTTAATGAGACTACAAATAGGGTTGATAATGATCAAGAGGAGGGGACACAGAAAGCTACTTTTTATGGTCTTACTTTTGCAGTATCTCCTATGTTTATGTTCCTATTTCATGATGCTGGTTTATGTTGAGGTCAAATAGTGCCTTGTACTCCGTTAATAAGATTTTAGCCTTCTTGATCTTCTGTTAATGAGAGTCAAAACTCTTGAAGATAATGTTTCTGCACTCCTAAGAATGTGAGTTGAAAGTGAGGTAGTTGCTATAGTTTACTGCAATTTCATTAACCAGGTATACTCAAATCCACACAGGCAATCGGTCTATAGGCTATAGCTGTTGTAATTGGTCAGTGTATATGCTTGTGTAATCAAATTATCCAACTGATCTTTCACATGATTTTTCAAGTGTTTAAATTATATTTGCGAAGGTTCAAAAGGAGAATCTCCAGACGAAGTGTCAGTCTGAGATATCGTACTTACTATGAAGAGCGAGTAGGTAAGATTAGACCCTCTGAATCCTAACTGGTTTAAAATGACGAATTTATATCCAATAGTAGATGAACATAACCCCAATTCAAACAACGTTAAATTACACAATGGAATAATCATTCCAATATCAACTATCAAATATTCCCAAATGATTGATGCTATAACTTACTCAATATGTAAGTGTATATATGGAGCCAAATAAAAAAAAATTGATTCCAAATTCAGAGCTTGATTGGATCCATGCTGAGCAACTACAACACAAATTTCATTAATGACCATGGTGTGATATTTAAGAAATATTTTGAATAATAATATGGATTAAAGTAAATGTAAGTCATGTGGTCTCTAGACTCTGTCATACATTTTGGTCGAAAAGCTCTAGCACATTACCACACGTTGCACTGCATTCTATTAAAAAACACCCATCGCGCATCAACACACCCAGCAGCATTAAGAGTACACATGGAGACGCTTTTGTATCAACACAATAAGTAACATCCTCATCACTCTTGCTGATGCAGGGCCATGAACCACACCCTTCTGTGGCCCCAGTGTTGTTGTCATCCTTCTAAGTCTGATGCACAGGCACACATCTCTTGTATACCTGGGTCCTGCACATGTAGTAAAGTCTGCCACCCACCCACCGACCCACCCACCCACAGGTTTGTCTAATTGCCTAATTGCTTGACTGATTGTCTGATTGCTACCTCAGCAGAGAGAGACGCTGCTTTGGTGGCTCACTGTTTCAATCTTACTGTCATATCTTGTATCATTGTCACACCATGTTACATATTTATCCCATGGGTGGGGTCTTTTACTTGCCTCAGCATAGACACCAAGTACAAGGCACCATCAATTTGACGTCTCATGAGATTGACATCCAGCTGGAATGTAGTTCATGAAGATTGCCCTAGGTGAAAATAATGTGGAATTGGTCGATGTCTAATCCATTCTATGAGCAGATTTATGACAGCATCTAATAATTGACGTTCCATCTTACATGACTTATAGTATACCTCAAACAGCAACAATTGAGATTAATGTGAAGGCTAAACACTGGTAGACCTGGTTAATTCAGCATAAGCGGATGATACAGGTACGTGGCTGATTTCATGTCGCATCTGACCTTAATCGTGACATTTAGACGAGATCTCGTGAGAGCAATTGTCTGAAGACTTATGACCAAACATGGCGGAAGTAGGAAGCCTACTAGTTCTGGGAGGCTAATCCACTTGAGTTTGGAGGATTTTGGTCGACATTTCTTTGAGGAAATGCTGACGTTTGGCAGGAATAAAATGATATATGGTAGGAATAAAGGGTTAGGAAGGTTTTAGTGTAGGCTAGCACAGATTAAGGACCAAAGATAAAGACGTTAGATTGTGATGTTGCTGCATAGGGCTTTTTGTTCTGTGTTGTATAGCACATTGTGTCGTATTATCTAACATCATATTTTATCCTATTGTATTGTATTGTTTGGTTTGTATTGTATGGCCCAAGTGCTACTGGTCTTAGGCCTAGTCAGTTTGTGTCAACAGACCTATTGATGAGATGATAACTGAGGGCCATACTATATCTTTTGGCCTTTTTACCTGTCCCAGCATAGGCGCAATAGAGCGCAATAGCAACATTTTATGCTAGTGACCCCAGCAGTTTATGAAGAATGTCTTATACTTCTGAAGGCTTCAAATCCAGGAAATCATGCTAAGTGGACCACAACCTTATCCAATGGACGACATTTCTGGCAAACGCAGATTACTGAACACTCAATGCTTGAGACATTACCAGCAGAGATTTGAGACATTACCGGCTCAGATTTCCTGAGAGTATTTTCATTAATGTGGATGTTTACTGGTAAATTATTCATGTTTGACCTACTACATGCGTGCAGAGTGGTATCAATTAATCAATTTGCACACTTGGTTTGGCTCCAACTGCTGTTGTATGGTGATTTCAGTACATTGACATTGGATCGAACCTTTCCGAACAAAAGGCATTGATGATAATAATAGAAATATAAACATAAGGAAAATAAAAAGCACAAAAAAAAACACCTGAAATATGAATTTATTTTAGTTCTGGAAGCCATTGCAAGGTCCTACTTTACTTTTGTATTACAGGAACGCATCTTTGTGTGGGCAGGGACTAAGTACACATTTCCCTCTAGAGGAAGCATACAGGTCTGTAGGAAGTAAACAGGAATTATTGAGCATCTTCTCTGAAACTTTTATGTCGTTGCACTGATTGCTATTGTTCTGTGTACTTCTAGATATTTGGACCCTGGCCCATTAATTTGAACTATCTTCAAAGTTAGTTTGTAGGTGCAAAGGAGTCAATGGTAGTACTCGATCACACCATATCTGCTTGCAAAGAATCACATGCTTTTAATATTTAAGACGGTGATATTACCGTCCTCTAGTTATATGTTATATTATTACACACAAATTTAAAGAGAACATTTCATCTTCACAATGCGGCAATGGAGGCTACCTGTTAGAGGTCGTCAATGGTATTAAAATCTGGAAAATAGGGGCCACCATGCAAGAGCCCTTGTGTCTGTCGATAAGGTTGTATAAACTATACTATTAGTTATTGGTGATATGTATTTTGTTGACCATCCACCGTCAGCCACACACAAACTGTGCTGCTTGATGACAAAAAGGTTTCCGAATGACAACCTTCACTATTCTGAAGGGTGTCTTACAGGGTTTATCGCCACAGCACCGACGATTGAAGCTTTTAAGAGGTTTTGGGGTCTTTTTCCATGCTTATGTTTCTACCCCAACGTGTCATATAATCTCCCTATCTTTCCTGTTCTAACTTGGGACAAATGGGGTGAAAAAAATGTTGGTCACATGATAACAAACTAAAGTTTGTACTGGTCAATAACCTAAAACACAAATGACTTGACAACCATAAGCCCAGATGTTTGCATGCTGTGGCGATAAGCGCTGAAAATGTATGCAGCTCCTGACACACCCATTTCATGGCATACCAAAATTACCACATAGTGTGAAATATTACTACTTCACCCTTCACACCTTCCTCTATAGATGTTGACTATTGATGCTGAGTAATTATTTGCTGCGGTCCTTTCCCAGCCTTTGTCCACACACATCAAACACATTCGATCAGTTTTGGGCCAATGTATGGAATACTAATGCATGCTAATGTATCATTTTATATGGTAATTTATTTGTATAGATTGCATAGGGTGAATGAAAAGTAATTCAAACAGGTAATTCCAAAATAAATAAAAAATTCTAATAAAAAATGTCTGACACGTTGTTTTTAAATTCTTAATTTTCTATGTAACCCTAGTCAGTGAAACCATATTTTCAGCATGAGAGATTAATATGTAACTGGGTGGCCTAATGGTTGAGGTATCCGCCAATTCTATATCAGCCAGTTCTGCTGAAGTTCCCAGGTTCGATCCATGGTCAGTGTACTCTTCGTGAGCTACAGCGCAACTGGATGTCAATCACATGAGATGTTAAATTGGAGGTGCCTTGTACTCGATGTCTACGCTGAGGCAAGTAAAAGACCTCACCCATTTGATAAATGTATATCAGAGTGTGGACTCTAAGCCTTATCATCTCATTCTTACATCTGCCTCTGGTTGCTGGTCCTATCAGCTGACTAAGCGGACCAGTTAACTAGACCAAATACTGACATAGACATGTATAGAAATGCTGTTCATTATCAAAATGACAAGATGTGCAAGTGAGCAATTGATTGTGGTCATGAATAAGCATACGCAGCCTAAACTATTTCGTTGTTCAAGAACTGATTGTTGCACGCAATATTTATATACGATCACGTCCATGATACGATATAGAATAGCAGAGCTGTCATTCATTTATATTGCGCAGTCACGTACCTGCTAAATTGAAAACAGCATTTTATCTCATTTTTGTATGAAAAACTTGTACATACATTTGAGCTGTCTGGACTATTTTTCCAACCAACATGGCGAGATGACGTCTCGTGTTATACTTTAGTGATATACTCTAATGTTATACGCGTGTGACATGTCTTTTAATAATAAAAAAAAAACAACGCGTGGGTCGATTTTACATGTCAAGACGTCATCTCGCCATGTAAAATCGACCCAGACGTTGTTTTTTTTTTCAATTAAAAGACATGTCACAGGCGTATAACACATTAGAGCATATCACTAAAGTATAAAGCCCCTGTCACACGGGCCGGTTGTGCCGTAGTGAACCCGTAGTATTACGTAATAGTTATGTAACAGCTCTTTCCGCCGGTTTGGCGACCGGTTCTGGCAGCAAAAAGGGGCGGGGCAGCACCCGCCGGGTTACCCGCCGGGTGCTACGGGTAACCCGCCGGGATACCCGCCGGCTGCCACGGGTTACCCGCCGGCTTCCACGGGTGCCTCGGCGGGTTCTACGGGTGACTCGGCGGGTTCTACGGGTTACTCGGCGGGTTCTACGGGTTACTCGGCGGGTTCTACGGGTTACTCGCCGAGTTGTAGGAGTAAGCCGGCGAGTAGTAGGAGTAAAGCCCCTGTCACACGGGCCGGTTGTGCCGTAGTGAACCCGTAGTATTACGTAATAGTTATGTAACAGCTCTTTCCGCCGGTTTGGCGACCGGTTCTGGCAGCAAAAAGGGGCGGGGCAGCACCCGCCGGGTTACCCGCCGGGTGCTACGGGTAACCCGCCGGGATTAATAATTATTGATAGTAACATATTATTAGGTGAAGATCTTATAACTATCTGTCTATCTACATATCTATATTCTATGATGTATTACTAACTTTATTAACAAGAATATTCTTGTTTGTGCCTAGTATACTCCATTAATTTTCCCCACCTTAACTATTATATAAATTCTACACATTTCCCTGAATAATTCAGTCTTTATTTGACGAAAATCTAATATGTAGATAGACAGATAGTTTAGAGAGACAGATAGATTTATATGCTTATTATATAATATAGAATATCTAGCTTAATATTTGGTCCATATAAGTACATAAAAGATAGCAAATAAAATCACAGATCAAATCACAAATAATAATTACAATATCAATATTACATTTAAATTTTACAAAAATATACACAAAAAGATAAGAATGTTCACATGTATAAAAAAAATACCAATATACAAATATAATCATTGCCTGGTAATTACAATACAATACATAGTTTTTTAATTAATGAAAGCAATTACATCTTTTTGTAATTGTGAATGACAATCAAGACAATGTCATATTACTGTGTCATCTTTGAACAAACTATGAAATGACAGGTCAAAGAACCCCAATTTAGGCAATTAGGCAATTGACACATGTATTGAGCATTTGCTGTATTCTCTACACCCATTCTTTATATCATTCAAAATGCTATTGACATAACGGTCATGGCAGTTGGCAGAATGAGTAGAAATGAATTGCAATAAAGCTCATCCAAACAATGTATATATATCATGGTCAAAAATATTGACCACACCATTCAAGTCATGACCATACACAGAGCACCTGGCCGCCGCCAGATTACTGCATTCTCAGATGAATATCTCGCTTAATATTTGGTCTATATTCAATCCGAAAACATGATGGAATCAGTATGAACTATGCTACAATACAGTTTTAATTTGACGAAAATCGGACTAATATTAGGGGAGCAGCAGCCTTTTAAAGAAGGGCTCAGCCCTTACTGCATTGATAAAGTCAGGGCGCGGACGTCTGCGAGAGCACCACTGTTTGCCTCCGCCAACCTAGCTACGTTCTCAGACGAATATCTCGCTTAATATTTGGTCTATTTTCAATCCGAAAACACGTATGGAATCAGTATGATTTATACTACAATTCAGTCCTGATTTGACGTAAATCGGATTATTATAAATGGAGCAACAGCCGCCGCAAGACGACTGCCTTCTCAGACAAATATCTCGCTTAATATTCGGGATTTTTTAAATCCGAAAATACGTATGGAATCAGTATGAGCTATACTGCCATTCAGTCTTTATTTGAGGAAAATCGGACTAATATTAGAGGAGCAGCAGCCTTTTTAAAGTATATACCTCCCTGCCTACGCTGACGCTGGTAGCAAAAAGCCGGCGGGTTACACGTGAAAGCCGGCGGGTTACACGTGAAAGCCGGCGGGTTACCCGTGAAAGCCGGCGGGTTACCCGTAGAACCCCTCAACAAGCCGCCGGGGTGAAATTAGAGACGAATAATTCGCCGGGTTCTACGGGCCACCCGCCGGCTTCCACGGGTCACCCGCCGGCTTCCACGGGTCACCCGCCGGCTTCCACGGGTCACCCGCCGGCTTCCACGGGTCACCCGCCGGCTTCCACGGGTTTTTTTTTTTTTTTTTACACCCGTGAGATTTCTACGGTTGTGCCATGCAAGCATGGCACAACCGGCTCCCGGGGCCGGGTTTCGCGGCTTGGCCAAGGGTCCCACGGGTGCTTGACGGGTATCCACGGGTATCCACGGGTGGCCGTATTGGGGCCGCCGGCTTCGAGCCGGGTAGCGATTTCCGCAATTATTACGTAATACTACGGCTTCACTACGGCACAACCGGCCCGTGTGACAGGGGCTTAACAGATGCCAGTATAACACAGGCTACAGCATTTATGTGAGACAAATGTCAATAATTCTTTCACCGACTGATAAATTTTGCAGAAGAAAGTTTTGGGAACAACAGGCAAGGTCATTAGCATTTCCTAACACGTGCTGCTCATTTGAACAATGGCTCAGCTGGTCCAACACCTCTTATATGGGTGTGTAAATGCATGGTGATTCATCAACTGTGAGTATGCATGCGTTGGTCATTCTTAACATCTGAGTGGTCAGTGGTCATTTTCTGTTGTTTGTACTGGTCAGTGACTTGTCACTTTGTCACAGTGTTCTGTCACTGTATTGTATGTGACCTGTCACTGTTTTGTGTGTGACTTGTCACAATGTTATCCCAAAGTGTCATTTTGACAACCTTTTGTGTTGTCAGGGCGTTGATTAATGGTGGCCAATGGGTTCCTTGTTATGAGTGATAAATGACCTGACCAATATATTGGACTTCCCCTGGAGTGTACACTTCTATAGCCACTATCACACATAGCCGAGTGACGATGCAGAGTAATGACGATCGCTGGAAAGCATTCAATCGGCGTCACTCTTGCTCATTTGATGACTAGAAAAAGCAAGTCAGCAAGGTCTCGCCGATCGCTCGCAGATCACTCGCCGATCACTCCCCGATCGCTCGCCGATCACTCCTTAATCACTCGCGGATCGCTCGCCGATCATTCGCCGATCACTCGCAGATCGCTCGCCGATCGCTCGTCTTCTTCACACGCCGACCAATAGGCGAGGAAATCACGTCCACACAGCAATCCATCTGACCAAGCGTACTCCCAGAGTGACCAAGTGTACTCCCAGTGTGACCAAGTGTACTCCCAGTGTGACCAAGTGTACTCCCAGTGTGACCAAGTGTAGTCCCAGTGTGACCAAGTGTACTCTTTCAGAGCAAATTTGCTCGGCGACAATCTTAAAAAGTTTTAAACATGTTTAAAACTTTACGATCGTTCTACGAGTATTGCCGTGTATATACGAGCCTTTCCAGAGTGGTCGGCGTGCAGAGCTGTGTATTCCCGACTGCCTAATTTATTAAGCACTCGGCATCACTCGGCATTGTCACTTGGCTATGTGAGATAGGCCCTTAAGAGTTGTCTCCATGCAAGGTTTAAAAGGGTTTTTCAAAAAAATCATCAGTGTCTGAAAATAGTGGATTTTTACGGAAGGTTCTCTATATTTCCACCAGGTGGCTATGACAGAATACTGCAATTCTATTGGCTGAAATATTTCCGGCCCTTGGCTGTGATTGGCTGAAGCTAAGTGCATCCTAGCAGCAGTATTTTTAGTGCATTTTAGTGTTTATTTGACATCTTATCGTTCAGTTGATTTCTGTTATATCCCTGAGAAAATAATATTAATGGAATCAGTTATTTATGATCTATTGTGTATGAAAAGAAAAATGAGTAAGAGGGGAAGAAAGACTTATGTCTTGTTGAATTCAGGGCTGTTCAGTGAAAAGACTCTATTAATTGACTAGTCAGCACACTAATACTCGTGATAGTGTGAACTGGGCTTATAGAGATCTTGCGTTCGATCTTGACCTTGACACTTGGCGTGAGCTGCACTTGCTGCTAGACTCTATAGGACGTCATGTGCGTCAGCCAATGGGCGTCCTGTATTCACGGACTTGTTTATGATTAAACAGTTTTAATTCAGGACAAACGGTGGAGCTTAGCCAGGTCACTGACCTCTAGTCATCATTAATTAATGTCATGCCTATCTTATTCCATGTAAGATAAGCTCTGCCCTGTGTTGACCCCACTTGCTGCTTGGCTCTCAGAGTGACCACATCTTGCTGCATTTTGCTCCCCCCCCCCTGATTACTCCCCCCCCCCCCTTTTTTTTATTAGTTACTTTTATCTTACATGGTTTCATGTTCATGCTCACTACATGGCCAATTGTGCCACGTGCGTTTTCCATGCGTTTGGATAAACGCATGGAAAACGCATGGTTTTTGCTTCATTATAATCAGTTAAAAACCATGCCTTTTCCATGCGTTTATCCTTCTCATGGAAAATTACGCAATTACTTTGCTTTACATAATGTCTACATTAACCTATTTTGATACGTGTGGGTGTTTTGTGTGTATGTTTATATGTAGATGTTATCATTGTTTTTTATGTAACTGTAGTCTTGCCAGTACAAAAGAGACGTAACGATTATGTATAAATACTCGAATATCACATAAAGTGTGAAAAACATATCATTGAAATATTTTGTCTTTTCAAATATTTTCCCAAGTCAAGGGAGCCTTCACGACTGTTGTAGGGTTAAGGTATTACAATAAAATACAAAGATCTACAAGTTCAAGGTTAATTTATCAACAACAGGTCGAGATTTCAATGTTATGCAGACGTGATGCAACTAACTGCACATATAGATCGAGTAGTAAATGGGTGTGTACACTGTATGCACCTGTTATCATGCAACTAAAAAGACCAAGCCATAAAACCTGAAACCAACAACATGCATTGTCATCCAGTTGTGTGCCTTCTTTGTTCATTGTTTTTTTTTTTTTTTTTTTTTTGTACGAAAACTGCTATAATGGCTGGTTAATGTAAAGGCATTTACTGTTAGTTTTTTTCAACTGAGTCTTTATATAAAAAATCTATTGATTGGGCAGTCTAGAATGGCTCGCCACTGGTTAAATGCATTTCTACCACAGGGGCTTATATTAAGAGCTAACACCAGTGCCATCATTGATGACACCACGTGCCCACTCCAGCTTGGTGGTGTAAGAAGTGGTTAAGAGAAATCTACCTAGCCAGTAAGTATCATTTTACAGTGGGTCCTTACAATAAAGACCACCCTCAGTATTTTTGGGTGCACACAAGTGGGTAGATGAAGCTTTAAACATTGAGACCTCGACATTAAGACCATTATAGTGTTTCTATTAATGGTCTTAATTGTGGGGTACACTATAGTTTCCTGGTTATCAAATAACATATATCTATATACTAATTAAATACATATATACTTTTAATAATTCATCCACAAACAATGATAAAGTTAAGAGACTAAAAACCCTAATATCTCAAAATTTATGGACAGAAGAGATTACTTATTGAATTATTGTGTATTGAACTGTGTTGATTCACTGTAGCATGGCCATTTGAATCAAAGATAATTAAGAAGAGCATAATAACTAACCTGTCTGCACATGCACGACTTCCGCATCCTCGCATGCTTGTCTGATTCGATCCAGTTCCTCTGCTACTTCCGGTTTTTTCCGCATTCGCTCTAGAACCTGAAATGATAATCAAAGGTCAGGCCATTTGCTGCGGAACTGTTTAAATTCGTCAGTAATTCACAATCAAACCCTGCCTCAAAACTCCCTTAGGGCCTACTATTAAGACAGCTCGCAGTTAATATCAACACTTTTTTTACCCAATTCTATTCTTGCCATTTTATTATACATTTCCGATACCCAGGTAGCATTCCAAACCCAGGACAATATGGGTGCAATGTTGGTGATGTAGACACGATGTTGCACTATGAAATTTGGTTGGTTCCGTTTCTGGCGTTGCAACTCTAGTCCGACGTTTTGCGCATCCTTGACGTCTGATTGGCTGAGAGGCCGTAAAATGAATTATTTTTTATTGGCGGTGACGGTCGACAATCATTCCTGTCTAAATTGAGGTCAAATGAAACAAGATAATTTTTCGGAAATAGTGTAAACCGGGACCCATCGCGACCTAAAATTCAGGTAAACTTATCATAGTGTGTTGTTCCAACGGCGGCCAATATAGAAAAGACGTTGGTCCGATTTGGAATGCTATCTGAGTAAGACCACCATTGGCACTTATCGGCTCAACGTCAGCCCAGTGTAGCATGCTATCCAAGAAGCTTTGTTTCAAGATGGTCTTTATGGCGAGGCTCTACTGTACTGAATAACTAATTGATCTCAAGCAGACAATCTCTACTGAAAGACATGCTTGATGAGATATGAAATGGGAATGCGTGTTTATAAGCCTTAGCAAATGGCTGTTCTGGTCAGAAGGCTGCACTAATTTTGTCAAGTGAGACAAGCGTGAACTGCCAAGGCGATAAACCAAAGTAGATGAACACTAGTGATAAACAAGTGAAAAATTGTGAAGCATCATGAATCAAATGCACTTTCCTGTAAGATCCAATAATTTTTATCTATCTTAGTCCCCACGACATTTGTGTTCGTCTATATTTTTTGATTTTATTGTTACACTGGTTTTACTTTTTTTTACATAGTTTTTGTAGTTGTTTTTTAGAGTGAATAAAGATATTAAGATTAACACGGGTTTTAACCTTGTTCTTCCATTTATCATCAAAAATAAAAAATATAAATATTTTCATCGATTCAAGACCATATCTGCTATGGAAATAAGGAAACAGTTACTTTTTGTTAATTAGACGTCACGTATTTAAGCACTGAAATGGAGTGAAAAAAAAGCCCTTATGGGGCTGAGTGGTTTATGTTTCCACGTATGATGTTTGTATGGTTGTAATGTAAAACCACATGTCAATAAAGATAAATAAATAAATAAATATCTGCTCTTAAAAGTTTTTAAATCAGTCCCTCGATCGATGTCATTTTAAAGCTTATTTGGCAGTTTGATAATTTGCTGAAACAATCTTTTAAAAAGTTTTATTTTTAATCATGTCTTTACATATTACAACATTATTTCAAGACTGACGTCCTGCTGTCAATAGAATTACATGTCATACATTAAGGCAATATTAATTTCTATGAGTCTTTTTCTTTGTCATTAAACAGTTTTGAGACCCAGAGAACTAGTCTTACAATTGAAATGATCTGAATTGGTCTTAATGGAAACGTGTCCATCAGTGTGTATTTTGTGCCAGTGTTACACTAACATAGTAGGTGGAAGTTAATATTGGTTAATCTCTGAGTAATGGAAAAGTGATAAAGATGACACAAATGACAAAAAAATAGCAGAGTCATCAATCCACCCACGACTGAGAATAGCATATGATAAATCCCTATTGGGTTAGCTGGGTCCATATTAAGGGCATTTCAATGTTCAGGCATCTTATAATAGGATCTATCCGAATATATGGTCTAAAATGTGGTTACATTGTCTTTCATTAGTTTATTTGGCTTTATAACGACAATAACACAGCAACCATATTGTAATGTAATAATGAGTGAAGGAATGTGTACTTATCAGTCTGCATGATGCCCATATGCTATTGCCTCGATAACTTAATATACTACTCTACGATGGCAGTGTCTGCGGACATTGGCCAATGTTGATCTGAAGCTGACCAGATCTGGCATTCTGTCTGGGTTCATGCTTTGTGGAAATATGACATAGACACTTATTTTAAATCCTACTATAAGACCTATTGTGTTATAATACCAAGACCATATGTTACAACCTATACCAAGATGGCATTCCAAATCGGACCACTGTGTTTCTATATCGGCCGCCGTTGGTGCTACATCGTTTTGACATCGCGCCAAAGTCAATACAATTTGGAATGCTATCTGGGTACTAGCATGATGCACAAAGCTCCCATAAGCAAGATACAATGTCCTGCATATTGATGATCTGATTATTTCGAAATTCAGATTGATGGCAATGCTATGACGTCTCAGGCTAATGTAGCATCTTCTTTCACGTACCATATTGCTTTTATCACAGGTCAGGTCGACAGGACACTTGCAATGTTCAGACGATACATTACACTACTATTCTTAATTAGGATCTTATTGAAATTCCAACAGGATTTGAAAAAGAATTGTCCAGCGTTATGGAAATAATAATGGTGATGGTGGTGGATCAGGGCTTTACGTCCTGTATTTCTGCATCTGATGGGCTAATTAGGACAGGTAGGGACCATGGCAATGAGACGAAGAATGAAACAGCCATCCCACATAGGCTCGACCAGGAATTGAACCCGGGACCCAGTGGTTGGAAGCCCAGTGTGCTACCACTGAGCTAGGCCCCCACCCCATGGAGATAATGATATATTGTACATAATAAACTCACTTTGGTTTGATACTGTATTTGATTTATAACACCACTTAACATTAATAAAGCTTTCTCTCAATATACCCAGATCAGACAGAATACCAGGTCAGTCAGACATTGGCTGAACGACATCATTCCAATGCAGGTGACACTTGGCCGACATTGAACCGAAGTAACATGTTACCGGGATAATGGCTTTTTTTTCCTGTAAGAAACCAAGAAAGATCATGATAGATGGGTTCCAGTGTGCATTGAATACTGCGGAAGCCTTTCTCATTTTCCTGGTAGGGCAATAGCTTTCCATGAAATATTAAACGCCCACGGGTGTGATTCGGTAAATAAGGTATTGTGCACATTCATTCAGATAAATATTGGTGCAAGTATTGAGCCAGAGACCAGATGGGTGGAGATATTGTGCCCCCAGATGATGAAATCCCAAATCTCTGCCAAAGATTCCGCCTCAACTGACCCCAATTTCCGTCTTGGGGTGACCAAAATCTGTCACTAGTGCACAGCTTTAGTGTTACCATGGCAACTGGATATTGAGAAGGGTGTCATATTATGACTTTAACTTCTGTTGATGAGATATTCACTTGGATCACATATTATGAATGTTGTGATTAGACCTCATTATTGTCTCAGTTCAACTGGTCATTGGTCAGCATTTATATACAATTATTATACAGCCAGCTACAGCAGACAGACCATTGGAGTTTCAATTACTGAAACTTCCTTGCACAGTGACTAAAATGTCCTTGGACAAAAACACTAAATCATCAGCGGGGTCTTTTACTTGCCTATAGAGTTCTCAGAATGAACTATAGTGGACTATATTTTATTAGAATTCAGGACTAATTCCTTATATAAATCACTCGATGAAACAGGTAATGCACACAATGGAATGTAGTGACCAAAACACTGAGTACAGTGCCAGAGATAGCAAAAAAGTCCTACATATATATTCAACCTTTGCCATACACAGGTCTTGTAATTACTTGGTACAAAAATAATTAAATTCCCTTTCAACCAAATATATGAATCATTCTAGTATGTACATGTACAGTTCACATGCAGTGGTCAAATTGACCTTGTATTCTTATAGGGGGAAGGGGTGTAATTGGGTTTAGGTAATTTTAGTTTCTGCTAAGTGTTCCCATATTTTGAGCACAGAACATGCACCTAATATACAAAGTTGAATGGCCAGGTTTGGGCCACTGTTTTTGCTTTCTTAGTCCCATCCAATCTCGGGTATTCTGCATCCTATCTCATCAGTCATTCTACAACAGATTGTCCTGCAACAGGCCCACGTCCTGCAGCACTTTCTCACCAGTTGGCATTCTAGAATGGAGAAGAGCAATTAGAGGTAGGTTTCCTACAAAAAGGTCAGAGAGACCAAAATTTGAAGAGCTTAGAAGAATTTGTCTCAGGCTGATCAGAGGAAATAAGCCAAGGTTAGTGGAGGAAGCCATTAGAGGAACAAGAAATTATCAGGCTGGAAGGTTTTAATTCAAGTTGAATTATCTAACACCTCTCTAATTGGCAAAGAAAGGGACAAGAAACAATTGCTGCCAGACAGAGTGCACATCATAGTTTAAGTGGTTTAGAGATAACATGATCATGACATTGTTGATTTATTGGCAGCAATCTGTAAATACGTCCAGTGACATTTAAAATATGATAAATTCCCTTGTTTATGTCATTGACATTTACATGCCTTACTGACTCAATAAAGCATATGATAAAAGCATAACAGACATATTAAGTTACAGCAATGACCTTTTAGTATAGCTGTGTAACCTGATGCTGCAGTTCCCTAAATAAATCTTATGGCTCACAGTAACTTCTGAGTAAGGTAAAAAAAGAGACATTCAGTCAGCAGAAGTAGCAGGACCTGAGGAGAAATCCGTGTATAATCGAGTTTCCCAGGAGGAACTGCTTATTCCAACGGACATCCTCACTAATGCGTCTCTATTGATTGCTCTTAAAACATTGTTGCTGTCAATCCTAACGGCAACTGTCCGGGGAAGGAATTCGGATGGATCGCTCCTCACTTAGTTGAATCCAAGTCCCCGCGTCGACTGAATTTGCTGGTCGAAAGTAAGACCAAAATAGCCTTAAGGTGGCTCTAAGCCAGCGGTCGACAAAATTTGGCCATCTACTTTCACCGAGATGCCATCCAGATAGGGATAACCGGTCTTTGGTCCCATGAATATTTGGACACGATGCCCCACCGAGACCGTGTCATGACCAGTCATCCCCAGAATGTTATATATTGGATAAAAGAGCAGACGCAGAGGCAAAATAAAGAGACGCTGGCTTTTATCTTGTTAGGGCTTTTTATTGGCATTAGAGAAAACCTTTTCCCTTTGGCTTGAATCATTCTATATGACTGCAGACCACAGAAAAGATGTCTTTGTTAGAGATTTATGTCACAGAAAATTAAAAATGATGTATGCTCACTATTGCATAAAATAATAGCATTCTTTATTCTCTTGTTGTGACCTGAAGTCAACTGTTTTAATTTTGACCATATAGGCATGAATTTCAATGCATATTTTACTCATTTCATTCACGTTTTTATTTATATAAGGCAACCCAATTTGTCAAATAAGCCATTCAACAGTGACTCAATCCTTTGCTTAACATTTTGAAATTTGATTTGGAATCTCACAAGGCTCTAACTTCCACTCACGTCTATGAGTAGAAATATTATTATTCCTCTTGATTGCAGAATTACATTGCCATTAATAATTCTCCTTCCAGAATGCATTAACAATGTGTGGCTCACATGTTTCTGCTTAAGTTTGTGAGTAAAACATATTATTATCATAACAAACAAGTTGTATTTCTTCCATATTGCAAAATTCATGATCTAACATTTCCACAAAAACACTTTAAAAAAATCTTATCATCTAACACAATACACCAAAAAGACGTCTGGTACCAGGGACAGACGTCTGGTGGTTTAACAGCTTTTTAAGCTATTAATTAATCATTCCTTGAATCATTACTTTAATGTACAAGACGACCCATTGCCATTACAGTCAATTTCATAGACTTGTAAACTAACTCCAGAACGCAAAGAGCTGTTCCAGAGGACGTCATGTGAATCCAGGACTCTCATTGGCTGTGGGACTGCTTTAACCAATGGGAGTCCTCCATTCACATAAAGTCCTCTGGAGCAGTTCTCTCTGGAGTTCAGTTTCCAAGTTTATTTTAAATTGGCTGTAAATGCATTATAGCTGCCATAATAGCATGGCATCGTGTTATCTGCGAGTTATTGGTTGATGCTCAATAAGTTTTCTTCTATGCTCCTTGCGGCTAAATTCATAGAGTCGTAAATCTCCTGGAATTGGAAACTTATCTCCAGAGGACTTTATGTGAATCTAGGACTCTTACTGGTTAAAGCAATCCCCTCAGCAAATAAGAGTTCTGGAATCATATGACGTCATCTGAAGTTAAGTTTCTTAATCAATACGTACATTAATGGAATCACTATAGTGACTCCATGGTACATGTATAGGTCACCATGACCGCCACGTGACAATGCACAAGGCCAATAGATACTGGTAGGCTACATATTGGCCAGGAAAAAGTAAAACTAGCAAAGTGCATGCAAATTGTAAAGTTGAAAATATACTCTTCAATTGAGATCTATATATGAGATATATAGCTGAAAGCTCAAGGTGAGCAAATTTGTTGTGTCTGTAGGTTTAAAATCTCACATGGATTACAAGAATTGTGGCAATTTAGGTGAGGAATATGATGGAAAGTTGACAAATATGCAGATTTACTGGCCTCAGCTAGTAATATTGACAATCAGTTTTGGTCCGAAATATTGCCTAATGGTTTCCTCACCTCAAAGAGCTGGCGAACTGTGTAATATTATCTTGGTTTTCATAGAATATTAGCATTTAAGTTCGACAAATAAAATCGTCTGTTTTTAGTGAAATGCTATATTCATAATAAAGAATGCATTTAATGAGTTTTTATTCTGCAGAAATTTAATCATGGTAGGGATATATACAACTTGTGTATAATACACCATCATAATATCACAATTTCAGTACACAGTATTTTCGGTCAGATATGTTTTTACTCTGCATGTCATTCATTTGTAATGAATTTATCATGAGTTCAAGTGCTGTCGTATTACATGGCATTACATTTATTCTGAAGATATATGAATTTGCACATTAAATATTAACAACGAATTAGTGAGTACAAATGATATAGAATGTGCCTGGTAAGCCAATATATCATTGCATTAATGCATATCATGTCACAATGCACAACAGACGATATGTTTAGACAAGCGTGAAACATTTTCAAAATGAAAGTGCAATTTCTGTTTGACAATGTTTGCTTATTACCATGGTATTGTCACATAAAACTACATTGGTAATATTTGATGGTAACGTTAATGATAATTAGAAACGGCACAGTTGGAAACCCAGATAGGCCTTCATCTTCATAGCTGAAGTCTATTCTAACATGCTACACAGGAATTACAAAATATATCCTGATGGCATGAAAATATAATCCAAAGTCAGGCCTACCCAGATCGCATGTGACATCCTTTGGACGATGGCCCTATGCGGGCGACGTTGGGCCGACGTTGGGCCGACATCGGGCCGATTTTGGGCTGACGTAGCATGTTATCAGGGGGTATTAGTGCCGAATTTTAGCCTACACTGGGCTAACGTTCAGCCATCATTGCTGATGCAGGACCAACATAAAGCCGATATGGCGTGGTATACTGGTAAAACTCAGTTAACCATGGCAACTAATGGCCAATGTTGGTATTATGTTGATCCAATCTTGCACGATATCTGGGAAAAATATTTTCACAAGAGTTAATCTCTTTTCAATGTTTGTCTGGCAGTAGTGAACAATTTTGAGTCCTGATTCTAGCATTGTTTAAATCTGTCATATTTTCCATTCGAGACATGGTTTGACCTCGGTGATTTGACATGGATATTATGAATGAGCAAATTAATGAGTGTAAAATGTATATTTGATGCGAACCAACGACTTTTAGGATATTAACCTTTATCTTTTATTCTTTCTTATACAATTTGGTTACATTCGAAGTAAACGGAGACAGCAGGTGTCCATTTCCATGCACACCACGTCTCTGTCTCACTTCATTTTGAGAATAAAGAATGTCAGATATATGATGGAAGCCAAATATGAAGGAACACCTGCAACTCCTCTGTCTGTTAGGTTATTGACCGCTGATACAAATATCCATACATTATAAGTAGAGGTAGCGATAGCCTTACTGACCATACATGGCCTAGTGCAAAAATAATGAAGCCTTTGATATTATATTTAATGAAATACAGTTACACTACTAATTCTCGAGTTGTTATTTATATTGGATATTTGCTGGGGTTGTTCTCTGAAAATCCTAGGCAAATCAAATGAGCCGTTTTACAAATGAACGCAGAAAAATGGCATCTTTAGTGCGACATTTCGAAGTTGGTCAAATATCATTGATTAATTTCAATAATTCGTGCTAATAATGTAATATTTCAAACTAGCATTTTCTAAAGTACATTTAGTCTAGTTTTCTAAAACAAAATTAGTAAAAAAAATTGTATTTTATTCTTTGCCCTGCCTGTTCACTGTTCATCTTACAAAAGATACCCTTCATACTTAATATAAGGAACATTTCCACATTTAAATTATTATCTGGGTAATACTTAAATGTCTTGCTTGGTATATCTCTTATGTAAACTGAAATGAAACATTTAATCAAATGTGTGACATGGTATCATCTTAAATCTTTTCTAGTCGACATTCCCCTGGGCATCTTGTAATGACAGGTTGGACATGGCCGAATGTGCCACGAGCTTTTTCCATGCGAGGACAAACGCATGAAAAATGCATGGTTTTTGCCTAATTATAATGAGGTGAAAACCAGGCATTTTTTTCATGCGTTTATCCATGGAAAAAGCGCGTGGCACATTTGGCCATGTAAGACAGAACTATATGAAAGAATGTAATAATGTTGTAATTCCCATGCTAGATTGAGTCCCTGTTCGGCCAGCATTGGCCAATGTTGGCTGATGCCATTTTGAAGTTGAGCTGATATGGCATGTTATCTGGGTTATGATGTTATGTATATATTCATACTGTAAAATTGAGATGGACAATAACAAAAAATATGAAATTGAAATGAAGAAAATTGATTATAAAAACTGTATGTCAAGCTTGGTGTTATATTTTATCATGAAATAGCTGGGTGGTCTAGTGGTAAGATGCTCGTCTGCTCCTCTGAAGAAGCCAGGTTCAATCCTTGGCCCGGGCACCCTTCATGTGCAGCATCCCAGCTGTAACATGGGTGGACTCCCCCTCGCTCACCTCATCAATCAACCTGGCAAGAATTTGCCTTAGAGGGCTGCACTTTCCACATCTATCTGCACTTTCCATATCTATTATAAACGTTTTGAGCACAAGATGGACAAAATACTTGTAAGTCAAACACCAATTTTCTAACCTATAACAAACCATCTCTGTATCAATTAACTTTAAGTTTTCTTTAATCTTTTTGCCTTGTTGTCAGCACGTTAACATTGGCCTTTGTCATTCTCTCTATATAAATTTCAATCCGTCTCTCCCTGCCTGTCTTTCTGTCGGTCCCACACCACACTCCCCATCACCCCTTCTTGATGTGCTCTATGAACGGTTCATTAAACCTTCACTAGAGCACTGTTCTTGAGGCAATTTGATTTGCAACAGACTTGTCCAATCCTGCTCATGATGTAATGATGAAACTGGAGTCTTGCGTGCAAAGGACACGCCCTTTTAAAGTAGAATGCTTATCGCTGACAAGAATGAATGTCCTCTAACCACTACAACCCACCAACATGCAATAGGTCCTTCCTGTAGCTGTTAGGCATCACAGGACATTTGTACGATGGACTGTTGGGGCCTTTGGAACTGAATTTAAGAGGTGAAAACAAGGGTGAAATTCTGTTTTACTGTATTTCAGTTTCTTTGCTAAGGCCAGAAATAAAACATGTTTTCAGGCTTGTTCCCAATGCATTACCAGTGGGTTAAAAAAAATCAATCTGATTATAGGATTTACACTGTAAAACTGTGAAAACCCCTGTTGGTTATTGATGAAAATCAGATTTACTGTGTGTAATTCGCTTTGTTTTTTTTTAATCTGCTGGTTTTTTAAACGACCATTTCTGTCCCCAACCCATATCATAAAGTTTTGACAATAATTGTTCAGTGTGATTATCATTTAGGTGATGTGACTTGTCAGAGGGCCAGACAGATTTCGGGGGACAAGAGGCACAGCGGGGTAGCAAGGAATTCAACATCATAAATGATTTTATACTAACCATTAGAATACATTCACGCAGGTTTCTGTGCCGAGAAAATTCAACGTCAGATTCGGCGATAATTTAAAGAACTATTTTGTTCGCCGCTACGTTGAAATCAGACCACTGATGACCACTCAAAAGAAACGAGTTATATTCATTAAAAACAGCCCGTCAAATTGAGCCTAGCCACAGCTGTAATTGCTGGATCTAAAAGTACATATTTATGATATATTACATACATTTCCTACATTTGCCAATGTTTACACTTTTCTGGTGATAAATGTAAGCAGACTATTAGCTATAGAAGTGGACAGAAGCAGCTGGCATTAGCATGTTTAAACCAGACTCAGGTATAGGTCGCTACAGCCATCTGAGTCAACCGTTTTTTATGAAACTAACTGTACCTTTACTTTAGTATTTGGACGGCCATTTACACATGTAGCAGGTCACTGAACATTAAATTGGAACAAACCTCATAAGCATGTAACCCAAAGTTCATGTAGAAACATAATTCCTTTATCTGACATTTTTCTGCATGTTATGCCCTTACTTGCATATAGAATTGCATAAAAGCAGATATAGCGTGTCTATTTATTCACATGTCTATAGATATCATGAATTCAAATGAAAAATTAACATGAGCACCAACAATGCATGCATGATATTTTTGACCTATGTGTTCGGAATTAAAGGCAGTTTTCATATGAAGATCATTCAAATTTCATAAAGAATATTTCTGCATAATAATAGGAAGGATATGGTCCAGACACATGAACTACATTAAAAAATATGTGATATTGAAGGGAAAATGTAAAAATGTTTTTTGATATTGTATATTGATAGAAAAAGGTATATATTGTAAAATTAAATCGATATACTGCTGGAGAATGTTCAAATACATTAACTTCTCTCAAAATTTGAAATATTGAATCATCATGAGCCCAGAGTTAGTATGTACATCAATCTAAAATTAATATATATACTAAACTGTATTTAATTTTCTGGCAATTATGAAATTACTATTAATATTATACAAGCATTTTTATATATTGTGATCTATGTGCTTTTACACTCATGTACATAACTGTGCATGATGCCTTGTTATATATACTCCTAATTCAAATGTTGTACTCAAATTAACATTGTGATAATAAACAGTATTAACTGCAGTAATATATGTATTTAGGGTTACTGTATACATGTGATATATGTTTATATATAAATATATTTTAACAAACGTATGTAAACGAAAATTAATGCTCATATGTATGATATTACTGTGTCAATAAAAGCATATATATATATATTATATCTATTCCACAATTACAATTTATGCTAACTTATTATCCAGTGCAATTACAATGTATACAGTCTCTTCATCCTGTGATTATGACATATACAATTGTATTATCCCACAATTATGATGTATACTATCTTATTATCCCACAATTATGATATACACTATATTATCCCACAATTATGATGTATAATATCTTATCATCCCGTGATTATGACGTATACAATTGTATTATCCCACAATTATGAGGTAAACAATCTTATTATCCCACAATTACAATATACACTATATTGCCCCACAATTATGATGTATACTATCTAATCATCCCGTGATTATGACGTATACAATTGTATTATCCCACAATTATGATGTATACTATCTTATCATCCCGTGATTATGACGTATACAATTGTATTATCCCACAATTATGATGTATACTATCTTATTATCCCACAATTATGATATACACTATATTATCCCACAATTATGATGTATACTATCTTATCATCCCGTGATTACGACATATACAATTGTATTATCCCACAATTTTGAGGTATTCAATCTTATTATCCCACAATTACAATATACACTATATTGCCCCACAATTACGATGTATACTATCTTTTCTTTATCAACAAGAAAGAAAGTCACTCTAAGACTTTTTGCAGCAGTCACGTTTTTTCTTTTGAATGAAATAACCTCACCAAATTGGCATCGTTTCTAAGTTTTACAGATGACGAGACTTCTGTTGCTGAATATTTTTATACCTGTTTGTGATCAAGTCTAGTTTCCTCCCCTTAATGGATATCACACCTGAGTTGGTTATTTTTGTCAAGGGGGAAAAGTCACAACACCTGAGTTGTGGTAAACCCGGGTGTGTCAGAGTGTGACTTTAGTGCAGTGTGGATGGAGCATATTGAGACTTTGCCTTTAGTATGAGACATGTTATAATATTTATTTAATAATATTTGTTTTTACGTTACTTTTAATTGGTTTGTTTTATTGTATGGTGTTTTTGTTGTTGTAAAGTTAAATTTTACCAACAGTAAAAGGACAAAATTAAATATGGTTAAGCTCGCATTGTCCATGCGTTCATATACGTGTATTCATGTAATAGCGGTAACATCTGACTACAATGTTGTTTCCAAAGCTAATAACAAGAGAGCTGTTAAAGCAGCATGCAAATGAACCTGGCCATAACACCACCTAAAACTGATAAGGTCAAGTGTCCACTAAGTGTCCACTAAGGCCATACGCCAGTCTAATATCTTATATTGAAAATATCCTCATAACTGACAAGACTATATGTAATGAAATCGTCGGGTTGGCATGAATTTGTTTTTCCAATAGTTTTTCTTGTAACCGTCACTTTAATATTGCAGACAAAGAGGCTATGACAATGGCGTTTCATCACCCTCAACTCTTTGTTACGGCTATTTGCTGGAGTTCAAGTGTATTAGTCAGCCCTTTCACTTCTGTGTTTGCTAAACTGGTAAGGCAGACAGGATATTGTGGTCATTAAAGCTTAGTAGAACACAAACCTGCTAACCCATGTAAATGAATGCAATTACTGGCCAAAGTTAGTTCACACAAAGACAGCCATCAGGCCATAGGCAAATATCCACCATTCACAAGTTTCACTGAGCTAACACATCGCACATAAACCTGTCAAAATACACTCTGCACTTACGGGACACGCAGCTAACAGGTGAATGCACAATATACGCCATTCTCATAGTGCAATCAATGACTGACACACTGCCATATTCAAAGCAAATTGAAGCCTTCTGCCAACTAGTCACCTGGTTAACAGGTGCATGGGTAGAATAGCACAAACTGGTTTTGTACTACACATTGCCATGAGCAAAAATATTAAGGTAAATAAACTTGGCCGAGTTTTATTCATTAAAGTTGCATAGAAATTTGTGCTGTTGGTGCAATGGCCAAGTTGCTCAGTACTGATAAACTGGATTCAAACCCAATCCCAGCCATATCACATCGCAGGGAGTAGGCACATTGCATGAGAGCAGTGGTATTCTGGCGTCATGATGAAGCTGGTCTGAAACTAAGTCAGCTCATGTGACCATTAGCAGAAGTTGCCATGATGATGAAACATGATGACAAAGCTTGTAGTCAGCATCCCATTCCAGATTTGTCACGAAGAATTGGAGGATAGGGCAGCCCTCAAAGGCAAGTACTTGCCTCTCAACATGATGCACATTTACCCCACCATTGTCTCAGCATAGATATCAAGTGAAGATCTAGCGAATTAAATGAATTGGAGGATAGTACAGCCCTCAAAGGCAAGTACTTGCCTCTCAACTTGATGCACATTTACCCCACCATTGTCTCAGCATAGATATCAAGTGAAAATCTAGCGAATTAAATTTCTTAAAAGCGAATGACATCTGGTTGAGATGTAGCTGGATATTAGCCAATATTGGATTAGGACCTAAGTCATCAGCAAAACCAGCCAATCGGTCACATGGTCATTGGTCAATGCCCTACCACTGTGCCACCCTGCTACTCATGGTGAAGTTATCTTCACCTGTCTGTCGCTCATAAAAATTTTCTGGACCAGTGATCAACCGCAAGATGCCAGGACGGTTCACTAGTTCCTTAAACACTAACTAGACCATTAAGCTGCTCCAAATGACTCCAAAAATAGCAGCCATAAAGTGACTAAGTGCATATATTTATACCTGGACCTAGGCTTTATCAGGTATAGAACTATCATACTATGTTCTATGACAGACCAGGTATATTTAAGCGAACGAACGCTCTGAGTTTTGAATATATATGGGTCAACACAGCAGCAGCGTAGGCAGGGAGGGGGATAGCGTGGTTTCACATAATAAATTGCGCCCAAAGCAGTTTTAACTTGCGCTTTAATACAGTTTTTGGGGTACATCCATTAGAACCGTGATACAAATGCGCCTCTTGGTTGACAAGTTATTTACACCAGTTTTTTGTTTCACCAGCATACAACTGATATGTGCTTTCCTGTGCTTTGTGCACACTAGACCTACAACTGATGTGAATGGGGATGACGCTAATTAAGCTACCATTAATTCTTGTCTGCAGAAATCGGTGGCAGTCATCAGAAATATTAGGCACTTGGATGTTCACGTGAGAACATACCTGTTTGAACAGGTACAAAACCAACGGGTCGTGCCACATATTAATATCCCTATACATAGTTATTTGGCCAATAGAGCATATACACCTATCGACTGATAAGAATATTACAACCTAAACAAACAAACCTTGAAATGCAAATCATTTGCAGTACCAATGTTATAATGAAATCAGCCACTCAGTCATAGTTAAAGGACAAATCAGGCAGTCTAACCAAAAATTTGTCATATTCCAGCCAAGCTCATGCACCATGTAAAAAATCAACAGACATGAGCTAAACTGAGCTTCATGCTATATGCAAGCAGATGAGTTTTATGACCCTGCGGAATTTTTCATCACTCTGTTTGTGTCTGTCATATTGGCTTTTTTTAGCCCGCGTCATTTCGTATTCATGAATCTGCAGCTGAAAGGACTTTATCTGCGGCAGGAAAAACCGATGAACCAAAATATCTGACTGGTGGCTTTTAGTTTGGTGGAAATGCTCTAGTCAGCCAGAACACGCCAAAAACAGATTTGGCTTTTCATGTTGGAGGAGAATCTTTTCAGCAAGCCACTGATCTATGCAGTCTGATTCAGGAAACTCTAGGTATGTTTGAGTGTGGTTCCTGAGATCCTTTACTATCTGAACCAAAAAAAGGCTCCTGTCTAGTTCACCGTAGTCACGCAATTTGTACAATTCCACCAATGACACCAACTCTTGTCGAGTTCACAACTTCATTTAGGTCTATGCAGTGAGAGTGGAGCATCCGATAGGACCAACACACCATTTAGCACTCAAACGGAATATAATTGTACTTGAACAAATGAATTCGCTACTGAGCATACGATGTTTACGAATGAAATGTTACCAATAGGCCCTAAAATGATTGGATTGTAACTTTTGTTGCCATATTTCCCATTCACTGTGAACCAGTTCCATAAATACATTAAGGTTCTCTCTCTGTCCCTATGTTTGTCTGTATGTAATGCTGTCTTGTCTGTTGCTTTGTCGTGGCACTGTCTGTCACTTTCTGTCATGCTGTATGTCATGCTCTATTATTTAATTATTAATATCTACCCATCTATGTCAGGCTGTCTGTCATTCTGTCTGTTGCACTGTCTGTTGCACTGTCTGTTGTGCTTTGTAGCAGTATGTAAGAACCCTCTTTTGGTCTGTCCTGTCCCCCTTAGCCATAATAGATACATATTCTATTTATAGATAACATATTAGCCAATCTATATTCCAATCCTGAACACCATTCAACCCCACAAGGGTATTTATGGTCCTTGGACTAACCTGTTTTGCATCCTGCAGCCTGCCATGCTGCACCAACCAGTGAGGAGTCTCAGGCATCAGGGACACTGTGACAAGATGGATGAAAGCTGGTAACATTCCCAGACCCAACATGATCCTGCAACAGAATGAGAACATGATCAATCTCTGAGCAGCTTTGAAAGCCCAGCTGACACTTAAAGGTGCACCAAAAGGTAGATAGACTCACATGGTGATTTTTCATTTCTTTAGCATCTCAAGAGTCTTGTTTCAGTCACCAACAGAATAAGAATCAGGTTTACTCACACAGTTCAGACCCTTACCTCAAGAGCTTCACCAAAAAACCATCTTATTTCGGTTTCCTAAGTATGATTAAAACTCTTATTGTCAAGTTCAAAATCTCAGTTATACTTCATTAAAGGTCATGCAATGTAGTAATTCATAAAGCATGGAAACATGTACACTCTGTCATTTCATCGATTACTTGACGCTCTCAATCAGTGATACCTTCAACCAAATTCTGTTTTATATTTTCATGATAGTGGAGAATATTTTTCATGAAGTCATGTTAAATCAAGGAAACAAACTATTTAGCTCTGACTTATATTTTTTTGTGTATTTTGAAACCATTGTACTGTTCATGAGGTATTTCGCATTCTCTTTCCATTTGTAATGGAATTACGGATATTATAATAATCGTGTCCTTCACCCTCAGTGTGAATTTCCCAGCCATAAACTTGGATTTTATCTCTTTTTTTAGTATCAGGGAGGGCCAGCAGCAATTGCATCACTTCCGTGACCCTCAACTAAGCGTATTCCAGGGCAGGCCGAGTTGTGATGAGTGCATCTTTCCGCACTGCTTGCACTGATTAGAGAAAGAGAACTGGAGCCAGGGGACCCCCCTGAGGTACTCCTTTACATTCAGACGGCTTTAGACTTCAAGGCTCTTCAAATCCCATTAACCTTAGTTTCTCACTCGCTTCTTTGCTTCTTGCTACTTTCAGTCCTTTGGACTTTGTGAGATCGCTTTTGGCAGCTCAAACCATCTCTGCCTCCTCATATTGCAACGCCAACATGAAGACCGTATTTAGACCAGACAACCACTATCAATCACAGCCGTGCATATATATGAAAGTTGGCTTTTGCATCATGACTGTGAATTGTTTTTCCCCGCATTCCTTCTTTTTCACTGCCTTGTTTTAGTGATACACAAGCTGCCAGAATATGAGGCTTGAACCCAACATATCAAGAGACATACACTTGCAAAGTACTACCAAAATATCGAACTCGGGACACTCAGAGAAACATATGCAACCTATATAACCACTAGACAACCCGCTTTTAGATATTGTAGTTCTGCTTCAACAAGATTTACGTTACTGTTCATCTGGCAGAGCTTAGCAGACACCGAAAATGGTAAGCATTAATGCGTTTGTAAACAAGAAAATGCGTGGTTTGATCCAATAAATTCTACTTAATGGTCTGAGTTTCATCAGAGATTATGGCCACAATATAATTCCTGTGTTATCATAAGCCACATGAGAACGAAAATTCTACATTTCATGTGTTGTGAGCAAAAGGCAATGTGACAAACAACGTGAGAAAAATCTGACAATAGGTTATTGGAACGTATAAAATAGTTTTTTTTAGACATGACAGTATAACCTGCCATTGTGATATTCTTTGATATACATCTCATCATTATTAAGGGTTTTTTGATACTGTTTTGTCTCAATATAGTTCTGTCCACATGATGCTTATAAGCTTCTACTGTACATATACTTTTCTCTAGGGACACTGGACCTGCTAACACATATCAACTAACATAATCATTCCACTGATGAAAGCAAACCGATGCCTTTAAGTTGATGGTCCACCTAGGGATTTCAGGGGGATGTTTAATTCCAATTAAGTCTGATCAGCAAGGAGCATCCTTGGAGCAGGCTGCTGAGCCAGGCTGTCCAAGGTGAAGTGGCTCAATCCGGGTCTGTTAAGTATCCAGAACGAGCTTAAGAGAATAAGATCAGGTGGTCAGTCCTTGAAAAATTCGCAGGAGATGGATTGCGAGAACTGGTATCTTGGCAGCTGTTGTGGTTGGTGAGAAAAGTGGAGTGTAGCTGGATGTCGTTGCTGAATTTCCCCTATATATAGAGGGATGTATCTCTTTCTTTTGTTCTGCAATGTTGAGTACTCATAATTCATCTCCTGCAAATTCTTCACAGAAACTTTCGAACTTTGCTTTATAGTCTAGTGGAAAATGGCAAAAACCCTGACTTGCAGATATAAATGCGCTGCGAAAAAACAAACAAAAACTGAATCATCTGAGTGAAAAAAGCCAGTGGTACAAGGCACACTTGGACAGATTCCTTTAAAAAACGAGGTTTTCATGTGCAAGGGAATGAAAAATTGCTTCCTTCTAGATATAACACCAAACATTTGCTTGCTATTCATAATGCAATCATGATCTGTTACTCTCCCCTCACTCCTAGTTTAACATTATAACATGATTTTCTCCCTGTTAGATTACTCTAATTAATCTAGTGGAGAGCACCCTGCCTAATCACTTCCCAAGCAAATAATGTGACAGAATAAGTAATTGAAATGTAATTAACAGCCAGTATTGTTTCCTTGTTGTAAAAAATATTTGAGACAACAGGCAGGTGGTTAATTTAAATTAAAAATTAGGTGTCACCCAATTCTGAGAAGAAACTACATTGATTTAATTGGTAACTCAAAAACTACTAACTTTCTCAGTTTGTTCGGTAAAGTTCCCAACCCTCAATGTAAGTAAGATGGAACACATTTTGTTTTATAACAGTTTGATTATGAAATATATGAACAGTTGGCTTGTCCACTCACTATCAGTCTAATATTTATATCTTTTAGAGGTTTGATTATGACAGTCATGAATTTTCTTAAAGCCTAGAAGACTTACAATCCTTAACACCAATGAGAACACTAAAGTCCACAATTATAGAATTAACACACACGAGAATTTCTTCATGTGACCTGATAATCTCATGTAAGTCTCATGTTCAGAATACCACTCTTTCAGATTTACAATATTTTATTTTTACACATTGTGTCTGCCTCTAATGGTAGCTCATAACATAATACCAGTGGCATTAAGACAATCCCTTATAAAATACGACCTCAGAAATGCTCTCATATGGCAATTGGTCACCAACGTATTGCTTGCAAGGACAGTAGTCAGCCTTCACCTGCCAACCACCATAACACCTGCAACTGCCTGAACTTTAGCTTAAGGCCAAGGACAGTGCTGGGAAGAATTTTGGGTGGCCTCTCCAGAGAATGCAATTTCCTGGTCAGGAAAGCCCTTGGACAGTAACCCTGGAAACAATATACTCAGACCACAAAAGACCAGTTAGGGCAATGCAGGGTGCATAGCAATGAACTGGAAGTCCTCTGGCAGAAGAATCTCAGCATTGTGAAAACAGAACAGAGACAACCAGCCAACAGATAAAGAATCAGGTAAATATAAGACAGAGATCTACAGAGACCGTGCTACAGATATAGGGAAAGAGAAAGACTCGCAGTAACTTGGTCACATCAAATGAGAGGATGAGAGACAACTTCTTCTTGGTTTAGGGTCTGCCATAGTGTCTGTCCTTGGTGAAACAAGGTATTCCAGCACACAATGAACATAATCCACCAACTTTGCAAATGGACATTGGCAGATCAATCCAGTCTTTCTCAACTCCATTGGATTCAGCACTAAGTAATAATTATACACCGTTACGAGGGATATAACATTCCAATGTGGGCAGTTATATCCCGAGGCGAAGCCGAGGGATTTAACTGCCCACGTTGGAATGTTATATCCTGAGTATAAGGTGTATAACTGACTTATACCCAATGTACATTCAATAGTGGCTTTTTCGCAATTTATAATGCCATATTTTAGCTGTAATTGTGGGACTATTGGATTATTTGATTTTGCGAAGATTATGATATGGTTGACAAACAAGAAACAAAAAATGCTAAGGCAAACAATCCTAAAGAGGATTTACTCTTTGTTGTGCTTTTAAAACTAAGCAGACCTTAAGGGATTAATTCTGCATTGTTTCACGTTGTTTGTGTTTGTGTGTTTTTGCTAATCCCTTACTGCTCCAAAGCCAGGAGATAACATGCCAAACTGGCCAGTTATATCCCGGCAAAGAACAATAGAAATGGGACTACTTTGAGTATAACACTGGATTAACTGGATGGGCATCACTGCTAACTACGGAGTCACCACTATTTTTGCATTTATTGCACCCCAGTGTAAATATAAGTGAGACAGTAAACGCAGGAGAGTCTGTCTCTTCTCTCCATGCCATGGTGAGGGTTTGTACTTACTACACAACCTGCACATTACAGGCGAATCTGTTACCACTAGACCAAAACTTGACATTCAAAGTGGTCCCAACAAGGTCGAAGTCGACATATCTGCTGCATACCTGTCAATTACAACATAGTTAAAAGTTATTTATCAAGGTTTTTAGTTCAGAACTTGTAATTGAGTTTATAAATAAACAAATGTACAGCTTGGGCAAAATTGGAAGTTCAAGTGTAATTTGAAGTTTTTGCTGGATGTATTTTTTGCAATATAGTCTTATCAAACTCATTATTGCTTCATTTCATGTTAACCTTTATTCATAACTGGGCACAATGCATGACAAGTGTAATTGTTGCTATAATAGTGGGGTGTCCAATGTCAAGTTAAATTGCTTTAATAATGATAGTTGCCTTACTTGAACGAAAATAGCACGTCCTTGAGAGAATCGAATCTGCATCATTATAGTTTATCTAATTCCTCATTAAAATGAGAAATTGCTCCTAGTGTGCACTGCAGTATAACGAGATCTTGACTCTGTATTATCCTTTGCTCAGATCGTCCCTGTTTCTATCTCTCGTCCTTGTTTTTACCGCAGATTTCTTAGGCTTTGAAACTAAACTCCAGGGGACGTCATGTTAATCTAGGACTTCTATTGGCTTAACAGTCCCTCGGCTAAGATGAGATAAGATGAGACAGATAAAATTGTATTAAAGTCAGTCATCCATGGCCAAACAAAATAAGCATTAAAATGTGCTCCGACTAAAATGACAATGATATAAAATGACATAAAATTGATGTTATATAAAATAATTGGATACAAATTTACATGTATTAATTAAAAAATATAGCATAAAAAGCATGAATTACATTCACAGATGGGCTTCCAATTTTGGAGTCCTAGATTCACATGATGTTCTCTGGAGTATAGTTTCAAAATATATATTCTGTTGTAAGCTCGTTTAGCATTGGATCGACTGACGAATATTCAAACTCACCACTTGCCAATTCACCTCTAATGTGATAAGATGCATGGCTAACAGCAAGTTCGTTATCATTCATGAGTTGCTGATTTATCATTGTCGTCTGTTTGTGTTATGTTCCAAATTCAATCTGTCTAGCTTTCTGTTTGTATGTCTAGCTGCCTGTCTGTCTGTCCTGGTTGAATCTATCCTGTGCTGTCTCATTTTTCCGTCTCAGCTGATCATACATATTGCATGGCTCTACGCTCCTGGCCCATTTCTTTTCATCAATGTCACAGCTATTGCTGAAAGTGCCTATTGAGCCCTGCAAGGCTAGAAGCCCATGGGACAATAGTATAACAACACAGAGCATCTCATACACATCATTAGTTATTGATGGGGTGCTATCCACCCTGACGCACAAAATAATGCATACATTGCATCCCAATTTGGTGATTCCAGCTTTATGCTCATGCCTATGAACCATAAACATTACATTCCTGGTGTTTTATTATGAATTAAATTAACACATTGTTCAGTTCATGGGCAAATGTAATCCTCATTAATTTCAAACTGCTTGTATGTGATACTGATGGCGGGTATTAAGTTTGCCTCTAGAAGTGATGATAGAGAGGATGTATTATTCATACCCCAAAGTGGCTTTTGGGGATGACTCATCGATGAATTGACCAAACACCTGGAATGGCTTAAGAGGGGTTCTCACATAGCCGGTTTTCCCGTTGAAGCCATATTGCTCTCGTAGAATTATGTAATACCGACTTCACCACAGTTGTTGGAAGCAAAAAGGGGCGGGTGAGTTGGCGGCAGCGAGGTGTGAATCATGGGCACCCGGCGGATCACAAGCAAGATACGTACCAAACCCGACGGATGATGCCCGGTCTGATGCCGGGTGAGCAACAGGTAAATCACGTTTATGACGGGAGACTCCACGGCATCTATGTACCACCCGCAGGCTTGTATGTGTGAGGAGCGTATCAAGCACGTGTCAATCACGACTGTGAGGGTTACAAGGAACGACCCGGCCAGTTAACTATGTGTACTATGTGTACTACGTGTACGACGTGTACTACGTGTACTACGTGTACTACGTGTACTACGTTTGAAGGCCGGCTGTCATAGTGGGGGGGACAGCAACAAGGTCGATCAGTTTCTATCAAAGGCAGAGGTGTGAATGAAGTTTGCCTCACTGCGAATGGTTATACACTGTTGGCCGAGGTCACGTGACGAGCCAACCGGCCCTGCAACCGTCCTGCACCCGTCATTAACGTAGCAGCCAGTGACTTACTCTTGGCGCACATTAGTCACATGTGGCGTACGTAGGTATTGATTTTTCTATACGTAGAAACCGGTGACTTATCCGTGGTACATGTGAGTGCACACATACCTCTCCCGCCGGGTTCTTGACACCCACATGTGCGACAGTTAACCCACCGGCTTCTACGAGTGTCTCACGTGTGACTTGGCGTATGCCACAAGTGCCTCTATGGCAATGACGGCTTCACTACGGTTGCTAACTATAAACAATCACCCGTGAGTTTTCAGAGGAAGTTTTGAACATGAGCAAAACATCCGTTGATTTTGGCAGTTGTTTTCGGTTCGGGGACGACAGCGAGGAATTGAGTAAGTGTGTTCACCGTCTTCTATGACAACCTCCCGCTAACCACAGTTGCAGTGCGGATGGCCAAAATTGCGCAATATTACATCATTCTACGAGAGCAATAAGGCTTCAACGGGAAAACTGGCTATGTGAGAACCCCCCTTAAGTTTGGTATTGTCAACTATGTTTTATGTGTTACTACGCCTTGAATCTTCAAGTGTGAGAATGGGTCTCTTAAAACAGATTTTGGGCTTTCTGAAATAAAGGTTTGTTAAATTCAATCATTTTAATGTATTTTATGTTAGTTCACAGACATTATCAATTCTCTAAATCGAGTCACATGTTGCTGTACATGGTGAAATGATGAATGATCTTCATCAAATGATTGTTGGCAGTGTAGTTCGACTAAAAATCGAGCTGTCATCATTTTTCTTTCAGTGTGATATAAATCAAATGACAGTGAGAAATTTTCAAGGTGAAAAATCACCGTATCACAAAATCATGATTGATGGAATGACTCTAAGCAGGTAGAAAAAAAGTCTCAGAAATACTTCAATATTTTATGCTCAGACACACAGGAACTATCAATGGCTTGAGACTGGTGGTACAAGAAAACCAGCATTAGTTTATGCTAATTTCCTCTCTAAGATTATCATCTTGCGAGGCCTTTGCCACAATCTTTATGATATTTATGCAAATGAGGGCCATATATTTAAGACAGCAATTGCAAGGCACCAGCTGGGGGCATGAATTGCGCATGCGAGAATGAATAATCTTGCTTTGACCATGGCACTCATGACCCATCTGCAAGTTACGGCAAAAACTGACCACACCCATTGGTCAGTTCCATGAAAGTAAGATCACATGTGCACAAGCATTTATGTGATCCACCAACTGACATAACGGTGTATGTTCAAAGAAAAGCCAATTGTAATTTCAGCAAAAAGTCTGGGAATTTAATCTAATAATCCCCTGATGTCTCTACCTGCAATTTTGGAATGATATTTGTGAAAAAGCTAAATTGGATTTGTTGACCTGTTAAATTTCATCACGAGTCACTATATTTATTCAGCAAATTAAATGCACATGCGTACGTGCTGGCAAAAATCTATTCCAAATATTTTATGTAAAAAAAAAAGGGGGATAATTCGAATGTGGTACAGATTACCATTGGCATTATTGGTATCCCTGTATATTTGTATTTATCTAAATGTCATTCATCTGTACTTCAGACATCACCCATCAATCATTACCAGATTAAGCTCAACGTTTTGAGGAACCAGCCAGTATCTTCAACACTCAGCCACTCAGTTGCCAAAGATAGTAATTAAACTAACTAGTCACATTTTGAATGTCATATCATCACAAGATATAGAAAACTACATTTTGTCAACAATCTGTTATGCTTTGGTATATGAATAAATTCCAAGAGAAGGGCATTAAAATAACATAAATCTGAGCTTAAATCACATAAACCATAACTCTGACACATGACTCTGCTGAACAGCAAGTTGTAGCAAATGTGTACCTCAGGGACCATGCATTATGTGCATTTAATGGGAGTAGCACGGGGACCGAGAATGAGATTCATAGATGGCAACCTGGGTTAAGTGATACATAAAGGAGAGCCTGGAAGTGCCATCAAGAATTTATGGATGTTATGGTAAAACAGAAATATCACTGTGACATCCCCTAGGACAGGGATGACCTGGTATGAAGTCCACAAGTCAAGTAAGAGAGCTCTGATGCAGGAATGATATCATGTATGTCACATGGCGGTCATTTGGGAAAGAAATTGCAACTGAACATGGTTTAGAATTAGGGCATACCAACATAGCATGCCATATTAGGTCGACACTGTTTCAACATTGGTCATTGCCAATCAATGTCGCACTGGTGTCTAGCCGATCCAGCATGTTATCTGGATATACTGTAACAGACTGAATATCTGAAATGAAATTCTTTAATTCAGACACCTTTATTTCAAGTGACATATTGGTTTGATCTGTCAATTTTCTCTATCCTTCACTTTATTCTATGAATATGTTGACAATATTATGTTGGAGGTACTACTATACTCCCTATGCAATTTCAGTAACTACTTAGGAATTTCCACTCATTTCAACGGTACGGTACATATAAATAAATATTTGGACCAAATTCATTATAGACCACTTGACTGAATCCCACAACCAGAATTGCAATGTAATACTATCCAGAGTAAGACTATCTCAATATTAAGAATAATTCATTGATTACTATGAGTCTTTAATGTCGGATTCTCCACCATCGCCTGATGTAACGCTAGGAACTTTATTTAAAACCATTGCGTGATAAGAAATGGGTTAAAAAAGTACTACAGCCATTGGATTGCGTGGTCACATTTTTTGGTTAAACTTGCACATTAAAGAAAATGGTTTTCCAGTTTACTTGATGAGGAAGAGGAAACACAGTTGATGCTATCACCTCACTGTTTATTGAGATGAGAACTACAATTTCGTGACTGTACACCATATCCAATCTCACAGAGACCCAGACGTGCTCTAAGCATTACATCCAGGCAGGTTTGTAACATGAACATGAGTTTGCTGGAGGCCAAACAGAGAGTTTGTTTCAGGTGAAAGGCAAATTCCATGAAGCCCAAAATGACATTCTAGATAAAGTTTCTAGATGGCAATTAAGGCTGTCTGAAAAAGGGGAAAGCATTGGGGCACTATTGTAGGTTTAATTGGTCTTATAGAGCAGTTGGGTGATCTAGCAATTAAGACTTCCACCAATTCCAGCTCTGCTGAAGTTCCCAGAATCGATCCAAGCCATTGTCATTGAGCTACATATGAGCTTGAGTGTCCAGGAAAAGTTAAATTTAAGGTGCCATGTACTGGTCTGAAGCAAATAAAAGATCCCACCCTTGGACAAATGTGTAACATGGTGTGGACTCCTAGTCTTATCATCTCATCACTACGTCTGCCTCTAACTGGCAGATGGTCATTAGCATCGAGATGCATGGAGACATAGGGACATTCTATAAGATATTGTTGTTGTTGGTCCTAAAAGATGGGTATAGCATTAATTACCCTGCGCAGGGTTTGACTTGATTTATAACCTCCCATATTTTATACACCAAACACGTTATTCTGTTTAGTAGTATTTTGCAACATTAGCTTGCAATTGCCACTTGTTAATGTGAATGACTCAGACATTCTGAATGTTGTTAACATTGAATAAACAAATAAAAATTGATATAATTGTGGTTGTGCCACTATCATTATCTCCTGTGGTTAAAGGGCAACTAAAGGAGATTTGTATGTTAATTTTAAAAGTTCAATTAGATATAAAAAAAAACATATTTCAGTGAAAAAAAATGTCTTAAAGTTGGGTTTGGTATGGTTTTCAGCAAATTAAAAGTACAGTTTTTACGATCCGTCGAAACGCTGGGGGCCGCCATTATTGCACACAGCACCAAAGGTAGTGACGTCACTTATGTACATATCACACATACAAATAAATTTGCCATCCTGCACAATTGCAATCCGATTCACTGTTCATTGCAATTGTAATCAATGACAAGAAAAGATAGCACATACACAAGGTGTTCATTGCAATTTGAGAAACAGCACGATTGGCATTGCAATTACCAGTTTGTAATCATGAGTAGGCCTATATGCATATTTGCTCCCTGTGTGGACAAATAACCCTGATTCTATATTATCTGAAGCCTCTTATCTAATAGTACCCATATTTGACATTTTATTTGTCCAGAGCAAAATGAAAGTTGTTTAATATCACGATAGGCATAATTTGCTAGATGTTATCACTTCAGGATTAGATTAAGCTCATATTTGGTATTGCTATATTACTGAACATATGCCGGGGAATAGAATTAGAATTTAAGAAAAAAAATATAGCATCCTCTTAATCCACTCTAAATGATAAATCAATTAATTCATGTGTACAGTACTAATAGCAATCTTACGACAGAATGTTACCTGAACAAGCCAGGGCTACTGCACATTACAGGATAATTGATAGTTGTTTCTCTGTAATTATCATTTGTTCTGATGTATCATATTGTTTTGAGATTCCATAGCTGTGCATTTTGCTATAAAGCAATTGATAATTGCATTTAATGCAATTACTTGACACTAAGTAAGAACTGTGACATGCCCTTTACAAAAGCTTTGAAAGTGCAATTAACACCTGTGTCTAAAACTGTTTTTGACAGTTCACTAGTTGGATTGCAATGCCGAGCCTCCAAAATACTTGGCTCTCATTGGCTAAGGCCACTCTAGTGACTCCATGCTAAGACCTGGTACAACAGTGACGTATTTCCGGTCAGTGCAAAACACCGGGAAAGACAAAAATGGCGGCCTCCGTGGTTCACAAAACGGAGCTAATGAATGCAGGATATTTCATTACTAGGGCACATATACAAGTTATGATTAGCGTCGATGTGTTTCTATGGACCCAAGCTAAAATCTGAGCGGTAAAATGCAAAAGGGGTTAGTTCCCCTTTAACATTGAGATAGAAATAAATGAACTCATGAATCCAGTAAATTGCATTGACGTAATACCAGGATGATTATCAAAAATCCATTGAAATAAAAATGAATTAATGCTTACAATAGTCGGGTGATCTGGTTGAATTTCATAAAATGTTTGCTGTTCTTATTGAATTTCACACCATCAAAGGGAATGTTTAATTAAAAGGATCTGGAGGAATTTCAATAGTGTCACTCAACCATTCTGTGGTTTTCTGTGGCCTTTTTTGTGTTATTTGAGATCTTTGGAATAATTCAATCATCCAGAGCGATTAAAAGGAATCGGCTTCGTTGCAAAGAGAATTATTTAATTTTCTGCTCCTTTTAAATAAGAATAGAAAAGAGAAAGACAAAAATGTAGAAAAATAAAAAATGGTTCTATAAAAAAATAAATAAACCCCAAGAAATAAGAACTAAATCTGTGAGTGTGAAAATGGCTATTGAAGCAAATTTTAAAGCTTATACAAGACAGATATACATCAACAAAAACATTCAGATATAATTTTTTTTTAAATATTGAATAGGGAAAAGTTTGCAAGAATAAAAAGAGTGTACTTACAGCACAAATCAAATTAACAGATCTGGCAAAACAACCATGCAATTATTTGCCCTTGGTGATAAGAAAAAGTCTTAATGCAATTGCAATGTGAAAGCGGAAACAGAAATAAATCATTAATTTCATTGTGAATATCCCTTGAGCATTCATATGAATTGATATTTCCATAAGATTTAATATACTTTAAATTTCACTGAGGCCAACTTGTAGCCTAGTTAAGGCAATACATGGCAGTCAAAATGAGTACCACTATTATTTCACATAATGTGACTGTGCCAAATTGTTCTTTCCATTATGTAAACATCTATGAAAAAAATTATTTATATTATATGCAGTAATTGAATGGTTGAATTATTTATTAAGAAATTGTATAAATATTTATATATTATCATCAAATGCACCATAGACACGTTGACCCATTGGTGATGTCAATGAAGATTTACCTACATTTGGACTATAATATATATAGTAATTATTCGCATAATCTTAATAAATAACATTCGAATAATCTCTCTGTTATAGCCACTTCAGCTTGTGACCAATGTGGACCTTCATAAACAATTGTTATCCAGAATCAGAAACTGCAGCACAACACCATATGATGGGAAGATCACATTTTTTATACGCCTATTTGTGTACATATTTTATATTCTTACGATCATCGTTTTATGTTTTTTTGTAACAGGACCGAAATGAAGACAGCTTTGGCTGAATTTTAATCCTGTTTTTAACTATATTTGAATAAATAAAATAAATCAACACAATCTCCTGTAGGCTAAACAATAATTTCATTTATTGATCCCATAATATAAAGCTCATGAATACACTACTTCACTAATCATTAGAATGAGAGTGTCAACGAACGTTTGTGGAGTGCATTTGTTTCCACATCCAAAGAGTCAACGTAATGGAGTAGATCCACAGAATTGTGAGAGGCTCAGAGACTGGACAGTTCAGAGGCAGCTGTGACGACCTGGACTGTCAGGGGATCTGGTGCAATCCCTCTGGGTGCTAGGGGCTCAAGAGCCTCGATCAGGCAGAGGTCAAGGGTGACCGGAAGTAGCTTAGCCCCCTGGTTACAAACTTTGCTTTTAGCTAATCAGACCGACGTAGACCGATTCGATATTCAGTAAGTCTGAGCTGACAGAGTGCTATTTATACAGTAAGTAAAATATACCAAGTATAGTATACTCTTACTAGAAACCAAGTATACTGTAAATTAGTAAATAATACAGATAAAATATGTCTTATGTCTGTAGATCTAATATATGCAATAAATTTTAACTGGTAATAGATTAACTAAGTATGGGTTGATTATTCATCCCCTGATAATTGTATTTTCTATCAAATTCATATAAATATTGCTGTTCGTTAGAATTTTCTGTGTGTTAGAGATGCACATAATACATATAATTGGCCAGTGAAATGGCAGCCTTCCAAGGTTAGATCTTGCCACCAATATAAATTATAGAATGAGGATAAGACAGACAATTATAAATAGAAACAATCAACATCATATTTAAAAATAGTTTCATTTTTATACAGTACAATTCATATCCCAAGTTCATGATTTTACAAGCTAGACTGAGCCAGACTGAGCCAGACTGAGCTAGACTGAGCTAGGACTTAGCCAGACTGAGCTAGACTGAGCCAGACTGAGCTAGACTGAGCTAGACTGAGCTAGGACTTAGCCAGACTGAGCTAGACTGAGCCAGACTGAGCTAGACTGAGCCAGATTGAGCTAGACTGAGCCAGATTGAGCTAGACTGAGCCAGACTGAGCAAGACTGAGCTAGACTGAGCCAGACTGAGCAAGACTGAGCTAGACTGAGCCAGACTGAGCAAGACTGAGCTAGACTGAGCCAGACTAAGCAAAACTGAGCCAGACCAAATGGAAGGTCCTCAAAACCAACGATCTAGTTCAAGAAGTCTACAATGATTAATATTTTAAATCCTTGGAATAAACATGGGTCAAACCATGGCTGGTGTTATTGCGAGGCATGTGAATAAATGTTAACACAATCAGATAATAAGTTAACAACAATTATGAACAGTGTTTATGCCAATATGGGACTAAATTTGAGGTAATTTTGGGTGTTTCCAGCTTCGTAGGGCTTGGGTCTGGCTTGTTGTGGCATCAGGTAGTTCTGGATAGCAAACGCTGAACGTACTTTATGGGTAGAACTGTACATTGATAGTATCTTAGACGGCTATAACTTGCATTGGACAGAATGGGCTAAACTATACTGCTGGTTTAATAGTATTGATGTACTTAATGAAAATTTCGAACATTGTGAATTTTTCAAATAATGTTGAATACAAAGACCAAGCAACGGTTATTTTATACGTGGTGGATATTCAGCTTACATTTAATATGAAGAACACCACTCCCAAGCAACCTGAATCTACATATTCAACATAAAAAGGCGATATCAAGTTCTTTGTCAATGATTAAATTTTAATCCATCTGAGGAGTGGTATCTATGGATGAAGGAGTGGATAGCTTTTGTTTGATGTATAATACATTTTCACAAGAGTTTTTAAAGTCGATGAAATGCTTTGAAAAACATTAGATTTACATAAGGAAGCTCTCTGGATAAATCTCACCATCCACAGGAACATACTTCAGAAGAATTCCCTATCTCTTTCATTCAAACGTAAAAGTTCTAACTTTCCAAAACTTTATTAATGATGATTCCCTACTGTTAGACATTTTGCCAACGAAATGGAGAGCAGAGGCTCAGCTTGGTTTCCTGGGTTCAAATCCAGCCATGTTTGAAGGTTGCTTCATCATTCGCCTCTTTGCCTTGGTATCTGTCTATCCTGATCAGCCCTATCTGGTGCAAAAGTATGGGATGTCTCAAACAACCCCACCACCAAAGAAGTGGATATTCGTCTAGCCCCAGCTTAGATGCTGCACTATAAAAAAGAATGGTTGTTTTAACAACTATTTTGATTGATTAAAGGAACCAAGATATCTTATTGGTGAATAATGAACCATCAAAAATGATTAATTCAACCAAAGGTATTGTAACTTGTAAGGTAAACCCAGATAGCATTCCAAATCGTATCGACGTTGGTGCGATGTCGGCGACGTCAAAATGATATAGAAACGACGCTGGCCCGATTTGGAATGCAATCTTGGAACCAAAATACCAGATTTCTAAACCAAAATCTTAGTTGGTCATTTTGATCAATATGATTTGAAACAACCAGTCTGTTTTAGAGTGTGAGGTCAATGGCAATACACAGGTTTACATCTCACATGGGTGATGGGTGATTTCCAATTCATACTTACTCATCAAGAGTACAATGGCTGATGATAGAACCATAATAGAATTCAGCATCTTCCAAGAGAATGTCCATAATCTAATTGTCTGTCTCGTTCACTTTCTTGACTGTTCACAAGAGTCAAGATGCTCATTTAAAGACCTTCCACTAGCAAGTGGACAGCTCACGTAATTGGCAAGAGGTGATAATTGACCTCGTTGGTAATTGATCCAAGCAGGACTCAGGTGTTTTCTCCCTTCTTTGATGTTGCTGAAAGGTCATTTAGTGCACAAATGCAGCTGCAGGAGCATCATCAACTGGCACGACCAACTGGCTCAACCAACTGGCCCGGTAATAAGCCAAATGAACCTAATGGATTCCAGCCAAAATTGACCCAATAAATCGTTTTGCTGCATGGCCATAAAGAAGAAATGCTAACGTTGGTTTTCTCCGTGTTGTCAGAAAGCATAATGCAATGGTTTTCGCATAAATGAGTTTGTTGGCTTTCTCCGATGCAAATCTATGAAAGCATCGACCCAACAATTTCAACCCCACTGATTGTGATATGGAGCATTTGGGAATGGATTATCCTTCCATTCATAGTGCAAATGGCGTCACACCTCGAACAAAATCAGGCAGTACTTATCGAAATTTATGGAGGTCGACCAGTGGCTAAAGTTCTGTTTATCACCCAGTGTTGGTTCCGTGTGTTCAATTTCATCAAATCCGATACGTTACATTGGCTTGATTTCAGCCAAATGTTGCCCACGCTGTATAAATGTCAGGACATGCTATCAACAGGGTGTCATACTCAATTATTATCTAAGCGACATTAATTCGGTGATATATTTGCGGTACATTTAAGACTAACGGTTTGTTTGGATAGACTTGTGTGTCTGTCACATCATCATTACCTTTGCCTCTGGTGGTCTGACTCAAAATATCAACTCTGAAGGTCCTGGGACCCGGGTTAAATCTCAGGTCCGGGCACTCTTCATGAGCTACCAACCATGGGGTAAATATGTTGTGGACTCCAACCCTTATCATCTCATCATTACATCTGCCTCTGGAAGCTGGTCGTATAAGCTGACTAAGTTTCAGACCCAGTAGCATTGAGACATAAGACATTAGACATTAGACAATTGGATGCCAGGTCGGCCTAATGCTGGCTAGACATCGATCCACGTCGGTGAACCAATATGTGTAACGCATCTGGATAGTGTGGGATGAAGTGGTGATCCTTGTCAACCCCCATACAATCATGAAACAGTTATTTATAAAGAAAAAAAGTACAGAGTATTTTACGAGTACCAGATAAAAGCATTGGCGTGTTACTGACACAGGTGGAGAGCTATCTGTCATATTTTGAGATTGCCAAAAGCTGATAAAAATGTCGGAACAGACATCAGAAATTGTAGGGTTCATTCACCTTTGCTGGAACATTAATAGGGCCTTGAAAATATTACAATTTTTGAAAGAATCAGCAGTTTCTAGTAGGGCTTACTTTATTCTGTTCAATGCCATGTACAAGCATTTGTTGGTAGGTATTCCAAATATTTTCATTGCATGTGTTTTCTGAACATTTGATTATTAATAGATGAACTATATGTACAAGTACTCGATTTTTATCATGCTTATGCTGGGGCAAGTAAAAAAACAACCCCTAACTATAAATACGGGGTAAATGTGTAACATAATATTATATGGTTTGGCTCTAAGCCTTATCATCTCATAATTAAGTCTGCCGCTGGCAGCTGGTAATGTAAGCTGACTAAGCTTCAGAAAGTATTGAAACAATAAAATACCACAAATTACAATAATATAGCTTAGTTGCAAGCAAATATTCATACAGGCATGAGGAGCAATACACGATTTCTCTGAGATTTGGATCAAATACATTTGATTAAATTTCTGTGACAATACAGGGGTTGTCAAGGAAACAGCATTTTTGAAACACAAAACGAATCTTTTGAAGCTAAGGCTTTGAATCTGTGGGCAACCAACGTCTAATGTGAAGTTATTCATCTTCAAAGTAATGAGAACTTGTGTCAAAGGAACTGAGCTGATCTGTTTCATCTGGGGAAGGGAATTTCGAGAGTAGAATTGATTGGATATGGAGAGTGCCAAGTAGACATTTGAATAATTTAATTAACAATGATTAAGGCAAAATATGTCGACTATACAGATTTTATATTAAATATAAAACTGCAGTTCTGTTGTCTTATTAGTCAGGTAGTTGAATTTAAGTGAGTTTTCTTCTATGTTGAACTTGCTTGTTCAAGTTATGATAATATGGTAGTGAGTTTTCTTTCATGTCAAATCTAACCTGAGTAACTAATGAAGGATGGATTGGAAAAGGTTCAAGAAAAAAATAATCAGATTCCATAATGTGATAAATTGAGGTGGGATGAAATGTTTTCAAAAATAGTACATTATCACACCTAGATAAATATGATGTGAGGCATCAAAGCTGAAAGGAGAAGATTAAAAGGCACATGCAAAGACGCGTAACGAAATGGCATTATTAACCTCTAGAAAATCCATTTTCATCGGAATAAAGCGAACTTTCATTACAATGTTGAGACCCAGCGATTCAGTAAGTATATCACTATGGCATCCATACCATCTCCTCATTATGTCTCCCTAGCTGTCAGTTGAGTCGCTCCTTTGATTTAATGCCACAATGTTAGGCGGACATCACCAAATTGCGGATCACTGTTACAGTAGCGAATAGTTGTCTTGCAATCTTACAGTAGTTTTGACAGTAAAATACTGTAAAAATGGGATACAGCATGCTACCGTAAATTTGTATGGCAAGATGCCGTAAATTTATCCTGCAGTATATTACTATAAAATTTACAAGTGAGGTATAGAAAATGGCAGTTTACCGTAATTTATTCAGTAGATAGCAGTAATATTAACTATTCATTGTAAACTATTGTAAATATGAGTCCATCAGGAAACAACTAAGCATTTGATGTAATAGTGGCACCTTCAATAAAAAGTTAAAAAAAAAGTAAAAAAAAAAAACAGCATTAAAATTAAATAAAAATGATTAGCTAGAAAACAATTTACAAACATGCGATAATGATAATGTAATGACAATAAAGTGATGGGATGAGTTGACTTTTATGACTGACAAATATAGCCGTTTCTATGTTCACAATTAGCTGGATATTGTTTAACTAGATGATCATGGTATCTATTGCAAAAACTGTGAATTGAATTTACAGAGTATGGTTTAAGAGAGTGAGGCAAATGATCCCATTTTAGCTACTTTGATGCTGATGCGTTGTAGATTGGGACCGTAGTCTTACGGTAAAACATCCGTTTGTCCTCTTTTACGGTAGACCAATTTGCAACTGTAATTTTTGCAGCAAAATACTGTGCAAAAATTCTCCAGCAAGATACCATAAAAACTACAGAATTTTTTTTACAGTGTATGGCTTACTCTTACTCCTCGAAATGTCCAAAAATGTTCAAAAACTTGGCATATAAAGTGTTTCTTGATAAGATTCCAAGCCTTACACAGGTCAGCTTGAAGTCTGTCCGACATGGTTTGAATGTGACATACACCCTCTCTTGGTCATATATTTTTTGAGGGTAGTGTATTATCTGAGTGTCATCTCATCTTTATGTCTTATATTACTTAAGTTTCAAAACAATAACACCGAGCACCAAAAAGACAATACAACGCATATACAACGTAAACAATGCATATATACAACACATATACAACGCATATACAATGCATATACAATGCATATACAACACATATACAACACATATACAATACATATACAATACATATACAATACATATACAATACATATACAATACATATACAATACATATACAATACAAATGGCACTTTTATGGCTTCTGTATTGAGAATTAAGGTTGGAATATAGTATCTATGGGACTTATCTGAGCTTCACATGAATGCAATAAAATCAGATTCAAGTTATTCAAATCCAGGCCTTTCACCTCATCAAGCGCTCTGCTGTTCTATGGGAAAATTTCCAGGTGATTTACACAAATTTGCACAGCATTAGCATGCACTCAGACAAACCATTCTTCCATTACATACAGTGCAAAAAACTTTAAAAGGCAGCATGAACATGACACGGCCCTTTGAAAAGGTATTCTAAAGAATTCAATATGAATCCGTGTGGTATGTGATAATGAGTATACACTTTGAATTAAAGCCAACAATTCGCGTTCCAGCATTGCTATAGTAGAATTCAAAATGTCATATTGCTGTTAGATTAATAAAAGCATCTCTGTAACAAAAATTTCCAATCCGACTAAACAGCAACCATGTCATTTCTGTCCATTTTGAATTGCTTCATGTATGAAAAAGAAAAACTGACAGCTTTGCCGTACCCTAATTCGAAATCAAATCCCATCATTAAGGATTTTTGGTGAAATGGACAAAAGACTTTGATAACCTGAAATGACTTTTGAAAACATGTCACAGTCCTAGGCCTATCATTTTATCTCTAAAGCATACTACATATTCCAGGTCATGTGACAAACAGGTAGAGTAGTCAATGAGTTACCCGGATGTCAACCACCAGTGACATCTGACGGGAGACTGTGACAAATCTGTAGTTAAGCAGTAGTAGCGTCATATTTACACAGATCAATCTCAGCAAATTGCACACCAGATGACAGCTGTGACAGAGGTCAATGACCTTGTCACACATGATTAGGACCAACAGCTTGCAACCAATCACAGGCCAGGCTTCATGATGGGCAATATACTGAAGCTGTAACTTGGCTGTAAGAGGCTTCAAGATCACAGATTACTAGGGTTCTTAGGGCATCTTCTGATATTATGTTTACCAACTGATAGCTACAAGTAATGTATTGATGCCATCTTTGCTACAAAATGCTGCTGGAAAAGTGGGCTTACACACTTCCATAAAAGTGCAGTTTTTGAGGATTTTACTGTTACGAAGTTTGAAAGCTTCAAGCATTCCTTGGTGGAGTTGAAAGGTTTATGATCTGGTCAAATTCACAATATCAGTCTGGTTTATTACTGCATAGAGCTTCAGGGAAATTTGAAAGTAATGTGAATATTTCAAAGTAGAAACTCATTGTGGTATTAATTTAAGCAATGAATGCCCAATTATGCCTCAGAACGAAAACCAAGAGAACAAATTGCAACCCTAACGTTAGTGGGTAATTATTCTCGCAATTATCACAAAATGGTTAAATGAAAATGAAACATTACAAGATAAACTGCAGAAGGCCACAACCTTCAAAATCCATTAGCAGACTGATTTATTGCAGGACCAGTTTTAACACACTCAATATCACTACACTATTACTACGCCCGGGTGCTATTCATCAGCTTCATACAGTTAGTTCCATCAAAACGGCTTGTCAAATTGAACCTATGCAAAGCTAGACGTCTTCGGCTATACAATGCTACCTGCCACTAAACGAAACTGTCTGGCTATAGCTAGCTGTTCAAAGCTGGATCTAAAAGTACATATTTATGAAATATTAGACACATTTACATTTAACAAGGTTTATATTTTTTTCAGTGAGCCGACTATAAGCTAGGAGTGGACAGAAGCGGCTGGCTACAGGCAGGAATAGGTTGCTACAGCTGTATCCAGTATTTTATGGAACTAACTGTACCCCAGCTGGATGTCAGTTGCATGAGACATTAAATTGGAGCTGCCTTTTACGCGGTGTCTATGCAGATATAAGTAAAAGACCCCATCCATGGGGTAAATGTGTAATGCGGTGTGAACTCATAGCCTTATCATTTCATCATTACATCTACCTCTGGCAGCTGGTCATATATGATGGCTTAGTTGCAGACCCAGTAGCATTGAGACATTGAACTATTAATTCTACCAATTATTGGTTCCATGTATACTGCAAGCTTTGTATTTTAAGATCATCCATGGGTGGGGTCTTTTACATGCCCAGCATAGACACCGAGTACAAGGCTTTATCTTTGCAGAGATTTCACTGCGGCATATTAGCAACTTGCTCATGATGGAGTGTCTAAAATGCCATGGCCTCATCCTGACAGATCAGTCGGGTTGTGGCTGAAGCCATTTGGGATGAGAGTGATGCTCCTGCCATTTCAATAAATCTCACTTGATGTAACACCCATTATAGGTTGACAGAGGCCAGAAATATCGTGGATTATATCCATCCAGGCTGTTCTATAGGTCACATCAGATTCACAATGATGAACAGTTTCAGTTTACAGAGTTCTGGATAAAGCAGCAATTCATATGGCCCCATGGATAATGTAGAGTAGAACCCCCACCACAGCAGCTATAGGACTCCCCAAAGGCATCAGCCAGCATGGTCTCACTGATTAATAAATTCTGTACATTCTACAAATGTGAAGTACACAACTAAGGCTGTGTCTTACAATCCTGATGGCATGCTAAGCCAACATCGGGCCAACATTGAAATAATGTGGCTGATGTTGAACCAATGTCTGATATTATCTAAGACTTAGTTGATTTAAAGCTCGCGGACATGACTACTACCACGTAAACACGAATATGTCACGGTAGGTAACCATAAAAACTACCATAACCATTAAAGCCTGTTCGGTTCCCAGACTTCCTGGATTATTCATGCACTGGGCATGCTGGCAACAGATCTTGGAGTTTTATATGAGCAACATTATAAATTTAATCTATAAAAAATGTCAACAATATAAGTCTACCATTTTCTTTAAAAAAAATTTGATTGAAAAACTATACAAATTTTACACAATGAATTTTGTTTGGTTGATCAGGATGATATCGTATCATAGAAAAATTATAAAAACTTCAAATTTACAATTTGAATTTGGCGCTAAACAAACAAGCGCTACCTACCTCCATCCGTGGGAAGCTCCTAACAAGCAAGCATTGACGACATCAGCCAGTAACTGTCCCAGGGCAAGAAAAATAAAGAACAATGTCACAAGACGCCCTCTGGTGAGTGCTGGAGACAACTCTGCCAAATATACAGGGGTTGCCATAGAGATGAATCCTGAAATGAAAAAGAAAATTGCCTCAAGGTTCCGTATTGAAATATGTAAAAATCAAAAGCTTTCAAGTGACATTTATACATAATATTCGATGGAATTATCAATAAGCACATTGATTTTATTTCCTAATTCTACTCTCCTGTGAGAGTAAAAGTGAACCATTTCAGTCAAAAATAATTACCGAAGAAGTGAAAATCTTTTCTTTTTTTTTTTTTTACTATGAACTTAAAGCATTGGTAGAATTTGTCAATGTAGGCATATATGAGAACCATTAATCTGAGAATGTGTCTAATTGTCAAGCTGTACAATGTAGATAACAAAATAGCCTATTGAAATCAATCAGAACTTTGTGGTTCAGTAGCAATCAAGTGGTATCTTTTTTGAGATACTGAAATTGGATCTGCCATGGGGACACCTACACTATCCTTCCTGAAATTTCACCAAGATAGCAACAATGTATCAAGGTAATCGTAAAGGGTAAATTCCCTCATCAATTGTTGACATCCTTAGCTTTAAATAACAGGAAAGAGGGGGTGTTTAAAAGCGCACACATTTCGTTGAGTGGGAGAACAATATGCATATGTCACAGTACATTGAATGAGAAATGTCAAAACAACAGAAATATAGAGCTTTTTACTCTTGGGACGGCATTAGAATTGTTTATACAATGTACTGTCGAATTTTATGTCCAAACTAAATCTTCAAAACATTTGTACAAATAAGATAAATTTACACCTCATTGTATGTATAGTGTCTCATTGTCATAATTGATCAGTATTGAGAAGTGTATAACGGCATTGGTACACTTTCCCAAAACAATTTATATTTGGTTTTAACATATTTATACAATTTTGCCAAAGAGCAGAAGGCCCAATAACAGGTTCAATCTTGGTTAGTATAATGTGCAGACTGTACAAAAGGCCTGTGGCAGGAGGTAATAAGTGAAAACTGGATGAATAATTGATCTATTGATGAACTAATACAAATAGGCTAGGATTTAATTAAAATCGATTTGTTGATGAAGTAAATGATATTGTTTGGATGATTATATGAAAATTGTATCTGTGGCAAGAGATTCGACTCCAAATTAAAGTAAATTGGAAGTTATTGGGAGTGGTGTTGTATTACGAACACTATTTAACAAGATTTGTCTATTGTTGGAATAGTTCGGATATTCGAGGAAAAAGTGGTTTACAGTTTCTGCAAAAATGCCACAGTTACAAAAGGGGCAATCAATTATATTTCATATGGTGAAGAATTTATACCCATCCTGTTGGATACCTATATCATTTTGGTACACATACGTCATGGCTTTGTTTAAGAAGGGAAATTTCCAGTTGAAACATTTTAAAAACGCTTCCAAAATGGGCTCTCAACTGAAAATTATAAGTGACTGAAATTTGAACATTTATTCAACTATCTCAAACCGAAATTTGGCTAAACCTGGTTTTTGAACTGCATAGGTAGACTGGTTTTCAAGTAACTGTTGTATTTTTCAGTAGTATGGCCATCGCTAGAATACATTTCAGTCTTCATCTGTGCAATTACAATTGAAACATCCATCACATGGGTGCCTTATTGTGGCGTTGAATCACAGTGGACCACCTCTTTCTCTCACTTTTCAGTTAATAGGAGTTGATTTTAACGGCATCTACTCATACTTATACTTAACTGTAATCACACATTGCGATTACCTCCTATCTGAGACATGAAATAAATTTATTCACCAACAAGTGGTAGGGGGACCCACGGAAAAGAAGCATGTTGTAGCTGATAGTAAGCCACCCAGGCAATTTAGATGTTTTATATAATTAAAAGTGTTTGTGATATGATTTAAATACTAGAGATTATATTCTACAATAATGAAGTGTTAAGACACGATTGATCACAGATATAACAATTAGCAATTTCACAGTACACATTGTAGGATTCTAGGAATTTTTTTTTGATGTAATTCTTAAAACCGGAAATTTTGTGGAATAGTATTGTATATTTGTGTTATTCACGAGTGAGATGTTTGGATATTTTGGCTTAATATGGAAAGTTCCAACAACTAGGTTATAACCAAAGTTGCAAATTCTATCATCTCATAATCAAAGGGTACGAAGGTGTAATAGTCCCTTTGACTGATTTCACCTATCTCAGCTCCACCACTTATTTTGCCGACAGTGGTTAGCATCTGGGATATATCCCATATACTGCTATTCTACCCCTTCCCAATAAACCCAAACCCTGCAGCGTTTTCTCATTTTACTTTAATGCTCCTTCTTTTGACCTTAATGCTCCTTGGCTGTAGCAACTCAAAGCTGCTCAACTAAGCTAAGTAATAAAGGTCCATGTCTAACATGAGACCAATGGCAGATGCACCTGGGCGCACCACTGCCACCCATAACCATTTGCGCTATTTTCTTGCTCTTCATGTTTTCTTGAGTTAAGCTGCACCTGCTCCCAGGGAGATCAACGGACAAAAGCCTGGCAAGACCTTGACAAGAGCCTGGCAAGAGATTGGTATGGTGGTTTAGGATCTACTTGGCACAAAACAGTAAGACTATTTGTGACTTGGCAGGGGTTAGACAATGAGTCACTGAATGGTTGTCTTCATTGCTAGAACACTACAAATACTATATACTGAAAACATTAGCCTCACACAATACACCACAATACACTTCTTCAGTGAATATGATGTGGGAATTTTCACGTGAATGTAATACCCTTTCTAATTTTCACTGAATGTCATCTGAACAAATGAAGATTGGTGAAATATAATGTCAAAAAATTAATCCAAAACAAAAATCCATGGTAGGTATAGTTCATAGAGTGCATTAAAAGTTTGTTTTTCAAGTAGTAGGGTAGCTGACAAAGAAGGCATAAAGATGACATAAAGCACTATATAGAATTTCCACTTTGCTTGACATTTCAAATGACAAGTCATGGGATCCCATCATAAAAGAAAGTTTGCTTGCCCAATTCAAACTTACTATAAACTAAACTTCAATTTAATACGTTCACACTCTTATATGTATTGGCTCTGCAATATATGCCTTCACACAGGACTCTACTATGACTCCATATAATAACATACACCACCCGCAAAACATATCAACACAGTGGTCACATCTGCCATATGTTTTTGGAGGGCAGTATAGCTACAAAGAACTACAATAGCTCCTATACTACAGCAGTTAGTTGCCTTGGGTCTTGGACTGAGACTCAGACACAGAGGGCCCATTACCAAGGTAACCGTTTTTTTCTCTCATCTGAATGTCTGCATTAGATGTGGTTTTTACACTCAAGTGTCTTTGTTGAGACACGTAAAATATTCCTCCTACAAGCGTAAGACAATGAGGACTCCCATGTCTCATCATCTCATCATTATATCTCATCATCTCATCATTATATCTGCCTCTGGCAACTAAGCATAAGGTGAATCAGTAAATTTCAATGATTGCATGGTGAAGAATTACTAATAAACTGAAATGAAGAATTGTTCAAAATATGATAGAATAATTGAAGCTAATTGTTCTCATTGCCTTTAACCAATATGTCTTTCTTCTTTGTTCAGTTTGAGCCTTTGACATTTGGATATCATGCATATAACAGGAACACATGAAAATTATATCAGGAACGAAATGCCAATGGATTATACAGGCTTCTTGTCCACTAGTAAAGCTGAGATTATTCCAGTATCTTCAACTTGTGTGTATTCCCCTGAGGCTGACACAAGTTGGTTTCCAATGGTGTTTTCCAATGGTAATATTGCATACAAAATGTTTACCGTTAAAGGTTAAGAAGCATTAAGAATAGAATCGATGTAGCCAAATAAACATAGAAACTAGGGCCTTTTTCCAGATATTCCTTCTATTATAAGCCAGTCGTTCTGTAAGGCTTTGTGAAATAAATATCTCCTAGAGTTTATTTCCAGTGTAAAGTCTGACTTGTAATGTCCTTAAATGCTCTGCATCTACAATTGATAAAGAATGTCCAAAAGCTTTTAACTGTAATGACTTGGCTAGACAAGAAATCCACAATAGATTTAGCATGTTTGTCTGACTAACCTACTTCCCTCTATCCAATCTAAAGTTGAAACATTCAATCACCTGTTCAATGTAGTATTACAGCAAGCACATATACAAAGGAAAATATGATGGCCTCAAAGCGACCACCTTAACTAATAAAAATAAATAGCAACATTTCGATACTAACCTAGAGAACATCCAGAAAGCACCCTGCCTGCCAGCAAAAGCTGTTGATTGTGGCTCAGAGCCATGCATAAGGATGCTGACATATACAGGACACAGGATGTAAGACTGACAGCCCTTCGGCCCAAGCGTTCAGCCAAAAGTCCAGCAAGAAGGGCCGAAAGAGCCGCTAAACCCAAGGTCAAACTGACCGACAGTTGCTGACCTACAGAGGTCAAGGTCAAATCATGGGTAATCCTTGGAAGTATCAGAGATATGACCTCAAGGTCATAACCAATGATTAGTCCACCAAATGCAGCTGTCGCAGTTGTGGCATAAAGTCGTGAAGACGGTTCGGGTATGATGCCAAGCTGGTCCACCTTAAGGTGGGTCCTTTCGTTGTACAAAGTAAAACTTTCAAGGTCAATTGTAGCACCCCTGATGGCATTTTGTCGAGTAAAGGAGTCTGGGATGGCTCCAGGGATGGTGTTCATTGCCACGATCCGGTTGGCACCTCTTCTGGAGGTTGTACATGTTTCATCGAATGTCGCGGCATGGTTCACTGCACCTCGATCGACAGGACGCAAGTAACGCGAGCCCTTCAAGTTTTTCAAGGACTTTCCGGAAGGTCCATTGGTCAGGCTGGTTGTAGCGGTACTAAGTGACCTGCTTACAGCTAGCGACCTTCTCGGAGGCGGTCTAGGTGGTTTTGAGGGCTTTTTTAATGATTTTGCAGCTGTTTTTTCTGGTATTTCCTCCTCTTCCTCAACCCTCTGTGATCTTTGCAGTTTAGAGCTCATCTTTGGTCCTACTCACACAAATATTTTGTTCAAAAAATCTGGTAATTGTGATAATCCTATAATCTTGAATCTTATGCAGAAAATTATTCCAATCATTGTTGTTTGTGCAAAACAGCTACACTTTCTGTCTTGCTACAGTTGTGCTATTGCAGCGCTGTGCCAACTTTTCACTCCCAACTTAAGGAGCCAACTTCTGAAGCTTTCATGTGATGTAGCTTATCTCCAATTTATGACTGCAGGCTTATTGCATCAGTTTTTGGGAAAGTATTCTGCACAGAATCCATCAATAAAGCAGCGCGCCGTTTTCGCAAACAAATGCCTCTCTTACAAATGCCTGGCAGCACGTGCAGACGTTCCACAGGAAGTGTGTCTCGCACGCTGTCACCTACAGGACTGGAGAGCTGCGTGTCAGCCTGCGCAGGTGACCGCAACAGGGACAGCCGCATCAGGAGATGCAACCAGCCAATCAATAACTTGGAACCCGTCAACAGACTGCTGTGCCCCTCATCAATAGTTAACAGTCACCAGTCCCTAGTAATTCACTTATTACTTACCATGAAATATTACTGAAGTAATGCAAAATGAGTACAATTATGAGATAATGCTTATTATCAGATAATCACTTCGACAGCAAGGGAATTGATTTATGTCAGTGGTATGTGTACAATTTAAATGTTTGCTAGATATAATATGTCAACTAGGCACCTACCTATTGTCGTATTATTTGAAACATAGGCTGCACAGGTGCAAAATATGAACTTTCGATTAAAAGAAGCAGATCTAACAGCGGCCATTAGAACGCTAAACCATTGCATAAAGTATACAGTCCACGAGTGCAGATAATAATTGTACTGTTGGTGCTATTGGTAATCTTTAGTTGAGTTCTGATTAATCTATCTCCTATGTATATTGTTTACGGTTTTTTTAATTGTGCTTAATGAGTTTTGTTGTTTTTTTAATCTTTGACGTTGAGGGCCCAGATGTAAAACAGCTTTAGCTGATTCGGCTACCATTAAAGAATTAATAAAATAAAAAAACAAAAAAACATTTAACAATGTGAAAATAGCGACTGAAAACTTGCATTCCACAAATATACATTCATGAGTAAATTTGATCCGCTTAGTTTTGAAAATATACAAAACATGTGAGTAGCCTAGTGGTTAACCAGTTCAGATTCTTGGTTCGAATCGCCACTGCTTGAGCACCTTTTACATGGCATGTCTAGTTACTGGTGTCTTATAATTGGTGTCTTCGGTGGATCCTGTAAAATAACCCATTTTGATGTTAATGTGCAACTTCGTGAGAACTTGAATGGCTGATCTGCGTTGCTGAAGTCATTTGGTCAGGCAATAGGTACACAGGGATGACAATGGATTTTCATTTGTAATCCAAATACTGGATGCATGCATTGCATGACAAAGGCAATATTTTCAAACTAATTCAATCTCTTCCAAGTAACACAAGCATGATAATCTTGCTGACAAATCACCCAGTTTTGTATATTTCTGAAAATTTCTGTAAAAGTAGAATGCCCTGCCACAGAGTCCGTGACCATTTTCTTTGACCCAAGGTTTCAGTGCTGAAGTCTTGCATTTAGAGCAAGACAAAAAAATTAAGCCGGGGTACGTTTTAAAGTCTGGGCTAACTCCACCAGAAGGCCAAATCCAAAATGGCTGCCGGAAAGCTTATTTGTGCTCTATCTCTACTTATATTTGCTGTAAAGATATAACTTTTGCATTAAAATATAGGTTTTTAAGGTCCAGATATTTTGTTGGACATCATTTTTCAAGTTTGTATATTGGACACCAGGGGCTAATCCACCTTGGCGTTTTTTTGGCAATTTTCCTGTTGCTCATATAAATCCATTTGCCACACCTACATATTCTATTGAGAACCAATGAAAATTCTGCAATAGAAGGTCTTTTTGTGAATTTTCATCACTATTAAAGAAAAATTCCAGCTTAGTTGTCCTAATGATAACCTTGGGTAGAGTTTACGAAAGGCAAATTGTAGTCGCCATCGCCAGAAATTGTATCTTTTCCTTTATCTCAGGAAGCAAGCATGACATTGAGGAACTTCTTGTCACTAAACCTATGTTTTCAAGGTCAAGGAGTAATTTCAAGTGAAATGAAAGAACAAAGGTCAAAATGTTTTTCTACTTTTAATCACAGATGTTCAATGCAACAACAGATTGGACCACCTATTGATGAGTAACTTCAACTCCTTACAGTGGTTGGGTGGAGTAGGGCGTTTAAGTCCTGTATGCACCTGATGGGCTAATTAGGAATATTTTAATGTAATTGTTATTGCTTTAATGTTGTTGGGTAATATACATATATGGGAATACAGATCATAGTCACCCACAGCACGGCTTTAAAAAGGTGCATTCCAAAATAAACAGAATACAATGTAGTACTACAGCAGATTTCATAAACTTGAAAACAAACTCCAGAGGATGTCATGTGAATACAGGTTTCTCATTGGCTACAGCAGTCCCTCGAGGAATCCTAGATTCACATGACGTCCCTTGAAACTTTGTTTCCAAGTCCATAAAATCTGCTGAATGTACCACAGAAACCAGGTGTTCCAATGAAACTCAACCTGGTCGTCATGCACCTCTTGTCATGCAATAAAACAAAGTCTGCCATGTGAACGGTGTCTGAATCACACCCAGTGAAGAATTTTACCTCACCGCTACCTATTCATATTCTCACAGCAACATCGCAGAGTTAGATCACAAGAAACTCATATTGAGGACGCACAGTTACCTCACAATGATCCCACAATATGAGGTCATCCGGTGAGGTAACTGTGACCTAGCTGTGAGCTTTATGACGTAATCAGACAGCTTGCTGTGAGGTTTATGTGACCTATCTGTGAGGAAGCCATAATGTTACACTGTGTGACCTTTCTGTGATCGTTTTGTGAGGATATTTATTTCAGCAACACTATGCAATATGTCTTGCTTGACATAAAAGTAGTCAATCACTTTACAAAACAGAACATTCCTTTACATAACCATGATAACAGAATACAAAACTATAATACATTTGGCAAATATTTTATTCAGCCAACTTTTAAGAAAAAGTACATGCGATCCGCAACCAATAAATTTCCTGCCAATAGTTGGTATGACTCCGAATGTAAATTTGCTAGAAAAGCAGCCAACCATTTTGCTAAAATTAATGACCTTACAGACCCAGCAAAAAAAACTGGAGTACAAGAACCTGGTAAAAACATATAAAAGCACTATACAGCGTAAGAAACGAAGCCACCAAAAACACAACAGAGATAAACTAATTACATTCCACAATACAAATCAAACAGAGTGTTGGAAATTATGGAATAAACTTACAACTAAATCAAGTCCATCCAACAACCTCCCTAACATTGAGACATTCCATGAGTACTTCTGTAATCAAGCTAACCCCCCCCAATTGCAGCTACTTCGACAATGAACACATAAAAGAAATAAATGACCAAATAGAAATTATGATGGAAACTGAAGTGCACACTCAATCTATAACTGACTATATTTGTGCTAGTGTAATTACTGAAGAAGAGGTATTGTTACATATGAAAAGACTAAAGAACGGTAAAGCAGCTGGAATTGATGGTATTCCTAGTGAGTTCTATAAACATGTAACAAATGAACTAGCAGTGCCTTTTGTACCATATTTAACTATATATTTGATAATGGTGATTACCCATCTCAGTGGGCAGAAGGTCTCATTAATGCTTTGCATAAAAAAGGCGATAGTTATAACCCAGATAATTATAGAAAAATAACAATAACTGTGGCAATGGCTAAAATATTTGACTCTATAATAAATGCCCGACTGTATTTTAAAAATGATGCTATAGCAGTTGATGATCCCTTCCAATTTGGCTTTACACCATCGCGTAGGACAACTGATTGTGTCTTTGTATTAGATACTGTAATAAGGTACCAGCAATTTCATAGAAAACCTATCTTCTTTTGTTTTGTTTACTTCAGCAAGGCTTTTGATTACATACACCGAAATGCTTTATATTTTAAACTACAGAAACAGAAAATGGGTAGGAAAATGCTTAATATAATAATGAGTATGTTTGACAAGGCCAAAGCTAGAGTATATTTAGATGGTAGACTGAGTGAACCCATAGATAGTATCTGTGGGGTATTATAAGGAGGCATTCTCAGCCCCAAACTTTTTAATGAGTTTATGTCTGATCTCCCAAATTACCTAAATGCTAATGATGGAATTGACATATATGGCACATCCTTCACACATCTTCTATATGCAGATGACATAGTCCTCATATCTGGATCTGCAATTGGTTTACAAAATAGTATTAACTCACTGTACAGTTTCTGCTCTAAATGGCATCTAATAGTTAACATAACTAAAACTAAAGTACTGAAAATAGGTACAAAAAGTAATACAACATTTAAGTATGGAGGACAAAGTATAGAAAATGTAGACACTTACAAATACCTTGGCCACATCTTGAATGTACATAAGTCTACCCACAATAAAATGCCAGAATATTTATCTACGCAGGCCTATAAAGCAATCTTTGCACTACAAGGTAAAACTAAATCAGCCTTAGGATACATTCCACCAGCACTAGCATTAAAAATGTTTGACACTTACATCCTCCCTATACTCGAATACAATAACATGTTATGGGCCACAAATAAAGAAATCCAAATATTAGAAAAAATCCAATTAAGCTATCTTAAACGTATACTAGGAGTAAGAAAACAGACCCCAACAATAGGAGTATTTGCTGAAACTGGTAGCTTCCCTCTTCTAATTAGACAGCAAATAAGTACATTAAACTACTGGACAAGGCTAGCAAAATTGCCAGATTATGACATTCTAAATAAATGCCTCAAGATACAAGAAATATTACACACACATGGCCAAGATAATTATTATAGCAAAGTAAAACACATAATTGGCTACTCTGAAATCACAGACTGGTCAACGAAAGATCCAGAAAAATTGGTAAATGAGATGAGGTTAAAATTGTACAAAAAAGAGCAAAACAGAATCATAAATGCAATACATGACTCTGAAGTAAACCCCAAACTAAGTACTTATAAGATCTTTAAAACCAACTATAGTTTTGAAACCTACTTAAACCTCAATCTCCCAAAAAAGACTTACAGTAACATAGCTAGGTTTAGAATTAGTTCGCATAACCTCAAGATAGAAAAAGGTAGACATGAAACCCCTAAGGTACGACTCGAAGAAAGAATCTGTGAGAATTGTAATAACAACGATGTAGAAGATGAATTTCACTGCCTCTTAATATGTATTGCCAATAACGTTCCAAGAATATAGCTAAATAAAGAACTTAGTAAATATATTTCTGACTTCAATAATCTAACCCCCACTGAACAGTTTCAAGCAATAATGTCCAGCAAAGAGTCAGGTGTAATTAATGCTCTTGGCATATTTCTAAACCATGTCCTATAAATTTATTTATTTTTATATTAGTTTTTTTCTTTCTTCCCCTGGGCTCCGCATACTACTATTTATAAACCATACATGGATAGCCAGATTGGTTAAACCACTGGGACAAGCAGTATATATTTGTCTGTTTTTTTATTTGTATTATTAGTATTTTTTACTAGTCACAACCGGGACCAATTTGCTGTAAAATACATAGTTACAACATTTAATATAGACTGTTAGCTTAACACTTTTAGTATTATTTTCTTATTACTGTAAAAGTACTGTATTATTGTATGTTATTATTGTATGTTATTTGTATGTTTGACCCATGTATCAATTATGATAATATCATGTCAATAAAATTATATATATTAATGTCTGTAAAACAATATATTCTTGAATATACACAAGTCATGTTCTAACATTTTGGTCTCTTGTGTCGAGTCTTCTCCTCTCTCTTATTGATTTATTGAATTGATTTATTGAATAAAGCTAGACTTCCCAAAGAATATACAGTTACAAATGTAATGTAATAAAAGGAAATTTGCGTAAATGTAGAAGATTAAGACAAGCAATTTTGATTTGTAGGCCTATTAAATTTGCATAACTAACAATTTGATATATTGTATTCTTCAATAAAAGCCTCAACTGTCTTCTTTTTCACATGTAATTTAAAACCGTGGAAGCTATGTCCGTTTATTTTTTCTTTAAAAATACTTGTCATCTTGTTTAATGTTTTAGGACAGTTATAGGATATTCTGTGTCTGGCAAATTCATGTCTCACAGTGGGTAGCTTTAAATTGTTGATATGTCTGGTTACATATCTGTGAGTTTTATTTTCTAGATTATTTTTCATTTCATATATGAAGTAATGAGGTAAAAATGAATTTTCAAATTTAAAGCAAAATTTATAGCTAATTTTTAACACATTTAATTTTCGAAAGGCTTAATGGTATGGGCTCTGTAATGGCTCTTTGAGATGATCGTATGGCTCTTTTCTGAAGAGATGTTAATTTCTCTGATTTCCAGCCTCATATTATATATCAAGAAGTGCTTTCGAAGGAAGTTGTTGTTTAATCTTTTTCATGATTTCCAGGGTTCTAGATATTTTCTTGGATATAGCTTTTTGTCTATAACTACGATAAAAGTTAAATCTATCTACAAATTCTATCTTCATGCCATTTATGAATAAGTCTGGATACTGTATTTTCTTGTAGTGTGTGGAATAGTATTGCTTAGGTTTTTTCTACATTTAAAGAGAGTTTGTTTACTTTTAGCCAGTCAGATATTTATTGTAATTCATTATTCAACATTGCAGGGTTGTTTGTAAAGTCTGAATTTATATTTGTGAAAAGTGTAGTGTCGTCTGCATAGAGTAAAGGTCAACATTTTGAGTCACATTAACTATGTCGTTTACATAGATAATAAAAAGCAGGGCCCAAGTATGGACCCCTGCGGTACGCCACATTCGATTATTGAATGATTAGAAGTGATATCGCCATAATTTACACATTGAATCCTGTTATTTAAATATCCTGTTAGTAGATCGTGAGATTTGTCTCTAATGTTTTACTTTTTTTAACAATATGGTATGATCTAATGTGTCAAAAGCCTTTCAAAGATCCATGTATATATTTATAGGCTGTTAATTTTTATCCATATCTAAAATAATTCTATCCAGCAGTTCAAGAGTAGCAAATCCTGTTGAGTGTAAGGTACGAAATCCATATTGGCTGGTATAAAATAATTTTGAAGTAGTAAAGTTCTGATAGATTGGTCATGAATTATTCTCTCAAAGACATTTGACACACTGGGTAGGTAGGCAATATAGAAATTGGACGGTAATTAAGCAATGATTGTCATTCTTTTTATGAATGGGTATCACCTTTGCTATCTTCAGTATATCTGGAAAGATACACTGTTCAAATATCATATTCATAAATTTTGATATGATACTAGTAATTTCATTGTTTATGTATTCAAGTATTTTATTGCTTATGTTGTCTGCACCTTTGCTGGCTTTAGGTTTTAAGCTTTCTATTGTTTTAACGGTAACTGATCTAAATTTAAAATTATCTTGAACAGGATTCCGCAAATAATCTTTATAGCATATATTTTTGCGGAAATCTATTTTAGAAGCAAGTGTCGGACCTACATCTGTAAAGTATTTGTTAAATTCATCTGCAATAACTTGAGGGTTATCAAGACGTTTGCCATTATGTATGAAATAACTAGGAAAAGTTTGTTCCACCTTGTTCTTATTTAAGATTTCATTTAATGTTGACCAGGTGTTCCTCATATCAGATTTAAATCTTTGAAATTGATTCTTGTAGTAATGAATCTTGGCTTGACGCAGAGTATTATAACAAGACCCAATGGTTATGTGGCCAATCTGTCCACGAGTGAGGGAATATCAAAATATACCACATATCTACTTGGGTCTTATTTATATCCCACAATTTTCACTTTTAGTTGAGCTGCCTGGTTATGCATTCATGTAGTATAGAAAAAATTCATGAATATTAATTTTTGCCATTGACCAATCAAAGCATTGCATAACTGTCAACAACGTCATCACCTCAAAACTTTCTGGGACATTTTCAGATTAATAAAGGAATTTACGAATGATATTTACAAACCAGTTGTTAAATATTTCTTGTCAGAATTTGTTTTTATACTAGATTTAGATAGAAAATGTTTTATTATTTGGTTTTGATCAATTGTTTTACCGAAGCGATGACGCTACTATCTGTGGACTGAACAGACCATTGACTTTCTGTTACGTTTTTTGTCCTAGAATCGTTAACTCTGGTCCAATTTCAAAAATTCAAACTTTCTTAGAGAGCTGACAATTTTATCTGTTGAATGCTAGTTTAAACGGCGAAGCGCTTATCTGCAAAAAGAGATTTTTTGTCATTGGCCTGCCAAACATAGAAGTATGTGGTATACATTTCACATCCTTGTAAGGTAAACCATGTAGTATAGATCTGTTTACCACATAGGCTATACCACATGGCTTTCTATGTGGTATACAGGTTATTGTGGGATATATTTTAATATCCTTCTCACTTTAACCTCAGCATTTTCTTGGTGGAAGTGTTGCAGACATTCTGAATTGAAATACAAATGGCAATTCAGTCCAACAAGCATAGACAGTGCATGCATTCATGAAGCCCGTTTCAATTATTAAAATGCATGAGCACAATTTTAATTAATACTTTTTTTGACTTCCTGGTAGATGTACTGAATATGCTAAAGTGCCCAATAGAAAAATATCTGTATTTAGGATTAATATTCACTCAATTTATGAATCATGGTTAAAGCTGTTGCCCAAGCTGTTAATACAGCATTGGGACATTTGATAGACAAAGCACAAGGAGTTATGCCATTAGCATGTTTCAGTAAACTGTAGGACCAGTTGGTACAGTCCATCAGAAACTTTTAAGCAAGCATATGAAACCATTCGTGTCTTATGTCTGCATATTGAGCACAAAATGTTCTTTAGTTTCCATTTCATGGGCATCATATAATTGGCAGATGTGTTCCTCTGCTACAGGTCTTTCAGCCATGAATGTCTTTTTGTTTGAAAGAAAATTTCTTCTGGACTCCCCATACAAAAGTTCGTTTGTTTAGTCTTCCATGTTGGCCAGTCTCACTGTCTTAATTACTACACACAATCTTCAGTCCGAGACCAAAATACGGCTGCACAGTACTATCTTGGTCTCGGACTGAAGATTGTGTGTAGTAATACCTTGCATACCTTGACCCCTTGAGCTAGACTAGTGGAGGATTACATTTGCTGCCATCTATATTGCAATACCCAGTCTTGGGTCAATAAATAGACTAGCACGTGCTATCCGCTGGTGGATAATGTCATTGTTCAAGCCAATCAGACATGGAAAGGCCTTCTCTGATTGTGCAATAAGTTCCGGTTGCATCCAATCAGAAAGCAAAATAACCAGACAAATAACGGCCATTCAGGGCAAACGTCCCTTTGCAGTTTTTTTATTTTTTTAGTTGAGACTTTCATAAATATTATTCTATTCTTCTGGTTGTCTATTCTTATATGACATAATTGTGGGGACACAGTTAGGGAACAGTTACGGTCTTGTGTGGCTTCATAATTGTGACTTTTGTGTGACTTCACTGTGACCATGGTATTATTACCTCACGTCTATTGTTAAATGGTAGAGATATTATATCGGATGATTCAAGTATTTTATCATATCAACCCGTGAACTTGAGTTGGATATGATTCACAAACTGACATTCTATAGATACTTATATTTAACTGTGATTTTGTAAAAGTTATAATTTTATAATTTACACGTTCTGCCATACAACATGCATTTTGTTGTACATTATGTGCGTTTGCTGAAATATATATATCCTATATTTGGTAGCAGCTGGCTCCTCTTGAGCAAAATGGAGAAAAAAGGGTGGCGTATGGGGCGAAATTGAAAGCAAAGGCACTAAAATTGTGCCAGTGTAGAAGATATTTAGGCCTACACGAGTTGGTAAGGACAGGGGATACACTTTCCACTTGTCTAACAAAGCAGTCAAATATAATCTTTACCTCTCATTAAAAATCTTATTTACAGATATCATACACAAAAACGCCTTATCAACATATCTGACTTACCTTTGCAGTAATATATTATAGTCTCTGAGATGCAAGTGCTGAGATTCAATGAGGCTGATTTCTAATTTTGGTAAACATATATGAGCCTATGGTTTTTTTAGAAGAGCCAATATATTGTAAGTAAAGGTAAAGGACCATATGTGGTGTTCAATTTATCATGCCAAAATTGCATCTGTTAAACATATTTGTTAAAGGGGCTGTATCCCTAAATTTTTCTTATTTTGTGATATATACGGCAATGGAGAGTAGAAAGAGTAACTTATCCATTCTCAAACTAAGAATGCAAGAAAACCAACCTTTATGGAGTAATTTGAGTGCAGCTGAATTTTGGTCCCATGGGTCTAAAATTTTCTGGATTCAAATTTGCTGCTGTTGCTGAGTCAGCTGCTATCTGGGTCAAGCTGGACAGGTTGTTTTCTACTAGGAATTTGTTATTAACTAATGTTTGTGAGCTTTTGGGGATTTCTCATCAACATAGAGAAGCCAAAGAAAGTGTTTACAGACACATAAGGAAACTAGAATGCACATGGGATGTGCGGAGCTCTGCCCATAGATGCAGAACACTTAGATCCCGAATGGGATCAAAACCGCGACATTTCCCGCCACTTTCGCTGAGTAATTCTGCTGACGCCCACCAGGGGCGCTGCAATAGCTCCACCAGCGGGCTGCATTGTGGGCTACGTCCTTGATTCGCGCAGGGTTCCCCCAATGCGAACTGGAGTGTATGGGACCAAACTAAGTTGGAACAGAGATGAAGCCCTTATCTTTGGTTGGAATGAGTGAATAACACAAATGTAGCGTAAGATTGAAGTGGTCAATAAGGCAGCGTGTGGAAAAACGGCAACCTTGCTGACTGGGGGCTTACCCCCTTGCGTGGATTCCCTTGATGACGTCATACGGACGTCTCGGGCAATGGCGAGAGCTGGGACAAAGTGGAGGGCAAAACGGGTGTAGAAAGTGGCTTTGCGTAGGATAATGGAGGCACGAAACACGCTGAAAAGCAATAGCAGCATGTAAAAGGGGAATATGTAGCGTTAAACCACAGGATGTAGCGGAAGACGCCATGTAAGTTGTGTTATGACAGATCATACGGTTTTGCCCCAAGGCGACGTCATCTCGCGAGATCGATGTATTAACAAAACCTCTGCCCCTCCGGGGGCAGAGCTAATAAAGGTTGACAGATATTAAAACACCAAGGAAAACCTTGCTACTGGAATTTGAGGTCAGTGCTATAGATAGCTTGGGGTGAAATAGCAGCATAGCAGAATAACTGTCAATGTCCAGTCACCATGTGCTCTGGTCAAAAGGATTGACAAATTATGTGGATACTATTGGGTTTATTCATCTTATTGAGGCAGAATGATATGTGGTAGGTAATCTAGCTATAGAAGACAAAATATGAGAATGGCCAGCAAACTCATTTCAAGGGATACAGCCCCTTTAAGGAAGCTATATGCTGAACCACTAGTGGACTTGCTCAAGTTAACAATTGTCAGGGATTTGTTGAATTTTTTCAGAGAATTTACATCAGTGTATGGTGCTCCTGTAGGCCTATTCCTATTCTAGAATTTCACAATTATAAAAATAATAAAAAAAAAACAATTTTCCATATAAATAAGATTCCATTGAGCCAGTAGTTGCCCGGAAGTATTACTTATTTACACCTACTTAAGGGACCATGCAGTGTTGTACGATTTATGTAAAAAGTAAGAATTTTTTTTATTTCAATCTTTACCACCTCTGACTAGTGGTCCTGATCCCTAGATCATCCAAATAATATGGTGGGAAAATGTCCCTTTGTTTTCAGCAGAATGAATAAATAGCCAAACCATGTTGTTTAGAGAACAAAATAAAAGACATCAGCAATAAAAATAATCACTTTACTCTCTGTAATACATGATAACATGAAACTAAAATTTTTTCATTTTGACAGTCTATAAATGAGACAAAATCTGAGGCATGAGAAACATTGACGAAGCAAATACAATGTCTGATTCTTTGGTGATGATAAAATGTAGCAAACAATTATCTTTGTCATCTTGCCAAATTGCCACTTTCAGTTTATCTGCCTCATAACATTCTTTTCGATACAATACATTCAACCTTCGGATTAGTAAATGAACATTATTATGTTGAAGCGTTGGCAGATACCCACAGGATATTGCGATTGTAGCGCAGTCGGAACTGTATCGAAGAAACGAGTTATTATTCACATGGCCATTGTGGTCTGTATCACTAGGCATAGCTGTTACAAAGAAACTGTAGGCAGGCTGTGAATTCGCAGTAATTGCTGGTATATCATAGGTCAATGACACATTTGGATCTGATGGATAGCGATGACGGATTTCATCTGGTATTGATCCTGACTTCCGTGTTTCTCGATTGACTACGACATATTTAAAAAGAAGAGTCGCTAACATGGTGTTGTCCTTGGGATCAATGATGTGTGATTGCATTACCAGTGAAGACTTCCCTGCTGCGATAAAACGGACAGTGACCGTCAATGGCTTCCGGAAGTTCCACCCACGCAGGCGATCGTACATTTCTGGCTTAAACTCATAAGCGGCCACAACGGTGAATGCTGTGCGACCGATGAAGAAACCACCAAGAAAGTCATCATGGTTCCATGCCGTACCTCTGACCATCTCAAAAAGCTTAGCCACGGAGAGAATGGAAATATTTCCTGTAATCAAATAATATAAATATTAAACAAGTGATTTTCTTGTTTTGCAGTTCATTCAGGTATGACATAATACTGACAAAATATTCAACTTATATCAAGCAAACAGTTTTTATAACATGACTAACATTCCATTACAATTGAATATTAACCTTTGTCGGTATATATATGGTTGAAATTAGCCACCTTTTCATAATCCCAACACTATATCAAGTTTATTTTCAACTTACCTCCAGTGTCAAAATCCCTGAGGTACAAATGTTGCAAGTTCAAGGAGGCTGACCGCCCATTTTCCTGAACCTCAAGCCCAGTGTCCTGGAGTATTAACTTTTGTATGGGCCGGGGCGCCATCTGCACAGAAAATAATTTATCCATCAATAACTTCACAATTACCCGATTACCCTAACTGCACAAAAGAAGTTGTTCATAAAACCAAATACAATTCATGTTGAAGTTCCAGTCTAGGCACTTCAGCCAGACTTTGGATTCATAAGGTAAACGTAGAGTCACTAATGTGGATAATTGAAACAGATAAATTATTTAAGTTGTGTGACAGGCACTAAGCCAAAGAGTCTTTTGAGTCTTTGAAAACCTGAAATACAATATGGTATATACCATAGCATCAGCCTCAGCCTGCCATTTCCCCGGGACCATACCAATTTCAGCCATTGTATACTACATTGTTTACAGACATGAGTGAAAGTAGAGGCTTACTACTCAGAGCAAGCACTTAAGATAGAGCCATCATATTTTAAGGTAAGAGACAAATTGAATTATAAATAAACTAAAGATACGCAACATTGCAGAAAGACCTGACAACCTGATGTATATATGATTTTGATGAATGTATGTTCATAAGATGTTTAATGTTCAATAAACAAACAAACCTGCAAGGGAGCTTGTCACAAAAATTTAAATTGGATAGGCCTACCTTGACTATATACGTAAAGGTTTAATTTGAACAAATACGCATGGCTCTTATTTTCTAGGTCAAGGGTCAAGGTTGCAGAGGTCACCAATTGGCTATTTTTACCACATAGTCAAATTAGAGTTAAACAGTATCATCCTAAATGTATCATCGTTTAAATAAACCTTGACTGTCATCCTTCATGAAGTATTTTGGCTGGCATGAAAGCTAGTAATAGTGTAAACTTCAATTATGAATACCATATGCATTTGATGGTTGATAAATTGATTTGATGATGTAACCTACAATACTTGGCCATTCAATACATCTGGGGAAAAAAAATTTTGCGCTGTTAATAGGTACTTTAATCATGCTACTTTAGCTATCAAGCAACTACTTGTAGCCTTAACCCTAACTCTAGCCCTAGCCCTACCCTAGCGGTCGAAATTCAGGCCGCTCCCACACACAGATCTGCTGATCAACAGTAGCAGTAGCTAATAGACTGTCAGTCGTTCAGGCAATGCATCTCACCCAGACAGTGGGTATTGGTTGTAGGCAATCATTAAGACTTGAAGTACATGTAGTTGCAAGTTACAACCATCGTTTACCATCAGATGCAGATGCAAAGAGGCCTACCTTTCTCACTTGCTGGCCTATAACTGAATAAATCACCAGATGGCCGCTCTATAGTCTTACAGCGCCATCTAGCATATTTTGAAGACGTTAGTTCTTTCAATGACCACAGAAAACTAAAAAAACTGATTTTGAAAGTACTGTAAAACATCCCATACAGATTTTTTGACATCAAAATCATACATGCTGACAAAATAAATAAATGACATATATATATATATATATATATATATATATATATATATATATATATATAGGCCTAAGTAACTGTATCATAATTAACATTATATAGTCTGAAGAACTTCTGGAGCACCTGAAGCTAAACAATGGTAAGTGATAGCACAAACATAGGTCTGCGTTAGAATTTAAAAAAGCACTATATTTATGGTGCATATTGCTGAGCGAAATCTCTTGTCATGTAAATCAAACTTAGTTTTCTCTAACCACAACTTTTACCACTAGATGGCGTGCTATATCACGTGTATCACTGGTTTTTATTACCATCAATAGTCGCTGATAAGCATGTGACTGGAGAATGGCAGATAAGGTATTCCAGTTAATATATTATTTGTTTACTGCAATTGCACAGAATATTGCAAGTCAAAACCAAGCACACCTGTAAATTAAGGTGAGTATATATAATATCGTTCTATGACCTATGCTAAAAGCTGCTACATGTATATTATCTAAACTCAACTGACGCATGACCAGCCTATACAGAAAATGGCTAGCCAATGTAAATAGTAGCATGCCCACCTAGGCATCAGGAAATTTACCTTAGAGGGTTGAACTGTCAGAAATCAGTTGAATTTACTAATCCAATCACTCCAGTGGATTTCAAAGTATATAGTGACTTGGCTTATGAGTGGTTCTGAGCTATCATCAGTGATCATTTTTTAAGGTCAGTGTGATAAGATTTCTGTTTGAACTTATATATCAGATGGTGTTCTATTTGCAAAAAAAGACACGACAAAGGTATGAAAAGATTTACTCATATACTCACCGTTACTCAGGATAGTATAAGAAGTAGGCCTATATAGGCCTATATTGTATCGGGAATTAATTTTAGAGGCAACTAGCTAAAAGACTGAAGCAACACCAATGATTTTGCTTGTGTAAACATGTATTCTGATATAATGAGCAAAAAGCACAGATAACAATCTGAGGCATCAAAGAAATTATGGTGATATTGACCACAATAAACTTCCGTAAAATATCACTCAGAATTTCTTAGGCCTACGATTATATAATGACAATGCCACAGAATAATTGTGAAAGGATAAATGGTGGCAAACGGATTCCTTAAAGCAACTTCCTAACCCATTTTCTAAATCGTCTAAATGGATCTCTGCCTTAAATACTTGAACTCTCGTGACTACTCAAGTGTAATTTATAACTTAGTGCTTTCTTTCCTTCCCAGTTTATTCACTCCATATTAAATCGACTTCTTTTTTTTTGGAAAATGTTTTGGCGATCATTATGTGCTCTTTATTCTTTGGCCTTAATAATAATAATCAAGATTTGCAATTCGTTGAAGGTTATTACAATATATATCAATCCTTTCTGCCCCTTGTATAATATTATCCTTTATTTAAAATAAAAAAATTGTTGTTCTATCTTGTATTGGGTTAAGTGGCATCAGTGTAAATGGCCTCAATTCTTGTCACTATATTCAAACGTTTTATTTTTAAATGACTAACATTACTTTTGACTATCGCTAACCACTTTTACTGTCTCGAATGACTGACCCCATTGCCTACTTGCAGAACAAAACAAGATTATTTTGGTATTTATAGATAATTAGTAAAGCATCATCATTTCATTACTATGGACAGGATTTCCTAAAGTAATTATAATAATCTTTCCTTTTTTTTTTTTTTTTTTTTACATATTTAATCAATAAGTACAATTAGTGACATTTTATATTTCATGTTAATATTGGAGATCATTTTGGAGTGTTTTTGTTTCAAGCGACTTGCTTCACTGTTTAGCGACTGTCTAAATACATTTTGCAGTTTGATTCTGCAAAAGTAAAAACCGACCCCCCCCCCCCCCCCTCAAAAATATAATAACCAGCCATGAGAAAATAAAAACTGAAAGATCCCATGACAAAAAGGAATTCCTGCTCTTGCCAGAAAAGATGTAAAAAGGTGGCAGTCTAAGAAATTATAAAAAGGAATATAAAGTGATGTAAATAGAGTTTAAAATCGGTTGTGTAAACCTTTTTGTATATGAATTACTACTCTAAATAATCGATCAATCAATCAACAATCAATCGAGTAAGATAAGACATGCCTACCTTAAAAAAGAAATCAAAGACTAGCAGAATGAAATAGAAAAATACACACGAATAAAGCTAAATGGTTAGAAAAAACAATTATTAAAAAAATAGAACTCACGAAGTTGTATGTTTCACGTTTTTCTAGGTTAAATGGAAACTTGTATACTGCCCTTATGAAATCAGCTGGGGGTTAAAAAATGGTGAAAAATCAGTCTGTCAAACAAACAGCTAGCAGCCTCACATGACCATGAGTTGACAGCGTTATCACCAGGGTTGCAGACTTGCTCGTTCCCATGCTGAACCACGCTAGCATCCTAGATAACATCAGACGGACACCAAGCCAACATTAGACAAAATAACTGATTACACATCATGGATGGAGGGACAGACCAACAAACAACGGTGACTCCAGATGATGATGATCATGACATATTGCTATATTTGCAACACAATATCTGGGTGAGTATAGATAGATAGCTAGATAGATAGAGTGATAGATATATTGATAGATTGATAGATAGATAGAGTGATAGATAGAGTGATAGATAGATTGATAGATTGATAGTTATTTCCATTCACAAAGAATGATAGTTATAGACACATCTATGTTATTAATGTAACTGCGCACATGCAAATATATATAGGTTTCATTTCCTCAATGGCAAACAAAGTACTTCTGCCTATATGGTTTATATATGAGTTGCTTTTTTTTTTAATTCACAGCTCCCTGTCGTACTTACTTTGTTTTTGGTTGGCATAATCATTGGTGTTTTGGTGTACTTTTTGTGTCGAAGGTGAGTGACCTTTTTTCAATATGGATTCGATCAAACATATATTTGGCCCATATAACACCCTCCAATAGGAATTCTGAGCACGTGAGACAAGGAATATTTACATTCCATTTAATGCACTTGACAAAATGGCAGACACAGTGCAGAAAACACTTGGATTATGATAGAGTGGATAACTAATTTGTGGTTTTTATGTGCTTGGTTATTTAAACCAAAAAATCTGATTGGTTAACTGACTTAACTGACTAATCAATAGTTAATGTACGACCAAGTAGGTTTCAGTCTAAAAGGAATATATTTACTGTAAACGCTGTTGAAATCCCAAAAGTAAGTAAATTAAAACGCATATATAGATTCACAAAACATGTGGTATACATTAAACAAAATAATAATAATAATAAAACAGGCTGTTGCTGATTCCCTTAATTATCACATGACGGACTATGTTTACAAATTTTGCTTAATAGGAAAAGTTTCAAGGACCAGTACATGAGCCTGTCCAGCTTGGAAGATGACTATCCGAAAAAATTCAAGAACTTTGATGCAGAGTATTCCAATGAAACGACTAGACTGGTCATACATTCAGATGACACAGGTAAAGCATATAATGCCATATATATGCTATTGATTTAATTTTGACAATTGAAATAGAAATTCTGAAAAGATGCATGGTTGGAAATACTTGCTCATTCTTCATAATTTTATTAAATTAGTTTCGGTGACATTTACACTTCGAAAGTTTGGAATCATGTGGGTCCCAGATTCTGGGAAGAGGTTCATTCCACCAAAAAACAACACAGCGATATAATCATAGTCATGTTGTCCATTTCTATAAAACATAATCTTCTGTTCTTCTAAGCTGAACTGTTAAAGATCCTTTGGTAAATAAAAGTATCAGCCACTTGAACCGCAGTCTGGGCTATGTCATGAGACATGTTGGTATGTCAAGGATTAGGTTTTACGATTTATATGTAGTGAAAGCCACTGAATTATAAATCACTATTATATAACTTAAAATTATGTTGTGCTACAAATGTTTCAATTTTCAACTATTTTGCCATTTTACAGACACAGACCTTCTGTTGTGCCAATATTACCTGAAGAACACAGGTTCCTATCTGTTGGTGGATCACATGCCTATACTAGGTAAATAAAAATGTAAAGGTATCAAATACAGTCTAATCAATGCTCCATGGCAATAAATCATTCATACAAGACCCATGATAACATGCTATGTTGGCCTGATTTTGGCCAGATGTTGGCCCGATGTTATTCGTCCAAGGTCGCCCACATCGGCAGACATCTAGTCAATGTGACATGCTATCTGGGCCTAATTGCAAATAACATAGATAAAATAAAATGTTTAGCTTTAGGTGGCGTTAGCACCTTTTGGTTAAGGTCTTTCATTGTGCTCTGCAATGGAAGAAATACTCTTGGGGTATGATATTTTGATGGAAGCATGGTTACTTCTATGAGTGAAGAACATATCATGGATATGTTATTCAGGGTTGGGGTTCTGAAACTTTTGTGATTGTTTTGGGGTAATTACCCTATGATGGGGTAAAATGCTATAACCTACGTTTGGGTGATCAGATTTGCTTCGAATTTGGTTTGTATACCCTACAGGGTGTTACCATCATGTTGTAACACTTTTAGGGTTGTCAAAGGGTAATTACCCCATGAGAAGTAAAGTGATATTTATACTGTTTTGCTTCAAACTTGGTTTGTATACCCTGTCTAGCGTCATGTTGTATCATGTGTATTGTTAACATGGAGTCATTACGCATTGAGGGGTAAATTGTGATAACTTGTATTTTGGATGATTGGATCTTCATGGAGTTTGGTTTGCACCACTTGCGGTGCTATTTTTAAAATGACTTAATGACAATGAGACTCAAATATTTAACTCCTTTATGTGTGAATATTCTTTAGGAAGAAGGAACCAAAAGAGTTGGTTTCTGGTGCGGGATTACAAGAGCAAGCATGAACGGATTCTTACGATGCAACCAAGAACCCGGGACTTTCTACTTCCGTTCACAAAACAGACAGTCCATGCCCTAAATGACCTTTTTACACAACTCAGGGTAAGTAGATAGATAGATAGATAGATAGAGATAGAGAGATAGAAAGATAGAGATAGAGAGATAGAGAGATAGATAGATAGATAGATAGATAGACAGATAGATATATAGATAGATAGAACTTTCAACATTCCTGATGACATGCTAGATTGTCTATATCTATAGACATCGGCACAACGTCGGCTAATCTTAAAACAAATCAAACAATGTTGTCCTAACTTATAGAATGTTATCTGGGATGTATGTTTACCTTGGCATAACTGTAGAGTGTGCAGTGTGCATTGTGAAGAGCCTGTGTTGGCCATTGGGGTTGAGGTCTTCACCCACAGTGTTACCACCCTTGCCATGGGCCATGAGGAGGCCAAGGACCTTTAAGAAACTATGACAGCATTTATATAGGACAAAATATTAATAAGAATAACGTAGTTTAATTTTTTTCCCAGCATCCTTTCCTGATGCCCTGTCTGGAAGTGGATCTCATTGAACACGATACTTTGGTGGCAGTGGAGCCCTTGTCTGAGCAGGGCACTTTGTTCGACCTTATTCATGGGGTAAGTTCTTGAATTTTCAAAGGGGATTCGGATATGCAGTGTGTTAGATAATGGCATATGTTGTAACATTGTAATTCAATGGATGTTTTGTCTGATTATCAGTTTATATAAACTTTAGACTCGCTGGTCTGGTACTACATTTTTATTCGATGTTAAGTCTAACGTTCTGCTCATTTTAGACTCACTGGTCCTGTAGTCATGAAGAGAAGTGGTACAAAAAAGGACAGGGTCTATCCTTGCCTCAGATACAAACATATGGGAGACAAGTTTTGGAGGTTGGTTCCTTTTAAAATCATTTTTATTTGAAAATAATATGCCGTTGGCTGTACCAATAGATTGCTCTGATTGTGTTTTGTATGTCATTTATACCAGGGTTTAATATATCTCAATGCGCAAGGTCTTCCTCCCTATAGACATCTCCACAGTGGAAATGTTGTCATCAGAAATTACAGTGCTTGGTGAGTAAAAATTAACTGCCAAAAGCCAAATCACTAAAATATCATTTCTAAATTACTTTCATTTATTCTTACCATATGTGACTGATTTAGTCTTTCAGGGGTCCATGACAACTTCCTTGGATTGTCATCAAAGTTTGACACAAAATTCGTGGAAGTTGTGTCATTTGGTGAGTTCATCTTTCTTAGTTATGTTCACAATTATTCTATTCTATTCTATTCTCTTCTATTCTATCTTCTGTATTCTATTCTATCCATTTTAGGTCACCTGATCTTCGAAATGACCACTGGTCAAGTGATGGACACTCCTGTACCCCAACAGCATCATCTGTCTACCCTGGCTTTTGCAGGAAGGGTCAAACAGGTGACCTTTGACATTGCATGACCTTGAATTTGCTCAGTGACCTTGAACTAACTCACGTGCTCATGGTCCTGACCATTAGTTTCCAATAGCAGCTTCATTTAAAGAATGTGGACTAAGAATAGCACAAAAGGGCCATGCATTGAGATTAATCAAAATGAAAAGTTACAGTTCAGGCGATTTTATTTTACAAACTGAGCATTTTGCAAGGTTAACATATTCCATAAGAAACTAGCAAAAAATTTAACACAGTAGTTTGACAGTAAACTTCGATAACATATGACCTTCAAGTAAAATCATAATAAATCAAGGAATAAATCGTTGGAACGAATAGCAAATTTTTGTACGAAGTTTAAAATTCCTATAATCTTATTTCAGGTTATGAAATACATTTTTCAAAATGAATCAGACTCATATCCGTCATTAAGATCTGTAAGTATTGGTATCATACCCTTCAAAACACAACCACTCATGCTCACCGACTGTCAAATAAATTAAAAGAAGTTGATATTAAGAAATAACATATGTATACAGCTGTAATCTTTCTATGAGCTACAAATTATTTTGCAGATAAGAAATTTGGAACTTTTCCAACCAGTAGCATTGCCAGAATTGCAAAATACAACAATACCAATGGTGAGTACACGTTAAGACAATGTATTTTGATTTTCATCTCATTTGAAAATAATTTGATGCATTTTTATCTCGTTTGCTTTCTTTCATACAGGTAATATTTACTCCTGAGATTAAGTCAATTGTCAAAGCTGTCAAAAAGCAGAAAGCAATAACTAGGTTAGTGTTGTTTATCTGATATAAGTTCCCGTATAATGGTCTAGTGGTTCATGCATTGGCCAGCTCCTCTGCAGGACAGGTCCCAGGTTCAATTTCTAACCAAATCTGTCTGTATGCTCATAGTGTTAGCAGTTAAGTACAACTTTCATGTGTATCTAAGAGATTGAAGTCAAGTTGTTAGACAACCACATGATTACACATAATAGATGCTGTCTACTACTGCCGTTTCACTTACCATACACAGAGCTTTCATGAATTAATTTTACTCAAATCCAGGTTGTTCCGTAGATAGGCCTTTAGCTGCTGTAATTGGTAGAGAGCACTTGAGACGTCTGTCAGTTAAATTTACATGTTTGTATATTTGATTCACTGCTTGCCAGTTCAAGCTGAACAAAATTAACCTGTATGTACGTAGTTAGTGAAATGGCAGTAAAGTATTCCCAGTTCTATTCTCAGTTGGGATAAACAAAACATAGTGTTGTATATAGAGACAGATACTGTATTGTTATTACTGTATCATGCTTGTTCAAAAAATAAATGCAGACATATTGCTGTTCTACAAAATTCTATTGGTTTTTCATGCAGTCTGAAATCTTCAAAGAAAATCACATCCACTTCCGGTGACCCACTTGCTACAAGGTCAGTCACTTTCTTTGTCATAAAAGGTGTCAATCCATCGTATAGGCATACTGGCATAGTCCTGCACCTAAGTCCCATATCACTTTGAAGTTTTATTTTCTTTCTTGGCACATAATTCATACAATATAACAATGATAAATACATTCAATTCAGTTAAGTAAATACATAATAATTACACCAGTCATGGCTCGAGACACTGTCTTATTATAAAACCTCCATGTGCAATGGGCTCTGGTCTGTCCTTAACTTCAACACTGCAATAATCAAATTAAATCAAAATGCTCATTCACAAAAATGTTGGATACTAAAGCCTACTGAAATAGTGTGTCATAAAATTTAAATACTTTCCTCATGTTTTACTTTTTTAGGCTTGAACGATCGAGTAGTCAGTCTACAATAAGCACGATAAGTTCCCAAGGAACAGTAAGGTAAGTACAAATGTTCCTCGTAAACATGATAATATCTATTATTGTTCACAAAAAAAAAAAAAATACCCAAAGTTTGTCAGTAAAATGATACTTAACTAAAGTGTAACTTTCTACAATATTAAAGCACAAGTCACAGGGTATTGCCCTGAAGCATGCCGATCGAGTTGATGTTAGAACGATGCTGCCTCTGTTGGCCTCTGTTTGTCTCTGTTGGCCAATTTTAGACGGACATTGAAATACAATTATGTGATAATGTTACATTGGAGACTCTTGTTTGGTTTGAAGCACACAATTCAAATTTTGACTTTTATTAAACAGAAAAGAAGACAATACCCAAACAACATCACAGACACTAGTGGATGAGATCAAGGCTAAGACCCAGAAAATGGCGTCTCAATCACGCAATAAGGCTGATACGCATGCATCAACAGGGAGTAGCACTTCCGGAATATTCCCACCGTTGGTTTTGGAATCTCAAGCAGCAACAGCACATACGGGAAGAGTGGCTGTCCCAAAGTCTATTGTGAGAAGTAAACCTCCACCTCCCCCTAGGCCTTCGAAAGATATCCCCCAGGCCCTTCCCCCTCCCATAACCCCAAATAAGGACATTTTATCCTCTCCAGTCTCACCGGAAGGGCCTGAAGGGGCAACACCCTTGGCTACATCCACCCCTGCAAGATCTGCCCTCCTTGCAGACATCAGAAAGGGCAGTAAACTGAAAAAGACTGGAAAAACATGAACAATCAGTTTGTTATTTCATGTCATATTTCACCGTAATGAGTTTCCGTAGTTGCAGCATGCTGCTGTAAATCTATCCTTAGATACAGTAAATCTTAATTATAGTATAATACCGTAAAATTTACTGTAGATGGCTCCACATTGCCTTATTATAAGGGCTCATCAACAGTAATTTAAGGTAAAGTGCTGTTTTGTAAAATTTCACGGTAAGGAATCATCACAACTTAACAGATGCATGTGCCGTAATATTATGGGAAACATCCATTTATTCCCTTTTACGGTAGACCAACTTGCAATGTTTGCACAAGATACAGCAAAATTCGCCAGCCAGATGCCGTAAAAACTACAGGATTTGTTATTCAGTGTATGTAATTGTGTACTTACAATGATATTATTTTAATCATCATGTACAGTGAACATTTATATAACTAGAAGCTATACTTCAAACCTGCCATGCATTTTAATCAGCACAGCTAACTTAACTGTATTTATTTTGTATTTGTAAATACATTTTTATAAAAGCACATTGATGATGATATGAATTTATGTAATATGTTATAGTGCTTAGTGCATTTTTGCTAAACAATGAAGTAAATCATCGAAATACGTTTGACAGGACCTCTTAAAAGATTCTGAGAAGAATAATGTCAGCAATTTAGATACATTTGCAAGTAATTCCTTGGAATTAAGTAATTCCAATTAAGTAGTGTGTTAGTATTTGGCAAAACAATTACACACAGACAGTCTGACTGACGCTCTAACCACTTTAAAATTACACAGATGTTTTTACTTAACATGGTTGCAATTCCATTATCACTGAAACTCGCATCATATGATAAAAAAAGTAGAAAGCCTTTCACTTTGAGAGATGGTAGAATCTGATGTGATGGTTTAAAAACACAAGGTGGCGACACGAGTCAGATAGCCTGAATCAGATGGATGTTGTTCAGAAAAATTGTATATTAGGTCATAGTTTTCAGTTGCTCAAATGGCCATAATAATATTTAAAATGTTCTGTGTTAATTAGGCCCACACTGTAAACTGCATTTAATTCTAATCTTAGTTCATCCTTAATTCAGGGCCGTACAGCCAGCATTAGGTCTGGTGTGGGTCTTTTCTCTAACTTAATGATAATGGAGTTTGCCTCGTTTGATTTCAGCCTCTGGTTACGGCCCTGAAATTATAACTGAGCGTGACAACTCGCAAGTTCATACACATGTGAATGAATTAAATTATATATGTATATATTATTTAATTCATTCACATGTATATTGAAACATATATAATTCACTGAATATGCAATACAAATAAGAAAGTAAAGGGATATTAAGAGATAAGATGTGTAAAATCAAATTTGTTGACATGTGAATAGCTTTTCTTCACTTAGAACTCCATATTATTGCGTCCTTCAGCAAATAGAGCCTATTTGTTAAAAAAAAAAAAAACTAGATTTTGTGAATCGGTTATCAAAAAAATAAACGTAGCTGCCTCAGTCCCCAGTCAGTATTTTAAAGAAGAGCCTAGCCTACAAAATCAAATCAAGGCTTCATAATATAGACAATTAAATTATCAGGGTAGAGTGGGGTAAGTTGAGCAATTTTTTCCTGTATAATGATTGGAACAGAAGAACAACATCTTTGAATACGTTCATCATGGCGAAGCAATGGCTCAACTCGCCTAAAAAGCTCATGTTGTTAGAAAATGACAAAACATAGTCTTGTCAACCTTTCAATGGTGGGTAGGTAGACTAGTACACATCTAAATATCTTGAATACATGACACACGTCTGAATGCACGTGAAACCGCTCGTCTAGTGTTCATTAAAACACTTTGGGGTTGAACAAATTTACCAATCGAATATTTCTGACGTATTTCCGTAAACTGTGTACTCATATGATCATTTTAAGGAAAGAAGAAGCAGAAGAAAAATCCACTAGGATGTTTTAAATTGTAGGTTTAAACCGGACTGAACTGCTGAACTAATTTTATTTTCACATAACAAGATCATGCAAAAAAAAAAAAAAAAAAAGAAGAAATAAAAGAGAACATGGGAAGCAATCACATTCAAGTGGTTTGTATTTATCATGTTGTGCCAATGTGGGGGAGATCCCAGTAGTAGAAGTGCTGAAGTTGGACCATCCCTGGTGATAATGCTGAGGCAGTATAGCCATGGAGACAATCTACTCTTGTCTCCATGGTAGACGTCTATAGCGGACCCAAATTTATGCCCCATATTTGGCGTGCATTAAAAATTAAATTTTATCAAATATTTCAAGTTTGAAGTTCTAGCACAATCAAAACAAAACTTGGTGTAGAAAAAAAAGCAAAAAAAAAACTCTCTCTTTGTAAACCGTGAAGATGAAAATCGCCGTCATAACTAAATTAGTTTGTGACGTCATAGATTGATTTCAAGCATTTTACGTCATAGGCCTTGCAATGAGGTTCGTTAAATATGGTCATAAATCTGGGTCCGCTATACTGTACTATTTCCCCAATAGAGATCAGAATGCTAAATCATACCACTGCCCTTCGCTTACAACCTGTTATAACATTATCATGTAGTATTTTGATAAAAAAAACTGCAAATATCCTTCAAAACGTATGAATACATAGACCTATTTATTGGTCTAACAAGGTGTTGCAAACTAGTAACCCATGTAATGTTTATAATTGCAGTATGGTTTAATACGACCAGTCTTAGATGGCTAAAATCAGAAACTTTTAAAATGTTGTTCTGTAACTAAAAGAATGTAAGAAAGACAATAGCAACAGGCAATTGCTGTACTACCAATACCTTGCTTATTAATGCAATGAGTATACATACAAGGATGCGTTTATATATTCATTGATAATGGGATCAATAAAAGAGGAAATGTTCTGAAAGAATTTCATTCTGACTCATCAACGAGCCACAGCCAACTGCAGAAAATTGCGGATTCGTCATTGTCATCATAACCATAAAATGTAATGATGGATTTTTTTGTTGTTAACGATTATTGACAATGGTTCCCATGTTTTAGCGTATATATTTTATGCCAACTGCCTGACTGTTCGGCAATTTTAAATTATGCTAATTGCAAGTATTGCGCTGTAACGATTGCATTGAAGTATGTATGGTCAAAGAAATGTATTAATTCTCAATTTTCAGTTTATTTCTCATAAAATTTCTATGATAATTCATGCAGAAGCTGTTGAACACTAAGAAAAATCTATTTTTACAGCTATGTGCCTTCTTGGCATCTCTGCCCCCGGAATGACTTCTACCAGACCAGATCATGCAGAGCCTTTCTCAACTCTTTGGGGCTTACACACTCAATGAGTCACGAAGTGGAGTAAAGAGTTACAGAGGATCTGCTCGGTTCATCTATGCCATGGTCATTAGGGTTCCTAACAAGACAGATATGGTCTTAGACAGTTTGGCAGGGCTAGAACCTGAACCTGACGGTTTGAAGGAGAGCACCTTCACCACTATTATAGGGCATGGCATCTCATATGCCAGTTAATTAAATAGCCTTTTTCATGCTTTTGACTAAGACATAATTTAGTTCTTTTTTTCATAAAAACTTAGCCGAAGGAAGGTAAATATAAATCAAAAGTTTCTTTCATGAATAAATCCTTGGTATCTAGCATAGTCAATTAGGTATTGTATGTGGGTTGCAAAATTCCAGGATGTAATGCTTTCAACTACAAATAAAAGCCAGAAATATGCCAAGCTATTATGAATGCATGTTCAATAACCTGTCTGTTTAGAGATAATGGAAGAATATGTATTTTTAATGAAGGACCATAAATCATAATTATGTCAATCGGCGTTCCTTTGCATGGTCACCATGACAACAGGACAATCATGTAACGGTTCAGAAAACATGTGGCTACTAATTGTTCTTTGGTTGAGATGGAATTATCCTAAAAATCAATTATAGGATGACCTTGCCAATTCATGAAGTATGACCAACGGATATAACAAATATGCAAATACGTTCAAATATACGAAAATATTATCTATGTACCTAACTATCTATCTATCTGGCTATCTGTCTGGCTATCTATCTATCTATCTATCTATCCATCTATCTACCTATCTGTCTATCTATCTATCTATCTATCCATCCATCTATCTATCTATCTATCTATCCATCTATCTATCTATCTCTAGGCCTACTAATTTATATTTCATAATCCTTCTTTAGATCGCAGATATATCGTATTACTTATTTGCCCGAGGCAGAAGCAATGATCGATTGCTAAGGCCATGTATGGGACCTATTGATTATGTCTATATGCTACTGCTCTTGTTTAATCAGCTTACATGACCAGCTATCAGAGGCAGATGTAATGATAAGATAATAGGACTTAAAGTATGAATTCCACATCATGGAACACATTTATACTATGGGTGGGGTATTTTACTTGCCTCAGCAATCAGCATAATCAGGGACTGATTTGCAACCGAAATACATCCAATTAAGATTGACTGGACAGGGAACTGAACCCATGACCTCCACTGGAGCTGACTCTGGCCTTTTACCACTAGGCCACCCAGCTGCAGATGTATACTTTCAACTCTAGTGTTGTCATAATTGTCTATTCTGTTTTAACAAGTCAAGGTAGTGCATTCTCAATGAGATGCTTCAGTGAACCGAGAAAGAGAGAAAATGCAAAAAAAATTAAAGCTATTGTCATGGATGGTAACTAGGGACGCTATCAATGTATCAGGGGACCAGACAGGGTGTCTCCTGCACATAGACTGGTCTTTGTAAGATATTTTATGACATGTGCGTGGCTTCACATGCACAAGAAAATCATAGTTATGCAGCCTGTAGAATTACTTTTATGCTGTATTCTGTTACAAATCGATAAACAGTGTTTAGTGAATTCATAAACTTTGCATGCATGTTGCATGTTTTATCCCTTCCAAAATGGCATTGATTATCTCAATCTTTGAGATAGCTTACACTGTTTATTGATTTGTGTTAAAATATTATGAAGCTTACCTTGTCATTTATAGATGACCACAAGTTAATAAAATTCTGTGCCAAGTCTTTGTGGAACAAGTGGTTGGCCTCGTTTCATATCATGTCATTTTATTTTAATAGGAATAAGCATATTTGTTTTTTTGATAGGCCGATATATTATTATGCATGACATATTTGATCATAAAACTTAAATTGCTGTTTTGAAGTCGTCAGAATTAAGCAGACATAATGATGAGATGATAAAGTTTGGTTTGGAAGAGTGCATGTCGAAACATTTGCAGGCTTGGATGATGCAATTTCTGAAGATTTAAACAACATTGTCAATTCCATAAGTAACAACTTCATTTTTATAGGCTCTCGCCTAAGAGTTTTACATTACAGGTAAATGCAAAAATACAGCATTTCATTAGTCTTCAGGAAAACTTTAAACTGGAAGTGCATTGTACTCGTTGTCTATGCTGAGGCAAGAGAAATACCCCACGCATGGAATAAATGTGTAATGAGATGGACTTTCCCATCCTATCTAATCATAAGCTCTTAGTAAAGATCATGGCGTCTATCCAAAATTCTGATTAAAATCAGCCAAGATATGGTTTGTCTTTAGACAATGATTGTATATATGTATACTAAATTATATATATATAATATATTTATGATGTTGGTTACCTAACACGTTCAATATCTGAGGACAAATAATATCTTGGCTGATTTTAACAAAATGTTGGATGGACATAAGAGAAATATGTTTATAATAAATTTATCAAAAATGTAAAATCCTGTCATGAATGTGGTTAATCATCAATCTTTGATAGATTTTCATTGTCTTTATTATTCTTCTTTTGAAAACCGTAGTGTAGCCTACAACCTTCCAATTTAGACCAATTTTGGTGTACAATTCATTCGTGCAGGTTATAAGGTGGCCTTCATTGTGAAGTACTAAAGTTGAGGTCACATTTGAGTCAAAATGTAGAAGTCTCAATGACGTGGTTGTCTTAATAGTGAGGTGATCCTTGCGTATTTAGGAAGGAAAATATACATGTATTAATATATTAGAAGCAAATAAAGAAATGCATAAATAACGAAAGTTCACGTTCTTTCACTTTCTCGTTGGTCTTTGGCAGAATTAGAACTTTTCATGCCACAGGTACAGGTGATACGCAGGCTCACAGTGCAGGTCTTTAGTGTATAACCCTGGGGACCTCATGAGCCAGGACAGGACCTGAAACATTCGAACAATGCTGGAGAGAGCGACTTTCAGGGTCACTGCTTTGTCACGATCTGGTTGTCACGGGAGTTTAAAGTCCTCTAGACAGCTGCTAAAGGTTTGTTTCTAGTCTTGTTTAACTAATACACACAAGAGGAATGAGTTATTCATCACATCTCATGCTTATATATGCACCCGATGGATTTGTAGATGCAGCATATTTTGACCAGAGATGCTTCAATTTTAATGCATCATATGCGTGGTTATATGTGAACACCCACCAGCCACAAGTTACTCAAACAGTAAGTACTAGACCGTCTCTAATAAAAAGTGCACCATTATCTATGCATTGTATAGAATAACCTGTTTCGGCTCCGGTTAGTTAAAGTGCATTCTAGCTTACATGAAACATAATATATGACTTTAATTTTTTTATGTCATTGAAAGTTATACTTCTAATTTTTACTCGTTTTATATTGTAATTTTTAAAGTTTTATTATTTACAATTGTTTTTCAATATAATTCTTGTCAACCTTTTGACAGACTTAAATTCTAGTCTATTCTATTCTAGTCTTTTTTTTTCTATAATTGACTATCTTATACTGTCCTATATAAAAAAGAATAGCATGTGTTCTTCGAACATCCTTGTATCTTGGCAATAGAAATTATAACAAAACCTGTTTTACATGCGTGTATAACATTGCGAATGACACGAAATTATGTTAAAAACTCTTTTCATTTTGTTCAATGTTCACTAGACTGTTGCGTCCAACTTTTGACTTCCAAGTTGTTGTTTTTTTTCTAAAATTTCTGAATTTTTTTCCTTGTCATGTCAATTGGAGCATGACATATCTTAATTAAAAAGCCACTATTGAAGGGTGACCTTGAAACGACTTTTGTGTACTTCCTGTGACCTAGTTTTGGGTAGCGGGTCATGGTTGCCATGGTGTCGCGTGCAACGTTTCATATCCAGGTAGACAGACTGGACATGAAGTGAACACGAAATGGCCACAGATGCTAAAGGAATGGACATACCATGGTCAGGTGGGGCAACTTTCCAGTGCTGTGCACCACCCGTATGGTGACCTTGACCTTGACCTTGCTGACTTCCGCTTCTGCCAAGGTCATTAAGGTGGTTATAACCGCTCCACTGGTCACAAGTGACCGGTTAAGAGCGGTCAAAGTGTGTATTGTAATGACCTTAATAAAGTGTGTGTTATGATATCCTGAGTACAGGTTTATAAGACTCGAACGAAGGCCTGGGTAAAATGACCATGAAATCAAACTTGTCAGAGAAAAAAAATATAGGGACCCTGCTTGTTTTAAATCAGAAAATACAGTCAGTATATGCATGACGACTAAAAAGTCATCCATGCTGAACATGCATGCCTTTTAGTAAATTACATTCCATTAAAATTAAGCACATCCACACTGCGGTATTCATTTAGATATATTACTTTTTTGTATTTTTCATGTAAGTCACTTAAGTTCTTCAAACTCGAAAATCTAAACTGCCGCGATTTACAACGTCCTTATTTTTTTAAATCATGCATTTGCTCTGATTTGATAAAGTAATTTTTATTTCACGAAGTCAACTTAAATATGCCTTTGGTTCAGTCTATACATTCGCCTGAGGCATTTGAGGCAACAGGTTGCTGTAAATTCTACAGTAGTCAGAAACTAGTTCACAGCAAATAGCTGTCTGTAATAATTGCAGTATTCAAGCGATTTATTTGTCAAGGTGGATGGTACTGGAACATCTTATGATAGAAAAGTTATCATTTTCCAGTACCATCCAAAATTACATTCTGTGGTTTTCAATTAAAATATTTGTAAATTTGGTTTTATAACTCTGGGGACTATAGATAACTGGAGGAAATAAAAGTGATTATTTTTGTTGTTGCAAGTTTGTGATAACTAGTGGTCAGCGTCTCTCATCAATAATTCAAAGCTTTTGCAGAAATTGCAGCTTAATATTATTTTGATGATTCTGACATTATTGAAGTCACCTGTGATCAGCATTGGTTATCCATTTCGTTTATGTGACAATATTAACAATTAAATTATTTATCCAAAAAGCATTGACCTTTCATGTGCTGCAATTTAGAATCATTCATTCAAGTAAACTTAAAGGTCACGATGATTATATTAACTTGGACAGGTGTTTTTGTGATCGCTTTCTTATCTCTCTGTCTGTCCAAAATATTGTAGTCCTTTGATCACCCCACTTCAGTGCTTGACTAATAGACTGTGTCTTGCAGTCCTTCTGTCTATCTTTGTCCATCTCTGTCACTGTTTGTCTGTCTCTGCCCACAGTGTATTCTACTTGTTGCTGTGGCTTACTAAGATGATAATAGGTCGCCTGTTTTTTACCAATCTTTCTCTATGTTTGTCTGTCTGTAGCGTTTGTCCGTCTGTAGGGTTTGTCCGTAAGTCGGTCACACTAGTTTCTCCTCCTCCTCCTCCTCCTCCTCCTCCTCCTCCTCCTCCTCCTCCTCCTCCTCCTCCTCCTCCTCAAGGACACATTCACAAGACAAAAGTACACTTTAGCATGATGGAACGGCGCATGGATGCCATGTCAATCTGTCAGTGTACCCAGGTGCAGGTGTGGACTGCCAAAAAGGAGGGGGGGGGCCTGGGGGGTCAGAATGACCATGGAACAGGTCGCTGGACACACATGGCAGCCCAGATGGTTATGAAGCTCCCCTTAGGTCCCTGGGTCATCTTTCTGCTTTTTGCTGCTGACGAGGAAAGATGGGTGTGCGGCTATTCTATATCTTAGTTTTTTACTCTTTATTTTGTTGCATCGTTGGATTATTTTTTACGAGATTTATTTTCATTGTTATAGTTTGAACTTCAACTTTTTATGATTGCACTTTATTATGACTTATTCAAATCATATAAAGGTTTGGCTGGACTCCTTCGTATTACTTATATGCAATTTCTCTGCGAACAATTACTTTTTTTTCGTGTACTTTTTCAGTGGTCATAAAATATTTTGCAAACCTGCTCCAGGTGCTGGTCAACTGTGATTATTTTCACTCCTTAATTTTGACTTGACTTTCAGACTCAGTATTGCATTATCATATGAGGTGAGCCATATCAAACATGCTTCGCAATTAGCAGACCATTTTATGAGGCAACAGCATTGAATGAGATGATGGAAACACGAGAGAGAAAAAAGGTTGCCAATGTGTGTCAACCATGTAGAGATTTAAGAGGACAACGTCACCTCAGTTTTTGGATTAGAATCTCTTATCCATGGAATCTGGAAAAACAGGATATTTTGTCCACGGAGTTTCCCCTCTTAATTGAAAGAGAAGCAAAGAGTACAAGTACAAGCTCAAATTGTATACTTTCAGATATTGCCTATAAAGACATTATTACAAGCACAAAAAAATTTTAGAACAATAAATTGAGAAGAACGATTGAGTGGCACAATTATTTTCTCATTTTCAAAGGACATCACCATTGAAGCATGACCAGGGACCAGCCATAAAATAGCAATAATGCTCCCTTGCTTATTACTATTCATAACTCGGTGATATACGAGCCCGTGCAAAGTGGATCATTTGACCGATCAATTTCAGTGTGGGCATTTTGTACACATCTGTTGATGTCATGGTTGACTGCTGCTGCTGCTGCTGCTGCTAATACTGCTGCTGCAACTACCGATGACTCCTGCAAGTGAAGTTAGGATGAACCATAATAGATGCGCTTGAATGGTGCTGCTGCAGCAGCAGCCAGTTTCCTACTAACTCCTTGCATGGATCAGTGAATCTCACATCACACAGACTATAGCTAACTGCACCAGTTTTCACAGTTCCAATCAATAGTCCTGTGGTAGGCGTTGCTTCTAAATTATTCATCTTTAACGCTGAGGGTAGTCTGGGGGAGTTTTGCTGCTGCTGCTGCTGCTGATGCAAGGGTCACAGGACGACACGCTTGGATGCACATAATGAACGTACCGGAACGATGCTCCAAAGATCCTGCTGATTGGTGCCAAGTCGACCGTGACATAGACAATATGTTGCTGAAGCTGCAGACACATCAACTGATGCGGGGACCGGCCATCTCAGACCATCAGATGCTGAGCATGTCCTGCCAACAAGACAGGTGGGTGTTTCACTTTTCACCTGGGGTAGGTTTTTTTTCTTTCATTTTGCTTGTTTTTGCTAAGTCAAATTCTTGTTTGTTTGTATTTATAGTTAAATTAACACAATTTGTATAGGTTATTTCAAAAGTTAAACTTATATCATGAATATTTAGATATATTTTACGACTTCTAACTACCCAGGTAAAAGTGAATATACATTTGCGCAACCAAGTTATATGCACAAAACATCAATAGACTGCATCTACGTGAATTGCACACGAAATAGATATATAAAAGGGATTAATGGAGTTGCAAATTGGATCATGTACAAATAATTTACAACAATCCATTACAACCGCGCTATTAAGACCACCTCGTTACTAAGACCACCTCGTTACTAAGACCACCTCGTTACTAAGCTATATTAGTCATAAATAATAGTTTGCAACCTCGAAACTAAACTAAAGTAGTAACATATCATTTAATTTTTCTAATAAAACCAGGCCTCTATTTTAGACCAGGCTTCTAATCAGTTTCATAGCGCAGTTCCCTTTGTGTATTTCAGTTCTGTGTAGAACATGTTAAATTGTTAATGCGTTTTGTTGGGACAAAACATGCGCAGTTCCACATAAGCTGAGTGCAACAGAACTTCTATTGATTTCCAACAGGTAGAGCAGCCTGGATTCTGCAAAGCTTTCAAAGGTCAAGCAACAGTTTTTGCAATTGAATTATACACTTCTATAATCCCATGATATATAGTATTTAGATAATTAATATGCAGTGTAAAAACTGGCTGGTTTTGGTCTAACCATATTATAAGTATTTGATCCTGTATAAACCTTTGAGCTTGACAGAATAGTCGATTATATGAATGAACGTAAATTTGGTGTGAGATGTGATAAACAAATCAACATGTTTATCTCACTTTGTGTTTTATCGCAATTCAATGGTAGACATGGCTGATATATATTTGTACATCGCAATACTTTGTTCTTGATATATTTGATCGATGCTGATAGTTTAATGAACAATACTCAAATATTCTCTGATATACTCAAATTAACCTGTAATTAAATCATTTTTATAGTCATCTTAATTCCAATTTCATTTACAACATAAATAATACGATTGATGCAACCATGTCATCTTTTGCACCAAAAAAAAAAAAAACCTACTTCCTATAGTAACTTAGTCAATATGGAATTATTTCCCCAGGCAGAGACATCGATTCGCCCCATGGTTATTTTACTATTTATGACAGATACAGGCACTCTGTAGCAAACATTAGAGTAAAATCAATAATATGACTTATTGCAGAACTCCAAATAAATTATTCATGGGAACATTTCTTTTTGAAACCAAGTTTTATTCTGCGTACACGGTCGATCATTGTGTCAATGCAATGGAACCGTTCTTTTATTTGTGTAAAATTGTGCTTGCAAGGGTTATATTGTGATATTGTTAATAATTGCACATGCACGCACCATGAGCTACAATGGCTGATTAGGTCCATACTAAATTAGTTCAGTCAGTCAGTCAGTCCATGGAGACAACAGTACTCTTGTCTCCATGGTCAGTCAGTCTGTCTGCCGTATAATTTGAATTGTCTATTTAAAAATTTTGTTCGTAGAACATTATAGATAATTATCAGCTGATTAAATGCCAATTAACATATTATGTAATCATTTCCGCTTTTCTGGATCATGCAACAACCTTAAGTTATATTTTTTTACTTTAAGAATGCAACAGACGAGAAATTGACTTAAAAACCACTAAATAATTATGCAATTAATTAAATAGTTAAATACTTGAATATCAAATATCTTAATTATCAAGGTGCGGCTATTTTGTACCTGTCGCAAAATGCCAGTATCGACAGCTGAAGGCGCGATGGGGACAGGTGTTTGAGGACGTTAAAACGTCACGCAAAATCCTCATAACGTCCTCAAAAACGTCCGCAAAAACGTTCTCACTAACCGTTCTTCCCTTTGATGTCGTATCAACCCAAACGTCAATACGTTGCTTCTACACTCAGCAAAAATAGACGAGGATGTTTGCTTTCATAAATGGTCAAAAGCTGCATTTATGATATAAAGAGGAGGGGGGGAGGGGCTGTGATACATACATAATATTACATGGGCTGTAGGCTTGTATATGAACAATGGAACAGATCTCTTAAAAGAGAGGTAGACTTTTATTTTTTTGTCCAAAAATAGATGGGGTGTCATTATATTTTGCTATGAGGTGTTTTTATAAATACTTCATATCTACAGATAGAAATAGGTCATTTTTATATCTTAAATACTTAGAATATAACTGGTATAATGTCTGCTCTATTTTGTATTTGTATTTTTTATTCCTAATATTTGATTAATATTTATTTATATTAATGTGATCCATATTTTTACCTGCAGGCAAATTGACAGCTGTTGTAAATGATATCCTTTTAAGTTTTAGCTAACCTTTATCTAAATATGTGGTAACCTTATCTCTGTAGGTACTTTCAACATTAATTTGTGGTTATGGCATATTTTTTAGATTTAGGTTAAAAGCTTTACTTATCTATTAAGATCACCTGTCAGTTAAAAGTTGCTTTTCTTGCATACTATATAACATTAAGACAGTTTGTTTTATCTATTCATTTATTTATTTGCTAACAACTTTGTTAGCTATGCTAAAAAGTTGTCATTTTGCAGTTGGTCTGAAGCTTTGTCAGCCTATTTGACCCGCAGACGTAATGATGAGATGGTACTAAAAAAGCATATTTACGATTTCTTATCACTTTTCTTTTCCAGAAATTTCAGAATTCCTGACTCGCTGTGACACACTCGAAGTACACGGATTATTTGTTCATCTCCAAGACCGGCTGGTACTATTCTTGGCACTGGTAGAATTCACTGAGTGATGTTGATGATCAGGAATTCTAGAGTGTCGAAAATAGTAGGCCTTCTCAACTGATCTCTTTGAAAATTCGACTTTCAACAATATCGCCATCCGAAGTACAGTTGGACCTCACAATAACGCAACGTCACTCAATGTAATTTGTTTTTGACTTCTCTTTTGTTTTCGTGCACAGCTTTTTTCTTATCATTAGGCTTAAGGTAACATAGCAGAATGTCTTAGCCAGCTTAACATGACCAGCTGCCAGAGGCAGACGTTATAAGATGATAAAGACTTGGGAGTCCACACCATGTTCAACATTGACCCCTTTGGTGGGATATTTTACTTTCCTCAGCATAGACACCTAGTACAAGGCATCCCATTATGGAATATTTCAAGCATTGTATGGACAAAACAGTAAATAATATAAGTATTGCTTACATACATGCAGTACCCCATAACCAGTACCATCAGTACCCCATAACCAGTACCCCATAACCAGTACCATCCAAGCAGCTATGGCTCTTACACTGATACTGCTGCACTAAAATGACTCAATATATGTTTATTTGGTGTTATACTGACATTATTTTGCAATGCCTTGAATAACAACTTTATATACTATTGATACATACCAAATTTACCCTACATTGACTTGTAACAGTAATTCTTTTGTGAGTTTTAATTTGAAGTTATGCAGTAAATCTGCACAACATGGTAAGAAAAGCAACCCTTGACCAGTGCAGAGGGGCTGTGTGCTAAATATAGAGCAATGGCCTCATTTGGTCACCATAGCAACCATACCCTTGCCTGCTGCAACCCCACACCAAGAGGCACCAAGTAGGGTAACAAGAAGTTTGTCACAAAAGGTGTCAGACTTTATGCATGGTTAGTTGAACCATGGAAGTAAATGACACACAAATGGAGGAGAATACTTCTGTGAAGCTTTTAAATAAATGATTATAAGGCCAAGCATTTGCTTGACAGATTGAAGACAGCATTTTGTTCTTTGTTTCTATTTCTTTGAACATAATAATGTTTCTTTTTCATTATTTCTATGTAAATATTATCAAGCATAATTAATTTTGCTTAAGTCCTTTTTAAAAGACTATACATTATACATAACATATGTGAATCTACATAAATGCTTCAACATGTAAGAGCCAGGAATGCTGTGTCCTTGGTTCTTGATATTCAACATATACTGTATCAGTTCAGTGTTGATTCTGTGAAATCCCACACTGTACACCAGATTGCAAAAAGGGGTGGTGACAAGTTTGTTCAAAACTCCCTTCTATTTTTAGCCTAAAGGGGTGGGCTGAGACAGGGTTGCTGCAGCATATATAGATGCTTGGATGGTTATGGGGTACTGATACATGTCATGATGGATCGCATGGGATGTTAAATTGGAGGTGCCTGGTTCTCAGTGTCTGATAGACTGTCTATGCTGAGGGTGGTAAAGATCCCACCCATGGGGATACATTTGAAACATGGCGTGGACTCCAAGCCTTATCATCTAATCATTATGTTTGCCTCTGGCAGCTGGTCATATAAGCTGACTAAGCCTCAGATCCAGTAGCATTGAGACATAAGTCAATGAGGTGGTGCCCTCTTTTGGGTTGTTCAGTCTTAATGATTATTTACGATCACATATAAAATATTTTGAACAGGTAAGTTTGAAAATTTACCCAGAAAAAAATAAAAACATAATTAAATGAAAAGTGAAATCTAACAAACCAGATGCCTGACTTTATAATTAAAAAAAAATATATATATATATTTTTTTAAATATTGGCCAAAAAAATTTCATTGATAACTTTTGTCATTTTGGCTCTTTGAGGTGTTAAGCCATGGATCAACTTACCAACAAGATATAATTAATAGGGGAGATGGAGAGGCCCTTTTGGACATCGGGCACCTGCGATTTCTCGATAATAAACAAAGGCAGAAATCAAAGGCTGGTTCATTTCATGTTTTTCGAAGTATGAAGTTAAATTTCCACTCAGACTTTCGAAAATTAGTGTTTTCTAGGATGGTGCTCAGTAGTTGAGCCATATCCATGTTTCATAAGTGCCTTTCATAGAGATTTGATTAAGCATATTAGTAATCTCACATAGCATTAATGGAAGAGTGGGTAAGTGGTTCTTCTTCTTCTTCAACCCCCCCCCCCCCCACTGCATGGGGACCATTGAGACGGGCAGGGTGGGTGACGTGACTGTAAAATTAACTAAAAATAATGTTGAATCAAAATATAATGAGAACCAAAAAGAGTAAACCTGTGAGGCATAGTCAGAGTGACCCTGACCTAAGGAAAAGAGGGTTTGATGTAGTAGGGCTGGGAAAGGCCGTGCGTCACACTGTCAAGGCACTTTATACTAGATTCATGTCTCCACAGGTATTTGAAACTGGTAAAAGATAAACCAGGCAATGAATTCCAGATTTCAGTTTTTTACAGGCTAAATATATACATTCAGAAAGTCTACTTTTTATCTGATGCTTATTATATTGAGTTTCAAATTATGACTGGGGCTTGTTAGATTATTGTCATACCTGAGAAATTGTGTCAGAAGTATTTGGTATTTCATTGTTTTGACACAGTTTACAGAAATTTTGATAATTACAACTAAAAAAGATGGAGCTTTTATAGCAGTAATTCATCATTGTAAACAGAGTTCAAATGGTGTGCATCCAAGCCTGATAAGAGATCCATCTTATAAATGTCTTTGTTTGAGTAACAATTTACAAATTGAGCCTGTTCAGTGCAAAATAAATTTTACAAATACGGTTTTCAATGTCCCAGTGGTCCCCAGGCAGTACCTTATGCCTAGGGACCTTTGGGACAATTTTAAGATCAGAAAAATGCTACTTCACCAGATGATGAATTTCAATATCCATGTTTAACTTAAAGTATTAACCTAAAATACTGAAAAAATTCACACATGTTTAACACACTTATATAAACTCCCGTGAATTGTTTTTAACCGATCCAACAAAAATGTTTTGAGTTATGGAATTTTGACGATTTTTTGGCTCTTAAAAATCGACAACAAATTTTCAAGGTCGGGCGCTTTTCTAGACGGAATGACCTACAGAGGAAGGATAGAGCTTTCTGAATATCTCTTTGAGATTCCTGCATCTCAATTTGGGGCTGAGATATAAGCAGTCAAAAAACGCAACTGTGGACCCCTGTACCACCTAGACCACTTTACCAAATGGGCTAATTTTTAGTGTGGTAGTTGTAACTATTAGAGCATCACACAGCAAGTCAATAGAAATTTTCCTTCTATGGTTTTCAAATATTTTGTCATGAAAATTTCGAACAACTTTTTTTCAAAAATTCATATCTCAAAGTTGAGACAAGCAATTTGGCTAAGACTCCTTTCTGCACTGGATAAGTCTCCAAGGTCTCTTGAAATAAAATCTCATTCCATTATCTCTGCCCAGTTTCTTGGCACCGTCCTCTTAAATTTATTTTTTCTTTTGTGAATTGCACAGAGGTGTCATAAAATATGGTCATGAAATTTGTGCAGTTCAAAGCGCGCTCTGGCTGTAAATGTTCAAGTGCCCAAGCATTTTCTTCATTAGTGACTGAGCAATAAGCCTTAACATCTTGTGAAGAATAATAATAAAGAAAGAAAAATAAGATCAGCAACAATATAAACTTTCCTACGGAAAGTTTATAAATATCCGACCATTAAAATTTCGTCTTGTCCACTCTCACGCCTTATTCAAATATGGGTCTAACAGTGATGCTGAAACGTGATTTGCAGTGTAAACTAGATCATACCTTTGTCGTAACTTACCCTATAGGGTACATTAAAGCAATGAGTAGTATGAGCTACATCCTTGAAATTAAGTACAAAAGTAAACCCAGAGAATTTTTTTTACGGCTCCATTAATCTTATTATTCAATAATAATCTTGGGAGCAGTTGATCTGAATAAACTTTACTAATGGCGCAGGCAGGGGAATCAGCATGATTATTCTATTGATAGATCAGGGGTAAGTTTCAAAAGTGTAGATTAATTTTGTACTTTCTGCTAATTTCAGAAACGTTCTCAAACATTGGTAATTTAAATAACAATTTTAGTTATATGGATGATAAAGATGCATTTTTACGCATAACTTCCAAAAGTGTCTTGGATCAGTTTTTGGTAATTGTATAATTAATATTTGTCAGTTTATGGAAAGAAAGTGTGACTTACAGGCGCGGATGGCTGTATAATTGTCTAGGCTTCCTCTAAATCAATTCCAGCCTTAGCCACTGTGGTTAAGCAGTCCACATTTTTTTAGCCACAACAGAGACAGTTTAGCCACCATTATTTGAAGCAGCTTTCATGTTTCTAATTCCCAGTCAAAAACATAGCGTCAGTTTCTCTTGTTTACACTTGAGAGGCATTTTTGCTGCCACTAAGTTTGACGGATTTTGACCACACAAGCATTTAATTTAGCCACAGTTACATAAATTTAGCCAAGAGGACCGTGGCGAACATTTAACGGAAGCCTTGATTGTATATAATGTTGCATTGTTGTAACTGTGCTACATGTCACAATAATATTTTTCCTTGCTTCCTATTAATTGATGAACACAAGTACTCTTTCCTTGGAGAGATATTACCCACACAAATGTTATTTATTTCCCTCATGCTACATACATGGCACTTTTAATTGTACTGATGAAGATGAAGCAACTCAATTCAATCCTTGAGGTAATTGATGTTGATGTAATAAAGTTCATAACACCTTGATATAGTTTTTCCCGTCTTCTTTGATTTATATTGACAGGCTCGATTAAGATGTTGATGATATCTTCGGAAACCTTGTTTTTCTAGGCCCAACAATTTATTGTGAAATCCTAAAAACATCATTTTGTCTGGGCTCCTGGATGTATGTATCTCTAACCCAAAATGTTTAACAGATTTTAGAGTCTGTCTCTCCAATATATCTTCCAGCGCCAACCATTCGTAATATTCGATGTCAATTTTAAGATAATCAATTATTTTCTAGAAGAGAAGAGTTGTTTTATTAGTAGAGTAGATGTCTATTATAAATACAGAAATGACAATATACAAGATCTGAAATAGCTGTCACGAAAATAAAATTAAAAATTCTTTAAAATTTGAGAAAATCCTTCAAAAATCATAATTTGAGTCATTTCTAAATTAGCCAATTTTTTTAAAGTTGTCAGTTCTTATTGAATACACCATACTCACATCCTCGTGTCCGGTTTGTTCAAATAAGGACTGCAAGCTCATTAATTTCCTGCCCCGCCTGTTAGTTTCATCAGTTTTGCCGAGACCGATTTTATAAAAATAGACATGGTCAGAGCGCTTGTGGTCTCCCTTAGACATGCTGTAAGAAAACAATTAAATCTCATCATGTATTCTGTGCACTCCCCAATCATTGCAAATAGAATGATTGGACATCTTAAATTTGCAAACATGTACAGTTGTTCACGTGAAACACTGGAAAGGAATTGCACTGATCTTTCAAGAAAAGCTACTTTCTTAGAACACTCATGTGCGGTTTAGTTTTATAAGCTAAAAGCACGACGATGACAGTCTATTTTTATTATGGTCGTTAGGAATCATGAAGAGGGTGCACTCTGGCCCCACTGAATAAATGGAACCTACAATTATAGTAGGATTAAAAATAAATATCCACCTGCTTTTCTGTCATATTTTGCCACAAATGGCATTGAGCATCACAAAATTGACAGACATGTTCGCAAACATTTAAATCCCAACATTCTAGGTAATAAAAACACTTCTGGGAAAGAAAGTTTTTCTTGGTGATCGTAACAAATGGCTGTAGTGACAAAGTTTGTGCTTCTCCATGACATACATGAAAAAAAAAAGACCCACAAAAAAAAGCAAGTGCCCACAGCTTGAGGTCATCACGAGAGGGCCTTGTCACGATCTAGCGCCAAATTGGCCTACAAATTTAGCAGACAGCCATTCACCTTAGCAAATATTCCTCACCAGATGAGTGGCCTTGCCCTACTTCACTTTGGGCTATTATGCATCAGGTTGTAATCCAAAATTTCTGACCCCATTTCTTCATTTCACATGTGTTCTTTGCTGTTATAGACAATTCTTTGCAACACAAGTCACTGCTGATGGCCTTCTATCAATAGCCATTTCACAGAATTCCATATTCTGGAGATGGGTTGGTATTACCGCTAGATGGCACACTGACTGACAGCTGCTGCCACCTGTTGCATGCTATTTGGCTTTTATTATAATCTTAGTGGTCTCATATATAATCGTGGAACTGGCCTTCTGAAAAGTCGGACATTTTCTTCAGTAAATATAATTTTAGAGCTCATCATTCTCACCTTGGGTCATAAGATTTGACTTGGCATCCATACGTCTTCCCAATTGCATCATCGAATGAGAAATCATTTTTAATACTGAAATGAGAAATTCAGAGTGTTATAAAGTGTACAAACATGATGAACGAATGAACTAAAACTGCTGCAAGCATGTCATTGTAAAATTTTTAAAGGTTTGGCAACAAACTGAGGTATGCCAAAGGATTTATGATGCCACAACGATATTCCAGCTAATGAGTATTCAAAATATGCACATCATGATTCACGAATTCATAGCTACAAATTTTATTCAAATGGTAAGTTTTCGTAGTGCAGAGGAGGACCAAACAATGGATCTGAACTTACTGTCTTGAGCAGCTGAGAAGTTTCATGGCTTACCCAAATGAGTAGACAATACACCCCTCCTTTGGCTTATATGGCCCCGAGACGCAAACTTCCCATCCTCCATCCCCTACGTTTCCCATTCGTCTAATATCAGCGCAGTGGAGGTGATTAACGGTCAACAATCTGTAATTAAGAGAGACTCAACAGTGATTTCTGTCATGCATTGTTTACTCATTACAGTACTCAGTATGTATTGCTGTTTTGAGATTGGTCGTTTCTGTGTGCTTGCCATTACTATCTATGCTTGCCATTACCTGCTTGTAGCAATTGCAATCCTTACCATGTTGTTCCTTCCATATGTAGCCAATATTTATATGTTATAACACCAAATGGCTCATAGGTGGCATGCACATCAGTGCATGTCTCCTATGACCATAATATAACCAGTTTTCCCTTGATAATTTTTGTTGATGTAAATTGTAAGTTTATGGTCAAATAAATACTTTCTGTCTATCTCTCTGACTATCCTACGTGAAATGTTTATTAATCAATGTTGAAAAGGTAGCTCCTCGATGGTGGAAACGCAATTTCCATACAGGAGTCTCCTTTACACTCTATAGACACTGACAAGCATAGATACAATATACCTGTACAATATACCAAAGTCAGACATTGATGACCTCTCAGGTTAAAATGTCGTTAATTGCAACCCTAAACCCCAATTTCATAATTGATTATCAATAATTATATATATCAAGTGTACACAGCATAAAAGTAGGATTCAAAAAAGATGTCCATTGTTTTTGGTAATAGATATATGTTATGTGTACTTACATAAAATAAAGTGACAAACAAACAAATATTAACATTGTCAGCAAATTTTGTTCCATTATTCACATAATGCACAGAACATGCTAAGAACAATAACCCAACAAATTAGGAAGTTTTCTGTGAACCGCCCAAAAAAACATTTCGAAAACGTTTTATAAGATTGCTGCATTTGGACTTTCTTAGAATGTGTCAAGCAAACAACTAAAAAACATTTTATAAACGTTTTGTATAATTTTTATTTTGGGGACTTACCTAAAATGTTCTCAGCAAACGGCCAAAATAAGTTTTTCGAACATTTTATAAGATTTTTTTACTTGGATGTTCTTAGAATGTTCCTAGAAAACAGCCAAAAAATCTGTTTTGAAATTGTTTTACTTTGACTTTCTTACAATGTTTCTAGCAAATGGCCAAACCACCTTTTTCAAACAAGTAGTTCTGCATGGAAAACGTCCATAGATGTTGACTAAAAAATGTTTGGAAAACATAATACAAAATTGTTTAAATGGTATCTTCTAAAACCCCTTCCAGGAAATGTCCGAATATTGTTTCGAAAATGTGTCAAGGTTTGGAAAACATTTCACAAATCTGTTTCATGTACTCAGGTGTTGAAATATTTACGGAGGGTCTCCTTGAAATGTTTCCTTTATAATGGCTTCATGTAAAAATACATCCAGACATGACAGAGAGATATCTATGATGTTACAATAAACATCGGATATTGACAATACATTATATTATTACTCTCATAGTGGCTACTATTGGCTAGTATCAGAAAGCAGAAAGCAGCAATTCAGCCTAATACTGGATAGCTCAGTTGGTTGCACATCAGCCTTCTGTTCAAGAGTTACTAGGGTTCGAAACCTTTTGTGGAACCTTGATTAGGTTGCCGTATTATTTTAATCAAATGCAAAATTATATTTCTGAATAATATCTTTGCTTTAAACATCTGTTGTAAGTCACAATGTGAAACAGAACTACTGATCAGTCTAAAAAAAAAATTGATATTGATTGCGTGTGCCGAGTTAGCTCAGTCGGTGGAGTGTATGCCATTCTGGGACTTGGGTTCAAGTCCACTATATGCTGTGCATTTTTACTCATAGGTAGAAAAAATGTACCTTAGTTTTCTTGAAATATCTGATAACATAATAAGACATGCAAAAAATTAGTTTATCCTCCTTTTTGTTTGATCATAGCTACATTGCTTCTACATAGGCCTAATGGTTAGGGTGTAGGACTGTTAGGCTTAGGTTGGGCAGGTAGGTAGGTAGTAGGCGCAAACCCAGCTTAGGGCAATCATGAATGAAGGCTGTTCTAAGAGTTTTTGTTTAGTTCATTGAGTCTAACCTTTCATCATTCACTCAACATAAGATTTGATGAAGTTGAAAACCTTAGATAAGTACATATGTCTTTGAAATGCTTTAATAACATTTTGGTCAAACAATGTATGTGGATGTCTAAAACCAGTCTAAATATCAAAAACGTTTTGCTTACTCATAGGTAGAAAAAATGTACCCTTAGTTTTTTTTAAATATCTGATAACATAATAATGATCATAGTAAATTATGCCGACCAAAAAATTCAAAATGCACCAGCCTCGGTCATCTCTCTTATCGTCTTTGGTTTATTTTCCATCCCCATTGCTCGAGGGGGTGAGGAGTCCACAAACTCTCTTAATACGTAATCCCCATCTAACATAAGGCCTGGCCAGCGCTTGAGAACTTCAACTAAAACTAATTAAAATCCGCTGTGGTAACAAGTTCAGACAATAATTGCTAATAATGATACAAGACATGAAATGTAAAACTACTACAGGATAAGTTGGCTCAATTGTCTTAAAGCAACTGGTCGGAAGATTAGTCAGCTTATATCGCCAGCTGCCAGAATCTGATGTAATGATGAGATGACCAGTGTTCGAATCCGGCCCATGGTACATATTTACCCTCTGTGTGGGGTTTATGCTTGCCTCAGCATCGACAGCGAGTACAAGGCACAATGGGATTTAGTCGGACACCAGAGAAGATATACCCAGAGGCGCCAGTGCCATTGAAACAATGTAAGCCTGTTCAGGGTGTGTTTTGGGCCTAAATAAGTATACTTTGCTATAATTTGTCATAATCATAACAATGGCAAGTGACGTTATGGCTTATGCAAATGAAAAACTGGCCGCTCTTTCCATTGGTCTCTTTGCGGACACCTTCAGAGGAGCTATCAAGGGCCCCTATCCAAAGATCATCCACTTTTCTTTTTGATTAGCATCAGATAATTGTCTTAGAGTATTTGCAGTTTTGCAACAAACTTACCTGGATCAAGATTAAGAAATGAACCTGTTTTCTTCCCCTGCACAGCTTTCAATTCTTCAAACCTGTTAAAGTAAAACAGAAAAATTTGGAGACTAAAGTAATGTACCCAAAAAATAATTGCAATTAAGTTGCGCCTGTCTATATACTGTTTAGTCATATTTATCCTTTATCCATGACAAACATGAACTAGGTCAACCACAATCATTTTACAACTGGGCATTGGCAAATGACTTTAACATTGCTGACATGAATCATGAAGAGAAAATTTATAATGATCAATCACAATCTTTTAAATTCAGAACATCCAAACTGAAGCTTACAGATATTTTAAGGCCTCAACTCGCCCCTTTTTGAATGTCCATTACATATTTCTATAAAGAAAATTTGAATAGATTAAAGGAATGTTAACTTTCTCTTGATATAATAAAATATGTTAACTTCACGTCCAAATTCTGCTCGGAAATTTGTTATGTTAACTAATGAGAGATATTATTACCTCCACAGGATTTCTGCTTGGACAAGGTACATTACCAAATTATATATAATACTCATCATCAATAATTTCATTAGAACAAAATTTCCATAAAAATATTATCTATAAAGATAACCTGCCTCATTCACAGGTACACTTATGATCACTTTCTACACCTAGTATGTCAGGCATTAATGACCTTTTAGGTTAAAAACGTTGTTAACTTAAACTGCCCAATGCCCTATGAGGTTTTGGCTGGAAATCTCTGGATGCATGAGATGGATCTAAGCTGGATCCAGGGGCCATGTGGTCACAGGTATTTCTGTGGCCTTTGCTTTTGCTGATTGTTCCCTGCCCATCCAGGAATATTCAAAATCTACATGAGGTATCACGACTAGTCCTAGTCCTAGTCCAAAGTGAACCCAGGCCCCCATCAAAATGTGTCTGCTTGTAAACTTTCACTTCAAACTAACCTGCTTTCAGTTTTTTGCCAACAATTATGCACTATTTTAACTTTTAGAATTTATGATGCAAAATTAAAAAAATTAACTACTAAAAACCATGACAACATGTCTTAAACTATTTTATTAGTGCTGCAATATGTCGTAAAAAGTGACAATCACAACTTGACATGACGCCAAAATGAACGACGTTGCAGTCAAGGTGGGTTTTGTGCAGCTTCCAATGTATCATGCAGCTGTACAATAAATAAGCTTATTGTAAGATTCTGGTTTAAGTTTAACTTATAGCCTGGATAACTGATATCGATGAGGAGACACTGAATTGATGGAAATCTTCTTTCCTGATTATAAACTAGATGGCACTTCTATACATGCGACCCCTAGTGGTTAGTCAGAACATCACACTAATGAGTTTAGCTATTACAGAACAAATAAGAACTGGCCATGAATTACACAACCCATAACAGACAGAAAAATGCAGTGTAAAGTGCTCAGAATTTTTTGGGCTCATCCTTTAACCATTATTGTTGGAAAGTACATTTAGGTTTCAAAAACAAGTACTGACAATACCTGGTTTCTACTGTATATCCCGCAATGGAGTCTGAACCTCATAGAAAAACTATGAGATTCACACTATGACATAAATTATCCCTTATACAGAAAACAGCTTGGCCATTCACAGGGCAGCATTGAGACATAGTGAACGTTCTTCACAAAACCCATAAAATAAACAAATTAGCTTTGCCTGGCACAAGAAACCCTATTTAATTTTAAATCCCGCAATAGAGCGTGAACCTTAGAGTAAAACCATGAGGTTCCCACTTTGAGGTTCATTGTTGTGAACCTCATAACATAAATTGTCCCTTATACAGAAAACAGCCTGGGCAATCACAGGGCAGCATTTAGACTTAGTGAACGCCATGAACGTCATCAGTAGAACTAGATAACTCTTCACAAAACCCATAAAATAAACAAATTAGCTTTGCCTGGCACCAGAAACCCTATTTTATTTTATATTTCAATCTGAATACAATTTTGGCACGGGACGAGTGGGTTCTCCAGCCTAACCTCATCACGAGTGAAGTTCAAGCTCTGAACAACACAGTTATTAGGTTTTATTATAGCAGCGGGAAATGAAATGCAAAAGACAGTGAACTGACAGAGTAAACCTGCCATTTTTTTCTCTTTAATTGTGAGACAGCAATTCAGTAAGCGCCTGTGTGTTTTAATCTTTGTTATAATAACTCAAAATTCTTACCGTTTCATTTCTTTCTCAAGCAAATTTTTCTCTTCTTCCAATTCCTGCTTTTACTTTTCTAGTTCATGTTTTTTCTTCTTTTTTTAGTTCCTTCTTTAATTGAGTATGCTCTTCTTTTAATTGTATATTCTCCTTCTCTAACTTTTCTATGGCTGCCTTCTTTTTCTGTTCAACAAAATCATTATTTTCTTCTTTTAATTCCATTTTTTTTGGTGATTCCTTTGGAATTTTCAAAATGAATGAAATTTCATACAGTAACACTCTATTTGGCCTCGTGGTGCTTTTCGATAGTCAAATTGTCATATCTCAGCTATATTTCACAAAGTGGAAAAAATTAAAAATGATTTTTTTTTTTTTAAATAAGCTGTATCCAGTCATCCAAGAGGGCTATTGATGTCACTGTATGCCATCTAGCGGTCAACATCACTGCAATATCAGTAGTAATATACAGTGCTCTACAGCCCGCAAAGGAATCCACTTGACTTTTTGGTGAAACGGAGGTGCTGGGGTGCTCGGGTGCTTCACGCTTCATTGATTTTCTTTTGTCCCGGATCAAAAACCATCAATGGTCATCGATTTTCTATTGTCTTAGATCAAAGCCATTCATTGATTTTCTATAGAGCAGGACTGGAGCACCTGTGGTGGGGTAATTAATTTGACACCCTGTCAACTCCAGGAAACCCCCCTAATCTAAAAATAGACAGGGTGTCATTTTCTAAAAATAACCTATGAGGTAATGGGAAATAGGGGGAGCCAGTGTAGCCCTCCAGCTAGCCCCCCTCCATTGTAATCCATTGCAGCCTGTTGTAGCGTGCTGTAGTCTATGGTGCAATACTTGGAAACCCCCTATTCTAAAAATAGAAATGACTTTTTACCCCTCCAGAAGCAGCCTTTAAACAATTAATGTTCACTTAAATGATATTTATTACAACTGATTGGAAATTGAACTTAAGAGAGCTTGAAGGGTGTATTCCTGCTATTAAGTGTGATATTAAGATCATTAGATTTACAATATTTCAAAACTGTGAATAAAAGTAAAAAAAGGAGCAAAACCCCTTCTTGATACCATGTGACATAGCCCCCCTAGGAAGGAAGGGTGAAGATCTCTAGATAGTTGAGGGATTTACAGTGAAACCTTTCATTTTAGAATATCCAATATTAAAATCCCCTCAATATTAAGACCCCTTTGCAAAACTCTAAACTTGCTAAATATCCCAGAATTAAGACCTCAATGATAATAAGTCCACTTCAAACCTTTTCAGTGATTACCTAAAGTGAAAACATAACTGGGGTTCCACTCAGTGGTTCCACTGTAGTTAAAATATGTGCCAGCTGCAGTGACCTGCATTCTTATTAGACTGTGTGTGTGTTTCCATCAGTGCAGGTAGTTGTGTACATCAAACATAAAGGATATCATATTAGGAATTTTGAGATTTAATGCTAGTTTAAGAGTTCATGTACTGGAAGGTAAGTTTTTTTGTCTCATTTATGCTATTTTCATGTTAAAGACAAAGCTAAACGGTTTGCAATAAACACTGATACATGAAAGATTAAGGAAGTTTTCTGTTACAGTATAGACTATCCAAGATTAGAAAAATTAAAAACCCACTGTTTAGTTCTGTGCATATAATGACAAGAATCAAGAACTACAGAGCTCTCTAATTCCTGATTGATATTTTGAGAGGTGTGCAGTATTTACCCCATTCTCTTGAAAAATTAATATTAAAATAATTCGGGTAGCATATATATTATAATTGATCAGAAGTTTAGCCTAGGGGCCAGGGCTGATTAAAAACCAAAGGTAATATTGTGAAACCTAATAATTAAGTTCATATTTTAATTTGTGTTCCCTGTGCACTATGCAAGATTCTAAAACTGAGCCTAAATCATGATATTAAGATCACTACTTCAGTGGTTCCAAGGGGTGGAGTCCCCTGTGTATATGATATGATATGATATGATATGATATGATATGATTACCAAGGGTAATAACAGGGATTCCACTATAGCTAAATGTTGGTCCCATTCATTCATTCAGCATTTGTTCAGACTGCTTGGAAGAAATGTATGTTTCTTCCAAGCAGTGTCCATCAGTGCAGACATTTGTATCAAACATATATAGGATTTACTGGAATGGACAATATCCCCACAATGAACTTTTTACTGAATATTGCCAAAAATATTATCTTTAAATGATTTAGGTTCCAGGTTGGTGAATGTTGTCATACATTGACAATTTGACATTGAATTGTGTTTTTTTTCAGAAATTGTATTCCATTTTCTTTGAAACTGCATTTGTAAACCACATTTCATTAATGGTACTAATAAAACCCATATAGAAGAACTCATGTTCAAAATTTCAGCCTTCTACATGACATATTGTTCTTGGTATAGCCATTCAAAAATGGTGTTTTGCAAAAACGACCAAAATGAAAAAGCTTTTTCAAGCAGACAGAATATTATGGAAATTCATCCTGTACCTCTCAAAGTTTGTCTGGCAAAAGTAATTGGGCCAAATCTAAAGCATATCCATATTAGATGTCTTAACTTGAATAGTTTTTAAGATATAATAATTTAAAAACTGCATTTCATATGACGTTGCCAAAACGAGTGTATTGATCTAAAATTTTACACACCTCCTATAAACTAATGTAGCTTTGCCTCAGAATTTTTTAAGGCAAATCTGAGATGGTCAGGTGGGAAAATTTTCTGAAATTTGTTGAATTGACAGGGAATGACACAAATTTAATTAAGTTCATATTTTAATTTGTGTTCCCTATGTACTACGCAAGATTCTAAAACTGAGCCTAAATCATGATATTAAGATCACTTCTTCAGTGGTATCTGGAATTCAAAGATTTGTAAACCAACTACAACTGTATACAAACAAATATTTTTCACTGCATTCAACTATGAGAAAGTACGAAAGGCAGAGTGGTAATTATCAGGGTCTATTAATACCAAAGCTTTGAGTTACCACATGTATGTCTCAAGGACATGACCCCTGTTATCACACAATACACTTTCATATCATATAAAGACAATTTCATATGTTTTTGTTTAACAAGAACAAAAATACATCATGATAAAATACTTAACAATTTTATAACTTTGCAACAAACTTAAAACATTTACAAACTACAAAAATGTCATAGTTTACAACACTGAACATACGTCAAAAAAAATTACAAATACATTAAAACGTAAACCAAAAATTTAAACTGCACACTTCAAACTTGCCTTAGAGGGCTGCACTTCCCATATCTATCTATCTATCGATCTTTATTTCTCATTTAAATCACAAAACTAAAGACAAAATCATATTTTACAAATTATTTAAAATGTTTACCCAAAGTTACAATCTATTTTGTTACTTACACTAGAAAAATAAGAGATTTGTTGACTTATTTAAGATATTTGACTAATAAAACCAAAAAAATAAAAATAATAAAATAAGACTAAGATCTGAAATCTCCCTTTAACTAACCATAAACATATATATATATAAGTACTTATTACCCAAAGTGAAACTTCAACACAAAACTAGAAAATAGTCAAAGTTAACAAAATTATCTTAGAACTCCTTTTTAAATTGTCATAGGTAACCTACTTTTACTGATAATTATTACACACTAACCCTAATTATGTAACTTCCATCTATCTAAAGTCATCTTGTAATGTTAATCATCATGTTCTTTTAGGTTAATCCCTAATTATTGGTTTGAAAATGTTCAAATCTGTTCATACAGTGACAGGTATCCCTATTGCATGCAGATGTTTTTCAGGAACAACATGATCATAGTAATGAATTACCAGACATTTTTTGTTAATGCATCAAAATTGTTTAATGCATTTCAATATAAGAGACTTCAGTTTCATGGAAGATAGTCACAATTTAAGTTTGTTACAAACATCTTGTCACATTATTTGCGTGTTCCAACTCCTCAAATCAGTCAACCGGTGCATTGCAAATGCTATATTTGTAATGTTTGTGGTAAATCTTTCACCACTAGCTTTAAGAAGAATACCCATCAAAAGAAATGTACAGGAATCAAAGAATGCGTACTTTGTCATACACAATTTTAAAATGTTTTTGGTGAACCCCTAGCAAAGAAATAACCTTTTTTGAGGTTAAAAATTCTTTTAAATTCCACCAAGTAAACAAAATTAGCAAAATAGCTGATCAAAATTGTGGTGTCACAAGCTTGCATATGCGCCGCGACATTGTTAAAACAGGTTACACATTTGTGTAACTTGTGAACTGAAAGCTTCAAACTGGCAATTCTAAACTATAAAAGCAACACTTTCACTTCATTTCTACAAATCAAATCCCCACCACCACTATCTATCTATCTACTATCTATGTTTTCATTCCATTCATGGTCAAATAAAGTTTTCATCACCATCATTTCAGTAGTGTTTGTAGAATATGCTGATTAGATGAGAATAGTTAGTAATCAACGAGCTAAAATCTGATATACTTCAGTATCAAAAGAAATGTTCAGGCATCAAAGAATGCGTATATTGCCATATGCAATTTATTTCAGTTATTTTATTTGAAAAAAGATAGAGAATAATCAGTAGAAAACACAATAATGTCAGAAGAACATAAGTGTTTGTATGTGTAGTAATGTGCCAGACTTTAAAGAAGCCTATTGTGTAGCTGAACAAGATCGAGAGAAGCTTTTTAAATCAATGCTTACATACATGACAAGAATTCAAACAACTGCACAAGCACTCATCCAAGAGAAACTTGGTTATGTTACAAAATAATTAGAAATACAAATGAACACCTGGAATACTGATATTGATGAATATGATCTACACATTCGAACATTACTTCGCTCAGATCCAAGTTTTAGGATTTGATTCATCCAAATATGATATAAATTTAAAGAAAAAAGAAATAGCAAGCTGTTTAGAGTTGCACAGTGCAGAACACCAGTTTATAGTAAAGAGAAACAGTTCATACTCCTGCCTCTCACATGAAAAGTTTTAAATTCTTAGATGTGATAAATTACTTGGCACCTGAGCCAAGCTTCTTAAAAGCTTTTAAAATTGCAGAACAGAAGGGCTACTTCCCCTATGAGTTTTTTGGTTACCCATCTACGCTTGATTATCCAGAATTACCCCCATATGAAGCTTTTTATTCTCTAAAATAATGCAATGTTCTGGAGTCATAAGAAAATTACAAATGGTTGAAACAGTTTGGCTTATATTTGTGTCTGATCAACACACATCATACCGTAAGTGTTCTTGCTCATATATTTGGCAAGTTGACCAATGTTAAAGTTTCAACAACAACAAGCCTTGTCCAACAAAAGAGTAAAGCAGATTTCAGTTTAAAGGTTTATTCCAACAAAAAATATGACTGATATCCAACACATCAAAGCGAACTGCAAAACTGGCCAGAGTCAAGTGGAAATACCTGGTGCTTGGTGTACATTTTCCTGATTATGGTATTGGAGATAAAAATAAGATGAACAAACTGTGTTTGGTGATGCGTTGTCTTGAGATTTACGGCTGCTGAGGTTTTTTAATATCCACTTACATAGACTAACCAGAGATCATTTTGCCACAACCAGAACCAACCTACATTGCATTGGAAAATGTATCCTAGTCCTGGTCCTCTAGTGGTAAATAGTTGTGTGACTAAGTAGGTCTTGTAGCTATTTTTGTCATAACTTCGTGCCTAATTGACATAGAGTGGCAAATGATAGATTAAAATATACATATATGAGGATAGAGAAATGAGTGAACTATGCTAGAATGATGAAAAATGCTGCAATGCATAATTTCTGAGGTTCAGTCTTCAATTTTATAATTTATTTTTTGGAATAAAAAATTACAGAAAAAAAGACTTCCTAATGACTAAGCTTGTTTGACAATCCGAAATCATAAAGACCAATTCACTCCAACTTTTAATTTCAAAAATGAAGTATTTGATTTGAATGACCTTAAAAAGTAACTTGTATGCAAATGGATACAACTATTTAGGAAATGAAAAAATTTAGTTGGTAGAAATCTGCATTTAGCTGACCATTTCATCATCAGATCAGATTCACTGGCTTAGCTTCAGGGCTGTGAATAGGAAGAAATAGTTTTTCAGTTGTTCTGTTTACTGGAAAACGTCTGGTGCTCTCAGAAACCATTAGAAGTTCATTGGGTCACACCAAATTTCGACAAAGTTGCCTGATCTGAGTCAAAAAATAACTAAAAAACCTGAAGCCTTACACCTCAACTATGAACTGAAAGCAAATAGGAAAGTTGGCATTCTGCACATTTTGAACCTATTGCCATAGCACTATGATGAATAGTTGCAGAGATATGGCATTTTTAGCAGAATATCCATTGACGGTAATGCTGCAAATAAAGAACCCCTCGGAGGTGACTGTTCCCATTGGAATTTTCAGCTGAAATTTTGTTTTCACATGCTTAAGGACCTAAACCTCCTAAGATATGACATAGACATCATATTCTGGGAAAGTTGGGGTCAACTGATGCACCCTAATGTACCAAAACGAGCAGGTATCTTAAAAAATATTCACCTTGGAGGTCTAAAGTATATTGTTGAACATACCAAATATGGCCCTTCCGCACTTTGAGTGGTGTTACAACCTTCTAGATTAAATGGTTCTCAAGATACAGCCAAATTAGTTCCAAATTACCTGTATGAAAGGTTGAAATCATATACTGGGGCTGAACCACCGTAAGGAGTAGTTCAGTTGCTCTGATTTTTCAGTGTTTGTTTTGGTCCCCATCCACAACGTTTGGGAAGCTTTGGCTCAGATGGGACAACTTTGTCGAAATTTGGTAGGGCCTAAAGTTCATGCCCTGATATTCTTATGAGTATCAAGGTTGGTTGTTTCAAGGATATCAAAGCCTTTTAATTGTGACCTCTAAAGAGGTGCTTTGGTAACCCATGGTCACATGAATCAATCATTCAATCCATCTTGATGAACTGGGAACTTCTTACAGCTTCAGTAGTGAATACACGCATCTAGACATATTCACTAATAGAGATAAAGATAGAACTGTGAAACTTTAACTTTTCTTGTCCTGACTGAACAACCACACAAAATAGCATGGAAGAGGAGCATACTTTTGAAATGAGAAATGGTGTCCAGGAGTTTCCTTCAACCCTTCAGCTGGGCGGGGGCCTAGCTCAGAGGTAGCGCTCTGGGCTTCCAACATCTGGGTCCAGGGTTCGATTCCCGGTCGAGCCTAAGTTGGATGGCTGTTTCATCCTTCGTCTCATTGCCATGGTCTCTGCCTGTCCTAATTAGCCCAACTGGTGCAGAAATACAGGACGTAAAGCCCTAATCACCCACCCACCCTCAACCCTTCAGCTATGTTCCAGGATATATCACAGCTTGTAAAGATTTCCAGATTGGACTTAATTCTGATTTTCTATGAAAGGTATGCATTCTCCAGAGACAATTCTGCTTTGCACATAAATCCAATTTCTCCAACCACCTATTGGATTATTCATTGGTCAGCAGTTTTCGTGTTTTGCATGTATTTTTTCCCTGTTAGGTGTGTAGCACAGATGATGATAGAAGAACACATTCTAAACTAAAACCAACAAAGGCATGTTTTCTGTTTTCTGATGGAAAATCAAAGAATGCAGATATACTACACATAGGGAGGAATTTGAAAGGATGAAGAGAAATCACCATATCAAAAGGGTAATTGCAAATGTAGAAGTGGTTAACTAGAAATACAAAAGATGGTTGATCAAATTATCTGACTTATCCGTAGTAGGGGTAAAGATGCCTGCAACTCAGAGGTTAGGCTGCAACTAAGATCTGCCAAAATGTTCAGGTCACAATGCATCATCAACTTTGCCAAGGTACTCAAATGTAGCATAACCAAAGAAGAATGACAAGTTCTGGGTGCATTAAGACGAGACGAGTAAATTATTATACTTCAAACAATATAAGGGTAGGGCAAGTTGTCATGGATAAACAGTCTTCAGGTGGTATTAAATACAGCCTTTGTTACCATTCAGCTGTTAGAATTTTGAAGAGTCTAAAAATTTGGAGACCTGATTCCACTGGGAAACAATGGAAAGGGGTGCTAAATATGTATTCATATTGACGGAAATGCATATCTTTCCTTTGCATGCAGTATAAACAATTTTTTCCCTTCATTGTTTTTGATATCTTAAAACCAATTTATCAGCAAAAAGAGAGACAACTATGAGCTCCCAAGGGAGTCCAATGTTGTATTTGCAACAGAATGCTTTCAGAAGATTTTACTGTCCTCCTTGTTACTGGGGTAAGTATGTTGATGACACCTGGGAAGTCAGCCAACAATCACTTGAACATGAATTCACTGCCACCTAAACAATCAACATCCAACCAGTTAAAAAGTTAGATTAGGACAGGGTGAAACCACAGGCCCAACATGTGTGAGGTCATTAACCAACATATAATTAAAGTGGTCATCTGGCCCTGTTGCAATCTAGGAGAAACAGCATTGCACAGATTCATGGGGTTGTGGGTTAAACATTTGCCAAATAAGGGTAAACTGAGGCTCCTAACGTCGATTTTTGGTAGCTGGGTAGTTAGCTATCCAGTAGGCACCAATATTTGGTACAATTATTTAGCCAATAGATTAGGCTATCTAGTGAATACACCACCAAATTTCTGTTACCATTCTAAATACCCCGCTCCCAGATTTTTATGTATCATTTTTCACACAAAAATTTAACTTTATTCAACAAATTTTTGGTAGCTGGGTAGTAAAGCTACCTAATAAATACACTACCAAATTTCTCCTACTATTCTAAATACCCAGCTCCCAGATTTTTATGTGTAATTTTCAACCAAAAAAGTTAACTTTCTTCAACACATTTCTGGTAGCTGGGTAGTTAGCTGTCCTGTAAGCACCAATATTTAGTACCATTAAATAGCCAATAGATTAGGCTATCTAGTGAATACACCACCAAATTTCTGTTACCATTCTAAATACCCAGCTCCCAGATTTTTATGTATCATTTTTCACAATTTCTTCTACCATTCTAAATACCCAGTTCCCAGACTTTTATGTGTCATTTTCAACCAAAAAAGTTATCTTTCTTCAACAAATTTCTGGTAGCTGGGTAGTTAGCTGTCCTGTAAGCACCTATATTTGGTACCATTAAATAGTCAATGATTAAGGCTATCTAATAAATACACTACCACATTTCTGCTACCATTTTGTATACCCAGCTACCAGAAATTTGTTGAACTGTTTCAACCATTCGTAATTTTCTTATGACTCCAGAACATTGCATTATTTTAGAGAATAAAAAGCTTCATATGGGGGTAATTCTGGATAGTCAAGCGTAGATGGGTAACCAAAAAACTCATAGGGGAAGTAGCCCTTCTGTTCTGCAATTTTAAAAGCTTTTAAGAAGCTTGGCTCAGGTGCCAAGTAATTTATCACATCTAAGAATTTAAAACTTTTCATGTGAGAGGCAGGAGTATGAACTGTTTCTCTTTACTATAAACTGGTGTTCTGCACTGTGCAACTCTAAACAGCTTGCTATTTCTTTTTTCTTTAAATTTATATCATATTTGGATGAATCAAATCCTAAAACTTGGATCTGAGCGAAGTAATGTTCGAATGTGTAGATCATATTCATCAATATCAGTATTCCAGGTGTTCAATTGTATTTCTAATTATTTTGTAACATAACCAAGTTTCTCTTGGATGAGTGCTTGTGCAGTTGTTTGAATTCTTGTCATGTATGTAAGCATTGATTTAAAAAGCTTCTCTCGATCTTGTTCAGCTACACAATAGGCTTCTTTAAAGTCTGGCACATTACTACACATACAAACACTTATGTTCTTCTGACATTATTGTGTTTTCTACTGATTATTCTCTATCTTTTTTCAAATAAAATAACTGAAATAAATTGCATATGGCAATATACGCATTCTTTGATGCCTGAACATTTCTTTTGATACTGAAGTATATCAGATTTTAGCTCGTTGATTACTAACTATTCTCATCTAATCAGCATATTCTACAAACACTACTGAAATGATGGTGATGAAAACTTTATTTGACCATGAATGGAATGAAAACATAGATAGATAGATAGATAGATAGTGGTGGTGGGGATTTGATTTGTAGAAATGAAGTGAAAGTGTTGCTTTTATAGTTTAGAATTGCCAGTTTGAAGCTTTCAGTTCACAAGTTACACAAATGTGTAACCTGTTTTAACAATGTCGCGGCGCATATGCAAGCTTGTGACACCACAATTTTGATCAGCTATTTTGCTAATTTTGTTTACTTAATGGAATTTAAAAGAATTTTTAACCTCAAAAAAGGTTATTTCTTTGCTAGGGGTTCACCAAAAACATTTTAAAATTGTGTATGACAAAGTACGCATTCTTTGATTCCTGTACATTTCTTTTGATGGGTATTCTTCTTAAAGCTAGTGGTGAAAGATTTACCACAAACATTACAAATATAGCATTTGCAATGCACCGGTTGACTGATTTGAGGAGTTGGAACACGCAAATAATGTGACAAGATGTTTGTAACAAACTTAAATTGTGACTATCTTCCATGAAACTGAAGTCTCTTATATTGAAATGCATTAAACAATTTTGATGCATTAACAAAAAATGTCTGGTAATTCATTACTATGATCATGTTGTTCCTGAAAAACATCTGCATGCAATAGGGATACCTGTCACTGTATGAACAGATTTGAACATTTTCAAACCAATAATTAGGGATTAACCTAAAAGAACATGATGATTAACATTACAAGATGACTGTAGATAGATGGAAGTTACATAATTAGGGTTAGTGTGAAATAATTATCAGTAAAAGTAGGTTACCTATGACAATTTAAAAAGGAGTTCTAAGATAATTTTGTTAACTTTGACTATTTTCTAGTTTTGTGTTGAAGTTTCACTTTGGGTAATAAGTACTTATATATATATATGTTTATGGTTAGTTAAAGGGAGATTTCAGATCTTAGTCTTATTTTATTATTTTTATTTTTTTGGTTTTATTAGTCAAATATCTTAAATAAGTCAACAAATCTCTTATTTTTCTAGTGTAAGTAACAAAATAGATTGTAACTTTGGGTAAACATTTTAAATAATTTGTAAAATATGATTTTGTCTTTAGTTTTGTGATTTAAATGAGAAATAAAGATCGATAGATAGATAGATATGGGAAGTGCAGCCCTCTAAGGCAAGTTTGAAGTGTGCAGTTTAAATTTTTGGTTTACGTTTTAATGTATTTGTAATTTTTTTTGACGTATGTTCAGTGTTGTAAACTATGACATTTTTGTAGTTTGTAAATGTTTTAAGTTTGTTGCAAAGTTATAAAATTGTTAAGTATTTTATCATGATGTATTTTTGTTCTTGTTAAACAAAAACATATGAAATTGTCTTTATATGATATGAAAGTGTATTGTGTGATAACAGGGGTCATGTCCTTGAGACATACATGTGGTAACTCAAAGCTTTGGTATTAATAGACCCTGATAATTACCACTCTGCCTTTCGTACTTTCTCATAGTTGAATGCAGTGAAAAATATTTGTTTGTATACAGTTGTAGTTGGTTTACAAATCTTTGAATTCCAGATACCACTGAAGAAGTGATCTTAATATCATGATTTAGGCTCAGTTTTAGAATCTTGCGTAGTACATAGGGAACACAAATTAAAATATGAACTTAATTAAATTTGTGTCATTCCCTGTCAATTCAACAAATTTCAGAAAATTTTCCCACCTGACCATCTCAGATTTGCCTTAAAAAATTCTGAGGCAAAGCTACATTAGTTTATAGGAGGTGTGTAAAATTTTAGATCAATACACTCGTTTTGGCAACGTCATATGAAATGCAGTTTTTAAATTATTATATCTTAAAAACTATTCAAGTTAAGACATCTAATATGGATATGCTTTAGATTTGGCCCAATTACTTTTGCCAGACAAACTTTGAGAGGTACAGGATGAATTTCCATAATATTCTGTCTGCTTGAAAAAGCTTTTTCATTTTGGTCGTTTTTGCAAAACACCATTTTTGAATGGCTATACCAAGAACAATATGTCATGTAGAAGGCTGAAATTTTGAACATGAGTTCTTCTATATGGGTTTTATTAGTACCATTAATGAAATGTGGTTTACAAATGCAGTTTCAAAGAAAATGGAATACAATTTCTGAAAAAAAACACAATTCAATGTCAAATTGTCAATGTATGACAACATGCACCAACCTGGAACCTAAATCATTTAAAGATAATATTTTTGGCAATATTCAGTAAAAAGTTCATTGTGGGGATATTGTCCATTCCAGTAAATCCTATATATGTTTGATACAAATGTCTGCACTGATGGACACTGCTTGGAAGAAACATACATTTCTTCCAAGCAGTCTGAACAAATGCTGAATGAATGAATGGGACCAACATTTAGCTATAGTGGAATCCCTGTTATTACCCTTGGTAATCATATCATATCATATCATATCATATCATATCATATCATATACCCAGGGGACTCCACCCCTTGGAACCACTGAAGTAGTGATCTTAATATCATGATTTAGGCTCAGTTTTAGAATCTTGCATAGTGCACAGGGAACACAAATTAAAATATGAACTTAATTATTAGGTTTCACAATATTACCTTTGGTTTTTAATCAGCCCTGGCCCCTAGGCTAAACTTCTGATCAATTATAATATATATGCTACCCGAATTATTTTAATATTAATTTTTCAAGAGAATGGGGTAAATACTGCACACCTCTCAAAATATTAATCAGGAATTAGAGAGCTCTGTAGTTCTTGATTCTTGTCATTATATGCACAGAACTAAACAGTGGGTTTTTTAATTTTTCTAATCTTGGATAGTCTATACTGTAACAGAAAACTTCCTTAATCTTTCATGTATCAGTGTTTATTGCAAACCGTTTAGCTTTGTCTTTAACATGAAAATAGCATAAATGAGACAAAAAAACTTACCTTCCAGTACATGAACTCTTAAACTAGCATTAAATCTCAAAATTCCTAATATGATATCCTTTATGTTTGATGTACACAACTACCTGCACTGATGGAAACACACACACAGTCTAATAAGAATGCAGGTCACTGCAGCTGGCACATATTTTAACTACAGTGGAACCACTGAGTGGAACCCCAGTTATGTTTTCACTTTAGGTAATCACTGAAAAGGTTTGAAGTGGACTTATTATCATTGAGGTCTTAATTCTGGGATATTTAGCAAGTTTAGAGTTTTGCAAAGGGGTCTTAATATTGAGGGGATTTTAATATTGGATATTCTAAAATGAAAGGTTTCACTGTAAATCCCTCAACTATCTAGAGATCTTCACCCTTCCTTCCTAGGGGGGGCTATGTCACATGGTATCAAGAAGGGGTTTTGCTCCTTTTTTTACTTTTATTCACAGTTTTGAAATATTGTAAATCTAACGATCTTAATATCACACTTAATAGCAGGAATACACCCTTCAAGCTCTCTTAAGTTCAATTTCCAATCAGTTGTAATAAATATCATTTAAGTGAACATTAATTGTTTAAAAGAATGGGGTAAAAGTGTCACCCCAGGGGCTGCTTCTGGAGGGGTAAAAAGTCATTTCTATTTTTAGAATAGGGGGTTTCCAAGTATTGCACCATAGACTACAGCACCCTACAACAGGCTGCAATGGATTACAATGGAGGGGGGCTAGCTGGAGGGCTACACTGGCTCCCCCTATTTCCCATTACCTCATAGGTTATTTTTAGAAAATGACACCCTGTCTATTTTTAGATTAGGGGGGGGTTTCCTGGAGTTGACAGGGTGTCAAATTAATTACCCCACCACAGGTGCTCCAGTCCTGCTCTATAGAAAATCAATGAATGGCTTTGATCTAAGACAATAGAAAATCGATGACCATTGATGGTTTTTGATCCGGGACAAAAGAAAATCAATGAAGCGTGAAGCACCCGAGCACCCCAGCACCTCCGTTTCACCAAAAAGTCAAGTGGATTCCTTTGCGGGCTGTAGAGCACTGTATATTACTACTAATATCCCACAATAACCTGTATACCACATAGAAAAGCCATGTGGTATAGCCTATGTGGTAAACAGATCTATACTACATGGTTTACCTTACAAGGATGGGAAATGTATACCACATACTTCTATGTATGGCAGGCCAATGACAAAAAATCACTTTTTGCAGCTAAGCGCTCCGCCGCTTAAACTAGCGCCGCCTCTTTAAAACAATTTTACCATTCAACAGTTAAAATCATCAGCTCTCTAAGAAAGTTTGAATTTTTGAAATCGGACCTGAAGTAACGATTCTGGAGGGCAAAACATGATATAAAGTCAATGCATCTGTTCAGTCCACATATACTAGCTATTGTGTATCTCTGTTGCCAAGGGCAACGTCATAGATGACGTTGTATTGCAGTTTTGTAACGTCATGCAGTGATCAGATTGGTTGATAGCAATGTTATTCATGACTTTTTACCCATTCTGATTAGATGCGGAAACCCAAGACAAGTAAACATGGTCCAACGATGATCAAACAGTTGCAAAGTGTATGTACAAGGCAGACAAAAGCATTTTTTTAAAAAAGGTTGCATTAATCTATTGTCTTTTGGCTTTTATCATGTTAGACTGTTAAAGTAGTGCAATGAAATGAATTAGTAGAAAACAAGAAAAATTCACAATGTAGCAATGAAAAGTATTCATACAGTAGGGAATACATAGCTTGAACTTAGGAAAATTATTTCAAGTGTAATAGCAATTGGTATTTTGTGTATCTACCTTGTATTTCAATTAATGATTATCACATAGCTCAAGTCTCTTGTACTGAATAACCTTGTATCCACATTTGGTAGATTAGTTTTGCCTACTGATTTAAAATGTGATAGTAATTTAAATATGTTCAAATTCAAACTTAAAAAATTGATCATAAGTGGTGCTTTATGATTTTGTAACTTGCTCTTATTTCATACGGCTTTTAAGTACATATTTATATATATATTTATGATCATTGTTTTTTTGTTTTTTTTGTAACAGGACAATTTTGAAAAACCGCTGTGGGTATTTATATATGTACAGATTTTATATCCAGTTATATTGTCTATTTTAGGAACTATATATAATAATAATAATAGTAAAAACAATTACATAAGCATACCAATATATGTACAAATCCTTATTTGGAGCAATAAACAAGCATATCAACAAACAAATATACAAACAAACAATCAAGCATGAAATAACTTTGCCATCATAATTTATTCAGTGCATCTAATGGACCAATGTTGTAGATCTGGTACATAATAAAACACTTACTGAGTCACTTGCCACCATTCTCGCAAAATTTGGTCGAAGTTGTGGAATATTCAGGAGTGTGAACAGACCTACAACTGCCATGGCGGCCATTACACTCAGTCCTCCACAAAACCTATTTCCTATTATTAAGGGCAAGGAATACCACATTTGCCCCATGTATAGGCCTAAATTATACAAGCCACAAGTTTTCAGATACTTGCTATAGATGGTGACTATGGCACATTTTTTTTCTTCTTGCATGACAGCTTTTGTAACCCTTGACATCGGGTATTGCTATGGCCTGAATGTCTGTCATTTTGTCCCTACCATTTGTCTCCCTGTGTGTCTGTCAACCACACTTATAGACATGATAACTTAAGGAAGACTTGAAATGAGTTAAAAAAAGGACGACTCAAAATATTTTATTTTACAAGGGTAAAACTCATCTAGAATCTCGTGGTTCCTCACTCAACTTCCGCCAGCAAAACATGTGGGACATAATGCACTTCCCTCTGACCAACCATCCATAACTTTATTTTTTAAATTGGCGTAATCATTGTGCAAATGTATTTTCAAGGTAGTAAATGTGATCCCTAAAGAAATAATTCAAGAAAATGATGCCATAAAGCAAGAACCCAGACCAAAATTTAAGTGTTTTTAAGTATCCCAAAACGTTTGGCCATGGTTTTAATTGCCACAATACAGCCAGGTATGTGTGTCGCCTCTATAGATATACATTAGCATCTTTGGTGCCTTTAGTTGGTTAGGCCTATCAAAATTATGCTAAATAAAGCCAAAATACCTAACATTCTAACCAAACTTTTTGTACTATTGGTTTGTATAATCTAAGACTTTGATGTTGATCTTAAGCAAAATGCTATCCAAAGGTATGCAACTTTAATATATATACCATATGGATTAGTGCTTTACATCATTTATATCTGCACTTGATGCGCTAATTAGGACAGTAGGAACCATAGCAATGAGATGGATGAACCAGCGATTATTTGGCTCAACCGGGAATTGACCCAGTGCCCAGAGGTTGGAAATCCCAGCATGCTGCCACTGAGCTAGGACCCCAATCTTTGAAATTGTAATAATCTATAGGCACAGCTTTACTGCTAAGCAGTATAAGCAAGCACTTCCAAATATGGCCTGCCAAATGCCTAGGGAATTTTTGAGAATGCACATCTTAATTATGGAGTTCAAAGTTAATCTAGTCAAACTTTTAGGCCTACATTGCATGGGCCTAGTGGTCCACACATTACCTTTCAGATTTGGACAAAAGAGACCAAATGATTTGACATTCTTGCTAAGATAGTGGCAAGTATACTTGGGCCTTTTCTTAGTGGAGAGCAACATCTCCAAGGCAAAGTTTATTATCTATCATTGGATATTAAGGGTCCACTGCACAACATGTGAACATCATCACAGTGTCCTACATGAAGCCAAAATTGCTATTTTAGAGCTGAACTGCTGAAGGCAATTATTCATAACATGGCCATCATCAATTGAGTTATACTATGAATGCAGCAAGACCATGTTATCAAGACCCTCCTTAGTTTGAAATTTACTGAAAATATTGTGGTAAATACAATAGTAATATAAATGAGTCCAAAATTCTTTGTTCTTAATTTTGTGAGTCTGATTTGTGAGGTTGTCTTGAGGCAGGATTACACTGTATCTCAAAAACCAAAAATAAACCAAACATTTACAAGGTAACATTTATTATTCAGTCATCAAAGTACATTGTATTCAAATTCATCTTTCCCAATTTTGTACAAATTTGTTAGATACGGTGTTATCTACAAAATTTAATATTTCGAAATATATCAGAAAATCTTCATCATCGAGGCAAGTTCTTCATCTCAAATCACTATGTTGGCTCTTCAGTGGACTTCAAAATCTGCAATAAATGGAAGAATATAATAAAAAAAACAATTCCAACTTTTAAATTTATTGGATAGGATTTAACCTAAAAGCTACGATAAATAATTATACCTTTCGTATATGTCATCATTGATGAAGAGCACTGTTTATATTTTTGTTTTGTTAATTTAAAATAGTATAAAAAATATTTTATGAATCTTTAATCCCTGTAGGTGGCCCCACGATAGCGAAGGGATACCTTCTTAGTGGGGTCTCCTCACATTATGTACAGAATGTTTCGAAAATTAAATTGATAATATATGTTTAGCAACTGATACCACAGTACTAATAATATATCTGTTCCTTTGTCCGCCAAATATGCCATCAGGGTTTTGTTATGTATTGAAGACATGTTTGAACTCATTAGCATATGCTCCAATTGTTGAATCCTCAGGAGACCCAGAAGGCAGGTTTAAGTGTTTTTAAGTATCCCAAAACGTTTGACCATTGCTGTAATTGCCACAATAGAGCCAGGTATGTGTGTCGCCTCTATAGACATACATTAGCATCTGTGGTGCCTTTAGTTGGTTTGGCCTATCAAAATTATCCTAAATAAAACCAAAATACCTAACATTCTAACCAAACTTTTTGTACCATTGGTTTGTATAATCTAAGACTATGATGTTGATCTTAAGTTTTGATGCAAAAGCTATCCAAAGGTATGCAACTTTAATATATATACCATATGGATTAGTGCTTAACATCATTTATATCTGCACTTGATGCGCTAATTAGGACAGGTAGGGACCATGGCAATGAGATGGATGAACCAGCCATCATTCGGCTCAACCGGGAATTGAACCAGTGCCCAGAGGTTGGAAGCCCAGCATGCTGCCACTGAGCTAGGACCCCAATCTTTCAAATTGTAATAAACTACAGGCACAGCATTCATTTCTGCTAAGCAGTATAAGCAAGCACTTCCAAATATGTCCTGCCAAATGCTTTAACTGAACCCATGAAGTATGTAGATTTTAGCTAGGAAACTTCTTGATGTCACATTTACTCACCATTTTGTATTATTTCAGCATTTACTCGATGATACCGGTAACGTTCAAATTCAAGTAATTTCTGCAAGTTACTTGTACACTGTAACAGTCTAACATGATTATTAATTGTTAATCATTATCTTAATAAAATTTCAGTTTCCAATTCCCTTTGTGTTCTTGTCAACAAAAACATAAGAATGGTGCTACCAAAGTGAGGAAATTTAATGGTACCCACAACAAAAACTAGTCTCTCCTTGAAGTTTCCATACTAATGGATGACACTGATTCTTTCACGTGTCGCTGTTGGTCACTGGGTTTCTATAGATAGATAGACAGATAGATAGATAGATAGAGAGATAGACCTATGGTGTTTTACTGTGGGGTTGGAAGTGTCAACGTGTATTTGGCTTACAAAAGAAAGCTGTGAGGATTCTTAAAAATAGCAATTACTATAGTCACACAAATGGACTTTTTAAGTCTCTGAAATTACTTAAACTCCATGACATTTGTGCATTGCATGACCTTAAATTCTGTTATAAATGTATAAAGCACATTCTCCCGAAATATTTTTTTGATCTTCTGCCATTATCGTCAACTGAGCATCATAATTATGAAACAAGACAAGTACATAGATTTAGATTGCCATTAGTTAATCATGAATTTGCCAAGCAAAGTATTAAGTATAGGTACATAAATAATTTATATAACATGTCTGTCAACTATAAGGAAAAACTACATACACATAGTCAAGATGGTTTTAAGAGGTATATTAAATTTAGTATGATTGCAACATATAAGGAACGTTGTGATATTCCTAATTTTTATATTTGTTCAAGGTCAAACCCCCATTAGTGTCATAATATTTATAACATACCTTTCATATATGTCATCATTGATGAAGAGCACTGTTTATATTTTTGTGTTGTTAATTTAAAATAGTATAAAAAATATTTTATAAATCCCTGTAGGTGGCCCCACGATAGCGAAGGGATACCTTCTTAGTGGGGTCTCCTCACATTATGTACAAAATGTTTCGAAAATTAAATTGATAATATATGTTTAGTAACTGATACCACAGTACTAATAATATAATTGTTCCTTTGTCCGCCAAATATGCCATCAGGGGTTCGTTATGTATTGAAGACATGTTTGAACTCATTAGCATATCAGGGCTCAACATAAACTTTTCCATCTACTTGTCCCTCGGACAAGTAACTGAGTTTAACTTGTCCCCCTGAGAATCTTACTTGTCCTGATTGAGATGATACATATTGACAATACATCTGAGTTATATATGTATACAATGTATTTAAGTAAGATATGTCATTCAGGAATAAGGAATTTGTTTTATAATTTTGGTATGAACACAGAAGAAATTTAATTTATAAGCGCATTATCATTTATCAAGGTATCTAGTGTTCTGAAATAATAAATATATGTATCTTGAGGCAATTAGTTTGTGATGGATACATTACATCTTGCTGAAACAAGTGACCATGGTTGCTCTTCTACTCTCAGTTTATGTGCATTGAGCAGAATTTCTGCAATAAGTTACCACTAAATATGCTAGTGTCCTCCACTTCCTCAAGATAACTGAATTTCAATTCCTTTGATTAAGCACAATGCATTTTATTCTAGAAGTGGACTCCTGTTAAATTGAAATTAATTGAAGGTGGAAATTATCCTGCTTGGCTTCAGAACAGCATCTCAATATCACTATGACACCAGTATACTGTCCTGGAAAAAAGACACTAAGTTATTTATCAAGGAAGTAGCTAGGGCTACGAGGTTGACCAGATACCATGGTCAACCCCTTAGCTCTTTAAAAATTAGTTACACTTTCCCTTCCCCTGCATACTATAGCAAATATTAAATGAAATTAATGATATCCAGAAAACGCATGACAAGTTAATTTATTAAACAATAATTCAACAGCCTTGGCTAATTGCATTTTGATTAATTAACAAAATAAAATTAGTTCATAACTTTAACAAGAAAGTCTTGGATATCATAATGATAACTTATAAAATACCGAGAAATCACAAGTACAGAGCAACCGGCCTGTGGTATGATCAGCTCTGTAAACAAGGTCACTTTTTTTCATACTGCAAACATGTACCTCGCAGGCAATAACTGACTCGTTTCTGGGACAATGATGAAAGAAAAGACTTTCTGAATTATTTATGAACAAAACAACTACTTTTTTTAAATTGATTATAATGTGTGATCAATGGTAAATTTTGTTTTATTTATATTTAATGCAATGGTGTTTGTATTTATATCTATTGCAAAAGAACTATGCCATGTAAGCAACGAGCATGAATATATATAGATTTTTACCACTCACCAGTGAAATTTAGCATTATGTATGCCATTGTACATACCCTCATGTACAACAGTCAGCCTGATGCAGCAACTCTAGCACCACACTGGAAATCATGAATTGAGCAAGTGCAGGCAATTTTAGTGATCTGACTTACTAGTACTTTTTTTTTTAAATAACTTCATCAATTTTATCTGATTTTCAAATATCAAACATGTTTTAAAGCTAAGTTCTTGTCTAATCTAATCGCTTTTTTTCAGTGAATTGTAACTAATTAAAAATGAAAAAGAACAAATTGACAATAAATGTATTGGGGTTCAGTGGTGCACAAAAATTACACAATGGTTAAATTGTGAGACATGAGATATGTACACCCTCAAATGTTATGTACAACTCGGCCTATCAGCCTTGTTGTACATTGGCAATTTCGGGTGTACATATCTCTGTCTCACATGTAACCATTGTATAATTTATATATATATATATACACCAAAACCTGGTTGTTTGTAATGTTTTTCCACGTGAGCACAAAACAGACATAAATGTTACCAATACGTCTAACTCTAAATTTCTAACTTATAAATACACATCTGTCTTCTAATTAACTTCATGTTTCTTTCATAATATTTATAGCCTTCATTATAGCAATTTGCCATGGCACAGAAAAGCAGCAAAATCCAAATGGAGAATATAGCAAGCTTTTAGTTAATTGTAACAAAAATATTTTTATCCGCTAGGAAGTTGGGATTTGACTAATATTAAAAATATTTGTATAAAAAAATAGGAATAAAACAAGACACAAGTGGACATCTATTTTGAATCATATAATATAGTTAACCTACCCAACCATGATGTTATCTTTTCAGTACTGCTGCTTGGATGCATGCTCACAGCCTCACATGTACACACTAACCACAGAGAAACAGAAACCACCCAAATCCACAAAATGAATAACCTTGAAAAAAATTTAATCCCAATGCTGTTACTGACTGAGAATCTATTTGCCACATAATCTGGATGGTTTGATAATCATGATGGCAGGGACTTAATTGATTGTAGAACATTTTGCAAGCTGTGTTACCCCAAACTCTTTATCAAAGTCAATAAATTCATATGTCATTGTTTTAATCCTCCTACTGTTTATGTAGATTATGAATTACTGATACATACGGCGCAGTACTTTATGCAACTTGCAAATAACTTTAATCTGAGTACCATATGTCAAAATTGGAATTCACTTAATATAAATAGGGTTGCAGTTCTTGGTTCATTGCAGTCTCATCGAAGAGATGGAGGAGTAAGGTGAGTAAATCACAAGTTATTCAGAGACTCATATCATGCATTAACACACATTAACATTGCTTTATCTGTAACTACATATACATACACACAAGTTAATCATAGCATGTTTATGCACTGCCACACTAAATACCTATATTTGTAACTATATACTTAAGACTTTTTTTGTAAATTGTGCAGTGTTTCATTAAAACTTGAATACTATAGGTGACAGCTGCATATTTAGTTTCACTAAAAATAGAGTTAGTTTTCAGTTAGCTTTGTTTTTATGTGTCATGCAACAAATCGAAACCGATTTGAAAGAGATATTCTTTGTTTCAGGCCATGATGAGAACTGCTCTGTTAAATACCGGTGCCGTTTTGGCACTTTTTGCCCTTGTGGCACATGCTGCAACATCAACATCTAAAACAACAAAAACACTGAAGGATGGAACTGTTGAAGAATCAACAACGACTGTGGTTCATGGCGGAACAACTGAGGTTCACAGTGGTTCCACCACAACTGTGGTTCATGGAGCTACAGACGAGATCATTGAAGGTGGCATAATTGTTAAAACTGCTGACGGTTGGAAGGCTTGCAACACCAAGTTCAAGGGTCTTAAACAGCAGCTTTGCATAAAGCACTATAAGGAGCGATATGGAGCCAAGCTGAAGGGCGGATCCCATGATGAAACTGCAAGTAGTAGTACAGTCACTACCACAGTCCAGGGTGGCTCTGAAGAGATCATTGAAGGTGATATTGTAGTCAAGGATGCAGATGGATGGAAGGCTTGCTTGAAGAAATTCACAGGTCCCAAACAACAACTTTGCATTAAGCACTACAATGAAAGGTATGCCATCAAGGTGAAAGGTGGATCCAAAGGTACCAGCACAAGCACTACAACCAGCACTACCATGGAAATCATTGAGGGAGGAATTGTAGTTGATACTGTAGATGGATGGAAAGCCTGCAACACAAAAACCAAGGGTGACAAGGTCGCACTTTGTGTTAAACAATACAAGGAAAGATATGCAGCCAAACTGAAAGGGGGACATTCTAGCCCTACTGATACCACAACTACTGAGACAACAGTAATCACCACAGAATTCCAAGAAATTATTGAGGGTGGAATTAGGGTCAGCACTCCAGATGGCTGGAAACAATGTCTTCAGAAATTCACAGGTGGAAGGAGAAGGAAATGCATCCGACATTACAAACGACAATATCTGATTATAATTCGCCGACAGAAAAGAGCAATTAAGCGCAAACTGACAACTCGCAAACACAGTGGCTATGATTACTTAATCTGGGTATTCCATAGGCGACAGTACAAGAGGAGATGCCAGGGTCTGAAAGGTCAGTACAGAATGGCTTGCTTTAGACGATACAAAAGGCAATTTGGAGGACTCTGGAGTTTCAGAAGATGGAAGGTCGTACGTTCTCGGTACTGGGCTGGTTGTCTTAAACTACATGGTCGTTCAAGAAGGTCATGTCTTAGAGGCTATGGCAGACGCTTTGGAAGACCTACAGGGTTTGGATGGTGGTATAAACGGAGACTCAGCTACAGAAAATACTGCTTGAAGCTGAAAGGCAAACTAAGACAGGCTTGTTTAACAAGACTACGTGGACGTCTAGGAAAGCGTAGGGGTTACTGGCGATGGTTGACACGAAGGCGCACTTTCAGAAAGTCCTGCAAGAAGCTCAAGGGAAAAGCAAGGAAAGCATGCTTCTCGAGATGGCATGAAAGCTATGGAAAGCGAATAACCTACTATACATGGTTGAGACGCATTCATAGATACAGAAGAAACTGCTTGAGATTCAGAGGACAGCGAAGACGTATGTGTCTAAGGCGGTATATGATCCGCTTTGGAAAGCGCAGATTCTACAGATCTTGGCTGAGAAAAAGGTTGGCCTACAGAAAACGCTGCTTCAGAATGAAGGGTAACAGGAGAAGTCTCTGTATGAACAGGTGGCGAGGAATGTATGGAAATAATGTATCATACGCCCATTGGCAAAAACTACGAAACCATTTCTGGAGACGTTGCACTGCTTTGCATAGAACTAAGAGACAGCAATGTTTCGCCATCTATCGGCAACGCTTTGATAGGCAAAATGGTTATGGAAGGTGGATCAGGATTCGGCATAAGTATCATAAAAGTTGTCTCAGATTGAGAGGTAATCGGAGAAAGCAATGCCACATCAGATGGAGACGACGATATGGCAGAAGACTACGATACCGGCTGTGGTTAAGGCGCATTAGAAGAAACAGGCACCATTGTCTCAGGCTTAGGTCAAAGAGAATGAGAAATATGTGTTTAATACGCTGGAAAGTGAAACATTCTAAGCGCAATACTTACACCTACTGGATGCAATATCGCAGGAGGTATAGACGGCACTGTCTCAGACTAAAAGGACAGAAAAGTACAACCTGCTTTAAAAACTTCAAAAAACGCTATGGTAAACAAGATTTGACTTACTATTACTGGTTGTGGCGCAGGTATACCTTAAGTAGACACTGCAATAGACTGAGGGGCCCTGCACAAAGAATTTGTTTCAGAAGATATAAAATAAAATATGGTGGACACAAGTATTATCGACGCTGGCTTCTACTTAGACTGCGTTACAGAAGAAGGTGTATGAGACTACCAGGACCAAGGAAGACCAAATGCATAACTCGTTGGGTCAGACGTTTCGGCAAGAAAAGGGTGTACTATGCACACTGGCTCACACTACGACGCAGTAAGAGGCTCACTTGCATGAAGTTCAAGGGAAGAAAGAGAAGAGCATGCCTTCGAGTGTATGTTAGACACTATGGATGGCTTTGGGGATATAGTTATTGGTTGATCAAGCGAAGAATATACCGAAGAAAATGCAGAGCATTCAACGGAGCACGACGAATGGCCTGCATCAGACGACTGAGGAGAATCTTTGGCAAGCGAGTTCAGTACAGGCTTTGGCTGAGACGTGTCAGATTATACAGGAGACGTTGTCAACACTACACTGGAGGCAGGAGAAGGGTATGTCTGCAACGATGGAGAAGAATCTTTGGAAGACGCAGAATCTATTGGCATTGGCTTACAATAAGAAGGCGGTACAAGAGACATTGTATGAGACAGAAAGGGAAAAAGAGAGCAGCTTGTTTGAAGGTATGGAGAAGAAACTACTTCAAACGACTTTCGTATATAAGATATATCGGCCGTAGGCAAAGGTTTTGGAAGCGATGTCTACAACTACCGGGCAGACAAAGAACCCACTGTATGAGAAGATGGAGAGTCCGCATTGGTAGCAGAAAATCATACAGTCATTGGATAAGGTGGCGACGCATGAACAAAAAAAGATGTCTAAAGTCCAAGGGAACACACAGGGCCACCTGCATGAGGCACTACAAGAAACGCTTTGGTAGAGTGGTGCGATATCACCTTTGGCTAAAAGCAAGAGACAAGTACAGGATGCGATGCTTGAGACTGAAAGGACACAGGCAGAGAAGATGTCTTTACCTATGGAGAAGGCGCTACTTGATCCATAGAAAATATCTTATATGGATTCGCAGGAGGATTTCTTACAAAAAACAGTGCCTAAGATACCGACTTCACTTTAACCGAAGGCTTTGTATGCGAAACTGGGCAAGAAAATACGGAACACACAAAAGCTACATTTTCTGGCTTCAAAATCAACGTAAATCAAGAAGTAGATGTTACAGACTCAGAGGATGGCGCAGGAGACGATGTCTGAGAGTGGTACAGAAGCGATGGTTACGACCATATGGTTATAAACGCTGGCATGTACTTCGGGTGCGAGCAAGAAGACACTGCTTCAGATTTCCAAGGAGAACTCTGAAGAGAAGACGATGCCTGTTTAGATTCAGAAAATACTTCTACAAACATAAGACCTTCAAATACTGGGTGCTCCGACGACAAAGGTACCGAAGGCGATGCTTGAGACTGGAAGGTTTGAGAAGAAAACGATGCCTAAAGCAATGGACTAGAAAATATTTGCATGTACATAAGTCATATTTGCTGTATGTTCAACGAGGACGATTAGCTAAGAAACGCTGTTATAGGCTACGAGGTTTATGGAGAAGGCGATGTTTGAGAAGTTGGAGACGACATTACTTGATCCAAAAGAGTTACAAGCGGTACCTATGGCTGAGGCGCACACACAGGAGCAGGTGCCTCAGATACCAAGGACATACCAAAAATAGATGTCTCAGAAATTTCAGACGACACTTTGGAAAAAATGCACCTCTGCTAAGATGGTTGAGACACAGACGCCTATTCAGGAGGCATTGCTTAAAACTACAAGGTTCAAGGAGAATGCACTGCTTGAAAAGGTACACATCGCGTTATGGACTTCGCAAACCTTACCTTACATGGTTAACACGAAGGAGGCAGTACAGACTGAGGTGTTTGAAATACAGAGGAAGGCACAGAGTAAGGTGCTTGAGACGATGGAGAAGATACTTCTTCAAAAGAGGCACATATGCAACATGGTGGTCACGCAGAAGAGTGCTCAGAAAACGATGTTTGAGACTTCAAGGGTCAAGAAGAATACGGTGTTTGAGACTTTTGCAAATCCGCTATGCTAAACGAAGAGTGATTTACAGGACACGATACCAAAAACAGAGACTGCACTCCAGCTGGGTAAAAGTCTTGCATCAGCATCTTGTCCTAAGGAGACTGACCAACTCAATGAGGCACCAGAGCCACACCTTCAGACGTCTCGTAGCACAACTACAACACAAAAGGCGACGTTGCATGCGTATGAAAAGATGGCGAAGCAAGCATAGCTGTATCATGTATTACAGGAGGTACTTGCCCAGACTCAGACACTACAGACGGTTAACCACGAGGTATGCATCAACGCTGCAAAGATACCAAATTCTTAGAAAAAGGATGCAACTTAGACTTCAAACAAGTAGACATATCAGTAGGCATATCAAAACCGTGCTCCATAGAAGACATTTGATTATGCGACGCCTGTTGGTCAAGATGAGGCACACTCAAAGAAGATGTCAACGATACAGAGGATCTATGAGACGTCATTGCCAACAACTGTACAGGAGACATTACAGACAATACAGACTGTACCAACTACGATACCAAGCTTCCTACAGGAGATACCATACCATTCACAGGAGGTATCTTGTGCATTACAGGAACTACAGGTTACTTTCAAAGAGGTACATTTCGGTTCAAAGCAGATATCGTTTGTACAACCACCAGCTGTCCTCAAACATCAGTCTAATTAACACACATCTTCGACATAAGCCAGTGCACCGTAACCTACGAAGGAAGAGACATATCATAAAAGTGCTTCGCAGAAGACTTCATGTGCAAGAAAGGAATTTAAGGAAATTCAAAATAAGGATTACTAATCTAAGACAACAAAAGATAAATAGCAGATTACTACACATATATAGGAGGAGGCTTAAGAAACGAAGACACCAAATAAGAATCCTTACACATCAAATAATTTACCATAGAAGAACCCACATCAATAATCGAGTATGGCATGTGCTAACACGAAAAATAGTGCATCAACGACGCTTGATCAGAAAACTAAGATACAGATTAAGAAATATTCAACACAATTCAGTCAACAAACAAATATTTATTACACTTACCAGAAAAATAAAACAACAAGGAAACTACATCAGGTTACTTAGACGAAGACTAAGGTTCCAAAGAAAACAATGCAGACATCATGAGATCATCAGACGGCACCGAAGGCCGAGACGCATCATCAGGCGCAGAAGGATCTTGCACATCAGACGGCACCGTAGACCAAGGCGTCGTGTGATCATCAGGCGAAGAATCCTCAGGAGACCCAGAAGGCGAGTCATCATCAAGCGACGAATCGTCGTCATCAGACGGCGCCGAAGGCCAAGACGCGTCATCAGGCGCAGAAGGATCTTGCACATCAGACGGCACCGTAGACCAAGGCGTCATGTGATCATCAGGCGAAGAATCCTCAGGAGACCCAGAAGGCGAGTCATCATTAAGCGACGAATCGTCGTCATCAGACGGCACCGAAGGCCAAGACATGTCATCATTCGCAGAAGGATCTTGAACATCAGACGGCACCGTAGACCAAGGCGTCATGTGATTATCAGGCGAAGAATCCTCAGGAGACCCAGAAGGCGAGTTATCATTAAGCGACGAATCGTCGTCATCAGACGGCACCGAAGGCCAAGAAGCGTCATCAGGCGCAGAAGGATCTTGCACATCAGACGGCACCGTAGACCAAGAAGTCATGTGATCATCAGGCGAAGAATCCTCAGGAGACCCAGAAGGCGAGTCATCATTAAGCGACGAATCGGCGTCATCAGACGGCACCGAAGGCCAAGAAGTGTCATCATTCGCAGAAGGATCTTGCACATCAGACGACACCGTAGACCAAGGCGTCATGTGATCATCAGGCGAAGAATCCTCAGGAGACCCAGAAGGCGAGTCATCATCAAGCGACGAATCGTCGTCATCAGACGGCACCGAAGGCCAAGACGTGTCATCATTCGCAAAAGGATCTTGCACATCAGACGGCACCGTAGACCAAGGCGTAATGTGATCATCAGGCGAAGAATCCTCAGGAGACCCAGAAGGCGAGTCATCATTAAGCGACGAATCGTCGTCATCAGACGGCAACGAAGGCCAAGACGCGTCATCATTCGCAGAAGGATCTTGAACATCAGACGGCACCGTAGACCAAGGGGTCATGTGATTATCAGGCGAAGAATCCTCAGGAGACCCAGAAGGCGAGTCATCATTAAGCGACGAATCGTGGTCATCAGACGGCACCGAAGGCCAAGACGTGTCATCATTCGCAGAAGGATCTTGCACATCAGACGGCACCGTAGACCAAGGCGTCATGTGATTATCAGGCGAAGAATCCTCAGGAGAACCAGAAGGCGAGTTATCATTAAGCGACAAATCGTCGTCATCAGACGGCACCGAAGGCCAAGACGCATCATCAGGCGCAGAAGGATCTTGCACATCAGACGGCACCGTAGACCAAGGCGTCGTGTGATCATCAGGCGAAGAATCCTCAGGAGACCCAGAAGGCGAGTCATCATCAAGCGACGAATCGTCGTCATCAGACGGCACCGAAGGCCAAGACGTGTCATCATTCGCAAAAGGATCTTGCACATCAGACGGCACCGTAGACCAAGGCGTAATGTGATCATCAGGCGAAGAATCCTCAGGAGACCAAGAAGGCGAGTCATCATTAAGCGACGAATCGTCGTCATCAGACGGCACCGAAGGCCAAGACGCGTCATCATTCGCAGAAGGATCTTGAACATCAGACGGCACCGTAGACCAAGGCGTCATGTGATTATCAGGCGAAGAATCCTCAGGAGACCCAGAAGGCGAGTTATCATTAAGCGACGAATCGTCGTCATCAGACGGCACCGAAAGCCAAGACGCGTCATCAGGCGCAGAAGGATCTTGCACATCAGACGGCATCGTAGACCAAGGCGTCGTGTGATCATCAGGCGAAGAATCCTCAGGAGACCCAGAAGGCGAGTCATCATCAAGCGACGAATCGTCGTCATCAGACGGCACCGAAGGCCAAGACGTGTCATCATTCGCAAAAGGATCTTGCACATCAGACGGCACCGTAGACCAAGGCGTAATGTGATCATCAGGCGAAGAATCCTCAGGAGACCCAGAAGGCGAGTCATCATTAAGCGACGAATCGTCGTCATCAGACGGCACCGAAGGCCAAGACGCGTCATCATTCGCAGAAGGATCTTGAACATCAGACGGCACCGTAGACCAAGGCGTCGTGTGATCATCAGGCGAAGAATCCTCAGGAGACCCAGAAGGCGAGTCATCATTAAGCGACGAATCGTGGTCATCAGACGGCACCGAAGGCCAAGACGTGTCATCATTCGCAAAAGGATCTTACACATCAGACGGCACCGTAGACCAAGGCGTAATGTGATCATCAGGCGAAGAATCCTCAGGAGACACAGAAGGCGAGTCATCATCAAGCGACGAATCGTCGTCATCAGACGGCACCGAAGGCCAAGACGCGTCATCATTCGCAGAAGGATCTTGAACATCAGACGGCACCGTAGACCAAGGCGTCATGTGATTATCAGGCGAAGAATCCTCAGGAGACCCAGAAGGCGAGTTATCATTAAGCGTCGAATCGTCGTCATCAGATGGCACCGAAGGCCAAGACGTGTCATCAGGCGCAGAAGGATCTTGCACATCAGACGGCACCGTAGACCAAGGCGTCATGTGATCATCAGGCGAAGAATCCTCAGGAGACCCAGAAGGCGAGTCATCATTAAGCGACGAATCGGCGTCATCAGACGGCACCGAAGGCCAAGACGTGTCATCATTCGCAGAAGGATCTTGCACATCAGACGACACCATAGACCAAGGCGTCATGTGATTATCAGGCGAAGAATCCTCAGGAGACCCAGAAGGCGAGTTATCATTAAGCGACGAATCGTCGTCATCAGACGGCACCGAAAGCCAAGACGCGTCATCAGGCGCAGAAGGATCTTGCACATCAGACGGCATCGTAGACCAAGGCGTCGTGTGATCATCAGGCGAAGAATCCTCAGGAGACCCAGAAGGCGAGTCATCATCAAGCGACGAATCGTCGTCATCAGACGGCACCGAAGGCCAAGACGTGTCATCATTCGCAAAAGGATCTTGCACATCAGACGGCACCGTAGACCAAGGCGTAATGTGATCATCAGGCGAAGAATCCTCAGGAGACCCAGAAGGCGAGTCATCATTAAGCGACGAATCGTCGTCATCAGACGGCACCGAAGGCCAAGACGCGTCATCATTCGCAGAAGGATCTTGAACATCAGACGGCACCGTAGACCAAGGCGTCATGTGATTATCAGGCGAAGAATCCTCAGGAGACCCAGAAGGCGAGTTATCATTAAGCGACGAATCGTCGTCATCAGACGGCACCGAAAGCCAAGACGCGTCATCAGGCGCAGAAGGATCTTGCACATCAGACGGCATCGTAGACCAAGGCGTCGTGTGATCATCAGGCGAAGAATCCTCAGGAGACCCAGAAGGCGAGTCATCATCAAGCGACGAATCGTCGTCATCAGACGGCACCGAAGGCCAAGACGTGTCATCATTCGCAAAAGGATCTTGCACATCAGACGGCACCGTAGACCAAGGCGTAATGTGATCATCAGGCGAAGAATCCTCAGGAGACCCAGAAGGCGAGTTATCATTAAGCGACGAATCGTCGTCATCAGACGGCACCGAAAGCCAAGACGCGTCATCAGGCGCAGAAGGATCTTGCACATCAGACGGCATCGTAGACCAAGGCGTCGTGTGATCATCAGGCGAAGAATCCTCAGGAGACCCAGAAGGCGAGTCATCATCAAGCGACGAATCGTCGTCATCAGACGGCACCGAAGGCCAAGACGTGTCATCATTCGCAAAAGGATCTTACACATCAGACGGCACCGTAGACCAAGGCGTAATGTGATCATCAGGCGAAGAATCCTCAGGAGACCCAGAAGGCGAGTCACCATTAAGCGACGAATCGTCGTCATCAGACGGCACCGAAGGCCAAGACGCGTCATCAATCGCAGAAGGATCTTGAACATCAGACGGCACCGTAGACCAAGGCGTCATGTGATTATCAGGCGAAGAATCCTCAGGAGACCCAGAAGGCGAGTTATCATTAAGCGTCGAATCGTCGTCATCAGACGGCACCGAAGGCCAAGACGTGTCATCATTCGCAAAAGGATCTTACACATCAGACGGCACCGTAGACCAAGGCGTAATGTGATCATCAGGCGAAGAATCCTCAGGAGACCCAGAAGGCGAGTCACCATTAAGCGACGAATCGTCGTCATCAGACGGCACCGAAGGCCAAGACGCGTCATCAATCGCAGAAGGATCTTGAACATCAGACGGCACCGTAGACCAAGGCGTCATGTGATTATCAGGCGAAGAATCCTCAGGAGACCCAGAAGGCGAGTTATCATTAAGCGTCGAATCGTCGTCATCAGACGGCACCGAAGGCCAAGACGTGTCATCAGGCGCAGAAGGATCTTGCACATCAGACGGCACCGTAGACCAAGGCGTCATGTGATCATCAGGCGAAGAATCCTCAGGAGACCCAGAAGGCGAGTCATCATTAAGCGACGAATCGGCGTCATCAGACGGCACCGAAGGCCAAGACGTGTCATCATTCGCAGAAGGATCTTGCACATCAGACGACACCATAGACCAAGGCGTCATGTGATTATCAGGCGAAGAATCCTCAGGAGACCCAGAAGGCGAGTTATCATTAAGCGACGAATCGTCGTCATCAGACGGCACCGAAAGCCAAGACGCGTCATCAGGCGCAGAAGGATCTTGCACATCAGACGGCATCGTAGACCAAGGCGTCGTGTGATCATCAGGCGAAGAATCCTCAGGAGACCCAGAAGGCGAGTCATCATCAAGCGACGAATCGTCGTCATCAGACGGCACCGAAGGCCAAGACGTGTCATCATTCGCAAAAGGATCTTGCACATCAGACGGCACCGTAGACCAAGGCGTAATGTGATCATCAGGCGAAGAATCCTCAGGAGACCCAGAAGGCGAGTCATCATCAAGCGACGAATCGTCGTCATCAGACGGCACCGAAGGCCAAGACGCGTCATCATTCGCAAAAGGATCTTGCACATCAGACGGCACCGTAGACCAAGGCGTAATGTGATCATCAGGCGAAGAATCCTCAGGAGACCCAGAAGGCGAGTTATCATTAAGCGACGAATCGTCGTCATCAGACGGCACCGAAAGCCAAGACGCGTCATCAGGCGCAGAAGGATCTTGCACATCAGACGACACCGTAGACCAAGGCGTCATGTGATTATCAGGCGAAGAATCCTCAGGAGACCCAGAAGGCGAGTTATCATTAAGCGACGAATCGTCGTCATCAGACGGCACCGAAGGCCAAGACGTGTCATCATTCGCAGAAGGATCTTGCACATCAGACGGCATCGTAGACCAAGGCGTCGTGTGATCATCAGGCGAAGAATCCTCAGGAGACCCAGAAGGCGAGTCATCATCAAGCGACGAATCGTCGTCATCAGACGGCACCGAAGGCCAAGACGCGTCATCATTCGCAGAAGGATCTTGAACATCAGACGGCACTGTAGACCAAGGCGTCATGTGATTATCAGGCGAAGAATCCTCAGGAGACCCAGAAGGCGAGTTATCATTAAGCGACGAATCGTCGTCATCAGACGGCACCGAAAGCCAAGACGCGTCATCAGGCGCAGAAGGATCTTGCACATCAGACGGCATCGTAGACCAAGGCGTCGTGTGATCATCAGGCGAAGAATCCTCAGGAGACCCAGAAGGCGAGTCATCATCAAGCGACGAATCGTCGTCATCAGACGGCACCGAAGGCCAAGACGTGTCATCATTCGCAAAAGGATCTTGCACATCAGACGGCACCGTAGACCAAGGCGTAATGTGATCATCAGGCGAAGAATCCTCAGGAGACCCAGAAGGCGAGTTATCATTAAGCGACGAATCGTCGTCATCAGACGGCACCGAAAGCCAAGACGCGTCATCAGGCGCAGAAGGATCTTGCACATCAGACGGCATCGTAGACCAAGGCGTCGTGTGATCATCAGGCGAAGAATCCTCAGGAGACCCAGAAGGCGAGTCATCATCAAGCGACGAATCGTCGTCATCAGACGGCACCGAAGGCCAAGACGTGTCATCATTCGCAAAAGGATCTTACACATCAGACGGCACCGTAGACCAAGGCGTAATGTGATCATCAGGCGAAGAATCCTCAGGAGACCCAGAAGGCGAGTCACCATTAAGCGACGAATCGTCGTCATCAGACGGCACCGAAGGCCAAGACGCGTCATCAATCGCAGAAGGATCTTGAACATCAGACGGCACCGTAGACCAAGGCGTCATGTGATTATCAGGCGAAGAATCCTCAGGAGACCCAGAAGGCGAGTTATCATTAAGCGTCGAATCGTCGTCATCAGACGGCACCGAAGGCCAAGACGTGTCATCATTCGCAAAAGGATCTTACACATCAGACGGCACCGTAGACCAAGGCGTAATGTGATCATCAGGCGAAGAATCCTCAGGAGACCCAGAAGGCGAGTCACCATTAAGCGACGAATCGTCGTCATCAGACGGCACCGAAGGCCAAGACGCGTCATCAATCGCAGAAGGATCTTGAACATCAGACGGCACCGTAGACCAAGGCGTCATGTGATTATCAGGCGAAGAATCCTCAGGAGACCCAGAAGGCGAGTTATCATTAAGCGTCGAATCGTCGTCATCAGACGGCACCGAAGGCCAAGACGTGTCATCAGGCGCAGAAGGATCTTGCACATCAGACGGCACCGTAGACCAAGGCGTCATGTGATCATCAGGCGAAGAATCCTCAGGAGACCCAGAAGGCGAGTCATCATTAAGCGACGAATCGGCGTCATCAGACGGCACCGAAGGCCAAGACGTGTCATCATTCGCAGAAGGATCTTGCACATCAGACGACACCATAGACCAAGGCGTCATGTGATTATCAGGCGAAGAATCCTCAGGAGACCCAGAAGGCGAGTTATCATTAAGCGACGAATCGTCGTCATCAGACGGCACCGAAAGCCAAGACGCGTCATCAGGCGCAGAAGGATCTTGCACATCAGACGGCATCGTAGACCAAGGCGTCGTGTGATCATCAGGCGAAGAATCCTCAGGAGACCCAGAAGGCGAGTCACCATTAAGCGACGAATCGTCGTCATCAGACGGCACCGAAGGCCAAGACGCGTCATCAATCGCAGAAGGATCTTGAACATCAGACGGCACCGTAGACCAAGGCGTCATGTGATTATCAGGCGAAGAATCCTCAGGAGACCCAGAAGGCGAGTTATCATTAAGCGTCGAATCGTCGTCATCAGACGGCACCGAAGGCCAAGACGTGTCATCAGGCGCAGAAGGATCTTGCACATCAGACGGCACCGTAGACCAAGGCGTCATGTGATCATCAGGCGAAGAATCCTCAGGAGACCCAGAAGGCGAGTCATCATTAAGCGACGAATCGGCGTCATCAGACGGCACCGAAGGCCAAGACGTGTCATCATTCGCAGAAGGATCTTGCACATCAGACGACACCATAGACCAAGGCGTCATGTGATTATCAGGCGAAGAATCCTCAGGAGACCCAGAAGGCGAGTTATCATTAAGCGACGAATCGTCGTCATCAGACGGCACCGAAAGCCAAGACGCGTCATCAGGCGCAGAAGGATCTTGCACATCAGACGGCATCGTAGACCAAGGCGTCGTGTGATCATCAGGCGAAGAATCCTCAGGAGACCCAGAAGGCGAGTCATCATCAAGCGACGAATCGTCGTCATCAGACGGCACCGAAGGCCAAGACGTGTCATCATTCGCAAAAGGATCTTGCACATCAGACGGCACCGTAGACCAAGGCGTAATGTGATCATCAGGCGAAGAATCCTCAGGAGACCCAGAAGGCGAGTCATCATCAAGCGACGAATCGTCGTCATCAGACGGCACCGAAGGCCAAGACGCGTCATCATTCGCAAAAGGATCTTGCACATCAGACGGCACCGTAGACCAAGGCGTAATGTGATCATCAGGCGAAGAATCCTCAGGAGACCCAGAAGGCGAGTTATCATTAAGCGACGAATCGTCGTCATCAGACGGCACCGAAAGCCAAGACGCGTCATCAGGCGCAGAAGGATCTTGCACATCAGACGACACCGTAGACCAAGGCGTCATGTGATTATCAGGCGAAGAATCCTCAGGAGACCCAGAAGGCGAGTTATCATTAAGCGACGAATCGTCGTCATCAGACGGCACCGAAGGCCAAGACGTGTCATCATTCGCAGAAGGATCTTGCACATCAGACGGCATCGTAGACCAAGGCGTCGTGTGATCATCAGGCGAAGAATCCTCAGGAGACCCAGAAGGCGAGTCATCATCAAGCGACGAATCGTCGTCATCAGACGGCACCGAAGGCCAAGGCGTGTCATCATTCGCAAAAGGATCTTGCACATCAGACGGCACCGTAGACCAAGGCGTAATGTGATCATCAGGCGAAGAATCCTCAGGAGACCCAGAAGGCGAGTTATCATTAAGCGACGAATCGTCGTCATCAGACGGCACCGAAGGCCAAGACGCGTCATCAGGCGCAGAAGGATCTTGCACATCAAACGGCACCATAGACCAAGGCGTCGTGTGATCATCAGGCGAAGAATCCTCAGCAGACCCAGAAGGCGAGTCATCATCAAGCGACGAATCGTTGTCATCAGACGGCACCGAAGACCAAGACGTGTCATCATTCGCAGAAGGATCTTGCACATCAGACGACACCGTAGACCAAGGCGTCATGTGATCATCAGGCGAAGAATCCTCAGGAGACCCAGAAGGCGAGTCATCATCAAGCGACGAATCGTCGTCATCAGACGGCACCGAAGGCCAAGACGTGTCATCATTCGCAAAAGGATCTTGCACATCAGACGGCACCGTAGACCAAGGCGTAATGTGATCATCAGGCGAAGAATCCTCAGGAGACCCAGAAGGCGAGTCATCATTAAGCGACGAATCGTCGTCATCAGACGGCACCGAAGGCCAAGACGCGTCATCATTCGCAGAAGGATCTTGAACATCAGACGGCACCGTAGACCAAGGCGTCATGTGATTATCAGGCGAAGAATCCTCAGGAGACCCAGAAGGCGAGTCATCATTAAGCGACGAATCGTGGTCATCAGACGGCACCGAAGGCCAAGACGTGTCATCATTCGCAGAAGGATCTTGCACATCAGACGGCACCGTAGACCAAGGCGTCATGTGATTATCAGGCGAAGAATCCTCAGGAGACCCAGAAGGCGAGTTATCATTAAGCGACAAATCGTCGTCATCAGACGGCACCGAAGGCCAAGACGCATCATCAGGCGCAGAAGGATCTTGCACATCAGACGGAACCGTAGACCAAGGCGTCATGTGATCATCAGGCGAAGAATCCTCAGGAGACCCAGAAGGCGAGTCATCATCAAGCGACGAATCGTCGTCATCAGACGGCACCGAAGGCCAAGGCGTGTCATCATTCGCAAAAGGATCTTGCACATCAGACGGCACCGTAGACCAAGGCGTAATGTGATCATCAGGCGAAGAATCCTCAGGAGACCCAGAAGGCGAGTTATCATTAAGCGACGAATCGTCGTCATCAGACGGCACCGAAGGCCAAGACGCGGCATCAGGCGCAGAAGGATCTTGCACATCAGACGGCACCGTAGACCAAGGCGTAATGTGATCATCAGGCGAAGAATCCTCAGGAGACCAAGAAGGCGAGTTATCATTAAGCGACGAATCGTCGTCATCAGACGGCACCGAAGGCCAAGACGCGTCATCAGGCGCAGAAGGATCTTGCACATCAAACGGCACCATAGACCAAGGCGTCGTGTGATCATCAGGCGAAGAATCCTCAGCAGACCCAGAAGGCGAGTTATCATTAAGCGACGAATCGTCGTCATCAGACGGCACCGAAGGCCAAGACGTGTCATCATTCGCAGAAGGATCTTGCACATCAGACGGCATCGTAGACCAAGGCGTCGTGTGATCATCAGGCGAAGAATCCTCAGGAGACCCAGAAGGCGAGTCATCATCAAGCGACGAATCGTCGTCATCAGACGGCACCGAAGGCCAAGACGTGTCATCATTCGCAAAAGGATCTTGCACATCAGACGGCACCGTAGACCAAGGCGTAATGTGATCATCAGGCGAAGAATCCTCAGGAGACCCAGAAGGCGAGTCATCATTAAGCGACGAATCGTCGTCATCAGACGGCACCGAAGGCCAAGACGCGTCATCATTCGCAGAAGGATCTTGAACATCAGACGGCACCGTAGACCAAGGGGTCATGTGATTATCAGGCGAAGAATCCTCAGGAGACCCAGAAGGCGAGTTATCATTAAGCGACGAATCGTCGTCATCAGACGGCACCGAAAGCCAAGACGCGTCATCAGGCGCAGAAGGATCTTGCACATCAGACGGCATCGTAGACCAAGGCGTCGTGTGATCATCAGGCGAAGAATCCTCAGGAGACCCAGAAGGCGAGTCATCATCAAGCGACGAATCGTCGTCATCAGACGGCACCGAAGGCCAAGACGTGTCATCATTCGCAAAAGGATCTTGCACATCAGACGGCACCGTAGACCAAGGCGTAATGTGATCATCAGGCGAAGAATCCTCAGGAGACCCAGAAGGCGAGTTATCATTAAGCGACGAATCGTCGTCATCAGACGGTACCGAAAGCCAAGACGCGTCATCAGGCGCAGAAGGATCTTGCACATCAGACGGCATCGTAGACCAAGGCGTCGTGTGATCATCAGGCGAAGAATCCTCAGGAGACCCAGAAGGCGAGTCATCATCAAGCGACGAATCGTCGTCATCAGACGGCACCGAAGGCCAAGACGCGTCATCATTCGCAGAAGGATCTTGAACATCAGACGGCACCGTAGACCAAGGCGTCATGTGATTATCAGGCGAAGAATCCTCAGGAGACCCAGAAGGCGAGTTATCATTAAGCGACGAATCGTCGTCATCAGACGGCACCGAAAGCCAAGACGCGTCATCAGGCGCAGAAGGATCTTGCACATCAGACGACACCGTAGACCAAGGCGTCATGTGATTATCAGGCGAAGAATCCTCAGGAGACCCAGAAGGCGAGTTATCATTAAGCGACGAATCGTCGTCATCAGACGGCACCGAAGGCCAAGACGTGTCATCATTCGCAGAAGGATCTTGCACATCAGACGGCATCGTAGACCAAGGCGTCGTGTGATCATCAGGCGAAGAATCCTCAGGAGACCCAGAAGGCGAGTCATCATCAAGCGACGAATCGTCGTCATCAGACGGCACCGAAGGCCAAGACGTGTCATCATTCGCAAAAGGATCTTGCACATCAGACGGCACCGTAGACCAAGGCGTAATGTGATCATCAGGCGAAGAATCCTCAGGAGACCCAGAAGGCGAGTCATCATTAAGCGACGAATCGTCGTCGTCAGACGGCACCGAAGGCCAAGACGCGTCATCATTCGCAGAAGGATCTTGAACATCAGACGGCACCGTAGACCAAGGCGTCATGTGATTATCAGGCGAAGAATCCTCAGGAGACCCAGAAGGCGAGTTATCATTAAGCGACGAATCGTCGTCATCAGACGGCACCAAAAGCCAAGACGCGTCATCAGGCGCAGAAGGATCTTGCACATCAGACGGCATCGTAGACCAAGGCGTCGTGTGATCATCAGGCGAAGAATCCTCAGGAGACCCAGAAGGCGAGTCATCATTAAGCGACGAATCGTCGTCATCAGACGGCACCGAAGGCCAAGACGTGTCATCATTCGCAGAAGGATCTTGCACATCAGACGGCACCGTAGACCAAGGCGTCATGTGATTATCAGGCGAAGAATCCTCAGGAGACCCAGAAGGCGAGTTATCATTAAGCGACGAATCGTCGTCATCAGACGGCACCGAAGGCCAAGACGCGTCATCAGGCGCAGAAGGATCTTGCACATCAGACGGCACCGTAGACCAAGGCGTCATGTGATCATCAGGCGAAGAATCCTCAGGAGACCCAGAAGGCGAGTCATCATCAAGCGACGAATCGTCGTCATCAGACGGCACCGAAGGCCAAGACGTGTCATCAGGCGCAGAAGGATCTTGCACATCAGACGGCATCGTAGACCAAGGCGTCGTGTGATCATCAGGCGAAGAATCCTCAGGAGACCCAGAAGGCGAGTCATCATCAAGCGACGAATCGTCGTCATCAGACGGCACCGAAGGCCAAGACGTGTCATCATTCGCAAAAGGATCTTGCACATCAGACGGCACCGTAGACCAAGGCGTAATGTGATCATCAGGCGAAGAATCCTCAGGAGACCCAGAAGGCGAGTTATCATTAAGCGACGAATCGTCGTCATCAGACGGCACCGAAAGCCAAGACGCGTCATCAGGCGCAGAAGGATCTTGCACATCAGACGGCATCGTAGACCAAGGCGTCGTGTGATCATCAGGCGAAGAATCCTCAGGAGACCCAGAAGGCGAGTCATCATCAAGCGACGAATCGTCGTCATCAGACGGCACCGAAGGCCAAGACGCGTCATCATTCGCAGAAGGATCTTGAACATCAGACGGCACCGTAGACCAAGGCGTCATGTGATTATCAGGCGAAGAATCCTCAGGAGACCCAGAAGGCGAGTTATCATTAAGCGACGAATCGTCGTCATCAGACGGCACCGAAAGCCAAGACGCGTCATCAGGCGCAGAAGGATCTTGCACATCAGACGACACCGTAGACCAAGGCGTCATGTGATTATCAGGCGAAGAATCCTCAGGAGACCCAGAAGGCGAGTTATCATTAAGCGACGAATCGTCGTCATCAGACGGCACCGAAGGCCAAGACGTGTCATCATTCGCAGAAGGATCTTGCACATCAGACGGCATCGTAGACCAAGGCGTTGTGTGATCATCAGGCGAAGAATCCTCAGGAGACCCAGAAGGCGAGTCATCATCAAGCGACGAATCGTCGTCATCAGACGGCACCGAAGGCCAAGACGTGTCATCATTCGCAAAAGGATCTTGCACATCAGACGGCACCGTAGACCAAGGCGTAATGTGATCATCAGGCGAAGAATCCTCAGGAGACCCAGAAGGCGAGTCATCATTAAGCGACGAATCGTCGTCGTCAGACGGCACCGAAGGCCAAGACGCGTCATCATTCGCAGAAGGATCTTGAACATCAGACGGCACCGTAGACCAAGGCGTCATGTGATTATCAGGCGAAGAATCCTCAGGAGACCCAGAAGGCGAGTTATCATTAAGCGACGAATCGTCGTCATCAGACGGCACCAAAAGCCAAGACGCGTCATCAGGCGCAGAAGGATCTTGCACATCAGACGGCATCGTAGACCAAGGCGTCGTGTGATCATCAGGCGAAGAATCCTCAGGAGACCCAGAAGGCGAGTCATCATTAAGCGACGAATCGTCGTCATCAGACGGCACCGAAGGCCAAGACGTGTCATCATTCGCAGAAGGATCTTGCACATCAGACGGCACCGTAGACCAAGGCGTCATGTGATTATCAGGCGAAGAATCCTCAGGAGACCCAGAAGGCGAGTTATCATTAAGCGACGAATCGTCGTCATCAGACGGCACCGAAGGCCAAGACGCGTCATCAGGCGCAGAAGGATCTTGCACATCAGACGGCACCGTAGACCAAGGCGTCATGTGATCATCAGGCGAAGAATCCTCAGGAGACCCAGAAGGCGAGTCATCATCAAGCGACGAATCGTCGTCATCAGACGGCACCGAAGGCCAAGACGTGTCATCATTCGCAAAAGGATCTTGCACATCAGACGGCACCGTAGACCAAGCCGTAATGTGATCATCAGGCGAAGAATCCTCAGGAGACCCAGAAGGCGAGTTATCATTAAGCGACGAATCGTCGTCATCAGACGGCACCGAAAGCCAAGACGCGTCATCAGGCGCAGAAGGATCTTGCACATCAGACGGCATCGTAGACCAAGGCGTCGTGTGATCATCAGGCGAAGAATCCTCAGGAGACCCAGAAGGCGAGTCATCATCAAGCGACGAATCGTCGTGATCAGACGGCACCGAAGGCCAAGACGCGTCATCATTCGCAAAAGGATCTTGCACATCAAACGGCACCGTAGACCAAGGCGTAATGTGATCATCAGGCGAAGAATCCTCAGGAGACCCAGAAGGCGAGTTATCATTAAGCGACGAATCGTCGTCATCAGACGGCACCGAAAGCCAAGACGCGTCATCAGGCGCAGAAGGATCTTGCACATCAGACGACACCGTAGACCAAGGCGTCATGTGATTATCAGGCGAAGAATCCTCAGGAGACCCAGAAGGCGAGTTATCATTAAGCGACGAATCGTCGTCATCAGACGGCACCGAAAGCCAAGACGCGTCATCAGGCGCAGAAGGATCTTGAACATCAGACGGCACCGCAGACCAAGGGGTCATGTGATTATCAGGCGAAGAATCCTCAGGAGACCCAGAAGGCGAGTTATCATTAAGCGACGAATCGTCGTCATCAGACGGCACCGAAAGCCAAGACGCGTCATCAGGCGCAGAAGGATCTTGCACATCAGACGGCATCGTAGACCAAGGCGTCGTGTGATCATCAGGCGAAGAATCCTCAGGAGACCCAGAAGGCGAGTCATCATCAAGCGACGAATCGTCGTCATCAGACGGCACCGAAGGCCAAGACGTGTCATCATTCGCAAAAGGATCTTGCACATCAGACGGCACCGTAGACCAAGGCGTAATGTGATCATCAGGCGAAGAATCCTCAGGAGACCCAGAAGGCGAGTTATCATTAAGCGACGAATCGTCGTCATCAGACGGCACCGAAAGCCAAGACACGTCATCAGGCGCAGAAGGATCTTGCACACCAGACGGCATCGTAGACCAAGGCGTCGTGTGATCATCAGGCGAAGAATCCTCAGGAGACCCAGAAGGCGAGTCATCATCAAGCGACGAATCGTCGTGATCAGACGGCACCGAAGGCCAAGACGCGTCATCATTCGCAAAAGGATCTTGCACATCAAACGGCACCGTAGACCAAGGCGTAATGTGATCATCAGGCGAAGAATCCTCAGGAGACCCAGAAGGCGAGTTATCATTAAGCGACGAATCGTCGTCATCAGACGGCACCGAAAGCCAAGACGCGTCATCAGGCGCAGAAGGATCTTGCACATCAGACGACACCGTAGACCAAGGCGTCATGTGATTATCAGGCGAAGAATCCTCAGGAGACCCAGAAGGCGAGTTATCATTAAGCGACGAATCGTCGTCATCAGACGGCACCGAAAGCCAAGACGCGTCATCAGGCGCAGAAGGATCTTGAACATCAGACGGCACCGCAGACCAAGGGGTCATGTGATTATCAGGCGAAGAATCCTCAGGAGACCCAGAAGGCGAGTTATCATTAAGCGACGAATCGTCGTCATCAGACGGCACCGAAAGCCAAGACGCGTCATCAGGCGCAGAAGGATCTTGCACATCAGACGGCATCGTAGACCAAGGCGTCGTGTGATCATCAGGCGAAGAATCCTCAGGAGACCCAGAAGGCGAGTCATCATCAAGCGACGAATCGTCGTCATCAGACGGCACCGAAGGCCAAGACGTGTCATCATTCGCAAAAGGATCTTGCACATCAGACGGCACCGTAGACCAAGGAGTAATGTGATCATCAGGCGAAGAATCCTCAGGAGACCCAGAAGGCGAGTTATCATTAAGCGACGAATCGTCGTCATCAGACGGCACCGAAAGCCAAGACACGTCATCAGGCGCAGAAGGATCTTGCACACCAGACGGCATCGTAGACCAAGGCGTCGTGTGATCATCAGGCGAAGAATCCTCAGGAGACCCAGAAGGCGAGTCATCATCAAGCGACGAATCGTCGTCATCAGACGGCACCGAAGGCCAAGACGCGTCATCATTCGCAGAAGGATCTTGAACATCAGATGGCACCGTAGACCAAGGCGTCATGTGATTATCAGGCGAAGAATCCTCAGGAGACCCAGAAGGCGAGTTATCATTAAGCGACGAATCGTCGTCATCAGACGGCACCGAAAGCCAAGACGCGTCATCAGGCGCAGAAGGATCTTGCACATCAGACGACACCGTAGACCAAGGCGTCATGTGATTATCAGGCGAAGAATCCTCAGGAGACCCAGAAGGCGAGTTATCATTAAGCGACGAATCGTCGTCATCAGACGGCACCGAAGGCCAAGACGTGTCATCATTCGCAGAAGGATCTTGCACATCAGACGGCATCGTAGACCAAGGCGTCGTGTGATCATCAGGCGAAGAATCCTCAGGAGACCCAGAAGGCGAGTCATCATCAAGCGACGAATCGTCGTCATCAGACGGCACCGAAGGCCAAGACGTGTCATCATTCGCAAAAGGATCTTGCACATCAGACGGCACCGTAGACCAAGGCGTAATGTGATCATCAGGCGAAGAATCCTCAGGAGACCCAGAAGGCGAGTCATCATTAAGCGACGAATCGTCGTCGTCAGACGGCACCGAAGGCCAAGACGCGTCATCATTCGCAGAAGCATCTTGAACATCAGACGGCACCGTAGACCAAGGCGTCATGTGATTATCAGGCGAAGAATCCTCAGGAGACCCAGAAGGCGAGTTATCATTAAGCGACGAATCGTCGTCATCAGACGGCACCGAAAGCCAAGACGCGTCATCAGGCGCAGAAGGATCTTGCACATCAGACGGCATCGTAGACCAAGGCGTCGTGTGATCATCAGGCGAAGAATCCTCAGGAGACCCAGAAGGCGAGTCATCATTAAGCGACGAATCGTCGTCATCAGACGGCACCGAAGGCCAAGACGTGTCATCATTCGCAGAAGGATCTTGCACATCAGACGGCACCGTAGACCAAGGCGTCATGTGATTATCAGGCGAAGAATCCTCAGGAGACCCAGAAGGCGAGTTATCATTAAGCGACGAATCGTCGTCATCAGACGGCACCGAAGGCCAAGACGCGTCATCAGGCGCAGAAGGATCTTGCACATCAGACGGCACCGTAGACCAAGGCGTCATGTGATCATCAGGCGAAGAATCCTCAGGAGACCCAGAAGGCGAGTCATCATCAAGCGACGAATCGTCGTCATCAGACGGCACCGAAGGCCAAGACGTGTCATCATTCGCAAAAGGATCTTGCACATCAGACGGCACCGTAGACCAAGCCGTAATGTGATCATCAGGCGAAGAATCCTCAGGAGACCCAGAAGGCGAGTCATCATTAAGCGACGAATCGTCGTCGTCAGACGGCACCGAAGGCCAAGACGCGTAATCATTCGCAGAAGGATCTTGAACATCAGACGGCACCGTAGACCAAGGCGTCATGTGATTATCAGGCGAAGAATCCTCAGGAGACCCAGAAGGCGAGTCATCATCAAGCGACGAATCGTCGTCATCAGACGGCACCGAAGGCCAAGACGTGTCATCATTCGCAAAAGGATCTTGCACATCAGACGGCACCGTAGACCAAGGCGTAATGTGATCATCAGGCGAAGAATCCTCAGGAGACCCAGAAGGCGAGTTATCATTAAGCGACGAATCGTCGTCATCAGACGGCACCGAAAGCCAAGACGCGTCATCAGGCGCAGAAGGATCTTGCACATCAGACGGCATCGTAGACCAAGGCGTCGTGTGATCATCAGGCGAAGAATCCTCAGGAGACCCAGAAGGCGAGTCATCATCAAGCGACGAACCGTCGTCATCAGACGGCACCGAAGGCCAAGACGCGTCATCATTCGCAGAAGGATCTTGAACATCAGACGGCACCGTAGACCAAGGCGTCATGTGATTATCAGGCGAAGAATCCTCAGGAGACCCAGAAGGCGAGTTATCATTAAGCGACGAATCGTCGTCATCAGACGGCACCGAAAGCCAAGACGCGTCATCAGGCGCAGAAGGATCTTGCACATCAGACGACACCGTAGACCAAGGCGTCATGTGATTATCAGGCGAAGAATCCTCAGGAGACCCAGAAGGCGAGTTATCATTAAGCGACGAATCGTCGTCATCAGACGGCACCGAAGGCCAAGACGTGTCATCATTCGCAGAAGGATCTTGCACATCAGACGGCATCGTAGACCAAGGCGTCGTGTGATCATCAGGCGAAGAATCCTCAGGAGACCCAGAAGGCGAGTCATCATCAAGCGACGAATCGTCGTCATCAGACGGCACCGAAGGCCAAGACGTGTCATCATTCGCAAAAGGATCTTGCACATCAGACGGCACCGTAGACCAAGGCGTAATGTGATCATCAGGCGAAGAATCCTCAGGAGACCCAGAAGGCGAGTCATCATTAAGCGACGAATCGTCGTCGTCAGACGGCACCGAAGGCCAAGACGCGTCATCATTCGCAGAAGCATCTTGAACATCAGACGGCACCGTAGACCAAGGCGTCATGTGATTATCAGGCGAAGAATCCTCAGGAGACCCAGAAGGCGAGTTATCATTAAGCGACGAATCGTCGTCATCAGACGGCACCGAAAGCCAAGACGCGTCATCAGGCGCAGAAGGATCTTGCACATCAGACGGCATCGTAGACCAAGGCGTCGTGTGATCATCAGGCGAAGAATCCTCAGGAGACCCAGAAGGCGAGTCATCATTAAGCGACGAATCGTCGTCATCAGACGGCACCGAAGGCCAAGACGTGTCATCATTCGCAGAAGGATCTTGCACATCAGACGGCACCGTAGACCAAGGCGTCATGTGATTATCAGGCGAAGAATCCTCAGGAGACCCAGAAGGCGAGTTATCATTAAGCGACGAATCGTCGTCATCAGACGGCACCGAAGGCCAAGACGCGTCATCAGGCGCAGAAGGATCTTGCACATCAGACGGCACCGTAGACCAAGGCGTCATGTGATCATCAGGCGAAGAATCCTCAGGAGACCCAGAAGGCGAGTCATCATCAAGCGACGAATCGTCGTCATCAGACGGCACCGAAGGCCAAGACGTGTCATCATTCGCAAAAGGATCTTGCACATCAGACGGCACCGTAGACCAAGCCGTAATGTGATCATCAGGCGAAGAATCCTCAGGAGACCCAGAAGGCGAGTCATCATTAAGCGACGAATCGTCGTCGTCAGACGGCACCGAAGGCCAAGACGCGTAATCATTCGCAGAAGGATCTTGAACATCAGACGGCACCGTAGACCAAGGCGTCATGTGATTATCAGGCGAAGAATCCTCAGGAGACCCAGAAGGCGAGTCATCATCAAGCGACGAATCGTCGTCATCAGACGGCACCGAAGGCCAAGACGTGTCATCATTCGCAAAAGGATCTTGCACATCAGACGGCACCGTAGACCAAGGCGTAATGTGATCATCAGGCGAAGAATCCTCAGGAGACCCAGAAGGCGAGTTATCATTAAGCGACGAATCGTCGTCATCAGACGGCACCGAAAGCCAAGACGCGTCATCAGGCGCAGAAGGATCTTGCACATCAGACGGCATCGTAGACCAAGGCGTCGTGTGATCATCAGGCGAAGAATCCTCAGGAGACCCAGAAGGCGAGTCATCATCAAGCGACGAACCGTCGTCATCAGACGGCACCGAAGGCCAAGACGCGTCATCATTCGCAGAAGGATCTTGAACATCAGACGGCACCGTAGACCAAGGCGTCATGTGATTATCAGGCGAAGAATCCTCAGGAGACCCAGAAGGCGAGTTATCATTAAGCGACGAATCGTCGTCATCAGACGGCACCGAAAGCCAAGACGCGTCATCAGGCGCAGAAGGATCTTGCACATCAGACGACACCGTAGACCAAGGCGTCATGTGATTATCAGGCGAAGAATCCTCAGGAGACCCAGAAGGCGAGTTATCATTAAGCGACGAATCGTCGTCATCAGACGGCACCGAAGGCCAAGACGTGTCATCATTCGTAGAAGGATCTTGCACATCAGACGGCATCGTAGACCAAGGCGTCGTGTGATCATCAGGCGAAGAATCCTCAGGAGACCCAGAAGGCGAGTCATCATCAAGCGACGAATCGTCGTCATCAGACGGCACCGAAGGCCAAGACGTGTCATCATTCGCAAAAGGATCTTGCACATCAGACGGCACCGTAGACCAAGGCGTCGTGTGATCATCAGGCGAAGAATCCTCAGGAGACCCAGAAGGCGAGTCATCATTAAGCGACGAATCGTCGTCGTCAGACGGCACCGAAGGCCAAGACGCGTCATCATTCGCAGAAGGATCTTGAACATCAGACGGCACCGTAGACCAAGGCGTCATGTGATCATCAGGCGAAGAATCCTCAGGAGACCCAGAAGGCGAGTTATCATTAAGCGACGAATCGTCGTCATCAGACGGCACCGAAAGCCAAGACGCGTCATCAGGCGCAGAAGGATCTTGCACATCAGACGGCATCGTAGACCAAGGCGTCGTGTGATCATCAGGCGAAGAATCCTCAGGAGACCCAGAAGGCGAGTCATCATCAAGCGACGAATCGTCGTCATCAGACGGCACCGAAGGCCAAGACGTGTCATCATTCGCAAAAGGATCTTGCACATCAGCTGGCACCGTAGACCAAGGCGTAATGTGATCATCAGGCGAAGAATCCTCAGGAGACCCAGAAGGCGAGTCATCATTAAGCGACGAATCGTCGTCATCAGACGGCACCGAAGGCCAAGACGCGTCGTCATCATTCGCAGAAGGATCTTGCACATCAGACGGCACCGTAGACCAAGGCGTCATGTGATTATCAGGCGAAGAATCCTCAGGAGACCCAGAAGGCGAGTTATCATTAAGCGACGAATCGTCGTCATCAGACGGCACCGAAGGCCAAGACGCGTCATCAGGCGCAGAAGGATCTTGCACATCAGACGGCACCGTAGACCAAGGCGTAATGTGATCATCAGGCGAAGAATCCTCAGGAGACCAAGAAGGCGAGTTATCATTAAGCGACGAATCGTCGTCATCAGACGGCACCGAAGGCCAAGACGCGTCATCAGGCGCAGAAGGATCTTGCACATCAAGCGGCACCGTAGACCAAGGCGTCGTGTGATCATCAGGCGAAGAATCCTCAGCAGACCCAGAAGGCGAGTCATCATCAAGCGACGAATCGTTGTCATCAGACGGCACCGAAGGCCAAGACGTGTCATCATTCGCAGAAGGATCTTGCACATCAGACGGCACCGTAGACCAAGGCGTCATGTGATCATCAGGCGAAGAATCCTCAGGAGACCCAGAAGGCGAGTCATCATTAAGCGACGAATCGTCGTCATCAGACGGCACCGAAGGCCAAGACGTGTCATCATTCGCAGAAGGATCTTGCACATCAGACGGCACCGTAGACCAAGGCGTCATGTGATTATCAGGCGAAGAATCTTCAGGAGACCCAGAAGGCGAGTTATCATTAAGCGACGAATTGTCGTCATCAGACGGCACCGAAGGCCAAGACGCGTCATCAGGCGCAGAAGGATCTTGCACATCAGCTGGCACCGTAGACCAAGGCGTAATGTGATCATCAGGCGAAGAATCCTCAGGAGACCCAGAAGGCGAGTCATCATTAAGCGACGAATCGTCGTCATCAGACGGCACCGAAGGCCAAGACGCGTCGTCATCATTCGCAGAAGGATCTTGCACATCAGACGGCACCGTAGACCAAGGCGTCATGTGATTATCAGGCGAAGAATCCTCAGGAGACCCAGAAGGCGAGTTATCATTAAGCGACGAATCGTCGTCATCAGACGGCACCGAAGGCCAAGACGCGTCATCAGGCGCAGAAGGATCTTGCACATCAGACGGCACCGTAGACCAAGGCGTAATGTGATCATCAGGCGAAGAATCCTCAGGAGACCAAGAAGGCGAGTTATCATTAAGCGACGAATCGTCGTCATCAGACGGCACCGAAGGCCAAGACGCGTCATCAGGCGCAGAAGGATCTTGCACATCAAGCGGCACCGTAGACCAAGGCGTCGTGTGATCATCAGGCGAAGAATCCTCAGCAGACCCAGAAGGCGAGTCATCATCAAGCGACGAATCGTTGTCATCAGACGGCACCGAAGGCCAAGACGTGTCATCATTCGCAGAAGGATCTTGCACATCAGACGGCACCGTAGACCAAGGCGTCATGTGATCATCAGGCGAAGAATCCTCAGGAGACCCAGAAGGCGAGTCATCATTAAGCGACGAATCGTCGTCATCAGACGGCACCGAAGGCCAAGACGTGTCATCATTCGCAGAAGGATCTTGCACATCAGACGGCACCGTAGACCAAGGCGTCATGTGATCATCAGGCGAAGAATCCTCAGGAGACCAAGAAGGCGAGTCATCATTAAGCGACGAATCGTCGTCATCAGACGGCACCGAAGGCCAAGACGTGTCATCATTCGCAGAAGGATCTTGCACATCAGACGGCAACGTAGACCAAGGCGTCATGTGATCATCAGGCGAAGAATCCTCAGGAGACCCAGAAGGCGAGTCATCATTAAGCGACGAATCGTTGTAATCAGACGGCACCGAAGGCCAAGACGCGTCATCAGGCGCAGAAGGATCTTGCACATCAGACGGCACCGTAGACCAAGGCGTCATGTGATTATCAGGCGAAGAATCCTCAGGAGACCCAGAAGGCGAGTTATCATTAAGCGACGAATTGTCGTCATCAGACGGCACCGAAGGCCAAGACGCGTCATCAGGCGCAGAAGGATCTTGCACATCAGACGGCAACGTAGACCAAGGCGTCATGTGATCATCAGGCGAAGAATCCTCAGGAGACCCAGAAGGCGAGTCATCATTAAGCGACGAATCGTTGTAATCAGACGGCACCGAAGGCCAAGACGCGTCATCAGGCGCAGAAGGATCTTGCACATCAGACGGCACCGTAGACCAAGGCGTCTTGTGATCATCAGGCGAAGAATCCTCAGGAGACCCAGAAGGCGAGTCATCATCAAGCGACGAATCGTCGTCATCAGACGGCACCGAAGGCCAAGACGCGTCATCAGGCGCAGAAGGATCTTGCACATCAGACGGCACCGTAGACCAAGGCGTCATGTGATCATCAGGCAAAGAATCCTCAGGAGACCCAGAAGGGGAGTCATCCTTAAGCGACGAATCGTCGTCATCAGACGGCACCGAAGGCCAAGACGTGTCATCATTCGCAAAAGGATCTTGCACATCAGACGGCACCGTAGACCAAGGCGTCATGTGATTATCAGGCGAAGAATCCTCAGGAGACCCAGAAGGCGAGTTATCATTAAGCGACGAATCGTCGTCATCAGACGGCACCGAAGGCCAAGACGTGTCATCATTCGCAAAAGGATCTTGCACATCAGACGGCACCGTAGACCAAGGCGTAATGTGATCATCAGGCGAAGAATCCTCAGGAGACCCAGAAGGCGAGTCATCATTAAGCGACGAATCGTCGTCATCAGACGGCACCGAAGGCCAAGACGCGTCATCAGGCGCAGAAGGATCTTGCACATCAGACGGCACCGTAGACCAAGGCGTCATGTGATCATCAGGCGAAGAATCCTCAGGAGACCCAGAAGGCGAGTCATCATTAAGCGACGAATCGTTGTCATCAGACGGCACCGAAGGCCAAGACGTGTCATCATTCGCAGAAGGATCTTGCACATCAGACGGCACCGTAGACCAAGGCGTCATGTGATTATCAGGCGAAGAATCCACAGGAGACCCAGAAGGCGAGTTATCATTAAGCGACGAATCGTCGTCATCAGACGGCACCGAAGGCCAAGACGTGTCATCAGGCGCAGAAGGATCTTGCACATCAGACGGCACCGTAGACCAAGGCGTCATGTGATCATCAGGCGAAGAATCCTCAGGAGACCCAGAAGGCGAGTTATCATTAAGCGACGAATTGTCGTCATCAGACGGCACCGAAGGCCAAGACGCGTCATCAGGCGCAGAAGGATCTTGCACATCAAACGGCACCGTAGACCAAGGCGTCGTGTGATCATCAGGCGAAGAATCCTCAGGAGACCCAGAAGGCAAGTCATCATTAAGCGACGAATCGTCGTCATCAGACGGCACCGAAGGCCAAGACGTGTCATCATTCGCAGAAGGATCTTGCACATCAGACGGCACCGTAGACCAAGGCGTCATGTGATTATCAGGCGAAGAATCCTCAGGAGACCCAGAAGGCGAGTTATCATTAAGCGACGAATCGTTGTCATCAGACGGCACCGAAGGCCAAGACACGTCATCAGGCGCAGAAGGATCTTGCACATCAGACGGCACCGTAGACCAAGGCGTCGTGTGATCATCAGGCGAAGAATCCTCAGGAGACCCAGAAGGCGAGTCATCATTAAGCGACGAATCGTCGTCATCAGACGGCACCGAAGGCCAAGACGTGTCATCATTCGCAGAAGGATCTTGCACATCAGACGGCACCGTAGACCAAGGCGTCATGTGATTATCAGGCGAAGAATCCACAGGAGACCCAGAAGGCGAGTTATCATTAAGCGACGAATCGTCGTCATCAGACGGCACCGAAGGCCAAGACGTGTCATCATTCGCAGAAGGATCTTGCACATCAGACGGCACCGTAGACCAAGGCGTAATGTGATCATCAGGCGAAGAATCCTCAGGAGACCCAGAAGGCGAGTCATCATTAAGCGACGAATCGTCGTCATCAGACGGCACCGAAGGCCAAGACGCGTCATCATTCGCAGAAGGATCTTGCACATCAGACGGCACCGTAGACCAAGGCGTCATGTGATCATCAGGCGAAGAATCCTCAGGAGACCAAGAAGGCGAGTCATCATTAAGCGACGAATCGTCGTCATCAGACGGCACCGAAGGCCAAGACGTGTCATCATTCGCAGAAGGATCTTGCACATCAGACGGCACCGTAGACCAAGGCGTCATGTGATCATCAGGCGAAGAATCCTCAGGAGACCCAGAAGGCGAGTTATCATTAAGCGACGAATTGTCGTCATCAGACGGCACCGAAGGCCAAGACGCGTCATCAGGCGCAGAAGGATCTTGCACATCAAACGGCACCGTAGACCAAGGCGTCGTGTGATCATCAGGCGAAGAATCCTCAGGAGACCCAGAAGGCAAGTCATCATTAAGCGACGAATCGTCGTCATCAGACGGCACCGAAGGCCAAGACGTGTCATCATTCGCAGAAGGATCTTGCACATCAGACGGCACCGTAGACCAAGGCGTCATGTGATTATCAGGCGAAGAATCCTCAGGAGACCCAGAAGGCGAGTTATCATTAAGCGACGAATCGTTGTCATCAGACGGCACCGAAGGCCAAGACACGTCATCAGGCGCAGAAGGATCTTGCACATCAGACGGCACCGTAGACCAAGGCGTCGTGTGATCATCAGGCGAAGAATCCTCAGGAGACCCAGAAGGCGAGTCATCATTAAGCGACGAATCGTCGTCATCAGACGGCACCGAAGGCCAAGACGTGTCATCATTCGCAGAAGGATCTTGCACATCAGACGGCACCGTAGACCAAGGCGTCATGTGATTATCAGGCGAAGAATCCACAGGAGACCCAGAAGGCGAGTTATCATTAAGCGACGAATCGTCGTCATCAGACGGCACCGAAGGCCAAGACGTGTCATCATTCGCAGAAGGATCTTGCACATCAGACGGCACCGTAGACCAAGGCGTAATGTGATCATCAGGCGAAGAATCCTCAGGAGACCCAGAAGGCGAGTCATCATTAAGCGACGAATCGTCGTCATCAGACGGCACCGAAGGCCAAGACGCGTCATCATTCGCAGAAGGATCTTGCACATCAGACGGCACCGTAGACCAAGGCGTCATGTGATCATCAGGCGAAGAATCCTCAGGAGACCAAGAAGGCGAGTCATCATTAAGCGACGAATCGTCGTCATCAGACGGCACCGAAGGCCAAGACGTGTCATCATTCGCAGAAGGATCTTGCACATCAGACGGCACCGTAGACCAAGGCGTCATGTGATTATCAGGCGAAGAATCCTCAGGAGACCCAGAAGGCGAGTTATCATTAAGCGACGAATCGTCGTCATCAGACGGCACCGAAGGCCAAGACGCGTCATCAGGCGCAGGAGGATCTTGCACATCAGACGGCACCGTAGACCAAGGCGTCATGTGATCATCAGGCGAAGAATCCTCAGGAGACCCAGAAGGCGAGTTATCATTAAGCGACGAATCGTCGTCATCAGACGGCACCGAAGGCCAAGACGCATCATCAGGCGCAGAATGATCTTGCACATCAAACGGCACCGTAGACCAAGGCGTCTTGTGATCATCAGGCGAAGAATCCTCAGGAGACCAAGAAGGCGAGTCATCATTAAGCGACGAATCGTCGTCATCAGACGGCACCGAAGGCCAAGACGTGTCATCATTCGCAGAAGGATCTTGCACATCAGACGGCACCGTAGACCAAGGCGTCATGTGATTATCAGGCGAAGAATCCTCAGGAGGCCCAGAAGGCGAGTTATCATTAAGCGACGAATCGTCGTCATCAGACGGCACCGAAGGCCAAGACGTGTCATCATTCGCAAAAGGATCTTGCACATCAGACGGCACCGTAGACCAAGGCGTCATGTGATCATCAGGCGAAGAATCCTCAGGAGACCCAGAAGGCGAGTTATCATTAAGCGACGAATCGTCGTCATCAGACAGCACCGAAGGCCAAGACGCGTCATCAGGCGCAGAAGGATCTTGCACATCAAACGGCACCGTAGACCAAGGCGTCGTGTGATCATCAGGCGAAGAATCCTCAGGAGACCAAGAAGGCGAGTCATCATTAAGCGTCGAATCGTCGTCATCAGACGGCACCGAAGGCCAAGACGTGTCATCATTCGCAGAAGGATCTTGCACATCAGACGGCACCGTAGACCAAGGCGTCATGTGATTATCAGGCGAAGAATCCTCAGGAGACCCAGAAGGCGAGTTATCATTAAGCGACGAATCGTCGTCATCAGACGGCACCGAAGGCCAAGACGCGTCATCAGGCGCAGAAGGATCTTGCACATCAGACGGCACCGTAGACCAAGGCGTCATGTGATCATCAGGCGAAGAATCCTCAGGAGACCAAGAAGGCGAGTTATCATTAAGCGACGAATCGTCGTCATCAGACGGCACCGAAGGCCAAGACGCGTCATCAGGCGCAGAAGGATCTTGCACATCAAACGGCACCGTAGACCAAGGCGTCGTGTGATCATCAGGCGAAGAATCCTCAGGAGACCCAGAAGGCGAGTCATCATTAAGCAACGAATCGTCGTCATCAGACGGCACCGAAGGCCAAGACGTGTCATCATTCGCAGAAGGATCTTGCACATCAGACGGCACCGTAGACCAAGGCGTCATGTGATTATCAGGCGAAGAATCCTCAGGAGACCCAGAAGGCGAGTTATCATTAAGCGACGAATCGTCGTCATCAGACGGCACCGAAGGCCAAGACGCGTCATCAGGCGCAGAAGGATCTTGCACATCAGACGGCACCGTAGACCAAGGCGTCATGTGATCATCAGGCGAAGAATCCTCAGGAGACCCAGAAGGCGAGTCATCATTAAGCGACGAATCGTCGTCATCAGACGGCACCGAAGGCCAAGACGTGTCATCATTCGCAGAAGGATCTTGCACATCAGACGGCACCGTAGACCAAGGCGTCATGTGATTATCAGGCGAAGAATCCTCAGGAGACCCAGAAGGCGAGTTATCATTAAGCGACGAATCGTCGTCATCAGACGGCACCGAAGGCCAAGACGCATCATCAGGCGCAGAAGGATCTTGCACATCAGACGGCACCGTAGACCAAGGCGTCATGTGATTATCAGACGAAGAGTCCTCAGGAGACCCAGAAGGCAGGTTCCAAGACGCGTCATGAAGCATATTCATCCTTGGTATAGGACTGCTTATATGCGTTCTCCTCCAGTGTATGGTCGCATGCCCCCAATGAAGTTCATTGTGTTCCCCCTACCATATCCTGCATTTGGACCTTCCCCATTGTTCTTTACCCAGCTATACTCTAGATATGGCCTGGCTCCATTCCACCCTTACGGCCCTACACCAAACCAGCCTTTTATGTCATTCCCAGGGTACTTCAACCAGTTCTACCATGGACATAGACCACGACCAGTCCACCCTTATGGCCCTACACCAAACCAACCTTTTATGTCATTCCCAGGGTACTTCAACCAGTTCTACTGTGGACATGGACCACGACCAGTCCACCCTAATGGACATCAACCATATGGCTCAGTGCCAATTCGCTGGTTCAGGAAACAGTGTATGGCAATTGAAAACAGCCATAGGAGACGAAGCTGCTTAAAAGGAGTCCGGAAGGTTATGAAGCCTTTCCTGTCTCAGCCTACTTATTTTCAAACCAATCCCTTTGGCTCAACCTGCTCCTGCAAATGTAGGCCAAAAAACTATGGACAACACTGAACATAAGGTAAAATAAATATGGTTGCTATAGCTAAAGTTGTTAACATTGGATTATATAATTATGTTACTTAATTTTTTTATCCTTTCTACTTTCAGGTATAGGTTGTGTTCCAGATGTACTGAACTATTGGATTTTGGGTTCATCATTACATTTAATTTTGATATATATATTTTAAGAGGCGTGGTATGATTAATTCAGTAGTATTGAATTGGTTCAATAAAGTATTGTAAACATATTTCTATGAGTGTTATTTTTTCACACAATACAACTTAATTGATGGTTGACCTTCAGAGTCATTGAAATTCCCGGGAAACCACAGTGGTTTAAAGAATTTATTCAACAAAATTGAAATAATCGCACTGGACAAGCCTAATATTATTCAAAAATATATATGGCCTCATCTAACTTCAAGGAAACAGCTAGTGAACATGCATTGGACTTCAAATAGCACATTAAGAAAACAATAATAAGAAAATCCTCTTTAAAAGAGAAAATAGGTTTGCTTCAAGGAAATATCAGGTGACAGAAATTTCTAAACCCTAGTGTCTAAAGGCCATCCTCCACTACACAACAGAACTGTTTCCGATGAGTTTTATAGTCTGAGACTGTCTTGAGACTATAAAACGGTCTTGAGAGGTTTCAATCCATAGGTGCTTGGAGGCCACCTCAAAACAATTACGTTTCGCCTTTTTTTTGGGGGGGGGGGGGATTTAGAAACCATGGGATATTGGAATCGCTGGCCTAACTATTGTGAATGAAGAGCTATTAAGGTTATGAGATCTGATGAATAGTTTGACTGCTTGAATCCACAGCTCTTCCAATTAGCAAGCTAACTCACAACAATGATGCCAATGGAACGCATTGTACTTAGTTACCAAACTAATGAAATTTCATGACAGTAAATTCTTCACCTATAATTAATACATCTGTTCCACATGTCTTGAAATTATACAATGTTACTGTCACATAAATTCCAAGATTGAGCACCAGAAAAATGACAACATTTTGCATTAAATACATTAACAATAACTTCTTTCTTATATTTCCCTTATGTTGAGTTAGTATGATCACAGGCCTGTGATCGCTGTTATATTATATGAGTTGTATAGCGAAACACAAGCGGTGATCAGAGGCCTGTGGTATGATCAACTCTGTAAACTAGGTCTTTTTTTTTCATTCTGACATCAGTCTTTACAGACTGTCTCTGCTCGGGACCCTTGAATCTTCAGGGTGCCTGGAAACTTAAGTGGCCTACTTTTATGACTACGTACGTACAACATATTGCTGACCAAATAAATTAGTTCAATCTATACCACTCTAGATTGCTTTGTAGACACGTATAATATCCTAATTTAGGCAGTTTTGTATTCCTTGAACAATATTGAGCAACTTTGAATCAATGACCATAGGTCAAAAGTGGCTGAGTTAGAGGCGCAAAAATTTTGGTGAGTTGCTCAAATGAGAATCTGTGCATGCTCGCTGTGTTCGCCCGCTAATTAAAATCACCATAGATGGTGTGACCGGTCGATTTGTACACAGCTTTACTGATATATTAGTCTAAATAGATACCTAGATGCTTTACATTTTTTACCCAAGACAAACTTTTACCATCCAGAGATATATCTGTTATTTTGTGGCATTTTAAAAATACTAAATATTTACATGCCTAATTAAATAAGTTATGGGAAATTACAGAAAAGCCACTTTTTGTTAGCTTTTATTGATAAAAAAAAAAGAACTGGACATCTTTTTTTTATAAAAAGGTCACCCAAGTTATTTTTAAATTAATGAAATTGGGGATTGTGGGTTGCAGATGTATTTTCAGCTTATGGGTGAATTGCACAGTAGTGCACAGTGAATCGATAAATTTCTTACCATATATATATATATATATATACATTTATGTCATATTTTCCCTCATAAAAAAACAGCATCTGACAGATAAATGTCTCCAATGTTTGGTAGCACTAATAGCTAATGGAATAGGCTATTACAAGAATAAGCTTTCATCTATATGCTACTATTTTATATACCCAGTTCTCAGACATTTATTTCATATTTTATCTCATAAGAACATTCTCTGAATATACTTTGTAAATGGATAGTTATCTATGCAGTAAGCACAAAATGTTTAGTCAGACTCAATACTATATCAATATGCTATCCAATGAATACACTGTCATCTATATGAGCTTGTTCGTGAACTAACTAGGAATGATGTAAGCATTAGGAACTACATGGCTAGAATTTAACTATGAATAATATACAAGTATAAACTGTCTAGGAACTATATGTACGAACTAATTATGTCTTAAGTATTTTGGAACTAAAGTACTATGTATGACCTATCTAGGACACTAGAATTACTTAGGAACTATGTTGGAACTATGTAGGAACTGTCTAGTAACTATCTAGGTTCAAAACACCTCTGGCAAAGAAAGGTAAAATCTGTAGTAGTGGAGGGTGACAAGCATTCGCCCCTGGGGTTTGGAACATTTGTCACCAACAAACCATGTTAGAATGTCTTCCTTAAGATTCATTCTTTCATAAGATATATACAGATTATAATTTCCTCCGGCGTAGGATCCAAGTATTAACCATGCTACAGACAAGAAGGTAGATGAAGAAGTCCCCTGCTGATGCTGGTGCTGCTTCTGTTCCACCATAAAACTCTATGGTTTAACCCTCCCACTCAGAACAAGAAGACCAGTCTTCTGTGCATGGAATTTTATTATTCCTCATGATGCTGAGAAGAAGAGCAGAAGGAATACTTATAAGCTTTGCCTCCCAGCTGAAGATGAACAGAAGATTGCAGACTGCTACAGGGAGAACCATATATTTTTTTGGCAGAACAATGAGGGACTCCAACGACCAGCAAAAGAAGACTAGGCTGATGGAAGAGATGGCTGCGACTCTGTCAGTCCCCTGCACTGGCCATCTACTGAAGACATGGTTGGAGTCAATGCGAACATACCTTGGGAAGTTAATGAAGGTCGGACCTTCTGGAACGGCAATGCGGAGTCCGATTGAGACGGAGAAGTGGGTGTGTGCTAACTTTGGTTTCCTGGATCAACACATAAATAAAAAGGGTCCCTTCTTGCCAGGCAATCAACCACAAGAAGAAAATTGAAAAGAGCAGAAAAGGCATGTCAGACATTGAATACTCAAGTGCCTGTCAGGCTGATTCAGGGCCGGAGGAGTTTGAAGTAGATGATAAGGACTCACCACAAGAACTTCAAGAAAGTCATGAAAGTCAAGTCAGCGGACGTACCAAGGGAGGGCCATTCAAGAAAAAGAAGGAGGCACCTGCATCTGTACCACATTCATCCCTCATTAGTGACCTTGTTGTGACAGCCCAGAGGACAGCAGCCAAACATTGATTAGAGGATGCAGCACTTAGGGCAACCTGCTCCAGATACAAAAGCCGCCAGAGTCAGACAAATGATCGAATATGTCTACTCTGAATGTGTTCTCTTGGATTAGATACCTATAAGGGGTTCGAGCATAACGTCATGAATATGCTTCTACACAAGTTAAAGGACAAGCTAGCAGCAGCAGCAGCAGCAGTATCCTTATTACCAAGGGTTTCAGTGCCAGGCCTTCCCGCAGATGACTCCTGAGAAACAGTGGACCACTTTGCAACCGGTGCGGATGCCACCTCCTGTTTCTTCTAGCTGCCAGCAATTTCCAGCCTGGGTCACCTTCCACTTTCCAGCCTGGGTCGTCTTCCACTATCCAGCCTGGTTCATCTTCCACTTTGCAGTCTGCACTCCCTGGAACCACTGTGGCTACTATTATTCTTATTGCACTAGAAGTAGAACTTACGGTGGCCAAGAAGTACAATGTTGCCACGATGCTCTGTTGGGTTGCTGTGGGGCTGCTGCGTTGCTGCTGAGTTATGTTGCGTAATGTTGCGTGGCTGCTGAGTAATGTTGCGTTGCTGCAGAGTGCGTTGCTGCAGAGTGATGTTGCGTTGCTGCAGAGTGCGTTGCTGCAGTGATGTTGCGTTGCTGCTGAGTAATGTTGCGTTGCGGAGTGATGTTGCTGCGTTGCTGCGGAGTGATGTTGCTGCGTTGTCACCTAAGTAAACCTCACCAAATTATGAACCTGGTGGGATTCCCGGGTCTACCAGGTCGACCTAGCCGGCACCCCTACAGGGAGCAGTCAGTTTTCAGTAATTGCCAGAAAATGAGAGCATAGAGCTGACCCAATGGGAAATTTAGTATATGTGGGCAAAAGAGGACGACCCAGTGGGCCCTGAGTGGAGAGAGGAAACACAGTGGGACATCCATAGGCCCAGTGGGATACCTTATGACCTAGTGGGACTCCCACCTACACAGTGAGGAGGTGAGGAAGCCCAGTGGGATACCTCATGACCTAGTGAGACCCCTTTTACAGAGTGAGGAGGTGAGAAGACCTGATTGGATACCCCCAAGCTTTAGTGGGAGCCATGTTAGAGAGAGGAAGTGAGAAGAATGGAATCTTCGAGATGAGGAGGCGAGGAGCCCCAGTGGGCTACCTCTAAAGATAGTGGGATCCCCTCTTACAGAAGGCGAGGAGACCCAGTGGGCTACCCCTAACAGTAGTGGGACCCCTCTCACAGGCGAGGAGACCCATTAGGCTAACAGTAGTGGGACCCCCTCTCACAGATGAGGCGAGGAGACCAAGTGGGATACCTAAGCTGCTCAGACCTAGTGGGACCCATGTTACAGAGTGAGGAGGCGGGGAGACCCAATTGGATACCTCTAAGGTAGTGGGATCTCTTCTCACAGAGTGAGGAAGCGAGGAGACCAGTGGGATACCCTAAGCTAGTGGGAACCACTCTGACTGAGTGAGAAGGCGAGGACCCAGTGGGCTACCCCTAAAGATAGTGGGACCCCTCTCACAGATGAGGAGGTGAAGAGACCCAGTGGGCTACCCCTACAGGTAGTGGGACCCCCTCTCACAGGTGAGGAGGCGAGGAGACCCGGCAGGCTACCCCTAAAGATAGTGGGACCTCCTCTCAGATGAGGAGGTGAGGAGACCCAGTGGGCTGCCCTTAGTGGGGACCCCTCATTGAAACGCCAGCAAAAACAAAGCATTCTGCCGCAACAAAACAATTCCGCAGCAACAAAAGGATTCCGCCGCAACAAAACAATTCCGCAGCAACAAAACGATTCCGCCGCAACAAACAATTCTGCAACGCAGCAACGTCCTGCAACAACGCAATAGAGCATCGTGGCAAATTGTACTTCTGGGCCACTGTAAGAACTGGTGACAGGTGAATTTGGCGCGTATCAATGTGCATATTCTGTTATTTTCTATTAAAAACATTATTTTACTATTTAACTGTACTGTTGTTATTTGTTTTCTCAGTGTGTAATGTTTATTTATTGTTCCTGTGTCAATAATGTGAAACGACAAAATATATCAAATGTTCTACTGTTTATTAAAATGTATATATATATAAATTCAAAAAGATTAAAAATCCAAATTCCATAATAGGAAATATATAAGAATGGGCAATGACAATGAAAGTATATCAATTTATAAAATAGATAAATATACAAAATTTAATAAGCAAAAGACAATAGCTGTATAATAACATCACAGAAAATATTTTCAAGTATTTACAAATTACTCTACTGGACCTCTTGGTACACACGTTGATCTTGGGTTTGCCCTGAATGTTTAAACTTGGATAAACCAGAGTTTTATCCAATTGAGGTATATAACTTACTGACACTTTATGTAGACAATGAAGTGCATGTTGACTCCTCAAAAATATGAAGAAAAAAAGAAATATACCTTTTGGTAATTAAAGTTTGTTACTTTCGGATTAATCAGCTGATCATTTTCAATTATACAAGTTAATCGGATTTTACACAAATTCTCTTTTTTTCTCTTTATGAAATTGTCATATATACATATATATTTTTTTAATATATATTAAGCCTATATATATATATATATATATATATGGCGCCGAATTTACCGTCCGCCGAATTCACTTAGCCGAGTATTTTTTGCGCCGAATTCACTGTTCACCGTTCTAGACGCGCCGAATGCGCATTTGCGCCGAATTCACCCGAATTCGTAAGAACTAGCATTGACAGCACTATAGCCCCGGTCACTTATATATATATGTATAGTATACAGAACTGCATGTGATCTTCGTGGCCCCGGTGTGTGGCTGCTCCGACGGCTGCGGCCAGGAGTTATGACAGCACCCGTAACTTCTACTTCTAGTGTCGAAATTGCTGCCACCTAGCAGAAAAGTTGATCCCGTTTACCATTGATTTAAATTACCGGTGTTTTAACATAGAAAAATGCAATGATTCGAAACACATAGAATACAAAGAATCAGGTTATGGGGAAGTGGTATAGCACACGTTGGCGGAAACAGATAAATTTTGTTGATTGCGTGTGGAACATAATTTTACCAATTACAATAATGTAGACAAAATTGTTACAAGTATTTTGACGTTATGTTACTGACTCACAAAACAAATTGATATGCAATTATTTATTTTTATTTTCCGTGCAATAATTTGCTCTTGTTTTATCTATTAGGTGTCAGTAGGAGTGGTTTAAAGCAGAACAAAAATTCTGGGGTCTTTCCTCAAAAAGTGTATGTCAATGCTAGTCGAACTTTATTTAATATATTCCTTGGACGCCAAATATGCATAAATTTGGGTCAGCTACACTGCATTAAAGCCTATTTATTTATTTTAAAACAATAATAGGATATTTGCTTATTAAAGTTAGACTTCTTAATTTGCTCTTTAAACATTGGTGGCGCTTGGGATTCCAAAGAAATCGCCGCGCCGCCTAGCGAGTACGCTACAGCAGAAGCTCTGGTGCTCTGGTGGCGAGTACAGGAACTAGTATGGAGCAAGCATTGGAGTTTTCGCAGGTAATTATGTCGTTTTATCAAATATATCAGAGGTAACTGCGTCTTTCGTGGGTCATAATGTAAAGAAATTAACAGTGACTAACCTTTTTCATTGCGTGTTATGATTGTACATGTTGTAAAATAGGAATTTAACAAAATTTTACCAGAAAGTTTAGATTATCGCCCACTGTACCTCATGAAGTGTGTCTACTTTAACTTACACCAAGGACTTATCCCAGTCACTGACTTACCTCACCTTGGGTGAATTTTTTTTGTTAGTCCGTGAATAATATAATAATTAAATGGCGGACTAAATCGAACCCATACATGTATTCTTAGAAAATAAAAATTGAACACGTTTTTCTGGCATACATATGGTACAAAAATAAATAAGGTATTTGATAGTATTTTAAATTATTTTAGAATCAAACCGATTGTGTAATTTTGCTAAGTAGCCTGTCATCCCAACCTACCACCTAAAAAAAAATAATAATAATTGCAGATCAATTTGTTTTGTGAGTCAGTAAGTGACATTATGTGGTGTTACCCAGTCACCCAGCCAAAATTTCTTAATGCACAAACTCAAGTGCCTGACAGAGCATAGTGAGGTTTACTTCAGACAGTAGTTATTGGCAGTGTCAATTATTATTGTGAATGTTCATAACAGAATTTTTGTTAAAACTTTTTTTTTAACATTCATATTCATTCAGCTGAAGCTGTTTACTGAGAATGAGACGAAACTCAAAGATGCTGCCAGGGACTTGCACTCTTGGGGATGTTGTTCAAGGTGTGTTTTAAGGTACCTTGGAGAGGAAAAAATTGAACCATATAAAAACCTTGATGTAAGTATTGTGTAATGTGTGTGTATGTATTTATATTTATATATATCATACAGCCTGCAAAATTAATAAATTCTATTTAATATTCAAATTCAACGTACAAATCATAAAATTAAGAAAGCTCTTCCATGTAAAATGGTAGCTACTTTTCAGGCAGAAGTGTGCATTGATGTGTATGATTTGTAACATTATTAAATTCATTGCAATCACAGGTCCTCGAGAAATGGTTTGCAGAATGGTTGGCTAAGGATGGTGCTTCTGCTGAAGGTTGTGAAGTTTGTGTGGTTTGCCTTGGTGTACTACAGACAAAGTACTGCAACAAATCATTCCTAGATGAGGTACTTTCTGGTATTTTGAAGCACTATATTTTCACAATGCTACATGACTTAATTTATATGACTTTATTTATACAATTGGCAAATGATGATGCATATTTGAGTCCATATTGTGTTGCACATTTACCTCAAATTTGAGATTACTTGCCTCAGTATAGACATAAAGCAAGCTAGGATTAAAGTTTTTCTATTTTTTCAGCCTTGTATAGACGTTGAAGTAAATGTGTGTATGTAGAGGAACATCAAAGTTGTTATATTTAAAATTCTTTTGCAGATTATTGAAATTGTAAGAAAAGAGGACTACGAAATATCAAGTTTCACACCTGCATTATCTTTCACAGTAATGGTAATGCTCAGAGAGGTATGTTGAAACAGTCAATATACCCAATTGCTTTTGAGGCCATTCATGTGTGCCATCAATTCTCAAAACAAATTTTTTTTTCTAATTTCCAGCATTCATTGTGGATTGCATTAAAGGAACACAAGTAAGAAGACTTTAAATATGATAATTTATTAATAAATATTTTCATGAATATAAGGACATATTATCCCCATTATTAGCCCCATGCGACTGGGTGGATTGTTATTATTTATCAAGATAACAGGTTATGTGATTTCGCTTGGCGCCAAAAGTAGATCAATTACTGCGCCCGTTGAATTCAACCTAGCGGCAGAAAAAATAGTTCGAATCTGGCAATATTTTAGGTTTGTTAAACATGGATTGCTGTCGTTTTGTAATCTAATGCTTGATAGAAATTTATCCACTTGGTCAAATTCCTTGCTCCCCCCAAAATCTGGCAGACCCTCAGGGCAATCACCCTTCGCTAAACTTCCCCTAGTGGCAGGGGTCTGCAAGATTAATGTATTGTAAGCTGCATTCTACATGGCACATTTAAATAAAGATCTGATCTAGTCTCATCTAATCTGATGCTTTGTTTATGAAGTTACAGAATTGGAATGGCAATAATACACTGTGTCTATTGTATTTCAGGAATGTGTATTTTGGCAAGGGTCCAGAGGAAGTCCTCTCCACAAAAGAATTATGGAAGGAATTGAATGGTTCTTACCTTATTGAACAATTTGGAGTGCCACTGGAAGCAAAGGTGTGTGATATAAACTCGATAGATTTTCATGATTTTTGTAATTGATGTAAAAACTTTTTGCATATGGATTCGTTTTTTTTTCAGAATACAGGGAAGCTTGAAATCAAACTGAGCTTTCAACATCCTTCGACAAACTCAGAATGCAGTTTCTTGTAAGTAGTGACAAAATCAGAGAACAGATCAGAAGTGTGACCAATTTCTTTCAAATCAATTAATCACCATTTTTGTTGCTCTTTCAGATTAGATGCATTCCCGAACATATTTAGAAAGCGCAAGTCAAAGAATGAAAGGAGGGGACTTGAAAGATTCAGCAGAATTAATGTTGCCAAAGCTCTAAATGACATGTCAGAAGCTAAATTCAAAAGGTTCTGGCAACAAATATTTCTTGTGTATTTTCAATTATTTGCCCAATAGCTATTAGTGCTGCCAAAACATAGGTGAAAAAAAGTGTATGCTGTGAAACATAATATCAAATATTTCAGCAAGAACTAAAAAAAAAATTCTCATATTCTTTGCTTCTATAAATCATTCATAGCTCCTAAAAGTTTATGATGTGACCGTATTTTCATGATTTTTATGTCTTGACAGGTCATACTGTTGTCCACCAAGAAAACTGTCTGCAACCATGGCTTGTCATCCTATAACCTGCTTACATGAAGCTATGTTCATTGCAGGTTGGCTTAAATGTCAATTCTTTCCACATTTTTGTAATCTATTAATAGTTTCATTATTATGACCTTTTTATGTTTGATTTGTAAAGAATTATTTCCTTTTCTTTAGGCCGTTATAATAAATTCTCAAGGGAACTGCCGCAGACACCCTGGATAGTTGATGGTGCAAGGAGAATGGAAACATCAGTTGAAGAACTTATTTGTGAACACCTAAAGTCCCATGTTAGAGCAGAAGGTAATTGATATAGTCATGAGCTGAGAAACTGCCAAAGTTTAGGTGTTATTGATTTGCTGTTTGTTTTAATTTGTTTGTAATGACTGTTAAGGGGTGGGGTGTTCACACGGTCACAAATAAGACCTACGTATGACCACGGATGAAAAATATATTTAATCTTGCTTATCCTTGTCCATACATGATTCACTTGCCGAGCGGTTTACATATACTCACGCTGATCCGTAGGACGCTCCTGGTAACGCTAGACCACTCAAGAAAAGTGGCTCTGACAACGAGTATCCGCGGACTTGGGGAGCTCCAACTGTAATACCTAGAAGTTGCCCCTCAGATAGCTTGAAATGGCATTATTTTGGTTATTTGTTAACAAACGACCCCCCTACAATGGCGAATACCTTTGGTACTCGCACTTATTCATCCTGACATTTTCAGGTTTTTTTTATCTCTGATCAATCACATCCCTGGTTACTACGTAACTCGCTCGGGACTCACTCCGCGAGCATTCTACGTACGTTCTTGTTCATCCATAGCTAAGCCGAGCAACTGATGGACGTTCGGCGAGCGTTTGACGGACGTCTGCTGAACGATCTACGACTGCCTCACGTACGCTTATCGAAAGGCTTTATACGTGATTAATAGAGCCACGAGTGAGCAAGTATAGCTAATTTTTGCAATCTGTGGTCACTTGTAGGTCTTATCCTTGACAGTGTGAACGCCGCTTTAGCCAGAAACAACTGATATCTTGTAAATTATCCCATTTATTTTCAGATTATAAATTCTCCACATCTGGTAGGGAAGACATTGATGTCAAATGTTTAGGAAATGGTGAGTTACAATAATATCGAATGTGAATCTTGTGATTGCGCTTTCAATGAAATGATCTAATAGCATTATTTTTCTTCCAGGCAGGCCATTTCTGATAGAATTCATAAATCCACATAAAGTAACCTTTGAAACAAAAGAAATGAAAGATCACCAAGAAGCCATCAATAAATCTACTGACAAAATTGCTATTAGGCATCTTCAAGTTGTATCCAGGTAATTTTCAACTGATTGACATGCGCAAGTTCAATTGCAGGAGCAGTAATCTAAATGAAGAACTCTTAATATGGTCAGCAATGCATTGTTGTTAAAGCTTGTAAATAAACCAACATGTTGAAATTGTTGATAACAGCCAATTAAAGATAACAATTTTTCAACAGTGATATAATATATAGGTGTAAAGAAAAAGCTATTTTCTTGACTTTAAATTAATGTACAATGTATATTAGTAGTTATTGTATGATAGTTATCCTGGGATGAAATGGATATATATCTTGTTTTATTTGTCTCAGAGAAGAAACTCAGTCACTGAAAGAAGGCGAAGAGGAGAAAACAAAATCATATACTGCATTATGTTGGACAGCAACTCCCGTTACACAAGAATACCTAGATAAGATATTGTTACCTATTAAGGTTGGTTTGATTGAATACATTGCAACTTACAACTTATTTTAGCAAAATTTATTATAGTAATTAATTGGTATTACTGCCTAAACGAAGTTAGCGTGGATCAGGGAAAAGTTAGCTGTGATACCATATAAGTATGTGGCCTTAATAAAGTCGTTATAACCATGCGATTGATGATAAGTAGTGAATTTCCAAGAAATGTCCAGGTGAATTTCTGTATGTCATAAGTTTTGCATCCACGATGATTGGATATTCCATCTATTACAGGATTTGACGCTTCAACAAAAAACACCCATGCGTGTCCTACATAGGAGATCCTTGGCCGTCAGAGAAAAGGTCATCCATTCGTGTTCAGTTAAACTCATTGATGACCACCATTTTGATTTCCACCTGAAAACCCAAGCCGGGACGTATCCTTGTGTGCTGTGTAAAACTTCTGAATACTGTCATTGCCTTGCTGTATGGTGTCCTACCCACTTGTAAGAAATTTGTATAATGAAAGTCTTGACATGTCAAAGATGAGAGTTCTGGCCATATACCGTAACGGAGGGTATTATCAACAGGGCGGGTATTATCGACACTCACATTAGAATTTTAGCAAAAATTGTTAAACTAATTTAAGTGTCGATAATACCCACCCTGTCAAAAATACCTTCCGTTACGGTACTCGTGTTCATTATATTTTCCATGGTTATACTCACACCAAAACATGTAACATAGTTCATGCAAGGTCTGTTATAACAGTCCAGTTTTGATTGGCAAATTTTTTTTTATATAAGTATGTCCTTCAAGCTTTGAAAGTATCTGCATGAATTAGATTTTGTGGTTATTCTTTGACCATATAAAGATATATCAAGGAATTCGTTCATGGTGACTTCGGAAGGACAATGCCCTCCCTTGGCTCATTGCTTGACCGAGAATGCGATATACTGGAGTTAAATGTCGAGGTAAGGAAGCTTTTACTATATCATACTAACATAGGCCCACATGCTGGTGTGTTTGAATTTTGTTTGTAAATTATGGTTGGGTTTTGTTGCAAGTTTTTGGTTTGTTGATGTCTTTGGTTGATCACTATGTATACTAACTACTAACTGGTATTTGTGCCATTTAATTGGTGCTTGTTGAGGACTGCCATTTCTAAATACTAAGAGATGTCATAGCCGATTTGTGGATACATGTGCCTATTTTTGATTAGCAATGGACTGATGTATTGTTAGATAATGTTGGTGAACATTTAACCCATTTCTAACCATTTAATACTAACTAGATTTTCTTTAATTCCACTGGGGGCTTCTTTGATTAGTTGTTTGTGGTATTTGCCAATATATTCGATTTTCCCTGAAACTAGTTTTCGGCTTATGGTGGTTTTGTGTAATTATTGTCTGGGCATTGTGTGACAGTGTGTAATTGCTTGCCGTATCTGTTAGAAAAATACTATATCCTTAGGCTTATGGCTAGCACATGTATTGAGGTCTGGTGTGTTTTCTGGTGTATGTTGTGGTTGTGTTTTATTGCACTTGTCCTCCCATGTAAAATATTCTGTCAGGCCGATATTTTGGACTTACTATCATTAATTCAAATGCAAAGTCAAGGAACTAACTCAGATATGTGTGAATGATATTTTTATTACAAATTACGTGTGGATTATTACACAAAGTTAAGCTCATTTAAAATGCAATAAATACAATAAGGTCTTTGGTTTTTTCAGTCCGTGGACTTAGATTGGCCTCCTCCAGTGGATTATGACTAGCGGAACAAATAGATTTATGTGATATTTTAATTTATCGTATATGTGTCTTTTCATATAATAAATGTATTAAAACAGAAAAAGTTGTTTGCTGTTATGTAATAAATTTCTCACCTAACAGTTCTTCTGCATTTTGATATGCTAGGAGTCTATAGCAAAAAGAAGACCTTTGGAAAGGATACAAATATATTTGTTATAACCTGAGCATTTAGTAGAAATAAATATTTTTGTCATAGAATGCTGATGTATGAGTAATACTGAAAGATGCAAGTATCATTTCAAGCCGTCAGTGACTCAATGTAATGATTAAATGTCGGTAGATTGTTCCAGCTTAGAGTGGTTGCCATGGTAGCCAACTGTTGTGTTTTGTGTGGTCTCCAATTCACTTCGGTCGGCAGGGGAATGTCTGTCAGCAGGGGAATGTCTCTTCAGGTAATTGTCCACACTTTCTTCTGCAGTTGGTGTGTCCCCGTACGGTAGACCATTCTGTGAGTAAATAAAATGGTTTACATCATCTGATGATTGACAATAACGCGGAAAGGGTTGAACCACCCAAAGTGGCCGATCTTTCTCATCATATAAGATCCTTTACTGAGACTGATCATGTTGACGTCATGTTTTCATTAGCTTCGAGTTAAATTTGAGACGGGTTTGGAGAGCAAAGTGTAGTAATACAATGCAACTTGTTTCATAATGCTGGACTTACTTATATTTGTCCCATTTTCTAACAAAATATTGCTTAATTCAAACGACTGATATTTTCAGTTGACAACAAACATTATCCGTAAACCATTTAACTAAAGTGCAATTGAAAATTAACTTGGTGTAATATCTGCAGGGGTACATCAGTATATAACTCGCTTTAGAAAGAGTCTAGATCCAGAATAAACAATTTAGTTACGTATAAATGTATCAGTTTTCCCCCGAATTGGTTAGGAATATTAACGAGAAGGTAAATGTGTGATAATTTTGGATTCCATTTTGTGTGTGACAATTTTGGACTCCATTCTGAACAGTGAATGTTTGCAGTGTGTACCTGCTTCTTCTGGTCTTCCGGAGACTTGAGCACCAGTTTTGTGTACGAGTCTTGCACCACTGAAAGTACAGTGGCCATCCAGGCTAAGCCGAGCAGAATCCAGGCTGCCATGCACATTTTATACCACTGCTGGTGTATCTGTTGCTCTTGCCCTGTAACAGATTAATAAAAGTAGTAATGTACCGAGTTAATGACATCTTCATGATGTTGAGGTGTTTCTTATTGTCGCTCCAGCGAAACGTCGCTGGGCCAGCTCCACTGTGACCTTTGCCAGTGGGAAAATGAGGTAATGGACCTTTTTTGGATTAATATAACCGGAAGCTTGACCTCACATCCTGCATGGGATCACAATCAATGTTGGTGAAATCATGTAGTCTGATTACTGGCTGTGTTTGAGAGGCTACTCATAATTGTTGGCCATTTGTATTTCTGGGTCCAAAACACTGAAACTGCATATTTTAATTTTAAGATTGATTTATACATTTGGAATAATTTTACACAATGGTTGTTTACATTATAGATTCTACACTGTACACTACGTAAGTAACAAAATCCAGGGCTATAATTGATCATGATAATGTATATTCTTTACATTATGAAGTCTATAGTGAATTAAATTTACCTGCAACCAAATCTCCAAATCCAATAGTGGTGAGGGTTATGACTGCGTAGTAGATGCTGTGTCCATAGCTCCAACCATCCTCCAACTTGGTGAATATTATGGCTGGGATAAGAATGAAGAGGGCAACTCCACTCACTATGATAAAGAGCCCTTCAACAGAGTGACTTGTTTCAGCTCTGCTCTGGAGGCATTTTACACGAGCTGCGGCTTTATTAGTCTGTTTTCTGATCTTCCCTCCGACTTCGCCCAGAAATATAAGGCACAAGGGAATACCGAAGACGGCAAAAACGATGCTGAAGATTTGTCCTGGGGCGGTAGATGGTGAAATGTTGCCATAACCTGTTACACAACAAATGCATTCATTCTCTTTTTGCATTAATGTGAATCCAAAAAAGCCCGTCGGTCCAGTAGGTCTCACAAATGACGTTAAACTGAGTCTCACATGGTCTGTCACACACCAAACAGTATTTTTAACCCTCAGCGAACAAAGTTTGAAAAGGGTTTTTGTTCTCATCAATGTCCGTCCGATAAAATAAATCAGAAAAAAATGCTAAAAAGTGTGTTTCCAGAGCAGAAATCTGGCATTGATGTACTTACCCTAACAACATTTTATGTTATTACTCTATATAGCTTAGCTGTGCATTTTGATAGTCACATCGACATGTCTCAGCTGTGTTTTAAAATATTTAAAGAGAAAAAAAAATAAAATTATTTTTCCAAAGCAGGTCTCACAAACTACTGCACCTACATGCATACAAAATTTGATAAGAATATGTCTAAAATAGTGTAGATATACATTTTTGGGGTTTCATGACCATTTAATGAAAATATGAAAATTTGGTACTCTTTTAAACCCTCATAAGTAACATTTGCCACTTATATATCTAGATTGTAGTATTTTCACTTTTAAGCTTCATTTTGACATTTGTTTCATCCTTCTTTTCTTTTTTTATAATAATGAAAAGTCTGGAAAAAAAATTCCAATAATTGTGATACTTTCTTCATATCATATTCCTTAGCATCCCATACTTAGCAATGACAGCCATAAATGTTGTACAATTCATGTGCATACAATTATTTAATATTTGATCATAGTATTGCCATGCTCAACTCACTCAACAGTGTTTGTTTATAACTGGCAATTTCATAATGATTAGTTGCATAATGATCTATATTACTTTCACTTGACTCCAATACTTATTATTGTTTTCTTCATATACACCTGTAAAGTGTTCGGTTATAAATACTAATCTAAATGCCAGATTTAATGCAAATCAGCAACCCAACAATTCAGTAACTGTTATATGGCAATTATATATAGTTCCTTCAGTTGCCAGCTAAATGTAAACAGCGAGCAAAAAATATTTTGACTTATAAAGGCATTAAAATGCGTGTGTTGAGTATCATTCCATACAAAATAAACCTTTAAGATTTGTATTTATTTGTATTTAGACTTTATTTATTTAAATACAAGTAAATACAAACCTTAAAAGGTTCATTTTGTATGAAATTATACCCAAAATCTTTATGTGGCATAACATTGTTGCAGAATTTCATATATATTCTTTAGGATCATTGCCATAGCCCATATATGACTATTTTGGACATATAAATGATACTCTTAGTTGCAAATTAGTTAGGGAACATGCTATTGTGTTGGTAATTCTAGCGAACTGAATACTCCTTATTGTGCATAAACTCTTTGAAACAGAACAATTAAATTGCTGGAAAAGGATTTAGTCTAAACAATGGATTGCTGTTTATAAGTAAGATATTTATAAGACATTATCACCCAAGGGAATGCTCTATTATTTCATGTACACTTTAACAGAATATAATGAACAATGAAAAAATTCAAGAGTTCAAAAAATAGGACATCTTGGACTCTAATTAGCATTGCTATGTAGGCCAAGTGGCAATTATTTCGCTTCATCGCACACACTATATAAACAATCAAGAAATAATATTTTTTAAAACATAGCCGAGATAGGCCATATAGAGTGTTACTGTATAAAATTTCATTAGGGTAAGTGCATTAGTGTTAGAGTTCAGCTCTAGAAATGAAAGTTTGTGTTAGAGTTCTGCTCTAGAAATGAAAGTTTGTGTTAGAGTTCTGCTCTTGAAATAAAAGTGTAACACCCGCCCTCCTGCCTGTCGGACAAACACTTAACAATTTTAATGATGCCTGTGTGTAATGTGGGATTTGCTGAGGGTTTAGCTGCAGCGCAGCCTATGTTTTCTAAAATTATCTGAAGTATTGTATTATTATTATAAATATTTAGTCAAACTCTTTTACATATACAATAAAAGGTTACAATAGATAGGCTTGTTCATTTTGAAGGCTTTTAATATGGTCCATGATGAAATGGCAAAATACCACTATAGATCGGACATAGACCGATAAAATGTCTTAAATTTAAATTATTTAAATTAAGAATAACATCACAGATAAATGATTTCCTGCGCCAAAAAAAATAATGTGCCTTCATCTTAAAATTGATCAAGTGCATACTGTTAATTCCTTACCAATTGTAGTGACTACAGTCACACTGAAGAAGACCGCGTTGTGGAGGCTCCAGGTGTTCCCTTCGGTCGTGTTGTCTGTGGCCACCACTCCTTCCTGGTATTTTGTGAGGGCGTATTTTAACAGGTTTTCCAGTTCATGTTTGTCAACACATTGGTGTTCCTCTGGTCAAAATAATAAAAAAAGATGCTCAGCTACAATTATTAATTATATTTTGTGAGGAAATTTATGTCAAGGAAGTGTTTTTGGCATTGCATATATGTAGTATACTGTCCATCGGAAAATGGCTAGTAACACTTCAAATGAAGTTTACATATATTAATTGGCTATTTAAACTGCGGGGGCAGTGGCTACAAAATATTGGCTATTCACACTGTTTGGTTACAGACAATTTTGACTTGAGCTAGTGCTCAACCTTTGGTGAAAGGAACACTGTCATCAAAAGTTGTCACCTGGGAAGATTGGCTCTTCACCAGAAAGGTTGTCCTTATAGCTACCAGTGGCCAGTAGTTTTATGGTTAGCTAGGGGAGGGGGGCTTGTTTAGTCTTTAGGGTGTCTGGTTGCAATATTAATGTAATGTATTGATAATGGATCACATCACAATTTAATATAAAATTTGATTCATTCTATCCTATATTCAGAGCTATGACCTAGCTCTAAGAATGACATGGCCTTAAGCTAAATACATAAATTGGGCACTAACTTAAATCAACTCAAAATCCCTCTTAATTAGGGACCCAACAACCTAAGAGTATGGAAGAAAAAAAAAGCTGGACTTCATTAATAATCAATGAATTTTCCAATTGACATTACAAAGGCAACTGTTTGTTACAGTTTCTATCGTCACACAAGTTGATGTGGTCAGTTTCATGTTGCAATGTGATTCACAGCTCTCGACTTCCTGCCTTACCAGTGTTTTTTTCACACATATACACCTTAATTTTATGAAGCATACGGTTGCTATGGTGACATTGCTTGTAATGAGAAAAATTACTACTCCATTAAATCACACCAAAGACAAGTGCTATTGATTATTGGCTTTATTTAGATCAATAATTTCCTGACAGACTAGCACACTGAAATGTATAATCACGCATTGTATAAAAAAAAATCAAAACATCGTGGTTAAGATTTAGATTATTGAAACAACAGGGCCAATAGTTTGTCTTAAACAAGAAATAATTACAGTGAATTTTTATATTTTCCAAACTAGTGTTTTTGATAGTATACAACTGGTGTTTTAATAGTGTGACACACAGTCACACATTTCTATATATTGACTATGCTACCAGTATGAACTGTCGTACAAATGCTTAGATAAAATAGCAATGTTTATATCAGTAGCCCTTTAAGTTGATCTACTCAAGTAGCAGTTCCTGGATTGCCAATCAATAGAACCAACAGCTGAGCACTCAAGCCAATGAGGCTATCCAATGATAATATGCAAACTTCAAGGCGAATGATAATATGCAAATTCACGTACCTAAGAACTGCTGAATGAGAGAAGTTGCATTAATTCTGTTTTTAACTTCGTTCTGTTGTTCAAAAGCTCTGAAAATCACTCCTCCAATGACGATATAAAGTAATAAAACAGCGAGGAGCAACAAAAGACTTCTTGTCTTCATTGGTGAAGATTTAAAGGTCCCTGAGTAAAGCTACCTGAGAACAAGTGCTAGTCTGCTATGAGACTACCTGGTCCCCCTACAGGTGTGCTGTTGGTGGCCTCTCCTATTTTAAAGAGGCACTCACTGTGCCACTCGGTCAGCAGTGTTTGTGTGTGGCGGGATTAACGTTAGCTCAATTTATCTATATCCGAATAGGAGGGATTTTGGTTATATCCGAAATATTTGCTATTTGATTTGTTTACTGCTGTTATCACAGGCGTTTGCCATCATGCAGACCAAGCTATAATTATATGCCTTTAATCATTTGTTAATGGTTCGTTGCTAATTTAATTTTGTTGTATTATTAGAGAAATCAGTCTTCATTACAAATTCTTAATTAAGTTCATCTTATAAATAAGTTCATATTAATTTTATGTGTGTGGTCTGCATGATGCCTAAGATGAGTTACTGTGCAACTGCCTTCAAGGATGGGGCCTGTTTCAAAAACATCATGTAACACCTCAAAAATGGCAAGCACAAAAAAATATTTTAATCCTTCTTATGCTAAGTGATAACTTCCAATTTTTATTTTTGGGGAATTCCTTGCCTGTTCGCTGGGAATGTTCAATTCTCATCTCTAGTGACAGCAAATTTGCATATTTCAATATCTACACACATGATGGTGCTTCCTGATTGGCCAAAATCTCCCAACCACTCAGGCCCGTAGCCAAGAAGGGTCGGGGGGTTGAGGGGGTCGTTTGACTCACCCAACTTGGGCCATGTCCAACCATTGGTCCAATTCAGGGTATGCTCTTTTTAATGTATTGAAAGTCCACAATTTTAAATGGCTACAGGCCCTAATAGAGTCTTTTCACTGAGCAGCCCTAAGTTCAGACATAAGCCTTCTCTTATTACTCATTTTGCTTTTCAGACATTGATGATAACTAACTTATCCCAATAAATTTTACTTTCTGGGAAATAACAAAAATTAATTGAATGATAAGATGTCGAATATACATTAAAATGCACTAGAAATACTGCTGCTAGGATGCTTGCTGCAGGCTGCAGCCAATCAGAAACTGAGGGCGGCAACTTTTTCAGCCAATAGAATTGCAGCATTCTGTCGTAGCCACCTGGTGGAAATATCAAGAAGCTTGAAAATTCACTATTGGCCTGCTGCTTAGGCATTTCCTAATGTATTCAGCTTGTGACAGGCTGTAAAATATACTCATTGTTCCCTTTAGTTCTTTAAGGTAGCATCTAATCAACTGTTCTATTGTGTGGTGTGCAAGATGATCTATATTTAGCTGGCCTAATTTGGCTGACCTGGTTTTGAATGGAACTTAATTAGTGGAAGCAGTTTCTGGAAGATTCTGCCATGCTCTAGAACACTCTACACTTTTCTAGACTTTTCTAGAAATATGCAGATTAGTGGCCAAGTATAAAAGGGGGTGAGTGACAGGCAAGAGGAGGGCGATTTCATCAGAAGCCCTGGAGAACTTACGTCACCACAAGAGCCTATTGCTATACATTAGTGTGGAGTTTGTGCCATCGTATTGCCTTGTTGGAATTCATCATCATAAGAGTAGAGCGTCCGTGAAACTGTGAGTGAAGAGACATTAGTCCAAGTACGGGAAGACATCAACGTAACATCAGGACTATTGTGAGACTTTCTCAACTGTGGAATGACAGCAGGACCCCACCAGGAGGGACACCACACATAACTGAGCCAAAATAAGGACGATTTTGACATTGATAGACTGTGAGTGCAGAATATTGAATTATTTGTACATATTACTTCCTGTTGAGTGTATTAGTGTTAAGGAACCATTAAAGTGTTTAATTGTAAAATTTTGGGTTTGTCGTTCATTTCTGCTGAGTCGTAACAAGCTACATTCTGATTGGCTGTTGCAAATGAAATATAGCTGCCTCTTGAGATGAGAAGCCAGTTAAGGAGCCTTGGTATTAGTTCAAGTATAAGAGCTGTCATCACTGAGTAATGTCATATAGGCCTATGTAGGCAACACCTGTGCTTTTATTAAGCATTTAAGTACAGTTTACCCTCAGGAGGGAGTTAACTAACATTTTCGTTGGTTATATACCTCCTGAGTACAATAGAAAAGGTCACGTGGTGGAGTATAAGGCCATTTATACTCATATAAGAGAATGTCTTGTAAAGCGCATATCTACGACTACTTTTTTGCATGTCTGTGAAATGCTTTTAAATTAAGTCAGACCTATTCCAATACTTAATAGACATTCATCAGTGTCCATCAGGATTAAATTGGTCAAAGCTGCAATGATAACATCAGATTGGCTAATTGTTGGACCGGTTTGTCTAACAGGTATTACGTGCCATCATTTGGTCAGTGTTGGCGTGTCGTTAGCGGTGTTACAGCTAGCACGCTTTGGTTAAGGTTTCCTTTACCTCTTCTCTCTACTCTGTTCGTGCTCGGATCTTCACCAAATTTGTATACTATGCAGGGCATTACCATCATGTTTTAACACTTTTATGGACTATAATTAACCCCATGATATGGTAAAATTTAATAACTTCTGTTTGGATCTTCAGTATATTGCTTTTGAGTGATCAGATCTTCACCTGATGTGGTTTGCATACTCCACAGGGTGTTACCATGATAGATTGCTTTACCTGCTTCTGCATAGACAAGCATTGCTCAGTACCTCACATATATGAAGGACCTGCACTCCTGTGGAGAAACACCCTGTAGATGTCTATAATGTCTAAATTGGTGTGTCATCCATTTTAAACACATAAGAGTTCAGTTAAATTTCAATTCAAAAGGACCTGCAGTTAACGAAAAGCTCATAAAGAGTTGGGTACTACTCTCATTGAAGGGGCCTAAACCTTACTTGTTAGCAAGACACGTCAGGCTCCGATGTTGAACCAATGTGGGCCAACGTCGCTGAAATGATGCGACACGTCTGAGTTTGTAACACCCAGCTGCTTGATGAGAACAGCTGCTGGGGATTTAGTCCCATAAATGAGATGGTTTAAAATTATATGTTCTGACAGGAACACATGTACAGCACAGCTCTGGACCAAATTCAGTTGGGTGCAGGTGAATTGGACTTAATCATTTAATTAGCTAGTCACAACTTTGCCACGGGCTTAAGATACAATAGAGCACCAAACTAAAAAAAATTTTTATAATACATTTATTTCATGCAGAGGTAACAAAAGTGGAAGCTCTGTCCGTTTGAGCTAACATCAACAAACAGTAAGCTGTACATAAATAACATGGTTTCATAAATACATGTGTAACAACACATCAGTTGCTGTCTTGAGTTTTGAGATCAAATCTCCCTTTACTGTCCACACACTTTATGCTTTAGCATATCATTTCTTTTTGGCCATCTTATTTCTCTTCTTTGGCTTGTCAATGATGAAGTCTTTGAATGTCAATTCTTTTAGATCAGCTTCATTTGTAAATTCGCATCGATCTATTCGAGATTTTGGACTTCCCGTAGACTGTAGCCATGACTTCCTACAATTCACAGATGAAGTCAATTTTTAGTTTTTAAGTTTAAATCAAATATAAAGGCAGCAATTATAGCATAATAGTTTCAGAAAGTGATGGAAGCACTCCGCAGAATGAACACATGCATTCAAATGCAGGGATGCGAATTCCTTTTCAAAATTAGCAGGAAATTGAACAGCATTAAAGAGTGCTATCCGCGCACAGAGAATTTGGAAAACTGAAGAGATGTGACAGGTTCCTCATTTCGAAAGTCACATTTTGTAATCGAAGAGTAAGGACTCCCAACTTTAGCCAGCCATTCTTTCCTGTCAAATCAGAGATTTTTTTTCACAAGGTGCAACGAAATAAATAATTCAAATAAATCTATTGATTTCAGTTATTTTACAGTGCTTAAAAATATAATGCAGCTACAATACTAATGAAATAACAACTTAATGTTACCCATAAATAGAATGATTTATGCATGCAGAAAAATAATAATTATTCAATTACACATACATGGCTTTAATTCTGTCTTCGGGTCCTTGTATCGTCCCTGATACGGTCCCATCTTCGGTGTTTTTAACCCAGCCAACTAAGCCATACTTCCGTGCAGTATCTTGAGTGTACTGCAAATAGAAAAATTCTCATTGGCCACAAACAATTTGCAATCAGAATCGCCACAAATATTGCATTTGTATAGATCTGTAGATTCTGTACTCTATACAGCTATACGAAGTCAACATTACCTTTCTGAAGAAGACTCCTGAAACAAAAAGACAAATACAATATTGATTAAAACTAGATATGGATAAACTTATCGTTTAATTGTTGAAAGCAAGGGATAGTTGAGCTATCCTTGGTTGAAATTAAGTGTGCTTGTGCAGGCATGTTATGTATTTGATAGTTATTTGATTATTGAATCATTGACATTGCTTGCTGTATAGATCTAAACAGTGATGACATTCGCAACTGTAAATTTTACGAATGTCTACCTTGCACTCTTCCAAAAACCTCATAGTCCACAGAGATGAATCGACTCATCTTTAGGAGGACAGTGCAGAAGCTGTGACAGAAAATAAACAAATGCAGAACTTTACAATGTAACAACAGAGGGCGCAAGGTGACAGCTAGGTTATCAAATCATTTTGATTAAATCACTGTTTGTGAAGTTAATAAGCAATGTACTGAATAATAAGGCAATTTATCATGAATTATGTCTGAAGCTCATGAAAAGAAAGCCAGTTTTAAATATTACTATTTTGCTTTTGACAACCGAATTAGAAGTTTCATATATAGGTGGCGCTAGTGTGGCAGTTTATTTATTGGGCTGTTTTGGCACAATAAATGTGGTTTAATAGCTTGTCACGGCTTCTTGTTTGTGGTAAGTTTATTTTCTATGATTTTCCCGTGTTTTAAGAATGGATTAATTACCAGAATCTTAAAAAACTGACTTTAATTGAAAATATCAGACGCCAACATTCTTGCGACACTTTGTTATGAGACAGCAACATGGTGTCCTCTATGCTCTGTCATTATTTGTGAACATTTTGAATAGGATCCAACAGTCGACATGGGGGATCGAGAACAACAACTGGGGTTTAAACCCCAACGGGAGATAGGGTACAACAAACTCCTACCCTATGGTGACAAGTTAGATGAGGAATCACTGCACCATTTGGCTGAAATCAAAGCGCATTTGGGACGAACGATTCAGATGAGGGATATCAAAATTGGTGCAACTCATTGGACTGGACAGCTGTCTAAGTAAGTTGATGGATCTAGGAAATGAAGCACTTTATTTACTCCTAAATACTTGATAAAAGTTAACCCTTAACGAATTGTGAGTATGACACATAATGATGTTTCAGAAACAAAAACCATATTCCTAGATAACCACAACAGCCATATTCCATGATTATATATTTTTCCCTAATTGAGCCCCACTACTACAGTGGCACTACCCATCCCTAATTGTGAGGTATTCTTAGTGTTTGGGTGACACTGTCAGACATATTCCATACAGGGCAATCTACTTCGTCGTTGCTGATAACTGGACCTTATTTGAAGTTGAATATCATCTATCCACACCCCTAGTTCCCCTTCCTCCCAATAATATGAAGTTATGCTCTGTGACACTGATAGTAGTTGTAGTGTTAGTTTGTATAAAGCTTTCAAAGGGTGAATGATCCAGCTTACAGAATTTATAATCATTCGAAGTACTTCAACCTTATATTTCATTATCATGATTATCAAAACCAATTCCATTGGTTGTGCATGGTTGTGTCTGAGATGCAGTGCAATGACACAGCATTTAAGGGATCATATAATTGCATAGTCTTAAGGGGAGCTAATTCTGGACTGAGGAGATGACTTCATATGTATTTATGGCATAATAATTGGAATGACTTAAAAAAAAAAATATATATATGCAGTATGCTCGAGATCGTACCGTAAAAACAATTATGGTACACACACCCTAAAAAAAAAAAAGAATACTTACAGTGATATTGTTGATTGTTAAATAAACACCCCATAAACAAATGAAAGTGCTAGATAAGCCATCAAAATATAACTCATTATGTAAGACAGAAAATATTACGTATTTTTGTTTCTTTGCAGGTACATCAAGCTATATGGACACAAATATTCAAAAGAAGATCACCTCAATTTAATTCACTTGTTATTTGACTTGACTACAATGCCTGACCTTGAGCTGCCAATGGTTGGCAAGTTCGGAAATATTCTCTTTGTTTTGCTGAAGTACGTATCCAGTGCAAAGCTGTGTTTTAAAAAAAAAATTTTTTAACTGCCTGAATTGCTTCTATCTGGGTTAGTCTGACATACTGCTAGGTTTCTTTTTCATATTCAAAATATATATTGCCCGTTGCATTTTTGACATGTTTGAGTTGTTTTGACATTGAAATGAGTATGAATTGGCAATGTCAATGGTTTTGAAGTGATGTAATGCATAATGAAAGACACATTAGAATTTATGTTCTGAACTTTTTAGTATGTTATTGTTTAAATGATGTTTCTTTTGACTGATGCTTAGGGTTATTTTAACACTCAATGTTACACAGCAAATTGAAATGGGCATTTCAATTTGTTAAAAGCTAGTTAACTTGATCTTTTCTACCCCTTATTATTTTATTTTTTAGGAAAAGGGAACTGCTAAGCAGAGATGACCTAGTGCTACCATGGCGCCCTCTGTATGAATTGCTAGACAAAGTTGCATACAATAAATTTGAGCAACACTGGCTCCAGATTGTGCCAAGGTATGAAATTACTTATATTAAAACCTTGGAGTTGTTGTCATTATTTTGGTATTATTTGAGATCTTAAACTTACTGATCTTTTCTCTTTACAGAAACCTCGATAATTTATTGAAATGTATTATCAAGGAATGCAGATTGTAAGTATTACTAGATGAAGTTACTGATGCTCCAAATGTCACTGATCTGAAACTGAATGAAATTGAATTGTGAAGAATACATTTATTTGCAGATATTTTCCACTGGAGGCCACTGCAGAGATGTTGACGGAGTGGCGCCCTCTGATGTGTCCGTTTGATATGACAATGATCCGTGCCATGAACTACTTTTCCTTGTTTCTTCCTACTCATTTGCCACTGGAGCATCAGGACAAAGGATACAAGTAAATAAAATAGATTTTTCCTTATCAAATCAAACCCACTAGTGCATTGATAACACTCCAGCAAAGGCTCCAGTAAATAAGTCGGGATAGGCCTCCAAACTAGCCAATCAGCAGAGAGCCAAACGTTATATTTAAATGAGTTCACCCTGCCGTGACATGCCTGACCACTGCCCCTGGCCGCGCCACGTGAATAAATTATGATAATACCCCAACTTTGCGAGATTTGCCTGGGGTATATTTCCTGGGTGATTGATAATTAAATGTCTTGGAAATCTGAGATTGCAATGGTGATATGATTGAAAACCTCATTTTACTTTGGACAGCACCAATCAGTAAAACTTGCACCGTCAACGAAGTTGCGGGCGATGAAAACGACGGCTGAGGGCAGATCCAGAGCATTGTGATACATAAAGATGAGGGACAAGTCTAGCATTTTTGTCAGTCAGAATGTCTTGAATCTGCCACCGAATGTCGTTATTATCACCCGCAACTTTGGATTTCAAGACTCTGAACCATGCAAACAATGTAGTCCATGTACAAGATTTATACATGGCATGTATTCAGTTGTTGATGTTATAACTTTATTTGCATCTTTTTCAGACTATGGTTTGACGATATTATGACCTTGTGGGACACATGTCAGAACAACCCCACCTGGGAGGGGGTGAGTGTCTTGACTTATGCTTTCATTAATTATGACCTTTGGCTGTCTCTGCTCGGGACCCTTGAATCTTCAGGGTCCCTGGAAACCCGTGTGACCTACATTTCTAGATTGCTGCATGCGTACAACGTACTGCTGACCATAAAAATTTGTTCCATGTTATTTTATTATTATTATTTTTTTTTTTAAATTTGTTTTGGTGATATGTTTCAGGACATAGTTAGTCTTTTTACAAGATTGGCATGTGAAAACATTGGCTATGTAGACTGGGAACCCCACATGTCCAAGGTTGGTGCTAAATAATGTTATTTTTTATAACTGAGAAAAGATGTTATGCCACTGAATCCATTATGATGTATTGCAGTTTTTTTGTCATAGAGAAATAAATTTATGTGTGATTGGTGTATGTGAGCAAAATTGAATGATCTCTTTTTATGTGTTGGCAGATATTCACTAGGATTCTCCGTAGTTTGAATCTCCCAGTTGGAGGAGGTAAGATTCAAATTGGCCATACAAACAGTCACCCTGGTTATGACTTCATAGAGATCGCATGGTGGATCTCCTCTATGCTGGTGAGTGAAGAATGAATTATTAACCCTCAGCGAACGAAGTTCAAAGAGGTTATTGTTATCATTTTGATAACTTTTATTTCCGGAGCATAACTCAAACACTTATAAACTTACCCTGCAGTAATACCCTGTATGGCCTATGATGAATCTTAAGGGGAATCCCTTGAGGAAAGCCCTGGATTTCCCTGTGAGTGACATCATAAGCTGTAAGAAACAACATCGGAGTTTGCCCTGTGTGCTTCCTATTGATTTGGAATTTGTTTAGAATTATCAATTGTGATTGTCTTGGATCGACAAGAATAATGTACAAAAGATAGTGTAATGTCTTGTTGCTGAACTACATAAATTTGTTAAAGAGGTTTTGAACAATGTTGATGACGCTTGTGCACCATGTGGCCATTCGCTGAGGGTTTGCTGCCGTACAGCCTATGTTTGTATCAGAAGTTGAAAAATAGTTGCTTTATAGTATATCAATTTTGAAAATGTTTTGTGTTCTATATTTGTAGGGAGGTGGAAGCAGTTGCCAAAAACACTTGACAAAACTCTTCAAAGCTCTTGAGTCTTTCTTTCATCCTTCTAACCACGGAAAATGGGTTGTAAGTGTTCTTTCGAAATACCCTTATGAAAAAAATTATTTAACAGAATAATCTGAAACAAAATTTTTTTAGTCGGCCTTAGGTCTGTATGTTAGGTGGTCCTAATAAGTATATGACACATGTACATTATACATTATAAATGCGGAAAATATTTGTCAATGACAGTTGTTGCATGAGCGTGTCTTATTGGTGAATGGTAATTGTCATGAATTTTCTTCTGAAGGTAAAACTATTGCGACTGATGATTAAGCTGTCCCAAAACATTGTAAAGAGAACTTACAGAGAGAGGGGAAACACACACTGGTGTCGTCCCATCCCTGATTCTCACAAACTCACGGCAGAGGAAGTTACGGAGTTTGTAAAATGCATGAAGCCCATCGTTTTTCTTGCCATGTTCAGCAAGGTTGGCAGTCACCATTCTTCCATCGCCATCAACCAGCTGGCTTTATTGAGGCCGGAGCTGATCATACCTCCCTTGTTGGAAAAGTAAGTACTAAGGAGATAATGTAGATTGTTTTGTCAGTTTACCGTGTTCCACAGGTTACTGTGATCAACTGCAACTTCAATAAGCCATGAGAGATGGAAAGGTAGCAGCTCCATACAGAAGTGCTTAATGTTGGGAAACACTTATCATCACGGTAAAGTGCGGAATTCTTGAATTAACTTTTTTATTTTCAGGACTTACCCTGCACTAGAGACTCTGACAGAGCCACATCGTCTCATCGCTTGCCTGAACTGCACGGTTGGAGTGGCCAGAGCGATGCTCTCATCTCACAAGTGGTACCCAGAGGGCAGGACCCATGTCCTTCCTCTTTTGAACCTCAGTCTCCCTGGGATTGACCCCAACGACATACGCAAGTGCTTGGTAGGTCAAATTTTTCTCTAATATAATAAATATAAATAAGTTGGGATTAGTGGTCCTGTCTGTTGTAATTGAGGTTCAATTAGCATTACCATGATGTTGTATGTAAGGTAAAGTTTTGTTTTTAAAAGGCCTTGAAAGTGACAGGATGATGACATTTACTAGTAATGTACCTGCCTCATTTGGGCATGGTTTACTCAATTTTTTGAAATAATAAAATGTGCACAAATCAACATATTTTGATGTTTTTTGTGAACTTTGATAGCACTAGTATTTACAGACCAGTTATATGTAATCTTTATGATTGGTGATGGTAAAGTCTGTTTTTTGTTATTTTCTATATTATGTATGTTTTTGTTAGTTTCTGTATTATTTATGATGTTTCTCTTTGCAGACTACTTTCCAGTTGATCTCAACTTTAGTTAGTTTGGTCCCTCTTATTGACTGTTCAGGTGCTGTAAACAGTAGGCGAGACTTAGATGAGGTGAGTTTCAAATATTTTTTTCTGCATCTTTTGTGTTTATTTCTTAATATCAAGTATCATTTTTGGTCTTTCTCTTGCAGACTGAACGTGAGCTCTGTTCTGCAACTGCTCAGTTCGAAGACTTCGTAATGCTATTCTTAGATAAGTAAGTGAACACTTTTTGTATTGTTTTTCTATCATGCTTAAGTGACTCTTCTTAAGCTTCAGAATATTTCCTCAAATCTTGGTATTGTCACAGGGCTACTGGTCTGGATTTGCTCATGACCATTTGCAAGTGGGAGATGTAATGATGAGATGATAAGCTTAGCAGCCAGATTATGCCATTAATTTACTCAATCAGTGGTGTCTCATTTGCAACTTTTTTAAATTCAATACAAAACATAACATTGGTAATTTTTCGCTCCAGGTTATTTGCACTAACGGAGAACAGTAGTGGTCAGATCTATGGAAGGTCAGACGCAGGATTGAATCACGAAGAAGCCATGATGGAAGTTGGTCTTTTGTCCACTGTGAATGTTGTTATGCAACAGGCATCTCCTGCTTTGTTTGATGTAAGTGTAAATTTATATTTATAAAAGAGTTCTGTTCGTTTGAAGTGGTTTCACTTGACATCGTTCATTCGTGACTACTGCTCGTTAGTCTCTGTGCGGTCCTAAATGCGGACAGTTTGGTCAAATTCTCAGCGACTGAGGGGGTGGGGGTACGTAAATAAATGACCTCTAATTCCTCCTCCTGCTCCTTTTGTTGATTCACTTTAGTATTTCCTATACTGATGACCCAAGATTGTGAATTGAAAATTGTATCATTTCCTTGAAAAACCCATATTGGATTAGTGTTGAAGCAAAGATCCAGTTTTCTGCCAAATGCTTCAATGACCCAACAAAAATTGTGACATTAAAAGTTAAATTTTTGCAAATTGTTACAATTATTACATCAAAAAGACACTGGCATCCCCTACTGTTTGTTGCGGAGCATTTGGACAATTTGTGATCACCTGCAGGTAGGAAAATCTGTAATGGTGATAGTGTATTTAGTTAACTTCACAACAATAAAAGTCTTTGCTCAACCTTGACCATTGGGCCTTCTTCGGCCAACTGTAGTGATGACTGACAGTTGGTAATAAATAATTTCTGTTTTGTAATTGTCATGATAGCAGTTCAAAAAGTTTTGCAAGATTACGTGACATATCATCTTTATTCATTTCTATTTCAGGAAGCTTTACAGAAAATGTTCCGCTTCGTAAGCAGCAGTTTCTTTGAAATCAGAGTAGCGGGTCGGTATGCGGCTGACATGTGTCGTGCTGCGGCTAAAGCCAATCCTGAGAAAGCCTTGAAACTCTTCGTGCCTCACTTTTGTAGAATGCTCAAAGCAAGATTAGCAAGTAAGTCCTTTTTAATTAACAAAGAAAACATCTATTTTATAGATTGATAATATAACAATAGTATAATGCCAGTGATTTTTGCTCATGGGCACGTCATCTCTTTCTCAAAGCATATTTAAGTGATGAGTCATCGATTTCTGTTTTAAAGCCATCATTGATTCCCTATTCTTCTGTATTTTGTAAGTGTATCCCTGTTACTATAATAAAATATATAATACTTGCACGTTTAGGGATATTTGTAAACATTCATTCTTTCATGTTGTGGTAAATTTTCAGAAATTCATGAATTTCTAATTTCAGATGCAGATGTTGCAAAAGAAGAACATTTGGATAATGAAATTTTGTGGAATTTGAAACTTCTTTCTGAGGTAGGAAATTCAAAATGTTTATTTGTTACTTCTGTCATAATGATTAATGTACTCTCTGGTTTCTTCTGACAAATCATGTTGTGCTATCTTTGTGTGTAATTTTCACCGTCTACAACACATCTGTCTTGCTTCCTTTACAGGTAATCCGTTGCAACGGCATTGTCTTACTTCCTCACAAGCAGTCTTTGATAGAGGTCCTGCAGCTGACTCTGCATCTTAAGTGTAAAGATGCGGCTGATCTTGGGTGTAATTTACTGAAACACATCCTGAAAGCTCTCACGCTCATCTACAACATTGACTACAGAAGTTATTCTATGCCAGGAGAAGAGGAGGATTTCCTGCCTATTAAAGTATGATGTTTTGGCATTTGTTTGTGTAGAAATTGTCACGCATACTAAATTTATGTCTTCAGAGACATATATATCGAACAATTGAGATTGAAATGTTATCTTGGTTACAGGAATGGGGTCAACCAGGCAAGTTGGAAGACCTGCGACTCAAGTGGCATGTTCCGACAGCTGAAGAGAAAGCGTTAGCGTCAGAAATACTGGAGAAAGTCCTGGGGGGAGAATTAGACCGTATCAAGAAACACATCGGAGGTGAAGAAATGGCCAGGTAAATGAACTTCGATATTGTTTATTTTATATTCGTAAATAGGGTTTCCAAAATGCTGAGGCTTGTGTGAAGTGCAGTCCTGTTTGGTAAGTTATTGCCGCTCTCAAAGTTTGATGAAATTATTAATTAGCAAGGGAAAGTGAGGAAGCCAAACTATCCTGCGTTGCCAAATTCGGATCTGTCACTTACTTAAGCATAAACAGCGAAATGAAGATTGTCACCAATTAATAATCTCGTGGGAGTGGAATTGATATCTGGATGTTGTGCTGCTAGCGTCTTGTGCTTAGTACTGTGCTATAACTTTTAAATGAGTTTATATGTTGCTTGCCACCAAATTGTGTGCAACACTATGGCAGAATTCAAATAATATTTTTGCCTTGTTTTCAGAGAAGAACTAGTGCAATGTTTGAAGATTGTCTTCAATTGCATTTCCGGAGCTGGGAGCGAACTTCCATTGTTGTCTGGAGAACAAATTCAATTGTAAGTTGAACTTTTCATTTTTCTTTGGATATTCCATGTGAAGAAATGCAAAATTTTCTTCTGTGTTTTGATACATAATTAAGTTGATCTCAGTTCGCTGCACCTGTTGTGAAGAGCTGGCTTAAATGAACAAAGGTTACCATGGTAACAAGTAAATTTGTTTTAATTTTCAGAGTTGAAAGTGTGATAGAACTAAAGCGCTACAACTGTGAAGCTGGTTGTGATGACAAGGGGTTAAGCATCCGTGGCCAAAATATCCGACATACTGTTGTTGACACAGTGCGCCCTCTTCTGGGTATGTGTGAACACCAACATTCTTTATGTTGTATGAATGTTATTGGCCATTGGAGGCAGATGTAATGATGACATGGGATGAAAAATGAATAGAGGGCGCTGCCACCGTAGCAGATAAAAGACAATAGCGTGTCATCACTTCATAATTGTTACATGGATGACATCAATTAATACATGAACTCATCTAACAATATTTATCTGCTGTGATCTCAGTGACCTCTTGTGATACTTTTCTTCCCCGTTATGGCGTTCACACTTTTGAGTGGAACACACATTTGTTTGCTTTGTAGTTGTAGACACTAGACTTGGTTTTGTAATGTTGTATGTTTTGTATGTTTGTTCTGTAGTATTAATGACATGTATCAATTCCTGATACCCAGTTTGTCAAATAAAACTATATATAATACATATGCTAAACCAAAGATGAGAAAAATATTTGTAATATTTTGATATGCTTCTCATAGTTTTGGCTTTGTTTCAGACTACATGCTAGCAAATGGAGAGGATGACACGAAGAGCTTGATTCAGGTCGTTAAGGTAAGCTATCGTGACGCACTCGCTCATTGTCTAGTATATTTCTGCGATAAGTAGAGATGAGGGCTGCCTGCTATAGAATGAAAAATAGTCTGGTAATCATACTTACTATAGCTATTTATGATGTGTTACAGGTGCTCGGCAGTGTGATGTATTTCCAAGGAACGCTGAGAGAAGACTTTGATGGTCGCTGGAAGAGTCTTCACGTTGTCAAGAAATCGATGGAAAATCAGGTGAATTTTAGTCTGCAATATTGGATGGTGCCATGGTGCATGCATTTGAATGATCTGAATGTCAATAAAACATTTATCTTTTTTTTAACAGTTGTTAGGCAAGAAGAAGCACATCAGAGCGGTTCTTGTAGATAGAGTACAATTGCAACATGAGGTATGTGCGAAAAGATTGAAATATTATTCTTAATTATTTAAGATTACTTCATTGATGTGTATTTGTCATTTCTGCTACAATTTCCAGCATAGATTTTCGTGGCAAAATTTATATACTTTACTGTCTTTTTCTGTCGCAGCTCAGAGTAATCAACAGAAAGGCCAAAGTCTACACTCCTACTCATAGAGACCTTTTCAAAGACCTTTTCCGACTCTCAGTGAGCCGGTATAGTGTGGTGCGCAAGTCAGCTCAGGCGGTCTTGAATCAGGGTTTCAACACTTACTCCTATTCCTACAGATCGGTGTTGAATGACGTCTTACAGTACCTCAAGGCTGATCCGGAAATTGAGCATCATCAATTCAAGGTGATGGTCATATTATTTTTGATGATTATTGCCTGTTAATTGTTCGAATGAGCGGTAGAGTTCATTAGATTATCTATGTTATGGTTCCCATGGTATCAGGCCCACGTGGCTGTCTTTTTCTGAGTTAGATTTTTGAGTATTTGTTTGAAGAGGTATTGTAGTTGCTATAGCAAAATGATGTCTGTCCAGGGGCGGGCAGGCATCACACTTCGTTTCCAGAGCAGAACTCTTGACACTACTGCATATACATTGATCAAATTTTGTATATGACTAGACCTTATAGCCTAGTTGTGTCTTTTGATAGTCACATTGACATGTTGGTTTCAGCTTAGTTTTATGAAATTTAGGAAAAAAATAAATTTCGGTTCCCGCGCAGTTTTCGGACAACGTGCATGAAACATTTCCAGAATATGTCTAAAATAGTGTAGTTGGGCATTTTGGGGGTCTCATAGCCATAAAATTAATACTATTCAAGGGGAAAATGTGAAAAATGAATAGATTCCACATCTGAGATGTTATTAGCCCTCAATGGATGAAATCTTGCATTTATATGTCTAAATTATAGTACTTTAACTTTTTAAACCTCATATGGACATATATATCACACTTTTTTACAATAAGGAAAAATATTTTAAAAAAAGCGAAAAATAGTGTTTTTTCCTACATTCTTCTTCCTAGAATCTCATAATTTACAATGACATCTATAAAATTATGCAGAATTAAAGTATATAGTAGTAGTAGTTTTATTCAACAGGTAATTACACATATATCTCTTATTGCATAAAGGCCATATGGCAAGGTGAGAGAGTTATGAGATTTAAATGGACCGCATGTCCATTACTGTTTTAAGATATGTTGTAGAGTCTTTCATGATTAAGTACTGGCTTAAAAAAGAGGTCTTTTTGAACAATATTAATTTATGCAACTGATGTTTTGAGCATGTAATTTAAGGCCCTGCAGCCTATGTTAAAAGTTTTAATTATTGATGTTGCATATATTATCAACAATAAGATGTATAAGCAAATTAAACATCGCAGCTTTGGGGTAGTTGTGAAAATAGGCTTTCTCAGACTCCGACCAATTAAATTTCCACAGAATACTTTAACCTTACATGATAATTTAACAAGTCTATAAACAAAATCAAAGAGAAACAAGCTGTTAGTATACTTGTGGTATGTTGTATTGCATAATGAACTGTTGATTTAATAAATATTGACCCTATGTATTATGTCATAACAGCAATTAACTGGTTCATTAGTAAACTTTCATGCATATGCTTCAACAATAATTCCGCTGCATGTTCACTGAGGTTTTATGCGTAGCAGAGCTAAGTTTAATTTAATGATGGTAAATATTGAAAGTGAGCCGAAATAATGTCGCCCTTATAGCAATTATAGCCTTGAGATGTTCAACTGTTATTTTTGTATTGGTAGTTTTGAATTAAGTGCCTCCATGTATTCCATATTGTGTAGTGAATGTAATGATTTTGTCTTTTCCTTCAGGGCGCTCTGCATGTAGTGCTAGGTGAGCAGAAGCGCTCCCTGATGACAAAACGCAGCTGGGAGGTGATGGGGAAAGTATGGCCTGCTTTGATCCAAGCCCCGCACTCCGAGAAACCTTCGATTGTCCGCATAATTGAAGGAATCCTTGATAAGCTGTACAAGAACATGGAAGCTACAGAACTGAGTATTAAGGTCAATATCAAGATATGCATAATTTTGACTGAAAAGTACATCATAATTAAAGTTTTAAGGCAATTCCTAACAAAATAAAGTGTCTTCTGGTAATTAAGATGAACAAAATAGTGCTGTCTTTGACTATTGTGTGCCAGTTTTTATTGAAGATCTGTTTTAAACAACTGAAGATTTAAAAAAGAAAGAAAGAAAAAGATTTGATTTTGTCAAAACTCAAAAGTCACGATTAGAAATATGCAATATTTGTGACGTTGAATAAATAACTATATAATGCAATGTGTGCGGGCAATTGTCATAATTGTAGCAATTAACATTTCTTGTGTTGGTATTATGTCCCACAGGTCTCAGATTCGGTTGTAAAGACAGCCGATGCCATCTGGACTGGCACAGTCCCTCAGCCGTCAGTCAGCCCTGCGTCACTCACAGAACTACAGAAGGGCATTGAGGCAGAAACGCGAAGAAATGAGAAGACTCTCGGGGATTACTTGTCTCTAATTGATGAACTCGTTAGAATTGTGGAGCCAGGATCACTGTGAGTAAAGCGTGACTGAAGTTGGCCCGAGAAACCCTTCCTGACCGCACGCCGCTGTCGGCTCTTATTCATATTGTGAGGTGTCTTGTATTTTATTGACGTTTACAATGATCCGCAATTTCGCTCACAAGGGTCAGATTATTTCTGGTCAACAGAGGGAGCTTTATGCCAGTCCTAAAGCCATTGTTCGATGACAGCTCCCCGTTAACTGAAAAGTCTCTCATTACCTCCCAATAACGATTCTAACCTATTTTCAATATTTTCCAGGGCTTAAGCAACCCTTGTCTTATTTGGATGGTCTTAATACTCTTATTCTTATTCACAATTTAATTTATTGCATCTTGTTCAAGTGTTTGTAAAGTTTGTTAACATATAATAATGTTTATTTAATGCATATAGGTTGTAGAAACGACCAAAAATGTGCACCTTTTGATTGGAAGGTAGCCTGAAAACAAGGTTATAGTCCTTTTATGGAGGCCTATTTATCTTTCTATTAATTAATCATTAACATATCTATTTTCAGGCACTGGAGATATCAACAAATAGGTGTAGAAATGCTTCTGTATCTGACACGCCATGATATCTTGACTCCCGAAGGGGCTGTGAGGTTGTTTGCAAATAATCTCATTAGTGATTCCTTGAAAATGCGCAAGGTAGGATTTTGTAAATTTTTTTAATATTAATCCTTGAAAATACGATCAAGATTGACATGAGATTAGATGAATATTTTAACTTTTATTAACGAAGAACTTTAAAAGAAAATGCAGGTAAGTTTTCATGAGATAAGGTCATTGCTATATTTACCAACAATGAAATATAAATAAAGACAGATCCATTATTGGTGATGTTCAAAAACTATGCAACATGAGCTAGAAAGTCTTTTATCATTAAAATAACAGACAGTTGTTCTTCTGCATGCTTGTTTTTTGATTGTGAATCAGATTTCATAATTGTTTGTTTGCTTTTACAGATTGGAATTTGCGCAGTATCTGCAGTATTAAAGCAGCAAAAGCGACCGCATGCAAAGGAACCTTTTGACCCATATGCTGTGGCCGGCTGCGAAAAACCCCGTCCTGGTGAGAAAGTCCCAGTTGGCGTCAAAGAGGACAACAAATGGCTTCTCTATACACAGAAAGATGATGTGTTTGAGTCCCAGGAGACTTGGAATAGATGTACATTCGTTGATAAAACTCATTGGGGTTATTCTTGTTGGCCTGAGTAAGTGTGCAACTAAAAAAACTTATGTCAGTACTTTAATCGAGATTAACGCTCGTGTCGTACAGTTTAATATACTGCTAAAAAACTCTCATACAATGCCTTGTCAACTGGAGAACCAGTTGAAATTCCTGTCTCAACAAAACTGCACTCTCTGAACCACAAGGTCCGGCTTTTTGTGTGAAAATTGTATTTAACAAAAGCTAAGATTCATGAAACGAAAAGGTCAGATAAAATAAATGGTCAGACCAACATGAATGTGATTGTTTCTTAGAATTTTTGATTGGATGATAAACTACAATTTAAAACATTTTGTGGACTCCAAGCCTTATCATCTCATCATAACATCTGCCTCTGGCAGCTGGTCATATAAGCTGACCAAGCTTCAGACGTAGCATAGAGACATAAAACACAAACACCTTTTAATAGACCAAAATACTTCAAAGTATCAGAACAGTAATGGATTTACCTTGGTGATTACAAAATGTAGTTTTAATGTGTTCTTTGTTATTTCTCCACAGGGTCATGTACAAGTACTCCTCAGCCAACAAACAACCAGATCTCGGAAGGAGCCTTGAGGAGGTCAGGAAAGAAGAGAAACCAATCCTTGAGTTTTTCTTGGATGCCAAAAATGTCGAACAGCTCATCAAGTACTTGACGTTAGAAGAAAACAAAGGCAAGGACAAGTTCAGCTCGAGCACATTCATGTTGTGGAAGGTGAGTGCTAATTAATTACTTTGCCGTGTTACCGTATGTCTTCAATATTAGGATACTGGTGCCCTCTAAGACAAGGTCTGGCCTCTCAGGAAATAAAGCACCCATGTATTTTAAGAAATGGAGGGAAAGGTTAGGAATGTGAAGACCCTAGTTTCCAAGTTCCGGAAAAGTAGGGAATTTTATCCTAAAGTCATAAGTTAGGTCGTTGGTGTTTTAGCTTGAGATCGCTAGTTTAGCTGTCATCGACCAGCACAGCTGGTACAGGAAATGTTCGAAATTGTCATTCAAAGCTGGTGTCCACTTTAGATCACATCTGAGGAATTGAATTGCTGCTGTCTTTAGCATCATTTTGATGCAAGTTTCCTTAAAATCCGTCTAGGAGATCAAAAGTTGTGGAATCTGCCTTTAGTTTGGCTAAGATTGGACAAAGTCGGGAATTCCTTTTGGAAAATGTGGCACCTGGCAGTGTCATGAGGGTTGATAGGAATTGATTGATGAAATGAGAGTTAGGGTGTTGTCTTGTTGGAAGTTTCTCAGCTATTGTTGGGCCTTGCACTTTCCTCAGCAGAAACTGCCAAGTACAAAGGCACTGCCGTTTTACACTCTCACCAGTACAATATTCCAGTGAGATTTCTCTTGGGAAGAATATCTGAATTAGGCTTTAACTCAACTCTGTACTGTATAATTAGTTGTCAATAGTTGTGATTATATGAACTCATAATGCAATCAAGTCTGTGCTAAGCAGTCATCCAAGGAAATAACAAATTTGAGATTTAATAATAGAAGGGTTAACATGAAATGAAAATTCAGTTTGGAGGAGTTTGATTAGCTATTTACAGCCAGTGGCCGTTCTATACAAGCAGCCGGTAGGGTATGTTTGACTATAGCTGGTGACAAATGTACTTACACTTCATTTCCTCTTTCTTAGGGTTTGTTCAGGTCTTTTGATGACACCGTCCTGCCCCATCTCAAAGCTCATGTTGAGGAACTCCTAGCAGACACCAAACATGATACGCACGAGATCAGCCAAAGGTGCGCCCTGGAAATCATCGCTGGAATGATCAGGGGTTGTAAGCACTGGACTTACAGTAAGGTGAGGATATTTTCTTCTACTAACTTCCATCTATTTAGTGTGAGATAGATCTCTCTATCAGTACTGTATGGTATTATAAACTGATAAAGTAAAGTCTAGGAAAAAATGAAGAGGTCAAGTCAGTTTGTCCTTTATATTTCATGTTTATTAACCTGCTTGAAGTGGATCTGTATGTGGTAAACTCAATTAAACTAATGTATTATATAAACCTGTATTGCAAACATCCTCTTTTATATATATTATTTATTTGTGTACTCTTAAATTACAATTGAAATGTTGAAATTAAATTAATCAAGTCTGTAATCTCTTCGTTAGAGAAGAGATTGAGGGAAAGAGTTCCTTCTTTACACCACACAAGTTCTCTGATCATGTCAGCTCTGGCAATAACAGTTTCTGTATTGCCAGGTCAGGAGTAATCAGACCAGGCAATGCAAAAACTGTTATTGCCAGAGCTGACATGATCAGAGAAATTTTGGTCTTACTCCCTGGTACATGTCACGAAAGGGCCTGATTGTTTTAAGTTGAAATGTATCAGCTGAGTCAGCTCATAACCTTTTATTACCTTGAAATAATCTTGACATGACCTTGCCATGACTTTGAATATTTCAGATGAAATCAATGTGGGAATGGGTGATTCCTATTCTCCGTTCAGCCTTGAACAACATCACAGTTGAATCCATCGGTGATTGGGGCACGTGCTTTGCAACTGCATTCGAGAGCCGAGATCCTCGGAAGTTGTCACCCTTGATTGAACTTCTCATGGAGGACCCTCTAAGCGGAGACGGGGGTTCATTTGGCGACTCCAGTCGGTTGTACGTCCTGCAGGGGGCGCTGGCGCAGCAGGAGTGGAGAGTGGCAGACCCACTTCACCGACTTCTCAAATATCTGTCTCCCTACCTCACCCACCCTTACAAGAACGTCAGGGACCGACTTGGCAGGTTAGTGACACAAATTTGTTGCAATAAAATATACAGTCTTATCAGTAAAGCAATATCACACTTTGTTAGACTGACGCTGTGCAGTATATTTGCCATTTAATGTTACATCTCAGCATGTCTTTTGTAATGTGTCTTTCATTTTCCATTTTTGTAGTTTATCTGTTACCATATAATTGCGTGATTGTAAAATTTGTGCACTTCTGTGTACTAACTCAGTCTTTTTGAGAAACTTAATTATGTTAGTTATTAAGTGTATCATCTTTTTTTTTCTTTGCAGTTTCCTGGTGAACCTGTTTATGTACGATTTCCCAATTCCTTTTGCTACTCAAACGAACTGTCCCCTTGTCACGGACTTCACAAATATGGTTCTCCCACAACTGCAGATCTTGAAGCAGCCACTTTCAGAGCATTCTGAAAAGTCAAGTAAGCACTTTTATTTTGTGTAATTCTGTTATTGAAATGAGGCACACATAGACTAACAGTCTATCATATGTACTATTTATTTATTTATTGAATATATTTTAAAAGGGTGGCACAATCAGTGGTGGCTGTTTTTCATTGAAGCCCTTTGTAATAAAAAAAAGACATAAAATTAAAGTAATGAAAAGTATATTTAAAAATATTAAAATGCTACGAAATACATACAATATATACAACTTTATGTTAATACTGTGATGCTAACCAACCTGGCATACCAGTAATAGGCTGCAGGAGATGCCCCGTAGGGGCCGTTCGTAGGGCTTTTATGACTAGAGATTGGCCAAAAACAAAATCTACTGTCATGCTATTCTCAGATGACCGGATCGAACTATGTTGTCCTAATTAATCTGCACGGCCATGATGCGCACAAAATAATAATGACCTACTTACACAAAAATCGTTCTTAACAGCTCTTAACTTAAGATCTAGCAGACAAATTGAATTAACTCACATTAAAACACTGTTAATGATCATTTCTATGTGATTCAAGACTGGACAAGCAGTAGAAGTATGGTTTTGAATGTTCCATGGTAGGGATGTCCACTGCCGTGATTTTCCACAAAGCTAGCCAACTAAATGAACGTTCGACCAATCAGAGCAGAGCTTATTTAATTACTAGGCCATTTGCTAGGCAACGAGCTTTAACAAACTCTGTGATTTGCCGTGACGCTTAGGTTTTAAAATCAATGCGCCGTCATGATGCGCGCTGACAAAAAAGGCCTTTAGAAACGTCACAATTAAAACTTTTATTTATGACGTCACAGAAAATGGCTTTGGCGCCGCACCACTGGCGAACAAAAAACGATGTGTTCGCTCAACCGGAACGATCGCGATTATGGTTGTTATTACTTGAAAATGGCATCAAACTTCAAAGTATCATTTTAGTACTAATTCTACAACTCCTGCGGTCTCTCATGCACATTGCATATTCATATTAATACCATTGTCATCTTGATAAAGTGTTGCTGTTTAACTGTGCTTCAAAGCTAATGTGTCCATAGCTACTGGGTTTACATGTGGGTTAACTTCACAACTTGAAATATGAGATGAACCAAATGACTAGAAATAGTGTAATGTCTTAATGATGAACAAGTACAAGGGTATAGCTTTGCATAGAGAGTGTGGCTTTTATTCCAGTGTACATATACATCAAAATAGAGTCTCAGCTCTAGAACTGCCTACCAACTTGAATGTCCCCTGGTTTTGTCTAGTGCCCTAACCAATGGGCTCCTTCCAGCTTTCTATTGGTTGAAGCTGACAGGTGGGGTCAACCCCCTGTTCAGCTTGGCTTCCTTGGCCTTAATACTTTAAGTTTCTACTTTATGCTTAAGATTCATATAGTTAATCTAATACAATATTCTAGATTCATTATTAAGTTTATCTAAGATATCTAATTGATCCATATCAATTAGATATTAACATACATGACTTTTAACATACATGACAAGAGGACTGGTCAGTTGTCTTGTGACATTGTACCCAGAAATACCAATAGAATACATGATGTCACCACAGCCCAATTATTGATGATGTCATCTAGTATTGTGTAATGGTGAGTCATGGTGACATCAGGTATTGTGCTAGTATTTTAGGTAAAAAGATCACACTAGAACTGTCCAGCCCTTTTCTATGCAGCTTTGGATATATCTGGCTTTTATATAAGATAACTTTTGCTGTAGAAAATAATTCTAAAACAGGTCAGACTTTTTAAAAATGTTCTATTTAATTTAGGGTATCATTTGAGGATGAAAAAAGATGAAATTCGTCTTGATTTTCATTTGCAAACTACTCATGACAAGGTGTTTTTCCTGAGTCATGTGATGGCTATACCTGCAATTATTGTTTGTTTTAATGATTTCATCATTTAGGGCAGATATTATATGTTTTAGACAATTTTATTATAGGACAAAAATATTAGTGTTGCATGAGACATCATAAATATCACTGGTAATGGGATGTGACCTGTTTGAGTTATTTATATTACTGAATATTGTTGTATTGTATTGTATTTTATTGTCCAAGTGCCTGGAAATGTATCATCTAATTTACCACCTTAGGTGTCTGGTGAAATATAACGAGTCTCTGGAAATGGTAAAATGGTGTTATACGGAACTGTCTCTTCCCATAAAAGAGTTTCTAACACGAGAGCTAACATGAGAGCTATGTCTTGTGATGTGTGGTCTAGATGTAGGGGAGACAGCAGAACGACTGACAGTAATGTTGCTGTCCAGGTTGTTTTGAGATGGACTATGTCTGTCACAGCTGACAGCCAATGAAATCAATGACGTTATTTGAGACATTTGCATTAATTGATTTGTCTAAATTATATTTCATATAAATGATAATATATAATTTTGAGTGAACACGATTATTTGTATGAATAAACGTGATATATATTTGCACAGTTCCATTTATACATGACGGATCAGATTCCTGAAAATATATGATGATTAATCATTATCTTGCCCCTAAAGGGACGAATCTGAAAATTTGCTACTTTGTTGTAAAAATGGGGCAAATTAGTGTTGTGAAGCTATCTACCCCACAGTTTTTAGACAAAATTGTTAATATATTGTGTGAAGAAGGAGAGTGAATTCCATTCATGACCAGGGACTGTCATTTTAGCCCGAAATACTGAAAGTGAATGTCCAGTGGTTAGGGTCAGCCTAGTACCAGCATTTCCTATGCTTCTATTTTGTATGTACAATGTAGTGAAAGTGAACATGATTGAATTGTGCGTGGTTTTACTGCTGTCGTGAAGACACTTAACGCTCTTGTGTGACCTTGAACCTGGAACTACCAAAACAATGGATGACGTCACCGCAGTTCGTCTGGTATTGTGTATTGGTGACGTCATTATGCTTAAGCAGGGTCATAGGTCACATGAGACGTTTTGATAAGTGAGTCTGGACTTCTCTACTCCCTGACCCTGAAGTAAGATGTGGCGAATGATGCAGAAATGATGTAGATTGAACAGGTGCATTGAGCATCATGTTTTCTGTTCTGAGTTTGTTGCTTCAAGATGCATGTAACTTTCATGCGTGATTTTTTATCAACGCAGACACCAGACATAGTGGTGATCAGGTTAATGTCAACATGCTACAATGTGTCTGGAATTAACGATTCATTTTTTGTGACAAACTTTCTTCCAGGGTATAAAATAAGCGTGTAACGATCCCAAAATGTGCAGTGATCAATGTGAAATGTGCAGTGATCATCCTGATTTTGTGCAGTGACATGCATGCATTTGATACTTTGATTCTCGTCTCTAGTTATATTTCCCTCATACTTAACATATATATATATGTGAACTGGCATATTGATATTTTTGACATCACACTTTTCACAACATTGTTAATAACTTTCTATTTCGTAACTCGCACGATTCTGTGTAACCGATGGCGCTGAGGTGTATTCCTTTACGCACAGATATTTCGTGAAATGTGCAGTGATCACTTTTTTTTTATTTTATACCCTGCTTTCTTCAGAACTATGGAGGAGTTATTTTAATTGGATTTCCTAGAAGACGGTATTCTAGAAGTTCTTTGAGTTGAATTTTTACTGTCATCTTACAAGTTACTGAGTTGGCTTATCAAATGTAAAATGTAAAAGGACTCTTTATAGTTTGGTGCTGCCTGCAAACCACAAGGTTTAAGTTCACAAGGCTGTATACTCCCCAGGGAGTTGAGAAAGGCTCATGCTTGAACAGGTCCGTTGGCGGGTTCAGTGTAGTTCAGTGTAGTAGTTCAGCTGAAATGAGAGGCTGTGCGATGATTGAGTGAACACAACTTCCTTTACCTTTAGCTTTATAAACCTTTATCTATAATGCACAGTGTGATACATATAGTGTAATAATGTAATTGAAAAACAGTTTTTATACTGAGGTGTTTTACCCATGTTAAATGTTTTTTTAATAGATAAATAAAGTAATGGTATGACGTTTATGCACAACAACGTGTTTGATTAGATGTTATTGGGATATATTATAAATTACCATAAAAAAAGACAAAGTTTCCTATTCAGGAACACCTCCCTTTTTGTGGAATATGCATTGTTACCTAACAATTGGATTGCTTGCTTGTGGAGTGCATTTTGCATTGTGCTTTTGTGCCAGAATAATCATAAGAGGGAGGGAAAGTAAGCAAGTGCAGAAATATCGATGTGTGCATTCCTCTGCTCTTTGCTAAGTAACTCTGCTGTTGTGGCCACATTATAGCTCTTTGATATATTTCATGTATAACGACTCCTCCCCTGGCTTTTAGATTTTTAGCATGCATTACAGGGAATACCTAATAAGGGACACAATGCCTGGAAATGTAAGACACTGGTTACATTTCCAGGCATTGTGTCCCTTATTAGGTATTCCCTGTAATGCATGCCATTATTGTCATGCAATGATAATGTAGTAACATATTTTTCCCGATTAGAATTCATTGTTCAAGTAGTTGCTGGCTGTGTAATAGGCTTGTACATATATGCCAGATACCTCAGAGATATAGACCACTATGGTTTGTAATCAGGGGCGTCAATACAGGGGGGGGGGGGGATGTGGGGAATATATACCCCCCACTTTTTAGGAAGAGGGGGGGGGGGGCGGATGAGCAATGCAATCACCCCCCCCCCCCCCCTGAAATTTACAAATTTAAGAAAATTACCTTTTTCTACACACTTTGCTTTGGAACACTATTGTCATTAGTGCTTTGTTTCATACTTCATATCACATATCAGTTCACTTTTATCAGTTATTCTGTGAATAGTTGGCCATCAATGACCCACCTTTACTTTATCACTTGTCATGTGTCTTCGTGTAACCTGCTGTTACTTGTACGAGCAAGTGAAAAAAATGGTGGGACAAAATAGGTCTGCATCCCCCCCACCCGTCAGAAGAAATTGACGCCCCTGTTTGCAATGAAGGATAATGATGTATTTCCAAGCTCTCCTTCATGTTCTTCATGAAAGCTATAATTCCTTTAGATCTCTTCCAGGAGATTTTCTATGTGGGTTGATTTCCTATGGATGTATAACCAGCTGCCACAGGCAGACATAATGATGAGATGCAAAGACTTGGTTTAGATAAAAGGGGTTTCGTTTTCCTGAATAATTGCCTTAAACTGCCTTCTTCTCATCAGCAGATGTGTTTGGTATTTACCCTACTGGGGAAACATCAAAATATGGTTTAAATTCGCCAACATTAAAGCTGAAGTTTAGCCAATAATTCGAGCTCTGTTGAAAAATCAAATTGGACTCGTGTGGAATCGTGTACTTCAATTGATAAATTGTCTTTTGCTGAGCTGACTCCCATATGTTTTCTTTTGGGAAAATTTGGGACACTTACCTGTTTTATTAAAACACATGTCCTATTAAATTGCCCCAATTTGTTTTTCAGATGGAAAAAAACCAGGATCAAGCAAAACCGATCCCACCAAGAATCAGGTCGAAGACTCGGGCCAGAATCTGGAGATGGTGGCCCTGGACAAGGGAAGCCATATTGGAGAGTCAAGTACAGTTTCAGTAGAGGGTGCTAGCAAAGAATTACCGAAAAATAGTTCAAATAGTTCTTCTGTAGATGGGAATGGTGAAAGCGAAGAAAGGAAAACTGCAGTCAACCTGTGCAAAACTGGTCAGTTATTACATTACAATCTGTTACAGCAGATTTCATAGACTTGGATACTAAACTTCAGAAGACATCATATGAATCCAGAACTCCTATTGGCTGAGGGACTGCCTTGTTCTATGGGAGTTCTCGAATCTCGATTCACATGACCTGAAGTTTAGTTTCCAAAATCTATAAGCTCCGCTGTAAGACTTTTTTTAGTTTCTTTGAAACATTAAGGTTGAGTTTCAGACTCATTGTGTTGTGTTTATATGCTATGTAATGTGTAAATTGGCAGAAAAGGCTCCAGATAAAGTACTAATTTTCATAAAAAGAATACCTAGAGAGGCAATTGAAGACAAAATGCCTGGGAGCTGCCTTTGTTTTTCGTATTTGTTAGATTCAAGAGGATTTTGCATTATCTTTTGTTGTCTTTGTCTTTCAGTGATGAAATGGCTTCAAGGAAGTCACACTCGCATGTTCAGGACATGTTGGACTGAATTTTATGACTTCTTACCTATTGTAAGTATATAATACTATATTGTAAGCACACATTACCTTTTGATGTTCGCTTAATGGCACCATAGTGCATTAGCTAATTTAATACATCAAGTAATTACTTTCAGTTGAAATTACTGATTATCATTATCTAGGATTTACAAAGAGCAAACTTAGTGAAAGATTATTTTACAAATAATTCCTCCTAACAATTAAGACTATGTAATTACAGATCTGTGTCTCTTTAATAATTCAGTCTGTAATATATAAGACAACCTGGACATTACAACCTGTTAAATAGTCACTTACGCTCCATATGCGTCTGTGTCAACCGGAAGCCAGCATAAAACGGAAATGGTTGTTTGTTTGCAGTTGTGTCAGTTGGAGAGTGAGACGAAGGATGACGAATTACGGTCGGAGGGTTTGCACTGTTTGGCCTGCATGGCTCAATCCCTTGTGGACCCAACTAATATGCCTCAACTACTGGATGCTATCAAACAGGTAAATGAGATTTAATCATTTTCTTGTGAGGTAATATATCAGTTATTGGCTGCGGGGTGATGTGAAGTTGTTAACCATACCATTAGCGTACACAAGACTAGTGCCGCCCCTACCTAATTTACCCCATAGGTGGGGTCTTTTACTCGCCTCAGAATAGACACTGATTATAAAGCACCTCCAATAATTTATGTCTCCAGCTTATTTGCCCGGCTTAAGAGTTAGATCTCAAAGTAAGATACTAGGTTTTTATTAAGACAGTAATGTTTTATGTATGTCTCAGTGGTTAGGTCTTAAGCAAAGTTAACTTATGACTAGCTGCAAGATGTAGAGGAAATTATTAAATATTAAAATGTGATCGCACTGCATTTCACATGCTTGCCTCATCATAGAAGCTAGGGACCAGGTATCATGTGAATATAAGATGCTAACAATATCCAGCTAAGATGTAGTGATTCAGATTCAAGTTATCAAGCTCCTTGACTTCAATGATGTGAACAATGATGATTAGGTAAGAGCTGGTTCAGGTGATGGTATCACCACTGCTGAAGGGCTACCCAATAACCAAAAATTAATTGAATTTATATTCTGTAGGTGCCTTGCATTTCTTAGACTAGCAATAACAGTGTACCAACTAGGCAATTTGAGCCCCTTGCGCCATGCCCGAATTTGTCAGCGCCAAGCCCGATTTTGTTTTTTTGCTTTTCGACTAGCTGGGCGCTCTATACGAGTCTATTTAGGCACCCTATTATCATTGTGCGCCATGCCCAATTTAAATCCTAGCCTCATCATCATCACAATTGTCCCTCATAGAAGCGAATAGAGCTCCAGGAATATAATCGGCTTAGATGCTTTCGTTGCATGGTGGCCATTGACCCAGTTGGCTGAAATGATGAAAGAAAACGGGTATCCACGGGTATCCACGGGTATCCACGGATATCCACGGGTATCCACGGGTATCCACGGGTATCCACGGGTATCCACGGGTATCCACGGGTATCCACGGGTGGCCGTATTGGGGCCACCGGCTTCGAGCCGGGTAGCGATTTCCGCAACTATTACGTAATACTACGGGTTCACTACGGCACAACCGGCCCGTGTGACAGGGGCTTAAGGCGATCCCGTTGACGATTTGAACGACGTCAAAAATCAAGGATTTTGACAGGCTTGAAGTTGTACTATAAACTTTTTCAGCTTCTACTGGTCGAAATTTGGTTTGTAAGTTGCGCGTTTGTATTACGGTTCTAATGGTGTGCAATTTACCCCCAACAGTTATGGCGGAATTTTCTATTATGTGAAACCGCGCTACCCCCCTCCCTGCCTACGCTGCTGCTGCGTTGACCCATATATTTTCAGCCCTCAGACCGTTCGTTCGTAACTATACCTGGTCTGTCAAAGATACGCACAGAATAAAAGGAAGATGAATCTAACTGTGGCTGGCTTGACTTTGATGTTGTGTGAGAACTTTCAATCTTATAGATTTGCCCTCGTTGCTGTTCCATCTGTTATATTTAGTGGAAAGAAGGAAATTACTTCTTCTGTGGAATAGAATCATGTGAAAGGTCATGGTGAATGTAAATATATTAGAAGTTATGTTGTGATCCAGCAATTGATTTACTAATTACTAATGTAACAGGTAGTCATGAGCCTGGCAGTGTGAGGACGGGCATTATCATGCATCAGAATGAAGTACTCATTCACAGAATGTCAAACCTGTATCTCTGAGCATTCATGTTTCCTCTCCATAAGTGGTACAGGTCTGTAAGGGAACCTCCAATAAAAGCATCATGTTGCATAATGTTGCAGGCCATGTAACGCTCCCCTCACTGTCTCAAAACTCTCATGTGTTAGTCAGTGGGAACATGGAACCTGCTCTCATCTGTGAACAGCACAGGGGGTAGCCAGTGACAAAGCTGCCAGAACTGGTGCTCCCTGGCGAATGCCAATCTCCGCATACGGTATAGTGGGGTCAGCTGTGGCCCCTCAAAAATGGAATTCTGCTCCTTAAACCACCCTCTTGCAACCCGTTTCTCAGTCTGATCAGAATTTCTGACATTTGTTGCATCCAGGAAATCATTTCTTAGGGCTCGGGCGGTATACTTTCGATTCTGAATGGCACGTTGTCAAAGATATCGGTTATCTTGCTGTGTTGTGGCTCAGTGTCGGCCTTGACCAGGTCTTCTTTTGTATTGGCCAGTTTCTCTGTACCGTGTTCATGGTAACGAACTGACACTGGCTGACACACCAAACCTCTGTGCCACTCTTCAGCAGCTGTACTGCCCTGGCAACCTCAGGCTCACCCAAAAATTATCTTATATTCTGTATTGTCCGCAGCAGAGCCAGGATAACGCAAGAAAATGGCAACAGCTTCATCTTGGTCTCTCTCTTGCATTTCAAGAAAAGCTTTCTGACCTTAAAACCACTTTAATGTGGGGTTCACCTAATTGAAGGTGCTGCCAACAAGACGACGATTAACCAAGTAGGCCAGTTCTGGTCAACTAGCCAGACCAAACAATACAAACTGAAATAACTTTAGTTTGGTTATTTACATGCAAGCTGGTTCAAGTAATTTGATCCCAAAAATGTGTTCCCTTAATTCTTTTGAACAGTGTAGATACACAGATAGATAGATATGGAAAGCCCATTTATTGATTTGATCTTTTGAAAACTTGGTTGGATCGCTCTGTATATATGATCTTTTTCAACTTGGTGTAGATTAGTTGGCATTAAAATTGATGAAATCTGTTGCTTAGTGTTAGTTTGCCTCAGTCAGTTTAATTTGGTAGTTCCGTCTTTTCCTGGTTCGTCTCCAAAGTTCCCAGCCACACCTTGTGTTTTCAGAACATGTTGTTTATCCGCGTGTGTCGTTGATTCATTGCTGATGTTTACTGTTTTGCCAAGATCGAGTGTTTGTTCAACTCAAATGACAATACGTAATTAGTGATTGATTTGAATGAGGTTTGGGAGTGACTCTTGTACACCTGTGCCTTGGATATATCATAACATCCTCATCTTCGCCTCACTTGGCTCTGACTCAGGACCACACCCAAGTTATTTACATTGAATCGCATTCACATCAGCTCATGGATGTTTGCGAAAAATCATTTCCTTGAAATATATAAATGATCAGGTTTATCGTGATATCATTATGCAACTGTAATTTAACATCCGCAAACATGCATTGAAGTTGTGTTGATAATTGATGAACTAATATTTCATGGACATTTCTGACATGGAAGACAATAGTGTATATTTCATCACCCTAGGAGACATTGTTAATTTGAGAAATTAATAATTTGTTGTACAAATTACTCTTTCAAGTGAAATCCAAGTAATATTGAATGAAATATATGACATACTGGTACTCATGCCTTTGCAGAGGAAGCCAAAATCCCAACCCTGAAGCTTAAGTGAGACAGTGGGTGCTCACTCTCGCTATCTTATTAATTATTAATTAACCCGTTGTGTCTGTGAGGTAAAGCAAATTGTGAAATGATAAGATGGATGATTTAAACTTATAGCATAGACATATTACAGAAGACATGACACCCTACAATTTAAGAATTTCTGATTTTAAAGACTTCGTAATTTTATCATTTTTTATAACTTATATTTTTATATCTACTATAGCTATTATTTTGTAAAATGCATTAGAATAGACTTTATTCAGATAATGCACTATAAATATGTAATAAAATAATAATAGTAACGCAAAGACAAAAAGATAAGATGCTTCAAAGGAAAACGCATCAGACCTGCATTGGATGCCATTACATTCTTTGGCGTTTCATAAATGTTTATATATTTATGTTTAAAACAGCAATCACACTGATATTTTGCATACATTGGATCCCAACAACTAAGACCACCCAATTTGAATACTTTTATGAGCTTTTTCTAGGGTCCTAGATTTATGATTGATAATTTTTTTTTCGTTGTATACCTTGGTAGTATATGTTACAGAATGAAGTCCACCTTGATACTGTACTCGGTGTCCATGCTGTGGCAAGTAAAAGACCCGCCCATGGGGTAAATTTGTAACATGGTGTGGACTCCAAGCCTTATCTCATCATTACGTCTGACTGATAATTTAAGCTGACTAAGCTTCAGACACACCTGATTAAAATTTTCTACATGGTTTATTTCCAAATAAAAGATACCAAAACAAAACAATTCATAAATCAAAAAAAAAAAAAAAAAAAATACCATCGTGACTGAAATGCCTAAATAATAAAGTACATCCTCAGTCCCAGGTGGGTCCCAGTATAGCATGACTATAATACCATGGTGACTGTGAAATGCCTGGATAATGCTGTACAGCATGAACAAACAGTTGGAAACCCTTCCACTGTGGCTTCATGTTTTTGTTTTTTCTAAAACATTTGACAGTTAATTAATCTGACCATTAATGCAACCAATAAAAATATCTTAATCTTACGTTTATCTTGAGGCGGCGGTTCTTTGATCTTTCATTTCTCGACACCGCCGGCCAAACTTTTGGAGTGTCGCTTAATTAATAAATCAACAATTGTCTGGGCAAATATGTGTATTGCATCTCAAAGTATCACATCACCTGTGTTAATTTATGAAAAAAAAAAAACCACTTTCTGGGGATTTTTTTTAATTTTCCGACCGACCGAGAAAGTTCCGAGAAACATAAGATCAAAAAACCGTGGCCTTAATGTAACACCTTAGCTTCTTAAGCCCCTGTCACACGGGCCGGTTGTGCCGTAGTGAACCCGTAGTATTACGTAATAGTTGCGGAAATCGCTACCCGGCTCGAAGCCGGCGGCCCCAATAAGGCCACCCGTGGATACCCGTGGATACCCGTCAAGCACCCGTGGGACCCTTGGCCAAGCCGCGAAACCCGGCCCCGGTAGCCGGTTGTGCCATGCTTGCATGGCACAACCGTAGAAATCTCACGGGTGTAAAAAAAAAAAAAAAAAAACCGTGGAAGCCGGCGGGTGGCCCGTGGAAGCCGGCGGGTGGCCCGTAGAACCCGGCGGGTGGCCCGTAGAACCCGGCGGGTGGCCCGTAGAAACCCGGCGAATTATTCGTCCCTAATTTCACCCCGGCGGCTTGTTGAGGGGTTCTACGGGTAACCCGCCGGCTTTCACGGGCAACCCGCCGGCTTTCACGTGTAACCCGCCGGCTTTCACGTGTAACCCGCCGGCTTTTTGGTACCAGCGTCAGCGTAGGCAGGGAGGTATATACTTTAAAAAGCTGCTGCTCCTCTAATATTAGTCCGATTTTCCTCAAATAAAGACTGAATGGCAGTATATCTCATACTGATTCCATACGTATTTTCGGATTTAAAAAAACCCGAATATTAAGCGAGATATTTGTCTGAGAAGGCATTTGTCTTGCGGCGGCTGCTGCTCCATTTATATTAATCCGATTTACGTCAAATCAGAACTGAATTGTAGTATAAATCATACTGATTCCATACGTGTTTTCGGATTGAAAATAGACCAAATATTAAGCGAGATATTCGTCTGAGAAGGTAGCTAGGTTGGCGGAGGCAAACAGTGGTGCTCTCGCAGACGTCCGCGCCCTGACTCTATCAATGCAGAAGGGCTGAGCCCTTCTTTAAAAGGCTGCTGCTCCCCTAATATTAGTCCGATTTTCGTCAAATTAAAACTGTATTGTAGCATAGTTCATACTGATTCCATCATGTTTTCGGATTGAAAATAGACCAAATATTAAGCGAGATATTCATCTGAGAATGCAGTTCTCTGGCGGCCAGGTGCTCTGTGTATGGTCATGACTTGAATGGTGTGGTCAATATTTTTGACCATGATATATATACATTGTTTGGATGAGCTTTATTGCAATTCATTTCTACTCATTCTGCCAACTGCCATGACCGTTATGTCAATTGCTAATAGCATTTTGAATGATATAAAGAATGGGTGCAGAGAATACAGCAAATGCTCAATACATGTGTCAATTGCCTAATTGCCTAAATTGGGGTTCTTTGACCTGTCATTTCATAGTTTGTTCAAAGATGACACAGTAATATGACATTGTCTTGATTGTCATTCACAATTACAAAAAGATGTAATTGCTTTCATTAATTAAAAACAATATATTGTATTGTAATTACCAGGCAATGATTATATTTGTATATTGGTATTTTTTTTATACATGTGAACATTCTTATCTTTTTGTGTATATTTTTGTAAAATTTAAATGTAATATTGATATTGTAATTAGTATTTGTGATTTGATCTGTGATTTTATTTGCTATTTTTTATGTACTTATATGGACCAAATATTAAGCTAGATATTCTATATTATATAATAAGCATATGAATCTATCTGTCTATCTAAACTATCAGTCTATCACATATTCGATTTTCGTCAAATAAAGACTGAATTATTCAGGGAAATGTGTAGAATTTATATAATAGTTAAGGTGGGGAAAATTAATGGAGTAAACTAGGCACAAACAAGAATATTCTTATTAATAAAGTTAGTAATACCTCATAGAATATAGATATGTAGATAGACAGATAGTTATAAGCTCTTCACCTAATAATATGTTACTATCAATAATTCATTAATTCGTAATCAATAAAAAACGAAAATAAAACAATGTTTGTTTGCTTGTTGCCAATAAAATTCCGACTTGATAAAGATGTCCATGGAGCTATAACAACTATCTATAGATAGATATACTCTAGTTTATATAAATTATCAATATTTCGTTGTTGTTTCTGAAAATAATCCAACTGAAATTAATATTGATATTGCATGTTCCATCCATGATCAAAACAATCTCCCTCTTTAATATGCATATTAAACAGGAATCAGTTGAAATTCAGAACTTCAATTAATGCTTGTGATCAATGATGAAAAAGCATGACTTACCCCATTCTTTGTATTATTCAAAATGTTAATAGCAATTGACATAACGGTCAATTCAGAATTTCAATTCATGCTTGTGATCAATGATTTCAATTCATGCTTGTGATCAATGATGAAAAAGCATGACTTACCCCATTCTTTGTATTATTCAAAATGCTAATAGCAATTGACATAACGGTCAAGGCAGATTGCTATTACATATATAGGTTAATTGACTTTACAAAACAAAAGGAAAAGTCCTTCCCATTGGCCAGTTGGCAGAATGAGTAGAAATTAATTGCAATAAAGCTCATCCAGACAATGTATATATAATGGTAAAAAATATTGACCACACCATTCAAGTCATGAACATACACAGAGCACCTTGCTGCCTTCTCAGACGAATATCTCGCTTAATATTTGGTCTATTTTCAATCCGAAAACACCTATGGAGTCAATATGAATTATACTACAATCCAGTCTTTATTTGACGAAAATCGGACTAATATTAGGGGAGCAGCAGCATTGATACAGTCCCGGCGCGGACGTCTGCGAGAGCACCACTGTTTGCCTCCGCCAACCTAGCTACCTTCTCAGACGAATAACTCGCTTAATATTTGGTATATTTTCGATCCGAAAACAGGTATGGAATCATTATAAACTATACTACAATTTTAGTTCTTATTTAACGAAAATCGGACTAATATTAGGGGAGCAGCAGCCTTTTAAAGTATACTCCTGGAAGCTGCGAGTTACTCCTACTACTCGCCTGCTTACTCCTACAACTCGGCGAGTAACACGTAGAACCCGCCGAGTAACCCGTAGAACCCGTCGAGTAACCCGTAGAACCCGCCGAGTAACCCGTAGAACCCGCCGAGGCACCCGTAGAACCCGCCGAGGCACCCGTGGAAGCCGGCGGGTATCCCGGCGGGTTACCCGTAGCACCCGGCGGGTAACCCGGCGGGTGCTGCCCCGCCCCTTTTTGCTGCCAGAACCGGTCGCCAAACCGGCGGAAAGAGCTGTTACATAACTATTACGTAATACTACGGGTTCACTACGGCACAACCGGCCCGTGTGACAGGGGCTTTAGATTACAATGCTTGTTACCTGTGACAGACATCACCTGTATTACCCAATTAATTTAATGCCTCCACTTCCAAGAACATACACACTATCTGTTACCTGTTACAGTAAGTAAAGAGTGAATGGTTTTCCATATTGCATGCCATTTTCACCCTGAGGCTTCATATACAGCATAAAGCAGACATTATGTAGATATGGGACGGAGAGTGCACTTACCATAAAGAGTGTAGTTAAAAAGTAGCACCTGTTTGTTTGGCTGCTGATAGAGTCAAAGTTTAGTGATTAGGCAAATCCTAACTTTGGCACTCGACTTTGGCACTCGACATGAGCTTGATTGCCATTAGATGTGGCCCGCATGTGATGTTGAATACAACATGTATTCTGAGACAAGTAAAAAGACCCCACCCATTGGTAAATGTGTCATAATATCATACGGCACAGTCTCATGGAGCCTGACTTATCAGCTCATCATTACATCTACCTCGTTTGGTATCTGACTAAGCTTCGATGCTTCAGGCAAGCAGCTCTGTGAAGATACATTGATAATATCATCCGATAATGCTACCAGCTGTATTACGTAGCGCCTTTGGGGGGAATGCTCTTTAATGCATAAACTTACGGTACTTCAGTGATGCTATGGTGTCCCCTTTAAACATCTTATATGTATGTATGATGTTAAAATGTTAAAGCATGGAGGTGTATACATGTGTGTGTCAAATATATCTGTAAAATGTATGGTAAATGTTATTCAAAATTAAAATCAACAAACAAACATCTTTATCATTTTTAGGTGCTGGAGCTGGATTCGTGGCATGCCCGGATGGTCATCCTTGGCTATCTACAGATCATGGTTTTTTCTAACCTCTTCATCATGTCGCCCCACACGGACACGATCCGTACGATGGTGGTTGGCCTGCTTTGTGATGAACAAGTTGAGGTAAGCATTACATTGTAAGGTGTTGTATAGCAATCAAAAACATTCAAGGAATCTATATTTAGTATTTGCTTTCCAGAATTTTTGCTCTTTATTTTGTGCTTCATAGATTATTGTGTTACCTGTAAATGCGGTTTGTAAATTATGGTAATTCACAGGCATTACCTGTGAATGATTAATGAATAAGTTACCCAAATAAACTAAATGCTCTTGGGTAACTTAAGCACTTGCAATTACCATTACCTGTTATTTTTGTCTCGTATTAAAAAATCACAATTAAAAAATCAAAAATTAAAAAATCAACATCAAAATTGAGATAAATTATGGTAGCATAATATGCATAATATGCTACCATAATTTATCTCAATTTTGATGTTGAAGATTCCATATTATGGTAGATATGCACAATATCCTTCTACTATAATTCTTCAGTTTCTGCTTTGATTTAATTTAGGTCCGAGAAATGGCTGCTGTCACTCTGAGTGGATTTCTTCATTGTGGCTACCTTCTGTTGGACAAGGACATGCTGGTGAGCCTTATAATACCTTCTTTATATAACACAACGTACTTGACACATGGTCATATCGCTTATCACTTGTGTGTTGTGTTAATACGTGGCTTTTTTAATAATTCATGTGAGTGTTAGATAATTAGCGAAGTTGACGTGGTATAATTGCCTTGCCCTGACACATTAGTTCTCATACAAAACATCTTCATGTGATTGGCTATAATCTGCTGTATTTTAACACTCTTATCGTATTTTAACACCGTATTGTAGTCCCTTCCTCACTACTAAACGCTTTTTGCCTTGGTGCGTTTGTCAACTGTGTTCCAGTAGAAAAAGCTAAGGAAAATGAAAAACTTTTTTTTCGCGATAAATTTAAAAAATCTATTTAAGAATTTATTACCAGATAATTACTTAAATACATAATATTACTTTAAATGAAAAATACTGGTAGGCTTACACCATCTGGTGTATTTGCCTTTAAAATAAATATTACATTGCAATAATAGTGATAATATATAGAAAATCTCATTTATATAGTAATTATATATAGTGTATTGGTAGGAGAAGAATTGAACTGAAGCTACAAAAAATTTTAGAGACAAATAATAATACCATGTAGAATGTAGACTGGTTCCTGAATCTTGGTAATCCATAATGTATAGATTTTATGTTCACAAGATACCTTGAGTTGGAACTCATCAGGGAGCTTCAGGCAGGAATTTTGTGAACATGAACTCGATACGTTATACATGGCCAAAAGTGCCACATGCGTTTTCCATGAGAAGGATAAATCCATGAAAAACGCACGTGGCACAATAGAGTCTTTTCACTGAACAGCCCTGAATTCAGCAAGACATAAATCTTTCCTCTCCTCTTATAACTCATTTTGCTTTTCAGACATAGTAAACCATAACCCACAGATTCAATAAATATAACTTTCTCAGGCAAATAACAAAAATCAATTGAATGATAAGATGTCAAATATACATTAAAATGCACTAAAAATACTGCTGCTTGGATGCACTTTGCCTCGGCCAATCACAGTCAAGGGTGGGAACATTTTCAGCCAATAGAATTACATTATTATGTTGTAGCCACCTGGTGGAAATACAGAGAACCTTCCGTGAAAATCCACTATTGGCCATGTAGTGGATGTGATATTGTAATATAACACATTTGGTATTTGAGGGATTTAGTGTTATGTATTAAAAACGACACTCACACTAACATAGTAAACTCATACCAGTGGAGCGCATGTATATAATTTCGGTTGACATCCTCTGCACTCAACATACATTGTAGATGTAGTTCGCAAAATGATGGTTAATTGAACAGGTATGTGAACCACTGAATATGAATTTTCAGAGTAGAAGTGTTGTTTCTTAATTATGCTAAAAATTATGGTGTTTTTATTGACCTGAATATTAGAAAAGTCTAGCATTGGGAAATACATTATATATCTGACAGACAGTGACAGTCATCCTTGATAAGGCCACCAGGGGGCCGCTCCAGCATGATAATTGAAGAATTTCAGATTTTTATTTTTCGCAAGACTCTCGAGTGTCATGGCCAACGTCATGCAGAGCGAGCTGCTTTGGGCGAACCGAACACTGTGTGCGCACATCGACCGGTCTAACATGGGCGCCACCGAAATCACCCGGGTCACCCAGTTCATGCGTCGGTTCGTAAAACGAGCAGGTGGCGGCAAAAAGCAATGAGCAGCACAAAATTGATATAAATTTTCTATATAAGTCAATCCCCGTTTTTTTTTTAAAATATGAACAGTTCTGTACAATCAACTTAAAGTTATATTGGCTATATTGGCTATATTCACCATTTGCAATTTTTTCACATAGATCTCGCTTGGGCTATCATGCTTTGTAGCATTAACATATATTAGGATGTTTAAGTCATCTCTCATGTGTTTGTCAGTTTAAAGCGGAAACTTGAATTATATCAGGTGAGGATCGTACGCCCTGTTTGGCTGACATTTGAAGCCCTAGTTAATTTGGCAAAGAGCAATTCCAACGAAAAATCAATTTCTCCGGGGTGTTTTTCTTGCATGATACTGCTGCTTGCTTCATGTCATGTACTTTTTATAAGATGCTCATGTGGCTTGCTTTATTGATGTAGGAATTGTTATTTCTTGAATTTTCTTTTAAATACAAGGTATTGATGCCAAGACAGCGTTACCTTTGAGCATGATTCTGTTCGGTTTATTTAAATCGTGTAATGTGTTGTTTTGTCTCCGCGATATGTTTCTGAAAGTATCATTTTTTTTAGCAATAACCAGCGGTTCATGTAGAATTGATATTTATAGGACTAAGAAAGCTGACCATAATGCACATTACCCCATGGGTGGAGTAATTTTCTTTCCTAAGCTCAGACCCCCATGTAAACCTCCATTGACAGAAATACTGGAATACAGTACACATTTGCATAGTTTGCAAATAGCAGGCTGACATCTAGATGAACATGACATTTACATCCTTCACTGATTACTGTTTTAACATGTTTATACAGATCTGCTAACGACATTCATCTTTCACGATAGGGCGGGGGCCTAGCTCAGAGGTAGCGCACTGGGTCCCGGGTTTGATTCCTGGTCGAACCTAAGTTGGATGGCTGTTTCATACTTCATCTCATTGCCATGGTCTCTGCCTGTCTTAATTAGCCCAACTGGTGCAAAAATACAGGACGTAAAAAGCCCTAATCACACACACACACACATTCATCTTTCATTTAATGTCAGTGCATTTATGCTTTGATGATATTATGGAGGGCAAATGATCAAAGTCTTCAGTAAGTGTAAGCCTTGGATCAGTCCCAATACGCAACATTTATAAATGATCATGCCTGTCATTTGTGATCTTTGTGGCAAATGGTGGCAATTATCTTTACCAAAGTAGGCCATGTTCACTCTAAGATGTAAGACAATTGAACAAGGTAAATCTTCCTTCTTCTTCCAAGTAGGTACTTCGCACCAGTTGGTGGATCCTCGTACTGTTTAAAAACCAAATGCTTGTTTTTGGCATCATTTGACTTCCCAAAGCCATAATAAAAGTCTGTAATGTCTCTGAAGGACATTCATATAGGTAAAATAATACCATTGTTTTTGTATTATTCATAAAGTGTCATGGTGACCTTGAAAATTTCCAGGCCCACCTGGTCTGATGCACCAAGTGTATGTGGCCTAATTTAATGGCTTTATAACACACGCAAGGTATTAGTGCTGTGACAAACTAAACTTTCCTCTTATAGATATACAGTGTGTCCTAGTTGACATGCTCGTGGTGAGGCCATCGCACTGCTCAACAGGTTTTTTTCTTGTTTTTTTTTCTCGGGGAATTTTGGAAATATTTCAGAAAAAAGATAAGAAAAATTCAGAACTTGTCATAAAATTCTTTGGACCTCTACAATAGAACCTCCCCATTAGGTCCAAACTTCATTTGCCCTAAACGATAGTGCAAATACAATTTGTCCATAATTCATTGTCTTAACGGTGATTAATAGAAGTGGCTTTTAATTGGATCCTCTATTGTATTTGTGTTTTGGCACTATCTGATATTTCGCCTAGTTTTGGCGCTCATGTAGTGTAGGTAATTAATACATAAATCAATTATTGACACATCCACCATTTGACAATAAGTGATTATTGACGGAGAAACTGCTTCAGCAGTCTCCGCCTCCATACCACCACTTGGATTCATTATTATAAACCATTTATTCATTCACATGAAACATGGAATAGACAGGTACAAAACTATAAATTATACAAGTAGTAGAATATATATATATATATATATATATGTCATTTAAAATAAACATGTAATAACAACATTAAATAAAAAACTATATTAAGTTGTACATAAAAAGTTTAACATAAAATCCATCTCAGCACCAGTAAAACCATTGATTGTAAAATCATCATTTCTAAAGATTTGAACTTGTGAGCAATAATGGGTTGAGCAGAACAGTTGTAGTGGGGCAACTGGTTCAGAAAATGCAATTTAGAGGTCCAAGATCTGTGTAAAATGGTCTTGTAGAGCGCGGCGCCCCTGGTGGTTGATATCTGAATTACATTTTTTTAATTGAATGGGACATCCATGGCAATTGGGAAAGTTCTTCAGAAGGAAAGACTAAATAAGTTAGTAGCCTTAGAGGTGCTAATGGCAATTAGGATACTTCAGAGTGACTAGCTGAACAGGCCTGTTCTCAGAGGTTACATTTAAGTGAGAATTGCAATTAGCAGTTACAGGCCTCTGATAACAAGCAAGAACAAGATGTAATGAATACTTGTTTCCAGCAAATGTTCAACATGTGTTGGAGATCCAGTGAATTGTTACATTTGTGTGCAATTAAAGTCAGACTAAAATTCTCACCTGTTCACTCTTCTTGAATTGAACAGATACATTCAACTTATCTGTCTAGATTTATGGGTGCTGAATTGCAAATTTATCCTGATTGTAATAGTAGTTGTGTTAAAAGTGATCAGGGGGCCGCTCCAGCATAAATATGAGTGCAGATCTTTCTTAAGGTGCACCTGTGCTGGTCACTAGCCAACCTATCCCAATTACTTGGTCACGAGATGGCTTGGTACTTGAGATGAAACACTTGGGTGTTATTTAGGGTTAAGCACTTTCAACAGGCCCTAACTTCACCTACAGTTGAAATCAAGTCTTCCTTTAAAGGGTTTTAATGGGTTTAGCCATGCAACGCAAGGCTGGTGGTCCCTTAGAGTGTTCATCATGGTTCGTCATCAAAGAGCAATGTCGTCTTCATGAATGCGTTTGTGTCTATGGAAATTGGTCCAGTCTCACAGATTCAAATGTGTTCTGGTACGTGTACTGTCTGTCAGTGTTTGTTGGGGTCTGTTGGTAAGATACCAACTCAATGCAGAATACATGTGGAAGAAGTCAATTTAAAATTAGAACACAGTGTTAAATTGGGGGTTACACTTGTTTCTAGGTTTCTCTGCTAGGGCAAGTAAAAGAACCCACCCATGGTGGTAACTGTAACAGTGGAACATGGTATGGATTCCATGCCTTCTCATCTCATCATTATGGCTGGCTCTGGCAGTTGCTCATATAAGCGGACTAAGCTTCTGACCGGTAGCACTGAGAAAAAACAGTACATGTACAATACAATGCAAAAGAAAATGCATTATGGCATCATCCAGATGTTCTTGATGAAGCAATTGATAATTCGGGGCCACAACTCATTTGTTCAACTTCAAATAATATGAGCGGGGCGGGGGCCTAGCTCAGTGGTAAGGCGCTGGGCTTGCAACCACTGGGTCCTGGGTTCAATACCCGGTCGAGCCTAAGTTGAATGGCTGTTTCATCTTTCATCCCATTGCCATGGTCCTGCCTGTCCTAAGTAGCCCATCAGGTGCAGAGATACAGGACGTAAAGTCCTAATCCACCCAAAAAAACTCCAGGAATATGAGCCTTCTCTTTGCAAAATACGTGCTGAGTACAATGTGCTTGCCATATTTTGTTACTTGTGTGATTATTTCCGTGTACGTTTGTGCGGGATTTTCATTCAAACGTAATTATTTTGGCACCAGTGGCATTTGTCAGATGTTAAGTGTTCATTTCTGCGAAATGAGCATGTGGCATGCTAGTAGGAGATACTGTGTTCCGATTTTTGGAAGATCCAGTGTCTATTTATGGCTCACAATCCTTCTAAGCTCTCAGCGATGTAAGTCTATCGTGATTAACTTTCTGTGTAAGATTAATGGTATTAACGGTAAATTTATGAAGAGAAAGAGGAGTCTTACAATGATGTTGGTGTGTCCGCAGATTGCATGCGGCTCAAATTCCTGTTTCCTCGCCAATCAATACAGAAGCATTCATGTGACACTGTCAATAAGACTGTTGCTGCGCAGGTATGGACACTGTGAGCACGCAGAATGTGTACCGATACGAAAGACATGAAATATGACAGGTAATAAAATAGAAAAGGCCCTCGATATTTCTTCACTATCACGGATTACTTTATTTGAATGTATTGTTCCTGTTATGATGGCGTGGTACCTAAAGATATGCTTTTCAGATTGTTTGCATGCCTCAGAATACAAAAGAAGATTTATGCAATATTGCGAAATGTTGTTTTCATATTTGTCAGAAGTTGCATTTCACATATCATTGCATAGAATCGTGTAAACTTTACATATACATGTATACAACAGTTGCTGGTCAATATTACAATCCAAAAAAACAACTGATTTAGCCCCAATTTTACAGGCATCCATACTGCGTATTTCAATGATTAAATTCACCCGATTGACTGCTGTAGATCTATATTATGAGGTGGTCGTACAAGTAATACAGTGTAGAGATTGTACTGGTTCTAGATTGGTTATTATGGCATCATGTATTGAGCTGCTGATTTGTTGTGCCATAAATAGACTCATCTGCATGGAATACCCTATGACATGTTAAAATATTAATTATACCTGTTTCATGTGTTAATATGAATGCCATCTAAGATTTCCTTGTCATTGTGTGTCGGGTAGCCTCTGTGCTAATAGAGTCTTTTCACTGAACAGCCCTGACATCAGCAGAACATAAGTCTTTCCTCTCCTCTTATTACTCATTTTGCTTTTCAGACACAGTAGGTAATAACTACCTGATTCCATAAATATAACTTTCTCAGAAAAATAACAAACATCAACTAAATGATCAAGTGTCAATTATACATTAAACTGCACTAAAAATACTGCTGCTAGGATGCACTTTGCTTCAGCCAAGGGCGGGAACTTTTTCAGCCAATAGTATTGCAGTATTCTGTTTTAGCCACCTGGTGGAAATACAGAGAACCTTCCGTGAAAATTCACTATTGCACTTAACATGTGAAACTTAACAGCTCACATATTTTGAGAGGCCTAATTACCATAATCTCTCTTACTCGCCATTCACTTGGTTCTCACAACCCTGGAGAATTACAATTAAATCATTCTATCAAAGCCAAGTTAACTCAATTGCTTCTTCCACTAAATACAATAACCCAATGACGGCCGTACCTTCGCAATTTCGCTTGATCGTACATTAAACCCTTCTAATGCTCTGGCAAGGAAACGAGAAGGCGGTCTCTTGTGAGTGTCTTGAATAGGCCTTTATTGGCAACATACATGAATCAACACACATACAAGAGACATTGCTCTTGTGGAAGCCCATGCTCCTCGAACACAAGGAATTCGCAAATGTCTCTGAAAACGTACATGTTAGTTATAGAACTTTAACATGAATGAAACTTATATATATTAGTATAAACGTCATGAGCAAAAGACATGACTTAGTCTAGTCTTATGGTAAGTTAAACAGTACCAGACTTATCCTAGTCTTATATAACTTAGACAATAATAATCAGCACAGGACTTATTCTAATGTTATCGCAACTTAGATAATAATACTCACTGTGACAGACTGAAAATATATATACATATGATAAATATGTTATACAAGCAAATATATCGAGAAAAATGGTGAACCATCTAGAATTAAATGAACAATTTTGATGGGGTATTGGGAGGGTGGGAACGAAGGAATGAAAGCGAATGACCACTTAGCCCTTGTCCCATAGTTTTATAGGGCTTGAAAAGGGATTAAAATGATATGCCTATGATTGGCCGATATGAGGAGTGCGGCGCCAGGAAAGGTGGGGAGCATTAATGCTTAACTAATTTTATATTAATAAAATATATTTCAGTTGCCACTGTCTAAGATACATAATCTATGTCTTGAGAGTTCGGGAGACAACCCTGAGAATAATGGAGGTTCGCGGTAATTAGGGGCACGATATAGCTAGGTTCTACTGTAGTGAGATTGTACATGTTCTAGATTGGTATTTCATGTAATTGAATAACATTAGCAACATCACAACAACAATTACATCTCTCAACCAATCAATTTGCCTGATGTTGGAGAATCAGACTATTTGCACCTTTCTCTTTGTTAATCCATGAAGCAAATAACAGTCTTATACAAATGCAGGGTGTCCATCAAAGATTAATTTGGATGCTGTGTATTTTGTAGTTTACCAGCATTAGATGCAGACACTGATATTTCTGCTAATATGTGTTGTGTACATAAACAAGGTTTGCCTGTGTATACTGTATCAGGCACATTTAATGTACATAATGTGTGAATACAGTGTGATTTTGCAATTTGTGCCAACAACGATTGACTGGTTTATTGCGTTTGGTGATCTTTGTGTTGTATGGCAGATTAAAAGTTTCAAGTCTGTGGCCATGAGATTGAATGTCCTATTCATCTCCATTTCCCTTGTACCAAGAGTTCTATTTCAATAATTAATGTGTAAATGCACAGGTTTTTTTATGGCAGTTTTGTGCACAGGCCATTACCAAAATTATATATTAAATATATTAGCAATGTGGTTGAGTGGCAATGGCATCAGATTTATCTAGAAATTTATTCATTTTAAATTACATTATTTGTCAAATTTACTTAACGTATTTTGTATCTCAAAATGATGTTGTTTATCTCATTTCAGGCACATTTCCGACAGCTTAGCCGCACGAAGATTAAGCGCAAGAAACAGGTGGATGGATTGAAGCCGGAGCTGCTGATCAAACGTCACGCTGGTGTTCTTGGATTGAGCGCTTGTGTCCAGGCATTTCCTTACGACGTACCTGAGGTTATTCCGCAGATTCTCATGGACCTCAGTGACCATCTGGATGACCCTCAGCCAGTGCAGGTACTAAACAAATGCCAGACAGTTTGTCTAACCAAACTTGTGTATGTCTAGTCAAAGGGTCAGCAATCAATTTTAGTGGGCCCTTCTACCTTGACGACATCACAATATATTGAATGAATGAAGGAATTTCACAAAATCAAACATGAATTATACATAAAAAGTTTGACCATGGAGTCCACAATCCTGTGCACTGCCCCTGCATTTTGTCTCCTGATTGGGTCAAGAGTTCAATCAGAGATATCTTAGTCTGTGATGTCATCATCATGTGACCTGCCATTCAGCCTCATCCTGATTTTCTGCTCACCTAATTGCTCAATGTCATGACAATTTTCCATATGTGGGAAGGGAAAGGTTCAATTAAATCATGCTGTCAAAAATGACTATGTCTTTAGTTGCCTGGAACAAATTATTTTAAACAATCTCTAATTCTAATATAAGATATGTTGAAGAATATATCACAGAGGGCATTGAACGTGTATTGGAGTTAGAGACCTCTTCACATCATTTCTTGGGTATCAATGTCAGTCTCCTGTCTCATTACTCTTTTTTCCTGCGGCTTCCTTGAACTGTTGAAGGAGTTTCAGTCACAAATAGGGTTGGTAGCCATTATCACAAAATGTACACCCAACAAGCATTTTACCTGTGAGTCAGTTTCTCCAAAAGCCAAGTCTGTGGTGGCTGTTGCCAAAGGCATAAATTAAAACTGAAATGCACACATAAAGTAAATATAGTGTCCAAATTTGATGTTCTTTTATTGTCAGTATGAAATACACTACCACTGGTAGTTGTAAGTAATGATAAATACCTAGTTACAACATTATGTGTACAAAGTATGAATAAATGCAATAAAATGTAAAATTAGGGTACAACTGATATGTGAATCCCTTTTGGAAATGTTTTATAGATAGGTAAGATAAGAGTAACTAAGATTTCTGCTCAGGGAGGGCAATGACCATGTGTTGGAATATGAATTTATGCTACAGCTTGATATCCATACCACTTAATATCATATGTTGAGTATCAGTGACACTTTCTCATCCTATTAGCATTTTGTGAAGATGCTGGTCGATGAGTGCAGAGTAGGGAGCATCTACCTGCCTATGTTGGACTTACCCGAGCGTGATGCGGCTCTGGCTGCGGAGACTGTCATTTGGGTGTGTCGCTATTCACCGTTTCATGCCCAGTAATTTGAGACCAATTCCACAAAATGACAGTGGTGGTTATTTCCAAGAGCTCTCATTATCTGCACTGTCCCTCAATGATGATGTCATCTTTGATTGACAGAAGAAACTGGTACAAACTGCGCCAAAATGTCACATAATTCATTCCTCATGCTATTTAAATATTGATGGTTGTGATGTTACACATAATCTCAGCTTTTGACCTCAAATTGGTTAAATTATTTCATTTCTTATGGAAATCATTTTAATTTCATTATTTAAATCATGACAATACAATGTAATTCATAGAAACTGCATAATTCCCCTTACTTCATCAAGGAGGCTTAAGTTTAGCTGTGGCTATTCCTTGGGCAATATCAGTGAAAACATTCAATTTCACATAAACAGGATACATATTTAAGGCTATCTATTTGATATGACGACCTGTACATTAAAGACACTGACCTAACCCAATCTGATGTTGTTACTGTTATGTTGTAGTTAGTTACTGTTATGATGTAGTTACTGTATGGTAAGTATACAAAAAATAGGTGTTCATTCTTCAGTATGTACTTACACTATGTAGTATTGTAGTTCAGAAGTCTGTATCTTCCTCTCTTCTTATTTAATGTAACAGCTGTCATAGCTATAACTCAACGGTTGTTGGGCGCTCCAAAGATAATCACATGAACATAGATATGTGGTTCTATTTGGATTCTTAGAGTATAAAACTAAGTTGACATACAAACATGTAAAATTAATATGCATTAACATAAATCAGTTGTGATAAATGGCTGCTTAGTACTTGGCAAGTGAACCAGTTTCCTTCAATGATTATCTTTCTTGCTGAGGGAACATATCGCTTTATGATCTCTGTCTTGGCAGCTAAGTTATCTACTCCCAGGAATCCTTTAACTTGGTGTCAGAATTTTTATGTTCGTGGCCTGCTTAGTGATCATGTGGTTTATATTTTCAGCTGACAGTGAAGAAGACCTTGTCAAATTTCAAAAGGACACATTATGACAACTGGCAAGATCATAAACAGAAGTTCACAGATGATCAGTTAGTCATTTTAACGGATCTTCTCGTCTCTCCGAGTTATTACGCCTAGCCGTCGCAATTCAGGTGAGGTCACTTTTACTCTGTGATGACTTGACTACTACGTTTGTCTCATCTGTGTTGTCATCTTCTGTTATTGGTGTCTTGTTGTTTTTGTTGCTCTTGTATGTGTGGGCTTCATTGTACACCTGACAAAAGAGTATTCAGCAAAACCGCCTGACGAAAATACTTTTAGAGAAAGGTTGTGCATGTGGGTTGTATTGTATCATCAATTAGATGAAAAAGTGGATCATTTGGTAATATAACCTGGTAGACAGTGGGCTCAGCTGGTGTTTTTCTCCACTTGTACCTTATTGTTATGTGGACAAGTGGGTCAGTCCATACAATGCTGTCTTTGTCTTGGTCTTTATTTTAGCTAGGTAGTCTAATGGTCAAAGTGTTGGACAGCAGCTTGGTGGTCTAGTGGTAAGATGCTCACTTACAGGATCCTCTAAAGGACCAAGGTTCAATCCCCGGCCCCGGCAGCCTTCATGAACAACATCCCAGCTGGATGTAGTTTGGATGAGACATTATATTTGCTGTCCCTTGTACTCAGTGTCTATGCTGAGGCAATAAAAAAAAACTCCGACATAGCCATCAGATAGCCTCTTAAAAAATTGTTACATTTGTTGTAATTAGAGAATTTGATAATCTCAAATTGTAGCATTGTTTTTTTTTTCCAAATTGTAAGCCTCCTTGATCATTGGATTGTGACGTTATACATGTTTTGTGTTTTATGTGTAAGCAAGATCAAAATCTCTCTCGATCTCGATTGATCGATCAACTACCAGTCACTGATAATGAGGTGTCACCTCCAACATTATCGTTCATAGATAACAAGTGCAAGGCACCACTAATTTCAGACAGAACACAAAGATTACATCACTCCAAGCCTTATCATATCATCATTACATCTGCCTCTGGCAGTTGGTCATATAACGATGTATAAGCTGACTAAGCTTCAGACCCAGTAGCACCGAGACATTGACATCTGGCGCTTAAAAATTTAAATGTATAAGTTTACAGTCTGTTTTCACTGCTTCAAGCAGTCTCAACCGATTTTACAATTACACTCTTGACAGGCCTGTTCAAGCATTAGCCTTTCTCAACTCCCTAGGGAGTATACAGTCGGGCAGCCGTAGTCAGTGCATCAGGCTAAGCACTCTGCAATTACCATCACTGCCTATAGCTAAGTACCCATTTACACCTGGATGGAGTGAAGCAGTAGTTCAAGGAGGATCTGCACCATGGCACCCAGCTTACAATGTATACTCAGAAGTACAGACTGCCTTGGTTTGGTGTCAAACTCATGATCTACCAATCCAATGACCTAATTACATGTTATTTGAGGTTTGCTTATGAATAATAGAGCACCAAAGTCAACAAAAATATTCGATACTGCTGAGCCCTTTGTACTTACATTAGCCTTGAAGGCAAAAACACCATGTGGCATCTGGTTTTAATGTCAATATACTGAGTTTTCACTTACAACCCGGAAAGCCCTAATAGCTTTGACAATGGATACAGGTGCCTCAATGGTCAACGACATCAGAACAATTGTGCAAAATTCAGTGTGTGAGCAGCGTCAGTCATGCTTTTAAGTTTAATTAGTGCCTTATAGTCATGCTTTGCAGGTGGTGATTTATCTGATATCTCTCCATGCAATTTAATGCATTGTTTGTTGAAAATTGTTCATTTGGCATTCAATGCCAATTCACCTTGCTTCGGTGGTTATGCACAAATACCTGCTACATGTGAGATGAAACAGATTGCATTCAGGTGTGGTGACTTGGCCGGGAAAAACCGGTTTTAACTGCCACAAAAATATGCACTGGAGTTTTTTTTTTGGGGGGGGGGGGGGGGGTTTTGTGTGGCTTCCTGGTTCATACGTTCTCCTTTCAGCTTTCAGATCTTTGCATGCAAAATTCAGTTGAAATTGCCTTTGTTCCCTCCGTCTATGACTGATCGCATTGAATAAAGGTCTCCAGCATCTTACGTGCAGCTTTGGCGCCTTCTTTTAAACGGTGTTCATGTACGAGAGGATTGCAATCTTTTTGATCTGGGATTTTTGTCTGAATTGAGATCAACCATGCGCTTTTAATTAGTGAACCAAAGGAATCGTGTATCGATGATCAACTTCACCTTGACCTGGGTCCTTCTGAACTTGTCTGTAAACACGACAGTCTTATGTCGTGTTAATTCTGGTCAGCACCAAGTTGAAGGTAGGTCAACATTCAAACAAAATCGAGCAAATGGCTATATCTTAAAATACCAGACAACATGATGACGAGGCTTCGGGAGAAACTTAAGAAGATAATGTGAATACTCAGACATCCAGGTAATTTTAATAATTGTGATGGATAAGAAAATTCCCTGGACTGACTTTTTCACATGAGCTGCATCTCATCTGGATGTCGATCACATGACATGTTGCAATTTAGGTGCTTTGTACTCGGTGCCCATTCTGAGGCAAGTAAAAGAATTCACCCATGGAATAAATGTGTGACATCGTTTGGACTCCAAGCCTTATCATATCATCATTACATTTGCTTCTGGTATCTGATCATGTTACCTGGCTAAGCTTCAGACCAGCATCATTGAGAGATAGAAATAGACAAACTCAGACATAGACATAGCCATGACCGTGTCTGGCAGGATTTGAAAGAATATCAAAGAAACTCCCATCAATCATTTGGTTATTGGTTAATCAATAGATATAAGATTGATGGATATCACTCTGCGAAGGAAGCTTTGAGAATTGCCTTTTAGCGTTTTGCCAGCAATTATCAACGTGTGTGTGCTTTACAACATGTGGAGACTCTACAGGGGGCTAATGCAGTCTTTCTGTCGCCTTCTGGCCTCCTCAGATCATTTGCTTCTTTTAAACAGCAGTGTTGAAAGCTATTTTGTGCTGCATTGGATGATATTTTGTCTCACCAGATTCCGCCTTATTCCCCCACTGTGTTTTACTTCCGTCGGATGTTGTTACAGCGGTGTCATTTGACTAATGTCCCATTCAGCATTTACATATATGTCTGTTGGCATCCTGTGACTTGTTTGTCTCCACAGATTCAGAGCAAATGCCGATGTAGGAATGACGTCATCGGAATACTACGGTTTTTTTTTGTAGAGGCATTCTGGAGTGTTCCATTTAGTCCTCTCAGTTTCTGTGTGGTTTCGTGTAAAGATGCACATTTTTGAAACACTCAAATCCAAAAAGGATTAAAAGGGTGTGAAGATGGACTGTACTCAGAGGGACGCTCCTCAAAATTGGCACAAACATTTTTGTTAAAATATATGCGAGTCTTCAAAGTAAAATAGAGTTATTAGTTCATCGGGTTTGCTCCTTTTGAATGAAATTTCCTTCACTGCCAATAGCGAAATACAGTGGCACCCAGGCCGCAGCCTATCTTAAGATCATCTAACCTGTATAAAAGAGAGCACGCTGGGCTGCCAACCACTGGGTCCTGGGTTTCCATGTTGGAAGATTGCTTCATCATTCGCCTCATTGCCTTGACACCTGTTTGTTCTGATCAGCGCTATCTGGTGCATATATATGGAAGATCATAGGTCTATTTTGAGAGCCCAATGGTGTTTCTGCCATTGGGACAAACACAATTACATCAAATCCTGGTCTTAGCTGCGCGTTCGCCTGTAAACCTTTGCACCTAGGATGAAACGATTGTTAGCTGTTCAAGTAACTTGTTATCAATGTGGAGTTTGAACCTAAAACATGCAGTCTTGTAGACAGTAATCATAGTCACCAGGCCTGTATACAGTACGGCTCCCTAAATGACCTGGACCTCCACTTTAACACCCAGCTACATATTTTGTACCTACCACAATACCAAACAGTCTAGCTAGAGCTGTCTACTGAAAGCCATTAAAGAGCCATTAAAGAGTTATAATACAAGTCAAATCTTCATAAGTAGTTATCAAGTGTTTATGCTGTGTGATTTCAGTTGAGCCCTCTATTGTGTCTTGAGCTATGGCTGTAATTTGGCTTGCTGTAGCTTGAGGCGGTTGTGCCCAGCTTATGAGTAGTTCAATTTGGTACTGTCCTGCTTGTAGCACTTGCAACATTTACCATGATTTTCCTTCCTTATGTAGCCAATATTCATATGTTATAACTTGGATGAACAGATCATCCAAGGTTATAACACCAAGTGGCTCATAGGTGGCATGCACTTCAGCGGCTTTTGGCCTTAGTGAATTTCTCCTATGACCATAATATAACCACTTTTCCTTGATTATTTTTGTTTATGTAAATTGTAAGTTTATGGTCAAAATAAATACTTTCTGTCTGTCTGTCTGTCTGTCTTATCACAGGCCAATTAACCTACTAATGAGTCCAGGTTGCCAATTGCATTTCTTTTCATGTTTGAGAGCTTGATGGTGATTACCAGTTGCTCTGAGCACAAGATTCTTCTCTTGTGAAGTGACTTTGTCGGCCATTTTTGTTCACCTGGCATATCCTGGTAGTCTGACTTCATTAACCTCAACATTTCGTGAGGTTTCAACATTTTTGGTCTCTGTAAGAAAATAAAAATTCTATGACTTTGCTTTGATCTTACGTCTTCACTAGATTTTTGTTACCTTTTGTGAAACTTAATTGGTTGCCTTCTCTTTTGTGGCTGCATTAGAGACGAAGAAATATTGAAAACTGAATGGGAGGTAGTTGAAAATTTTAATTTTCAAGTTATTTGTTTGTCGTGAATATTAGTATTTTCAACACAATGACTCCTACTACCCATCAGCTTCACCATGAGCCCACTCACTAGAATGACAGCCAATGTCTCTGGGTTGATTTGATGACGCTCTGAGGCTCTTTTTCGTATATCCAATAAGCCAGCTTCCTCTGTACAATCTATATTGTGTTTACCTTGATAAATACCTCACCAATAAGGCCATCTTGCCGCAGAGACAACAAAGAATGCAGTAAAGCAATAGAAAATAATGTTTATGGACAAACAGCGCACAACGCAGCCTTTTTATGGATCTTTGTTTGCTACCTGTTGACTATTGGTTTACTTCTATCATCTTTGTAATATAATGCGACTTGGCTTCCCAGCATATTGTGGCCAATACAATGAACTGGTTTTTTGCTTCGGTGGGCTTAATATCTGATTTTGTTTTTGTTTTACAAACAGTTTGCTATACTTTGGAACCCCACCTAGAAATCATTCCACTGTAAAGATTATCTAACAATTTCATACAGTAATAAATTACCTCGCAATGAAGACCAACCCTCTCTCGTTGGTGGCCAAGCGGTTAGCATAGCTTCTTCTAAGGCCCTCTCAGGTCCTAGGTTTCAATGCTGTGCCCTTGGCTGTTTCTGAACCATCTTTCAGCCTGTGTCTGATTGCTAGAGACATACTCGCCATCGTCTCATCGTTCGTCTCATTGTTCATCCTCCTGCTGTATGAGCGTAGTATGTGAATAGGTTCATTGGATCGTTGTTTTCCATATATATGTAGTTAATTTTATGGTAGATCCTTTAAATTACTTATTTGTCATGACGTTTCATATCACTATGGCAAAAGAAATTTAAATGATTTACGATAGATGAACTGTCTATATTAGTGTTTTCCTTTAGTAAAAAAAGAAACTGTTGAGTTTTTTTTATTTTTAGTACATACACAGATTCCTCTCCCTATGATTTTAATTTACTCTGAATGATAACCGTCCCAATGTCAGGCAAGTTGGATGGATAACCCGCCACATGTTGGTCTGACTTTGGACAGGCCAGCCAGCGTGGTATGTTTTGGGGATGTTAGCCTCACCTGTTAAGTTTTTATGTATTATTTCATTTGGGACTTCCAGTGTACAGTATTCCTGTTGGGAGTCTATGAATGCATGACGTGTTTGGTCGCTTGCTTGTCTTTCATGTTCATCTGGCCTCCGCCCAACTTCCTCCTTCATGCCCAGTGATTAAATGATTGGTCTCTGACGACTGAAAGAGGTCGATCCTGTTGTAAACAGTGGTCGTGTGCTTGTAGGTCATTGTAAGATCTCAAAGCAGCTGGGTGGCCTAGTGGTTCAGGCGTTGGTCCGAAACGTCAGCCCGGGCACTCTTCATGAGCTACACCTCAGTTGTAGTGTACTTGGTGTCTTTGCTGGGGCAAATAAAAGACCCCACCCGTAGAGTTAATGTGTAGCAAATTACTAGCAACATGGTGTAGACTCGAGGTCTTACTATCTCATCATTATGCCTGCATCTGGTCATTGGTCATATTAGCTGACTGAGCTTCAGAGCAAGTTCAGACATCAAAATACATTGTGGTGACCACAATACATGTATTCATTCAAGCAAGTGGTCACCACTGGACACTGACCCAGCACACCACCGTTATTAGAATCTGTTCAAAGAATCTTTGTTCTTTGTTGTATGAAACCTACTTTATCTATTCTATAATGAAAGGAGTGACTCAGGGAGCTGTCCATATGTTATTGTTTATTGATGTATGAGCTGACATAGGTTTGACAGTCCCATCCATATACTACTTTGTGTAAGGCTTTCTAGCTGTGATATGTCTGTTGAAATCTTTGTCATTCAACTGTCTCGCATTATAAATAGTTGACAGATGTAAATGTCAAACCATTTTGCTGTTTATTGATACAATAAACAGCAAAATGGTTTAACATTTACATTTGGCAACTATGATTATGGTTCCACGATTGTGCGCTATTTCTTTGTATGTATTTGCAATATCTATCCTGTGGTGGAAACATATTTACTTTCAGAAGTAGTCGAAACGTGCCATTTCAAAATGCTACACATGGATATTATAATTCCAACATCAGGCATAGGGCATAAGTAGTGGACTATGCGACCAGCCCCATCTTGTTGGTTTTTTTTTTTTAGCAAACGGCAAACTACAAAATTAAATAAGATTTTGTTACTGGTACTGTTTCAAGTTAACCTTATTATTCACTTTCTAATTCTTTTTTAAATCTTCATTTACAGGAAATGACGTTGGATGATAAGGCAGCTCTTTTTCACTTCTCAAAAATGAAGATTTGCGCAAAGAAGAAAAAGATGACACAGCTGCTTCTTCAGCGACAAGAAATCTTATTTAGTTAAAGACATTTTTTTAGATATTCTGACAAATGTTCAGGATGATTTTGTGTTATGAAAGCCAAACCAATTTACATCCATTCGCACAATTGGTTGTAAAGTGTACTAATAAGACTCCGTAGTCCCTCTGAATATTGCAGTGCTCATTTTAAATGAGATGTTCTTCGAGCTTACGATTTGTTTGCGAGTGATTGAAGAAGTCGAGACGTACTGATGTGCATGGTCATGCAAAGACTTTCACAAGCCAACGGAAATGTTATAAATCCTTGATGAGCGAACTCTCGTTACCTTTTGGCCAAGATATCCTGCTTAGTGCATAATATAAGCAAGGTTTTTTTTTAGCTCTTTCTAAATTGCATTTAAATTAAGTATGAACCATGAGAAGTCTTGGAGCCTTGAAGGATTGTTTTATTGACATTACATTTATAGTGTGATTTTTGAACTGATAATATGTCATGTGCCAAATGTGATAACGAAGATATTATATCATAGGCCACTGTATACTACTATAATGTATGTATATAATTATAATTGAAATATGTACAATGTATAATTAGAATTGCCAAACCATTACATGCAAATGTTCTTCGTGTGTATGTGGCACATGTGTTGCTTTCTAAAGAAAAAAATCCCAAGTTTTTGTTGAACTTTATTCAATATTATATCAGTTGTTCTTAAATTGCAATGTTAGACATATTTCTTTTGACATATATTCATGCTTGTCCCATATGTTTTTCTTATTTATATTCTCAAATGATTTTGTGAGTTTTAGCATCCCAGTAATGCTGTTGGAAACTTTGACCTCGGCATAATCATATCTGCAGTTCAGATACTGCACTTTTACCATGTATAGGGATACGGAATTTTAGGTAGATTAATATAATTATAATATACGGAATGAATATTTAATTAAAGCATTTGCATTTACTTATTATTTGTGTTCTTTTTTCTATGATATCTGCTACATCATTTAAAATATTAAGGTTTTTTGGTCTGAAAATGTATACAAATTTTATAAACTGTTGCCCTGTCGTAGTAGAGGGTAAGGATGAAGATCGGGGTAGTGAAGGCCTCACAGGCAAGTACTTGCTTCTCAACACAGGCGACTGATGAGATAAGAGGGACGGAAACCCAGTTACCGAGCAAGACGCCTGATAAAGGTCCCAGGTTGGATCCCTGGCCTGGGCACTCTTCATGAGCTGTATCTCAACTGGATGTCTGTGTTGTTAGAGAAAATGTCTCCATATCTCTCTACTTGAGACGTTAAAATGGTATGCCTTGTACTCAACGTCTATGCTGAGACAAGTAAAAGACCACACCCATGGGGTAAATGTAACATGGTGTGGACGCTAATCATTATGTCATATAAGCTGGATAAGCTTCTGACCAGTAGCACTTCGACATTAAATGATCTTGCTTATTAGATGCAGCTCATACGTGCACTGGCAGGGAATCAAACTCCTGACCTTCAGCAAAGCTGGTCAATGCATTAACCACTAGGCCAAGGGGTTGGGGGCCTAGCTCAGTGGTAGCGCTCTGGGCATCCAACCAGTGATGGAAGTTGCAAATGTCGGTCGGGGGAACTCATTCCACAGCAGCCTGGCCACACAGGATCGGCTTAGCCCAAAAATTTAAGCTAGGCCCCCGCCCTCATGATGTATAATGAGACGCGCACAATAGTGATCGGAGGCCTGTGGATGGCTGTTTCATTCATCATTTCATTACCATTGTCCCTGCTTGTCCTAGTTAGCCCATCAGGTGCAGAAATACAGTATGTAGATATATCTAAAGCCCTAATAAAACCCACCCACCCAACCACTAGGCCAAGTTAATTTTAATCTTGAAATCTCGTCGATGTATGCTAAAAACATTAAAAATTGGAAGCATCATGCATAAAGCAAGGAATGATTATCAAAATTCATCACTTTATTAACAGACTATGATACAATATAAAAGTATGTCTTATATCTGTCAACAGTAAATATAGACTATATAAACTTATAAGCTATTGTAACAATAGCAATACAGAGTGCTGAGACAAAATTTCAAGTGAAGATGTTGCAGTACAGTGTTAGAAAGTAGTGATAAACTATAAATATTAAAACATTAAAATTGTACGTTTAATTGCAACATAAGTATTATGATAAGTCTGAATGATTCGTGAATAAAAGCTGCATTAACAATTATATAAAAATCACGATACAGCATAAATAGCACATACAATGGTTTCTAATTAGTATGAAAAATTAATTAAAATTTCAAGTACATTGCACTTATAATTATAAATGAAAATAGTATAATAAACTGTACAGGGTGCCCATGGTATTGAGAAACCTGGAAAAAGCAAGGGAATGTGAAATACATGAATTCTAGAAAATCATGTCTATTTCCGAAATGACATTATGTTATGTCAGGCTTAAATGAAATAATACAAATGTAGCATAATTTTTACAGGAGTTTCAATAAAAAAATCTATCTAGTAGATCAAATGTTATGAATGATTAGGTGACATTAACCTGTGCGAAAAATCTGTTTTTGTTCTGGAAAAAGTAGGGAATTCTCTTTGCAGGAAGATTTGGGCACCCTGTAAGCATGAAATAGCCACGAAATCAACATCCCATTTAATCAATAACCCAACAATTACTTTTAAGTCACTTTAATAATAATAATTAAGTCCCATGTATTCAACAACTGCAATTATTTATAAAATACTTCACAATTACGACAACCCCGCTATTATGGCAATATTGGTTTATGTAAGGTGGCTTTAATACAGAGGTGTACTTTAATTAGCATACATGTTGTCAGAACAATCGAATTAAATCGATCAATCAATCTATGAAATGATAACATCAGGGGTATTTCATCATATAATTAATTGCAAACAATTGCAGTCAGTTTCACAACAGCCCCTGCTTACTCAAAAACATCACATTAAATGCATTCATTTCTTGTGCTGTATCACAATGTCATCAAAAGTGAAGGTGAAAGTGAAAGACAAGTGCGGGAGATATAATGGTGTGTGTTGATGCCTTTAAAATAATGAAATGTCCATACTGAAAAAAAAGCAATTCCATTTCATGAACAATTTATATGCGAGGTAAGCAGTATGAAAATAACACATGTACGACATAATTAACAAAACAGGTCATATCTCTTATTCTATGGAAATACAGACTTAAATTACATAACACAGAGAACATGGAAATAATTGTCGTGAAAATGACTCAAAATTGATGGGCCTGTAGTGCTTCAGTCTTTATAAGTGAGTGAGTGTATAGGCCTTTCATGGGTGAAATGTAATCTTAAATATTTCATCCTACTACAGCTTGGAAATTATAATGTCTTAAAGTGAGATTAAGTCCCTTAAGGATAACGCCTTAAATGAGAGTCAACCGATTCAAGACAGTCTGTTACCATCAATAAAATGCACTTGAAAGGCGTTCGTATATTCAGCAATGTATACAACTTGTGCAGATCATAGCTATTTCATTTAGGCATTTGCGTTTGTTGATGCACTGAAATTTCATGCATTGAATATGGAAAAAGCATTAGATAAAATATGGCAGACCATGCAGAGGTAAAAGCATTTGAAATACACTGTAATCTCCTGAATACCATTTTATGATTTGGCTAGATCTCAAATAAAAAGGCCCATATAAATGTAATCCTTCAGAGGTAGATTCAGACTAACGAGGCAACCTCACTTTTGTATTGTATTGTATTGTAGGCTATATACCGAGTTGATTAGGTCAGTTGCGGTGATTTAAATATGCTATTTGTTAACTCACTGCTTCTTATATGTCTAAAGTGTCATTCTCCAGGCCATAAGAGATACTTTTGAGAACTATTCAGACTAAAATAACTCTCTATTAAACCATCAGACTGCCCTGAATCTGTTCTTGGGAAGAGGAAACCTGCAATTATGTAATTTGGGGTAGTATTATACTGTCTCAGGCATATCATATTCCTACTAGCAAGGCATTCTACAATATTGAATATATACAATCGAACCCAAAATTAAGCTTACTGAATCATTCTAAGTTGTGAGGTCTCAATGCCTGATATGTATATAGGGCTCAGTAATACCCGTATATTAGTACCTATGTTGAATTCCATTCAACAGCTTATTTCGGACAATTTCAACTAGCAGCTCCATGTCGATAAACTAGGCCTACTCCGTTCATATAAGGTACCTTGGTACTTCTTTTCATATATGAGGTACTTTTCTTCTTTTAAAGTGGCTTCAATTGTGGGTTCCAAAGTATGTTATAAGCTACTACATAAACATTGTGGTTTTTGATGCTTAAGGATGAATGGAAGTGGAATGGACATGATAATAAAAACATCACAATGGTAAGTGACAGTTGATATATATCAATTACAATATTCTTAACAAATAGAAAAGTACCACAAATCACACATGTGATTTGTTTACAAAATATTTCAAGGAATAAGCCCCGTAGTAAGAAAAGAGCTTAAATTGTGCTTGCTGTGTGGGCTCCAGGCCTTGTAGAGGTAGTACATCTAAGCAATTCAGTATTCCATTAGGTCAGAGTAAGACATAAATAAATTAATATTTATCGTTTGTGAATTATAAACTTATCAACAAAACTCAGTCCCCTAGACATGAGCCATTTGGGCCTAAGATAAAACAAAAATTGATAATTATCTAACAGTACGACTTTAAACTTTCACCCATATATAAACTTCTTCGGGTTAGCATTTAATTTCACTTTTTTGGATTACCAACTGGGTTAACCCAAATCTTCTCCATTTCATAAGTTGTACCATTGTAGTCTCTTTGAACAAGGCCTATTGTAACCTCATCAGTAGGTCAATATTTAAGTGGAATTTTAAGGGCACCGATAGTTTCTGAAGCCTACAAGGACATGCAATCATGTAAGAGCATGATTATCAATACCAACAACATCCCTGTTAATAAAGTCATTAGAAGAGACCAGCTCTTCACTTTTAATTCGTCTAGTTTTGTTAAAAAGATTACGCATGTTCATTACGTTAGCAACGCTGGTTGCTAGGGACGCTTCCTGTTCAGACATACTGTGCTTCAGATGGCGCGACAATCGTCGGGCTTGTAGAATGATTCCATTCGTCACGTGTCCATTGGAAGTGATGACGTCATCATCAGCTTGGACCTCCGGCAGTTCAGAGATGGGACTCACTTCGTTGTGGTTGTAACCAGAGTTTGTGTTAGACCTATCGCTATGCTCAGTGTCGTCTGCAATTTGGTCACTATCGGTTAGAGGGTTTTTGTCGACTGAAATATTCGGAGGGTCTCCATCCACCCGTATGTCTTGTAATTCCTCTCCTATCATGTCATGGAGTAAACATTCTTCTTTGTTTACTTCTTCTTCCATTTGCAAATGGTTGCCCACGTGACCATTAGGAATGCTTCCATTAGCCACGTGGCCATTGGCTACTCCATTCATGATGACGTCACCATTGGCGTGGTCTGAGTGCACTGTGGCCTTGACCTTTATCTGATTGTTATTTCCGGGAATTTGAGTAACAACAATGGAAGCGGAATCCCTGCTCTCTTCCTCTGGCGTCAATGGCGTCGTGTCGTTCTTTTTCATTTGTTCGAGACGCGCCAAACGACGTTCTTTGATGCGTCTCTTTATGGCGCTACGTTGGCTGCAAATAGAAAAAGACGACAATGAATTGAAGTCATTATTCTGTTGATTATGATACATGAAACGAGCACTCTTGGTGCATTAGTGTTCAAGAACATTACGGTGGAGATGCTAATGGAAAAAGCTAATGGAAACACTTCTCAAAAATATATAATTATCTATCAGCAGCAAAACAGACGATCAATCTTTCCTTTTGCATCAAAACAAGTAAAAGCAGTTGACTATTTGATATAGGCCTATTTATGATACGAAACAGCTTGGGAACTACAGGTTGATTCACACATTTACATCGAGGGTGGAGTCTTCATTAACCTCTCCATAGACACTGACTATATATATAGGTCTACACACACTGCTAATATGGGTCTTATTTGTTGGCACCTTTCAGCTGATCTGGCTCGTAAAAGAGTGGCAGGCCTCCTCAGATTACGAGTGTTAAATAAATACAGAGACGGATTAGCAGAGGCCTGGGCTGTAGGCTAAAGAAAAAATGTGGGCCCCCATCCCTGTGTATTCCGTGCATTTGAAATTGAAAAAAATTTAGGGATATTTTACTTAATTTCTGCATGCTTCAAGTATGCATCAGTAAAATTACTCGAGGAATTAATACAATGAACACACAATGCTCCTGAATAAACTCTGTGGTTAAAAAATTGAGTAGTAATCATGCATGCAACCTTCATTTTACAGCGAAATTCATAGAGTTGGAAACCAAGCTCAGAGACTTGAAAGCTAAGCTCCAGATGATGTAATCTGAACCCAGAACTCCCACCTCGCATCAATTATGGGCATCGGACTGAACTTTAAGGGATTTTTTCAACTCATGATTTCGTATTGATAGAACAAGCAATATCCATCACTCAATGCTGTTAAATTGATGAAGTAAAGGGTAAAATTAAAGAAACTAAAAGATTCAAAAGATGACAAGATACTATTAATTTTGTGATTAAAAAAGCGCCTGTATAACGAGTGCATGTGTGTGATGCTGTTTCACTGAATGCCAAGTCACTGCCCACTAAAAGATGCATTGCATTTTTTCAACAGAGAAGAATTTCTTTGTAGCCTTGAAATGATCTTGAATTACTACATTAACAATATAGTTGTTAGATGAAAAGTTAAAACTATCCTAATTCAATGAAAACTCAGTTGTGACATTTACAACAGGTGTTTTTCCAGCTTTAATTATCTTGTAATCTCATTTATAATGATGCTAGTAATACACAAAACTAAATTAGGAACTGACGTCAAGAGGACTGACTTGACACAAATTCTAAATGCCTTTTTTTTTTTTGGTCACGGCCACTTTGCCATTTTCGCCATTTTGCAAGAAATATTGATCAGATAAAGTCTGAATTATAAATATTTTTCGACATAAACTTTAATCATGGTAATACATATGAAACTATCGTGGAATGGGTACTTTATGTACTTTATGCCCCCCCCCCCTTCTGTCATGTCACAAGATACAGATTTATTTTGAAGGGATACATGTATTTTTTTAAAGGAAAATCTGACATAGCTAATAGTACTAACTATAAAACATTAAGTAAGACATTTAAAGACATACTATTTGTATGAACTAAAAAAAGAAGCTGAGCACTGATTTCAAGGGGCATTATAATAAGTGTTAGCTCAAGAGCTGATAATGATATACTATATTCTTGGATTTCATTATAGTCAGTATCCTGTCTAGAGCATAAAAGCCGAAACAATGAACCTAAAATATAGAACTATGCAGTTTGCCAATTCCGCATTCCCTTCAAGTGAGAATTATCACCTCATCTGGTAATTTCATGGTTATTACACTGAGTGCACCTTCACAGGTACAACACTCTTGTGAGATGTGGATACATTATTAATACTAATTCTATTTTCCCTTTGATTTCAACTTGACCACTGGCTATTCTTACGTAATCACTGAGCTAGCAGTTACGTAACTTGGGCTAACGTGACCGGCAGCTTTTGATGTGGTTGGAACGAAAAGTCACAAGGAGATGAATTGAGCATCACAGCTCATCACATCAGTCGCATCACACGTGTAACACAGAATAGAATGTCAGCTGTACGTGGGAAATATACGTATGATTCGCTGGTATTTTAAAAAAGGGCTAAAAAGATATTCGGGTTGGGGATTTGATTTTTATGATAATGGCATATACACCAAATGGTGTCAGCCTGCCGCTATTGTATTACGAAAACATATCTATGTAATCTATGATGTTAATTTTGTGGCCAATAAATTGAGTACCTACCCGAAGCTACAGCAAGCCATACCTAGATGGAGACAGCTAATAATCCGCTAATCTTGAATCCCGCATACGGGTGTATAGCCAGAACTAACCTATGGGAGGGGTTTTGCTCTTAAAAAACGTTTTAAAAAAAAAGAAGAAAAAAAAAAAGAAGGTCATCTGACATTAAGAAACTTCCAGAAAAAAACAACAGTTTTCAGTTTCTTTCCCTTTCAACAGTTTTCAGTTACTTTCTCATTATTTCAACAGTTTTCAGTTACTTTCTCATTTCAACAGTTTTCAGTCATTTTCCCATTTCAACAGTTTTCAGTCATTTTCCCATTTCAACAGCGTTTTCAGTTACTTTCCCATTTCAATAGCGTTTTCAGTTACTGTATTAGCAGATGCTGTCTTTGCAAGTTGCTGTATTTTAAGTTATTGTAAATGAGGTAGCAGTTACTGTATTTTCAGGTATTATATCAGTTACTGTAATAGCAACTACTGCATAACTACAAATTTGGTTTGTATTTTCAGTTCCTGCACGAGTTAGTATGGTGAAGTTGGGTATTATGGGCATATTTCGTCTCGCTTATGCTGTGATGAAAGTAAATATATAAAATGCATAATTATTTTTGTTTGATTTTCTATAGGTAATGAACTATAAATCCTGAGCATATAATATGCATAACTATAATAGTTTCAAAATAGTATAGCATAGAAAAAAATTAATTAAAAAGTGCCCATATTAAACCAGTGGGGTTTATGGGCACCTCATTCTGAACATATGAGCACTAAAATATAGATGTTTAAGATAAATGTTTAATGTCAGCACATATATCAGTGCCCATGTTTTTTTTTGCACACTTTATTATCCTACACAAAAGTCATGTCACTGTGGTATGAATCTGAACAGTACACTTACCTGATGTGATCCACATTTGATAGCTTTTTTAATGTTTCACTCCTTACACGATATTTTTGTTTGACAATAAGTATTACTAACGATTGCATAAATCACCTATGCCCATATTACCAAACCTTGCATTTGAGAGCCATTGCAAATGAGTGAGACTTAAAGAAAAGAGTATTCACATTGAAAAAAACATTAGGTTGAAATATCTACACCAAATTAGAGTATTCTACAGGATTTCCCCTTCCAAAAGCAAAGAAAGAAATGACAGGTAATATATAAGTCTGCATTACATGAAAACAATAGCAGCCTCAAATGTGCGGTCTGCTCTACAGATGATGACCTTGAACATGCTTAAAAATCCACCAGGAGTGAGCATTTCCCCATGATGGCATTCAGTTACTGCGAGCTGCCCATATTATACATCCTCGGTCCTGGGAATCTACCCCTGTAGTTTCACTATTTCACTTTTGACCTAGTTCACTGCTCAGCCAATCATAGGGCTGGCTTAGAAGAGGTCTAAGCACCAATTTATGTGACCTTTCCTTTCACACCATTTATGGCAGCCAATTAGCTGTGGTCTGGCACTGTTTGAATATGGGAGCAACAAGTACATACTTGTAAACTCAGTAATGTCCAGCTCTTAACCATCCTCGTTCCCTTGGTGTGCGAGGGTGGCTCTTAACTTGCACATAGACAACTGTGCATGCTAAAATCTATTTCATTATTGCATAACTTTATACTTACATTTGACAACTTAATTTAGTTATCTTGTATAGTATCCCATGCAACATGTATTTATGGTGCTAATTCCATTAAACTGATTGATATTATAAATGACATAGACAAAAAATAAATAAAAAATAATGTCATGTTGAAATATTTACTTATTATCAATGAATATAATAATATATAATTAATACATGGACATATTATTTCCATGATTTTTATCATCACAATAGACAAGAAATGTTAAAAAACCCAGCTTTAGTGAAATGACCAACTGCACCTCTGCTACTATTGTTGTTGTTGACTAAGCACAAGTCAAGTCATGAGCTTGGAGAAATTAGACCTAGTTTCACTTTGACATTACTGAGGGGGTTACCTGTTATTGGCTAAGACAAAACAGGGCAGGTCACCAAGGTCATTCTCATTAATATGCATGAGTTGACTCACATAGTGAAGCCAGTGGAGAGGGTTGCCAAGGCTTGGTGTGGAGGGTGATATTATACTGCTGCCCACATTACCCAACTTTACCCTAAATAGTTACTGTATTGCCCAAACATATCTTCATTTACTGTACTCTACAGTGCAACCTCACCATTAAGACCTGCTGGTGCTACATCTACCAGCCTTAATGGCTATGACCTAATGGCTTGGTGGTCTTCGTGAGGTGGTCTTAACGTCGGCTTTCACTGTGGTGGTGTGGTGGATTAGGGCTTTATGTCCTGTATTTCTGCACCTGATGGGCTAATTAGGACAGGTAGGGACCATGGCAATAATGAGATGATGGATTAAACAGCCATCCAACTTAGGCTTGACCGGGAATTGAACCTGGGACCCAGTGGTTGGAAGCCCAGCATGCTACCACTGAGCTAGGCCCCCACCCCTAGTCGGCTTCCACTAACTGTAGTTTCTCTACTGAACCATTTAAAGGAAGATTCCACACGCGTCATGGCACATGAGTTATGTAATCGACGCTGTTGCTCGCGTCATGACGTCTCAGACCACGCCCTGAACGCACGCCATGCCAAGACTGTCATGCAATGTGCAGCTTGCTTCGACAGAGCAGTCAAGACCCATCAGTTACTTACTCAGCACAACTAAAGTAAAATATGTTTTACTCTTGTGTGATTGCAATTCATTTTTAGGTAAGCATAGGGATTTAAGTGATTTCAGAAAAACATCATGGTCAGTGTTTCAATGCTACTAGGTCTGAAGCAGATATGACCAGCTGTCAGAGGCAGACGTAGTGATGATATGATGATAAGGCTTGGACCATGTCACACATTTACCCCATGGGTGGGTCTTTTGCTTGCCTCAGCACATCATGGTATAGATTATCTCATCATCTGTGGGTAATAATACATTTTTAATAGTTATACCTTGCAAAAATAAACATATTGTTACAATCATGTCACAGCATTTAGCTAATTACAATATGAAAGTGTTTCGACCCCGAAAAATCCTGCAGCAAAGGTGTTTAATATATTCCTATAAAATTTACCCGAATATTTTGACAACAGTATTACGATATTGTAGAACAAGGCGATAGAGTGGACTCTAGATATATATTATTTAACTGACATTGTGCCAATACATTGCCCTAATGTGACTCAAATATTTTCGTAGCAATTGAATACAGTTATGTTCAATTTACAAAATATGTTGACAACATTTTGCATATGAGAGCAAGAGAAATAGAAGCAAAACGTAGGTTACTTCATATTGTGAAAAGAAAAAGTTATTAAAATTTGATACATCTATGAGCAATAAAAACGGTAGGCATAAATAAATCAGCCAATAGGCAACAGCCCCTAAAAAGGTAATGGAAATTGCCATCGGAATACTCCAAACCATATCATCTCATCATTACGTCTGCTACAGACAGCAGGTGAAAAGCAGAATTATCATTGAACCAGCTCCATACAGAAAAACAAATTCTATAATATACACTAAATGTTCACAGACTATTCCTAATTAACTGACTGACTAACTGACTGACTGACTGACTGATTCAATGAAGTGCTGACTGACTGACTGACTGACTGACTGATTCAATGAAGTGCTGACTGACTGACTGACTGAATGAATGACTGACTGAATAAATGACTGAATGACTCACTCACTTTGAATGAAAAAATGAAATTGTAGATAGCCATCCAGTAGTCCTAGGTTTCCAGGCTATATGTCTTTTTTTATTGATACAGTGTTATTATGACTTAATATAATTAAGTACCATATTATACAATGTACTATTGCTCTACAGTCCAGCATCCCACTTTTAAATTTTTTTTTTCCAACTCGCCCAACCCAAAGAATCCCGACATTGCATGCAATGCTCTGGTTTGATTCCTTAAATTATTTACCTCATGCTCATACAATGAAGCCTGTCAGTATACATTTTGAGTCTTCAATGGCAAGTTCTGTTGCAATGCTTCAGGAGAGCTTATAACCCAGTGTTATTAGACATATGCATTATTAGACACTTGTATCAAGGCTACCCCATTATCAAGGCCGTTTAACTAAAGTCAAAGCAATTGCTTGTGTATCTGTAAGAAAATATCGACCTTTGGTGTTTAACTTACTGACTGGTAATATACATCCAAGAATAATAGTAACCAAATTGATATATGTGCCTTATTTATATATATACAGTTGCTCTCTAAAGTTTTACACTCTCTGAAAATATCACAATGCGTTTTAGTTCATTTTCCTCAACTACGTCTTGAAATTCCAGCCAGGACTAGGATTAAAGTACAGTGTAATTACAAAATTTGACCCGGTATACCAAATAATAAGGATATATCTGTTCTTGGTAGTAGCCATGTCGTTTCTAACACATTCAAGTTACCCAAATAACCCACAAGATGTGTGTTTTGTGACATTATAAAGCAAAAATTCGAACTTTTGGAACCTACTTAGTACAATCTCAGGGAAGACTATCGTCATATCATATTATTCAATCAATTATATAATACTCTTTCTATGAGTTGTTCTTATAGATCGTCAGGGTCTGAAAGTCTTCAACTCAGCAGCCAAAGTAATTCAGGTAAGTAGGCCACACAAAACAGAAACCTTAAACAGTGCTCCAGCTTTAGGCATTTTCTTTGAAACAACATCCAACCTTATTCTTAAGGCTTATCTGACATTAACCTTAAAACTAGAATTGGATGCTGCCCTTTAACAGACAATGTAAAGAATGGAATATTTTCTTCAGATTATTTACAAATTTTATGAAAACATGAAGGTTATCAAATCCCTTAAAATTAAATGTAGAGTCTTTACAAATGTGTTATTAGTAGGACAAGTTGCAAGTTTTAACTATAAAGAGTTACTCACACGATGGCTTTTTTGATGGAACAGCAGTAAGCAAGAACAATGCCTGTCAAACACATGCCTCCTATCACGATTCCTGCCATTTCTTTTCTTGTAAACCCCTTCTTTGTCTTGACTCCATCACATGACCAGCTGATCCTATTGTCTGCTATTGTGACGTTATAGCCCAAGACGCTTTGTATGACGTCCATTTCACTGGCAAGAGCGTCCTGTACATCAGACTGTGACATCACCTCAAAAGGCTTATTTAGTGACGTCATAACATCTTCATGGTATATCACATGAGCCAAAAATAATACCCTGAGATATGGTTGATTGTTTGTAGTCCCTCGGAGAGGATCAAGTGCAATTATTGTCACTCTATAGGTGACATTATTAAATAAGTCGTCATAACACTTGTTCTTGCAGTATGACGTTATTGATGACGTAATTGCATGCATGACATCGGTTATGACGTCAGATGTGACTTTTTCAAGTGCAAGGTTGTGAACGTCAAGTGCTGAGGTGCTGTTGGCTTCCTGGGCACTTAGTAAAGTGCCACAACAGGCTATTGAGTCATTGTTTATATTGTAATCCCTGTAACATGTACATGAGCCATTTAAGTCATGTCTTGGACACATAATCTCAGTCCTATTAAGTGACTCCAAGCTTCTCTTGTGACGTTCTGGCAACCAGAGGCTTTTACTGATGTGAGTTTGTAAAGAATAATCGTGAATTAGTCTTCCAAATTTATCCTCAGAGCAGGCAAATTTGAAGAGTAGATTGAAAAGCACACTAATGGCACAAGGTAATGTCTGCATTTTGTGGTCCTCTCTCTTAGCGTGCATGGAGCAGAATGTTTTGGATCCTCTTGGCACGAAAGAGCGTTTGGCGCGCTAGGTATTGGCGGGAAAGTAGCGCCCTGCAAGACTCCATCGATGTAACCAATAGTGCACCTGAGTCACACCAGGATGCTGCAGCCATCATTACACATGCATGCACGCCCTATATAATAGGCCATTTGATCCAAACAAATAAATAACAACCTAATACTTATCTTAATGCTAGGTATAGGCATTTATTATCTGCGTGGGTTTGGCTTACTTGTCATTGAAGATATGACTATTGCTTGTAAATGATCTCTTGTACAACATAAATGTTACACGCCTAAATATGACTTGTTGTGATAATATTACTCTACAGTGAGAATATTCGGAGTGTAAAAAGAACCGTGTTGGTAAATATAAAATAAACGGATTTTAAATTTGGAAAGAACGGTTTGTGTTGGTGCAAATTTCAAGTCAGTACAACAGAGATAGCCTATCCTTTCCCACAATGATTTCGTAACCTGGAGAGCAATTGATGATCTGGACTGAATCAGACAAGTTATACAGATACCAGATACCAATTAACTGAAACAGTTGAAATCTGAAGCAGGACGTGTCATCCAAGCAGAGCAGCCAGTTCAATATAGGAAGTCGGAACTCCAATCGAGTTATAGTTATGTGCATGAATGTCTACATGTCTGTATACTAGTGCATAGCATTACTACTAACATTCAATGATATAACCATTAGAAACCAAACGTATTGTCAAATATCATATTTTAGACTCACTGAATTTGTGAGGCATATTCTTGTGGCACATGACATAATAGAGTATGGCTAGTACAACAACTGAACGCTTAGGTTAGTTAGTTAGTTAGTGTTATTGTTTAACGCCTCATCAGCACCTGAGTGGGCTATGAAGAGGCTCTCTAGGGTAAGATTGATCATCCATAGTTGGTAGTAGAAACCAGAAGCATGCAAAAAATCAATAAGTGTCTGCGTTGTGCAATGCACACTGTCCTGTTTTAGCCACTGGGGATAGAGGACTTCACCCCAAGTGTTTCCACCCTCGCCGCGTGGAGGCCCAGGACCTTCGAGGGCAACAACTGAACGCTAAAGAACAACGCCAAAGTCACAACTAAAGAAGAAATGGTGTGATCGAATGCATTCCGTACTCTGCAAAAGAAATATAAAGAGGAAGAAGAAAATAAATTAATGCCATGACAGATAAAGGGTTTAGTGCAGTACTTATATAGCAGACCCAAATGTATGTCCATATTTGGCGTCCATGACATATTAAAAATTAACACTATTTCTGCCCAGCCCAATTATTGCGCTAGCAGACAAGAAGAATATTTGTGTAGCGTAGCTGGGGTTTGGGGGCGGAAGCCCCCGAGACAATGATGGATGGTGGTGGATTAGGGCTTTGCGTCCTGTATAACCCCCTGAGACAATGAACAAATAAACAATGTCTTGACTTGAAAATGAAATCCTTCGTTTGTGTGTGACGTCATACATTGAAACAACCATTTTGACGTGTTATGCCAGCAACGAGCCTCACTAAATATGGTCATAAATTTGGGTCCTTTATACTACATTGTTTCTAAGACAAATCCCAATTCCTGCAGAAAATATGAATCTACACGAGCAATTTAGTCAAGGTCATCTATTTTCTCGATGGATAGGTAGATAGATAGAACCTGTGTCACATGATCCTCTCCAATTGCTGTTGCCTTAAAATCAGCAGCATGAAACATGATTTTGTGCTTTTAGAACAAGGTAGTTCTAGACAAAGCTAAAAAGAGACACTAATGGACAGCAAGCAGAAAACTGGAGCATCCTGACTAAGGAAATTCCTAATGTACTATATCATAGGCTTAGGATGATGTAATCCACAAATACAGTGCACCAGGGTTAACAATATCAGATAAACGAAGTGAGTCGAAATGACATGCGATAGAGAGCTCAAAAGAGTTGCACGTAGCTCTTTGATACGATGAGATATCATATTACCAATTTACAGGAGGGGTCTGTCACTACCTCAACACAATGTCTCATTAAACCATGCATGAATACTGATTGGCGATCTTTGGGCAGACATGTACTTCATTCATATCATGGTGTTTCTTTCTGATAAGATTTCGAACCCAGGTTCCTGGCAGCCTAGCCACCTACTGATCTGAGTCAGGGGTGCGGATGTAACCAGGTTTCTAGTTCAGTCTTTCTGCCCCATGTATGCTAATAAGACAGACAGATGCCATGGCAACAAGGCAGAGGAAGAATCAGCCATTCAACTTAGGCCCCCCTGGGTATTCTAATTCTGAGCATGTGTAATTATAGCTTCTCTGCATCATTAAGCCAACTGTATTTTCAATCAGATGGGATCTAATGTGACCTTTTGGAATCCCATTAATCCCCAGCATGAAGCATTGTTAATTCCATGACGTCACAAATGCGATGTCCGTCACGTACCATTTTGACGTCGCATTTGCGTCCATGCACTGACAATGTCTGTAGCCATTCGAGGAGCGTCGTCTTTCATGAAACCTTTCTCCTCAATTCCTGGTCCTAAGGGGCTGCCTCTTCTAGGTACAACTCTAGATGTTTTGAAAGCTGGAGGATTTTCTAATCAAATTCATAAGTACTTTGAAATGAGGTACAAACAATACGGACCTATCTATAAAGAGTATTTTGGACGCTATGCGGCAGTTTTCATCCATGACCCAGCTGACATTGAGCACGTGTTCCGTTGCGAAGGACGCTACCCTCAAAGAACGGAGTTTCCCGCGTGGAAAATGCACAGACATGACTCAGGCCAAGCTCTAGGCATCTTGCTAAGGTAAGACATTTGGTTATTAAACAACACTCAAGCAGCCAAATGGAAACACGTTTCTTTGAAATTAATCAAACTGGTTTTGACTAGCACATCAAGGCAGGTTCTAGAACTAACATGTCAAATATCACAGCATCACAAAATAAGAACCACCTTAGAAATATTATATGCCTATATAGACTGCCATATGGCTTTGTGCAGTCATCTCAAATGGCAGCAAAGCGACTGGAAGCTTGCCACAGTCTAATATTACCCCCTAATGCCCCATTATCCAACCTAGGTCTCTCCTAGAACTGCAACGTGACTTCTCCATACGGCATTGACAATACCTTATAGATATTTTACATAGGTAGTCATCTAGCTTTTTGGTACATTTTGTTGTTGGGTGGTGTATGACTATCCTATACTATATCATTTTAACAACCCTTTACTTAAAGTGTTATTATTTAAAAAAATTATAATATTTGGCTTAATAAGATATGAATTTGCAAAACAAAGTATACACTACAAAATACCAAAAATGAATAAAAGAATGGAAAATTCAATAAAAGAAAAGACGTACACCCATAGCTTTTTTTTTTCTTTTTATGTAGAGTATGAAGAACCAAAAATAATAATGCAACCATACTCCACTAACATACATTCAGAAATGCCTTGTTCGTGGTAATTCCTCATAAAATGAAATTAATTAATTTAATTTAATGTATAATACCTATATAAATTAGTATCTCTCCACTTGGTGGCTCCCTTAAAGCGACATGACTGTCTTAGGGGAGTCTCTCAAAGGCACACACCATTTTTATAAAATAAAATAAATTATACAGGCGTCGTTAGGCCTATTTCATTTTGTAAATTTCTACCTGAGTAAAATATTCATCATTATACAAGGTCTTTTAAGAATAAATCACCACTTTCAAAGTAGATGTTTTAGTTTTTGACGTTTTGTTTTTTTACTTCTATATTAATATTTACATTTGTAACTTTAGTGTTTTTTATTTCAGTGAGGGAGAGGACTGGCAACGCATGAGGTCCTGCCTCAACAAACCCATGATGAACACTCGTGTGGTGCAGGAGAACTCCGTGCATTTCATAGAGGTCGCCACTGATATGGTGGAACGAATTGACACTAAAAGGACACCTGCTGGAGAGTTTCTTAATCTGAGAGACGAACTTTTTACCTGGTCCTTAGAATGTATGTATCTTGAAAAGTTGAAATACAGACAGACTTTCTACATAAATTGGGAGTTTATGTATATTGGAACAAATAACAAAAAAAAAAATAAGAAGCTGGTTGTACTTACAGGGGAGAGCCTATAAGACCAATATAGCAAGGATGCCTTAGTGGAGTACAAAAGGTTATAAAAACGATGTTCTATGTGTATTTGCCATATATACATATATATATATATATATATACAATATATATATTAGATCCACTATGTGTATTTGCCATAGTAGATCCTAAGTCCAATTTACATTTGGTCCATTAAAATTTAAAATGAATGCATACAAATAACATACGCGAATGTTATGTAAACTTTATGTGGTACTACTCCTAATTTCTGTTTAGTGTGTGTGTGTGTAATTGTTTAACGCCTCATCAGCACCTGAGTGGGCTATGTATTGGCTCTCTAGGTTAAGATTGGTTATCTATATTTGGTAGCAGAAACCAGAAGCATACAAAAAATCAATACTTGTCTGGGTTGGATATCTGGTAAAGAGATGTTGTAAGGTAGTAGCTTGAAACAGAGGTCTTCTAATGCGTTGTAAGTGGGTGCAATCTAATAAAGTATGTTTGATTGTTAGGGGGCACCGACAACTCTGGCATACCGGTGCCGGTTCATTGACTAAAAGGTGTAAATGTGTAAGTCTTGAATGTCTTATGAGGCATCTGTGATATATTCCTTGATCTTTGCGAGTATTGAACCTACTAGGTATTTTATTTTGAATGCAAGGTAAGATTGAATGCAACTTGTTAATTTCTGTTCAGTGCAATGTCTTTTATATCAATTTCAATTGGCCGTTTCCAGCTGCCAGCACTGTCCTGTTTGAACGGCGTCTTGGCTGCTTGTCTGACCACCGTCCGCCTGAAATCCATCGATTCATCAACTCCATGCAGACTGTCCTCAAACATAGCGAGAAGTTGCTCTTCTTCCCGCCAGAGGTCGCTCGCAAATTCAACTTTCCGGTTTGGCGGGAGTTCAAAAATGCTTGGGATGACGTTTTCACCATAGGTAGGTTACTGAATCATAGTTTGATCCCATTGCTGAGACAGTTTGTTTCAGTAAGACTACTGTACTGATTTTCAAAAATAATAAAACAGAGCATGACATTCTTCTCAGATATATATTAGCAAATGTAATACAACTGGTTGTAATTTGTTTATTAGATAATCAACCCTGAGGTTTTGGCTTTTTTCAACAGAATATTAAAAACACAATGCAGTACGTTAAACAAAACCATTCACTGATTTATCTGTACTGTCTGTTTGTCAAGGTCGAAGTAACAAAGTCACACTTCAAGTAATATGGAGTCATTCGTAGTTCCAATTATTAGGATCCAATTTGTAATATTTACTTCAATTTCAGGGGGACGTTATGTACAGGAGAAGATGACTGCTGTGGAAATGGCACGTGCAAATGGAGAGGAAATGGGTGGATTAATTGCTTCCCAGATGGACCAGCCTCAGATTTCAGAAAAAGAAATATTGTCTTCACTGATTGACCTAATGGGAGCTGCAGTTGATACAGTAAGTGATATTATTTCACAGATAATATAATTCCTATGATGTTTAGATCATATTAAACTCTGGTATTTCAAAGTCTGCTATAACAAAGCTGTCGAAATAAAATGTGATTCCTCATTTACCGTACAATCATTCAAATAAAAGGTTAGGTTTTCGCCATTCAGCAATCCCAAGTGTTTTCTTTATCCTTTATTCTCAATTAAATTCGCTTATGTTATGTGTACGTATTCACTTTAAATGTTACTAACCACTGTTTAACACAAATGTCAATGCTCATAACTTGTAAATTGTTCAACGTTTCATTGTGATTAACAAACATTTGTCAGCATGCTATCTTTTTCTCTGTCTCTTTTTTGTTTCACAAAATATAATTACAACTATTTGCTATCATAGACCTCCAACACCACCATGTGGACGCTATATCTGCTTGCCTGCAATCCCAGAATTCAACAGGTCATGAGACAGGAAGTGGATAGCGTGGCGCCCTCTGGCGAGATCATCAAATCGTCTCACTTGCAAAGACTGAGTTACATGAGGGCTGCAGTCAAGGAGACACTAAGGCAAGTTATGGTCATTTGTTTACATTTAACCTCAGTGGTGGTGAGTAAAAAAAAAAATTCAACTTTATGTGAATCCTACTCTTGAGATAATTTTTCATCTTTTCGTAAATTTAATATTTTCTGATATTCTCTTACAATATCTTGACTTTAACAGGTTGTACCCAGCAGCCCCTGTTCTCAGCCGGGTGACCAATGAAGATATGGTGATTAGGAATTACAGAATACCAGCAGGGGTAAGTTCAAGGTCTTCACTTAAAAATAAAGCTGTCAAGGGCAGCAGGACAGCCTTGTTGGTAAGACTTGGGTCTACTCCCCAAGGTCCTGGGTTTTATCCCAGAGCATTTTCTTGTGGTATTTCTATGTAATTTCTTTATTGCAAAAATCTCCTACAGAGCTCATATGCTGAGTTGTATGCAAGCTTTGTACTTCAAATCTACCCAAGATAACAGCACTCAGCGGTAAATGAACATGATATTTCACTGTTATCTCTAACCAGAGAAGCTGGAATATTTCGTCATAATATTAAGTTTCAGACAATGATATAGACCAATACACTAGCAACACGAAGCACACGACTATCTCTTAGAAAGCAGGTTTGTTTACAGACATGGAAACTAGAAGCCAGAGGACTTCATGTAAATCTATAGGACTACTCATTGGTAGAGGGATTTAGCCAATGGGATTAAAAATTCAGATGGCGTCCTCTGGATTTTTATTTCCAGGTCTATGAGTTTGGCTGTAAAACTTCATAAATTTTCAGACGACCTTGAACATGAACCTGATGGCAATTGGCTCCGAGCAACAGCTCTTCCCGGAACCGGAAGTTTATCGCCCAGAGAGATGGTTGAGGGAATCCCAAGACTCCATCCACCCTTTTGCTTGGTTACCCTTTGGATTTGGGGTCAGGGCTTGTATAGGTAACTAAGGGGTAATTAAGAATTACTTGATAAATTATGACTTTTCAGTGCAAACAAAATGTTTCACAAGAGTTATTTCATTCTACAGGAAGAAGAATTGCTGAGCAAGAAATATATTCACTCCTGTCCAAGGTGTAGTGCCTGTTGTTTTGTTTGTAGAAAAGGAAAACAAATAAATGTTATTGTCAAATTTGATAACTCTAATTTAAGCATGAGAATCTTGTCATGCCCAATTACATGTATGTAAAACAGTATAGGACTCTTGAATTCTTGTATAAACTTTAATTAAAAAAAACAAACTTCGAGAATCCTTAAATTGGTTTGCTGATAGAGACAATAACATAATCTTCAGGGAGCCTCCTTACACACAGAAATAGTAAATACATGTTAAATTTATTAATATTGTTAATAGTTACACACGTGTTTTATCGTTGTATTTCTGTGATGAGAATAAATGTTGTGAGTCTCAGTATCAAATAATGCATATCACTTCGATCAGCTCTTTTTTAAATATTTCCAGATTCTGCAAAGATTTGAAATTGAGCGAGCAGTAAACACTCCGATTGATACAGGGATGACTCTCTTGATCTATCCGAAACAACCCATTCGACTGCTCTTCAAGGACAGAAAATAAACTTTTCATGGATACAGGGACACACATAAAACAAGTTACTTCAATACATTTAAATTTTAATGTAAAAGTATGACAATTAATAAAACATGGTATAATTTAAATTAATTAAATAAAATTGAACTCAAGGATATTTTTAATTTGTTATGATTTCCATTCCCACAATCTTTGAATAATAATAGCATTCATCAAAAGTGAGTATACCCTAAACATAACAATATTAAAATTTACAATAGTCTTTCAAGTCATCTTGTGTCATAAGTTGCCATTAGACAATAATCATTTCAGTTGGCCATGAAAGCAATAAAATTAACCTTATTATCAATAAGGTTATTATTGAATAGACTGGCAGTCTCTGTGAGGGCTGTAGAGTGAAAACCTACTCACTTCCGCGTGATATTACTGTATATTAATACGTCTTTAAAAGCCTCTGTACAGAACCTTCATAAATTTACACTTTCCCTTCCCAGTGCATTGTTGCACTGGTTATTGGCAGTATCTTTAATTCAAAAACAAAGTTATTGGAGTATTTTGGCACAATGGAAAAGATGAAAGGATAAAATTCTTAATAATATTCATCATCATCTTCTTCGGGGTAATAGCCATGGACATCATAAACGGTACGGAATCGTCTCGGAGTCGTCCTCCATGTGTATCGTCCATTTGGCCCTGACCGCTGGTCATCATCATCATCATCCATGTAGTATCTGCTGTTGTAAATTCCAGGTTGGACGTAACCAGTCATTCCGGCTAAAGCAACTTGTCTCCTTGGAGCAGCTGGTGTATACTCGCCCTCCATTGTCATAGGAGCTCCAAAACCGGGCATTGCTATGTTAGCCCTCTCTATGGGTGCATCTGCTAGAGCTGGACCTATGTAGTAGCCAGGGTCAGGCGCGGAGTGTCTACGGGGTCTCCACATGAGTTTGCGATCCTTGTACTGGCTGCGTCGGTAGTATAACGGACAGCGACGCCACAAACAGCAAGTGATGAGAGTAGCAAGGATGATGACGATGATGATGTCCACCACAATAACTAAGATAATCCACCACTCATAACTGAAACATACAAATGGTTTGTAAGTACCGTGCGCAAATATAACATTGGGCATATACATCAGACAAAACACCAACACACTGAATCTGACAGCTCCCTAAACACTAAAGATATTTCGAGTCTTCCATCACCAATGATGTTCTGCCATATTCGAAAGTGTATATTTCATTTGCTTATTTCCGACATAGCTGACCAGCCAAATCATGAGTAAATACCAGAATATAACAAGAAATGCAGTTGATAACCTTTGACAGCTCAAACCTAGTAAGGATACATTATTGAAACATTTTTTTAAGGTGAACCTACCATTTCCCAAACATCTTGAACCATCGAGAAGGACACTCCGATACAGTGCTGCCAGTGTTATTGCCCTTATAATTCTCACATCCCTCGATTCTGCGACAATAGCAGGAGCCCCCGGGTTGCTGGCTAATAACGCTGTCTGGCACTTTATCCCATAACATCGTGAACATTATCTCTTCGATCTGTGACTCAAGGCATCCCAGGAAGGGGTCCGAGAGGAGAGGTTTCTTTATGCAGTCTCGGTAGTAGAAATGCAAGTTGACCTCACCAACCAAGTGAGCGAAAACGTCAATTTCTTCATCCAAGAAACCACATTCGTATCCGGCATCAGGACATGATGCAGTAGCGACAGTATTCGGGTCAGTTTTGCACAAAGAATTTTGAGAATCATTGACGAAAACTGTCATGGAAGCCACTTGCACACTGCCCTTGACATAATCCACATGCAGACATGAGGGACACTCCAAGGCCGCTGTTCCTGCACATAAGGACATACATAATATAATATGATTGAATGATAATAACTGTCATATATTATACAATGAAATTAGAAATAAATATCCTGACTAATTTTCGTCCCAGTTATTTACTTATTTTTTCCATAAAGACCTATCAGCCCCAAATATAATTTCCCAGTTCAGCCAACACCCCACCTATTTCATAAAAACCTTTTCGTATTGTTTCATTGGTAATTTAGCTCCAGTATTCCCTTCATAATCATCTGCTTGAGAACAACGAACCAAGGGGAAATTAAGAAAGGAAAAAATATATAGAGAAATCGAACAGTGTGTGTGTGTGTGTGTGTGTGTGTGTTTGTGTGTGTGTGTGTGATTAGGGCTTTACGTCCTGTATTTCTGCACCAGTTGGGCTAATTAGGACAGGCAGAGACCATGGCAATGAGATGAAGGATGCAACAGCCATCCAACTTAGGCTCGACCGGGAATCAAACCCGGGACCCAGCGGTTGGAAACCCAGAGCGCTACCTCTGAGCTAGGCCCCCGCCGCCTGAATCACTGAAAATAATTAGAGCTGTTAAAAAAATAAATCTGACTAATTAATTATTATCTATATATAATTCGTTGTGCAATTATTTTTTTCTTGTGTTGTTTTTGTAAGTTTAGCATATTGTCCTTTGTGTGTGACACCATGAAAAGGTTTTATTAACAAAAAAAAAGAGTTGTTTGCTGAAGTAGGTACAATACATTATTTTACAGCCAATTTCATAGACTTGGAAACTAAACTCCAGAGCATTCATGAGGATCCAGGAATAACATTGGTTAAAGCAGTCCCTCAGCCAGTCTTGGATTTATTGGATTCATATAACGTCGTAAGGACCAGCCCTCTCTCTTCTGGAGTATAGTTTCCAAGTCTAATCAATTGGCTGTAATATGTATAAGAGGCCCTATTGGGATGGTAATAACAGCGAGGTTAAAAGGCTATGAGAAATACATACATATGTAATTGTGAAATATAAATTACATGCTTAATAGGGTATTTCTCACAAGTTTGGGGCGTTGGTGACCCCACCCAGCATATATTTATACAACTCATTCAAGCGTCGAAAGTTCTAAGAGCAAGTTATGGGCGCTGCCACTTCATTTTATTGGCCATTCCCACCCATGCAATTTGCCCACGTAACACAAACAAATCATGTTTACTCAGATCTTGAATAGGCATAAACCCTTGATATCAAGCACAGATCTTTCGATGTTATCAATGTTTATTAATGCTTTGTATATGCTGTTGGCGCCCGTTATAATGTATCTTAAGTTATCTACACTTGAAAATCTACTTCGAAATTTAAGGAGAGAGCCCTAAAGAAGCTACAAACGAGTATATTAAAACAAAAATTCTAATAAGAGCGGACATAAATTCAGTTTATCTATATAAAATATATATATATAAAAAATAACTAATAAGGCTGCATGGCTTTAATTAACACAAGTCTGACACAAAGAGTCTTTTAGAAATTTTCGGTTGTGAATAAGTATTGCACATCTTAGTGAATTGGCATTTATCTACATTTGTATGAAATCTAAATTAAAGTGCAAGAATTTGACGCTTGTTGGCATAGCAACTAGCTATTACTTAATCTGATTATTTTCTTGAGATTCCTGGCCTCGTTATGTCATGTCATTGTTACCCTACTTACAAATATTAAAAAATATAGTGGAATTAATAACCTCTGTGGAGAAGAAAATTGCAAAGTGACGAAAGTAAGTAAAATTGTGTTAACAGTTTAAGAGCACTACATATGCACAGCAAAAACAGGTTACAGACTTTAAAGCAACATGTTATTTTAATACTTCCTGCTATGGAAAAAATATATCTTCACGGTACTATTAGGATTTCCTACCTGTGGTCCAGAGTGACAGCATCAAAATAAAGGTAACTGAACCAGTGGTCAAGGTGGTGGTCATGGTGGCTATCCGGTGGTCACTTGTGGTGGTCAAGGAAGTTGAAGATGCCACTGGGCACTACGATGGGCACAGGAGACCCTCTGCTCTCAGGGTGTGTAAGGGCGTTGGCCGGGCCTGTCACGCTTCAGTGAAGATCAAAATCCATTATTAAAGATTTTTGATTCACTAAGTGCTCCAGTTGAGAGCCTGCCAAAATAGAGCATTCACAAAGCACTGCATGAATACATGTGAGGGTGGGTGGGTGATTAGGGCTTGACGTCCTGTATTTCTGCACCAATTGGGCTAATTAGGACAGGCAGAGACCATGATGAATACATGTGAAGCGAATTGTTCTTTTGAGGTGCAGTATTGAACTACAAGATTTCTTATCAGAAGTACATTTAGGCAAACACTTGGAAATGTTATAAAAACAGAAGTGTATATTTTATTGGAACACGTTAAACAGGACAATGATATGTTCCGGTGTGGAGGCGGCTATTAATGTTCATTGAGTGGAACTAAAAATAACTATTAATTTGTATAAATTAAAAACTAGCCTTTTGACCATCTTGCTATAAAGGGCCTGCACAAATAAGGCAATATGATCATTTTATTTTTTCATTTTCTACTGTAAAACAATAAATCTCCCCTGTTATTAGTAAAATCACAGAGAAACCCAGTGGTAAAATCCTGCAACAAGCTCCTTTCTCTGCATGACAGTCTGATTCCAAAAAGACTAAAGCCTGCAGATCATAACCGCAGCTGTTTTTTTTTTTTATTTGACTGACACTAATAACATCCCGAGATACATTTTTGAGTGAAATAACTGCATGAAAAGAAGTATGGTCAATTGGTCTACCTGACGATTGGTCCGCTACCGACTGTTCCGCCATCAGACCAACTGGTTGGAAACCCACTGGTCCACCGACAAGATAAGAAACCGTCCTGTTAATTTTCATATCACTGCACAACTTCCGGTTGAGGAGCGACAATGAAGGTCTACAGCGAGGATAAAAGCAAAGTGAGATATATATAGAAAGTCAAAGAAAGATCTAGAAAGCAAGAACAAGTAACAGAAAATCTACCCATGTGTAAAAATATACCAAAAGACTTTGCCAGAAAAACCTCGTGGTTTAGAGGAGTTAGACAGATGGAAAGCCTCGGAATTACATCAGTTCCTATTGTACACATCTCATTATGCTCTAAAAGGAATCATTTCATTGTACTATCAGCTGCCATTTGCATATTGGTGAATGCAAATCTTCTCGATGACTATGCTGACTATGCACCCCAATTTCTGAGGTACTTCATCAAAAATGGAATAGATCTTTATGGTGTAGAATTTCCCATTTATAATGTACATTGCCTTGCCCATCTTACTCAAGATGCTGCAAGGTACGGAGGTCTGGATAATTGTGGAGCATGGGTCTTCGAGATTTATATGCAGCACCTCAAGAAGATGGTTCGTCAGAGGAGGCAACAAGGCATGAAAATTGTAAAGAGAATTCTCGAAGACTGGTACCATACCAGACATAAAGCAAACATTTGACCACAAAGTTAACATCAAGAGGCCTAATAATGCTTTTGTGTTGAAAAATGAACATTACATACAACTTGTCGGCAGCAGCGAAAAAGCATTGCTGTGCAGAGCGTATCATATATTGTGCATGGAACCCATTTACATAAGCCACGTGAAGCTAAACTATTTGGATTTTGTAAAGTGGCAAGGCACACGTATACCATGAAATCATTGTCAGTTGATACTTCTGGTGCATTGCATACGAACATGACAATTATATAGTGTTCCTCCCATCACTGCATCGTCAACCTTGTTCATGAAACCTCCGTTACTAATGTAGTTAAGCACCTAGGCATTATACCCTTTTGTACATGTATGTTATTCCTGTTCCATCCAAGACAGCCACAATTGATAATGCTAAACCAATTCCAAATCAATATAAGAAGCACACAGGGCAAACTGAGATGGTGTTTCGCACAGCTGTGTGAGATGCTCTTTGAGCAGCTTTGATAATTATTAGATATATATTTACTAATAACAGGGTCCAGCATGATTACATGTGTACTCATGTACTCGAGTCCACACTCGGTACTATGGCAAATCCTAAGCACAGTAATTGTACTCGAGTACTTTGCAAATGTACCCATAATTAAATTTTTTCTGTTTTTTGGTGTGCAGAATTTGATGACATACTGGCCAGATTCGAAGGCTGTCACCAGGGCGAAAAACCGAGAAGTGCCGGATAAGCAGCGATGAAAGCTGCTCAAAATGAGTATCCTCAACAGTGTCAGTATATATATATACATTTGTTTTTTATTTGGTACCCAGCTGACATTGGTATCATGGTCAAATGTTGCAATATCACATAATTGTATTAATTTTCAAACACAATCACTACAGCAGATCAGACCTGCAACTATGAAGAAGACATTACATCAAATCATGAAAGTAGTAGGTAGGTAGTGTTATTGTTTAACGCCTCATCAGCACCTGAGTGGGCTATGTAGAGGCTCTCTAGGGTAAGATTGATCATCCATAGTTGGTAGTAGAAACCAGAATCATGCAAAAAATCAATAAGTGTCTGCGTTGGATAGCTGGAGCAGCTTGTGCAATGTGCACTGTCCTGTTTTAGCCACTGGGGATAGAGGACTTCACCCCAAGTGTTTCCACCCTCGCCGCGTGGAGGCCCAGGACCTTCGAGGGCCATGAAAGTAGTAAGTTAAAATTGTTGCTATAAAACAATAATAATGATAAAGAAAACATTTATAGAGCCTGAATATAAAATAACATTAAGATTATATTCCACGTGTGAAATAAAAAGTGAATGCAATATAGATAAAAGGTTTACGATTTAAAAGCATGTCTTTAGACTTTTAAAAGTCTTTTAAATGTGTAATATAGTAATGAAACAAAGATGCTTGTCATAAAGTTGTCTGAAGTCAGTAGCCTATTCCCACGCTCTCCTATGATGACGTCCGCTTGGCAGTAAAGAGTTCCAGGTTGAAAGGTGCATTAAATGTCAAACAAACACGTTTAAAGCCCTCAACTTTCTTTATGCTATTTTAAACACTCGCATGTTTTGTGCAGGGATAAAACAAAGTAACTTACAGTTATTGATATTGTAGTGTATGGAGAACAGAATGGAGTCAAATCCAGAGGAATAGGTTGAGAGAAGTGTTTATTGTGGTGGAAACACCCAAACTGACTGTGGTGCAGTCTGACCTTGCTATATACAGTCAATTCCAACAATGGATTGTAGGGGGCCAGTTGCACCCTCATTAAATATGCAAATGATGCAGGTGCACTGGCAAGACAATGGAATATACAAACAAGGACTCAACATTCAAGTAACTCTGAGACATGATCTATAAACTGAGATATTAATACATGACAATATAAATGGGGTACAAAAATACCCAATCATCTGTGGCGCACAACATGTTTTGCATGCTATTATCCCTTCCCAAGATACAGTTTGACATTAAAAATCAGTCAGTGCAGCAGGATGCAGAGCAATAAATTCAACCTGCTTGTAATTTGGTAAAAACGTATGATTCATCAAAGTGCCATAACCAATACTAATAATAAATGTAATACATCAATGCATACTTCAGTAGACTGCAGTTCTTAAGAGTGAATTCAGGCAGAGGCTGACCTACCAGAGGGAAAGGGAGAGTGAATTCAGGCAGAGGCTGACCTACCAGAGGGAATGGGACTTGGTGCTCCAATGCTATCCCGGCTGGCAGAAATCCAAAGCCAGACCTGGACGTCTCTACTTCTGTGAACCACGGAACTACATTCATTCTCAGGAAAATGATTGTCATGTGCAAGAAATTCGACAATAAACTACAATCGCACTTCAGATGACTTAGAAGAGCAGGAAGTGGATCCCATCGCTGCAGCCGCAGTAACAGCAACAGTCACAATTTCGGCTGCTGACAGAACTTTGAAGACTTGTCAACTCAATACAAACGAATTTGGGGATAATTATTATGCAGTGCATTTAATTCAATATAATGTTTATACGTTTAACTTGCTTTTTTAGTGGTAGAATTAATTGAGTAACAGTGAAAACGTGGGCAATTTTATCATATAACCAGTCTACAATAGCCACATTAATTAAAAAACAAAATTTCAGTACTATCAAAACGTTAAATCTTCAATTTGACCATGACATATAGGTCAAAGGTAAAAAATGACAGCAGATTCTGAAAGCTCACATGTGATTTGTGGAGGGTCAACAATGCTTTGCATTTGTCTAAAGTGAATATTTCTTAATAGATATATTAATTAATTAGGGCTTTACCTCCTGTATTTCTGCACCAGTTGGGCTAATTAGGACAGGCAGAGACCATGGCAATGAGACGAAGGATGAAACAGCCATCCAACTTAGGCTCGACCGGGAATCGAACCCGGGACCCAGCAGTTGGAAGCCCAGAGTGCTACCTCTGAGCTAGGCCCCCGCCCTAGGGGGGGGGGGGGGATGCAGGCCTAGTCTGTCGCACCATGCCTTTGTCCTAAACAAATGCCCACAGTCAACAAGGACACAAGGAATAAAGTAATAGTGGAGTTAAGTAGTGATATGTGATACTGAGTTTACAACAAAGCACAAACGTGTGTAGAAAAAAAGGTCATTTTCTTTGTTGAATTCCAGGGTGGGTATGACGGCACTGATCATGTCCCCCTTCCCAAGAAGTGAAGGGTATATATCACCACATCCTCCCCCACCTCTTGTGGTGGTTCAGCACATGAAATGTATGAAACTTCTTTAATACTTGTCGGATTTTCATTTGACATGCAGCAAAAAGCATTAACTAATAGCTTATGTGAAAAAAGTGGGTGAAAAAAAAAAAGCAAATAGGGCGACTGCTTGAAGTGAACTTGAGTTTGCCTCCTTATTTGTCAACAATTCCTGCATTCACAACTGCAAACATCATTATCTTCGCAGTTTCTGGTCTGATTTTAGTTTTGTAAAATTCGAAGGCTGCCATGTCCTCTGCCCTAAATAAATAGCTATATTGCCCTGTCTCATAGATTCTTCAGGAACACTGTATTTTTCGGACATGCGTTAGGTTATGATCTCATGCAGTGCTGATGGGCTGATCCCAATGGGTTTTCTTTGAGGAACACAGCCAAATGTGGGATATAATATATTAGAAAGCATGGGATGTTCTTTTCTTATGTATATCATATAAAATGTTCAATTTAATTTCCACAGAAAAAACTCTCTTGAACAAACACAAAAATTTCTGATGTTACATTTAATTCAGAACTTACCAAGCTCCCCTGGTATCATTTTACAAAGTCTGTGTTTATTTTTCTCATGGATGATCCGCGCCTTGTAATTTTGATTTGCGGGTTGTAATTTTGATCCGCGTGTTGTTATTTTGATCCGCATGTTGTAATTCTGATCCGCACGTTGTAATTATCATCCGTGTGTTGGTTTTTCTCATCCGCGCATTGTTTTTCTCATCCGCGCGTTGTAATTTTGATCCGCGCGTTGTAATTTATTCCTAGTCTTATCATTACCACAAAATGTATTTGGCCTTTCTATTACCTCTCAATTCTCTCTCCATTTCACTGAATGTCAATCAAGAGATGGTATAAGGAGCCCTCTAGCGGGATAAACAGCAGTCTTTAAAAAGTTTTAATACCACGCGGCAAAATAATGTGCGCATGGATGAAAAAATATACATGCTAATAAAAAATGGACGCATGGATGAAATGTGAATGGCGAATGAAAAAATGAACGTGCGTGTTGAGTTTGTTTGACTCTTAAAAAAGCTGTTATTGGTGAATTCATTGCAGTTTGTCATTGCTTGTTATTTAACATGCAGGAAGTGTCAACACTTCTCACAGTTGTAAAGTGTCACATTCCATTCATGAAATTCATGACCTATTCTTTAAATTGGGCAGTTACTTTGGACATTGTACAAGACACACATCTTAAAAGTCAGCTGTTTCAACAGTCAACCTGTCATTTATATGAATCAACTCTGTATTTAAAAGGTATGTAATTTCATGTTTCATGTTATTGTGACCAGTCAGTTATGCTTGTTTCTATGTGAGCTAAAATTCTATTTAATATTATATGTTGATTGATACTATAGATATAGCTCCAAATAAGTTTCATTACTAGTTAGACATAGTCAATGTAAATTACTCTGATATTCAATGCTTGGTTATAACATGACTGCCTCCATATCTGATACAACATGTGTTCTTTTGTATACACATTTGGACATGATTGCTTTGCAATATGTTGACACACTAAACACTTACACAAATATGCATCTCAACATATTATATTGTTTAACAAGGTTTTAAATTTAATTTACAATTTGATTGAGTAATATGAGTCACTTTATGCAAGAGTCATTTGATGTCATATCAATATGGTGTAACTATATTTATTATGCCAGGTCATATTTATTGGACCTATTAGTTATTCAAGAAATTCTTCTTTCTCCTTTGTATGTGTGTGTAAATGGTTTGTTTCCATGTTTCGTTCAGATGTACCTGTACTTTGTACTGAGTTATTAAATACGTGCAATCAACCTCCTAGTCGCATCAATAGTACATACAAATGGCGGAAGAAGACAAGAGTGCACGCAGGGCCAGGAAATCAGCTTTAACCTGAGAGATCAACAATATACCATTCTCAAGATGAATATACAGTGTACTTGCATTGATAATTTTTAGCTTCATGTATGATAGAAATCATTCAGTTGAGTCTTGATGGACTAAGGGTCTCTATGCTGAGGAAAGTGAAAGATCCTACCCATGTAGAAAAAATTTCTACATGAACACTTTAAGCGTCTGTTGATATTGGTTAGAGAACTCTCTTGCAAAACCACTGGCACTTGGGTTTGAATCCCACTTTGACACTCAGCTGTGCAATTATTTAGATCAGACTTATTATAATGTATACCTAATTCACTCAGATCAGACTTATTCTGATCCAAACTCTGCAAAAACCAACTCTGATACCAACTTCAATTTTAGGTGCCATTAGCAGAATTCAGTTCTGAAATGAGCTCTGTACAAATTCATACCGTTCAATTCAATTCAGTACTTTCCAATTAGTCATATAATCCAAAGGTGTGGGTTGTCTATCTTCTTGTGTTGCTGAGTGTTGGTCTTACTTCACTTGTCAGTAGTTTTACAAATAAACTCAAATTGATTTTCATTAATCAAAATTAATTTGCATAAATCAGTAGATATGGTATGGAAAATGCAGCCCTCTAAGGCATGTTCCATGTTGCACATTGCATGGCAACAGTGTAGAAATTTATGAAAATTGGAGGCCATAACGTAAAATATTCTATTTTAATTATATGCTGTTGGGACTGACTCACCGGACATAAAATTACATGCTGTGACGTCATAACAATTGTCATAATAATACGTGATACAGATATCTAGGCCTTTATGGGATGTCATCAACAATTGCTTGGGTTATTATGTAAACTTAAAATGTAATTATTAGTGAACTCCATAATCCTTCATAAATTCTCATTAATGAATACAATATAGGAGTTTTGATAGTGTGATTGAGAGGAGATATAGAAACTGATATACTGAACCATTGTAGGTATCTTGTGAATAGATATCTCAGTTGTCCGATATTGAGTGCCTTTGTTCCAGTTTTAGGATTATTGGTATCAACGTTTGGCATTTGACATAGGATACTAAATTTTCATATCTCATTTCAGAAGTGGCAGCTGCAGAGAAAGAAGATACACAAATTGATGAAACTTTCACCTGACAGAAATGAGTAATTCTCATTTACCTCAACCATGTTGCATCAGACTTATATACTAATGAGATCATGTGGGTGTGGTTGGATTAGGGCTTTACGTCCTGTATTTCTGCACCAGTTGGGCTAATTAGGACAGGCAGGGACCATGACTAATGAGATCATACTAGTTTTTTTTTTCCTTTTCTTATCCAGGTCCCCCAAAATTGAGGTCTCGAGAAGGTAGAAAGGTCTTGGTAGATAACGCGTCTGGTATGTAGTCTGAAATATTGGTTCAACTACTAGTCATAGCTACTCACTAAATCATATCACTTGCCATGCATACATAAGAAATACATGATATTGTTGCCTTTAGCTGGCTTTTTTCTTGAAATGTTAGATTTTTTATCCAAGTATAACAACACTTTGCTAGGATTGCAATTGACCTTGCATGCATTTTCTACTGATTTGCTTTGGCCAATATATTGGTTTGCTTGACTGGTTCAGTTTGAGAGGAGACTTTTATACTTTCCATTTGGTAATCAAACATGAGCTACAATTTAGATGGCCTGCTTTTAGTGCCGTGTGCAATTTTATACATCTAAATAAAAGTTAGAAATAATGGTTGTCAGTCCAACAGAATCATTACCAGCACAAGTGGAACAACTATGGGAGGTTGTGTTGCTCTTGGGTTCAGTGTTATACCAGGATTTTAATGACTTTTTATTGCTTTTCTCTCCAGACAGTGATGAAGATCTTTCTCCTATGAAGAAAAAGAAAGCATCACCCTGGTCGGAGGAAGAGGAAGAATTGCCATGCTCAGAGGATGAATCACCCGTGTAAGAGGAAGAAATTCCTCATGTTAAACAAAAACAAACTTCAAGAAGGATGTGGTCACATCAAGAAATTAACGAATGCCACAAGGTTTTCCACCATGCCATTGGGTGGGTGGGTGATTAGGGCTTTACGTCCTGTATTTCTGCACCTGATGGGCTAATTAGGACAGGCAGAGACCATGGCAATGAGACGAAGGATGAAACAGCCATCCAACTTAGGCTCAACCGGGAATCGAACCCGGGACCCAGCGGTTGGAAGCCCAGAGCGCTACCTCTGAGCTAGGCCCCCGCCTCCACCCCCCATGCCATTAAAGCGGGCAGAATGCCTAATAGACCTGAAATGAACCATGCTGGTAGTCGCCTCCCAAATCGATCCCCGGGCCCTGCTACGCACACGGGTGCACAACATCATTCGTGGAAAGCAAAGAAGAAGAGTTAGGGTATAGTATGCCATAGCTTTAGCTTTAGGTGTTCCATATTCCTTCGGATTAGTATATTCTTGGACCCCAGAACTTGTCTAGTGTGTTCTTAAAAGCATTTAGACTCTGTGCCAGTACCACTTTTTCTGGTAATTTGTTCCACTCTTCCAACTGTCCTTATGGTGAAAAAATTCTCCTCAGATCCAATCTCAGGGTTCTCATCTTGAAGAGTTTAAGTGGATTTCCTCTTGTTTGTCCTTCTATCCTGTGCAGTCGTGGGATGCATTCAGAGTCGTAGATGCTGTGCAACATTTTAAACTGTTCGATCATGTCCCCGCGTGTTCTTCTATGTAGCAATGTTGGTAGATTCAGGTATTTCAGCCTTTGATGATAGTTCATACCTTGTGTTCCATTGACTAGTCTAGTGGCATTTCTCTGTACCTGTCCCAGTCTTCTAATTCCTCCCTTGCTGTGTGGGCTCCATACTGATTGTGCATACTCAAGATGTCACCATCTGTGTCACTGTTATGTACTGTCAGGTATTTTTGGTCATAGCCTTTGCCAATGCTGTCTATTTTAATTTAACTATTTGTAAAAAATAATTCAATTAAACAGAATATGTTTTCTGTATTTCAATGTGTAATATACTTGTGATTATATGTTAATATTCTGTTTAGTAACACTTGAAGCTTATGAATCAAAGATTAGTTTTTATTTCCATATAATTGAATACCATATATAATTTTGCATGGGCATAATATGGTTGTTTCATACAATGCCTTGGAACTGTTTTATTAGCTGTAATAGCAATTTACCAATATATATGATACTTACTCATTTTGAAATTTTCAAATTTTTATTCAGAAGGTTTCTGAAGCAAATTCTGGATATTGTCAGAGAGACGGCTGATGAAAGCTGTGTGAGCATGAAAGTTAAATGCTACCAAGGCACCATTACATAAATCTGGCAGAATTTGTACACATCGACGATTCATTACGCTTAATGTCATAGTATAAGGGGACGTATATCATTATCAAATATGTATAAACTGAGTAGTAAGTACATACCTAATGGACAAAAACTGTCTAGAGTCTTTTTTTTAATAATATGATCTACATGCTTTTATAACCACAAGCTCCCATATAATCACATGCCATTACATCTCAGCATTTTCTTAGTTTCAGCAGTGAACAGCCCAAAATACACAGCGATTCGGTATCAAAGCCCAAGGGTGGGTGGGTGGGTGGGTGATTAGGGCTTTACGTCCTGTATTTCTGCACCTGATGGGCTAATTAGGACAGGCAGAGACCATGGCAATGAGACGAAGGATGAAACAGCCATCCAACTTAGGCTCGACCGGGAATTGAACCCAGGACCCAGTGGTTGGAAGCCCAGAGCGCTACCTCTGAGCTAGGCCCCCGCCATCAAAGCCCAAGGGCTATTAACTACATAATTTACATTAACACAATTCATTTAGCGCATTCTAACAGCTAACTTCCACGCGCTTATGCAAGACAGGCTTGCTCAAAAAGTGGGAGATAATGAATTCATTTACTGAAAGAGAACCCTTACTACCTAATTAAAGCGGAGTCATTAACCAGCAAGTTCCAATCATTCCATTTGAAGACAACTTTTCAAAGAGATCTGAGCATCCATTTCATATTGAAATAAAAAGCATAATTGAGAGAAAAAGAGTCAAGAATGAAAAACATTTGATGCATAAACACAAGGAGACGCAAGACTAAATATATTCTACCTAATATTTCAAGTGATTGTGTGTGTGTGTGTGTGTGTGAGTTATTGTTTAACGCCTCATCAGCACCTGAGTGGGCTATGTAGAGGCTCTCTAGGTTAAGATTGATTAACTATATTTGGTAGTAGAAACCAGAAGCATATATTCAAGTGATTGTCTAAAACATTTTACAACAAAGATCTTGATGAAAATCACATGCTGTATATAAAAGAGCATTTTCTAAATTATTTGATGAGAATCACATGCGATATACAAGTGCATTTTAAATGCAAATAAATATTAAAGATTTGTCCCACGTCAATGATACTCTGAATAAAAATCACACGCCATTCCTGCTCAATTGGCGATTTAAATAATATGGTCAAGTAGCAGTTTGTTATAGAAGATCACTGAAGGATCCAATAACAGAACAGCAAGCATAGTCATCAGATTTTTTTCAGAGTAACAATAACAAACTTAGATCTGTGTAAGAATATTATATTTGTTGTATATGCTAATGCTACAGCGCTAGTCCGCATGGCCCGATTATATCAAACCGCATTTTATGTACGCGCGCATGCGCATAGAGTCGAATAAAGGAAATACAACATGGTGGCAGCGGTGGGCTATGCCGTAGAGAAATTCAGTCAGTATCTGTTACGAAAGGACTTTCTGATTGAAGTTGACCACAAGCCCCTTATTCCCCCATTGGGTCAGAAAGCATTGGATCAACTGCCCATTCGAATCCAATGGATGAGGATGCGTCTACTCCGGTACCAGTTCACAATTACACATGTACCTGGAAAACAGCTGGTTGTACCTGATGCACTATCCAGGGCACTACCTAGTCGTAATGAAGATCGGGATCTGCAACAAGCACTGGAAAAAGATATCAATATCTATGTATCTGCTTTTGTGGCTGGACTACCTGCAACTAAGTCCAAGCTGGTCGAGATTAGAGATGCTCAAGACCAAGACCCAATTCTATCTCAAGTCAAAGACTATGTAGCTAACTCGTGGCCTCGTAACCTTCCTGAAGCCAGTCTGTTGCATTCCTATCGGATTCATGCAAACTCTATGAGTGTTGCAGCTGGACTACTGTTAAAAGGAACTGCTGTTGTGATTCCTTCAAAGTTGCGAGCGCAGATGCTACAAAGAATCCACAATGGACATCTTGGCATTCTTAAATGTCAGAACCGTGCTAGAGGTTCACTTTGGTGGCCCTCAATTACAAAGGACATCGAAAACACAGTTCAAAAATGTGGAACGTGCTCAAAGTATCAAAAAGGTCAAGCAGCACCACTGATTCCATTGGAAATTCCAAAACGACCATGGCAAATCGTAGGAACAGATTTGTGCCAAGGCTTGAGAAACGACAAGTATCTTATTGTCGTCGACTATTACTCAAGATTTTTTGAGGCAAATAAATTGGCAACAACAACATCAACTCAGGTCATCCAATCTTTGCCAGACATGGCATTCCAGAGATTGTGCGAAGTGACAATGGACCTCAGTACTCCAGCTGGGAATTCAGGAAATTTGCTGAGGATTATGGTTTTCATCATCGTACCAGTTCACCCGAATATGCTCAGTCCAACGGAGAAGCAGAGCGAGCTGTGCAGACCTTCAAGCAAATCCTATTCAAGAATGCGGATGTGGCACTCGGACTATTAGCATACCGGAACACACCCATCCACAATGGATATTCCCCAGCTCAATTGCTCATGGGCAGGAGATTAGGAGATCATGTACAAGTACATCCCAATCAGTTAAAACTGCTACACCTAGTCAGGTACAATTCCAAGGAATTAAAATACAAGGCCAATCAAAAGCGTCAGTATGATCGACGCCACCGTGCAAGAGAACATAAACCTTTAACACCAGGTTCCACTGTGTGGGTTAAAGGGAGAAATGAACCAGCACTTGTAGTGCAAAGAGCATATCGTTCATACACTCTCAACACCTATCCAAGCGGAGCAGTCGTTCGGAATCAACGTATGATGAGTGGTTCCCAGACAAGAAACACCTTGGGCGAATCAACCAGACCCGGTAACACCACCAACACCTGAACAGGATACACCACTCAATGGACAGACCAACAGCCCGTTCGCAACAACGTGCTCCTCCCGTACCTCGTAACAGAAGTCGCACTCCACCTCGACCGAGAAGAGTCCTAGCTGGCATAAAGACTATCTGTGGGCTAAATAACAAATTAAAGACTTTTAATAAGGCTTTAGTGACTGATGGATAACTATGTTTATAGACTGTAAATAATGTCATCCAACATTGGCTCTTTAAATGTCAAATGCATTAAATGCATTACGTTCTAATCGAAGTATTTCTTTCCAGCATTGATGTCACTTGAATTTATGGACAATATTATCTTACAAAGACACTTAAACACCAATGTGCTAAAAGCCTCTTTATTTAAATGTATGACAACTTATGTTTATAACAGGTAGTCCACAGTGGGCCAATTTATTATATAACTTTCTAATTTCTAAAGTATTATAATGTTAACTTAAAAAGGGAGATGTTGTATATGCTAACGCTACAGCGCTAGTCCGCTTGGCCCAATTATATCGAACCGCATTTTATGTACGAGCACATGCGAATAGAGTCGAATAAAGGAAATACAACAATATTTAGAGTCAACAGAACATGCAAAGCTTTGCTGTGACAACACAGAATTTTCAGGCCTCTTTTCAGATGAAGTAGCACGCTATCATGGCTTAGCCTTTTCAATGTATTATTAAAGTCACTTTACACCAAAGATTTTGATGAAAATCACATGCTGTATATAATAGAGCATTTTCTCAATTATTTGATGAGAATCACATTCCTAGCTTAATTGGAAATTTAAAATTCATTTGAGTCAAGTGTAGATAAAACGAGAACACCGAAACTAGGGTTGGCAAAGACAAGACACACAGAGACGACTGCTCTAGACCGACCATTACAATATCATATGATTGATACTTAATACAGGATTTTATTTATGCATGAGCATTAACATATATAATAATAGGGTAAATAAACAGTGTACATTAATTAGACATAAATGGTATTGATTTTTTAAAGTACAGCTTTATTTAAATATTGAGTTGAGAACTAAAGGCATAACTTTATGCAGACATAAGGTCACAGACCCCGCAGGGCCAGCAAGAATAACACTTTTAATAAATAGCTAGATTACGAGTTGAAGGGAAATTTGAAATATAAAGTAAAAAAAAGGTGGGAAAGGGGTGGGCTGGGTCAAACTAAAAGTGTGATGATCAGGAACGGCTGAACTGGCTTATAGAGTGGAGAGGATTTTAGACAACAAACAGATCAGGCTTAATACAGAAGGCCCGGTGAAACTGGTAGGAAGATTAGGACTGATCCACGGAGTGCAAAATCAGTTCAAATGAATGGTACAGAAAACCTAAAATAAGTCTTAATAGAGATACAGTCTAATAAAGAACTAACTGCCTGACTCAGCCTATCTTAATCTTCGCATATTAAGCCACTAATAATAGTGTGCAAGTATGCAGTTTGTTATAGAAGATTCCCAATAACAAAAAATTAAGGTCAGTCATCTGATTTATTTCTGATTATCAACAAATAATGCTAAACCTAGATCTATGTGAAAGAATGGCGTTATTTAGATAAAACCATAATACATCAGAAGTCATTCATATCATTATGAACGGAAATACATGCAAATGCTATTACAATGGCTGATATTTAAGGTCCCTCACAAAAATGGTCCATCCTGTAATTAGCGTCAATAAGTGGAATTACTTCATATATTTTGGTCAGTTTTAGTATACTGGAAATTTGGGATCTATCTGCTTTGTCCATGCTGTTAAGCCACCCTTGATATCTTTTATACTGATATCTAAATCTTTGAGTTTTTCTTTAAAAACATTGACTGCTAGTTGAGAATCATTCCCTCTCCGGCATACCACATACACTGAAATACAAATTGCATAGACTTTGATTATTTGGTAAACTTAGGCATCAGACATATATAGACAACTGTAATGAGGTATTCTGACAAATTACCTGGGAAGTCTTTGTCTTTATTCTCCAATTTAGTCCTAAGCTCTGTTAATTTTGTTTCTTTAGACACATCATCAATAGATATATCTGATCATTGTTAAGAAACTGCAACAATGCTTTGTATTGTACCAAAATATAAATTCATATGTCTTGCCAAAAGAATCTATCGAGTTAAAATTTTTTTGTTATTAAAAGTGCAGCATTAAATAAGGATACTATGAGTATTAGGAAGCTGACATATTTCCATTTCAACTGGCTGTCTCACATCAACCAAAATATGATCAGCAGAGGAATCCACCACTTCTTTGTATTCCTGAAAATAATTAATCACTCATTGTACTACTATGGGTCAACGCCTGCAATTAACTGACAATCACTGCATGGAAACACATACAGGAACACATTTTTTTAAAGAGTATTAACTTCTCACCAATACTGAAATTCTGTCTTGGTCGTCTAAAACGTTCAGCCCTTTGTCCTAATAAATTGCAAACAAGCATTTGATGACATAACTACAAGTTGCTATCATATTGAATGATAGAAATATTAGATAAATGTGTGATAATTAGCAATTAGGTGGTTGTGCCATTGATAGCAAGAGATGACAATAAGCGAGGATCAAATGTACTGTAAAATCATCTTCACAAGGTGAATGTATCATATTTACCTTGTCAGTTGCTTTAGCTCCGCAAAATTCTTCATAATCAATCAGTTGAGTGATTGTAGGTGAATCCCCACATACAACACAAGTAGGATGTCTTGGACGCAGCTTAATTGTGCGGAACGTACCTTCAAGGCCATCAAAGAGAAGCAGACGCTGGTTGTAACTGGCTGTTCAGGGTGTTAAGGTAGATATAATAACGACATAAGGCAATGATACACACCATGCTAGACATCTATGCCAGGTCAAAATAGACCATTCAGTTGCCTTTTTATCCATAAGGCCACCACAACGCAAATGGCTGTCTACAATGTAACAAAAAATTGTTTTGATACCCAATATATTCTAAATAGAGCTAATTCACATGCAAGGATACTGCCAATACCAGTGGCAACTTTGATAGCTTCTAATGCTTGGAGTGTTCCAATGATCCCAGGCACTAAAAATAAAATAATATATAAAACACAAATTTTAATTGATATTCACTATATATAATTGGAAAAATAATAAGTTCATCAACACAGCAAACTAAGAGGTGTTACCTGCTCCAATGACACCTCCGTCAGAACAATTTGTTACAGTTTCTGGAGGCGGTGGGTTTGGATACAGGCACCTGTAACAAGGACCGCCCTTAAAATTGTACACTGTCAACTGCAAAATCAACATATCCATAAAAGCATCAGAATCAAGCATATATTGTATTTCAAAAACATGTAATATGGCCGAGAAAATTCATAATACCTGCCCCTCAAAGCGCAGTGCACTACCCGACACTAATGGTTTCTTGGCCATAACACATGCATCATTCAGAAGATATCGAGTGGCTACATTGTCAGTCGCATCAAGAACAACATCATACCTAACAAAAAGTGGCAGAGAATTTCACAATTTCACCAAACAATGTCTTATTATATCTACATCCTGTGTACTTTTTACATCAGATTTTTTTTTTTAAACTAATGGCTTACCTCTTTATTAATTCTAGAGCATTGTCTGAACTTAAACTGTCATGATATGGTACATATTCTGTGCCTGAATTCAACCTAAAAAAATAAAAAATTATTCAAACGCTTTAAAAAGCAAGCCATGATAACCAGGTGAATATATCTTTCATGAAATATCACCAAATATTACAATCCACATACTTCTGACATGACAAACAGGCTGAAGAGGATTTGGAAACACCAGTTCTGTCCTCCGTGTGGAGAATTTGTCGATGTAGATTGCTCAGTTCAACTTCATCATAGTCAACAATTCCTAGTCGACCTGCATGGATAATTCACCTCATGAGTCACATACACATGTATACAATTGTCCATTTAATAATGCAAAATTTGGGTCAAATTTCATTTATTGGTGAGTTTATTATAAAACTAAAATGCTTTTTCCTGCATATATATTTTTCATAACAACAAACATCAGATTAGTTATGAAAGAAAAATTACCTACCCACTCCAGCAGCTGCTAGATAAACAGCAGCAGGGCAACCAAGTCCCCCTGCACCAACAATTAACACAGAAGTGTTCGACAGTGCTACTTGGCCTGCAAAATAAATAGATTATTTGGAGATCAAACATTTTCACAAATTTATGCAGAACAGAAAAAGCTGTCGCAAATACACATAAAATTTCATTTGATTCCTCACGTACCTCTCACACCAAACTCTGGCAAAATAAGCTGTCTGCTAAACCTTGCAATACTTGCATTGACAAGTTTGGACGTTTCAGGAAGATCAGGCAAGGTATCTTTAACATTTTTGCAACTAGGAAACTGCCTCTGTAACAATGATACTCAATCATCATAATCATACTCTGTGCTGATTAAGAGTATGTACAATATAAGTTTTTTTTTTTTTAATATATAATATATAATTTAAGTGACAACCTCAATATCATGAGTTGATACATGTGTCAAAACAAAAAAAACGAAAATATTCATCTGTCACTATATATACTACATAGGTTATGACTACATTCGGCGACAGTGATTTTCGCCACGACAACGAGATTCGCCACCCCCCTAAAACATGATCATACACATTGCAATGACTTGATTTGTTACAAAACGAATCGTATAGATCATTGACAGTGATATTACGCTGTGGCAGCCATCTAAAAGGTGTTTATTGTAGTTTTAGGGGGGTGGCGAAGTTGTCGTGGCGAAAATCACTGTCGCCGAGTGTACAGAATATGTGAAGATTTAAATAAAAATAGCGAATATATTAACAAAATCAATGTCCGGTCCTAGCTATTTATTTTATGAACAGCCAGAGAGACCGGCTTCCTCACGTACCGTTTAATGTGGTTTAATGATGTCAAAAAGATCAAAATTAAGTTAGGCTTAACTTAATTTTGACCCTAATTAGGTCCTAAGCGTAAACAAGTGTCAATATAATTTATATACGAAGGAAGATAAAGAGGGGGGGGGGGGGGGGGGTATTCAGTATTCATAGTAAAAAAAGGTGGCTTAAATCCCCCCCCCCCCCCCCCGCACGGACCGGGGGTGTTCTCCAGCAGCATAACATGACCACGTGCTTGGGAGCGATAATATGGAAGGCCTACCAAGTACAAAAATATCACCTCTTTAGCTTTCAGTTTCTGTTTAAGTTCTGCAATTTCCTTGTCTCTGGCCTCTAAACATTGTTCTAGCTCATCTATGTACATGTCACTGCGTTTCATGACGGCCATTGCTGTGGTTTTGCTGTTCTGCCGCGTTCCTTTCACAGGATAATTCGACGCCAGCGCCCCTACTGAATGAAAATTACGCACGTGGTCATGCGCTGCAACAACGATTTCGTGAACGTCGTCTGAGCTGTCAAACAGTTGGGGAAGGTACCAAGGAAAAACAATATTCCTGGTTTATGTGAATTCTAGAGATTTTAGGGATTGGCAGCAATTGGTAAACATAGATGATTATATGTTTAACCGAGTAGATCGTGTTTTTGACGCTGTCTGATCTAATTTAAATGGCAAAAGTTGGTAGAACGACCATGCCGGTATGCCCATGGCCACAAATGTTTTTTCACTCATTAAATTTTATTGGACCATGTCCCAAGGAATTCCTAAATTTGCTTTGTGGTATGAATTGCTGACACTTCATGAACCAGAAAGGCATCATGAACTGGAGGCATTCTGCAAATACATTTGTAAATATTCCATTAACATGTTTGCAGTGTCAAATTGTTAATATTTCAGGAATTGAAAATGTCATCAGATGAAGAGGGGCTGCGCCAGCAGGCTCTGTGTATTGAAGGAAATGATAATGAATTTGATCTAGATGTACCACCCACATCTGGGCACGAGTATTTACGAAGAGTCCAGTAAGTATATTCCAGAAGATACTGAGCAGTGACGCTTTTAAGTGCTTTCTGTGGAGTAGAGTCAAAACGGCCAACGACCATAATGGCCACTCTCCATGACGGCCAACTGCCAAAACGGCCAGCCCCCATAACAGGCCCCATTTAACCCCATAATTCCCATGCGGGACTCCCATTTGCGAATTGCAGGACTTGGAGGAGTTACAGGGAATGTTGGAATTAAAAAGGAATTGAAGGACCTCATGGGACCCATATGGAGATAGGGGAGTTATTAAGGATGTAAAGGAATAGCAGGATTTATTGGGCATCATAGGGACTTATTGATCTAACAGAGATTATTTAGGACTTGGTGGAATTATTGAGGACATATGGGAATTATGGGGACCCAGAAGGGCTTATCGGGAATTGTGGAATTATTCAGGAAATACGGGAATTATGGGGACCCAGGAGGGCTTATCAGGAATTGCGGAATTATTCAGGACTTACGGGAATTATGGGGACCCAGAAGGGCTTCTAGGGAATTGCAGAATTATTCATGACTTATGGGAATTATGGGGACCCAGAAGGGCTTCTAGGGAATTGCGGAATTGTTCAGGACTTACGGGAATTATGGGACGTACAGTGGCTTATTGGGAATTGTGGTACACCACAGGGACTTATGGGATTTAAGGTGATTATGTAGGATTTTTCAGAACTTGTAAGGATGTAAGGGAAATATAAACCACTATGGGACCAAGAAGGAGCTAGAGCTTGGAATAGTCGAACTCGTGGGTTTTATGGGAATTAGCTAATTCTATTCCAGATACATCTTCAACACAATAACGTGGATTTGCCAATAATATAGCTCACACGTTTAATACAACCAATCAATTGTTGGCTCAGATTTAGCAAGCCTGGCATGAACACCGAATTACTAGTTAGTACACAGGGGTCACTAACCTCGTGATATAGACTTTCTCATAAAGTGTAATGCATATAGGGTATTGATCCCGAGATATTAAGTTGCCAGGCTTCATACAAATTTCTTCAATCCGGGGCGGTCCAGGCGAAAAAGTTGGAAATGTCAACGAACGAAAAATTTGGCGGTGTGGACACGATAGCAAGACGTTGGTTACAAGGAGAAACACGGCTATTACATGGATGTATACGGTCGCTACACAGATATGTACGGTTGAAACACGGCGGTACATGGAGGTGCCCGGTGCACCAAGGAACGAGCAATGGTTGTTGCTGGAAGTAACACAGATGTCCCAGATGAGTGCGGAGTGAACCGGATGTTACATGGGGACACGATCTGTACACGATCTTACTGCGGAGTTAACCTGTTTTCTCCCGGAACGCGCTAAAATTGGTATTTAAGATGGATGCGTTCCACTGGCCATCATTCCACTTCGGACTACCATACAGCAAAGGTGTTGCTGCTACTACACAAGAATGGATAATTATTATGTCTTTATCACACTACGACAAGGTGGAATTGGATGTGAAGAACCTGGACATGTAAGTCCAGCTACTTACTGCTGCAAATGATATACTTCTGCAAGAAGCACAGAAACTGCATGACGCTGCAGAGAGGGCCGCATCAACAACTGATGAAGATGACTTCTTATAAAATGCTGGTGCTGCTCGAAGAAGAAGAAAAAGGTGAATGTGGGTGCGACCTTGGCTTCTAAGAAGACCTCTTTATGGGCAGTATGAAAAACTGATGGCTGAATTGACTGCAGAAGATGTGGGTGGATTCAAGAATTTCATGAAGATGGAGCCTGACTTATTTCATGAAGTTCTGGCAAGAGTGGGACCTAGGTTTAACAAAGCAGGATACCTTTCGGAGAAGGGCCCTTGAACCTGGACTGAAACTGGCCATTACTTTGCGCTACCTGGGTACGGGCAACAGCTGCATGTCTCTGCAGTATGGATTCAGGGTAGCCTTCAATACCATTTCTATCCTTGTCATCGAAGTCTGCCAGGCCATCATAGATGAGTACTCAGCAGAAGTGATGTGTTGTCCTGTAACCCCAGAAGCCTGGAAAGAAGTTGCCAATGGATTCTACAACAGATGGAACTTCCCCCACTGCGTCGGCGCCATTGATGGCAAGCACGTTACCATCAGATGTCCTAGGAAGTCTGGATCCCTGTTCTACAACTACAGTAGTTGATGCTGAATACAAGTTCCTCTATGTTGACATTGGTCCCAGTGAATCAGGCTCAGATGCTGGAGTGTTTAGTCAGACAGAATTGAAGGAAGCACTAGAAAGTGGGAACATTGGATTACCTGAACCAGACAACCTGCCGAATGATGACCAGCCAGTGCCTTACTTCATAGTTGGGGATGATGTTTTTGGACTGCAGACTTGGATGATGAAGCCTCTGCCTCACAGGAACATGACGATGGAAGACCGAATCTTCAACTACAGACTTTCTAGAGCTAGACGGGTGGTAGAGAATGCCTTTGGACTTTTGGCTGCCAGGTTCAGGTGTCTCCTCACAACAATGCCTCAAAGTCCTGACAGAGTGTGCACCATAACTCTTGCTTGCTGTGTGCTGCACAACCTACTGAGGCTGAAGTATCCAACTGCTCAAGTGAATGCTGTGGACCAGGAAAATGCAGACATCCATGCGATCATCCCAGGTGCATGGAGGGAGAATGCCAATCTACCAGACATGGGAGATGTGTACAGAGGCAACATCAACAGAGCAGGCAAGGAAATGCGGCAATACTTGGTCAACTACGTCAACTCAGAAGCTGGGAGTGTACCATGGCAACAAGACAAGATTTGAAAACAACACGAATGATGTAAGTTTGAACATTTAATTATTACGAAACCTCAGACATCTGCAGCACACAAGTGCAAAAAAGTACACAGCATTTTATGACACAGCATTTAATTATTGTCATGCAAACGTATGCAATACAGTTTACATGTAAAAATAAAAGTTAAAACTACAAAAACCTGTAACTTTAAATGTTTAAACTTGCTTTTAATAAAAGTTCATTGTTCGTTTTCAGGTAAAGATTACTCTGTTGTGGTAGTTGGAGGCGTGGGCACCAAAAAGGAGGAGTTATGGTCATCACCACCAACCATCCCCCCACACTAGTGTTCAGCAAGTAGCTGGTGAGAGAAACATCCTGAGGCGTGCTGCAATCAAGTGGTGACATGGAAGGATGACCGTGCGAAGGACCTGCAGTCAACCATGCCTGACTGATGATCGTCGAAGATATCTCAGGAGTGGGGGTCAGTGCAGGCACAGACGAAGGAGCAGACGGCATGTGCGCTTTGGGCAAAGGGCCGGATGCAGTAGCGAACATCTGGGCAGCAGGGCTGGAAGAATGCGCGAACATCTGGGCAGCAGGGCTAAAAGAATGCGTGAACATCTGGGCAGCAGGGCTGAAAGAATGACGAGGGAACATCTGCCCAACAGGGGCGGTCGAAATGCCTGTAGTAGGGATGAACTGCTGCTGCTGAGGGACATGAGGCACATAGGGATGATACTGCTGTTGCTGTTGCAGTTGCTGTTGCTGCGGCAACTGGCGCTTTTGACGATACTCCTGCTTGAATTGCATGAGGTGCTGCAACGCTTGGGCCTGGTAATCCGACCAAGTGTCCGTGTCCATTTGCATGACCTTGTGGTATATCATGTCCGTGAAAACCCTGTTCGACAAGCTGGCTGGATATCCCGCTGGAGTTTGCTGGCCTTTTGGATCAGCGGGAAATAGGAAAGAACAGAACATTAGAGTAAGTCACATGGCAACTGCAACAGCATGTGCATTATTGACAATGTAATGAAAAAGACACATCACCATACAGTGAACACTGGAAGTGCCAAGAAACAAAGCAACCACTTGCTACTATGGAAAAGCTACAACTTTAAACTGCAAGATTAAAATTACAAATTTACACTACAAGATTATACATTCTCCTGATTATCACGACAACTGAAGCAGTATACTTACTTGAGTGACAGCTTGTGTAGCATATCCACCTCCACTACCTGCAAGGCTGGATGCATCACAGTCATGATGATGATGAGGCTCGTGATGGCGTCTTGACGTCTTCTTGGTTGGAGGAGGGGCCCCCTTCCTGCTGCTGCTGCTGCCCTTGTAAGGCCCACCCTTGGACCTGCTAGTATCCGAATCTCTGCCACCATCATCCGAAGTATCCACAATGACCTCCGCATCAGAAGTGTCATCATCCTCAGTGGTACCTCTGTTGCTGGTTGATGCGCTTTTTTCCGATAAATAGGGCGGGGGCCTAGCTCAGAGGTAGCACTCTGGGCTTCCAACCGCTGGGTCCCGGGTTCGATTCCCGGTCGAGCCTAAGTTGGATGGCTGTTTCATCCTTCGTCTCATTGCCATGGTCTCTGCCTGTCCTAATTAGCCCAACTGGTGCAGAAATACAGGACGTAAAGCTCTAATCACCCACCCACCCACTTTTGCCGATAAACTGTGGGGAAGCTGCCCAACTTCTCTTCCGTTTCCCAGCGTCAACCCTCTTGATGTGCCTCTCCAGATACCCTAAATTTTCTATTATCCAGTTGGCCCGGTCTGTGAGGATTCTGGTGGCCCACCAGAAGGCTTCTTGCTTGGATCAGTAAGCTTCCCCACTGATGTCCGCATGGAGTCATCCACGTCTTCAGCTGCTGGGATGTGCACGACAGCTCTTTTGCCTTCTGGTCGATTATTCGCGATTTAATGTCTATCCGCTTGTATTGTGCAAGCCGCCGGTTGTAGAGCATCTCCTGGGCACGGTACCAGTCAGCCACATCCTGGTCTTCTGTCAGGTTCAGGGGTTCTTTTTTGTGCCTTTTCGCTTTTGCTGTAGATGGTGGTGGAGCTGCAGCAGCTGCAGTTGTAGCAGGTACCTCAGCAGCAGCAGGTACAACTGGCCCAGGTAAATCAGGCATGCCTTGTGGACTTTGCGGTCTTGAAACTGTAGAGGTATTACTTCCTGCATCTTCTCCAACAGCAGGTCCAGCTTCCTCTTGCACAACAGTCTTCTTGGTAGCCCTCCCTTTTCCTCTCCTAGGTGGCATGGTGGTTATACAAAGCAACGGCAGTAGTACCAAGGCTTTGGTAGAGTTCAGCAATCCAGAAGAAGTGAGGGATAATGCAATTAATTCGATGATCAACGATGAACAGCATGCACCGGAATGATGCTTCTCCCAAGATGGCGGTGCTATATATACGAAGACATCCGTACTCACTCCGTGTCAGTCTATTTGACACCGTGTTGACACCTTGTTCACTCCGGCCTCTCCGTATTGACTTAGTGTGACACTGTGTACCTAACGGGGTTACCAGGGTCAAGCCATTGACCCGTAACCCGCTCTCCTTGTTCACTCCGTGTTGACTCCATGTTGCCACGCGTTCACCCGTGTGGAACCGCTTGCTCCTTGTACTCTCCGGCGTGGAATTTTCACGCGCGGTTGACGCCGGACTTAATCGGAGATCACATGAAGTATTCCGGAGTCAATATGAAGATTCCCGGAGATCGGCGGAGTCTACTGGGAGTCTACATGGAGCAACACGGATGAAATTACTCCGGTACCTCCGGCATGAAAAATTAAACATGTTTGATTTTTTTGCCGGAGTCCCACGGTGTTCCCGGATAGCCCCGGACAATGCCGGAAATGCACACAATGTCTACACGGCATTACCCGGAGCATGATGGAGTTGTCCTCCGGGACGCTCCGGTCTCTGATCCGGCTGTGTGTGAAGGGGCCTTAACTGAAGACATTACTTATTTGCGACATCGCTATTTTGTCAAAGTCGATTTGGAATAAAACAGGAAAAGACTTTTTTGTTCAAAATTTATTATAATCTGAAACAGTATAGCCTCAAATGCAATACAGGTAAGTGGATTCAGAATTATTTTCACTTGAGAGTACATAAATATTATTTTAATACAAAAATATGATTATTTATTGTCACATCATCCAGTAAGTACCGTTCAAATTTGCAAATTATGTCAGCAGCACATTTATCATTCCTTCTGGTATTTTTTAACAATGAGTCAATAGATAATTTTATTACAATAATAATAACTTGACTAGTACAAAATTATATGAGTACTGATTAGTAAGTTTGCTTATATAGGCCTACATTGAAATAAATAGTCCCTGAACATGCAACAAGAAGTTACAAAGCTTAAGTCTGTTAGAGTCTACTAAAAACGGAATTGATCAGTCACACTCCCATTTGTCCTATTACAGCTTTTCTATCCCATGTTGACTCATAAGGTAGGAATCTTCTATCACTAGAAGGCAAGTGGTGTCACTGTAGCTGAACTTTGTCTTTAAGGACAAGCTTCAGTGAATACAGGATTATCCATTGCCATGAATGTCTGTATGAGTCATCAAGGGAGCTTAAACCTCCACAAAATATAGTTATATGTATCAACAATGACTCATATTCTTGGCAACTAGTTCTTTGGCATCTTTACATTGCATAATATATGCACTATACAACACAATAAGATACAACAAGGCAGTTAAAAAACCTCACAATGAGGTATTTCCCATCCTGAACTTTATCCAATGACACAAGCTGAAGAAGTCAGTGTGATACAGACGAAGCTCCTTATGCTGAAGCCTATCACTCCAAATAGGTATCTTATCAACTGAATATTTCTTGGAATGTAAATTGAACACATGTTTTTAAAAGTACTGTTCCACAAAGGTGTTTTCTACTCTATAACATACATTACCTAAGTAAGCTATACCTGAACCAGGAACCCCTCGGTGTTGGACATTCAGCATTTTGCATTCGCACCAGCATTTTCGAATAAATGCATTAAAAAGTTGCATCTTAGCTGCTTTATATAATAGTATCATGTCTACCAACCACAAATTGCACTTTGATGTAATGTACAGAGCAAGTCCAAGACTACTTATAATTAGATGAAAACCATGCTTTTCCATGTGTTTATCCAAGTCATGGAAACGCTTGTGACTTATTTGGCCATGTAGCTAACTCTCATATTACAAAAGCAATCGCCAACAACAGGTAGTAGTGGGTGGAGTGACTTATTCTGAATGAAGTGCCAGTGGCATCAGGAGCCCCAATAAGTACCAAGTTTTTGGCGTACACCAGTGACATCGCTGACTAGAAGCTTAGGGTATCACCAATACACTACTCACAGATGAATGCCTAACATACCATGAAGTAGGAAACTCTATGCAGAACCATCAAGTGTTACAGGAAAACTGGATCAACACCGCCAATGGTCCAGCACATAAAATTTTTTATTTAATGCCACCAAATGCTTCCCCATGTAAGTCACTTATGCCAGGAAGAACAAAAAGCTATAAACCTACAAGATGCACAAACTGAATTTAGAAAAAGTAGATGACATGCCCGATCTTGGGGTTCAACCACCAAATGTTATTTTAATTGTGCTAGAACTTAAAACTTGTGAAATATTTGATAAAAAAAATATGCCGCCAAATATGGGCATAAATTTGGGTCCGCTATACTGCACTAAACCCCAAACTAATATTTTCAAGCAAAATAAAGACTTTTCACAGCTATATCTAGTCAAGAAAATTTTGTCAAGATTAAAGTGATCAGAAATACATGTACCTTTGAAATTCTAGTTCTTGAATATCAGCATCATCTTCTTCACTTGCTGGCTGTACAATATCAACAGTGACATAATTCTTCCTGAGGACATTCTGAATATAGTTCATAAAATTGTACATTCCTTCTTGTAGTCTTATTTTTTTTAATTTTTGGGGGAGGGGGTATCCATTCAATGTTCATCATAGGAATTTCTTGCTTCTTTGTGGCAAGGTTGACAACCCTTTGGGCGAAGAATCCCAGGGACCAACACGGCTTGGTGGAAGCACACTCCAGTAATACAAAGGTTTCTACCTCATTGATAACATTATGGTGCGCTTTTTCAAGATATCTTGCAAGAGTTTGGTTATAAGTAGTGCCAGCTTGAGCTATTATGATTGCTATTGGTTAAAGGCATAGTTTATGAAGTTATTGCAGTCAAAAGCAGTCACAAAAAATTAAAGTGATCATTAGCTGGAAGACTCATAAAAGTGATCATGAGCTGGCAGAATTCATAAAGCCATTGAGTCTGTATTTGCCCAGCTGGATGTCCTTTCCAGTCTCTGAAAGATCTCTATGTCAATACTACTGGAAATTAAGAGATAAACGTTATTTCAAATCAAACCTATGTTTAATTTAATTAACTTGTTACACCATATCTTCATTCTTCAAATACTTAAATAACTGCTGCAATATATATAAATGGAAATTGACAGGACTATAGGAAAAATTAAACTTGTGAGGAGTTACAACGATGGTCTGATTGTATTAGGAATTATGCAATGATTATGGTACTTATTAAGAATTCGATGGAGTTATTGAATGGTCTAGATTTATTAGGTATTATGGGCATCATCAGTATTAATAGGAAACTATAGGAACCAGTCCTAACCACGAGGACCTATTGGGAAATATGGGAACCTCGAGGACTTATTGGGAATTATGGGAACCACTAGGACTTATTGGGAATTATGGGAACCACAAGGACTTATTGGGAATTATGGGAACCTCGAGGACTTATTGGGAATTATGGGAACCACTAGGACTTATTGGGAATTATGGGAACCACAAGGACTTATTGGGAATTATGGGAACCACGAGGACTTATTGGAAATTATGGGAACCAATAGGACTTATTGGGAATTATGGGAACCATAAGGTCTTATTGGGAATTATGGGAACCACGAGGACTTATTGGGAATTATGGGAACCACTAGGACTTATTGGGAATTATGGGAACCATGAGGATTTATTGAGAATTATTAGGAAATATGGGAATTATCAGGGACTTCCAGGAATTGGTAGGAATTGTTGGGAGTTACGGGAATAATTGGAGTTGCGGGAATTATGGGGTTAAATGGGGCCTCATAACGTCCAATCGACCAAAACGGCCAATTACCAGGACGGCCAACTCAATATTTAATTATTCAAATAAATATATATATATATATATTGTGTTGAGTAGTAGTTTGCAAATTATCATTTTTTCCCTTATTATTACATGCTTTCTTGGGATTATTCTATTTCCAAATATTTTGATATGATCATGTCCCAAAGCTTCCTTCCCAAGATTACAATTCCCACCAGATTTTCTAATACACGAGTCAGGGGTTCTAACACATAACATTTTTGATCATCAACCATACTACATCACTATTGATATCAATGTAAGAATAATTTAAAAACCTCATAAAATCAAGATAGCTAAATATAGCCAACAGGCCATAGACAATTTTCAATCAGTTTTTCAATAAAATTGGCCCAAAACTAGCTGCAACCATAATGCAACCCGAAAACACTAACTTTAAACAATATCTAGGTAACCCAGAAGTTAGTTTCCAATTTGAAAAAGTCTCAGAACTGCAAGTTGCAGAGACAATAGATGAACTGCCTCCATATATATATATCAATTGATTACATCAGCAGTGTAGTGCTGGTTTTATGTTAGATATGTAATAGCAATCAGCCGTGACCGTTATTTCAATTGCTATTAGCATTTTGAATGATGAAAAGAATGGGGTAAATCATTGATCACATTGAAACTCTAAACTTCAACTGATTCCTGTTTATTATGCATATTAAAGAGGGAGATTGTACAACTACGACAAAATATTAATAATTTATATAAAATGAAAAAAAAAACTTTAATTAATACTGTAAACTTCATATACAATTAAGTAATTCATATACAGCCTGCACATTTTCAAATGAAACCAGTCACATTTATTTGGAGAATTCTTCTTTTTGGTGGGAAATATGACATTTATTTATCATTTAATATACAGACTAGATGTATATATACAGGTTAGAAGAAGAGAGATAAATGAGAAAGCATATATCCTACAAAAAAACTGCAAATAGTACAATTGGCCGTTTTGGTAGGTGGCCATTTTATCCTTTGGCCGTCTGGGTATGGTGGCCGATTTTGCGATTGGCCTTCCTGGTATGTTGGCCGTTATGAATTTGGCCGTTTTGACCAGACCCCCTTTCTGTGTATCAAAAAGGTGTAAATTATATGTCTTTATTTTCATGTTGAATTTCAGACTTGAAGCCAAGAGTTGCCCTCAAGTTGTTGTTGCTCCAATAGACCGAAATAAATATATTAAAAAGCAAAATATTGGTGTGAGAACTACAGTAAGTGTTCCATTTTTTAATACGTTTACTCGATAAGACAATTAATGATTGATTGAATCTGTTCCATTAACAATCTTTTTAAAAATTCTGTAGTCATCGGGACTTCTACCTGCACCATCAGGACTGGCTCCTAATTTGTGGTGGCAACGTAAACAGTGTGCAAACTTCTCTGAAGTCAGACAGGTTAGTCTTTCCACTGTTTGTGTATTGTATCTATAAATTGTGGAATATTTGAAATACTGTCTATGAATTGTAGAATATTTGAATTTATACTGTTTTATTTGAAAATATGGAAACAACTATTATATACAGTAAGTTTATAGATTAACTAATTCCATTACATTTTCAGAAACTCTTTTGCTACAAAGCCCAGGTGAAGAAAGACAATCTGAAACCTTATGTAACTTTGGTATGTTTTCTATTGGCATGAAATTAAGATATGGGGCACCATAAATGTTATTCTCAGCTTGATACAATGCAGAACATGTATTTTTCTTGGGTCTATAATGTTTCATCTTCTTTTAACAGCCAAAGAAAGATGATGTACAAGGCTGGTGTCGTTTGTGTTTTGGTCAGTATGTGGGACCAAATACGCCTAACTCTGGTAACACCGGAGGTGACGACCCATCAAATGGACCCCCAACCTCTGCTCCAAGTGATGCAGATGCAGAGAGTGGGCAGGAGAGAATGCTACCAGTTCTCAGCATTGTTTGTCATCTTGATCAGGTTTCTATCCCTTTGTTAATAATTCTGAATGATCTATGTGGTAATTCTGAAATAAGAGCTTACACAATGAACTTTCACACATTTATTTTACTTTCTCCAGCCAACTGTCTTGAGGTTGTTAGAATACCATATCAACTGGTTTGAAGCCACAGGATTCACACATGAACAGGTATTACCTATGTGGTATAATGAATTTCAGTTAATAATTTTATTTGCATTAAGTATTACCTGATTACATGAACCTTTTTATAGGGCCAGTGGTTTTATGCTTTGTTGGCAAGTCTTGAGAAGCCATTGTCGCCAGAAACTTGCTCCCTCATTCGTACTTTAGCAAGGAACTGTGCAAACCTGAGAGCCACCTTGGTAAGGATATTTTACGAATACTGATTGATTTTTTTTTCAAGTCCACATTACCTGTGGGATAAATATAAATGTTATGGTAAACCTGGTTATTTGAAGTTATCTGTTTCATTGCAGGACCATGGCAGTGAAATTCTACAGCCACTAAACCTATTCATCTGTCTTGTTGCAAGATACTTTGATCAGCTGGATCTAGCAGATCAAACGTGATGGATTTTCTTTTTTTAGTGTAATTCTATTTTAAGTATTAAATGTTTTGCAATGGTTTTAATGTGTCCAATCTGATTTTATGTTGTTGTAACAAAATTAAATGATTTGTATGTATTGTATGCTCATATAAATACATGTATTTTACAAAATTACGAATGTCAGTGTTGTATGAACATTGGAAAATGCTGATGTAATCAGCATGTGATTTTCATCTAATGAAGTACTTGCCAAGTCTGGGTGTGAATAGAAGCCAAGGGGGCACTTTCAGCAAAAGTTTCTCAGCCAGCTTCCTCCATGATTCTTTGGTGGTCTTGGTGAGACTGATGTGGCTTGGCGCTGAAACTAGGTCAATTACTGTGCCCTGTTGATTTCAATGAAGCACACTGAAAAGTTGCTGGTTCCGTTTAATTTCTTGCAGCTTTTCTCTGATGTTCGGCATGTACATGTATTGAAAATTTAAGATATCTGAACCAACAATGGACATGGTTTCTTTGTAAATTGAATCAATGATTTGTAAAAGACTAAGTTGGAAAATTCTAAAACATGTCTATTGACTCCATATTGTGGTAAACTTTTTGTAGTATATAAACTTTTATTGACGAATCCATATCAAAAAGATACGTGTCAAAATGCTGGTGTAGTGAGCTGTCGCTCTGCTCTTAGCGACCCCTAGTAAGGGTTACTCAAAAAAGCCAGTTGGGTTTCGTTACAAGCAGGTCTGATCTGAAAGCCAAAAAATCCATTCCTGGAAGAACTCATCCTAGCTAGACGATGCATTAAGTTAATAATGTCACAAATTTTAAATAATTATCTCCATAAATTTGTGCAATGGAGTTAAGAAAATACACTGCTGAGAAAAGTGAAAGACCACCCAATGGAGTAGATAACATAGTTTTATTGACAGTATTAATATTACAAGTTGATACACATGTCAAGTCTAAAATATAAATAAAATAATCAGATCTAACACTAAAAATACTAGACAAGCTATATCTACAGACTATACACAAGACAGAATAACATTGTTAATGTTTCAAGCATTTAAAGATACAGTAACACTGTTCATTGTCCTGGTCCCATTTTTTACAAAATTAGAGATGCTGTCAGAGAGACCTGCTCTTTAAGTCACAGTTTTGATTCCCCAGGGCTGCAAGCGCAGACCCTGGGATATTAAGTCATTGTTGGGGTATAGTTTGGGAGCGACTCTATGATGCTGGAGTCGCCAGAGCAGTGTCGCACTGACATCTGGGACGACGTTTTTATTTAGTTCACGCAATGAGGGAGTGGGACATCACAGATATATAAGATATTTTACATGACTTCATTAAGAAAATTTCCTAAAGCATGTATTATTACTGGTTCTTTAACTGACATCAAGGTCTGGCACTTTTCAGCCAGCTTTAAGACTATGAAAGTTAGGAATGATATCGCTACATATTACGAGAGAGTGCAATTAATCTTCTATTTCATCGGAATTACATTTATCACATTTCCGTTTTCTAATGGTACTTCGATCATGGTGTTCATGTCTTCCCATTTCAATTTAAGGTTATGAGAGCTTACTCCAAATCGAGCTATGTTATTTTATGTTTTCTTAGAGAGATTTAAAGTCAAGTAAGGTTCAAGACAGTTTTCAATAGATGTATGTTCTTAGTTTAGGTTGTTTATTGCTGTCATTTATTTCTTTTAGAATTGTGGATTATTCATTAGTATAGTTTTATCTGTTTTACTAAGATGAACAATAAATGTTTTCATTTAGGCCAGACACCCTCCTCAACCAAGAGAGTTCATTCACAAAAATTAAAAAAATGTATCGATGACATCAGGAAATTCTTGCTAGATAATTAACAAGCTAAGCAACAACAGTGAAAAGAGTTCATACTTATCAGTAGCCCACAGCAACTAAGTTACAAGAAAATTAACTTGATTCAAGTTCAGGATGCTACTATGAAATCAACAGACAAGGTTAAAAACCTTGCAGTCATGTTTGACAATCAATGACAATGGAATCTCATGTAAGCTACATGTGCAAAAAGGCATTCCTGAACATAAAGAATATTTCAATGATTAGTAAGAGTTTGAATAAGAACTGCTGTGAATGCTCTGGTAAACACCTCATTTGGACTAATGAAATGCTGTCTTGTATGGTGTAAATGGGAAATATTTCAGAAAATTACAGTAGCCCAGAACTCAGCAGCACAATTGATAGAAAGACTGAGGAAACATGATCGAATCACTCACATCAGAAAAGAACTTCACTGGCTGTCAATAACATCTCAACATGAATTGGAAAGCTCTCAATGATGAGGCACCATCTTACATATCAAATCTTTTGAGAAAGCAGCCTCAGCAAACAATAAATCTCAGAAGCAATGGCAATAACTTGCTCCTCCAACCTCAGTCCAAAAACAAATTTGGAAATCGCGCTTTCTCATGCATTGCTCCTCACCTCTGGAATGAATTACCTGAAGATATCAAACGGGATATCCACCAATAATGGATTTAAGAGACAGTTAAAAACTCATTTATTCAGAACTGCCTATGAACAATAGGCTTTTGTAATCCAAGCGCTGGTGAGAAGAAATCATTTCTGAAACAGGCACTATACAAATTTATTTATATTTATTATGTTGGGGTCTATAGATCGCCAATCTGTTATTTTAGCCTCTCCGATGATCAACATTGCTTCACGGAGCCAGTTGTTCTGGCCCTTTAAGCAAAGTTTTTCTTCTAATTTTAAACATTTAGTTAGAACGTCAAAGTTTGGTAACCCAGACAGTCTGGCCCAATAGTTTACAGTAGTTAGTTTCTGTCGAACTAGAGGAGGAAATCTACCTGTTTCTGCATATACAGCCAGTGTTGGTGTCTTCTTTCCTATATTTAACATGTTTTCTTAGATATCCCATTTGTATTTTCTCCATGTCAGGAATTTGGGTGTTGTGGGACCATAACCATGATAACATACTGGTGCATTCTACAATTGGTAATATGTAGCTGTCAAACATTTTAATATGGCAAGTGTAGGAGAGATGTCAGTCAAGTCAACTCTAGGTCCATAAAAGGTAAGAATACATAAATAATAAATGGGTCAGAACGAACCCAGACATCAAGAGAATTTAAGAGAATCTATCTTATCATAGGAACTGTAATAACCAATGAGTAGCAAAGTTGCCTCTGTGAAGCACACCCCTGTCATGGACCTTTTTTAACCAAAATCTCACTGGACGACCTCACTCTGCAATGCAAACTAAAACAAGTTTACCTAATAATGCATTTTTGACTGGGAATATCAGACATGGTGTACATCAGAGAGGCACTGCATCTCATTGGCAAGTTGTTCTCGGTTCGGGATGGCTGCGAAGAATCGAGTAAGTGTGTTTCTACGACAACCTCCCGATAACCACGGTTGCAGTAATATGACATAATTCTACGAGAGCTATATGTTTCTCGGGAAAACCCGCTAGATTAGCACCCCCTTTTACAAATTGCAAAGATTATTTGTAGCATATAATAATTGCATGACAAGATATTTGTACCGCCAAGATTGAATGATGTTTTGCTCATGTTCAAAACTTCCTTAGAAAACCTGCGGGTGATTGTTTATAGTTAGCAACCGTAGTGAAGCCGTCGTTGCCGTAGAGGCACGCGTGGCTTACGCCAAGTCACACATGAGACTTGTAGAAGCCGGCGAGTTAACTGTCGTACACGTGGGTGTCAAGAACCCAGCGAATGAGGTAAATGTGCGACGATTAAACCATGGATAAGTCACCGATTTCTACGTATAGAAAAATCAATACCTACGTACGCCACATGTGACTAATGTGCGCCAAGAGTAAGTCACTGGCTGCTACGTTAATGACGGGTGCAGGACGGTTGCAGGGCCAGTTGGCTCGTCACATGACCTCGGACAGCAGTATATAATCATTTGCAGTGAGGCAAACTTCATTCACACCTCTGCCTTTGATAGAAACTGATCGACCTTGTTGCTGTTCCTGTTTGCTGTTTCAACTTTACCTTTTCACCATGGGACCCAAGAAGAGACGCAATCTTGGAAAGAAAAAAGTCACAGAAGAAGAGCCTTCTTCACTTGCCTCTAGGGAAGAATTATTTTGAGTCTGAAGAATCCAGTGTTCCTGCAGCTCCTGCTAGTCCGGCCTGTCCTACTTATTACGCTCCTACCAAGTCTCCTGCCAGGTCTCCTGCCTGGCCTCCTGCCAAGTCTCCTGCCAGGTTCTCTGCCAGGTCTTCTGCCAAGTCTTCTGCCAAGTCCACTGCCAAGTCTTCTGCCAAGTCTTCTGATGTTGACATGGATGACAGGGACAGAGATCCAGACTTTGATGTAGAGAGGGAGAAGAAAGACACCAAAAAAGAATATGATGATGGTGATGCCAGTGAATTTCCTGCCACTGCTCCTGCTGCATCTCAGAAGAAGCCAAGAAGAAAGACTGAGAAGCTTTTTCTACCTCTCAATGAGGAGCAAGGCATCGCTGACTGGTACCGGGTGAATGACATATTCTATGACAGGACCATACGTGCCTACAAGGATCATCAGAGGCACAGACCCTCAATGTTTCGGTCTATCTTGGCCCCCATCTGTTGTTTGTAAAGTTTATAATAAAATGCATTTCTGTTACTGCTTGTTTAATCAAACTGACTACACTTGAGTCCAAGCCTAAGGAGTCCAAGCAACCCACTGCAACTGACTATGTGACGTATGCAAGTTTGGACTCAAAACGGGCAGGTAAGGAGGGGGCCATTAAATTTTAAATTGTCAGACTTGCTGCAATTCCCTTTTAACAAATATAATTTGTAAGACCCTCACTGGAATCAATTATTTGGACAACAAACTTAGGGATCAGCCAGAACGTCTTATAACAGCATGAGATCACACCAACACTTTACAAATCTCATCATGCTCATGTGTGACATGTAGTTAGTTTGATTGAATGCTCCATAATGTAGTCAAAGGCTTTCGTAAAGCCTAAAAAGCAGATATATTGCAACATAGTGTGGACTCTCAAGACTTAACATGTCAATTTGTACGATTGGTTAAGAAAGAAGCCACTTCACAGACAGCCATGAGACCAATCTACTTTAGTGTGTGACATAGCCACTAGATGGTTATTGGCCAGTGGAGCCACCCTGTGTGGAACCTATTCCCGAACACCACAGCCTTGATGATAAATTCAGGATGAATATAAAATGAGAATGCAGCAGTCATGATGCAGATACAGTCTCTATCCAAAACTGATTTGTAAAATAACAGCCTACAGACAATCCGAAGACTCGATGATCCACATCAGTATAAAGATCTTATAGTATTCTTCACAAACTGAGAGCATAATGTTACCACATTGCCATCCTGCTATATCTGTGCATCAGGCAGTAAGAGTATTTTTAGGGTTCTCCTGGGTGAAGTAAAGCAAGGTAGCTTCTCACAGTGTCAAGACATATAGATATAGACTGAGAATCTGAGCTCAGTAGTCAAGGGCATGGTTTGAGGAAATATCATTAGCTGCATCCTGAATAGGAAAGAAATAATACGAAAGGATTTAACAGAAATATTTAATATAATATTAGTTTGACATTACAAATATATTGAAGGGGGTGGGAGAGGGCAGCAGGGACACCCTCCCCCGTGCTCCACTAAACCAAGTACTTGCAATTAAGCTCAATTAGTTCTCATCTTTTAGTGTCTGTTGGTGGCTCATATGTCTGATATATATCTTGCAAAATTTATTAGCTCGGCTCGGCTGTTATGTGCTGTCAGTTTTAAACGTCTTCCCTGCAGTCTGTAGTGTAGAGCAATGTTCCCATATACTGTATATAATATCTGGCCATAAAAGCAAGAGGCAAACTCATGCTCAATTTAATAACTTTTATAAATATAATTATAACGACATGATACATTTTAATTTGCTGACAACCTGGTACATTTCTGCATTGCAGACACTGCACTCATATAATGGTAGCATTCCCATGGTTAAAAGGAACCATGCATGCACATGTGACCCTCAACCTGCCATAACAAATCAGAACTATACTGGTAAATCCTTTGTGATCGTTTGCAAAATTGCTGGGGGAAACCCCACCAGGGGCCCTTGAAGTTAAATGTTTATCATGGATTTCCCCCCCACAAAATAGTGACGTATTGCACAGCTATATTTACACATGGGTGGGGGCCTAGCTCAGTGGTAACGCGTTGGGCTTCCAACCACTGGGTCCGGGGTTCACATCCCGGTTGAGCCTATGTTGGATGGCTGTTTCATCCTTTGTCTCATTGCCATGGTCCCTACTGTCCTAATTAGCCCATCAGGTGCAGAAATACAGGACGTAAAGCCCTGATCCACCACCACCAAATCTACGCACAGCTATATTTACAAAAGAAATGTCAACTGTAATACATTTTTGGTCCTGGGTACAATAGTCAGTCAGAGTCTCAAATTTGATAATGTATCTGAACCTAATTTTGCATTGCTATGCTGTAGAAGAGAGTTTCAGATTTGAAACTCTATAATTTAACTCATCATTATGTCTGCCTCTGTTGGTTTAGCATACATTTTCGACATACATTTACATTTGTGACCAAGCGTATATAGATTGTCTGAAGCTGAACTCTCAAATAAAAAATAAATTCCAGTACTATTAAACCACTCTGTGGCTGTTTTAAATATTATGTCCTCATAATTAAACTAGTTGGATGTTTACAGGACATCTCCTATCCAGCTTAACCATTACTTATTATTATTACAACTTAGTAAGCTTAGTAAACACCCTGATACCAGTCACAAAATCAGACGATCTAGCTACAGCTGTCAACTGAAAACTATTATCTCATGACTAATATATCAAAATCTTGTAATTTCTGAGGCTACTTTATAAATAGTATTATTTGCAGGTAATGTGTATAGTAGCTGAGTGGTCTAGTGGTTAAGGTCTAGCTATTTGCTTGAGTTCGAATACTTAACTCTTTGTGAGCTATACATCTCAGTAGCATGAGATGTTACATGGTGTGGATTCCAACCCTTATCATCTCATCATTATGTCTCTAGCAGCTGGCCACATAAGCTAAGCTTCAGAACAGTAGCATTGAGACTATTCAGAAAAATTGAAGTTTGGCTTTTTGCGGCTTCAGGTAGTTGTATACCTAGCCCTGGATAGCTATAGCTGAACGTTCTTTATTTAGAATTGATGTGACGCAGGTGCTTTACATTCCTCACAAACAATGACTTTCTGCTAACAATAGTTAATTGTAAGGATGACAGAATGGAACATTAATTGATAAATATGATAACACGCAAACGTTTATTGTTGGATGATTATAAAAATGATTGTCAAATGTGAAAAACGACCAATTTGTTGAAATCTAAAAAATTCAATTATCTTTACAGAGACAATGCAATGCTTTTGAATTGGGATAGGCTTGAAAATCTGCTGTAGTCTCATTGCTTTTTTCGTTGTTTGAGAACAATTGGGGCTCTAATCAGGTGGTTCTTATTTGTCTGATTCAGTGTTCTCTTATGAGCTGCCCGTGAGCTAGGTTCCAATCCACAAAGCAGATCTGTGAAGTGATAAGCCCGAGGCATGTGATGTTGGAAAGAGATGTGATGATTATTCAATATTCCTCTGATTTGATATTTGTCCTAGAGCAAAGGGGTTACTGTGTGTTAGGGCCACTGGAATGTGCAGTCTATCGAATCATGACACAGTCAGGGCGTCTTTAGCGTTATAGCGCAGCGCAATCAGCGTCATTGAGCGCGTCATGGCGTGGAGGGCCGAGTCGTTGGTTGCGGTTTGTTGCGTGTGTTATTCATGCTATTTTCCCGTGTATACTTGTAACTCATGTAGTTGGGCAGGTCATTTATGCAGTTTTTGGTCGATGGGAGCCGTTTATTCCCACCACAATACTCCATTGGACGCCATTGAATAAAAAACCCAGACGATCGCTTCTATGGACTGTTTACTTATTCTATCTTCGGTCAGCAGACAGCGCTAGAAGCCGCCCCGAAAACCACTGGAGTGGGTCTTGCTGCCCTTTGACCCAAAGCAATCAATGGAGCATTTTAAATCAGGCTTAGAGCGGCAAGACAGGCCGGTTTTTTTTGTGGCCCAAGGTTATCAGGAATGGCGCTCTCCTACTTTTACTCAGCTTCAACGTAGTCTGTAATTATGAATGGAGAGATGATTCCACTAGAGGGAGACAATGGGCGCCCCCTGTCGGCGCAATCAGGAATACAATCGGTCACAGAGAAAGAGATAGAGAGACAGAGGACAGAGAAACTGAATAAATGGAGTACTTGATGCCAGTTGCCACACAAAGAGACTTTAATAGCTAGATTGCCGAATAATGACGAATTTAAAGTTTGGGTTTCTTTTTTAAATAGAGGTTGTCCTATTAGTGAGAGATGGCAGGCCTGGAGGCAAGAGCCTAATAGTTGCAAAAGCAGAGTTATTTGACCTCTGAGAATGATAGCCGCAAATAAAATATATACTTTTATTTGACAACTTGATGTCATTGATATCATTTATTGTATTTGTATATTACATTGTAACAATGTATGACAAGCTGCCAGAGGCAGACGTAATGATAACATGATAAGGCTTGTAGTTCACATCTTGTTGCACATTTACCCCATGGGTGGGAACGTTTACTCGTCTCACCGAGTATCAGGCACACCTAATATACACGCAACTGCCAATTCAATGCGCACTAGGCCTTGTAATATGAAGATGTATATGGAAGTCAGTGTTGTTCAAACCCCAATAAGTCTGTTGTAGCGTCCACTAGATTGTTTGTCAGTGGTGCAAATGGGGTGCTTTGCAGCCAAATGAGTTGACACCTTCAGCCATTGCTTGACCAGAACCATTACACAAGTTGTGAGCAATATCCACAGTCGTCTGCTGTGCCAGTTCTGAATGCTTCACAGAAGTTCTATTTAGAAACAGGGGAGTCTAGATTTGATGGGGGGAATTAGCATGGCCTAAAGGGTCCTCGGGGCCAACTATAGGGCCTATCTTGAGTGGACACTGAGCCAGAATAAAAGCAATCTCCTTAGAGTGGCGAGTATGACAAATAGGAGCTGGACCCATCTGTCTGGATTATACTGGGGCAGTTTTAGTGTACGGTACCAGGCTGACGTATGACAAAGAGCAATGGAATCACTGGATTAAAGGCATTTTTACGACTAAATTGCTGAGTACGTGTTCAATGTCATTCTCTAGCACATTAACGTACTTATTGTTCATTTGGGAGGCAGGGAGCAAGGCAGGATGTAAACTGCAGCGACACTGAGACGTCTAATCAGGCGTAGAATGCTGAGCTGTCGGCCAGGAGCCAGTTGAAGGCGGGAGCTAGCAGGGAGGGCGCTGCCAGTGTCGTTGGCTGGAGCGCTGCAGAGAGCGTCAGACGCGCCATAGACACACGCCACAACACAATCCTGTGCCACATGCAGCGATTCTGGAGCGACAGACAGCGTTAGTCAACGTCAGACTTGTTAAAGATGAGCAAGCTGATAACTCCCAATATAGGCACCAAAAAGCAGACGACATGACGCGTGCGACAGCTCTCATCTGAAACCACGCAGATTTCGAGAGATCGCGATGTGCTCAGGCAGCGTGTCTATCCGTATAAGTACGTGGACAAATACAAGGACAAGTGAATGGACAAATACGTAGGACAAACAGAACAAGCCGTACAACTACAAATAAGCTGCTGGTTCTGCTAAGTGCTGACCGACTGGACTCTCTGGGATGGACGGCTGGCTGACCAGTGGCTACAATTGCTGCCCCGGGCCAACTGACCCCTGCCCCTTCCACTCCTCCCAGGTGAGTAGATCTCTGTTGTGTGTAATTTCCCTTCCAGCAAGTCACTTTGGTGTTTCTGCAGAGGCCGAGAAATTCTTCACAGTGTCCCTGGGGAGCTGGGCTGTATTGTGGAATGTCATGTCTTGGGGGTATCTGTAATGCTTGTGTGTAGCTTTTGAAAGAGAAATCCTTCAGACAGCCTTTGTCTATTCATGCAGGGGCCGTTTGACCGTTTGATGAACGTTGCGAGTGAGACAAGCCGACCAATGTAAACTGGCAGCCCTCCTCCCTATGCACGCTTTCATGCCAACTTCCATAGAAGCAATATCAATATCATTGCAACTTATCATGGCGCTTCCAATAAAGGGCTGGCTGCCTCTGAACCATGGCCCTTCTCTGACAGAGCTCTGACTAGTGGCCCACTGCTGGTCCATCACTGCCACTGATGACCCACTACTACCACCACTGGACCACCACTAGTCCACCACTGGTCCACTACTTATTTGCTGGACCGTTTGGTTCAATGAGAATGGTCATCGCAGTGACCACTGCAGTGACCACTGGTCACCGATCACGGCACCAACTCGTTCTCACAAATTAAGTCGTGGTGGAATTACGTGGACCTGTGTGGTCGTTTGTTCTGCTGCCCACTGACCATTAAAGTGACCCTCAGAGAACAGGGTGGGCCTGCTGTTTGTCTTGCATACTTCAACGTCTATATCACGACCAACCCTAGTTCATGGCAAAGGTGACCCCAATCATGGAATGGCATCACAGTGTTATTTATATGGACAGTCAATAATTGCAAGGTGATTGTGTGGTGTTTTATTTACAACATGGAAAACTTGTGGAGCGGATGGGTTTGGTTTATGGTATTTTGTATGGATTGGGTCTACAGTTATAGCATATTATATTATATAAAGTTTTCGGACAGCAGATTTTTTATCCTCCTAATTGTGCACTGACCTTATCAACTGGACTAGCTGACATTAACACAATCGTCCAAACGTAGGCAAATAACCAATAATATTTTTTGTTCAAATACTTGTTTCCTGTTTGAACAGAAACTGTATATGCATTAACACAGAGGTAGCCTTATTTGTAAGGTCATTTCTGCCCACCCAAACAACAACAAAAAAGGCATTTTTTTCTGTTTTCTGCGAATTTGCACGAAACTCTTTAAGAAAGGTTTGGCTGAAGCCCTTCAGGAGATAATAAGGAAATTGCAATTACATAGACCTGTGGTTCAAACATTCTTCAGAGCAATAACTCAACCAGAATTGCAGAATTCCACCAATAAACGTATAATTTGCCAGTCACTGCTTCTTACTTGGATTCAAGAGGATTCAAGATAGTTAAATTTCCACAGAAAAACAATTATTAACACAAATCGATATAGGATATATCATAGGAATTTACTGTGGAGGGAGCTCCTCAAAGACAATCAATTGTCGCTAACTATGTTGTAAGTTAGAAGTAGGATAGGAAGGGCTGTATGTGTATATAATATAGGACCATATTAATGGCCTTAAGTTAGAATTAACATTCCAAATGAGATTATTTGTAAAATAAACTTATAGATTCTTTTTTTGTGGTCTTAGGAGGTGACAATACGATAAGGTCTGTTGTACATGCAAATGACAGCAGCAGTTTCTGTAAAAATAAGCCACCACAGATACTATGTGCAACAGTATTATGTATGCATGGAGACGAAGTGTACACGGTGCTCAAGTGATGGTCAGTTAGTGATGATGGTCAGAGCCTGACTCCGCATCAGCAGATCGATCTGCTGCTGCTGCTAGTGGTCACTGGAGAGAGGTGGACAGAGATGCAGACATTGGATGCTACATGTAGCTGTGTGGACGTAATTTATTGTGGGCATTCTCTACTTTTACAATACCCCTGGGCGTTTGTGTGACAGAATGTGCAGTAGCCTGAGTGATGATGGTGAATGATAGCAAGCCTCAATGCACTGTCAACTGAGTCAATACCTTTGTGGTGTCTTGGCCACAAGAGGGAGCCACGGTGGGTTCCGTTACATAGTATCATTGACCCAAGATAAATGAGGGTTTCTAGTCTCTTTAGATCTATGTATACTCTTATTAAAAGTTTGTAAGCTGCGTGGAAAGTGATCTCAGAATAATTGGATTAGCAGAAATTGACATACATACAGTAAATTATGTCCCAAATTAGCTTTCTACATCACAATGAATGAAATGTATGACTGCACGTATCAATTTCTTTTCCAGAATTAATCTTAGGGTATGAGGTTACACTTTTATAGAAAAGTTATCATTCTTCTCATAAAATAATTGTCCTTCTAGAGCAAGAGTACAAGGTTAGCACATAGATCAGGATTCTTTATGCAAATATACCCAGGAGAAATGAAATGCATTTAGCAATTCGAATTCTATATAATGCACACTGCAAACACAAGTAAAGTGAATTAAGAATTTTTCGAGTCTTTAGTTTTGTATGAATTCTTTATATTTCACTCGTTCTTTGCAATACAGGGATCAATAAATGACACCAGGTAAAATTTACCCTGAAGGTCTCCATTAGCAATTTGAGCAGTTCATATAGTTCAAAGAATTATTAAATACAAAGTAGTAGTACTTACATAAAAATTCTCTCTTTCAAGGAGCACATATAGCGTACACACTTGGACCAGTGTCTTTAAGTGCAGAAATGCCCAAGAAATGCCCAAGAAATGCATTAGGCATCAAAATTCTGCATAATGCATACCGCAAATGCTGGTGATGTAAGTAATTTGGTGACTCTTTTTTCAGTTTTTTTTTGGCCTTTTCATCTCACTCTTTGCCTCCAGTCAGCAGGGGACAAGTTCAGAAAAGCAGAAAAGTTGGCGGAATAACGATTATAGCCTGACAGATGATTGAACGGCGCAGTATATCAGCTGCTCACACATAATCCATGCATTAAGTTTTTCTTTGATAATTTCCAAATCCCCTCCTCCCCGCCACCCCAGGCTGTGCTGATTCTCCTGGAGAAAAAAAACTGAAATGAAAAAGATAAACATAGCGTCAAAGGTGAACATCTGCAGTGCCTGGATAAAGACTGTTTCAATCGAAACAGCAAATGGCTATATGAAAAGGGGCACAGGGGGCCCTTGAGAAACACCCTGAGCCCCCAGAGCAAAGAAGCCCTTGAGGGTAGATAAGAGTAGGTGACGGATTATCACCCAGAGGCAGGAAAAAAGCCCCACCCTACTCTTGACATCAGTCACATTTTGCAATAGCCATGAAAAAGCTTTCCCTTCATTGTCAGAGACCAGTGAACTGCAGAGTACTGTAGAGAACAACACATCTATAGGGAAATCTTAACCTCCAAAGATATTCATAGAGTGTGCAGCTAGTATTTTTCGCCTCACAAATTCCATTAAAAGCTCCACAGCTCATCACAGGAGGTCACTGGAACCTCGCTTTAGTGACACCAACGTCAGCTCCACTTCGCTATTAAGGACAATATATTGTAACTAATCAGACGTACTTGTCAATATGGTCACTTTGCTTATACGGCCACCTTCATATTACGGTCCATGTGTATCATCAAGTTCACAGAACCAAAGGTAGCCATGACGGAGAGATTTTTGTGTATGCATCAGTGGGCTTCACTTAGCGAAAAAGCGCCCGGATGCAGAGCTGCCATTAAGCCATGCTGTTCACCCTTTAATTAACAATCACTTTAATTAGGGGGATTGCTGTAGCATGACGTTGATGAGGGAGATACCAAAAAGAGAGATGCTGTGGCTGCAGCAGCTGATCCCCCTTACACCCCCTCTGGGCGCGCTCCCCTGTTTGCTTTAAAAGCACCCACACACTGGCACACAGCACCCACACTGTCCGGTGCACGTAATTGCATTGGGCTTGGGAATCACACCTTGGCCGGGCCATGCCTCAGGGCGCAGTAATAGCACCCTTATTCAATATATATGAGAACATTGCATCGCCCAACATTTAATTAAAGCAACCAGCTGCTCCACAGTTCACAAGGCCTGCAGTGATGAGTTGGCTGAATTGATAGTTGACATGGCATAGCAACTTGCCTTTTCTCATTTTATCTCTCCCTTGTTCGCTTTTAGGCTTTGTTCTCACGTGGACTTTTCTACACCTGCGCAATCTAATTCAATTTGTTCTGCATTTTTGATGTTACTTTTTGTATTGATTCAAACTTTAGCTGTAGTGGAGAATTGGATGGAACTCAATATAACTTGGGTGTGGCTTAAAATTTTCCTTCATCAATAATGCTCTGTCTATTTTACTTACACAGAGAGAAAAAAGACACAACTGAGGCATTGTAATCTGATCTTATCTTTATTCAAAAACAGACTTTTTTTTACTGCAGCTATAAATACAATGGAACATAAGGCAGCTATATCTCTTTGGTCCAACATACAATCAAAACTAATCTATGCTGTTTGTTACATATCAAAAGTGGTTGGGTGGCCTAATGAAGGTCCCGGGTTCAATGCTCCTACATCCCAGCTGGATGTACATAGCATTAGAGTCAACTTGAGGTGGCCTTGAACTCAGTGTCTATGCCGTGGCAAGTAAAAGACCCCACCCATGGGGTAAATGTGTAAACTTGTATGGTCTCCAAGCCTTATCATCTCATCATTATGTCTGGCTCTGATTCAGACAAGTAGCACTGAGACATTGACATATATACATATGTACACCTTTTTCACATGGCAGCAATGTTGGCATTTTTGCCTCATTGACCTCTTATTGCACTTAGATATAGTATTTTGATGTCATCTGTAGGCGAGGTAACAGAGTGCAAAAACAATGGAGAAGTAATGATGTCATAATATATGACATAATCAAAATGAGGTCAATGAGGCAAAAATGCCAACATGGCTGCCGCGCGAAAAGGGTGTATGTATACCTAATTTATCTTGCACTTAAGGCCACCCCACCATTAAGGTCACCCAAGTAAACCATGAGTGGTCCTATTGTCGAGGGCCTACTGTATGCTGTATATTCCATTGTCCAGTTGCTGCTTGTTTTACTCTTCTCTGTAGGATCAATATACTGCTGTTTCTCCTAAAGTGTTTCTTAGAAATGTGTACTATGAGATGCATTCGTATTAAGCACAAAGAAGATGTGCACACACCAAAATATGCTGATGAATATGTACGTATATTTTGGCATCTGAATCCAGTTTTAAGCTGCTGTTCTTATATTACTTATGACTTCAGTTCTTTAGGGACCCAGTTCCTAGTTAGTGAGACTTTTCATCTCATCATTACGTCTGCCTCTGGCAGTGGTCATCAGCTGACCAAGCTTCAGACTCAGTAGCATTGACTCATTCAGTGCACACTGCATAGTTCCCAGTGTTTATGCAGTCTCTCTATAGTCAGTTTCTGCATGGTAAATTATTTATTACCAGTGATACTTTGATAAAAACTCAACAGAGAACATTTAAAAGGATTAGTATACATTCTTCTTGTATCAATGACCGTTAGGAAAGTTACTTACCCAAAACCATCCTGTCCCCCTTTTTTTTTACTGAATAATAAATACTGCTCCGTGTTTTCACCCAAATATTTATAGTGCAGCATATTTATCTTTTTGGTGAACACCTTTGTTTCGTATTAAAACTACTGTATCTCTAGAGCTTATGAAGAAGGTAGTTTTGAACCCTGGACCATCGCAGGAGCTGCATATGGTTTAACCACTGCATCAACCTGTTGCCTTCATGTAAAACCTGCTGCTTTTTGCGTTGTTCACACTGTCCAGCAACTAGTAGACCTACATCAGCAATATACATGTATCATGCAAGATTTATTAGGGCATTATGTATTTGATGTACTGTGTCAGTAAATCCTGCGTTATGCACTGATGAAGTGCTGCAGACTTTGTGGCTTTATGATGGACCTCTTGGTTCTGTGCATTGTTGAGTTGGGATGGAAATATGGCCTGCAATGGTGCAATTAACTGGGACTACGGCTGGCCAGTCTTGATTCATTGTATCATTACTGGGCTTGATATAAATCTACTTTATTTGTTGTTGCTATGTTGCTGTAGTTTTTACTGTTGGTGAAGTATCAAACACAATGTAGAATACCCACAGGAAAAACACCAAAAGTTACAGAGAGTGTAGCAAGAACACGCAATTCGTCAAACAATCGCCAAAGGCTTGTCCACACGAGTAGCGAGTCGTGTAGATGCTACAACTCGCACGGCCTTCCTTAGCAGCTTAGATAAAATTTTAGCTGCTGACTTAGCAGGATGGCCAAGAGCATTGATATCAGATCTGACCGACTTTTTGGTTATGCTCTATATATATATATATATATATAAACTTTTATTGACAAAAACCATATCAAAAGATACATGTGTCAAGTTAAAACATCAAAAACATCAAGTATGTACAATAGAATAGCAGAGAGAAAACTAAAGAAAGCAATGCAAGAATGGTACAACATGAAGTTATAGTATATATACACAATGAATATTTTAATATGCACCATAATGTAAAAATCACATGTTAAAATAATACTGATTGTTGAAGAGCTATGTATGTATAGTCTCTAAAATATTGTAATGTTTCTAGTACTTTCTACACATAAATACACATTGAACTGAGTCAATAAATAGTACGATAATTAAAAAAAAATCATCTCCTATAATATGTACAAATGTACAATATAGGTGGAAAAAATAAAACATAAGAAGCACCAGTCACCGTACATTAATTACGAAGTACAGGACATAGCACCAACCACAAAAGCCATACAACACAAACATATATATATATATATATATATATATATATATATATATATATATATATATATATATATATATATATATATATATATACAGACATGCACACACAAGCAGTGACATTCAGGGGGCCACCCGTCACCCAGGACCAGAGGTCATAGTCTCTTATATTATGTAAATTGGGAGACAATATCATTCATTTATTTTCAAGGAAACTCTGAGAAACTGTCCTAGTGCCAAATTTACTGCTAGGGATTTACTGCTTAATAATTCCTGGAATTGGCTTTCTACACTAATAACCGTGAAAGCGTTTGTTTGTTCAAATGCTACCTTGATAAGGGGCATTCTTGTTTCTTTCCATTTAGGGCAGATCATTTTACAGTGTAATTCATCTTCTACTAGTTGCAGGTTACATTTATCGCATATACGTTCTTCAGGGGGGACATAGGGACGTTTATGCCTACCTAATTCTATATTCAAGTTATGGGAGCTAAGCCTGAATCCGGCAATGTTACAGTAAAGCGACTTTGGTAAACCTAGATTTAGGTAAGGTTCTATACGCATGTATTTTTTAAATGTTTTATAAGTTCTTAGTTTGGGGTATTTATTTGTGTCATTGATTTCAGCAAAGAGATTAAACTGGGCTTTACTGTAGAGCATTGTTGGAACTTTGTCTATGTTTTGCAATTCATTTATGTTGTTATTCTGTATAACTTTCATTAGCCTACTATACCAGCACAATGATCCCAAAGTTTTTAATTGCTTTTGAATGTCATAGCAGTTTTTCACCATAAGTGGGCAAATGTTGGAATTAAGTCTCTGTAAATATTTGATAGCTGATACATGTTGTCTAACTATCAGAGGATATCTTCCAGTATCAGCTAAGATTCCTACTGTTGAGGTTTGGTTTCTAACACCTAGAATATTTTTCAAGAACTTTAACTGGATCTTTTCTACCTCATCTATCTTTTTATTACTAAACCACATTTCACTGTTATACTCTAGAATAGGGAGAACATGTGTGTCAAACATCTTTAAAGCTAATTTAGGTGTCATGAAACCTACAGTTGTTTTTATGTTATCATTTAGCAAATGTAATGCTCTTTGTGCCTGAGTTGCTAGATTATTTAGGAGATAACATTTGCGAAGGATCATAGATAGATAGATAAATAGATAGATAGACAGATAGACAGATAGATAGATAGATAGATAGATATGGAGAGTGCAGCCCTCTAAAAGGCAATTCTTGCCATCTCGATGGTTGATTGGTCAGGTGAGAGAGTAATCCACCCTCGTTACTCATTTAACTGAATTTTTTTTTTTGGATAAAGTTGCATTTATATCTAAAATTATCAATTACAGGTTGGTAATGACACTAGACTGGACGCTAGAATTAATGCTTTTTGGTCAAAATTTGTAGCAAATTAAGGCATTGTTAGGAGAATATCAAGAAATTATACAATGGTGTGCTAATTTATTATTCATTGGGCATCTCCACTTTCCAATGTGGCAAACAAGGATGATATCAAACGCAAAGAAACTGAGAACCATTTCTGAATTTAAAAAAAATTATGGTTCATGAAAAGCAACTCCCGATCGAAGCCAAAAAAAAAATTGTCATGTTAAGTTAGCAGCATTTTTAAGATGCATTTTACATCCATGGTGAAAACCAACCTGTCACGAATGTAAATTTCTGATCCCTAAAAAATCATGCAACCACTGTTACATTGATTTACAGTTAACTGTCTTAGTGCTTTAAATTATTGGAAATCGCGATGTTATATATATATAAATATATATATATGATGGAACTTGGAAGACTAAGCTAGTTTAATGTCGTTCATTTGCATAATTTACTTACGTGAATTTAATTAGCATGTGAGGTAAAACTGTCCAAATTCGTTCAATATTAGTAAAATATAGGTATGTATATGAATTACAGTGTATATTGATAAGCTATTGCTTTGACTGAGGTATTCATTATATTTTAGGCTACATTGCATTTTATTTTTTCGGTTCAATGCTACTAGATCAGCCCAGTTTATATGACCAATTGATTGGATGTTTGACTAGAAGTTCAAACGACATATATAATATATATGAAGAGTGCCCTGATCAGAATTGAACCTGGGACCTACAGTGAAGTTGGTTAATACCTAAACCTAAATACCTAAACTACTCTACCACAAATATGAAACAAAATCTATTCCACATACAATTAAAATCGTGTACAGAGTCTTATCTTTTAACAGCCAGCTACAGCTGTATATTCAACTTACTGAGCAATGAAGCCTTTTTTTAAATTTAGCTTTTAGCAAGCTGAAAAGCTCAGAGAACACGACTACATGTATCACAAGTTGAAAATTTAAGGCCAAGCTTATGTCAGTGTGTTTAATTGAGCGCTTCTTTCATGACACCAAACTGTCTGGTGGCTGGCTGGCTGGATAATAAATCTGGATTAATGATGACTAAATTGCTAATATTTTGACAGCTTCATTGATTGAATGTCTGGTATTATTGTCATTGTCAGCAAAACTAGTCTGAAGCTTGTAGCAGCTGGCGTCATAATAAGAAAAATGGGCACCTTGTATAGATTTACTATTATTTAGTTATAATTTACTCCATGGGTGAATATTCTGCCTGCCTTAGCATGGGTACTATGTAAGTTTGATGTTGTTCCATTCAGTTGGACCTACTTATACCGAACTATTTGAAACTAAAACTTTGTTATATATGGGTCTGGTGTACTGTATACACTGTAATGATTTGTTTTACCTTTATTTAAGTCAATGATTTAAATCGCTTGATTTATAATATTTATATCAGTATAAATTGTGGGACCCAATACTATAAATTGTGGGAAAGACAGAATAGGCCTATGAGGCCTTTGCGTTCTCAAATGGATAGCCAAATTTATATAAATGGTGGACCCATAGCTTGATATGAATTTCAATAGATTTTAACATATTAATAATATTATTAATAAATTATTAAAACCTTTTTTCTCCAAACAAAAGGGGGAGGGGATTCTGACAACAAAATCCTTTCTCTCTATTGGCTCACCTTTTTTTTATAACTAGTCATAGCCATGGTCTTAATGACTGGTTTCCACTGTATTTGGGTTAGGGGCCGTGCATGTTGCCGCAAGCAATTCATTTCAATTAGTAGACTATTCTGTTGTCAAGGGCTACTTAATTGCGCGAGTTGCTTGATTGATTGAGTTGTTGCTGTCTTCTTCTGACTGCTTTACAGCCCCTTGATTGGTTGTTGTTGGCAAGTACCCCAGTTCTTTTTGGTTTTACACCCAAAAGGCTTGGAAAAGTCACTCAAACGAGGTCATCAAGTGCTGTGGTGAATCTCTGCTTCCAAATGGAGTTGCAAGTCTTATCATCGTATGTTAAATTAATGAGGAGAACTTGCCAACTATGCCGCCATATAAATATGTGCCAGGAATAACATCCAGTTGACAGGCTGCTCCAGATTTATGAACTGCTGTAAAAGAGGGAAATGTATGTCAATGCATAAACCAAATGTCTCTTCATTAAAAAAAAAAACACAAAAAACGTTTAACCGTTATTTATTGGTAAGGTTATAAGATTTTTGATAATTGCAATAATAAGTTTGGTTTTATTTGAGATGGCCTTATTAGTGAGGTGGTTTAAAATATTTGTAGCATATTTGCCATATTAAACGTTATTAACCACAAATTGCATGAATGTGCAGAAAATAATATCACAGCATGAAGACCACTGCAGCAGTATGGAACTAAGGGTAGTTCTAATAGAGACTTGAAATGTACAGCAGTTTCTGGCAGGCAAGTTTGTATGATAGAATCTTGTAGTCTCTGCGTGACATGCAATTGCGTTTAAGGTCTCTCAAATATACAGCAGCTAAGTCATTTGCATCTCTCAGCCATAATACAGTATGAGCATTCCCATAAGGCAGGCTTGCCAGTTAGCCCACAGCTTATCAACAGCCTTTAAGATAGCCTTAAAAACCACCTCCATGCATGCAGCCTTTCTTCAAGTTATCTCTCGCTCACTACCGAGTAATAATAGAGATGTGGTTGCCATGGTTACCACTGAATGAGTGGTCACGTCAGGTTATCGTCCATCACGGTGCGTTAGGTGGGCGTTCAAGCGTTGCTGCCATGGCGACCTCCTCCACTGGCTTATCAAGATGGGCTCTCGCTGACGCTTCAATTGAATTTGCTGGTCGAAAAGACTCAGGGTATCCAAAGGCACAGACGCCCTGGTACCCTGCTTCGTCCCTTGCCCGTTAGAGGTCGCCATGTACTTCCGCTAGCGCTCGTCCTGACTACGCTCTACTGAGCACCAACGTCATAGGCAGCGTCTTGGGCAACGTCGTGAGCAGCGTCTTGCCCATGGCTCCTATTATGCCGGACAATGGTCAAAGAAAGGCCACTGGCCCCATTCAGGCCATCCTGAAGGCATCCTATAGGTCAGGGTCACAATGAGGTCACATTGGGCGCTATGCTAGTACTCCCTTTAAAGGTCCTATGGCAAGGTTATCAAAAGATACCCTGGAATTGATCAGTAATGAGCTGAACATTAAAGAGGGTCAAGTGTGTATTGGTCAGTTGGTCTATAAGCCCCAGCTGCTATGGCACCGTGCTACTAAACTTATTGGCAATGACCGGGCTGTTTAGGAATGTTATATGAGGAAGCACCCAACAGCCTTGTGAACAGGCTTAAGAGGAAATGGCGGGAAGCAACCAAGAAAAAAAGAACAAAAAAACGAAAACTGTAAAATAAGCTGTAGACGTCATTTTTCTTCTTAAGTGTTTTCTGAGAAGAGCTGGATGCTGTTTCTAAGTTTTTAAAGTCGTTATAGCCAGGGTTAAAGCCAGTGGCTTATTTTTCTCTGCAGGAAAGGGGGAGGGGGTTGCCTTGCCCTCCCACTTAATTTATACGGATGTTCTGCGTTGTCTACTTTTAATTTTTTTCCTTTTTTTAGTGTCATTGCTACTTCTAAAGAAGATCAGATTACCGCTTGAAGCCTTCCGTCCCCGTCCTAAATTTTATGCAAGAGTGCTGCATAATCTACTTATCTTTATTTGTGTATGCTCCTTTTAAAATATCAGTGATGCCTTACTCCCCGATAGTTTTGGAGCAAACCATGTCCTGGTTGAAGCCAATAAGGCAAACAGGCAAACATGCAAGCAAATGGGATTACAGGTTTTGTTGCGAGGCAGCATTCAAGCAACAATTGCCTACTTTGTGTTCAAATATGACTGCACAAGGCCGCTAGCTAGTGAGCTGGGATCTTTCGGTTCAATACGAATCTGAATTGCACATACAGATGAGGCGCGGGCCTAGCTCACAGGCCATAAATCATGGTTGGGGTATTAAGTGAACGTCTCGCTGATCACTTTCTATCTTAGGTCAGGAGCATAAATGGCGCCGGATTACCTGCTACTCAATCGTCTGCTTTGAAACTCCCTCTCAGGGGGATTTCTTGAAGCTCTGACGTCATTCCGCAAATTACAGATGGCGCTTCACTAGTTGCGTCATTAGCCCACCAGTGTAAACAAAGATTACGTTCGATCCTGTGCTTGTCATTGGACCTATCCTTCCAAGAGGGCTTTACAGACGACATGACGTCATCCCGCAAATTACAGATGGCGCTGCACCAGTTGCGTCATTAGCGCGTCATGCGCTGCACGTGTAAACAAGAGATTACTTCTGATCCCCTTGCTCAGCATTTCTGTCCCTGCCTCATTTACAAGTTAAGCTGCCAATGATTGACTCCCAGGCCATAATTAACTTGTGCAACTTGTGAGCCACAGTGGCAATTTGCTGCTGCAAAAATAACCGACCAATTGACAGGAGAGCGAAAATGCCAATAAGGAGTCTATGTTGCCAGTCACGTAACTGGGACTATATAAGCTGCTTGTAGACACAGCAAACGGCCAATTGCCTCATGAAGAGACTAAACTAGCCAAAGGAACGAGGTTGCAATTGAAGGTACAATTCACCACTGTTCACAGAAAAAGCACTTCTGAGAGCTTTTGATACCTTGGAAACCACTAATAGAAATTCTTATATTGAGATTTCTAATATTTCAATGTGCATTGTGGATGAAAAAAAAACAAACATTGCAAACCTCTGCTTGTTTACTGTTTGTAAGGCCACCTCAATTATAGTACATTACAAGTAATTAACTTGCTTATGAAGCCCATTTATCTTGGATCAAAAAATTGCCTTCATACCAAGGCTGTTCAAGTTACTTTGTCACTTCCGATGAGTCTGAAGGCACACACATCACGATCACGCAAGGAAGAAGAATTAAAGGTTCTTTATTACCATGTTCATGCACACGTGTAACTTGTTATATTACATGTTATGGCATGGCATGGCTTGATGGCACATCAAGGACAATTTAGCACCTGAGACTTGTGTGCAACACACACTGCAGATTCTCCTTGTCACATGAAAACCATAATGTGTTTTGCAGTTTTTATGTTTTTTGTTTTGTTCTGTCACTTTATGGCTTTACTCTCCATTTTGGTCCTATTTGTCACATGGTGCTTCAGTCATATCTGTCGCCTAGTCGTATGACACCTTGATAATGTTTGTCACAACCCAACAGGTCCCTGATTAAGCTTGTCACATTAAGGTCTTCGTTGTCTCAGTGTTTTTGTAGCGATAGGTACATCCATCACTTCAATATCTAGTCGTCGACCCTTTTATATTCACCTGTGTTCCTGGTATATTTATAACATTAGGTCTACATTTATCACATTCCGTGCTTATTGTCACATTGCCACTTTAAGTGACATCATTGTTTGTACCACCCAGAAAGTGTTTGTCACACCACTGAAACTGAAGTCGAGTAACGTTAGTCACATATGCAAATAAAATCTTATGTCTTATATATTTAAGTGTTTACCACTATAAGATGCTTGGTGTCAAATTATATATCATATTTTGACTTTGGCTAACCGGTTAAATCTGAAGATAGCCTTCTTTACAGACATTGTGGCGTTGCTATCAATTGCCTAAGGTCTGGCATGTTTAAATTGTTTTTATACTATCATGATACAAGTCAAAAGAACCAGATTACTTTTTGTAACATATTGATACTGCCCATAACTGTAGAATACTTTAAAAAACAGTCTCAGTATAGTTTTCTAAGGAAATTTTGCATAGTGTAATATTGCTGCATCTTGTCACTATTTCAGGGCATAATGATTTGAGAAGGTCGTGTTCACACATAATGACATAAAATCAGCAATCAATGATTTAGTTTTTTAGTCTAAAAACATGGACCTTTCGAAAAAGAACACCAGTTGACGTGGGTGCTAAGGTAATTTATAGAGGAACAGTAATAGGCAGACATGATTTGACCTTAATTGTGGAGGGACCTTATATACGTAGAGGATATCCTAACACCAGTCAAATGTAATGTCCCCAAGAGGGGATTAGAGGACTCTGGGCATACCTTCAAAAAGACTGTTTGTATTCATAACAACAGGGGATGTATCCTCTATTGCACTTGATGTCAAGTTTTTTGCATACCACAGATAGATCACACAACTGCAACTGGTGCTATACAGTGGCTGGTCTCGATGCCATCTGATGATAATGGATCTACAGGACTGAACTGATCAGAGCAGTACACACGCTAGGACTGCCTTTATCAAGTAGGAGAGGGATTGGAGCCATGTCACAGTTGTCCCTGTGACATCTTACAGCCAGAGCAAGGCCATTGTCAATGTAAACCCCCAAGAACAAAGATGGAAATATAGTGTATTTAGCGACACCCAGGGAATGGCTATCATTCTGCGAACTCGGACATGAGCGAGGGTCATGCTTGCCTGGCTAGGGAATGGCAAGCTCAAACATGACCTGCTGCTGAAGAGATTCTGTTCACAGAAAATAACAGAAGGGCACTTTCTTTTGTTGCAGATATATTAGGGGTTAAGTGGTAAGCAAGGCCAGCTCTGGGGTAAGGGGTTCAAACCCCACACCCTGCGTACAGCTGTGATAATATCTTTTAGAAGATCTTTGTACTGAGCACTATCTCAATTTGTTAATTTTAATTCTAGCATGCATTTGTATAATTGTTTATTTTCCATTATTGATAGTTACAACTGGATTAATCATTAATAAATATAATATAAACCTAAAAGATTACATCCTGCCTCTCAGGAGTAAATTGATCATGAACTATAGGAAAGTTCTTCGTTGATATTTTCTGCCTCACACCCCTCATTCTTACTTTATTAACGGTTTGTTTTCTGAGCAATGAGGCTTTAATGAGAAAATCCGGTCTGCATTAATTGTTGTACTATGTGAAAGGTTAATTTAGCGTCCACTCTGTAGTGTACAGCACTTTCCTGTACGGCATCAGCTCAGTGTCGACTTGATTTACATGTCTTGACCCAATTTGCAACCCGCCGGCAAATGTGGCGGGAAATGCCGCGAGTTGGATCCACTACAGATCACAGACACTGTAGCATGGTATAAATATTATCAACATGGCATCATTGCCAAAGGTGTGCAATGTGTTTCCAGCTGGTTTCTCCATTATGTGAACCGTCGGGTCTAGTTTTTAACCCTCAGCGAACAAAGTTCGAAAAGGGTTTTTGTTATCATCAATGTCTGTCTGACGGGCAGGGCGGACAGGCGGGCGTAACACTTTTGTTTCCAGAACAGAACTCTAACACTAATGCACTTACCCTAAAGAAATTGTGTACAGTAATACTCTATATGGCCTAGTGGTGCCTTTTGATAGTCACATTGACATACCTTGGCTATATATTACTAAATTTTGAAAAAATAGAAAAAAATCTTTTTTTCTCGTTTCCGGAGCAGAACTCTGACCTACTGCACCTACATGCTTAAAACTTTGTCATAATATGTCAAAAATAGTGCAGTGGTGCCTTTTGGGGGTCTCATGGCTGTAAATACTATATAATTTTCAAAATTAGGGCAAAAGACACTATTTACCCTACATGAATGAAATTGTATCAATAACATATCTAAATTATAGTATTTTCACTTTTCAAACTTCATTTTGATATTCATTTCATGCTAATTACATGACAATTGAAAATCAGAAAAAAATGCAAAAAATTGTTAAATTGTGTTTCCATCGACATATCTCAGCTTTGTTTTAAAATATTAGGAGCAGAGCAGGACTCACAAACTACTGCACCTACATGCATACAAAACTTAATAATAATATGTCTAAAATAGTGTAGAGATAAATATTTTGGGTTTCATGACCAGTAATGACAGATAATTTTATATAGTAAGGAAAATATGAAAATTTGGTACTCTTTCAAACCCTCATATCAATAACTCTATGATCATTAAATAAGTAACATTTTGCCAATGATATATCTAGATTATAGTACTATCACTTTTAAGCCTCATTTTGACATTTGTTTCATCTTTTTTTTGGTTATAATAATGGAAAATCTGGAAAAAATTCCAATAATTGTGATGCTTCCTTCATATTCCTTAGCATCCCATACTTAGCAATGACAGCCATAAATGTTGTGCAATTCATGTGCATACAATTATATAATATTTGATCACAGTATTGCCATGCTCAACCCATTCAACAGTTTTTGGTTATAATTTCATAATAATTAGTTGCATAATGATCTATATTACTTTCACTTGACTCCAATACTTATTATTGTTTTCTTCATATACACCTGTAAAGTTTTCGGTTATAAATACTAAATTAAATGGCATAGATTTAATGCAAATCAGCAACCCAACAATTCAGTAACTATTGAGGGAAACAGCGAGCAAAAAATATTTTGACTTATAAAGGCATTAAAATGGGTGTGTTGAGTATCATTCCGTACAAAATAAACCTTTAAGATTTGTATTTATTTTTATTCAGACTTTATTTATTTAAATACAAATAAATACAAACCTTAAAGGTTCATTTTGTATGAAATTATACCCAACATCTTTATTTGGCACAACATTGTTGCTGAATTTCATATATATTCTTTAGGATCATTGCCATAGCCCATATATGACTATTTTGGACACATAAATTATACTCTTAGTTGTAAATTAGTGAAGGGAATATGGTATTGTGTTGATAATTCTGAATACTTCTTGTTGTGCATAAACTCTTTGAAACAGAACAATTATATTGCAGGAAAAGGATAGACAATACTTTTTATGTTCACTTGGCTTTAGTCTGAACAGAATAGATTGCTGTTAATAAGTAAGATATTTGTAAGACATTATTACCCATGGGAAAACTGTATTATTGCGTAACAGGCTATGTAGGCCAAGTGGCAATTGTTTCGGTTCATCGAACACACTATATAATAGTGCTCCATATCGTTAGATTCAAATCGATACGAAACGTATCGTCGATACAGTCAATCGATCATCGATATGCATTTTGAATAAAGAAATATAATAAAATGGCTTAGGGGCCACAAATTAATGTGGCGAGTTTCCTTTTGAAGCCATATTGGTTTACATTCCATTTATTTTCTTATCAGAAAATCACTTTTCTTATGCTTAGTTATTCATAAATCATAATTAACAATAATTTCTGGTAAGGTCCTAGCAAACGTACCATATGCACAATCACTAAGATTAGTTTTTTTGTATATATTCCAGAACTGTGTAAAACTTACAGGTATTCTCTATTATGATAGGTCAAAATAATGTAAGTCAGTTTTCAGCCTCTTTAAAAGCCAAATCTTGTAATAATGGCAAACAAAGTGGACATCAATGAGGAATCCTATAACTCATATGTGGATGGTAACCCGAGGTAATAGAGTAATAGTAGGAAGTTCAATTAATTTTATCAGGCCTAAAAATTCTCTGCTTTGATATGTTGAATTGCAATTAACTATTGACACTTGCTTGGTTGTGGTCAAGTTCAATTCACACTTTAGATTAACACCTGTCATCATGTAGGCAACTTCCTAATTGCAATTCATCAAAGTTCAATTGATTTAGGAATGTAAATACAGTAAAATTACGTACCGGTATTTATATCGGAGGCAGCGTACCGGATACTCGATAAATATCATACCAGTATGGAGCACTACTATATAAACACTCAAGAAATAATATTTTTCCAATATTTTGTAAAACATAGCCAAGATATGTCAGTGTGACTATCACAAGGCACCACTAGGCCATATAGAGTGTTACTGTAAAACATTTCATTTGGGTAAGTGCATTAGTGTTAGAAACGAAAGTGTGTGTTAGAGTTCTGCTCTGGAAATAAAAGTGTAATGCCGCCCTCTTGCCTGTTGGACGAACACTTAACAATTTTAATGATGCCTATGTGCTATGTGGGATTTGGTAAGGGTTAGCTGCAGCGCAGCCTATCTTTTGTATGAACATATCAGATCTACAATGTGTACAAGTAGTTTAGGATTCCAAAAATTCATGATGCACCGTGTATTTATCACATGCAAACCCTCAAAATTTATCAAATATGCAAAATCTCAATAAATCTCTTAATTAATTTTCATCAAATGGGACATATTTATCCATAGCTTCTCCTTCATCCTTTTGCGGGCAGATTGTGAGCTGTGCTGGTTTCTTGTTGTAAAAGGTGGAACCTTTGTAAGTTAAAGCATTACTCATGGCCCTGGAAGCAGGGCATTTTTGTTAATGCTTGTTATGAAAGCCTGTCAGGCTCTGAGGCAGCTTTCCTCATTTCTGCAGAATTTTTAGCCAATTTGTCCAAACTGGAAGAAAATGGCGATGTTATCTCGTGTTGTTCGTTTGAAGATGTCAAAACAAATAAGGCTCCATTTGGATGAAACCAAACAAGAGGCTTTTATTGGCTTCATCCAAGTGAACCTTCACCTGCCTGTGTGAGCCTTTAATAAAATGTCCTTGCAGTAATGTTGATGACACTTTTAAGCTGTTAAAGACATGTAGGTTTGTCTTCCTTTATGTTAAAAAATATCACTGTGTAGCGGCACTGTAGCCTACTATAATACTATTGTGTTTCTTCTTAAAGCTTGATATTTTCCTCCCAAGGTATATGATAATCTATTGCAAACTCCACCATGCAGTGTGTGGGCATATGTTGTGGTTGCTCATATTACAAGGCAATTATTGGCTCGTCCTTTGCATGGAGGGGAGTGGCTGAGTTATGGCTAATAGTTTTTTTTATCTCCACGTAACTGAGGTTGCTGATGTTGTCTTGTCTTTTATTTGCCAGATAGCTTGATAACATGGCGAACAAGCATCCCTCAGCTCAGCCAATGATATTGTTCTGAAGGTTCATTAAGAGAAAAGAATACGGAGTTAAATGGTTGTGTGATGAATGGAGGTGATGAAGTTAAGAGAGAAGGCAGCACAAAGCATGGGCCATTTGCATGCAGATAGGAGCATCTGAGGAAGGATCCGTGATGAATAGAAAAAGAAAAGCGATATTGAGACGTTATGAGGAGATCAGGGGGAGACAAATCTGCCTAAAGCCCCTGTCACACGGGCCGGTTGTGCCGTAGTGAACCCGTAGTATTACGTAATAGTTATGTAACAGCTCTTTCCGCCGGTTTGGCGACCGGTTCTGGCAGAAAAAAGGGGCGGGGCAGCACCCGCCGGGTTACCCGCCGGGTGCTACGGGTAACCCGCCGGGATACCCGCCGGCTGCCACGGGTTACCCGCCGGCTTCCACGGGTGCCTCGGCGGGTTCTACGGGTGACTCGGCGGGTTCTACGGGTGACTCGGCGGGTTCTACGGGTTACTCGGCGGGTTCTACGGGTTACTCGGCGGGTTCTACGGGTTACTCGCCGAGTTGTAGGAGTAAGCCGGCGAGTAGTAGGAGTAACTCGCAGCCTCCAGGAGTACACTTTAAAAGGCTGCTGCTCCCCTAATATTAGTCCGATTTTCGTTAAATAAGAACTAAAATTGTAGTATAGTTTATACTGATTCCATACCTGTTTTCGGATCGAAAATATACCAAATATTAAGCGAGTTATTCGTCTGAGAAGGTAGCAAGGTTGGCGGAGGCAAACAGTGGTGCTCTCGCAGACGTCCGCGCCGGGACTGTATCAATGCTGAGCGCTTCTATAAAAGGCTGCTGCTCCCCTAATATTAGTCCGATTTTCGTCAAATAAGACTGGATTGTAGTATAATTCATATTGACTCCATAGGTGTTTTCGGATTGAAAATAGACCAAATATTAAGCGAGATATTCGTCTGAGAAGGCGGTTGTCTGGTGGCGGCTGCTGCTCCATTAATATTAATCAGATTTGCGTCAAATAAATATTGAATTATAGAAGAGTTCATACTTATTCCACACATAATTTCAGATTGAAAATAGACCAAATATTAAGTGTGATATTCGTCTGGGAAGGCAGCAAGGTGCTCTGTGTATGTTCATGACTTGAAATGGTGTGGTCAATATTTTTTACCATTATATATACATTGTTTGGATGAGCTTTGTTGCAATTAATTTCTACTCATTCTGCCAACTGGCCAATGGGAAGGACTTTTCCTTTGGTTTTGTAAAGTCAATTAACCTATATATGTAATAGCAATCTGCCTTGACCGTTATGTCAATTGCTATTAGCATTTTGAATAATACAAAGAATGGGGTAAGTCATGCTTTTTCATCACTGATCACAAGCATGAATTGAAATCATTGATCACAAGCATGAATTGAAATTCTGAATTGACCATTATGTCAATTGCTATTTACATTTTGAATAATACAAAGAATGGGGTAAGTCATGCTTTTTCATCATTGATCACAAGCATTAATTGAAGTTCTGAATTTCAACTGGTTCCTGTTTAATATGCATATTAAAGAGGGAGATTGTTTTGATCATGGATGGAACATGCAATATCAATATTAATTTCAGTTGGATTATTTTCAGAAACAACAACGAAATATTGATAATTTATATAAACTAGAGTATATCTATCTATAGATAGTTGTTATAGCTCCATAGACATCTTTATCAAGTCGGAATTTTATTGGCAACAAGCAAAGAAACATTGTTTTATTTTCGTTTTTTATTGATTACGAATTAATGAATTATTGATAGTAACATATTATTAGGTGAAGATCTTATAACTATCTGTCTATCTACATATCTATATTCTATGATGTATTACTAACTTTATTAACAAGAATATTCTTGTTTGTGCCTAGTATACTCCATTAATTTTCCCCACCTTAACTATTATATAAATTCTACACATTTCCCTGAATAATTCAGTCTTTATTTGACGAAAATCTAATATGTAGATAGACAGATAGTTTAGAGAGACAGATAGATTTATATGCTTATTATATAATATAGAATATCTAGCTTAATATTTGGTCCATATAAGTACATAAAAGATAGCAAATAAAATCACAGATCAAATCACAAATAATAATTACAATATCAATATTACATTTAAATTTTACAAAAATATACACAAAAAGATAAGAATGTTCACATGTATAAAAAAAATACCAATATACAAATATAATCATTGCCTGGTAATTACAATACAATACATAGTTTTTTAATTAATGAAAGCAATTACATCTTTTTGTAATTGTGAATGACAATCAAGACAATGTCATATTACTGTGTCATCTTTGAACAAACTATGAAATGACAGGTCAAAGAACCCCAATTTAGGCAATTAGGCAATTGACACATGTATTGAGCATTTGCTGTATTCTCTACACCCATTCTTTATATCATTCAAAATGCTATTGACATAACGGTCATGGCAGTTGGCAGAATGAGTAGAAATGAATTGCAATAAAGCTCATCCAAACAATGTATATATATCATGGTCAAAAATATTGACCACACCATTCAAGTCATGACCATACACAGAGCACCTGGCCGACGCCAGATTACTGCATTCTCAGATGAATATCTCGCTTAATATTTGGTGTATATTCAATCCGAAAACATGATGGAATCAGTATGAACTATGCTACAATACAGTTTTAATTTGACGAAAATCGGACTAATATTAGGGGAGCAGCAGCCTTTTAAAGAAGGGCTCAGCCCTTACTGCATTGATACAGTCAGGGCGCGGACGTCTGCGAGAGCACCACTGTTTGCCTCCGCCAACCTAGCTACGTTCTCAGACGAATATCTCGCTTAATATTTGGTCTATTTTCAATCCGAAAACACGTATGGAATCAGTATGATTTATACTACAATTCAGTCCTGATTTGACGTAAATCGGATTATTATAAATGGAGCAACAGCCGCCGCAAGACGACTGCCTTTTCAGACAAATATCTCGCTTAATATTCGGGATTTTTTAAATCCGAAAATACGTATGGAATCAGTATGAGCTATACTGCCATTCAGTCTTTATTTGAGGAAAATCGGACTAATATTAGAGGAGCAGCAGCCTTTTTAAAGTATATACCTCCCTGCCTACGCTGACGCTGGTAGCAAAAAGCCGGCGGGTTACACGTGAAAGCCGGCGGGTTACACGTGAAAGCCGGCGGGTTACCCGTGAAAGCCGGCGGGTTACCCGTAGAACCCCTCAACAAGCCGCCGGGGTGAAATTAGAGACGAATAATTCGCCGGGTTCTACGGGCCACCCGCCGGCTTCCACGGGTCACCCGCCGGCTTCCACGGGTCACCCGCCGGCTTCCACGGGTCACCCGCCGGCTTCCACGGGTTTTTTTTTTTTTTTTTTACACCCGTGAGATTTCTACGGTTGTGCCATGCAAGCATGGCACAACCGGCTCCCGGGGCCGGGTTTCGCGGCTTGGCCAAGGGTCCCACGGGTGCTTGACGGGTATCCACGGGTATCCACGGGTGGCCGTATTGGGGCCGCCGGCTTCGAGCCGGGTAGCGATTTCCGCAATTATTACGTAATACTACGGCTTCACTACGGCACAACCGGCCCGTGTGACAGGGGCTTAATGCTCTGGTTTAATTATCTGCCTACGGAAACGGAACACAAATGAGCTGGTTTAAAATTCTCTCTGACTGCTGTTTTTGTGGCCAACCCTGATGAATTACGAGCTGCTGCAGATTATTCCCCTTTGACAAACACCCTCATAATGGTGGAGACCGGAAGAGGAAATACAGCGCCCTCTGTCGTGTGCCTTGTTGCCATGACAATGGGGAGGGTCCACAGGGTCTTGTGATTGCTTCCCATGCTTCACTCTGTTATTAGACTGTACTGTGTACTCTACTTGTGAGCAGTCTTTGGTGCACCCTGGTAGCTGTCTTTTCTTCTTCTGGGGTTCTAGTGGAGACAGGAGTGAGTTCACTGAACAGCCCCGCTCAAGTTTGTAAGGCTTTTTCCCGCAGGCCTGTCATTTCTGCTTGAACAGAAGTTCGAGATCCTTCTGAAGTTATTGGAAGAAGGCTGCCAGTTGAATAGAAGCTCACTTTCAAAAGGAGGGCAGGGGAGGGTAGGGCAATGTAGAAATATCTCAACCATGCCATTTAAATTCCTTTAGATGGGCTATGTTATTTCCTACTGCTCCAGTGTCTGCAGTGGATGCCAATCCCCGGTGGTTGTCTGAATTGTGGCTTTCCAGTCGAGATGCTCACCAAGCATTATTATTCTCATTTGATAAATTGTTTTAATATCTACGAAAACGAGCCATGTTTCACTAGTATGCATATTTCATTAGTAATCACCACAATGACGAATTGTGCAGTCACATAAACTAACACAGTAGAAGATGGATTGATTAATTTAGCAAAAGTGATCGTGGTAAATTTGCCTAATGAACAAATAGCACATGTGATAGAAACCATGGTAACGGTGTTGTCATTGTTGCAGGTGACGCGTCACAAGGACAGAAGGCATCATCCTCCTCATCCCGCTTCATCCCCGTGAGCTGAGCATTGATCATCAGTGAGCCAGTTGACGGTCGATGTGCAGCGATTGGCACAGTATGGGATTACAGCATCAGGGCACTGCATGGCCATGTGATTAGGCAGGACAGCCATCGAGTGAGGGACAGCAAGCGAGGGACTCACACGGACAGCAGCACCATGGCAGCAGCAACAGCAGCATCATGGCCCACACTGATGACGATGAGCACCCTGCTTATTTTTCTCACTCCTTGTCCCAGCAGCAGCAGCCCACCACCACTAGCCACTATGTCATGTTTCAGCAGCTGTGACTGTGAGATGGAGACGCTGCCCACAGACACCAATGCCCTACACGTCAGTTGCCAAGGCGTCCATGTCACGTCCGCTGATCCCGGTCTCATCCTTAACGACTTTTCCAACATCACGGCCCTCTGGCTGTCACATGTGCCCTGGCAGCCCTCTCTCTACACTGCTCTTTGTGACATCTTGGGCCTAGAGTCACTGCGAATCTCGCACAGTCTAACCATCACCATGGATACGGGCCTCATCAGCTGCTTCCGCACTCTTATCCAGCTTGACCTGTCCAACAACTCCCTGGAGACCTTCCTGGATGGCTCCTTTTCTCACCTGCAAGATCTTGTCACTCTGAACCTCTCACACAACAGCCTGAGACACCTTAGTCCCTTCACATTCTCGTCACACCTACAGGCCCTGCAAGTGCTGGACCTTTCACACAACCTGTTAACGAGTGTGGACAGCCGTTGGTTTGACCATCTGACGTCCCTGACACACCTCAACGTGTCAGCCAATCAAGTAGAGTCAATGTGGTCACGTGACCCAGCAGTGCTCAACCTCCGTAACCTTGACCTTAGTCATAACGTCTTGTGTAATTTGTCTGGCTTTTCCAACTTGACGCACCTGGAGAGCCTTGATTTGTCAGACAACCAAATTGAAGAGGTCGAGGGCGCCCAGTTACACGGGCTGATTAGTCTGAGAGAACTTGATCTGCAAGCCAATCAGATTAACAGTGTGCAGTTCAGTGGGCCCAATAGCCTACTGGCCAGCCTTAAGAATCTTCAATTATCTCATAACAAAATCCCCGTTCTGAGCGTGGCCACCTTGGTTGAACTATCCAGCATTGTCCACATAAATCTGTCGCATAATTGCATCAGTGAGATCGCAGGCAACCCATGGATGGCTTCTTCACATGCAACTCCTCATTTGGCCAGCTCAGTGTCCAATGGCAATCAATCGCAGACCACACTTGGCAAGAGTGTTGCATGTCTGGACCTCAGTAACAACCAATTGCGCAGTCTCAATCGCCAGGTCCTCCAACATCCGGCCCTCTCTGCTCTGAGACATCTCAACCTGTCCCACAATCAGATCGCGCAATTGCCTCGTTATGGCATAGAGACCATGGAACACTTGGAGACAGTCGATTTGTCTCACAACAACATCACATGGCTGGATGTGGGGACCTTTAAGAATCCCAACCTGCGTTTCGTGGACTTATCCTATAACCTTTTAGTGAAGGTTATAAGTATGTCCTTCCTGTATGTGCCCTTGATAGAACACATTGACCTGTCTCACAATCAGATCAATTACTTGTACAGGTATGTGTTTTACAAGACTTGTGGCACTGTAGATGCCATCCATATTAAAGTGAATCTCGATTACAACAATCTGGAGTCAGATGTCCTGTGGAAGTTGTTGTCAACATTCAGGCCTTTGGAGGACACGTTTTGCACTGCTTTGGTAAGCGTGAGGCACAATCGCCTGACTCACTTGCTGGGTGAGGCACTGGAGAGCTACCAGAAACACATCAACCTCTATGATTACGGCTTCTTCCGGGTCTGGGAGAAAGTGGTCTTTGACGCGCGCGACAACCCTTTCATTTGCGACTGTGTCATGCACGATGAGGCAAACACGCTGCTCAGTATGCGGCAGACTTTTGACTTCAATTCCACCCTCCTGCAAAATGTCAACTTCTGGGAGGACTTGCAATGCGAATCCCCTCAGAGACTAAACAACGAGACTATCCGGTCCTCTCTGGCCAAAATTTCCTGCGCCATCACAGACTATTGCCCCCACAAATGTGACTGCACCTATTGCCCAGCTACTCAGATCACCTCTGTGAATTGCAGTGACAGAGGTCTGACTGACTTTCCTAACATCCTGCCCATGGGCCTCAAGCAGATCTTCCTTCAAAGGAACAGGCTGCACAACTTATCGGAGAACATGACCAGCCTGTATGATGTGACTTACATAGACCTGTCAGAAAACTTCATCTCTTACATTGATTATGATGCATGGCTGAAGCTTATTGAGGTTCCCACCGTGTTGTTGCACCATAATAAACTGCGCACAATACCTAAGAATGTCATGTTGGGAAAACGGATTATGATTAAAAACATAACATTAGCAGGAAATGACTTCAGGTGTATTTGTGAAAATCTTTGGCTGAAGAATTGGTTGGCCAATCACACTAACATTGTGCATGGGGCCTCCCAAATACTTTGCACAAACTCGTTACTTTATGGTAGAGTGTTAGTCCTTCTGAATGACTCCGCCTTCAAATGTCCCAAGTTGCCAAATTTAGTGGATGACCTCAGTGGTCAAGGTCATGTCAGAGTTTCCGTGTCAGCCATCGTTGCCATGGTAACTGCCCCTGTAATAATCATTGGTCTTGTAGTGGCGGTCTATGTTGTCAGATGGCGCGGCAGCCGTCGTGTCCATTCCCTCCGAAACTGGAGACCCCACCAGGTGGACGACGAAGGTGACATCATGTATGACGTTTACGTGTCGTACTGCACGGCTGACGTTGCATGGGTGCGTAATGAACTGCAGCGCCGCCTGGTGAACCATGATCCTCCATATCATCTGTACCTGCAACACGAGTCAAGAGGTCCGGCATCTCTCCTCACTGATCTCCTGCTGGATGGCATGGACCGCTGCGAGACCATCATATTCGTGGTTTCTTCCAACTTGTTCCAAGCAGACGACAGTCGCCAGGCCTGGCAGCACGTGGTCCGCCATTCCTCCTTGCGCCTGATCGTCGTGCTGTTGGACAGTGGCCTTGACCTTGATCTCAGGGACGCCACCTGCCTGTGTGCTCACGAACCACACTTCTGGGAAAAACTCTTCCACATGTTGCCAAACCCTCTGCCAAAGAAAGCTAGCAGCTCTCTCTACTTTGACTTGGCCTCTCAGCACCAAAAATACTGAAAATACAACCATATCCTGAGCTGCTACTTTTTCATTTGGCCTCGTCGTTTTCATGAAATCCTCATGTGTGTAATTCTAGTCTCTATTAATAATTGATTTATCTCAAATGTGCAGTCTTGGCCTTTTTTGTCAAATGAAATAATTTCATTACGGAGGTGCTCTTACAGAATCAGAGCTGTCATTACTGAATCTTGTCCTAAAGCTAGAATGTCTATGAAACATTAAGAAGCAAGCCAGTCCCATTTCCAAGAAAATTTATTTTGAGATTCGCCAATATATTTGAGCATTTCATCAAATTTATTTTGTAGTCAAAACATGAGTCATCAAAATAACGGTTATCTCCTGTTTTCAAAACTGCCTTTTTTAGCTCCAAATTACCAAGCCTTTATATGAGCTCTAAAACACTGAGGACGAATATTTATCTTACAATATTGTTTCTTACCTGCATTGCACAGAATCTTGCAAATATAATTAGCTCTGCGTTCCAAATGCAGAGTGAGTCGTGTTAACAATTATTTTGATCATATGACATATATCTTTGTGATATTCGCAATAATAAGTCCACGCTGCATTTCAGACCTCAAAATTCTAGCCATATCTGTGACACTTATATTTACCATTATAGGCCTACATATCACTAGCCACTCGTTTAAATCACTTTTAACCTGGGACCAAGGTGGTCTTAATAGCGAGGATCAAATGTATGCTGAAACACGGAACTGAAACCATTAAATTCTGCCAACTTCCTGTGATCTGTCATACACAATTCAGATTCAAAAGCTTTGAATTGTATGTGGATTGAAATGAACCTTACTGATCCTCGCCTCAAACAGCTGGCTCTTCAATCGCCCCTTTAAACTCTTTCATGAAATGCAAGGCAGGGTTGTGGGCACAATAGTGTCAAATTTCAAAGATTATACTCTTGTCATGGCATTATATGCAGCAGTATATCCAACAGACTCAGCAGATGAATTCTGCGTCTACATAACATTTTGGCATACCGAATTATTTGCAATTAAAGCAGGGGTATTCACATCTATTGTGTTGGTCCTGTGAAATTTTAGTTTAAGGAGCCCCTCCCCCCCTTTTATTTAAAATTCTGACAAAAATGCCATATGTCATAAAAAAATTCTAAAACAAGCGTGTTCTTCTCATTAATACAATTCTTGTTAGATATTTGATAACTATTCACTACTCAGGTGTATTATACAGGTCTGTAAAAGGGCCCATCTTTCTTATCAGCCTAGACACAATTAACTAATATTTATGTCACATCTCACAAACAAGTCTAGCCAAGTTCTGAAAATTTTCAAAAAGAACTAAGAAATCTAGACAAAGGAGGATACAGTAAAGTAAAAACATGAAATAATATACTCTATCCTCGCCAGCACAGTTGCCCTCAGTGTCTAGTCAAAGTGGCCTCAGTGTTTAGAAGGTTGCTAGTGAACAATTTTGAGAATGAGATAGAAGTTCGCAGTCTTAGTTAAGTAGACTAAAAGCAAGAAGACAATACACCAAACAAAAATGTGGCTTCCATTGAAAAAGTGTGTGCCACACTACTGCACATCTTCAGCAGAGGGATATTATGCATCTTTCGAAAAAGGAATGTCTACGTTCATAAAAGGTCTTTAAGGAATGTTATGGAGCAAAAATATTCACCAACAAGTCTGAGGCATTCCAACAAACCACAGAACTGTGTGATGTATGGACATTTTGGCATGACATGACTTCTGTGAATAAGCCGTGCATTACTCTTTGGGTGTAAAAGCACAGTACCTACAGCTAGAAGGGGTGGTTAATGGGGGTATTTGGGAGGGCAGAACCCCCGCCTAGCTGATCAATGGTCCTGAGTGGCCCAGTTGAATTAGTCCATTAGAGCAGGCGGCAAATTCCCTTTGCAACGCATACAATCTCACACTCTACCACTTTTTTTATTTGTGGCTTTTGTTACTTACTTTTCCAGGCCTACTCTGGCTTTTCTGACCTCTACATGGCCTTTACTAGCCTGCCTACACTTAGTGACAAATGTAGGTGACACAATTACTGACACAATTGCCAAAGAATTGGTTTCTGCAGAAGGTTATGTCCACAGTGTATTTGTTTGGTTTAAGGTAGCACCTACACATTGGCGTGGTATGGTGAGTGGTCCCGCAATTGATTGCAGGTCATTCTCACCAATTAAGGCTCTTGAATCTGATACATTTAAGCTGGGTTACATACAATTATTGCTCCTGGGTTGGATACAATTTAAGACTCCTGGGTTTGATACAGTGAAGGCTCCTGGGTTCAGTACAATTAAGGCTCCCTAGGTTCGATATATTCAAGACTCCTGGGTTTGATACAATTAAGGCTACTGGTTCCAAAATAACATTAAGGCTCATGGATTCAACATAACTCTTTATGAGATAATTTTATAGCAGAACTGCATTGGTTGCCCTGTAATTAGTGTCAACTGTGGCAAATGACAGCCCGTTTGAAGGGGTAAATGTGTAACATAGCAAGGAATCCATGCCTTATTGCATCATTACATCTACCCTTTGCTCATATCAAGATTGCATCCTGGGTTGGGCTGATATTGGTCCGTTATCCATCAGACTAGTGACTCCAGTGACATCAATCTGATGTGACGTTATCTAGGTATCTGTATAAGCCTACAGAGCCTAATTTTTCAGCCACTGGTCTTAGTAAGACCATAAATTGCCTTTTTTTTTAAAGCTTTGAAGTAATTATTCCTTGTCAGCATCTTGATATATAATCTGGCATGAAATTGTCTGAGCAATGTGCTATTAGACAACAATGTGCCAAACAAAAAGAGACCCAAATTATATTAATATTTGGTTTTGATGGCTGGTTATAGTTATCTTTTTGACAATCGAAACAACAGTGCTTTTCCTTCGTCCTCTGGTTAGTATCACAAAGCAGGAGAAAGAAAACTGTTAAAGGACAGACAGCTCCAGAGCAATTAGGAGCTTCTGCTGCCAAGCCTTGTCTCCCTAGGGCCATCAGGGCTTAAGGCTACTGATGCGGCCAACCCAGTCAGTGAATGCAGTTAACTAGGTCACAGTAGCAGTGTGTGGGAGTGACTTCTCAAGATTGTGCAAATCCAGATTCGCGACATCTTAATATTACTTTTCATGTGGAAAATCTGACATCATGCTCTTGAAATTGATTTACTCACCATATTAATTGCAAGAACCAGTTACTAATTTCTCCATTCTATTGCTGTAATCAAATTTATTAAACCAAATTGAGTCGTCGTGTTTGGTTTGTGGAATGTGAATTTAATGCTTGAGGTGTTTCAAAATAAATAATAAATAACGAGCGTAGGCTACAGCCTAATTTATTGCAACATTCCAATGCTTTCTTGTTGCACTGTAAGCTTTCTGTTTTGAATAAAAACTCATACGTGTGCAAGAATATACTTTATGGCATTCATTATGCCATATGCTGCACAGAGTAATTTGTTCCATGTAATTTTGGCTTTTACTGCATATATGAAGTCATCCAAGCGAAAGTGGAGAACTCACCTCACCCCATTAAGGCAGCACACGCAGTAACTGCTTTCATTATAATTCACGTCATCAGGACCCAACCTCAAAGACTTAAGGCGCACTCAAAGTAAGCTCCAGCATAACGCGCCAATAAGGCTGACAGATAAGCCCCAGCAATTTCATAATTGCTGCAGGGAAACGTTGCCTAGAATAATTTGTGAGAAAGAGAATTAAAAAAGACAGTAAAGAGGCAGAGAAGTGTGGCCAGCCAGAGCCAGCAGCTGCAGCCAGCTTCAGGAAGTGGGAGAATTCAATTGGAAGAGGCAGGTTGATGGAGTACAGCGCCACACAGCGGAGGGTGTGGGGGTGCATGGGGCCTTGGGGTGGACTACAGGCCTGCTCCCACCTCCATCAAATACCTCCTGGCCAAGGTACACCCTGAACTCTGCTCTTGCCTACTTACAGGACATTGTGGGGTCTAGTCACGTCTTCCCACAGATCTCCGAAACACTCGAGTCCAATCGATGCCATCGCCCATCATAGGTCATTACACAGGATGCCAGTAATCGTCCGCTGCCTCAGCAACCGCTGGTCATCTCCTCATGCCGCATCCTTCCCTTCCCTGTAGCCTCTTTAGGTCCTTGCCAATTTGTACTTCTCCCTTCTGACCTCCTCCAACAAGTTTCCCTTAGGGTAACAGTTCTTTGTGCATAACTTTCCTGTAGTTGTAGACTCTGATTTGCACCCTTTGCCCTTCACATGCCCTTCTCTCCTTTAAGGTGCCTCGTGGCTAAATTGTCTGACACCTGGTGTGTGAAGCAGAACTATGACGTCTTAAAATAAGTTACAGAGAAATCAGGCTAAACCAGTAATGTCAATATAAGTACCATTGGCATCGTTTACCATCTTTTTATCTAATGCGTAGTGCAAATAAATAATGGTTTTTCATATGAATAGCTCAAATATATAATTGTTATGAAGCAACAATAATTTTTTAGGCCCGGAATAAAGAACCTGGTAACCACTTGTTTTTCTTGTTGACATAGGTCATTTCATGCACCTCACACAAAGATCAAATGTTTTTACAAAATAGTCATTTTGTAGCTTTCAACTTTAAGCACTAAACATGCTGACGAACACATAATTGTGCTTCCATTTGGACCATGATATTTGTCATTATAAGGAGTAATGCATGTGGTGCAAGCACCATACAACAAATAGGCAGAAAACTGACACTGATGACACCAAAGGGACAGTTCACTCTTAATTACCATGTTGTGATGTATCTCTCGGATTTTAATGTGTGCAGTATGCAGTGTCATGTACATCATGAATACGACTTTAAAACAGTTGATATCTTATGGACCACCTCTGCTCAGTTACCATATGTTTTAGTACACATTATAAAAAGGTGTACTAAAACATTTATCTGGCGTGAATATGTGAAGCTGAAGCCACGAATCAAGACTCAATATCATAGATTTTTCCATTAAAGACGAATTATACACACTATATGAACGACAGCCATATTACTTAAACTTTCCCAGAATTCACATGGGCAAAGAGGTGTACTCTAAAACACATTAGCGTCCAATTAGTAAAAGTGCTAAGGTTTAGAGAGAAACAGGCAAAATCGATGTTGTAAATTCATATTAACACTCGGTAACAGAAAGGTTCACTTTCTGTATGCCCCTGGTAGTACTAAAATTGTGTAAGGAAAGACATGATTATAAGTCACTACAGCAGAACTCATAGACTTAGAAATTGACCTCCAGAGGACGTCATGTGAGTGCAGGGCTCTCAGCGTCTCATTAGCGGTGGGACTGCCTTAGCCAATGGGGAGCCCGGATCCACATGACGTCATCCTCTATAGTTTAGCTGTTAAGTGATACAGAGGCAGTTCATACTGTCTTTGTATTGTGTCCCAAGGCTGTTGGCCTGAACTCTTAACTTTAGTCAGCTGAGATGACCAACTACCAGAGGCAGATGTAATGAAATGAGGCACTTTTACCCCATAGGTATAATCTTTTACTTTCCCCAACATAGAAACCGTGTACAAGACAATGTAACATCTCATGCGAACGACATCCAGCTGAAATCAATCTAATAAGGAATTCCTGGGTCAGGAATGAATCCAGGACCTTCAGCAGGGCTGTAAACGATATTAACCACAAGGCCACTCACAGTCCGCTACTTCTAATACTGGTATTGGACATGGAACCAATCTCAATCCCATTCTGATTACAGGCCACCTCAAACTGCACCCTGACCACTCCTCTTGATTCCAGGCAGGTCACGGGGCGTCTGGTAGCAATCAGAGTGAAGGACAAAGTTGCTGAGCTCTGACAAAGACTGAAGAGCTGGTGATGAGTGAGCAGACTGCTTTGTGTTGACTGGAAGCCCAATGACACGATCACAGCAAGCAAGTGAGAAACTGTGAAAGTAACAGTCATGGTAACGGCTTCAAACGATCCTCTACTTCTTTTTAAAAGTCATGCACCGTTTGGAACAGCCTTGTGCAAATAAGTTTTGCCCTGATTAACAAAGTCTATAGAAAATGCTTGAAACAATAGCATGTGAATTTCATTCAGCATTTTGTTCATCAATGTTTCTCTCTTGACATGAACTAGTGATTGTCACTCATGAGAACAAATCCTTAAAATAGTGCCTTCTTTATAAACTTTACACTATTACAGTGCAAATCTATTATTATTATTGTTACTATTATTATTCTTGAAATATTCAATTAATTTAATAAATTGTTTACGGTGACTCAGGAGATTTCAGCCTACCATTAAGTACCTGGGTGGCCTCTCGATAGTGGTCTTAAGACCTTAGAGAGGCCTCCCACACACAGAGAATAATACCTATTAAATATCTTTTTACTTGTGTATTTGTATTTGTATGTTTCAATTAGTGTTTGTATATGAATTGTGTCTCTTTGTGTAAATAAATGTCTTTGTCGGTCTGTCTTTCTTTTTTATTGTAAATTATTGTATTTATTGTATTGCGTATTGTGTTGTATTGCTATGATTTTACTGTTGTTTTATTGGTAGACAGACAGGCAGAGACTGATGGATTGAATGTATGCAAGATGTAAGGACAGAAAGCAAGACAGCTGAGCAAAAGATAAGTTGTATTTTACCATTGACAAACACACAAAACAACATAAATTGTTGTAGTGATTCGCCAAAGATCATAATATTCTGGTGGCCACGGTGTACACGTAAGACAAACCTATCATCATTTCATCCTTCAGATACATTTTATATAACCCATGGTTCCGTAGCTGGTAGCAGCAGGAATAATGCAAGGTTAAATAAACTAATATCTATACCAAAAAGACTGATTCAGTCAGTAGTACAAGGTATAATGCGAAGACAACAAGACACAAAGTACGTGGACAAGCAAAAAAGATAAACAGGACATCTGGTCTTATTAGACAGCAGGCAATTGAAAACAGTAAGACCCAACAATCCGGCTAAACAAAGTAGCTATGTCACGTAATCAGGGCTTAGCTGGCCATTGTCATTTCAGCCCCGTCTCCTGTAGTGCTGGTCTGCTCGGGGTTTAGGCAGGTGTTTGTTCACAGGATGAAAGAGAGAAAGCGGAGAGGAGAGACTTAGAGGCAAAGGAACTGAGTGGCAGCCCACCTTGCTTCCCCTGTGGACTGACAGCACAGGAAGTTGCCAAACACGTGACAGGAAGTGGCCCCGCACATGACAGCGCCCTCTATAAGGCGTCCTGCAGAGCAGTTTGCCCAGATATAGAGCGTCATGACGTTTGTCCGTCAACATAGGACTGCTTATCGTTTGGAACTGTGGTCCCTGTGGAATGGTCGCCACGTAATTGTGGTTTGATTACAATGTGTGTTCACGTATAGATAAGACATGGAGAGAGGGACACACATACCCAGGAAGAGAGAGGGGGAGAGGGAGGGAAAGAGAGAGACATGAGATATTGTGCCTGGTGCAGATTCCATCTAAATCTGGCAGCACTTCATAAATATTTCACGGCTCTGACGGAATAACTAGAAGGAGAGATTCAGCCTTGTAAACATCGATCAATAAATGTTTAGAACGGTGTGTGAGGGGACTGCATAATCTCTTGTGTATGGATGGAAAAGAGGCGTTGTTCATTTACAAACAACTAGACACTGGAAATAAAGTGAGCATAGGCATCGTTGAGCGGGAGATATGTGCCAGCTGGGAGGCCTAACTTCCTGCTGCTTGGCGGTGGCAGCTGGTGTTGCCAGCTGAGGGAAGATAGGGCTCATCTTGATTGCTGCGTTGGCCGCCAGTAAATTCCTTTTGGAGGGCTATGTGGCCTCATGAAGCAGTCTGTCTTCGTGGCAGCAGGGTTGCACTGTTCTCTGACGTTGCAAATGAGACACATTTCCCAGACGACAGCCAGCCAAGTAGCGGAAAGGGCTGGACAAATAGAAAGGATGTGGGCAGGCCCAGGCAAACAGCTCATTGTAGCAGTAGCAGGACAAGTTGGGAAAAAATAGGAGCAAGGGGAGGCTGTACATGCTCAGAACACTGCTCACTCCAGAGCAGCCATGCGGGGTGCTGTTGCTGCTGTCTTATAATGCATAGCATGGTGGGGGTATCAGTTGGTGCTGGAGCCTCTTATTAAAGTGGCGATGGGGGTAGTGGATGGCCTTGCAGTCGAGTCATGAGGGGTTAATGAGGCCAGAGACCGGCTTAGCATGGGGGTCCATGAGGCCTGAACCCTGCGCTCCATATCAATGACCTGCAAGCAGCTGCAGGGACTGACCAAGGGAGCAAGGCCCAATACATCCTACAGGGGGCCACCCCAAAGGACTGGGCAGAAAAGACCATCCAATGAACCTCAGGGGCACCTCACCACTGGATTCTATGGAGCTATCAGTGCTGCCTGGCGGCAATCGCTGCACCTCAAACTATTGTGACGTCATAACACACGCAATCGAATCTACGAATAAGCTTCCATACAACTCAGTATACTAAAACATAAAAAAAGCAGTAACCAGAACAATTTTTGTTTTACCATTAAAACTGCCAATTAACTAGTTGCATCTTGAACAAATCTAGTTTCAAAAAAGCAGATTTCATGGTTCTAAACTGTATTGTAACACAGACAATAGGCTATGGGTTCTTTAACCTTGCAGGGATAAGCGTCACAATTTATCAGCAAGAGGTTGAAGGATGGGATGATGATGAGTACCTCCACACAATGGAGATATTATCTGGCTCACAATCAGTGCAGGGAGCGGGTATGATATCTCCTTGTCTGTTTCAAGAGTTCAACTGCACAACCGTCCATTATACTTCACTAGCCAGTGGCGTCAGTTAAGGAGGGGGGGGGGGTGGTGGTGTATGGCCGGATAGACATCCCCCCCCCCCTTTTCCGCAAAATGAGACTATCCTTCTCTATTTCCAGTCTCTTTGAAGTTTGAACCCTGATGATGTATTACGTATTACTACTCTCTGTACTTGGTACTTGGTAATCTTTGAGCGGATCAAGTTGCCCCCCCCCCTCCCTTTCCATTTAAAGGAAACTGATGCCATTGCCAATCCACTATACCCATCTTTAATAATGCCAGAAGCAGCGAAACAGCAGGATAACAGCATTTACCATGAGATTTACTCGAGATGACTCAAGCTCATTTTGCTGATCCATGGCAGTCCATGACCCAACATTGGTCTACAGAACAGGCACATGATTTCAGGCTACATTTGGTCGAGAATCTGGCAAGCATGTCCTTGAATTTATCAAAGAAGGCACATAGATGTCTGTTTTAGCCAGGGTGATTCTGTTGTAAAGAACATGCATGTCACAGCAAGCATTGTTATTATTCAAGCTGGAATTATTCTTCCAGTTTAAAAATAACCACGATTATTATGCATCCACAAGATTTCTATTAGAAAATATGGTGCAGAAGATGTGAAAATTAAATTAGAGAATCACTAATGGAAGTTAGATAAGATAATGGAAAACAGAAACCTGAATGAAGCTGCAAAAAAAACGAAAAGATAGAAAGAGATTGACATTCTGAAGTAATCACACGATATCAGACAAAAAAAGGATGAAATATTGAAATACACGTGTATAAGAAACTAGCAAAACAGGTTTGACACACACACACACAAAAAAAGTAATCATATGGCTATGAGCAGACTTTGAGCAATAATGGAAAAGGCATCAGATAGATAAAAGGAAAGGCAGCAAGGGAGAGAAATATGCCAAAAATAAACTAAAAATGAGACAGCAACATAGACATAAAGTTTTCGTGTGTCTTATTCTTGAGATGTAAAATAATGCAGTACTTCTTCAAGACAGGGCATTCCGCTTTGGCAAGTTAATGTCACTCAAAAGCATTTGCTAATCATGCTAATGTGTTGTGGAAAACTGCTTTATGGTCATGTTATGACTACCCCATAATTAAGACCACCCCACTACTAAGAACACTTCACAATTAGGATCACCACTTTAACACCCCATAACATTCTTGTCAACCTGTTTTACCTCATAATGAAGATCACCTCACCATGAAGACCAGTATCATTTGCACCAAGGGTGGACTTAATGGTTAGGTTCCACCTTAGTGAGATGATATCGATGGGGTGGGGGACATACACCATGTGAATAATGATGTGATGCCCAATATAACATGCTTGCCTCATATATAACATTATAAATTGGTTTCAATGAAAATTGTGATATATGTCAATTATCCCACAATCAATAGAACATTTAAATACTTGACTTTACTTACAATTATATCTATGAATTTTATTGCTTGAAGCTCCACTGTTTGTCAAAATTACTATTTTCTAAAACTTCACCAAATGATTGAAAATCACCTTATTTGATCACGGCACACTAAATACGTGTAAGCTAATGAATCTATCAGGCATTAATTAAAAAAAAAAAATGATACATTGAAAGCGAGACCAAAACATTGGAAATACAATGGAAACGGCATCATCTGGATGGAAGGTAATCGGTATTAAGAAGACAATGAAGTAAATGCAATATATTTTGGCCACTGTCATATTGAGTGAGAATCCAGCTTTAATACATTTCATATTCTGCTAATCTACACAATATGGCCACCGCAGTTCAAATAATCAATCAAAGTGTCTTTGAGTTTAAAATCTTTCGTCCCCCAGCTATTTATTTATTCTTTATATATTTATCCTTTTTTTATTCTTATATTTTTAACTTTTCAGCAGCGGCTATATGCCTTCAAGAAAAAAATGAATAAATGTACAATATTATTGTGAAACGTGTGACAATAAACAATAAAAATACCAAACTTTACAGTTAATTGTTACAGAGTGGTGTTTTAATCAGTTACAATCTATTATTGTGTGTGTGATTTATTGCTAACGTTTCTATCCATACATTTTATGTTGTTTCATGTTTGGTACGAAAACCAAAAAAGATCAATAATCAGACATGACTTATAACAGCTTCCCATCAACTATACTGGATTAAACTAGAAATACTTCCAGCTAATAATATTCATAAAAATGTTTAAATGAGCAAAAAGGCATGCTCAATGAACATTAATCACAAAGAGAAAATTTTAAGACTTGCAAAGAATGAGCTAGAATCCATTGCTAAAACATTCAAATCTGAAATCTATGAGAAATGTCAGGAAATATTAGCGGATGTCAATGACTCTACATTACAGCAAAAACTTAGAACGTACAAACTCACCAAGACTGATTACAGGCTAGAACCCTACCTTCTACCTTGCCAGAAATTTTTTTATAATAAAATAGCCAAATTTAGAGTAAGCTCACATAATTTACAAATTGATAAAGCTAGACATGAAAACGCTATATTGCAAGAACCTGAGAGACAATGCCTAAAATGCAATATGCATGAAATTGAAGATGAAAGACATTAACTCATAGTACGCCCACATAACACACTTAAGGGCGTTCACACTATCACGTATAATAAGAGCTACGTATGACCATGTATGAAAGTATTTTTTGACTCCTGTTCATCCTAGGCCATACGTGATTCACTCCCCGAGCGTTTTACGTATACTCGCGCTAATTCGTAGATCACTCCTGGTTGCGTTTGACCACTCACGGACATATGTGAAAAGAGAAAAAAGATTTAAACATGTTTTAAACTTCGGCGTTCTACGAGTAAATTGTTTCCATTGAATACGTAACATGCTCAGGGGTCATTCGGCGAGCATCCTACGTACGTTCTACGTACATTCTACGTATGTTCTACGTACGTACGTGGCCCTACGTAGCCAAACAAGGTCACAGTCCATCCGTATATACTCGCCATTCACTCGCACGGGCGATCTACGAACGACCTACAAGCGATCTACGAGCGATCTACGAGTGCCTACGAGTGCCTCAAGTGGTCATACGTCGGTCTTATACATGATAGTGTGAACGCCCCTTCAGTCGTGAGGACCTCTTTAAAGCTAATGATCACATAGACGATTTTGAGCAACTAAACAATGAAGAGAAATTTAAGACCATCATGAAATCAAAAGAGCCTGAGTTGTTAAATTTCTTGTAAATATTGATACCTAATCAATGTTTGTGTCATCATCCGTCGTCCTGCATCAATCTCCAACCGGCAGTTTCTGCACTATAAGCAATTGTAAATTGTGATCATTGTGCAATAACATCCATGCATATGTTTTCAAAATTTATGTATCGATTATGATGGTTGTGTATAATGATGAACATGTGATGTACATACGTTTTCATTATATAAGTTTCAAAATCAGATTGTTAAGGATAGTGCTGGGAGATGTATATATTATATACATATAATAAGCTAGAACTTTACCATGAAAACTACATTACTATGCTGCTATTATATTACATATTGTAACCATCCTTGATAAATGACGGTGATCAATGACTAGGTCAGGGCGATGCTGCTAGTCGACATATAACTCTCAAATACTGCAGACAATAAAACTAGGTCAGCACAATGCTGCTAGTTTCAGTTTTACCCGTCTTTGCCAGATATGGACAACTTTTACATTTTCATAAGTAGCTGCATGGAACCTTACTTTTTTTTTTTTTGCATGCTGAAATTGTTACTGTCCATTGCTTTTTTTATAATTTGTATTTAGTTTCCATTGTGACATATATGTCATAAATGACATCAAGTTGTCAAATAAAAGTGTATACATATATACCTTGGCTCATTGTTTGGCCGACGTCATCAACGTCAGATCAACATATATGGGCAACGTCGAGCCGACATTGCATGTTTAATATCCACCATATTTTATAGTAGGTCCTTGGTTACGTCAGTGGACTGTGTTTCATATCAGGTGGCCTTATAAGATGAAGTTTTTTTATAATTGTATTATAGACACACAGACACACATACACACAGACAGACAGACAGGCAGGCAGACAGACAGACCGACAAAATCATTTATTTATCATCACACACACTTCAGCATACACCACCACACATACCACACATATAACATTGACATACACACACATAGGTAAATTAAAAAAAAAAAAATAATAATAATAATAAAATACAAATGTACAAAGAAAAAAAGAAAGATGAATGAATGAGAGGTGATTGATGAAAGGAGACTCCTCAGAGGTTTGCCGCTATAGAGGAGCCACCCATGTGTTTTGTGGAAAATCCTGCAAAAAAAATTATAAATCATTTACAAATTGTAAGGATTTAAACATAAAAAAGTAAATATTATAAGTATCTGTGGCAGGAGACTTTGCGGCTAGATGAGTCTGTTATTTTGCTTAGCTCGTTATTTGTTTTGTCACTCAAGTTATTATTGTTTCTGGATAGATTTATTAAAGGCTTTAAAGGAGTGAATAGGGTGGTGTCGTCAGCATACATCGGTATATCATTATTATATATTACGAAAAAGAGTGGACCAAGAATTGAGCCTTGGGGAACACCTGTTGTTCAGATATATTTTCACTGTATTCTACATATTGAGAAAATTAGTTTCAAATAATTTAACTTATGTTCCTGTTATTCCATAATATTTAAGTTTATTTAATAATATTTTATGGTCTAGAGTATCAAAAGCTTTAGACAGATCAAGATACTATTGTATTTGTAAGTCTATCAATTAATTCCAATAGTGCTAATTATGTAGAGTGTTCTTTTCGAAAACAATATTTACCTGGAAAATAATAGTTTTTATTCACTAAAATGTTCATGTAATTGTTTATGTACGACTCTTTCTACTACTTTTGAAAGGCTTGGAAGAATTCATATAGGTCTATAGTTATCAAATATTGATTTATTATCCTTTTTATATATTGGATTCACTTTTGCTACTTTGAGCTCATCAGGGAATGTTCCTGTAGTTCAAATCGTATAGACTATTATGGTAAGTGGTTTTCATATTTGATATTGTTTGTTAGATTTTATCTATTCCTGAACTCGCTTTTAGTTTAATATTTTCTATTATTTTAATGATGTTTTATTTATTTTATTGCTTTGAAATTAAGGTTTTGCATGCAAGGATTATTAAGAAGTCAGTGTAAGATTTCATTTGTGGAATAGATGCCACGCTAGGACCAATATTTATGAAGAATTCATTGAAGCGCTGTGCAATTTCTTTTGCATTTGTAATTTTAAATTGTTAACAGTGAAATATTCTGGATAAGAGGTATCTTTACTATGTTTATTCATAATATCATCAGACCATGTTTGCTTCATATCATTTTGGAATTTTAGAAACATGATTAATAGTACAATGTTTTTCATTTTCTAATGCATTGTTTTAATATTCTGTTGTACGTTCGCAAGTTTATTTGACACTTCATGTATTCCACGGTATTTATATTGAAATTCCTTAATTTAGTGTACAGTTTATCTTGATAAAAAGTTACCCATTTGACCTTTTTGTGTTTATACTTTTCATTCCTTATTTATTCTGCTCAGTGTGTTTAGCTATTGTTTGGATCAGATTTATTTTGGAAATTATATTGACTGCATTAGGCTTCAATGTCAGCTTTGAAATTTCTAAGACTTTTTATATTAAATTTTCTTGTTTTCATGTACATTTTAGTCTCATTGATACAATTCAAGAAGAACAAAATATGGTAGATGATCTGATAAATTACTCATTAATTTAATCTATTTAAGGTAACAAAATTTAAACAGTTGTATAAGTATGTTATAATTGACATACAGAATGTAGATGGTACTGAAATCTGTAGCCTTATCATGAGGCACATCAATGCATCATTAGTAGCATTGATAAAGTGGTATGGATGTAAATAATTGATGCACAGTGTTCACTTCACAAGATTGTCTTTCAGCCTTCCGTATGCAGGTCAGTTGCCTCTTCCTGTGCATTCAGTTGTCAAGAGCTGGCGAATCTGACCTCATTAGCTCACTGATTCGTGAAAAGAGACAAGATTGGATTGCAGAATTTAGTAGCAGCAAGTATTTACACACCTTCTTAGTACTAAGTGTATTATATAGATAGAGTGTGCTAAGCTGTGGTGCCTTACAATTTGTGCTGACATGCAAGTCAACACAAATTTCTTGAATGATCTGCAGAAAACTATAGTAGACAGCACAGCTTTTTTTAATGTCAAAATTGCAAAACAAACAATCTACAATGTATGGCAATGTAACTTTGAATTTTTGTTTGGTTTATTGAAGCAATCAGAATATATATTTTTTTGTTTTGTCACAATAAGAGATAAAATCACATGACATTACATAACATATAGCATAACGTAAGATTTTCCATATAATGCAATTCGGCTTGCATTCTCATACTGTATTCGGCGGCACACTCACACAAACGATCTTGCATTAAAATAATTACACAAACATTCATATCACAGAAAATAGTGCTGTGGTTAGGTTCCAAGATATGCTAATTCAATGGGGTATTTTATAGGGAATTCTCAATTCACAATCTTTGGTTAGGTGAAATCAGCAAAATTAGCAGAATGAGGGGGGGGGGGGGAGGGTCATTTGCTTCTGTGCCTTATATAGATCGAGTTGCTGAGATACTGGACCAAAGGATACTCTCAATGTCTTGTGACTCAACTGTAGCCTTCAACTTTTGATAGCAGCTGAACAGGATTGTTCGTAATTAGGACTATTTGTAGTCAGTAAGTTTCATGACTTATCTAGAAGTCGTAAAGCTGCTGACTACAAATAATCCTAATTACGAATAAGCCTCTGGAATAGAGCAGACACTAAGTACATCACACAAGGACAGTAGATTGGCTTTTCTTAGAAACACTTTCATGTAATGAACAAAAAGGATTTCAAAGGACCAAAACCTTATTAGTCCAACCTCTATCTTCCAAACAAAAAGCATTTCATCAAACAAAAATAGGATGGCCAAGAGGATTTAATAGCTGCAGTCCCATGTATTGTACATATTATAGATCATCCACCTCATTACTCACAACCTCTTTCCACTGAGCACTAAGCATTTCATCTTACAAAAAAAGAGAAGATTTAATAGCTGCAGACCCATGTACTGCACATACCATCCACCTTATTACTCACAACCAGCACGAAGCATTTCATATCGCATAATAAGGTATTGTACATATAGATGTTTCCTTTTTCAGCTCTGCAATGTACTGTGCACATAGGTCACCATAAAAGTCCCTAAGAGTCTCAAAGTCCCAGCAGCCATGTTGATCTGTGGTTGCCTTGCATAGGTTTCCTAAAGGGCAACAGAAAGGCATAAGGAGGCCAGAACAGAAGCAATTGCCTTGTGCAAATGGACCATAAAGCCATCAATAATGAATGTTTCTGCAGAATTTACTGCCCCGGCAACTTCTCCATCTTAGTAATCAGTTTTGCATCATTTTGGCCAGTGCTGGGCTTTATGAGACTCTAAGCCAATCGTTTGGGGGCATTATAGAACACAAACTGGCTCGAGTCTCCCCACTCATACTGCCAGTTCAATTACACCCACTAAGGCATCAGGTTAGTTGCCAGACATGGTTTGAAATTACTTAAGGAGCTGACGGGGTTTATTCCATTATTATACTAAATCCCAAGAGACGTTATCTGTGTATAAAACCAGTGCTGCCTGATAGTCTCCGGCAGAGATAGATCACACGGAACTATTGTGTTCATCCCTAGGCTCCAAGTGTAATTAAGAGACTGGGACAAAGAGAACATCAAGTATGTTGCAGAGGAAACAGTGTGGGACAGCAAACAGCCTCAGCAACCTCCATCAGATGACAGCCGGGTCATCCACTGCTCAGCAACATGACAGATGATTTGGTTCTGTGTAACACAGAGCAATGAGACAACTAAAAAGCCTATATTGCTAAATAATATTGAGTGCATCTGCAAGGTTGTCTTTAAACGGCTGTAATTAAGTTTATAAAATCTCTGTTAACAGTAACAGCATTGTGTAAATTCCATAGTACATTACAACGAAGTTATTAAAAGTTATTACAAGACACTTTTAACTGATAATGAAACGACCCATTAAATTTCTTCTCAAATAAGTTGACCCTACTCTATGGGTAAAGACTTCAACAAAATTCAATGCACTAATATTGTTTACCCTATATTCGTTTATTATCAGTTTGGATTACACCTGTTTGTCATTCTCTATGATAATATTACATCAAGTACATAAAGCAGTGGCCAAGCAAATGTGTTCACAATGACCATATGCCGTAGTCCTAATATTGCTGTTATGCAAGCATTAAGGTGCAGTACGAAATGGATGTAGACAAATATCTCCATGACATAATGTCATAGTAATGTCATCTGCATCCCCTTTGGCATCATTAGGGGATGAGACTGAGGATGCAGAAAAAGGGCATGGCAGGAAAGGGGAGCATCATTTGTGGGGCGGTGCATCCGCGGTGCATCCGCCCATTCGAGGTGGTCCGCATGGCCATCCGCCTGATCGTTTCTCTGATGGACGATATTTGGGCGGCTGAGCAGCCCATCAAAGACGTTGCTTTAGTAGCTGCAGCAGCAGCAGCAGCAGCCTATTGAACGTCCAGGGATGCTGATCAGGCCATGAAGACATCCATCCGTCTGCAGCAACCATCTGACTCCCGCCTTGCATCCAGGCAATTGATGGTCAAAGCAGAGGAAGACCCAACCGGCCGGTCCGCTAACCTTCTGCGCCCTGCCCTTTTGATATGCCACCAGCTCTAATCGGCCTTATCTATAGATATTACTGACAGAGACCGACAGACAGAAAGGTTTGCTGATGCAGCTGATGCAGCTGATGCAGCTGATGCAGCTGATGCAGCTGATGCAGCTGATGCAGCTGATGCAGCTGATGCAGCTGATTGAGGGTGGACAGATGGGCAGACAGACAAACTCCCTGAACAGACATGGCTAGTAATTTCCAATGGACACCAAAGTAAACATACTTATGGATACAGAACAGGATATGTTGGCCATGTTTAGCAAAAGTACTACACATAGCTAGTGGAAGGCTAAAAACGAATATAGATTGGTTGTAGCAGATGAGCAAGGCATTGACCTAATTCTAAAATGAGCTGGGGAGATGGGAGCTTATAGTAAGCCTGATGAAAAGTAAATTCCATTTTATAATGCAATATCTGACTAAACATGAGTCCTTTTTTTATTTATTGTTTGTTGCTGGTGTCTACGTTTAACGCCTGCAATTAATTTGCTGTCATGGTGTTGAGCACAAACTTATCTCATCATTACGTCTGTCCCTGGCAGATACCATATGATGCGGACCTATAATCCAAACAGCAGACAATTATAAGACCAATACAATACAAAACACTACAATACTACTATACAATACTTAGAAAAACACCACCCATACATTCAGTAAATAAATATTAATAGATACAGACAATATAGTTGCATGTCCAAATTTCCAATGTCCCTGTGTGTCTTGCGTGACCTTACTGTATGGAACTGGAAAACACCATCAAAGCCTGGTGGGCATAGAACAAATATGCATTGGCTACTAAATACAGAATTGGAACTATACAGTAGATGCCAACATTGAGAACATCACTATCAGCGTAGGAACCCATGTAACTAATACAATGTGATTAGAATCATAAGATTCTGGGTACTATGCAATCTCAAGGAATTTCACTTACTAGAAGTCACATTACAGGAAAGACCATACTGCTGCCATGATATCGAGCAAAGATGGTCTAAATGTTGGTCTAATGTATACAGCACAGGGTCTTGCCTTGGCAAGGGACCATATGGACAACACAGCAGCTGTTGCTTCCACAGTTAGTCTTAGAGGATGTTTTGGATGTAGGTTTGTCGGGAAGAAATTTGCGGCGATCCATCACAACTAGTAAGAACAGGAGAAGACCGAGACATGAGGCAGAGGCAGCAGATATCTGGTGACTGCCTCAAATGGCCAAATCATGTTTCCTGCCATCCTGCCACAAATAAAACAGCAGAGGGGACACATGATTCCCCAGACATGCAACTACACAAATGTCCCCTCTCCAGCTCGCCCAAATTCATCACCCACAGCCTGCCAACTTCTCTTTCCCAGTCCCAATTTTTCTCTCCATTCTTTTCCAATTCTTGCCAGATTGGAAGTGACTGTGAATATCACATCTCCCCTGCAATGGCACTTGCAATTCTCTCAATTGTTCTTATTGTTCCTTTGCATTTCACAAGTGACCGAATCAGAGAGAGCAGGGAAGCCAGATTTGGTTTGTAATGTAAAACGCTGCTTGCAATATTCATCATTTGATCACAACTCTCACTGTTTCTGATTTCATAACTCATTACTGATCATCTAAGCCTCCGTTGAGATAAATTTCATTTGTGCCTAATCATCAGCGCTCGTTTCGCCATCTGATCTACAAACTATATTACTAAATCACGACCAATAATGATAATTTATTATGCTATAATAGTTAGCTTTATAGCCTGACTCTGGATAACAAATTGTTATATGGAACGAATCATAGTGAAATTCAGTGAAAAACCTGTTTTTTATAGGGCTAGCCAACAACAATGACCAGATCAGAAATGGATTTCTACTTGTTCAATCCCTAATGCTAATTTCACAGCCAGCCATCATTAGCTGCAAACTACAGCCCTGGGATACTGGGACAAGTTGAGCCACCCCATGTTTTTCACATTTTCACTGTTAATTATTCATAGAACATGCAACGTAAAGGAAATGTAATCCCATGATATATATTTGACGTTTTTGCCAGTTTGGTTGGCTCTTCCTTAAGGTAAAGTTTGGGACAAAAGTCACATTGGAGTAAGTTGGACCAATTTATGGAGATTGGGTAGGTTGAAAAAAAAATCGATTTCATTATTCCAGTGTTGAAGGTGAAAATCAATGCAGGGTGTCTCTTCTGTCGAAGATTGCGATTTTATGTGCACACAATCAAAATGTGGCTTTTTGATTCTTGAGTCAGTGAAGCTCCGTGAGTCACGGTCTATAATACAAAATAATCAGAAATACATGGCTGCACTATGCATTAAGTTGACTACATTATGAAATTTTAACATTTTATAATTATTTATGACATTTATTACAGCAAACCATGAAATATCTCAGCACCTGGCTAAACTTTTCATTTTGACGGTTTATTTTCTTTGGATTATTTATGCAGTGCAGTTATGAAAAATCGATCTATCTATCTATCTTGGGTGGTCTTGCCTACCTTATATATAACTAGAGCTTGGCAGCTGGAGGACTGTTTTATACATGTTTGACATCCGTACCATTTGACAGCTGACATTATCAAAGCGAACGTTAGCTAACTACGTCGACCGGAGCGCATAACTTCGTCAAAGGCTGATCAAATTTCACAAAGTATACATTAAATAAAAGCCAGAATATTGTTGTATTTCCATATTAATGAAGTCAATGACGAAGGTAATGCAGTGATATATGTTTATTCCAGCATGGTGCGAGCTACAATACGACACATGCGCGATGACACGTATGACAATGTTCATGATATCGTAGCGTAACATGACTACGTTTAGGACTATTACAACATCCCCCTTATCAAAAAAAACTTGTTTAACCAAAATATATGATATCAGGTTTACATCAATGACTATCATATATATATATGTTGAAAATGTAACATATAGACTACAAGTAATACTGAGCACTTATAAAGACTAAGATACATGGCAAGGATTGAGATTTTTTTTATAATACTGTGAACAATTAGGCACTTGAGTATTATCTTAGCATTATAACAGAATTTGAAATATATTAAATCGATTCCCAGAATATGATTAAGTACATATAGAGATATATAGCTTTACATATTGACCAGTGTATACATTTGTGTTTTGATTACTAAGCAACTAATGAAGTTTCTGGTTATATAACTAGGATCTATAGGAACAGTCATAGGAGTAGACTATTCTCATGTTCCATAGGGCATTATTCTGGCCCACAAATGCACTGTGCGCATGGCAATTTATAATGTGGTCAACTAAAAAGAATAATAAAAAGCATGTTCTCCAAATCCAGTACTAAAGTTAGATGGCAGGGTGAATTAGGTGCTAGCATAGATAGTACCCATGGTGTTCTTCAGGGTGGGATTGTAAGTCCAAAACTCTTTAATTTGTATTTATCGGATATGTGTGAATATCTAGATCAGACATGTGGAGTGAAAATTAATAGTACTACTTACACACATTTGCTCTATGTTGATGATCTTGTGCTGATATCAGAAAGTCAAGATGGTATGCAAACACTCCTAGACAATCTAGAAGCCTATTGTAGGAAGTGGCATTTGATTATCAATTCTCAAAAAAGTAAAGTTATGATCTTCCATAAAAATGAGCAAAATACTGCTTGTAAAAACTACAACTTTAGTGTTGGAAATATAGATTTAGAAGTAGTTAACTCATACAAATATTTAGGACATGTTCTGTGTAATTAAAAAAATTTACACAAAGCAATGTATGAACACCTAGCAATTCAAGCACTGAAAGCAATGTATGCACTTAAGGAGAATACAAAATCCACTGCGGGCTATCTGCCCCCTAAATTAAGTATGAAAATGTTCGACACCCATATACTGCCAATACTTGAATATAATAGTGAAATATGGTTCCCAGAAAAACAAATTGACACCCTCGAAAAAGTACAAATGAAATTTCTCAAGAACATACTGGGTGTCAGGTGTCAAACTTCAACAACAGCTATTTTAGCAGACACTGGGAGGTTTTTGCTGTTGTCAGACAACAGGTCTCAGCATTAAAATTTCTAAATAGACTCAGGTCTAACACATGTCCCTCATTTTTGCAAAGTTGTTAAGAGATTCAGACTGAGTTATATCAAAAGGGAAAACCATGTTGGCTCATGAGACTTTGCAAGGTCACTGAGACCCTCAATATGAACCAAAATGAGTTTGACTTAAATAAAACAATTGTGTCCGTGTATGAACAGGCCCATGCCAAGATGTTGCATGAGATCAATGATAGCGTACGTAACCCCAAACTAAGAACTTATAAAATATTCAAGAAAGATATTCGAATTGAACCCTATTTGTATCATAACTTATTGAATTAGGTAGTCACAAACGCCTATTTGTACCCGCTGAGGAAAGAATTTGTGAAAAATGCAATCTTAATAAAGTTGAAGATGAATTTCATTGCCTAATGATCCAAGAACAATTTAATGCCAGTTAAGATACTAACTTAAACTTTGCCCTTGGAAAATTCTTAAAAACTGCATTAAAATTGGACCGTAAAACATAAGTATTAGGTTGTCAATTATCATAGTACTAGAAATTGGCTAGTTAGGTTAATTGTCCATTACCTCCTGGACCTATCAGAGTGGTTGGTGGCACATTGAAAAAGCTGTTTCAAAGTGTTTGGATTGTCATTTGTATATATATGCGGGTGTGTATTTAATTTTTTGTACATATCTTTTTCATTGTATTTACTTATGTGTAGACTGAATTGTATGTCATCTTGCTTTTTTTTTCTTTTTTTTTTTCAACCCTTCATGATAGGTGCTCATTATATATCAGAATTACCAGTTGTGTTAATTGTACTAGGTGCTCAAAGATACATATATTTATTATTAGTTCATTACCTGGTGCTGTATATAGTTATTTATGTTTTTATTATAGCGTTTTTGAAAAATTTCATGCCTTTATTTTATTATATTTTCTTTATTTATATGTATATATATTATTATTTTCTTCTCTTCCTTTGCTTTATTTTTTAATTTTTTATGGCACATGTATCTGCACTGATATTGCGTTGTCAATAAAAGAATATATATATATAAGAGTCACTTTCTTAGCCACAGTCTTTGAAACGCTGGGGTTTCTTCACAACTCGACCACTTCTGGTTCTATTGCTTGCGACACTACCTGGAGTCTCGGATCTAGTCGGTTTGGGATTTCCTGTGGCAGTGCTTGTTGTGGCTTGGTCTTGTCTGACAGGGATCTCTGGTGGGTTCCCTTCCTGCTTGGCACATGGATCTGTGCTTCTTGAATTGTTTCCGTGATCCAGTCTTTGGGCATTTGGCGTGGTGGGGCTAGCAAATCGTACTTGCTTAGTCTTGTCGGCATCTGTTGCATCCTTGAGATGGCTACGTGTTCGTCTCACAATCGATCCCTTCCAGGACTCCAGGATATAGCTGTTGTCGTCACATTGCTTGAGGACGATTCCTGGCTGCCATAGCTTGCTGTCTGTGTTCCGAATCCTGACACGTTGTCCAGGGTACAGGTGTGTACAGGTGTGTCAGTTCGGATCTGGCATTTTTGTCGTAATTGTCTTTCATTTGCTCTGTTCGTTCTTGTAATCTCTCGTGGTGTTTTTCCTTTCCGGTTTCTCCTCTGCTTGGCAACAGTGTGGTTATGGTTCTACCGAACAAGAGTTCCGCTGGTGAAGGTAATACACTGTCTACCGGTGTAGCTCGTATGACCAAGAGACCTTTGTGTATGTCTTCTCCGTTATCAAGGCATTTCTTGACAGTTGACTTGAAGGTTCTCACGTATCTTTCGATAAATCCATTGCTTTGTTCATAGTGTGGAGCACTCGTTGTGTGGCAGATGGACCAATCATGCATAAATTGCTGAAACGGTTGTCCTGTATATTGTGGTCTGTTGTCTGTCATGATTTCGTCCGGGCAACCGAAGATGGATACGTAGAACTTCATACGGTTAGCGACATGTTTGCTCGATGCAGGGGTAGGTAGTTCTTCTGGGATTGGAAACTTAGAATATCTGTCTACAGTGAGCAGGTAGTGTTTTCCATTGGCCTCAAAGAGATCAGATGAGATTTATTGCCAAGGTTTCACTGGTGTCTTGTGCAGTGTCAGTGGCTGTTTGTGGTTTCCTTCCTGGTATGTTGCACAGGATTTGCAGAGTTTTTCGATATCCCTGTTAATGTTAATCCAGTATACACTGTCACGGGCTAGGCGACGAGTTTTCTCAATACCTTGGTGACCACTGTGCAGTTGTCTTAGAATGTCCTCCATGAGCTACGCGGGAATCACTACTTGTCGGCCTTTGACAATAACACCGGACTCGACCGCGAGTTCGTCACGGAATGACCAGAATGATCTGATATCCTCTGGAAGCTCCTTCATCTTCTCCGGCCATCTTTGTAGAATCACCTCCTTCAATATACAGGAAAGTCATGCAAAGTGATCTGGTCCATTTGGGCTTGAAAGATGTCTTGAGATATACACAACCCAAATGGTAGACGGCGCCAGCAGTATCGCCCAAAAGGTCACGGTTCTGAAAGTGGCGAGTAATTGAGAGTCTTCTTCAAGATGTACTGACCAGTAGCCTGCTTTTGCATCCAGCTTACTGAAAAATTGGGCACCTGAGAACTTGGGGTTGAGCTCTTCTACCGTAGGAATTCGGTATTGGCATCGTTTGAGGCTGTCATTCAGTTTCTGCGGATCCAAGTAAATTTGGAGTGATCCATCTTTCTTTACGCTGAAAGCTAAGCTGGAACACCAGTCTGTGTGTTCCTCTACTTTCCGTAATACTCCACAATCCACCAGTTTGGTTAGTTCTGATTTTAAGGCATCTTTAATGTGTATGCTGCACTTCCGAGGTGGGTCTATCGATGGCTGCGCATCATCCTTCAGGTGTAATCTTGCCTTACCAGGGAAGCTGCCGATGCTGTCGAACTGGTCGGGAAATTTGTCCTTTAGCTGGTGGACGCTTGTAATCTTGGGTGGAGTGATTGTAGCGGCTTGGACTCCATCAATATGTATGGATACAATTTTCAGCCTTTCACTTGTTGGCAGTCCCAGAATAGCTAGATCTGGAACATCAACGACATAAAACTTAGTTGGTAGCCATTCCGATGCTTTGTGTTGACATGGGATATTGATTATCCCTACGCATGGTATGATGTCTCCACTGTAGGATGTGAGTCGAACATCATTGTCATGAAGAAGCCTATTCATTGCGGCTGTTGAGTTGCTATACAACTGGCGATTTGTCCGCAGTGGTAACGTGTTTCCTGATGCACCAGTGTCGATTTTCAGTCTTAGTGTATGACCGCTAACTTTCAATTCTGGTGGTTGCACCTTCAGGTTGATAAATGCCTCTTGTCGTGTCTGGCGTGTGTCAACACTGTGCAAGCATTTGTTGCTGATGGTTATGGCGTTGAAATGCTTTTGGAAGTATGTATCATCAAAATCCTCGTTATCTTGATTAATGACGTCAATCTGGGAGTCATTGTTGTTCTGAGAGTCTCTCTTGCGATGCGAGTCATAGCTGTGTTTGCCTCTTGATGAGTTGCGGTGTCTGGAAGAGCTCGAATGACGGCGCTGGCGGCCTCGTCTGCTCTGGCTGCGGTGCTTCTTTTTACTTTTCCGACAGCACTTCTCCCAGTGGCCCTTGATTCCACATGCCCCGCATCATGATATGCAGGACAGCTGCGGGGCTTATGCACCAGGGCACAATTTGAACAGTTTTTCTGGCGACCACGGTTGATGGCATTGACAGATTCTTGTGACGTTTGCATTGACAGGTGTAGTAATTGTGTATTTCCTGCTGCAACAGCTTCAAATTTACGGCCTTCTTTAAGGACGTCATCTAGTTTTGTGCCAGTGGGTTTACTGTACAGCCAATTTCGAAAATACTCATGTGGTGTGCTGGCTATGGTTTATTACTCGTTCGGTTAATTCGTCATCTGAGAACTGACATTTCAGACCAAGTGTTCTTGTTCTATTTACAAAATCATCTATACTCTCACCAGATTTTTGGCGAAATTGCATCAGTTGTAGGTGATGGATGCGGAAATTGACGTTCAATTTGAGTTGATCCTCGAAGAATTTCCACAAGGTGTCAGACTTTTTTCGATCGTCATCTGACAAACCGCTGGCATAGAGTCGCCTCAATCCTACATCCTCGACGCCAATACTGATTTTGCGAGCCTTGGCTCCGTCGTCAGTGATGATGCCGTCTTCGATGTAGAGCTTCAGCTTCTGTTTGAAGAGAGACATCGCTTCGCTAAGGTCTGGATCGGTCCAATCCATGGTTGGGATGCTCGACGATGCCATGCTGCTGCTCAGACACGTGCGTTTTCGCCAAGAGAATTTGGTATTCTGGACTCCAACCGACGAACCGGGGCTCGTATTTCGTTGCGAGCGTTAGTTTCTTCTATGCTGCATTAGCGTCTGCAGTCACCACCACTGCCACCATGTTGTATTTCCATATTAAGGAAGTCAATGACGAAGGTAATGCAGTGATATATGTTTATTCGAGCATGGTGCGAACTACAATACGACGCATGCGTGATGACACGTATGACAACGTTCATGATATTGTAGCGTAACATGACTACGTTTAGGACTATCACAACAAACATCATAGAATACCTTTCTGAACAAAAAACGGTATGCACTCCCTCTTGAAATTGCAAAATTTGCAGTATTATGTGGCAATTTCCATGGGCAGTTGACATTATCAAAGCGAACGCTCGCTAACCACGACGACCAGACCGCATAACTTCGTCGAAAGTTGATCAATCTTCACAGATTATTCATTAAATGAAAGCCAGAACGTCATAGATTATTTCTAAACAAAAACAGTATCCAGACACTGGCAAAATTCTACTGAAAACATACCTTTAACTTGCCTGACAACACCAATGCGAGCGTTGACCTACATAGGCGTCTAGACACGTCACAGCGCATGAGCGAATACATTAAAATACGGAAAGAGGGTTTTCAAAATTGAACGACCAATCCACGCTAAGACACTGTAAGAATTCCCTGGGGCCTTTTGCCCGAACATGCACGAAGCCATGCAACGAACTTCGGTAATTTCCGTTGAAGTTCGCCAACTTGTTCATCAGAGAGGCACAGCGCGAAAAATAAATCTTTTACCCGGCGATTTGCACCAACTTCTACTGGACGAAATGCTACCAAAAAGTATACAACTCTGAAGAAAGTCATCGACTGCCTGCTGAACAAGCGCTAAGTCTGTAGAATCATTTTTTGTGGTGTGAATCGCGGCACACAGACGCTATTGTTTCGTGCTCATTGACTTAACATACGCTTTCAAATTTGCCGCCGACCTAGTTATAAAAGCGGATAAAAACCCTCGTCAAGCTGGCTTCTGCGGAGTGTTGCAAACAAAGGAGGCAGCTAATGCTGCTGCCTTTGGATGTTGAGAACCAATATAAAGCAAACTTGCACAGTGTGCTTATATAGAGCGGGTGCGGACGTCACTGGCAGCATTACACAATCAGCGGGATCCACAAACATTGCTTTTTTGTCGCCGCCAACCTTTACTAACTAATGGACTACTCTCTTAGTGTTTGGTATATTTGAGTTATACTATACAACGAAATTATATACTTTAATGTATGCAGCCTCTTTGTTACATATGATTACTGCAAAGTTGTGAATCAATGCTCTTCATGACATTACCTTGCCACTTAGCAGTCGGCAAGTTGTGATTGGTCAATTATATTTTCACTTTGCTAGTTTCACCTTCCTGTCATGTGATTCCCTGCATGCTGAATTGCTGATTGGCTATTATTATTCTTCTGTTCCATGCTGAAAAGGCTCTTATCTATTTATACTTGGGGCCCCTGGCTATATAAAGTAAAAAAAGTCGTTTAACTTACCATTACTGACTTATTGCTCAGTGTGATAATTGTTTAGAATGAGGTATTTACTTTTGTGTGCCTATATTTTAGGTACAAAATTGCAATAGTCATAATGCAACTCATAAACAAGCACATGATTGAAAATACCATTATACCTCCCAATTAGTCCTAAATAGCCTAAAGCTAGTAGAACTTGCAACAAAGCCCTCTCCTCCTTTCATAGTTTCAGTTGCGATTATACTGAACGCTGTTTGGAATGAAAAGGTTATCATATAGACAAAGGAAATACATCTGTACAGTGAGACAACAGCCTGCATTTCCACTTCATGAATCATTCAAAGGCATTCTTGGCTCAGCCTAATCCAAACAACTACACTTCCAATCCTTAATGCTTAAACAATACTGCATATTTCAGATTAGCACCAAAATCATTTTATGGCCAATATAAGCTTAGGGATATAGGCCAATTAATAGGCGAAGGTGAATAGGCCAAATGATAGGAAAAGGTGAATAGGCCAAATGATAGGAAAAGGTGAATAGGCCAAATAATAGATGAAGGTGAATAGGCCAAATAATAGGAAAAGGTGGATATAATAGATGAAGATTCAATTCACAATTATGTAATATATTTTTAAAAATTTAATACACACGTACACAAGCCATAATTGTTAAACACTACGTGCCCTAATAAATGGAATTGAAAAAAAAAGGTCCCAATTGAAAGGTATGAGTCACTTGCATTTATATAGCCTATATAATAATAGGCCTATATAGAAGCCTATATAGAAGCACTACTCGGGTTTACAAGATACAAAATACATCACATTTAATAGGGAGAGTTTTTGCATCTCATCTATAATTACACCTCCAAATCGTGATATGGCGCAACTGCATAGAAATTTTAGCATATCACGCCATCTGGCGTTTGCTACTTACATTCTTTAGTAGGTCTATGTGACCTTCTGACATCAAAAATAGGCCTATTAATTCATTGACATTACACGTACATCTTTCATAATAAATATGAAGAAAACGAAACATAATATATTGTTTACCATGCCATGGCCTTTCTTGGTCAATTGGAGGGATAGTTAAGTCTGAAGGATTTACATTTCAATTCATCATGATTGATCAGTTAATTATTATTATTGACTTTATTCCAGACACAAGGAAGGTTAATACAATACAAATCTATGTAACACCAACATGCAACAGTTTTAGTTTCTTACCGAGATGTGGAAACAGGGGCAGATCCAGAAAAGTTTTCACGGAGGGGGGGGGGGGGGTTGACATTATTGTATTGTGGGACTGCTTTCTTTTTTTTAATGAAAATGTATTGCCTCCCCCCCCCCCCCCCCAACCGGGAAACAAGACTTGGTTCTAGCAAACTCGTGAAAAATGTGATTTGGTGATGCAACAAGTCTACACATAAATTTATAACACTGGCCTAATCATACTAATTCCAAGGGAAACTTAACAAAACCAGTGATCTTGTGCTGAATTCAATGAAATCTTGGTCGTTATGTCTATTTATATTTGTGCACTGAACTCGAAATGTGGCCAGCAAACAAGTTTGGATAAAATGGGCCAAGACCAACATGGTGTCATTTTTGGCTAACCTTCGATCCATAGGATATCATCATATTTCAAATGTTTATTAGAAGACTACCAAACAGCATTTAGGAAAATCCGATTATCTTATACATAAATATAGCCAGGTTTCATTACCTTAATATTATTTGGTAACATATAGGCCTATATTGTCAGAAAAAATCTGATCATTGTTTCCTGGAGAGAGTTGCCAGTATATTGCCTGTTTGGATGGAAGATAGTACTAGTTGTTTCTTGAATTACTGAAATGGCGAAATAGGCTACTAAATACCAAGGACTAAATTGGCAGGTAGGTGTAGTACTGTAGTAGCTTAGTCTGCTTTTGTTTTAAGAGTTGAAGAAGATGCTCCACCTCCAGTTTTTCCATGATCAGGATTATTGTCATCTGGCGAAACTTGAACATCACACTCCTCGTGCAAAGAGGAGCCAAACATCTCCTCTACGGAAACTTTCTTTCCATCAGGATACCTGTCGCTCGCTTTTCCTGGCGTCTCTTCAGTGACAAATCCACCAGTTCCAGTGTAATCGTTATCGAAAAAGCAGATGAAGTCTGTTGAATCTTCACAATTTGGTTCAGAGCTGTACTTTTTATATAGCTTGGGGAAAAGTACTGCCAGGCATGTGGCAACCATTCCACCTCCTGTTGCCCAAACACTTGCTCCAACTCCTGCTGCACCCCAAGATTGCAAAATGGCCACCAATGAACCTGCAGCAACGTTACCCCCATAGAGCGACATTAACCAGGCACCAATTGATCCACTTGCAATCCCTCCTGCCGTGAATCCTGCTACAGCCAGCAAAGGAGCTGACGCAGCCACCAACCCCAGGGGAACCAAACATGCTGCAGCTGTTGCATAATAGCCTGTAAATGGACAAAATGGAAACTAAGATTACGAAAATCATCTCATCAATGTAAATTAGATATATATTCATTCAAAATTCCAAGGTTACTTGCCAAGCTTGGACGTCGGCACTTTCGGACAGAACGTTTTTTGTGGCACACAAACACAATTCTTCGTGGGACGATCTGAACCAGCAATTGAAACTTCTGAGATCAGAATAAGGATGCTTTCCTCACACTATTCCTGTAACAATGTGAAATTAAACGAATGCAAAAATCTAATTCACTTAAAAAAATTTTTATATGTAAACACACTTAGAACAAGTCCAGCAAGATTTATCACATTCACAAACAGCTTTTCATGGTGATTGTGACCCAACAACCTTAGAGCAGTCCTTGAAAGTCCTGGGCATCCTTGTGGCAAGGGCAGTTACCAACAATGGGTTTAGACCTCAAACCGGGATATAGGGTAGTTGAAGTTTATTACGTTTTCAACCTCTAACGTCTGGCTATAGTATGGACAACCATGTGCAAGTATGGTTATAGCTGGTGTACGTGAGAATATATATACCAGAAGAATACTAGGTATAGAAAGAGAACAGCTGAAGTCTGCACCTATGAATGAGGGAGTTTTTTCAAGAGTTTGGCATTTATTGAGTTATAAGCGCGGCCAAGCCATCATTATTTAATTTGTAATATATCAGTATTTTCATACTCATCCATAATTTTTTTTCTATTAAAAATTAGACTTCTAATAGTGATGTACAAGTGAAGCATGTAATCTTTAGGCCATGTCAAAGTAGTTTTATGACTTGTTTATATAAAATCTTTACATTTAGTCATTGGACTATTAATAATACTAATAATGTTTGATGAACTTCTTACAGCCAATTTGGATTTGAACTTTGAGCCTGTTGGAAAACCCTTCATGAGCAACATCTTAGCTGGATGTCGTTCGAATGAGACGTTAAATTGGCGGTCCCTTGTACTAAAGTGTCTATGCTTAGGCAAGTAAAGATCCCACCCATAGGGTAAATGTGTAACATGGGTGGACTCTACTCTCTATCTATCTATCTATTACTGAATCAATGTGGCATAAATGCATCCAAATGAGACTGCATGGTCAAATGGCATGAAATATTTAGAAAAATTAGGCATTTGTGTTCAAAGCAGGCAACAGGTCAATTGTTGATTTTTTTTTAAATACTGGGTTCTTAATCTTGCTTTTTCCAAGCTGATTTTTTATCTTGTTTCATACTTAATTTTGATCTAGCTGTTCCCATGGTAGGTCCTACGTCCCCTAATTTTCCTGTCAAAATGGCCTATATTTTGGCTCAAGTGTGTGGTCAAATGTGTCAGTTATCAATATAGTACACACCAGAATCAGTTTCCTTTATGATTATGAAAAATGCCTATATAGCAATAAAGGCTGCCATTTATGAAGATACATCATTCCATACCTGTATCTCCTAAACTATGAAAGATGATACAATGATTTTAGTGTCTACAATTTTGTTTTCATGATCAAGGCATCCAAAAAAGTAGTTCACACATGCTAAATAACCATACATTTTGACATGGCTATGGTCAAAGGCCCAATCAGGATGTTACCATTATTAGTTTCATTGTACTGATCACCGTAAAAACTAGATTCGTCCCATATTTAGCTATAGTGGATAGTACCACAAATACGGTATATTCCATGGTCAAGTAATGAAATAGAGATGAATCAGATTTTTTGGACAGTTTGAATGAGTATATTAAGATTACAGACCTCAAGAGGTTCTTTCTTCCAAATTAATACTCTTTGAGGTTTCTATTAAAATACAAGTTGTAATACAAATAATCAAAGGAGATGTGTCTGCCAGTGGAATGATGGACAAAGGGAGTTTACCAAAGGATTGTCAAAAGGAAATGGCAAATGTCTCAGTGAGGGGCTCAGTGTAGAGTTTTGGAACAGCTCAGGAAGGAAAGCTCTTATAAAAAACAGAGGGACAAAAATCTTGTCAAAGATAATTATGGCTTTGTTGTAGCCCAGTGCATTGCCCAATGCGTTGCCCATATTTTGTTTGAAACAATTACAAGAATGTCCCTTTGGCTATAAACATGCTGAATTGCTGATATCTTCAAAATAAACATAACAAAAATTTGACATGTTACCACTAGAATAGCATTACATAGGTTTATGTTGCTGTGTTAAAACAGTTATTTGTTGTGGATAAATGACTTGACCCAACAAACTTGCACTTAACAATTAAACATGGACTTGCCTAGAGATTGGTTTTTACTAGATACAATAATTTTGAGCGTATTGCTGTTGAAAATCATATTGTTACAGTTGTCAACTGTTTTCTATACCATACAGTGTGTTAATCAAATTTCTTGCATATTCTGACTTTGGTGGTCGCAGTCCGGTGTACTTAAATTTAGTCATGAGAGACTGCTACCTGAATTTGAAAAGTTCTGCAAGTTTACTTTTTTAGAATATATTTTGTCGAAAAAAATATGTGTTGGTCTTCTCTGCCTTCAAAAGTGGGGTGGGGGGGGAGGGGAGAGATATATTATGGTCAAGATGATGTGGATCATAGCACAGTAATGTGAACATAATAACATGCTTAGTGATGTGGACCGGACCGGTCCGACCCCGCCTGCTAAAAAACTGGACCGGTCCAATCTCTATAGTACCGGACCGCTCACCTCTGAACCAGACCACTTTTGAAAATACCGGACTTCCCCTGGCAAAGCGGTCCAGTCCACATCACTAAGTTACATGCTTCTCCTCAAACAAAAATAAAGTTTATTCATAGGAGGCAAGGAAAACTCTTTATTGTACCTCTAAATTTCAGGTGGAATCCTGGATGTACCACAGTTTGGGTGAAGTGAAATTCTAAGATTAAACGAGGACTTACCTAGTTTGAAGTTTGATAAGGATTTCATTCATCCTAACTGTGGTACGTAGGGATAACACACCCTTAATCAATTTTCCTTGCCCTCCCATGTGTAATCCCTACTCAGTCCAGTAGAATCATATGTGAACGGTAACATGGAGTATGGCAGCTATTTTTTGGTTGATATTGTGTAATTTGATAGTGCTGAATCTAAATCTGATTGGTGCCAGTTTAACATCCTTGAGCATTTTTAGATATTCACAAAAACAGTTGCCATGGTAACAAAAAATTGCATTTTCAATATCAACAGAAAATGTGAATTAGCCAGATTGCTATAATCCATAGCTACAACTAATGTCATAAAATCAATAGCCAGGGATATAGGATTGTAAATACTGAAAAGACATTGGAGGTCAAAGTTCAAGGACACTGATGGAATCATACCAAATATGGATATTACTCCAATTTTCTGTCATTTCAAGGATAACTTGTGTCACATCATTCAACATGTGACAGAAAACCACACAAATGGCATGTCATATGAAAGCTTATGAAGAGTACTTTCTTATGACACTTCGTTTTTGGTATTCATGGCAACCAAAATGTTATAATGGCTGCCTAGTTACCAACGTACATTGCACTGAGGGAAATGAAGATTTCAAGCGGGAAATCTATTTATGGCGTGGGGCGCTTTGATCCGCGCATGCGCAGCAGTTCTGTTTACGAACGCCATCACGCCAAAATTGACTAGAATTGAACTGTAGTTTTTGGAGTTGTTTACCTATTTATTGGCTTCTTTTCTTCCCCATTCCATGCCACGTTCCTGCTGTGTTGTCCTAGTCATTGGACACTCCTTCGTTCGACGCTTAAGGGACTATCTGGTGACGCTGTCCCGCAATTCTGCCGTGGACTCGCCCGACCACGTGCACGATCCCTGGAGTAATCTCCGACTGTCAATGGACCAATTCTGCATTGTTTTTCATGGCGCTGGTGGTTTGACTTTGTCTAGAGCCTACTGGGAGTTGGACATTATCCAGACCATCGTTCCTGACGTTGTGTTTGTCCAACTGGGCGAAAACCATGCAGTTTTGGGACCTTTTTCTGCCCCCCTGTGTGCCTTTTTTCTGCCCTTCTACGGTTATTCATATTTCTCTGTTCCTGACGTTGGGTAACTTGTCACTATTTGGCAACCGTCAGGCTGTCGCCCTATCTATGGGCTTTTCTTGTATTTTATTCATGGGCATAGTATTTGGCCGGGGTTGGCACTCTCTGTACCCTTCTTTACTCTGAGTATGCAAGGACGAGCTGGTCGTTGTCCAGTCTCTAGTATATTTCAGGTTCTGGTATGTGTGTACGAGTTGGTTGTCCCCTTTTTTGTCTGCATTTGGCAGTATGTGCCTTCCACTTACAGGCCACCTGAACCGCTGTCTTACCTTTCGAATATTGCCTGTTCTGTGCTGTTTTTTCTGTCTGTTGCAGATGCCCCCCACCAGACGTGGGAGACCAACCAAGTGGCCTCAGCGGTACTGCTCCCCAGTCGCGGACCGGTTGCCTGCCCCAGCTCGTCCAGCCACGAGATCTGCCAATACGGACGAGCCCACAACCAGACCGTGTCCGTCCCCACCACCACAACTGGATGTCCCGCAGCCACAACCGGTCATCTCATCACCGCAGGCCGGCCAACACCTCGACCAGGCGACATTGTCAGCACTCCGCTCTGGAGTGACCCAAAGTGTGTTGACCAACCTCGCTAGTTGGGGCATTTTGCCAACTGCCCCCCCCCCCACCACCTGTGCCCCCACTTCCTGCATCCGTGCCCGACGTCTCTGTGGACCATCCTCGGCCCGACCTTAACCTGGGGCTTCTTCACGCAGGTCAGTCTGTCCAAAACCCTGAGGCTAGCAACCAACCTGTTTTCCGCCCTGCCACCCTCCCTTTGGGTGCCACCATGGCCCCAAAAATAAAGTCTAGGATTTGGGCGGGGGAATTTGTCGAGCTCACCTCACCGGGCTGCTCCACCAAGGAGCTGCCCCTGTCCATCACAGTTGGTAATGGCCAATCCCAACAAACGGTGGCCATATCTTCCCAGTCCAAGCCCACCCTCATCCATAACATTTTTGAATGGACTGACCTCTTTGACCTCACCTTTGCTGCCGTATTCTCGGAGCGTTACCCACTCCAAGCCCCGACATTGTTCAAGTACTGTAATTTTATGCGTAACTTGTCACGCAAATGCCCCCCCCCCCCCCCCCAATGATGGCTGTTCTATGACTCTTAGTTCCGCCGCCTCAAAGCTCAGGATCCATCCATGTCATGGGGAGCAGTCCACCAGGAACTATACCTGCACTGCCTCAGCCAGGCGCCTGCACCCTTTCGACCTAGCCCCTATGCGTAGGGGCCCAGAAAGCGTTTGCTGGAAACAGTGGAATGAAGGCAACTGCGACAAGGAAAACTGCCGTTTCCGCCATGTCACCCCAGACACCACCTCCAATACCTCGGGCAAAGGTGCCAACCAGCCCTCGGCCCGCCGTAATCCCCCCCACCGGCCCAACTATCCAGGTGGCCAAAACACCCATTAATTACGCAGCCCTGGCGGTAGAAGTAGTAGTAGTGTTATTGTTTAACGCCTCATCAGCACCTGAGTGGGCTAAGTAGAGGCTCTCTAGGGAACATTGATCATGCATAGTTGGTAGTAGAAACCAGAAGCATGCAAAAAAATCAATAAGTGTCTGCGTTGGATAGCTGGAGCAGCTTGGGCAATGCGCACTGTCCTGTTTTAGCCACTGGGGATAGAGGACTTCCCCCCAAGTGTTTCCACCCTCGCCGCGTGGAGGCCCAGGACCTTCGAGGGCTCGCAGCCCTGGCGGAGCTGCTCCATGGTTACGACCCCCACCTGATCCAGTACCTTGTCGACGGCTTCAAGAATGGTTTCGTGGTCAACTATGACGGCCCCCCACCAACAGCATCCCGTCATAACCACCCGTCCTTCACCCATAACCTGGACATAGGCTGACGAAAAATCCTCAAAGAAGTGTCTTTGGGTCATGTACTGGGTCCCTTTAAGGACCCCCCTGTTCCCAAGTTTCGCCATCTCACCCCTAGGTCTTGTGCCAAAAAAGGACTTGGGAGACTTCCGTCTCATCCATGACCTGTCGTATCCGCGACATCACTCAGTAAACACTTTCATCCCGAGTCAGTTTACGGCGGTCCAGTACGAAACTCTCGATCAGGCTATAGACCTTATCCTGACAGCCGGTAAGAACCCCTAATTGCAAAATCTGACATCGAGAGTGCCTACCGTATCATACCTGTCCACCCTTCATCCATCCACCTCTTGGGGATGCAGTGCGACAATTTGTTTTATTTTGATGCTTTCCTGCCACTGGCTGGCAGACAATTTTCCGGCTGAATGGAGGTCCCCTTGCTGAGCCAGCATTGCATAACTTTCCACTGTGATAATGCCAACCTGGTCCATGCCATAAATTCCCAATCCTCGCATTTACCCCAGCTCATGTCTTTAGTCCGCAAACTGGTGGTCGCCTGCCTCGAGCATAATATTCTTTTTACAGCGGCACATGTCCCAGGGTTCCAGAATGTAATCCCCGATCTTCTTTCCCGTTTTCAGACTCAGCGCGCAAAGCAGCTAGCACCATGGCTGGACGAGAAACCCACCCCTATACCCGCATACCTGAGGGCACCCAACGTACTCTGGAACGCCTGCTGAATTCAGCCCTTGCTTCGTCTACCCATTCGAGTTATGACGCTCACCTGCACCGCTTTTGTTCCTTTATCGCTCCCCATAGTCTGCCAGCATCAACACCACAGGTGATGTGCTTCGTGGCCCATCTCTACGAGGCCAAATACTCCCCGTCTTCCATTGCTACCCATGTCTCAGCAGTCGCCTATGCCCATAAAATCATGGGTGCACACGACCCAACTGACCAATTTATCATTCGCAAGTTGGTTTACGGTGCCACGAAATTATCGGGCAGGCCTGACTCCCGTCTCCCCATTACTCCCCCTATTCTGCAAGCCCTGGTTACAACCATCGGCAACCTCAACTACCCCTTCTACCACCAGGCCCTCCTAAAGGCCGTTTTCACCTTAGCTTTTTTTGCTTTCTTACGCCTGGGGGAAATAGCGTTCCAATCTCGCACCAAGCCCCAATACGTAATCCAACTACAGGATGTGGTCTTGTCTGACGCCTTCATTCTGCTCACTATGCACACCTACAAGCACTGTCAGGCTAGACTACCAGTTACCATCAGGATCCAGCGCCAACAAGACCCCATTTGCCCTGTCCGTGCACTTCAGGCCTTGCTACGTTTGCGCGGCCAAAACCAGGGGCCTTTCTTTTGCTTCCCCGACCTTCAACCCCTTACAAAGTCCTTTCTGGCCTCCCACCTTGCCACCCTCTTAAGGTCGGCTGGCTATGACCCTACCCTTTACAAAGGTCACAGCTTTCGCATCGGCGCAGCTACCTTTGCGGCCTCCCAGGGCTTCACGGCAACACAAATTCAGCAGATGGGCATTCTCTGGCTTTCCAGTGCTATATCCGCATCGACAGTTTGTCAACTTCCCGTCCAGAGCCATCTCCGTCCACCAACACGTCCAGTCAGTGGCCTTTTTCCTTCCCTTTTTCACTTGCTCATGGGCTGTCAGCAGGGCCTGGGCCCAGACCCCCTCGTCCATCACCATCCATTACAGGGCTGCCAGCCGGTGCTGAGCCCCTCTTATGCCTTCTACATTACTACCTTCTTATCCTAGGCTGTCAGCTGGTGCTGGGCCTATCTCTGCGCTGGGCCAGAGCTATACTCCAGGGAAATCTTCCGGACTCCCCCAATTATGCCAGAGGCTGTCAGCTGGTGCTGAGCCTCCCTCTTTTTTCTTCTCTGCTGGCTGTGCCTGTCAGGTGCGGTGTTCTGCTCGAACTGTGGCCAGTTAACTTCCCCCACCTTTTGACTGACACATAAATCTAAGTTATCAGTTACCACCTGATGTCATCTTTTTTCGTCATTACAATAAATGACAATTCCAACCTGACGGGGTGACTTTGTTGTCAGTCAAAACTGAGTTCTAGGCACAGCCAGCTACAGACATAAATGAAATTTACCAGAGAAGTCAAATAACTTTACCATTTGTAAAAGATTTTGTTTTAAGTAAAACTTTTAAACAGCATTATGTTGATGACTTTATACAGGGTAATTATCGACCTAGGTGTCAAAGGTTCAGGTTCTCAATGGAGGTAGGCCAAATATAGAAATTATGCCATGTCTGTCACTTCAAGGATAAATTACATCACATATTTCACCACGTAATTGGTGCTTGGAGATTATACAAGCCATTTTCGATCTCACATGATTGCTGGAGCTATGTGTATAGTGTAACCCAAGGTTTTAACTGCCTTGCATTAGCACCCACTATATATATATATATATATATATATTTTTTTTTTTTTATTGTCAACATGAAAGATTAAATCAGTTCGTAAGTGCTTTATTAGAGAGTCAATATACAGACTACAAGTTCATATTGATACATCAGTGTGTGTGGTTACAATATAATTATATATGATACACTATTGTATCAGGCTTTAAAAACATGCTTGAAAGTTGTTTTCAAAAGGCATATTATGACATTGGAAATAAATTGTAGTACCTAATTCATTGACAGGTAAAATTTCTAAACAATAGCGTCATCAACATGTTCAAAACACTAGCTTAATCATTGCAATAGCAATCACAAAAACAGGACTAATAATGAATTTACAGTTTCCTTGGTGCCCTGGTGGATCCAGCCCTGCCTATACGGGGGAGGGCAGCCTCTACCGGGGGGGGGGGGGGGGGGCAAAAGCATGACTGCACATTTTATAGAAAACATATAGTAATTAAGGCTGCTATGGGTGTATGCCCTCCCCCTCGGATCTGCCAGTGCCTGGGTGAGTCAACAGAAAATCATTTGTAGAAACTACTAGAGCTTTCGGTGGTAATTCCGGAACGTGGTGTTACTGTTGAAGATGGACCAGGGGGGGGGGGGGTAATCGATGAGTGGCCATAAGGTAAACTTGAATAAGGCAAATTTAATTGCCTCAGTTGAATTATTCATGTGAGGATGAACCATTAATAGCAAAAAATTCAGTGGTCCCCATAATACATTTCAATTTGTCAACCCCTCACCCCTACGTGAACATTTTTTCTGGATCCACCCTACTTGGCCTGCTGAAATTGGCTGGGCCATGCGATGCAACATGGCGTCAAATCTCTGAAGCATGGTTTATTGAAATACAGGTTTTAACTCATTGTTGAAGGTCACACTCCAGATATAAAGGTGAAGCATAGAGCTCTTTAATAGGGACCTTCTTGCCTTCAGGATATCTAACACTGGGTTTCTTCTGGCTTCCATACATATCATATCCTGCAGAACCAGCGTAATCATCATTGAAGAAGCAGACGAAATCAGTTGAAGACTCGCAATCAGGATCAGAGCTGTACTTGTTCAGCAAACTAGGGTAGAATATTGCAAGGCATGAGGTAACCATGGTTCCAGCTGCTGCCCAGACCCCGGTACCTACTCCTGCTGCACCCCAAGACTGCAGAAGGGCTACCATGGAGCCTGATACAACACTACCACCAGATAACGACATTAACCAGGCACCTACAGAACCACCTGCGATTCCTCCTGCTGTGAATCCAAGTGCACCAAGTATTGGACCTGATGCAACTGCCAACCCCAGCGGAGCCAAACACCCTGCAGCTGTGGCATAGTAGCCTGAAAAATAGATTGGAACTGAGTCTCCCAGATTTCATGATTTTCAAGTGTAATACAGTATAGATGCATGACTCAGCATGAGTTCCATCCTTCAAATGAGTACAACATAAAAAAAAGCAAACCATGAAGTGGAGCAAATGCGAGATGTAAATGTGAACAATGTGACATACATATATATATATATATATATATATATATATATATATATATATATATATATTATATATATATATATATATTCATGCAACATATAAAGGAGAAATGCAACAAATGAAATTGTAAAGGCTGCATTTTTCTTTCTTTTTGGCTTAAAGCAAACACACAGCGAGTGGCAACCAACCAGCCAGATTGGAGAAAGATTAAGGGTAGCACACAAGAAAATATACTAAATATAGTGAAAAACCACAAAGAATTTAAAAATAGCATGCCATCAGTATTAAAGCCAAACCAAATCCAGAGCAAAAATGCAAGTTTTGTACAGGCTAGTGAAGTGATATTGGTATACGTGGCATTACAACTACTTGAGAAACAGCCATATGTATAAAAACCTCTACAAGCCTTAAAGCATTGGGGACAAAAGGAAATTGAAGTCCAAAAGCACTTGCCTAGAGTTGATGATGGTGGTTTTTTGCACAGACTTTTGTGGGTCACACATACACACTGTTTTTGTGTGTTACCCAAGGTCTCTCTAGGCAGGTGAGCAACCAGTATCAGAAAGATGAAAGTGAAAGCACTTGCAGTCTTGCTTCTGACTTTCCTGCAACAAATCGAGAAAGAGCTCAGTTTTTCAGTGGCATATTACAGTCAGTCTGACCAGCGTCGTATTCACAAAGGCTTTTAAAAGGGGGAGGGCCAGCTTGACTCTTAAGATCTGACCCTCATGATCCCCAAACCCAGCTACGCTCAGACTCGGAAGCTATTTATTATCCACAGAAATTATACTTTTACATGGCAATTTAACAAGTTTACAATGAAAAACAATATCTATATGTGTAAATTTCTGAAGAAGGGGAGACTTCCTTAAGACATGTAATGTCACATTATGTCAGCGAGAGTCATGAGTCAGATAACACCGCATTGAAACTTTCTAGATTCCCTGCATCACGGGAGTCGGCTGTGTACATAATGTAACACCAGAATCTTGTTTTTCCTTGTATTGTTAAAAGAAAACATAGATTTTTTTTCATAACAAAAAAATTGTGTATCACCCCTTTTCAAATTATATCTAATGTTAAAACTGTCAGTTGTAGAAATCGGTACAATCAACTAAATTGCCGTATTCTCTCTTGATTTCTGGTATATTTTTTATCATTTACTGAAGTCAGAATTGACTGTCGGCATGCCTGTCTTTCTGGATATAAACTTACTTTTAAGATTTCTCTTGATACAACAGCTGTTATTTTGTAGTTATCCATGCGAATTTAGCTCTCCTCCTTGCACATGTTGCAGTGACACCATATTGGCGAACTATGAGCATTTGATTTGTAGTTGGCAACTTACTAGTTGCAGTGGGCGGACGTGCTAAGTGCGCACTAGCGCATCTCAACTAAATGCAGTAAGCTGAATTATACCGACGGCCGGCAGGTCTTCAAATTGAATACACACCTCGTTCGGAGCATGACTGAACATGCCGAATGATTCCGTGCATGAATATGAGCGATATTATTTTAACACACATCAGTAGAAGTATTTCCCAGTTCAGGGACAACTCTCTGACACTGAAGACTATATAGTAAATTTACCGTTCATAGCACAACAATTAATGCGGACCAGATTTTTGCATTGCAGCCTTATTGCTGAGAAAACTGACTTCTGACCACTCAAGAACCTGACAGCTTTGCCCATATCCCACATGGATATGACAGAGGGGGAGAACCCCTCTATTAAATAAAAATGAAAATAGCACACTGATGTAATCACATTGCAGAGGTCATGTTAGTTGTTCATCGTTCGTTTCCTTCGTATTTTTTAAATGTATGGTTCAATATTAAAATTGTTAGCTGACTCATGTGGCAGCTGGGATGCATGGCATTTAAATCACAACAATGATGATTATGAAATGAATCAAGTGATATATATATATATTTTTTTTTTTGTATTTACTGATTTCACGATACCAAGCAACAAACACAAAAAGGAAAAAGGAACTGTTACCAGGTGGGGGGGGGGGGGGAGGGGGAGAGAATGCTATAGTGACACAGCTGGAGACGTACTTCCTCCAAAACAACCAATCCATAGGCCAATCTATATCTGCAAATGTACAGCTAGCTAAACTATCAAAATCTTAAAGTTCATTTTCAAAATAATTATCTTTCAGATAAAAGATGAATTTATTTTTTTAATTAATATGTTTACATGAAGTCATTAGTATCTACTATCGACTATTATCACACAAGTCTGGTACAGGTCTCTTTTTATATCTGGCGTCTAGACCTATGACACAATAGATCTGTAACTGATATGGTTTGTTATCAATGCCAGGTATTATTACGAACACTTGTTTTTTTGGGTGAAATTTTTCAGGTCAAGGACCCAGGCGGGGTAGTCTTGCATTTGATTTTGATTTGATTGGTTGTTCAGTATGAAGAACCCGTCGGGGGCCTCTTCACTTATTTTAATGTATTCGACCCAGAAAGGCTCATGCACAACTAACCTAGGCAGAATTCACCTTAATTTTGGGTTAAAATCCTTAGTTACAACTTCCAAAGTTTATAAATTAAAGATTTAGGCATAATTGAACCTGTAACTATGGAGTATTACTGCAGTAAAGAAAGTGAACACATCGCTTGTTCACTGCTCAGGCGAGCTATTTATAGAAAACAAGAGCCTACATTTAAAAAAAAAAGAAGTTATAATAACCAGATGTTGTGGTGCAGTGGATAGAGCACTCGTGCTGTGAGTGTGGTGACTGTACTTTTCTGACAGTGGTTCGAATCCAGCTCAGAGAATTTTTTTTTTTTTCATGATAATTCACACAATGTCTGAAGTGACTAGACTAGAGTCACCATATTTTAGCTAATTTTGCTAAAGTCCTTCATTACGTAAAAAAAGTAAACAGATTGTTCGTTCACTGCTCAGGCGAGCTATTTATAGAACACACAGACAACACTCAAAAAAAAAAAAAAGACTTACTGTGTGTTGACAACTCGGTTTTGACAGCTTGCTGATAACCCGATTTTGATAGCTGATTAGTCAAATAGGTGCAGTTCGATTTCTCCTGTGTCAGAAAGTGTTACCAACAGAAACAGCTTAATCTAGTGGATAACCATAATGATAACATCAATGACTTCAATACAACATTCAACACCAGTTGAATAAATCACTTCAGTGAAATTGACCGCGACAGTGATGCTAATGAAACATCATGGGTTTTAAACATACAACAGAATATCAATGATGAATATGTATTTTCTGGATTTTGTTTAGACACTGAAATTTAATGTCACTAATTTTCATGCTATTTCCAATAAATGGCATGTGGTATGACAGTCGCTAACCATGTAGACCAAAATTGCTACTTAGGTATTTTCTGAAAACTGTTCGGTACAATAAATTTAAATACGTCTGAATTTCAGTCTTATACACTTTTCTGGTGTGACATGACAGTTGCTATCCAAACTATTACCACAAATTAATTAATCAACCTTGCAAACATTATTTATTTATGTGGACTATATAACTATAACATTCACTTAAAAGATAATATATTCAGGTTTATCATATATATATATATATATATATTGTCATTTAGGTACATTTAATATCTATCTATATAAATACACAATTCATTGCATCAACAATTTAATTTAATTTTGTTATATAGAAGAACCCTTAAGTCAGGGGCAGATCCAAAATTGTTTGCAGTGTTCCCTCTAATTTCTTATGCACAGTGATGTATTAGGCCAAGAAGGGGAGGGGGGCTAAGAACCCCCTAGTTCAGTTACTGGACTAAGAACCCCCCTTAAACCGCCCCCCCCCCTACCTTTGAATCTGCTACAGCTCTTAAAAAAAAGGGTATAAAAATGTATGCCATGGTACATGTACATGACACAGGATTATCCATGCCGCCCCTCATGCACATTGCATTATCATATTAGTAGAGTGTAGGCCTATGTCAGGAAACTTAACAGGATAAATATGATTTATTTTGGTCAAAATCATGGAAAAATAAAGTTATTGATTATTGAAGCATTTTTGAATAAATCATTTCTATAATAGCCTATATAATTTAATGTATGAATGTACTGTATTAATCTGGCGTGGCCGCTGCACTTGACAATGTCCACATAATTATATTATGATTCATATACAAAGTCCTTCTCGTTTACGAATCTTTAACACATCGCTAAATGCTTACTGTCACACGGACACCTGGATTTTTAATTCAGGAACATATTGACAAGAGCACTGGCATCCTCTAATTTTTCAAGACATTAAATGTAAATTGAGAAAACTCAAGGCAGAATCAGCAGAATTAAGACACCACCTTTCCTACTAAAGCACTGGCGGAACCAGGGGAGCAATTGGGCCAGGTTGTCCCTGCCCCCCCCCCCCCTCCCCGTACAAAAAATATACCAGTCCTAATGTATATAATTGCCTGTCATTCAGTGTGAAATTACTGACAAGGACGGTTAGGTATACTTACATGGTTATGAAAGCTGTGTGCAAGATTTGTATTACTGTACAATTTCTTCTGATACCTGCTACTTCGCCCTGCTGACTGTCTCACCTCACCATGCTCACGTGCAAGTTGATTTCCCGGAAAAGTGATGGGGGGGGGGGGGGGGGTTTGAAGCATTTGCTACTAGAGGCGCTGTAGAAACATATCTATAGTGCTGCCCTCTATTGATATTTGTAAACTACACGCCGGTATCTTCAGCTTGCGCTTGGTTATCAAATCAGTTGAATGACTCCAATCTAAGGTAGAACAAGACACAGCGACATGGCTTTGAGTTCTAACGATCCGAGTTCTTTCTCCAGACCTGAAGATCACTTATTAGTCGGCCTTCATCTTCAACTGGCCGTGGATTTTTCGCGTCATGTCCTGACCGGCTCAGCAACTTTGGATTTTGACAAGAAAAATGCAGCAGCAAAAACACTGGTAAAAATTTAGTGCATTGCCTGAAACCGTTACACTAGAATACACATTGTATGTGTAATGAATAATGTGCAAATCTCAGTAAGCTAACAAATAACTAACGCTAGTTCTTTAGTTGGCATGCTGCACCTGCCAGACCTACAGACCTACACAGCTGCACAGTACACAATGACAATAAATTTATTAGCCCCATGGGACATGGGGAGGGGAAAATCAGTTACATGAGAGGCAAGGAGACCCTCTAAAACAATTAAAAATTTTCTGAGTGGCCGCCTCATAATTGACATATTATTAATGGAAAAAGCTTGAATTTAAATTATATTGATACATTTTTTGGATTGATGGAATGATTAAATTTATAGAATATTCTATCAAATTAAGCTGATCTCAGTGGAGCGCACCTTCTTACTATTAGTGTACTGTGTACTTCAATGATGAAATATTCACCGGATTTTTAAACACCTGTGCTTGCCATTACATTTGGAGATGTGTATATTGGTTGTGTTGCAGGTGTTGGATACGAGAGATTTGGTCATCAAGAAAATCAACTGTAACATAACTGGAACAGTATTGGAGTTCAGTGTTGACAAACCTGTTTCCTCTCTTGGATCGAAGTTAGAAATTCAACTTCCGAATCAAGTAGCTGACAGGTAACAATTTATTTGCTTTTGCAAAATTAATGTGAGCATAACTTTGCATTGTTATAAATTCTGGATGCATTACTAAAAAATTTTTACTAGAAATATTCTCAGGCTTAAAGATCAATAGATTTGAGGGCTGGATTGGTTTACCAGTATATCACAATATACCGGATCGTGGTTGCTTCGTGAAAACCGGTTCCCATATTTTCCGATAAATACATACATTATTTAGGCATTTTTAAGCTGATTAAACCATTTTTAAATGGCTAAGGTGTCCAGTATGGGTGACTAAAACAAGGTGACGAGTAATAAATTGTGGAATGAGCGGTTTCGGGTGGCACAGCCATTCACAGTCCTGTACAGTCAGGTTTTGAGACAGACAGACAGAGATTTTTTATTTATGCCATAAAAATCACAATATAATATTGTTATATAAATATTAGCTCAGGCTGAGAGAGTGCGACAAATGACCTGTAATTACTCAAAGAGTTTTGTCATTAATGGTTTAAAGGCTATTCAAGTGCAATTAGGTGTTTAATTATGAGTAATGTGACACTTCTTAGTGAAGTTTATAGGTGTCAATTAAAAAATTGCAATTAACAAGTCAATCAAGTCACTTTCTTGATAAACCAGTTGATACAAATATTTAAGGTGATTAAATTACTTCAGTGGTTCACTCACTGTCATTACTGGAATGAACATGTTCCGATGTCATAAAGCCATAAGATCGTTTTTGTGTGCATATTTAAGAAACGCCTTGTTCATAATTATCATTTATCGTAAAAAATTTATCGTGATATTATCGAATCGTAAAGCATCAAACGATGTCCAGCCCTAATAGATTGACAATGACCGATAAATTTATTAGATGGATTTTTAAGAAAGTTTTTTTTTTTTTAATTACATAAGTAGTATGTGGAAACCAGCTGTTTCACCATTGAAAAGTTCCAGAAATGAATTGGTAGCGTAGAGTGATAGTCACTGGAATAGAACTTAGCTCTTTTGTGCTGGGCATATGGTGCAATTTTATGCAGTATCTTATAAAAATATGTTTCAGTAATGTTTGTGGCACAATTTTATAGATGGAAAATATGTTTGATGATTAATGGAAGTTTGTAATAAATGGTTTCATGTGCTTAAAATTGTGTTTTTCAGATTTGGTGTTGTTATTCAGTATGAGACATCACCAAGTTGCACTGCTCTTCAATGGCTCAAGCCCGAACAAACTGCTGGAGGAAAACATCCATACTTGTTTAGTCAGTGCCAGGTCAGTGTGTGCTTTTTGTCATTAGATCTTAGATCTTCAAGTTTTATGCTGCCTGCCAGATGGATGCAAGAAGGTTTAGATTTAGATCAATTTATTTTCATAATTTACATAAGAAGTACATGTCAAATTATATTAATGATATAAAAAGATGCAATTATGATGGAGACCCAGTAGGCTAGAAGGGCTAGCGCTTATGAGGGGCCACCAATGAAATGAGAGATGAGATGAGACTTAATCACATGAATACCTCGGTTTTTACCATGACACATGGGTGCAGTTGCCTTGTAAACAGTGGTAGATTTTCAAGATGACATTGATTTAATAGAAATGAAAATTAATTTTATTTGCCCCATTTGGAAAACGGTTTCAACCTTGTAAACTTGCCGATATGGGAATTACTTAGGTTAAACTGGAATTTGAATTGATGGAATGGCATTCACAGTTAGTTTCTGAAAAAAAAGTAATATGAGAAATTTGGCTTGAATGTTCAGGCTCTTTAAAATTTTGTCTTTTTCATATGTTTTGAAGCATCCAGGCTATGGCTTATAACAATATGTATTTTAATATTATAAAATTTACTTTTGTTTACCCAAGGAAGGAGTAATTCAGGAATTATTTTGGGGGTAAAAACTGTCAATTAAACTATTATGAGTTATGGAAATTGATGTCAGGTAGCGTTGAATATGTTTACACTCACTGTAATTATTGTATTACTGACTTGATATGATTCCAGGCTATTCATGCAAGAAGTCTGTTACCTTGTCAAGACACACCTTCTGTCAAAACACCATATACAGCTAAGGTTTGTTTGGTTTTACCTATCACTTTCAAATGATGTAATGGTGACTTTATTCTTTGGACTGACAGAGGGCACACATCAGAGGCAACTAGACAAAGCACAATGGCTGACTGAACACAGCCGCTTGTATCATTTAGGCAATGTGACTTGTCACAGAGCGACTGACAGATTTCGGGGGAGCAAGAGGCACAGTGGGGGAGCAAGGAATTCAACGTCATAAATAAAATGATTTTATACTAACCATTAGAATACATTCATGCAGGTTTCTGTGCCAAGAAAAGCTATACAACGTCAGATTCGGGGATAATTAAAGAACTACTTTGTTCGCCGCTACGTTGAAATCAACGGTTGCAGTAATTAACATACTTTCATCGCCTATAGAGCCATGTTGCCAAATCACCTAGTCTGGCTGAATGGTATGACTTTATCATCCAATGAAATCAATCAGGCCTATATGGCAGAATTATGTCAATTTATTAACTTATAAATTGGGATCATGTATGAACTGACAAACATTGATACTTTCAGTTAGCCGATGCATTTATTTCAAATATGTTATGTTTCTGTTCTGTGCATTTTGCAGATTACTTGTGATAGTGCCTTAACTGCTCTGATGAGTGCTATACCAGAGGGCAGTGAACCCCTACCTGAAAAAAGTGACGCTAGAGTTCACAGCTTTAAACAAGCTGTTCCTATTCCAAGCTACCTCATTGCAATTGTTGTTGGGGCACTGGAAAGCAGGTATGTTGGATGATCAGGCTTTATAAGTATTATATATATTGGTGAATAGCCATATTATTGGATGGAATGGCATTACGCTAACAAACGTTGTATGTATATCTACCGTTATATTCATATGCATCAGGTATCGGGTAGCACATACAAGTTTTAAAATTGGAAAAGAAACTACAAATCATCATTTATTTGAATATTTAAACTATGTATAAATTTTATTTTACCTTATATTGTAAAGGTGCTTTTTATTGCGCAGCACAGAGTGCTAGATGCTGGCACATTAGAAATGAATAAATATTATAATTATTATGGCAGTGTCTGCAAAATCTTTTTTCATTAGTCGGACAAAGTGTCAGACACAAAATAATTTCATGTCTGACATTTGAGTGCCTTGGCTGACTAAACCTGTACAATCTTTTTTTGCATCCAGGTTGATATATAATGTATTTGACATTAAAAATCAAATATTGCAGAATAGAATAAAGGCTGAGGCAAGTAAAAAAGTAAAACCATAGGGTTGATGTGTAACATAGTGTGGACTCCTGGCCTCTCATGTTACATCTGCCTCAGGCAGTCATATGAGCTGACTAAGCTTCGGCTTGAGTGCCATTGAGACATTGAAACAAAAGGATGCATTCCTGCTGTAATAAATGAGCAAAAGATAGTATGCACGAAACATTATTTCAAAGGATCAGTAGAAAACTGCATCTTTTTATAATTTCTAGAAGTGAAGTTATGCTTATTCCCACTTTCTGACTGAATTGATATTTTTCAGGTAAATCTCTGAATATTATTAATAAATATAAGAAATGCGGATCTGTGAAAGGTCCAGTCAATCAAGTTCCTGCAAATTTTCAGACATAGTTTATGTCTGGGCCATTATTTTTTGTTACATTGTGTACTGTTGCTACTTTTTGGTTACATTGTAGACAAATACATGAAAAAAAGTGTTACAAAACCTGTCAATCATTGACACAGTTACAAATCGGATTTTGCGGACACTGATTATAGACATATCAAATTATAATTCACATTGCATTGCTAATGACAATTCTATTGCTGTTATGCATTTTAGAGCTAATGCTGGTATTTTGCCAGTCTGCGTAATGTAATTTTCTGTATTCCCATTTATTTTATAACTTACTCTTATATTTTATTTATTGTGTGCTCTTTCAGAAAAATTGGTCCTCGAAGTACAGTGTGGTCAGAAAAAGATATGGTCGATGCTGCTGCTTATGAATTTGCTGAGGTGCGTTGCATGATGATCAATGTTTCGTGAAGATCTCTCAATATTTGTGACTCTATGATTAGCAATTTTGAAAACTTTTCTTTTCTCTGCAGACTGAACAAATGATTGTAACTGCTGAGAAATTTCTGGGACCGTACGTTTGGGGTGTTTACGATTTGTTGGTGCTGCCACCTAGCTTTCCTTATGGAGGAATGGAGAATCCATGTTTAACTTTCGTGACGCCTACACTTTTGGTAAGAAACTGTTTTATAATTTGAACTAATCTGATGTACCAATCGGAAATCAGATCCAGAAATGTTTAGTGGATCCAGAAATGTTTAGTAGAGTTGGGATGGGGAGGGATCTGATTTGTTCAAACTGATCTGGCTATCTGTACATTGTGTGAATGCAGCGCAATGCACACAGCTATCAGAAATCAATTTTGCACATCGTTTAGTATTTAGTATTGTTTATTTCTGCAATCTTATGCTTTATGCTCGTTTTGTAATGTATTTTTTTGTGGGTTATTGGAGGCAGGGAGGATTCTTTCCCCCACCTCCCCATTCCTGGATCCACCCCTGATATTTAGATAAAGTTAGGGTTAATACTGAAATATAATATTAGATGTGCTTAATTTTATGAAATTAATTAATTAGTTATATGTTGTTTCAGGCTGGTGATCGATCCCTGGCTGATGTTGTTGCTCACGAAATCAGTCACAGCTGGACAGGAAATTTGGTCACCAACAGCACTTGGGAGCACTTTTGGTGAGTTTTTACAAATTTTGAAAGGTTAAACCTTTTGCCAAATATACTGGTTTCATTGATGAGATATTTTCTTTTCTAATGGTGAGTTGGTCTGAGATAATGTATTAATGTTTTACTGCATGCTCACCAATCCTGCAGAAATAAACTAAAATTATGTTTATATCGATGATAAAGCTAAATGCCGTCTTGTAAGTTGTAAGCATGTATACTACTTAGTGTAAAGGATGGTTTATCTGTGTATCTGAAATTCATTACTAATGATATGGTCATCACATTCAGGACTATTAATAGTATTATAAGGGTTAAAAGGTTAATCATAAGTGTTTTTATAGTTAATTAATTGTGGTAGTAGTATGTGGAAACAATCATCATCTTACCTGTAACGAAACTAAATAAAATACTTAAATGGTCTAGCTTTTTGTGAGAAATTAAGGGAGTGACACTTCCTGAGCTATGAACTGCAGTCTGAGCAGATCAGAGTGCTACTGAATAGTGGTTTTTGTTTCACATTTTTAGTGAAATTTACTAATATCGTAGACTAAAATCTGGATCTTGTTAGAAATAAATGGAGGGTTGAGCTTTTGCAAATTTCACGAAAGAGTCTATTCAAATGGTTTTCAGGCTGAATGAGGGTCACACTGTGTTTGTCGAGAGAAAAATAATCGGTCGTATAAGGGGTGGAACAAGCCGACATTTAGCGGCGTTGGGTGGTTGGAAGGACCTGCAATATCAAGTAAGTCCTTCAGGCATTCTTTGTAGTTGATGGTGACTTTTGTTGGAATTTAAATGGACATTGGTGAAGGCTTTTAGTTAATATTTGAGACGTAAGTAAGTTTTCTTGTTAGATGCTGTCTGGTTGTCTACTCAACTTAAGTACTATATACAGTCAAATTCTATCTACCAGAGCATTTTGGCCCACAGACATAATATATGTTTGCTTTGTCATGGTTTTCTGCTTTTGCAATGGAAAATAATAAGAAATAAGAGAAACCAATTGCTCTGAAGTGACTCTTCTGTTAAATCTATTATTTAGTTTGATCCGTGACCGTTTGTTAAGAGCTGCTTCATCTATACTATTGCATGTTATTGATTTATTGGTTAAATTTATTGATTTATTGGTAGTACTCAAAAGTGAGTATTATGGATGCTTGATGAAAAAGGATTATTAAATCCAGCAGGTTTTATGTTACCCATGGGTTGTTGTGACAGGCCAATTTTATGGCTGTGGTAACTTGTTAAGAGTCTGTGCGCTGTGTTATCATCATGATCAATGTCACTGATGTTTGAAATGAGTTTATAGTTCATTAAGTGATATCTTGTTTTTCGTTTATGGGGAGACCACTTGAATTGTGAATCTATATTGACTGGGAATGGTGTGATGAACTATATGAAGAGATTGCATATAATATCAGTTATCAGTCTTTGACTTTAAAGTCACTTCCCTGATAAGATAATTAAGTGAGACTTGTCACTAAGATATTGATATCAAGTGATTTCATATTGTTCTTATTGATTGACTCGATAGTGATAGTTCTGTCTTGATAGTAACTTTTGTAAAGTTGACCTCAGCTGTGGCCCCTTGTTATTCATCTTGTTTTTTTTGTTTATGTCAATTGCTATTGATTTTTGCACCTCCATGGTAATTGTCACATCATGGAATTGTAGCTGTCCTATTTCATACTATCTTCAATAGAAAGGTTATAATGCTACATTCTTAACTTGAAATGTCAGTGCAAAACAACAAAGCTTTTGCTTATTTAGTTGGATGATCAAATTTGGTTGCAATTAGTCTAAATACAAGAAAAATGTCAAACGATATCTTAAAACACAGGCACACACGACTGAACAAGCTGAATTTTTGTATTATTAGCACAAAATTGTACTATGCACCAGTTCACGCCACCCACAAATGGACCATGCTGGAAACAACTCTTAGACTTTAGCATGCAATCCAAGGATAATAATTTTACATGTATCTTTATTCTCCGAATAAATCAATCAATCAACACTGTTGAGAGATGGGCATGAATATAGTCAGTTCAGCATTGTTCAGACAAAACACTTTGGTTAAGTGCAAGTGCAGAATTAAAGATTTGTAGTGGAAATCTCTCTTTTGTTTTAGAAATTTTGGTAGATTCAGGTAGTCTTGATATGGAAAGTGTAGTGAAAAATAAATACAAATTTTGTTATGAATGGGCTTGCTGTAATAGGAGACTTTCAGTCAAGAGGGGGAGCTCCATGCCAGTCCCTAATACCATTGTGATGTCATCCGACTCATCAATGTACAATCTTTAAACTATGTTAAATAGCAGAATGTTCAGTCAAACCAGCAAAACGTGACCCTCTTTTCCACTGCTTTCCTTGTTATAGGTTAAACGAGGGCCACACAAGATTCATAGAGCGCATGGTAGTTGCAAGAGTGCGATGTGGTGACAATTACGAGAAGCAAGAAGACTTGAGAAATTTTCTTAATAAAGATGGATGGCGGGCTCTTGAATACAGTGTGGTATGTGCAAAGCCATCGTTTGTTGCCGTTCAGAAATGTCTCAAATAGTTTAGTGGCACATTACTGTTGCGGTTCTGTAGTTGCACCTAGTTCTCTTGTAACGCTTTCTTACAATTGTCATAACTCATAATAACCTATTGTAATTTAAGGGTGATGGTTTATATTATTCTGGGCTCAACGATTTCATTATTTTGCAAGCATATATGTAGTTTTTAGTTGGTATGTTTATTTCTCTGAAATTATTTGATGTAGAAATAGATGCTTGATCAAGGGCATATTTTTGCTAAAAATCTTTTTAGCTTATGTTGTTTGTTTTATTGTATTACTTCTGACGTTAAATACAATTTTATCTCATCTTATCTTATCTTATCTTGACCCACTACAGTGACAACTGTGGTCACAATGTGCTGATAATGTAAAAGGGAAATGACCCTAACTTGCACCCTAGATTTACAATAATAATAAAAAAAAAAATAAATAAAGTGGAAATAAAAGTTTTTTGGCATTTTATCTGAAAATTTGGATTAACAACAGTTTGTAAATGCGACTGTTCTTGCAAACCAATAGATTATTCAACTTTTATATCCAAATAGTTTCATTAATTGATATATCGCTATTTATGTTGCAGATTGATGTATTTGGTGCTGAACATCCGTACACAAAACTTGTTGTTGATTTAAAAGGCGTGGACCCTGATGATGCGTTTTCCGCAGTTCCTTACGAGAAAGGGTCTAACCTTCTGATGTACTTGGAACAAAAACTTGGAGGTCAAGGTATGTGAAACATCAGTGAAAAATGTATGGAAAGTAATGAGGTAAATTTCAGAGGCTGTTCCATTTAAAAGTGTAGGGTTGGGGTGGACAGGAAGGTTTTTGAAAGAGCGGGTAGAGGAGGGGGGGGGGGGGGGTTCTCCAAAAGATAAAAGTAGAAATTGGGGTGATTGACCAGTATTTTCTTAATATCCGTCAAAAAACAAAAAGCGAGGTTGTCTGAAAATGTTCCTGTTCACCCCCCATATGGAACAGCCCTTAGTCAGTGTAGAATGTGACCTTAGGGTCATTTCACTGATAAGGACATCATTCTGTGAGGGGTTTTAAACAATTTCACCTGATGTGGGTGTTTAATCATTTATTAGTGGCAATGTTGTATGAATTGATCTATTTCTAACTGATATGAAGTCTCTTAATGCAATGATAGTATTTTTTATAATTTACAATCGGCACTCTCATTGTACTATTCTAAGTGAAACGATTTTAACCTCTTTAAATCTGCTGATGTTGATGTAATATTTTTATGCAGAGGTGTTTGAGCCTTGGCTTCGTGCTTACATTGAGAAGTTCAAGTACAAGTCATTGACAACTGATGAATGGAAGGCGTTCTTGTATGATTTCTTCAAAGAAAAGGTAAAACTTGTGTTTTGTAAAATAATTTTTATGGTCTGTATGTCCATCATCCCTGCACATGGCAATATTTATGGAGTAATATGATCTATTGTGATGATCACCTTATATCATGTATTGCCTAATTTGCCTTAATAAGCAGGTATGCATACCAGCCTTGCAGTATGGGACTTAAAAATTAGGCCATTCTTTTTATTAAAAATATTCCTGTTGCGGGTCATGCGTTCGTATAGAACATATCAGTGCGTATGACCAATTTTTCCCTTGCTTTTTTTTTTATTTAATTTTTTTTTAAATAATTGATTAATTTTTTGTTAGTCCTCAAATTGTTTCCGTGAATTCTGCGGAAGTGCAGGGCTCTGTCGGTTAGGTGAATATTAGTAAAATATTCTTCTGAGGTAAAATAAAATATAATTCTAACCTGCCTAATGGGTTTTTCAAGTGTCATGTAACCCGCAACAGAAATATTTTTAAGGCTGGCCTTAATTGACTCAAAGAATGGCATGGTCTTGTTAATCTAAATTTTTCAATTATTTGGCAATGTCAACTGGAGTGGTATATCCGCTGTTACTTTCATTTGAATGTAAAATATTTTTCAGAAAGCCATTCTCGATGAGGTAGACTGGGATGCTTGGTTTAACAAGCCTGGAATGCCCATCATTAAACCAAAGTAAGTATTTACAAATACCAGTTCTAGTAGGCTCTTTAATTTGTAGCGTTGATTTATTTAATAATTGTATGAGAACCTTGCCTCAAGAACTACCCAAAAAGGCCATCCCTCAATTTAGATAAGGTAATTGTGGCCATAGTGGTATTCTAATTGACATCTTAAGAATAGCTATCACATTACAAAAGAAGAAGTTCAAGCTTGGGGCTATTCCATTTAAAAAAAAAAGGGGGGGGGGGGACCTGAAGATTTTTCAGATATCAGGTGGTGGGGGAGAGGGGGTCTAAAAATGTTCATGTCTTCACAACCCCACCCCCCCCCCCCCCCCCACTCCCCCTCTTTTTTAAATAGAAAACAGCCCTTAAGTGAAGATTTGTATTTGTAGCAGGAGTACTAGACGTATCAGATTAGAAAGTCTCTAACTATACAACCTGGAATCCAATTGGTGATTTTTATGAGAGTATTTTCCTTTTTAAAGCTATTTTTTTTTGTCTTTCAGTTATGATAGCACCCTAGCAGATGCTTGTGTGAACCTGTGTCAGCGCTGGAGCAAAGCTGGTGATGGCGACTTGCAACAGTTCACTGCTGATGATTTGGAGTCTTTCAATTCCTACCAGATCAAGGAATTCTTGGCTGGCCTTTTGGAACAGGTGCAGTCTTTCATTCAAATTATTTTCAAAAAATGAAAATAACACCAAAAGAGGCTCTGGATTACTGTAAAAATATCTAATGATGCACTATGCGACAGTTATCTAAATTACAATTATGTTATATTTTTTTAAATAATTGATATATAATTCTTGCAGCCTGATCTCTCAGCCAACAAGATTAGTCGAATGGAAGAACTTTACAAGCTGAATGCAGTGAAGAACTCTGAAATTAGATTCAGGTAAGTTTTTAGCACAAATTCTATTTTCAACATCCTAAAGGTATGATGAAATTTTGAAATCATTGACTCAAATTACTAACATCTTTCCATTACATATGGAAACTATATATAGTGGCTTTATTTGGACTTAAGGGTCCAAAAATTGATGAAATGATGTGATACTGTTTGTATTGTTTAACATTTGATCAATTCTTTTGTTTTGAAAGCGTTCTTTCTCTTCTGACAACAGGTGGCTCCGGTTGGGTTTGAAATCGAAAATTAAAGCGGCTGTACCTCTGGCAATCAAATTTGTCACCGAGCAGGGAAGATTGAAGTTTGTGAGACCCATATACAGGTAAATTGTCATAACAGGTCTGATAATTAGCTCCAGGTGGCAGGCCTGTACAGTGTTATAGCTTTAGTAGTTATCGGCACAAGCTAAAATTTACGTGACATTTTATCAGTTTTTTGCAAAGCTCAATATGTATCGGAGTACTATTTTACCAAAAGTAAATAGCTGTGTGATGCGGACGGAAAAAAAGTTAGATTCTAGCTATCAGTAGCTATTAACCAATGAAGCTGAAGTAAGTTTTTCTATAACAATATGGTAGTAAAGGATGTCGGTTGAATTTTATGCTTTATCTTTCACAGAGACCTGTATAACTGGGAAGACTCCAGGGCAGAGGCCATTGAAAATTACCAGAAAACGAAAAGTCAGCTGCACAACCTAACAATGACTATGGTCGGCAAGGATTTGAAACTCATCCAGTAGTGCTATTAAATTATATGTAAAGCTGCAGAAATATTTCTATGCTTTTTGCAGTCATATCCAAACAAATGTTTGGATATAGCCAGTAAATTAGCAAGGAACAATTGTATGCTTATTGTAGATTTTATTTTAAAAATATTTCACTTTTCAAAGAACCCTGCTATAGCAAACATATTTTCTTGGTGCCATACTATTTTCACATCAGGAATCAACTTTATTGAGATTTATGAATGAAATCAAACCAACAAATGTATTTTAATTTTTAATTGCTTTAATAGTTGTGAAGGTTATGAGGGTAAATGAGAGTTTTATAGATTTTTTGATTGGATCAGCAATTCATCTTGTAGTTTAGGAAATGTTTTAAGCTGCTATGATGTACAAATTATGAGAAATTATGCATTGATTTGTATAGCTGTAAAATAATTTGAATATCTGTATAAAATTAGATATACTGCCTTTATTTGTGTTCTGAGTTTTCTAGTGTGTTTTTTAAGTGATTTTTATTGCAGTCCATTATTGTTAAAAAATACATCTTCAAAAACCAGAAAAGTCCTAGCATCAATGGGATTGTGAATTTCATCCATAAGCATTGACAATGTTTCAAGAAAATTAGGGTTCTGATTCAGGAATGTGAATCATCCACGAAAGAAACCAACTCCTGAAATAAATAAATGTATCAATGTCTCAATGGTACTGGGTCTGAAGCTTGGTCAGCTTATATAACCATCTGCCAGAGGCAGACATAATGATGAGATAAGGCTTGGAGTCCACGCCATGTTACACATTTACCCCACTAGTGGGTCTTACTTGCCTCAGCATTGACACTGAGTACATGGCACCTCCAATTATTGCCTCATGATCGTCATCCAGCTGGGATTTAGCTCATGAAGAGTGCCTGGGCTGGGCTAGAATCCATGACCTTCAGCAGAACTGGCCAATATAGAATTGGTGGATGCCCTAACCATTATCCACCCATATGTGGAACTGTTTTAGGTGATGCATCATATGGAACGTTTCATTTACACAAGCCTAATTGGTCTGTCTTCAGTTTTGGGCAATGATTACTTGTTTAGTCAACTTTACTATTTACCAACTACGACAACACAAACTTCTATAGCATGGTAGCAAATTAACTGTTGTTCTGCACCATGGTAACTGGTGAAAGTAAATATGTTCTTGAAATCTGAGCTTCGATCTGTGTAATTAGAGTGACACAAAACAAAGTAATTTTTGTGTTCAGTGTTGCGAAATTAATGGAATTTGGAATGCCAAACATTTGCTTGATTACTAGGGTTGTGATGAATTGGCGTTGCCAGGGGCCCCGTTTCATTTCAAAATGTGAGGGGGACATATTGACCTTTATTCTGGACACCAACAGTCAAATCGTTATGTTGGTACAAAAAAAGTGGGGGGGGGGGGGGGGGACATCAATGTAGGAAGCAATGCCCATGGGCCCCTAAAACGGGGCCCATGGGCATTGCTTCCTACATTGATGATGGAAAACTTTTATATCTTTGAAATATTGATGGTTATGTAGCATAATTGGTTGCAAGAGATCATGAAAAGTTTTATCAAAAATTATCATAATTAACACATAACATTCTACATTGGCTAGACATCATGCAGTGTGATGAAGGCCGCTGACGATCATCGTTGAAATGACGTTTAACTAACATGATCTGGCATGCTATCTGGATGGGTCATACAGTGTGAGAGAGTGCCTTGTTAACTATAACTTGAAAAAAAAACAAAAAAACAAGAGCAGTGTCCCTTCGTTACCTCTTTGGAATGTCCCTCCGTTACTGCACATTATTTTGGAAAAATGGCTGTCATCTTTTCTCAAATCAACCCAGTGGCCTGTTATTTTGTACATTTGTAGCTGAACAGCCATAAGCACATAATCAATTGTAAAAATACCGGTTTTATAACAACCTAACTTTTTTTATGATATGAGTTTACATGCAATATGTTTTCTCTTGTTAATTTCAAAAGAGAAAATATGACCTTTTTTATTTTAGTCTCTTACCCTCAGAGATGTGCCACCTTGTAATGTCCCAATGGGTCTAAAGCTTAGTCAGCTTAAATTACTAGCTGCCAGAGACAGACGTTATGATGACATGATAAGGTTTGGAGTCCATGTTACACATGCTGTGTGTATTTAATTTTTATCAGACCTTCTTGCAGACTCAGCCTTAAGGGGCGTTCACACTATTACGTATAAGACCTACGTATGACCACATACGTCAAACACTGGCTATATGTGCTCACTCGTGGCTCTGTTAATCAGGTATAACTTCTTTCTACGAGTATGATGAGCGTACGTGGGGCAATCGTAGATCGCTCGCTGGACGTCCGTAAAACGTGTAAGTGTAGATCGCTAGATCGCTCGCTTGCCCGTAGATCACTCGTAGATTGCCCGTGCGAGTGGTTCGAGGATGGGGTGGCTACGTATGGCCAAGGATGGCCACGGACGTACATACAACGTACATAGAACGTACGGAAAACGTTCGCCGACTGACTCCCGAGTGAGTTACTAATATAAACACTCGTACAACAACCGCCAAAGTTTTAAACATGTGCAAGTGAGTATACGTAAAACACTCGGCGAGTGAATCACGTATGTCCAAAAATGAGCAAGCACTTAATACTGCAAGCTAAGGGGAAAAAATTCTAAATATGGATTAATATGCTAACACATAACATTCTACATTGGCTAGACATCATGCAGTGTGATGAAGGCCGCTGACGATCATCGTTGAAATGACGTTTAACTAACATGATCTGGCATGCTATCTGGATGGGTCATACAGTGTGAGAGAGTGCCTTGTTAACTATAACTTGAAAAAAAAAAAAAAAAAACAAGAGCAGTGTCCCTTCGTTACCTCTTTGGAATGTCCCTCCGTTACTGCACATTATTTTGGAAAAATGGCTGTCATCTTTTCTCAAATCAACCCAGTGGCCTGTTATTTTGTACATTTGTAGCTGAACAGCCATAAGAACATAATCAATTGTAAAAATACTGGTTTTATAACTGTGGAACAGCAATTGTTGCTTTCTTGAAAATCATACAAATATCAGATATGTTGTTTTTGTGTCCCTATATACCATTTAATTCAAGTCACAAATGAATCCTCACACATTGAATGTGTTTTATTTCCAAATGCGCTAGGAGAAATAAGGGGAAAACAGCAAAGTTATCCCTGTGTTACCCCTTGACCAGGCCCAATGTATATTTTGCCAGGTTTAGCAGCTGTATAACAGTATTTTATATCATAAATGTGCAGGTTTATTATTGGAACACATCTCAAAAATTGTCAGTTGATATAGTTTAACCACAGGGAACATGAGACATCCTTTACACAGCTGACCACACAATATCACATCCATTTGTTTGCAAATTCATAACAGTTCATCTACATTGAAAGTTTTTTAACACTTGACAAGTTTCCCATGTAGTGATTGAGTGCTGGAGCTGATGCTAGCAATCTCATCTGCTTGTACTTTCTGAAACAGACAAACACATTATATATCATCTATACTACATGAAAAAAGAAACAAATGCTGAAACATTAAAGCATTTTCTATGTCTTATCAAAAGTGAGAGCCTAATTAAGTTGATTATTTAAGTAGATATCCTACTTGCTACGTTTATTAACAAAACCAAACAATACCCCTCCCCCTAGCCCTGCCAGGGCCTTCCAGTATAGGACCAAAACTTCTGGGCTAAACTACCTGGTGAAAGGGCCCACATTCCTAGCCAGGACAACTTTTTTCATAAAGGATTGATGCCAACCTGGTGAAGGGGTCATGCAGGCTAACCTTAGTCTGCAGATATCTTCCTGCAGCTGCATGGTTAAGGGGCTCACCTTCTTGGCTGAACAACTTTCCCTGTTATTTTTAAATTGGGGCCAAATGTTTTGGTGAAAGGGCCTATCTTGCCAGCTCGGGCCAAACTCTCTGGTGAAGAGGCTGATCTTCCCTATAGCTGAGATAGGAGGTGACTCTTCCAAAGATGTTCAGCAAAGGGAGTTGATCGACCCTTAAGGGTGGATCTCACATACCCATAAAGTGACGGAAAGTCCATCATTTATATGAAGACCCTAACTTGATGCCTTGACCAATGATTCTTGATGAAAAAAGGGGCGTGACTAGGTGTGACTAGGTGTTGACGTATGGATATGTATACATTGGCATATGTGAAGTACAATATACGGATATCCTGTGGATCATACGTAGCTTACGTCGACTGTATGCCGACAGAGAGACAGAGCAATTATGGAGGTATTACGAATACGACATACAATCTGCTGACAACGACATACGCTACGTATGGTCCTCATTACCTGTCACATAATCTGCCGTATGATGCAAGTATCAACCACGGAAGTGATAATGGGACCGAAGAAAAGACGCAAAATCAAAAGAAAGTTGCCAAAAATGATGGCTGCAACCATGTACAATACGTGGTAGTCGCTGTTCGATTGTCGCAAGTGTAGACTCATCCGTCGTCTTCCAAAGATATTGATTTTTCCTAACTTCACTTAGGTAGAAACTTCGCCGGATGATTCGAGAGGCCATAAGCCATGTATAACTGACGGAAGCCAATGTAAGACTGGCATAAACCTGCCGTATGCCACATACAATTCGCCGACTGCGACATATAATGCAAGTATTAACCGCGTAAAAATCTTTCCGCCCATTCCAGCTCGGTTTCACAGAATTTTCATGCATGTTTAAAAATTCCACCGCTACAGCCGGAATTTGACAGAACAGCAACGTCAGTGAGGGAAGGCTAAGTAAACCTATGTAAACCTCATGTAAACCTCCGGAACACTTAACGTGGCCGATACGGTGCTTTATTTCAATGTTTCTGGCTATATGAGATCAGTATACTGCATAGCAAACACTAACTTAAATGCCACTTTGAACCAAAGAACTATAAAAGTTATCTTAAATAAGACCATCTTACCTCTTTGCCTTCGCAGGCATTGTGGATTTTATTTGAGTCTGCCTTTTCGACCAGCATGCCTATGGCGTCCTGAATACTGCTGATAATTGTTGATAGCCATGCCAGCCCCAAGAAAAACCAAAGAGTGGCCCAGAGAAGGTAGAAATCTTTGCTATCTTGTACTGTACTTGCTGAAAAATTCAGTGAAAAGTTTTCAATTATCCACTATATTAATTTACTAACATATAGATTGCAAATTTTATTTGATCAACTGCCTTTAAATAAACTGTAGAATGAGGCAAATGATTGATCTTCATGTTTTATTTGCTTTGGATACTATATAGTATGTTCAATAATTTTAGAATGCAAACAATTTTAGTACACTGAATTTGGTTACCTTGTGGAATCAAAATTAATTTCGATGCAGAATTCGGAATCTAGACTTTTAAATTTAATTAACGTGTACCAAAATATATTGAAGGCCAGAAAGTATAAGAATCAACTATGCTTAAAATAATCAATTGTGATATAACGGTAGTTTGTTGTAGCTGAAAACTTACTTGGTATATAATCTCCAAATCCTATGGTGAGCAGAGTTACAAATGCAAAGTATATACTGTCTGTGTATGACCACTCTTCAAAGTGCGAAAAACCTGCAGCAGGTAGTGTTATGAATACTATGGATCCCACGACCACCAACAAAGCCGTAGTGAGGGCCTTTCCTGCCATAGGTCGACGTCTGCAGAATTCCAACTTAGCAGCAATTCTGCCAGTTAATAGAGTGATTTTATTACCAGTGGCAGCAAGGACAACTAGAAACAAAGGTATGCCCAAAATACCATAGAAAATGCAGAACACTTTGCCTCCATAAGTTTTGGGTGTGATGTGTCCATAACCTGCAAAAGGAGAATGATAGTTTGAAATTGTTCACACACTCTGTCCTTAAAGAACTGTAAAGAATCAACATTTGCTAAGGGTCACTGATAAAGTAGTAAATATATTTATTTTCAATAATGCATTTTTGTTAATGTTCCATGTGATTTGAGATTATTTGCAGTTTGGTAATAACGCTGCTCAAGGAATGTCTTCACCAGAGCATCATTCAGAAAAAATGAAGCAACTGACTTTGGGTGTGAAAACGAGGACGCTCTCTGGATATATAAAAAGGGCCAAGAAAAGTCATTTTCGAAAAAGTCCAACAAACTTGAGATAAAACAATTTCGGATTGCCTTAGAAATGACATTTCCATATGAATCATACCTGGGATTAGGGGAGACGGGGGGCGGGGGGGGGGGGCCTTTGGGACATTTTTGACATTTGATTGAATATCTCGCAAAAGAAGCAAAAATTTGGCAAGTTTAATACATAACTCAGTGATATAGCCTCATATGTGTGCAACAGTAGCAGCAAAACATGGAAATCGAAATTCATCATCCAGTGAGGCAGCAGTTTTATGATCTTAAAAATCGTCCCAATGGTCCCCAGGCATGGGGTATATTGGGACACAGTTTGGGGACTACTGGGACATGGATAACATCAGTATTTATACATTTATTTGGCACTGTGTATTAAATACCTGTGTTGTCACATGAAGGCTAACAATTTCAGTCAGATGGATAGCACATAGACCTTTTTTGCCATTTTTCTCTTTTTTTTTTTTTAATGGAACAGCACTTATTGGACAGGGATCTTATCAATAATTCATCTACCTGATGCATCTCTCGATAATAAGTAACTGACAGTAAAAAAAATTGCTCTTTTTCCATTGTTATTTCTGCTTCTCAAGTAGCATATCCTTGGTGATATATAACATGAAATAAAATGGTAAACAAGAAAAGCTCTCTTTAAAAAAGAGACCTGTATCAGAATTGGTTGACGTAGTCGAGACATGTAAAAAAAAAAAAAAAATGAATTGAACTATTTTGTACATACTAAAGGGTATTAGTTACAGATACTGACAAGGCATCATGTCAATCAATTAGTATAGTTCATATAAATTTATGTCTTTGTCTTTTTTGCCGAACGTGCTATAAAATGTACTTTTCCATAGATCCTCGCTACTCTTGCCTAACTACCCACAACTGTCTGCAAATCGACCACTTGCACCATCTATAGTATAAGTAATTTTAAAAAGAAACCTTTGCTTGTTAGTCATACTATGAAAAAAAAAATATATATATATATTTATATATATTTCAAACTTTCCTGCTATTGAGTTGCTTAGAATTTTTTTATAGTTCTTCTTAAATACTTTTAGTATTCTGCAATTTGCAAAAAAAGCAGTCTTTCAGAAAAATGTGACATGTTTTGAAAATCTGATAGAATAATACAGATCCAAATTTTGAAAAATATAATCATGTTTAATTTTTTCAGATTAACATACATAATTGACAGGTTCAGTGAGTGTAGAATTTTTAACTGCATATCTGCTGTTTAAAACTGTTTCAGAAATAATATAATTTCAATAACTTGAAATTAATTACAGTGTACAGTTTCAAATGCAATCAGCTATCAGAAACATAAAGAGCAATTGATAAATCCAATTTGTGTAATTACACTGTTTCACTTAAGAAAGAGTGAGAACAGTGAGAGTGTGTGGCCAGTTTCATTCATTTTATAGGTCAGAGTGTGGGTGTGTCACTCAACTGGCCAATCATAGCTAGATGCCTGCAATGGAGTGACCACTGCCACACTGACATACATAGTTACCATTCAAATCACATTAGTTTTCACAGGAATGAAATAATGTAAGTAGATATTAAGCTTTTGTTGAGTTGCTAGGCATTTTTCATGATGGGCCTCCAACAGATATTTGTTGAAAACCTTCACAAGCTTTGCCAATTTCCAAGAAATCAGACTAACGTGGATGAGTCCATTGATGTTTGAGGGGGGAACTGTTAAGATTTAATAAATACCTTGGTACAATAAAACCAGGCACTTTTGACATATGGTCCTCAATTCCAAGTTGCTTAATTTTATTCAAGGAAGAAAAACGTGCCATAGTTCGATTATTTAAGCCATTTTCAAGGATGTGAAGATCAGTGATCTGGCCCCAGCTTAAATGTACACAAACATCAGTGATGTCACTGGCAATCTTCACAAGGCTCAGAAGATTATTTGTAAAACCAATCTTAGTAAGTATCTATATCTCTGAGTTCTGCTTATAGGATATGTTATTGATTGAGATTCTGATACAAAAATTAGCAATAGAACGTTCAGTTGATTATGTCAATAGATTTTTATCAACGTTAAGGTGATGACTGAAGCAGTTTGCTTATCGATGCATTTTCCAATGAGATTCCAGTTTGGCCACTTATGTAAAAAGATGAAGCTATTAATTATATTGATTATTTATCCAAACACATACCTATTGTTGAAACAACAGTGGATGCAAAATAAATGGAGCCCATATAATCCCATTTATTGATTATGTGCGAGAATGTTCCATTTTTCATTTTAATATTGAATCCATGTTGGTAAGCTTTCAATGTTACGACGAGGACTCTTCCTAGTTCCTCTGCAGACATGCATGCTGTGTTATTTTCTGAAAAGAGGAGGAAAATATTCAAATTATAATGTATATATTCAGTTTATTTTACCATATAAAAAAATTTCGATTCTTTAGATTTTTTTTTGTCAAATTTTATCATATATATCATGGAGCAACACAAAATGGACAGAAATGTTACTAACAGTCAACTTCCAACTTTCTAACCCCAAAAACTCCTCTTTGAAGACCATATAAATTTCCTGTCTCCTTTTCAATGGTAATTTGTTTGCCGTCGTTATGGTCATTTGTCATAGTCACCGAGAAGCAGCAGTGAACATTAAGATGGGGTTTGACTTGTTGCTAACATTTCTCTCCATTTTGTGCTGCACCATGTCATTAATCGAAAATTATAACCGAAAAACAGACATATTTTCCGGCCAGTTGTTCATAGACTTGAAAAGTTAAATCAAGAGGATGTATGAATCTAGGACTCCCATTGGTTGAGAGAATGCCTTATTGGCTGTATTCCTACTACAGTGCACTTGTAGCTTTACAGTTAGCTGGTTAGTTTCATTAAAAACGGCCCGTCAAATTGAGCTTAGCTAAAGCTGTAATTGCTGGCTACTAAAAACCGGATCTAAAAGTACATATTTATGATATATTACATTAATTTCGTACATTTGCCAATGTTTACACTTTTCTGGTGATAAATGTAAGCCGACTATTGGCTATAGAAGTGGACAGAAGCAGCTGGCTTTAGCATTTTTAGATACAGTCAGGTATATGTCACTACAGCTGTCTAGACTCAACCATTAAAAATAACATTTTACAGCACTGACAATTACGCGAATGGGCCTGGCCTATGCACAATAAATAAATAAATTAGAAATTATTTGTATAACGTGCCATTGTGCGGGTGCGAACCTGCAGCCTGAATTGATTAGTGAAAAAGAAACTGATTTAAATAATGGTTTACAAAGGAAACTTGATGACAAAGTATATTGATTAACGCATTTTTTTTTTTTTTTTTTGATTGTGCTGATATTTTACTGTTTAAACACTGGTTATTACATGAAAACCTGAATATAATTCTGATGACATTAATTCTACCAGTAATTCATTTTCCTTTTACTGTAATGCACCTGTAATTACAGTGTATTGTAAAGATGCATTTATGCTGCTGCAGAATCATTGTTATAAACATTCTTATGATTATATTTTATTGATCTTGCCCTTTACAATTAAAGCGAACTGAAAAGGCTGTGGTCACACAACAACCGGATAAACGTGTGTGCATTGAGTCATGCCAATATTTGGAGAACATTGGACAAATTATATTTTGCGCAGCAGACAGATGGCAGTTGAGTTGCAATTGTAATGTAATGAAAACTGTTTATTGATGGCTATGCGATAGCATATTCATAGAAAAAGAAGAAGATAATATGGACTTTGTGAGTCAGTGCAGCTGGGTGGTCTAGTGGTAAGACGCTCGCCTGCTCCTCTGAAGGACCCAGGTTCAATCCATCCCAGGCCGGGGCAACCTTTCATGAGGTCCCTTGTACTCAGTGTCTATGCTGAGACAAGTAAGTAAAAGATCCCACCCATGGGGTAAATGTGTAACATGGGTGTACTCCTCCTCTCTCTCCCCTCATCAATCAACTCTCGATAGTGGCAAAAACTTGCCTTCGAGGGCTGAACTTCCCATATCTATCTATCTATCTATCTATCTATCTATCTATATCACTTGTATAGCGGACTATAATCGAAATTATAGACCTTTTATTATTGCAGAAATGATTCACAACATATAATTTATACTGCCCATAAATAATGTAAAGAATAATAATAAGAGACTAAAGGACAAAGAGAAAAAGTATTGTCTGGATTGGATATATAATTGAAATAAATAGAAAAGTATCTATCTTATGATCGATAAATTAATTATTTGATTATTACAATTATTCCTTTTTGGTGGCTAAAATTACAAAATAGTTTTTGTAAAATACAGTTTTTGGAGTGTGTGTTAAAAAAAACAAGTTGTTATACCTGCTTTTTTTATATTAGAAAGCCTTTGTATTGCCAGTAACACATACAAAATGCGAATTAAAAACTTATTTTACAATTTATTCATAGGATATTTTGTTAACCCATCAAATAAGAATACAGGGTCATATTATGCCTGTTTATGATCCATAAACTAATTATATTGGTCCTGTTATGTGCCAATAGTGTTTACTTGAGGTAGTGTTATTGATTTGTGTGCACACAGTACATGCTGATCAGATCTACTTCATTATATCACTGCTATTGGAGTACTCTTATGTCACTTTTCATGAGTTTTGACTGTGATTGTCCAGAATGTCTTTCTATCATGAGATATTCTTCAATGTGTAACATTATGATTTATTTAAAAAAAATTACAAACTTTTTGACTGCTTTTGTAATATTTAGCTTAAAGTGACCATCGCAAAATTCTCGACTTTGCAGGAGATAAGTTTATTTAAAAGGTATATATGCTAAAAGTATAACATGATAGAAGTTGGTCTTATTTTAAAGCATGTGCCAGAATTTATTTTACAGAATCCGATTTTTTCTTTCTCTGTCGAAGACTTATGTTGGTTGCGGGTGGATTAGGGCTTTACGTCCTGTATTTCTGCACCTGGTTGGCATATTAGGACAGGCAGGGGCCATGGCAGTGAGATGAAGGATGAAACAGCCATCCAGCTTAGGCTCAACCGGGAATGGAACCCAGGACCCAATGGTTGGAATCCCAGTGCACTACCACTGAGCTAGGCCCCAATCCTCCTCGAAAGCTTCTGTGAGACATTTCTTGCTGTGTGAATAACTATTGTTGATGAAATATTCACTGCTTGTGCCAAAACAACTGCAGGGTTTACTGTTCATGATTTATACTTTGCAAATAAAAAGCTCATAAGATAGGCATGGTTGTTAAGCAGAGATGTTATCTATCTCTGTATTTATACAAAATATAATACTAGGTATATATTCTAACACACAGAAAGGAAATCAGAAAACCTTTGAAAATATTTGACATACTGTCTGTGTCCTGTACTGCATGCATACAAACAGACATCTGATCAATTTTTTTAGCAGCTATAGAGAGGGTATTGAAACAAATAATCCTCGTGCAAATTATAATCATTTTATCGAGGTCCATGAAAATCACTAATAAGTTAGCAAATTAGTATCTTGAAAAAAAGAATTATTTAAAAAATGAAAATTTGATGACCAAAGTAAATTTGGTTCAATATTTCAAATATATTCAAATGTGAAGAAAAACAATAATGTATGTTTATTGGTAAATTTACTAAATTACCATGAGGGGCCAAATGTAAGTTAAGGTTCAGAATTGGTTGTGGCACTTATCATGCAATTATCTCCTTATCCTTAAAAAAAGTCAATTGTTGTTATTAGTCATGGTACCAAGTGTAGTTGCCAACGTATATTATCCAAGGATTGTGTGTTTTATGTATTCACTAATTATCATCATTTTATAAAGATGTATTGCTAGGCATTTTTGGTCGTGTTGTTATCAAACACTCCCAAAGTCAAACAGCTTTTATTTTAAAAGGGTAACATACTAAGTTACAACTGTTTTTCATGTGCAAATTTGACAAGGTGGTGTCACTAAGTAGTGAGATCAGTATTTCGCTAATACATCACACATTTAATTTCACTTTTTTTTTATTAACTTTAACTGCCATTAGTCATATAACTTTAGATGATACTATGGCTGATTTTGAATTGTTAAATAAAGCTATTACCTTTTATAAAAGGTGTTTAATAATTAGGCCAATCCAGGCTTAAAGCGGACCTGAAGTATTCTCACAACACCGGAATTTGTAGAAAATAATTTTCACAGGGATCGCAATGTAAATCTTGCTTCATGCTTTATAAAAATTGTATATTTTTATGGAGTCAAGAGCAGAATCTTGTGTCCATGCCTCCATTTTACTTTATCCTGATTATCAAAACATAAATACTCAATATGTAAAGCAGTGTTATTCCTGATATTGTGTCCTGGATATATATATATATTCAAATAAATTGAATGAAAGACTATACAATTAATTACTCACCGTAAAATTCTTGCAAGAAGTGTAAAGTCTGAATTTGAAAATTTTCTTCTGTTTTCCTTTCTAACACCATGAATAAAGCTCCTCCAACTAACATGTAAATAAATGTAATTAAAGACAGAATTAACAGCACTGTCCAATGCATGGTGTGACATTACCACTGGAGATTCTGTACTAAACTGCCTGGCAGTTTGATGATGGTGGGGCTGCTGAGACTAGTGTTTACACTGCGCCTATGGCAATGTGAAGATGGTCATGCAGCATGCCATAGAATTATTCATCATTTCATTGGCTTTTAATTTATCAGAGAGTATGAAATATTCAATTTTATTCATTTCAGTAATTTTACACTGATGGCATATTCAATGGGATTTTAATATTTTACAGAACAGTGCTATCCATTATTGAGAGAAGCCATTGATTGGTAGGTTGGTGTATAGCGAAATGACAGATGAGCAATCGATAGTTCACCTTTTTAATGCAGGCAAACTATGCAATCAGTCATACACATTTGCTGTGACAAATTAGTGGCTTTTTGGTGCCTGAAGTTTACTTTGGCAGTAAAATCAATTTTGTGTATTTGGAAATGTAAATTTTAGAATTGATGGATATAACTCCCCCCCCCCCCCCCATTGTCATTTTCATCTAAAATGTAAAAATCAAAATATACTGGAACTCCTCCTTAACACCACCTACATATAAAGACATCGTCCCTTCTAAGACCACTGAATTTGTACACTAGTTTATCATTTGCATTACCCTGCTATTAAATTTACCTGATCGTTATGAACAATAAATTGATAAAGTTGCACCAGGGGTGTTGGTATTATCAGCAGCTGGGCACCCAGGAAATCTAAGCTTGAGTGGCCTGATGATAAATAGACTCTAGACTCTGGACATTTTATTTACCTATTATAGCAAAATTGTTACAATAATTGGAGTGGCATCATAAAGACAAATTTTGTTGCTTATATGATGCCACCCCAGGAGATACAGAGTGACCCAGGCAAGCTCCATGTACATATTATACATGATACACTGATGATGATGCATGATATGTACAAATATTTCATTGATTTGGTAGGATGAAGATGAAAAAGAAACTAGTATAAAATGGTGTCATTTGGGGACAGTACTCCTGCGTTGAAGCAGCAGAGAAGCAATACATTTATAGGGGCTTTATGGCCCCCCCCCCCCCACTTTATTGCAGGGGCATAGTTTTTATAGCATACTATATATTGATTATTGTGGCAGATGTAATAATTTTGTATATCACAATCAGACTGATATGTGTCTAATAGAAGTATTTTATTTATTTAGTGACTGCGTGTATCTATTTTTTCTTTAATGCAAAATGGGATATGATTATAAATATACAGCGTGTGGAACCTAATACTATTTTTTACGAAGGCATGTCTACTTACAGTTGTACTGTAGTCTCTAGCATGTCTGGTATCATAATTATGTACTTCAATATTTGATTTTCTAACTTGTATATAAATTTGTACTGCTGCACTAGATATATGTCACTTAACTTTAGGAGGGAGAGATACTTAAAAATAGGGTCAGTGTGTGCATTGTATTTAGCATTTGAGATGAGTCTAACAGAATGCTTTTGTAGTTTTAACAGCTGCTCAGACACAGAACCCCAGACTATCATCCCATAAGTAAGGTTGGGCAAAATCAGTGAACTGTATATTGTCTTAAGTACATCATCAGGTAGGAAGTTTTTTTAATCTAGATATTATTCCATTTGCCTTGGCTATTTTTTTTTATTTGATTCAAATGAGGCTTCCATGACAAGTGTTTATCTAATATTATTCCCAGATACTTAAATTCATCAACAAATTCTATTTGTGTCCCCCCAATATTAAGATTAATTTCATTAGCTCTTTTCGTACTGGATGGAACAACATAGCTTTAGTTTTATTTTCATTTAAAGACAATTTGTTTAATTAAAACCATTTACATATATTTTCCAATTCATTGTTTAAAGTATAATATTTGGACTTAGGTCTAAAATAGTGCAGGTTTCTAGAACAGTAAATAGTGCTGTATCATCTGCATATATAACTGGCTTAAAAAGATTACATCCTTGAATTAGATCATTTAGATAAATGATAAAAAGTAGTGGACCTAACGTGGAACCTTGGGGAACCCCTGTTTTAATAGTTTATTTGTCTGAAACTAAATCATTGTATTGGACAACTTGACTAAGTTAGAGATAGAAGGATTAGTTAAGTAATTATTATATGACATATAGCGAAGCAGAGTAATTTTACTGGCTAGTGTTGGGTCCTATGTTTACAAAATACTTATTAAATTCATTTAAGATTTTCATCAAAGGATCATTATGTGGTATATCCTTTATTAAGAAATAAGTAGGATATTCCGTGTTATTTGCAGAAGATGCTATCACTTGCTTTATTGTGTTCCAAGTTTTCTTTATGTTGTTTTCATATTTATTGAAACATTTTTTGGAAATACTGTTCTTCGGCAGTTCTTATTATTTGTTTTAAGATTCTGTTATATGTCTTTAGATTTATCTTAAGTGCTTCATAAATGCTATATGTTGCCGGTGTGTCTTTCAGTCTTTTATATCATTTATCCCTGAATTTTATTGAATGTATTATACCTTTTGTGATCCAGTTAGACTTTTTGTGCTTATACTTCTGATATTTAATTTCATAGGAATATGATTTTTGATAGAGGTTACCAATAAGTTATCTAATATATTGTAATTTTGATTTGGGTGATTGTGATATTCTTGGTTAAACTTTCCTATTGTAAAGGTAAGTTTTAGCTCATTTTTCAGGTTTGCAAGCGCAGTAGTTGTCTGTGTGTAAGATTTAACAAGTTTTGGTCTATTTTTTAACATTAATAAGCAATCAAAGCATACAAAGTAAGGCTGATGATCAGATATGTTTTGCAATAATATACCTGACGTTGTGTCTGAGAGACTGTTCATGGATTTGTTCTGATATTTTGTGTTATTCTGGTTGGTATGGTTATTTTAGGAAGAAATCACTGTAAAATGTTACTGTAGTTTTTTACAGTAACTTACCGTGCAGCAAGTTTGCCAGCAACTTACTGTAAAATTTTCAATTACAACAAATTACTGAAATTGTATAGTACAATAAATTATTGTAGAATTTACAGTAACTTCCTCACAGGAATTTACTGTAGTTTATACGGGATATAAATGCCTTATTGTAAACACATTACCCTATGTTACTGTAATTTCTTCAGTAATGTGTTGTAATTTGTATGGCACCAAATATAATTACTGTAAAGTAAATATACACTATCTACAGTGATTTGTTGTAATTTTTACAGCACCAAATATAATTACTGTAAACGCATTTACTCCCCAATACAGTAAATTGTTGTAAATTTTACAGCATCGAATATAATATAAAATGTGATCATCACACAGCATTAAAATTGCAAAAACAAAAAAGGAAAGGATTTGATCAGTTCTTTTATTGAAAAAGCCACATCAAATCAGACAATTTTATTTCATACAGAAATACGCTTACTGCTTACCACAAACAAAACGCAATATATAAAAATATATATGTTACATTTACGTATGCCATTAAAGGACAAATTGAATGCAAATTTGACATTTCAAGCAATCATTTTTTGGTGCAATAAAATGGGAAATATCACAATAAAGTAAATCACACCCGATTCATTAACATTATAGTTGTTAATTTATCATACTGTGTAATTTTACAGCATCAAATACAATTACCATATATATTCAAATACAATGAGTAGTACAACAGCAGACGATCTTAAAAGATATACAAAAATTATACCTTGCATTATACATTTAAGTACAACAACAGATAAGATAAAGAAATTATGCAAAAATATACCATTTAGTATAATACCAGATGAGTTAGAATATCAATAATAGTCCAAAGAAAATTAACTTCGCCACTCAAATTGCACCAAACTATTTAGAAGAGTATTGACTTTGGGACTAATGGATTCCTTCTTCTTCTGTGTTAATTTATCCGATTTTGTAAGTTTCTTCATACTGCCTTTCGTTCCTTCTTCCGGATTTATTTTCAAAAACACCTGCACATAAACAAAAGAAATACTTGTTTGATTAATCCTTTTGTTATGATTGTCTCAAAATTAAATATTATCATCTACGTAAACTACAGCATGATGTCATGAACAAATTCCCATATTATTACATGCATCCTCTTGAGTTTCTCTCCTTTTAGTAATGGCAGCTGCCAAGTGAAATACCTGCAATCAAATTTTATGCATAAATCAACTTGTGAAAGAAGAATTTTACATTAGTGATGCATATATTAATATATTATGCACATTTTAGTTATCATTAGTCATTGCATAGTCCAAGTTTAGTAATCTTTTAACAATACCAGAGAAAGATGATGTGAAATTATAAGGCTTATCATTGGGAGTCTATCCCATGTGACACATTTACACCATGAACAAGGTATTTTACTTTCAGTACAAGCACTTCAAATTTCAACATACAATCAACATCCAGCTCATCAAATGCAAATTATAATGGGCCAGCAATGTGGATATCCCCACTTACTTTTTTTTAAGTAATCAGATGTGTATATATAATACACTTTGCATAACATCTATGGGTGCTTTAACCATTAGGCTACCCGGCTGTTATGAAAACACACTTTACACATACCTTGAAGAATAAGTTGTGGGGTTTCTGGCAGGCCTTCTGCCTCTATCTCATGTGTTGATACTGTGACCTGCAGACAAATTTTAAGTCATAATTAAAGTGTTGCAGTGTTCATGATGCATGATTGTGTTAAATGATGACAGCAATGCTATTGACTTAGCTATAGTAGTTACCTTACTATCATATTGCTTTAGGTGTCATGAAATAAGTTTTTTTTAGTTATTTTGACTTTGTTTATATAAAAAAGTAAAACACTCTTGGGTAGGTACTGATATGCAGCTTTTTTTTTTTTTTAATCCAAAAAATCTGTGACTGGCACTATGATTTTGATATTGACATAGATTCATTCCCTAATGCTTAAAATAAAGGTTTGCAATAATAACAGTCAAGCTCATTTAAAGTTTAGAAATAATTATGATAACATTTCTTACATCACGCAGCAAAAAGAGGGAATCTTCTTTCTCGCCAAAGTATGCCATCAAAAGTCTAATCACTGACACTTCATCCAATGCTCCATCCACGCCACTGGCTTCTTTCATGTCATGCCGAACTCCTATGACATCTTTCTTGTTGCGATCCCCTTGACTCACAAAATATTCCCTGATCCTTCTTCCCTTCTTGGTGAATGCATCTACTATTAATTGTAGAATGGGCTTCCCAGTGAGTACTTCAAAATGCCATAAAATGTACTTAGGCAGAAACAAAACAGGCCATCTCAACATTAGATCTTTGATGGAGGTGAAGTATTAATGTACTTCCTTTGGTTGAAATATGTTGTGGACATCAGACAAAAAACATTTTCATTTTGCACAACCCTTGGCCCTTCACGTGCCATGATATCAACCAGTTCCAGGCGCATGGCCTCTAAGCTTTCTTCAGTTTCTTCTACTGGAATCTCAGTTGGCTGCCACAGGATACATCCATCATTAATTATAAATGTCAATTTCTAAATAAATTCTGCATAGTTTCAGTATTTACCAGCATCAGTGTTCTCCCACCTTAATTCGTGACTAATATTGCTTCTGTTACATGCCACCTTAAGTAGGACATGGGCTTAACCAGACTGCTATCTATTTGCAATAGTTTGTAATTGTTTTGTTTTGTTTTCTATCTAACACAAACAAGCTAGATCTATTACACTCTGATAGTGTGTATGCGGATACAAATGATATAAAAGTTTGTAGACTTAATTGACCTTAATAGGTTAAATGGAATATATCATTATGTGCAGTGGCATTGTCAGGGTCCTCCCAGAGGTAGTGGGGCAAGGGTTTTATTGAAGGGGCAATCTTATATTTTGATATGAAGTAACTGCCGATATATATGGTTGGATTAAAGAAAGAACTATTTTTAAAAACAATTAGTTACCTAAAATTATGCATTAAATTTAATCGATAAAATACATTTATTATAATTGTTTTATATGAACTTGAGACTCAGAGCATTGCATAAATTGAGTCTGTCTGTTTGGCTGTCTTCTCATGGGTTGGTTCAATCACTTTGCCACGTGTTGTTTGAATGTAACGACTCTACAGTTTATTACTGTAAATGCTAAATTACACCTGTATAATGTGCTTGCTGTAAAATGTACAACAAACAACTGTACAATCTACAGTCATTACAGCTACAGTAGGCTTCCATTAGTTTTTACAGTAAATTAATGTAAACAGAGAAAGCAGTAAATTGCTGTAGAAATCTACAACAACTTACTGCTAAAACTACAGTGATTTTTAACAGTGATCCTTTACTTAATAAGGTGTCATAGAAAAACTTAACATGTTCTTTCTCATTCAGTTTCATCAAATCAATATTAAAATCACCTAGAATTATAACTTTTGAAGAGTTTTGGAATGTTGAGGCTGATCGTTCAATGTCCAGTGTAAAACTGTTGTAATTGTCTACATTATCACGTGAAGGTCTATAAATATTTCCCAGAATAACTTTACCATTCCTGTGAGTACCTTTTGATGCTAAACTAATTTCTATGAAAAATCTATCACATATTTCATCATTAAGTGTATCTTTAATGTAAAATGCTACACCCCCATGAAGACCAGATACTTTTGGTTTATGTATAAATTTATATCCATTTGGTTGCAATAATGTTATGTGATGGTCAGCAGAAAGCCAAGTTTTTGCAAACAGATTACTGAGAATGGGCTGCCAGTGTTACTATATAATAATCATAACCACACAATAAAGAACGCAACACATATGAAAGGTGCCCGACATGGGTCACACTAGGCAAGTAATAAGAGAAATGTACATCGAAAAAAATGAAACTTAATCAAGAGACAAATCCTGGCTCGAGATGAAAGAATGATTTATAGGAAATAATAGCAGCTTATACACGAATGCCAGGCGAACTGGAATAAAGTGGCTGAAATAATTGACATTAGGGTGATGGTGGGAGGGACGAAAAGGAAATGAATGACCACAGGCAGAGGAGGCCTGATTATATAGGCAGTCAATAGATTACTGACGTGGACAGCCCTGATTGGCTGTCAAGGTCAGATGACCAAACCAAGCTCCGTGGCCGGACCTGCAGTTGGTCAAATTTTGCAGATATCATTTAGTACCTGAATAGCATCTTCATTGCTGTAGTAGGGAGACTGTACAAATAAATCTGGGATTCCTTCATCAAGGTCATCATCATCATACTCTAAGTGAAGTAAATCAAGTAACGAGGTGGTCATTGTGTGTCAATGGGTTGAACAGATGTGATCCTGTGAAATTAACAAACAGATTTAGCAATTGAGTATTGGGTGAATTGTAGATGATTGAGCAACCCTTAATGAAATATTCAAGATAATTAAACAACCTAAGATGGTGTGATTTGATGCTAATTGAATCGGCAAACCGAGGTACACAAGGGATTTCTGATATAGAGATGGTTGATACTGATTGTAATTAAATCTTAATATGATGAGGCTTCCGCCATTTCCACAGTGACCAGCTCTGTTGAAGGTCGTTGATTCGCCCTTCAGCCCGTACAGCCATCATTTTAATGTTCTGTGCCCGCTAATAAATTATTTCTACATTCTACAGGCTGAGGGCAAGTAGAAAACCCCACCCACGGAGTAATGGGAATGTGGTGTGGACTCCAAGCTTATACCATCATTGCATCTGCCTCTGGCAGAGGGTCATGCATTGAGACATTTGAAAATTTAGCAAAAATCTCCTGTGTTAAATTTACTATTTGGTTGCGTATTTGTTTCCCCTAAAATCCACCACTGCTCAGTACAAACTTATAACTGTTGGCAACTCGTTTTTAATGGAAGTACAACATGTACTAAATTATGTATGACGTCCTGGGATGGTGTGTTATGTGTGGAATTTTTCGCATGACGTAATCTTTTTGCAAGATGCTGGCATCATTGATTGGGCTTTGTCGTTTGTCGAGAATTTATACAAGTGTATATTGGTATTAAGAGGTAAGTCTTCATGTCAGTAAGTGTATAATATCATCGATGAAAATAAACATCGGATTTTTAGTTTTACTACATGGCAGACCCAGATAACATTCCAAATCGGTTCAATGTCGGCACAATGTCGGCGATGTCAAAACGATGTTGTAACGACGGTGGCCGATATAGAAACGACGCTAGCCCGATTTGGAATGCTCTCTGGGGCCAGCCCTCTGAAAAAAAACACTTTAAATATCACACTGAAAAATTGTGTAACAAAGATTTTAGCTATGATGGTATTTGAATGACCAAAAAGTTAGTACATCTTTAATTCGTGCAAAAAGTCAGTCAGTAGTCTTATCGTCCACACTAATACAGCTGCCCACAAGGGTGTGTCCTATCACCCGCACTCTTTATCATTTACAGAAAATATGTTATTGGACTGATCATTGCCTTTTGCGATTGATGTCATTTGATGTCATTTGTTCCTGCCAGTGTGAGGCAATTAAATCTTTAAAACCAAACCAATTCACTTGTTCTGTGATATTAATGTCTGTGATTGTTTGCATAGCTGTCTGTCTGTCTGTCTGTCTGTATGTCTGTCTGTCTGTCAAGTTGTCTAGCTGTCTGTCCAGCTGTCTGTCTTTCTATCTATTTATCTATCTCTCTATCTCTCTATCTATCTATGACAGAGTTATCGCTCTATCTATGATAGGGTTAAACTAGGACCTAATATTCTTGCTGACATTTAGCTTTTTTCTAAGGCGTTTTACAAGTAATGCCACCATAGCAACCACAGTTAAGTGGTTGATTATGACACTGTCTGCCTATCTCTATAGAGTCTATACCAAGGTATGTACAGTGGTGACACCTGTTGTATTTGTTGTGGGGATAGTTCAGTCCACTGATTATTCGTATTTAATCTGTATATTTTTCTGAGTGGGCATTACACTCACTCAGAAACCACTTTCTACATCTTGATTTTGTCTTTTTACATCTCAGGGGTCAATTGCGGGGAGGGTTGTTCTGACCCCAACCCCCCCCCCCCCCCACCCCCTTGCTGCACTCCTGAGACGCCTTCCCTTATATAATAATGATGTATTTTCACATGGGTATTTATTTTACAGATGTTTATTAAAAATATTAAGATCCTGTGGCTCTGGTTTATTGGATAACAGAGAAGTAATAGCATTCACTGCAGTCAGTTAGACCACATTACACATTATGTATTTACGCATGAATTATTCATCAAAGACAAAACATGTTTGTCGTTCCATTAGTAATCTGTTTATTTATTCTTCTTGAGCCTCACATTAAAGCTTTCTGCCTCTATTAGTTGCTAATAGTGTGGTTTTGTTTGCAGCCATTGGATTAATATATGCTGACAATTTATCAATAGATTGAATTGGTTAAGTTGTTTTAATAAGCCAACGGGCAACAAAAGGAGCCCGGTTTAGATATATATAATTTTTTTTGACTAAAGATGTCAGAAAAGACATATATGCCACAAGTACAAAAGATAAAAAGAATTAAAAGCAATTAGAAAATAATAAAAAAAAAGGGAATACAACAAAGCCTATAGTTACAGATGGGCTTGTATCATAAACAGTTATATTTTACATATATAATACATATTAACATGTTCAACAAAATACATTCCTTATATAATGCGTACGATATAACTATTTACAGAATGATTTTACTTCAAAATAATGCTAAATATATATTAATTAATAGCATATATGTATATATTTACAGAGATTATTTGACTTCACTTCTAGAAAACAAAATCACAAAGAGTTTTCATCATGGCAGTTTGTGTAGGCAGTAGAGAGCAAATTTACTTGTACGTAATCTTGAGTGCATATTTCTGATCACTCCTGAGGATCTACTTGGGTAAACTCACAAAGATGAAAAAAAAAAGAAGCTTGAAACATTTCCACTCTTAAATTACTCTTAAATTACTCTATACTTGATGCTCAAACATAACCTATAGTGGTGTGATAGCTTGTGATTGATTTGTAAACTTGTTAATAGTGATGTAGCATTCCAGGAATATGCTGTAAGTTACTGCCATACATTAATTAGCATGGTATTGTATTGATGCACAGGCATTTAATAGGAAATGACTTTGTATACATACCAGATGCATCATAGCTGCAAATAAAATATATTTAAGGATATATAAAGTTACAGAACTTCAACTTTGATCGGAAGATATCTCAACTGACACGAAAGGGCTCGCTACAATTGCACTTTTTTTTTATCATGTAGGCCTAGTCTGACATATATTTGAGAGTACAGTTATCAATGTCGGAAACTGGTGAACACAATTCATTGTCTTTTTTCTTGGGCAGGCTCAGAAGAAGCTTCAAGCTGATTGAACGAAAATAAATTAGGAAGCTCACCAGCAAAATTTCTGATTAAAAAAGCTTTATTTATGGAATTATGGGGCACCAAAGTTGGAGGCCATTTTGACCTTGGTAGCATTATTTATTTTACATTACTTTGAATTGTTGACCACTGGATCATTCAGTTACCAGAAAACTCAAACCATGGACATTTTTTATTTCTATGATCCCATTTGATAGAGTATATATATATATATATATATTTTATGTGGCAATAACTTTTTTGTTGTATTTTTTTGTTGGTATTCTGAGGAAAATAATCCAATGTCACCTCATTTCATCTTAAACCATGTCATATAAGATTCAGGATGGACAGTACTTGGCGCTATTTATAGCAATATAAAATTAACATGGGGTTTGGTTTTGATACTTACACAAAATTGTATAACAGCGAGGTCCCATTCTATTTTATGGATCATGTATCTGGGGTAATGGTTCTTATAAGTTAAATGCTGTTCAAAATTGAGCTGTACGTCTGTTCTTAGGGGTACATAATTTTCGCCCAATCTAATTAATGGTGATATGGGATGGTTGCCAAGTAAAATACGTAGACAAATAAATATGGTCAGGTATTGAAACTGTTTGATGCCTATGCGATGTAACAGATTGACTAAAAATGTGTTTCAGTGGAATAAGGATTGTAATAAGCAAAACTGGAGTAATGATGTTTTTCAAATTTTAAGGTATGTCTCTATGGATAATGTTTTCAGAAATGAATGTCAACTAGATGTTAATTTGGCATTTTCCTTAATAACCCCTTAGAGTATAGACTTTGTAAATTTTGTATTACAGATGAATTGGTAGATGAGTGTCACGTTTTACTTTTTTGTCCAGCCTATGCTGATATGAGAAATAATTTGATACGACAAGCTATTGCAATAGAACCAAATTTTGCTTTTGCTAATATTGATTGTAAATTACAGATTGTTTAGTTCAGTATATATTTCATAGTTTTTGTTTAATGCTCTCTAGAGACGTAGATCTTTTATTTACACAGGTTGATTTTTGTTATCATATTGCCATAAGTTATTCACGTTTTGTAGTTTCTTGTCATGTTACCCTTTGATACCTTGACTTAAGTGTTTTACATGTTACGTGTGGCTTGTAAGCCCCTTGTGGGCTGGGTGCCTAATATAGGCACATGTCAATAAAGAGTAATCTATCTATATATCTATCTATCTGTCTATCTGTCTGTCTGTCTGTCTGTCTTTCTATCTGTCTGTCTGTCTGTCTGTCTGTCTGTCTATCTGTCAATCTGTCTATCTATATTACCATGCACCTAGATAAGGACTGCAAAAAACGATAAATAAATAAAGATCTAAAAAGATGTTTCTGCAACACATCTTGCATAATTACATCGCATTTTTGTTTGTAACATTATTTGAAGACCCAAAAATGAGTGCAATCTTGCAGAAGGTATTCTCTCTTTCATGTGTTTGATTTGTCAGATTTTTGAGTGATTAGGAAAATATTTGCATAATATACTTCAGATGTGCAGTGTAGTCTATTATGTCATAGGTGCAGGGGCCAATTTTGTTGATTTTATAACCCCTGCTACTGTGTGTGATCAAGTGTGCATACACTTTCCTTTTGTGTGGATATCATAACGATTACAGTAAGTGTGAAAAGATTGGCTATATGTTCTAGAACATTTATTACATGCTTTTAAATGTTCTGCACCTTCTGCGAATAACACCATATCATTTGCAATATAGTCTCCATTGATATTGATCCTAGAATTTTCTAAGTTTGATCTAAGTTGATCTTCTGTATATTTCTTCCAAAGCCAAAGTGGGTAAATTTGGGGATAGCGTGTCTCCTTGTCTTGCTGCTTTCTCTATAGCAATAATATATCAAGTTTAGTCCATATTAATCTCAAAATAGTAGCCATGTGGCTGGCCTGAGATACTGAGCTGTTCACTTGGGCACTCTTGAGTACTATCGGTCATTTTTCAAAAGTGCCAGGGAACAGCCAGGGATAATATCCATCGCTTGACCATAAGATGGGGTATTCCATAATTTTTCATCACGCGACTGTAAATAGTCCCAAACCCAAAAATAAAGTAACACGTAATTTCACGTGCGCTAACTTAGCCTATTAAGTGTCCTCTGACTGCTCACTAGTGGTCACCGCGAATGACTGACAATAAACAAGTGCTCAGGCGATGGTGTGACAAGGTACCATTCAACGTTTTGTTCTGATTCAAATTGGTTTGATATACAAAACTTAAGATTAAGTTATGTTTTAGTATGAGTAAATTTTATGGTTAGCAAAGTATGTTACAATGGAATAAAGAATTTCTATCGAAATACACGTATTCCAAAAATCCATCATGCGAGTCAAGTATGCTGACTGTTGTCAGTTTGCAATGTTGAATGTCATTGAGTATTTGTCTTTAGAATCAGTTCTTTGTTTTCTTGCAGAAGCAGTAGCAACAAACAACGTCGAGTACTTCGAAAAGGGTCAAGATACTTGCTCCAATCCAGAGTCCAAGACATCCTCCAATGTCACCTGCAACAGGAAATATCAGTTAGGTAGCTGTTTCGATTTTGTTGAATATGTCCAATGTGATGTAAAAAAGAACATCTTCATGTATTTCAATCATTTTAAGAGAAATCACAAATGATAAATATAGACATTACTTGCACCTGATAACACTTTGTCACTTTATATTATTAAGTGGTAGACTAAGGAATCGTAATATTACTGTCATGAGCAAGGAATTTCCAGATTTTTTTTTGTAAGTTTTTTGGAAAAGCAACTACATGGTTCAAGTAATATTTTATCATGAAATGTTTTTAAAAGCAGAAATTCAAGCTAAATATTACCATGTGTGTTGTTGGTTAAAATTTGTTTTTTAGAAATAACTTACAGACCAAGGAGACTATAATGTATTAGTAAAAGAACCACTTAGTTCAAATAATGTTTTGTCATGAACTGTGTTTGAATGTATCGAATCTAGCGAAATATTACAATTAGGATTTTAAAAGTTTAAAAATTACTTACAGACCAAAGAAGTTAGATTGTCTGCCCCCTTTTGTGTAATTTTCGTGACAGACAAATCATCGTAGTAGATTTGCAACAGCCCATAGTTTTGACTGAAATGTGAAGATACCTATGATTTCTATATTGATGAAAATTCTAGATTTCTGAGGGAAGTTTGACTGTTTATTATGAGGTATAATTGAATGTTAGTCTATTGTAGCATCACCTATGTGACCAACTTTTATGTCTTGTAGCAATCAATTAGAAATAAAGATTAAGTTATGTATTGTATATTTATAAAAATAAAAGTAAACTGCTTTGGATACACTTGAAGAAAAATGTTGAGAAACATAATATAGTTCAATCATAGGCGGCATGATATTTTTCATAAGGCCTCATTGTTTTAAGGTCTTTGTTTAAAAAATTGAGGCAGACACTCTGTGCAAAATAGTGTACACAAAGAGATAACTAGTAAGTAGCAATTGACTTACAAGAAGAAATCTGGAGTAATTTTGAAAGTTGATTTTGGAACTTCTGACAGATCGAGGTGATCCTTTTGAATTTTGGATATGAGGTCTTTGTACAGGTCCTCAATAGTAGTGAGCGTTGACTTAAACTTGTTGCCATTCCATTTGTCCAGAGGTGTGGAAATTCCTGTCTCATTTCGACAAACTTTGAGTGATTCAATTGATTTGGTAACATCTGTAATGTGCTGCCTGATTTTCGCCAAAAAATGCATGAAGTTTGAGCTGTTTTTTAGAACTCCGCTGCCCAAAACTGCTTGAAAATCTTCCACAACCGGGTCATCATTGACAAATGAAAAGAATGGGCTTTCAAAAACAGTGGCATGGAATTTTTGGTATGCATCTAGAAGATTATTTTTAGATGGCCCTTTGCAAGAAACTGAAGCAGAGTCCACTCCATCAAACAAATCATCAGCATATGAGGACATGACCATTGTTAAGTTCTGCATGAAGTATTCATCATAAATCAGTTTCATCCGCTGACTGATATTAAATATTTGGTCAGTTTGTGACCTGTTCCAGATGTCCAGTATTGCCCAATCTCTCACCAAGGATATTCTCTACAAAATGCAAAACTGATGCTTTAAATCGAAATAAATTTTTTTTAAATAAAAAAACATTTTCAGGAAAGTCAACATTGATTAGTTTAGACTTGCACATGTAAGTTAGAAATCACATTACTTTACAATATCAGTTTCTGTTTCGCCACAGTTGCTATCTTCCCTGTCATTTGTCATTAAAAAGGTGAGAATATATTTAGACTAATGGTATTTCCAAATTTTTTAAGTGTATTTGAAGGGCCATCAATAAATAAGTCTAATTAAAAAAGGGCTATTGATATAATTTGTCTGATTAAATAAATAATTTTTTCTTGTCTTCTAACATGTTTTGGAACATACCTTCACAATGTTGTGGTCCGTGTTTGTCCTCTTATTGGATAACCAAAACTGCCAGATAAAACGGTCAGATAAGGGAATCTGCGAAACTGTCATGTCAAATGTCACTTTTTTGAGAGGAGGTTTGCAGTTACACAGAGTTTTCTTTGTTAGAATGCTCTCTGAAAACAGTAGTATAATTAGGTACACGATAAAAACAATAGATGGGAACTGAAGAAACTAGAACAGGGACGATATCATTTTTAGAAATTCACTTCATGTTATTTCTTTTACTGAAAATAATTCTGAAGAATTATAGCTTAGCCAAGAGGTCCATAAACATTTAACTCTAAATAATTTTTGTGAACATACCAGTGGCATCATAGCTACAGTTGACATATTGATAAGGTTCACAAGGCGAAGCATTGCCTGAAAAAAAAGCATAGTTTTTGCTATAGGCCTAGCTATGATGGCTTGCTATTGATTATTTAATATATTGACCGAACTAGGGCATTTCATTGATCCAGTAACTGATATTAATTGATTGAAACTTTGGTTTGGTCTAAAACTTGGACCCAGCGCTTTTATTTACATAATAGAGCGGAATTTGTGAGCTAACTCTCCTGAATGTTGGTTAAACCGGCTATGTGAGACCGGGACTTTAGGCTATGACAAATCTCAGAGCATCTCAAAGTTTTCTTGTGGCATCTACGTACCTGCCACAAATCGTTGTTTGCTGAAAAGCAATCGGTGGCAATATACTTTTAGTTAAAAAATGTATGCAAGTTCCATGCATTTAAATAGCGCTTTAACTTTCAATAATTTAAAATTATTAAACAACTACGACATGCTACGCTACGGTTTTTCTTAAATGCCCCCTAGCGGAAATTGTAAAAAGCATTTTCCCAGTGAGCAAGCAGTTCAACAGTGTTGAAAGCATATTAACCAAGCTTTCCGCTCCTTCTGTCTCTGGCAGATTACATATTATGCCTACATTATAATTGGGTGGCCTCTTGATAGCGGTCTGGAGAATATAATCCATTTACTTCGTGTTGTATGTATTGTGTGTATTTTTTCATGCATGTTTCAAATAGTTTTTGCATCTAAATCGTGTCTCTTTGTGTATATAAATGTATTTATCCTATCTGTCTGACTGTCTAGAAGGGGCACCCAGCAGACTCATGTGCACTACAATGTGGAACCCAAATGACTCTCGATATCGACGAAATGTACCAAACATCTACTTGATACACATCAAATCAATATCTAATGACACACATCCCTACTTGCCTCTACTATATATATATATATACCTTCTTTCGATTTAAAACAACCAATTTCCAGCAGCAGCTGTAAGTATCTACAAATGTCAATATCATACCAAGCATGTAGAGTTCCTTACAACGGCATCTTTCTATCACATAGTCAGACAAGCACCGGAGCAGACAGTCATCAGAGTTGGAATCTGGTGGTGAATAGGATTCTTTGTCGCCCCTCTTTGGAAGGCTTTCAAGCTAGAAGAAGGAAAATAACAAGTTCATCAGTGGTGTTTGTTGTCTTTTCCAAACCAATAAACAAGAGACCGTGGGTGGGAATAAATTTTTGGGAAATGCGTGGGTGGTGAAACGGGCTGTGGACGAGCACAGTGAAATCAATGAAAACTAGCTCTGCTTATTTTTGTTTCAATATATCCCTGTTTAGATGTAGAATATTCTTTGTTGGCTATGTGGCTGGTGCATTTCATTCTAAACTAGATAAGTGCCATTGTCTTTAAGCATGAGACAAATTACAAGGTTTTTTCGGTTTTCCTACACAATGCTGCAATTACAGGCTGCACAATGGAAGATCTTAGGATTTTTGGATTTTTTATTTTGTCATGATATAAGTTTTCACACAATACACATACATAGAAATCAAAACACTGCAACAGGAAACATCATATATCACAACAGGAGACAACAGAGTTTACAACTATTCTAAGTTGTCCCCTCTTACAAAAAATTTTAATAAATAAATGAAATAAAAATAAATACTGATGATAATACTAGCATGAAACGTTGCATAAATAATTAGATATACAAAAATAATGAGTAGTAAGGTATAAGTTAGTGATATTAATCAATTCAGATTATAAACATATATATCTAATGATGAAATGATTCAAGAATTGTATTAAAGTTTACTGAACCAAACTGTGGGTTACATCAGTCAAATGAATCATATAGTCCCAGTGGTAATATGAAAAATTACCTCATTTTTCTTTAAGCCAACTGAAGTTTGTACTCCAGGTCTCACTGATATTCCACTGACAGTCATGAGTTTGTTAGAAGCATTCTGATCATGGATATAAACCTTGAACCCGGCTGTTCTTCCTCCTTGAAACATTTGATCATAGTCTTCAACATTCAAGACCAGAAACAACCCGCCAGTAGGTCCTAGGAATGGAATCGAATGAATAAGATAAGTTGAAGCATTTACTTTATTATCATTGTAACATCAACATTGTAGAAAACCTACCAGGAATATCAGACTTGAGGAGTTCTTGCATATTGAAGATCATGCAGTTTCCCATATCTGTTTGATTGACGGTGAGCCATTTAGGATCACACCTGTTTGCCTTCCAGGTGCACCTGTTTGCAGCAAGATTATATCATGCACGTCATTCATACATTCTACAATAAGGCACTTCAAAATTGATGTGTACATTGTGTAGTGTGTACGTGCTCAAGTGGTTTTATAATTTTGTACACTGTTATCTCAGTAAGACCAAGATTATTGTATTGCAAAAAAAATAAAAAATACATATATACAAATTAAGGCCATCCATCTACCATTTTCTTTATAGGCCAAACCAATTTCTTTATAGGCCAAAAGAATGGCTTCTCCGCTTATGACAAATCTACATGCATTCGAATGTCGAATGCAATGAAGTGCACCCAAATCCAGTTTAAACTTTTTATTATTCTTGTAACATTCCATTTAATTACCTTATTTGATTTTTTTTATTGAAGTCGATCTGAGGACAAGAAAGAAAACTGCATGGTTCGCAAAAATTTAAACAGTCCAGTTATTGCCTGTAATAAAGACATGGGCGACCAGAAATTCTAACAATGTTGACATTGCAAGCACACTTGCCAAGTCAACTAGACCTCACTTCATTGCATTCAACTATAACTGAAATTTTTACTCAATAAGCATCTCTCCTTGACTGGGTATGTGGCCTACTTCACTGAGGAACTCCGCAGTAATATCTGGATTTTGTCTTAGATGCTCCAAAGTACTGCCAAAATCCTTTCGATAAACTTGCATAACTTTTTTAATTCGATTTAAGTCTTCGCCATTGCTAAACATGTTACTGATTTTTAAAGCGTCAGCTACCATTTGGTAATTGTTTCTTTTGTCAGTAATGAACGGCTTGCTGGCTGATGACCTTGCAAAGTTGTAAGTTTTTGAAAGTCTGAAATAGAAATTGATGAATAGTAAAATGTTAGAAAGATTTTTTTTACTACTTCTAGAACTCTATTTATAACATCGTATGATTTTAATTTAAGTTGTATATTTTATCTCAAACATATCAGTCGATATCATTGAGTAATTTTACTTTTTTTTAAAGTACACTATCATAATTCAAAATATTTCATTTTTTTCAAAATGGGTGTTGTAATCTCATTTATATATTTGATACTGTTTGTGGCCATAACCGTGCTTAGTAGATGTTGTGTCAAAATAACAGAGCTCACACTTCTTGTCACAGCAGTTTCCATAACTGCAAAATGTTGATATTGCCTACGTGTATATTTACACACAAGTTTAGAATTACAGCGGATTTCATAGACTTAGAAACAAAGCTCAAGAGGACTCCCATTTGTCAAGGCATTCCCTTAACCTATGAGAGTTCTTGATTCACATGACGTCCTCTTAAGTAAAGCTCTGCTGTATAGTGATCATAGAAACTATGAGTTGATTTATTACAGCAAACACATAAAAAGTAAATGAACAGTATATACTTATATCTATTGAGGTTGCAAATAGTCACAGCAGGAAATATATGAGGACCATCTTCTTGCACAACCAAATCCACAACTCGTGGGTCTCCCAGATAGGTCTCGATTCTTGTCCCAATCTGGTATGCTGTTGCACCCAAGCCAACAAGGTGAATCAGAACCCAAAATAATCTGTATTAAAAATACTACAGTATTAGCACTTTGAAACTCATAATTAGGTACAATTTAAGTACATTGATGGCCCCTACATAATTACAATGCATAAAAAAGTCTAAGTAATAATGAATCATTCATGACCTCCAAACTTAAGTACATTATAAAAGTGGCCTTTGTTGTTGAGCTGCATGTTACTTTTGTTTTCTTGTTATTTTGGAATAATATTAAGACAAATCGACTGCCCGTGCCATCTCATCGCCAGCGTCTACAGATTATCATTTGAGAAACTCACCAACATTTTTGCACAACTAACCCAGCAACTTTTTACCTATGATCATCGATTCAAAGTTACTCAATATTGTTCCAGAAATAATAAACCGAAATTAGGATACTATACACTGTTTACAAAGCAATCTAGAGCAATGAAGATTGAACTAATTTGTTCGGTCAGCAATATATTGTACATGCGTAGCAATATCGTAAAAGTAGGTCATCATTAAACATGCAGTTCAGTTTCCAGGGATCCTGAAGATTCAAGGGTCCCCGGCAGAGACAGAATGCTTGGCTAGTGGGAATCTCCCTTCAGCATATGTTCAGCTCAAGTGGCAGAGGCACTGATCAGTGTGCAATATAACAGTAGTTCAAGGACTATCATTCATATCATAATGGTATGGTGGCCGAGGAGTTCACTTGGTGCGAAGGTTCGCCCCCCGACAGTAGAGGATTCATCCCCCGACAGTAGAGGTTTCGCCCCCCCCCCCACCCCCCCGACAGTTGAACCTTCCCCTGTTGAAAGTTGAGCTGTCGGACTGTGACAGCACCTACTTTCGCCCCACGACACCTTCGCACCAGGACAGTGCCGTACAAGCAATATTAATTGTGTTAATGAAAAAAAAAAACAATCAGCAAGGGGGCGGGACTAGACCCCAGTGAGTCACTTTAGTCAGGTGCCTGTGACTAACTCAGGAAAAAATGACTGACTTTGACTAACTTACTGACTTTAGCTGACATAAATAGATTTGACTTCTGCTGATGAAAAGTGACTAACTTTGGCTAACTATGGCTAAATTTCCTGGAAGTCATAATATTATGTCATACGAAACAAGATTGTCAAGAAGCAAATAAAGGAGACGATCCTTCAAGCCCAAATTATACAACCTGAAGTCTAGGATAATACAACACACTATATCTGAGTATTGTGAGACAACCTGCTGTTGTGTGCAAAAACATGACTGGGAATTCAGTCTGTTGGCAGACTGTTATGCAGGTAAGTGTGAGCTGCGAAGTGCAATTAAGAAAAGATCAATATTTAGAATTGCTCTTCAGCACAATACATAATTGGAGTCACTTAAGGCAACAAGATTTTGGCAGAGGCGGTTGCTTTTAGAAATAGTGGCGGCTTTCCTGACAACTGACAAACTAAAACTAAAGAAAATACTGACTAGCAGCGGCTAGAATCGACGGCGGCTCCGGGGTCTAGACGGGACACCCTTGTCATGCAGTCTGGGAGCCTATGTTTAGGCACAATTATCTCTGTATGTACTTTATCTAGAATACTGGTTAATACCTTTTTGGAAATGTGAGTTCTTAAGCTGCTAGTTGATTTAATATCGTATTTCAACTTTTAAGTTGTGTACAATCTTGGTTTAGTATTTGATACCAGCCGTAGGTATAGCTACATAATGCACACCTGAAAGGTTTCTTATTGATGAGACAACTAATGCATTCGTGTGTGGGAGGGGGAGGAGGGGGAAAGGAGGAGGAGGGGGAGAGGAGGGAGGAGGGGGAGAAGAGGGAGGAGGAGGGGAGGAGGAGGGGGAGGAGGGGGAGGAGGAGGGGAGAGGAGGAGGGGGCAAAGTCGTAACTTTCGTTCCACGAAAGTTGGTACTCTCATAGTACGAAAGTTGGTACTTTTCTGGTGCAAAAATGGGTAACTTTCGTGGCACGAAATTGGTACTGTTGTGGTGCGAAAGTTGGGACTGTCCTGGTGCGAAAGTTGGGACTGTCATGGTGTGAAAGTAATTGTCTCCCCACGAAACCACGAGACCGCGAAGTGTACTCCTTAGCCACCATATAATGGGAAAAATGTGTTCAAATTTGGAAATGCCAAGCAACATACCTCTCACCACTGCTTGAAACATTTGAAATGCCAAAATAATACAGTCAACAGTCTTGTCTCAGTGAATTATAAGTAAATATGAAAAATAAAATGTTTTTTTATTTAAAGCTATGTCTGTGTGTGAATGCAACTAAAAGTTTGTCATTTTACAATTTCCTAAGCATGGAAACCAATCTCATAGACTTGGAAGCAAATTATAGAGGACATCATTTGAATCCAGGAATCCCATTGGTTTAGGCAGTCTCTCAACCAGTAAGAGTCCTGGACTTACATAATGTCATCTGGCATTTAGTTTCCAAGTCTACTAATCAACCCACCCACCACCCATGCACTGACCTTCGAGCAGTGTGGACTGATACACCACACACAAATTTGACTCCTGCTAAGCCAACTGCTTCTCCAAACTCTTCTGTAAACTTTGGGCTGTTCTCTTTTCCATTTTCCTCCGTCCAAGAGTTGACAATCCTGGTCTTGGATTCTGGAACAACTGCCCTCTTCATGGTGGTATGCTGTGAGTGTCTTAAATGCCAGAAAATCAATGATATAAAGGCTTGATATTCCTATACATTGAAATTGGAAAGTATACGATTCGCACCTGAACTCGCTGTAATAATTGTATTTTCACTGTGCTTCTGTGCACAACACTAGCATAGCATATGTATAGTGATTAACTACAGTGCCCTTCCAACTAATGACTAATTGCGTAAACAAACAGTCCATTTGCGTCATCTTTGCTTTGGTGATGTGTGAGGACTGAGTCCATCATATTGTTCAAATAAAGTTAATGCAAGAAATAACAAAGGAATGGCATCTAACTATATATTAATGTGTGCCATTATCCCAAGGAATACAAAAGACTGGAACTGCCTTAAAATCAGACAAGTAACTTGGGTTTGAATATCATGAATAGATAATCTGAAATAAATTCAACTGCTGACAAAATACATTTTAACAGGTGCACCACTCACAAAAAAAAGAAAAAAAAGAAAAGAATCTTGATACATTTTCACTTTTAAATTACTCTATACGTGATGCTCAAACATAAGCTATAGTTGTGTGATAGCTTGTGATTGATTTGTAAACTTGTTAATAGTGATGTAGTAGACTGATTTCAAACCATAGGGTTTTTCAGCCCATACGGAATTTTCAAAAAGTCACTTTTGTAAACCATGACGAATTTTAGCATAATCTAAACTTTCGGAAAGAATCTGCTGAGTCAAAGCTGTAGGCAATATATTTCTCTACTTCCATGTGAATTACTGGCCACTGATATGTCTTATTAACTACAAAATACTACAAAGATAGTGACAAAATCACACTAAAAAAAGTTGTGATAGTCACGCTGTCCTCAAAAATATCAACAAACCAGTGAATCGTCGGGAATGACGTCACAGGCCATCCCTCTTAAATTAACAAGTTGTTGCATCACAAAACTATAATCTGACTATCCTAACATGCTTAACACATCAATAACAGCATAAACACATATCTACACACCTCAAAAACGCAATAATTATTTTTAGAAATTGCGAATCGGTAGTGTTCAATCTTGTTTACTTCCTCATGACGCAACGTCGTGGTTGCATCTTAAACTTTCTTATTAATAAGCTGTAATAAAATTGAATTTGATGCAACACACATACCGTAAAGTTTTTGTAAAAAAGCAATAGAGATTATCTATTCTCAGAGGGCGCAGCAGTGAAGTGACAGGTGCGCCACCACGCAAGCATTTAATAACCCAAATAATACTTTAAGCTGTAAAATATATTAATCAACACTCATATAGCATATTTATCAAGAGAGGTAAATATTGAACTTAAATGAAAACAAGTCACAATACTCCCTAAAACATACATAGATCAAGTTTGTTTTCTCTTGTTGCACTTTCGATGCATTGACTTATGGACGATTTGTACGACGTCAACAAACCATCACTTTTGAAAGTCTCGACTTTGGACTAAAATCGGCAATTTAACAGCTTTTATTGGTGGGTTTTTGACCAAATTTAGGCTTGAAATGTGCGCTTTTTTACAGATGTACTCCCAAAACTTTATAAAAGGGCAAGTTAAAACTGTTTTGCCAGGATTTCCCTATTATGTGATACCACGCTAGTGATGTAGCATTCCAGGAATATGTAGTAAGTTACTGCCACACATTAATTAGCATGGTATTGTATTGATGCACAGGCATTTAATAGGAAATGACTTTGTATACATACCAGAAGCATCATAGCTGCAAATAAAATATATTTAAGGATATATAAAGTTACAGAACTTCAACTTTGATCGGAAGATATCTCAACTGACACGAAGAGCTGGCTACAATTGCACTTTTTTTTATCATGTAGGCCTAGTTCATTGTAATTTTTCTTGGGCAGGCTCAGAAGCAGCCTCAAGCTGATTGAATGAAAATAAGTTAGGAAGCTCACCAGCAAAATTTCTGATTAGAAAGCTTTATTTATGGAATTATGGGGCACTAAAGTTGGAGGCCATTTTGACCTTGGTAGCATTATTTTATTTTACATTACTTTGAATTGTTGACCACTGGATCATTCAGTTACCAGGAAACCCAAACCATGGACATTTTTGTTTTCTATGATCCCATTTGATAGAGTATATATTCATGTGGCAATAACTTTTTTGTTGGTATTCTAAGGAACATAATCCAATGTCATCTCATTTCATCTTAAACCATGTTATATAAGATTCAGGATGGACAGAACTTGGTGCTATTTATAGCAATATAAAATAACAAGGGGTTTGGTTTTGATAATCTAGATTATGGATCATGTATTTGGGGTAATGGTTCCTAAGGTAAGGTTCAAAATGGAGCTGTACGTCTGTTCTTAGGGGTACATAATTTTCACCCAATCTTGCGATTAATGGTGATATGGGATGGTTGCCAAGTAAAATACGTAGACAAATAAATATGGTCAGGAATTGGAACTGTTTGATGCCTATGCAATGTAACGGATTGACTAAAAATGTGTTTCAGTGGAATAAGGATTGTAATAAGCAAAACTGGAGTAATGATGTTTTTCAAATTTTAAGCTATGTCTCTATGGATAATGTTTTCAGAAATGAATGTCAACTAGATGTTAATTTTGCAGTTTCCTTAATAAACCCCTTAGAGTATAGACTTTGTAAATTTTGTATGTCAAAAAAGAATAATCTATCTATCTATATATCTATCTGTCTGTCTGTCTGTCTGTCTAGCTGTCTGTCTAGCTGTCTGTCTATCTGTCTGTCTATCTGTCTGTCTATCTGTCTATCTATATCACAATGCACCTAGATAAGGACTGCAAAAAACGAGAAATAAATAAAGATCTAAAAAGATGTTTCTGCAACCCATCTTGCATAATTACATCGCATTCTTGTTTGTAACATTATTTGAAGACCCAAAAATGACTGCAGTCTTGCAGAAGGTATTCTCTCTTTCATGTGTTTGATTTGTCTGATTTTTGAGTGATTAGGAAAATATTTGCATAATATAATTCAGATGCGCTGTGTAGTCTATTATGTCATAGGTGCAGGGGCCAATTTTGTTGATTTTATAACCCCTGCTACTGTGTGTGATCAAGTGTGCATACACTTTCCTTTTGTGTGGATATCATAACGATTACAGTAAGTGTGAAAAGATTGGCTATATGTTCTAGAACATTTATTACATGCTTTTAAATGTTCTGCACCTTCTGCGAATAACACCATATCATTTGCAATATAGTCTCCATTGATATTGATCCTAGAATTTTCTAAGTTTGATCTAAGTTGATCTTCTGTATATTTCTTCCAAAGCCAAAGTGGGTAAATTTGGGGATAGCGTGTCTCCTTGTCTTGCTGCTTTCTCTATAGCAATAATATATCAAGTTTAGTCCATATTAATCTCAAAATAGTAGCCATGTGGCTGGCCTGAGATACTGAGCTGTTCACTTGGGCACTCTTGAGTACTATCGGTCATTTTTCAAAAGTGCCAGGGAACAGCCAGGGATAATATCCATCGCTTAATCATAAGATGGGGTATTCCATAATTTTTCATCACGCGACTGTAAATAGTCCCAAACCCAAAAATAAAGTAACACGTAATTTCACGTGTGCTAACTTAGCCTATTAAGTGTCCTCTGACTGCTCACTAGTGGTCACCGCGAATGACTGACAATAAACAAGTGCTCAGGCGATGGTGTGACAAGGTACCATTCAACGTTTTGTTCTGATTCAAATTGGTTTGATATACAAAACTTAAGATTAAGTTATGTTTTAGTATGAGTAAATTTTATGGTTAGCAAAGTATGTTACAATGGAATAAAGAATTTCTATCGAAATACACGTATTCCAAAAATCCATCATGCGAGTCAAGTATGCTGACTGTTGTCAGTTTGCAATGTTGAATGTCATTGAGTATTTGTCTTTAGAATCAGTTCTTTGTTTTCTTGCAGAAGCAGTAGCAACAAACAACGTCGAGTACTTCGAAAAGGGTCAAGATACTTGCTCCAATCCAGAGTCCAAGACATCCTCCAATGTCACCTGCAACAGGAAATATCAGTTAGGTAGCTGTTTCGATTTTGTTGAATATGTCCAATGTGATGTAAAAAAGAACATCTTCATGTATTTCAATCATTTTAAGAGAAATCACAAATGATAAATATAGACATTACTTGCACCTGATAACACTTTGTCACTTTATATTATTAAGTGGTAGACTAAGGAATCGTAATATTACTGTCATGAGCAAGGAATTTCCAGATTTTTTTTTGTAAGTTTTTTGGAAAAGCAACTACATGGTTCAAGTAATATTTTATCATGAAATGTTTTTAAAAGCAGAAATTCAAGCTAAATATTACCATGTGTGTTGTTGGTTAAAATTTGTGTTTTAGAAATAACTTACAGACCAAGGAGACTATAATGTATTAGTAAAAGAACCACTTAGTTCAAATAATGTTTTGTCATGAACTGTGTTTGAATGTATCGAATCTAGCGAAATATTACAATTAGGATTTTAAAAGTTTAAAAATTACTTACAGACCAAAGAAGTTAGATTGTCTGCCCCCTTTTGTGTAATTTTCGTGACAGACAAATCATCGTAGTAGATTTGCAACAGCCCATAGTCTTGACTGAAATGTGAAGATACCTATGATTTCTATATTGATGAAAATTCTAGATTTCTGAGGGAAGTTTAACTGTTTATTATGAGGTATAATTAAAAGTTAGTCTATTGTAGCATCACCTATGTGACCAACTTTTATGTCTTGTAGCAATCAATTAGAAATAAAGATTAAGTTATGTATTGTATATTTATAAAAATAAAAGTAAACTGCTTTGGATACACTTGAAGAAAAATGTTGAGAAACATAATATAGTTCAATCATAGGCGGCATGATATTTTTCATAAGGCCTCATTGTTTTAAGGTCTTTGTTTAAAAAATTGAGGCAGACACTCTGTGCAAAATAGTGTACACAAAGAGATAACTAGTAAGTAGCAATTGACTTACAAGAAGAAATCTGGAGTAATTTTGAAAGTTGATTTTGGAACTTCTGACAGATCGAGGTGATCCTTTTGAATTTTGGATATGAGGTCTTTGTACAGGTCCTCAATAGTAGTGAGCGTTGACTTAAACTTGTTGCCATTCCATTTGTCCAGAGGTGTGGAAATTCCTGTCTCATTTCGACAAACTTTGAGTGATTCAATTGATTTGGTAACATCTGTAATGTGCTGCCTGATTTTCGCCAAAAAATGCATGAAGTTTGAGCTGTTTTTTAGAACTCCGCTGCCCAAAACTGCTTGAAAATCTTCCACAACCGGGTCATCATTGACAAATGAAAAGAATGGGCTTTCAAAAACAGTGGCATGGAATTTTTGGTATGCATCTAGAAGATTATTTTTAGATGGCCCTTTGCAAGAAACTGAAGCAGAGTCCACTCCATCAAACAAATCATCAGCATATGAGGACATGACCATTGTTAAGTTCTGCATGAAGTATTCATCATAAATCAGTTTCATCCGCTGACTGATATTAAATATTTGGTCAGTTTGTGACCTGTTCCAGATGTCCAGTATTGCCCAATCTCTCACCAAGGATATTCTCTACAAAATGCAAAACTGATGCTTTAAATCGAAATAAATTTTTTTTAAATAAAAAAACATTTTCAGGAAAGTCAACATTGATTAGTTTAGACTTGCACATGTAAGTTAGAAATCACATTACTTTACAATATCAGTTTCTGTTTCGCCACAGTTGCTATCTTCCCTGTCATTTGTCATTAAAAAGGTGAGAATATATTTAGACTAATGGTATTTCCAAATTTTTTAAGTGTATTTGAAGGGCCATCAATAAATAAGTCTAATTAAAAAAGGGCTATTGATATAATTTGTCTGATTAAATAAATAATTTTTTCTTGTCTTCTAACATGTTTTGGAACGTACCTTCACAATGTTGTGGTCAGTGTTTGTCCTTTTATTGGATAACCAAAACTGCCAGATAAAACGGTCAGATAAGGGAATCTGCGAAACTGTCATGTCAAATGTCACCTTTTTGAGAGGAGGTTTGCAGTTACACAGAGTTTTGTTTGTTAGAATGCTCTCTGAAAACAGTAGTATAATTAGGTACACAATAAAAACAATAGATGGGAACTGAAGAACAGGGACGATATCATTTTTAGAAATTCACTTCATGTTATTTCTTTTACTGAAAATAATTCTGAAGAATTATAGTTTAGCCAAGAGGTCCATAAACATTTAACTCTAAATAATTTTTGTGAACATACCAGTGGCATCATAGCTACAGTTGACATATTGATAAGGTTCACAAGGCGAAGCATTACCTGAAAAAAAAAGCATAGTTTTTGCTATAGGCCTAGCTATGATGGCTTGCTATTGATTATTTAATATATTGACCGCACTAGGGCATTTCATTGATCCAGTAACTGATATTAATTGATTGAAACTTTGGTTCGGTCTAAAACTTGGACCCAGCGCTTTTATTTACATAATAGAGCGGAATTTGTGAGCTAACTCTCCTGAATGTTGGTTAAACCGGCTATGTGAGACCGGGACTTTAGGCTATGACAAATCTCAGAGCATCTCAAAGTTTTCTTGTGGCATCTACGTACCTGCCACAAATCGTTGTTTGCTGAAAAGCAATCGGTGGCAATATACTTTTAGTTAAAAAATGTATGCAAGTTCCATGCATTTAAATAGCCCTTTAACTTTCAATAATTTAAAATTATTAAACAACTACGACATGCTACACTACGGTTTTTCTTAAATGCCCCCTAGCGGAAATTGTAAAAAGCATTTTCCCAGTGAGCAAGCAGTTCAACAGTGTTGAAAGCATATTAACCAAGCTTTCCGCTCCTTCTGTCTCTGGCAGATTACATATTATGCCTACATTATAATTGGGTGGCCTCTTGATAGGGGTCTGGAGAATATAATCCATTTACTTCATGTTGTATGTATTGTGTGTATTTTTTCATGCATGTTTCAAATAGTTTTTGCATCTAAATCGTGTCTCTTTGTGTATATAAATGTATTTATCCTATCTGTCTGACTGTCTAGAAGGGGCACCCAGCAGACTCATGTGCACTACAATGTGGGACACAAATGACTCTCGATATCGACGAAATGTACCAAACATCTACTTGATACATATCAAATCAATATCTAATGACACACATCCCTACTTGCCTCTACTATATATATATATATATATATATATATATATACCTTCTTTCGATTTAAAACAACCAATTTCCAGCAGCAGCTGTAAGTATCTACAAATGTCAATATCATACCAAGCATGTAGAGTTCCTTACAACGGCATCTTTCTATCACATAGTCAGACAAGCACCGGAGCAGACAGTCATCAGAGTTGGAATCTGGTGGTGAATAGGATTCTTTGTCGCCCCTCTTTGGAAGGCTTTCAAGCTAGAAGAAGGAAAATAACAAGTTCATCAGTGGTGTTTGTTGTCTTTTCCAAACCAATAAACAAGAGACCATGGGTGGGAATAAATTTTTGGGAAATGTGTGGGTGGTGAAACGGGCTGTGGACGAGCACAGTGAAATCAATGAAAACTAGCTCTGCTTATTTTTGTTTCAATATATCCCTGTTTAGATGTAGAATATTCTTCGTTGGCTATGTGGCTGGTGCATTTCATTCTAAACTAGATAAGTGCCATTGTCTTTAAGCATGAGACAAATTACAAGGTTTTTTCGGTTTTCCTACACAATGCTGCAATTACAGGCTGCACAATGGAAGATCTTAGGATTTTTGGATTTTTTATTTTGTCAGGATATAAGTTTTCACACAATACACATACATAGAAATCAAAACACTGCAACAGGAAACATCATATATCACAACAGGAGACAACAGAGTTTACAACTATTCTAAGTTGTCCCCTCTTACAAAAAATTTTAATAAATAAATGAAATAAAAATAAATACTGATGATAATACTAGCATGAAACGTTACATAAATAATTAGATATGCAAAAATAATGAGTAGTAAGGTATAAGTTAGTGATATTAATCAATTCAGATTATAAACATATATATCTAATGATGAAATGATTCAAGAATTGTATTAAAGTTTACTGAACCAAACTGTGGGTTACATCAGTCAAATGAATCATATAGTCCCAGTGGTAATATGAAAAATTACCTCATTTTTCTTTAAGCCAACTGAAGTTTGTACTCCAGGTCTCACTGATATTCCACTGACAGTCATGAGTTTGTTAGAAGCATTCTGATCATGGATGTAAACCTTGAACCCGGCTGTTCTTCCTCCTTGGAACATTTGATCATAGTCTTCAACATTCAAGACCAGAAACAACCCGCCAGTAGGTCCTAGGAATGGAATTGAATGAATAAGATAAGTTGAAGCATTTACTTTATTATCATTGTAACATCAACATTGTAAAAAACCTACCAGGAATATCAGACTTAAGGAGTTCTTGCATATTGAAGATCATGCAGTTTCCCATATCTGTTTGATTGACGGTGAGCCATTTAGGATCACACCTGTTTGCCTTCCAGGTGCACCTGTTTGCAGCAAGATTATATCATGCACGTCATTCATACATTCTACAATAAGGCACTTCAAAATTGATGTGTACATTGTGTAGTGTGTACGTGCTCAAGTGGTTTTATAATTTTGTACACTGTTATCTCAGTAAGACCAAGATTATTGTATTGCAAAAAAAATAAAAAATACATATATACAAATTAAGGCCATCCATCTACCATTTTCTTTATAGGCCAAACCAATTTCTTTATAGGCCAAAAGAATGGCTTCTCCGCTTATGATAAATCTACATGCATTCGAATGTCGAATGCAATGAAGTGCACCCAAATCCAGTTTAAACTTTTTATTATTCTTGTAACATTCCACTTAATTACCTTATTTGATATTTTTTATTGAAGTCGATCTGAGGACAAGAAAGAAAACTGCATGGTTCGCAAAAATTTAAACAGTCCAGTTATTGCCTGTAATAAAGACATGGGCGACCAGAAATTCTAACAATGTTGACATTGCAAGCACAGTTGCCAAGTCAACTAGACCTCACTTCATTGCATTCAACCAGAACTGAAATTTTTACTCAATAAGCATCTCTCCTTGACTGGGTATGTGGCCTACTTCACTGAGGAACTCCGCAGTAATATCTGGATTTTGTCTTAGATGCTCCAAAGTACTGCCAAAATCCTTTCGATAAACTTGCATAACTTTTTTAATTCGATTTAAGTCTTCGCCATTGCTAAACATGTTACTGATTTTTAAAGCGTCAGCTACCATTTGGTAATTGTTTCTTTTGTCAGTAATGAACGGCTTGCTGGCTGATGACCTTGCAAAGTTGTAAGTTTTTGAAAGTCTGAAATAGAAATTGATGAATAGTAAAATGTTAGAAAGATTTTTTTTACTACTTCTAGAACTCTATTTATAACATCGTATGTTTTTAATTTAAGTTGAATATTTTATCTCAAACATATCAATCGATATCATTGAGTAATTTTACTTTTTTTTAAAGTACACTATCATAATTCAAAATATTTCATTTTTTTCAAAATGGGTGTTGTAATCTCATTTATATATTTGATACTGTTTGTGGCCATAACCGTGCTTAGTAGATGTTGTGTCAAAATAAAAGAGCTCACACTTCTTGTCACAGCAGTTTCCATAACTGCAAAATGTTGATATTGCCTACGTGTATATTTACACACAAGTTTAGAATTACAGCGGATTTCATAGACTTAGAAACAAAGCTCAAGAGGACTCCCATTAGTCAAGGCATTCCCTTAACCTATGAGAGTTCTTGATTCACATGACGTCCTCTTAAGTAAAGCTCTGCTGTATAGTGATCATAGAAACTATGAGTTGATTTATTACAGCAAACACATAAAAAGTAAATGAACAGTATATACTTATATCTATTGAGGTTGCAAATAGTCACAGCAGGAAATATATGAGGACCATCTTCTTGCACAACCAAATCCACAACTCGTGGGTCTCCCAGATAGGTCTCGATTCTTGTCCCAATCTGGTATGCTGTTGCACCCAAGCCAACAAGGTGAATCAGAACCCAAAATAATCTGTATTAAAAATACTACAGTATTAGCACTTTGAAACTCATAATTAGGTACAATTTAAGTACATTGATGGCCCCTACATAATTACAATGCATAAAAAAGTCTAAGTAATAATGAATCATTCATGCCCTCCAAACTTAAGTACATTATAAAAGTGGCCTTTGTTGTTGAGCTGCATGTTACTTTTGTTTTCTTGTTATTTTGGAATAATATTAAGACAAATCGACTGCCCGTGCCATCTCATCGCCAGCGTCTACAGATTATCATTTGAGAAACTCACCAACATTTTTGCACAACTAACCCAGCAACTTTTTACCTATTATCATCGATTCAAAGTTACTCAATATTGTTCCAGAAATAATAAACCGAAATTAGGATACTATACACTGTTTACAAAGCAATCTAGAGCAATGAAGATTGAACTAATTTGTTCGGTCAGCAATATATTGTACATGCGTAGCAATATCGTAAAAGTAGGTCATCATTAAACATGCAGTTCAGTTTCCAGGGATCCTGAAGATTCAAGGGTCCCCGGCAGAGACAGAATGCTTGGCTAGTGGGAATCTCCCTTCAGCATATGTTCAGCTCAAGTGGCAGAGGCACTGATCAGTGTGCAATATAACAGTAGTTCAAGGACTATCATTCATATCATAATGGTATGGTGACCGAGGAGTTCACTTGGTGCGAAGGTTCGCCCCCCGACAGTAGAGGATTCATCCCTCGACAGTAGAGGTTTCGCCCCCCCCCCCCCCCCACAGTTGAACCTTCCCCCGTTGAAAGTTGAGCTGTCGGACTGTGACAGCACCTACTTTCGCCCCACGCCACCTTCGCACCAGGACAGTGCCGTACAAGCAATATTAATTGTGTTAATGAAAAAAAAAAACAATCAGCAAGGGGGCGGGACTAGACCCCAGAGAGTCACTTTAGTCAGGTGCCTGTGACTAACTCAGGAAAAAATGACTGACTTTGACTAAGTTACTGACTTTAGCTGACATAAATAGATTTGACTTCTGCTGATGAAAAGTGACTAACTTTGGCTAACTATGGCTAAATTTCCTGGAAGTCATAATATTATGTCATATGAAACAAGATTGTCAAGAAGCAAATAAAGGAGACGATCCTTCAAGCCCAAATAATACAACCTGAAGTCTAGGATAATACAACACACTATATCTGAGTATTGTGAGACAACCTGCTGTTGTGTGCAAAAACATGACTGGGAATTCAGTCTGTTGGCAGACTGTTATGCAGGTAAGTGTGAGCTGCGAAGTGCAATTAAGAAAAGATCAATATTTAGAATTGCTCTTCAGCACAATACCTAATTGGAGTCACTTAAGGCAACAAGATTTTGGCAGAGGCGGTTGCTTTTAGAAATAGTGGCGGCTTTCCTGACAACTGACTAACTACAACTAAAGACAATACTGACTAGCAGCAGCTAGAATCGGCGGCGGCTCCGGGGTCTAGACGGGACACCCTTCTCATGCAGTCTGGGAGCCTATGTTTAGGCACAATTATCTCTGTATGTACTTTATCTAGAATACTGGTTAATACCTTTTTGGAAATGTGAGTTCTTAAGCTGCTAGTTGATTTAATATCGTATTTCGACTTTTAAGTTGTGTACAATCTTGGTTCAGTATTTGATACCAGCCGTAGGTATAGCTACATAATGCACACCTGAAAGGTTACTTTTTGATGAGACAACTAATGCATTCGTGTGTGGGAGGGGGAGGAGGGGGAAAGGAGGAGGAGGGGGAGAGGAGGGAGGAGGGGGAGAAGAGGGAGGAGGAGGGGAGGAGGAGGGGGAGGAGGGGAGAGGAGGAGGGGGCAAAGTCGTAACTTTCGTTCCACGAAAGTTGGTACTCTCATAGTACGAAAGTTGGTACTTTTCTGATGCAAAAATGGGTAACTTTCGTGGCACGAAATTGGTACTGTTGTGGTGCGAAAGTTGGGACTGTCCTGGTGCGAAAGTTGGGACTGTCATGGTGTGAAAGTAATTGTCTCCCCACGAAACCACGAGACCGCGAAGTGTACTCCTTAGCCACCATATAATGGGAAAAATGTGTTCAAATTTGGAAATGCCAAGCAACATACCTCTCACCACTGCTTGAAACATTTGAAATGCCAAAATAATACAGTCAACAGTCTTGTCTCAGTGAATTATAAGTAAATATGAAAAATAAAATGTTTTTTTGTTTAAAGCTATGTCTGTGTGTGAATGCAACTAAAAGTTTGTCATTTTACAATTTCCTAAGCATGGAAACCAATCTCATAGACTTGGAAGCAAATTATAGAGGACATCATTTGAATCCAGGAATCCCATTGGTTTAGGCAGTCTCTCAACCAATAAGAGTCCTGGACTTACATAATGTCATCTGGCATTTAGTTTCCAAGTCTACTAATCAACCCACCCACCACCCATGCACTGACCTTCGAGCAGTGTGGACTGATACACCACACACAAATTTGACTCCTGCTAAGCCAACTGCTTCTCCAAACTCTTCTGTAAACTTTGGGCTGTTCTCTTTTCCATTTTCCTCCGTCCAAGAGTTGACAATCCTGGTCTTGGATTCTGGAACAACTGCCCTCTTCATGGTGGTATGCTGTGAGTGTCTTAAATGCCAGAAAATCAATGATATAAAGGCTTGATATTCCTATACATTGAAATTGGAAAGTATACGATTCGCACCTGAACTCGCTGTAATAATTGTATTTTCACTGTGCTTCTGTGCACAACACTAGCATAGCATATGTATAGTGATTAACTACAGTGCCCTTCCAACTAATGACTAATTGCGTAAACAAACACTCCATTTGCGTCATCTTTGCTTTGGTGATGTGTGAGGACTGAGTTATCATATTGTTCAAATAAAGTTAATGCAAGAAATAACAAAGGAATGGCATCTAACTATATATTAATGTGTGCCATTATCCCAAGGAATACAAAAGACTGGAACTGCCTTAAAATCAGACAAGTAACTTGAGTTTGAATATCATGAATAGATAATCTGAACTAAATTCAACTGCTGACAAAATACATTTTAACAGGTGCACCACTGCATATCAGGACCCATGTTAGGACCCTTGTTGTTCATAATCTATTTGAATGACCTAATACAGGCCTGTGATATGTTTAAGACAGTGATTTATGCTGACAACACTACCCTTATTTGCAGTAATTGAAGCTTTTGGAAATTATAAAGACGAATTAGAAAGAAATATAAATAACAAATTAAGAATGATAAATCTATGGTTCAAATCCAATAAACTTTCATAAATGGTAAAAAAACTTAAGCAAAGCTCTTTCACTCTGCGAAAGCTAAATATATAATGCTCACACAGGGCCTTTGTTCAAATTACTAACTGTGAATGATATCCTGAAATGGCAAGAACTAAAACTAATGTACAAATTGGAACAGAAGATCCTACCAGCCTTCTTTCAATGCTCAATGTTTATTCGACAATCTGAAGCACATGAATATAATACAAGAAACGCAATTGACTACAGAAATCCCCAAAGTAGACAATCATTTGTCAAAAATAGCATTAGACATAGATTGCCTCCAGCATATAACAACTGTCCATTAAATGTCATGGCCAAAATCCACACACACAGTATCTCCGGATTTGCTAGATATGCTAAGAATGACCTTATTAGTAAATATGACACACGTTGTTCAATTATAAATTGCTACATTTGTCAATATACAGGTTAGAGTAAATCCCTGCAACCCAAACTGTCCCATTGTAGTATAGTTGTTGCATGTGTAATGATGAAACAACACAAGGTGTAGCTTTGCAGAGAGAGGGTGGCTTTTAATCCAAGTGTATATAATTCATGAACAAGTGTATGGTTCGGCTACAGCTGGTAAACTGAATTCCAAGACAAGTACTGTACCAATGGTATTTCTGCTATCCTATTTGCCAGGGGTCTTTTCCTTATTGGTTATTCCCCTTCAGTGCCCACACATGGCAGCATTCTATTGGCCTGTGCTTCTGGGTTGTACAAAGGTCACAACCCCTTACTTTAAACTTAAGCAATCTTTAATTCCTTCTTAAGTTCTGTTATACAAGTCTTTGTTCAGGCTTAAGGCCATTGCATTCTTATAGCTAGGTCATAGCCTTTAATAAGTCTTACTTTATATAATTTGTGAAATGATATCTTCTAACTATATGACACTATTCTTGTCCTGTCTTTTGTAAATTTTCCCTTTTTGTGTTTTCTATCATGTTCCAAAAAGGATTCTTCTTTCCCCCTCCTTATGGCATGCCTTTTTGTGACTGTTGGTTCCCCCGGGATTCTTCTTCTCTTTCTCTGATTGAATAATCTTTATTGAAAATGTAATGACTCCTATTCATAGATGGCCTGAACAATTTTTAGCTTAAATAGCATTTAGAATTTCATTTAATTGACCAGGCCTTTCTTCAAATTCAAATATTGTACGATACAATATAATTTTGATTCATCAAGTTTGTTTGTGGGAAGGAGACTACCGACTGGCCATAAATGGCCACCTAAAAATGCTCAGTCATAGTACAGCATGTGAATGTCATCAAAATGATATGGCCACAATAAAATGCTCAGTTGGATATAGTATGTGAATGTCATAAAAAAAATAACATGGGCTCAGTGATCTCCTTCTTACAAACATGCTTGATTTCTATAAACAAGGAACATCCTTGTGTAAAGAAATATGCCATTGTCTTTCACTAATAATGATTTGCTTGGATTTCTTGGAAAACCAGGAGGGCACTTGAAAGCGATGCTTTTAATGTGTCTTCGAGTGTTCCTCCTGGCCTCTCATAAAGTGTAAATAGATTATATTGATTGTTTCAACTTATTATTATATTATTGTCACCCATATGAAGGTAAATAAATTTGTCTTGAGTCATATATGTTCGTTCATTGTTATTGTAGACATATATTTCACTAGAAAGCCCACAATAATACATGCACTTGCATTTATCATTCCCGGGGGCACAAAATTAAAATTTATTGGATTTAAAATTGTGTGCTATTAATTTCAAATGTTCATCCATTTTTAAAAAAAGATCAATAAGTGAAATGTTGCCACTGCCCCTGCATTTTGTCTCCCTGTTCAGTTAAAGTTTAAAAAGGTCACTTCTTTTGTGGGGTCATGTGACCTGCCATTCAGCCTCGTTCTGAGTTTCATTCAAGGGCCCTGGAAACAATTATGTGAATGGTTGCTAAGGAGCTTTGTTCTGCTTGCAAGCATGGTAGTTACTATGGTGCCATTCAGCCTCTTTCTTAAAGTGATGGTGCATTATTGGTAGCGTGCATGTGCTCGCTTTGGGGGAAAGTAGAGGAATAGAGTGTAAATAGATAGTTCTAATGGTGACAGTTAGAACTAGAGAAGACAGAAAGAATGAGTTTAGCCACGGCACGATCAACCCTAAACAGTGGCGTGCATTGACGCACAAATTCAGGCTTACTCACTTATATACATAGATGTGTATTTATATCTATAGGAATAATTCATGGACTTCGAACAATGCTTTCATTGTTAGCAGCCACTTGTGTACCGCTGATTTTAGTTTAAGAGCCAGACCACTTTTATTATTATTTTTTCTCACCAATTATTTTAATTCCGCTCTGGAAATGAAAAAATCAATTTCTTTTTGGAATCTTTTTTCAAATTTTGTAAAACATGGTCGACATATGTCAAAGTGACTATCTAAAGGCAACACTAGGCCATAAAGAGGCCATATAGAGTTAATTACTGTATAAAATTTCTTTAGCAGTGTCAAAAATCATGTTCCATGTGTGTAATCTGGTGCTCACACATCCTTCTAACAAAAATATTTAGATGCCAAAGGAATTGCTTAGCTGCAGGCTCACTAACTAGAGGCTTGAGCACTTGACTTTCTGGAATAGCATGCATAATTGCATATGCATATCGAATAATTTGCCAAAAATTGACCCTTTTGAATTGACCCTTTTGAATTTTGGACATTAGATCTTTGTAAAGGTCTTCAATAGTAGCAAGCGTTGACTTAAACTTGTTGCCATTGTATGTGTCGAGAGGTGTGGAAATTCCTGTCCCATATTGACAAACTTTGAATGATTAAATTTAATTGGTGATATTTGTAATGTGCTGCTTGATTTTCGCCAAAAAGGCATGAAGTCATTGTCACTGATCATACAGATGTTTTACAGACACCTGTCTTGACCTTTGCCCCCATAAATAGGGAAAATAGATTCATGTTTAATAAGAAGGTAGAGCATTGACACCTTTTAGGCAGAGAGTGCCATTTTGGATTCAGGTCAATTTTCTGTCTAATTAACTGGCCCATCCTCCTAAAGATCATATGAATATTTCCAGATTAGTTGGAGATCAAATAGTCCCTCTGGAATGCCATTAAAATAGTCCCTCTGAAATGCCATTATATTTCTCTGTTTCAATTTTTTGACCTTGCTGGATCAAAACTGGAACCAACCTTCTTATCCCTGGATATACCAGTGTTTGACATAAGTATTTCAAATTTAATTACGAGAATGTATTGCAGAAAGAACATTATAGAAATGTTGTCAATAAGAATTGCTGGCTGTACATGAATTCTCCTGTGTTCTGAAATGAGATTTGCTGTACAAGCCAGTGAATGAACTTTATAAATGTCATGTGATATAAACCTCATAGATTAAACCAAGATATGAATATATATATATTTATTATTATTATCATCATTATTTGCAAATACTCCCATCTTTATTCCAAATTTTCAATAATCATGATAAATAAGCAGCACAATTTGGCATCAATTAAATTGCATACTATAAGCTAGGTATAGACAGAAACGGATGGGTTTAGCCAGTTATAGCTGAATAAATATATATATATATGTGTGTGTGTGCGTGTGGCACTAACTGTACTTATTAATTATTTTGAATGGATTCATCAGCAGAAGTTAAAGTAAAATAAAAGAGAAGAAGTCATTCACAGCGTGAAGTCACATGTAGCTTGATCAATAATGTTTTAATAATTCATGCGATGCATACCCAAACCTTTCTGCCATGTTGATTTAACAGTTAAGTGATTGACATGGCATGCATGCCTCAGCAGTTCGGTTTCAGTTTATTACATCGGTTTTTTTTTATGGAGCAAATAAACCTCTAGTTTGATTGATATTTGTCAATTCCTAATTAAAGGCTGGCTTATTTGTGTGAATCTCTCATGTCGTGATAAGTAACACCGAAAACCTCATGCATAATTAATTAAGCTACACAAAAATGCATTTTATCTCTTTGTATGAGCCAGATCAATCTAGTTGGCAGATCAGCAAATAGGAACCTACTGCTGTACACAAACGCCACATTTGTAGAAATTCCATTAGCTGTAATAGCATCATCATACAATGACAGTGACTGTGGCCCCAGCTTCCAAAATGTCTACCATTGACAATGTGGATCAAGATGCCAAGACGCAAAAATCGACTTCTTTTAAAGAAGAATTTGGTGAAGGAGTCGGCTTGGCTGGAATACAGTTTGTGTGCGGAGTATCAGTCCATGTAGTAAGAAGGTAAGCAGAACTTAGCTTCAACACAGGCACATGTATTTAGGCATAGCTTTTTTTGGGTTGGATGACCAAAGGGCAATTAAACATGGCCAGTCTCTATGACAGTTACACATTTACTGAATGTCACTGAAAAACAGTGTCCCTTAAACCAGCCCTTATAAGAATGCTTAATGTTGTCATTGTATGTTTTTTTACTGACAAATTATTTAATTAAATACACAGATCATTTGCAATATTTGTTTTACACGTGTATACAGCTTTGAAAATGAATGCAAACTAGTGTGCATGATGTTCATCAATCTGAACCTGACCTAGACATAATTATATTGCTGAAATCATTGTTTTCATAATTCTAATATCATCAATTCAGGATCTTCTGGACTTTGGTTCACCTCCTGGGGATTGCAGGAACCCTGTTTATGATTGTAAATAGGGTTGACTTCTTCCTAAGGGATCCAAAGGTTGTTGATTTGACTTTCAATCAGAAACCTGAGCTGCAATTCCCTTCACTGACCATCTGTAATCTGAATCGGTACAGGTAATGACAACTTACCTCCAACCGAATATATAAATGTACTCAAATAATAAAATGGACTAAGTTTGCAACATATATATATATATATATATATATATATATATATATATATATATATATATATATATATATATATATATATATATATATATATATATATATATATATAGGCTATTTGCAGTTAATTGAGTTGTTGGCAAGAGTTAAATGCAGACTTTAATAATCGTGCCCAAAATGACCAACCGAACACAAGATTTTGATATCATGTCAATCTAATTCTACTTTATATATCTGTTATTCTAACCCTCAGGCTGTCAAAGTCTTACAACTTCTCAAGATTTGGAGAACCTACTATCACTCCTTTTACTTTGTCTCGGAGAAATATTTATCAGATGGTGTCAGACATTTTCAATATCATTGAGGACGACTCAGCAAGTGGGAAAGAAAAAATGCTGAAAGATTACCAAATAGAATTTCAAACCCTCCTGTCTACAATAGGCAGCGAACCAAACGTTACATTGGCATTTTACAAACAGTCAGGACACATCCCAGGCAGGAACGGAATGCTCGTCAGGTATACGACGCATTTATTAACTTACGATATTTCCTTATGGCACCTATTGCATTTTTATCTGCACTAGAGCATTAGTTAAAGTAGCTAACATTAAATTTAAATAATCGGACATTGTCTAAAATGACTAACCCTTCCATAGGGATCTGTGAGCATTTCATTCAAGGTATGGTCCCTATCTTTCATTTCATTACTCTTAATGACTGTGTTTCCAGCCAACAGCATATCATCTGTAATGCCAATGAGTAAGACTCACTAATTTGTTTGCAGCCAATCTCATAAACTTGTAATCAGAGGACTTCATGTGAATCCAGGAATACCATTGCTTAATAAGCCTTTCAACCATAAGTCCTGGACTCACAAGACCATCATCTGGCGTTTAGTTTCCAAGTCTATGAGATGGTTTTATATGAATCTGTAACTTGAGTCAGTAAATTGAAACACACAAAATTGAAGTCCACAACTCCTCTGTGGGTTTTTTTTTTACTTCTTTGCGATCGAAAATTAGAAACTCAATCAAATGATTTATTGTTGAGCATGCTGGATGTTTTCAATAAACTAGACGCCCTTGGTGACCGGTTTATCAAAAAGTGGTTAGTATGCCACAATCTGTGGTCAACGTTGCACTTGACCAAAAACTAGAACGTGAACAAAACTGGACCAAAAAGCTCCATCAGGGTTTAATACTGTTTACTGTAAAAGCAGGTACGCCAGTCAGGGGCTTCGATTTCTCTTGACGGTTGGGGGGGATGCAGGCCTACTTTGTCTGTCCCACTGACTTTCCCTCACTCGTACAAGTAGTAGCAGTTAATGCGTGGACACTGGTCAAGAGGTAAATTAATGGTGGATCAATTATGCCAAACTTATAAACTTGTACTGATATGTGATATTAAGTGGTAATTTTCATTTGTGAATTTCAGGGGGGGGGGGATGATTCCATTGATCATCCCCCCCCTTCTCAGAAAATGGGGGTATATATCCCCCTCATCCCCCCCCCTGAATCGACACCCCTGACGCCAGTGCAATCTTAAATACTCAACCATCTGACAGCCCTGCAAAGCACCTACCAAATGTAAAATCCAAAATCAAATCCAACATAGCCACAGAATTTCATGATATGTGGGTTAACCATGTAAAAATCCTCTCTGTTTCAATTTCAATTCAAATGCAGTTCAATTTTATTGACTCATCAAATAAATTGACATGTAGCAAACACATACAATGCCATAAATAGCAAATTTATATCATATCTAGCCACATATACTATGTATTAATATAGTAAAATACATATATATTTATAGTATATATTCAAACTCACAGTTTATTAAATTACAAATACATGCAAGGGCGCTTCCTCGAAATACTGGCTCCAGAGCAGTCCGGCATCACCTGGAAAAGTATAATTTACAATCTTCCAAAAGTCCTTAACTTTGCCATCAAAGCAAGTGTAGACATTATATATACTGGTCACCTCTCTCAAACCTGATATGGTTGTTATTGGTAGAACAAAGAGAGACTTCATACTCCTAGCACTTTCAGCTCTCTTTGAAACACATTTATACTCCACTCATACATCTCATACATATAAAGTTGACAAATACCTGAAAATATTGGCTGAAATAGAAGATACTGGATTGAATGTGAAATATTACCCAACAGAAATAGTGTCCATATGGTACGTAAGCAAAAGCAACATATCTAGATTAAAATCATTCTTCAAAGATATTGATGTCAATCTCTACCAAAAAAAAAAAAAGAAGAAAAATGCATTATGTAAATGTGATTTTGTTAGTTAATTTATTATTTTTCACACTAAGTTTGATGCTGTATGGTTAAATCCTCCACATGTCTCTGTATAATAAGGGCGGAGGCCTAGCTCAGAGGTAGCGCTCTGGGCTTCCAACCGCTGGGTCCCGGGTTCGATTCCCGGTCCAGCCTAAGTTGGATGGCTGTTTCATCCTTCGTCTCATTGCCATGGTCTCTGCCTGTCCTAATTAGCCCAACTGGTGCAGAAAAACAGGATGTAAAGCCCTAATCACCCACCCACCCTCTGTATAATAACCAAAGTATGTACTTTAATTACTTCACTTGCAGGCATATGACCACAAACCTGTTCATGTGCAACCATAAACCTGGCTAGCTACAGACATTGTACTCTTTGTCCAATTCAGAATAAAAAAAATATATTTTTGTTTTTATATGCATTATTGTATTGACAATGAAATGTCTACACAGTTATGTATATTTTCTAGTTGCATCTGGAATGGTAAACAGTGTGATAGCAGCATGTACAAAGCCACAGAAACAAACATGGGTCCGTGTCTCCATTTCAACCCTAGTCCTGGAGTTTTAAATTCCCGTGTGCCAGGTGAGTCTTATCTCATTTAAAATATGAGCTGAGTGCTTCAAAAATATTAAATTACTAATTTAAAAGTCACTAGATGTTTGTCTTCATTATTACTTTGCTGTATTAGTATGGATAGTATGGCACACAGACTGGGCAAATTTTTTTATGCATTCTAATTATTATATCAGAAGTAAGCATGAACATTCTTATTCTCATTCTTCATTATACCAACTTTTAGCCATTTGAATAAAAGTCTCATAGCTTCAAGTATTATCTTTTCCCACTGACACTCATCTCATTATAAATAAATATATAAATCCCGTATCTCAGTCCTGTCAGCTATTCATCATCATCCTATTACCCATGGTCTCCTGTTGTAAAAGCAGAACATGTGCTAATTTAATGCCAAATGTCCAATGTCCCAATACTGATAAGTAAGCTTATATGACCAGCTGCCAGAGGCAGACATAATGATGAAATGATAAGGCTTGGATTCCACACCCCATTTCACATTTACCCCATGGGTGGGGTTTTTTACTTGCCTCGAGCTCAGAACCAAGTACAAGGCACTTCCAATTTAATGTCTCATGCGAATGACATCCAGCTTGGATGTAGCCTATGAAGAGTGCCCGGGTCGGGGATCGAACCCCGGACCTTCAGCAGGGCTGGCCAATGTGGAATTGGCAGATGCCTTAAGGCCTAGTGCGAAAATAATAAAGCCAAGTGTGACATGTCCCAAGCCTTATTGCATTATTGAAATTTTCATAATTTCATTATATCATCCATCGCGACCGGATGATGCTCATGTATCTGTTGTATTTCATAAAAACTAACACAATTTGACAATCATTTAATGTCTCACTTCTAGAAACCTCAAATTCATAACACTTTCTACAGTTTCAAAGGCTAATAGGACAAACACACAAATGACTCAGTCATTTAATTTTGTTGTGAAACGACTATTTAGTTTGTAAGCTGGGGCTTTGTATTTCGGAGCATTAAATATTAGGCATAACGCTCGGGACACCGAATTTGTCGTCTTCTTGGGCTCTTATTACCACCCTGGAAGCAAAAGGAACTTCGACAATAGTCAGGAATGATATGAAGAACTTTTTAATTTTGATTCAATGCTATTACCTTTTTTCTAATGGATCAATAAATTTGTAAAAGTCTGCATATAAGGCTCGGGACAAAATAAGCTTCACACTTATTGATAAATAGCTGTGAAACAGGGAAAAACTGTATTAAAATTTGGGCCACAGATTTTTTTGCAACTATTGTTGCCATCTTTCAGCAAAATTTCAGCAATCTATATGCTCGATTAGAAGCATAGTATCTTCGATAATACATTAAATGTTGAAATTTTCATTACGTTTATAGTGTGGAGTCTCTTTTGTAAGATTGACAGTGAACAGGCAGGGCAAAGTATAAATATAAAATATTTTTAGTTTTAGAAAACTAGAATAAATATACATTAGAAAAAGGCTAGTTTTGAATGTTAAATTATTGGCACTACTTATTAAGATTAATCAATGATATTTAAGCTACTTTAAAAAGAAAAGGTAAAAAATGCAATTTATCTGCTTCAGGTTCATTTTGTAGTACAATGAAAACGGCTCAGATGCTTTCCCTCAAATTTCAGAAAATGCTCACAACATCTACCAAATGTAACATTAAAATAAGTAACAACTCTAGAGTAAGTATTGTAGCTGTATTTTATGTGAGACTAAATGTGATATCAAAAGCTTCATTATTTTTGCACTAGGCCTTAAAATCATTAGACCACCCAGAGGTGCTTGATAGGTAAATCAGTATCGAAAACGATAATAAAAGTCTCTATGACCAGTCTCTATGACCAGTCTCTAAGACCAGTCTTTATGACCAGTTCTTACGTTTTTACTGATGAATTTCACCTTATATTAGGACCATCTGGGGGACTTACGCTTACCCTGGATGTAGAGTACTTGGACCACATGGAGGGTGTGGGACGTACCAAAGGATTCAAGCTGCACATCCATGAACAGAATGACACAATAAAACTCATGTCAGATGTAGGCATTGCTGTGAGAACTGGAGTGAAAACATCAGTTTCACTTCAGATAAGCAAGGTAAAAAAAATGTCATGATGGTTTGAAAGGTAGTGTTTCTGAGAGGACATGGCAGAAGAAAAAATCATTGGTATCTCATTACTCGTGTCATTGATTGTCACATTTCTGGGCAATGATAAAAAATGTGTTGTTCGACTAGCCCACAATACAGCCAAATTCATAAAGCAATCTCATAGACTTGGAAACTAAATGTTAGATGACGTCATGTGAGGGCTGGATTCACATGACGTCCTCTGGAGTTTACAGCTTCATGTGAATATGAGCATGATCAGATAATGTACATTTGATTAATTATGCTTCATTATTATCGTTTTAATAATTATGTAGAATAGTCTTTCAAACGTTTCTTCTTCATCCGTGATATCATAAGGGATTTAGCCAAACAAACTGTGAACTGCTATTGTAAGGAACGACAAGGCAACCTTGGACATATGATATGAGATGCACTTTATTGTACATGGAGAGTTGATTCAATCCAGTAAATCTGGAATATTACAAATAATTAAAATGAATATAAAGAAACAATGATGAATTATATGAAGTATAGAGATGAAATGATGCATATGTATGTCTTCCAAGTAGTATGTCTGCATTAAGCAATGAAACACATTAAATATATATCTTGACCTAAGTCATATCCATAAACATGTCTATAAACATCATAAATATACCCCTCTTAATGAATGATTATTAAATATTACAACATGAAGTGATATATTAAGTGTTGAATTAATGTCCAATTAATTGTACATTCAAAGTAAATGAATTCATATCAAATTGACACTAATTGTCATAATTTGATCCACATAATGAATAAACACATGTAATAATAGACATGGATAAAGTAGAGTACATAAGTACAATTGATAAATGCAATAAAGTACTTACAACAGTGTGCAACTCAATATTGACATGGAATATGGTGACATATGTTGTCTGTTGGCTTCTGTGATTTAAATGCCAGTGAAGTTAAACTGCCACAGGATAGACTTCCTGTTACACTTCAATGAACACAATATAACAATAGTGAAGGAGGCTGGCATTTGCAGCTTCAGAAAGTGTGAAAGTCTTGTCATGCATGGCTTCACAACACTTTTGCCATTGCTCAACACAGCAATGTATTGTACAGTATTGTACCATTGAAATGTTAACATAAACCAATAATTGAGCTAATGGAGATTACAGCTATACTGTTTTGATTAAGTCTCAGTTATGTCAGATAGGCTTTTACAATGCTATCTTGTTTGGCTTGAGTATTGTTTTATTTCTTTAGAAAACGAAAAATTTTATTTATAGTACAAACACAGGAGAAAACTGATGTCATGCTCTTAGAATCAAGAGAAAATTGAAAAGTGAGATTCTACGTAATTATTACAACAATAATAACACATACTTGATTTTTACTTTCAGTTTATAAGTCTTCCAAATGGTGAGATAGAATGCTCCGAGAACTCTGACATGGAAAGCTGCATGCTGGAGTGCATATCAAAGCATGTAATAAACAATTGCAAATGCAAGGAGCCCTTCATGTTAGGTAAAGACTTTAGATCAGCATATATGGTATTTCAAAGCATACCTGAACCCATGACTGGCAGGATTAACATGATCTACACTGTAAAAAATATGGGGACAAAATTGGTTGTTAAAAAACCATAGGATTTTCAAAAATCAAAATTGGTTATACAGAGTCAATTTAATTTTCATGAATCTATAGGACGAGTTCTGGTTTTTCAAATAACCAACAGGACATATCTCACTGTTTTCACACTTTTTTATATTTGTGTTGTGTTTTAACTGAACGAAGTGCAGCTAATGTGAAAATTTACCAAAATTAGTATTTCCAATATATTGGGTTATTAAGAAACGTATGGCAAGGGGGATATGCCAAATAACCGATGGTAGAGTATTCAATCTTTCTCTTTTTACCTTGTTGCAGGTGATGCCCTTACGTGTACTCCCTTCCAGTTTGTCAACTGCAGTTCTCCAGAAACCCGTATGTAATATCATTTTGTGACAGATACTCCTCCTTCATAAAAATGTTAGTTCGGTCTCTGTACCCAACACCACGTTACAAAATTATTCAAGGGTAGTGATTATCCATTAAAGATTGAAACTAGAGTGAAATTATGTTCAGCAAACCGGTAAAATGTTCTGTAACAATCCAAGCAATCTATGCCTAGTATGGTCTAACTGATTTTCCCAAACCTCAACCAATAAGAGTCCTGGACTCATATTCATGCTGTTATATGGAGTTAAGCTTCCAAGTCAATCAATGTTATCAACAATTAAACAACAATGTAATCTCTGTCTAAATGTGAAATTTTGCAAATCAAGCCTATCCCAGATAGCATTCCGAAGCCCAGCATCGTTTCCATATAGGCCACTGTCAATACAACATTGTATTAACATCACCGAAATCGCGCCAACATTGAAACGATTTGGAATGCTATCTGGATCTTTTATACTTATATTTTTTTCTACAGAGTCTATTATGACTCAGGGAACCCAAGATGGCCGTTGTAATTGCACAGCTGCATGTGAAAGAGTGTCTTTTGACATTACCAACGTTCAGGTCCCCTTTTCCAACGAATTCATCTGGAAGTTTTGGTTAAGAAACAACCTGCAGAATGGTAACTCTGGCGACATTACTTTGCAGGTAAAATGGCGCTCCGTGGTAGCATATTCATTCCCCAAATATATCCATATGTAATATGCAAATCTCTTCTGATGCTGCTTTTCATGCTGTGTCACTACGAACCTTACCTAAACGTTTCATGGTATTTGACTGTAGTCAACTCAGTTTTAAAATTCACATTCAAACTTTCATGGTTCTAAACTGTTTAGCACTGTTATTGAGAGCCTTTAAGGTGTTTGTCCTCTCAATAAAAGTAATCAATACTGACGTCATATCAAACCTTACTATAAGAAAGGGGTTTTTGCTTTTAGTTTTTTTTTTTGCACTTGAATAATGCATCCATAATTCTATATACCTGAGCTACCCTTAGCAAACTTAATTTATTTTACAAAAATTAGCATCCCGCGGCTTAGTAATCTGGATTACCGTTGGGCCGTTGGCTACATGAAATAGTTAATTCTCTTTTTTGCTGTAATTATAAAGGAAACTATCATTGAACTAATGTCATCCTATTGAGCATTTCAGGGCAAATTGAATGCATTCCTGCCAGCGATGATTATTTTATCTTAATGGGCTCTCCGAGCATCATTACCACATTTCAATTTTAAATCTATCCATAAATACAATATATTGTATAATAATTAGATGCCAATGAACTGATTCTGAGTTTTTAATAGATTGCTAGGAGCACCTTATGGCAACTTTTGAGGTCTTGAATGATCCACATAAAAGAAAAGATTATAAATCAGAGTATTGTAACATGCAGTGAATTCTTCCTCCTATAGTGCATATGTGCATTTGGGAAGTTGATTTTGATGAAGGTTCCACAGTGTGTTTGCTATTGTTTCCATCTCACATCAAGAAAATATCAATGGTGAGGGATTGGGCACTTCTGGACACCTGGGACAGGACCATCGTGGACCACATTTACCAAATAGCGATGTCTTTTAAGGCGATATATAATGCATATTTTACAGAAACTGATGCAAATGCTATTTCCACTAATGTGGAGAAGCTCTTTATGGATGCAAATCAAACACAAACCTCATGCAAAAACACTGTTAAGACCAACATTTTGAATGCATATAATAATTTCAAGAATAACTACTTCGCAAGCCACTTTATTTCTTTCATTTACAATGATTGGGTCGTGGAAGATTTTCAAGCAATCCTGGCAAGCGACATCTTGCGTAAAAGGAACAAGTTTGCAGCTTTTCTAAATGGAACCATTGAACAATTGAATTTATTCTCTGATGCCTTTAATAAAATTGGAACTTGCTTGAACATCTCTGAGTTTTCTGGTCCTTTGGTGGTTTTGAATGCGACAAACTATAACAACGGATTAAAGGATGCCGAAAGACGATATGAAGATCTAACCAAAGTTGGGCAGAATGACACTCTGCTAAAATTCATCCCAGCATCCTTTGAATCGAAAACTCCCGAATTTTATAAGTAAGTAAATCATGCAGTTTTATCTTGGCAAACACCTGTTTTTGGGTGTTCAAGTTTAGGTGTCTACGCCCGTTACAAGAACATTGATTAGTGTGTTAAATGTTCAGCAAAAAGTAAACGTATATACGATAATAATAATTAAGTAAGACTAAAGATATAGTGTCAACTTCAAAATTTCAAATAGCATAACTGGTCCTTGCTTTACAAAAAAGAAAAAAAAAATTTTCGTTGGTCCATAAAAATACAAGGATATTTGTCATAAATTTACATATAGTTAAGTTTCTGTACAACAATGTAAGCCATAATTCGAGATTCAACTGAAGTTTTTCCTTCAGAAATTCCTATGCTATCGTGGAAATCTACTTTGAAGACCTGGCTGTCACAAAGATTCAACAAAGGCGGGCTGACTCCTTTAATGCCTTAATTTGTAAGCTTTTAATTAAATCATATGAAACTATTCACCAACATGAAGAGGTTCCTATCTTACCCATATTTATAAGATTGTTGAAATAAATAAAAAAAGATTTTATAACCTTTTGCTGTTCCAGGTGACATCGGAGGAAGTTTAGGCCTCTGGATTGGTGCGAGCGTCTTGACCCTTTGCGAAATATTTGACGTCATTTGTTGCTATTGCTTCTGCAGGAAAACCTAAAAGAAAGCGAATAACTTATTTTAATTACAGTATTTTCTGTTCATAAATATAATATTGTAACAAATATTGATGATAAAGGTTTTTTTTTTCTCGCAATTTATTACACTATTAATACTTTATGTTGATGGAAATGGTACAAAAATTATTATACAGTACTTAAGACATTTACATGATGTTAACTATGAATTGTAATTTTTTTTAAAATAGAGGTCCATCAGGAAACCACCTGAGCATTAGCTGTAATGGTGGCACCTTCAATAAAAAGAAAGAAAATTAAATTAGGAATACAAAAATGTAATAATGATAATGTAATGACATGAAAGTGATGGGATTAGTTGAGTTTTTTTTGACTGACAAATATAGCAGTTTTTATGTTCCCAATTAGCTGGATATTGTATAACTAGATGATCATAAATTGTTATAATATCTATTATAAAGTATTGTGTAAATAGCAGCCAGCAACTAAATCATATTATCATACCACATTTTGACTTTTTATATTTTATTCTGACTTAAAATTGTTTACCGTGTCTACAGAATTGCTATGTATCCTCCTTCTGCTACCCCAACTGGTCCTACAAATATTTACATTGTCAAACTCAGTGATGGTACTGGTGTGAGCTCTCAGGAACGTGTTGTGAAAGCTCCATGTGTCTGCTTTTCTTGTGACTGCCCAATTCCATTGAAGCAAATAGTTTTACCACTTTTATTATCATTATTATCATTTCAATCAGAATCAAGCACCAAATTTATCACTGATTCTTATTATTTGTTTATCATAAAACAACTTTAAATTAACCAAAATAAAGTCTTATATCTTCTGTAATTGTCTTATCTTATCATTCGCATCTCTCAGGTTTAATTGGCCTTCAACAAAAAGCCTCAGTCCAGGGGAGCTGAAGTAATTTCAAACCTGGTCTTATGCTTGAGGAAATGCAATCTCTTGTATGTGCCCATCCAAAATCACATCAGTCAGTCACTTGCAGCAATTTCAAGCTGATACTCTCTCAATAATATTATCCCCAACGTTCAAACCAGATATAGCGTCTCGAGATTTCTTACATGATGCTACCATTTCTTTTTGATTGGAATTTAGCCTCATGGGATTGCAACCTCAAGATTAAGCAACAGTATAATCATATGATAATCCAGATGTTCTTCCATCTTACAGCCAAATTCATTGAGTTGGAAACTAATCTCATAGGCTTGGAAGCTAAACTCCAGATGACGTCAGGTGAATCCAGGAAAGGCATTGGCTGAGGGTTAGGGATTGCTTTAACCAATGAGAATCCTTGATTCACATGACGTCCTCTGAAGTTTAGCTTCCAAGTCCAAGAGATGGATTTCCAATTCTCTGAAATGGCTGTAATAGCATTAACCACAAGGAATGACTGTGTCGTCCAACGGTCCAATCACCCCTGTTCGGAGAGCCCTTTATGAGTGCCTATATTCTTGCTCAATCAATCTTTGAGGAAAGTGCAAATTCTGTACACCAGGACAACACACTCCAAACTAAAATTCCATCCACAGGAATGTGGAGCAATGAGAATTTGGATCTTCGGACTGCAAAACTGGACTTACACCATGGACTTACACCATGGTCCTGAGAATCGCCAACTTTAGGAAAGATCTAGGAGTAATCACCAACAACAAACTCACCTTTCAAAACACATGACAGCTGAGATCAACAAGGCAAATTCCGTCCTGGGTGGGACAGTACCGGTAAAAAAACAAAAATTAACTTTTGTATCTGTGCACCCGTTAAGTATTGTTAAGTGGGTGTAATTAGGCCTTAGATTCGGGTAGCTGCCGGGTAGCTGTCAGGTAGCTATGTTCGGGTATCCAACTTCACTGATCTGATATGTGTGAATAGTGACAGGGAAATACGACTCTGATGTGGAAGGTTTCGTAGGAGTGATCGATATAAGATTGATAAACATGTTAAGCAACACAACTGAATTTGAGGAGATTCTGTTTCGTCAACCGGGTGGCAATTTAAACCACTGGAAAAACTTATATATTTCGATTGCTTAATTGTATTTTGAAATAGGTGACCAACCTTAATACAATGTAGTGAATCTGATGAAGACAATTAAATGGAGAAAATAAGCTGTGGGAAAACGGTAGTGGCTAATACAATATAGGAGAGGAGATGCTCTCGCAATGCTCCTGCACATCAGGGTTAAAATAGCTTTAAAAGATGACATGAAAATGTTATTGAAAAATACCTATTAGTTAGGTCATTTGGCAGACCGCGCTCTGCCAAATGACCAAGACAAACAAACTCGATTCTGATTTTATAAATAAATAAATAAATATAAATAAAGAAAGTTAATAGAACATATTTGTTTTTAATGTGTTGATGCTGAACATCTTTCCTCATATATGATATTTGTCTTGTTTGACATTGAACATTGTTGTCAACTTGCATGCTTATTATAGACCTATGGGTCTGATAAACCAAGATCTAATTATAGATCTAATTATATCTCATTATTTCCTTGATTGATTTATTTCATTATTGTCTGAGCATATATGCTTAAATTCAAATTTGTATAACAATGTAGTCTCAACTATAATCACAAAATGCTCTGGGTTGTTTAAAAATCAAATATCTTAAATTCCCTCCCCCCTTTTTTAATTCTTAGACTTTTATACCAACAAAGGTAATGCTGAAAATAGAAATTGAATACCACGAATTATTAAAATAATAACTTTAAATTTAGTCATGGAAATGAAGTGGGTTCGAAAAGTACAACCAAATTGAACAAAATTAAAAAAAACGTCCACCTGTTTTTCGGAATGACGATGCTAAAGAAGATACCACGAATTTGGTATATATAAAAAGTGTTTTTTATGATAAAACTCGTATATAGGCCTATTATATATAAATTGCAGTCATGCATGGAAATGAAGATAGAGGGCGCCAATGGCTGTGAAGATCTTGTCGCCATCTGTCGTTAATTGTAAAATGAAAAAAGCAGGAAGTTTTGATCTGTCATGTGTTGTGCTCTACTGATTGCCATGCGGAACATTAAAAGTTTTCTCTGCAAGGTAAGACTTACACACCCATTTGATATGTAATTGGGATTATTTAAAGGACGAAGGCATTTATTGTAAATAGTTCATAAGATGACATTAAGTGGCCAATGTGAAATCATTGAATCTCGATCTGCACTCATCACAATTTCTGGAAAGTGTGTGGCACTACAATACATTGTCTTGACTCACTACAATACATTGTCTTGACTTCAGCCTGAAGCTCCTTATTTACATGACATAAATTTTGAACAGATGAAGCTCGATCCTTAAAATAATTCACCTCATCATTACGTCTGCATCAGCTGACCAAGCTTCAGGCCAGAAAATGGCTAAATTAAGGGCCAGGGGAATACCATGCATGCTTGAACCATATTCCGTGCATGTCAATTGGAGCGTACAATATTGTTTTATATTAACATACATATACACTGCATAATAAATAAATATTATGCTTGTATGAATCTGTACTTGGAGAGATATTGTAATTGCTGTGTCAATATTACACTGAGTGGGCACTGGCACAGTTCTTGCACTTATCATGCTTATGTTTATATACTATATGTGTATATATATATAACCATAAACATATACTTATGTTATTTTGACAGTTACCTTATAGATGTATTATAACAGCTGACACATTGCTAATTCTGTGCTCTAAAAAATGACAAAGAATTAATATATGTTAAAAAGTTTCATTTTTTCCTGTTAATGCCATTATAATGTCTTTTTGACTTTTTTCTTCTGTTATTCTTCTGTAATAAATACTTTTGCTTAATTTAGTGATGCTCTTTTAGTTTAACACTTCTGTCACTTTATAAACTGTAGACACATAAATTATAATTAAGGACATGTTTTTGCCATTATATTTTTGTTGACATCTCTGTGATTTGATTCATCCGAATTGTTGACATTTGTTCATGGAAATTCATATTGCAGCCATTGAAAAGTCAGGGATTTTTTTAATCAACTGCTGCTCAGGGAATTCCTCTAGCTGACAGTTTGTTTACATCTAATTTTCCATGTGCATGAAGTATTGGTCCTGATTTTATCGCTAATTGTACCAGAAATAAAAAAAATATGGTCAAAATCACAATATATTTTAAAATAATAAACCGAATCACCACAATGTTACGTACTACACCATTGGCACTAACTTAATATTAAACTTGAACCATTTTATATATTTTATTTGGAATGCATTTTCAGTGAGAATTATCCAGGTATCTTAATATGGCAAAGCCACTGACAAGGGATTCCAAACTTCACAGCATTCCAACAACCAAACTAGACCGACTGGGTGCTGTTCTGAGCATGGATGGGAAATGGAGGGAATTTGCGGCCACGTTAACAAATCGAAAAGGGACAAAGAAATTTGAAGATTATCATATTGCGTGAGTGAGAACTGTAGAACTCTAAAAGAAAAATACTTTTGAATGTTTATAATGTAAAATATTGATCTTTGCATAATATTGAAGTTATCTAGGCTAATTTGGCCAAAGTGCATATCTTCTAAACTTATCAATCAATAATGAAATGAATTCAGAGTGATGCTTTGGTTTATTTTGTAATTTTTTTTGTCGTTTCAGAGAGATGGAACATGAAGCGCGCCCCGGTGTCAGGGTTTTACGATCGTTATTTTATGACAATGTAACAGTCGGCCAAACCATTGATCTGTTTCTGAACCCAGAGCTAAACTTGATTAGAGAAGCTGATTATCTTCGTGTAGATGTTTTAGGAGGTATGTGCTTCTTTCATATACATGATGCTTGAATGTTAAAGTATATTTTTATATCAATTGAAGACTGAGCAAATAATTGTTTTTTCATTTTTTGGCAGAGAAACCAGAAGATTCAGCTGGGCAAGGTGAGTGTGGAAAGGATAATGTCTATGGAATCACTCTGGTTTATGTATAAATTAAACTGATTAAGCAAGTGCATACATGTGCCACACTGAGACTGAATGTGCAGGTGATATGATCGAAGGGCTTATCCAGAGTCTTTCGATGAAATGGGGGGGGGGGGGATTGTTATTTGTCTGAACCAAGTTTTTGGTTTACGTATTTTCTCAATAAGAAGCCGGGGCCTCCTTTTTTAGAGGCAGCCTTCAGTATAATCCAGACTGATGGTTATTTAAGACCGGTGTCTATTAAATTAAAGTGGTGGTGTGAGTGTCAGATTGCACACATTCATTCAGGGTCCAGGCTCAATTAACTCCATATGCAAGACCAGCATTTATTTTTTCACAGGCAGCCCATGACCCGGCCTCTATTCGAGACAAGCCGCTTTTAATCGAAAAATTGCGTGACTGCAGTGTTGATGCACTGAGATAATTATCAGTTATGGGGACACGTACCCCATAGAACATGTGAAACACAACATCAATTGATATGCATTTCCGATGTTTGACTTTTTCTGATTTCAGAGGAAGAAAGCACAGAATGGCAAGAAAATCTTGTCCTAGATTTAGGTCAGTTCTTTAATATTAATCTGATGTTACTGGGTGTCGATCAGTGTAATTGTTTTTGCTTTTATTTAGTTTTTTTAGTAATTTTACAAATTAATTAATGTAATCAAGTGTTTCAGTCTGAAATTATTTTTACACAATGTATGAATAACCTTTTATGTTTGAAGGTGTAATATTTTGTTTAGAACCTACATGGTCTTGTCTCCAATTAAGTAAAATTTAATAAAATTGTATACATTTAGTCAAATTATTATGGCCTTAATGGAAGGTGTCTATGTTATTGAGACAGCCTCATGTCATAAGAAAGGATGTGATTCTAGAGCATATTTGAAAGAAAAGTATTGGAGTATGAGAACCATTTTCTGCAGCTAATGAAAACATTTGGCAATGATTTTTTTTTTTTTTTTTCAGAGAAACCTCATCAGTTCAAACCGTATCAACTTTCCCAAATTACAAATTACTTCAACGCTTCTCCATTGGAAAAAGGAGGCCGCTTCATTGCCAAAGGTGGATTTGGAGAAGTATTTTTAGGTGTGTTCTTTGTATACCTTTCATCAATACATTATCGCTATTTTATTGATAACTTCATAGTTTGTGTTATTACCATGATTGCGTAGACCCTCTGTTAACTCATATGTGACAGTACTTGTAAGACCTTCATATATTTTGCCTCAGTGGTCTTTCTTTACTTTTAGGGTGGCATGCTACAAAAAAACATTGTGCTATTGATGAATTCTGGTGATTTAATGTGTTAAACTGTGAATTCATGTTTATAATAATAAATTCTGTACATCATTATCATGATTATGTTCCTATTTACTTATGTAAAATTTTTACTTCTTTTCTTTGCTTTTAGGAAAGTTGAATGACCAAGAACTTGCCGTAAAAAGATTTATGAAGAAACCAGACACCAAAGAACAAGAGTTTACTGTTAAACAGTTTCAAAATGAGATGGAAGTTCAGAAAGGGTAAGGCAAATCATTTTCTTCTAAGATTCTAAACTACAGATACGCACGTTATTCTGTGAGGAATGAGAACATTAACATGTTGCGCTGAAAATGTGAGATAATTTGATGTGTCAATATATTTGCAGACTCAGCCATAAGAATATTTTGCCTTTACTTGGTTATTGTGAGGAACCTCCTTGCTTTGTTGTTTATCCATACATGGCTTTTGGTTCATTAGAAGATTGTTTAGCATGTAAAGTAAGTTGCTTTTGTAAATTGTTATCTCCTGTATAGTTTCAATCACATCTTTCCTATTTAGTTTTCGTACTCAGCGCTACATTACGGTACTTGTTTCCAAGGATGTTTAACATCCTTGTTGTCATTAACTGTCATATAAAAATAATTGGGATATAACAAAACGGAAGAACAGATCTCTTTATCATATGTTTATTCCCCTAATATATATCACCGATACATATTCCATCTTTGTTGAACTTAAAAAAAAAAACACTATTGTCAACTAACTCCTGCTGCCAAAGCTGAGTTGACTGTATCATGTCGCATTCTTTGGGTTAGATTCCCGTAGGAACTCAAATGCATAAAATTGAATTTCAGCACAGAAAATCCCCACTGCCTGGCTGGAATAGAGTCCCCATTGTCCGAGGAATTGCTGATGGCATTAATTTTCTTCATACCTCCCGTCCTGGAAATCCACTCATTCACACAGATCTTAAAAGGTAAGTTCATACATCTGCTTGTAAGAGTACCGAGAAAATCATTTATACTGGAATCATATGCGCAACTTTTGGTGATTACAACTAGAATTCCATGGCTTTCATATTTTTCAGTGCTAATATACTACTCAACAAAAAAACAACACCCAAAATCTGTGACTTTGGCCTGGTGCGTACTATGACAATTCATAGCAACACCACCAAGATTGTAACCAATGATGTCACGGGAACTTTCTGTTACATGCCTCCCGAGGGGTTTGATTGTATAATATCGCCTCAGTGGGACATCTACAGTTTTGGTGTGGTAAGTGTACTAAGTGAATATTTTGACCACACTTATTTTATCTTTAGTTTCTTGGATCCTCTCAGGGCAATGTTTAGTCGGTCGAAAATCCTTAAATTAAATTTAAAAAAAGTTTACTATCAAATAACATTGAGACATGTTATTTTATTTTTCTGTGGGCACACTGATTTTTCATCGTCTAGACGGATCCGAGATGCTAAAAATAATAAAAAATATATTTAAGTGTCGCCTTCCGACCAATTGATTTATATTTTGTGGCTTTATATACACTCGTTTGTGCATATTCATTTTTATATAATTCAGAATCATTATTATTTATTTCAGATAATTATTGAGGTTCTTACTGGATTGAAAGCTTGGGATGAGAACCGAAGTCACAAATCTTTGGTAAGTATTGCTGAAATAGAATTTTAGTCAAAATTTATATTCCCATATTTACCATATCTTTCTATATTTACCATTCAAGAAAACAATAATGTTTCATTGTAGATTCATATTATACTCAATATTGTTTCAACGTCAATAGTTTGCCAAAGCATTTCAATCTGATTGTATGCATGTCATTGTCGAGTATGCATTTATTAATTACATTGCTCCTTTTATAAGTTCATCAGTTTGAATATGATGCCAGGTTAATTACTAATTTCACAAGATCATAGTGAGTTTGCGTATGTGATCAGCTAAGAAATAATATGCAGATTTTTCAAATATATATCCAGGTGTGACAGTACCGAATATGTTTCAAAATTATTTCATATGGCGGACTATGGCCATATTTAAGGTTGTGTTTGGTATATTGTAGAAAGCTTTATGGGAAGAAGCTGATGACCAAGAGGATCTTGTCGACTCAAAAGGGCAACCTTGGCCTCCAGGAACCGTATCTTGCCTCATGGAGCTAGCGGACCAATGTTTGGAACCGAGAAGACACGATCGCCCTGAAATTCAGAAGGTGAGCCCATCAATTGCCTTTTAGGAACAGTTGCGGCAGTTGTTCGAAACACGAAGCTAAAATTATCTTGAAACAGTTTCCTGGAATGGGTTCAAAACTAGCCTTATTGCCTTATTAGAGTCCCAGACTCACAACATCAGACTGAGCCAAAGAACATTTGCTCATAAATAATTTCAATTACCTGAACTTACTGAAGTATTTTTTAATAATGAATATCTTCCCATAGAAATTGTCGTCTCAGATAACTCAATGCAATTGGGTCAATGTGACCACAATTCTTATTTTTTTCCTTCAGGTCATGGAACAATTGGAGCAACTGAAATGCATGAGTGATGCTTGAAGTACTCGGAATGGAACATATTATGTCGAAACATCTGAACTTGAGGAATTGGATCATAGTTTTATCCAAGATCTGACTCGAAAGATTATGTGTCTGTGATGTGTATCACTAAGATGCAGAGAATCTTGTGCAGGCTTGATTGTAGAATGAAGTTTATGATATACTTTTATATTGTTGTTATGCAGTACTCTTGCTGATGATTGAATTGACAATCAGATTGTAATTTTTTAGTATTATCTGTCAGCACACTAGATGTGCACATTAGATTATTATTGTTAGTCACGGTTATAATGTATATTTTATTTAACCTGATTTATTATCTCACTGATTTACAAATTATTTGTGTATATTTGTTTTAATGGTTAAATTATTAGGACTTACTCAGAATCAGGGCTTGCAAATCAAATGATACGGTCTGATATGTATAATCAAATGTACAATTGTGTGTGATTTAATATGAGTCCTTAAAAGCAAAATTATTAGCTCTGCCCCCCAGAGGGGGGCTGGAGAACTTTAGTTATCACTTCGGTCACGCGAGATGATGTTGCCTCCTGGGTGATGTCGCCTTTCCCACCAAAATCGCAGATCACATTCCAGATGAAAACAGAAGTTAGCAGCCGCCTTTCACTACACGCTGTAGTTTCACCATATATATTGTTCTTTTACAGCCCTGTATCGCTTTTGGCCATGTTTCGTGGCATCATTACTGTACACTCAGGCATTTTCTGCGACGGTTTGCGTTGCCTTGCTCGATCCTTCAATTTCTGTGTCTAGTCTCGCAAGCACGAGAGGTGCGTATGTCGCCATCACGGGAATCCTCCGGTGGGGAAGCCCACAGTAACCATGGTGCACTTTTTGCCCAATTTGCCGTTATTGAGCACTTTTAGGCCTTTGCCATTCCAAATAAGTCATTCTAAGGCCACATGTCTTATTGACTCATTCCACCTTACTTTTGTCTGTTACACGTACAGCTCCTAAGTTGATTGTCGCAAAAATGGTTCTTGCCTCAGTATGCGACTCGCATAAATGGCGGGAAATGTCGTGGTTTCGATCCCAGTTGATCCGATAGGCCTATGCTTCAATTCTCCTATTGTATGCAATGGGCAGAGCTATGCACATCCCATGTGCATTCTAGTTCTTCTTTGTTCAAGAATAGTTCAAATGTGCTTATTGAAAGTTTATTTTATTTGCTGATTTTTTTGGCTCTATAATGTGTCAGGAAGAATTTCAGGGACATTAATGGACAAAGATTTATTACTCAACCACAGTTGTATTTCTTGGAAACTATCATTATTTTACAATCCTTATTTCCTTGAATAGAAGTTATCTCGATGTCAGAGTCAATTTTGGCTTTTGATTTACAATATTTTACATGTTGTGAAAGGAAGACCAGACAGCGAAATTGGGTAAAAAATATTTAAGATTTATTTGATATGTTTAATACTGATATGAGTGTATAAAAGATCAAAAGAAAGTGAGTATTTGAACTCGAGGAAGGTTTAAAAAAAATTCAAAGGAAGTATTTGTGACATAAGTTGACATATGATTAGCATACATCATGTAATAAACAATGTGGCAGCTAGTGAAAACTGCCAAAGCCCTGGCTCCAAAGAAAAAAACACAAATTAGTCAAGAATAGCCAGTCAGGAGGTATGAGTAACCAGTTAAATGTAGTTAGTATTTACAATTGCACCTCACTGATTTTTTCTCTCCTTTTATGGGAATAAGGTATGTACATGTCCATATTACAAATATTTATAGGATAAATAAACTTTTTTCGTTTAATTTTGGTTGTGTTACTGTGATGGTGTAAATAAAGATGGACTCGGTCTCTAAGCTGCGATGTGACTTGTCACACTTTGAAGTGGGTTTAGAACCGGCCAAATGTGCATATGCTAATGGGTTTGGCTTTCGCCAATGCTACACTGGTCAGCTGTGCTGAAAGTCTCAGGTTCGATTCATAGCCTGCAAGCTGGGCCCTCTTCATGAGCTACTTCCTATATCTGGATGGCGAACACATGAGACGAAGGTGCCTTGTACTTGGTGTCTATGCTGAGGCAAGTAAAAGAACCATCCATTGGGGTAAATGTGTAACTTGGTGTGGACCCAAACCTCATCTCATCATTACATCTGCCACTGGTAACTGTTCATATAAGTTGAATAAGCTTCAGACCCAGTAGCATTGTGATGTCGAACATATGTTAAGCAGGCTAACCCAGAGTTTTTCTCATTTTCCTGCCGAGTACTCCTTGAGAAAATGGGTTATTGCAGGGCTTTACAGCTCACACTGGTGCCATTACTAGTTTCCCCATAGGCCTACAGTCAAGTGTTCCCATTACACCTGACTGGGGTGATTGAAACAGTTTCTATGCCTGTGTATGTGTAATTAGAAACAATACAAGACACTGGAGACAGTGGAAGAGACACTATTTCATTCCCTTCAGTATTTTTTGCATCATATATATTGCTTATTTCCACCCTATGAAACTACTTATTTCTTGCACCACCTAATTTACTGTGAGAATGAGTTTTCTTTGTTTCATTATGTCTTCTATGACTTCTGGCATCTGAAGAACCTTTCATGTGTGCCTTTGTAATATTCTGACAAGAGTGATATCAACCTCGCATGTTATTAGTACTGAAGGAAGAGGAGACAAAACATATATTTAGCAAATGATAACAGACTGCTTGTGACCTCTTCTGTGTATCTAGGATGCTCTCCTTTGATCAGGGTCATCTGTGATCAAGGAGAAAACTGCAACCTAAGAGCATGATTGCAGTCTTACATTACTGAGAACACAGTGTTAGTATGATTGGACCTGGAACTATAGTGCAGATATGGTATGCACGCAGAAAACTATTGCATGCCTCCATCTACGGTATACGCCATTGAAGGTCTTCTGGACCCATTCTTCATAATCTTCCAAGATAATCTATATTGGATCACTTTCAATACTACTACCTAATTGAAGGGGGTATAAAAATCTTGGTTTTTATAAGCAAGAAGTTGGTCCTCATTCCCCCCTCCTCCCCACAAAAAGACAGGAATGCAGTTTTTTCTTGAATCCAGATTTGTTTTTAGTATAATCACATCCTAAGTCTAGTTCCCCAAGAAATTGATTGAATTTCCATGGTCATCCTGATACACATAAAGCTAGATTGGCAATCTAGTGACTAGACAAGTGCCCTTTCTTTAGTCATTGGCAGCACATTGTCACCTGGTTACTCTGGTTGCTGTGCTTAGTGATGCTACCCGCATCTAAGCACATCTAGCCAGTTTGATGCTGAATGAGCCATTTAGCCGCCTCATAGAACATGGTCCAGACGAAGTCAGTGGCTCTGATTTGATAATAGTGTCCATCAAGCCCCCAGCCCATCTCCTATAGTCTGACCATTCAAGCAGAAATTGGCCTCCCAAGCTCAGTCTAAATTGATGCTACGTTGAACACAGTGTGCTTGGCCAGCACTTTAGTGCCATCTAGTGTTTAAACATACATATTTGGTTTCCTTGGATTGAGTAAAAGTTATAGCACCTGAGAAGATATTTGTTTGGCAGCAAGGTCAAATCCAGCTAATATTGGAAAGTTGCTTCATCCTTCGCCTCATTGCCTTGACACATGCCTCTCCTGATCAGCCTATCTGGTGCAAAAATATGGGACGTAAAGCTTTATATAAAGCAGATTACCCTCCAGATTACCCTCGGTCCTGTGGCGCCCATTTTACCTGTCGAATCACACAGGTTTTTCATCTTTTTTTTTTACCCATTTCTAGGAGGAATTGATGCATGGCAAAATGATGAAACAAGTTATAAAACAGTACGGCATCTATTGCATGTGCGCAATTGTCGTGTAGAATGGTCTTCGTTACGAGAAATATGGCAAAAGATGCTCCGACAATTTCGAGGGTAATCCAAACTTGTAAGCCCTGCATATTGAGATATGGATTACCCTAAAATCCACATGGCTGGAATTTTATTAATTCCAGTAAACACAGTATCTTAACATTGAGTGAATCCCACATGTGAACTGAACAACTTTAAACATGTCTACAACTAATTAGTGGGTAGTTTTAGTTCTTATTAACAGTGCTATTAGCTTGAATAATTGTGAATCGACAGTTAAAATGGATACCACAGGATCGAGTGTAATCCGGATTACCCTCGTGTGGTCGCCCCCAGTGATAGTAATTTATTTATGAACTTTGCTAAATTGATTTGTGTTGTTGTTTTAAGTTATTAAATTTATTAAACTTAAATTTGTGTTTTTGTACATTCCTAAGGAATCATAACATATGGTTGACTGCCATCTTGAAAATGTCACCGTTTGGTGATTGAATCAGTTTCAAAACTTAGCTGCTGCTCCAAGGTTCACTAATTTGATCTTCAGAAGCGTTATACACATTTTATATATATTTTTTTTTTTGTAAATTGTGCCTGAATAATTTGTGTCATTATAATAGATACATCACAAAGCCTGCTCATATCAATTTACAATTTAAGGTTTTGTGAGAGTATTGTGATCCGCCGGCATCTTTTTTAATTTTGGCAACAGTCGCAACACAAATCATCACTGAACAATTATGGCAGAGAGTAACAATAACATTTATTGCACAAGTTAATGATGTATATGGTCAACAAAATTTTGAATTTGAATCTAAATCTGAAAATGAGGTATGTAAAAAAAAACTATAAGTTGTCAGACATGCACGTCACAAAGCCGGTGTCAACCCTGGACGTCACTGAGGATCAGCCATTTCAATGTTCATGAAAAAAACGTGCACAAATGTTATATTTGATTGTTTATCATCTGTCAGGTTAGTTGACATTCTGAGTATTTTGTAGATATCGTCCATAGTAAGTAATTAGTGACATAGAGTAGGATGCATCAGATGCACTTACAGGGGTGGGGGGGGGGGGGGTAAACCTACTTGTCTTAGTCCTCAATCTGTTCTACCTCTTAGAGAAACTGTTCTGATTAAATTTTGTTTCAATAGGATTTTATTTAGGTATCCCACCATCCTCTTGAAGTTTTCCCAATTTATCACACAATTATTATGCATTATTATGCTATCGGCCAAACTGAAAACTTCTCTAATGATGCATACATTGTGCATGTATTAAACATAAATAAGCATTACAAAAAGCCATTTTAGGATTTAATGAAGGTTCATCATAATAATAGTGATAGGTGAAGCTCCAATTCAACAATATGCCTTTTGCGCACATAAGCTTCATTGCTGCACATACAGCAAACCCCATCAACCTTCTAGTAGCAATTTGCTGAAAGTTTTTGTATCAACTCAGACCTTAGCCTTCACTGCCCTTCAGTTTTCAACATGGCCACTGTTCACCCAAAGGCTGGTTGAGTAAAGACACCTCTTAGGTGCCTTGGGATTGTAGTTAAAGTGACTCTGACCTATGACCAGAATTTTGGGGAAATGAAATCATGGCTGATGACGGATCATCATCAAAGGAAGATGATCATAAGATTCCACCTTCCAAACTAAAGTCAAAACTCAAAATCAAGTGAAAGTTTTGGACAATTACAAGCCAACATCAAGTAAAGAAAGTCCGAGACATCTTTTAACTGGTTTACAGTTATTGTTAGAGGACCTGTACTTTAGCTGTGGGTGTGCCTTACGATGACCACAAGTTCATCAAAACCAGACCGCAGTGTGAAGTTATATGTCCCAACATATCAAGGTGTGCTTTGCAGGCATTCCTGAGACAGCATTTAGTATTTGGTGGGTAAAATGATACTCTTTGCACTCTTCAGCTCTTAGGTGTATGCAGACCAAAAAGCAGCAATAGCAACTGCTCTATTAGCCATGAAACCTGATGAGAATAAACCAAGTCAAAACTTGGCACTGGTCATGGAGACATCCATTTTTCCAACAAATCATATCTCATATGATGGAATAAGCAAACCTCATCAATCAGGGTTCAAGGTATCTATTCCCCATTCTGGAGCTATAAACAGTTTATATAAATGTAACCAAATGGTTGTGTATTTCCTGCAAAGCATCTCTTGAAAATGCAGAATATAATCTAGGTGCTTTGAATGTAGTCAATGACCCTGCAGAACATGGCATAAAATAGGGTCTAATTTTCTTCAGGCATCAAAGAATGACATTAACTATCAAAATTTAATTCCATATGTTTGAAGAGTGGCCACATAAAACTCCCATGTCTTAGAAAGGGAAAAAAGCCATTCGCATAAAATGTCCATAGGAAAATCGGTCATTGGCACTGTGTTTGTGTCTCCGAAGATAACAATTTGCATTGGAAACATGACTAATCTTAATGCTGATGAGTCTCAGCTATTTGATTGGTTCTTTTAATTTGTAGTTGGGTAATTTCATTTATTGATATAATTTCTTTTTTTATCACCTAATAGAACAATCAAACTGACCCCGTGCTTGGATCTAAATATTATAAGTAATTTTCGAAAAGGAAGTCTATTTTCTTTGGATGTAATGTTTCACATATTAGGACATAAGTCATTTTGAAGTATTGGTGTATTGCAGTTTTGCTTGAGCACTATTAATAAGTGCTTTCATTGATCTAGCTTCTTTTTTTTCTTTTTTTTTCACTGGTTGTTTGCAACTTTATATTGATACTCGACTCAATGGAGCACTTTATCCAGTAAAACTGGTAAAAATAACAGTTTTTTAAATAATTTTAGAAATAAATGTTAATATTTACAATCCTTGTGGTCTTTCTTGTTAAATACAAAAGCTGATATACAAGGTTTTCCGAAGTATTCATCATCATTTGAACCCAAAGTTTCAAATTCTTGGTGGGATACCTAAATGATTGATTTCCATGATAATGTGCTGGACAGAGTATGTTGGCATGGAGAACAAATTGTGAACTAAGACAGACCTAAGTTTGGTGTATGAAAATTTCATCAGGCAGCTGATGCACCCTAACATAGAGATGGGGCAAAGTTTATATCGAACAACCGGCTGTTAATTTCGGCAACAGATATTTCTGTTTCATCCTCTGAACTGTTATCTGAATCACTGTCTTTTGGAGGAATGAAACCAAATTCATCATGTTCTCCAGGACTGAGATGGATTGAACTTCGAGCAAAGGTTGGATGGAACAGTTCACATGCCTCTGTAAGACTCTTGTTAGGAGATTCCATTTCAGCAAAAATGCTGGTATCAGTGTTTGCTGTTTTGCCTGGTTTGAACTGGCTACCTCCGTGATCAAGGTTTCCTTCAGAAATTGATGAACCCATTTTTGACGACATGGATAGACCAGAATCTTCACTGGTAGAAGTGTTTGAAAAGTAATGTGGTCTTTCCTTGATATACTGAGCTGCCTTTTCAATCTTTGACTTTAGATCATTTCCAAGTTCAACTTTGTGATACGAATCGGGATGGAGTATCTCAGCTTTTAAACTTCCATTTGGCGAATGCAAGGAAATGCCATGGATGATTGCCACTAGGTCATGGATGTGGTTCATTAAGATGTAGTTGTTGGCCTGACCAAAGATGTCAGTGATGATGCAGTGATGGGCAGAATAGCAGAAGCGAGCATTCAAGAAGCGAGGATGGTCGAGCTCCGTTTTGCTGTATTTGCTGATGATGTGGTTGAACGCCATCTTGAAAATGTCTCCTTCTGGTGGGGCATCTGCCGACCAAGTTTCTTCTTGGCATTGATACTGTAATTTGCTTCCCTCGGAATGAATGATGATGACCTGCAAAAGTCAAGTTGTTTGATGTCAAATACCAATAAAGTTATCCATGCATATCGATTTACTTCAACTACTACTACAAGCACACATGTTCCAATTCATCTAAAAGTTGCCTCTGATGATTTTTACTATCAACCTTTACGCAAATCATTCTATTTCATTTTTGCAACTGCTTCTTTTTTCTTTATTCTCTTTGTCTTTGGCTTGATATATAACTGAATTATAATATGTTACTGATTACGGCATGTACACATGAGAGTGTCGGCCGAAGCATTGGATAAGTGGAAATTAAAATTAGGTTTCAAAGAAATAGTAATTTTATGATTTTTTGCTACGCTATACATCAGTGGCAGTTGGTGTTTTAAACTATTGCAGTAAAGTAAGTAAATTAGCAAAGGATCCAACCTTTGAGGCATTCTTCATTTCTGTACATATCCAATTGAACTTATTGGCTGCAGCTTCATGACCAATCCTGTGGTGCCTCACTTCACAATTTGCATGATTATGAAGAAACTGTGCAAATGCAATGACACAGTCTTCATGTGCTGCAAAGTCACAGGAATTGATGATCATAACAATGGGTTTTTCAGGCTGTGCTGCGGGCTGCGGTTGAGGAGATGGGATTATTTCAACTTTTGTAGTTTCTAGATACTCTCGTTGGGCCTCAGGAGGACTTCTACCTAAAATACATCAGAAAACTAAGGATTATTACAGTGATAATACCTCCTTGAACAAATGAATGGATTCTTAAAAAAGTGTTGTCTGACATAATAGTGGCCTTTGTGTTTAAGGGAAAGATGTACAATGCAAACGCGTACATTCTGGTAGACTCAGCCCTGTTTAGTGCATATTGGTTGGGTTAAAACAAAAATATAAATTTTGCAATGAAATTTCAACAAAATTGGACCACGCTTGGCTTGACAAAAAACCGAATGAAGTCAGCCGTAGTCGAAAAAAAAAAGGCATTCTATTTCATAAGATAATCTATAGTTCAGCGCAAATTTCAGAAAGTGCCCTACAGGTTTATTTTATATTTTATGAGAGGAATTAATGCAAAGTCTTCAATGGCTGTCATTGACATGTCAAAAATTATGTTTATTTGAATGTTTAAGAAAATCATTCAAAATTTATATTTTAGACTTAACTTTGACATTTTCTGTAAGACCACCTGCCATATTCTTGATAAAGCTACATTAGGGTGTGGCTGGTGCCCCAAAGAAGCCCGATCCAACCTACCTTTTTCTTGGTATTGACTTTTGACCAAAAGAACATGCATGTGCAATTTTATTGAAATTGATGCATTTCTACAAAATAACACGGTATCGGAAACATGTATATCCTATATAAACTGGTGTAAAACTTCTCATGAGTTGTGCTTAAGGTAGAAATGCATCAAACTGCACATGCATGTTCCTTTGGTCAAAAGTCAATACCAAAAAACAAAATGGTTGGATCTGATAATATTTTCAAATTTGCTGGGTACCAGCCGCACCCCAACCTACATATAAGAATTAACAACAGCAATAATTTATTCTAGCACTGGGTCTTGCCATTTAACAACTTAAAAAGGTCATAACTTTTGAAATTCTAGCCACTTCAAATTCATATCATGCAATGGAATTAACGTCAAATGTCAAAAGATTTTGAGACCATTTGTTGATGCAATACTGAATGTGCTAGTTTTGACATGGCAGTCCATGCTTACCTTTAAAACCTCGGAGGATTCCATAGCAGGGGCCATCTTTTGCAACGTTATTGTCTTTCGCACAAGCGAAATAGATAAGTAAAACAACAGCAACTGTTACTCCTGCAACCAATCCTAAAGTCAGCCCAACTGCCAGACCTATGGTTGGTTTTGTTGTTCTTGTACCACAAGAACTCTTTCTGGTATCTCTTTTTTTCCTGCTTGGACTTTCTGTAAAATAAAGTAAGGCATATAAACCACGTAAAATGTGTATGGTATGGTTGTCTTTTTTCATTGAATATGTACAATCACTTTCGATATGCCCCTCTTACCTGTTTTGTTTATTTTTTCAATCGTGTAGTACTTGGATGGCTCGTCCGTGCCTTTACAAAGCTCTTTACATGCTTTATTATACCTTTCACATGATATTGTAACCTGCAATGCAAGAATGAACTTGAGCAATATAACCACTTCATAATTATGAGCACTGAAAGTGGGTGCTAGATCTACCAATATTTATATTACTCTGTATATTTATAATGAACATACTACTGCTACTACTACTACTGCTACTACTACTACTACTACTACTAGCTACTAGCTACTAGCTACTACTACTATGCAACTTGCTGTATTATATTTTTGATTTAAAAGTGGAAATAACATACACGAACAAGATATTTGAAACGCCGTTCAAGTTGTTGAAATTTCACTGACACTGGCTGAAAAAAAAGTGGAAGGGAAAGCCATAAATTCAAAGTAAACACACAGTTGGGCCTGTTATCTTGTTATACCCATCCCTTAATCATTGTCAATATAATCTCTTTCTTTCTGGTAAATTTTGTTTAAAATGATCATGACACCTTACCAGAGTAATTACTTCAAATGATCTTTGTATTATTAGTATAGCACTGATATACTCAACATTCTGCACTAGTGTGATACACCAAGACTGGATCCATGAATGAGAATATGATTCTGATCACCTCCTCAGTTAAGTAATTTGGTCATCCTCACTAAATGTTATTGGAAAGGAGTCCTTAATAAGCTCATTAAGAAAGCTATAATACAAATAATAGAACTAACCTCTCCCATGGCCTTATCTTTTTTGGTGCCGTTAAACCACACATTGTTTACTGCACATTCATCAGTCATGCACTTATGCAAATTGAAAGTGTAGATTTCTCTCAGTGAACCAGGGGGCGCCTCTTGTACAATGATATGGAGATTGTCATCTTCCCGTTGCCATGACACTATTGGGGACCAGCTGCAATTGTCATGTGACTCACCTGTGGTCAATCACAACAGCTTGTCATTTGGATGTTTTTGATAGGATTGTTTCATATTTTTATGTATGTCACATTATATACAGAATACTGCAAGCACCTTACACTGAGTCGTCACCTCACAGCCCAGCAACCTAATTATGTACATGTTTGGCTCATTTACTCATCTAAAGTAAATTAATCAATTTCTCTCAAGCCATCCTTAAAAATATTCCTGTTGCGGGTTACGTGACCATATTGAACATATCAGTGCATATAGTGGTAAGATGCTCGCCTGCTCCTCTGAAGGACCCGGGTTCAATCCCATTCCTGGGCACCCTTCATGAACAACATCCCAGCTGGATGTCGTTTCGGATGAGATGTTAAATTGGTGGTCCCTTTTACTCAGTGACTATGCTGGGACATGTAAAAGATCCCACTCATGGCGCCCTGCCAGTTTAATTGTATATTGGCTAAATATTCTTCAGGAGGTAAAAAAAAAAGACCCTCTTTACCTGATGGGTTTTACAAGAGTCATGTATCCCGCAGCAGAAATATTTTTAAAACTGGCCTTATAGTCTACAGGCTGGCTTATGGTATTAAAGATCTAACAATAAAATTACAGAATAATCAGATGTTGATGTGCTGAGTTTAGGCAATTCTTGTTTGGGAGTAGCAGGCAATTCTGAAAAATTGCCTTAACTTAAAATTGTATCCATTTCTTTCTCTATACTCAGCCTATCACCTACATAGTTTAACCAATTAGTTTGTTTTACTAGTAAACTAGCAAAGAATGTCCACATTTAGGTCGATTGGCTGTTAGGTGACAGCACAGAGTGTTTATGTATACACTGCTTAGGGCACCCTAAAGTTGGTTTCTCAGGATTAACTTATATATATATTTATGTCTCTTCAACAAATTTATAAAATGCTTATTTGAACGAGAAAGGTAGCTAAGGTACAATGAAATAGTGTTCACGAATATAATAGTTATATCCTGAATAGGAGGGAGTTAACTAACGTTTTTGTTGGCTATATACCAACGCTGAAGGTGGAGGGATATAAGCAAATAAAACGTCAGTTAACTCCCGACTTGAATGAGGCATATTTACTAATTTTTTTGATTGCTTATTTTGCTTTACTGCCTTTATTATGCAAGACAAGTTCATTTGCACTCAGGAGGGAGTTACCTAACATTTTCGTTGGTTATTGCCAACCTCGAAAAATAGTCTAAGTGGAGTATAAGTTTTATCATCAGGTATCCTGAGGTATGACACCATTATAAGATAGAATTGCATAAACTTTCTATTAGAAGCTGTTTTAAAGATTCAACATTTAAATTTTAATGGACCTTAAATTCATGTTTAGAAAGCTTTATGATAATTTATGTAGAACACAGAACTTCACTTACCCATCACTTTTGGAATATCAATGTTTTTTTGTAAAGATTTAGGCGGTTTACCAAGACCTGGTGTGGGAAGGCTGGTCACAGATATGTGGTACTTTGTGTCTTCCACAATGTGACTGAAACAGTCTATGAATATCTGTAAAGTAACAAAAAGATGGGTAAACATTATACTTTACTAACACTACAGTTAGTTTCATAAAAAACGGTTGACTCTAGACGGCTGTAGCGACCTATACCTGACTGTGATCTAAACATGCCAATGCCAGCTGCTTCTGGGCGCTACTATATCTAACGGCTTACATTTATCACCAGAAAAGTGTAAACATTGGCAAATGTAAGAAATTAATGTAATATATCATAAATATGTACTTTTAGATCCGGTTTTGAGTAGCCAGCAATGACAACTTTGGCTAGGCTCAATTTAACTGTACATCTCCATATTGATCATAGCACGTGTAGTGTTGTTTAGTAGCAACACAGGCCCTTCACCAGCAAACATTTTACTATAGTCTATAGCCACAAATAAAGTATTTTATTACCTTAGCTGGATGTGTGGCATTGGTGTTGACTTGACACACATCTGGAATGTTAACCTTGAAACATTCTCGCTTGTTGTTACTGAGTGACAAGGTTTCAACAAGAAAACCATCTAGGTCCTCTACGCTGCCTGCAACAGAAAATAAATTTGATCTTGTTCTGGCCTATCATTTGTTAGTTCCATATAACATGATGAACTGTTAGCTCACATCTGCCTTCACGCAAAACAAACATACTTCTGAAAAGTTGGCTAAACAAAAATTGGGAAAATGATCTTAAAAGTGGCATAAAAAATGACATGTAAAAATCGGGTTACAAAGATTAATTGTATGGTTCACACATTATCATACAGTATCTAACAGAAATGAGTACATCCACATCTAATTTTAGCAGTTTCAGCCATATTTTCCCATGCAGTTCAGATATGCAGGTTTCAAGGGTAAGAAAATATTTATTGGAGGGTACTGCAATTTGTTTCATGAGAAAGTTAATCCTGTTATTGATTAATAAGGGTGATACATCCAACATTTCTTCAATAATACATCCAACATTTCTTCAATAATACATCCAACATTTCTTCAATAATACATCCAACATTTCTTCAATAATACATCCAACATTTCTTCAATAATACATCCAACATTTCTTCAATAATACATCCAACATTTCTTCAATAATACATCCAACATTTCTTCAATAATACATCCAACATTTCTTCAATAATACATCCAACATTTCTTCAATAATACATCCAACATTTCTTCAATAATATAAGTACAACCCCAAAATACAACACAAAGAGATAAATACTAGTGACAGCATAAAGAAAAAAAACAAGAAAAAAAAAAAACAACAACTAAAGTATTCACTCAAGATATCACATTTTCTTATACTTAAATACTTACTGTCATCTGGAAATTCCCAGGACACATTCAACCCTGTTGCGCCATTTTCTGTGAAGTATATGACATCCAGGGCTCCTGGCTCACTGGGAACCTCTGTTGATCCTCTCGGGTCATAACACTCAGCTGAAGCAGACACAGGTAACATAACATAACATAACGTAAGATAACATAGATAAGATGAGATAATCTTGATAAGATAAGACAAGATAAGATAAGGGATCCTTTGTCGTTGTGTACATGTAAATCTTGTCTCTTTATTGTAAATAAAGTTTTCTGTCTGTCTTTCTGCCTGTCTGATAAGATACGATAGATTAGATAAACCATTTTTTTTGCTGTCACAAACAACACAAGCTACTAGGAGTTATTTTGTGACAAAATACAACATAACAATAAGTCAAATAGCACCGGTACTATCTTTCAGTTAAAAGAGCAGTTTAAACTCATAATTATAAAACATTCAGTGAGCGCATGTTACAGGTACACTGTGGGCCTTCCCAGTTCACTGCCTTGTTTTTGAAAGATTGTAAATCAAGGCATTATTTGTATTTAGGTGGCAGATTGTTCCACAGGTGTTTGTTTGCCATACATTGAAATTAAATCATAAATGCTTTCCATCACATGAAATTGATCATTTAGAAATTCAGGATTTATTTTATGTATACATTTGAATACTTCTATCGCAATACTTCGTTATCTGGACAAAAGTAGTGTTATTTGTTTTCAGCAAAAGGTCTTTATAAAGACTTGTGTGCTCATTAGTTACAAATCTTAGGGCTCTTTCCTTTTTTTTTTATATATTTTTAATAGGCCTACAAATCAAAATTGCTTGTCATAATCTTCTACATTTACCCAAATTTCCTTTTATTACATTACATTCATTTGTAACTGTATACTCTTTCCTAAAGCAGCATGTCATTAAGCCTTTGGGAAGAGTAGCTTTATTCAATAAACAATCAATTCAATAATTCAACAACAATAAACTATACACATTTGCTTTGAATATTTTTGTAGGTGCTATAGGGTCTTCAATTCCCACCCATCAAATTGACAACCTGTAAGGGTAAAGGGGTGAACTAGTACAGTAAAAATATGTGTTCACGAAATGTGAAGAACCGGAAGTTGAAATGTGATGAGCATAGATTTATAGTGTGTTATGACTGATCTACTGCAGATAGATTTTGGTGGTGATTGGACAAAGGGTTGCTAAGATGTAGAAGCGGCCTTGAAAATTTTGCTATTTACCCCAAAACCTAAACATTTGATAACTATGGTTTGGTTCATCAAAATGGGACCATATTTGAATCACATATTGTCCTTGTGCCTATACACTTAGATTAGTGACATGACCTTTGGTCAAAGGTTAACGTCACATGTGACCTTGAACTTTGAGATTTAAGATAATCTTATCTCCCTCAATATTAATGGTAGAGTTTTGAAGATATTGGATGGTATTTTACCCTGGGGATAATTAAAGGTTAAAGTCAAGGTCAAATGTACCAACTGGGTTATTTTTATTGGTTTTATGCAGCTTTTTTCACAAAAAAATATTTCTTATGTGATGTTGTTGTATCCGGTTGTCTTTTACATAATATCAGTCGGAATGATTGGATATTTACCAGATATGGTTTATACTCTTCAAGTGACTGCCACCATGTTCAGCACCTTCAGTGACCCCATAGGGCAATAACCCCCAATAGGGTAAGGTGCTATAACTTAAATCTGAATGATAGGATCTTCACCAAATTTGGTTTCTATACTTGTTGGGACACTGCCTGTATGTTCTAACATACCCCTATGGGGGGAAAGTGCTATAACTTCATTCTGAAGAATCGGATCTTCATCAAATTTGGTTTCTATACTCTTGTGGATGCTGCCGTCATGTTAGAACATTTTCAATGCATTTCTGTTTCTCTTAATAGTGATGCCCTGTCCTTGTGTTACGCAAGTACACAAGCTGTATATTTTACTTTGTCTTATAGTATAATGAAGCTAGCTGATTGTAGCCTGATGCTAGTTTATAAGAAGAAAATTTATTTTTAATTTATCAAATTCTTAACTGTTGGCCGATTGTCTCGAAATCAAGTCAGTCCACTATCCTGTCAGCCTGATGTCAGCCTGATGCTAGTCTGATGTTAGCCTGACGCTAGCCTGATGTTCGCCTGATGTTAGCCTGATGCTAGCCTGATGTTAGCCTTAGCCTGATGTCAGCCTGATGCTAGTCTGATGTTAGCCAGATGTTAGCCCTAGGCTGATGTTAGCCTGATGCTAGCCTGATGTTAAGCTGATGCTAGCCTGATGCCAGCTTGATGTTAGCCTGATGCTAGCCTGTTAGCCTGATGCTAGGCTGATGTTAGCCTGATGCTAGCCTGATGTTAGCCTTAGCCTGATGCTAGGCTGATGTTAGCCTGATGCTAGCATGATGCTAGCCTGATGCTAGCTTGATGTTAGCCTGATGCTAGCATGATATTAGCCTGATGCTAGCCTGATGTTAGCCTTAGCCTGATGCTAGCCTTATGCTAGCCTGATGTTAGCCTGATGCTAGCCTGATGCTAGCATGATGTTAGCCTTAGCCTGATGTCAGCCTGATGCTAGTCTGATGTTAGCCTGATGTTAGCCCTAGGCTGATGTTAGCCTGATGCTAGCCTGATGCCAGCCTGATGTTAGCCTGATGCTAGCCTGATGCTAGCCTGATGTTAGCCTGATGCTAGGCTGATGTTAGCCTGATGCTAGCCTGATGTTAGCCTTAGCCTGATGCTAGGCTGATGTTAGCCTGATGCTAGCATGATGCTAGCCTGATGCTAGCTTGATGTTAGCCTGATGCTAGCTTGATGTTAGCCTGATGCTAGCATGATGTTAGCCTGATGCTAGCCTGATGTTAGCCTTAGCCTGATGCTAGCCTGATGCTAGCCTGATGTTAGCCTGATGCTAGCCTGATGCTAGCATGATGTTAGCCTGATGCTAGCCTGATGTTAGCCTTAGTCTGATGCTAGCCTGATGCTAGCCTGATGCAAGCCTGATGCTAGCCTGATGCTAGGCTGATGTTAGCCTGATGCTAGCCTGATGTAAGCCTTAGCCTGATGTTAGCCTGATGCTAGCCTGATGCTAACATGATGCTAGTCTCAAAATAAATCATTTCTGAGACTGCCAGTCATCACAATGTCTATATTGTGTGTCAAAGGTCTTATTATTGCAATTACCTACTCCTAATGGAGGTTCCGTTATTCATCTAATGTTATTTGTAACAATAAAAGCATCAATAACCTTTAAAAAAAAATAAATAAAATGAGTAATTTATACACTTGTTTAACTGTCCATTTATCAACATTTACTTTGTTCAATTTCAAAAAAGCTGTATGGTAAGCGGCAGTTAAAAATTGTGCAAGCCAGGGGCAGATTATTGTCTGGTCATAAGACATTTCTGTTGTGTGACAATGACCTTGTTTAAGGATTGAATATGTGTACCAAACATAACATTATGTGACATGGCTATTTTGGCCTTAAGGAACCATATTATGTAGAATTCACGTGTTTCCTTTTATTTCTTCTTTTTTTCTTCAGTAAATATTTTTATACCAAGCATGTAGCGGCACAACATGGACAGAAATTTATTTATGTTAACGATAAGTCAGATCATATTGGATACTAAACTTATGGCAATGTCTTTCAGTCATATTTTAATTTTATGGACATAAATGTCGGCATGACATGCTTGGTCTGAAACAATGTGGCAGAAAAAAAAGGTGGACATTTGATTCCTACTATTGAAATTGCATTATTTATTTACCTGGTTTAGACACTGAGCATGGCGCACCAATCTGTAAAGAAAAGAGAAAATATTACAATTTGTTTTTGTTACATGCTTGTTTCCATTTTAGTGCCTAGCAGAGAAGTGGGGTTACACTGGTGTTCAAACATTTTTGACCAAATGGTCATATGCAACTGTTGCTCTGTGAGTTGCCATTTTTGTTTATACTTAATCAACCAACCGCGACATTGTTTGGGCTTGATAAGATAAAACAAAGAGCAAGGCAGTGATCAGAAAACAAGTAGTCCTGTAGAATGGATCAATAGGTTTGGCCAACATTCAGAAATTATTTTATTATGCCGGCAAATGTACTCATATATACATTCACAACATGTTTCTTGGAAGAAAAAAAGGAAAAAAACAAAAACCACCTAGCCTTTATATATTATATTGAATTATGACAAACAACTGGTACAACAAAAAAAAAGAATTTAATATAATCATTTAGAAAGGCATGGTATGTGTGACATCTATCTATCTATCTATCTACCTATCTACCTATCTATCTATGTCCATGGTGAACCTGTGCTTTCATAGTAAATTAATAAATTTGTTGTATATTTATTCAAAACATAAAAGCATAGGTTTGCGATGGACATGTAGATAGATAGATAGATAGATAGTTTAATATTGAGGTAAAATTACTAGTAGCGGGTGATTATAATTATACAGTGCATTGTATAATAATACGTTTTTTTAAATTTCCTTTTAGAAGGGATCTTGTTTTCTTTGAAACTTTGGTAGTGAGGGCACCTTGCAAATATGAACAAAAATAAAAGGGGGTTTTAACCATTATTCATGCAGACAGTCGTCCTAATAACAAGTTTTTCAGCTAATTAATCCACACGTTGCCAATAATGCATGTATTTCAAATATTTTCTTTGTGGGATAGATAGGACTAAATCATGGATTACTTTTTTTTTAAACAAGACACTACACTAAGAGCAGCGGTGATGCATCTGAGCCAGCAAATAAAAGTAAATTGCTAGCACTGCATTTGACACTCCAATGATTCTAAAACAACAACATTGCCACGGTTGAACAAGCAACTGTCAATGCACTTGACCATTTGGTCAAAAATGTTTGAACGCTATTGGCAAACAATGAAACATTTTTAAGTCTTTCAAAGTGCCTCTGCCACATCATATTAGTTGCTATTGTTTGTAGATTCAAGCTGAGAGAGACCATTGAATATCTCCAGCCAACCCTGACTGTTTATAATCAACATTTTAGGATAATCTCTATGTTGGTCAAAACTCAGGGCTGGCTGAGCAAATTCAATAGCATTTGGACAGTTGTTTTTCTTTTTTCAAACAAAACAAAGCAATGATCTACGTCACACAAGGACTTTGGCAGAGGTTATTTTTAGTTCTGCCCAACCCACCTTGTCACCACTAATATGCTAGGCACTGTAACACTTGCAGTCATAGATTTTATAGTACTGTTAATCATATTTTAAAGCATTAATAAACATGGTATTTGATGAATGTAGTAAGTCAGTTTGCACTTACCTGATGTGAACAGTCATAATTGTCCTGACTGCACACTCTACCCGAGGTCAGTGCTACAAAAACTGCCAGAAATACAACTTGTATCACAAGTGACTTCAATGCGCAGTTAGTACCACTTTTTGGTACACGTACAAGTGACATTTTTCCTTGTAGCAGAGTTGGAACTGTTTATAATCATACCTCATTGGTGTGTGCAATGTTGTATCAACTTGTATCCATATTATTGGGTGTCACTAGAGTGATAGAAGTACTATCAACATCAACCCAAAATGACGAAGCATTTCTGGGAAAAGATCTTTTGGTAACGTTGCAATCTTGAGGTTTTGGCTGTGCTGCGTTCCACACAGTATAATATATATTATACAACAAATAAAAGTCCAATTTACTTCCTTTTTGCTGTTTATGTGACCATGACAACTATAATCTATACAGTTAAAGCAAAAACATCACTATGGTAGGTGATTTTAAGTAATTCCGTTGTGTGAAGTATTGTAGCAATATGATCTAATTGTAGTGGAGCTATGTCACACTAAACATTTCTCTTTTTTTTCGTGTCCCCGTTCCACTTGAGTAATTACATGTATATGCACCAGTGTTTGGGGGAGGGCACACCATTCCAAATTTTGAATAATACACTTAATTGTTAGGATAAATATATATAATATTTATACATAGGTAGCTCTGAAATTAATGCAAATTTCCGTTAATTAGATCTAAATTACCAAAAAAGATTGCGCCACAATCAGATAATAAACATATACTGATAATTCAAAATCATTGAATGTAGGTCGCCAAACGTTACAAACCCATCCCATTACTTCGAATTTTGGCTCAAAATGTGTGCCTATCCCAGCAAACAATTATCGCCCACATAATAGGCTCAAGCAGCGTATTCATTGGTAGAGACAGAGCAGTGATTACAATTTGGCGTGGTTCTGTCCCCTGGCATCTAAACTAGTCAAAAAATAGCCCGAGAAATCTGATGTTCGCTTAGCTCTTGTTTATTATCTGATTGTAGCGCAATGGCGGCTCACTATAAACATCACAATCTGAATAATATAAGAGCCAACAGCGGCGTGCAGTCACACACATACTTGTAAAACAAAAGTGATATTTTCGTTTGTCTGCCTAATTATAAGTCTTTGCTGCCTCTTGGGTGGTCTGTTCCCAATTGTTTTTGTTTTTTTTCAAAAGCTGCGGTTAGATTTTGTAGACTCCACTGAAAATGCCTGAGTGTATGTAGTGGGTTTTCTGGAACAGTTCTTCCCGCATGTTGTCCAAAATAAATTGCATCCCACCACAACCTGAAAAAAGAGCCCAAATGTAAAAATGGATAATTCACAGTAAATTTCATTTTCCGTCAAGATATCTCAAGTAAATGCCAAATGGTTTTTTGTCTTACTTATTTATATGCATCTTGCCGGACAGGAATATGTTACAGCCAGATCTACAATGCCATTTGGCACCTGGCCCAAAGAGTTATTTACTAATTCGGCAGACATGAAACGGATTATTGAGCCTTACATATTTAGTAAGGAGCAATATCTTGTACTAATGACACTCGTCCTACATGACATCTTTCTTCTGCCTCAAAACTTGCCAAACTATGGAGAAAATTTCCTGATTCATAGGTACAGACTTACAATGTTCTCTTTCTACACCTAGTATTCTCCTGTACATGAGCTAGCCATACTTGTATATATCCATACCATAGTCAGACATTAGTGACCTAATAGGTTAAAACTTCATTAACTTCAAGTACCCTATACAAGGTGCCAGGCCTGTGGGTAAATTCACTCTGTTGGCATGCTAGCAATAATCACTGTCGAACATATTTTCGCACAGTGTTTTGAAAGTTACCTACCAATTCTCACCACCTATTGGCCTCTATTGAAAGTCATAAAGAGTAAGGAAAACAGCTAGGTTAGAGCGTGTAGATATTCCAATCGATTAAAAAAACAAGCACCTTGTGTCGGTATACACATACTATAGGTCTATAAACAAATAGCTTATTTGGTTGACATAGGAAAGAACAGTTTTTCTTTTGACAGTAAAAACTGTTGCATGTCTCCTTACCTTGACCCTGTAATGACCTGCAGGAATGTTGTTGAAACTAATCTGAACTATCTGGGCTTGTGCGTTCTGAAAGGAGATTATCAAGTCTGTCAATGTTCAGTTTTCGTATAGTTTCATTTCTATTACATCATTTATTTGCAGTTTCCACTGTGGAACACTCCCACAAGTTCACATTGCACCCTCCAGTGAAAATAAAAAAAGAACAAGAAAAAGAAAATCATTATGATTCATCAGGACCAATATTTTAGTTTTACAATTTGTATTTATTGTTCCCTCCAACAACTTTGTTGTCACTTAGTTGTTTTTATTTTACTTATTTGCTCTGTCTGTCGTATTGTGTCGGCTAGGATAAACAAACACTTTATTTTAAATACTAAAATGAAAAATTGAAAGAACCAGTTATGATTGGCAATACTTACTTGAATATGAGGAGCCTTGACTAGTCTCACCATTTCCATTTCAGATCCTGCACACTGAGAACTTGGACAACGATAAAGTCCAGCCTGATATTGGTCAAGCATAAGGCCTGGTGGTGCCCTCTGGATGATAACATTGACATTGCGTTGCTGTACAACGATACGAGAGGGCGGTTGCCACTGGCAAGTATCTTGACTGGAACCTTTTCAAAAATCATTTGAAATAAGCATGAGTTTCCGCTTTTTCAATTTTGTCATTGAATTTTCATATTGTTAATATTCAAATTATCTCATTATGCATTTCGAGAATGTCTTATAACTGCATCAATATCAGAAAGTGAGTCATTCAACTTTTTATATATGATAAAAATTAGTGATCATGGTTATGGCACCCTCAGGTTTCAAATAGAAAAAAACTATATAAAAAAAAATATAAAAGATTGCAAGTTATCCTGGTCTTGATTGCAAGGTGGCCTTATCAATGTCGACATCGTTCCAACGTTAGTAAACATGATATCCAGGTGAAGCTATTCAGATCAGGTCAACATTATTTCAACATTGTCTCTCAAAGGCGGATGTTGCACTGATGTTTAGCCAATTTTATCTGAGATTGGATCGATTCAGACCAAGGTTCCCCAACGTACAATATCGTATGTATGCTAATTTGAGTTGGGTAGGCTGCTTCCAAATTTGAAGTAGGAACTTCACTCATTTTCATTACCAGGTCTGGATATGACTCCTATATTAATAACACAGACAGCCTGCCAAATCGGGTAAACTTCATTCCAACATTGGCTGTTCATGCAGTCTAGGTTCTGACCCTCAGGCCATGTTGAAGACGAGGGTCTAGTGGATATTAAAGCAAGGTGAGATAGGCGGCGAAAGTAGGTGAATCACTGCGGCCGTTAATTTTAACTAAGCGACAAACTAGTTCTTTAAAATTTGTCTGGTACGACGTTGCATCATTTTATTATGCACAAGGACTTGCGTCTTTGTATTATAATAATTAATATTATTAACTTTTCTGAGTCAAATTCCTTGCTCCCCCACTGGGATCCTTGCTTTCCTGAATTCCCCAAGACCCTCGCCCGCAGAAAGGTGAGATCGAGGGTCTGACGTCAAGACTGCTGTTGGTGACTGCTGTTGGTGACTGCTGTTGGTGACTGCTGTTGGTGACTGCTGTTGGTGACTGCTGTTGGTGACTGCTGTTGGGCAGATGTCTAGCTGAGTATGCGAGTTATCTCTAATAGACAAAAGCTTTTACAACTGTTCTAGGGGTAGATAAGTTTGAAAAACAGAATGTACCTGATACTGTTCCTGCTTGAAATAAGATGGACGCCGAGGATAACTGCAGATCCATATCAACTGACACAGGAATCGATGTCACTTCTATGTAATAACTATTGTTGTCTTCAATTGCTTTGAAGCAATCCATATATATCTGCAATTGTAAAAAGAAGTGATATTGATAATACGATAATGTTTGTAAGATCTGAATTGGCAACTCCAGTTTGTCTGTGAGACAGAATTGGTACAGAGATGGTATACTACCCAGAGGATTAGTTATACATTAGTATCCTTGTAATAATTACGTGAAATCACGCTTCAATTTTCACTTAATTTTGAGAACATGATGTCACAGTTTCCTCCTGTGCTTGCATAAATTTCATGCTCCATTTTCCTAAAGAAACAGAACAATACTCAAGCACAACCAGACAGCATTGTAAAAGCCTACCTGACATAATTAAGACTTTCCAAAACAGTTCAGCAGTTAACGGTTTTTTGTTGTTAACTAAATCAAGTAATGTTTGCTGTTTCTGATCAGTGACATTGCTACAGGATGCCAAAAAACAAGCCCTTGAAAAGAAGCCTTGGGCTTTTGGTGATGAAGACACAGTAAAGTTTGACATCACACTTCTGTTATACTGGCTTTGCACCTTGTGGTGAGCATCATCGTTTACAGAAATGACCAATTGGTGCTGTGAAACCCTCATGATGTCACGGATGAAGAAGAACAGTTTAACAGACTATTCTACGTAATTATTACAATGATGATAAGATGACCCAGGAGTGCTTAATCCAACAGCTAGGACAGGTAGGTCCATTGTTGCATACAGTGTTAGTGAATTATCCTGAAATCTTGTCAAGATTGCCTGAATACGACATACATAATATATTATTGTTTTACCACAGATTAACTTCGAAAATCAAAACTTTCACTGCCACTTCGTTTACATACCTTTTCGTTTTGCAAATTAGCAGTCGCTGGATCACTGACTTGGACTTTGAAGCATCTTTGGGCATTCCTGTATGTTCCACTCAAGGTGAGAGTTCTGACTTGAAACCCTATTATTCCTGTTGCTGAAGCAGAAAAAATATCAGCTGCATGACGTGCATTTGCTTTAACTATGAAAATAAGTAAATTGTTTCATATCAAAGCTACTATATTTCAGACTGGAAATAACAAAAAAAAAAAAAACTGAAGTAAGTGGCAAATTTGACAGCATTGATGATGAAATATGTGCTCTTCGTCATCTAAATTTAATGTCAAGTAAGTGGTTTATTTCATTCCATGTGGAATAAGAGAAAGCATTTGGCATTATTTTATGTATCTATGATTTGTAATATAATAGAAAAAAAAGTCACAACAACAAAAAAACATTATTTTTATTTTTAGTATTATCATAACATAAAAGGGCCAGTCCCAGAAAATTCTGCTCACAGGCATAGGATAAGAAAGCGAGTAAGACTTGGTATTTAAAATTTATAAAATGAATATAAATAGCATAGAATTGACATTACAGTTCCACTGTCTGTCAAAATTGCTATTTTCTAGAACTTCATCAAATGATTGAAAATCACCTTGTTTGATCAAGGCCCACTAAATATGTGTAAGATGCTGAATCTATCAGGAATTAATTACAAAAAATAAATTATATATATTTAAATAAATACAGACCAAAACATTAGAAATGCAATGGAAATGACATCATCACCGATTGTTGAGTATTTTGACATATTCACTTGATTAATTTACATATTGGATTTTTGATGGCATGAAAAATTTAATACTAGGTGAGTTTATTTATTTTATAGAGAGATAGTGAACCCAGCAAGGCTCTGGATGGTAGATAATCAGTTATTAACTTAAAGAAGACAATGAAGTGAATGCAAACGATTTTGGCTACTGTCATATTGAGTGACAATCCAGATTTATAATGAAATGAATCTTAGAGTTTGCTTTTCTAAAAATTAAAGTTTTTAAGGATTGTTCAAAAGATGTTGTTGAGCCTCGGTCACACTATCACGAGTAATAAGAGAGGCGAGTGACTAGGGACGTCAAACGCCGAGTGTCTCTCGAGCGTTCCACGAGCTGTACAAGAGGAAACACGAGTTAATTGGCAAGTACACAGGAATGGACAGCCTCCCCTGTGTACCTGTGAGTGGGCACGAGTGGCCGTGAATGGCCACGGACGTCAGTAGATCACTCAAGGGGGTTTCACACATAGCCGGATCAGACGCCGGAGCGTCCCGGAGGTCAACTCCGGAATACTCCCGCATACTCCGGGGAAAGCCGTATAGACATCGTGTTCATGTCCGGGATTGTCCGGCATTGTCCGTCATTGTCCGGGGCGCTCCGGGAGCACCTTGGGACTCCGGGGGAAAAAATTAAACATGTTTAATTTTTCATGCCGGAGTTCCCGGAGTAATTTAATCCGTGTAGATCCGTGTAGATCCGTGTAGACCCGTGTAGAGCCGTGTAGACGCCCAGTAGACTCCGCCGATCTCCGGGAATCTCCGTATTGACTCCGGCATGTCTCCGGCTACATCCGGCGTCAACCGGGCATGAATATTTCGCCACCATTAACGCCGGAGAGTACAAGGAGCCACAACGGATCCACACGAATGAACACGGTGTAAAGACCGGTGATATCCGCGAAGGCACCGTGAAAATCCGGTTCACTCCTCACTCTAAACGGGACAGTCGTGTTAGCTCCGTGTTGCTTCTTGTTGAGACCGTATTGACATCGTGTACACATCGTCAAACATTTATTTTTTGTTGACATTTAACAGCTCTTTGATCCCGGAACCCCCCGGAGGTAATAAAATGTTACTCCGGGACGCTCCGGCGTCTGATCCGGCTATGTGTGAAACCCCCTTCAGCAACCACTCGCCAACTGCTCACCGAGTGATTCCCGATAAAGGTATACAATTTTACTTGTTGAACATCCGCCAAATTTTTAAGCATGTCTCAATATTTTTGCCTATACCACAGCTATTCACGAGCAATCTGGAGGGACTAAGCAGGAGTAAAACAAAAAATTGTCCTCTGCGCTCACTCGCCATCCCCGTTCGTGACAGTGTGAACGCCTCCTTTTAGACTAGACACAGTTCTGAGAGGAGGAGGAAGCTGATTCAAAACTCTTGGGGTGCCATAAGTTTTGAGTAGGATGGTTCTTAAAGCTGATTTTGCTAATGAGTCATTAGCTCACAGAGGTACGATGGGGCAAGAACATGCAGTGCCTTAAAAGTTTGGAGAGCTTGGAGAAGAGAGGTGATAGATATTTACGAGAGCATGGAAACGGGACTTGCTGGAGCTGCAGCTTGGAGTCATTTATAGGATGTAAATACTCATTCAAATAGGCGAGGACCTTTATTTTCAACTGTTCTTTCACTTCCTACTTTTTTTGTTCGTGTAATTTTTTTTTTCACTTCCTACTTGGATTTAAGATCACATGGCTGGGTCCTGCCACAATAAAATGTAAAATGAAAGTTTCCATATGGTCTGTTAACTTGATAAAACCTTTTTAAAAACTAAATTCCAATGGACCAGGAAATTAAATGAAGAACCTACTGATTATGAACACATTTGGTGTCAAGTCACATATAGTAGCTAAATAGAAGTTTAGTATTATATTTAATTGATGGGTTGTTTCACAGTGCCTGTTTTAAAGGATTTCCCAATTTGATTAGGCTTTACCTTGTAGTGGCATTCGCCATGATATATTTAGCCCAACTTGGCCAGCATTGACGTAAGCATGGACTGCTAGGTTTCGTGCAGGGAGGGCAGGGGTCGCTGTTGTCTCCAAAACATCACACGCTGAAAAAATGCAACATTATTTAAAAAGAATGTATGGCATAATGTAGACTGTTCTATGGCACAATGTAATCATGGCAGATAAAATGTGTTCGCCTGCAACTATCTCAAAACTGCAAAGTGGATTGCTGGGATTCAGCTACTTAAATGTATTGGCGTATACAGACTGTTACACCTCTCATACTGTCTCAATCGGCTATGCAATTACACTGCTCAAACTGTCTCAACCGGCTTTACGATTAGTACATCCTTGGCAGGCCTATAAAATCATGAGCCTTTCTCAACTTCCTATGGATTCTGCCTTATATCCTTGTACCTAGGTGGAGTGAAGCAGTGGTTAAAAAGGATCTGCTCAGTCTCTATGCCATGGCAAGGTAGTCGAGTCCTACACTTTATCCACTAGGCCATGGTATTCACAACTGGATGAATAGATTACCTTTCATTGGTTCAGCTTCACAACGGTGACTTGAATTCCTCTTTAATTTTTATCATGAAAGAAAACGAATAATTCTTATGTATTTATAAGGGTTACGATAAGAAATTCCAGAAAGCAAGTATAAGGGAATTAAAATATTAATGAAACAAGATCATTCAAGAATTGGAAATATTGTATACAATGGGTTGCAAAAATGATCATACCCCTGGGGTACATATGGTTTTTTTTCTGTTTAGTGACAGCAATTGGTGTCACAGCTGTGCTATCAGTGCAGACAAGCAAGAATCTGGTATTGCAAAAGTGTTCACACCCCAGTGAATAAGGTGAAACTGCAGTCAAGACACAACATACTGCTTGTTATTTTTTTGCATTGTTTTGAGTAAGTTTCAAATAACTGTTTCAACCTGCAATATTTGATCACGAAGAGACAGGAACTAATCCAATACTTGCATAATTGTGTAATTCAGAAGCAAATGGATGGTTATGGTTACAAGAAGATTTAAAGGCTCTTAAAATTTTAAAACATACATGCAAGAAATAATTATATTCATTGTATATGTAATATGAGGGGACACCTCTAAGACATCAAGATGTCACAGCCCATAAGACAGGGTATGATGACTTATGCACTGCATAATTTGAATTATTTTGTATATTTGGCTCAATTTACTCGGGATATGTCTGTATTATCAAATTGGAAACAATGATGTCATAATGTAAACTTATAAAACAGATCAATGATTCATCCTTTGTAATGTTTCCCCGTATTTCTAGAAAATATCAGTTCTGCATGGGGGAATGATCATTTTTTGCAACCCACTGTATATCAGCCAACATTGAAGCAAATTCATATAAGATGAAGAATATTATCATCTAAATATCACTGTTTATGATTATGAATACTTATAGTGAAATATTGGAATATTATTTTATGATTTTTGATCAGTTCATATAAAAATTCGTTTCTTCAACTAACTTGGCCAAACCTAATTCACTCGCCGAGCAATGTATAGATACTCTTGCTTAAGGCCCCTTCAAACTTAGCCGGATCAGACGCCGGAGTGTTCCGGAGTAAAATTCGTGTGGAACCGTGTTGCTCCTTGTACTCTCCGGCGTTAATGGCGGCAAAATATTCATGCCCGGTTGACGCCGGACATAGCCGGAGATACCACGAAGTATACCCGAGTCAATACGGAGATTCCTGGAGATCGGCAGAGTCTACTGGGAGTCTACACGGATCAACACAGATCAACGGATCAAATACTCCGGGACCTCTGGCATGAAAAATTGAACATGTTTAATTTTTTTCCCCGGAGTCCCAAGGTGGTCCTGAATCACCCCGGACAATGAAGGACAATGCCGGAAATAAACACAAGGTCCACACGCTATTACCGGAGTTTGCTGGAGTTTGCCGGAGTTGTCCTCCGGGACGCTCCGGTGTCTAATCCGGCTAAGTGTGAAGGGGCATTTAACCGTAGAAGGCTCTTTGTAGCGCTAGATCATCTATGACCATCCGTGGAAAGGGAAATTTTTTTGGCGGACATTCTACAAGTAAATTGTTAACAATGGTTACGTAACTTGCTTGGGATTCATTCGGAGAGCATTCTACGTACATTCTCCATAAATTCTACGAATGTTCTACGTACGTTCGTGGCCATCAGGGACCATTGGGGGCCATACGTGGCCGTAAGTGGCTGTACTTGGCTGAACGTGGCTGTACTTGGCCGTACGTGGCTGTAATGGCCGTTTGGGGTGTATCTCCTGAGATTCCAGGACTGTTGGTGTTCTGCACTGCCTACAGAGGACAGCACCATATCCTACAGGTGGCAGCACTTTAACCTGAAGGCCTAGTTTCCCCATAGAGGGCAGCACTGTAGCTTGTCTCTGATTGGCTAGTCAGGCTGGCCAATGGTGACTGGGATCCCTGCCTTTACTACGCTTACTCTTGGTCAGTGCCTCTACATGTGCTCTCTTGGGCTCTAGTGGACACTGGTCAGGGCTTTGACCTCCAAGGTGGTCTCTGCTCTGAGGTAGTATTGCTGTCAGCCTACACTTAGGCTTGATACTAGACTTGGAAGCTTGTGAGCCATCTCCCAACCCCTGTTCACACTGTGACAGCTATCTGTCCCTGTATTTATGCCACTAGCACAGCATTGTGCAGGTTAGATTGTGAAAGCTTTGTCCTTTCTTGTTGGGAGACTGGCACAATATTGAGACAGTCTCTGTATCTCCACCTGACTCTGTCTGGGTTGTAGGTTGCACCTGTTTGTACATATATGGGTCTATGCCAGCATTGAATAAACCTTTACATTGTACCTTGTTGTTGTTGGTGGGACCATTACAGATGCCTCACAGATGCCTCACGGATGCCTCATGGATGCCTCAAGGACAACGGACGTTCACCGAGTGTTTGACGACGTTTGGGGAGCATTTGACGGTTGTTCAGCGAGGATTTGACAGACGCTAGCAGAGCGTTTGACAGACGTCCGGCAAGCGGTGGTTGGATGTCCTTCAAATGCTCATCAAAAGAACTTATAGGTGATTAACAGAGCCACGAGTGAGCACCTATAGCCCATTTCGGACATCCGTGGTCATACGTAGGTCTTATCCTGAAAGGGGCGTTCACACTATCACGTATAAGACCTATGTATGACCATGTATGTCAAAAATTGGCTATATGTGCTCACTTTTGGCTCTGTTAATCACGTATAACTTCTTTCTAAGAGCATACGTGGGGCAATCTTAGATCGCTTGCCGGACGTCCATAAAATGCTCACCAAACGTTCGTCATTATCCTTGGGGCATCCATGAGGCACTCGAAGATCGCCCGTAGATCGCCCATGCGAGTAGTCCAAGGATGGGCAAGGATGGGCACGGAAGACCACGGGCGTGCGACAGATGTCCGCCGAGCGCCTTACGAGCGTTATACGAGTGGATGCGAGCGAATGGCGAGTATATACAGATGGACAGTGGCTATGCATGGCTATGTATAGCCACGTACATACCTAGAACTTACGTAGAACGTATGTGGATTGCTCGCCGATGGACTCCTGAGCAAGTTACGTAACTAATTTAAACAATTTACTCGCAGAACGTCCGCCAAAGTTTTAAACGTATGGTCGTGAGTGGTCAAGCACGACCAGGATTAGCGTGAGTATAAATAAAACACTCGGCGAGTGAATCATGTATGGACAACGATGAGCAAGAGTCAAAAAAATAATTCATCCGTCATCATACGTAGGTCTTATCCGTGATAGTGTGAACGCTGCTTTAACAGAGTACATGATGTAAAAATGTAACAGAGAAATTTTCCACATTTTGATCAATACTGGTGTCGAGTTAGCATGTAAAATTTACACTTCATCACAAAGCATTTTTATATATTAATGACTATGTTATGTGTACTTACAGGTGTTGCAAATATTGATCCAACAAGTGATAACAATATCATAAAAATGGAAAACGAATTGCAATTCATGATGGCTGACAGCAAACTGGTAGGCCTGGCTTTGACAAATGACATTGAAACATTCCTAATCTCATGGGTAGTGAATTTGAACAAGCATTCAATGTGGTAAGTTAATTGCAAAATTATACAATTAAATTTAGAAAAAGAAGAAAAAAAAATGGTTGGGAAACATTAAAAAGTCTTAAAGTGTGGTGCCTTCACGTTTTTTTAACGTTATGACGTCAACAAATTTCTAGTTTTAGTACACTTCCTTGATATGTGGAAAACATATATATATATATATAGATTTTATTGACATGTAAAATATCATAAATGATACATATGTCATTCAGTTAAAAGATAACATGAAAGAGACATTAATGTAAGTACAGAAAGCAATAAAATTTCAATAATCAAGGTTCCAGCCACCAAGTTAACTTATAATACGTGTTTATGTGGTATGTGATATGTGGAAAACATAATAGGCCATAATATGCGGTTCTTTGCAAAGGAGGAAGATTGACTTAGAATATTTTCTAAATTCCATTGATATGCAAAAATGAAATAACTCAAAACAGCATCATAAATCTCGATGAAAGAAAACTTTCCACAATACTTTTCTTCCTTGTTGACTTGTTAAAGGTGTTTCAAAACATAACGTAGCTGTCCTAATCTAAATGACCAGCTATGGTTCCATAACTCTTTACTGTCATCTATCATTGATAAAAATGCCCCTAGGAAACACAGAATTTTTACCTTTAGTCAACTCCCATTTATGAATGATAATTTAAGTAAAGCTCTAAATGTTAAGGCTGCGTTAAGAAGGAAGTATAATAATTTACTAAGTGAGGTAGACTGGCAAAAATATAAACAACAAAGAAACAAAGTAAATAAATTGAAAAGAACTTCTCTGAAAATATATTTTGACAACAACTGCAATGCAAACAACACTAAATCCAAACACTTTTGGGAAATAGTGAAACCTTTCTTGATAATAAGTTACCCTTCAGATGTATCTAATATTTTTAATGAATATTTCATTAATGTAACTCAAGATCTGAATGAATCAGAAAGTGTAAACAAAATGTCAGCTGATCAGGTCATCCATGAACAATTTTGCTTCACACCTGTCACACGAATGACAACTGAAAAGTACCTAAAGCAGTTAAAAACAAACAGAGCATGTGGCTTTGATAATATCTCTCCGTAGTTTCTGAAAATAGGTACTAATAGCTTAAATAATACTCTAACACCAATCATAAACAAAGCATAAACACAAACATATTCCCGGACTACAATAAAAGAGCAGAGATTTTTCCGCTGTACAAAAATTCAGATCAGTTAGCAAAGGAAAATGATAGGCCCTCAGTGTCCTCAATTCCACTTCTAAGTTATTTGAAGGTGTAATTTCTGACCAGATCCTTGAATCAGTCTCTCCTCATTTATCAGCTGATCTTTTAGCCTACAGAAAAGCTTATAGTTGTAATATTGTTCCCATGAAATGTACAGAAAATTGGAAAAAGTCCCTAGACAACAATTGCCATGTAGGTTGTATACTAATTGATCTCTCGAAAGCCTTTGACAGTCTACGTCATGGTTTATTAATTGCTAAACTCAATGCCTATGGTGAATTTCAGAAGCATGTTCTTTAATTCTAAATTATCTCAAGGACAGAAAACAAGCTATAAAATTATGCAATACCAAAAGTAAATGGCTTGGGTTAAAAACAGGGTCACTGTTAGGCCCCCGGTTGTTTAACATATTCATAAATGACTTTCTTCTTGATTGAAATAACTCTTGTGACCTATACAACTATGCAGATGACAACACCTTGTCCTATTCGCATAAAGACCCTTTTCAAATCAAAAGCAAACTCAAGCAAGCATGATCCCATGCTGTAAAGTGGTTCAATGACAAGTTCATGAAGGCTAACCCATCCAAATTCCGAGCCATATGTTAAGCAGAGAAAATATCACCATAAACTTTGAAGTTGAAAATAACACTATCAAATCAGAACCAGTTGCCAAACTACTTGGTATTAATAAAAACAATGAACTTAACTTTAAAGATCATACATCACTAATCTGCAAAAAGGCTGCCAGGCAAATTAATGCACTTCAAAGAATAAGTAAGCATATTGACTATACAAGTAGAATTAGATTATATATTGCTCTGCAGTTTATAATACTTTTACAATAGGACAGGATAAGAAACTTGAAAAAGTCAATGAGAGAGCATTAAGGCGTGTCTGCAATGACTATACAAATTCTTATAAAGACCTTTTGACACTGACAAGTAAAATAATGCTTTATGTAACCCGAAAAGTTAGTGTTGCTGAATTAGTTTTCAAAGTGCTTCATAATATGTCACCACCAATTGAAAGTTCATTGTTTACAAGACAGACTACAAGATATGATATGAGAGATAATTATAAGCCAGTAAAGCCAACATACAACACAATGCAGTATGGTTTTAGATGTATTTCATACCAAGGTGCTACATTATGGAATGAACTACCCATTGAAATAAAAGAGATAGATGACGTTGTTGTATTCAAAAGATTGTTACCTCGAACATTGTGAATGTGGATCTTGTATTATTTGTCAACGAAATAATATGTAAATCAAATTAACACCTTATCATATTTCCATTTATGCCATTTTTATCATTTGTTTATAACTTCATTTTGTTTTCTGTTATTTTATTGTCGGTAAAAAGCTTAGCTTATTTTACTGTTGTCAGTCATCACCAACATTAAATAGAGTTTTATCTTATCTTATCTTATCTTATCTTATCTTAACTGACATCCAGCTGAGAAAAGGCTCACGAAGAGTGCCTGGGTTGGGGATTGAACCCAGATCCTTCATAAGAGTTGGCCAGTCAACTAGGCCACCCATTGCTCAGTGAAACAAGGTTCAAGGCATAATTAGCATTCCAAAGTAGTGAAAGTACCTTCGAATGGTAAAAACTTCTCCTAAAAGTCAAAACTTTCTTCTCATTGGAATTAGGTTGCCATCTTACAATAAAAGGGCTTTAAGTGAGGTATTGTAAAAGGAAGAGAGTGAAAATCTTATCAGTCCCTGAGTCAGTCAAGTCTGTTGCATTGCATAGTAATTCTTGAAGTCGCTCTTGGTAAATTCCAACCTTTTCTTTTCAGCAGGAAGTTTTTTTTTTATGCTGTCAAATACCCTAGATATCGAACCAAAGCAAACACTAGAGTGTACCTCACCTCTCATGCAACAATAAGTATATGCCAGTTTATCTTCTTGTCTGGCTGTAAAATATATCTCGAATGGAATAGGGGAAATTGAACATCAAACAATGACACTGTTGGCACAATAAACCGAATAAGTAAATTTCTTAATTTATAGTACATCGAATGCATGCAATTTCACTACAAGCATAAAATAATATTAAAATAGTCTACAAAGACGTGCATATAATCATGCATACAAAACACTATGTTGCTTCCTAATCGTCAAACAAGAAGTAACCTGACTACGTACTTATCACGCAGTGTTATTACTACAGCCCTATAACTACACATTATGCAATGCATCCATTGTAAGTCGAGAAGGTAATTACTAATATGTCTTCTTGTTATTCACATATTAAACCACATACAGTAGCCTTGGTGTCTTTACAACATTAATAACGATTAAAAAAAAAAACACGAGAATAGTGACCTCAATTTCAAGGGTGTCTGAAGCAATGACCCTTGAAGCTAAAGGGGGTTTCACACATAGCCGGATCAGACGCAGGAGCGTCCCGGAATGAAATTTCGTCAAGTCCGGGGCGGTCCGGGCGAAAAAGTTAGAAATGTAAACAAAAACAAATAATTGGGCGGTGTGGACACGAAGGCAAGACGGAGACAACAAGGAGCAACACGGTCATGACACGGATGTGTACGGGTGCTACAAGGATATGTACCGAGGAGCACGGTTAAACAAGGCATGAGCCACGGTTGTAGCCGGAGGTAACACGACTGTGCCGGAGTGAACCGGATGTTACACGGGGCCTTCACGGATATACCCGATCGTTACACGACCTTACTACGATATCACTACGGAGTTAAGCGGTTTTCACCCGGATCGCTCTGAAATTGGTATTTAAACTGGCTGCGTTCCACTGTCCATCATTCCACTTCGGACTACCATACTGCAAAGGTGTTGCTGCTACTACAGAAAAAATTGGATATGTCTTTATCACACTACGACAGGGTGGAATTGGATTTAAAGTGCATGGACATGCAAGTCCAGCTATTGACTGCTGCTAATGATATAATTCTGCAAGAAGAACACAAACTGCAAGATGATGCAGTGAGGGCCACAACATCAACTGATGAAGATGACCTATTAGAAAATGCTCCTGCTGCACCAAGACGAAGAAGAAGAAGGCAAATGTGGGTGCGACCTTGGCTGCTAAGAAGACCTCTTTATGGGCAGTATGAAAAACTGATGGCTGAATTGACTGCAGAAGATGTGGGTGGCTTCAAGAATTTCATGAGGATGGAGCCTGACTTATTCCATGAAGTTCTTGCCAGAGTGGGACCTAGGATTACAAAGCAGGATACCTTTTGGAGGAGGGCCCTTGAACCTGGATTGAAACTGGCTATTACCTTGCGCTACCTGGGTACGGGCAACAGCTACAAGTCTCTGCAGTATGGATTTAGGGTAGCCTTCAATACCATTTCTATCCTGGTCATCGAAGTCTGCCAGGCCATCATAGACGAGTACTCAGCAGAAGTCATGCAGTGTCCTGTAACTCCAGAAGCCTGGAAAGCAGTTGCCAATGGATTCTACAACAGATGGAACTTCCCCCACTGTGTCGGCGCCATTGATGGGAAGCACGTTGCCATCAGATGTCCTGCCAAGTCTGGATCCCTGTTCTACAACTACAAGGGATTTTTCTCTATTGTCCTACTGGCTGTAGTTGATGCTGAATACAAGTTCCTCTACGTTGACATTGGTGCCAGTGGATCAGGCTCAGATGCTGGAGTGTTTAGCCAGACAGAATTGAAGGAAGCGCTAGAAAGTGGGAACATTGGATTACCTGAACCAGATAACCTGCCTAATGATGACCAACCAGTGCCTTACTTCATAGTTGGGGATGATGCCTTTGGACTGCAGACTTGGATGATGAAGCCTCTGCCTCACAGGAACATGAGCATGGAAGACAGAATCTTCAACTACAGACTTTCTAGAGCTAGACGGGTGGTAGAGAATGCATTTGGACTTTTGGCTGCCAGGTTCAGGTGTCTCCTCACAACAATGCCTCAAAGTCCTGACAGAGTGTGTACCATAACTCTTGCTTGCTGTGTGTTGCACAACCTACTGAGGGTGAGATATCCAACTGCTCAAGTGAATGCTGTGGACCAGGAAAATGCAGACATCCATGAGATCATCCCAGGTGCATGGAGGGAGAATGCTGTCAATCTACCAGACATGGGACATGTGTTCAGAGGCAACACCAACAGAGCAGCCAAGGAAATGCGGCAATACTTGGTCAGCTACGTGAACTCAGCAGCTGGGAGTGTACCATGGCAGCAAGACAAGATTTGAAAACAACACGAATGATGTAAGTTTCAACATTTAATTAATAGCAAACTTCAGACTTCTGCAGCACACAAGTGCAAAAAATACACATCATTTAATTATTGTCATGTAATACAGTTTACAGTGTTCATTACATTTAACTTCATCGGTATACAGTTCACATGCAAACATAAGTAATAACAGTTCATTGTTCATTTCAATAAAGTTCATTGTTCATTTTCAGCTCAACATTACTCGGTTGTGGTAGTTGGAGGCGTGGGCACCGAAAAGGAGGAGTTATGGTCATCACCACCAACCATTCCCCCCACACTAGTGTTCAACAAGTAGCTGGTGAGCGAAACATCCTGAGGCGTGCTGCAATCCTGTGGTGACATGGAAGGACGACCATGAGAAGGACCTGAAGTCAACCAGGCCTGACTGATAATGGTAGAAGATGGCGCAGGAGGGGGGGTCGGTGCAGGCACAGACGAAGAAGAAGGGGCAGCCGACACAAGAGGCTGGGGCGAAGGGCCGGATGGAGTAGCGAACATCCGGGCAGCAGGGCTGGATGAATGCTGTGCGAACATCTGGGCAGCAGGGCTGGATGAATGCTGTGCGAACATCTGGGCAGCAGGGCTGGATGAATGCTGATGATGAGGGAACATCTGCACAGGAGGACCGGATGAACTGGCTGTAGGAGCAGGGAGGACGAACTGCTGCTGATGCTGCTGAGGGACAGGAGGCAGAAACTGATGATACTGCTGTTGCTGTTGCAGTTGCTGTTGCTGCTGCTGTTGCTGTTGCTGCTGGCGCTTGCGACGATACGCCTGCTTAAACTGCATCAGGCTGTTTAAGGTTTGGGCCTGGTAATCCCACCAAGTCTCGGTGTCCATCTGCATCACCTCGTGGTAGATCATGTCCGTGAAGACCCTCTTGGACAAGCTGCCTGAGTCTGTCGGCTGACTCAACTTGCTGTGCATGTCCCTCTGCAGATGGGTGGCTTTTTCAATCAGCTGGAAATAGGAAAAAACACAACATTAGAGTAAGTCACATGGCAACTGCAATAGCATGTGCATTATTGACAATGTACTGAAAAGACACATCACCATACAGTGAACACTGGAAGTGCCAAGAAACAAAGCTACCACTTTCTACTATGGAAAAGCTACAACTTTAAAATGCAAGATTACAATTACAACTTTAAACTGCAACATTACAATACGATTATCTTGATTATCATGGCAACTGAAGCAGTATACTTACTTGAGTGACAGCTTGTGTAGCAATTCCATCTCCACTAGCTGCAAGGCTGGATGCATCACAGTCATGATGATGACGAGGCTGACGTCTGGACGTCTTCTTGCTTGGAGGAGGGGCCCCCATCTTCCTCGTGCTGCTGCTGCTGTCGCCCTTGTAAGGCCCACCCTTGGACCTGCTTGTATCGGAATCCCTGCCACCATCATCCGAACTATCGACAATGACCTCCTCAGCTTCAGACGTGTCATCCTCAGTGGTAGGTCTGTTGCTGCTGGTTGGAGTTTTGGCTGATAAGCTCTGGGAAAGCTGCCCACCTTTCTTTCTCTTCCCAGCATCAACCCTCTTGATGTGGCGTTCGAGGTAGCCGAAATTCTCCATTATCCAGTTGTCCCGGTCTGTCAGGATTCTAGCTGCCCCACCAGAAGGCTTCTTGGTTGGATCCGTGAGCTTCCCAACTGCAGTGCGCATTGAGTCTATCCAAGTTTTCAGCTGCTGCGCAGTACAATCCAGCTCCTTCGCCTTCTGGTCTAGCATTCGCGATTTTATGTCTATCCGCTTGTATTGAGCAAGCCGCCGGTTATACAAGATCTCCTGGGACCGGTACCAGTCGGCCACATCTTGTTCCTGGTCTTCTGTGAGGTTCAGGGCTTCCTTTTTCTGCCTCTTCGCTCTTGCTGCAGGTGGGGGTGGAGCTGCAGTAGGAGGTACTGCAGGTGCAGCAGGTACAACTGGCCCAGGTAAATCTGGCATGCCTTGTGGACTTTGCGGTCTTGAAGAGGTATTACTGGCTACATCTTCTTCAACAGCAGCAGGTGGTGCAGGTTCCTCTTGGACAACAGTCTTCTTGCCAGGCCTCCCCTTTCGTGTCCTAGGTGGCATGGTGGTTAATTCAAGAAACGGCAGTAGCAGCAGCAGCAATCCAGAAGGTAATATCCAGAAGAAATGGTGGATGATAAATGAATTACTTCGATGATCAACGATGAACGGCGGGCGGTGGAATGATGCTTCTCCAAAGACGGCGGTTGTATATATACTCAGGCATCCGTACTCACTCCGTGTCAGTTTAATTAACTCCGTCTTGACACCCAGTTCACTCCTGTATGTCCGCATTGATCTCGTGTGACACCGTGTACATAACGGAGTTAACCGGGTCAAGCAAATGACATGTAAACCCGCTCTCCCTGTTCACTCCGTTTAGACTCCGTGTTGGTCCTAGTTCACTCGTGTGGAACCGAGTTGCTCCTTGTGCTCTCCGGAGCGTACTTTTCACGCCCGGTTGACGCCGGACTTAGCCGGAGATCACACGAAGTCTTTCGGTGTCAATACGGAGGTCCCCGGAGATCGACGGAGTCTACTGGGAGTCTACACGGATCTACACGGCCCAACACGGATTTCACTATTCCGGGATCTCCGGCATGAAAAATTAAACATGTTTAATTTTTTTGCCGGAGTCCCCCGGAGATACCGGACCATGCCGGACAATGCCGGACACTCCCGGACATGAACAAGATGTCTATACGCCTTTCCCCGGAGTATGCGGGAGTATTACGGAGTTGACCTCCGGGACGCTCCTGCGTCTGATCCGGCTATGTGTGAAACCCCCTTAAGACAATATTACAGCTGGCTGACCACTAATATCCATCTGAAGTGACCAACTGCTTGCTTATTAAAGAACATCAGTATACTTAACTGTAATCGCCAAGAAATGTTTATTTTGCTCTGCGTATTATGTTTAGTTTACAACAATATATTTTGTTTTTACATGTACATCACAACAATTTAACCTTCACATGACACAGGAACCACTGCAGGTCTTTACAACTTACGTAGCCAATATTAAGAAGAGCCTTTGGCATATTAGCGAAACTAAATAATAGAGAATTTCAACTTAAACTAGAATAAACCCACATTTAAATTGTACAACTTGGTCATTATAGAAACATCTTCCAGATTATTACAGTTTGAGGCATTTCAAGACACACAGATAATTTAACCACCATTTAAGCCTTGCCGGGGTGCTTTTGGCAAATCAGAAAATAAATTGTCATGAAAATCCCGCAGGTTAAATATTGCACAAATTATTTGGCTGGCAGAAAAAGACAACTTCATTTGGGGAACAACTCAAATGTTTCTTGGCAAATGGACTCATAACCAGCACCAAATTGCAGTAATTGAACTGACGTTCTCCACCAAGGTGGGAATTTCAACTCACAGGAAAGATTAGAAGCTCTAAAAATGTCCTTTACTTAAAGTAGGAGTGATCAAAGCATCCGTCTCACAATCAATGTGCCACATTGGCCCAATGTTAGCCTGATGTTTGTATCTTCGTCCTTAAGTTGAATTGGCATGTCATCAAAGTCGTGACTCAAAACTATCATGATTTTCCTGATGAGTTATAACAATTAACCAAGAGCATCCCAACATACGTCAGGCTAAGATTCAAACTAATAATTTGGCATTAGAAAACCGTACGTTGATATCTTGGTTATATTGACGAAATTTAGTGCAAGAAGCTATCACAAGGACACCTAAGCTACCTAAATAAATTTAATTACATTATGACATTATGTACAAAGCATAAACAATAACCTCAGTACGTTGAGTCTTGATTTGCACAAAACTGGCCTTGGAGAACCTACATTTTTTATTGCAGGTGCTGCCATCTGGAGTTTTGTTCCACAGAATGTTAAGCAAGGGTTTCAATATAACGTTTACCACCTTGTATGATAGTAGTTAATCGGTGCAAAGAATGCACACTGTTGAGCTTCTCACTCAGATTTATGACAAGGCACCCCTTTACAGATCAAGACAAATGAATGCTAATCTCCAAAATATGCTGCCAAGACAGGTTTATGCAAGGTGAATATGCAAAAACCCTCAGCTCCTTTTTGTAGTCCCATAATCTATGTGGCTTGGTCAAATGTTTCCCAGAGATTAATGGAAAGATTATGGACTTGCTCATCTTTTGTCATCCTAGGTGTCAGGGTGTAATGATGCGTATAGTACTGCAATCTCACGGACCAGGGCTTCCCCCCGTAATAACTGGGAACATAATACTATATCATGTAGACCTGCACATTTAGTTCAAAAACTGTGGCCAAATGGGTTATGTGATATGCAGTCTGATATGATGATTACTATCCCTTTTAGGTAAATATTAGATAACAAAATGCTGCACTTTTTTGGTTGATGTTTCTTTAATGAATCATCATAATTCTTTCACAAAGATTCTAAAAACTATCATTCGTGCTTTCTTGATATTGATATCGACAAAAGCTGTACACCTTTATCTTTTTAGCGATACGATACGTATCACGATACGTATCACGATACAGTAAAAACCGATATGATACGTATCATGATACGTATCGCTAAGCTGTATCAATAGGAGAATTAATCTGTTGTTTAATGTCATTACAATAAAATCTGGCTGATATTTTTCTTCAAAAACACTGGAACATCTGGGTAGCAGGTGTTTGTATGCAAAAAACGCGATTCTGCAGACTGTTTTAGTGTATCGTTATTATTACATAATGGTTATCAAAACCCGTACAAACTGGTACAAACGATATATCGAGAACCGGTGTACAGCTCTAATATTGACATAACATTTCCAGGTATGAGTCCATATTATTGTAATTTTGCTTAACAGCTTAACACTACTTACTTTACAGCATAAAAATTGCTTTATTCAACTCAGTTTCAATATAATTTCAATATCATTTTAATATACATGTAATTATAACCTCAACATCACATGCATTGTTGTAACTCCACATACTTTTTAATCTTTACTTGGTACCTGCTCGATAAGCTTGTATGCTTTTTTCTGCTCAATAAACATAGTAACAAGCATAAATCAAGTATACATTGAATAGTACCTGAGTGATATGGAAACATCAGAATGTAACAGTCATTATATGACTATGACCATTACCAAGTGTACTTTATTAACTTTATGTAATATCTCTCTACAGCATTTTGTGTAAAATGGATGCTGCTATTGCAAAGCTCCTTTCAACAAACTGACCTTTATTTACACCATAAATGGAGTGCAGCAATGAACATTTCATGAAACGCAGAGGTAGTATTTGCTGAGCTATTTTGCCCACATGAAAGGATGGGCCCATCCTACAGTAATAGAGAGCATTGTGGCTGTACTTTCTCTATTATTCACCAACCGGCTTTTATGGACTTCATTGTTCAGCTATTTTATAGATGTGCACTGAGAAGCTTCTTTGGACACCGTATCACAAAGCTGTGCTAACAGTCCCTCTAAGGGTCTTGAAGGTGGATTGTAATACATCAATCTTATTTGCAAATCCTCAACTGTATATTACATTTACAAAGATAGTTTTCGCGTCACCAGCAATATTTGGTACTAAAATAGGCAGAATGGCTAAATGTCGTTATTCTCAATTAAAAGCCCACAGTGCATTGCAGAAGTTGGGTACACTGCTGTCGAAGATGTCACAAGAATGCACTTGGTTTGGAAATTTTTATGAAGCATATAAAAATATTATAAACTGACTGTTTAACATTTAGCATAGGGATCGTTAAGCTGCCACAAAGAATCTGGCTGTATCAGTGCTGATACAGTGAATCAGTCGTTAATTGACACATCTCAATCTCTATATATCTTTGCAACGTACAAATTGCATGCCATGTACTAGTTTATTGGTACATGAAAGTACTACTCATCTACTGCTTTTGGAAAGGAAACCCTCAGATCACTGAGCAATGAGGCCTTTCACCCTCTCATTGACCATCATGGCCAAGAGACATGGGTGTCCTACAAAGTAGTCTCTGATGTGAGCTGATGTCCTCATTTGTGAGACACTGATGCCTCCAAGGCTTTTCATGCTTTCGACTCACTAATCGAGTCTTCGTTCACCTTGAAAATTGGATGTGGATTCGTCACACAGCGAAGAGTAGTGAAGAGTAGCTTCCATGCAATACGAGAGAGTGGTAATCGCTTTACATTCAAATGAATAATGCATAGGTCTTAAAATGAATCTTACACTGTTTATTTGCGTTGGATTGGAAAACAGATGAGCTAAATAAACTCATACACATGGACGGAAAGATAGTATGATTTGATTTCAGTTTCAATGAAAATTTAAAACGATGAAAAAATTCAATGCATACCAAGAGGGAATGGGACAAACTGCTTTGATCAAATAATACTGCAAAGTTATTCTAATTTTAAAATTCACAGTGAAAAGCAAAGGGCAATATCATCAGCTTCTGTCAAAGTCTCATCGAAATACATTTACTATATAAAATTTACATCTGGACTAGGGGTAGTAGTGAGTGGCCGACTCAGTGAACATTATTGTATTGATTGTGTACTCCATGTACGATTTTATTTTATTTTTCCTTCTATTATTTTTTTCTTTTTCTGTCTTTCTTAATGACTTTTTTGGTTGATGTGCGCTTTATAATTCATTATAAGAATCGTTAAATACAGATGTGAGTCTTGTTGAGCATTTTGACTTTCACTATCTCAGATGCTGTGGCTGTTGAATCTGCGGTTGATGTTGGTGGCGGGCATTGGGCTGCAGCCAGGGGATGAGTCTGATTTATGGCTGAATTCCGGTGGACCTGCCATGTGGTAAACCAGCCGTGGGTATCAACCATCCTCAACAGATTTATCAGAGCTACCAGGCCTGATATTGGCCAGCCAATGCCCTGGTCTGTCTGCGCCCCAGTCCCTTTAAGCTGATTGATAGCACAAACACCAAGGGTCCATTTTTAATGAGCTTTGAATATGACCAATGATGGCTCCAACAAGTACAATGTATATGATATTATCAGCACAGCAAAACGTCTATTACAAAGTTTTAATAAAACCTTTCAATTACATTGCCCTTTTACTTTTCATTTCAGTCAAAGTAATTGTTTGTCATATCCTATAATTTTAATTTTAATTATGTATTGTCAATTGTAATAGCAACCCACTCACTTGTAAGATAACTCTGTTAAAACAAGCCGTGATATCAAACCACAGGATAAAATCAAATAATTAATTAAGTTAATACAGGCTCATTTGACTGGGCCTCTATAAACTGACACTTTGCGATCTTTATGAATTGATATGTTTGGAGTTCACCTATTGTTGTCTGTTTATCTGTCTGCCTTTTCAGCATATTATTTTATGTCTCTTTTTTCACTAAATATTGACATTAAAAGCTACACCACTCTATAATATGTGTCCCCATGTAAATGTGTAGTTTGAGCAATTGATTTTCCTTCTGCCACCTGGAAGTATTAAAGATAAACTATTAAAATAGGCATGAAAGCAAGGGCAGTAAACTTAACTTTCTATCAACAGAAAAGAATGGTGACCCTTTCGTTCAAACATTTTTTATGAAGTGCAATCTATTTGAGCAAGCGAGTAAATATTTGGATGACTACTTAAGATTTGAGAGCATGCCTAGTTCGTGACAGACTGATTGGATTTTTTTAAATATTTGGTCGTGGTTCATTCTACAATAACACACTCATGTAAGACTAGACTAGGATGCTTTTTGTTCAATTGTCAACTGCCCTTGCAGTAATGAGGTAAGATCTGTAATAGACCTCAACAACTTAAAACCCCCTGCTGCTCAGTGGCCATGAATATAATAGTTGGGTACTATAAGCATAAACTAATGTTGCATCTATGAAGTGTAATAAACCTAAAATTTAAAGTCAAATATCTCAAAGTTTTTCAAACTGATAGTTTTTCCTTTTTTTCTTTTTTTGGTTAAAATTAAGGTTAGACCGTTCACTTTCACTGTGCGTTGAAAGCTTTGTTCAGTTTTTTTTAGCCCTTAAGAGGCACTGTTTTCATCATCGAGCCTAGCCTGATATCAGGTTTCTCAGCGAACTAATAGGTCTAATAACAATAACCATGGAAATCTATTTTTATTTACATAAATTGTGCAGCCTCATACCATGTATTTATATTTCTTTTAAGTTATACATTTTGTTAAAATTACTGCAAGAATAATATATATGTACAAAGAAACATATCTGGTAAACATGTTATCTTAGCAATCTTTCAAGGCTGCACCATTTCAGTTGTTTTTATTCATGTGCAATTGTTATCCGTTTTTTTTTTTTTATGAATTGAAATGGAAAACCTTGTACTGAGAGCGAAGGCCATCACCAACAGCGACATTTTAAAGTGATACATGGTTTCTCAGGAGTGGAAAAAATCCCATGAAGAAAAGTGTTTATGGTTATGGATGCTTTGGTAATGGCAGCCTTAGCTGATGGTCTATGAGACCGCTGAGGTTCTCTGTAGTTGCAAGAAACTGAACGTACCAGTATTTAACGTAAGCATCCTTGTCAAAGCGTTTGTGTTATCTTATAGTTAGGTACTATTAGCATTGTGTCTGTGCAGTGTGAACAAAAAACAAAAAAAGTTTTGTGAAATATCTTTACAAAGGATGCTGTGATACTCCGTGTTTTTGGATAGTTTACTTGCCATGATTCTTGCGTTAACTAACATCTCATGAAAAAATCCAAGCCATAACAAAAGTCACTTCACATCGGCATTTCTGTTAATAGTAAGCAGACAATGAACCCTTGTTAGTGACAAGAACTTGCATTTGAGGGCTGCAAATATTTAAACCTAAGGGTTGCCACATCCACTACAATGTATGCTTCTAATGCACAACAACTGTACCCTGATCAATCTGAGGGGAAAGTGAAAGTGTGTTACACTTAAACACTTACCAACGTAATCCATAGTATCATACAAAAGGCCATTCACAAGTATGGGACAGATATATTTGCAATCCACCTCCAATGACCTTTGCGTGACAATAGAACTTTCTTCTCAGCTACTTTATTTGCACAGCTATTGTGACAGTATCCGAAGTAACTTCTCTCAGGGCACATCTGTAAAATGGCTGAAGTGCGATGAGCATAAATGCTGGACGGTGGATAATAGAGAAAGCCCGGCTACAATACACTCCATTACCATAGGATGAGTCCATCCTTTCATGTGGGCAAATAGCACAGCAAATATTCATTTACTACCTTTGCGTTTCATAAAAATGTTCATCGCTGCACTCCATTCATGGTGTAAAGGTCAGTTTGTTGAAAGGAGCTGCATAATAGCATCATCCATTTCACAGAAAACGCTGTGGAGAAATATTACATAAAGTGCACTTTGCATTTCAGAGTCACCTCAGAAAAACACCCTCAGAAAAACACCTAAGATTAATTTATATTTTTGGTCTTCAAAAGTTAATGGTTTTTCCATTCCATACACAATAATTAAACCTTGTGATGATAGAAAATATCAATTATCAAAGTTGAAAGGCTTGCATAAAACAAATTCTGATGTAAAGATGAATTATTCAGCAAGCAAAAATTTTGTGATACACATTACGGCCAATGTCATAGACTTGGAAACCAATCTCATAGACTTGTACGTCATGTGAATGCAGGACACCCACTGGTTAAGGTGATAAGAGTCCTGGACTAACGTGACAGTAAGATTAGTTTCCAATCCTATGAAATTGGCTGTAATAAGCTCAATTGACAAGGTCATATCTCATGTGCTCTATGAACGGTTGTTACATTCTAAATCAAACTGTTGTCCTTCACTGTGACCTTTATTTTGTAATCTGCCCATAACATTGTCTCTTCCACCTGCATCGATTGTTTCATTCATGCATTATCAGTCACCTCAGGACCTAATAAACAGCCAAGTAACTTCACAAACCCTGCAGGTCTCCCTAGAGAGCAATTACTGGAGGCATAGACGTGACTTGGTAATATTAGCATAATTGTGCCCAAGTTCAGAATACATTGCATTCTACTCCCCTTGCATGCCAATCATTTGTAATAAACATTAATCATTTATGAATTCGTCCTAATTAGAAGTATTGAGATTGATGGAGTATAAGTATAGTGACCAGCTGTACAAGCAGTTGGGTGGCCCACTGTTCAAGTGCTACAGTGGATCTCAATTGATAAATATTTAGCCCTCTTGAATAGCTAGAATTAATATTATTATCCTTGTCATTCTGACAGAGAAACGTAAATAATGGTACAAGGATTATTTGTTTCAATTAAGAAGATAACTTCACTGAGACAGCGAACTTGACAGTTGCAAATGCATCCCAAAAGTGATGTAATTTTCATTATAGCAATTTCGATATTACCCATAAAACATATAAAGCATGTAGACATACTGAATTGTTATTGCACTAAACCTAGCCTTTGCAACCCAGAAATAAACAGCGATTAAAACTCCCAAGATTAAATATTGTGCAAATTATTAGGCTGATAGAAAAAAAAAACTCCATTTGGAGAACAGCTCAAATGTTTCTTTGTGAATGAGGCTACAACCGACACTACCAAATCACAGTAATTGAAGTCAATTTCTTGATGCAGCTTTTTACAAAATGGAGTAATTATTGGGGAGACAGATTAGAGAGAAAATTTAAACTCACAAAATAACCAAATTTGCTGGAGGAGGCATCAGGAAAGTTTTGCTAACTTCTTAAAGATTCTATCTCACATAATTTCAGACAAATTAGAGCGTAAGATGAGTCTGTGCTGAATTTAATAAACCTTTTAAAAAAAAAGGCTTGCTAAATTTCCAAAGAGTTTCCAATCCCAAAAACAGCCATATTTAAACAAATGCACTCTGTTATGGTTGAAGTTTAGTTAGAGCTATGTATCTAAAGCATGTTTCACTAAGTGCAACTGTAGGAGATGCAAAGTTTTAACTAAAATAATGTCTTACAGTATCCTTCCCTTGCAATGAATTCTTAAATATAATAGACACCAAAACCCTGCACACTTGTAAATCTGCAGGATATAGTATCAAGTGGCCAGTTATTATGGGGAAGCTTCGATCCATGACATTGCCATACTATGCGCATCATTACACCCTGACACCTAAGGATGACAAAAGACGAGCAGTCCATAATCTTTCCATTAATCTCTGGGAAACACTTGACCAAGCCACATAGATTATGGGACTACAAAAAGGAGCTAAGGCTGTTGCATATTCACCCTGCATAAACCTTTCTTGGTAGCATATTGTGGAGATTAGCAGCGATGCGAAGATCCTCTTTACAAATAATTTGTCTTGATCTGCAAAGGGTGCCTAGTCATAAATCTGAGTGAGAAGTAATCAGCAAGCAAGGTGGTATCATATTCTCTCTTTGCAACTTTTAGCTATATATTGACTGCAATGGTAAATACTGACTTTAACATACAACTCTTGAAGTTGTGGGCATCAAACTAGCTGCCAAACTGCCTGCCAAAAACTGTATAAAAAGGAGTTAAACAATGGATGATAAAATAATAGGAAGATAAGACTGGTAATATTGATAAAGTAATTATCATTCGGATCCCTTCTATTCATATGATTCAAGACCTTCACCCAGCAAGAAGAAAATTAATATGATCTACATTGCAGTTTATTTAGAAGTACAATTTTGTAACATGAAATTTAATGAAGCCACCTGCAAATGTATCAGCAAGTGCTTCCTTTATTTCGTCACCATGTCACACACACTACACTGAGTGATATAAGCTGGTCATGTTCTGTGTTTAGGTCTGACATTAAGAGATATGTAAACAAGCACTTTGATCAGTAGGATCCAACCAGCGTGATCCACTCTGCAGCAGCAGCAGCAGCAGCAGCATCTCTATGCCTCAAGCATCCCACTCCTCTGTTTCCGTTTGATAAAGAGCATTAAAGCTAGGCATGTAGACTCAGGCTGCCTCACTTCCAACAGATGTTGTCTAACAATATAAAGCAAAAATGTCCCCAAAGTGGTCTCTTGCTGGAAGAATAATGTAGTTGCCTTTAAATTGCATCTAAAGTTGCCATGTTTAAATTTCTCCTTTTTATGCAGCCTCAACAGCATTGCTGATTACGTCACCATGACCACTGTCCTTAATTTCTTTTTATAGGCTAATAACAATGGCCATTCTCTTCAAAAACCAACTTGTGCTTAATATCTAGGCTAATGATCCTTTTTTGTCACAAAGCATTGATATACACTGTCCTGCACGAATTTGTGTGCGATTTGATTGGACAAATTCTGGAGAAATCACCCATACAAGTATGATGCAATAGAGTAGTAAGCATGAGTATTTATAACCCTTATTTAGAAGTATTGTAGACTACGTGAGAGAAAACGAGATTACTAAACCATAAAGGTTGCAGGCAAATAGCCGGCCAGCAATCATGATTACAGCGGCTGTAGGCAGCTAGTCAGCTAACAACAAAATTGCTAATTTGTATAAATAGTAAATACTGTTCATGAAAGAGTTGCAGGCAGAACACTGGCAGCAGCATTTATTTATAAAACATTTATTTATAAAGTACAGGACTATAAGTGATGGTACTGTAAATCCACTGCAGGCAGCAACCGACCAGCAGCTAAGTAATTGTTGCATGCAGTATGTCTGCCAGCAACCTGAAGATATATTATTTTTATCATGTTTATCTTGTGCATAGTTTTGTAAATAACATGCACTTACATGCACATCGTCCAAGACCGGAGCACATGTATATGAAGATTTGGATATAGAGGAACTACAAGTCCTGCGTCCAGTACTGAACCTTACTGAACCTAACTGATCCCTTAAGATCTTTTGAATTTAAAATGGCAACAAGCACCCAGACACAAAGGGCTTAATATCTTGTAATTATTTTCTTAAAATCCATAATATATATCAAGATCGTCTTGATAAATGATCATCTGGTTCATAGATGCATGGAATGGTCATATTCTCAACTTTGATATGCAACGCCCTCTTAAAATATACATTGTAAGTCGTCTTGTAGTTTTAGAGGACAGACTTACTTCCAAAACATGATGATGCTGCTGCTACTGCTGCTTCCATTGCTGCTGATGATGGTTATGACAGAGCTGATATGACTACCCTGTAGCTTTAAAGCAGTGTGACATTCAAGCTTAGGCCTAATTCGATACCAAAGAATTGGACGAATTAAAGAAACAGTATTGAAAAAAGGACGAAATAATATAAGAAAGTAAGAACACAAATGGTGGGAGAGTGACAAGGTGATGCATAGGTTGGGGCTTTCCTGACACTTTCCCTGACACTTCTTGTGTTGCATGCTCAGGCTGAGATGGATGGCTTTCTCTCCAGACTTTCTAAATTGAAGAAATCTTCTCTTGAGGTGCCACATAACACCTGGCCCTTCATCCTAAGTGATTGATGAAGCCAGAAACACTGGGAATTTGTCTTGTGCACTGAGGTGGGTCGAGTGGGAGAAATGAGAAAAATTAATACACCTCAGGAATGGATGGATGGAATGATGGACCGATTCGATGGATGAATTAATTGATCGATTAGTAAAAGGAAGGATGTAAAATATGTAAGTACAAATTCACCTCCATGCTCCTCTACAGTCAACCAATTGATTAAATATCCCATGCATTCTGTCTAGAGATCATTGAACGGGAAAATACTGGTCCAACATTTTTAGAGAGCAGTGTATAGCATTATATTCACAGGCCAGATAGTGATGCCCAGTCCATGTATTTATAAATTAATTCATACGAAATGTGGAAGTTTGCATGATTTTAAAGACACAAAAATGTTTTTGAATCATATTATTTCAAATATCAAGAATAGCATTAAGTCACTAAACTTTAATTTAATACAGGACCTATGGAAAACGTTAACTTTATTGCAAAATATCTCCCGAGCCAAAACCGTCCCTAGATGAGCACTTTATTGGCATTCATATTGAATCCTACAATACGGCCATGTCACCCATACATATTAGAAACAAAGGGCACGCCCCTTCCATTGGATTATAGATTCATGACATCACTTGAAGACCTGGGGCAAGTCATAACACAATAAATAGCAAGTTATGTCAGACCATGAGTAATACTTGACGAGTATGATTTATGAGCTTTCAGTGAAAACAACAAAAAGCATATTTGATCATAATTCAAGACCTTGCACTGAAAACATTGTCCTGTATTGGGAGAAAATATTTGCTACTCTGTATAAACGTATCCAATGAATAAATGAATGAATGAATGAACGAATGAATCTATCTATCTATCTATTTATCTGTCTATCTGTCTAGCTGTCTATCTATCTATCTATCTATCTATCTAACTATCTATTCTATCTTTCTATCTATCTTTCTATATCTCTATCTACCTATCGTGCTGTCTGTCTGTCGTGTTGACTGTCTGTCTATCTGTCTATCTATCTTGCTGATTTACGAGTAAATTACGAGTAAATTACTACATCTTATCGTTTTCTGTCCAAGCATCTTGCCACTGACGTCCTCGCATCATAAAGAATCAACTTGGTGCTAGCGGTGCTGGCGGTGCTGGCTGTGCTGGCGGTGCTGGCGGTGCTAGTAAGCGAAGGTGTGGATGGTAGGTGAATGATATACAGTAAGACCATGCCCACAATTGGTATTTGCAAAATAACACAATAAACCTTTCATTGGGAATCATTTGTGTTCTATGGCATTAAATGTGCAATAACTTCATAAAGGTTGTTTGTAGAGGCTTGTGTGCGGGTTGCATTGTAATCCTATCAGCATCCTTGGAACTCATAATTTGCTCAGCACATCAAAAGGTCTGATTAAATTGGAGTCACGTTCAGTAAAGATGATTAGATTGGTCAAGGCTGTGGGCGCCTATACACTACCCTATATTATAATGCCATCAATAAACCTTTTCTGAAGACAATTACCCTACAGGATGCACGAATTCAACTTTTCATGTTGCTCAGTGACACTGTAGTGTAGCCCTCTGTTTGTTATCATTGTAACAAATTAACTTTGTTGTATAGCAATATGTATCAATACAGCTGTAGATAAATACCCTCGACCCACAGTACAGTAGCCTAACAAATGATTAGCTCCAATGTCAGGAGAATGCTCGGATGACAATGCCAACGCAAGGCCAACTTTTAGGTAACACATGTCATCTTTTCTGGGACCACACCACAACTGAGGCCACTTAGACCGACCTGGAAGCAGATTGCAAGCTGGAGGGGTCGTTGAAATTGGATTCTTGTCCACGCAAACCTTCCTTTCATTGATTGTCAATCATTCAGTATGACAAACAATTGGCCTAGCTCCATAATGGATGTAATTGTTCTTGAGTGGCAGCTTGCTGGAAAATCCAATTCATCCAGTTCATCTAATTCAGTTTTCAATCCTGATTTATTTCTCTCCACCAAGTAGTGGGCGGACCTAAAACTCCTCCCTCGATGAGAACGAGAATAAAAACAGCCAAGTTATTGCAGTTGGTTCATTTGATGGCACCTCATTGCATGGGCACTAAGTCAGTAATGGAAACAGGTTGTCATAGAAACTGCAGTGATGCAGAAAAGCCAAATCAGATTGCCAAGAGGCAGTTCTTCAGGCTGATAATATAACACACATGAATTATGCATTGTGTCAGCAGTGCACAAGAGCAAATTTGCATTACACTTGTACAGCACATGTTGATGGTGTTTTGAAGAAACAAGAGTAGTTGGTTGTTCATGTTTTTTTAGAATGCATACTTGTCCAGGGGGTTCGCAAGTACAATTTGCTGTGAAAAACACTGGCCAGAATTCCCAGTTTTGGACACCTAAGTGGCCGGCCATAATAACGAAGTGACCTTCTAAATGAGGTTAGGCTATTTATAATAATAAAAACACAAGAATGTGGTGCCTTATTGTTTGGTTGTTCTTATAAGGGAGATTGCTCTAAAGTATGGTTGGTGTGTTTCTGGTTGACTGAGCCCTTATATTCTTTGTTGTTACTTTGCCGTTTTGGTGGCTCTTATTAGGGGGTTGTTCTAAAGTACGGTTGCACTGCATTAAATTTGCTACAATAATTATTGATGTTGTAAATATGAAACAATATCTTCAAAGAAATTCATTTGAAAAACTGCACATGGAAAATTACTTCCAGGAGATGAAAATACTGAACCACACGTTGAGCCAATCTAAAACATGCATCACATGTGCACACAGAAACAGAAAATGTGCAAAAAAGGCTCACAAGCAATCAGAAACTTCTTTGTTGTTACTTTGCCATGTTTGCCATGCTTGCCATGCTACATAAGATTCGACAAAGTTTTCCATGCTTTGTGATGTGATATCTTCTCAACCTTGCTAGAGCTTCATTTGTTGGTAAGGGCTTGGTTCGGTTGTAAACCACACGATTGGCAATTTAGAAGTAGATGCTTGTGTTTTGTTTTATAAAAATTGTACCACAATCCATAGCCATTTTATGCGTAAATGAGAAGCCACTACAAATCAATTGTAAAACTTTGACTGTAATAGCTAACTTTGTTAGTGTTGATTTATATTAAGCAAACAGTATAATTGGTCTCAGTCAACCAGAAATACACCCAAGCAATAACATTAAGCCAAAGTTTAGCGCCATGAGTTGGTAAAACTCTATGTAGAGATTTCGCACACCACAATGTGTATAGCAAGGCGTTTCCATACTCCCAGGTATGTCAATAATAGGATCTTGACCACATTGTCCAACTCTGGGCACACACTGATCACTCTGCCAAAATGATGCCAATTTTTATGAGAGTGGTCAGTAATGACCAGTATTGAATCTGACACATTATTGGACATTGTAGCCCACAGGGTAATTGCCTCCAGAAAAGGGTTTAGTGGAGTAAGCAGGGTAATTCCAAATACCCCATCAGCATGTCAATAGAGGAAATTGTTCCACTCTAGCCCCTTCGGCAAATGACACTACACACAGAGCAATTTGGTCACATTGACATCTAAAGGATTTGCTTATGTCCCATGGAATATTTTCAGAACGTGGATGAGTAAAGATGGTTGCTTTACAATGACAGAATCCATAATTCAGAACGTATTATATACTGTTCCCTTTCTCCTTGTATTATTTCAATACTTAAAGTCTCTCTCTGATATTATTGATTCTGATAACAAACAAATTGAAGAACCAAAATTAATAAAACACTCCCCCTGTCTAAAAGGTGAAAATATAATTGGAATTCTTGAAAGTATGAAAGATATTTTTAAATGTATGAGTATCCATTTACAGAGTATAAACGCAAAATTTGACCAATTGTAGATTTATTTAAATTACTTAGGACAATTTAATTGTAGTTTTGATGCCATTTGTGTTCAGGAGACTTGGCTAAGTGAAAAAAGCAACACATCCTTATTACAACTTGATGGTTACACTTTGTTGACTAAACCCTGAAGAAGTTCTAAACATGGAGGTCTAGCACTGTACATAAAATCTGATATAGCATTTAGTGAAATCAAGACTGATGGAAGTCATTCAAAAATATGGGCTTGATTGATTTTCTGAAAGTGAAAGGAAAACCTGCGACACCATTATTAGCAATGGTTACATCCCAAAAATTACACTACCCACAAGATAACAAAGAAATCATGACACTCTGATTGATAACTTTCTTTGTAAACTTTTTCAAAATATTTCATAAACCACCTCAGGAATAATCGAACATGGTTAATTTTTCAAAATATTTTATTGTATGTATGTAGATTGCATTTGTTTTCGTTATATGATGGATGGTCAATGGGTGCTTTTCTCAGTTTATGGTAGAGTTTGTCTCTATATTTGATGGAATTGATCACACCCTTACTTATCCAGTTTGATTTCTTGTGTTTGCATTTGCAGAATTTCATGGTCTTGTTTGGCATAAATCTATTTATACCTAATTGTAATATCTGTGCCATTGTGTTATATTTTGTATTTGAGTCGTCATTAGGGTCTAGCTGGTTGATGTATTCATGATATTTATAAATTTTGGAGAGCATTTTGTAATTTTTTTAGATAATCTAGACAAGTAAAGTAAGGCAGGTGATCAGCTGATCAGAGAGGTCGGTAAGCAAAATATCAGTACTACAATAATCTTTTTACCAAATTCAAAAATGACATTAAAAATACTTGGCTTACAATATAAGATATAATAAATGATAATAAAAAAGAAAGAAGTGATATAGACTACGTATCCATTAAGCAAGAAAACATCCATGATGAACATAGAAACGCAGAAGAGTAAAACTTGGATGTATTGGCACACAGCTAGCTTCAAACATTACTGATCCACAAGATACAAGTATTGCAGATTATTTGAAGAACTAGTTGACCTCAGTTTTTAATTACTGAAATAACTGAAAAAAAAAACCTACACCAGATGATGTGCAAATTTAAATCAAAACCAAGTTCAGGTCCTGACGAAATTACAACCTTATTACTAAAGAAGATACACTTCTTAAACCTCTTACTTTTATAATTAATCAGTCTATAAATCAGAGAATATTTCCTGAAAAAATTCAAATTGCTAAAATTACACCCGTTTATAAGAAAGATGATACACACCAGATGACAAACTATCGACCTATTTCCATACTTCCAGTGATCTCTAAGTTATTTGAGAAAGCCATCTACAATCAAGTTCATGATTTCCTACAACAGAATGATTTGTACAATAAAAATCAATACGGGTTCAGAAAAGGAAATCCCACAGAACACGCAGCCCTTGAATTGGTTGATAGATGTATCTCTGAAATGGAGAATGGTGATATTCCACTAACCATATACATGGACTTATCGGAAGCATTTGATTCAATAATATTACGGAATAAGAGCCTTGACCCTATTTAAAAGCTATCTCTTAAACAGAAAACAATATGTACAGGCAATGAAACATATTCAGAATAGATCATGGTAACAACAGGTGTGCCCCAAGGGTCAACATCAGGTCTGTTGCTTTTCATCATTTATAAAACTATAAACGTTTTATTATAAGTTTACAAAAAATCTCCTCCCAGATTATTTTATCTCCACATTCAAAATTATGCATCAGCAAGAAACCCATAATTTCAACACAATAAATAGATTATACCTGACACATAAAGTAAAACATAAATTTGCTGAAAAAAGCATCAGATATCAACAAATAACAAACTTGAAAAAATAGATACACATAGTAACATTGGCTGTAAATTGCACATAAAAAAATGGTGTTGGGACAAATACAAAACTGATCGTACATTAAAAGATTGCTATACATGTATGTCAACTAAATGGTATTGTGTAACACGCTATATTTCACACTGATTTTTTACATACAAGGGGCACCCATGCTAGCATCCTAATTGAGAAAAAAAGGGTGTCTCCTGACCCTCTATGTTTCTTTTATGTTGTAATCTAAAACGTCATTGTATTTCATTTTTGGGTGAAATAAATTCATTTCATTGTCATTGGTCTGAAGCTTGGTCAGTATGCATGATCAGCTGGCAGAGGTAGATATTATGATGATATGATGCGTAGTGTCCACATCTTACAAATTCACCCCATATGGGTGGGTCCTTTTACCTGCCCTATCATAAACATTGAGATCAATACCGGCCAGTTAATGAGACGAAAAACATTATTGCTACTATTATACCCTTATGGCTATATGAACTACACATTTTGCATTCATATTGACTGGAGTCAACTGTGATAGATTATTATGCAGTTAATTATGTTTTATTAAGACGATAATAATTACTTTTGAATAGAATTAAAACTGACGGCTTCGAAGTACTCAAATATCAAAAATATATTATAGTCATTTTATTAAGCATGGAGATTGGTAATTACAGTCACTGACACACAGACATACTCCTATTTTCACTGTCTCTGATTTTATGTTGATTTAAGTGCTAGGGAATACAATCTTAATCAATCATAATTGAATTAATGTGAACCAAGTTAATTGCATAAAACATGCTGTTAGCCTTGAAAGCTGAGTCTGGGCTCAGATGCATGCACTTACAAAATTTCCAAAAACAATGATGGACAATGATTAATTGCAGCTTGATTCATTAGCAAGGTTTTTCATCCAGGTGCAGTTAATGATTTCTCTCTTTTCATCAATGAGCCAGATTTATTACACACCAATAGACGAATGCGTTTGATCCGATTGTGATTCTACATCACTGTTTTCTGTCTTCTGGAATATCAATCATCGCTACAAGGTCAACATGATGCTGAGTATTTTAAGCGGAGACAAGTCTCCTAAGAAAGCCTTTGGGAAAACAACTCTGCTCCTTTAAGGTTTTTTCGCCAATTGGGGACAAAACGTGGCTGACAGTTGAGTAATAACTGCTTTTCAATAAGTGCCTTACTGTCACATTCTGTTGAAGGTCTTTATGTAAAGGTATTTTAGAATGAAATGTACCCGGAAGGGTTTTGATTCTAATGTGGGAGGCAGCTAGAGAGATTACCCTAATATGAGATGTTGTATTATTGTATCTGAAATTAGTATGTTAGTTCATGTTTTCATAGTATTTCATGCCTCAATGTTACTAGGCTGAAACTTAGTCAGCTTATATGAACAGCTGCCAGAGGCAGACGTAATAAGGCTTGGAGTCCACACCATGTTACATATTTCCCTCATGAGCGGGCTCTTTTAGCCTCAGCATAGACATCGAGTACAAGGCACCTCCAATTTAACATTTCATGTGATCGACATCCAGTTGGGAGTGAGCTCATGAAGAGTGCCCAGGCGGGAGATAGAGCCCGGGACCTTCAGCAGAACTGGCCAATGTGAAATTGGCAGATGCCTTAAGCATTAGGCCACCCAGATTGTTTCTGTTTCTTGAAAAGAATATTGAATATGTCAGTAACTGCTGTTATATGGCGTTATTCTGGGCATAGTTTTAATCGAAGCTCACATAACAGCAATATTTTGTGCAACTGACACATTCACATCCTGACAGCTAAGCTGAGCACTAACAGTTTCTGTGCATGCAGCCCATAAGTGTCACGCACATATTAAGACCTCCATTAGAGTTTCATGGACAACTTGCACAAGTTTTGCATAAAAATGAACAATGTGAACATGCAGTGTGCACAATCTTAAAAAAAAAATAAAAAAATTCTGAAGTTTCAGCTACAGTTGCCGTCTTTTGAGTGTTTAAGGTTAGGTTGTGTCAGATTCAGACTCAGACTTGGACCTTTTGAGAACATTTAACAATATCAGAAAATTAAGGGTTAGCGATAAATGAAGTGGAATATGTCAACTCCATTGTTGACAAAGGCTTTGACATTTAGTAGTCAGGTCGCCAAACCCCTAAAAAAGTGCAATACTTACAGCCTGGCTGTTTTTATTCTCATTAGAAATTCTGGAGAGTTTGGCCTTATGAGTCAAACTTCTTAAAGCGGGTAGATAAGGCCTTAAATTATCATGTTTCCATGACAAACACCTTGAAAATTTACAATATTACCAATAAGAAATTTCATTGCATATCCAGTAAAATTTTCCTGAGTAATTAAATATATTGTTGTGGTACATGACACCATCAGACCTCAACGTCCCTACATAACAAACTTAAAGTATTAATGATCAAAGATCATTTCAAACATAAATGAAAATATTGCCGCACTTATATGAAAACTATTTCCAAGAATTAGCAGATAACAATTATCCAAATACAAGAAATAGAATGACATTAAAATTACCCAAAGTAAAAACATAACAAGGCAAAAAAATGACAAAATATCAGTGAGCATGCATATGGAATGAATATATTTCACAACTTCCATCACATTTTGAAGTGGGGAAAGTTTAATTAAATGCATGTAGTAGAACTATAAATATTTCCAGATATTATTCCAAATTATCAAAATTTAGCTTTTAACTACCATTTTATAGCATAAAAATTACTTTATTTAAATCTGTTTCATTTTAATTTCAATATCATTTTAATACACATGAAATTATTATCTCAATATCACAATGTATTATTGTAATTCTCTATCTTTAATTTGTGCCAGCTGGATAAGTTCTTCTGGTAAATGAACTTACAAACATACAAACCTTTGTACATTGACCTTACAGTCATGCAAATCAGTCTTATTTGCATATTGTCAAATAAGGAATGTGAGCCTGAGAAACCTGAAATTGTAGCATTCATGGTTATATCATTTACTCCAGATTTACTGTAGTATAATCTTCATACAAGTCTAGTGTCACATTGAGAGATAAACATGTACAGTATTTAAAGATACCCAATCTGACCATACCAAATGTGTACAAAGTTGTTTGATCTAAGCCAAATCTTCTCAAATGTTGTGGATGAGGTCCAAAACACACACGAAATATCAGAATATTTGAAAAACTCCTTACGCTGGTTCACCCCCAGCATACGATTTCGGCCTTTTCACATCTTGAGAACCATTCAACCTACAAGGTTTTAACACCACTCAAAACGTACGTAATGGCCATATTTGGTATGGGCCACATATACTTTAAATTGTCAGGGTGAATATATTTGAAAATATCTGAAAAAAAAAGCATTTTCTTCGTTTTGGTCACTGTATAGATTAGGAGGCATCAGATGCCCCAATTTTCACAGAATTTGATCTCTATGTGTTATCTTAGGAGGCTTGGGCCCCTAACCATGTGTAAAAAAATTCGGCTGAAAATTCCAATGGGAACAGTCACCTCCGAGGGGTTCTATATTTGCAGCATTGCCGTCAATGGATATTTTGTTTAAAAAAAGCCATATTTCTGCAACTATTAGTCATAGAGCTACAGAAAAAGGATACGACACATAAAAATTACTTTTCCAAACATATCTCTCACAAAATTACAATCTGATTAGAGTGGGATGTCAGGAACTATTCTTGGGAAGGGCTAGATTGTTTTACCACTGTGTCATAAAATATTATTGTAATTAGCATATTGCCATATTAGGAATGGTCATCGTCTATGTAAGATTCCACTTATATCACCAGTTCTTAGTTGTAGCTCATACAACGCAACACCTTTTTTGAAACACTTCTCATGGTATATGACTAACAAAGGTGGATAAACAAGATCTTTCAACAAATATTGGTTACCATGGTAACGGGCATTACAGCATCAATTTGATAAGTTTTAAGAAGTCCATCAGAGGATCTTATTTTTTCAAACTTTGTCTGATTCATACTAGTACTTTTATTATTGGTGTTGTGAACTATATTTGTACTGCCATTTGCAGCATATTTTGAGTTTAAAACCTGTTGTGTAGCATGGTTGTTCTCTTATTGCGACTTCACTAACTCCTTACACAAAGCATTTTGTTGCTAAAATTCAAGCATATGCGTAATTATTATAGCTAATTCACATGGTAAGACCAGGTTATCTAAATTCCAGACATCATTAGAGCAAAGAGCATGACTTCTGACCTGTTAAAATGGCCAGTGGAAATATGTTAAAATCTGATGTACCTAGCCTGTTCAATGAAACAAAATTAACCTGTATATGAAATGGAACTAAGGAAAAGAAAACTGCAAATTGCAAAACATAAATTGCAAAACATCAATATAAAACAGATTAAACTGTTAATTTGCAATTACTGTTTGTTCAATCAAATTGACTACACTGAGTCCAAGCGTGGATGAACTAGTTTATCCAAGGTCCAAGCAACACACCACAACTGACCATGTGATGTATACAAGTGTGATACAATACCTTCTGGCTCACATTTAACTTTTAAGATGCTTCCTGGAATCCAGAATTATTTAGACAAGTAACAAACTTGGGGATTGGCCAGAGTTTCTTTTATAAGCATGACATCACATCACCACTTCCATAAATCTCAGGCATGAAATGTAGTCAGTTTGATTGAATGGTCTATACGAGAATTTTGCCAAGCCACACCACAATTTCTGGAATAAAGATGCAACAGGATGGATTAGAAACTTCTAGGTTCTAACTGGAACGATGTTCCAGTTGATTTTTTCATTGCTGCTCTAACTCTCAATTTGTTTTTGAATATTTATTGGAATAGAAATGAGTTAAATCTGTCCTTACGCAGCTGAGTAACTGTTTGTGGGTCATATTTTGTAGTGTAAATGTGTTGTTTTATTGTTTATTGTTGTTTATAGGGATGAGGGTGATTACAGAACAAAATGTAACATAAATAAACTTGTTATAATTTATATTAACAAAACATGCATTATTCATATTGATGTACACAGATTACGGCTGGTTGGGTAATGCTACTTTGGTTATTCATAGGGAACTCTATGTGGTCTATCAAATTTTCAAGTTGATCACAAGACTTGATCAATTGGTTGAATGTATGAAATCAGCTGGTTATTGCCATGTCTTTTGCCATACCATTGAAACTAAGTTATTATCTGGTTGGTTTGTAAAATATTTGTTCTGTTGTGGATAGTATTGATGAATTTTAAGGTTAAGCCCCTGTCACACGGGCCGGTTGTGCCGTAGTGAACCCGTAGTATTACGTAATAGTTATGTAACAGCTCTTTCCGCCGGTTTGGCGACCGGTTCTGGCAGCAAAAAGGGGCGGGGCAGCACCCGCCGGGTTACCCGCCGGGTGCTACGGGTAACCCCCCGGGATACCCGCCGGCTTCCACGGGTGCCTCGGCGGGTTCTACGGGTGCCTTGGCGGGTTCTACGGGTGCCTCGGCGGGTTCTACGGGTTACTCGGCGGGTTCTACGGGTTACTCGGCGGGTTCTACGGGTTACTCGGAGTAGGAGTAAGCAGGCGAGTAGTAGCAGTAACTCGTAGCTTCCAGGAGTATACTTTAAAAGGCTGCTGCTCCCCTAATATTAGTCCGATTTTCGTTAAATAAGAACTAAAATTGTAGTATAGTTTATAATGATTCCATACCTGTTTTCGGATCGAAAATATACCAAATATTAAGCGAGTTATTCGTCTGAGAAGGTAGCTAGGTTTGCGGAGGCAAACAGTGGTGCTCTCGCAGACGTCCGCGCCGGGACTGTATCAATGCTGCTGCTCCCCTAATATTAGTCCGATTTTCGTCAAATAAAGACTGGATTGTAGTATAATTCATATTGACTCCATAGGTGTTTTCGGATTGAAAATAGACCAAATATTAAGCGAGATATTCGTCTGAGAAGGCAGCAAGGTGCTCTGTGTATGTTCATGACTTGAATGGTGTGGTCAATATTTTTTACCATTATATATACATTGTCTGGATGAGCTTTATTGCAATTAATTTCTACTCATTCTGCCAACTGGCCAATGGGAAGGACTTTTCCTTTGGTTTTGTAAAGTCAATTAACCTATATATGTAATAGCAATCTGCCTTGACCGTTATGTCAATTGCTATTAGCATTTTGAATAATACAAAGAATGGGGTAAGTCATGCTTTTTCATCATTGATCACAAGCATGAATTGAAATCATTGATCACAAGCATGAATTGAAATTCTGAATTGACCGTTATGTCAATGGCTATTAACATTTTGAATAATACAAAGAATGGGGTAAGTCATGCTTTTTCATCATTGATCACAAGCATTAATTGAAGTTCTGAATTTCAACTGATTCCTGTTTAATATGCATATTAAAGAGGGAGATTGTTTTGATCATGGATGGAACATGCAATATCGATATAAATTTCAGTTGGATTATTTTCAGAAACAACAACGAAATATTGATAATTCATATAAACTAGAGTATATCTATCTATAGATAGTTGTTATAGCTCCATGGACATCTTTATCAAGTCGGAATTTTATTGGCAACAAGCAAACAAACATTGTTTTATTTTCGTTTTTTATTGATTACGAATTAATGAATTATTGATAGTAACATATTATTAGGTGAAGATCTTATAACTATCTGTCTATCTACATATCTATATTCTATGAGGTATTACTAACTTTATTAATAAGAATATTCTTGTTTGTGCCTAGTTTACTCCATTAATTTTCCCCACCTTAACTATTATATAAATTCTACACATTTCCCTGAATAATTCAGTCTTTATTTGACGAAAATCGAATATGTGATAGACAGATAGTTTAGATAGACAGATAGATTCATATGCTTATTATATAATATAGAATATCTAGCTTAATATTTGGTCCATATAAGTACATAAAAAATAGCAAATAAAATCACAGATCAAATCACAAATACTAATTACAATATCAAAATTACATTTAAATTTTACAAAAATATACACAAAAAGATAAGAATGTTCACATGTATAAAAAAAATACCAATATACAAATATAATCATTGCCTGGTAATTACAATACAATATATTGTTTTTAATTAATGAAAGCAATTACATCTTTTTGTAATTGTGAATGACAATCAAGACAATGTCATATTACTGTGTCATCTTTGAACAAACTATGAAATGACAGGTCAAAGAACCCCAATTTAGGCAATTAGGCAATTGACACATGTATTGAGCATTTGCTGTATTCTCTACACCCATTCTTTATATCATTCAAAATGCTATTAGCAATTGACATAACGGTCATGGCAGTTGGCAGAATGAGTAGAAATGAATTGCAATAAAGCTCATCCAAACAATGTATATATATCATGGTCAAAAATATTTTGATCACACCATTCAAGTCATGACCATACACAGAGCACCTGGCCGCCGCCAGAGAACTGCATTCTCAGATGAATATCTCGCTTAATATTTGGTCTATTTTCAATCCGAAAACATGATGGAATCAGTATGAACTATGCTACAATACAGTTTTAATTTGACGAAAATCGGACTAATATTAGGGGAGCAGCAGCCTTTTAAAGAAGGGCTCAGCCCTTCCTGCATTGATACAGTCAGGGCGCGGACGTCTGCGAGAGCACCACTGTTTGCCTCCGCCAACCTAGCTACCTTCTCAGACGAATATCTCGCTTAATATTTGGTCTTTTTTCAATCCGAAAACACGTATGGAATCAGTATGATTTATACTACAATTCAGTCCTGATTTGACGTAAATCGGATTAATATAAATGGAGCAGCAGCCGCCGCAAGACATCTGCCTTCTCAGACAAATATCTCGCTTAATATTCGGTTTTTTTTAAATCCGAAAATACGTATGGAATCAGTATGAGCTATACTGCCATTCAGTCTTTATTTGAGGAAAATCTGACGAATATTAGAGGAGCAGCAGCTTTTTAAAGTATATACCTCCCTGCCTATGCTGACGCTGGTACCAAAAAGCCGGCGGGTTACACGTGAAAGCCGGCGGGTTACACGTGAAAGCCGGCGGGTTGCCCGTGAAAGCCGGCGGGTTGCCCGTGAAAGCCGGCGGGTTACCCGTAGAACCCCTCAACAAGCCGCCGGGGTGAAATAAGGGACGAATAATTCGCCGGGTTCTACGGGCCACCCGCCGGGTTCTACGGGCCACCCGCCGGGTTCCACGGGCCACCCGCCGGCTTCCACGGTTTTTTTTTTTTTTTTTTTACACCCGTGAGATTTCTACGGTTGTGCCATGCAAGCATGGCACAACCGGCTACCAGGGCCGGGTTTCGCGGCTTGGCCAAGGGTCCCACGGGTGCTTGACGGGTATCCACGGGTATCCACGGGTGGCCGTATTGGGGCCGCCGGCTTCGAGCCGGGTAGCGATTTCCGCAACTATTACGTAATACTACGGGTTCACTACGGCACAACCGGCCCGTGTGACAGGGGCTTTAGGGCTTAAATATAATTATTTTGATATCATGTCAATTACATTTACTAAACTAGATTAGCAGAACAGTACCACCCTTCAAGCAATGCATCCTAACATTAGCTGGGTGGCCTAATGGTTAAGTGGTCTGCCAATTACCTTATGCTCAGCTCTGCTGAAGGTCCCAGGTTCAATCCCTGGCCCAGGCACTCGGTGAATCCAAGCTGGATTTCGATCGCATGAGATGTTAAATTGGAGGTGCTTTGTACTTCTTGTCTATGCTGAGACAAGTAAAGACCCACCTGTGGGGTTAATGTGTAACATGGTGTGGACTCCCAATGTTATCATCTCATCATTATGTCTGCCTCTGGCAGCTGGTCAAATAAGCTGACTTCAAACACAGTAGCATTGAGGCATGTAAGATATTAGCCCAAGAAATCTGAGGTTCGCTTAGCTAGTATTTATTTTCATTGCTTTGACCAATGCATATTTAAAATATATCAAGGTCACAAACCTAAGTACAGATGACTACTGAGTAGATTTTAAGGGTGCTCCTGGAATGTACATTATCATGGTATTGCCTTTAAAGATCCTGAGTGCAAGGCAATAAAATACTTTTTATGTTGCAAATGTCTTGTCATTTCCATGGAAAACTTCAACTTACAACGTTCTTAACTACATACACAGTAAAGCATGTATCCAAGCAAATATAGGAGAGTGATCGATGTGGTAAATATTATGTCCACTTATGGAAATAAATTTACCACACTTTAGTCTCTGATTGATTACATGATCTAAAAGTGTGCTATATTATTCTGTCAGACCATATAGCTGCAGTTATAGGCAAACAATAGTTATTTTAACACATTTTTCTCACAGATTTTTAATAACATGTTAAATGAAAAACAGGCTGTACTCATAACCATTAATATCTTGTGACATAATATTTTGAGACTGATATATTGGAGAGTCTCTGATTTCATTAGAGTTAAGTTTACACCATAATTTGAAACTTCTCTGAGTAATTTGTGGTTTGACTGTATTGATGATGTCATCCCTCAGACCTGATATAGTGAGATGACTTCAATTACATAGCTAGCTTCAGAGTTTGACCTCTTGTATGATGGTTTCACAGTGGACACTGTACAGTGACAGCTAGCTTTAGGTTATGACCTTTATGATGATGCAGTTATTTACACGAGTTTTACAACAAACAATATGCCGCAGTACACTTACAATATGCCATGATACTCTGACTTATGAAGGCATAGATTGAGCAACGTCTCTTGTGACATATATGGATATTATGTCGGAGAATTTTGAAGCCATACCTGCACAGAGAAGCCAATTTTCCTTTCATGTTCACAAGGGGTAATTATTGCAGTAGAACAGCAGACACAAAGGCTCATGTGACATCTGCTTGTGCAATGTAGATGTTTTGTGACACTATACTATTTGCACTAATGCCAGTCTTTACAATAGTTACATCATTTGGACCACAATGACAAGGTGATAGGGAGTATCACAAACTTGTGTAAGCCTAAATTTAGCACTAGTGAGCATTTGTAGACAGAGCACTAATTATTCAATTCTTAGGAGGTTTATTTGTACATGTTTTATTTATTAGTTTGAATAAAGATATCGTATATCACTAAATTAGGGCAGCTGTATTGTGATGAAGAGTGTTGCAAACTTTGGCATATAATAAAAACTCGAATGAGATAGAGAACATGTTACTTTCCAGCACGCCCAAATTGGTCCATATCTCCAACAGAACTATTGTCCTTTGTTAATAGACAAGGACAAAGATATTACTTCGAAAAATCTGTTTTCTTTAACAGAATATCATAGAACGCTATGTGACCAAAGCGAAGCCAAAACACAGCTTAAAACAGCATGGTCTCAGTATCTTGTATGAGACCTGACACATGCTCAGAACTGGTATACAGCACAAAACAAGGCACTTCTGTGGTCGCGCCGTTTAGTTGGTCCCTTAACTAACCAACTTAACCACACGACGATGTAGTGGGATGTGGTATGTTAGCTGAATAGACTGAAATTATGTAGCAAAAAAACAAGGAGATATTAAGCGACAATTAAAAAACAATAACAATACATGAGATAAGTGATAGTTATTGGCCCGCGGGAGGCTGATTCAGGATTTATCACACGAGAGTGCGTAAGCGCTCGAGTGTGATAAGTCTGAATCAGCCTCCCAAGGGCAATAACTCACTAATACTATGAGAGTAGACAACTTAAAACTAAACTGAAACATAATCCCGTTTAGAATTGATTGTTGTTAGTTGTTTGTCATCAGGTGGTGGATTTTAAACGGAATATGTATTGTCTGCAATGAGTGTAGCAGAAGCAATAGTACTCCGCTGCACATGGATCTTATTTTTCATAATGATATTATTGAACGGTCAGGTATATGTAGATCAATCCTTTTTCCAAAATCATAGAAATAAAATCTTACTATAATTATCAAATTCTTGCGGTTATGAAAATTTGAGCTTATGTCAAACCTGTCCATTTGATGCAAATTTGAGTGGTTTTAATGATGGAATTAGTAGTAATTTATGTACATAGTCAAGTTTTTCCAAGTTTAGTGGCTAAATAATGAGTTGCTTTTAATAGTGAGCCGGTCTTCATGAGGCGGTCTTAATAGTGATGTGATTTTAACAGGTGGTCTTCATAATGAAGTGGTTTTAAAAATGAGGTGGTATTAGTCATGAGCTGGTCTTAATGATGAGTTGTCTTTATGGTGACATTGTCTTATATTGCGGTGTTCTTATATTTTAATACTGAAGTGGTTTTAATGTTGAAGTGTCTCACTAGTGAAGTGGTCTAAATTCGGAGGTGGTCTTGATTGTGAGGTGGTCTTGTATTAAGGTATTCTTGATAGTGATGTGGTTTTAAGAATGAAGTGGTCATAATAGTATGTGGTCCAAATAGCGAGGTAGTCTTAACTGTGAGTTGGTCTAACATTGAGGGGTTTATATAGTAGTATAATTTGTGAGATGATCTTATATTGAGGTGATCTTGAGTGTGAAGTGGCCTTATATCGAGGTGTTCTTATGGAAGTGATGCAGTTTTGATAATGAAGTGGTCTTAGTAGTGAGGTGTCTCAATAGTGAGGTGGTCTTAATAGTGAGGCGGTATTATATTGAGGTACTCTTATAGTAGTGATGGTGTTTAATAATAAAGCAGTGTTAATAGTGTTAAATGTTGCCGTTTGTTCTCAATTACATAGCTGTTACTTATAAGATTGTTTATTGTTTGCCTTAGTGGAAAACATAATCAGCTAGCTTGAGCTGATCGCTGGTTTTATCACCAGCGAATACTGCCTTCTGATTGGCTGAGGAGGGTCTCGAATGGTATTATAAAATAATAAAATAACAATTACGGTAATACCCTAAAAGAGTCACATTTCCTTAATCAAACAACACATTGCATGAGCACCTGCGACCTTCCCATATAGAAACCATATTCATAAATGTGCCACACAGTTCTCATATTCTATTGTTAATATTTTCCATAACTGCGAGCCATAATAAGTTATTGTTTGTTTGCCATAAGAAATCTTATTAAACCTAGGTAACATCAATGGATATGGGTCTCTTAAGTTATAAGGATTGTTTTTGATATGGAACAGTTCATTAAGAAATTCTGGAATATTTTGTTTGGGCCATGCTGTTATCCACCCTTTAAATGATCTGATATTGCACACATAATGATCTGATATTGCACACATAATGAAAGATAAAATGTTGCAATGCCAACACTAGGCTGATAGAAGCATGGCCCAAACCAAATAATGTCTAATTATTTTAATTTACAGCAAAACTATTTTTCATTGCTTTGCAACATGGAGCTAACCACCATAGTCTAAGTCACACAAAGCAGACATTTGCTCAAAAAGAGGGGTTATAATGAATATTTGCAGGCGTATTTTATGCACATCAAATGGTGAGATTAGTACCAAGTTATGAGCGCTTTGCAGTATCACCTACTATTGCGTCCATAATTTGTGTGCATTTTACAGTGTCACATCTGAATGGCTTTGATGGGTTTTGCAGCTTCATTAGTGCACGTCTGTGCATGCCCAAGCTGGCAAATGCCTTGTGAATGCACCATTGCCATAAAAAGGTTCACTGAGAAGATCAAAGCAACTCTGGGCATTTGTTGATGGTCCAGCCACGTTTCTGCCATTCTCTGTGTGACCTTGTGGTGCAGTTTTCTGGTAAATGCTTTCAAAGTAATTATATCAAAACTGTTATTTCAATTAGAAATTCACTTCAGATTTTAGGGTTGAAAACATAATAAAGTTTACAATTTTATGATTGTCAGATCAATATTTAAAATTTTTCATTAGCATTAAATCATACCATAATCAATCATATTCACGTGTTACTGTTTAGGATTACAGATTTCCATTTTTGCTAAAACCTTAACTTTTTTTTTTACTTCACACTAAGTTTGCCGTCTTATGAAACATGTAATCACACACAGCTGTCAGGTACATATAGTTCTTCTGTGACCTCCACATGTCTGTATAATTCATCCATTCATTAATAATTTACTTTTATGTCACTCTTGGTTCCTTTGCATTGAAAACTGAAGTCAAAGCTATCTTCAAAATTATATGAATTAAGTGCAATGAATCTTTGTAGTCTTTTTGGAGCTCTGTCTTTTTGCAATGATTATCATATCAGGCTATTTAAATTTACCAAAAAATAATCATTCTTTGGCAAAGAAACTATCTTAGCCTTCAGAATGCCTTCTTGAGTTTATCAGAATCTTTTCAGTGACATATATTTTTAGGTAAATGGGATTTTCTAACTAACGGTTAAACAAAAGCTGCTAAAGCCCCATTCCCACATAGCCGGATTTGCCGAAGTGAACTCGTACTATTACGTAACACGCTTCTCGGGCCCAATCCGTACTAAACCCTACGACTACTCCTCGCTGTCGGGCGATACCCGGCGATAGCCAATCCGGGAGTTTTGGAGCCGGCAGCCGAGTATGCTGCGCTGCATGGCACACCCATCGGATTCTCACGGATTTTCAAAAATCCGTCATGAATCCATCGAACTCGGCGAGTCACCCGTCAAACCCGCCGAGTAACCCGTCGAAGTCGTTGGATTAATTGTTGCTAATTTCACTCGTATTACACCCGGCGGGTTGTTCAGGGGTGCGAGGAGTAACCCGGCGGGTACCAGGTGTGACTCGGCGAGTAACTCGCCGAGTTCTACCTTTTTCTGAACATGCATCATCACCGTAGGGGGTTGTATATACTTTAAAAGGCTGCTGCTCCTCTAATATTAGTCTGATTTTCGTCAAATAAAGACTGTATTTTAGTATAATTCATACTGACTCAAATATTAAGCAAGATATTCGTCTGAGAAGGCAGCTAGGTTGGTGGGGGCAAACAGTGGTGCTCTCGCAGACGTCTGCGCCTGGACTGTATCAATGCAGGTAGGGCTGAGCGCTACTTTAAAAGGCTGCTGCTCCCCTTATATTAGTCCGATTTTCGTCAAATAAATATTGAATTATAGTAGTTCATACTTATTCCACACAGATTTTCAGATTGGAAATAGACCAAATATTAAGCGAGATATTCGTCTGAGAAGGCAGGTAGTCTGGCGGCGGCAAGGTGCTCTGTGTATGGTCATGACTTGAATGGTGTGGTCAATATTTTTTACCATGATATATACATTGTTTGGATGAGCTTTATTGCATTTCATTTCTACTCATTCTGCCTACTGCCATGACTGTTATTTCAATTGTCGGTAGCATTTTGAATGATACAAAGAATGGGTGTAGAGAATACAGCAAATGCTCAATACATGTGTCAATTGCCTAATTGCCTAAATTGGGTTTATTTGACCTGTCATTTCATGGTTTGTTCAAAGATGACACAGTAATATGACATTGTCTTGATTGTCTTTTACAATTACAAAAAGATGTAATTGCTTTCATTAATTAAAAGCAATGTATTTTATTGTAATTACCAGGCATTGATTATATTTGTATATTGGAATTTTTTTTTTTTATACATGTGAACATTCTTATCTTTATGTTAATTTGAATCTTATTGTGATATTATGATCAGTATTTGTGTATATTTTTGTAAAATTTATATCTAATATTGATATTGTAATTAGTATTTGTGATTTGATCTGTGATTTTATTTGCTATCTTTAATGTACTTATATATATATTATTTCGCCTTAATACTGAATGTTTAAGAGCAGGACTCTGTCCAGAAAACATCAAATTGTGGCAACTGGAACCTTGAACGTTAAGCTGAATATTATGTATAAAATAATAAGAACTTGTATATCATAATTCTGTAGATGTAGTTTTAGATAGACGTAGTGAGTAGATATGTGACATATGTGTCTTTTCTGATATGAAAAAGGGTCAATAAAAGCTATATATTATTATAAATGAATGGCAGTATAAAGAAGGTGATCCACTTTGCAAAATTCTTGAAAGAATATGCAGATGGATAGATAGATGATAGTTTATTCTTATTCTTCATATTCTTCTTATATAAAAATATATATATAATATTAGAGGAGCAGCAGGCTTTTAAAGTATATACAGCCCCCCCCCTCCCTACCTACGCTGATGCTGTTAGCAAACAGCCGGGGGATTTCCCCTGGAAGCCGGCGGGTTACCCGTGGAAGCCGGCGGGGAACCCCTGAACAAGCCGCCGGCTTTACTACGGGTGAAATTAGTGACGGATAATTCGCTGGCTTCTACGGGTCACCTGCCGGCTTCTACGGGTCACCCGCCGGTTTCCACGGGTATTTTTTATTTTTTGGACACCCGGGAGATTTCTACAGTTGTGCCATGCAAGCAAGCATGGCATAACCGGCTACCGGGGCCGGGTTTCCCGGCTTGGCCACGGGTCCCACGGGTGCTTGCCGGGTATCCCCGGGTAGCCCATTTTGGGGCCGCCGGGTAGCGTGTTGCATAACAATTGCGTAATAGTACGGGTTCACTACGGCTAAATCGCCCAGTGTGACAGGGGCTTAAGAATTAAAAAGTTCTCAAATTTAAAATTTACGTGTGGAATATTTGCCTTATTCTAAATTTAAATGATCAACAATGTATTACTTGTATAAATTGTTACAAGATGTCTCTGTAATCTATCATGTTCATGCAAATGAATTGTTTGTATGAGTTATATCACGAATAGGAGGGAGATAACTAATATTTATTTTGGTTATATCTCGACACTGAAATAAGTCACTTACACTCCATATAAGGAATATTTACCAATTTGTTTTGTTTTAATGCCTTTATGAGGCATAACAGTTCGGTTTGCACTCAGGAGGGAGTTAACTAACATTTTTGTTGGTTATATGCCGCAAAAGAACAATAGACAAGGTCACGTGTTGGAGTATAACCTATGTTAATTATCATGAAAGATATCCTGTAATTTCAATGATACAAGACAAGACAAGATACATAAGATAATTTATTAACCAGTGGCCATACACAAGGTATCTTCAACACATATATTGGTGGGACAAACCGTACCCGTTGCTAATATTTTCACACAGCTTCTTTATTAATATTAAAAGGCATGCAACTAGTGAGAAGCATGCTAAATATAAATAATAGACATTTAATGCATATCCCTGAAGCATCTGGTTTACCTATTTAAATCAAATTACTTTGATTTAGCAAGTTTCTGAAGTGTTTGATGTAGGTTTAAAGATATTTTGTGATAATCATGATCTATAGATAAATAATTCATGGCTCACACACATATCTCCTTTTCTATGCTAAGTCAGTTTAAGATAGATGATATACACCATATTTTTTTTAAAAAGATAGCTTTAAGGTTAATTTAGAAAGTTTTCATCTAAAACATGCATCAGACTGCTTAGTAAAGAATGTGCAACACAAAATGTTCTTCTAAATATGCCTTGTGCATGTCAATTTGTAAATTTATTGCATTTTGAAGCAAAGATGCATAAAGAAACTTGACTCGCAAAGTGAAATTTTAAAAGGTGGGGTCACATTTCCTGTGCACTGTATGCAAAATTGAAATATTAAATTATGCCCAGTTTTCAACAAACTTGCAGAAAAAAAAAAAGTGAAGAGATAAAAAAAATAATTAATGTATTAATGGTGATGTATCACATAGCAACATGTTTTTGTAATGACTCTTCCAAAAATGGTAATTTTAAAAGCAGAAAGTCACGCACCTAATAGGACTTCCATTATGGGTTCATGTACAGCATGACATTAAATGGAACAGCATGAAGCATGCGCAATATTGCCATGTCATAAAATGTGGCTGCTGAGAATGGCCAAGTTTGAGATGTAAAGCTGAGTATTTCAAAGTGTTACTCTCTAAGAAGTCAAAGTTTAGCCAATCACTCATTGCAAGTGACAATGCCTCTGTTCAGTGTTCATGCTTGATGTAATAACTTAAACATACTGTTTCAGAAGTAATATCATAATGTGTTAATAAAAAAAATAGGCCGCGCTGCAGCTAAACCCTCAGCAAATCCCACATAGCACACAGGCATCATTAAAATTGTTATGTGTTCATCCGACAGGCAGGAGGGCATTCGTCACACTTTAATTTCCAGAGCAGAACTCTTAACACACACTATCGTTTCAAGAGCAGAACTCTAACACTAATGCACTGACCCTAATGACATTTTATACAGTAAAGCCACTGTCACACGGGCCGGTTTTGCCGTAGTGAACCCGTAGTATTACGTAATAGTTATGTAACAGCTCTTTCCGCCGGTTTGGCGACCGGTTCTGGAAGCAAAAAGGGGCGGGGCAGCACACGCCGGGTTACCCGCCGGGTTACCCGCCGGGTTACCCGCCGGGTTACCCGCCGGGTGCCTCGGCGGGTTCTACGGGTGCCTCGGCGGGTTCTACGGGTGCCTCGGCGGGTTTTACGGGTGACTCGGCTGGTTCTACGGGTGACTTGGCGGGTTCTACAGGTTACTCGCCGAGTTGTAGGAATAAGCCGGCGAGTAGTAGGAGTAACTCGCAGCTTCCAGGAGTATATTTTAAACGGCTGCTGCTCCCCTAATATTAGTCCGATTTTCGTCAAATAAAACGGGATTGTAGTATAATTCATACTGACTCCATAGGTGTTTTCGGATTGAAAATAGACCAAATATTAAGCGAGATATTCGTCTGAGAAGGCGGCTGTCTGGTGGCGGCTGCTGTTCCATTAATATTAATCCGATTTGCGTCAAATAAATATTGAATTATAGAAGAGTTCATACTTATTTCACACAGAATTGAAAATAGACCAAATATTAAGCGTGATATTCGTCTGAGAAGGCAGCATGGTGCTCTGTGTATGTTCATGACTTGAATGGTGTGGTCAATATTTTTTACCATTATATATACATTGTTTGGATGAGCTTTATTGCAATTATTTTCTACTCATTCTGCCAACTGGCCAATGGGAAGGACTTTTCCTTTGGTTTTGTAAAGTCAATTAACCTATATATGTAATAGCAATCTGCCTTGACCGTTATGTCAATTGCTATTAGCATTTTGAATAATACAAAGAATGGGGTAAGTCATGCTTTTTCATCATTGATCACAAGCATTAATTGAAGTTCTGAATTTCAACTGATTCCTGTTTATTATGCATATTAAAGAGGGAGATTGTTTTGATCATGGATGGAACATGCAATATCAATATTAATTCCAGTTGGATTATTTTCAGAAACAACAACGAAATATTGATAATTTATATAAACTAGAGTATATCTATCTATAGATAGTTGTTATAGCTCCATAGACATCTTTATCAAGTCGGAATTTTATTGGCAACAAGCAAACAAACATTGTTTTATTTTCGTTTTTTATTGATTACGAATTAATTAATTATTGATAGTAACATATTATTAGGTGAAGATCTTATAACTATCTGTCTATCTACATATCTATACTCTATGAGGTATTACTAACTTTATTAACAAGAATATTCTTGTTTGTGCCTAGTATACTCCATTAATTTTCCCCACCTTAACTATTATATAAATTCTACACATTTCCCTGAATAATTCAGTCTTTATTTGACGAAAATCGAATATGTAGATAGACAGATAGATTTATATGCTTATTATATAATATAGAATATCTAGCTTAATATTTGGTCCATATAAGTACATAAAAGATAGCAAATAAAATCAAAGATCAAATCACAAATACGAATTACAATATCAATATTAGATTTAAATTTTACAAAAATATACACAAAAAGATAAGAATGTTCACATGTATAAAAAAAATACCAATATACAAATATAATCATTGCCTGGTAATTACAATACAATACATTGTTTTTAATTAATGAAAGCAATTACATCTTTTTGTAATTGTGAATGACAATCAAGACAATGTCATATTACTGTGTCATCTTTGAACAAACTATGAAATGACAGGTCAAAGAACCCCAATTTAGGCAATTAGGCAATTGACACATGTATTGAGCATTTGCTGTATTCTCTACACCCATTCTTTATATCATTCAAAATGCTAATAGCAATTGACATAACGGTCATGGCAGTTGGCAGAATGAGTAGAAATGAATTGCAATAAAGCTCATCCAAACAATGAATATATATCATGGTCAAAAATATTGACCACACCATTCAAGTCATGACCATACACAGAGCACCTGGCCGCCGCCAGAGAACTGCATTCTCAGATGAATATCTCGCTTAATATTTGGTCTATTTTCAATCCGAAAACATGATGGAATCAGTATGAACTATGCTACAATACAGTTTTAATTTGACGAAAATCGGACTAATATTAGGGGAGCAGCAGCCTTTTAAAGAAGGGCTCAGCCCTTCCTGCATTGATACAGTCAGGGCGCGGACGTCTGCGAGAGCACCACTGTTTGCCTCCGCCAACCCAGCTACCTTCTCAGACGAATATCTCGCTTAATATTTGGTCTATTTTCATTCCGAAAACGCGTATGGAATCAGTATGATTTATACTACAATTCAGTCCTGATTTAACGAAAATCGGATTAATATAAATGGAGCAGCAGCCACCGCAAGACAACTGCCTTCTCAGACAAATATCTCGCTTAATATTCGGGTTTTTTTAAATCCGAAAATACGTATGGAATCAGTATGAGCTATACTGCCATGCAGTCTTTATTTGAGGAAAATCGGACTAATATTAGAGGAGCAGCAGCCTTTTAAAGTATATACCTCCCTGCCTACGCTGACGCTGGAAGCAAAAAGCCGGCGGGTTACCCGTGAAAGCCGGCGGGTTACCCGTGAAAGCTGGCGGGTTACCCGTGAAAGCTGGCGGGTTACCCGTGAAAGCCGCCGGGTTACCCGTAGAACCCCTCAACAAGCCGCCGGGGTGAAATTAGGGACGAATAATTCGCCGGGTTCTACGGGCCACCGGCCGGCTTCTACGGGCCACCCGCCGGCTTCCACGGGTCACCCGTCGGCTTTCACGGGTCACCCGTCGGCTTCCACGTGTTTTTTTTTGTTTTTTTTCACCCGTGAGATTTCTACGGTTGTGCCATGCAAGCATGGCACAACCGGCTACCGGGGCCGGGTTTCGCGGCTGGGCCAAGGGTCCCACGGGTGCTTGCCGGGTATCCCCGGGTATCCACGGGTGGCCGTATTGGGGCTGCCGGCTTGGAGCCGGGTAGCAATTTCCGCAACTATTACGTAATACTACGGCTTCACTACGGCACAACCGGCCCGTGTGACAGTGGCTTAACACTATGGCCTAGTGGGTATTGGCTATGTTTTACAAAAAAAACTCTTTCTTGAGTGTTTATATAGTGTGTGCGATGAACTGAAGCAATTGCCACTCGGCCTGCAATGCTAATTAGTGTCCAAGATATCCTTTTTTTTAACTCTATGAATTTCTTCATTTGTTCATTATATTCTGTCAAGCGTAAAATAAAACAGTGTTCCCATGGGTTATAAAAAAGTCTTACTTTATTTTGTAAAAATAAAGGCCTGTAGTCAGTCTTACTTTTGTCCACTAAGTTAGCATTGTCCTATTTTGATGCAAATAAACTTGGATATTAACATCTACATTGTAATATTCAGATGATTTGGTAAATATAAATGAATCAACATTATGAACTTTCATTAAATACACAAGAACAGCATTTATTTTATTACTTAATAGCCAATACCCTGATTGTTTTTTTGACGATGAAATTAAATATATTGGTGTATATTACTATTTTAGTGGTCTTATTTTTCTTGTGCGCCTGATATTATAATGTCTTACATTTTATCTTACGTCTTATGAAGGTAAACCTGCGGGAACCCTTCATTAACAGCAATCCATTATGTTCAGAGTAAAGCCAAGTGAGCATAAAAAGTATCTTTATTTTTTTCTTGCCATTAAATTGTTCTGTTTTAAATATTTTATGCACAATAAGGAGTATTCGGTTCACTAGAAATATCAACACAATAGCATGTTCCCTTAACTAATCTACAACTAAGATTATCATTTATATGTCCAAAATAGTCATATATGAGCTATTGCAATGACCCTAAGGAATATATATGAAATCCAGCAATAATGTTATGCCACATAAAGATGTTGGGTATAATTTCATATAAAATTAACCTTCATGGTTTTTATTTACTTGTATTTAAATAAATAAAATTTAAATACAAATAAATGCAAAATCTTAAAGGTTTATTTTGTATGGAATGATACTTAACACACCCATTTTAATGCCAAGATAACTCAAAATATTTTTTGCTCGCTGTTTAAATTTAGCTGGCAACTGAAGGAACTATATATTATTAATTGCCATATTCCCTTCAGTTACTGAATTGTTGGGTTGCTGATTTGCATTAAATATATGGCATTTAAATTGGTATTTATAACTGAACACCTTACAGGTGTATATGAAGAAAACAAGTATTGGAGTCAAGTGAAAGTAATATAGATCATCATGCAACTAATTATTATAAAATTGCTAATTATTAACAAAAAATATTGAATGGCTTGAGCATGGCAATATTATGATCAAATATATAATAATTGCACATGAATTGTACAACATTTACGGCTGTCATTGCTAAGTATGGGATGCTAAGGAATATGAAGAAAGCAACACCCATATTACGGAAAAAAGAATGATGGAACAAATTTCAAAAATAATCTTAAAAGTGAAAGTACTATAATCTAGATATATCATTGGCAAAATGTTACTGATGTAAGGATCATAGAGTCATTGATATGAGGGTTTGAAAGAGTACCTGTCCAAATTTTCATATTTTCCTTATTAAATAAAATTATCTGTCATGAATGGTCATGAAACCCCAAAAAAGTATCTCTACACTATTTTAGACATATTCTTACTAAGTTTTGTATGCATGTAGGTGCAGTAGTGTGTGAGTCCTGCTCTGGAATGTTTATGCTTTTTATTTTTTATTTTCCCCAAATATTTTAAAACACAGCTCAGATATGTCAATGTGACTATCAAAATGCACAGCTAAGCTATATAGAGTAATAACATATACAATTTTGTTAGGGTAAGTGCATTTATGGTAGAGTTCTTCTCCGAAAACACAATTTAACAATTTAACACAATTATTTTAAGATTTTCCATTATTTTGTAATTAGCATGAAATGAATATCAAAATGAAGTTTAAAAAGTGAAAATACTATAATTTAGATATGTTATTGATACAAATTTATTCATGTAAGGTAAATAGTGTCATTTATATGGAGGTTTGAAAAAGTAGGAATTTTCCCTATTTTGACCTAATTTGGAAAATTCCATCATATTCACAGGCATGAGACCCCCAAAAGGCACCACTACACTATTGAAGACATATTATGACAAAGTTTTAAGCATGCATGTGCAGTAGTGTCAAAGTTCTGCTTCGGAAACAAAACAAAAAACAAATTTTTATTTTTCAAAATTTGTAAAACATAGCAAACATATGTCAATGTGACTATCAAAAGGCATCACTAGGCCGTATAGAGTATTACAGTACACAATTTTGTTTAGGTAAGTTCATTAGTGTTAGAGTTCTGCTCCGGAAACAAACGACACCCTTCAGAATAATAAACCACAGTAAATGGTTCTTGCAAAGATTTCATTGTTCAAAGCTTTTCAAACTTAATATTTTAAGCTTCAGTCAATGACAATGTCTCCATGTCGCTGGGTCTAAAGCTGAGTCAGCTTATGTGACCAGCTGTCAGAGGCAGAGGTAATGATCAGATGATAAGGCTTGGAGTTCACATGTAGGGTTAACTCCTGACAACATGACCTAAGATATTTATTATGTGCAGGGAGCTATATCCAGTTTGCTAGTCAGAAGACTTGATATAGCTAGATGATCATGACCTGCAGCAAAGAACAAGGTCACCCAAGGGCATCTCAAGGTCATTCAGGTCAAAGAGGGGTGTAAAGGAGTATATTGATCATCCGTTTGAACCTGTTCAAAGAGTTGTAGATTAGAAGACAACATAGGACTCTTTTTTTCCCTTGGCATAATTTGGTTGATCTTTACTAACCCACAGAAGGAGTACATGTAAATTATACCATGCATTGTTAGAAACCTCACTGTAGCACCGCCTCATCATGAAGACCACAATCGTTTCTACCAAAGCATATTTTTGCCATCATTTCAAACCGCTGTACGATGACAACAATATTGTTATAAATCATTAAGAACATGACACTCAGAATGCAAAGAGCATTATCTCAACCCTCTTCTATATCACACTGCATAGCAATCTTTGAACGTCAACCTGCCCTAACAATGACACTGAGCTTTGCAAATGTCTTCAAAGCAAGGTGATTCTGGTTTATATCAACAATTTATTGGTCTTTCCATGGTGACATATACGTTTCTACAGCTACACATTTCCTGTGCAGAATATGGTGGCAGCAACTTAATTCACAAGAATATCTGATCAATAGTGGTCCTATGGTCTCTAATGGTTTGGTGGAATTGTAGAGAAACAAACACTGAATGTAAAGATCTTAAAGATTTTCTGTTATGTCTCGCATTACAAATAGCATACTTGATAAGAACAATTGAGTGGCAGACATTCAATTGAAATTGTGGTGTTTAACAGTGAAACACATTCCTTCGCAAACTGCTGGGATCTGACCCTTAAGAAGTATGGATACTACATATTTATTACAAAAAATAATTCAATTATAAACTTCCCAGATGACATCTTTTTAAAAAAAATCCAGCATTAGTTTTTCCCAGTGATTCTCTTTTTCCTCTGAGAAGGTTTGCAGTAAGATAAGTTAGTGATATTGTCAATAAATAACCTCACATAACAATTTTACCACATGTGTATTTGTGCTTTTGAAATTTTCCAGATGTGCATGGTACATTTTAAATGTATTTAGAAAAAAAGGGCTGAGGGTGTAGCAAATCAACCCACCCTACTACACTGTAAAAAATGATTGTCTGTTTCAGACAAAAAATTGAGTTGCTGGTGCACACTCAATAGTTTGTTTGAAATCATTCATCATTTTGTTTGTTCTTGATAAATAATTGTCTAAACCAACTAAGGTAATTATTTGATTTATACAATTTATTGTGACACACAATATGTAGGCCGATTATAGACAAACTAATGCTTGAACACCAGTGAAACAATGTTTTTGTCTGGAAGAGACAATTATTGTAAGAGTGTAATGTAATTGATATACCTGTAGTAAAACTTAAAAATGAATTACATTACAAACAGAAAGACATAGTCTTAAGAGCAAATTTAAATTAGGGGAACAAGAGCCTTGGATTCATCTAATGTAAAAGGGATTGAAAAGCAAGGCTGTCAACCCTATTTGACTGAATAAAATTTCTTGAATCTTGAAAAATTTCTTGAGTCTTGACAAAGAGAAATTAGGTTAACAAGCTCATGAGCATCATATAAGCTGACTAAGCTTCAGACCCAGTAGCATTAAGCCATAAATTTCAAGGTTGGGTGAATGGCCTACAAAATCAAGCTTAACGGAAATGGCTTATAATAAATAAGCTTTCAAAATATTTTTGCCTTATCTCTGTAAGTCACAGTGACCTTGACTGCCTGATCTCACTTAATTTCGCATCACACAATAGGGCAGAGTAGGATGATTTCTCACACCTTTTTGAGTGAGTTTCTAGTTATCTTCTACATTTAATTGGTAAGTCAAATTTCACTTTCATGGCAAGGTTTGACCTTGAATTTCTATTATGCAACTTTTGACACCATTACTGTAGTTCTCTGACCATTGTTTTTTTTTCCCGAACCCTGTGCCAATTCCAAGCAGTGTGGGGTGGGGGCCTAGCTCAGTGGTAGCGCACTGGGCTACCAACCACTGGGTCCCGGGTTCAAATCCCGTCGAGCCTATGTTGGATGGCTGTTTCATCCTTCGTCTCATTGCCATGGTCCCTACCTGTCCTTATTAGCCCATCAGGTACCGAAATACAGGACGTGGAGCCCTAATCCACCACCACCACCACCACCAATTCCCAGCAGTAAAGTTCAGAATTGGTTGACCTAAGATTTTACTTACTTTAAAAATAAAATGAGTTAGATGCCTTAGGATAGTGTGTATAACCTCACATCTGAGAGAATTTGTAGCTTCATAAATAATTGAGATAATTGAAATTTTGAAAATTACAACTTCAAATGGCTCTGTGACCTTGAAAAATAGGTTAAGGTCGATCAAAATTAACCAATGTTATAAGGCTTAGGCTTCTTTCATGAATTTTTGGCAATTTTGCTAGGAAATTTTTCTGGGAAGAAAAAATAAGCGACAAAAACAATATGCTTCACCAATAGGTGAAGCCTAATAAGGTTATTTCAACAGAACACTTCAAACTATGACACTACATATTAGTGTTGCAATTTGATTCAACTAACTCAATAAAAGAAGCTAGATACATCAAAACATAAGACATCAAATATACATTAAAAAGCACTAGAAATACTGTTGCTTGGGGTCCCCTTGCTTCAACTAATCAGAATCTAGGGCGGAAAGCTGTGCAACCAATAGGATTAAAGCATTCTGCCAGTAGCTACTTAGCAGAAATATCAAGAAGCTCTCTGAAAAATCCAGTTTTAATCAATATGTATTCCGTAAAATCCAAAAGATGTTGTGTGAATAATTTAGTATAAATAATTAAGATTTCTTTGATAAATTAGTATATGATTAATCATAATATGTAGATTTATTTATTAAGTAAAGTATTGTTTAGTTTTAAGAATGAGTTCCATTATGGTGGTCCAGCTCAGTGAAAAGATTTCTCATAAATGTAAGAACTTTAAGTAAATACCATGGCATTTCCAGCACATAATTTGCTTTGCAAGATTTCTATGCCTGATACACATATAACCAGTGATGGCATAGGGTACTTTAAGTTAAGGTCATTAATGTCTAGCTATGGTATGGATATAATAATAAATATAGTATGGATAGCCAGTGTACATACTAGATATGGAAAGAAAACATCACAAATCTGTACCTACGAATGAGGGAGTTTTCCATAATTTGTGAGTTACTCAGTTTATCCTTTGCATCAAATGACGTCATAGAAGTAATATCAACACGCATGTCAGACAAGACACTTCTGAGAGAGACAGTATGGTTTACATACTAGTATGTACACTAGGAGGAGGATAGGCCAGAGGATTGAACTATGAGATTTCCATGTCTCAATGGTGCATGATGTGATGTATAAGTGACATGAATTCAATGCACCAACACCAAGAAATAAGAGTTTATACAAATTTGAACATTTAATATATTTCAAGCCAATTATTTGTATAAAGGAACATGAAAAACTAATTAATGCGCAATAGTTAGCTATATAGACAGATAACTTTCTATAGTCCTCATGTAAGGAAATTTATCTAGCGGGTTTCTGGCATAAAGAAATGAAATGAGTGTTAATGGAGACACAAGAGATTTGGATGAAAACATATTATCATATTCTTAAAATTTGTAGAATTAATAGCAATTAAGTTAATGCACTTTGTCGCTGTGGTATTGAATGCTTTAACTAAAAAACGTTAAGTGGTCTGCTTCATTTTGCCTTTTTATGGTAAAATCAACAAGATATAAAGCTGCACTCCATAGGATTCTGTCAATTTATTGAATCACTATGTCTGTGAGGTCAGCTGTGTTCATTATCGCGCTATTGCTATGTAAGTATATCTGTTCAAGTCTCTCATTGTGACAGTGATAGCTAAACTAGTAGGCTGAAGTAGTGAATTATTCTAGTACAGTAAGTCCACATTATGATAACCTGTAGCTGATGGCATGTAGTACCTGGTGCACATCATTATGTTTATGTGTCATATTAACAATTGTGTCTTATCTTCCTTAAAATTTATTTAGTTGCAAAGTTTGATATACAAAGATATTTGCTTCTCTAAGGTTGCATTTTATTATTTTCATTAAATGTCATACTTACAAAATTTGATAAATGTTACTTAAATACAACAAAATTTGTTTAATTCAATTTATATTTATTAGATTCATGACCATGAATCTTTGTGGTGTGGTCATATTTTGTTTTGGACATTTTGTTTGTATAATTGAAGTCAGTTGCTGTAGTGAAGTGTTAAGATTTCAAGATTTTTAATTTTACACAATACAGTTAGTACATGACATAAAATAAAAGACATGAGCATACTGTGGGGGGGGGGGGGGGGTGGTGGTCTGCACTAGCTTTTACTAAAAAGCTGTAAAATTGGGCACAACCTTTACATTATAAATGAAAAGAAAAAGAGACTATTTAAATATGATTGAAATAGAATTATATAGTGACAAATAAACAAAGTAAAAAAAAAGGAAGTGACATATATTGCATAATTACACACAAATACAAATTGCAAAGTTGCTTTTTAAATGCTTTGTTAAAGGCTTTCACACTAGTTTTACTTTTCAATGCATGTAACCATAGACTTAGTTATAACTTTTATTGTATGTGTTTGTTGTATGATGTGGTGTCCTTAAATTATTTCTGTTTCTTGTAGTGTAGTCATAGTTTGTTAGGCTAAATAAGTTTGTAATTCTTAATGGTAATATTTCACTTAATTCTTATAGGATATATTTTTAACAATGGGCATTTAATGAGATCATTGAATTTGAATATTTTAAAATATGGCTCTAGTCTGGTCCTTGTTTTGACATTATATATTAACCTGATTGATTTTGTTGTTTCCTTATACTTCGTAAATCCTTGCTTTTCAACATAGGTCCCCAGGCATACTGTGTCTATTTGCACTCCATGGTTGTACAACTATTTTGTTGCTCCAATTTGTGTAGACATATTCACATAGCCTGCATGAAATCAGAGGATTAACATCACATGAAAATGTAAAAAATGGTCTAAAAACTACTCCGAAAGTTTAAAACTGCAAATGTAAATATGGTTATGGTTAGCTCCTATGTCACAGTTACTCAGTTTATATTTGAGTGGTAATGTTGCATGAGGATGAACAAAGCCATAAAAAAATTAAACGATTCTCTTTTGAAAATAATATAAGGTTTATTGAGTGGACATTGGACAACAATGTGGAGTCATAAGGGTCGAACCAAGAATTCACTAGCATCACCAGTGAGCAAAACCCAAACTATTTTTTTCTGTCAGGAAATTGACTTTCCCTTTTTTGATTGGTTAAAGTATCTTCTAGGCAATTTTCAAATGGCAGATAAACAGTTTAAAATGCTATACAGAACTGACAATTGATATATTTTAATATGAAATCCCCAAACATAATGAATTTTTTTTAATATTTATCAAAATCATACCTATAATTTAGCAAATAATCCCGCTTTTCTCAGAACGCAGTTGTGTAGGCTGCAGATTTGAGCTTACTCAATATATTAAGGGACTTAAAAGAATTGTTTATGATTAAACAGTTTTAATTCAGGACAGAGGGTGGAGCTTGTCCAGATCACTGACCTCTGGTCATCATTAATTGATGTCATGCCTATCTAAACCCATGTAAAATAAGCTCTACCCTGTGCTCAATCCACTTGCTGCTTGGCTCTCTTAGTGACCACATCTTGTTGCAATTAGCTTGGCTTCCAAGAGTTGGTGTGCTGCAAACAAACTTACTGAGGAGACTAAAACAGTCCCTTCCAGTTATAAAAAAATTAGTGTCATCTGCAAATATGATAGAAAAGATAATATTACTGACATTAGGGAGATCACTGATGTAAATCAAGAACAATAAAGGTCCAAGGATTGAGCCCTGGGGAACGCCACATTTCAAAGGAAGTCTCACTGAGCTTGATTTATTGAATGACACAAATTGATATCTATTGCTTAAGTAGCTTGACATCCTTTTGTGAATTACCCCTCTTATTCCATACTTATATAATTTAGATAACAAAATCTGATGATCCACAGTATCAAATGCCTTACTTAAATCGATAAATAAACCCAAAACATATTCATTGTTATTGAATGCAGTTGTGATTTTGTCAATTAAATATAATGTAGCTAAAGATGTATTGTAATTCTTTCTAAACCCAAATTGCAGTTCATAGAACAATTTTTTAGTGTTAAAAAATGAAATAACTCTATTGTACATTAATCGTTCAAATATTTTTGAAAACACTGACAATAATGAAACTGGCCTGTAGTTAATAATTTCTGATTTATCCCCTGATTTATATATTGGTATTACACAAGCTGTCTTCAATTTATCTGGAAAAGCCCCTGTTGAAAATGAGAGATTAATTAAATAGGTTAGAGGTTTTAGAAAATGCTGAAAACTAGATTTAATTACTTTTGAATGTATTGCATCATGGCCTGGACTTGATTCTTTTAATAATTCAATTGTTGTTGCTGTTTCTTCTTCGCTAACACTATTCAAAAACATGCTATTTACATTATGCTCTGAGATATAAGACAATGGATCTTTGTCAGTATATGGTATTGTTTTGGACAAATTGGGCCCAACATTAATGTAATGTTTATTAAAACTAGTTGCAATTAAGTTAGCATCTCTTGTAAGTTTATCACTTATTCGAAACTCTGAACATATTTTGCCTGATTTATTTTTATTGATGATAGCTCTTATAGTTGACCAAGATTTCTTGAGATTGTGCTTGTGATTGATAAAAATTTGATCATAGTATTCTTTTTCTGCGGTTCTTAGTAACTTATTCAATTTCGATTTGTACATTTTATAAATCTCTAATCTTCCAGTTGAAGCATTTTTTCTGTATTGTTCATATAGTTTATTTTTATTCATAATAGCTATTTTAAGACCATGAGTCAACCATGGCTTTCTGTTCTTGTAACCTATTTTATGCATTTTGACTGGAAAACATTCATCATATGTTTTTATAAAGTAATCGTAAAAAATATTGAAAGCATCATCAATATTCTGCATAGAAAGTATATCATCCCAGTCACGTCGCTGAATTTTCTGGATAAACATTCTGATATTCTTCTCAGTGAGACTTCTTTTTGAACAATGAGTTGGCTTCACATGCATTTCTGAACTTGAGTGTGATTTTCAGTATTTAACAGGTTGATATTAAAATCTACTAAGAGGTAAATTATATTGCACTCAGATTTAAGTTTAACCAGAACATCGCCAAGATATTTATTAAATTCCTTGATGGCAGTATTGGGGGGTCTATATACAGTACCTACAATAACATTTTTGTCAAGATTAAATTCAGATTTAGGTATTTGTATGAACAGTGACTCAATATACTGATTGCAGAAGTTGAATTCATTTCGAGGGTTGTATTCTATTTCTTGACTAATGCAAATAGATACTCCACCGCCTGATTTGTCTGCCCTAAACTGACTTTCAATATTGTAACCGCACATATTATAGCAGTCATAGTTTGCTTGAGTAAGCCAAGTCTCACTAAATGTGATTATTTTAAACCTTAGATTAAGACATTGCAGGTACTGTTCAAAGCAGTTCAGATTCTTTGACATACTTCTAATATTACAATGCATCAAAGAGAGACAATTTTCAGGAATGTTATACTGAGTGCATATTTTAGCAAATGATTGTTCTGTATAATAATCACAGTTCTGTATATTAAAAACACACTGTTCATCATTATAATACTGATAGTCAGGGTCAATGTCAAGTAAGAATTGCATTCGTTCTTCTTCAGATTGACAGTCAATGTCCAGTGGATTAAATAATTTATCTGTTACAGACATTTTAGATTGCTCAAGACTTGACTGTGGATTACATCTGACATTATCAATAAATTGAGAGTCATATTCAATATGATTGAATGGAAAAAGGTTAACATGACAAAATTCACAGGTAAATTGATTCATTTGTATATCACATATTTCTACTGGCAAACAATGGCGATGAAATAAGTTATTACACCAAATACAAACAACCGTGCGAGAATGTGATAGAATCCTGTGTGAACACACATAGCAATTAACCATGATTAATCAATGAATATACAAAACATGAAACTAAAATGACAAAGTTGCTAGTAAATAAAAAAAGATACCATTCATAGTACTCTAATACAAAAACATTGATAGTATATATCTCAAATTTCTGTGTTATTAAATAAATCATACAAATGAAAATTAAATAAACCAAAGTGCAATCACCCATAACAAGATTTTTGTGTTACTTGCACCAAGACCAAGTCAAAGATCAATAATACCAAGTAATACCAAGTAAAAATGGAACAGTTTAATCATTTCTTAATTAAACTTTCAATTCATTTCGGACAACCATGAGAATGTTGCCAAGCATAGGATTTCAATAGCTTGAAGACAATATATGCCCTCACAAACAAAGGACGTAGTATTAGTAGTAGTATTAGTAGTAGTAGTAGTAGTAGTAGTTGTTGTTGTTAGTAGTTGTTGTTGTTGTTGTAGTTGTTAAATTGTATGTGTTTTTTTTTTGTTTTTTTTTTGTTTTTTTTTTATAATTTTCTGCCTGTATTGGAACAACAGATTTTAACACTCAAAACAAAAATATTTTCATCAGTCATCAACTTGTGAAGTGTTGGTCCAGACTTGTGAGCACTTAATAAGGTATTATAACCGAAAATATGATATTTAAAAAATAAAGTAATATTACTTAATTTACACATAAGTCAGTTATGTCATAGACTATGTCCAAAAATCATTGTTGAGAGTGAGCGGCCCCACTATCAAGAGTGCATGGCCCTATATGGAGAAAGTAATATGCCTGTAAATTGTTAAGATGGACACTGGAGCCTCAACTCGGTTGTTTTTTATCTAATTAATTGGAATGAGGACTGATATTATTGTCTTGCTATTAAAATTTTGAGTATTTCTCTCATATCAGCCTTTTTTTTTCGGTAATATTAATCTAGATTATCCCTATCCTTCTTTGAAAAGCTCAACTCTGGCTACATATGTAAATAGGGAGAATTAAAGCCAGAATCATTCTTAAAAGAGCTTTCTCTGCGAAAACCACTCAGAGCTTGAAACCTTGGTGGACTATTCACAAAACTGGGCTGATTTATTCATATATGTTGGGTTCATCTGTTCTTGTACACTGTGTGTCGTCACCTCACAGCCCAGCGACCTAATTATGTACATGTTTTGCTCATTTACTCATCAAAGGTAAATGAATCAATTTTATTGTCCATAGGCTGGCTTATGGTATAAAAGGTGTAACAATGAAATTACAGAATGATTAGATATTCATGTGCTGAGTTTACGCAATTCTTGTTCTGACTAGCAGGCATTCAAAATTAAAGCACTTCCTAATGTTTTTGAAGATTGCAATAACAAGGTCTTACATATGAACCTATATATTTTAATATAGCTGATGCAGGACCAAGCTTACTTACACAGGTTACTGGTGTTAATACCTTCATTTCTCACCAGAAGTGTCCCTCTATAATCATGGCTCATTTTGGGAGTGTATGGGCTACCTTATAAAAATGCATGGTCAAATCTTCTACATAGGTGAAACTGGAGGCTCAAAATATATTAATTTATAATGTAATTCAATGGGAGAAATGTTATCAACCCCTTTTTTAAGGCTGAATTGTAAAAACAATTTTTTGGCCAAAAACAATATTTTACCACATATTTTCAATGTGGTTGAGGAGTAAAACCCCATTCTCACATTGCCCAACTTCATGCCAAACTCCTACGAACTACTAGTTCACCAAAAAATTTGTCAGAGATCGTAAAAGTTCGTAGCTAATTGTTGGAGTTCCTGGAGGCTACGACATTGTTTGGACATGTTCAAAATTATTGTAGCCTTCTACAAACTTTTATGACTTCGTTAGACTTCGTAGGAGCTTGTAGGACTTCGTAGGAGGTTGTAGGACCTTCATAACATTTCATAGAAGATCATAGTTCAAATGTGCTTTGTTGGAGTTCGTGGAAGTATGTGGGCATGTTGTAGGAGGTCGTATTGAGTATCTGATCCTAACAATTTGCCACACCTAAAAAAGTGATTGTGGGATTTCGAAGATTATGCTAATTTAGAATTGTCGAGATGATTGCCCACTCAGAATTGGTCATACTGCATCGCAAACTTTGTAACTGTTTTTGTAGGTGGGAATGGGGCTTTAGATATTGTGAAATCGGTTTTATTCCTTGAGTCAGCTTCAAGAGTATCAACGCCGGCTTTGAATTGCTTATGCTGTTGCATCTCGAATAATGTTGGCTTGATGAGGTGAGGTTAACACTTTAGTTGAGTTTTCATAAATGCTTTTTTTTTACAGGTGGTGACAGATATAACTGCCAGCTCTATCAGCAGGAAGGAAATGTCTCTTTCTGTCCAAAATGGTACAAGTCTTGTGCTGGAAGGTGTGGAGTGTTTAATCATCGCTTTTGTAACTGTGACCTAGAATGCATTCAACTCGGTGATTGCTGCTTTGACTTTGCAATACATTGCTCTTATCTTCTGTTGTCTCAATTTGGCTCAGTTAGCAATGATTCTATGAGCTATTTTTCTGGTAATATATCATATAGTCCGACACCATGTTTGGATAACCTGTGTCCTTACACTTGGAGTAGTGATCTAAATGAATTATTCTATAACTTCACTAATCTTGCTTATTCTACCATTAAACATAAGATCTTTAAATGCTTAAAGGTGACCAAGCCAAGACCTTTAAATTCATCACCCCTCGTGAAAGTTGTGGCATCTTGTGAGGATGGATCGAAGTGCTTTTTCGATGAAACACAGTGGGGTAGGGGATATGTATTTCACTATCCATTTATATATGTAAACAAAGAATGTGCATTATGTAGTGGGATCAAAGAGGCCAACTTCAAACCTTTGGTGACTTCATGGGAGTGTCAAAGTCATCACAAAATAGATGCCAAATTAATTTTAGAAAGGAATGGCTTTGACACATTTTTTTACTACATTAATAAGCATTGCACGTTGTACTACACACCTGATGGGGCAAATATTAATCGATATGCTTGTAATGAAGTACTACAAAAACCGTGTGATAACTGTCAAGGCATTGCAAACAAAGCATGCAAGATTTTTCAGAGTCACATTTTCTTCAACAAGGGTTTGTATAAAAATACCTTCTGTACATATTGCACTTCTTGTAATCTTTCTGGATCTATAAATGATTCCAATATCCTGGCTTGTCAAAAGTTGGGTCAAAAACAATTTCCATCAGTTCTAAGATCAATAAGTTTCTCTGTACTATTAGACTTCAAAGGTTCTAGCCAGGTACAAACAGCAGTGCCTGGTCAGGTATTGTTTCAGGATGAACAAGTAAATTGGACAAAAACCTGTCCCTACACTCATCTCCGTTTTAACGATGAATGCCATGCCTTGATTGAACCTCCTTACTTACTTTATCCACATGGAAATACTTCTAAAATGACCCTAGCATTTACTTCACAAAATAATATTTTTTCAAAACTTTTTCGCTCAATGTTTACTAAAACGTATATTGGCATGTGTGGTACAGAGATTTTAATGAACTATTTCTCCACTAGCACGAGAAAAAGACTTAAGTGTTATTGTGATGTGTATAATTTTCAAAGAAATGAAGTTTATAAAGTTGTATATACACTGTCTACTATTTTGATACTTGGCAAATCCAAACTTGATGATATTTACTTTTCTACCAACAATAATGGTCTAGGGTTAAACTTTACTTGCTCTCCAGGAAACCTGTATAAAACTAAAGAGATATCTTTAAGCAAACATGCAGCTGCAGCAGGGGTTCTGTATGGAGATGTCCTTTATGCAATAATGACTGATGTTGGATATAGGTTTCCCTTTGATGCTCTCACTGTTGAGCTCAACCATACTGCAAATTCTACCACATGGTTCATGGGCGGATGTCTGACTGAACTGCAACTTTGTTCCCTTGCTGCCCAGCCTTTTAACAAGGAACTACATTACCCTCTTTCAGGTAATGAACTAATCATAAATGGGTCTACAATAGTCACTTGTGAATCCCATCAATTTGTTACGTCAAGACTGCTTTATAATGCTGCAGTCAACCATGTCATGGAACTGCTGACTTTTACGACTACTGTAATATCACTGTCGTCATTGGCAATCACTATAACCATTTATATCTGTTCACCAAAGCTACGCACATTACCAGGGAAGCTTTTAATGAATTACATGGTGGTATTGGCCATTGCCCAAATTACATTTCAATGGAATGATGACTTTGTTGAATTTCCGATACTGTGCAAAAGTCTTGGAATAGTTCAACATTTTTCCTGGTTGGCAACATTTACCACAATGATGTTGTTTGCACACAAGCTGTCAAGGACATTGTCAATTTTGAATGACGGTCCTGCCAGTTATTTTGAGGAGGGGTCATATCTGTTAAATTCTGTTATTTCCATAGGAATTCCAGCTGGATTTGTAGGCATAGGCACATGCTTGGATCTCTTCAGAACAGGTCTTTTTCAGTATGGAAACAGGGACAACTGCTGGATATCAAAACAAAGTAAACTCGGTATTCTCTGCATGTTTGGCCTCCCAGTACTGATTCTGATCTTGATCAACACTTTCTTGTTCTCTCGCTGTATTATCGCACTTTACCAAATAATGCACGCAGTAGGACAAACCTTAGGTGAGAGAACAAGAAAACGCAAACATTTTATGATTTACTTCCAACTATTTACCATGATGGGACTGATGTGGTTCTTTGGATTCTTGCCCCCTTTGACTGGACAGGACATTTTTTGGTATCCATTTATCTTCTTTAATTGCCTTCAAGGTTTATACATTTTCCTGACATTTGGTCTCTCTGCAGAGGGGCGTGCTTGTATCATTCACTGTGTTTGTTGCATTTCTGAATCTGATTAGGTTAATGCCAAACACATTTTGTAACATTATCAATGTAATTATCTTAAACTGACTGTATACTAGAAGAGTCTTATTGACATTTAAGAGATTTTGACTCACTGTGCATATAAGTTTGAATACAATTGCAGAATTGAATATTGTGTTTATTTCTAAATAATTTGATATACCTGAATGAAGTTTGGAAACTCAACATACAAACTTAATTGCAGAGACGAGGAAGTGGTTGTTATGATATGTACAAAATGTATTTTTTTTTTTTTGTCAGTAAATAAAATTGCCACTAACCCTAACCCTATGTATTTAATTGTTCATTGACAAAGATTAATAGAGATTAGAAATAAACATATTGTCATAGTCAGCAAATAATAAGAATGCAATATTGTGACTGACATATTATTCTTTCCATGCAGAAAAATATGGCTGTCATTTCTTTTGAAGGGGCTGTAACCAAACATTTTGCTTATTTTTGTGATATATACAGCAATGAAGAGTAGAAAGAGTAACTTATCCATTCATCAAACTAAGAATGCAAGAAAACCAACCTTTATGGAGTAATTTGAGGTTTTTAGTGCAGCTGAATTTTGGACCCATGGGTTCAAAATTCTGCTGGATTCAAATTTGCTGCTGTTGCTGAGTCAGCTGCTATCTGGGTCAAGCTGGACAGGTTGTTTTCTACTAGGAATTTGCTATAAAAAGTGTTTGTGAGCTTTTGGGGATATCTCACCAACATAGAGAAGCCAAAGAAAGGGTTTACAGACAGACACATACAGAAAATAATAAAGGTTGACAGATATTAAAACACCAAGGAAAACTTTGCTACTGGAGTTTGATGTCAGTGCTATAAATAGCTTGGGGTGAAAAAGCAGCAAAATAACTGTCAATGGCCAGTCACCATGTGCTCTGGTCAAAAGGATTGTCAAATTATGTGGATACCATTGGGTTTATTCATCTTATTGAGGCAGAATGATGATATGTGGTAGGTAATCTAGCTATAGAAGACAAAATATGAGAATGGCCAGCTAACTCATTTCAATGAATACAGCCCCTTTAAGTAGCAGCTTTGTGGAGAACTGGGCCATCTCGGGTAGGGATTTTTATTTTTTTTTGGCTTTATTGTAAGCTCAAGATTTCATATCAAAGCTTTGTTCTTTCAATGCAATCATGTTTGTTGATAATGGTTTGAGAAAAACTTTAATCATTTTTCCACTTTTTCAGTTTGATATTAACTGACAGGAATGGCCCAGTTCTTCTGCCCCCATGGTCCAATTCTCCATACAGGAGGGAGAACTGGGCCACTTTTTTCTGAAATATAATTTTCTCTTTATAAAAGAAATAGTTGATAATTCTTTCAAAAAGGCACTCAACATTATTAGAGGAATACTTATAGTATAATGTAGAAAGAAAAAAAGTGACTTTGGTTGATTATTGGGATCAGCAAAAATTGAAATGTGAAAAATGGTCCAGTTCTCCTTACTCTTCCCTACCTCATATTAAACTCCAGAGGAAAAGCCAGGAGACCTGTAGGAAACTATTTGAATTACATGCAATTTGTTTTAATCTTACATATGGGACCAACACCCATGTTGTACAATGAAGTCAAATGACAAGCATTGACACAGCCTACATGTACAAGTATGTTCCGCTGACATTTCCTGACTTACAGAAGAACAGCCTTACTGGAGACTATTAAGACCTGCAAGCTCCACTCATGGTCTAGTTTTTGATCTCCTGCCTGAGTACTCTTAATGAGCTGTATTTCAGCCAGATGTCAGTGGTGGTACTTTTGTACTGGTGTCTCTGCTAGGGCAAGTGAGAGACCCAACCATGGTGTAAATACATAACATGGTGTTACCGCCAAACTTGTTGATATATAATGTCTGACTCTGACACCTGGTAAAGCTTCACACCATCATTTGGCTTATTCTTAGATGTTTGTGTCCCTGTATTAGACATTTGGGTCTAACTGGAACGATATTCCAGTTGATTTTGTCGTTGCTGCTCTAACTCTCACTTTGTTTTTGAATTTTTGTTGGAATAGAAATGAGTTAAATCTGTCCTTACACAGCTGAGTAACTGTTTGTGGGTCATTTTTTGTAGTGTAAATGTGTTGTTTTATTGTTTATTGCTGTTTATTGAGTAGATAACTCATCCCAAAGGCATAATTTATGCTGCTGTAGGGATGAGGGTGATTAAAGAACAAAATGTACGGAAGAAATCAAGTAGAAATATAGTACATAATGTTACATAAACACTAAATAAACTTGTTGTGATTCATATTAGCAAAACATGCATTATTCATACTGATGTAAACAGATTACTGCTGGTTGGTTAATGCTACTTTGGTTATTCATAGGGAACTCTATGTGGTCTATCAAATTTTCAAGTTGATCACAAGACTTGATTAGTTGGTTGAATGCATGAAATTAACTGGTTATTGCCATGTTTTTTGCCATACCATTGAAACTAAGTTATTATCCGGTTGGTTTGTAAAATATTTGTTCTATTGTGGATAGCATTGATGTATTATAAGGTTAGGGCTTGAATATAACTATTTTGATATCATGTCAATTACATTTACTAAACTAAATGTGCAGAACAGTACCACCCTTCAAGCAATGCATCCTAACATCAGCTGGGTGGCTTAATTGTTAAAGGTCATGGGCAATCAAAAATCAAACTTTACCAGATCGTAGAATAGAGTACGACAAACTTAAATATCATGTAATTCGGACTTCTGTGTGAAAAGATATTAGCGTTAATTTACGCCAATTCACGCAACGGCATTTTGGCGCGATCGCTGAAGCGTAACGGTGTCAACTCAGGCTGTTGCAAGCTGGTGGCAGAATGTAAACACACTTACGTGCGTGGTGTTTACTCGTGATTTAGCAAGATGGTTTATTGTAAAGCGGTTGGATATAGCTCAGACTCAAACAATAAGACTTTATGTTCTGGCTTTGTTACAAAAAGTTATGAATATTGATGTCAGGTGAAAACATTTGTGGAGGTTTATATATATAGACTTTACAGTCATTTTAGCAATGGTAAACAAATAACCAGTCAGCCCTTATATATTCTCAGTTTAACAATTATTATTAATTCCTAGGAGACACTGAAAAGGATATAAATATGATCATCTTTATTTATTCACAGAATAAGATGTTCAGTTGCTATTTTTTGACATCACTTTGCATGTAAATTTTGTATCAGACCACAAAAAGCAAACAAATTTGACAGAGCCAAAGTAGTCAACTAGTTTGAACAATTAACAGCTAATAACCTGTACTTTGTAATACTACATTACATATCATGGTTTTGATTGCTCATCAAATAAATTTCATTTTGTTAATCATGAAGAATGATAAGAATAAGCACCTTTATACCTTATATGCATCAAACTTTTCATCACAGATAATACTGATTGTAATAACTAATAACATTGAAACCGTTTTTAGTATAATATACATTTCTAATTATAATCGGTAAGCACAAAATGGCACCTCGTAGAAAAGTATATTTAGATAATACTCAGCAGGCTGTGATCAGTACACAGGGAATCGAAATCCCACACAAACATCTGATGCAAACGTGTTCCTAATTTTGTTGACCACACAGGAGGGGATGATCCTGTTATGCCGGCCTATTCTTCCAAAGACCCATCTTACGAAGCGTCTAGGCCAGGTGCCTCATCAACATGTTTACGGGTTGGTCATCTCCCACTCCACCTTCCTGCTCCGCATACTGGTATGCCTCATACTCTAGGGTCCATTGACTGAGGCAAATGCCATGAAACCATGGATGGCTTGTGATGCACTGGACAGGAGCTTCCAGTCTTGTCAGGTCCCTGGATCTTTCATACCTTGGTTTATCAGTTAGGCCCATCCTAACCCTAGTTTGGCTGTAGTGGTGACAGCAGACATCTTCTACTTCTGTGGGCATGGTGCAGCACTGCTCACATGAACACCTGAAAATGAAAAAAAAGATAATTTATAATTAACTGGGTGGCATAAAGGGAGATTGAGCATGCAGTCGGATCCTACGTATCATGAAAAAAGTCAGTCACTTCTCATGTTTTTGATCAGTTGGGTCAGTTCTTATGCCGTTTGAAGATAGATATACTCTAGTTTAGAGTAATCATTTTAGATATTTATTTCATTTTATATAAATTATCAATATTTCGTTCTTGTTGTTGTTTCTGTAATCCAACTGGAATTAAAATTGATATTGCATGTTCCATCCATAATCAAAACAATCTCCCCCTATAATATGCATAATAAACCGGAATCAGTTGAAATTCAGAATTTCAATTAATGCTTGTGATCAATGATGAAAAAGCATGACTTACCCCATTCTTTGTATTATTCAAAATGCTAATAGCAATTGACATAATGGTCAAGGCAGATTGCTATTACATATATAGGTTAATTGACTTTACAAAACCAAAGGAAAAGTCCTTCCCATTGGCCAGTTGGCAGAATGAGTAGAAATTAATTGCAATAAAGCTCATCCAAACAATGTATACATCATGGTCAAAAATATTGACCACAGCATTGAACATGAACATACACAGAGCACCTTGCAGCCGCCAGAGAACTGCCTTCTCAGACGAATATCTCGCTTAATATTTGGTCTACTTTCAATCTGAAAATCTGTGTGGAATAAGTATGAACTCTACTATAATTCAATATTTATTTGATGAAAATCGGATTAATATTAATGGAGCAGCAGCCGCCGCAAGACAACCGCCTTCTCAGACGGATATCTCGCTTAATATTTGGTCTATCTTCAATCCAAAAACACCTATGGAGTCAGTATGAATTATACTACAATCGGAATAATATTAGGGAAGAAGCAGCCTTTTAAAGAAGCGCTCAGCATTGATACAGTCAGGGCGCGGACGTCTGCGAGAGCGCCACTGTTTGCCTCCGCCAACCTAGCTACCTTCTCAGACGAATAACTCGCTTAATATTTGTTACATTTTCGATCCAAAAACACGTATGGAATCAGTATAAACTATACTACAATTCAGTCTCGGACTAATATTAGGGGAGCAGCAGCCTTTTAAAGTATACTCATGGAAGCCGTCGAGTTACTCCTACTACCCGCCGGCTTACTCCTACAACCCGCCGAGTCACCCGTAGAACCCGCCGAGTCACCTGTAGAACCCGCCGAGTCACCCGTAGAACCCGCCAAGTCACCCGTAGAACTCGGCGGGTCACCCGGCGGGTGCTGCCCCGCCCCTTTTTGCCGCCAGAATCTGTCGCCAACCCGGCAGAAAAAAATGTTACATAACCGTTACGTCACTCTACGGGTTCACTACAGCTAAAACAGCCCAGTGTGACAGGGGCTTAAGCCTGTTAGGATTATTAAGAATCGGATCCAATGCATATGGTTCAAAAATCCTTAGTCTGGGGGTTATAATTTTGTCCAGTTCATTAAACTCATCCAGACTCCCAGGGTTATCCATGTTGAATGACACTCAAGAACAGCAACTCTGACGTCACACGCACAGCCCTGGTGGCAGGTAGAGGAACTACCACTTTTCGATCCTGACATATGCGAACTGCGCGGGAGTGCGGCAAACTTCGTTTTTTGTTTGTAACATATACATTAAGGTCGTTTTTTTTCACTGCAGACCTTTTTAATACACTTTAATCTATCTGATAAGAACATTTTCGTCAAAAATATGATTTTGACTGCCCATGACCTTTAAGTGGTCCGTTAATTACATTGTGCTCAGCTCTGCTGAAGGTCCCAGGTTCAATCCCTGGCCCAGGCACTCGGTAAATCCCAGCTGGATTTCGATCGCATGAGATGTTAAATTGGAGGTGCTTTGTACTTCTTGTCTATGCTGAGGCAAGTAAAAGACCCACCCATGGGGTAATGTGCAACATGTTGTGGACTCCCAACCTTATCATCTCATCATTATGTCTGCCTCTGGCAGCTGGTCATATAAGCTGACTTCAAACCCAGTAGCATTGAGGCATGTAAGATATTAGCCCAAGAAATCTGATGTTCGCTTAGCTCGTATTTATTTTCATTGCTTTGACCAATGCATATTTAAAATATATCAAGGTCACAAACCTAAGTACAGATGACTATTGAGTAGATTTTATGGGTGCTCCTGGAATGTACATTACCATGGTATAAGTGAGATCGTAAACTCCGCGCCGCCATCTTGTGTCCTCAGGGGTTAAAGATCAAGGGGGATAAACACAGCCATGTGGGCCAGAGCAGCAATGCTAGGGGTGCTTCTTTTCAACTTTTGGAGATCATATGCAAGTTATCCCACGACAATAGCTGTCTCAGATTTAATGAAGTTGTTAGCCTCAGCCCTGCTAAATGTGATGTTCATACATGTTGATCATATCAACTTGATCATATCCATGAGTGATGTTGTTTATATTTTGTATTATATCTCTTAATTGGTCATAAACTAACAAACTTAGTTCAGGAAAATTTACTTCATACATGAATTGCATTGTTTTTTTAATACATCCATTAAAAAGTTTTTTTTGAAATTTATTAAGGTGCGGACTTAATATTATGTTTAGGAATCTGATGGAAAGAACATCTGATCTCAACAATATGACTGTAGAATTTGCAATAAATGTCCCCCTGTACTTAATAAGCAAATAGTATAATTTTCAGTGATGTTATACCCTGGGCATTAACTTCAAAATGTCCAAGACACATGCTGTTTGCATTTTTGGGATATACACAATAGATATACAGACGAGCAAAATGGCAAAAAAGTAACATTTCTGTGTTTCACATGCTCATGAATCTGTTGTACACCCATTTAATGTTTCACTTCTAGGAAAAAGCCTAAAATTAACATTAGTACAACTGTTGGCTCAATCATTTGATTTTATTGTATTGTAAGGCCTATGTACACTTCCTTGGGTCTACTCATTCTAGAATGCATTTCCACAGCATGATTTATTAGATTCCGTGTATTTAGCTGTGTAGTGAACATTTTGTATGTCAGTGTAAGACCTGGATAAATTTAATTACCATTCATAAAAACCTTTATAACAAAAATGTAGTACTTTACTTGGCAGCACACATTGTTCCATAAACTACAATTAAAAAGCCACTTATTACATAAAGCTCAGTAGAAAGTCTGTTTATCCCACTTGACCTTTGACCTCTGAGTTCACAGCATGGCTGCAGCAGTTTACGATATGGCTTATTGCCTTTAAAGACCCTGAGTGCAAGGCAATAAAATACTTTTTATGTTGCAAATGTCTTGTCATTTCCATGGAAAACTAACAACGTTCTTAACTACATACACAGTAAAGCATGTATCCAAGCAAATATAGGAGAGTGATCGATGTGGTAAATTTTATGTCCACTTATGGAAATAAATTTACCACACTTTAGTCTCTGATTGATTACATGATCTAAAAGTGTGCTATATTATTCTGTCAGACCATATAGCTGCAGTTATAGGCAAACAATAGTTATTTAAACACATTTTTCTGACAGATTTTTAATAACATGTAAAATGAAAAACGGGCTGTACTCATAACCATTAATATCTAGTGACATAATATTTTGAAACCGATGTATCGGAGAATCTCTGATTTCATTAGAGTTAAGTTTACACCATAATTTGAAACTTCTCTGAGTAATTTGTTGTTTGACTGTATTGATGATGTCATCCTTCAGACCTGATATAGTGAGTTGAATTCAATTACATAGCTAGCTTCAGAGTTTGACCTCTTGTATGATGGTTGCACAGTGGACATTGTACCTTTATGACGATGCAGTTATTTACACTAGTTTTACAACAAACAATATGCAGCAGTACACTTACAATATGCCATGATACTCTGACTTATGTAGGCATAGATTGAGCAATGTCTATTGTGACATTTATGGATATTATGTCGGAGAATTTTTAAGCCATACCTGCACAGAGAAGCCAATTTTCCTTTCATGTTCACAAGGGGTAATTATTGCAGTAGAACAGCAGACACAAAGGCTCATGTGACATCTGCTTGTGCAATTTAGATGATAGGGAGCATCACAAACTTGTGTAAGCCTAAATTTAGCACACTTGTGAGCATTTGTAGACAGAGCAGGAATTATTGAATTCTTAAGAGGTTTATTTGTACTGGTTTTATTTATTAGTTTGAATAAAGATATCGTATATCACTAAATTAGGGCAGCTATATTGTGATGAAGAGTGTTGCAAACTTTGGCATATAATTAAAACTTGAATGAGATAGAGAACATGTTACTTTTCAGCAAGCCCAAATTGGTCAATATCTCCAACAGAACTATTTTCCTTTTTTAAAAGACAAGGACCAAGATATAACTTTGTAAAGTCGGTTTTCCTCAGAAAAATATCATATATATAGAATGCTATGTGACCAAAGCGAAGCCAAGACACAGCTTAAAACAGCATGGTCTCAGTACCTTGTGTGAGACCTGACACATGCTCAGAACTGGTATACAGCACAAAGCAAGACACTCCTGTTGTCGCGCCATTTAGTTGGTCCCTTAACTAACCAACTTAACCACACGACGATGTAGTATATTAGCTGAACAGACTGAAATTGTGTAGCAAAAACACAAATTGAGAAAACATTTTGTAGCAAAAAACGCGCAAGTTAAGTGAAATTATGTAGTAAATAGGCAAATAAAATAGAATTTGGTGTCAAAAAATGCCAAAAAAAAAAGTATGTATCAAAAACACAAATGAAAAAAATTAATTTGCGTGTGGCACTAATAGGCTTCTGTTAAGAATATCTGCATTATTCAAAATTTAAATGATCAACAATGTATAACTTGTATAAATTGTTACAAGATGTCTCTGTAATCTATCATGTTCATGCAAATGAATTGTGAATTGGTGGTTTGTATTAGTTTTATCACGAATAGGAGGGAGATAACTAATATTTTTTTTGGTTATATCCGACGCCGAAATAACTAACTTACACTCCATATAAGGAATATTTACTAATTGGTTTTGATTTAATGCCTTTATAAGGCATGACAGTTCAGTTTGCACTCAGTTTGATGTAGGTTTAAAGATATTTTGTGATAATCTTGATCTATAGATAAATAATTCATGGCTCACACAAATATCTCTATTCTATGCAAAGTAAGTTTCAGATAGATGGTATACACCATATTGTTTTTAAAAAGAAAGCTGTAAGATTAATTTAGCAAATTTTCATCTAAAACATGCATCAGACTGCTTAGTAAAGAATGTGCAATGCAAAATGTTCTTCTAAATATGCCTTGTGCATGTCAATTTGTAAATGTATTGCATTTTGAAGCAAAGATGCATAAAGAAACTTGACTACAAAGTGAAATTTTTTCACTTGGGACTTCTTCTCCAGTGATGCATTATATTGGTAAAATTATCTGTTTTAATCTTTTCAAAAGGTGGGGTCACATTTTCTGTGCACTGTATGCAAATTGAAATATTAAATTATGCTCCGTTTTCAACAAACTTGCAGAAGAAAAAAAGTGAAGAGATACAAATCTGCTGAGATATAATGCTCTTTAATTCATCACAACTTGTATTAATGGTGATGTATCACATAGCAACATGTCATTGTAATGACATCGTCTGCTGGCAGTTAGTGATAAACTCTTCCAAAAATGGCAATTTTAAAAACAGAATTGTCACGCACCTAATGGGACTTCCATTATGGTTTCATGTACAGCATGACATTAAATGGAACAGCATGAAGCATGTGCAATATTGCCATGCCATAAAATGTGGCTGCTGAGAATGGCCAAGTTTGAGATGTAAAGCTGAGTATTTCAAAATGTTACCATGGTGGTCAAAGTTTAGCCTATCACTCATTGCAAGTGACGATGACTCTGTTCAGTGTTCATGCTTAATGTAATAACTTAAACAGTCTGTTTCAGAAGTAATATCATAATGTGTTAATAAAAAAATTGGTTGCACTGCAGCTTAACCCTCAGCAAATCCCACATTGCACACAGGCATCATTAAAATTGTAACATGTTTGTCCGGCAGGCAGGAGGGCGGGCATTACACTTTTCTTTCCAGAGCAGAAGTCTAACACACACTTTCGTTTCAAGAGCTGAACTCTAACACTAATGCACTTACCCTCATGACATTTTATACTGTAATTCTCTATAATGCATAGTTAGTAAAAATTAAGGCCTGTATTAAGTTTTACTTTTGTCCACTAAGTCTTACATTGTCCTATTTTGATGCAAATATACTTGGATATTAACATGTACATTGTAATATTCAGGCGATTTGGTAAATATAAATGAATAGTAATGAGGAAATTTCTTTAAATACACAAGAACTGCGTTTATTTTATTGCTTAATAGCCAATATCCTGATTGTTTTTTTTGACGATGAAATTAAATATATTGGTGTATTAGTGGTCTTATATTTCATGTGCGCATGATATTATAATGTCTAACAAATATCTTACGTCTTATGAAGGTAAACCTGCAGGAACCCTGTATTAACTGCAATCCATTATGTTCAGAGTAAAGCCAAGTGAGCATAAAAAGTTTAATGTGTGAAGAACAGAATAGAGCCAAGTCAAGGCGTATAGGTTGAGAGAGGAGTTTATTGTGGTAGAACACCCAAACTGACAGAGGTCCAGTCTGAGCTTGCTATATATATAGCTCAGACACATAAAATGGCCTATTCATTTGGCAGAATTTGACCCCTACAGCCATAATAGGAATGGTGCTAGCTTCCATAATGCCCTAAATTTAATCTCATTGATATGAGCTGGCATTAGGGCTAATTTTGCTAGGGGGACTTCTATGAGTTTTGTAATTAAAAATTACACGATGTTAGGACACTCCACATATTGTCCTTATGTTTAAATTATAAACGAATGCTAGGACAAGCATCCATGACCCATATTTTGTAATAAAACGCATTGGACATTGCCTTTAATGTAATAAATCTATATTTATGTGTTATGGGCGCAGGGACTGCACCGAAAGTAATTTTGGTAGTCAGACATTTATATTGAAATAGCGCCCTGGCACCTTGGGTGCTATAGTGTCAAAATGTGTAAATATCCATCAATGTCATTTTAAAGACAGATGTGCATTTTAGGCTGATAAATAAAATTAATAGAATTGGTAAGTATTAAGTTAAGGTGAGGAATGAGAAAATATATACTTTTCTGTATTTACATTGTATAGAAAGATTTGTGGTTCAATGCCTAATGATTGAGTTGAGTTTTTAAAAATGTGAAGTTGAGAAAATATGTATTAATTGTTCATTTAATTTATCTGTTTTTTTGTAACCTAAATCTTAAAATTTTACCTTTAACCTACACTTTATTCTAAACCTGACATTAAAGACAAATTGTAATCAAACTAAAAAAACACATGATTTAACAAATTTTAGATGTCACATTTTCACGAACATTGATATGGGAGAAACAAGAGCTCACTGTACCTGTTGTTGGTTATATGGCTGGACAGCTCTGGCCTGGTGAGGATGGTGACATCTTGATGCCTGCAGATTTTAACTCCTTAAAGTTCTCCAATGGATCTAATCTCCTAAGCTAAGCCTAGGCAAAGGAGAGACCCAGATTCTGCCACCATGTACAGCTGTAATGTATGGAGAACAGAATAAAGTCAAGTTAAGGGGTATTGGTTGAGAGAGGTGTTTATTGTGGTGGAAACACCCAAACTGACTGAGGTCCAGTCTGACCTTGCTGTCAAGGTCAGAGGATTACCCGTCGAAGTCAGCGAGTTATCCGTCCCTAATTTTACCCATAGTAAAGCCGGTGGTTTACTAGGAGGAAGCCGACGGGTAGTAGGAGTAACTCGATGGCTTCCAGGAGTAACCCACCGAGTTGTAGGAGTAACTCGCCGACTGCTACCAGCGTCAGCATCAGCATAGGCAGGAAGGGGGGGTTGTATATACTTTAAAAGGCTGCTGCTCCCTCAATATAAGTCAGATTTTCGTGGCTGGATTGTAGTATAGTTCATACTGATTCTATAAGTGTTTTCGGATCAAAAATAGACCAAATATTAAGCGAGATATACGTCTGAGAAGGCAGGTAGGCTGGCGGCAGCAAACTGGTGCTCTCACAAGCATCTGCGCCCGGACTATTTCAATGCAGGAAGAGCTGAGCGCTTCTTTAAAAGGCTGCTCCCCTAGTCACCTGTAGAACCCGCCGAGTCACCCGTACAACCCGTCGAGTCATCCGTAGAACCCTTTTTGCCGCCAGAATCCGTCGCCAACCCGGCGAAAAAAGCTGTTTCATAACTGTTACATAATACTACGGCTTCACTAAGTCAAAACCGGCTATGTGAGACCTAGGCTTAAGGAATATATATGAAATTCAGCAATAATGTTATGCCACATAAAGATGTTGGGTATAATTTCATACAAAATTAAAATTCAAGGTTTTTATTTACTTGTATTTTAATAAATAAAATCTAAATACAAATGAATACAAAATCTTAAAGGTTTATTGGAATGATACTCAAAACACCTATTTTAATGCCTTTATAAGTCTAAATATTTTTAGCTCGCTGTTTAAATTTAGCTAAAGGAACTATATATTATCAATTGCCATATTCCCTTCAGTTACTGAATTATTGGGTGACTGATTTACATTAAATCCATGGCATTTAAATTAGTATTTATAACCGAACACTTTACAGGTGTATAATTATAAAAAAAGACTATTGGATGGGTTGAGCATGGCAATACTATGATCAAATATTTAATAATTGCACATGAATTGTACAACATTTATGGCTGTCATTGCTAAGTATGGGATACTAAGGAATATGAAGGAAGCAACACAATTTTTAGCATTTTTGTCCATATTTTCCAATATTATGAACAAAAAAATTAATGATGAAACAAATGTCAAAAAGAAGCTTAAAAGTGGAAGTACTATATTCTAGATATATCATTGGCAAAATGTTGCTGATGTTAGGATCATAGAGTCATTGATATGAGGGTTTGAAAGAGTACCTGTCCATTTTTGCATATTTTTCTATTAAATAAAATTATCGGTCATACATGGTCATGAAACCCCAAAAAGGTATCTCTACACTATTTTAGACATATTCTTACTAATTTTTGTACGCATGTAGGTGTAGTAGTGTGTGAGTCCTGCTCTGGAAACAGAAATTGTTATGTTTTTAATTTTTAATTATTCATTAAATATTAAAACACAGCTCAGATATGTCAATGTGATTATTAATATGCACAGCTAAGCTATATAGAATAATAATATATACAATTTTGTTGGGTAAGTGCATTAATAGTAGAGTTCTGCTCCAAAAACACAATTTAACACAATTTTTAGAATTTTTTTCAGATTTTCTATTATTTTGTAATTAAAAGTGAAATACTATAATGATATGTTATTGATACAATTTCAATCATGTAAGGTGAATACTGTCTTTTATATGGAGATTTGAAAAAGTAGGAATTTGACCTATTTTGCCCTAATTTTGCTATTTTAGACATATTATGACAAAGTTTTAAGCATTTAGGTGCAGTAGTGTCAGAGTTAGAGTTCTGCTCCGGAAACGAAAGTGTTACGCCCGCCCGCCCGGCCGACCGTCCCCCCATCGGACTGACATTGATAGCATTTAGGTGCAGTAGTGTCAGAGTTAGAGTTCTGCTCCGGAAACGAAAGTGTTACGCCCGCCCGCCCGGCCGACCGTCCCCCCATCGGACTGACATTGATGATAACAAAAACCCTTTTCAAACTTCGTTCGCTGAGGGTCAAAAATACAATGGGAGTTCTTTGACATGAGTTTCAGCAGTACCCCATAAACATGGTTATGGGGTACTGGTTTCAGTAAAGTAACCAACTTTTGGACATTTCCCAAAGTTTAGCATTCCAAATCGTTTCAATGTTTGCGCGATGTTGGCGACGTCAAAACAATGCTTTGCCGATGCTTTGCCGACGCTGGCCTATATAGAAACGATGCTGGCCCAATTTTGAATGCTCTCTGGGTTTGACTCTGTCCAGAATGACTGCCCAAAATTCTTTTCGCTAATACCTAGAAATTCATTTTGCCATAGTCAATGACATACATGTTCTTAAGTAAGTAAGAGGAAGAGAGATTTATTTTATGTCTGAGTCAATAAACAAAAACATAATTCCACAAGGGATTTGTTAACCGACATGTCACCTGATGATATTGACAATGGCTATTAGATGAAATGTTTACTTTATTTTGTCAGTTAAAATACCTTTCAGACCAGTCATTATACACAAATTTCTGAAAAAAGAATTTCAATGTAAATTTAACCAGCATCGAAAAGAAAAACTGATATCCAAAATGCGATTTTATAAACTCATATGCACCTAATATATATATACATATTTATTACATACACTTCTAGCAAAGGTATAAATGTGTACAATTGGAAATAAAAAGACATTATGAGTTAAATATCATATACACAGTTTTAGCAATCTTCTCACACCTTTATTCCAGAGGGTTATGAAGTCCTTGACACTGTGATCGCTCAACTGCCATGCTGGTACTCCATAGAAATGGCAAAATTGTCTGATAAATACTGTAACAGTCATAATAACTTTCTGAGATATGAGATTTGGCATGTTAGAGAACAAATTGTTAACCCGATCGATAAGATCACTGTTTTTCATAGACACTTCTCTGTGCTCCTTTAGATTGCTAGATATATAATTACCAAAGCATGCTAAGTGCTTTGCCTCAATAAGCCATACAAGTCTATTTCCATCCTAAATAAACGTAACAAAGGGGCAGGTCCTTTTGACTAAATTGCACACAAAATGATCTCTTTCCCAAATTCCTCACATATATACTAACGAGACTTTGTAATCCATTCACTGTCGGACTGGGTAGAGTCAAATTGTCAGCATAGGCCACTGATGCACAGAAATGTCCCCCAATCCAACTCCCTATGCCTTTATCATTCAATTTCTTAAGCAATACATCCATAAAGCAACAGAACAAAATTGGTGGGGCAATGCTACCTTGGCGTGTACCCTCGGTGACTCAAAAAAAATTTGACACCTCTCCTTGCCAACTGGTTCGTACTTTTTGACGTCTATATAGATTCAAAAGAAGCCTGAGGTCGAAACCAGATATCCCTCTGTCAATTAAAATCAGAAAAAGTTTGTCATGTCTAATTTTATCAAATGCCTTGGTAGCATCAATGCAGCACATGTGCGCGTTAGAACCATTATCCATGTAATACTTAATTATCTATAAGTGTACACATACTGGTGCTTAGGTTCTTTTTATAGGCAAATTGAAGGTCTGAGGAATTCAATTTATCAATGTTCTTGTCAATAAAGATAAGATCAAATATTTTTCCAATGCTTGATGACAGAGCAATATACCTCTGTAGTTAGCATTACTTCCTAGATCTCCTCTATTGTCTTTTGGGATCGAAATTATTGTTGTCAATAACAATGCATCTGGCTGGTGGCCATGAACATACATAACTGTCAACAACTTGGCTAACTGTCCAAAGTATTTGTCACTTACATAAATCAAGTGACTCGAGGAATAGTTTCTATCACCATCCCCATTTTTTTTTGTTTAAGCTTTTCACAGCTTTTTTAATGGATACAGTCTTTGAAGTTGTCAGCAGAAAGATTTGAACATTCCAAACAACACCCTTCAGAATATTAAACCACAGTAAATGGTTCTTGCAAAGATTTCATTGTTCAAAGCTTTTCAAACTTAATATTTTTAAGCTTCAGTCAATGACAAGTCTCCATGTCGCTGGGTCTGAAGCTGAGTCAGCTTATGTGACCAGCTGTCAGATGCAGAGGTAATGATGAGATGATAAGGCTTGGAGTTCACATGTAGGGTTAACTCCTAACAACATGACCTAAGATATTTATTATGTGCAGGGAGCTATATCCAGTTTGCTAGTCAGAAGACTTGATATAGCTGGATGATCATGACCTGCAGCAAAGTACAAGGTCACCCAAGGTCATCTCAAGGTCATTCAGGTCAAAGAGGGGGGTAAAGGAGTTTATTGATCATCCGTTTGGACCTGTTCAAAGAGTTGTAGATTAAAAGACAACATAGAACTCATTTTTTCCCTAGGCATAATTGGCTTGATCTTTACTAACCCACAGAAGGACTACATGTAAAATTTACCATTTTACGTCCATGATTATACCATGCATTGTTATTAAGATTTTGGGGTTGCAAATGCTGCAGTCATATTACAGTACGCAAGAAACCCCACTGTACAACCCCCTCATCATGAAGACCACAAGCATATTTTTGCCATCATTTAAAACCATTGTAACGATGACGACAATATTGTTATAAAACACATTAAGAACATGACACTCAGAATGCAAAGAGCATTATCTCAACCCTCTCCTATATTACACTGCATAGCAACCTTTGAATGTCAACTTGCCCTAACAATGACACTGAGCTTTGCAAATATCTTCAAAGCAAGGTGCTTCTTGTGAACGAGAGGTTTATATCAACAATTTATTGGTCTTTCCATGGTGACATACACGTTTCTATAGCTACACATTTCATGTACAGAATAGGTGGCAGCAACTTAATTAACAAGAATATCTGATCAATAGCAGTCCTATTGTCTTTCATGGTTTGGTGGAATTGAAGAGAAAGAAACACTGAATGTAAAGATCTTAAAAATTTTCTGTTATGTCTCGTATTATAAATAGCATACTTGATAAGAACAAGTGAGTGGCAGACATTCAATTGAAATTGTGGTGTTTAACAGTGAAACATATGCCTTCGCAAACCTCTGGGATCTGACCCTTAAGAAATATGGATACTACATATTTATTACAAAAAATAATTCAATTATAAACTGTCCAGATGATATCTTAAAAAAATCCAGCATTAGTTTTTCCTGGCGATTCTCTTTTTCCTCTGAGAAGGTTTGCAGTAAGATAAGTTAGTGATCTTGTCAATAAATAACCTCACATAACAAATTGACCACATGTGTATGATGCCTTTAAAATTTTCCAAATGTGCATGGTACATTTCCAGCACATAATTTGCTTTGCAAGATTTCTATGCCTGATACACATATAACCAGTGATGGCATAGGTAGTTTGAGTTGACAACGTTTTAACCTGTAAGGTCGTTAATGTCTGGCTATGGTATGGATAGCTAGTGCTACATAACAGTCAGTTTCAACAATGCAAAAATGTCAGTTAATGGTCAACAGTATAAATATCAGTATCTTATTTATTAGGGTAAAATCTGAAACCTATAATGATAAATGAAGTTGTATTTACAAGAGTACATGTAAAGTGTATTATTATTGAAAGAAAACATCACAAATCTGTATCTACGCATGAGGGAGTTTTCCATAATTTGTGAGGTACTCAGTTTATCCTTTGCATCAAATGACGTCATAGAAGTAATATTAACACCCATGTCAGACAAGACACTTCCAAGCAAGACAGTATGGTTTATAATAATAATAATAATATGTTTATTTGTATAGCGCTAAAATCTAAAAATAAAAATAGCTCTAAGCGCTTTACACTTGATGAAATATAATAAATAAAGATGTAGTTAAAATATAAATATAAAGAGAGTGTACAGGTATTTAAAATACTTAAACGAAATGTAATTTAAAATAAAAAGTCTTTAATGCTGCCTTAAAAGCACATATAGAGCAATATGATCTTAGTTCGATTGGTAGGGCGATATGAGGAGGATAGGCCAGAGGATTGAACCATGAGATGTCCATGTCTCAATGGTACATGATGTGATTTATAAGTGACATGAATTCAATGCACCAACATGACTGATGAGTCATTTGCCTACAAACAACAAAGAAATAAAAGTAAATACAAATTTGAACATTTAATATATTTGGAGCCAATTATTTGTATAAAGGAACATGGCAAACTAATTAATACACAATAGTTAGCTATATAGACAGATAACTTTTTATAGTCCTCATGAGGAAATTTATCTTGTATGTTTCTGGCATGAAGAAATGAAATGAATGTTAATGGAGACATGAGAGATGGATGAAAACATATTATCATACTCTTAAAATTTGTAGAATTAATATTATTTAAGTATATGCACTTTGTCGCTGTGGTATTGAATGCTTTAACTAAAAAACGTTAAGTGGTCTGCTTCATTTTGCCTTTTTGTGGTAAAATCAACAAGATATAAAGCTGCACTCCATAGGATTCTGTCAATTTATTGAATCACTATGTCTGTGAGGTCAGCTGTGTTCATTATCATGCTATTGCTATGTAAGTATATCTGTTCAAGTCTCTCATTGTGACAGTGATAGCTAAACTAGTAGGCTGAAGTAGTGAATTATTCTAGTACAGTAAGTCCACATCATGATAACCTGTAGCTGATGGCATGTAGTACCTGGTGCACATCATTATGTTTACGTGTCATATTAATAATTGTGTCTTATCTTCCTTAAAATTGATTTAGTTGCAAAGTTTGATATACAAAGATATTTGCTTCTCTAAGCTTGCATTTTATTATTTTCATTAAATGTCATACTTACAAAATTTGATAAACGTTATCTAAATACAACACAATCATTTTAATTCAATTTATATTTATTAGTTTAATTCAATTTATATTTATTTAAATTCATGACCATGAATCTTTGCAGTGTGGTCATATTTTGTCTGCACTAGCTTTCACTAAAAAGCTGTAAAATTGTGCGCAACCTTTACTTTATAAATGAAAAGAAAAAGAGACTATTTAAATATGATTGAAATAAAATTATATAGTGACAAATAAACAAATAAAAAAAAGAAGTGACATATATTGCATAATTACGCACAAATACTAATTGCAAAGTTGCTTTTTAAATGCTTTGTTAAAGGCTTTCACACTAGTTTTACTTTTCAATGCATGTAACCATAGACTTGGTGATAACTTTTATTGTATGTGTTTGTTGTATGATGTGGTGTCCTTAAATTATTTCTGTTTCTTGTAGTGTAGTCATAGTTTGTTAGGCTAAATAAGTTTGTAATTCTCAATGGTAATATTTCACTTAATTCTTATAGGATATATTCAACAATGAGCTTTTAACGAGATCATTAAATTTGAATATTTTAAAATATGGCTCTAGTCTGGTCCTTGTTTTGACATTATATATTAACCTGATTGATTTTGTTGTTTCCTTATACTTCGTAAATCCTTGCTTTTCAACATAGGTCCCCAGGCATACTGTGTCTATTTGCACTCCATGGTTGTACAACTATTTTGTTGCTCCAATTTGTGTAGACATATTCACATAGCCTGCATGAAATCAGAGGATTAACATCACATGAAAATGTAAAAAATGGTCTAAAAACTACTCCGAAACTTATCATGTATTCAAAGTTTAAAACTGCAAACGTAAATATGGGTATGGTTAGCTCCTATGTCACAGTTACTCAGTTTAAATTTTACACAACCCTAACACTAGATACAGTAATACTCTATATGGCCTAGTGGTGCCTTTTGATAGTCACATTGACATATGTGTTATTTTTTGTTTCCAGAGCAGAACTCTGATACTACTGCATCTATACGCTTAAAACTTTATCATAATATGTCTAAAATAGTGTAGTGGTGCCTTTTGGGGGTCTCTTGGCCGTGAATACTATAGAATTTTCAAAATTATGGAAAAAAAAGGAAAATTCCTACTTTTTCAACCTCCATATAAAAGGCACTATTTACCTTACATGAATGAAATTGCATCAATAACATATCTAAATTATAGTATTTTAAACTTCATTTTGATATTCATTTCATGCTAATTACAAAATAATGGAAAATCTGAAAATAATTCAAAAAAGTTGTGTTAAATTGTGTTTTCGGAGCAGAACTCTACCATTAATGCACTTACCCAAACAAAATTGTATATGTTATTACTCTATATAGCTTAGCTGTGCAGTTTGATAGTCACATTGACATATCTGAGCTGTTTTAAAATATTTAGATAAAAATGAAAAAAGAAAAACATAATTTCTACACTACTGCACCTACATGCATACAAAACTTAGTAAGAATATGTCTAACATAGTGTAGAGATACCTTTTTGGGGTTTCATGACCATTCATGACAGACAATTCTATTTAATAAGGAAAATGTGCAAACTCGCTTCTTTTTGACATTTGTTTCATCATTCTTTTTTTGTTTGTAATATTGGAAAATCTGGAAAAAATGTGTTGCTTCTTAAATATTCCTTAGCATCCCATACTTAGCAATGACAGCCATAAACGTTGCATAATTCATGTGCAATTATTAAATATTTGATCACAGTATTGCCATGCTCAACCCATTCAATAGTTGTTTTTTTATAATTAGTAATTTTATAATAATTAGTTGCATGATGATCTATATTACTTTCACTTCATATACACCTGTTAAGTATTTGTTTATAAATACTAATCTAAATGCCATGGATTTAATGTAAATCAGCAACCCAACAATTCAGTAACTGAAGGGAATATGGCAATTGATAATATATAGTTCCTTCAGTTGCCTTCTAAATTTAAACAGCGAGCAAAAAATATTTTGACTTATAAAGGCATTAAAATGAATGTGTTGAGTATCATTCCACACAAAATAAACCTTTAGGATTTTGTATGTATTTATATTTAGTCTTTATTTATTTAAATACAAGTAAATAAAACATGTTGGGTATATATTTCAAGGGAACATCCTATTGTGTTAATATTTCTAGTGAACTCAATACTCCTTATTGTGCATAAAATCTTTAAAACAGAATAATTAAATGGCAAGAAAAAAATAAAGAATACTTTTTATGCTCACTTGGCTTTACTCTGAACATAATGGATTGCTGTAAATACAGGGTTCCTGCAGGTTTACCTTCATACGACGAAAGATATTTGTAAGACATTATAATATCATGCGTACGTGAAAAATAAGACCACTAATATAGTAATATACACTAATATATTTAATTTCATCGTCAAAAAAACAATCAGGGTATTGGTTTTCAAGCAATAAAATAAACGCAGTTCTTGTGTATTTAAAGAAAGTTCATAATGGAGGACCGAGCATCCACATCTTCTACCAGGGTGGCGCCACAAGCGCACAGGCACTCCCGTATCATGACCTCTGCTCTGATAACATGTAAGCAGTAGGCAGAGGCGCTGATTTTGAGTAATTTTCGGAGGTTAATAATGGAATATTACCCACCCATTTAAATGATGATGTGTCCCCCTATGTCCAGACAGTGTTAGGGACTTGTTTTCCAGGAATGACACTATTAAACACTGGATTACCATAGGTTTTCAGTATTAAATATATTGCATGCATACAACATGCATTAACTATAATACAATTGTTAAAACTTGTATATGGAAAAATGTAGTTCCAACATTTTTATATGGTAATGAATGTATTCCACTAAGTAACAGTAATCTAAAAGATGTTAATTCTATACAGGGCACAAAACTTAAACATGTACCTGGTTCAGGCAAGCAAAGCCACCATGCTAATTTGAGAAACTCCTTGAATTTATATAATAGGTTATTTAAAACCGAGACCTAAGTCTCTAATTTACGATGAAAGTTTCTCTCATATTATTATTCATAAAATTGTTACCTCAGGTTATTCTCCCATAGAAATTCTGTTCAAAGACCAGACAATTAAGTGTATAACTAGTAGTAGAGAGAGAGAGCAATGGCGTTATAGAAAATCTTAATTATATACTATTTCATGACATTTACATAACAAAACTGCTTGGGCATTTTAATAACACACAATTTATATAACCAGTGCCATACCATGCGATATTATTTTGTTTTTATCTATGGGACTTTTACCGCGATTTTGCTATATATTTGCATACAACTTCTTTTGGGGTGTTAAATAGACAGATAATAATGACTGTTTCAACTACAAGTGTGGAACTACTTCATAACTCACAAATTTGGAGAATTGATTGTTGGAGATAATGTTTAATAATTATCGGATATAGATCTAAAGATCAAAATAGTAGTTGCTCCAGGCCAAGCCTATGGTCGCACTACTTCACATTTCAAAGTATGATTTCCAAGGTTTGGCCAAAGCTGGTATTCTGTACATTGGACCAACATTGGTGTGGTGTTAGCCAAACATTGTTCTGGTTGACATGGAGCATATGTTGGGTCAATGGCCTCAATGCACATTGCATAACAGCAACTGCTTACACTCGGGCCCTAGTAGCCCAACTGCATGTTGTCTGTAAAATTCAAATCCCTCTGATTATTAAATTGCTTTTTCTTGAAATTATTATAAGTATGAAGTGGATGCTGGTCTGGTACATGTGACCGTTATCATATGTTTAGGTCCAGATCCAGTTTAGAGTACAATGATTGGTGGTGCGTTTGATTGACAAGTTATATTGGCGATTAATGGTTTGTTTTAGAATATCTTTTCATTGTGCTTCCCTCTATAGACTTGGATACCTATCGCTGTGTTACTCTAAATATCAAGCAGTGTAGCCCCCTCTGAGGCAACTCAGGACATGCGCAACTAACTGCCAGCCAGCATTGTTGTAAAAAGAAATTGTGAGTATACCCATTTTATTTGTCCGATGAATTCAAAGCAAGTCAGGTCTTTAGTATAGCTGTCGTAAAACACACAAACCATAGTATCTTTTGTTCTAAAAAGATAAGCATGACTTTTTTTTGTGGTGCAGTATCTGCCAAATTTCACATTGACAGCTTTTTTTTTATATTTCCCTACAGCATGAAATTCGAATATTTCTGCTCTTTAGAACAGGGTTTGTGTGCACTCAGCTCAACTGCTGGATTTTAAGGAAACAGTCAGGCAAGTCAATATGAAGTGAGATACTTGACTCTTTTGATCACCTTTATTATTAAGTGTCACAATAAATACAAGTACATTTGAGTAAACTTCATGCATGTCATAAAAGGTAAAAATTGCATAAACATTTTCCTAAAACCAACAAATTCATATTTCACGATATATCACTTTTAAACAACACTGGTCAGTTCACTAAGTGCAGTTATTAACAGAATACTTCCCAAAGTGTCAAAGAATGTAGTCTTTACAGAAGCGTTTCTTATGATATTCAATTATTATTGTGTTATAGCATAATTTTTCTGAATACATGTGTTTTACTGCTTGATCATCCTGGCCAGCATCATGGGACAGTCGCTGGACATATTTCCCAATACATTGAACTCTGACTTCATTAGGCGAGCATCTGTCCTTCCATTGTTGAATACAGCACAAACGAAAGAAATCTGAAAAAAAAAAAAAGTCAGCATTGGAGTGGCTTAACTAAAATAGCATGACATATAACTAAGTATGTCACACATTATACTAATTTCCATTTAGAACAAACGTTGTTGTGAAAACAAATGCATGCATGGGGCACATAATTAGCTACACGACTAATGTATTCTCTCTTGCATTTGTCAGTGATGGTCATACAGTGACAGGTATTGACTATAATTTCTCATATTTGCTCATTTGCAAGAACAGTTCATGTTATACACTTTCTCAGTCGTGCCAGGTTCCATTGAAAAGTGTTTTTTTTAGTGTTGCAAGAAATCAGTTTGAAAGGGTATCAAAATATTCAATTTGGCAAAATCAAAATATATTGAAATATTATGAAATTAGTCAATAAAATAATAAATGTCTCTTTTTACTAAGCATATATAATTATCACCAATCCAGTTACTTGTTTATTTGTGTGTGTGTTTTTTTTGGCAACAAGACCAATTTTTTTACGAAAAGGACTGACCAATACACACTTCAGAACCAATGTTATGCATTCCAGCTTATAAGAAAACAAACAGTGAAATACTTGTATTATCGCTCAGTCGCTATTTACTCTGTAATCACCTGATGATTTCTCTCCGACATGTGGATATTAGTCTCGGTCATCTCCTCCATCAGCTTCCCTAACCGATATACACCATAATTACGATATGTACAACATAGTATTCACTACATAATCACGGGAAACCCGAACCGAATTACGAGTTCCAAGCTTGTACAAGCTTGTCAGAAGTAACCATAGGCAGGTGAAACTTCTCAGACACATCCGGGTGCCGCGTTTGGATCCATGAAGGTCCAGTCGACTGGACTTGGCTTTGGGGTTGAGTGAGTGGCACTCTTCTGGAACAAAAGTCTCGTCTTTGTTCACGCGCGTCTGTGAATTGAGCCATAGTGCCTATGTGGAGGTGGCGATGCCTAGCGGGCACTTGCTGCTCTGTCTCCCATTTCTATTCATTTATATTAACCAAATCATCTGAATATTCGATGTAGATGTTAGTATCCAAGTATATGTGCATCAAAATAGGACAATGTAAGACTTAGTGGGTAAAAGTAAGACCTAATATGGGTAAAATTTTTACAAAAGTAAAGTAACATTTTTTCAGACTTTTTTTATAACCAATGGGAATACTGTATTATTTTACACTTGACACAATAAAATAAACATGAGCATTGCATAACAGGCTATGTAGGCCAAGTGGCAATTGTTTCGGTTTATCGCACACACTATATAAACACTCAAGAAATAATATTTTTGTAAAACATAGCCAACATATGTCAGTGTGGCTATCACAAGGCACCACTAGGCCATATAAAGTGTTGCTGTATAAAATTTCATAAGGGTAAGTGCATTAGTGTTAGAGTTCAGCTCTAGAAACGAAAGTGTGTGTTAGGAGTTCTGCTCTGGAAATGAAAGTGTAACGCCCGCCCTCCTGCCTGTCGGATGAACACATAACAATTTTAATGATGCCTGTGTGCTATGTGGGTTCACTGAGGGTTTAGCTGCAACGAAGCCTATTTTTTTCCAGAGGCAGCTCTTTCAAATTTGACAAAGTGTCTATTCCTTGAGTCAGCTTTAAGTGTATCAACGCCGGCTTTGAATTGCTTATGCTGTTGCATCTCGAATAATGTTGGCTTGATGAGGTGAGGTTAACACTTTAGTTGAGTTTTCATAAATGCTTTTTTTTTTACAGGTGGTGACAGATATAACTGCCAGCTCTATCAGCAGGAAGGAAATGTCTCTTTCTGTCCAAAATGGTACAAGTCTTGTACTGGAAGGTGTGGAGTGTTTAATCATCGCTTTTGTAACTGTGACCTAGAATGCATTCAACTCGGTGATTGCTGCTTTGACTTTGCAATACATTGCTCTTATCTTCTGTTGTCTCAATTTGGCTCAGTTAGCAATGATTCTATGAGCTATTTTTCTGGTAATATATCATATAGTCCGACACCATGTTTGGATAACCTGTGTCCTTACACTTGGAGTAGTGATCTAAATGAATTATTCTATAACTTCACTAATCTTGCTTATTCTACCATTAAACATAAGATCTTTAAATGCTTAAAGGTGACCAAGCCAAGACCTTTAAATTCATCACCCCTCGTGAAAGTTGTGGCATCTTGTGAGGATGGATCGAAGTGCTTTTTCGATGAAACACAGTGGGGTAGGGGATATGTATTTCACTATCCATTTATATATGTAAACAAAGAATGTGCATTATGTAGTGGGATCAAAGAGGCCAACTTCAAACCTTTGGTGACTTCATGGAAGTGTCAAAGTCATCACAAAATAGATGCCAAATTAATTTTAGAAAAGAATGGCCTTGATGCATTTTTTTACTACATTAATGAGCATTGCACATTGTACTACACACCTGATGGGGCAAATATTAATCGATATGCTTGTAATGAAGTACTACAAAAACCGTGTGATAACTGTCGAGGCATTGCAAACAAAGCATGTAAAATATTTAAGAGTTACATTGCCTTCAACAAGGGTTTGTATAAAAATGCCTTTTGTACATATTGCACTTCTTGCAATCTTTCTGGATCAATAAATGATTCTAATACCCTGACTTGTCAAAAGAAGATTCATAAACGCTTTCCATTAGTTCTAAGATCATTAAGTTTCTCTGTACTATTAGACTTCAAAGGTTCTAGCCAGGTACGAACAGCAGTGCCTGGTCAGGTCTTGTTTCAGGATGAACAAGTAAATTGGACAAAAACTTGTCCCTACACCCATCTCCGTTTTAACGATGAATGCCATGCCTTGATTGAACCTCCTTACTTACTTTACCCACATGGAAATACTTCTAAAATGACCCTAGCATTTACTTCACAAAATATTTTTTTTTCAAAACTTTTTCGCTCAATGTTTACTAAAACGTATATTGGCATGTGTGGTGCAGAGATTTTAATGAACTATTTCTCCACTAGCACGAGAAAAAGACTTAAGTGTTATTGTGATGTGTATAATTTTCAAAGAAATGAAGTTTATAAAGTTGTACATACACTGTCTACTATTTTGATACTTGGCAAATCCAAACTTGATGATATTTACTTTTCTACCAACAATAATGGTCTAGGGTTAAACTTTACTTGCTCTCCAGGAAACCTGTATAAAACTAAAGAGATATCTTTAAGTAAACATGCAGCTGCAGCAGGGGTTCTGTATGGAGATGTCCTTTATGCAATAATGACTGATGTTGGATATCGGTTTCCCTTTGATGCTCTCACTGTTGAGCTCAACCATACTGCAAATTCTACCACATGGTTCATGGGCGGATGTCTGACTGAACTGCAACTTTGTTCCCTTGCTGCCCAGCCTTTTAACAAGGAACTACATTACCCTCTTTCAGGTAATGAACTAATCATAAATGGGTCTACAATAGTCACTTGTGAATCCCATCATTTTGTTACGTCAAGACTGCTTTATAATGCTGCAGGCAACCATGTCATGGAACTGCTGACTTTTACGACTACTGTAATATCACTGTCGTCATTGGCAATCACTATAAACATTTATATCTGTTCACCAAAGCTACGCACATTACCAGGTAAACTTTTAATGAATTACATGATGGTATTGGCCATTGCCCAAATTACATTTCAATGGAATGATGACTTTGTTGAATTTCCGATACTGTGCAAAATTCTTGGAATAGTTCAACATTTTTCCTGGTTGGCAACATTTACCACAATGATGTTGTTTGCACACAAGCTGTCAAGGACATTGTCAATTTTGAATGAGAGTTCTGCCAGTAATTTTGAGGTGGGGTCATATCTGTTAAATTCTGTTATTTCCATAGGAATTCCAGCTGGATTTGTAGGCATAGGCACATGCTTGGATATCTTCAGAACAGGTCTTTTTCAGTATGGAAACAGGGACAACTGCTGGATATCAAAACAAAGTAAACTCGGTATTCTCTGCATGTTTGGCCTCCCAGTACTGATTCTGATCTTGATCAACACTTTCTTGTTCTCTCGCTGTATTATCGCACTTTACCAAATAATGCACGCAGTAGGACAAACCTTAGGTGAGAGAACAAGAAAACGCAAACATTTTATGATTTACTTCCAACTATTTACCATGATGGGACTGATGTGGTTCTTTGGATTCTTGCCCCCTTTGACTGGACAGGACATTTTTTGGTATCCATTTATCTTCTTTAATTGCCTTCAAGGTTTATACATTTTCCTGACATTTGGTCTCTCTGCAGAGGGGCGTGCTTGTATCATTCACTGTGTTTGTTGCATTTCTGAATCTGATTAGGTTAATGCCAAACACATTTTGCAACATTATCAATGTAATTATCTTAAACTGACTGTATACCAGAAGAGTCTTATTGACATTTAAGAGATTTTGACTCACTGTGCATATAAGTTTGAATACAATTGCAGAATTGAATATTGTGTTTATTTCTAAATAATTTGATATACCTGAATGGAGTTTGGAAACTCAACATACAAACTTAATTGCAGAGACGAGGAAAAGCTACAGTGCTTTAGGGTCCAAGTTCCATCCAAATCAGATGTTGAGACACTAAATTTCAAGGGAGTCTTCCACTGGGCCGTAAGGAAACTGGGCCAGGTATTACCCTGAAATGCGGTCACATGACTCCTGGGTGATCCTAAACTCATGTTGGAAAGCATTTTTTTGTCAGTAAGTAAAATTGCCACTAACCCTAACCCAATGTATTTAATTGTTCATTGACAAAGATTAATAGAGATTAGAAATAAACATATTGTCATAGTCAGCAAATAATAAGAGTGCAATATTGTGACTGACATATTATTCTTTCCATGCAGAAAAATATGGCTGTCATTTCTTTTGAAGGGGCTCTAACCCAAAATTTTGCTTATTTTTGTGATATATACAACAATGAAGAGTAGAAAGAGTAACTTATCCATTCATCAAACTAAGAATGCAAGAAAACCAACCTTTATGGAGTAATTTGAGGTTTTTAGTGCAGCTGAATTTTGGACCCATGGGTTCAAAATTCTGCTGGATTCAAATTTGCTGCTGTTGCTGAGTCAGCTGCTATCTGGGTCAAGCTGGACAGGTTGTTTTCTACTAGGAATTTGCTATAAACAAGTGTTTGTGAGCTTTTGGGGATATCTCATCAACATAGAGAAGCCAAAGAAAGGGTTTACAGACAGACACATACAGAAAATAATAAAGGTTGACAGATATTAAAACACCAAGGAAAACTTTGCTACTGGAGTTTGATGTCAGTGCTATAAATAGCTTGGGGTGAAAAAGCCATGTGCTCTGGTCAAAAGGATTGTCAAATTATGTGGATACCATTGGGTTTATTCATCTTATTGAGGCAGAATGATGATATGTGGTAGGTAATCTAGCTATAGAAGACAAAATATGAGAATGGCCAGCTAACTCATTTCAATGGATACAGCCCCTTTAAGTAGCAGCTTTGTGGAGAACTGGGCCATCTCGGGTAGGGAGAACTGTCTTGGGCCTCCCTCTGTGTGAAAATACGGTAAAAATGAATGATAAGGACATCTCTAACCAACTGGCCTTAAAAATTATGCTTAGACACTAGCTTGCACAGAAAAAAATTCAAGGAACCCCATAGTGCCCATACTCCTAAATTTCAAGGACCTTAAAAGCTTCAAGGTCCTTGGTAAGACTGTGGTTAATTGTTGTACAGCTAAAGGTAGGATATTATATTAAATGCTGCATTTTTTATTATTGCATAAAAATGTTATAAATTCTGTAAACTTTCCAATGGAGGTTCAATCAGATATATAGAATCATGACAAGAAAAATTTTTTTTTTTTTTGGCTTTATTGTAAGCTCAAGATTTCATGTCAAAGCTTTGTTCTTTCAATGCAATCATGTTTGTTGATAATGGTTTGAGAAAAACTTTAATCATTTTTCCACTTTTTCAGTTTGATATTAACTGACAGGAATGGCCCAGTTCTCCTGCCCCCATGGTCCAATTCTCCATACAGGAGGGAGAACTGGGCCACTTTTTTCTGAAATATAATTTTCTCTTTATAAAAGAAATAGTTGATAATTCTTTCAAAAAGGCACTCAACATTATTAGAGGAATACTTATAGTATAATGTAGAAAGAAAAAAAGTGACTTTGGTTGATTATTGGGATCAGCAAAAATTGAAATGTGAAAAATGGTCCAGTTCTCCATACTCTTCCCTACCTCATATTAAACTCCAGAGGAAAAGCCAGGAGACCTGTAAGAAACTATTTGACTCACATGCAATTTGTTTTAATCTTACATATGGGACCAACACCCATGTTGTACAATGAAGTCAAATGACAAGCATTGACACAGCCTACATGTACAAGTATGTTCCGCTGACATTTCCTGACTTACAGAAGAACAGCCTTACTGGAGACTATTAAGACCTGCAAGCTCCACTCAGGGTCTAGTTTTTGATCTCCTGCCTGAGTACTCTTAATGAGCTGTATTTCAGCCAGATGTCAGTGGTGGTACTTTTGTACTGGTGTCTCTGCTAGGGCAAGTGAGAGACCCAACCATGGTGTAAATACATAACATGGTGTTACCGCCAAACTTGTTGATATATAATGTCTGACTCTGACACCTGGTAAAGCTTCACACCATCATTTGGCTTATTCTTAGATGTTTGTGTCCCTGTATTAGACATTTGGGTCTAACTGGAACGATATTCCAGTTGATTTTGTCGTTGCTGCTCTAACTCTCACTTTGTTTTTGAATTTTTATTGGAATAGAAATGAGTTCAATCTGTCCTTACACAGCTGAGTAACTGTTTGTGGGTCATATTTTGTAGTGTAAATGTGTTGTTTTATTGTTTATTGCTGTTTATTGAGTAGATAACTCATCCCAAAGGCATAATTTATGCTGCTGTAGGGATGAGGGTGATTAAAGAACAATATGTACGGAAGAAATCAAGTAGAAATATAGTACATAATGTTACATAAACACTAAATAAACTTGTTGTGATTCATATTAGCAAAACATGCATTATTCATACTGATGTAAAAAGATTACTGCTGGTTGGGTAATGCTACTTTGGTTATTCATAGGGAACTCTATGCGGTCTATCAAATTTTCAAGTTGATCACAAGACTTGATTCGTTGGTTGAATGCATGAAATTAACTGGTTATTGCCATGTTTTTTGCCATACCATTGAAACTAAGTTATTATCCGGTTGGTTTGTAAAATATTTGTTCTATTGTGGATAGCATTGATGTATTATAAGGTTGGGGCTTGAATATAACTATTTTGATATCATGTCAATTACATTTACTAAACTAAATTTGCAGAACAGTACCACCCTTCAAGCAATGCATCCTAACATCAGCTGGGTGGCTTAATTGTTAAAGGTCATGGGCAATCAAAAATCAAACTTTACCAGATCGTAGAATAGAGTACGACAAACTTAAATATCATGTAATTCGGACTTCTGTGTGAAAAGATATTAGCGTTAATTTACGCCAATTCACGCAACAGCATTTTGGCGCGATCGCTGAAGCGTAACGGTGTCAACTCAGGCTGTTGCAAGCTGGTGGCAGAATGTAAACACACTTACGTGTGTGGTGTTTACTCGTGATTTAGCAAGATGGTTTATTGTAAAGCGGTTGGATATAGCTCAGACTCAAACAATAAGAATTTATGTTCAGGCCTTGTTACAAAAAGTTATGAATATTGATGTCAGGTGAAAACATTTGTGGAGGTTTATATATAAAGACTTTACAGTCATTTTAGCAATGGTAAACAAATAACCAGTCAGCCCTTATATATTCTCAGTTTAACAATTATTATTAATTCCTAGGAGACAATATGTTTGAAACGGTAACACTGAAAAGGATATAAATATGATCATCTTTATTTATTCACAGAATAAGATGTTCAGTTGCTATTTTTTGACATCACTTTGCATGTAAATTTTGTATCAGACCACAAAGAGCAAACAAATTTGACAGAGCCAAAGTAGTCAACTAGTTTGAACAATTAACAGCTAATAACCTGTACTTTGTAATACTACATTACATATCATGGTTTTGATTGCTCATCAAATAAATTTCATTTTGTTAATCATGAAGAATGATAAGAATAAGCACCTTTATACCTTATATGCATCAAACTTTTCATCACAGATAATACTGATTGTAATAACTAATAACATTGAAACTGTTTTTAGTATAATATACATTTCTAATTATAATCGGTAAGCACAAAATGGCACCTCGTAGAAAAGTATATTTAGATAATACTCAGCAGGCTGTGATCAGTACACAGGGAATCGAAATCCCACACAAACATCTGACGCAAACGTGTTCCTAATTTTGTTGACCACACAGGAGGGGATGATCCTGTTATGCCGGCCTATTCTTCCAAAGACCCATCTTACGAAGCGTCTAGGCCAGGTGCCTCATCAACATGTTTACGGGTTGGTCATCTCCCACTCTGGCTTCCTGCTCCGCATACTGGTATGCCTCATACTCTAGGGTCCATTGACTGAGGCAAATGCCATGAAACCATGGATGGCTTGTGATGCACTGGACAGGAGCTTCCAGTCTTGTCAGGTCCCTGGATCTTTCATACCTTGGTTTATCAGTTAGGCCCATCCTAACCCTAGTTTGGCTGTCGTGGTGACAGCAGACATCTTCTACTTCTGTGGGCATGGTGCAGCACTGCTCACATGAACACCTGAAAATGAAAAAAAAGATCATTTATAATTAACTGGATGGCATAAAGGGAGATTGAGCATGCAGTCGGATCCTACGTATCATGAAAAAAGTCAGTCACTTCTCATGTTTTTGATCAGTTGGGTCAGTTCCGATGCCGTTTGAAGATAGATATACTCTAGTTTAGAGTAATCATTTAAGATATTTATTTCATTTTATATAAATTATCAATATTTCGTTCTTGTTGTTGTTTCTGTAATCCAACTGGAATTAAAATTGATATTGCATGTTCCATCCATAATCAAAACAATCTCCCTCTTTAATATGCATAATAAACAGGAATCAGTTGAAATTCAAAATTTCAATTAATGCTTGTGATCAATGATGAAAAAGCATGACTTACCCCATTCTTTGTATTATTCAAAATGCTAATAGCAATTGACATAACGGTCAAGGCAGATTGCTATTACATATATAGGTTAATTGACTTTACAAAACCAAAGGAAAAGTCCTTCCCATTGGCCAGTTGGCGGAATGAGTAGAAATTAATTGCAATAAAGCTCATCCAAACAATGTATATATCATGGTCAAAAATATTGACCACAGCATTGAACATGAACATACACAGCGCACCTTGCAGCCGCCAGAGAACTGCCTTCTCAGACGAATATCTTGCTTAATATTTAGTCTATTTTCAATCTGAAAATCTGTGTGGAATAAGTATGAACTCTACTATAATTCAATATTTATTTGACGAAAATCGGATTAATATTAATGGAGCAGCCGCCGCCAGACTCTCGAACTGCGCGGGAGTGCGGCAAACTTCGTTTTTGGTTTGTAACATATACATTAAGGTCGTTTTTTTCACTGCAGACCTTTTTAATACACTTTAATCTATCTGATAAGAACATTTTCGTCAAAAATATGATTTTGACTGCCCATGACCTTTAAGTGGTCCGTTAATTACATTATGCTCAGCTCTGCTGAAGGTCCCAGGTTCAATCCCTGGCCCAGGCACGCGGTAAATCCCAGCTGGATTTCGATCGCATGAGATGTTAAATTGGAGGTGCTTTGTACTTCTTGTCTATGTTGAGGCAAGTAAAAGACCCACCCATGGGGTTAATGTGCAACATGTTGTGGACTCCCAACCTTATCATCTCATCATTATGTCTGCCTCTGGCAGCTGGTCATATAAGCTGACTTCAAACCCAGTAGCATTGAGGCATGTAAGATATTAGCCCAAGAAATCTGATGTTCGCTTAGCTCGTATTTATTTTCATTGCTTTGACCAATGCATATTGAAAATATATCAAGGTCACAAACCTAAGTACAGATGACTACTGAGTAGATTTTATGGGTGCTCCTGGAATGTACATTATCATGGTATAAGTGAGATCGTAAACTCCGTGCCGCCATCTTGTGTCCTCAGGGGTTAAAGATCAAGGGGGATAAACACAGCCATGTGGGCCAGAGCAGCAATGCTAGGGGTGCTTCTTTTCAACTTTTGGAGATCATATGCAAGTTATCCCACGACAATAGCTGTCTCAGATTTAATGAAGTTGTTAGCCTCAGCCCTGCTAAATGTGATGTTCATACATGTTGATCATATCAACTTGATCATATCCATGAGTGATGTTGTTTATATTTTGTATTATATCTCTTAATTGGTCATAAACTAACAAACTTAGTTCAGGAAAATTTACTACATACATGAATTGCATTGTCTTTTTAATACATCCATTAAAAAGTTTTTTTTGCAATTTATTAAGGTGCGGAATTAATATTATGTTTAGGAATCTGATGGAAAGAACATCTGATCTCAACAATAATACTGTAGAATTTGCAATAAATGTCCCCCTGTACTTAATAAGCAAATAGTATAATTTTCAGTGATGTTATACTCTGGGCATTAACTTCAAAATGTCCAAGACACATGCTGTTTGCATTTTTGGGATGTCACAATAGATATACAGACGAGCAAAATGGTAAAAAAGTAACATTTCTGTGTTTCACATGCTCATGAATCTGTTGTACAACCATTTAATGTTTCACTTCTAGGAAAAAGCCTAAAATTAACATTAGTACAACTGTTGGCTCAATCATTTGATTTTATTGTATTGTATGGCCCCTGTACACTTCCTTGGGTCTACTCATTCTAGAATGCATTTCCACAGCATGATTTATTAGATTCCGTGTATTTAGCTGTGTAGTGAACATTTTGTATGTCAGTGTAAGACCTGGATAAATTTAATTACCATTCATTTTACATAAAAACCTTTATAACAAAAATTTAGTACTTTACTTGGCAGCACACATTGTTCCATAAACTACAATTAAAAAGCCACTTATTACATAAAACTCAGTAGAAAGTCTGTTTATCCCACTTGACCTTTGACCTCTGAGTTCACAGCATGGCTGCAGCAGTTTACGATATGGCTTATTGCCTTTAAAGATCCTGAGTGCAAGGCAATAAAATACTTTTTATGTTGCAAATGTCTTGTCATTTCCATGGAAAACTAACAACGTTCTTAACTACATACACAGTAAAGCATGTATCCAAGCAAATATAGGAGAGTGATCGATGTGGTAAATTTTATGTCCACTTATGGAAATAAATTTACCACACTTTAGTCTCTGATTGATTACATGATCTAAAAGTGTGCTATATTATTCTGTCAGACCATATAGCTGCAGTTATAGGCAAACAATAGTTATTTAAACACATTTTTCTGACAGATTTTTAATAACATGTAAAATGAAAAACGGGCTGTACTCATAACCATTAATATCTAGTGACATAATATTTTGAAACTGATGTATCGGAGAATCTCTGATTTCATTAGAGTTAAGTTTACACCATAATTTGAAACTTCTCTGAGTAATTTGTTGTTTGACTGTATTGATGATGTCATCCTTCAGACCTGATATAGTGAGTTGAATTCAATTACATAGCTAGCTTCAGAGTTTGACCTCTTGTATGATGGTTGCACAGTGGACATTGTACCTTTATGACGATGCAGTTATTTACACTAGTTTTACAACAAACAATATGCAGCAGTACACTTACAATATGCCATGATACTCTGACTTATGTAGGCATAGATTGAGCAACGTCTCTTGTGACATATATGGATATTATGTCGGAGAATTTTGAAGCCATACCTGCACAGAGAAGCCAATTTTCCTTTCATGTTCACAAGGGGTAATTATTGCAGTAGAACAGCAGACACAAAGGCTCATGTGACATCTGCTTGTGCAATGTAGATGATAGGGAGCATCACAAACTTGTGTAAGCCTAAATTTAGCACACTTGTGAGCATTTGTAGACAGAGCAGGAATTATTGAATTCTTAAGAGGTTTATTTGTACTGGTTTTATTTATTAGTTTGAATAAAGATATTGTATATCACTTAATTAGGGCAGCTATATTGTGATGAAGAGTGCTTCAAACTTTGGCATATAATTAAAACTTGAATGAGATAGAGAACATGTTACTTTTCAGCAAGCCCAAATTGCGACGATGTAGTATATTAGCGGAACAGACTGAAATTGTGTAGCAAAAACACAAATTGAGAAAACATTTTGTAGCAAAAAACGCGCAAGTTAAGTGAAATTATGTAGTAAATAGGCAAATAAAATAGAATTTAGTGTCAAAAAAGGCAAAAAAAAAAAGTATGTATCAAAAACACAAATGAAAAAAATTAAGTTGCGTATGGCACTAATAGGCTTCTGTAAAGAATATCTGCATTATTCAAAATTTAAATGATCAACAATGTATTACTTGTATAAATTGTTACAAGATGTCTCTGTAATCTATCATGTTCATGCAAATGAATTGTGAATTGGTGGTTTGTATTAGTTTTATCACGAATAGGAGGGAGATAACTAATATTTTTTTTGGTTATATCCCGACGCCGAAATAACTAACTTACACTCCATATAAGGAATATTTACTAATTGGTTTTGATTTAATGCCTTTATAAGGCATAACAGTTCAGTTTGCACTCAGTTTGATGTAGGTTTAAAGATATTTTGTGATAATCTTGATCTATAGATAAATAATTCATGGCTCACACAAATATCTCTATTCTATGCAAAGTAAGTTTCAGATAGATGGTATACACCATATTGTTTTTAAAAAGAAAGCTGTAAGATTAATTTAGAAAGTTTTCATCTAAAACATGCATCAGACTGCTTAGTAAAGAATGTGCAACACAAAATGTTCTTCTAAATATGCCTTGTGCATGTCAATTTGTAAATGTATATGCATTTTGAAGCAAAGATGCATAAAGAAACTTGGACTCACAAAGTGAAATTTTTTCACTTGGGACTTCTTCTCCAGTGATGCATTATATTGGTAAATTATCTGTTTTAATCTTTTCAAAAGGTGGGGTCACATTTTCTGTGCACTGTATGCAAATTGAAATATTAAATTATGCTCCGTTTTCAACAAACTTGCAGAAGAAAAAAAGTGAAGAGATACAAATCTGCTGAGATATAATGCTCTTTAATCCATCACAACTTGTATTAATGGTGATGTATCACATAGCAACATGTCATTGTAATGACATCGTCTGCTGGCAGTTAGTGATAAACTCTTCCAAAAATGGCAATTTTAAAAACAGAATTGTCACGCACCTAATGGGACTTCCATTATGGTTTCATGTACAGCATGACATTAAATGGAACAGCATGAAGCATGTGCAATATTGCCATGCCATAAAATGTGGCTGCTGAGAATGGCCAAGTTTGAGATGTAAAGCTGAGTATTTCAAAATGTTACTCTCAAAGAAGTCAAAGTTTAGCCTATCACTCATTGCAAGTGACGATGACTCTGTTCAGTGTTCATGCTTGATGTAATAACTTAAACAGTCTGTTTCAGAAGTAATATCATAATGTGTTAATAAAAAAATTGGTTGCGCTGCAGCTTAACCCTCAGCAAATCCCACATTGCACGCAGGCTTCATTAAAATTGTAATATGTTTGTCCGGCAGGCAGGAGCTGAACTCTAACACTAATGCACTTACCCTCATGACATTTTATACTGTAATACTCTATAATGCATAGTTAGTAAAAATTAAGGCCTGTATTAAGTCTTACTTTTGTCCACTAAGTCTTACATTGTCCTATTTTGATGCAAATATACTTGGATATTAACATGTACATTGTAATATTCAGGCGATTTGGTAAATATAAATGAATAGTAATGAGGAAATTTCTTTAAATACACAAGAACTGCGTTTATTTTATTGCTTAATAGCCAATAACCTGATTGTTTTTTTTGACGATGAAATTAAATATATTGGTGTATTAGTGGTCTTATTTTTCATGTGCGCATGATATTATTATGTCTAACAAATATCTTACATCTTATGAAGGTAAACCTGCAGGAACCCTGTATTAACTGCAATCCATTATGTTCAGAGTAAAGCCAAGTGAGCATAAAAAGTTTAATGTGTGAAGAACAGAATAGAGCCAAGTCAAGGCGTATAGGTTGAGAGAGGAGTTTATTGTGGTAGAACACCCAAACTGACAGAGGTCTAGTCTGAGCTTGCTATATATATAGCTCAGACACATAAAATGGCCTATTCATTTGGCAGATTTTGACCCCTACAGCCATAATAGGAATGGTGCTAGCTTCCATAATGCCCTAAATTTAATCTCATTGATATGAGCTGGCATTAGGGCTAATTTTGCTAGGGGGACTTCTATGAGTTTTGTAATTAAAAATTACACAATGTTAGGACACTCCACCTATTGTCCTTATGTTTAAATTATAAACAAATGCTAGGACAAGCATCCATGACCCATATTTTGTAATAAAACGCATTGGACATTGCCTTTAATGTAATAAATCTATATTTATGTGTTATGGGCACAGGGACTGCGCCGAAGGTAATTTTGGTAGTCAGACATTTATATTGAAATAGCGCCCTGGCACCTTGGGTGCTATAGTGTCAAAATGTGTAAATATCCATCAATGTCATTTTAAAGACAGATGTGCAATTTAGGCTGATAAATAAAATTAAATAGAATTTGTAAGTATTAAGTTAAGGTAAGGAGTGAGAACATATATACTTTTCTGTATTTACATTGTATAGAAAGATTTGTGGTTCAATGCCTAATGATTTAGTTGAGTTTTTAAAAATGTGAAGTTGAGAAAATATGTATTAATTGTTCATTTAATTTATCTGTTTTTTTGTAACCTAAATCTTAAAATTTTACCTTTAACCTACACTTTATTCTAAACCTGACATTAAAGACAAATTGTAATCAAACTAAAAAAGACATGATTTAACAAATTTTAGAAGTCACATTTTCACGAACATTGATATGGGAAAAACAAGAGCTCACTGTACCTGTTGTTGGTTATATGGCTGGACAGCTCTGGCCTGGTGAGGATGGTGACATCTTGATGCCTGCAGATTTTAACTCCTTAAAGTTCTCCAATGGATCTAATCTCCTAAGCTAAGCCTAGGCAAAGGAGAGACCCATATTCTGCCACCATGTAATGTATGGAGAACAGAATAGAGTCAAGTTAAGGGGTATTGGTTGAGAGAGGTGTTTATTGTGGTGGAAACACCCAAACTGACTGGGGTCCAGTCTGACCTTGCTATATACAGTCAATTCAAACAAAGGATTGTGGGAGCCAGTTGCATCCTCATTAATTTTGCAAATGATGCAACTGCACTGGCTAGACAATGGAATATATACCAAACAAAGAAGGACTAAATTCACACAAATAACTATGAAACATGATCTATAAAATTGAAATACTAATACATGACAAAAGTATTCTTTATAATTTTCTTGCCCTTTAATTGTTCTGTTTTAAAGATTTTATGCAAAATAAGGAGTATTCAGTTCACTAGAAATATCAACAAAACAGTTCCCTTAACTAATCTACAATTAAGATCATCATTTATATGTCCAAAATAGTCACATATGGGCTATGGCAATGATCCTAAAGCCCCCATCTCACACAGCCGGTTTTGCCATAGTGAACCCGTAGTATTACGCAACGGTTATGCAACTCGCTAAACGTCTCAAACCTGATGGCTACCCGCCGATACCCATGGAGTGACTCCTGGGACTCCTGGCCAAGCCGGGAGTTTCGGGCCGGGTATGCAATGCTTGCATGGCTCACCTGTGGCAAACTCCCGGGTGTCCAAAAACCATCCAAAGTCGGCGGAATACCCGTCGAAGTCGGCGGATTACCCGTCAAAGTCAGAGGATTACCCGTCGAAGTCAGCGAGTTATCCGTCCCTAATTTTACCCATAGTAAAGCCGGTGGTTAACTAGGAGGAAGCTGACGGGTAGTAGGAGTAACTCGATGGCTTCCAGGAGTAACCCGCCGAGTTGTAGAAGTAACTCGCCGACTGCTACCAGCGTCAGCATCAGCGTAGGCAGGGAGAGGGGTTGTATATACTTTAAAAGGCTGCTGCTCCCTCAATATAAGTCAGATTTTCGTCAAATATGGCTGGACTGTAGTATAGTTCATACTGATTCTATAAGTGTTTTCAGAACGAAAATAGACCAAATATTAAGCGAGATATTCGTCTGAGAAGGCAGGTAGGCTGGCGGCGGCAAACTGGTGCTCTCACAAGCATCTGCGCCCGGACTGTTTCAATGCAGGAAGAGCTGAGCGCTTCTTTAAAAGGCTGCTCCCCTAGTCACCCGTAGAACCCGCCGAGTCACCCGTACAACCCGTCGAGCCATCCGTAGAACCCTTTTTGCCGCCAGAATCCGTCGCCAACCCGGCGAAAAAAGCTGTTTCATAACTGTTACATAATACTACGGCTTCACTAAGGCAAAACCGGCTATGTGAGACCTAGGCTTAAGGAATATATATGAAATTCAGCAATAATGTTATGCCACATAAAGATGTTGGGTATAATTTCATACAAAATTAAAATTCAAGGTTTTTATTTACTTGTATTTAAATAAATAAAATCTAAATAAAAATGAATACAAAATCTTAAAGGTTTATTGGAATGATACTCAACACACCTATTTTAATGCCTTTATAAATCTAAATATTTTTACTTCGCTGTTTAAATTTAGCTAAAGGAACTATATATTATCAATTGCCATATTCCCTTCAGTTACTGAATTATTGGGTGACTGATTTGCATTAAATCCATGGCATTTAAATTAGTATTTATAACCGAACACTTTACAGGTGTATAATTATAAATAAAGACTATTGGATGGGTTGAGCATGGCAATACTATGATCAAATATTTAATAATTGCACATGAATTGTACAACATTTATGGCTGTCATTGCTAAGTATGGGATGCTAAGGAATATGAAGGAAGCAACACAATTTTTAGCATTTTTGTCCATATTTTCCAATATTATGAACAAAAAAATTAATGATGAAACAAATGTCAAAAAGAAGCTTAAAAGTGGAAGTACTATATTCTAGATATATCATTGGCAAAATGTTGCTGATGTTAGGATCATAGAGTCATTGATATGAGGGTTTGAAAGAGTACCTGTCCAAATTTGCATATTTTTCTATTAAATAAAATTATCAGTCATACATGGTCATGAAACTCCAAAAAGGTATCTCTACACTATTTTAGACATATTCTTACTAATGTTTGTACGCATGTAGGTGAAGTAGTGTGTGAGTCCTGCTCTGGAAACAGAAATTGTTATGTTTTTAATTTTTAATTATTCATTAAATATTAAAACACAGCTCAGATATGTCAATGTGATTATTAATATGCACAGCTAAGCTATATAGAATAATAATATATATAATTTTGTTGGGTAAGTGCATTAATAGTAGAGTTCTGCTCCGAAAACACAATTTAACACAATTGCTTTCAGATTTTCTATTATTTTGTAATAAAAAGTGAAATACTATAATTAAGATATGTTATTGATACAATTTCAGTCATGTAAGGTGAATACTGTCTTTTATATGGAGATTTGAAAAAGTAGGAATTTGACCTATTTTGCCCTAATTTTGCTATTTTAGACATATTATGACAAAGTTTTAAGCATGTAGGTGCAGTAGTGTCAGAGTTAGAGTTCTGCTCTGAATACATGGTATAAACCCATCCTAAATAAACGTCACAAAGGGGCAGGTCCTTTTGACTAAATTGCACACAAAATGATCTCTTTCCCAAATTCCTCACATATATACTAACGAGACTTTGTAATCCATTCACTGTCGGACTGAGTAGAGTTAAATTGTCAGCATAGGCCACTGATGCACAGAAATGTCCCCCAATCCAACTCCCTATGCCTTTATCATTCAATTTCTTAAGCAATACATCCATGAAGCAACAGAACAAAATTGGTGAGGCAATGCTACCTTGGCGTATACCCTCGGTTACTCAAAAAAAATTTGACACCTCTCCTTGCCAACTGGTTAGTACTTTTTGAAGTCGATATAGATTCAAAAAAAGCCTGAGGTCGAAACCAGATATCCCTCTGTCAATTAAAATCAGAAAAAGTTTGTCATGTCTAATTTTATCAAATGCCTTGGTAGCATCAATGCAGCACATGTGCGCATTAGAACCATTATCCATGTAATACTTAATTATCTATAAGTGTACACATACTGGTGCTTAGGTTCTTTTTATAGGCAAATTGAAGGTCTGAGGAATTCAATTTATCAATGTTCTTGTCAATAAAGATAAGATCAAATATTTTTCCAATGCTTGATGACAGAGCAATATACCTCTGTAGTTAGCATTACTTCCTAGATCTCCTCTATTGTCTTTTAGGATCGAAATTATTGTTGTCAACAACAATGCATCTGGCTGGTGGCCATGAACATACATAGCTGTCAACAACTTGGCTAACTGTCCAAAGTATTTGTCACTTACATAAATCAAGTGACTCGAGGAATACTTTCTATCACCATCCCCATTTTTTTTTGTTTAAGCTTTTCACAGCTTTTTTAATGGATATAGGCTTTAAAGTTGTAAGCAGAAAGATTTGAATATTCCAAACAACACCCTTCAGAATATTAAACCACAGTAAATGGTTCTTGCAAAGATTTCATTGTTCAAAGCTTTTCAAACTTAATATTTTAAGCTTCAGTCAATGACAATGTCTCCATGTCGCTGGGTCTAAAGCTGAGTCAGCTTATGTGACCAGCTGTCAGATGCAGAGGTAATGATGAGATGATAAGGCTTGGAGTTCACATGTAGGGTTAACTCCTGACAACATGACCTAGATATTTATTATGTGCAGGGAGCTATATCCAGTTTGCTAGTCAGAAGACTTGATATAGCTGGATGATCATGACCTGCAGCAAAGTACAAGGTCACCCAAGGTCATCTCAAGGTCATTCAGGTCAAAGAGGGGTGTAAAGGAGTTTATTGATCATCCGTTTGGACCTGTTCAAGGAGTTGTAGATTAAAAGACAACATAGGACTCATTTTTTCCCTAGGCATAATTGGCTTGATCTTTACTAACCCACAGAAGGACTACATGTAAATTATACCATGCATTGTTATTAAGATTTTGGGGTTGCAAATGCTGCAGTCATATTACAGTATGCAAGAAACCCCAATGTACAACCGCCTCAGCATGAAGACCACAAGCATATTTTTGCCATCATTTCAAACCGCTGTACGATGACAACAATATTGTTATAAATCACATTAAGAACATGACACTCAGAATGCAAAGAGCATTATCTCAACCCTCTCCTATATCACACTGCATAGCAATCCTTGAATGTCAACCTGCCCTAACAATGACACTGAGCTTTGCAAATGTCTTCAAAGCAAGGTGCCTCTTGTGAACGAGAGGTTTATATCAACAATTTATTGGTCTTTCCATGGTGACATATACGTTTCTACAGCTACACATTTCTTGTGCAGAATATGGTGGCAGCAACTGAATTAACAAGAATATCTGAAAAATAGTTGTACTATGATCTTTAATGGTTTGGTGGAATTGTAGAGAAACAAACACTGAATGTTAAGATCTTAAAGAATTTCTGTTATGTCTCGTATTACAAATAGCATAGTTGATAAGAACAATTGAGTGGCAGACAATCAATTGAAATTGTGGTGTCTAACAGTGAAACACATTCCTTCGCAAACTGCTGGGATCTGACCCTAAAGAAGTATGGATACTACATATTTATTACAAAAAATAATTGAATTATAAACTGTTTGCAGTAAATAACCTCATATAACAAATTGACCACATGTGTATGGTGCCTTTGAAATTTTCCAGATGTGCATGGTGCATATAAAATGTATTTAGAAACAAAGGAGTGAGGGTGTGGCAGATCAACCCACCCTACTACACAAAGAATGATTGTCTGTTTCAGACAAAAAATTGAGTCGCTGGCACACTCAATAGTTTGTTTGAAATCATTTATCATTTTGTTTGTTCTTAATAAATAATTGTCTGAACCAACCAAGGTAATTATTTGATTTATACAATTAATTGTGACACACAATATGTTGGCTGATTATAGACAAACTATTGCTTGAACACCAGTGAAACAATGTTTTTGTCTGGAACAGACAATTATTGTTAGAGTGTAATGTAATCAATATATAAGTAGCATTTTATTTATCTTACTCCTGTAGTGAAACTTAAAAATGAATTTAATTACAAACAAGGGGAACAAGAGCCTTGGATTCATCAAATGTAAAAGGGACTGAAAAGCAAGGCTGTCAACCCTACTTGACAAAGAGCAATTAGGTAACAAGCTCATGAGCATCGTATATATTTCAAGGTTGGGTAAACGGTCTACAAAATCATGCTTAACGGAAATGACTTATTATATATAAGCTTTCAAAATATTTTTGCCTTATCTCTGTAAGTCACAGTGACCTTGACCACCTGACCTCATCACTTAATTTCACATCACACAATAGGGCAAGGTAGGAAGATTTATCACACCTGTTTGAGTCAGTTTCTAGTGATCTGCGACATTTAATTGATAAGTCAAATTTCACATTCATGGCTGGGTTTGACCTTGAATGTGACCTTGATAAATAGGTCAAAGGTCAAAATTGACAATAGATTCTGAAAGCTTACTAGTTTTGTGGTGTCAACAATACTTAACATTTGGCTAGAGTGAATATTTCTCATTGAAAATTAACTTTTCATAAGGGTTTTACAGATAATTTGTTGATGAATTTTTTTTTAATTGACAAATAAATTGGTATCAAAAGTGATTAGATTTCTAAATAATAAACAAATTTCCTTCAGCTACAAAAATCCCAGGTCAAAAACCAAGTCAACAATGCTTTGTATTTGACTAGAGTGAATATTTTTCATTGAAAATGGACATTTTTTAATTATTTTTTTTACAGATAAGTCTTATTTCTGTTGATGATTATATTTTTGAATTGACAAATAAAGAGGTGTCAAAGTGATTAGGTTTCTACACAATAAACATTCATTACCTTCAATTACAAAAATTTCAGGTCAAAAGCTCAGTAGTGTAGTATTTTTTAGATTTTTGAAAAAAAATTCAATTTCCTTCAAGGTCAAATTTAGCAAATTGACAAGGGTGTTTTGGGTACATGTTTTTGGTAGTTTACTATATCATGTTATAATTTAAAGCCAATATTTGATTGCGAATTACCACATGTCACCCATTTTCTGTGAATGTTAAATACTTAAAATTCCATATCTCAACCCCAGGATAACAATTGCTACCTAACTGCTTTCTGCACTGCATTTTTCTATTATGCAACTTTTAAAACCATTATTCTAGTTCTCTGACCATTGTTTTTTTCCCCCCCCGAACCCTGTGCCAATTCCTAGCAGTAAAGTTCAGAATTGGTTGACCTTAGATTTTACTTACTTTCAAAATATAATGGGTTAGATGCCTTAGGATACTGTGTATAACCTCAAATCTGAGAGTATTTGTCAATAGCTTCATAAATAATTTAGATAATTAAAATTTTTGGAAATTACAACTTCAAATGGCTCTGGGACTTTGAAAACTAGGTTAAGGGTGATCAAAATCAGCCAATTTTATAAGGGCTGCCTAGGCTTCTTTCATGAATGTTTGGCAATTTTGCTAGCAAATTTTTCTGGGAAGAAAAAATAAGCGACAAAAACAATATGCTTCACCAATAGGTGAAGCCCAATAAGTTTTTTTCAACAGAACACTTCAAACTATGACACTACATATTAGTGTTGACATTTGATTCAATTAATGCAACTTATTTAATAAAAGAAGCTAAATTCATCAAAACATAAAACATCAAATATACATTAAAAAGCACTAGAAATACTGTTCAACCAATCAGAATCTAGGGCGGGAAGCTGTGCAACCTATAGGATTGCAGCATTCTGCCAGTAACCACTTAGCAGAAATATCAAGAAATCCAGTTTTAATCAATAATCATTCCGTAAATCCAAAAGTTGTGTAAATAATTTAGTTTAAATAATCAAGATTTCTATGATAAATAGGTATATAATTAATAAAAATATGTAGGTTTATTGAGTAAATTAATGTTTAGCTTTAAAAATTTTTTTTTGAGTGAGTTCCTCTATGGTGGTCCAGCTCAGTGAAAAGATTTCTCATAAATGTAAGAAATTTAAGTAAATACCATGGCATTTCCAGCACATAATTTGCTTTGCAAGATTTCTATGCCTGATACAGTTAACCAGTGATGGCATAGGTAGTTTAAGTTGACAACGTTTTAACTTGTAAGGTCGTTAATGTCTAGCTATGGTATGGATATATAGTGTGGATAGCTAGTGTACATACTAGATATGGAAAGAAAACATCACAAATCTGTACCTACGAATGAGGGGAGTTTTCCATAATTTGTGAGGTACTCAGTTTATCCTTTGCATCAAATGACATCATAGAAGTAATATTAACCCCCATGTCAGACAAGACACTTTCAAGAGAGACAGTACGGTTTATGAGGAGGATAGGCCAGAGGATTGAACCATGAAATGTCCATGTCTCGATGGTACATGATGTGATGTATAAGTGACATGAATTCAATGCACCAACATGACTGATGAATCATTTGCCTGCAAACAACAAAGAAAAATAATAAAAGTTGTATGTTAATGGAGAAACAAGAGATTTGGAAAAAAATACAATTTGTAGAATTAATAGCATTTAAGTTAATGCACTTTGTCGCTGTGTAATTGAACACCTTAACTAAGAAATTTTAAGTGGTCTGCTTCATTTTGCCTTTTTGTGGTAAAATCAACAAGATATAAAGCTGCACTCCATAGGATTCAGTCAATTTATTGAATCACTATGTCTGTGAGGTCAGCTGTGTTCATTATTGCGCTATTGCTATGTAAGTATATCTGTTTAAGTCTCTCATTGTGAAAGTGATAACTAAACTAGTAGGCTGAAGTAGTGAATTATTCTAGTACAGTAAGTCCATGTTATGATAACATGTAGCTGATGGCATGTAGTACCCGGTGCACATCATTATGTTTATGTGTTATATTTATAATTGTGTCTTATCTTCCTTAAATTGATTTAGTTGCAAAATTTGATATACAAAGATATTTTCTTCTTTATGGTTACATTTTATTATTTTCATTAAATGTCATACTTACAAAATTTGATAAACGTTATCTAAATACAACATGATTTGTTTAATTCAATTTAGATTTATTAGTTTAATTCAATTTATATTTATTAGATAAATCTTTGCGGTGTGGTCATATTTTGTTGTGGACATTTTGTTTGTATCATTGAAGTCAGTAACTGTAGTGAAAAGTCAAGATTTCAAGATTTTTAATTTTACGCAGTATGTGGTTCTTCAATACAGTTAGTACATGACATAAAATAAAAGACATAAGCATACTGTGGGGGTCTGCACTAGCTTTTACTAAAAAGCTGTAAAATTGCGCACAACCCTTACATTATAATTGAAAAGAAAAATAGACTATTTAAATATGATTGAAATAAAATTATATAGTGACAAAGAAATAAAGCAAAAAAAAATGAAGTGACATATATTGCCTAATTACGCACTAATACTAACTGCAAAGTTGCTATTTTAACGCTTTGTTAAAGGCTTTGACACTAGTTTTACTTTTCAATGCATGTAACCATAGACTTAGTTATAACTTTTATTGTATGTGTTTGTTGTATGATGTGGTGTCCTTAAATTATTTCTGTTTCTTGTATTGTAGTCATGGTTTGTTAAGCCCCGTGCCCACATAGCCGAGTTTCTCGTAGTCAACTCGTAGTATTACGTAACACGCTTCTCGGGCCCAATCCGTACTAAACCCTACGACTACTCCTCGCACTCGGGAGATACCCGGCGAGTAACTCCTGGGACTCGTAGTCAATCCGCGAATTTTGGAGCCGGCAGCCGAGTATGCCACGTTGCATGGCACACTCATCGGATTCTCACGGATTTCCAAAAATCCGTCATGAATCCGTCGAACCCGCTAAACCAACCGTCGAAGTCGACGGGTTACTCGGTGCTAATTTCACTCGTATTACACCCGGCGGGTTGTTCAGGGGTGCGAGGAGTAACCCGGCAGGTACCAGGAGGGACTCAGCAGGTAACTCGGCGGGTAACTCTTTTTTTTGTGCATGCATCATCAGCGTAGGGAGTTGTATAAACTTTAAAAGGCCGCTACTCCTCTAATAGTAGTCCGATTTTCGTCAAATAAGACTGGATTGTAGTATAGTTCATACTGATTCATACTGATTCGTTAAATCAGGACTGAATTGTAGTATAAATCATACTGATTCCATACGCGTTTTCGGATTGAAAATAGACCAAATATTAAGCGAGATATTCGTCTGAGAAGGCAGCTAGGTTGGCGGAGGCAAACAGTGGTGCTCTCGCAGACACCCGCGCCCGGTCTGTATCAATGCAGCAGGTAGGACTCTACGTACGCTCGTACAAAGAAGTTATACGTGATAAACAGAGCCACGAGTGAGCACGTATAGCCAAGTTTTGACGTATGTGGTCATACGTAGGTCTTATACGGGAAGGTGTGAACGCCCCTTTAGGTGGTGAGAAAAACCACATTGTATAATTGATAAGAGTGTGATACATGTGGCTGGCATGTCGAAATATATCATTGAATTCATCACAGTTTTTGTCTCTATCATTCTCTGTGCCAATCTCTGTCTGCAAGTGTCTTTGTGATCGGTGGATGGGCTATGTCGATGTCTGGTTTGGTGGCATGCTGTCTGTGTCTTCTCTCCGTTGTGTCAATGCTTGTCAATAAATGGAGAAAACTCCCTCATTCATAGATACAGACTTATTATACCCTAGACTATCTCTGTCTGTCTGTCTGTCTGTGAAGCTGTCTGGTTGTCTGTCTTTCTGTCTGTCAAATAAGCAGGCTGTCTTTGCAGTTATTCATTTGCTTGGTGCCCTGATACCTTACCAGATTGTTCCGGAACTAGGATTTTGTTGAACCAAAGTGGCACCACTGGGCAGACACAGAGCCAATGCAACATGTTATCTGGGAAAGCCAGTTGTCTCTGTCTGTGTGTCAATCTGTCATATTTTGTGTATGTTATTTCTCTCTATGTGTCCTCAACTCTGCCGAGGTGCAGATGATTTAGGATGAGAAAACAATGGTGGCTTAAGCCCCGTTCCCACATAGCCGAGTTACTCGTAGTCAACTCGTAGTATTACGTAACACGCCTCTCGGGCCCAACTCTTACTAAACTCGGCGATTACTCCTTGCACTCGAGAGATGCTCGGCGAGTAACTCCTGAGTCTCGTAGCGAACTCGTGAGATTTGGAGCCGAGTTTGCCGAGTCTCCCGAGTATGCCGTGCTGCACGGCACACTCGGCGAATTATCCAGGAGTCCAAAAACTCGGCCATGACTCGCCGAGTTACTCCTCGAACTCGCCGAGTTACTCCTCGAACTCGCCGAGTTACTCCTCGAACTCGGCGAGTTACTCGGCGCTATTTTCGCTCGTATTACACTCGGGGGGGATGTTCAGGAGTGCGAGGAGTAACTCGGCGAGTTGTAGGAGTAACTCACCGAGTTGTAGGAGTAACTCGCCGAGTAACTCGTCGAGTTCTACCTTTAGTACATGCATCATCAGCGTAGGGGGTCGTATATAATATAAAAGGCCGCTGCTCCTCTAATATCAGTCCGATTTTCGTCAAATAAAGATTGTTTTGTAGTATAATTCATAGTGATTCCATACGTATTTTCGGATTTAAAAAAACCCGAATATTAAGCGAGATATTTGTCTGAGAAGGCAGTTGTCTTGCGGTGGCTGCTGCTCCATTTATATTAATCCGATTTTCGTCAAATCAGGACTGAATTGTAGTATAAATCATACTGATTCCATACGCGTTTTCGGATTGAAAATAGACCAAATATTAAGCGAGATATTCGTCTGAGAAGGCAGCTAAGTTGGCGGAGGCAAACAGTGGTGCTCTCGCAGACGTCCGCGCCCGGACTGTATCAATGCAGGTAAGGCTGAGCGCTACTTTAAAAGGCTGCTGCTCCCCTAATATTAGTCCGATTTTCGTCAAATAAATATTGAATTATAGTCAAGTTCATACTTATTCCACACAGATTTTCAGATTGAAAATAGACCAAATATTAAGCGAGATATTTGTCTGAGAAGGCAGGTAGTCTGGCGGCGGCAAGGTGCTCTGTGTATGGCCCGGACATGAATGGTGTGGTATTTTTGACCATTTTATATACATTGTTTGGATGAGCTTTATTGCAATTCATTTCTACTCATTCTGCCAACTGCCATGACTGTTATTAGCATTTTGAATGATACAAAGAATGGGTGTAGAGCATAGAGCAAATTCAATACATGTGTCAATTGCCTAATTGCCTAAATTGGGGTTCTTTGACCTGTCATTTCATGGTTTGTTCAAAGATGACACAGTAATTGCTATTAGCATTTTGAATGATACAAAGAATTGGTGTAGAGCATACAGCAAATTCAATACATGTGTCAATTGCCTAATTGCCTAAATTGGGGTTCTTTGACCTGTCATTTCATGGTTTGTTCAAAGATGACACAGTAATATGACATTGTCTTGATTGTCATTCACAATTACAAAAATATGTAATTGCTTTCATTAATTAAAAGCAATATATTTAATTGTAATTACCAGGCAATGATTATATTTGTATAACTTTCTTATCTTTTTGTGTTAATTTGAATCTTATTGTGATATTATGATCAGTATAAATTTGTGTATATTTTGTAAAATTTAAATCTAATATTGATATTGTAATTAGTATTTGTGATTTGATCTGTGATTTTATTTGCTATATTTAATTAACTTATACTGGTGCTCCCTGAAGCGTCCGCGCCCAGACTGTATTAATGCAGAAAGCTGAGCGCTTCTTTAAAAAGCTACTGCTCCCTTAATATTAGTCCGATTTTCGTAAAATAAAGATTGTTTTGTAGTATAATTCATAGTGACTCCATAGGTTTTTTCGGATCGAAAATAGACCAAATATTAAGCGAGATATTCATCTGAGAATGCAGGTAGGCTGGCGTCGGCCTATCATTCGATGGGTGACTCGTCGCTGTCGTAGACACCTTGCTTCACCCGGCGAGTTACTCCTGGTACTCGGCGAGTTACTCCTGGTACTCGGCGAGTTACTCCTGGTACTCGGCGAGTCACTCCTGGTACTCGGCGAGTCGCTCGCTGAATCCGCCGAGTAACTCGGCGAGTAATTCGGCGAGTAACTCGGCGAGTCACTCCTGGTCATTTTTTCCGCAAAAATTCGTCGCCAACTCCTCGAATTTTGGGTGTTACGTAATTTTTGTTATTACTACGAGTTGACTACGAGTAACTCGGCTATGTGGGAACGGGGCTTTAGGATGGATTGGCTCATGGCCCTGAAGTTTATTATGCCACATTTACGGGATCAGCATCCCAACATCGTTGCATTATTAAGGATGAATGATGAAACAAAAGTGGATCACCTTACGAAAAGTACCACAATAATTATCTTTTGTCACATCCATGAATTAGTTTTGAATGTGTACAAATAAGAAATGCCAATTATGCATGAATTGCATTACTCAATAGCACTTCAATTAAATTTAGCACCAAACTAAAAATTAGATGAAGATGATTGAAATACAAAATTATCAAGAATTGTACATAGAATAATAATACAGCTGTGAAGGAAATCTACCTGTCAGAGACACCATAGATATTTGTTTACTAAGGACTAGGGAAACTTGTGGTTACATATCAGGTCACCACAGATGAGGCATAAAAAATTGACAGGGAATCATTTCCATTGTTACAACACCACCTTTAAAAAATATAAGACCATTTTTTTGTACATTACATGTAGTCTATACTTTTGGAGGCCGGTGTTACTCTCAAAACAAGAATATTTTACTAATTTGCCAATTTATTTATAAATAAAAAGGTTAACAAAACCCAATAGGGAGATGGACAGTTTAAAAAAAAAGAAAACATTCTCAACTTAAAGGATGCAATGGGGGGACTGAGTGTAATAATTTCAATTCTTCACTATTTCTGCCTTTGCCTGTTGGTCAATCATTGCTACTAGGGCAGTACAGAGACACTGAGACAAAGTAATAAGAAAGAGCTGTAATACCTGGAACAAAGAGCTGTCTTCATAGATTACTGGCTACTTATTCAGCAACAGTCACTGTACCTCAAACAAGGTTATTCTTCCTAACTCTGTGAACTGGGAAAGAACAACAATAGTGCTGACAAAGATAGTCTCTGTCTGTGTCTGAAGTTCCACAACACAAAAGACCTACTTCTTTCACAAAAGTTATCCTCCTGGAAGCAATTACCCCGTAGCTTTCTTCTTGTAACTACTCTAGGCTTCACACAAAGGAGCATGTTTTGTCTGAATTACTCCAGCTTTACTGTTATGGACAGGGTAGAGTTCAGGCTCTATAAAACCTGCATCAAGTAGATTTGCTGAATCAGCAGCAGTAAATATGTTTTGGTTTCAGTTTAGATTTTACTGTAGACTTCACATCAACAAGTAATATATGCAATATTTTGAGGGGTTTTCGCTTGAGTTCCAGAAGAAACCATTCTCTATCAGCGTGAAAAATTACGTCATTTAATGACACAATTATGGCACATTCATAAATCTTGAACATTGGAAGGGATAAGGAATGTTCACACACTTTACACTTTACGTAGGACGCTCGCCGACGGACCCCCGAGCAAGTTACTTAACTAATATAAACAATCACTCGTAGAACGTCCGCCGAATAGGCATAAAACGCTCGGCGAGTGAATCACGTATGGACAAGGATGAGCAAGAGTAAAAAATAAATGCCATCAGTCGTCATACGTAGCTCGATAATGTGAACGCCCCTTAAGATGCATCTGCATATCTATCATTACATGTGGAGGAATATGATATGGCTGTAATGTATTTAGTAAGATATTTAAGCAACATCACGTTTGGGGTAGGGTTCAGCAGGAAGTAGCATTGTCGCTACCTAATGTGGTGCCATGTTGGCAAATAAGCACAAGTTGTATTTACTTAGGAGCAAGACCAGAATAGATATATGCTACTTTTAATATTCCAGAATCTGGAATAAGGCAATAGGCTGGGGTTAAGAAACGAATGATGAATACATCGCTGTAAATTTCGATCAAATTAATTTCTACTCTGAAATCCATGTATACTGACTTACTTAATCATTAACTTCATTAATGGGATCCATAGACACACATAATATTATATAAAGCACACCCAATAACAGTACATTTCATTCATATTATATTGATGCGGGGACTGGTTGTTCATATTAGAGTGTCAAATACAGGAATTGAACTCAGGACAAAGTAACTGACAAGTCGGTCCAGTACCTTGTACACCAGATCACTCAGCACGAAAGAAGTATGTTAACAAAGGCTGATTTTAGATAATTATGCTCTTACTTTTATTATGTGTACATGATGTGTATGATGGGTATGTTATATAAATGCAAATAAACGCCATACAAATGTAGTTCATTTGTACGGAAAACACAGATACTGTGTAAAATTTATCATTTGCACTGTCAGATAATTATCGCCATCATTAAAATGTAAAGGCCATTTTTGTCAAAAACTACGCAACATTGCCACTCAAATATAAACTGAGTAACTGTGACATAGGAGCTAACCATAACCAAATTTACATTTGCAGTTTTTATCTTTTAATTCATGATAAGTTTTGGTGTAGTTTTTAGACCATTTTTTACATTTTCATGTGATGTTAATCATCTGATTTCATGCAGGCTATGCGAATATGTCTACACAAATTGGATCTACAAAATAGTTTTTACAACCATGGAGTGCAAATAGACACAGTATGCCTGGGGACCTATTTTGAAAAGCAAGGATTTACGAAGTATATGGAAACAACAAAATAAATAAATCAGTCTGATATATAATGTCAAAAGAAGGACCAGACTGGAGCCATATTTTAAAATATTCAAATTTAATGATCTTGTTAAAAGCTCATTGTTGAATATATCCTATAAGTATTAAGTGAAATTTTACCATTAAGAATTACAAACTTATTTAGCCTAAAGCCCTGTTCCCACATAGCCGGATTTCTCGTAGTGAACCCGTAGAGTGACGTAACGGTTGTGTAACAGGTTTTTTTCGCTGGGTTGGCGACGGATTCTGGCGGCAAAAAGGGTTTTACGGGTGACTCGGCGGGTCACTAGGCGGGTTCTACGGGTCGTAGGAGTAAGCCGACAGGTAGTAGGAGTAATCCGCCGTGTAATCCGCCGAGTTCCACGAGTAACCCACTGGCTTTTTGCTAAAAGCGTCAGCGTAGGCAGGGAGGGGGGGGGGGGGGTTGTATATATTTTAAAAGGCTGCTGCTCCTCTAATACTAGTCCGAAAGACTGGATTGTAGTATAGGTCATACTGATTCCATACATGTTTTTGGATCTAAAATAGACCAAATATTAAGCGAGTTATTTGTCTGAGAAGGCAGCTAGGTTGGCGGAGGCAAACAGTGGTGCTCCCTCACACGTCAGCGCCCGGACTGTATCAAACGCTGCTCAATTTAATATTAGTCCGATTTTCGTCAAATAATACTGGATTGTAGTATAGTTCATACTGATTCTATACGTGTTTTCGGATCGAAAATAGACCAAATATTAAGCGAGATATCCTATATTATATAATAAGCATATAAATCTATCTGTCTCTCTAAACTATCTATCTACATATCCACATATCTACATATCTACATATTTACATATCTACATATCTACATAATATGTCTAAAATAGTGTAGTGGTGCCTTTTGGGGGTCTCTTGGCCGTGAATACTATAGAATTTTCAAAATTATGGAAAAAAAAGGAAAATTCCTACTTTTTCAACCTCCATATAAAAGGCACTATTTACCTTACATGAATGAAATTGTATCAATAACATATCTATATTATAGTATTTTATACTTCATTTTGATATTCATTTCATGCTAATTACAAAATAATGGAAAATCTGAAAATAATTCAAAAAAGTTGTGTTAAATTGTGTTTTCGGAGCAGAACTCTACCATTAATGCACTTACCCAAACAAAATTGTATATGTTATTACTCTATATAGCTTAGCTGTGCAGTTTGATAGTCACATTGACATATCTGAGCTGTTTTAAAATATTTAGATAAAAATGAAAAAAGAAAAACATAATTTCTACACTACTGCACCTACATGCATACAAAACTTAGTAAGAATATGTCTAACATAGTGTAGAGATACCTTTTTGGGGTTTCATGACCATTCATGACAGTTGATTTTATTTAATAAGGAAAATGTGCAAACTTGCTTCTTTTTGACATTTGTTTCATCATTCTTTTTTTGTTTGTAATATTGGAAAATCTGGAAAAAATGTGTTGCTTCTTAAATATTCCTTAGCATCCCATACTTAGCAATGACAGCCATAAACGTTGCATAATTCATGTGCAATTATTAAATATTTGATCACAGTATTGCCATGCTCAACCCATTCAATAGTTGTTTTTTTATAATTAGTAATTTTATAATAATTAGTTGCATGATGATCTATATTACTTTCACTTCATATACACCTGTAAAGTATTCGGTTATAAATACTAATCTAAATGCCATGGATTTAATGCAAATCAGCAACCCAACAATTCAGTAACTGAAGGGAATATGGCAATTGATAATATATAGTTCCTTCAGTTGCCTTCTAAATTTAAACAGCGAGCAAAAAATATTTTGACTTATAAAGGCATTAAAATGGATGTGTTGAGTATCATTCCACACAAAATAAACCTTTAGGATTTTGTATGTATTTATATTTAGTCTTTATGTATTTAAATACAAGTAAATAAAACATGTTGGGTATATATTTCAAGGGAACATCCTATTGTGTTGATATTTCTAGTGAACTCAATACTCCTTATTGTGCATAAAATCTTTAAAACAGAATAATTAAATGGCAAGAAAAAAATAAAGAATACTTTTTATGCTCACTTGGCTTTACTCTGAACATAATGGATTGCTGTTAATACAGGGTTCCTGCAGGTTTACCTTCATACGACGAAAGATATTTGTAAGACATTATAATATCATGCGTACGTGAAAAATAAGACCACTAATATAGTAATATACACTAATATATTTAATTTCATCGTCAAAAAAACAATCAGGGTATTGGTTTTCAAGCAATAAAATAAACGCAGTTCTTGTGTATTTAAAGAAAGTTCATAATGGAGGACCGAGCATCCACATCTTCCACCAGGGTGGCGCCACAAGCGCACAGGCACTCCCGTATCATGACCTCTGCTCTGATAACATGTAAGCAGTAGGGAGAGGCGCTGATTTTGAGTAATTTTCGGAGGTTAATAATGGAATATTACCCACCCATTAAAATGATGATGTGTCCCCCTATGTCCAGACAGTGTTAGGGACTTGTTTTCCAGGAATGACACTATTAAACACTGGATTACCATAGGTTTTCAGTATTAAATATATTGCATGCATACAACATGCATTAACTATAATACAATTGTTAAAACTAATATATGGAAAAATGTAGTTCCAACATTTTTATATGGTAATGAATGTATTCCACTAAGTAACAGTAATCTAAAAGATGTTAATTCTATACAGGGCACAAAACTTAAAAATGTACCTGGTTCAGGCAAGCAAAGCCACCATGCTAATTTGAGAAACTCCTTGAATTTATATAATAGGTTATTTAAAACCGAGACCTAAGTCTCTAATTTACGATGAAAGTTTCTCTCATATTATTATTCATAAAATTGTTACCTCAGGTTATTCTCCCATAGAAATTCTGTTCAAAGACCAGACAATTAAGTGTATAACTAGTAGTAGAGAGAGAGAGCAATGGCATTATAGAAAATCTTAATTATATACTATTTCATGACATTTACATAACAAAACTGCTTGGGCTTTTTAATAACACACAATTTATATAACCAGTGCCATACCATGCGATATTATTTTGTTTTTATCTATGGGGCTTTTACCGCGATTTTGCTGTATATTTGCATACAACTTGTTTTGGGGTGTTAAATAGACAGATAATAATGACTGTTTCAACTACAAGTGTGGAACTACTTCATAACTCACAACTTTGGAGAATTGATTGTTGGAGATAATGTTTAATAATTATCGGATATAGATCTAAAGATCAAAATAGTAGTTGCTCCAGGTCAAGCCTATGGTCGCACTACTTCACATTTCAAAGTATGATTTCCAAGGTTTGGCCAAAGCTGGTATTCTGTACATTGGACCAACATTGGTGTGGTGTTAGCCAAACATTGTTCTGGTTGACATGGAGCATATGTTGGGTCAATGGCCTCAATGCACATTGCATAACAGCAACTGCTTACACTCGGGCCCTAGTAGCCCAACTGCATGTTGTCTGTAAAATTCAAATCCCTCTGATTATTAAATTGCTTTTTCTTGAAATTATTATAAGTATGAAGTGGATGCTGGTCTGGTACATGTGACCGTTATCATATGTTTAGGTCCAGATCCAGTTTAGAGTACAATGATTGGTGGTGCGTTTGATTGACAAGTTATATTGGCGATTAATGGTTTGTTTTAGAATATCTTTTCATTGTGCTTCCCTCTATAGACTTTGATACCTATCGCTGTGTTACTCTAAATATCAAGCAGTGTAGCCCCCTCTGAGGCAACTCAGGACATGTGCAACTAACTGCCAGCCAGCATTGTTGTAAAAAGAAATTGTGAGTATACCCATTTTTTTTGTCCGATGAATTCAAAGCAAGTCAGGTCTTTAGTATAGCTGTCGTAAAACACACAAACATAGTATCTTTTGTTCTAAAAAGATAAGCATGACTTTTTTTTGTGGTGCAGTATCTGCCAAATTTCACATTGACAGCTTTTTTTTTATATTTCCCTACAGCATGAAATTCGAATATTTCTGCTCTTTAGAACAGGGTTTGTGTGCACTCAGCTCAACTGCTGGATTTTAAGGAAACAGTCAGGCAAGTCAATATGAAGTGAGATACCTGACTCTTTTGATCACCTTTATTATTAAGTGTCACAATAAATACAAGTACATTTGAGTAAACTTCATGCATGTCATAAAAGGTAAAAATTGCATAAACATTTTCCTAAAACCAAGAAACTCATATTTCACGATATATCACTTTTAAACAACACTGGTCAGTTCACTAAGTGCAGTTATTAACAGAATACTTCCCAAAGTGTAAAAGAATGTAGTCTTTACAGAATCGTTTCTTATGATATTCAATTATGATTGTGTTATAGCATAATTTTTCTGAATACCTGTGTTTTACTGCTTGATCATCCTGGCCAGCATCATGGGACAGTCGCTGGACATATTTCCCAATACATTGAACTCTGACTTCATTAGGCGAGCATATGTCCTTCCATTGTTGAATACAGCACAAACGAAAGAAATCTGAAAAAAAAAAAAAAGTCAGCATGTTGGCATTGGAGTGGCTTAACTTAAATAGCATGACATATAACTAAGTATGTCACACATTATACTAATTTCCATTTAGAACAAACGTTGTTGTGAAAACAAATGCATGCATGGGGCACATAATTAGCTACACGACTAATGTATTCTCTCTTGCATTTGTCAGTGATGGTCATACAGTGACAGGTATTGACTATAATTTCTCATATTTGCTCATTTGCAAGAACAGTCCATGTTATACACTTTCTCAGTCGTGCCAGGTTCCATTGAAAAGTGTTTTTTTTAGTGTTGCAAGAAATCAGTTTGAAAGGGTATCAAAATATTCAATTTGGCAAAATCAAAATATATTGAAATTTTATGAAATTAGTCAATAAAATAATAAATGTCTCTTTTTACTAGGCATATATAATTATCACCAATCCAGTTACTTGTTTATTTGTGTGTGTGTTTTTTTTGGCAACAAGACCAATTTTTTTACGAAAGGACTGACCAATACACACTTCAGAACCAATGTTATGCATTCCAGCTAATAAGAAAACAAACAGTGAAATACTTGTATTATCGCTCAGTCGCTATTTACTCTGTAATCACCTGATGATTTCTCTCAGACATGTGGATATTAGTCTCGGTCATCTCCTCCATCGGCTTCCCTAACCGATATACACCATAATTACGATATGTACAACATAGTATTCACTACATAATCACGGGAAACCCGAACCGAATTACGAGTTCCAAGCTTGTACAAGCTTGTCAGAAGTAACTATAGGCAGGTGACACTTCTCAGACACATCCGGGTGCCGCGTTTGGATCCATGAAGGTCCAGTCGACTGGACTTGGCTGTGGGGTTGAGTGAGTGGCACTCTTCTGGAACAACAGTCTCGTCTTTGTTCACGCGCGTCTGTGAATTGAGCCATAGTGCCTATGTGGAGGTGGCGATTCCTAGCGGGCACTTGCTGCTCTGTCTCCCATTTCTATTCATTTATATTTACCAAATCGTCTGAATATTACAATGTAGATGTTAGTATCCAAGTATATGTGCATCAAAATAGGACAATGTAAGACTTAGTGGGTAAAAGTAAGACCTAATATGGGTAAAATTTTTACAAAAGTAAAGTAACATTTTTTCAGACTTTTTTTATAACCAATGGGAATACTGTATAATTTTACACTTGACACAATAAAATAAACATGAGCATTGCATAACAGGCTATGTAGGCCAAGTGGCAATTGTTTCGGTTTATCGCACACACTATATAAACACTCAAGAAATAATATTTTTGTAAAACATAGCCAACATATGTCAGTGTGGCTATCACAAGGCACCACTAGGCCATATAAAGTGTTGCTGTATAAAATTTCATAAGGGTAAGTGCATTAGTGTTAGAGTTCAGCTCTAGAAACGAAAGTGTGTGTTAGGAGTTCTGCTCTGGAAATGAAAGTGTAACGCCCGCCCTCCTGCCTGTCGGATGAACACATAACAATTTTAATGATGCCTGTGTGCTATGTGGGTTCACTGAGGGTTTAGCTGCAACGAAGCCTATTTTTTTCCAGAGGCAGCTCTTTCAAATTTGACAAAGTGTCTATTCCTTGAGTCAGCTTTAAGTGTATCAATGCCAGCTTTGAATTGCTTATGCTGTTGCATCTCGAATAATGTTGGCTTGATGAGGTGAGGTTAACACTTTAGTTGAGTTTTCATAAATGCTTTTTTTTTACAGGTGGTGACAGATATAACTGCCAGCTCTATCAGCAGGAAGGAAATGTCTCTTTCTGTTCAAAATGGTACAAGTCTTGTGCTGGAAGGTGTGGAGTGTTTAATCATCGCTTTTGTAACTGTGACCTAGAATGCATTCAACTCGGTGATTGCTGCTTTGACTTTGCAATACATTGCTCTTATCTTCTGTTGTCTCAAATTGGCTCAGTTAACAATGATTCTATGAGCTATTTTTCTGGTAATATATCATATAGTCCGACACCATGTTTGGATAACCTGTGTCCTTACACTTGGAGTAGTGATCTAAATGAATTATTCTATAACTTCACTAATCTTGCTTATTCTACTATTAAACATAAGACTTTTAAATGCTTAAAAGTGACCAAGCCAAGACATGAAAATTCCCCAACCCTCGTGAAAGTTGTGGCATCTTGTGAGGATGGATCGAAGTGCTTTTTCGATGAAACACAGTGGGGTAGTGGATATGTATTTCACTATCCATTTATATATGTAAACAAAGAATGTGCATTATGTAGTGGGATCAAAGAGGCCAACTTCAAACCTTTGGTGACTTCATGGGAGTGTCAAAGTCATCACAAAAAAAATGCCAAATTAATTTTAGAAAGGAATGGCTTTGACATATTTTTTTACTACATTAATAAGCATTGCACATTATACTACACACCTGATGGGGCAAATATTAATCGATATGCTTGTAATGAAGTACTACAAAAACCGTGTGATAACTGTCGAGGCATTGCAAACAAAGCATGTAAAATATTTAACAGTTACATTGTCTTCAACAAGGGTTTGTATAAAAATGCCTTTTGTACATATTGCACTTCTTGCAATCTTTCTGGATCAATAAACGATTCTAATACCCTGAATTGTCAAAAGATGGGTCAAAAACGCTTTCCATTAGTTCTAAGATCATTAAGTTTCTCTGTACTATTAGACTTCAAAGGTTCTAGCCAGGTACGAACAGCAGTGCCTGGTCAGGTCTTGTTTCAGGATGAACAAGTAAATTGGACAAAAACTTGTCCCTACACTCATCTCCGTTTTAACGATGAATGCTATGCCTTGATTGAACCTCCTTACTTACTTTATCCACATGGAAATAAGTCTAACATGACCCTAGCATTCACTTCACAAGATAATAAAATTTCAATACCTTTTCACTCAGTAATAAATGAAGAATATGGTGGCATATGTGGTGAAGAGATTTTCATGAACTATTTCTCCAAGTCATATAGCAGAAGAAAAAGACTTAATTGTTATCTTAATGTGTATAATATTCAAAGAAATGACATTTATAAAGTTGTATATACACTGTCTACTATTTTGATACTTGGCAAATCCAAAGTTGATGATATTTACTTTTCTACCAACAATAATGGTCTAGGGTTAAACTTTACTTGCTCTCCAGGAAACCTGTATAAAACTAAAGAGATATCTTTAAGCAAACATGCAGCTGCAGCAGGGGTTCTGTATGGAGATGTCCTTTATGCAATAATGACTGATGTTGGATATAGGTTTCCCTTTGATGCTCTCACTGTTGAGCTCAACCATACTGCAAATTCTACCACATGGTTCATGGGCGGATGTCTGACTGAACTGCAACTTTGTTCCCTTGCTGCCCAGCCTTTTAACAAGGAACTACATTACCCTCTTTCAGGTAATGAACTAATCATAAAAGGGTCTACAATAGTCACTTGTGAATCCCATCATTTTGTTACGTCAAGACTGCTTTATAATGCTGCAGGCAACCATGTCATGGAACTGCTGACTTTTACGACTACTGTAATATCACTGTCGTCATTGGCAATCACTATAAACATTTATATCTGTTCACCAAAGCTACGCACATTACCAGGTAAACTTTTAATGAATTACATGATGGTATTGGCCATTGCCCAAATTACATTTCAATGGAATGATGACTTTGTTGAATTTCCGATACTGTGCAAAATTCTTGGAATAGTTCAACATTTTTCCTGGTTGGCAACATTTACCACAATGATGTTGTTTGCACACAAGCTGTCAAGGACATTGTCAATTTTGAATGAGAGTTCTGCCAGTAATTTTGAGGAGGGGTCATATCTGTTAAATTCTGTTATTTCCATAGGAATTCCAGCTGGATTTGTAGGCATAGGCACATGCTTGGATCTCTTCAGAACAGGTCTTTTTCAGTATGGAAACAGGGACAACTGCTGGATATCAAAACAAAGTAAACTCGGTATTCTCTGCATGTTTGGCCTCCCAGTACTGATTCTGATCTTGATCAACACTTTCTTGTTCTCTCGCTGTATTATCGCACTTTACCAAATAATGCACGCAGTAGGACAAACCTTAGGTGAGAGAACAAGAAAACGCAAACATTTTATGATTTACTTCCAACTATTTACCATGATGGGACTGATGTGGTTCTTTGGATTCTTGCCCCCTTTGACTGGACAGGACATTTTTTGGTATCCATTTATCTTCTTTAATTGCCTTCAAGGTTTATACATTTTCCTGACATTTGGTCTCTCTGCAGAGGGGCGTGCTTGTATCATTCACTGTGTTTGTTGCATTTCTGAATCTGATTAGGTTAATGCCAAACACATTTTGTAACATTATCAATGTAATTATCTTAAACTGACTGTATACTAGAAGAGTCTTATTGACATTTAAGAGATTTTGACTCACTGTGCATATAAGTTTGAATACAATTGCAGAATTGAATATTGTGTTTATTTCTAAATAATTTAATATACCTGAATGGAGTTTGGAAACTCAACATAGAAAACTTAATTGCAGAGACGAGGAAAAGCTACAGTGCTTTAGGGTCCAAGTTCCATCCAAATCAGATGTTGAGACACTAAATTTCAAGGGAGTCTTCCACTGAGCCGTAAGGAGAACTGGGCCAGGTATTACCCTGAAATGCGGTCACATGACTCCTGGGTGATCCTAAACTCATGTTGGAAAGCATAAAAGCCTTTCAGATTTTTTTTTCTTGTGATAAAGTAAATTTTTTTTTTTTTGTCAGTAAGTAAAATTGCCACTAACCCTAACCCAATGTATTTAATTGTTCATTGACAAAGATTAATAGAGATTAGAAATAAACATATTGTCATAGTCAGCAAATAATAAGAGTGCAATATTGTGACTGACATATTATTCTTTCCATGCAGAAAAATATGGCTGTCATTTCTTTTGAAGGGGCTCTAACCCAAAATTTTGCTTATTTTTGTGATATATACAACAATGAAGAGTAGAAAGAGTAACTTATCCATTCATCAAACTAAGAATGCAAGAAAACCAACCTTTATGGAGTAATTTGAGGTTTTTAGTGCAGCTGAATTTTGGACCCATGGGTTCAAAATTCTGCTGGATTCAAATTTGCTGCTGTTGCTGAGTCAGCTGCTATCTGGGTCAAGCTGGACAGGTTGTTTTCTACTAGGAATTTGCTATAAACAAGTGTTTGTGAGCTTTTGGGGATATCTCATCAACATAGAGAAGCCAAAGAAAGGGTTTACAGACAGACACATACAGAAAATAATAAAGGTTGACAGATATTAAAACACCAAGGAAAACTTTGCTACTGGAGTTTGATGTCAGTGCTATAAATAGCTTGGGGTGAAAAAGCCATGTGCTCTGGTCAAAAGGATTGTCAAATTATGTGGATACCATTGGGTTTATTCATCTTATTGAGGCGGAATGATGATATGTGGTAGGTAATCTAGCTATAGAAGACAAAATATGAGAATGGCCAGCTAACTCATTTCAATGGATACAGCCCCTTTAAGTAGCAGCTTTGTGGAGAACTGGGCCATCTCGGGTAGGGAGAACTGTCTTGGGCCTCCCTCTGTGTGAAAATACGGTAAAAATGAATGATAAGGACATCACTAACCAACTGGCCTTAAAAATTATGCTTAGACACTAGCTTGCACAGAAAAAAATTCAAGGAACCCCATAGTGCCCATACTCCTAAATTTCAAGGACCTTAAAAGCTTCAAGGTCCTTGGTAAGACAGTGGTTAATTGTTGTACAGCTAAAGGTAGGATATTATATTAAATGCTGCATTTTTTATTATTGCATAAAAATGTTATAAATTCTGTAAACTTTCCAATGGAGGTTCAATCAGATATATAGAATCATGACAAGAAAAACTTTAAATGTTACATTAATAAACTTAACAATATTTTTTTTTTTGGCTTTATTGTAAGCTCAAGATTTCATGTCAAAGCTTTGTTCTTTCAATGCAATCATGTTTGTTGATAATGGTTTGAGAAAAACTTTAATCATTTTTCCACTTTTTCAGTTTGATATTAACTGACAGGAATGGCCCAGTTCTCCTGCCCCCATGGTCCAATTCTCCATACAGGAGGGAGAACTGGGCCACTTTTTTCTGAAATATAATTTTCCCTTTATAAAAGAAATAGTTGATAATTCTTTCAAAAAGGCACTCAACATTATTAGAGGAATACTTATAGTATAATGTAGAAAGAAAAAAAGTGACTTTGGGTGATTATCGGGATCAGCAAAAATTGAAATGTGAAAAATGGTCCAGTTCTCCTTACTCTTCCCTACCTCATATTAACTCCAGAGGAAAAGCCAGGAGACCTGTAAGAAACTATTTGACTCACATGCAATTTGTTTTAATCTTACATATGGGACCAACACCCATGTTGTACAATGAAGTCAAATGACAAGCATTGACACAGCCTACATGTACAAGTATGTTCCGCTGACATTGCCTGACTTACAGAAGAACAGCCTTACTGGAGACTATTAAGACCTGCAAGCTCCACTCAGGGTCTAGTTTTTGATCTCCTGCCTGAGTACTCTTAATGAGCTGTATTTCAGCCAGATGTCAGTGGTGGTACTTTTGTACTGGTGTCTCTGCTAGGGCAAGTGAGAGACCCAACCATGGTGTAAATGCATAACATGGTGTTACCTCCAAACTTGTTAATATATAATGTCTGACTCTGACACCTGGTAAAGCTTCACACCATCATTTGGCTCATTCTTAGTGTGTGTCCCTGTATTAGACATTTGGGTCTGGCCACAAAGATTTTTTTGTTACATCACAAGACCTGAGTCAGGGGAACACTTCTCAAACTAAAATGCCTATGTGCGACTGTAAATGCAAAAAAAATATCTGGAGATGAATATGTAACGAGAACACCTAAGCCTCTTTAATTTGCTGTTTTAATAGGTTTGAAATAACAATAACACTGTTCTTCTGTGCCTATTTCAGTCTGCATGTGCTTGCCTTCATGAAGACACTAACAATTATAGAATAAGTGCTTGACATAAAAGAAATCAGATTTGAAATTTTGCAACATGTAACATGGACACAAAATGGCCACAATAATATGATTATATTCTCACCTTTACCATCTACAGTTTTGCCAATATCACAGAATGCTAGTATTATGCCAGGAAATATTTTTATATAAGTTACACAGGTTATTGGTGAAGAATACCTCACTTATGACTGATTTTAAAATTTTGTTGTTCAAGTTACATATTAAGTGTAGTTTTACATATTCATTATAGCAGCTTGATTATACAAAATTTGTTTAATGCAAATATTTTTTAAGTGAAATTAAGTCCCAAAATCATCAATTACATCTTTGGTTAACACGACAGATATATACACACAAGGCAATTGAAAATGGTTACGTAACTCATGACACCAACACCTGTTGAGGTTAAGTTAGACCAAAAACTGAATATCTCTAGCTTACCACTTATATTGGAAAGTTTTGTAAAGGTGACAGCAAAATGTTGAGTGATGTAACAGCAGCAAATGTTAGAAACCCATAGCACTCACCTGAATCCATTTTGCTTGCTTGAAACGTGCCTTTGCATAGCCAGGATGTGTTGTTATGTTGCAAACTGGTTTTCTTGTCGTGAAACTAAGTCATTCAAGCATTTCTTCCAAAGTCCAGTAAAGGGCATTATATTCTCACGACTGATTATGTACATTTTTACAAAGAACTAGCTTTTCAAGTTAAAGCTCTCAGTAAACTCTGACACACTTTTACTACAGCTGTTAAACAGCGTGACCTCAAAGGCATACAAGAGCGCTAAAATATTAATCAAAGTCAATCAAATTTTGGATCCCTGTCACAACAAATTTGACTACGTAACAAAAACACACCAATTTGTCAACTTATTTCAAGTAGTATTTTTCATCACTTATTTTTTTACTTGTTCAGTAGAGGGAACATGCCAGATAAGCAAGGTAAGCTAATTAATGGATGTTGTGTTGGGCACTTGAAAGATGAACCCGAAGTCTGAAAAAAAACGAATAACGCAAATAAAATTCCTCACATAACCAACTGGTATGTTTTCCAAAGCCATTTTATTGGTAGTTTCTGACGTAACGAAATAAGCATGACAGTGTTGCCCATTTATAACCTTCCCTTACTTTTTGAGTTTCGATGGCTCTACACAATCTTTTCAAGATTAATTTTAACCAAATAGTGAGTAATAAAAATGTTGATTAATTTATAGACTTTAAGATCCGCGAGATACGGTCTGCATAGTTTATAATAATAAAAAAAAAATTCCGATATAAACATACATAATAATTGATCTTGTAGATTTATTTATAAAGTAAAATGTAAAACTTATCACGGATATAAATTTGAGTGAATGACATTCCATGAGTTGGCTTATGGTCTGCAAGTAAGTTGGTAATATACAGTAGGCACATATACTTAACTTTGCCTTATATATTATCAAAAGCATCTTGGTCTAAAGGCCTGATGCCAGGAAGCCAGTGTCATCCAAGCTGCAGAATTTTTAGCACTTCAATGATATTTGGGTGCCCCAATATACTGTGATTAAATTATTGATGGCCGTGAAAGAAGAACAACTTCGACTTGTAGAGTAAGTCTTTATTCACCCAGACTTGACTGAATGGACTGACTTAGTGAATCTGTAAAACACAGACAAGAATACACATAAAGACATAAAAGACAGACAAGACACAGACAAGACACAGACAGACAGACATACACACAGACGGACAAATAGACACAAACGAGAGTGAACTGTTTGATTAAATATTATATCATAGTTATTATGGGAAATACATATTAGGCAGAACTTGAACTCAGCCATTTTAAGTATTAAGACATCAAAATCATAATAACAAAAGCAATCCAATAAGTAAGGAATTAAACTTACAAAACTCCAATAGCTCCTTCACATTAAACAATCTTTACAGTACATCAAGAACTCGCTAACTACACTGCATTCCTTCCAGTGACGTACACTATGTTGATTTACAATGCTATCATACCAGTAACAACTAAAGATAATTTACAATAGTGCCAACAATTTTAAATATTGAAAATACAATGCAAGGCTAAGGCTATACATTTAAAGAACAGCATCTTAATAGCAATTGAATTTTACAAAGACCTAGCTAGGATTGACAATTGTTGTGTGTCATAAAAGCTGTGATAACTACACTCGATGCATACATCCACAAAATATTCCACATCCTGAGGCCTCTATTCTGGGAGCAACAAACCATGCACACAAAGTTGTGTGCAACAGCTATGATGACTAGAAAACTTTCTGATGCTGATGTGAGCTTTGAAAATACAATTTTGTACTAGGTATATTCATCTCTTCATCTAGTAAAACAGCCAAACATTTCAGACATACCTTTAGCATGATGTCGTCCACCAAGAGGTTCAGTTTCCTTACTGAGAGACTAGTATACTTTTCCTTTGAATTTCACCTTTGTCGTTTATTCATCTTCATCCAATGGCCCAAATTTTGCGAGCTAATCAGTTTACCTTTGAATCAAATGACATACGTCTCTGAATATCATCAGCATAGAAGTGATATTAAAAACCCGTGTCAGATAAGACACTTCCAAGAGAGACGGTGCAGGTTATGAGGAGTGTTGGAATGACGAATGGATACAGCAGAGATGCTCAAAAGTTTATTTCACACAATTTCGAAAATTGGTAAATTTACAATTAAAATAAAATGACAATAGTACTAAACAAATGGCACATAAATTCTCTCCATAATATTCATCACACTACAAAGGTTATTTTGGCATTTTAAAGTAGAATGTTTAAACTCCATTGGAAAATATCATTCTATTATTAAACATGATATACAGCATTTATAAGACAAAGAAATGTACTCACAAAAGACGTTTGGTATCTTTGATTCCACAAGCAAAGACTAAATTGACAAATATTGACAATATGTTGGTGGCAGACAGTCTGTCCAGCTCAGCTGACCATGATGAAGTAACAATTGACCATTAAATTTGGATCTAACAGCCAAAGACTTCCTCTAATTGACCTAAATTAATAAGCATGATCACTCAATCATACTCATCAGGCCACTACATGGATACTCTTATGAAATACCATTGTGTAAACGGTTGTAATGAACATTTCAGTGACTATATAGAATATTTACAATATAATAAATATTACGAAATATTATAAAATCATAACATAATAATGTATTTTGGCGATTTGACAATCAAAGATTTAACAAGGAGGATAGGTCACATGATTGAACCTTGAGATACCCATGTCTTAATTGAAAGGCATATTATGTGATGTTGTATGAATGACAATTAAATTTGCCAACTTTACTGACAAGTCATTTCCATAAAAGCAATTGACTTGCTGACGCTCCCTTTCCAGCACTGATTATTTGCTAATTAGTGTATGTGAGAAATGATGACTTATCTTCAATGAGTAAAGAGAAAATTAATAATTATTATAAATTAAACATTTATGCCAGATAAATGTGTATACTTAAAAATATTTTTTTACAGATACATTATTAACAGATACAGGAAAGCTTCAAAACAAATTTCAAAGCCATGGCACCGATAAGGCATGTGTATTTGTGTATGACTGTATACTCCCAAGGAAACTGGGTTTGAAGCCAGGGGAGCTGCTGTATTGGCAACTCTTAAAAATAGTAACCTATACATTGTTAAGGTCCAACCTTTGTGTTAAAATAAAGGCCATGTGCCCTATATACATTATTCTGGTCAAATACTTGTGTAAACAAATAATGACTAACTAATAAACGTGCACTTAACAGTTATTTCAATGCTAATAGTATATTAGGTGGAAAAAATTGTATTGTACATTACATGCATAAAGAAATAGAGTGAATGTTAATGGGGGAAACAAAAGAATTGGATGTAACTTTACTATCATATCCCTAAAAAGTGTAGTAATTGCATTTGAGGATATATGCTTTCTTTTTGCCTCATATAGATGGCATATAGTTCGCACAGCATAGTAGCTGCCTGTGTCTATGTATGCTCTTCTCACACAAGACTTCACTTATACTTTGACAAAATAAAAGTATGTTACATTATGTTAAAGTTTTTGTTGTACTATTTTAAGATATAAAGCCCAATTCTGTGGCATCCTCTCATTTGACTGACTTGCCATGTCTGGGAGGCCATGTGTTTATTCTTCCGCTCTTGCTATGTAAGTATCTCGACAGCAAATCTGTCATCATGGAAGTAATATATGATTCAAAATGTTTTTATATATATAAGCTAAATTACTTTGGAATTCGCAATAGGTCTTTAAAATTGTTTGAAAATTATTTAAAGAACAGAACCTTATGTACAGAAATAGGTAACACTACATCTGAGCCCCTATTGATACTACAGGTGTTAGTCACGGAAGGGTTGAATAAAATTAAAACACATCCGACCATAATATACATTAATTACTCTACATAACACCACGTTCCTACCTTGCTAGAAGTATGGACTTCTTTTGTGGGGATCTTGCAGTGAATTAATATTTAAATTACAGAACAGGGTAGTAAAAATTATTAGCATATATATCAAAATACAATGCCCATACCGATCCTACATTTAAACAACTATGGCTTCTTGAATTACATGACCTATGTACACTGCACGAGTTGACATTTTGTCACAGGTTAGAAAATAATACGTTACCAATTTATTTTTTTTATCAAAATTCAGAGACCTATAATTATTTAACTAGAGGAACAAAAAAAAAATCAATTACCTATATTCAAACATTCTTTCATTAAAAAGTCAATTTGATATAGAATTCCACAAACTTTCAATACCATACTAAACGTTATTGAAGACAAAATTCCCACACACAGCTTAAAACAATTTTCTAAATTGTTTTACTCGCCAATCATAATTTCTCTTATATTCTATATTTACCTGAACACCAGTACATAATCATTCTCATCCCATTTCTTCCATTCCATGTCACTCATGCCATCTCTCATTTCATTGGTGGCCGCTCATAAGCGCTAGCTTGAGGGTTCTCCATCATAATTGCATCTTTCTAAATCTTAAATTTCTGGCTCACATGCAAATCAAAAGTGTGCCGCTACTCTAATAATAGACATAAAGCAAGTACTAGTTGAGGCTTATGCTACTTATTGTACAGGATCTACATTTTAGGTAGCCCCAAGTTCTCCAGTCAATATGATGGTCTTCCAGGGCTACCTTATAGGTATACTACGTAGAGAGAGTACAATACTCCTAAATACGCCTCAACACGTCTCCTCAGAAATTTTTTTTGGTGTTGAAAGTATATTTTATTCATAGTAAAATTTTGTCAATTGGGCTTATTTTATTAAAATAAAATAAATGTAATATTAGCTTCATGTAACCGATTCCTGCCAATAGTTCAAGTTAAACCAGAAAACAAACACCAATGGCCGGCTGACATCTCAACGGTGGCTGAATCTTAAGTACCCAATCTTCTCCATCTTACAACAATTAATAAATTATATTTAACAACTATTGTTCTTGCTGAAAATTCCTGACTGACAGAATTAGACGCTTGCAGTGACTCCACTCCTCCTTAATTCCATGCTGCCACCAAGCCGAAATATTTTCAGCTAGTTTCCATGAGACCCACTAGGTCAGAGCTGTCGAACTGTCAGCAGCAATTAGATGGGCTTGTCCTGTATGCACAGTGTATGATGGAGTTTGAAAACTGTGTACAATGTTCAGATTCACTTTAAATAACTCCAGTTAATCCTTGTGTGCCATTTCTTTTATAAACAAAACCAGTGTGGTTGTGACCCATTCAATGGCGTTTTTTCCTATTTGAGCTGAAGGCTTGACCTGATTGGCCAAGCACAGTGATTTGAAAATGAATTTACTAGGTAGATTAACCCATTTACTCATATATAAATGCTTACAATAGTATAACGCAGTAATTCTCTCCATTATGGTAATGTGGCTGTTTTCATGCTATTTTATCCTAAAGAATATACTGCTATATAAGGGTGGTGTGCACCCCGACTTTTCATCTCCCTTGTGAGGTAAGTTGATAATTAGAATGATGGACATCCTGGAGACAATGAAAACCAGTTGGTGCCCTTTATACTACTTCATGACTTTGTACCACTTTGATCCATTTTATCCGAAAGAATATACTGCCATATATAGGATGTAGATCGGGTGGTGCACCCCGACTTTTACCTCCTCCCCCCCCCCCCCCGAGCCTAAGTTGGATGGCTGTTTCACCCTTTGTCTCATTGCCATGGTCTCTGCCTGTCCTAATTAGCCCAACTGGTGCAGAAATACAGTACGTAAAGCCCTAATCACACACACACACACACACTCACCAACCCCTTTGTGGTGTGCACCCCGACATGCCCCCCCCCCCCCTTGTGAGCAAGTTGAGAATTAGAATGATGGACATCCTGGAGACAATGAAAACCAGTTGGTGCCCTTTATACTACTTAATGACTTTGTACCACACAATCACACTATGATTAGATTTAATTTAATTTGAACATTATAATTAAATTTAAACACTATAATTAAATCTAAACATGATAATTAAATACAAACACTATAAATAAATATAAACAATATCATGAAATTGTAACACAATAATTAAATTTAAACATTATAATTAAATTTGAACACTATAATTAAATTTGAACCACACAAGCACACTGTATCTCAATTGGATGTCAGTCATATGAGACATAGATTGGTAGCGCGTTTGTACCTGGTTTCTATGCTTAGGCAAGTGAGAGACCTTGAGTTTTGTGCATAATACACAAAAAGCCAGTGAATGTCACTTAGCATAGGAGGAATGTGGTCTCTCTTTATAGGTGCACCAAAATACAGTGAATTGACTGCATTCAAACAGCTATGATGAAACAAAGCATGCACAAGTGTCTCCATGTAAGCTGGACTAAGATTTGTTTCATCCCAGAAAGGGCATTCTAATAAATTTTGTTCGTGGTAGAATAAAATTATATTTTTATCTAGTAAAAAAGCCAAGCATTTCAGACGTACTTTTGGCACGCTGATTTTATCATTATCCGAGATTTTCCTTCCCCTCATTTGAGAGTATTCTTCTATTTCATGTAAACATTACCTTTGTCACCATTCATCTTCAATCGTGGCTCGTAACTAGTTATTGCAAATTTTAACATTCATGCTAAATAAATGTGTGTACATTATAATATATATATCTATATAGTATTACACTGTACATATATTTGCATAAAAGAACACTGCGAACTAATTAATGTGCATTTTCAGATAGATGATAGAGAGAGAGAGACAGACAGAGAGAGACAGAGAGAGAGAAAGAGAGAGAAATAGGTGATCAGAGAAAAAGAGAACAGAATTTAAAATTACTATTAATTATTGCATATGTAACAATTATTAATTTCACTTGTTTTATTGTAAACATTTTTGACCAAGAGAAACCAGGCAAGCTATGGGTATGTGATTTTTCCAGAACACTACTCTCACCTCCATTTATAATTTTGGGAAGCTGATATCTTAGACACTTTTTTTTCTGTACATACGCACAAACAAACAAAAAAGGCGATCACATCAAAATAAATACATAAGTGGGAGGTGATACTCCAAAGACAATTACATGTCACTAGGGGTGCCACCTGATAAGGAAAGGGGTGCATTGGAGGAGACATCCTGCAGACCACATCATCAGCTACACGATAGGGAAAGAAAAGTTAGTAGAATTCAGCTATTTCATAAAACATTGCAATATTAAAAATAATGTGTTGCTATTTGCCTCAGATTTCGTGATATTGAAATTTTATTTAAAAAAAGATGCTAAATGAAGCACCAATCACAGTCCTGTTCTCTGTTTTTTGTTTATTCATTTTTAGGACCTCACATAAAATGGTAAAAGGACAAGAAATTTGTTACCCAGTGCAACATGCATCCGCTCATTTCACAAACGTCTTCCCTCCTTTTTTGCAATGTGTCATCTTTACATTAAACTTTAAATCATCAACTATAATGTGCACTTCAAATAGAGAGCAAATGTCAGTAATAAACTACCATTACACAACCAGTCACTCCCTAGTGCGAGGGAAATACCCTAGCACGATTACACTTGTCTGACAATTCAAATGTCACTTCTTCCTGAAATGAGCAACCTGAAAGAATTTGTGTGTGTGTGTGTGTGTGTGTGTGTGTGTGTGTGTGTGTGTGTGTGTGTGTGTGTGTGTGTGTGTGTGTGTGTGTGTGTGTGTGTGTGTGTGTGTATAATATCAAAGACAGTATATAGAATATAGGGTCTTTGATAATATTCACCATACCTTGATATTAGGACCTCCCAGTGGAACCCTTGTGTCTGTCATTATCCCATTATCGCATGTGGGGTATTAGGCTGTAATTAATCATTGTAATGGGGTGTTTGCCTTGTGTGTGGCATTTATATGCTTCAAGCTCAGAAATCTGTCAAACATTTATTTGCCAGATTTTAAATGTGAAAGAAAACACTTTTGTAAGTGAAGGGTCCTTTTGGTAACTTGGGAGTTGTTGGCCTCTCATTTAGTGTGCATATCTGAAGGTGTTTAAATGCATACCAATTCCATGTGCAAACAACCAGAATAATGTAAACCATCCTACTAAACCTCTATTAGTGTAACCATCATACCAAACAAAAAAAGCAAACTGAGTAATAAGAGGAGGAGGAAGACTTATGCATTAAACATGCATGAAAATTCCGTGAAACTTAGTCGGAATGGGACGGAAAGATTGTTATCGAATTAATACTTGGATCATATGCCGCAGTCGGCAGATCATATGTGGCATACACCAAAGCTTACCTGAGTCTTACTTTGCCTTCCGTCACCTTCCATCGGGTTTACGTGGCTTCAGTCCATTTCTACATAAGCAAAGTACAGAAAAATTATTACCTACAGAAGACGACGGAAGAGAAAACGATTGCGACAATCGAACGGCGACTACCACATATTGTACATGATTGCGGCCATCATTTTTGGAAATTAGTTGATACGGCAGGTTATATGCCACGTAACGTGGACCATACGTAGTGTACATCAAGTCGGCAGATGGTACGTCATATGCGTGGTAGCTCCATCTCTCTGTCGGCGTACAGTCGACGTATGCTACATAAGTTCCGCAGGATTTCCATGAATTGTACATCGCTTACGCCACGCATACGTGGCCATACGTCAACGCCTAGTCACGCCCTTTTTTTACACTTTTTTTCATCAAGAATCCTTGGCCAATACATCAACTTAGGGTCTACGTATCAACCACGTATTATCCGTCATTTTATGGCTATGTGAGATCCAGGCTTTACACTGAAAGTATCCATCAGCACACACATTCGACAGAGAGAGTAACGATGATGCAGAATAACCTGCAATTAATTGTCAATCATTGTTTTTAGGAATTTCATAAACGCATGCATCAGGTTCACAGAAAATAATTCCATGCTCAGTATGATGCAATGTGACGCGTACAATTTTCAGCCCTGTAGACTTGGCATAGCTTATTCTTAGAATTGAACAATGTATTGAACAATGTATTTTTGCATGCAGTCGGTGTGATGCCTGATATCTAAGATAATACTGCACCACTTGAAAGTACTTGGCATGGACGTCCATGGTCCTTGGCCTCCTTGTGGCAAGAGTGGGAACGTGGTGAATACCTCAAATCCCAGTAGCCAACACAGGGCTTTACACAATGCACACTCTACAGTTATGCCTGTCAAGCTACCCCATATTTTGCACACATATGAGTGACGTAACACTATCTGCACCATGTGCCTGCATGTTAGTTATCCGCCTCCACAGTACAGGATTTACTACTCTTTTCATTTCTAGGCACATATTGAGGAATTTCTCTGAATAATAGAGAATACAAAAGTTATATACATGTAAATCAAGAGTTATCTGACATTTTTGTTGCTTGAATCCGTCCGCCTTTTGCGAAAGAATTGAGCTATTATATTATTTTCAATGCTTTATTAGTGGTTGATGTCTGTCTTTCTGGTAGATTGTCACATTGATGTTTTAACACGGTAATTTTTCTATAACTGTTATATTCTAAAATGCATATATATTCTCCTCTTGCGCTGTTGCCAAGTTAAGGAGCTTCTAGCTATAAGCATGATAAGCAAATGTGGTGGGTTGCACTTTAATATATTCAATCAGGTCCCAAGAGCATCAGTCTACTTACAGCATTACCCCATTAAGATGAAAATTACTTATTTAGCCAAGTTCCTGAAGTGATTATTGTTGATTTAAGGGTATGTGGTAATCTTGTTTATGTTCAATTGATAAATAATTCATGGCTCAGAGACATGTTTCTTTTTGGCTTTACTCCCATGGGCAATGGAATTTAATAAGATATGTCATGCAGAGGTATTTATTCACCCTAGGTCGTTCATGTAAAATAGGAATTCCATTATAAACAAATACAATATCAAATCTACAATACAAACAATGGATTTCTTACAGAATTCAGCACAGCATGTATACAAAATTAAAACTGCTTGATGAGCATAAGATTATTTGGCAAGAGAACTAATTGACCTTGCTACTGTCTGGAACAGCAGCTTAATGTGAACAGGAACCTTGAGATAACCTTACGACAGAAAATGCATTCTACATTAAAGTAGAAGAAAACAGACCCAAGGACTGAAATCGAAAAGACATTAGGCAATGTGATTATATCTCATCTTAGTATGGATCAACTTTTTTATGTTCCTTGGACAAATCATTGCCAATCTTATTAGCTGTACTGCTTTGGGCAAAGTATTTTAATAAGTGATATTTCAAACAAAAAGTTATATCTTATTTTCGAATGCTGCAAGCATATCACTAGAACAAAATAAGTAACATTGTGAAGGTATCATACAGTGTGATCGTCAGACTCACATGCCAAACCAAGCCTGCAGGACGAAGGATCCCGTGAGAGCAAGCAACTGGGCAATGTAGAGTCTATATTAGTTATATATATAACACTATAAATCTTAAAGCAAATGTGCTCAACAAAACAATCCAATGTCGAGACGAGATGGTTTTTATAAAGATATATTTTGTTTGTCGCTAATTCAATACATAAGAACATAAAATAAATGTGCTTACAAAACAATCAAATTTCAAGACTAGATAGTTTTTTTTTAAATCCATTTTGTTTGTCGCTAATTCAACAAAGTTGTTGACACATTACTTGCAAAGATGCTGTGCCACTGTGCTAAAGTAACTTGCATGAGATGGACGACTGATGTTCAGACTGTTATCATCCCATACCTTCCAGGTCACAAGTGGAAGCACTAAAACCATAAATGCTCCTTTGATCTTTGAGCAAATATCATCCAAAGCAGATTTTTGTCCATTGGTCTGTGCTGATGGTCCTTTCAGAACAATACTGTATCAGACCAATACTGTAGTTTGTGTTTGCCCTCCTGTTATAAAGTATGGAAGCTGGGGAAGCTGGGGGACATCAAGCCTGTCATTTTCAAAGGATTCTTGACCATGGTCACTTTTTGTCATTTTATGGTTTGTCGGAAAGCTATAAAGAGACACAGGATGCATAAATATTGCCGTTTGTGTCAGCTGGTGGTCAGGCTAAAGTGCTCCATAAGCAAACATGATTGATTACTACTACTACTGCTAGTGGATTACTATGCTTTTTTTTGTACAGCTCTTCATGGAGGTTTGGCTCATCAAATTCCTTTTGTGTCACTAAAGCATTCATTGCAGGCAATCTGATTCATATGACATGAGTAAATCGATGAACATGCCTCGAACACATGCTACCATTTTAGATTGATCACTACACTTATTACTGAAGCATATTGCCTTCTAATTGCCCTAAGGCAGGCTTCGTTGTCTTATCAATCCATCCTTAAAGATGCGGGGTTATTGGGATGCTGATCCCGTAAATGTGGCATGATCAACTTCAGGGCCATGAGCCAATCCACCCTGAGCCTCCATTGTTTCCTCATCATAAATCATCTTCCACCTCTGCCTTAATTCCGCCTTGCTGGAGTAAGCCTTGAGTGCATGAAAACATGCTCTGTGTTTGATACCAAGTGCTCTTTTTGCTAAAATAACATTACACTGAGTTATTGATGTTGTGTAGGGGGAATGCATGAGTTTAAGATCATGTGTCAGGCTATGATAAATGAAGATAAAATTTGCCATGAAGGCTTCTACTTTAATCTCAATGCCCATGTTCATTAGATAAACACAATTCATGAAGCTAAACATGCAATATTGATGGCAATGATGCAGCATGCAATGCTAGGTACTAGAATGAGCATTGGGTAGCCAATGCTTATTTCTGTCATGCTGTTCAACTTATAAATTAAAACAAAATGGAATATGACTTTGGTCTGGCTATACATTGTAGATGTACAGTGCACTTTGTTAATTGTTTTATTTGTAGGTCATGTAGCCCCACATACCCAGACAGCATACCAGGTTAGCCCGACATAGGCCCAACATTTGCACAACATTGCCCCAACTTTAGCCAAACGTTGGCTCAATGTTTGCGCATCGTCGATCTGGGTAGGGCATCATCCACATTGCTTTCCAAATAAATGAATGAATTTTACCGACATATGGAGGTCACTCTTAAAAGACAGATACTTCTTAGACTTGCTCTGAATATAAAACTTAAATTACAGGGAACAATAATTACTTCATTGTGTATTCTCTGGATAATATTTTAAGGTGTAAAATACTGTGTAAAGTGTGTGAACATTCCTTACCCCTTCCAATGTTCAAGATTTATGAATGTGCCATAATTGTGTCATTAAATGACGTAATTTTTCACGCTGATAGAGAATGGTTTCTTCTGGAACTCAAGCGAAAACCCCTCAAAATATTGCATATATTACTTGTTGATGTGAAGTCTACAGTAAAATCTAAACTGAAACCAAAACATATTCACTGCTGCTGATTCAGCAAATCTACTTGATGCAGGTTTTATAGAGCCTGAACTCTACCCTGTCCATAACAGTAAAGCTGGAGTAATTCAGACAAAACATGCTCCTTTGTGTGAAGCCTAGAGTAGTTACAAGAAGAAAGCTACGGGGAAATTGCTTCCAGGAGGATAACTTTTGTGAAAGAAGTAGGTCTTTTGTGTTGTGGAACTTCAGACACAGACAGAGACTATCTTCATCAGCACTATTGTTGTTCTTTCCCAGTTCACAGAGTTAGGAAGAATAACCTTGTTTGAGGTACAGTGACTGTTGCTGAATAAGTAGCCAGTAATCTATGAAGACAGCTCTTTGTTCCAGGTATTACAGCTCTTTCTTATTACTTTGTCTCAGTGTCTCTGTACTGCCCTAGTAGCAATGATTGACCAACAGGCAAAGGCAGAAATAGTGAAGAATTGAAATTATTACACTCAGTCCCCCCGTTGCATCCTTTTAGTTGAGAATGTTTTCTTTTTTTTTTAAACTGTCCATCTCCCTATTGGGTTTTGTTAACCTTTTTATTTATAAATAAATTGGCAAATTAGTACAATATTCTTGTTTTGAGAGTAACACCGGCCTCCAAAAGTATAGACTACATGTAATGTACAAAAAAATGGTCTTAAATTTTTTAAAGGTGGTGTTGTAACAATGGAAATGATTCCCTGTCAATTTTTTCTGCCTCATCTGTGGTGACCTGATATGTAACCACAAGTTTCCCTAGTCCCTAGTAAACAAATATCTATGGTGTCTCTGACAGGTAGATTTCCTTCACAGCTGTATTATTATTCTATGTACAATTCTTGATAATTTTGTATTTCAATCATCTTCATCACATTTTGAGTTTGGTGCTAAATTTAATTGAAGTGCTATTGAGTAATGCAATTCAAGCATAATTGGCATTTCTTATTTGTACACATTCAAAACTAATTCATGGATGTGACAAAAGATAATTATTGTGGTACTTTTCGTAAGGTGATCCACTTTTGTTTCAGCATTCATCCTTAATAATGCAACGATGTTGGGATGCTGATCCCGTAAATGTGGCATAATAAACTTCAGGGCCATGAGCCAATCCATCCTAATAAGCCACCATTGTTTTCTCATCCTAAATCATCTTCCACCTCTGCCTTAATTCTGCCTTGCTGGATTTAGCCTTGAGTGCGAGAAAACATGATCTGTGCCAGAACCACATGCCTTTCTTGCTGCAAAAAAACACAAAAAAAACATTAAATTAGATATTGATATTTCAAAGAGGGGACGCAGAAGCTTTTTTCAATTAGATATTATCTGAAATTCGAGGTATCCAAACGTAGGGCATGCAAAGATGCCAGCATCAAGTTTTTTATTCTAAAAAATGCATCAATTTCATGCAAGTCTGCAAGCAAGTCTCTGGTGTGGATATCGTCTCATTTAAACTTTACAATAAAATGGAACCCTACCGATCACTTCACTACTAAGCATAATATAAGACAAAGAGACTTTGACTGCCAATTGGTCATTTGTGTATTCTCCCCACTGAATTTTACCACAATATAGAGACCACACAACCATCAATGGGCAATGCCATTGTACTAAGGATGTCCTTAACAGTACATTGGGCTATATAGTTGTCTTTATTGTGAGGTCCCACGGTGTATATTGGACGACTCACAGCACTCCATCACTTCATTCTATATTCCCACCTAAAGTGTCTGGGAGCATCCCTCCATTCTGCCACTAATTGCATCACATGGAGGGAGTCCACAATGTAAAGCAAATAGAGAGACAACTAGACAAGTGGAGTCTGGCAGACACATGACTTAGCATAGACCCCACCCAGTTGCTGTGACACGTAGTGAAGATGCCCACCACATCACCACAATCACCCCTCCCTGATTATTAGCCACATCAAAGCTCAATTCTTTTCAAGGTCTTGTGGTAAATCAAGCGTAGCAAAACCATTAGAAGGCATTGATGGTGGTTAACCAGGCATGCAAGGATGCTGGGCTGTTTCATTACATCACACAAAAAGCCACCCACAAAATATCAATTATTTACAACTTGATCCTGGCACACGTCAGCCCAGCAGCCTCAGGTATTGGTGGAGTAAAGTAGGATGCCATTGAAAGTAATGCAGTACATACAGAATGTGGGTAAAAGTTTTGAGTTATAGCTAAGTAGGTATGCTGTCGGGAAAGACCAGACAGGCTGCAGCGGAACAGAATGACAAAACCTCCTGCCTCCAGATTATGGGACAGGCAGAGTTGAGGACACATAGAGAGAAATAACATACACAAAATATGACAGATTGACACACAGACAGAGACAACTGGCCTTCCCAGATAACATGTTGCATTGGCTCTGTGTCTGCCCAGTGGTGCCACTTTGGTTCAACAAAATCCTAGATCTGGAACAATCTGGTAAGGTATCAGGGCACCAAGCAAATGAATAACTGCAAAGACCGCCTGCTTATTTGACAGACAGAAAGACAGACAACCAGACAGCTTCACAGACAGACAGACAGACAGAGATAGTCTAGGGTATAAGAGGTATAGGGTAGTTCAAGTTATAATGACGTTTTAACCTTTAAGGTAATTAATGTCTGCCTATGGCTATCAAATGTACATCAGAATACTAGGCGTAAAATGTGAACATCATAAGTCTGTAGTTTTCTCCATTTATTGACAAGCATTGACGCAACAGAGAGAAGACACAGACAGCATGCCACCAAACCAGACATCGACATAGCCCATCCACCAAACACAAAGACACTTGCAGACAGAGATTGGCACAGAGAATGATAGAGACAAAAACTGTGATGAATTCAATGATATATTTCGACATGCCAGCCACATGTATCACACTCTATCAATTATACAATGTGGTTTTTCTCACCACCTAAAGGGGCGTTCACACCTTCCCGTATAAGACCTACGTATGACCACATACGTCAAAACTTGGCTATACGTGCTCACTCGTGGCTGTTTATCACGTATAACTTCTTTGTACGAGCGTACGTGGGGCATCGTACGTAGATTGCTCACTGGACGTCCGTCAAACGCTCGCCGAAGTCCGTCATCAGGAATCCGTCAGGCAGGCACTCGTAGATCGCTCGTAGATCGCCCGTAGATCGCCCGTGCGAGTAGTTCAAGGATGGGGTAGCTACGCATGGTCAAGGATGGCCACGGACGTACGTAGAACATACGTAGAACGTACGTAAAACGTATGTAGGACGTACGTTGGACGTACGTATAACGTACGTAGGACGTACGTAGGACGTACGTAGGACGCTCGCCGACGGACCCCCGAGCAAGTTACGTAACTAATTTAAAACAATCACTCATAGAACGTCCGCCGAATAGGCGTAAAACACTCGGCGAGTGAATCACGTAGGGACAAGGATGAGCAAGAGTAAAAAATAAATGCCATCAGTCGTCATACGTAGCTCGATAGTGTGAACGCCCCTTAAGATGCATCTGCATATCTATCATTACATGTGGGGGAATATGATATGGCTGTAATGTATTTAGTAAGATATTTAAGCAACATCACGTTTGGGGTAGGGTTCAGCAGGAAGTAGCATTGTCGCTACCTAATGTGGTGCCATGTTGGCAAATAAGCACAAGTTGTATTTACTAAGGAGCAAGACCAGAATATATATATTCTTCTTTTAATATTCCAGAATCTGGAATAAGGCAATAGGCTGGGGTTAAGAAACGAATGATGAATACATCGCTGTAAATTTCGATCAAATTAATTTCTACTCTGAAATCCATGTATACTGACTTAAATAATCATTACCTTCATTGGTGGGATCTGTCACATGCTATTCCATAGACACACATATATAAAGCACACCCAATAACAGTACATTTCATTCATATTATATTGATGCGGGGACTGGTTGTTCATATTAGAGTGTCAAATACAGGAATTGAACTCAGGACAAAGTAACTGACAAGTCGGTCCAGTACCTTGTAAACCAGATCACTCAGCACAAAAGAAGTATGTTAACAAAGGCTGATTTTAGATAATTATGCTCTTACTTTTATTATGTGTACATGATGTGTATGATGGGTATGTTATATAAATGCAAATAAACGCCATACAAATGTAGTTTATTTGTACGGAAAACACAGATACTGTGTAAAATTTATCATTTGCATTGTCAGATAATTATCGCCATCATTAAAATGTAAAGGCCATTTTTGTCCTGGGCCATAAATTCATTAAGAGCATTAAATGAAAACTTAAGCATGAAGTTTGCATGTCTACTGGCCATTATGTAATAACAGATGGCGACAAGGAAATAATCATTGTAATTCAGAATTTCAATTACGAGTAAAGCAATCTATCATAGTCTTTGTAATTCCTGAAAGATGAAAAAGATGGGGAGAAATTGCTGATAAATCAGTTTAGATGCTTGAAATATGGTTTCTCTTTGCAACTGATTTGCTTTTAGTATGGAGCCATAATCTTTAGTCAAAATCATGAGAGCTATTTATTGAAGTTGATGTTTTAATGAGAAATATGATTAATATCACTTCAAATCCCCTGAGGTCTACAAAACTAGTAAATTGTATTTGGCCACCATCTGTTCAAGTGATTTCCAAGTAATCTAATATTTCCTATCTAAATTAAACTTCAAATTGAAAACTACGAAACCATCAAAAGAATTTATTAAACCTTAATTAAATGGTACAATGAAGAAAACGTCGTTTATCAAAACTGATGCAATATGTCATCTTGCTTTTGAGTTAAGGTTACCCAGCTGTGCCTTTCCTACGTAGCCTATTCTATTTAGAACGTTTCTCTTTATGAAACAATGTAAGGAAATAGTAAAGTAAAATGGATAGGTATTTCTTATTTCTACTATTTATGTATTTTTCTTTTGATGTATATTAAAAATAACCTTCTTTTTTTTTTTCAATGAAAATTACTAAACATTTAGTCAAATTGGAGTAATTATAAGGGCACTTCTCATGAAGTGTGCTCTAAATCATATATTCCGATTATAAATTCATTATAGTAACAAACATTTTAAAACAAATGGCAAGTAATCAAGACACAAACAACTACATTTCAGGTTCCAAATCATTACGTTAAAATAGTAAAAACAGTAAATACACGTAGAATAGATAGATGAGTATTTGTTCATATGTTTCACAGCTTTACTATTACTATGGCATGGTGACTCGTATAAGCCAAAGCACTTTCTCATGACCCATTTTCATGGCACGTTTCTTATAGATGGCTTTCCCTTGTCCACTAATGGTCAAGCATTGTCCCTCTGTTTGACTCTTTCATGGCCTCTGGCCTTTGTGACTTTCTTTTCCAATAAATAACAGTTCACATTTTCAATACATTGTTGTGCTGTGGCTCAATTGAAGAAACTACCCCGAGACCCAAAAATTGTGAGACAATTTCTTACTATGTTATTAGTGACAAGTCATAAACTGTGATGGGAATTCTAACTATGAATTGGAGTTAAATTTATATACTGTCCCCTCTAAACAAAATCTAACTCAGTGCTCATCTATTACATGATTGGGTTAGTAGAAATGTATCACTATACCTCATAATCCATCGAAAGTTAGAGATTTCTAGACAGTCATATCATAAAAGCTCTTGTTAACATTGTAATATTGTGTGTCAGTAATTTAACTTTTCAACACAGCCAACCTCACGTTACCTGTCAAAATTGTCTTAATATTATTTAGGTGGCTAATAGATGGATTGGTTTGAATTGTGTTATTACTCTGACTTTAAAATTGAAGGATTTTTTATATAGTTTAATAGTATAACACGAGTATACACAGAAAAGACTACATACATGACACATTCTGTCCTGTCATAGGTGTGCATTTCTCATAACTTAACAGTTACCTATTAAGCTGCTAAAGTAAGACCGAAACAATAAGGGAGAAATAACTGCACCTTGCAGCACCCAGTGCTCTGCGTCTGCCGGTCGTATTGTCTTGGGAAATCAAGCATGCTCAACTGTGCTTTGCGTTGAAAGACTGGAAACCTGGAAAAGACTGGCTCAATCAACAACACAGAAATGACAGATTTGTTTGTAGAAAGAGAGGAGTGTGCAAGTTTCACTCATGGCAGAGTGAGTGCTCTGGGAGTTTGATGATTTCCCACTCTCTTCATTTCTCACTGACTTCAAAGGAAGGAAAATAACTTATCTCGCACGTTCTCATGTTTGAGCATGTTGCAAATTAAGACAGACCAAAGTCATTAGGTAAAACTTTCAACCACCAAACGTGAGATGAATTTAAAGTGACTACTTATTTGGAGCACCGGACTTATCAGCATTAAAGTTGGCAATCCATACATGCATTCTCTATTGACTCAACCATTCATATGTTCAGTTACAATTACCTGAAAATCCAGAGATAAGTGACCATGTGAGTAGCATTGACTTCTGATGCTATGTTTTTTAGTGCAAGAGTTCGAACTTCTAATTCCTACTGCCATTAAGCCCAGTGACTCAGTTAATTGGTTTCGCTAAAAATGGTTTACTCTTGAAGCTGTAGCGGCCTACTCCTGGTCAGAGCTTTAGCTGCCTAGATCGGCACTTCTGGCTTTTGCTGGCTAGTAGTCCGTTTACACGTAAACATCATTTGGTATTTACTTTCTGCCAACAACAACGCTGTGTACAACACCTCTGAAGCTCAGGTTTATTTGCAAGAGGCTATAAAAACTTGTATTTTACTGACTTCACATTTCTTTAAATCTATCAATAAATATACCATTAAGCATCAACTGTTCTTGCTTTCATAGTTATTCACTATAGAATCAATTTACCCAGATATTCAGGAAAATTGGCTTTATAAATTTGGTACATATGCTCTCGTCATAAGCATCTTCACGGCAGTACAGATCTTTTGCAACCTTTGCTGTTTCTTGTGGTAACAGCAGATACTGTACTGTAAAAGGCAATCCATACCAAAGAAATATCATATACAGATAATTGCAGACGTTTTTATTCTTTATATTGACGTGCCATGGGAAGATATATCGTATATCGTGTGACTCTTTACCGCCAAATCAGCACCAGAACAGAGGTTAATTGGGGTCTCTGGTTGCTAAGGGGCTATTTGATGGGAAACCTATCTCCTAGATGAAAAGTCATGAACAAGTATACCAGAAGCAGCTTAAAGGAAGCAGCATCTACTCATGCAGTTGGAAATGAGAGACTAAAATCTCATGACGCAATATGTAGTATAAGATAACTAGTGTCTAGGTTAGGCAAGTTTGGGACCCCACTCTTGAGGTAAATGTATCATATGATTGAAATACTACGACTGATCAGTTCATCATTATGTCAGCCTCCTACAGTGGGTGATATAACTTCACCTGCACCATTGGCACTAAGATTAATAAATCCCTGTTGTGCAAAAACCAACTGTCACATTTTCAGCTGTAATTATGAATTTAAGACACACTAAACTCGATATCAAGTTTCTGCATTTTACAGCTATCAATTCTAATTTCTTTTTAGTAATTCGCATGAATCAAGTAGCACAGGCCCAGCTCTTTGTTCTGTGCAGCCTACAGCGGAATGCTTCAACCCGCCACCAATGATTTTTGTTCTTCGCAAACATGTGATTAATGAATAAGACACTAATTTTCCGTTGCTACTCGTTATGTTTAGACCTTGTGGTTAATTAAAATTAAAGTTTTGTGGCTTTGTAAAGTGAATGGCAAAGTTTTCTGGTGCGAAACAACTGCTGATGAAAGATTAAGTACACTTGGCTGTTCTGCTGGAAATTAAAGGAGTTTCCAGCCTAAAATTTTAATTTCCAACTTAAAATTACGACTTCCTGATGCAATAGATCCTTTTATGACGATTAAAACTCTAAAACAATGTCATTAGATTTGCCATATGAGTTGTAACAAATGCTCCTTGCTCATAAAAGAAGATTGATTCAATTAAAAATAATCTGGTGACAGAGTTTCTCATAATGCATTGACGAGTTCGTGCTGTGGTTCACCAAGTGAGAGAGTGCAAAACTTTGTGTTAAAACTTGACAAACTTTCTGCCTCTTATGTGTGTTTGCCGATTGCATGGTCTTGAGCTGTCTACCAAACTAGAGATGCTTTTGTTTTCCAGGCTTTCTTCATTATCTGTTCTTTTAGCAGGAACGTAAAGACTACTCTTCTGAAACTTGCCAGACAGACTTTCTACTTTTTATGTGTGTCTTTGTAGCTGTACCATTATAAATACACCTTTATTTTTATTCATTTCATTTCGGAGCTGATTTTTGTCGTTCAGACTTCTTAGCCCATACATTGTATACCATTTTTTACTGCACCGATGTGTTATGGCATACAGTTAATTTCATTAAAAACGTCTGTCAAATTGAACCTAGACAAAGCTAGACAACTTTTGCTATACGATGCTACCTGCCACTAAACGGAACTGACTGGCTATAGCTGGCTACTCGAAGCCAGATCCTATTTATGATATATTAGAATATATTTCTTCAGTAAGGCGACTATGAGCTAGGAGTAGACAGAAATGGCTGGCTTTAGCCAGTTATAGCTACAGTCAGGAATAGGTTGCTACAGCTGTCTAGAGTCAACCATATTTTATGAAACTAACTGTATATACTTCGTACTTTATCCACTGTTTTCTTGATGAACTGGGACACAACTCATGCATTATTGGTCATTTTGACGTCTCCCTAAAGTCTCCTTGTCAGATTACGAAATCTGTGTGCAACAAATCACTTGAAGGAAAAGACATCTGCAATGGGAGACAAGTGGTCCCTCTGCAGCCAATCATCCATCTCCATCAATCATTCTCTGTTGACCGATGTCCACCCAATGTCCACCCCAGGGGCTTCGATGAAAACATATACCTCCTGCTCAGCTAGTATGTCATGCAGCCAGCAAAACACGACAGGTCAAGGGCTAAAAATCAATCAGTTGACTGAAGGCTGCTGTAAAGCTGGATGAAGTTGGTGTGCAAGGGTTATCTATGTATCTGGTTCTATGTATGCACATAGATATTTATCTGTGTATATATCAACTTTTCTTATCTATGTATGTATTCATGTATGTATATCTATGTATCCATAGTATGTGTGTGTCCATGTATCTGTCTACTTGTCTATCAAGTAGTCAAAAGACTGCTTTTTGGCTTCTGTTGTTTGTTTTATTTAGTCACCTCCGACGTTAGGAAAACTTATCTTATCTTATCTTTCTAGCCAAGTATAGCCATCTGTCTATCAGGCTGTCCAGCTGTGTGTTTCCATTTGTGTCAGGATACTACTGTATCTGTTACTTCATGGAAACAGTTGTATCACGTCTTTCTGTCTTTGCCTCTCCCTGCCTCGTTCTGTCTCTCAGGCCAAACTAAAAGCCGGAGTGGCACAATGAAATACCAAGTCCTAGAAGTGAGTCATCTCTTCACTCATACCCTTTAAATGACACGGGATTCCACGTGATTCCGCGTGCTTCCAGCATGTATGTGGCTTCTTGGAAATTAGTTCTTGGAAGGAGCAGATGGCTTTGATTACTCTTTGTTAGCGAAGACTCCCAAGAAATGAACAAAGCGGAGTAATCAAAGCAGAAAAAGAGCAGCAATAATCCGCTTTCTTACTTGTTTTTCTTTGTCGTCTTTTTCTGTTCGATACGCAATTATCCGTGTGACATACGAATCCAAAATCGCTCTTGGCCACCGAGTGTGGCACCGCAGCACACCGCCCGGTCGCAATCCTCACTTGGATCGAGTTTCTAAAGACAATTACATCCAAGACCCTGCAGCCAACACACTACTTGGCACTGCTTGCTCCTTCCTGCTGTTCAAATTACGCTCAGTACACCACCCACCATTCTGTTTATGCCCTCTGCAACAGCAGTCAGAAAGATTTGGTACAAGAAGATTCACCAAAGCTCTTTTAGAGTATGGAAAGATCATAATGTATCTCTGTGAGTGTACAGCTTTAGATCCGATGTCTTTACAAGCCATTTATGAAAGTTTGAGCTCCACAAATTGTGTCTTGATTCTTCTGAGTTTATAAAATCATATTTCACACAAAGCAGTATGTCCAAACCTGCATCAACAAAAAAAGGTCTTATTCACACCCTTCATTTAGTACCAGCCATTCCAAAACAAACACAATGTGAAGGGCCCTACTCAAAAGTCTGAGCTCTAATTTCTTTGATTGATCACTTTCAGTGTGCTCGGAAAGTCTCTTAAATTTTAAAATTTGGTAATTGCTTTCACTGACAGTTGAACAAAACATTCCATAAAACGCATATTAAAATCCATAAAGCGAAATCATTATTAATTGTGCTAATTTATTGTCATCTGAGCAATCGAATCTGAAACTATGAACATAAAATTAGTTGCAGGGAAATGCCACATTTGGGCGCATTTTAGAACAGCCACTTTACAGAACAACATCCAATCCTTTATGCATTTTGTGGGTGTCTAGCAACCACGTTCTCTCCATAGCATGTCTTTTCCATTTCAGATTAAAAGAAAGTTGAAAGCAGCAGCTTATCTGAGGGAGGTTGGCCCAATGACATCCTTTTTAACTTTTTCTTTCTCCTGATTGATTTTGACACCAAAGCAGAGCGCCCCCTGGTGCTATTGTCACTCAAAACGTTCTTTTCGAACGTGATAAGGCCACGTGCGACGTTCCTGCCCAACGTCATGTTGAACTTTTGAACGTCATCGCTTCCAGAGTGAGTCAATTTCTCACAAACGTCATATCGGAGTTCTTGGTTTGCAAAGTGACAAAATCCACTAGAAGAGAAATAGAAGTTAGTTTTTTTCGATATGAAGCTGAATGAACCTGACAGTTCTTGTAAGCATCACATCACGCTTTTCACTTAATGCTGCAACTCAGGGGTAATGATCGGATATTCAATATTTACACATTTTCTCGTTTCACTAACAGGAGAGTGTTTGATGTAATATCTTCCGTCTGCTAACAGCTCAGCAAAAACCAGGTAACAAAATAATTTTTCCAGTCAGCTTTTAATGTATATTTTTAAATGTGTTATTCCATTAGTGACGTTGGTTACTTGGGGATATAACTTTCACTAAGAGCTTTTTTAAGTAGCGAAAACGCTCATTTCGGTGGTAAGTAAGTAAGTAAGTGAGTAAGTAAGTAAGTAAGGAAGTAAGTAAGGAAGTAAGTAGTAAGTAAGTAAGCATGGTGATAGAAGCAACAATAAAGCTCAGGCAAAAATGCTTTAAATCAACTGAGATGAAAAATAAAATTAAAAGAGAATAAGGCCTAATTAAGATTTACAATGACATCGATAATCAAGTTTTTTATCATTATCATTGCAATGTCATTACATTAATAGAATTTCAGCAACACGCTACCTCAAAATTCTGAGCAATGTACATTTTTGCACCGAGTGCCCTTTCATCAAAGCACTCTTTAGACCTCTTTACACTGCACCAAAAGTGAGTGGGGTATTAATCACTCGGCTTATGATTGAGTATCACCCTTTATATCAAAAGTCACCCTTATAAAGACCCTTGTTATCATCTGGTGACCCACTGACCTAATTGGGATCAAATGGATCATAAATACCTCCTTGCATCTTTGTGGATCTTTGAGGATCCAGATCTGAGAATATTCCGCGTGACATTGAGTGACAGTCCTCATAAAACAAAGACCAGTGTCAAGGTCGCCATTGATTGAGTTGATTTATCGAATTTGGCTCATTAGAGGAACATGGTGGAAGAAGAACTAATGACAGGACAGGAACCGGAAACACGTCATACAGAAAATCAATACGGACACCAGGTCATCAGGGGAGGGGTCCCCGCTGCTAATTCTGAGGACATTCTGTTGCTTTTCTTACTAGTGATTTCTGAAAATAAATATTTACTGAAAATAAATATTTATAAAATTCAATATACATCATTGCACTTTACCTTTCAATTTGGACCACCTTTCTATTAATTAACCCCCCAAACGTTTTTGAGTCTTATTGTTCAGGTGGGGTTTACAGCATTAATACTACACCAGAAGAAAGATTCCCTTGAGGAAATATAATCCCGCACTTCTGCTAAAACACAACAGGATGACTCATTTTGAGGTTGTGACATAGGAAAATGTCTCATACAGTGCAGGAACAGGACATATATAGGCCTTCAAGGCTGGCTGGGAGCTCTTATCCCGTAATGCACTATTATAGCAACAGTGGATAGTGAGGAGACCAACATAGAGTTCTGTGGGATTTTCCTAATCCCACAAAACTCTATGCTGGATGACACTCCATCCACTCTGCAACTGTCCAACATACACTGCAACCATCCAATATCATTTTACCCATGTTGGATGAAAATGAAGCATTCTGGAAGGCTCACAGTGGATGGTATGTATGGGTGGACAATATAAAGCGTTCAACATCAGCAGATGCCAGTGTTTATCTGAATAAAAAAATTTCACTTTTTGATGGGGTAATTTAAAGTTTCTGTATAATCGGTATATTATTAATTTATAAATTGTCTGAATATGCATTTGCAGTTAATGATTTCCTCTTCTTTTACGTGGAAAATTTGTTGATTTACTAGAAATTATAATTGAAAAAATAAAGATAGAAATTTACTAATACGTCTCATCTCATTAGTTATCTATTAGCAGATAACTGTTCTAAGAAAATCCTTAAAAGTAAACTTTTCTCGCCTAAACACGATGTAGATTGGCCAATATATGCCAATTATGCTGTGACGTATGTTCCAATTTTCCAGGGCGGGTCTCATTTTGCCTGATTTGTGACCATAGTTTGGTGTTTTGTATGATATATTCTCTCATTATCTCAGCTTAATGATGAGTGATAGGGGGTCTCACACTTCCATAATAGGCGTCAACAAACTAGTGACATATTAGTAGCAGTGTTTTTGGACTCCTGTCTGTGTGTAATCTGTGCATTTGTTACTCTAATTGCACGTAATTGTGTAATAAGTTATAAGGATAATTTTATGAAAATATGGCCTGTGATAAGCAGCTGTCATTGACTAGGTGGCCTAATTTATACAGTAGTAAACTTCTTTGTGAAAGCCAGTTTTCGTTCCACACATAGGTGACCATTACAGCAATGTAACCTGTTATGTGAGGTTATGTATAAACACAACATGACAGATTGTAGACTGGGTCATACATTCTTGGCCATATTTGACAGGTGACATTAGTCACAATAAGAACTGCAAGTGCTATCCAGGTTTTTCCAGCAGTCTAGTGCTTGTGCTATATCTTACATGCACATGAACTCCAAACAGAGATCCCATGTACTATTATTATGTTAGCTGAATTACTACTACTACTACTGGGGTTGGGGCCTAGCTCAGTGGTAGTACACTGGGCTTCCGACTACTGGGTCCCGGGTTCAATTCCCGGCGGAGCCTAAAGGGGCGTTCACACTATCACTTATAAGACCTACGTATGACCACGGACATCAAAAATTGGTTATACGTGCTCACTCGTGGATCTGTTAATCACGTATAACTTCTTTCTACGAACGTACGTGGGGCAATCGTAGATCACTCACCAGACGTCCATAAAACTTTCGCGGGAAGTCCGTAAGATGCTCGCCAGACAGACGACATTTTTCGGCAATTACAGTCATATTTGCAATACAAGGTTACAATATACCATATAAATATGATTATATTATGTAAGTTGCCTGGGTCCATACATAAAAGCAATGCTTGAAGGTTGTATGGCCCTGGGAAAGTATGGTGATGTAAAGTGATGAGAGTGAATGAAGCTGAGGATGAATATGAATACATGTCATGTCATAAGTTACATTTTACATACAAATTTTAAATATCAGCAGTTGCGATATATGTCAATTACAAATATCAATAGGAGATTAATTCTAAATTTATGAAGGAAGAAGGTTTGACAAATAGATCAAATTGGATGCGAGTGAATGGCTAGTTTATACGGATGGACAGTGGCTACGTATGGCTACGTATGGCTACGTATGGCTACGTATGGCTACGTATGGCTACGTATGGCTACGTATGGCCACATATGGCCAAGTATGGCCAAGTATGGCCACGTATGTACGTAGAACGTACATAGGATGCTCACTGACTTACCCCTGAGCAAGTGAGTGGTCAAGCACGACCAGGAGCATCCTACGGATTAGCACGAGTATAAAACGCTCGGCGGGTGAATCACATATGGACAAGGATGAACAAGAGTGAAAAAATACTTTCATACGTGGTCATACGTAGCTCTTATACCCGATAGTGTTAACGCCCCTCAAGTTGGATGGCTGTTTCATCCCTCGTCTCATTGCCATGGTCCCTGCCTGTCCTAATTAGCCCACCAGGTGCAGAAATACAGGACGTAAAACCCTAATCCACCTCACCTAACTTACTACTACTACTAATACTAATAATAATAATGATAATAATACTAAGTACTACTACTACTGCTCTTGGCTAAATTACTTGGCCTTAGTACTGCACTAAACGAATTTTTTTAGGTAAACACGCCCCGAAGGTAAACACGCCCCTGTGGTGCCAGCTGACCATATGACCATTTGCTTTTTTTTTTGTTGATGTCAGGTGAAAAGTCATCTCCCAATATTTAATATGTTCTTAATGTCCAAATGCTACTGAATCTGAAGCTTAGTCAGCTTATACGACTATCTGCCAGAGACAAACGTAATGAAGAAATGGTAAGGCTTGGAGTCCACACCATGCAATAAAATCTAATTGTTGATTGACATGTAAATGAATGGTAAAGTTTTTGTACATGTGACTTAAATGAATAACAAAATTTTTGTGTAAAGAAAAATGCTATGTCTTGAAAACAGCAAATTTGCATACTCTGGTCACATGGCTCAAAACAGTCAAAAACATTACCCCCCAGTCACGTGACCCACTCCATATTGAACTTTCATCATATATGGTGAGTAATGTTACCTTCTTCTTAGAGTTTCCGAGTTATATTAGCAACAGAAACACCTAGAAGAAGCCCATATCAAGTTCTTAGCAAGAAAATTATGCTATCACATCAGACCATCTATATGGCAAAAAATCGCACGTACAGATGGTGTAGACACCAGATTCTAGAAACATAATCGCTGACAAAAATATCTACACTTATAAAGCTGCTAGCAATACGTGAACCTCTGAATTAATTTATTTCCCTGTGAGAAATTATGGTTGCCATTATTACAATATCATTATTCTTATTGCCTTACCATTCATATGTTAGTATGGCCTTTTTTTTTAATCTATTGGTATTGAATTTTATGGTATCTCAGCATTACTAGTCGAAACTAAATGAGTTAGTGGCAGATGTGATGATGAGATGGCAGTGCTTGGAGTCTACCATATTACTGGCAACTGCGTGGAATGACCTTGAGATTTTGCCCGTATGAGAGTCGCTAGGATAGGAATCAAATCCAGTATCTCTAAAATGGCAAATTAGTGCCTCGATGACAGGATAACCCAGTTTGCTTTTTCATTAGACTGTACAATGTAATATTATGTGAATGTGATTTGGATAATGTTTTTCTGCATGACTAAAAATGCTGAGCCTTTGTGCATCTGTAATGCCAGTTTTGCAGCTACTATATCCCGAGAGTAAACTGCCCATTGTTCAACAAGTAAATCAAATTTAAATCACGCACATTAGTGTAATGGTATGCTAATGTCATTGAAAGTTTTATGGAGTGAAAGAAGTTGGGGAGTGTTGTGACAGCTTTGGGGGATGGGTCATCCTCAGGAGTATTGCATGATGAAAATTGAGCTGAGCGAAATGCCTGGTTGTGTCAGGAGGACTTCTCTCACAATGTGCTCGGGGATTTTGCTCTTCCTCTGATAGTGACATCGTTAGACAGCCTGGAGTTTCCCATCAGTCCATCAGGGGCGGATCCAGAAATCTGCTAAAGGGGGTTAATGGCCAAACGATTGGGCCACGGGGTCTTCTAAACAATCTAGAATAGTGTTCTTTTTGTCTTGTCTTTGTTGGTGGTCACAATGTGTGTCATGCTGAAAATGTCAATTCAAGATTCAAGTCAAGTTCAGTCATCAGAGAACCATCTCTGTGAAGTTCGTAAAATAAAAACGTGCTAAACTTCCATCAAAACTCGAAGACAGTAAGTCAGACTTATTACTAGGTCATAAAGAGCGAGGGGGTGGGGTCCTGACCTCCTGGAGTCAACCCCCACCCCCTGCCGATCCGCCCCTGTCCGTACACTGACTGGGTTGCTGAGGAGCAGAAGTTGTTAGGAAACCAATGAGACCCCTACACGCTGGGCATGCTTCCACTCTGACAGTCGGTGGTCTCTACAGCAGCAGCAGCAACTAAATCTTACTTAAAGCTTCCAGCTGATGGCAGCAGCACCTGCACAATGTCTCTGCATCGAACTAAACTCCATTCCAGGTTGTTCTAAATTTAGAACATTTTCCTCAAAACGAGGCCAAAACACAACAGAGGAGCAGCCCATAATGACAGCAATATTGCCCCAAGCCCTTGACATGCTTTATGTACTGATCAATACTCGAAGTAATTGGTTCACCCCAAGAGCATCTGAAGGTTATACTAATGAGACCCACCCGGCACACCCCCTCAGAATACAGGATGTAGCTATTATTAATTCAATTGACCTCTTTTGGCTTTGTGAATACAATGGTAGCCCACTAAAAGTACCAAAGGTGTCTAAAATGTATTTTGTAGCTATTGGATTATATCAAGCATCAAAATAATGTTCAAATGGTTTTCGGTCATATTTTTTGTCATACACAAAACGGAGATGCACTAAGAATATGGACAAAAGTGTTGCCAATAAGTCAAACCTCAGTTGATATTTTCACCAAGGAAAAACATAAATTATCATGGAAAGTATTAACCTGTTACAACGTTTCAAATTGAAAGTCAATGAGCACTGATGTTACTAACAAGAATATTCTTTTTCAAAAAAAGAATAGATACCTGGTTTTGTGTGTAGAATGCCAGCAGCACTAGGCCTACAATGTAAACACTTTAATACAGTATGATGGCTACTGCCTCATTGAGACCAGTGTTTGGGCCTTGTATACTCCATTCTTTACTCAGAATTTTACAAGTTTATTTATCTATCAGATTAGCACTACAATATCCTAAAAAAATATATAATTAATAATTTGTTCTGTTTTCACAAACCTTTTTGAAGGTGAAAAAGTACCGTCATCTAGCATTTGAACTAAGATATAAATTCTACACATTTCCTTAGACAATTCAGTCTTTATTTGACGAAAATCATACGAATATTAGGGGAGCAGCAGCCTTTTAAAGTATATATAATAGCGTAGGCAACCCCTTTCATGCGTTTTAGGCGATCCCGTTGACGATTTGTACGACGTCAAAAATTCACGGATTTTGACAGCCTTGAATTTGTACTATAATCAAACTTTTTGGCTTCTATAATCGGATGCTGCTGCTGCTTTGGAATAATTATGCTCCTCCACACATAATCTCATAATTAAACTTCTCTAAAAGATGGCCATGCAATGTATTAGTTGAATAGCTTCTGACAATTAGCAATAACTTGATAACTGTACAAGATCTAATCAATCGTGTATGTCTCAAATTTCTATGTAATTCTTTTAGTAGTTTTCAAATGCCTTCCATATGCTGCTCTTTGTTGCAGAATACCGCCGTGGCAATTAACCTCCATCTTTAAAGGAAAGCTCCGCTCCATTAAAAGTATATGAAGTACACGCTGTTGCTGTTAAGCTGCAATTCTGGCTTATTGGTGCCCTAAGGGACGAGAAAGGATCCTATTAAAAATTCCGTTGCGGATCCGTGAATATGTTATTGTAGTGTCGCAGACTACATCATATGCAGTTAGCCATGTCACATATGTCAATGTTGTAAGACGGCAATGGAAAATAGAATATCAGAAAATTGTAAAATCATATATATCATTTATATAGTTTGTATACAACAGTGAGAGTGATGAATAGCTGCAATCTTTCTTGTTCATTTATCTACATGTATACTTAAGGTTTCATTGACGAGATTAGAATACATTGTCTTTCGAATGCCTGTCATTCATATGCCTGTCATAAAAAAAGAGAGAATGCAATATCCTTTACCGGAAAAATAATTAGATTCACAAAAAATACACCAACAAAATCGATTCAAGGATAGGTCCAGGCACCACAATGAATTTAGTGTATGTTTTATATGTTAAGAATTTATTGATAAATACCTCATTTATAATAGATAATGTGTAGTAATGATACAGCTTTATACTTAGCTCTCCTTTATAACAGCCTTTACCCTGTTGATGTCTGCAACTCTCAGCTCATACAGATTACTCTTATCTTCACCTTTAATCTTTGATGCAGGTCCTTAACACTGAGAAGTGATGACATCCCAATGTAATAGCATTACACAGATCAAAGGGAAAGCTGCTTATACATAACAGGACACAAGATATTCAGATCAAAGGGAAAGCATATCACCTCACCTTTCTAGTGTCAACATATAATGCATATCAAAGTTGAAAGGTGCTAGAGACAAGTCATCTCGGAAAATTATCTTTCTTGGCAGAGCCATGTAGATAGATTATGGGGAGTGCAGCCCTAGGTGGCAAGTTTTTGCCACTCACGAGGGTTGATTGATGAAGTGAGAGAGAGGAGAAATCCACCCATGTTACACATTTACCCCATGAGTGGGATCTACACTTGCTTCAGCATAGACACCGAGGACAAGGGACAGCCAATTTAATGTCTCAACTACATCCACTGGGATGTTGCTCATGGAGGGTTCCCAGATATGCCTGAACCTGGGTCCTTCGGAGGAGCAGGCAAGAGTCTTACCACTAGACCACCAAGATGCTGGTAGATGTCACCATGTTATTTTTGACATATGACTACTATAATAGTGACTTCAATCGAACCACACAAATATATAGATTGAGTGCAATATTATTAGAAATATTTTTAAATCGCATTACTATTTACGTCAAAAATGCAAATATTCATTATGCACATAATCTTTTTTGCTAAACGCAGCTGCCATGGTGAAATCAAACAGTTGCTTTTACAAATATGATACTCTATCGAAACTTAGCTGTTAACCCTAACATATCCAACATTATAGAGATTCAATCAGTGGAGGGGTGAGTACAATATAAAGGCTAGGAGAGGTTCCTGAAGCAAAAATCTTTTTAAACGGCCTTTTTATTGCAAGCACAGCAATTATCCACCGAAGCGCATGTTGCTTGATCTAGCAGCTAATTAGGGGATCTGCTAACCAGGCAGCTAATGAGGCATAAACGTTTGAAATCCCAGGCTCTTAATTACGAAAAAATCTCATCATATGCTCATTAAGGGACAGACATTGTTCGTGAAGAAGTTTCAATGAAAGTCATCATTAACCCAAATCACCATCCACATTAAGGCCTATTTTTAGACAGGAAAGAAACCTTAGGAAACGCATGTAAGCCCGTTAAAAAGCTATGTGATTATGAATTTGTAACCATTCCAGAGTAATTAGTACAGTCCTATTTAAGTGAAATTAAGCTTTGTTTGGTAGAAATGTCTAAACTACTAAATGTGTACTGTATAAAAAAGAAAATAAATTACTGGCAAATCTAGTGAATTAAGACTTAACAGTGAAGTGAAAAAAAGTCATGAAGTTATTCATCTTTGGTTGTTGAATACGATAATTCCACAGAGGCATGAAAGAGCAGTTGCAAGCTCTTTGCCAATCACCCCATTATTTGTTATTTTGTTACACTTTATAGCGATACGAAAATAATACATGTATGTCTCATAATACTTCTTGTAAATTATATGGTGGATATTGAAAAACAAACCTCTCTGAGTCAAAATAGTTCTGAGCAAAATATCTCATTTGCTGACCAGAAAAGCTCACTTAGCTTAGTAATACCATCTTGTCTCCATGGTATTACGAATGCAACCCTATTGGCTGTCCTTTCTCCATAATATTTAGATTAATGGTCACAAAAATGTTTAATTAGTTTCAGTTGGATTTACAGTTCTTAAAGGGCCCACGATTTCCCAATTTCCTTATTGACACAAATGCCGTCATTATGACTGGGCAAATTGAATTAATGGCTGATAAATGAAATTTAAATTGCCTTGTTATGATTAATCAATAATTCAGTCATATTTCACCCAGGAAACCAGCTGAATGAGGGAAAAAAAAGGAAATAAAATAAATACATAAATCGATCCTAATGTTTTTAAAAGCTGTGGTTTGTCGTAATGGATAGGAGGCAGCGAAGCATTGAAGCAGTGACTTTTTTAAGTTGACTTTTCGTGTTTGTCCTTGCTGGAGGCAAGGACAGACTGACAGACTGACAGACTGACAGACTGACAGACTGACAGACTGACCTATATTGACAAAGGCTACCCACTAAATTGCAAAGTCATGTCAGCATCTGATATCCATGTTTCTCACTACTGCAAGGATATTCCACCAGCAGGTGGTCAAAATACTTTCATAATGCATTTTGTATTGATAACATGCATCCATGGAGATGTTGCCACATCGATTTGTCTTCATGAAAGATCAAAATTGGCTTTCATGACAACAGGATGGCTTCCATAGCAACCATTTATAGCCACTTGATGAGGTGTGCTTCTCATTCTCAACCATAACAGCGGCAGCAGAACGTAGGAGAACAGGAAATTGCTTTTATTGCAGATAAACTCATGCGGGTGTCCCATGTCCCGAAGTTTGAATTTGCATCTAAATTCTTTTTAGCTCGTGTATAGTATTACATGTACTATATATATATATATAATTAACAGTACAAAAAGGGTACAGGCTTATATAATGGCATCGGGAATAAACTTATGTTCCTAAGCTTAATGATGTATTATGTTTGTTATCTTATGACTGTCATTAAAAGATTGCCACAAAAGTTGATACCAATGAACCTAGCGTCTTACCTAAAGACACCCTGAACAGCAGCCTACTTTGCACCAACAATTAATCTCAACGCCATGTTATATTGTACAATCACGACCAAAAATAGCAAGTATGGACGTGGTTTTATAAAGCCCTGGTAACATGCTACATCGGCCAATGTTGGCCAGACGTCACTCATATCGGACCGACATCTAGCCGATGTCGCATGTTATCAGGGATCGATACATCATGGTCCATCAGGACACAAAACTACAGATTCCTTCATCACTGTTAAATTGAACACGAACGAATGTCTTGTACTAAAATTGAAAACAATATTATTAAAAAAAAAGATAGACGTTGGGGAGACGATGTGCATTGGATTCAAGCAAGAGTATTACTATCCGAAGAAAACGAACGTCATCCGCATGCCACACTACAGTTTATTTCTATGAAATTCTATCCTAATGTTGCTATGCTATCCCCTATTGTCTGTTATGTTTGTGGCCTTCTCATGAGTTTTTCTCCGTTTTGTGCTATGGACAGCTCATGGTTGGGGTCCCCTGAGGTCCTGGGGGGTCCTTTGATCAGGGGAAATTAGAGGGCAGAGTCTGAACCATAGGTCTGTTGGATCTTGTGTACATCTGACCTTTGGGTCTGCAGTAACGATCTCCTGGCACGGAACTTGCTGTTATTTCATCTGGAATTTGCAACATGAGGTGAGGCCCAATGACAATTGGTGCATGTACACTAGCAGTTGGCAATATTTCTAGCAAATGCCAATGCCAAACAGGAAGCAGTTGAGACTCAAAAGACACAAGAGCAGGTGGTCTACAAGATGTTCTGTAGTTTTGTTGTTTCCTTTGTCTTTAAACAGTGAAATGGAGAAAGTTACAGTCATTGTGTAGTTCCTGTTAAAGTAGCCAGAGGTTTTCTTTGTGTCAGATGGACAGTTTTAAGTGCATAGGCCTTACTGTATTACATTGTAATTTACATTGCACTGCACTGTTTCGTCTGTTGATTATTATTGCCATGGCAACAGTGGTGTATTTGGTAATTTTTTACAACTTCTATTCTATATTGTTCAGACTACTATCTATAGACCAATTTGTTTAGTGAGTGAAAACACAGAAGTACGTGATGCATGTTTTATTATTATCTTGAAGTTACTGCTGGAAGACTTTGAAATTCAATCTATGTTGGAGCAACATATGGATTCCTTTAGGCATAATCAGCTTGGTGTAAAATTCCTGATTGCCTAAAGGATTTAATGAAACAGCAACACAGTGTTCAGCACAACAGCAGTGATTTGGTTTCATTTTGTATCTGTAAGTCTTCCTTGTTGCCAGATGCATTGCTCATTCGCTTACTTAACACAACTTAAAAATATGCCAGACCTAATCTCTTTCAAAAGTTCTTTGTTCCTGACGTATGTCTTAGGTGCTGTTTCTGCTCTAATCCTCTTACCGAGCCTAGAAAGCTTTAAAAATCGCATAGCTCGGAGGTGGGTGCTCTTCAAAAGCAATTATGAACGCCTCAATGACTCTTGTGTAAAAAATGTCTTCCTTTTTTGCCTTTCACATAATCCTTTCAAGTGCTTGGCATTCTGTTTCCAGGAAACTTCAGATTTTATGTTAGAATATCTGAAATCCAAAGCACGTTGGGAAAAGTTATGAGAGACAAGTTCTCAAAAGATTCAATAGGATATTGAATTGAGCACCACAACACCAGGGAAATCAGAGAAATACTTTCAAATACTTTCTCTCATTGATTGGAAATCTAAGCAATTCTGAAGTATTCAAGTTCCAAATCCTTCAAATTGTATCTTCAGGCAATCCCAACTCATAATGGTTAAACGTAATCAGGCGATCAATTTGAACCACAATTTCGATTGATTTGGCGTTTGTTACTTGCTCAGATAGTATTAAAAGGAAACCGGAGCAGTTTCAATAATAATACAACCCCTACAGATAAATGAAATGGAGTGGTAGATTTGCTTGCCTTTGGAATTGAAAATATCAGAATGATTTCAATGCAATGCCTCTTCAGACAAAACCTTAGTAGTACCATGATAAAGGAAATAAGAGTTTTTGAAATATTGGTTCATATATTTATTAGTGAAAATATTAAACATTCACATCTTAATCAAAAGGTCATCATAAAATCCATACAGTATTTCATCACCTATAATTCAAGCTTATCGACAGGAATATTACAAATGTTTGGTAAAACATACAGAGGTTGATCAGTGCAAAATCATGGTGATGTCATTGGGTTAGATATAATCAGAATATTATTTACAACATACAGTAAAATAGGACAAAATATTGTAGGATGTAAAGTCAGGAAAGGTTTTTACAGTCCATGCAATATAACATTTATGGAACACAATGGCGACTGTCCATGGGGTTTCCCAGGGGTTCCCTTTGCTAAAAATAGCTTGATATGAGAGAGAACGAGGCTGGAGTGATGACGTCAGTATCTTTCCGGGGAAGAAGAGCGGGGCAGTGCTGGTTCATGGACGGGGGAGTTGTCAGCAGAATCCAGAACGCTCAATCCAAACTCATCCTTTTTGAGCCGAATGAAAACCAGGAGATTGAGAGAGGTCTGGATGAGCCACGCGAAAAGGCTCAACCACGCCGAAGCCTGTGGAAAGCAACAGAAAAACTAATTAAAGCGCGTTTAACAAACGATTCAATTAATAACGCATGTCAGAAACAGAATAATTGAAAGAGATGAGGGCAAAGAGAGACATTAAAAGCAGCAGCAAAGCAGATGGGGCCCAATATGTGTGGCCATTTGTATCCAGCTGAGCTGGGTTGAAACAATTAAGTGAGCTGATACTGTACAATGTTTCCTGTTGTACAAGTGGAAACAAACCCAATCATTGTTAATTTTCATTGAAGACAGCCAACTTGCAGCCCAGACCACTGCTGTATTACAAATGACCCCCAAGCGTGGTAATAAGTAATTACAGCTTGGTTAAGAAACTAAACTCATTACACTGTGTTAATTGACAAGTGATGCAATTGCTATCTCCCTGTCTCCCCGGCAGGTTTTGCTAGAGATCAGTGATATGTGGAGATGCTACAGCCAGGAGTCTGCCAGATTTCAATGGGGGCAAGTGAGTTGACATTGCCGATAAGTTTAAATTTACCACTAGAACACAATATCACAATTCGAAAATGCCTGCCGTGTCAAATTCGACAATTATTTCAGTGCCAATGATGGCAATATGTGCGACGTAAGTGTTTTATTGTCTGAAGTGGGGAAGTGATCTACTGCTTGTGTTTATTACCCAACAAATTGTCATGCTTGACTGATCATGTAACTGTTAAATTACTCTTTTCTTATGGACTTAAGGTCCGCAATAAAGTTTACTTGACTTGAAATGCATCGAACCCTTTTAATTAGAGAGAGAGATATATGTTTATTCCAACCATAAATATTTATTTTGTTTACAATAAATGTAATAGTATACATCAAAATACTTATTTTTTTTAATATGGTGTTGGAGACAGACATTTTGGCATACAGCCGCTAGCATGTCTGCCACCAGAGGATTTCATTTTATAGATACAATTTTACGTTTGTAATACATGGCTATGTGGGGATTTAAACAAAGATAAACATGAGATAAATACACAGTTGAACAATTCTATAAGTGAGTTTGAAATCAATTTCCTACAGAATTAGGCAGATGCATCGAGCTAATACCAGTTGGGCAACATTGGAACACTAGGTTGCATCAGACAATAATCAGACTATATGCCATTGTAAATCATACACCCATACATTAATAACAGACAACGAAAAGGTTGAGTATACACTTCACAAACTTTTAAGCAAACCTAATCGAAAATAGTAGTAATTTACACGCCTTCCCATGCATTCGTAGCTTCAAGTCTATTGATTTAATGGCATGTGGCACCAAAAAAAAAACACTTCATACAACAAAGCATTACTTTTTGCATTACTTTTTCGACTTTTGGCAACATTGTTAATGGCAGCTGCAAAAAGTGGACGACTTTTATGTGACAGTTGGGCAGCTGGATCTACAAGTCGTGCTTATTCATGCAACATGCTCTGTCATTTTTTGCCTTTCTTTTTATGGTAATGGCTTAGAAAGGACAACAAGCGGACAAAAAACCCCTCTGTGGAGTGGTTTACAACGGAGGAGTCCACTTAGATCACTGTGGTTTGGCTGGTTGTATTATATCGTGGCACACAAGGGCCGAGCTGACCTCTTGAGGCCATGGCATTGTGTACGCAGCACAACAATAAGCCAAGCGGTCAAGTTTGTTCTCCAAGCTGAAAAATGAGCTAATGTTGGCTCCCGTTGCTCTCGATGGCTCCTTTTGGCTCCTGATGGCCTCTGATGGTTACTGTGCTGGATGGATTCTTGGCCCCAGGCTACAGTTTAACCCATGACAAAAAAGCAGTCCTAATTCCCTGTGTAGTGACCATGGACCCAGTTTATGCATAAAAGTTATCTAATTATTCGTAGTTAGACTAAAATATTCCAATTTCTCCTGCAGAGGATAAGATTGGAAATGGAATTTAAAGTCTAACAGTGAATTGCAGATAAATCAGTTGTGCTTCTAATGTTCTTTAAGTTCTTTCATGCAAGGTGCATGCAATCAGTTAAAGTAAGGATATATGCATGCATTTTTCTAGCACTTAGTTCAATCAATTATTGAGTATAAATGTGAAAATAGACAAAATTCAGACCCAAATCTCTTAATTAGGCACTGGGCACCACACAGTGAAGTGGATTAACCGTCCAACATGAACTAGGGCCACACAACTCACAACAACTGAACTGAGGTCCACAGCTTGAACTGCTTGAATTGGGAGCCATACTATGATACAGCTTGATGTAGGACAACTAAGACAAAGTAGTAGCAACCAAGGATTTTGGTCCATTCAAGCCAGACAATGGCTCTGCTGGGACTCAAAGAATCAGACACAAATTGCCCCTAGAAAGGTCTACATAGACAATCTGCCAGTCAGAAAGAACCTGTGTGCGGAGTGTTACCTAAAATATTTGCCAGATTAATGATGCATTTCCCTTTTTTCATGCTACATCTAACATCACATGATACCATAGTTGATGTTGTTAAATGTCTCATATCTTCAAAAAAAGTGACAGGTGATTTTTGTTGTATACAACTTTGGTTTCACTTCATACACCGTAATACCAAATTCAATACTTTTCTTACAGCTGCTGTCGTACATTTACAACATGAAGTTTTGCTGACAACATGTGCAAGGCTATACTACTTACTGTTGCTATGCTGTAACAGGCATAAAACGAGCTGCCGTCCACATTTTCCCATTCTAAATGCTCAGCCTCAGAACACCTGAAAAAATAAAGCTTGTGGATAGATATTCAGTATCAAATCAATGCAATTACTTATATGATTAACAATGTATTTCAAATTAAAACTGTAAAATATTTACAAAGACAAGCATACAGTTAGTTTCATTAAAAACGGCCTGTCAAATTGAAGTGAGACAAAGCTAGACAACGTCTGCTATACGATGCTACCTGCCACTAAACAGAACTGTCTGGCTATAGCTGGCTATGCAATGCAGGATCTGAAAGGACATATTTATGATATATTTGATAACTTTCCTAAATTTGTCAAGGTTAAATTTTTTCAGTAAGCCGACCTTTAAGCTAGGAGTAGACAGAAGTGGCTACAGTCGGGAATAAGTCGCTACAGCTGTCTAGAGTCGACCATTTTTTATGAAACTAACTGTACACTTTCATTGCATGGCATAAAAGCAGACTAAAGCACACAGTTGGATATTTATGCAACTAAATAAATAAATTTAAAAAAACGAAACCCACATAGTGTTTGTCACAGCAATAATTGTTCTTTCAAATAATAATTACATTTAATCGAGGCTCAATAGATATTAGATAATACCATAGAGATAGAGAAAGTGCTCGTCATCAATATATGAAATATATGAATGTAGGATTTAGAGTAGCCATGAATGAATCTGGTCTTATTCTATAGACATGTGTCTGATTGATTAAAGCATCCATCTACTTCAATATCTTCATTTTAATTCCCATCTACTGCATAAGTGGGGACTTTGAATATATGATTCTATGCCTGCCTCTACTGCATTGTATGTTCAATAAATTCTGAATCGCTTCTATATTCCACTTATATAACATATTCCCAGCCAAATAACTCTAAATGTTTGCTACAGCAGGTTTACATTGTACTCCTATAGCAGTATAGCTTTACGGGTGCACCATGGCATCACAATTTGCTTCTGGGTAGCTGCATGGTCACATAAGCTAAGTATGTTACTAAGTTTTAGAATAGTAGAATTAGACATTAAAATATAACTGTAACTATTTATAATGACCATAGTCCTAGTTGCTATTATTGCATATTATTATTACGCTTCTGACGAAAGTCTGGATTGTAACGATAGTCTGGTTTATGACAGGTTCTCGTTATAGCGAGGTCATTGGCCAGGAGTGGATTTTTGCCGATCTTTTAATGCCGAATTCGTCCGGTTATAACTAATTTATAGACTCTTCAATGGTCCAAAAAATATATATAAATAAAACAAAAATCTTTATAAGCAGGTCCGATTGTGTACCATAGTAAAATGCTCCATTCACCATATGGGGCGTCATGATATGACCCTGTGGTACTCCATATCCGAAATGATATAATAAGAACTTACGCGTGAAGGTGGTAGCCATGGTGGAGTCTAGCATTTGACAGAAGACTGCTGCACCATCTCTGAAAGCCCACAGTTAGGATGCAGGCGCTGCCCAGAGACAGCAGGGTGACTATTGTGTTACAGCCAAGCAGGACAATGCTCCAGATCGGAGACCTCACCCCTCTGCAAGAAACAAAGAAAATCATATTAAAAGAGACAAACAAGTTCTGCAACATATTGGTCGTACATACATTGGTAATCACACAATATTAACAACAGCATGTGTTGGTAATACACACATACCAAAATTCATATCAAATACAGAAGTGTTACAATGTGAAACAACATTGCTTCAACAATGCACCTCAAATGGTTCGTTTAATCTTTTTTTTTTTTATTACATAATCATAGGGATCCAACAATTACTGACAACAGTTTTTACAAATAAAGTGTGTCTGAACGAAGAATTTTTCAAATTTCTATCGCTATGACTATATTTCGTGAATTAGAGATATATTATTCAGGCCACATCTTAGGAGAATGAAATAATGGGAACGGAGTTATTATTGTTCAAAAGGATTAAAGCCATAAAAGCTTTGTGCAATTTGTCAGCTGAGACATCTGGTCGCCACTGCAAAATTGATATTCGAGGAGATTGCACCAAAGAATTCCAAGTGGCTCATTGAAAGCTTGAAGTTCTCTTGAATGCTAATCATGGCATTCTTCGCAACTGTGTTTCTAAGAGATCCCTTCAAAACCATCTAATATTATGCAAGCCTGTAAGCTTAGAACTTGTCTTTCTGGATTGAATTCTTATGAGAAATGTGAGGGGCAATTGAGATGCTTTAGTTTTATCATGACCATAGTGCAGCAGTATTTGTGCACCCCATTCTCAACATACTATTCAGTTCTGTCTATGTCCATGCTGTTGCTATCTGCCTGTCAGCATTCAAGCTCTTTTGCCATTCAATTAAGTTACCATTTATGACTATAACATGCACTTATAACCAAAGTCCGGATAGCCAGGTTATTGTTCATGACATATAACATAATCAGGGTATAGCAGATTATTTGACAGTCCTAAATAGTCAAGATGGTCTAATTTTATTTTTCTCTGTTAACAAATGTCTATCACCAATCTACACTATCAGGTTCTGTGATGGCCGAGTGGTCAGAATGCCCAGTTTCCATAGTATTCTCACTAGATTTGTGGGTTCGAACCCTAAGCAACATCTCAGTGTCGGTTGGATGTAAAATGGACGTTCCTGGTCTCCAGTGCCTACATTGGGACAGGTACATGACTCCACTTTCATGATTACAGAGTCACCTATGCCTTATTATCTTATCACATGACATCTACCTCTGGCAGCTGGTCATGTAAGCTGACTAAGCTTCATGTCCAGTAACATTGAGACAAAGACCTATGATCCCATGATTCTATAGGGTTTTCTAGGGAATAAGCAAGATTATCCAAACGTCTGCTTTCTTACAGTTCCCAACAACAAACTTTCTTTGATGTACTTGTCCTCTGAGCTGTCAATTATCTCTGTGCAGTTGCCAGTCTTTCTGTTTGACCATTAATTATTCAGCTCACGGCATATATCGGCAATACTATAACCAATGACCTTGTCCGTCTGTCTTTCTATACAATAAATTTCGCCCTAAACGTTTGCACTAATTCACCCGGTAGTCATGGGTTTTACCCCTTATCTGAGCACTAACATTGCATTAAATTCTTTTTAACTAACTTTATTAAATATTGTACATGTGACCAAATTTGGTGTTGGTACATGACATTTTGAGGTCAACCAAAATATTGGCTATAGACACATCAAGACCGTTGAACCTTCCCCGTTCTATACTAGCTTCTAGCTGTGGTGTGTAGCAGACATTTCCCCCAATCTTTGGCCGCTAACTAGACATGTTCACTTGCTGCTGACTGGGTTGTCATGGTGAACTGTGACAAATTGACTTTGCTCTTGGCCCGGACTATCCCACAATGCATCATCCAGGGGGAAACATGGGGTTCTGCATTATGGAAAATGAAAGGCCAATCAAGAGTCAGGCAAGAGCCAGACAAGAGCAAATCCCCTCTCAGCATCATCATCAGCACCATCACCAGCTGCAGAGATGCACATGCTCATCATGATTACAATTTACTGTGGTTATGGCCCTGAGTGTTTTGTTATCATTTTCTTTACAGATGCTACTGGTCTGACGCTTGGTATGAGCTTATAGTCAGTAAGGTGCAAACCTGTGACTGGATGGGACATGATATTAAGTATAATTTACAGTTAATAATACTTTACTGGGATGCGGATTTAATGATGAGGTGCTATTTGAGCAATTTGCTGTATAATCTGAAGTTTAGTTTTATTTACAAGATGCGAGTTGCAGATGCATCGATGAGATGCAATGTTTTTTTTTTTACCATTAAGCTTATAGGTGTGATTTTGACTAGCTCATGACTAGAACCTTATAATGAGACAATACCAGTTTAATATTGTATACAAGTGTACGACTTCCAAGAGAGTAATCAAACAGGACCTGCTATACCTTGCAGTGCCTTAACCACCAAGCCATAAAAAATTGAGTTGATTCAATGAATCTTGACACATAACACATTTGATATTTGAGTAAACTAACAATTGTTGCATATAAATTATAACACAGCTAGTTCTGGCCTTAAATCTAGACACATACGAACCGCGTTCTTAAATTTAGAGCATCGTTGATAGCATTTAAGGAGAGATGATGATAGCACTTAAGTGATAAATGTTTGGTGATGCATGAATACCAACATCCATCAGGATCAGTCCAAATGTAAAAATATCCCTTTACAAATCAAACGGGAATTAAAGTGGCAGTTGGCACCAACTTTCTATGGAAGCATGAAAGTCATTAAACATGGCGCAAATGACAGCATCCTGTTCTGGAGCTCAGACATCAGTAAAAGAAAAAAGAATAAAAAATGCATGGAAGTGCAGAATATGCTTCAAACGAAGTGCGAAAGTCCATTAGGGATCCCACAAAGGAGGTTCCCCCAATTTTGAGTGACGTCATATCCGGTGCAAGGAAGCAGTTGATTTATTGGTGCATAGAATGCCGTCAAAAGATGGTGGCGCGATGCAGGAACAGTAGTTGTCAAGAAAGATCGGCAGCTGGAGAAAACAAGTTCCAAAACTGACAAAACAGGTTCCGAACTCACAAAACAAGTTCCGAACTCACAGTGTAGATCCAGAGCTGAGATAGTGACGTCAGGTTGACACGTGCCGGAAATGGGGTAATGTGAGACTTCCGTTTGTAGCCGAACACTTGGATCTGTCGTTCACAGACACCTCTGTTCTTTTCCTCTATTTTTGTTTCTCCCCTCTCCACCTTTCATTTCTCCTTTCTTTTCTTTGCTTCTGTCTTTCTGTCTTTCTTATATTTCCTCGCCTTTGAAATGTGAATCCAACAGTTCATAGACAGCTTGGCAGAATGAATGTGCGTTTCCTTGACAACCAATGCATTATATGCCTTTATTGGGTTTCCTTGTTCTCAAGAACTGGGATGATAATGCGCAGTTGTACAAATATACAAGGGAGCCCACACAACAAATAACAGTGCGAAAGTGAGTGATCCGTATCGCTAGATACATTTATGTATTGTCATAATAACAATAATGACCGGCTGAGTGACCTAGTGGTACAAGTGTCTTGTCAGACAACTTATTTTGAGAGTCCTGGGACCGAAATACTCGCTGCTGGACAAAGCAGCAAAATCCTAGAATGCCCAGTTGGCTTCAGAGTCTGAAGTTCAGTAACACCAAACAACTATCAGCTAAGCATAATGATCCAGTTCCTTTTTCTTTTTTTTTTTTTTTTTCTAATTGCGCCATCCACTTCCAAGAATGAGCCTTTTACATGTCAATCAATTGTCACTGCTCACCAACCGTGATTCATTTTGGAAAGCAAATAGATCTATTTTTGCTCTGAAGTGACTGTAGTTGAAGTGTTTATTTTTGCTATTGACCAATATACACAGTCCATTCACCAACTGCCACTATCGATCACCATTGATCACTACTGATGCGTCAATCGCCATATCATACATTCTGATCACATTCTATTGCCAAGTATCCAGGCAAAATGTGTGTGATCATTCCATCGAACGTTTTTACCGGAACGTGCCTTAATGAATGGTCCACTGCGCATGCGTGTGGTCCCAAACTTGGGTTCTATTGTTAAGTCCCATGGCTGCCTCGTCTTCAGGTTCCTGTTTACTGTAGTTAATGGAGAAGCTCCCCTGCTGTGAGGGTAAATATAATACTCGATGGTTCAATGAGTCTGACCTACAGTTCTCAAGCAAAATGCGCAAGAAATCCAAAATATCACGTAAATATATATTCTGTCAGAATATCACTTCATCTAAATATTTACGAATTTCCTTTAGGATCGGTGTCTATGCCGAGACAAGAAAGGAGCCCATCCACGGGATAAATGTTTAACAAGTGTGGACTCCAAACCTTATCATGTCATCATTGCGTCTGCCTCCTCTGGCAGTTGGTCGTTTAAGCTGACGAAGCACAATACATGCATCAACTGTATTTTATTGTATATGTTGTATTATTATATAGGCATATTGTGTTATCGCAATACAACTGGTCTGAAGCTCAGCCTGTATAACCAGTTGCAGAGGCAGACTTAATGATGAGATGATTTTTGCTCGGATTCCACGCCATGAAATGACATCGTTATAATTTCATCCATCATGACTGGTGTCTTTTACTTGCCTTGTCCTATATTCAAACCTAGTACCTTCAGCAGAGCTTGCCAATATTTTAACAGATCGATGCCCTATCCACGCCCTAGGCCCAGCCACTTATTCCTTTAAATGCTTACTTAATTGGCATATTTTCTTGCAATATTTTTGTCTCTCAAATGTGAGGTAAATTTTAGAGCATATTCACTGTGTTCTGACTGGACCAAGTATGACACATAAAACTATCATGAAGGACTAAAACTTGGCAGCTGCTGATATTCCACCAAAAAATAAAAGAAGGATGAAGCCACTCTTTATTATTGTTATTGATGTGCTTATTTGATGTATACTTCAATTTTTAATTAAGTTTTACAAAGAGCATTGATTTCCGTGGAATCCATTTAAACTTCATAGACCTAATCAGCCAGAGTTAATGAGTCATGTTAAGTCATGTTTTCCTGCCTTTTGAAGCTAAATATCGAGTGAGATAAAATCTGGTCGTTCAAAAGAAAGACTCACAATCTTGTTATCTTTGAAGGTGAAATACTGTGAACAAGATTTGGCCATAACTGAGTAAGAGAGTTTTGGAAAGTTTGCTAGATGTGCCTCAAACAGAGAGTAGGAAGACCATAAAAGTAGAAGAAAAAAAGAATAGCAACTAGGACTCCATATAACATGACTGACAGTGACTCAATTAGCCTCATTTTCAGCAGGAATCTTTGGCAACAACAATCATAAACAATGGTCCGTTATAACAATCACTATTGTCCCAGAACGAGGCTGAATTGTTTCCAGCTGCTGCCGTAACGATTACTTCTCATCAGCAGACTGCGTCATAATGGTTACAATCACTCGGATATATGACGTCACAATAGACAATGAGGCATGATTGATGAACAGAGGAAAGCTGGAAATATACAAGCCACAGACAAGACAAGATAACTACTGCACAGAAGTGCGACATAACATAACAAAAAGATTGTCTGCAAAATGTTGCATAATTTCATATTTTTGCATTTCTTTAATATCTCTGAAAGCGGCTCCAAGGTTTCCATCTTAAGACTTATGTGTGGATCTCTTGAGACTAACATGTATAGTGAAGGTTTCATTATTGCACCTTGTTTTGTCACCTTTTTTTTCTTATCTTTCTTTTTTCTCCCTTCTCTCTAGTCATGAATTATGGAACATTATGGCGTTGCTACTTTTTACAGCATTAATAATTCAGAGCGTCGTTGCGTACGCACATCTGTGGTGAGACTAATCTGGAATTCCATTTACAACTCCCAAGAGGCATAAGTTGTGAAGCCAACTTGAAGGAAATGCTCACAGAACAGAACGCATAACAACCGACTTCCATAAGAAACTGTCAGAAAGTCTGTCTTGTCAATAAATGTAATGCTGTCACTGCCTGGCGGGATTTATAAATTACTACAGATGAAGATAATATATAATAAATTATTATATATATTATCTGTCAGTTTATGCTACCGTAACGGAGGGTATTATTGACAGGGCGGGTTTTTTCGACACTTAAATTAGTTTGTTAAAAAAGAAAAGGAAAAGTTAACATTTTTGATGTGAGTGTCGAAAATACTGTAATAGGGGTACTGACTTCGATCTTTACAACAACATAAAACCTATTTTAGGGTATATCATGAGTAGTGCATTTTAGTTATAACATGCATTTGTGCAGATGCACAACTTAACAATAATATTGATGCCCTTTTCAAAAATGCCTTTGTGACTTCTTAAGTTCCGGAAACATTTAACAGCCAAGCAGTCAAGGTTGCGTAACAATTGATTGGTTGCAATCAAATCAGTCTATTGTTTCTACTACCATGGAGACAAGTCTAGTAGTAGTAGTTAAATTGCATTTAAAGTCGTTTTAAATCACAGTGTCACATTCAATGAACAATACAAATATATGACCCAAGCCGAAGCTTCTGTACGACACATTAGGAACAATAATATACAGTTTGGAAAGTATATAAGTATAGAATTAATCTATAAAACAAATCTATTCTACAATATAGTATATATAATAATAACAATAGCACACATAGAAAGCACTCCATCGTACAATTCAGCACCTTAGAGGAAATAAAGATTGTACAAATGATTCTTAAATATTTCAATGCACAAATTTTTGACAAGATTAGTCTGTCACATCTAAAGTTTAAAAAAATTTATATATTCGTATTTTTTTGAGAATTCAGCCAGCTAGTCACAGCGGATTTGAAGCTACTGAGTGATACTTTGCTTCTGATGTTTTTTGGTATATGCATCCACAATTTACTTCCATAATACCGAAAACTTTTTTTTGCCTGATGTCATGCATTGTTTGGAAATGGGGGATATGAAAAGTGTCATTTCTCCTCTACTCCTAATGCGTTTTTCCGAAAAATTGCAAACTTTCAGTGCATTGGCTTTTGCAGTTTTTTCCTGGAAGAGTGGCTGCTAATTTACCCAGCAAACTAATGTCCTCAGCCTTACCAAGGAAATGAATCGTCTGTTTTGGAGTTAAACCCAACAAAGTCAAGAGTTTTACTGTGGTTGTCAATGCTGTCAACAACTGGCCTTTTTGTTTTTCACGGAGGTGGGAGAGGGGCACTTTCAACAGTTTCGTGAATGATGCCATTAGACCATGTTTATAAATCAGAAATTGCATTGAATTTTGCGCGAAAGCCAGGCCAAGCCAGGTTATCTTGTAATAGTATATTGTATCCTCTGTCAATGCCGAATGCAGATCGTTGATTGGTCAAGAGCTGATAGATCTATTACTGTATTTACAAAATGGTCAGTTTGAGCACGCTGTGTGGTCAAAGCTCTTGCATCTCCGCAATATTAAAATGTTGCCGGAGAAATGGGGGATTCTCACTGGGAGAGATCATATCTATGACTGTTCAAAAGCTGAGAAAATGTAGTTTGTTTACATCGTTTATATTTCGGCGTTTGTATTGCTGTAGATTGAGAGAGTTGACTATCAAATGAATTCCTTTCATATTTTTTTATTGCAAAAAGAGAGACAGAGGTTAATTTTGAGAATGCAGGAATTTATTCCACTCAGTTGCCATGGAGGTGTCACCCTTTATTACATATATATATGTCATGTTCATGCACCATGTGTGTCGTAATAATATCTGTACAACTATATGCATATATATGTAATACGAATTAAACGATCCTGAGTTCTGAGTTCAGTTGTCATATTTCACTCAGCCTTCGGCTTTGTTAAACAAATTCATGGAATAAAGTCCTGTATTCTCAAAATAAACATGTGATAACTTACATCATGTATATCTAGTGATTAAGACCATCTCAATTATTCATATACTCACGACAACTGATGGGCGGCTCCTTGTATATTTCTGACAACTGCCACAGTGTGAGAGATGGCCAGCACCCCTCCGTAAATGACGCTGATCAGGACGTTGACATAGGTAACGTAATGACAGTAGACGCTGGCACCGAAGGTCAGTTTGTCGTCTGTGACGTCACCATATAATATGCACCAGCCCCCGAACTTTTTCTGAAAAAAAAATTTTAAATGCACATTAGAAATATGACCCCAAAAAGTGTATATGACAGCACAGGAATACACCATGCATGTTCAATAATTATGTTTCTGTACAGCTTTAATGGAGTGCCGAAAAGTTTGAAAGTTTTTCACACAAGTCTCACAGTGACACTAATGCATTTCAGATGAAAGGGGAAAAAAAGCCACAACATATACACTGAGAAAAGGAGAGGCCTATAGGGATATAAAAACAAAATCAGCTCACTAATAAGCCCATCTCACATTAGCTATATTTTCTGCCTCGTTTTTAATGGAAATATACAGTATTTATAGAAAGGTTCTTGTACGTGTGTTAACATTATATAAAGATAATAAATTGAACACCTCTGATTCATTTCTCATACACACATCAAGGTCTATGAGCCTACAATTAAATATTAGGAATTTGGTTGCATCAAAACTGTACTATTTCTACTCTGATCCAAACCAGCTGTGCCATCACATATTAGCAACTCTAAAACCTTCAAAATGTGGGCATATATCAGTCATAATAGTGATCCATAATGTAATAAATCTCTGTTATATTTTAGCATTAGCTCCATAAGGACTTTAGCCATAACCAAGGTCATAAAAGCTAACAGAATAAGCGCAAAATTGGCCTAATATGGGTCTGCACTCATCACATTTTCTGGACCTATTCACACTGGCCTAGTCCTGGAAATTCGGCTGGAACCCACAAGAAATCAAAGTGTCCTTTATCGAATCTCAATAAAAAGGTAAGTATCGATATTTTGCCGCAAATTGAGATAGATCAATCTTGTCCCTTTTTACAACTTTTTTTGGTGACTAGCTGGGGTTCAATATCTCAGGATTGATCATGTAACCAAATACTCGAGAAGATTGAATGCAGAAAAAGTAGATGGGCCATAGACAAGATCTGAGTTCTAGACATAATTGATGATCCACGTTGCCTGACAACATCTGAGTAATTAAAAATCTACATTGACAAGATGTCGAGCAACATTGACATGTAGTCACTACTTATGAAGTATTAAAGAGAAATTGACCAATCTCCATACTAAGATGAGAGGGTAGATCTCTAGTGCCTAAAATAGCTTGTACTTGGTTCCTATGAAAAGGCAGCTCAATAGCCAATACAAAAAGTAATGGGGGGGGGGGGGGGTCTAGTGCGATCTAACAGGCTCATCTCATCGTTACGTCTGCCTATAAATATCTTCAAAATAAGCTATATATATCAACATCAAGATAACATAAATATATATGGATAATATATAGATAATATGAGATAATGCAAAAAAAAATTGCAATAAACTTAAATCAATTCAAGGTTTTATGGTAAGGATGATAATTCCTTAGGAACTGAAAAAACTGTCACCCATTTATTGCAACTGCTGTATTAAATTTTTCCCAGCAACAAGGAATAAAACGAACTTAGACCATGTTAGAATTCATCCTTGCTCTTTGATTGATCATGCTCTTAAAGCTGCCATAATTCTAGTGGCTAGAGAACTCCGACAGCCTACAATAAGCTTTGACAGATGCACTAATATAGTGCCATGTAGCCCATGCTTATTTGACATTAGGTCTTTCCATGATACATCTTAATCATGAAATAAGACCAGCAAATAGACTGGGGCAATACTTTGATCCCTGTGCATCCTACAGGCAAATCTTTGACGCCCTGGCTTACTCCTTTGGATCTCAAGAATTGGAGAATGTTCCCTCATCCGCCCTTTCTTGCCTACTAGAGTATCAAGCATACACCTCCGCGCCAAGATATAGTCCCTGGAAGATTCCAATTGCCACTAGAGGGCAGTACTTCAAAACAATTGGTTGATAAGATAACCCCCAAAAAAATCCCATGGCGTTTGCTCATGTATTCCTGAGTCACCTTTTATGTGCGTATTTTCGAGGGATATTTGTATTTATGCGCCTAACAGACCAAATAGCATCCCATAAATAAACATAGCATACTTGACAGGCATCAGAGATAAACAAAATTCGCATGACAGCAGCTGTAGTGTCTCTTACAATGATACTACACAGAAGTACTTTTGACACAATGCCTTAGGTACTGGATAGATTAGGAAAGATTGGATAGATTTGCATCTTACGGCTTCATTGGACACTGGTCATAGTGGTCAAGGGCCTGAGGACTTGACAGATGAACCCGGATAAGGTGGACACGTGGCTGTATGGTTTAAGCCGTTGCCCTGTAGCAATGGGTGAAGGGCCCACCAGAGGCTGGTCAGTCGGGAGAGATTCGATCAATGGTCTCTTGGCATGACGCAGGCAATAGAACGCAAGACGCAACGTAATAGAACGCAAGACGCAGCGTAATAGAACGCGATCAGCCAGCGTTTCGCCCCGTGACCTGTGACTCAGAACCCCCCTTAAATCACGACAGGGTGTTAAGGCAAACATAAACACAAGCTATCAGGCAGCCAAGCTAACCGCAAGCAAATAAACATGCAAGCGCAAGAAATAAATACTGTCATTATCTGAAAAATGAGCTCTATATGAGATATATGCCCTAACAAAAGTAATACATTTTTACTTCTTTAAGTGGAAACCTTTTACTAGCCTAGACTAGGGTCCTTGTAGTACTAGGGTCCTGTTATCACCAAGGCTATGTTTGTTAATATAATCCGCATTCAACAGATGCACACCAACAACTACAACGATAGCCATTGACCATATAATTAAAAATGTTGATCATTAAAGGCTAGATTTTGTACTCAGGAGCAGTTAAGGAGCTGCACGCCCTGAACTACAAGACACCCAGCAGGCGCTGCCTTGACTACCATCCATTGGAAGAAATTTGCAATGTAGACATTTTAAGGGAATCTTGTTCGTCTACAAATAGTTGTCACAAATTTCACCTTATTGTGTCATAGTACCAAAAAAACAACACTGCATATGTTGCTTCTTGATTGTTGATATTCTGACAATCGATTTTTTATGTGGATCATTACAGCTTTTTGTTATTCCTCTTTCTTATGAAACTTTTCTCTATTCATCAAAGGCGAGGCACGCGATATAAACATCTACATACATCTACATTTAGGCTGTCAAGCCATCCTATTTGGGTCTGTTGTTGAAGGGCAAAATATTCCTTGAGAATAACCCTCTCAGCTTCAGGATACAAACTGCAGATCTTTGAAGTCCTGCAGTTGCTTCTGTAATCAGACACAATTGACTTCTAACAGGATGTGACACTTGCAATCAAGGGCCAAGTAGAAAGGAGAGCAGCAGTCAAGAGAAAATTAGCTTGAACTGTGACATACAACACAGGCAGTTTGATACTGAGAAACACTCAAATCAGCCCCAAAACAGCAGAAAACATGTGTTTTGCCTCTGTTTGTCTGCTTCAAAATGGTTGCCGAAAAAAGCGTTTTAAACAAGGTTAAAAAGTTGAAGTGTTACACAAACTCCCTGTAGTAGACCTAATCCTGGTCTGCCAACTTCAAACACATAATCTCCTGGTGGTGGCGACTAACCAAGAAACAGTGATTGCAAGCCACTATACGTCATAGAAAGTCTTCTTGTATTTCATAGTAAATGTCTATCCCACAATTTCAAGGCTTAAATCTTCAGAATTACTGCAAATTTTCTTTACTTAAAAAGCCTATTGTGTCAAATCAAAGTTTAAGAGAATTAATGTGGAATTTTACAAAAGCAATCTACAAAGCAAAATATTTCTTATATTTCTTAAACATTCAATAGCGAGATAATATTAACTCTAATGGAAATTTCTTTGATCAAAACAGATTGTCTATAATCATTTTTCCTAATCGAGTCCCTTTCATGTCCTAGCTAATCTTTTTGTCAAAAAATGTTTCTCATCAATTGTTATTTCTGTAATGAATTTCCATTTAGTTCTCAACAGGAAAAAATTGCATTGGATTTCATATTAAGCTATAATATATTGTACTTTATAATTTCAGTAATATGAGCTGCATCCCATCTGCATGTAGATGAAATGAAATTTTAAATTGATGGTGCCCTATATTCAGTGTCTATGCTGAGGCAAGTAAAAAACCCCACCCATGAGGTAAATGTGTAACAAGGCGTGGACATCTCATCATATGGCAACTGGTCATATAAGTTGAAAAGGCTTCAGACCAGTAGCATCAAGACAGACAAAGATATAGACATCAAATGTAATGATCAGATGACCCGATTCAACATTAATCAATACCTTGTTTTGGGATATTTTACTTGCCTAGGTTTACGGCATAAACAATATAGTATGTCATTGTACAACTTCCCGCTGAAGAGTCTTTGGTCGAGAATCGAACCCAGAACAAACCCCTTAACCACTAGGCCACTCTACCACTGAAAATTCATGACTACCATCCTGAGGGAAACTTATTAATACATAAGATCAACGCAAACACCACCATCCGGCCAGGAATACCACTTGATAATACACAATGATCATGAAAATGTCATATGGTGTTAATGACATGGGGAAAAGAGATTACATGTATGATGTATGTTATCCATGGCAACAGGACAATGTTAAGTCCTTCTTAAGACACCAGAAGACATTCATTTCTATGGCAATTCCACATCTTATGATGCAGACATTGGGTTAGGTTTCTGGTCTTCTTCGTATTTCCAGGGCCTGTTGACCTTTACAGGCAGATATTGTCAGTGACAGGTTGCAGCCAGCACCTGACAGGTTTCAGCAGCTAAATGTTGCTTCGGTGACAAGAGGTACACACACTTGTGTTCAGAAAGTGTCTCGAAACAACGTTTCTTCTGTCTAGGGTAGTGTTTCATATTTGTATATATAAGCATTTTTATTGTCTCAATGCACCTGGTCTGAAGCCCACTAGCTTAGTAAAGTCCTTTGGATACAAGTATACAAAATCAGAAGTCTTAACTCCGGATCTCTATGCACTTCTGTTATGGTCCAACCCTAAACTCATTTATATGAATTACATGCATTTTTTTGGTGAAATGTATGGCCTGTTGAAGAGGTATATTATTGGGTTAATTGATTCACCCCGAGTGCATAGACACTTGGTGCAGTTAGTTCCAACTAAATCATTTCAGGTCTACTCAGTGTAATCTGACCAAGGATCGGCTGGCCACACACATACGGTCAACTTGGATGTTTCTCTCTACTTTAGGCGGCCAGCGAATAATCATTTCACTGGTGTCCATCCAAAATTTTGTTTAAAATCAGCCAAGATATCGTTTGTTCTCAAACATTGAACCTGTAAGCTAACCAAAATTGTTGTTTGATATGAATATGAATACAGACATCATTGTCTAAGGACAAACAACATCTTGGGTGATTTTAAACACAATTTTGGATGGACAGTTTTGGTGTGCTTTCTTATCTTATATTCATTTATTTATTTGGGCATTTGGTGGCAATACCGAAAAACAATATTCAAACGTGCATAGACCATTAACATCGATAGAACTCCAAATCGGGCTCACAGTGAGCCAACATTGGGCCGATAGTGCAGGCACCAGGTCAACATTAGGCCGATGCCATGTTATCTGGTAGGAAAATCCCGAAACTAGCCATCTAATCTTTGCAATATTAGAGCGAGGTAATTGAACCACTGTTTCCAATCTACTGTGAAATAGAGATCATCAAATTACTTTGCAAATAAGTGAAATATGTATTTTACTAATACGTATGTAAAGCCATTTATCCGCTCATTTGAGTCACGATTATGAAATATTACTCAATAAGAGTCACTTGATCTGGGATGAAATCGGGACCGTTGTTATATATTACCACGACGCAGGGTGCATGTTTTTGCACAGGTAGATGGTTAGTTAAATGTGACATGAGTGTCATTTTACAATTTTGTAATTCTACACTTCATTGTTAAAATCCACCTAAAAAGCCTATTTATGCGAAACTATCTATCTTATCTTATCTTATCTTATCTTATCTTTCTTATCTATCTATCTTATCTTTTCTTATCTTATCTTATCTTATCTTATCTTATCTTATCTTATCTATCTTATCTATCTATCTATCTATATATCTATCTATCTAAATTCTAAATATCTATCTATTGTGGTACCAATTCAATTTATCTGACAATTTCAAAGTGGTACCGGGATCAACTGCTTCTACCTACCTTTACCTTTTAGCAAGATAAAATCTTATTTAAAGTTGATGGTGGAATAAAACAATACAGCACAAGCTTAGAAGCTGAATGGCTGACCGTTGTCTTTAGTAGACCTTCAATTTATTAAACACTTTTGGTTTGTAAGTCAGCAAATACAGCAGTCAATTCCAGTCATAGTCAAAAGCAAAGACAGAAATATGAAAAGCTAAATGGATTGGTGCGATGGCAGACTGATGAGAGTATTTACTTAAAGCCCTTATCGCACCAGATCTATTTCATCACTAAAGCTGCTGAATCTGACGTTAGTCCCGCATCAATGAGATGCTATTCATCATCAACCCGTACATAGGGATCCCATATATCAGCATCCAGTGTCACAAGCCATTTTGTCATTGCAAATTTGTCACACATTGTTGTCACATCAAATGGACCACTGATCAGATATCTCTGAATCGTGCGCTAGGTGGAACTTGAACTGAGCATCTCATATGCCGTAGATCGTGTTATGGAAAAAGTGATTAACTGACATATAATTTGGAGTGAATCATTTCACCTGTCACATGGCCTTTGACTTGGAACATGATATCATCAGATTTCATTCTTAGTATGATATTAGCTCTCGCATTTAGGTCAATCTACCACAGATTTTAGGCCTATCTTGTTTGCTACACTATTCATACACATTTGAAACTTATCTGACAGCCATTTTATTAAAATATTCACAGCAATAAACACTTTTGAATATAGTATAACTCATTGCAAAGTGAATCCTAGAATATTTGCATCTCTCTCATTATAACTAATCTCAGCAAAAACAGAAACTTTAATAATACATGACCACTTAAACTGGAAGCATGTACAGTGGAGTCTCCCCATTAAGACTACCTTTGGGGCAAATGTTACTGGCCTTAATGGCGACGTGGCCTTAATAAAGAAGTAGAATACAACGGTAACAATACCCTTGGGTCTAAAATGGGTGATCGGAATGAAGAGGCAGTCTTGAAGCGGGGTCTCACTCTACTTTAATGCAAAGGCTGTAGGTCATGCTATTGCTTTGTATGTGTGCCGATTATATTTTAATTTCACTGATCCTTTTATCAGTTACTGGCTTAGCAACCACCTGAACAACGTATGTTAGGAAGTCACACTCACACCTGTAGGGCCTTATATCCTGTGAATGATGAGAAAACCATTTGATACATGAAGGCTGACTCACAAAGGGTGCCTTAATTGCAAGTTGAGAGCGTTGCAACGAGGTCTTTGCATGTTTCACATTCCGCATTCTGTTTTCACCTTATAGTGTGCTGTTGTAACTAAACACGCTGCTCTGAAATTGTTAGCTCCATTTCCACGTGCACTGTACAACCAATGGGTAACTTTAACTTTTTTTGCATCAGTTGGTATAAATAATAGATCGCAATTCATCCCACCTGATTGTTAAATGGAAGAAATTAGCTTGAGTTACAAATACCAGAATACCACCTAATTTGTTGTCGATAGCGCCACCTATCAGGCCCATACACTATTCAAGCGCCCTCTTGCAGTTTTCTGGCTTTGGCAATTTGAGGCCTATTAGGACTAAGTGCATCCTGACACAACAACTACATCACTTGCTATGGGCTGTTCTTTCTCTCAATCGCTGCGGGTATTTGCTCCTCTGATAACATAAGCACACGAAATGTGACGGATTCCTTGCTCTGCTCCCCTTAAGGCTGTATATAATCTAAGGTTGTCAGCTAACAAATACAAATGTTGCATTTTGAGGCAGTTGTATTTGTACATTGGTCTTAGGAGATTTACGGTGCATATTTCATTTTTTTTATAAGAGAGAGAGAGAGAGAACTACAATGCATTGGTTATAGCAGATAGGATTGACTATATTGTTAGTCAAAATGGTCATTCTGGACATCGAAATGGCCAAGAGTTAAGTCAAAAAGATTTTCAGTACACTTTATCACCACACCATGCAAACATGGCATGTCTATGTATCCTATAGTGTGAATGCAGTCTGGGGACTAGTGGTCATCTTGGTGGTCACTCTGGTGGTCACTCTGGTGGTCACTCTGGTAGTCACTCTGGTGGTCACTCTGGTGGTCACTCTGGTGGTCACCCTGGTGGTCAGAGTCCCCAAATTGGCTCTCTGGTGGCCACACTAAGTTCGTTTCAGTGACTGAGGAAGAGGGTGGGTTGAAATAATCCCCTTAGCAACATCTTCAGGGCAGGGTGATTCTATTTGCTAGAGGCCAAAGGGTCACAGTCTGCTGAACTTCTCAAGTACATAGTCAATTCTATACATTACATCGTATGCCTACTTATCGATTTTGACTTCAAGAAAGCATAAAAGTAACGGTCTGTTAAATTTGGATTTTCTGAGTGACTTGGTTTTCATTTAAACTGAGGCAAAGGGTAAAGGAGTTGAGAAATCAATTACCATGTCTACGTTCAACTTGTGTAGATTCCCTACCAGTTACACACACATAGCATAAGATACTTCTGCGAAGATATTTCAAGAAACTTTAAGTGGAAGATTTTAAGATCGTTTAAGGTGTAGCACAGACAATTAATTTATAAATATGCTGGCATGTTGCTCTGCAATTTTGAGTTGTACAAACTTCTGACCTTTTTTCAACTCATTCTTCTGATTTTGAATTAGATTTACGTTTGACTGGCTTCTTGAGCAAACAATTTCAGTCCAATTTATCAAATCAAGGGTAACCAGATTACATTCAATGCAAAATGAAGCAGACTGAAGAGATGCTTTGTTAAACAACTGTCAACAATGATAATTTCACATTAAGTCTTCACATCCATGTTTGCCAACAATTGAATTTCTTTAACAGCCAATTGAGCATTTGCTTACTCACGTGCATACACATGCTCTAGTTGCCTGGGGAGAATAATAAATGAAGCATCTAAGCTTTCCTGAATAAGTCCTTCCCTGCAAGAAAACCTTCAGCTTCCTGTTGGTCAGTCAAGATCAATACTGGACAAAAATTGATTTAGATGAAGGCATGCGATTTGCTGCTGCATACTGACTGGTGGGCCCTGGACATGGAAAGGGTGGTCAACAGGTCAGTGTCGGTCAGAATTGGCTATTCAAGGTCAGCCATGCGTTGATTAGATTGGGTGACAATCAAGCTCCATGCTTAACACCAGAAAAGCAGCTGGGCCCAGATGATACCAAACAAGGCTTAGAAACCACACAATTCAGACTTCCACTCATGGTGGACCTAAATGGCTGACTATTTCAGAAGTTTCATTCACAGCTGCTGCTGGCCTTTTTTCTGAAGCTGTAAAGCCCCGTTCCCACATAGCCGAGTTACTCGTAGTCAACTCGTAGTAATAACAAAAATTACGTAACACCCAAAATTCGAGGAGTTGGCGACGAATTTTTGCGGAAAAAATGACCAGGAGTGACTCGCCGAGTTACTCGCCGAATTACTCGCCGAGTTACTCGGCGGGTTCAGCGAGCGACTCGCCGAGTACCAGGAGTGACTCGCCGAGTACCAGGAGTAACTCGCCGAGTACCAGGAGTAACTCGCCGAGTACCAGGAGTAACTCGCCGGGTTAAGCAAGGTGTCTACGACAGCGACGAGTCACCCATCGAATGATAGGCCGACGCCAGCCTACCTGCATTCTCAGATGAATATCTCGCTTAATATTTGGTCTATTTTCGATCCGAAAAAACCTATGGAGTCACTATGAATTATACTACAAAACAATCTTATTTGACGAAAATCGGACTAATATTAAGGGAGCAGTAGCTTTTTAAAGAAGCGCTCAGCTTTCTGCATTAATACAGTCTGGGCGCGGACGCTTCAGGGAGCACCAGTATAAGTAAATTAAATATAGCAAATAAAATCACAGATCAAATCACAAATACTAATTACAATATCAATATTAGATTTAAATTTTACAAAATATACACAAATTTATACTGATCATAATATCACAATAAGATTCAAATTAACACAAAAAGATAAGAAAGTTATACAAATATAATCATTGCCTGGTAATTACAATAAAATATATTGCTTTTAATTAATGAAAGCAATTACATATTTTTGTAATTGTGAATGACAATCAAGACAATGTCATATTACTGTGTCATCTTTGAACAAACCATGAAATGACAGGTCAAAGAACCCCAATTTAGGCAATTAGGCAATTGACACATGTATTGAATTTGCTGTATGCTCTACACCAATTCTTTGTATCATTCAAAATGCTAATAGCAATTACTGTGTCATCTTAGAACAAACCATGAAATGACAGGTCAAAGAACCCCAATTTAGGCAATTAGGCAATTGACACATGTATTGAATTTGCTGTATGCTCTACACCCATTCTTTGTATCATTCAAAATGCTAATAGCAATTGACATAACAGTCATGGCAGTTGGCAGAATGAGTAGAAATGAATTGCAATAAAGCTCATCCAAACAATGTATATAAAATGGTCAAAAATATTGACCACACCATTCATGTCAGGGCCATACACAGAGCACCTTGCCGCCGCCAGACTACCTGCCTTCTCAGACAAATATCTCGCTTAATATTTGGTCTATTTTCAATCTGAAAATCTGTGTGGAATAAGTATGAACTCGACTATAATTCAATATTTATTTGACGAAAATCGGACTAATATTAGGGGAGCAGCAGCCTTTTAAAGTAGCGCTCAGCCTTACCTGCATTGATACAGTCCGGGCGCGGACGTCTGCGAGAGCACCACTGTTTGCCTCCGCCAACTTAGCTGCCTTCTCAGACGAATATCTCGCTTAATATTTGGTCTATTTTCAATCCGAAAACGCGTATGGAATCAGTATGATTTATACTACAATTCAGTCCTGATTTGACGAAAATCGGATTAATATAAATGGAGCAGCAGCCACCGCAAGACAACTGCCTTCTCAGACAAATATCTCGCTTAATATTCGGGTTTTTTTAAATCCGAAAATACGTATGGAATCACTATGAATTATACTACAAAACAATCTTTATTTGACGAAAATCGGACTGATATTAGAGGAGCAGCGGCCTTTTATATTATATACGACCCCCTACGCTGATGATGCATGTACTAAAGGTAGAACTCGACGAGTTACTCGGCGAGTTACTCCTACAACTCGGTGAGTTACTCCTACAACTCGCCGAGTTACTCCTCGCACTCCTGAACATCCCCCCCGAGTGTAATACGAGCGAAAATAGCGCCGAGTAACTCGCCGAGTTCGAAGAGTAACTCGGCGAGTTCGAGGAGTAACTCGGCGAGTTCGAGGAGTAACTCGGCGAGTTCGAGGAGTAACTCGGCGAGTCATGGCCGAGTTTTTGGACTCCTGGATAATTCGCCGAGTGTGCCGTGCAGCACGGCATACTCGGGAGACTCGGCAAACTCGGCTCCAAATCTCACGAGTTCGCTACGAGACTCAGGAGTTACTCGCCGAGCATCTCTCGAGTGCGAGGAGTAATCGCCGAGTTTAGTAAGAGTTGGGCCCGAGAGGCGTGTTACGTAATACTACGAGTTGACTACGAGTAACTCGGCTATGTGGGAACGGGGCTTAAGACTAACTTACAGTGAAACTGTGCATACCAAGGGGAAAGTAAGGGAATGAGAGTTTACTGCTACTATGGTTACTCGACCGTACTACTATCCAGCAGATAGCACCGGATGACTGCTATGGTTTACGAGCCCTGATGAACTGTCAACACTTTGTCAGATAGAACATCGGTTGGTCACAGGATACAAGCTTGAATGATAAAAAGCCACAGAGCAGAACTACACAGGAATGAGATGCTGGTGCACTGGAGCATTATTGAATGCCCCTGATCACACAGCGTGTAGCAGCAGCTCAGATGGACGGGCGACTAGATGGCCACTCTGGTCAAGTCACATATATTGCCACTCAAATGAGGCGAAATTGCCTGCAGTCTACACAGCTTCTACGCTTCTGATGCTGTGAAGTTTGGTTAACATTAGAATGATACATCTGCAAGTCAAAATATAAATCAGCTTCACAAATGCTGCTGATCAAGTAATCAAGACCACACTTACTATAGATTTGTACTTTATGGTGAGCTTCTAAAGTTTAATCTGAAGAGGACGTCATTACTTAATGGCAATTTGAGCTAAGCAACTTCCTTTACAAATCATCAGACAAAGCAGAAGACTAAGCTTTATGGCTACATGCTTCTTATCACACAAGTCCAGCCATTGTAAACTATACACACTTGGCACATTTTTACTACCCTGGTACATGCCCAATGATGCAAGAACTGACACATGTTTTTGATGGAATCAATAGAACATTCTCTCCCATAAAATATCTGGTGTGGCTAAGATACTGAAGAATTGTGAAGAAAACGTAAAGTGCTATGGTTTATTGAAAAGAAGGAGGACATTTCAGCGATTATCAACTGTCTAAATTTCAAAAGAACTGAAGTCAATTGAATAATCCATACAAAAGGGATAAAATATGCATGCAGCTGACAAGAATTCAAGAGATGTCTTAGGTTACCCTTTTTTTAGTTGAAGAAGAAAAGCAGTAGGTCAAACGAAAATAGTTCACTCTCGTGTTTAGTGTTGAATGAAGGGCTGAGGTTTCTTTGTTTTAAGTAGACATCACGTAATTCCTTCATCAGACATAGACTGTGAGAAAATTAGCCAGGTAGAAAGGATCTGATTACATTCTATTTCTTCATCAAAATTCAGAGAAAGAATATAATAAGGACAGATACGCTCGTGTTGCAAATCTTTGTACATCTACATAAAATGAATATTTATATTCATGCCATCATTCCCCAAAAGCAGTAATCACCTATTTGCATTTCATCAGCTTTTTAACTTTGGAAAATCACTTCTGCCTTATGGCTTTAATGAATTCACTGCTTTGAAGGGTCGAAATTCGATAGCATTCATTATGAAAAACGCCTTAAAAAGCCTGCCTTGAATACAAATCCTCATAAAAACCCTTTTGTAAGTAAATTGGATCTGGTAGTTTCTGGCATAACACAAGACAATTCAATTACCCATGTAATTGCCTCATAATTGTGCCAATTGTATTGCAGGTACACAGGTGCAATGTCACATCTTTTTCACTCTGAGTCCACGAATTACTGCCTGTTAGTGGAACATCCAATGATGCCTGGTTGGTCACAGGATGCAAGCTTGAGTGATAAAAGCCACAGAGCAGAACTACACAGGAATGAGACGCATAGGCACTGGAGCATTATGCAATGCCCCTGACCACACAGCGAGTATCGGTAGCACAGATGGATGGGCGATTAGATGGCCACTCCGCTCATGAGTCACACACACCTATGCAGCAGAGCAGAAAGTGTCCACATACTACAATCGGCCGGTAATGTCCAGGAAGCTGGCAGTAAACTTCTCGGGCAAATGAGGTAACATACAGAACCACTTTATGTCACAGAATAGCTACCCTCGACAATTACCAGGAGATAGCAGCCTCTTATTCTGTCGAATTCAAGTTCAGTGTATACTTTTTCATTCTGATTATTCCTTTACAATAAACAAAATTCGTGCCAAATCTATTGGTAAATTTTCACTAGTGAAATAATCAAAATAATGTTACAGAATGACACCACGTGTAAATTACACAAAACAATAATTCCACCCTACAGGAATCAATGTACAGTTCATAATGCTATCTCATCGCATTCACTCTCAATTTGGATGCGTTATTCCAAATGAATGGTTGTGTAGCAAGTCCTGACTTGGCATTTGCTGGAAATGATCTAGGAAAGACTGAGACCTTACTGAAGCGTTGCCTAATGCCTTAGCCTAGACGAAAAAGCAAAGTCCTGTGACATCAATAGAGTGAAAAAATCAACACACTTGAAGAAGAATACATCAGGCAGCAGCGGGTGTCAATATTGATCTTCATTGCCTCACAGGTTTGATTTTTCTCATTTCCACTCTTTCTGTTATTTCTTGCCCTGTTTTCTTGCCAATTGTGTCACTGTCTTTCACTCTCTTTGCCATCAGCACTTAGTGGCACCCTTAAAAACTTTCCCTAAGTATCAAATTGCTTCTCAGTATATCTCTGATATAACATACAAACTATCTTCTAACTAAGCAAACTTGTACTCAAGGCAAATGGTAAAACTATTTTGCACCATATGTGAGAGCAAGAACATAACTTACATCCATAATTATGTTTCACCCACGTTAATGTTCACCCTCTAAGGTCCAATGAAAGTATTGATTCAGTCCAACTGGGAGGTTTCTGCTGAACTTATCAATGAAAATCTTGGATGGGTTCAGCTCTCTGAGCAAGATACTGAAATACTGACGACTTCATTGGGAATTGATAGCCCTCAAACGTCTGTTAATATCTTGAATAGCCCCAGGTATAGACTAAATTACCCCACCATCTGTAAAACAAGTAAGGCTCTCCCAATGATAAACACATGCCATATTGGAATTTTAATAATATTGTAATACATACTCAATGATCATATTACACTGCATATATGACTTATTGACCAAAAATTGCACAAGTATAGACGTGCATGCCATATTGACCGGATGAGCTGATGCATGCATTGCGAATCCTATTCAGAGTACATCAGATGAATGTTAAGACTGCTACCAATAAAACTGTCAACTGTCTGGTCTACTGGAATATTTGTAAAAATATCATAACTAGAAAAGTGCAAGAAATGCATAATTCCGTTTGTTGGATTTATCGCTTCCAGACAAAGTTCTGAAATGGAGTTTGTGAATAAACAGCAAACATGAGTCAAGTTTAATTTGTTACTAATCTAATATCACAATCATTGATTGTCATATCAAAGCATGCACTTGCTGAACACAAATTTATTGTTGGTCACAGGATACAAGCTTGAATGATAAAAGCCGCAGAGCGAAACTACACAGGAATGAGCATCAAGGGCACTGGAGCATTATGCAATGCCCCTGACCACACAGCGAGTATCAGCATCACAGATGGGCGGGTGGAGTATCGGCATCACAGATGGACGGGTGATTAGATGGTCACCCCAGGGTCTTTCCTGCCACTTGTCACATTATCTACATGCAGCTAAGGGTAAACCGTCTGCATATTACCATGTTTAAAGGCTATCGGCAAACTTGCAATATATGCTTACAACTGGCACTAATGCCAAAACTGCCCAACGTAATAGCTGATAGCTGAAATACATTTATTTTACACTCATGATTATTTCTGAGAATTTGGATAGACAAAAGATTTAACAGAAAACTTTTTAGCAACATTTATAGCAAAATCTGACAGAAACAAATGCTGGTTTGAGTTTCAAAGTTATCTCTTATGAGAGTGCACTTGATGCAATTTTGAAAGGCTTTGATTTGGCTTTTGGTGCTTTCGCTGTCTGTGCACTTGAGTGGCACCAAAATCTCACAATCTGCTGCGATGAAATTGGATGACTCTGCCACTGAGTGCAATTTCATGGTATTCGTGAATTCCCAGGGCATTTCATATATGAAAGCAGATGACTTATCTTTAACCCTCAAGGGACAAAATCAATAATCACAAGAGACACATGTTGGATTTTCATTTGAATACAGGTTGCAGTGCAGATATTCCCTGGCAACTCAGCAATTTGTTTATACCCTTGTGGATGAATTTAAGTGGATTTTTCACTTCAAAGATGTAAGAAGTGGATTGGAATGCTGCTGTTGCTGCAAGAGTGAACAGTGCCTACTCACAGGTCATTAAAGTAAGATCATCGGAGTCATAAGACTGCCTTTGTCTTTTAATGGCTTCTTTCAAGTAAAGCAGGGTAATTCATTTTTTACACTCCATAAATTTCATTACTTTCTTTTCAGAGTCACATGTCACCCACAACGTTGTGAAACACGGGTTCTTTTGGTACCTCCATTACTGCAATAGCTAAATTACTGCATCAGTTATCATGACAACGTCCTAGTAGTAGTATTCATCGAACGAGTTTATCTCAGAAAGTATTTCATTTGGAATGATGCAATACTGTATTTAACTTATGACCTAAATGTTGGTTTCAGATTGTTTTTAGCATATAATTTTAGTATCTAATTCTAGATATCAGACATGCTCTGTAAATTTGTATGAAACGATGTTTAGGCTTATTTTCCCAACTACTTGTCAAAATGAGAAAAGTAAGTAAAATGTTGAAATTCTTCAATCACACAAGTTCATCTACAAACCATTTTCAGTGTCTGAGATTGTAGTGTTTCACTGACCAGCATCTTCACTGAAAATCAAGGTTTCACTCAGATAGAAAACGTGCCCTTAAGCACACCACAGAGCTAAGTCGTTAGTGAGAAGAAAGTACAATGGTATCTCTGATACGCTACAGATACACAGAAAACTAGCAACTATGAGGTGGGGTACCAGTGAGATATTCCAGACACAAAACTATATTCTAGCCGCAAAAATGTCTTGAGTATACTGGTTTGTTTATCTCATCCCCATACATATTCTACGATGAGTAATGCCCCACACAAAAGAGTTCATATGGGCTGCCATCTGAGCTGCTGCGTGCATTATCCACACGTAAATATTCTGCCTTAAAAACAACACAAAGAATGGGCCATTTGTAGGAAGGTCAGCAGCACTATATGTATGCCATATTCAATAGGGCATTGGCCACGGGGAATAAGGCTGCATAAGGTTGTTGATGTAGAAGGGAAAACACCCCAACCACCAAAGGAAATAAAACGCAGGTGAATCCCATGGCAAACACTGGGACATCCCTGGTCCATCATGACCCACTGGCCAATGATATGGAGCATGAATGGGACCACCTAGCCATGAATGGGCCAACCTAGGCATGAATGGTGTGAGCAGGCTTGCCTTATCTCAACCCATTGAGGTCTGCCTCCGCCGCTTTTACTGCCATCCTCTACAATACCCAAGGATGCCCCTGCGACTGGAGGCAAGCACAGCCCCCCACTCAGCCTATTATGCAGCATTTGAAGGATTCTTTGTGCTGTAGATAGCTCTAGTTTCCTCTTGAGTTTATCTTACATTGACTTGCAGGATCGCTGGTTTCCAAGACTTCTATCTCTGCTTGCAGGGCAACTACTGATTGCCTGCCAAATGTAATGGCTTGATAAAAAGCCAGATGCCTCAGGCAAACAGTCAGTGTGGACATTGATGTCACCAGCCAACACTTGTTCTCAAATTTACGAGCGGAGTCAAGGGGCATCCCCCCAACTTTACGAGCGTTATCACACAAGCTGGGTAGTACGTCACGTGACCAAACAACCGGAAATAACTTTTGGACAGACAGTGAAAAACTGACATGTTATAATGGAAACAGAACGAATAATTTAGCTGAACTAATAGGATTAACTTTGTGGTTTTTTAATGGTAGAATAAACCAAAATTTGGTTTTACATCCAGTGGAACACACTTCATAATTACCTAAAATAAGAAAACCACTTTAAAAACAGAACACAGGGTTTTTACAAATTTCACAATGTATTATGCCTCAATACACAATTAACCACACTGTCAGGACAAAAACGTTTGTCTCCAGGGTGTAATCCAATTGCATAACAGAAACAAATCTGTGAGGACTTGCTTTCTATTCAGGAAATTCTCACTTGCAAACTATACTGACCCGCGTAACCTGCCTAGCAATGATACCCACTGAAGCAAATACTTTGTGATATATGAAAAGGACAGAAACCTTTGAAGTTGGCCATTGTGCGGTTATAGAGCACACTGGTACTTTGATACATGGAGCAGGAAATTTCTTCATGCAGGCTGATTTCCATATCTGGGCCAAATATTGTATACAGTGACCCACGCAAAATACCCTCATTGCATATAGCTACAATATAATACCCTGGCCATATGTAGCGCACACCATATTTTCCAATACTTACTGTGGTAATGCCCACTGGTATAGCCACCAGAAGACCAAAGATGACAATACTGTAGTAGATGAAGGTCTGAGCAATGAGCTGAATATCCAGGCCTGGTGGTAAAGGTCCAGTGTGGTGGCAAGCTGCATGAGCAGACCCTGCAATCCTCTCCCAGCCTCCAGAGGCTGTTCGGCCATCTAGGGGCCACATGGTGAGAGTTAAATGCAACAGAAATCCAACCAGTTGAATGCAGTAGTTGTGTCTGTATCAAAACATGTATAGCACTGAGAGGGTAATTTCTTTATAGTGTCTTACATGTACAGCACTGAGAGGGTAATTTCTTTATAGTGTCTTACATGTATAGCACTGAGAGTGGTAGTACGGAGAGGGTATTCTTCTGTTATAGAAACGCAGTTGCTCTGGTCCACGAAATGTATAGCACTGAGAGTGGTACTCTTTTGTATAGCACTGAGAGTGGTAGCAAAGAGAAGGGAGTTCTTCTGTATGTTGTCTTTTAGAAACTCGGTTGTTCTGCTTCACAATATTTATAGCACTGAGAGTATCCTACTGTATGATGTGTAGTAGAAACTCAATAGTTTTCCGTTTCACAATATGTGGAGCATTGAGAGTTGTGCCCTACTGCACGTTGTCTTGCAGAAATTCTTTTAGGAGACTAGCAGCAAAATGCAATTTCACTAACTCAATTATCTCCCCACAAATGGCTCATATCCATGCACTCACACGCCATGTATTGATGCTATTGTCAAAGCTGAATTAAGTGCAGAAGTGAGGCAAAAACCTTATAAAAGCACGCTGAGACAACATAGAAAACAGCAATAACGAGTCAACAGTCTTGAAGCTGTTCTGCAGTTTGCTCACACACTTCAGTAGGTCCAGACTCCACACCTTTGAAGCTAATGATGTTTCGTAAATAAATCACAGGGAATCTGGGGAGAATCAACAGCAAATGGGAGTGGTAGACTAGCTGGATGGACGATAGCTGCTCTAGGCTTGCTGGTTATACACACCAATAGGACCCTAGGCTCTCTTGATGGTATACACATGCAAGCAGAATATTAGAGTGTTCCAATCAGTTGATGGGTTTCTAATAGCCAAGCATACGACTCCTCGTGTATCAGCATTCCCATATGTCCAAGCAAGATGCATTAGTATTTCCAAGTAAGCACTGGTCGGGTGTGTTATTGAGAGGATAAGTAATCACAGAGTCATCCCTAATGTGCAACACAAACCTCCTGTTGCAGCAGCTTCTGTCAAGATCTAACGCATCAGGGTGACCCAGAAACACATTCTGATACATCAGCAGCAGGCCACCATCTCACATTTCACTGCACCAGAGAAGCCTGAAGCCTGTTCCCACATCAAATTGGATGGAGTTGCAGATGAACTTTTCAGGGCTCTCCAACGCAGGAGAACATGAAGCATAAAGAGCACGTGCTGAACACGTTCTACCTCCACAGCTGAAGAGTCGTTGATGGGAGATCACGTGCTGGCGTCTGATCAATGACGGAGTAAACAGCGTCGATACTCCTGCCACTTGGGGTGTTAATCTTGCTCCACAAGGTGTTGCTCACACCTCCCTAAGCTGTGCCGCTGCCCATGACATGCGTGACGCATCGTCTTACGTGCTTCTATCACGTCTTCGGAACGTCACGGGGCGTTTTGTGGCAGATATTGAGCGCGCGTGCCTTTAAAGGCCTTGGCAGGAGTTGAGAGAGGGGGAGGGGCTGGGGGCGGGGCCAGCTGCTGCAGTTCTCCTGAGATAAACTGCAACCAGAGGCTACAACTACAATACACTGACTACAGATGGACGTTCACAGCCAGTTAAACCTGGGGTTTGCCAAGCAATATGAAGGAAGCTGTAGGCAAGCCCTGAGGAACCCCCAGCAACCTCCAAGGACACCAACGCACCATCTTCTCTGTCTCCTGTGCTACTCAGCTGGGGCAAACAGATGCTCCCAGGATTACACCAGCCAGACTTTGCCATATCAAATGAATTTACAATCCTTTGGGGCTTTTTGGCCCCTTTGCCCTGCTCTGTCATTCACCATCGTTGTCTAGATTAGGAACTTCCCTCCTCAGCTTAACTTTAATCCATCAGAATGACCCACGTCTGGCCTGGCCTTTATCCACGAGTCATCGCTGTCATTTCTGTAATGTGATAGTTGAAATAACCATGTCCCCAGGGTAAGCCATTGGCAGTATATTATCAGTACATCACGTATTTCCCAAGACCTCCCTCGTATCTTTAGGCAACTGACCAAACTTTCTCTAAAGACCACCCGTCTGCTTTCTCAGTCTGTCCCTTCAGGCAAAAGTTTCTCGTAAAAACTGAGGAGAAAGTTTCAGATATTTGCAAAGTTAAGTAAACGTAACCTTCAAATCACTTGCATTACTCCGTTGGGACAATATCTAAATCTCATAAAGACGAGATTTTGATAGTTCTGAATCCAAACAAAATCTAGCAAGTGACTCTATCAAATGTTCCCTGATTCTAATGAGACAAATTCGTTGATTAGTTTTCTTGCCAGTTGTAAACTTTCCCTTCAATCTGCCTTTAAATTCATGAGAGATGTTTACCCCAGAATTGGCTTTTGAAATAAACGCTTCCCGGCTTATAATATCACCATGGAAACTTCTGGCTGAGCCCGCAGCGTTATGAATTTATCTGGCGCTCCTGCTGCTTATCATGGGAAGGCTTGTAGTGCCTTGCACAAGCCTCGCAGCGTGGGTAAATTCAATTAAGGGGCAAAAACAAAAGAGAGGCCCACAAGATTTTTCATTTGTGCAACTAATGAGCCTGCAACATTCTTATGGCTGAGCAGCTATGTTGGTGATTAAGCCAGTTTGAATAGCAAGCAGAATGTTGTATAAAAGGGCAAAATGCGATAGGGGGAGCCACGAGTGCTTCATTAAGGTGGATGAAGACTTGGCCCCCTGGTGGTTTTACCTAATTAGTCTGATCAGCAGAGCGCTGCAAAAGCAAATCGCCTAATTCAAGCCATCCTTGTTGAGCATCCTAGTTGGGCTCTTTCAGACACATAATATGCTGCGGCCCACAAGATCGTTTAAATTCTGGACCCACACACACTGACAATGCCCTCCTCCCCAAATGACTCACTTACGGCCATGCTGAAGCTGGAAGCTGAACCTTGGGTTGTGCTGGTCATACTAATAATATGAAAATGTTTCATGTGGCTGCACGTGGTCCTTTGTGATGCACCTATTTGCCCTACATAGTGCAATCAGTGTCCTTTATGACACATGTGGGTTACAAATCCACGATATCTTGGGTTGTCTTCCATATACTAATGCAGTGCATGTATAACTTTCATGGTACTTTTTGCCTATGTTGTATTTGTCTAACATCCATTGCCACTCGGTAATATCCTTATTCCATTAACAAATAGGTTACTCCAACATCTGAACTTGCTAGGTCACAGACATTTTTTTTTAAATCCTTGAAGAGAACATCTTCAAAGGACACTGATAAGAACCTAATTTCCCTCGTGTATGTAGGTCATAAGCCTCTTTTAAAGATGAGTCTAATTACATACCTGGTGACAAAAAAGCCCGGATGCAACAGCAAGCCCTCTGGTGTCAGTTTCTCAATGCTCTTATCTCTGTAAGATGCTTTGTGTCAGCAGCTTAGAGACCTACTCCCCAGCTCTCTTGTCATCTCAACACTCCATTGGGCAAAAGTATCTTGGCAACTAAGCTTCTCTCTAAGCAATTCACAAAAAATACGTGGCAGAAATACTACGCTGGCACTGGCAAGCTTTTGCTACTGAATATAGAGTGGGAACTTTTCAGTAGAACTGACCTTGATGAAAATTGTACTAGGTGGTCTTAATTTGAGGTAGAATACAATGGTAAGAATGCTTGGGTCTAAGCTTGGGTGGTCTTAATGATCAGGTGGTCTAGATACTGAGGTTATCCTAAAACGTACTTCCACAGTTATACCGATGCATTCGTTTCGATGATCTGGGACTTAACTTGTATGACCAGCCGCCAGAGGCAGATGTAGAAATGAGACATTAAGCAAAGAGTTAAGCACATTTAACATTTATCAATCTAGCAGCTCATTCAAACAACTCCAAAGTAAAATTTTGTTCATGAAGAGTGCATACATGTAGTGTATGTAAAATTCTTCTGTATTGCTTCTGAATATATGAGAAAGGAAATTCCTAAATTCGTAGGGCACAAAATAGGCCTTGAACACATTGTAATATATCTTGATTATACAAAACAAAACAGCCATGCTGCATGCCATCATTACTGTTCCCTTAGGCGTCTGCTATGGGATGATATCTCTCTCATAAAAAATTATTGAGACAATAAAACTATGTCCATAACCATGATAACTGCAGTCTGGATTTGCAATGTGTAACACCAAGGAGTGTGGCCCCACATGTTATCTGTGTTAGACATGCTTATGAAATATTGCTGAAGTCCCTTGATAATGCAAATAGGGGCAAGGGTCAAATCCCTTAGCTATGGGTGGGACTAGCAGGAGACAGCTGATGACGTCAGATTATCTTTATGGCAACATGGCTGGGGAAGGGTTGGAGAGGTCAGGACATGACACCTAAAGGTCAATGAGATTTGACTTGGGCAACGTGCACTTCTTGATATCGCTGACCTCGGACGAGCAGGGAGGTAGCTTGTAGGTGGGACCGGAAATGCGTTGATGTCAGCATAGACTGTGCCAGTGTGCCAGCACCAGTGTGGGGCTGGTGTAGTGTCAGTGATGTTACAATAGAGTCTTTTCACTGAACAGCCCTGAATTCAGCAAGACATAGGTCTTTCCTTTCCTCTTATTATACATTTTGCTTTTCAGACACAGTAGGTAATAAATAACTGATTTCATAAATATAACTTTCTCAGAAAAATAACAAAAATCAATTAAAGGATAAAGTGTCAAATATACATTAAAATGTACTGCTGCTTGGATGCACTTTGCTTCAGCCAATCACAGCCAAGGGCGGGAAGTTTTTCAGCCAATAGAATTGAAGTATTCTGTTTTAGCCACCTGGTGGAAATACAAAGAACCTTCCGTGAAAATCCACTATTGTGTCAATGTGGAGCTGCATGGTACTATGTCAGTGTCCATGTGGAGGTACAGTAGTTATAATTTTTGTTATGAATCGAAGTAGTAATGTCAAATTGACAGTTGACGAATGGATAGCATTGTGATGATTGTGGGGCTGGTATTGGTAAATAATTGGGCCAGTACCTGATAACGTCATTTTAGCTTGACATCCGCCCTGTGTTGCCCATGTCAGATCGATGTAGGGTCAACATCGGGCCAACATCCGGCCAACCTGGCATGCTCTCTGGGTACTGTGTCAGTGTGAGGTCAGAACTGTGTTAGTGTGGAACTATTACACTGACAATTTGGGTTTTTCTATGTCGATATGTGGCTGGTATCATGGAAATGTGTAATGTACTTTTGTGCAAAATGTGAGGGCTAGTACCATATCGACATTATGGGCTGGGCTAGTACTGTGTCGATATGTAGCTTGCCGCTGTTGCAGGGCATTAGCTGAGGTCGCACTAAGAGCAGAATGTTGCCCACTACAGATTGCAGGGCTCAAGCAGGGCGCCTTCCCTCTCCCCTTTATATTCATTAGTCTGGGCAGGCGATGGGACTGCATGCCACCCGGCAGAGATGCAGACCTCGACCCCTGCTTAACCCCTTCCCCCATCCTCCCTTCATGGCCCTTCAAGGCAGAAATGCCCCAGGTCGGCTGTCACAGGGTCAGCCAATAGCCACAATTCCCACATGTTCATGACTATTTTTAGCCCAAAAGTATGAATTATGACACCAAGATGACCGCTCAAGAAAAACTGTAATCTACGGCAGCGTCTAATCATTATCCCTCTGGGTCAAGCTTAAGATGAAACAGTTTACAGTCAGCTAGTCCTCCCAAAGCTGGTTCAAGTGATGTACTTTACAATCATTTGCCGAGGCTTTGTGTATCTCTACCGGCACTTCCCTAGAATAAAAAACTTTTTTTTTTCTTTTCTTTTTTTTTGTTGTTGCAATGCTGGCATATATTCTAACATTTTTTTTTTCAGAAGCTGTATTATGGTACTCAAACTTACTTTATGCAACCCACAATTGCCTTGTCATCTTGCAACAACAACATCAATTTCATACACAACTGCTGCAACCACACATTACTGCCCAGCTTTTCCCCTTACAAAGGCTAAGCACTAAGACTGTGTTGCATCAGCCTGGGCCATGGGCTGTTACCAATGTAAACAGTGGGCAAGTAATCCATCAAACGCTTAGAAGGGACAGAGCCATCAAAGCACTAAGGGGATTTATGACAGGAGATTACATCAAGTGCTTCACCAATATCAAACAACATTTAGAAGGGATTAGCACCCATCTGCTGGCCAAAAGGCACTGATAAATCTAACATAACACAACATGTGGTTGGTAGGAATTCTATTCAATCAAAACAAATCATTTAACAAAAGGGATTAGCTAAAGCTGTTTGCAGAAATGTTGTAAAAGCATTTACTCGAAACTGCTAAATATAATGGTAAAATAAACATTTAATGGTGTTAAATGAGAAGCAATTACAAAAGAGTACAGTTTTGACTACGATCAGCAAAATAAGAGCATTAATATATTTTATCAATTCTTACGAAATTCACGTTGTTTTGTATAATTAGGTGATATATTTTGCATTATAAGAATATTTTGACTTTATAAGATAGATAGATGAAAATATATTTTGAATCGACATGATAAAAACAATGAACATTAGCTCGTAGACAGATTAAACAATAAACAATGCAATAATTAAAACTATAAACAATTTGATTGGAGGGAAATCCGAAAAATTAGGAATCCATCTCCTTAACAGCAGTAATGTATTCATGTGTCCTGTCTGACAATGTAAGATTTAGTACAACCTGCTGACCTTGACGCAAGGTTAAGGTCAAAAAGTGACCTTGGATCTAAGGCAGATAACCTATGGTTGGATTTTCAGAAGAGGTCAGTCTGGTCAGCTAAACCTATGTGACAGAAACATGGGCAGCCGTCGGTGGAACATTGATTGCATCTCACACAAGCACAAGAAGGTTCAGCTGACAAGGAAGGTCCATCAAGCCCTCCACTGTTGCCATCCTGCCTCTATCCTGCCTCTGTCCTGCATCCATTCTGCCTCTGGTCTACTGCCATCTCCTGCTGATCATGTGCTGTGACAGCTGCTTGTTCTGTCCTCGCTCCATCGATCTCTATCCCCAGCCCTCACTTCAGAAATCTTACCTTGTCCCATTGTGAGAGTGTTTGTGCAATTCACATCCTAAAGGGTGGTGGATAGGCATGGCACCACAGTAGTGGTGGGCATAGCATGACGCCCAGCGTGACACATTAGCATAACACATCAGAATGTCTCCGGGTGCACCTCTGTTTGTGCTTTGAGATAAAATCGTCGCCTCTGGATGTGAATAATCAATCGCAGCACCTCCACATGTGATGGCTTGCCCTCCCAAGTACAGCCTGATTCAACCCTAGACCTAGCAATTTACATTCTCACAATCAGGCACCAGTCCCATATGACAATCGTGCTTCTGCCCTGATTAGAGTAAGGGCAGGTCCCACCCATTGAAAAGGGTTGAAGACAGCCATTAGTACTGCTTTTCCTCATTGCTTTCCACCTATTGTTTGCTTTCACTGGCTTGAGTGGCTTTTTGAAGGGGCGGGTTGGAGAGAATGATAAGGTTCTGGAACAGAGGAGACAGCCCAGTGTAACCCTATGGCCTACTTGTTCCTACCAACAGGGTGAAATTCATATCATGTCACTGTTTCTATTTTACTGAAATAAAATAGATTGTTGCTGACACAAACACATGAAAATGCACGAAGAGTACCCAGTCATGTTATCTTTTTTTCAATATGCTGAGCAGAAAAATATATAAATAATTCATGGCGAGCATTTGCAAACGGAAATTTGCCAATAAAGTGAAATGACACACAGCTGTATTTTTAACAAGCTGCAGCACACAATCATTGCATGTCTACACCATGTTACTAATGCAAAGGAAAATAACACAGTTTCTCATTTTACATGATGTTTTCTCTACATCTAACCTCTATTGGTGACCCATTACATCCTTTCTTAACCACTAAGAGGCCACACCACTACGTGGTAGTATGGCACTTTCCTTTCAAGCCATTAGGTAATGTATGGTTCAAATAAAGGCCCTTGTTAGTGTCCCTAGGGTAGCATGGGGCATTAAGCTCACCTAGGAGTCGAGTCTTTACTGCAGCACACACTGGTGGACAGCGGAAGTTCACTTAGGAGGAGCAGGGTGATTACATACATCCTTAATGCCCCAAGAACGTGATGGGGCACATTGTTCTGCCCATCCTGGCTTTTAGGACAGGCCAAACAACATGCAAGTGACATGAAGGGTCAAAAATAGCTCCCTGAGGGAACCACCATGATGCTAAAGATACAGAGGGTAGGAACATGGAGTCTCTTGTGACTCCATGGTAGGATATTCGTTCTGAAGAAACCTCGAGTCATTCCTGCTATGTCACACAGGATTTCATTAGATTCACAATATGCCTTTGTCCGAAAAAGTAAGGATGAGATGATAGTTGCTAAGGTTTTAATGCACACCATACTAAATATTATTCGTTCCAAATGGTCTTTTGAATGGTTTATTGTATAGGTACTGGTTACAAGGAAGCTCCTTTAGATAGCCCATGTAATGAGGCCACTTAGTATATAATTGTCTAGTTCATAAACAGTTCCATGCGCATCCAAAGTCAGTCATAACTATGAAAACTGGCCATTTTAAAGATATATACCATATCAGTCGAATAAACGGCGGCGATTTAAACGATCCAATTAAATAAAGGCCCACCTCAAGTAAAATGCCCCCTCCTCACATGAAAGCAATTTATTTCATTACAACTAATGAACGGAGCTAAAGTCCAAGAATATGAGGTCTTCCAGAAGTATTTTCATAATATTTTTTTCATTGTTTTGAATGACCTTCGTTGCCCCTAAAACAATAGAAGCCCACTTCGAATAGAGGCCCACCTCAAGTAAAGGCCTTGCTGAGATACTCTCTAAAGAATAGAAGGAAGAGCTTTTATTCGAGTAAATACGGTATTTGGCCACCAAGTTGAAGATGCAGCTTCAAGATGCTGAGGCAGAGAGAAAGAGATGCAAAGCAGGTCAAGGAGCCACTCAGCAGCCATGCTGCAACCTCCACATAGCAGCATCCCAGCATCAAGATCATTAGTGATGCCCGTGTAGTAAATTGATGCCAATTAGTGCAATCAAATCAGCCACTCAGATCAAAAGTGATGGCAAACCTCACAAGTGCTAACCTATTAAGTCTGTCCTCTTGATTAATCACATATTGCAGTCCATTGCATATAAGTGGTCAGAATGAAACAGTGATGAATACTAACAACTGTTACTGATAAAGTCCTCAGATTAAACATGCAAAGATTCCTTTTCCTCAAAGACTTGCAACTGACATTGTCACACGGTTTAAATTTATTTTTATTTTGTGTAGTTGGTCAAATTAAAATAATATTCTCCCAACAATATGTATACCATAAGACACACACTATTCAATGTCAGCAGCTTCATCTTAAGAATCTTTCGAAGTGATCAGCATCTGATTTCAATTCCTTTATTATTGATGCCATGAAATTACTAACAGAACTTACAGAACCGTGTGGCAGTTCTAGTTTCATCAGTGTGTAATAATTTATTGATCTTTTCCTTTCTGTGCCATGCAAAATGATAACGTAAAAAGTGGACCAAAGCCGTGTGTTAAGAAAATGTTTTGACATACTCTTTCATGATCTCAATTGAACAATACCGAGCATTTGTGAGCAGTTTCTATTATTGTTTCCAAAAAAAATCATAGCTTGACGACAAATACTTTTGGGAAATCATATTTCCTGATTTAATTTTTACGAACTATGTCCTATCAAGTCTCATTACCCTATGTGGGGATGTTGAACTTAACCCTGGAACCAATCCTTATAATTACAACTTGACACTGGGGTATTCAGTTATAAGGAGCATTCTAGCTTCCGTCACTAATTCCACGTAGATGCTTATATTCCTGATTCTGATTTGAATATCTTAGGTTTCTGCCACCTTTTAGAAAAAGATCGCACAAGACACTCTGGTGGTTGTATGGTTGATGTAGCAGACAACTTGCCTGCTCAGAGGAGATCTGAGCAGAACAGACCTTGAGCCAGTTTGCTCAAAAATTGTTTGTGTAGAAGTGAAAGTGTCTGGCCAAAGCATGGTAAATTGTAATGCGTATAGGGCACCTAATTTGGACATTATTACCTTTTGCAATGACCTGGAAACAATTTTTGATGCAGCTTCAACTGCAGGAATGAATGTTGTTCTGGGCGACATGAACAGTCGCAATTGAATTGTGCATTTTGGGCTGATGACCACACCACCCCTGAAGGCAGATCTCTTTGGTCATTTATGTCCACACGAAACTTTGCTAAAATGTTACATGTATTACAAACCGCTCAATGTCTTGTATTAATTTAATATTTGCAGATAAACCTGAGCTCATCCTAACTAGTTGGACCCATAGTCCAATTGAAAATTATGATCATAATATTACCTAAGAGTAGATGATACACTAGAAAAGTCTGGAACTTTAAGCGCGGTACTCATGGGAGGTTTAGGGAAGCAATTGATAATGCTGATTGGAACAGATACTACACTTCTAATGATGTTCATACAGTTGTTAACTGGATGAATCATATTCTAGCCATTGCCAAGGATAACATTCCCCATTACTTGGCGACAATTCGCCCAAACGATCAATCATTTATGAATTCGAAAATAAGATCATTGATAAGGAAAAAAGAACGATTGCAATCTACATATAAATGCACAAAAAGTCACAATATGACTTATTACACTTTCAATCTGTTAGAAGGGATGTAGAAGCTGCCATTCATAATAGAAAAGAAAACTAAATATCACAGATTTCTAAAGTTTTTTTCTGAATTGGGCTGGTCTAAACTTTCCAAGCGTAGACTGACAAAGTTTTACCAGATTTTCAACAAAGCATTAAGACCAGTGCACAATTATGGCACTTGAGGTCACAATTAACTTCATATTAATCTTCCTCTCATCAGGAAAGAATTGTTTAAAAGGAATTTTGTGCCCAGTTCAATTTCCTTATGGAATGGCCTTGATTTGTCTGTAAAGTTAAGCCAGAGTTGTGCGACCTTTAAGCAGAAATTAAAAATTACTGCCTCATTGAAACCTTCACTTCTGGCTTATGTTGGCACAGCTCCGGCTTGGTTTTTTCGGATCTTAATGCTCACCAATATGTGAAAGTGTGTATTAATTCACCATATTGTAACTGTGGCACTTCAGCAGAAACTGTTAATCACATTCTCCTCGAATGTTCGAACTATTCCAACAATAAACAAATATTGTTAAATAGTGTTAGTAATAAAAAACCACTCTCAATAACTTCTAATTTACTTTTATTTGGAGACGAATCTATGCACACAGATGCCAATTCTAATATAATCATCAAAACAATATCATTTACTTCATCAACAAATCGATTTTAGTTCAGTCCTAACCTATTTGTAATAATTCATCAATAGATCAATTATTCATCCAGTTTTTACTACCAAGATTGAACCTGTTTTCGAGCCTTCGGCCCGTTTGGTAAAATGAAAATTAAATATATGTTTGAACCAAATAACTCATATAATCCTGGAATCTGAACGAGAGGTTAAACTTATTGTTAGGTTTGTTACAAGGGATAGACTTATTATTGAATGAATTGATTGAATATTGTTAACAACTGATATTGGCTAGAAACTGCACTTTCTGTGCCAAAACCCACATGTATATAGATGTTTGACTTGGCTTGGTACAGAATTACATTACATTTCAAATAGCCTATTATGTGATAATATAATGTGACAGAATTTTGCAGCAGCCTATCCATTCTCTCCTTATCTGACCTATCCACCCTATGAAGTGCTATCTCATAAATATAGTGAACAGGACTGGGTCCTGTCAATTAGGGTGATTTAACTCAAGATTTCAGGCCCATCAGGTGCTGACCTGAAGCTGTGCTAAATCTTGCCGATAGCAAGGTCTTACAGATTATGTTATACATTGCAACCTGGCTGAATGGCTACTTTACTAATAACAACTTGACTGCTGAGGTAACACAACCAAGACTAATAGAAAATATATTTATTTAGACTATTTTCTGTAGAATTGGAAATAAAAAGACATTATGAGTTAAATAGCATTATATACACAGGAAAATTAAGAATTAAAATTTCACAAAGTGAGCTTAGCAGATGGACACGCTCTGTGTCACTCACATTTATACCTGCGCTAGAAGTGTATGTAATAAATATGTGTCTATATATATATATATATATATATATATATATATATATATATATAGCATTGTTGCATGTTCACCATCATATATATATATATATATATATATATATATATATATATATATATATATATATATATATTTATTTATATATATCTGCCCTTACAATTACTTCACTCCAAAGACTACCTAGCTAAGTTTTAGCATTGAAACCACTATAAACTGGAACAAAGATCTTAGTAGAGAGATTCCTCTGTATTAGCAAAGTGGTACAAAAAGTGCTGGTTATTCAGGCATAAAGTCTTGACTTCCCTGATCTGCTGGCATTTAGAAGAGAGATGTACGTGGTGTGAAGGCTGATATGGGGTGTGCAATGACACTGGAGGGAGGGGGGAGGGGACTGCCACAGGGAGGGATAATTTGCCCGAAGATGTCTGCCAAAGGCTTCAATTCAATAAGGCCTGAGCAATATATGGGCCATTTGACGCGATAACGACTCCCCATGTCGTCTTTAGCCCAACGAGACCTCCCATAAGTTTCCCAAGAGCCATGTCTCTTATTCTCTGTATGCACTTGTATACAGAGGAGCCCGTTTATCAAAAACTCGTATGACAAGAAGTCTCGCCAGAGCAAAGTTGTTAGCTGAGAGTGACACATGGAATGTCATTGGATTTCTCATTTAAAGTTGCAGTGGTCTGTCCTAATTACGAATTTTCCATAATATTATAAACTAGTTTCACCAGTATGGTCACCCTCTTATTAGCTTCACTTTGGTGCTATTGGACCAAGAATAGTTTTAGAAGATAGATACAAAAGTATTTTTTAATGTAATGAATTCGCAAAATCTTCCATAAAAGCATTTTGTTTGATAACATTACGTTCCATCTGGGCCATACATGTTTGTGGCACTCCATACAAGCATACATTATATGATGGTGAACATGCAATAAATAGCTTTTATGGTACATTTTCATTTTCATTTTTCTTGACTCAACACATCATTATAACAAAGTCCAGCTGTATATCTCTTTCTGTGCAAGTCCTTTTGATAGATGTGGGATATATGCCATCATAGGAGACAGCTACGCCCGCAATAATCTCACACAGCAATGGTCCTGAGGGATACTTCTGTGAGATTCCCACTGCTATCCGATGCTTTAGGACCTAACGTCCAGACATAAAAATTCCCCCTTCAGGAAAATCCTATGTCAGCAAAAAACGCTTAATAGGCAAAGTGGCAAAGAAGGGCAGATGGCTATGTTCCCGGACATTTAGTGAAAGGGTAGCAGATATCTGGGCCTACCAAAACCCACAGATAGCTAGACAGCTGGACAGACAGACAGACAGACAGACAGACAGAAAGACAGATGCCTAAAAGCTTTACAACGGACTTGTCTGCATGCAACCAAAATCTGAACCAGCATATCAATTATTATGGCAACTTTCTTCATATGAGATTTGTTCTTAAAGACAAGTCTAGATATAGGACATCTCACCTTAACTGATTTCATGTAGTGAAACCTCGCCATGAACACAAACCTTGGGCAAACGTTACTGGCTTTAATGGCGAGATGGTCTGAATAGAGGTCATAAACAATGGTAAGGTCTCACTAGGTAATAGTTAGGTTAAAATAGGGTTCTGTTGTATATATTTTGCTAGTTTTTAGCATGTCTTCATTTTCAGTTAAATGTATGTCCGAAGTACACCGCCATAATTATGCTACCCAAGCTGTTTTTATGATTACAATATCTATATCTCTAGAACAGTATTGTTATTCTAGGAAATACCTGTAGATTCTGATACTAATGCTATTAAGGCTGTTTTTTTTTTTTTTTTTATTCTTTATACCTGGAATTAGTCAGGCACTGAACATTCAATTGCAACCATCTTAATACCGAACATGCTAGAGTTGCACATCTTTCACACTTCCTTGCAGTTTTAGTCATCTTCTGCCTGGTGCACAATTTTGCAGCCCATATCTGGCGGTCATTGAGACACCCTGGCGTGTTATAACGTCATCAGTTTGCCCCAATAACCCCATGTTAGTATCATTTACAGCCGCAGGGTGGCGTGCGACTCGCTGATTGCATTAAGCACTATGTCACAATCGCCCAGTCACGTGCAGATGACGTATTTCCGGTTGAGGGAGCATTACCGTCCAAGCAGCATTGCTGAGCACTAGGGCAGTGCAATACAAACGGCTCATATCACCCAACCAAATAATATTCTCACCCCAATATAAATTTCCTGCCAGAGCAAATATACAGACACTTATTTCTTAATATTCCGGCTGATGATTTTATTGATATATAAATATATTAGCCAGATGGCCGGATAAGTGAAGTTTTATATTTACACTCAGTCTGGGGAAGAGGATCAACATTATATGAAGTGAATATAGAGATGAAAAATTGTTCTAGTGTGTTTGTTTCAAGACGAGATTTCAGGGCATGTGACTAAGTTTCCAGCATTCCTTAAAATGTTGTTTGCATGACAAGAACTTCAAAACATGAACTTCATTACCAAAACGCAACACATTTAGCAGAAAATGCAATGTGATATATCATAAATATTTCACAAAGAACTTTAATTTGAAAGCAAAGCTCTTGAAATTCAATTCAATAAGTTAAAGTAGTCTTTTCGAAGCACAAAAAAAAAAACATACATTAATATATAACCTTGCTGTTTGCCATAAAGCGATAATAAACTTTCGTCTGACGAGGCATAATTTTCAGCAGTCTCTACCACTGGGATAATTTTCTGGTCAAACTTGTGCAACCAGACTTGGTCTAAAGGTCCTGAAATACTGGGCCATACCAGGCTTTTTTGTCAGAAAGGGGACACCACTTAGGTGGCACCTAGTCCTTTTTGGGCATGAACCCAACTTCATGGATCAATGTTGAGGAGATGGGGGTTGAAACCTGGCACTAGTGCACCTCTCAAATTCCCTATCCATCAATTAAGGGCAATGGGTGAGGCACGTGGCCATATAGGGCCATTCCGTTTTGATTAAAGGCAAAGATGTCTTGTAATGGAAGAAGCAGGCAGCAAGGCACATCCCACCTGATGGAGTTAAAAGCAGCACAGCCACTTTTCTAATCCCTCGCCTCATAGAATAGTCCCCTTAAGTGAGTGCAACAACCCATGCTGACCCCCTTTATTGCTCAAGAGAAGAGAATAGAATAGAATTGATGAGAATAGGATAATAGTCAATAGAATAAAAAAGAATTTATGAAACAGGACAGAACAGAATTGACCCTCTTAATGAGCAGAAGAATATAATAGAATATATATAATAGAATAAGATAGAATAGAATGATGTTACCAAAAAAGACAAAAGCCTATATATATAATACAATGTCATAACATAATACATTATGGGGTATGAGATATAGCAAAAGTTTGGAAACACTATATTTTTATTCACTAAGAAAACATTCCTTACATGGATCAAATAAACTAAAATAACACAAGTAGTTCAATATTTGAGGGGAAGCTTTCTTATTTATCTTTACAACTTGAAATGTCTGGATCACTTAACTTTTGAGATTCAAAGACAGACCTCCAGGGACAGAGGTGAAGTGAAGAAATCCCATTGGAACAACTTAATCTATGCATCTCTCACACACCAGGGCTGTCGGTAATCCCAATTGGAAATGTACCGCACCTGGTGTTTTGTGGTGTGATAAACAAGTTGAACAAAGAATGAACAGAATTTGTAATAAGCATATAAAGTGCAAATGGTAAAGCACCTGGGATCTAATATTACATTACAATAACAAATTTTACAGTTACAATTAAGTTGAATATGGAAGAAAGACACTGGGATATTGCTTTGCTTGCGCTAACTTTAAAAATGCTGTGATATTAATAAAACTACCAACTGCATTGAAATTCTTTTTTATGCTTCTTATTATTCATTTACCTCTTCGGTCGCAATGCTTGATAAATTTCTACAGAAAGACCTCTATTAAGAAGGACAATGTTTTCAGTTTGCAATTGCTCGAAACAACAAGACTTTGTTGCTGGTCCGAAGCTTGCTCAGCTTCTAGAACAAATTCCAAAAGGTCGACGTAATGAGGAGATGATAAAGCTTTGATTCACATTTATTGTATTGGTGGGGTGTTTTACAAGCATAGATGCAGATTAATACAAGATACCTCAATTAAATGTTTTTTAGTTTTTTTTAAACAAGCGTACTCCATTCTGTTTAGTTCATCAGCACAATTAATGAGCTGGCCTATCCACCCAAGCAAGCTCATACAGAAAATACAAGCATACCTAAACACTAGAAAACATTAATATAATGGTAGGTAGATACAAACTTCACTGACACACTTTAGACACAGTATTTGAAACAGAATCGACACCTCTCTAGCACAGGTCTTTACCCTGTAGATGCCTTCTGATCACCCTTTCTGCAGTTGGCGAATACGGGCAGATTACTGGGCTTGAAAACTAATCGGGCGAGAGGTTTGGCTGACGTGAGCCGTGAATAGGCTCAGTGCAATGACCTCAACAAAAGGACTTGGGTAAAATGGGAGGGCTACAGGGAGGGGCCCTTTGACCATGAGTAGAAACTCACCGAGTTAAGATTGCCGGAGAAGCGTCAAGCGTATATTGTGAAGGTTTTAATTGGAATGATTTACAAATCATAGCCCCATCGCCATGTGAATCATGATGATAAAAATTAATCTCTTCCTAATGAGATTGATGTCTGATAAATATTCGCAGGTAAATTTACGTAAATGACTTTGTAAACATTTGTATTTTTTTACATATTTATTTAAATAATACCTTTTATTATTATCTATATGCAACTAAGCTAACGTTCAGCTTGAATACATGACGAAAATTGGAGACCAATACAACATTTGAGATAACATTGAATTTAGTGACTAGCTGGTGTAATGGTAAAGGTTCTTGTTTCCCATTCGAGAGGTCCTGGATTTCCTGTTGAGATACTGTCCTCCCTCAACGGCATTACAAGGTTTCAGCAAAGTAATAACTAAGACTACCTCAGAAATACGACCGCTTGATTTTGCCCCATGAGTGTTCAAATCTTTCGTAATTGGCTGCATTTTAATCATGACAGCCAACAGGCACATTCAGAATTGTAATTGCCAAAAACCTCACATATTTGCATATGTACAATTTTGTCACTTTTTCGAAAGAGATCTATGTACTCTGCATGCAAACTGCAAACTGGAGCTTAACATCTGTAAACGATGGTCAATTCTTGCAAATTAGGTTTGAATTTCATTACAAACCAGATAGAATTCATGCTATTTTTGCTAGGCTGGTGTACTTGGAGAGATTTTGGGTAGCCTTCGCAGGGGCACTGCTAAGCCACTGCAGATAGAAGTTCTTAAAGAGTCTAATTAAAGGTATTTGAGAAGCTATGCAGTAGCCCTGAAGGGGCTCACCACGGAGACCTGCAGTTCCTTCCGGCAGAATGCTTCATTAAAGAATTTACCACTGCACTGCTCAAGGGATTGCCTAGAAGGACAAAGAGATGCTATTAATATGTCTCAGATTCACAGAACCTGAAGGGGCATCTACATAACTTTGTACGCCCAGCTTGAAAGTCAGTCTGCCTTCAGTCAATGTAATGTGTGTCATTGGTCATAATAACTAACTTCTCAGCCAAATAAATGTGACTTTATAACTATGATATTGACTATGGCAGACCAATTTGTTAAATCAAAAACTGACTAATGGCATGCACATGCGCATGTGCCATTTTTCCCTGCATGTGCATCTTTATCTGCATGTGCACCTTTATCTGCATGTGCATCTTTATCTGTATGTGAGTGTATCCAAGTATTCAAAGTATTCATACCACATGGGATACATTACATATAGCCATGGAGCCATGATATAGCCTTGAGTGGTTCGAGGTCTTCATCCACATTGTAACGCACGTAGTCATGGCACATTTCCGATCTCCAAGTAGCAGAACACATTTATTTACAGTAATATAATACAATTAATAGAAATTGACAGACTAAAACAGCAAGAGAAAAAATGTAATATATTTCCTTAGTGAATGAGACTTCAAGATCATCAAGGGGCCACTAAATGACCTTATCAATGCGTGAATCCTGAGTCATAAAGATAGATATTACAGATTCCATTTAAAGAGTAGAAGTTGTCTTAATTATTCAAAAGATTAGTGATGACAAGAAGATCCAAATTGACTATCCAAAATTGTTGTACTGACAAGAGTTACTCAGATCATCCTCTCTTCGAACTTGAAACCATACATTTTGCACTATGAGTGGTTTTCTTGATTCTGCTTTTAATTATGTCTCAATGCATCTTCCTAAAGCAGCCCTACTCCTCCGCATGGCTACCGCGTGTGCCTTGGCAGAAATGGGCTTGATTCGCTGGTTTGTGCATATCCAGTTTGATTGGTCGCAACGATCTGTGGAGTGCCAAATCAGCACCAGTGTTTATGAAATGTACCAATATTTAGCAGCAACGTGGCCTGCAGTGATGGTTGAACCTTTTGAAGCGCTGGTGCGTAGTGTATTTAGAGGGCTACAGCGAAAAAAACACAGCATTGTGGTGAAATACGGCAAGGCCATGCAGCAAGCTGCGTGAGTTAATTTAATTCGCCCTGGGAAGATGGTCTCAGTGCTACTGGGTATGAATATGACTTGATGATAAGGCAAGGAGTCCAGACCATGTTACACATTTACCCCATGGGTGGAGTCTTTTACTTGCCTCAGCATAGACACCATATGAAGGCACCTCCAAATTAATGTCTCATGCGATCAACATCCAGCTGCGATGAAGCTCACGAAGAGTGCCCACTGCCCAAACCGGAGATCGAACGCAGGACCACCAATATGGAATTGGCAGATGCCTTAACCATTAGGCCAACAAAATGCTTAAGGAGTTATTACTAATGCATGACCGCATTTGTGACATCAGTGATTGACTCTTTTCTGTTGTAAGCTGTCATTCTATCATGTCAAGTTTTTTGTTGTTTTTTCGGTTGATAAGATGCTAATCTGGGTGTCCTAACTTTTTAATGGTGTACTTTACATGTCTGTTACGCTTTAAAATCAAATTTAAATCACTAATGCATTTTAGAATCATTCCAAGAAAAAGAAATGTAATTCATTCTCTTTAAACAAGCTGAGTAGTCTAGTGGCTTAGGTCCTAGGGGGGAGTTTTCTCTGTTCATGGTCTCAATTTCGACTCCCAGCCTGGGGATTATTTGTATAAGACGTTAACTTGGTGTTACCTTTACAGTTTGTTGCTATCCTTGACATACAGTGTGTAGGTTAATGATGTGTACATGTCCTATTATATATAATTCTTTACTTATAATTCAGCTATGCAAAATGGAATACTGCCTCAAAGTTATAGGTATTTTGGTCATCTGAAAAGCTATGCAAAAAAGGAATTATGTCTATATAAATATTTCAGTCATCTGAACATTTACTTGGGTTTGGAGCACAACAATAATTTGACATGGGACACAGTAATGCGCTTATCCATTACCTAGCTGTTACAATTCAATTTTGAATAGCAAGACAAATGGTTGATGAGAATTTCACGATGCCCGTTGGGGACTAAGCTTCCATTGATAAGTATGGTTATTTTGGGACTTGGAGTAGGGCAGAGTAGGAAAATCGTAGTGAGTTCCCAGGCACTAGACCTGCAGACCACTGGTCACAACTTGGTTAATACCTCAAAGGAGACTTAGCAGCCTTAGTGATGTTAATTTAACGGCTGCAACAGAAAGTGTCTTGAGGGGCCCCGGTGACCGCTTTAGTGCACACAGTAATGGGCCAGAGCACTTGTCCTGTCGCTTTCGGTTCCTCCGGGGCACCGGACAAATTTTGGAAGAATGCTTAGCTCAGTCGCCTTGCGAAATCAGTCTGGTTGCCCTGCGAAATGACCAGCAGGCGCCTTGACATCTGTCTTCCTGGGCAAATAGCCCTGAGGACGACAAATTGTCAATCCGGCATACAGCCATCTTAGACTACGGCTTTGGCTGCGGAGGCAGGACACAAAAACCAGCATCCCAGCTTCTATTAGTCACGACAGCATGGAGACAGCGGTTGATTCCATCCACCTAGCAATTTGCAAAGATCTCCATCCTTCCTGTGCAATCAATCCATCTCATTGCCAATCGTTTTTTTTATAGTTTTTTTTTTTTTTTGGAAGGGCATAAATGACTTCAGAAAGTATATCCTTGACAGAACATATGTGCAAAGAAAAACCTCTGGGCCTCCTTATACAATCGTATGCTATAATGGAAATGATGTTGTAGAAAGTATTACTGGGATGTCTTTATGGCTTGCCAAGGACCCAGCATAATAAACCAGTATAGGAAGAGTCTGTGGTGTTGACTAAGCCTCGAGGACAGTGCTAGGAACTGTCCTTTGTGTGGGAAATCAAATCATGGGCCAAAGTGACGTGACTCGGGGAGGAGCTGATTGTGTGTGCCTGGCCCTGTACACTACAAACTAAAGAAAATTGGAATACGTCCAAAATTAGACAAGTATGAGTAAGTTAGTAATTTTCTTTAAAATAAAAGTATTGTTTGATCTGTTATTATTTTCACAAAGCCAGTAGTATAGTAACATTTTATTTGTATATTGACATTTGACATGGAACTCTAACTAACAAAATGTAACCTCTAGCAATATATGTGGTAATTTTAGAAAGACCCCGTTGCACCAACTTAAGGTTTCTGGCCCAGGAACACCACTTCCTCTCTTTAACATATACTCTATAAATAACCACAGATACGTAATTGCATTCTGTCAGCACAATGCTCAGCAGTAGGTCCACAACCAAAGCAATGTCTCTCTAAAATCAATTGCAGAAATTCTCAGATCATCAATACCGACCTCATTGGCTCCTGTGGGCAGAATCCCATACTACACTAATCAGAGTGATTCCATTGCTGTGGCTGGCGGGCTGTAGGGCCCTTCTTTAGCCACCCTCATTACATGGCTTTGGGACACCCCACCCAGGGTAGCCTCTATCACTCATGCTAGCAAAGTCAGTTAAGGCATCCATTGAACTGTGGCAAAGCATCACATCAACAGGGTTGATTCAATAAAGGTCCATCCACAGAAGCAATATCCTGGCTGCCCCCTAACAAAACTGGACTATATGTACATTTCAACCTCTCTATAGAGGTTACTTGTGGTGGCTGACATGTTGCCTTACTATTAGTGTTATTTGTGATACAGTGCCCCTCCACAAATAAGACCACCCCATTATGGCAAGCCAAGCAATCATAATGACAGGCAGTCATGCATGGAGGTGATCTTTAATGCAGGTGCACCTGTACACTACAACTATGGTCTTAACATCCAGAGTAGGTCTTAATATTGGGTGATCTTATAAATAAATAAATACAGCTGCCAGGTTTGGCATTGAAGACTATCAAAATCACAATCAGACTTACTAGAATTAGTGCAGAAAGGACAGCAAACTCCAGCAGTTATCTGAGAGGCGTTACTTGAAGAACTAACTTTTTCCTTTATTGGTGCAATATATGAACAATGAAAGAATGACCAAAGTGTCTAAAATTTTAAACTGCCTTTGCGCCGCACTAATAGATTGAAAGGCAGTTTTATTCCTTTTTGAATAAATTAACTTTTAAATACCCCAATGAATTTTTAAGCTAAACATCTCTTAACATGTTTTATTTGTAAAACATTTACCTACTTTATTATCATGTTAATTGATCACAGCTATTTTAAATTCATTTTAGTCATCAATTGTATATTTGCAATTTATATTTTATCTTTTAAATTGTAGCATTTCAACCTAAATGATTACAATGTTGTAAAGCATTTTTTATTTCTATGATTCATTTGTTATCTTAATAGTGGGATTCCACTATTAAGTAAATAACAATGTGTTAGATGAAGTAACACATTCTAATCAGCCTTAATTGAGACCTTATTGGGGAGGTGCTCGTAATGTGCAGTGTCACTGTCCTTCGGCAAGTAAGAATTTCTAGGTAATTTTCACTAGTTTTGTGACTCCAAACACGGTCCTGTTAGAGCCTGGAACACAATCATGGTGATCACAGGGCTATGCAGAACGCAATAACATGGTAATCACACAATCACTGGGCTATAATGAGGAAAACATGCAGTTACCCATCCCTCCCCCCCCCCCCTCCCCATCTCCCCAAATGCTTCAGTGTCTTAGTCATCCAAGCCACTATGTAAGGCAAACCACACTGGTCATCTATTTGCTTATTTATATATTTGGGCTCCACGTTTTCCTCATTATAGTCCACAGGGTTTGCATATGATGATATTTGCACTTCAAAGCTGCCCAGTTGAGAAACTTTTTTCAGCAAAATATATTGATATTAAACAAAGACAGAGTCTGAAGGTAAAATAATTAACAGAGAAAGTTAAAATAAAAACTTGCATAATCTTAAATTTTTCATTTTATCTTTTTTTTAACCTGTCTAAGATTAGATTTACAATGTTTTTTTGCCTTTTCATTTTAATTTGCGTGTATTTAAAAGGAGTGTGAATCTATTTGACACATGATATTTATTCTAATTGTAAAAGCAGTTATTATACAGTCAATGACATAGGGAGTGTTTAATCAATGGTGTCGTGCAAATTGTGCAGAGCTCTCTGCACACCCCATGTGCATTCTAGTTTCCAAATGTAATTACCCATAGGTATATGGTAACTTTTTGACACAAAATGAGGAGAGAAGTCTTCTCTACTGTTCTTCAGTTCTCAAGTACAAGCTCTCTACAGGAGATGTACGAAAAGCTCTTAAGCTAAGTCGTAACCCTTGATGATGGTCCCCTTTGATGTCCTATGTTAGTCTCGCTGCTGCAGCAGCCAATCCACACCCCTTTCAGAGGGGTGTTTATATTGTCCAGTGTTTGCATGTATTACCTTGGAAGAAACATGTTTCTTCCAAGGTATTACCTTGCCATTTCTATTTTCTTAATGTTGCTTAATCCTCAGTCAATGGGTTAGAACTAGCCCTTAAAAGTTCCCTTGGAGACGGAGACAGATGTGTTTTACCACAAACATAAAGGGTGTGAAATCTGATTTGCCTGTAGAGCATTGGTCCAAGGATGGTATACACCAAAATTCAATTTGCCAATTTTGTAATATTCTATTGATTGTACACCTCACTTAATATTTCTGACGATATCAGTTTCATTACTTGCAATGTATTAAAAATATGAAGCGTAAATGATTAAAACATTGCACTGAAGGCTATACATCACTACATATTATATTAGGCCTAGTTTCCATCAGAAACATAATTATCCATAGAGGTCGCTTTAGGCTCATGCTGACTGATCTGCCACCTGGTGCATTCAGTCAAGTTGTCATGCAGGGGGGATACGTGTTCATCTTATAAATTGAATAATCGCCAGGGGCAAATGAACTGTAGGCCTATACACGCATAGATTAAATTATTCTGGGTTAGGGGTCACTCAAATTAGGGGCATAAATAATGATGCTGTTAATGATTATGATATAGCTTTATCTTACATTTAATAACTGTAATTATTTTCCTATAATTACTGTCTTATTTGCTGAGGTCTCTCTGGAAGCCAGGTGGGCACTTGCTAGTGACCACTTGTGTCTTTGAGTGTCCTCCTGGTCGACGTACTATTCACGGAGATCCTGTATGACGTAAAAACGATCCGCCGACTAATAAGACGTATCTACGAGTAAAGCCGACGGGTAGTAGGAGTATATCAGCGTAGGCAGTGAGGGGGGTTGTATATACTTTAAAAGGCTGCTGCTCCCATAATATTAGTCCGATTTTTGTCAAATGAATTGTAGTATAGTTCATACTGATTCCATACGTGTTTTTGGATCGAAAATAACCAAATATTAAGCGAGATATTCGTCTGAAAAGGCAGGTAGGCAGCAAACACTGGTGCTCCCTCAAGCGTCCGCGCCCGGACTGTTTCAATGCAGGCAGAGCTGAGCGCTTCTTTAAAAGGCTGCTGCTCCTCTAATATGAGTCCGATTCCTCAAATAAATACTGGATTGTAGTATAGTTCATACTGATTCCATACATGTTTTCGGATCGAAAATAAACCCAATATTAAGCGAGATATTCTATATTATATAATAAGCAAATAAATCTATCTGTCTATCTACATATCTACATATCTACTATCTATCTATCTATCTATCTATCTATAAGATAAAAAAGCGTGGAGACAGCATTCCAGACCAGCTTGTTTTTGTTAGGATTCATGAACTGAGAATCCTCGAAATGTTTGGCACATATTCTGTAATTCTTGTAGAGTTGTTCTGCAGACCCCCCCCCCCCCCCCCCCATTTCTTACGTCTATAACAGATCATGACAAATATGTGTTGAAATCTAGTGTTTACAAGTGATCATTATCAAGTAAACACATCATAATCAAGTATTTTGTTTGTAAAATTACAAACAGTAAAATTAAAAAAAATTAATTTATAAAATAGCATACTCTCAATGTTTGCCTAAATCTATGCACTTTAGTTTATATGTAATATAATATACATGCAGATTGTAGATACTTGTCATTTAATCTAAATTAGACTGAGCATGTGTTCTATGTTACAAACAAACCACTCAAATGTTTGTCACATTTACAGTATCTAAACAGCCTAATATTTCAGTGTAGTGGTACATTTGGTTTTAATCACATGAATGAATAGATTTCACATACCTTTGAGCATCCTTTGGGAAGATCGAAATTGTTCAGTTATTTCTTCTATTATGACAGGCAAAAGCCAAACAATTTTCCCCATCCTGCTTAATAGATGACATGATGGGGGTGAGATAGCGTGGGGTGATGATTAATACAAGTGGCCGCCTGGTACACCCTAATCCTCCTAAGATGACCGTCTTATTCCAATACTGTTGGGGTGGGTGATTAAGGCTTTACGTCCTGTATTTTTGCACCTGATGGGCTAATTAGGACAGGCAGGGACCATGGCAATGAGATTAAGGATGAAACAGCCATCCAACTTAGGCTCGACCGGGAATCGAACCCAGGACCCAGTGGTTGGAAGCCCAGAGCGCTACCTCTGAGCTAGGCCCCGGGGCCACCCTCCATATACTGTTCCATATAGTCATATACTGTCTTTGGTAGTGCCTAACATTGAATAATCATGTCGTACGTTAACAACACTGCTCAGTAGAATCACACATGCTAACTATATGATTAATGCAGTGTCTGTACCCTACACCTTGTCGTTCATTGTTTACTACAAAATTGAAATAGCCATCTCCTAGAAGAGATGCTACTGTATTTTTCAATGCCAAACATGTCTCTATAACTTCCGTATTAGGCAACTTAGGCCATCCCCAAGTTAATGTGTGTGAACATTTAGGGTATGTTAAAACGTTAACAGATCTTTCCATATAAGGCAACACTTTCATATTTTTATGTTGTATTGATCTTTGTCCTGAGTACATGCTACGATTATTATAAGGCAATCATGTGAATACCTTCTGAGAAAAAATTGGAAAAGGAATCTCTTCAAAAAGTGATGCTTTATTTCAGGCATTTTTCCTGACTTTACTAATGGTCCCATCCTTACATGAATTAACTCTTGCACTGCAATGGGAATTGCTACTACTGGTACCGTTTTTCACCTTAAGAATAATAATGATAGAAAAAAAATATGTTGTGATTTTGCACATTTAAAAAATCTAATAAATCATCAGACTATGTAAGGAAGATTTTTGGTAAGTCAATCTGATAAGCCAATGTTTTGGCATAATGTTTTTCAGGGCAATCAGAGAAAGTGAGATGTAGAGAATAAGAATAAATCTACAGCTTTTACTCCTGCAACACGAGTACAGGGCTGTTTTTTTCTGTGACCGTTTATTTATGGCTGTTACAGAAACGTGGCTGTTTAGGAATGTTTTACATCTTATTTTTCGAAAGCCATCTTTAGTGCGTGTACTGCAAAATTACATTGTTGAATGATCAGCCAATGGACAACCAAAATGTGAAAGTTTCGGAACAGATGCCCAAAAATTACTAACTAATCAGAAAAGGTAGAAAAATATAACATTTTCAAAGTCATGTCTTGTGGTAAAGTTGCCGCAATTTAAAAATTGCCAATGATAATTTTTTCTGTGTGTCTAATGAAAACAACATTGGCTTTGCCGATATATGACATTTCAGAAGCCAACCAAATGTAATGAAAAATTTTGTTTTTGGAGAGGATGTCATGGCAGAGCCGCTTAAATGGCCTCCAACGATGGTTTTAGGATGCTGCCTGGATGCTTATGCCAAACTACAGAGATTACATGCCCACTGTACTGGAGGGACATATAAAGTAATTAAAAAAAGACAGCAAAGCTGCTCTGAAAGGCAAACCTTGCGAGAGTCTGGCCACGTGAGGACCTGCAGCTTCAAGCAAGATGAGGAGAAAATGTACTTTATGATGCAGCAATGATAAAGAAAAAGGTATGAAATCACATTGCAAGGTCACATCAGTTAAATTCTGCAGGACAGTTACATCAGAGAGTATCTTCATTCTTTTATCTATTTTGTCCTTAAAATTTGCTTAATTACTGGTGTTATAATCATCATGGAGGGAGATTGGAACATCAAGAACTCCAAATGCAAGTGTCAAGCAGGAGCAGGTCAGATAGTACTTGCATGTGGAATCTGTGCTTTCAGTGCTTCTCAACGTTACAAGCAGTCCAGTACCAACCCCAGAGGCAGTAGCAAGGTAATGAATGAAGGCCATTCCCTTTGTTTGGCTGTCATTGTTGAGAAAATTTATATAATGTGCAATTGTGTATAGATAAGATTTTAAACATGTTTTGATGAAAGGTTCACCAGTGAAAGTACCAGAAATTCCAAGGAAACGCAATAGTCAGGTCTACTTGAGTGACCCTATAGACCTACCAAATATGCTGTCCTAGCTACAATGACTTTATACCTTATAAGCCATGTACTACCTTTGTCCCAAGGCAAAAAATTAAACTGCTGTGTTTAATCACACGCATCTACGCAGCAACTTTAATGGATATGGGGTGGACCAAGTTTTACAAGTGCTAAATTATTTTGTATTAAATATTTAAATGTTCAGTTGTTCCAGTTTAGTGGCTCATTGACATTCAAATTTTCAGTTGTAATACATTGGTTTTAATTTGTTTAAAGTTTCCTTAACTCCCAGCCATTTCATTTTACCAATCTGAACATGAATATATTATATTACCTTGGTTAAATTTAAAAACTTGGTTTTGAGTTGACATTACATGTATTTGGTCTAACTTAGACCAACTTTTGCAGGTGCACTGAATAACATGTCATGCAAATCAAAGGAGTTTCTGTACAAGGAAGTTACAATCAAAAATATTTTCTTAAAATTTTTGACCTGGATTTAAACTGCATTATTCTATTTATAGGTGAAATTTATCATAAAATTAGTTGGAAGATTTGCAAATTGAGCACCTTTTTTTGCCTTCCCTAAGTATTGCTCACATATGGCTCACATAAACAAATTTCTGAGCAAGTCCCAGTTGCTGTAAGAAGATGTGGAGGTAACTTCTAAACTTCATGAAAAGATTTTGACAGCTGAAATGTTTTGATTGATTGAATACTTTATTGTTTGAAGTCACTAGATTAAACCTTGCATACATCAGATTTAAATAAACCATGTGAGATTTTTGTATCTTGTATGATTTATGTTTTAGGTCAGTCCCTTGTCAGACACGAAAAGCTTCAAGTCAAATGTGATTCCACCAGCCAACACATGACTGCTTCAGGAAAACTTAGGAAAGTTTTCTTCAGGAGTGTTCAGTAGAAAAAGTCTTTTTTCTACTGAAGATCATAGAATCAAGCATATTATAATTACAGGACTTCTTAAAATTCAAGAACCAATCTACTTGTATTACATATTATATATAAATCATACGTTGTTGCCTAATTAGGAGACTATAATAAAAACCAAACCACAGTGGTGGATCAGCTCAATGAAACGCATGAGTGGACTGACGGTGGAAGAACTCCCTGGGTGGCGAAGCCACCAGTGAGTTCGGAAGCCAGAAAGCTTTTCATATTTATATCCCACACTTTTAAAGATATATTTTCACTAATTTTAGCAGCAAAAACTAAGAAATTAAGAATTGTATTGACCAATTTATTGTACTCACACATAGTCGCCCGTACGGCGTATCAAGTGGTCTATGGTTACGTAACGAGTGCAGCTGCTGGCCACGTGGAGTATGGACGCGCTCTGTGTGGAGGACCTAGTGGTTGGAGTGAAGGACACTTGAAAAAACACTTACCTACCCCAACAGGTGATAGCTGGACATATGGTCATATAGAGGTACACCACGTGGCAAAGATATAGCCAGTGTTTAAGAGAGAACTTCGTATCATATTTAATAGAACTTTCATAGAACTTCCAGTCATCATGTCTACAGAGTTTGTTGTCAGAGCCAGCGACAATGGTGAAGGCCATTATCTGAAACTTAGTCTCAAAGGTGGGGATAAATGGTGTGGAATGTGTCTCCCGGATTGGGGATGAAAAAAACTTATACCTTTCATGCCAGACCTTAGAAAATATGTCAACAGTAGGTGCACAACAGCAGAACCCATAGGCGTAAAAGGTGGGGGGGGGGGGGGGGGGTGCAGGGGGGGGGCAATTGCCCCCCCCCCCCCCCAAGTGTCCAAGAAAGCCAAAAATTCGGGCAAAAAGTTGAAAAATTCGCATAAAGGGGTGCTAATAAAAGCCTTAAAATTCGGGCAAGATGACCTTTGCCCCCCCCCCCCCCCCCAAAAGAAAGGTGCCTCCTACGCCTATGGCAGAACCTATGGAGATATCGAAGAGATACAAGGTGAGCGTCAAACAATAGTCTGATGTTCAAATTATGTAGAAATAAAAGCACCTCATATTGGCAGACTATATTTTATAAGTATTATAATTTATTACAGGTCGAAGTAAAGTTCAGCTCAGGGGTTCACATTGTGTCCCTCTACCTCATAGATGTGCGTGGACAAGATAAAAAGAGAATAAACTTCTCAAAAAGTCAATGGCAGAAACTTACAGGAGAGGCAGAGATAATCACAGATGAATTTACAAAAGTAAGTTAGACTACACCATAAACTTTCGCAACATTGATAAACATACGATGTAAGAGGCGCATGAAATCACCAATACTCTGTAATGTTTTAGGGAAAGTCAAACAAGAGACCGTACCAAGATGACGGAAACTGCTCGGATGGAAAACCTGCGAAAATTAAGAAAGACGATCAACTCATCACAAATGATCTATGCCTCAGAAGACACATGCTTGCAGCAGGACAGGGCTGACAACATTGACGAGAGAGGCAATGTTCAGATTTCCGCTTGTATTTTGATCGATAAAAAGATGACACAAGGTGTAGATTACGACAATGCCAGATCGTCTATAACACGATCAGAGCACAGGGGTGTACTGAAAGACATAGTATTAAAAATGAACCATAGTTCAATCAAAGCGGACCTCAGAGCAGCGGACATTGTGAATGCTGTTATAGGTAAACAAGAAATTATGACCGTCATTGAAAATCCGACCAATATGTACAAATGCATTAAAGAAGAATTCAGAGGTTTTGTTGTTTTTTAGAATGTGCATATCATATGTCATTTGTGTATATGATATTTCATACAATGTTGAATATATATTAAAATTAAAATGTGGTGAAATTTTATCGTTGTGATCATTTATAACAACTATTGCATACTGAAAATAATACATATAATTCGTGCAGACCGTACTATTATATATTTACCAATGTAAAAAAATTGGGAAAAAAAACAGTTAAGCATAAGTAAAAAGGATATAAATATGTATCACTGATACGAATAAAGCAACAATGTTGTTTTGATTTATAGAATCTAAAAACTACAACAGAATGCAGTTGCCAGGATGAAATTAACGTTTCAGAAAATGGTATAGAAACAACTTCGAGGAAGAGGAGCATGATTAGGATAACCATTGTCTTTCTGAGCATGATTACTATGGCTACATTTACCTCTAGCGTGTATTTAAACAAACACGGAAGTCAAAAACAGATGCTAGATCAGGAAGTTAAAGCGGACCAATACAATATTGTAACTATGTTTCATATATTACTTAATACAATAACTGGTCGTCACAATATTACTTATACCGCCTAGTAATAAATAAGATATTTGTACACTACAGTGTACACGTATATGTAATATGTATAAGTAGCCAAATCAAATTAAGATTTTTTCAAAGAAATGAAAGGATACAGTCGTAAATGACAAAAAAAAATGATGTGGTCATAAGATAGGTGTCTACTGTATAAATTGCGGAAATGTAGGATAGTGCGAGGTCACCTAGTTAGTCATAATATGTGTCAACTTATAGTCCAAGAAGAGAAGAAAGTACATTTTTTCAGGTGATTGACCACATTGCCTATACAGAGAGCTTATAGGCCATAACTATCAGAAAAGTTAAGCTTCTTGGAGTAGCTGAATTGTCTAAGGCATTGCAATGGTCTGCTGAGTGCTGCAGTTCAAGTCCAGTCCGAGGAAAAACTTCTTTTTTTTTAAACTTATTATATGTTTAACTGTCATTAATAATTACTATTGACTATTATCACACAAGTCTGGTACAGGTCTCTTTCTTATCCATTTCTTTATATTAAAGCTTTTTCATAAATTATTACGTATTTGCATTCCTTCCATTTCACACGGGACAAAATAAACACTCCCATATTATAACCTCTGCTGTTCGCCCCAATCCAGATATCTATTTCTTATTTTAGAATTTTCTTGTTAATGTTTTTAGAAACAACCAGGAAGATGATTTGCTTGGTTTCCCAGGTGTGACACTTCCTTTTACGGAGTGTGGAGTGATAATTGATGAATTGCTCCCATAAACTTAGGAGTGGTTCCCACGTAGTTCAGGAAAACAACTTTAATTGTTTTCTTGACCTATATGATCCCTGTTTCCAATACCTTGCTTTATACATCTAGTATTCTCCTGTACACTTGCTAGCCATACTTACATATCCATACCATGGTCAGACATTAATAACCCTACAGGTTAAAATGTTAACTTTAATTACCCTATACCCACTATATATTTTATTATATTGCAAGGTATGATTATCACAGTTGAACAGTCATACACATGTAGATGTAGTTAGGAATCCACTCTACATAGTGATTTCTAGATTTCCATTGATTTTACTCATTTTTTTTTCTTATTTCTTATATGTGCCTATTTTCGAACCGCTCTCATGTAAAGGCTATTATTCCTAGACTTTTCAAATTTCTTGTGTGACATCATGTTACATGTCTAATTTATAATTATGAATTTCATAAAAATCATTCAAGCGAAACGGGTGCCATCTTGGAAAATGACAGAGTCTACAATTGAAACTTATCAGATTGGATTTTCAATTGGAAAATAGTTTTTTTTAATTATGTCTTAATTAAAAAATTTGACCCTAGACTCTCAAAAAACACGAAATACTATTCCGATTTCAATGAAATTTGGTGGACATAAACAACCGATAAAGAGACTAAGAATTAAAAAAAATAGGCTGCGCTACACAAGAACTGCATTTATTTTATTGCTTAATATATAATATTGTAGACCGCTTAGTTTAAAAGATCGCAGGACATTGACAATTTCATGTGAGATATTTTTTTTCCTCTGGAAAGTTTCCGTGTGGCAAAATTACCAGAAGAAATGCTTAGATGTTCTTGATATCAGCTATAGTTGTGACCCTTGGCCATTAGCACCTGCATGCATGAAACAGGGTGAGTGAATCACAAGGTCAAGGTCACTTAAAAATTTAAATGCCTGATTTTCAACCTATCGTGGCTCGGTCTCTAATTAAGCTACAGTCTACATAAAAACATATCTGGAAAGTTCAGAATCTCCACTGGTATATAACACAATATCATTAACTGATTATTCTAGAAGATTGTGCGGGCATGCAAAATTTAATGTACATTTTTACTCAAAAATTGTGATTTCTCAAGGAAAATGCTTCAATAGTTAATTTGACCAGTGTGATATCATGTAGATATCTACACCTGTACCTACTTGGTTACATAACACAACATGCATAACTAAAGGTCAAGGTCACCCATGCCCTTAAATATGCTAATTTTGGCCCAAATAGACCAAAGGACATGCAGTTTACAGACAGACACTCTGACTGACTACTGATTGATGACTGACTGCTTTGCTGACAATGCAGTGACTATTTAATTGACTGCGTTGATGACAGACAGTATGTCTGACTGATTGGCTGACTGATTAACTGACTAATTATTTTACTGCTGCTAGGGGGCATCTCAAAACAGACCTTAATTATTACATTTTTGAAAATTTATTTTTGCCTGTCCATGCCTATTTGGGTCATTTCAGTGTCATAATTTCATTACACTGTCACGATAAGAGATAAAAAAACAAGACTTCGGTTTCGATGTGATGATGCTGTCGTCCAACGATCAACCCTGCCTGTCTGTTCAGCACTACCCTACATTCTTGTGTATACCAAAACTTCGAGAGCTGTGTTAAAAATATCAATTTTGATTGGCCATCATTTAACCATCAATGTACATAGGAATTTCGTCAAAATTTACAATTGCATCATTTTCAAATTTATTTAATATTTTCCCAAATACAATGTATGGAATTCTTTACTACAATTGTTTCAGCAGGGTCTTCAGGGCAAGGGAGAGTGGGGCACCAAATAAGCCGTTTTTTTACTATTTCCACCTTGGAGCATGAAGTGCCAATCGTGCAGTCTTACTGTAAACATCATGCTATAGTTTTAACATCCTGTGTATCGTTTGTATAATGTTGAATTGTACATAAAATTTGTAAGAGAAATGCCGTCTTTAAAAAATGTGGTCCAAGTGGCTCATGAGCTGGACTTGGGGCACCTTGAGCCAACCTAACAAACACTTGGAATTTGCTAAAAGACGCTTCCATAGTGGCACAAACACGAATTGCCAAGGACTTAATTAACTAAGAACCATTAAAAGGCCAGTCAGGGAATAATATGCTAAAAATAATATCATTTGTCTCAAGGTGCATGTTTCTTGACAGTTATATTGAGAAATACTGGTCAAGTCCATACAAAAAACTACATAGATGCAGGGCCCAACCTCAATGATTGTCTGACTGTTAAAGGCAATTAATTAAGTGAATTGTGCCTTGGGTAAAATTACATATAAATACACTAGTTTTTGACCTCTGATTCTATACTTAATGCCAAGCGCTGGTGAGCAGAAATCAATTCTGAAACAGGCACTATACAAATACATAGACATTATGCTTTTAACCAGTTATTGTTGTTAAATGGCCAGGCTCAAGGTGCCCCATGTAAGCTAGCTCAAGGTGCCCCATGTAAGCTAGCTCAAGGTGCCCCACATACAAATTCCACATAAAAACACATATTTTGCGATTGAGGTAAATCTCAACTCGTCTGCAATGAGGTCAATCTGTGGCATATAATGCCTAGTTCACACTGTTAATTCGGTTATTGGATTCTATAAGATATTAGAAAAATAACAATCTTGTCTGGTTTAAGTAGTGAAAAATGTAAATTCTGAATTGACACATTGTCCTAATTGGAAACTAAAAAATAATTAGTGACCTAATTCTTTATCAATAAGTATGGACAAAATCAAACTAACAAGTTGTAACATTCATGCCACAAAATTTGACTGATGTTGTCACAATATTTAAGTGTGGACCCTAAAAACTTGCCAGTCACGTTTTCAAGTAGTATTCCCAAAAATGATTGCAAAAGACGTCCTGACAACATTCAATACTGTAGAAAACGTTGTCACAAGTTGATGACATGAGCTCAAAAAGAATTGCCGTTAATATTTTAGATAATATTTCCCACCAACATTACCCAATATTGGTACAAAATCTAAAATATTTTTTTAACTAACATTATTTTAATATAGGCCGAACATATTGATACTTTATAAAAGTGGTGGACTAGAGAAAAGCTTGCTGAAATATTGTCACTGATACCTTTTACAAACAAACTTGTAAATATAATGTAACCGTGTGAATTACATTATAAAATATTGCAGTCACATTCCTACAATATCTGTTTTGGTGTCATTTTTCATAAATGTTCTAGTTGGGTTCACTTCGGACTACGTGCAACATGACGAATACCTTTTTTTGTTTGTGCCTTTGCCTTTCTATTGTAATATGTCAACGGCAAATAATTATAATTATGCAGGGTCCATAAAATTAAGACTCTCTTGAAATAAAACTGGTTTCCGTGGCAACCAAAAGTCAAGTTCAGCATGCCTCCAATCTTTAAAATAAGCCTTATAGTCCGGTACATGAGGGCTAAAATGTGACTTGCAAGTTGACTGGCAAAGATCATTTCACCCAAATTTTCGAAAACAACGCTCATTTTGCTCTATTTTAGGCTTTGTTGACCAAAAAATGATTTTTTCTTGTAAGTATAAGAAAATTTATTTTTATTTTTGTAATTTTTGTTTTCTCGTCAACAGAGTAATAAATCACTTTTGATAACAGGAAACAATCCCTGGGGCAGTAAAATCACCGTGTGCTAAAATATGGTTACCATGGCAACAGTTTTAATGCCAAATTTGTCATTTTATTTTTTCAAGTGTATAAAATGGATGCAATCAAAATTGTTTTGAATGGTTTTATAGATGTAATTCTATCGCTGTCTTGCTATTCAACGAGTTATTATTCCACTAATTTTCCAAAATACAGCCGAAGAGTGATAAGGTGGTGAGTTGCCTAATAGAATGTAATTAGATCTACACCCAGCAAAATTTCTTAATTTTTACTTTATTTCACATTAAACGTAGCAATTCTCCGATTAATATTTTCCTTGTATTTGAAATTTGCATAATTTCTGTTTTGCCATGGAAAATGTCGTTGAAATTAGAATTTATATACAAATATGGTGTATCTCCATGGTACTTTACATTAATCTAATTGCAACTTATGCAAAGGTCTAAATCAATAATTGAAATGAATAATCTCTGAAAAATTTAATAAAAGTGTAGTATACTTTGTCTTAAATATTCTTCAGCAAACAAATGTTCAGAGCTATGTTAGTAGCTGTTAGTTTGAAAAATTGTTCTGCTATGGTTCAGTGATCAAACGGAGGCCTTCATCTACGACTAATATATTCCACTCCCATATGGCACTGATTCATTCCATTTTTTACTGATTCAGCTTGCAATGGCAGACTTTGCAGGACATATGAATTGTGCTATCTGTTTCTTTGCATTTAGCATTTGGTGCATTTACAAAGGATTTACTAAATACATCAAGGCAAGATTTATTTCACGTTCTTAATCATTTCTTTCTTAAGAATTATGAACTATTTTATATCTTTAGTTACAATTTGCATACAAGTTTTAAGGCATTTAGTGAGCTATTATCATAATACCACTTCGATAACGAAATTATTTTGGGTCACTAGCAATGTAAATGGTGTCCCATCAACCATGGTCAAGATTTTAACCTTTCTGTAGTTTTTACGTTATGTTACTGGAGAATTTTTTTACACACTATTTTGCTGCAAAATGTTGGAAACAGCACTTTACCGTAATTACTGTAATAAGTTAACTTACCTTATAATTAGAGGTGTACCGAACCACAAATTTACCGAACCGATACCGATGCCAATACTCCACTTTGATATTTTGACAATTAGGCCTATATCGCTGCTGTCATATTAAAGACAATATCATGTGACAATATCATACTGTGTACTATGCAACCACACATACAAAATTAGTTCAAGATATACGCTACCCGGCTCCAAGCCGGCGGCCCCAATACGGCCACCCGTGGATACCCGGCAAGCACCCGTGGGACCCTTGGCCCAGCCGCGAAACCCGGCCCCGGTAGCCGGTTGTGCCATGCTTGCATGGCACAACCGTAGAAATCTCACGGGTGAAAAAAAAAAAAAAAAAACACGTGGAAGCCGGCAGGTGGCCCGTAGAAGCCGGCGGGTGGCCCGTAGAACCCTGCGAATTATTCGTCCCTAATTTCACCCCGGCGGCTTGTTGAGGGGTTCTACGGGTACCCCGGCGGCTTTCACGGGTAACCCGCCGGCTTTCACGGGTAACCCGCCGGCTTTTTGCTACCAGCGTCAGCGTAGGCAGGGAGGTATATACTTTAAAAGGCTGCTGCTCCTCTAATATGAGTCCGATTTTCCTCAAATAAAGACTGCATGGCAGTATAGCTCATACTGATTCCATACGTATTTTCGGATTTAAAAAAACCCGAATATTAGGCGAGATATTTGTCTGAGAAGGCAGTTGTCTTGCGGTGGAGGCTGCTCCATTTATATTAATCCGATTTTCGTCAAATCAGGACTGAATTGAAGTATAAATCATACTGATTCCATACGCGTTTTCGGATTGAAAATAGACCAAATATTAAGCGAGATATTCGTCTGAGAAGGTAGCTGGGTTGGCGGAGACAAACAGTGGTGCTCTCGCAGACGTCCGCGCCCTGACTGTATCAATGCAGGAAGGGCTGAGCCCTTCTTTAAAAGGCTGCTGCTCCCCTAATATTAGTCCGATTTTCGTCAAATTAAAACTGTATTGTAGCATAGTTCATACTGATTCCATCATGTTTTCGGATTGAAAATAGACCAAATATTAAGCGAGATATTCATCTGAGAATGCAGTTCTCTGGCGGCGGCCAGGTGCTCTGTGTATGGTCATGACTTGAATGGTGTGGTCAATATTTTTGACCATGATATATATACATTGTTTGGATGAGCTTTATTGCAATTCATTTCTACTCATTCTGCCAACTGCCATGACCGTTATGTCAATTGCTATTAGCATTTTGAATGATATAAAGAATGGGTGTAGAGAATACAGCAAATGCTCAATACATGTGTCAATTGCCTAATTGCCTAAATTGGGGTTCTTTGACCTGTCAATATGACATTGTCTTGATTGTCATTCACAATTACAAAAAGATGTAATTGCTTTCATTAATTAAAAACAATGTATTGTATTGTAATTACCAGGCAATGATTATATTTGTATATTGGTATTTTTTTTATACATGTGAACATTCTTATCTTTTTGTGTATATTTTTGTAAAATTTAAATCTAATATTGATATTGTAATTAGTATTTGTGATTTGATCTGTGATTTTATTTGCTATCTTTTATGTACTTATATGGACCAAATATTAAGCTAGATATTCTATATTATATAATAAGCATATAAATCTATCTGTCTATCTACATATTCGATTTTCGTCAAATAAAGACTGAATTATTCAGGGAAATGTGTAGAATTTATATAATAGGAGGGGAAAATTAATGGAGTATACTAGGCACAAACAAGAATATTCTTGTTAATAAAGTTAGTAATACCTCATAGAGTATAGATATGTAGATAGACAGATAGTTATAAGATCTTCACCTAATAATATGTTACTATCAATAATTAATTAATTCGTAATCAATAAAAAACGAAAATAAAACAATGTTTGTTTGCTTGTTGCCAATAAAATTCCGACTTGATAAAGATGTCTATGGAGCTATAACAACTATCTATAGATAGATATACTCTAGTTTATATAAATTATCAATATTTCGTTGTTGTTTCTGAAAATAATCCAACTGGAATTAATATTGATATTGCATGTTCCATCCATGATCAAAACAATCTCCCTCTTTAATATGCATAATAAACAGGAATCAGTTGAAATTCAGAACTTCAATTAATGCTTGTGATCAATGATGAAAAAGCATGACTTACCCCATTCTTTGTATTATTCAAAATGCTAATAGCAATTGACATTAACGGTCAAGGCAGATTGCTATTACATATATAGGTTAATTGACTTTACAAAACCAAAGGAAAAGTCCTTCCCATTGGCCAGTTGGCAGAATGAGTAGAAAATAATTGCAATAAAGCTCATCCAAACAATGTATATATAATGGTAAAAAATATTGACCACACCATTCAAGTCATGAACATACACAGAGCACCATGCTGCCTTCTCAGACGAATATCATGCTTAATATTTGGTCTATTTTCAATCTGAAATTGTGAAATAAGTATGAACTCTTCTATAATTCAATATTTATTTGACGCAAATCGGATTAATATTAATGGAGCAGCAGCCGCCACCAGACAACCGCCTTCTCAGACGAATATCTCGCTTAATATTTGGTCTATTTTCAATCCGAAAACACCTATGGAGTCAGTATGAATTATACTACAATCCCGTTTTATTTGACGAAAATCGGACTAATATTAGAGGAGCAGCAGCCTTTTAAAATATACTCCTGGAAGCTGCGAGTTACTCCTACTACTCGCCGGCTTACTCCTACAACTCGGCGAGTAACCCGTAGAACCCGTCGAGTCACCCGTAGAACCCGCCGAGTCACCCGTAAAACCTGCCGAGGCACCTGCCGAGGCACCCGCCGAGGCACCCGCCGAGGCACCCGGCGGGTGCTGCCCCGCCCCTTTTTGCTGCCAGAACCGGTCGCCAAACCGGCGGAAAGAGCTGTTACATAACTATTACGTAATACTACGGGTTCACTACGGCAAAACCGGCCCGTGTGACAGTGGCTTTAGGCAAGACACCACAACGATTTTCAAATGTGCGAGATAAAAATCTTATCATTTTCGGGGGTTAAAACTGACTGTTACAAGTTATACAGCGGCATCAGGAATTGAAGTTAAATGTTTGAACTGAAACTTATTATTACTAATATTTGTTATTGTGATCTTTGCACTTTTTGTTTAATGTTTCTAAAAGAATAGATATTTTATGATGATTTACAGCAAGATTGATTCATATTTCAATGACTGTAATTATAGTCACAGAAATACATCTACACGGTTTTAAGATGTTCAATCGTTGTAGCATATCATTTATTTGGACAATTTAACATTTTGATTTTACAAACGTGATTTTATGTTGTGATTCCTCTGATTTAGTTCTTCCATGTCAATATTTTAGATTTTAGTTTATATAATTACCCTTAGCATTTCAGTGATTAAATAACATGGGCTGTCTGTATGGCTGTAGCAGCACAGTGCATCACATCTGTCCAAGATCACATAATGTGCGCTATACGGTTGCCCATAGGGGGCGCTGCAGATGGGGACGTGGCTAGTACTTGGTATCGGCCTTGTTTAGAACCGATCCACCGAACCGATACTGAGGGCCTAGTATCGGCCGATACCGATCCTGGTATCGGCACACCTCTACTTATAATTGCATGAACGGTGCTTCCTGCAGACTATTGTTACACATTGTGTAAAAGTCCATGTCATTAAAGACTCCAATATAATGACATTTCCAAGTCCAAGCTGCTCATCTCCAAGTAAACAGCATAAAGTCAGAGTGATTTGAAAATGCAGACTTTCAACTGAGTCTCATCTCAGCTTGAAGCAAGTCAAGTTCTCCCAGTTCCAAAGTGGGCAGAGTCCAAGGTGCAGTAAGCACAATATATGCAGAGTCCAAAGTGTACAAGTAAATAACACAAGAGTGGTTTTGCTTCCTCAGCTGGCAAAATGAAAACTGATCTTTTTAATGAGCACAGGGTATATGTATTAAAGTACAATTCATGAAGTTTTCCCCCCAGCAGGGCTGAGAGGGAATTATCAACCAATCACAACACAGTAAACTCTACATTCCATGGGGTGATACCTCCCCCAAACAAGGCTGCTACCAGCATCTTTCTGCCAATTCTGGCAGGGATTAGTGAAACTGAGACAATGGAGCAAAAGTGGACCCCCTGCAGTGCTCTGCATTGTGCTGAGGCTATTTATAGCTCAAGTCACAATGGGCTATTGTACTGAGTGTCAACTTTGGCTTGGTTAGCAGTTTTGGTGGGAAAGTTTTGGAGGGAAAATTAGTAAGCTCCTCCCACAATTCAGGACTTAACAGTGAGGCATCTTAACAGGGCAATGCCCTCACATAATACTGACAATAAATCAATATGAAGAACAAGATGAATAATACAATCTATCAATTGACAATTGGACATAAGCAATCAATCAATTAATGACTTAATCAATCAATTAATGATACAGTCAATCAATTGATAATGTGATCAATATTATCAACTAGTGACTCAATCAATTAATTAATAATACAGTCAATCAATTGATAACGTAATCAATACTAATAATATAATTAATGTTCCTTGCAGCAGGTTAATTAAGTATAAGGCTAAACACGAATAATGAGAAAATAACTGACACATGTGAGCAGAGCAGTGACTAGCACATGGAAATGATGGGAAAACATAACAACTGCATTTAGGTCACACATGAGCAGAGGCCTGCATAGGGCAGGTGTAATGAAGAGCAAACAATATATTAAGCAATTGCTAGAGCAACAAAAACGCTCAAGGCAAGTGTAACGAGGAGCACACAATCATTGCACCTGTCATATAATTCTAACTGACATATATGATGCACATCCTTTGCCTAGGGCAAGTGTAACGAGGAGTGTACAACAAATGCACCTGTCATATAATTCTAACTGACATATAATAAGTGGCTGCCAGGGGCTGCACTTTACATCACTCCCCCCCTTATTCTAGCTCATTGATGGCAATCAGCAAGGAGCGTGCTTTGGGATGATCAAAAAGTCATCAGCCTGGCAATATAAACAATTCTGACATGCTAAACAGTTCTGATATGCTAGACAATTCTGACATGCTAAGTAATTCTGACATGTTTAAACAATTCTGACATGCTAGATAATTCTGACATGCTAAACAAATCTCAGTGACATCAATATATGAAGCACAGTGAGTAAAAAGAAAAATGGCTACAATAATGCTGCAAGGATAAAACAAATGGTGATAAGCCTGAGGAAACAAAGGGTATTTCTCATTTTATCTAAGCTAAGTACAGTTCTACATTGTGGGGATCTCATGACTACATGTCGTCCTGACCATGTCTCCCCCTTGAGGTAAAGTTCAAGGTATCCAGCACATTGAAGATGCATGCTTGCACGACATGCCAGTGTCAAATAACTTGGTTGTAGTCTGGGCTCAGCCTAGCATGCTGTCGCCCTCGTGCCTTGAGACTAGTTCCCAAATCCTTGCTAGGCTGCCCAAGCAGCAATGCCCAAGGCTAGTCAGTTCCAGGAGGCAGTGAATTCCCTTAGACAGTGAATTCCAGGAGACAGTAAATTCCAGGAGACAGTAAATTCCAGGAGACAGTAAATTCCAGGAGACAGTCAATTTCAGGAGACAGTCAGTTTCAGGAGACAGTCAGTTCCAGGAGACTGTAATTCCAGTAGACAGCGAATTCTAGTAGACAGCTAATTCCAGTAGCCAGTGAATTCTAGTAGACAGTGAATTCCAGTGGACAGTGAATTCCGTGTAGTGAATTCCATCAGCCAGTGAATTCTAGTAGACAGTGAGTTCCGTATAGTGAATTCCATCAGCCAGTGAATTCTAGTAGACAGTGAATTCCAGTGGACAGTGAATTCCATGTAGTGAATTCCATCAGCCAGTGAATTCTAGTAGACAGTGAATTCCGTATAGTGAATTCCATCAGCCAGTGAATTCTAGTAGACAGTGAATTCCAGTAGACAGTGAATTCTGTATTGTGAATTCCATCAGCCAGTGAATTCTAGTAGACAGTGAATTCCAGTGGTCAGTGAATTCCGTATAGTGAATTCCATCAGCCAGTGAATTCTAGTAGACAGTGAATTCCAGTGGACAGTGAATTCTGTGTAGTGAATTCCATCAGCCAGTGAATTCTAGCAGACAGTGAATTCCAGTGGTCAGTGAATTCCATAAAGTGAATTCCATCAGCCAGTGAATTCTAGTAGACAGTGAATTCCAGTGGACAGTGAATTCCGTGTAGTGAATTCCATCAGCCAGTGAATTCTAGCAGACAGTGAATTCCAGTGGGCAGTGAATTCCGTATAGTGAATTCCATCAGCCAGTGAATTCTGGTAGACAGTGAATTCCAGAGGACAGTGAATTCCATGTAGTGAATTCCATCAGCCAGTGAATTCTAGTAGACAGTGAATTCCGTATAGTGAATTCCATCAGCCAGTGAATTCTAGTAGACAGTGAATTCCGTATAGTGAATTCCATCAGCCAGTGAATTCTAGTAGACAGTGAATTCCAGTAGACAGTGAATTCCGTATTGTGAATTCCATCAGCCAGTGAATTCTAGTAGACAGTGAATTCCTTTAGACAGTGAATTCCAAGAGTTAGTGAACTCTACCATACAGTGAATTCCAGGAGTCAGTGAACTCTACTATACAGTGAATTCCAGGAGTCAGTCAATTCCAATCAACAGTCAATTCCAGGAGACAGTCAATTCCAGGAGACAGTCAATTCCAGGAGACAGTCAATTCCAGGAGACAGTCAATTCCAGGAGACAGTCAATTCCTTGATTTTCTTGCCAGAGGCCGGCTGATCCTGGTCGTGTGTGCGGTGAGTGGCTGTCCTGTGCAGACGCTTGAAGTCCTTGTTCATGGGAGGTGCAGCTCTGGTCACTGCAGAGGTCCTGGGGTCAGGAGGGTCACCAGGTGACTGGAGGTCCATCCTGGAGGCTGCACACCTTTTAGGGTGATTTAGAGCATAAATGCCTCACTAGCTCATCTGAGCCTCAAGCACATTGTCAATATGTGCTTGGCTGTACTTGCAGTTGCAAGTGTTGACATCACTTAGCAGTGAAGGGCTTGTCTCTCTCTCCTTCCTGTGGCATAAGTGTGTTGTCTGTCCTGGTCCATCATCACGTCGGGGTCACCAATGTAAAAGTCCATGTCATTAAAGACTCCAATATAATGACATTTCCAAGTCCAAGCTGCTCATCTCCAAGTAAACAGCATAAAGTCAGAGTGACTTGAAAATGCAGACTTTCAACTGAGTCTCATCTCAGCTTGAAGCAAGTCAAGTTCTCCCAGTTCCAAAGTGGGCAGAGTCCAAGGTGCAGTAAGCACAATATGTTCAGAGTCCAAAGTGTACAAGTAAATAACACAAGAGTGGTTTTGCTTCCTCAGCTGGCAAAATGAAAACTGATCTTTTTAATGAGCACAGGGTATATGTATTAAAGTACAATTCATGAAGTTTTCCCCCCAGCAGGGCTGAGAGGGAATTATCAACCAATCACAACACAGTAAACTCTACATTCCATGGGGTGATACCTCCCCCAAACAGGGCTGCTACCAGCATCTTTCTGCCAATTCTGGCAGGGATTAGTGAAACTGAGACAATGGAGCAAAAGTGGACCCCCTGCAGTGCTCTGCATTGTGCTGAGGCTATTTATAGCTCAAGTCACAATGGGCTATTGTACTGAGTGTCAACTTTGGCTTGGTTAGCAGTTTTGGAGGGAAAGTTTTGTAGGGAAAATTAGTAAGCTCCTCCCACAATTCAGGACTTAACAGTGAGGCATCTTAACAGGGCAATGCACTCACATAATACTGACAATAAATCAATATGAAGAACAAGATGAATAATACAATCTATCAATTGACAATTGGACATAAGCAATCAATCAATTAATGACTTAATCAATCAATTAATGATACAGTCAATCAATTGATAATGTGATCAATATTATCAACTAGTGACTCAATCAATTAATTAATAATACAGTCAATCAATTGATAACGTAATCAATACTAATAATATAATTAATGTTCCTTGTAGCAGGCTAATTAAGTATAAGGCTAAACATGAATAATGAGAAAATAACTGACACATGTGAGCAGAGCAGTGACTAGCACATGGAAATGATGGGAAAACATAACAACTGCATTTAGGTCACACATGAGCAGAGGCCTGCATAGGGCAGGTGTAATGAAGAGCAAACAATATATTAAGCAATTGCTAGAGCAACAAAAACGCTCAAGGCAAGTGTAACGAGGAGCACACAATCATTGCACCTGTCATATAATTCTAACTGACATATATGATGCACATCCTTTGCCTAGGGCAAGTGTAACGAGGAGTGTACAACAAATGCACCTGTCATATAATTCTAACTGACATATAATAAGTGGCTGCCAGGGGCTGCACTTTACAATTGGTACTGTAAATTTTATGCACTCATACTATTTTTGAGATTTAAGCCACTATCTCACATAGCTGAGTGACGAAGCAGAGTATAATGATGTAACCGAATAGAAAGACCACAAGCGGGATTCTTGTGTAATGATCAATTTCTTTATTTAGGAATTGACATTCCAAAACAACACCCTATAAATAAATAAAATAACCAGACTTAGAATCGTCATGATTCACATACATATAGAAGGACCCAAATACAAAAATATAATTATGTGTGACTGGGGCTTAAAGGGCCTATCTCACATAGCCGAGTGACAATGCCGAGTGATGCCGAGTGCTTAATAAATTAGGCAGTCGGGAATACACGGCTTTGCACGCCGACCACTCTGGAAAGGCTCGTAAATACACGGCAATACTCGTAGAATGATTGTAAAGTTTTAAACATGTTTAAAACTTTTTAGGATTGTTGCCGAGCAAATTTGCTCTGAAATTGCTCGGGATTTAAACGGGATTACCTCGCCGTGCACTCTGAGAGTACACTTGGTCACTCTGGGAGTACACTTGGTCACTCTGGGAGTACACTTGGTCACTCTGGGAGTACACTTGGTCAGATGGATGGCTGTGTGGACGTGATTTCCTTGCCGAGCGGTCGGCGTGTGAAGAAGGCGAGCAATCGGCGAGCGGTTCGGCGAGCGATCGGCGAGTGATCAGCGAGTGATCTGCGAGTGATCTGCGAGCGATCGGCGAGACCTTGCTTACTTGCTTTTTCTAGTCATCAAATGACCAAGAGGGGTGAAGCCGATTGATTACTTGCCAGCAATCGTCATTACTCTGCTTCGTCACTCGGCTATGTGAGATAGTGGCTTAAGCCGGTGGGTAGTAGGAGTAACTTTTTTGGTATTTGACGAAAATCGGATTAATATAAATGGAGCAGCAGCCGCCGCCAGACAACTGCCTTCTCAGATGAATATCTCGCTTAATATTTGGTCTATTTTCAATCCGAAAACACGTATGGAATCAGTATGAACTATGCTACAATGCAGTCTTATTTGACGACAATTGGACTAATATTAGGGGAGCAGCAGCCTTTTAAAGAAGCGCTCAGCCCTTCCTGCATTGATACAGTCCTGGCGCGGACGTCTGCGAGAGCACCACTGTTTGCCTCTGCCAACCTAGCTGCCTTCTCAGACGAATATCTCGCTTAATATTTGGTCTATTTTTTTCGATCAGAAAACAGGTATGGAATCAGTATGAACTATACTACAATTCAGTCTTATTTGAGGAAAATCGGACTAATATTAGGGGAGCAGCAGTCTTTTAAAATGTATACAACCCCCCTCCCTGCCTTTGCTGACTGGTAGCAGTCAGCGAGTCACTCGCGGAAGCCGGCGGGTAACCAGCCAGCATCCACGGGTTACCCGCCGGCTTCCACGGGTAACCCGCTGGCTTCCAGGGGTATTTTTCATTTTTTGGAGTTTTCCACGGTTGTGCTATGCAAGCGTGGCACAACTGGCTACTGGGCCCAAAACTCCCGGCTTGGCCACGGGTACCACGGGTGCTTGGCGGATATCGCCGGGTATCCACGGGTAGCCGTATGCATAAAATATGTTGATATGCTGCGCGGTAGAGTTGGTCTATTTTTTCAGCAATCTACTGTATAAATTACATTATAATGCCATTTTCTTTACCTCAGCTGTAAATTTTATAGTTTTTATGCAGTACAATAGATGTAAAGTATCTTGCCGTAAAATGCTATGGTTGCATGCTGTATACCAAATTAACAGTATTTCACTGTAGAAACTACATGTATTGTTAAATTGCAAGAACACTGGAATCCAGTTTTACAGTGTAGGTCTATTTGTTACGGGTAGACTGAAACATTCCTGTCATTTGCAAGCAATTGAAATGTGAGGATTATATTTTCAAGAAAACTTAAAGAATGAAAGAAACTTGTCTAAAATGTGATATTTTGGGCTTGTAGTTGAATTTCTGAAAAGGTATTATGGGGGGCTACCTGTCTTTTCACTGAGCAGCCCTGAATTCAGATACCAAGTCTTCCTCTCCTCGTATTACTCATTTTGCTTTTCAGACATGGAAGATCATAGCTAACTGATTCCATAAATATAATTGTCTCAGGAAAAACAACAAAAATCAACTAAATGATAAGATGTCAAATATACATTAAAAATGTTAAAAATACTGCTGTTAGAATGCACTTTGCTTCAGCCAATCAGGGTCAAAGGCGAGGACTATTTCAGCCAATAGAATTGCAGTATTCAGTTGTAGCCACCTGGTGGAGATACAGAGAACCTTCCGTGAAAATCCACTATTTTAGGCATTGTTGAAATTTTTAATGTAAGGTACGCATCCATATCTAGCCCTAAATTCTTAGGCCAAAATTGTTCACTACAATCTAACCGTACTTTTTTTTTTCTTCAGGCTTCATCTGGAAACAAAAGCTATGAGATAGATATGAGTTACTTGAGTGTCATTTGTGGACGACAGGTCCCAGTGGAACAGATTGTCAAAATTTTCATCCCCATTCTTGGTAAACTTTATTATGTCTTTACACAAACACTGCGTACTAGGGTGCCTCACATTTGAAGAACTTTTGAAATTGGAGGAACCTGATTGATATTTCATGTTCTGAGAAATGTTAAAATGTATGCCAATTTTCAGCCAAAAATATTGGTATCTGAAGGTCCCTCAAGAGCATTAAAAGTTTAAATATATAGTTCTACACATTCCAAAATAGAATTGATGATAATTTATGATTAAAGCTTTACTATTCAGCTTCTGTATGCTAAAATACATGCAAAATATGTTAAAAACGTACAATTTAACACATTCAACTTTTAATGCTCTTGAGGTACCTTCAGATAACAATATTTTTGGCTGAAAATTGGCATGCATATTTATCTTATCATATGTGAGGTACCCTACTGCGTTATTAGGCACGTGGCATTTTTAGTTGGATATTAAAAAAAAAAAGAGTGTTTTGTGGATAAGATATTTGGTGTAGATGGAGGTTGAGTAAAAACATGACAGCAAATCAAACTTGGAACACCATATTTTGCCCAGTTATTACGCTGATTATTTTAATTGACACAATTTACCAGACCAAATTAAGCATGTTTCTCATTAAACAACTAATTTTAATAAACGTTTAGATTTGTTGGGTAATATGAAAACACTTCAAGTCAAATAATTGCTGATATAGTAAATAATTATCGATACTTATTGATTGTAAGTGACCAGATAATCAATAAAAATACCATTTACTGTCAAGTTTTCTGGCAGCTGGGAACATTAAATTTGTAAATTTATATGTTGTAGTCATCAAGCTTGCATATCGGGCCACTAGTGTTTTTCTTATTTTGCTCTGTTTTTCAAAGAAATCAGCAGATACTATGCACCAGCTCCGTGCAATCAGGGTAAATTATTCTTTTAGTACTCTTTGAGAATGGGGAGGCCTACTTCCTGGCAGATATTTGGGTCATCGCAGTTTTTTCAAAATAACAACTTTGCAATTAGAAATAAAATCTGAATTTTTTAGCTTTTCTAGATAATGAGGGGTTTTTGGCACTTCACTGCCTCATTTCGAGGAATTGCTGGCAGGAATCCCAGCCCACCCCATCACCAGTACTAGCTGGCTGCTGAGACCTCTGTCATAATGACATAGGATATCATGACATTTTTTCGCCATACTCCTTAACAACAAAAACTCTCTTTAAAAAAGAGACCTGTATTAACGTAGTCTAAACAATTCAAAATTAATTGAATTATTTTGTACAGACTAAAGGGTATTAGTTGCAGGTAACAGATACTGACAAGGTATCATGTCAAAATATAACAGTCAATTAGTATAGTTCATATAAATTTATGTCCTTGTCTTTATTGCCGAATGTGCTATAAAATGTACTTTTCCATATAGATCATCGCTACTCTTGCCTCGCTACCCACAACTGTCTGCAAATCGACCACTTGCACCATCTATAGTATTAGTAATTATAAAAAGAGACCTTTGCTTGTTAGTCATACTATGAAGAAAAAATATATATATATATTTCAAACTTTTCTGCTATTATTATTAGGTTGCATAGAATTTTTTTATAGTTCCTTTTTTAATATACCTAAATACTTTTAGTATTTTTGTAAATTGCAGCCAAATGTGACATGTTTTGCAAATCTAATAGAATAATTCAGATCCAAACTTTAAAAAAATATAATCATGTTTCATTCTCATTAACATACATAATTGACAGGTTCAGTGAGTGTAGCATTGTTGAACTGCATATCTGCTGTTTAAAACAGTTTGAGAAATAATTTCATTTCAACATTGGCCTATTTGTAATTACTTGAAATTAATTACAGTGCACAGTTTCAAATGCAATCACCTATCAGAAACATAAAGAGCAATTGACAAATCCAATTTGTGTAATTACTGTTTCACTTAAGAAAGAGTGAGAACAGTGAGTGTGTGTGGCCAGTTTCATTCATTTTATAGGTCAGAGTGTGGGTGTGTCACTCAACTGGCAGATCATAGCCATGGATTGACCACTGCCACACTGTCATACAACAGCAGTATCACAAGCACAAATTCAAGATGGATTTTTGTTAACAGTCACAGCACCATAGTAAGCATTCAAATCATATTAGTTTTCATAGGAATGAAATAATGTAAGTAGATATTAACTAGCAAGTCGTGTCAATTAAAACAATCTGCCTAATCTGTGTTTTAAGCAAAAATATGGTGTTCCAGGTTTGAATTGCTGTCCTATTTCTGCTCAAGTTCCCAAAAGATTCATCCACAAAGACATTGTTTTTGAAACATCTAAAAATGTCACTTGCCTAATAACTATGTATACTGATAAAATGATATTGCAAATTTTCCATCTTCACCTTGCAACTAAATATTGTCACTTTTAATTTTTTAGATTTTTATTAATTTTCAGTTGTCACTCTTGAACAAACTACGGTGAAAATACCCAATTTTGATGAAAAAGGCCAGGTGGTCAATGTAGCTGGTCTATTGCATATTTCTTTCTATCTACCAATTCTTCTGCATGGAATTGTCGACTTGCTACAGAGGATAGGCTTCAAGCACCTTCCTCCAAAGATGGATTTTATATCAGGAGCCCTCAGCTTTGGTTGGTTTGGAATTGCAGTGTACTACCATATAAAGGTTGGTAGCTGAATTAATGGCATTTTTCTGCTGCATGGGATACAAAAAATATTTTGTGGGTGGTTGAAACATTGGGCATCTTGAGTGGTTCGTATGATATGTAAAGAAACATATAAATAATATAAATTACATGTACTACAATTTAGGGTAGTTAGTATTAAGATAGTTCGGTATCTGTATATTTGATAGTAGAATAGCTTAAATTGTTTGTCAATAGGTGCATCATGAACTTAGTACATGTACCCATGCCTTTGTAGCCAAGCAACTATTGCCCTTATTTGCATCAGACTCCAACGATTGCAGAATGAGGGCTATGAAGCAGTCTTTACATATTTTCATGGGATTATATGTGTTTATAGTTTTACAGCCTTCCTTAATCTTTTTTACACTGATAAATAATTCGTGCCCACACTATTACTAATCTTGACATGGTATTACTTTCCACAATCATCATTTTCATGCAATATATAGGCAATTTCACTTCTGCTTCTTAAAAATTGTTAATGTTATCACTGAATGATTTAGTCATCTCTGATAAAAACCTACATAATTACTAATTTTCAATGATATGAACTAGTGATAGTTGGCACTGATCCGTGTATACTATTCAGACAATATTTATTGAACTTGTTGCAAAATACCACAAAAAGGGACAGGACTGCTGCCAGGCTATTGCCTTGGTAGCATATGACCGCAGGCATATCAAAGCCGTCACAGCAGCCACTGACAGGGGCTACTGTTTTCGGTGCAGTTTTTTCCCTTTTCCTGACGCCATTCCACGAATCATGCCCAACACACCGAGTGTCGTCACCTATAAGCCAAGCGACCTAATTCTGGACATTCTTAGCTAACTTAAACAAAATGATTGGTTTAACTATTTATAGGCTGAGTATAGACTTAAGAAATTTTCTCTTAAAAATACAAGAGAAATGTATTCATATTTTTTTAGTTCAGGCAATTTTTCTGAATTGCCTGCTTGTCAGAACATAAACTCAGCACATGAACATCTAATTATTCTGTAACTTCATTGTTAGACCATTAATACCATAAGCCAGTCTATAGACTATAAGTAAATTTATTGATTTACTTTAGATGAGTAAACAAGCAAAAGATGTACATAATTAGGTCGCTGGGCTTTAAAGTGACGACACACAGTTAACATGTTTCATATATTATCCAGACTTTTGGACCTGATCTGCTATATCCTTGAAGAAGCTGTTGACTAAGACTGCTTCTTAGATAAACTCTTTAAGTTTAGGTTAAGTACTGGTAAGTTTTGATGGAATATTGAGCTAGTCAGGCGTGACCTAGGACCCGGAAGTAACAGCAGAATGTACGACATCACAATGGCCCAATTATATTGCTGACATGATTGTTGAACATCCTTTGAGAGTATTAGGTCTCACTCCTGTTTTTTCTGATCAGTGTGGAGCAATGAGAATCATCTTAGATGAGTGTTGTTTCAGTTTTTATGACAAGTTTGTCACTAGTTCAGTAAAGGGATAGGTAAAGACCATCAGGTTGTTCAAGGACAGAGATGTATGACATTATGATGTTCTTGATTCAGATGGAACAAATGTCACCCCTTGAAAAAAGGATCCATCTCTTCTGGGTATATCCTTTGATTGCATTGTGCATTGTCGTTTTGCTAATGACCAGGTGGACATCAACCTTTGCTCTTGACTTTCTTCGATGCTACTTCTTAAGTCTCCTTGGCAGTTGGATCTTCCACACCGCTTTCCTGTTGAATAAACCTGGTTTCCCAGGTAAGTCATGCATATTGCTGTGTCATACATACATTTGCAGGTGCATCGTCAGTTGTAACAGGATTTACGAGTGATGTCATCAAAGGCTTAGAAGGACGATATGGCTTTTCGAGGGATGATACCAATCAGCCAATCAGAGACAAGAACTGCATGGATAATACAGCTTTTTTAATTTTTAACCAATAAACAGGGATGATATTGATTTCCACCAATCAGGAGCAAAAATGCCAACATGGTTGCTGCATGAAAAGGGAGGTTTCATGAGAATATTATGTGGGTTCGGTAAAAATCTGCTTCTTGACTATTACCCCATTCCCAGATGGGATGTGAGATTACACGACATCATTCCAATGTTGGCCATCATCAGTCAACGTCACACTGATTTCAAGCCAACGTGGTATTATATCTTATTTGTACTTCTGTCACGTTGAGAGAGCTTCCCAGACAGCATTCCAAATTGTATCGACGTCGGCGCCATGTAGGCGATGTCAAAATGATGTAGAAATGACGCTGGCCCGATTTGGAATGCTATCCGACTTGTTATTGATTTTTCCAGCTTTTACTTGATCGCTTGTATTTTGCGACCTGACAATTAATTCCTTGTGTTCTATCCTAGGAGTAGAGCCAAATCTAGCATGGAATCGAGCAAGGCCTGAAAATGTCCACTTCATCCCTGTGCTATTTGGATACCATGTCATCTGTGACTTCACTATTTTGCTTTGTATCTACGCCTTTCTCCACTGGATCATGACACGAAAGGAGAGATACACAGTCCAATACTCTTCATGCCAAAGCATCGCTATGGATACAGAAGCATCACAGAAACTTCTAGAAAATGATAAATTCCAATTTGCATAATTATAATGTACAGTTAGTTTCATAAAATACAGTCGACTCTAGCTGTCTGTAGCGACCTGTACCTGGCTGTGGTCTAAACATGCTAAAGCCAGCTGGTTCTGTCTAATTCTATAGCTAATAATCGGCTATCATCAGATAAATATAAACCTTGGTAAATATAAGAAATTAATCTAATATATCATAAATATTTACTTTTAGATCCGATTTTGAGTAGACAGCTATGACAGCTTTGTCCAGCTTCAATTTGACTACTTTAGTGCCCCGATGATATCACAGCTGGATATGATATCATATCCAGCTATGGCTGATATCATATCCAGCTATGGCTGTCCAAGCTCTCAACCAATTACCCCTCGGGGCGTGCGTCATCCGTGATCAAACGTTATTGTAACGTCATGCCCCAGGGGCTTCTCTTCATGTTGACAGCATTGAGTTAATTAGAATAACTTATTGACTAATGGTCTGCTTTACTAGTGTAGCATTTATGTTATGTCATATACAATGTGAAGTTAAATGGTCAAAAAAAATTTCACTTTATTTACACTCAGAACAAAAATATTAGTATGTATTTACGCTGAGTGTGTTTGTATGTATTACTGTTTATTCTAAGTATATTTTCTCTGAAAAATGCCAAGTGAATTTCTTTTGTTCATCCATCGAATTGCGTAACTACTCATGTAAAAGCAAAAAAAAAAACATAGTATTGATTTCTTTTGTTGGACTAATCTATTGAACCGTGCATTACTGTCAGTAAATTTGAGTTGCATTGCTCTCAGTAAATTTGAGTTGCATTTAGTAAATTCTGAAGTCTTTCTATTGCTTCAACATTTCGATGCCGATGCTTCTTACATACTAATCAGCGAGAATGTACCTTTAACTCCGTATAATGCGCATTCGCATTGTGGGTTTTTTATTTTATTTTTTTATTTGTTGTAACTGTACAGTTGAGTATGACATGATAGTTATTGTTCATATGCGTCGCCTAGTCCAGTGGTTAATGACTCATAGCTTGTCATTTGTCCTTTGTACAAGACACATAGCCCTCTAGGTCTGATACGTACTAATTACTCATTACTCGTTAGTCGAACAAGTCAATACCAATCGTTTGCCACCACAAATGAATGACCCCTTGTCATTAAAAGGTACATTATGACAACCGGCATTGTGATAAAGATCAACGCCTCGCCCACAACACGTTAAAATATACTCGCACCGTTGTATCATTACTGGCTGTGTGTATACTTATTTTTTACACAGGCCATACATCAGTTGCCCTGAGGTGGTCATCAACCAAATAGTGCTTTTTTTTTTTTTTTCGTTTGGTACATTGCTGGGCCTGATATCAAACTTATGGTGCTTAAATGTGCATTAATAGTGCACACTATCTCTAATTGCATACCTCCCATGTTTGACTTGGGGCAATTGATGAGTAATTCATTATAGATTTAAAAAATAAAATGCCGTTACTAAGTCAGTTCTAAAATCTTTATTTTAAACAGTAAAATAAGGATGCATCATTTTTCATCTAAACATATGTCTGTACATATATATATATATAAAATAGCATGTAAACTTGCTGTCAGATGCTGGTGCATGACATGTCAATTCGCAAGACGCTCATATTACATGTTATACATACGTACATTAAACAGCACACCTGCGAATTAGAAAATATAGCGCAATGTGTCAATGGACAAGGCGTACCTATTGACAGTAACTTCGGAATGTCTTAACAGCAATAACATATAAACTAGTATTATAGTCCAATGTGCCAACAGACAAGTCGTACCTATTGACAGTGACTATGGAATGTTTTAACAACAATGACATATGCACACTTGCATTAACAGTAAATGCATACTCGTACCATATAAGGGTACATATACAAAAAAGAAATGAGTAAAAAATAAAATAAAGTCATATAACTCATCAGTATGTAGCGCTTGAAAGGCGAGACGCACTTTTCAACCCGAAAATACAATAGTACAAGTAAGAAAACAAACACCATCTTTAGCAGTCTATGGTGAAACAGGTAGATTCCCATTGCATGTCAGACAGAAAATTAGAATGGTGAATTACTGGATAAGATTGGAAAGAGCACCTGATGACAGTTTACTTAAGAAATGTTTAAATGTTCAGAAGGAAATTTATGTGAATGCAGTAAATGGAAATAACTGGTTCAGTAAAGTGTGTCATGTATTAAATAACTGCACCATTGAATATGATATTAGTAACCTCAGAAACTTTGACATTGATAATATCTCTAACACAGTGAAACTAAGACTCTATGAAGCCGAACATGAGCGACTTATAAATGCAATAAATGACAGTTCACAACAACCAAAACTTAGGACATATAAACTATTTAAAACTGATTGTAGAATAGAACCTTATCTTGAATTGCAACAAATTCGCAAAGTGTTAACTAAAATAGCTAGATTTAGGACAAGTTCACATAGCCTGAAGATTGAAACAGGTCGACACCATAAACCAATAATTCCTGCTCCAAATAGAATATGTGAAAAGTGTACGTTAAACTTTGTAGAAGACGAAATTCACTGTTTGATTGTCTGTCCTGGTAATGAGCAACACCGTGTTAACCTTTTTTTGAATGCAACTAAATTTATTAACAACTTCTTGTCTCTAGATGATATAACTAAGTTTACAGCAATAATGACAAACAAGGAACCTGAGTTATTAATTAGTTTAGGAAAGTTTCTCCTTCAAGCTGATGTGTAGAGAAAACCATCTCCTGTATCCACACAGTTATTAATTTAGTTTATTAGTTTATTAGTTATGATGTGCTTGTCATGTTTTGGACTTTGAGAGTGAAATGTTTTTATTAGCGGCTTGTATTTTTTTCTATTGTGTATGTGGATTTTAAACACGTATTATAAGTTAACTTGGTGGCTGGAACCTTGATTATTGACATTTTATTGCTTTCTGTACTTACATTAATGTCTCTTTCATGTTATCTTTTAACTGAATGACATATGTATCATTTATGATATTTTACATGTCAATAAAATCTATATATATATATACAATAGGCAAAGTATAAACCAATATTCATCAAAAAAAAAAAAAAAAAAAAGAAAGTTCAGCAGTACGCAAGGGTCACAGTAAATTCAGAGAGGATGTACTATAGCATTTCTTAGGCGATGCTCGATGATATTAGCTGGATCGAGCCACTGTACCTCTCTCCTAAGGGGGGCCCTGCATACTGCGGGGTGAATCACAGCCTCCACAAGCTGTTGATATGGGGGCTGGTCCTCCACAACATCACCGTTGTCAACCCAGTCATCAACATCGTCTCCGTCACCTCCTCCCCCCTCCCTGTCCTCATCATGGCCTTCAAATATAACTCCTTCGTCGGCAGCACCTCCATTCGCCCTCAGATCGGCTAGGGCTTGATCCAAATCGTGATGTCGAATGTTAATCAATCTATGCAGCATTCCATTATCTACATAGACATCCCAAATGATGATGCAAAAGTGCACCAAACGCAGTAGTACAGGGAGGTACAGGCCAAGCAAATCTCTCTTCTGAAAATATCCCGAAAAAGTAGACACCATAAGTAAACATCGAAGTAAGGCATATATTTCAAGTAATTGACATGAATAGTAGTATATCGTTTGAAACAAAAACAGGTCTTTCATATGTATTACCAATGACATTAAACATACAGAATGACGACTATAATTCGTTCATTTCTGTCTGTCTTAAATTCTAGTCGTTCGGTTTAGGCATTCTTTTACTGGTGCATTAAACAGTTACATAGTAAACAGTCAGCCGGTCCCTAAAATTTAATGCATTGGAGGAACATACCTAAACGGCGAAGGGTGTGGTACTAGGTGGTGTGCCTCGATCCATCGTGTGCATGTTGCACCATGTCCAGTTGCAGCATTTAGCTATGAGATGTATAGGCAAGAGAAGCAATGCCATGCACTTCAGACAACACGCAATTGCAAACAGCGGTGGATCCGAGGCCCTGGCGTGACTGTTTATACGAGCGTGAAGGTTCACCAAACTCACCAGTATACAGCATGTCAATATTCCACCAACAATACTGCTGATAGCAGTCCAGACAATCATGCTCGTTCCGTAACTTTGGAGGGCAGTCCTTGATGCGATAAGAGGTTCTTCTGTAGCAGCAGTGCCGGCATCCGTGACCTCTGGCCTAAGTGTTTGCCTAGGTGTATCCCTAGCAGAAACTAAACACCTAACCCATGGAAACAACACCAATGTCTGACTGCAGAGGTCATTTGAAAGTCCATCAATCATCACTTTCTCAAACCCCACTGTGTCACTGAGACTAGGGCGAGGACTCGTGTCCAAACACGTGCATCCAAGCTAAGTCGTGGCCAAACTCGGGGTCCTACACCTGTACACCCCACCAAAGACACGACGCCTGGCATAAGCTCATGTCTAAGCTCAGACTCATGTCAGGGGCCAGTCCTGAACCAAACCTCTGAATCAGTCAGTGACACGGTGAAACGGCCTGTTCTAAGGATGAGTGCGAAGGCAAACGCAAACGCAAAGGCAAAGGCGAAGGCGAAGCCGACACAGACCTCAGCCCTCTCAACCAGAGCCCGCCCTGAAAGAAAGGCCACAAGTAATACCGCTCTTAAAACCACAAGTTCAGCCTCAGGTGCGCACTCGTACTCTGTCAGCGAAGTGCCTTTTTTACCTAAACCCTCGACTAGCGGTGTAAATCATGGCGATTACGAGTCGCGTGAACATGATGATTCTGAGGTGTCGGACGCGTCTGACTTTGACGAAGAGGATGAGGATGAGGAAGAGGATGAGGAGGTTGAGGAGCGACTGATTAGAGAAAGGAGGAGATTGAGAGACTCCCGTAATGTACGTCTGAGCGATTTAACGCAGGCTTCCCAATCCAAGTGTAAACCGAGTACTTCTGCTGTTGCTTCCCATGATGCCCCTGGACATACCAAGGTACAGGTGCAGTTGCAGGTGAAGACACAGGTGCAGCTACATGACAAGCCACCTGTTAGAGTACCTAACTCTTCGTGTAGCTACTCCAGTCAAGGAGAAGTACCAGGAAGTGGCCTCAAACCCTTCGCATCGATGGAGGAGGCTATGGAGGTGGATGATGTACCTAGTACTCGCCCAGTCTCTGATACTAAAGGAGATGGAAATGAAGATGGATATGGAGATGGAGGTGGAGAAGAGGTGATGGAAGGAGTACAGGAGGGGTGGGGGATCATTGATGATGACAGTGTCCTACGTTCAGTGGAAAGTAAAATGATTGAAGTGAGTGAATCAAAAAAGAAACTGAAAAACGATGGTATTGTAAAGCTTTTTGTTTGCGTACTAACTCAAAAAAATTTTTTTTCAGCGTTTTGGTAAAGAACTACGCTACCACAGGAAGAGGTCGAGGGAGCTCGAAGAATTGCTTGCGCGCTTCACATCAGTCAAGATTGGTGAACCCTCGCCTAAGAAAAGAAAATTGGACAGAGAGTGAGTTTGTGTATTGTAAATATAACAGCGATTTCGATAGTTTTTAATTAGTTGCTATATATATATATATATATATATATATATATGTGTGTGTGTGTGTGTGTGTGTGTGTGTGTGTGTGTGTACCATAATGTATAATTTTGTTCTACCTAAAGTCACAGGGAGATTGATGAGCAAACACCTAGTGCCAGATGCAGTGCGAATGATGAGGCTGAGAAGAAGAAGAAGAACGGTGAGAAAGAGAAAGAGAAAGATACTGCTGAAGAAGAAGAAGAAGAGGAAGAACTGCGAGAAAGAGAATCAAGAGGAGTCAACTGAACAGGGACATCAGATACTTAGTGCGTTAGTAGTAGTTGCAAGGTTTCTTTTTTTTCGATAGACACTCTATATCAAGAGTAACCATTTTGATGATGCTGGAAAAAATTAACTGAGTCAAAACTTTTTCATTCTTTTCAGAATGAACGAAATTTTACAGGACGACACGGGTGTGAATATGCAAGAACTACCAGAAGGGAATGAAATGCGACTACTTCTAGATATTCTATATGACAACAACATCTTGGGGGATGGTGAGGCAGACGAAAATGTTCCTATAGTAAATGACGAGGGTGACGTACCTATAGTAAATGAGGCTGGTGACAACATTGGTAATGATGATAATGATGATTTTGAAGCTAACATGATTTTTGAGGGGGACGACTACTCTGTGAATTTCCATCGACAAATTAATGTTCAAAATGTATGTGACCTCGAGTTTGATGGAGGGGCAGCCCGAGAGACAGTGTATCGAGTGCACTTTAACACAAACTGGGGCGGTGTAAATTTAATAGACATTATGGGTGGCCTAGAAGGAGTGATTGATGATATCATCTCAAGACTCAATGAGAGCTATAATCCGCATGATCTGGTGAGATTTTTCATACAGAATGAGGCTTTTTATAGCCCCCATACTCTAGGTCTCATGCCCCTGCATCAGCTTAGTATTTTTAAAGTAGTAGAGCTGCTTGAATCACTGCTACAGTCAGACGACGAGTTGTACCTTGATGAGCCTCTCGAAATTCACATCGGTATTATACGCAACCCTATAGGTGCGGGGAGGAGTGAGGGCCTCAATTATGTAGAGGATTTACACCGACTACGGTGCATATGTAAAATAGAAAATAGTGACAATTTATGTCTAGCTAGGGCTATTGTTGTGGGTATAGCAAGGGCGAATCTTAGCGAAACTCCTTCATCGAATCGAGTTTTACACAGGAAGGCTAAATCAGTGTACTACAGCATGATTAACTCGAGACGGAAGCTACAAAAGGTTAAGGCTGAGCAGCTACACTCAAATGCTGGGTTCAATGCTGACTACGTTCCTGCCTTCACTGACATACCCTCTTTCGAGATGGAGGCCAACGTCCGTATTGTTGTTTTTGGGAGGGGGTAAGGTGTCCGACCACTCTATGTGGGTGCAGAGCATCAGCTGAGGACAGTTTACCTGCTTTATGTGGATGACCCGTTGAAACCTGGAGCTGTAGGACACTACCATACAGTAACAAGAGTGAACTGTATCTTTGGGAAGAGTTCATTTTGCTCAAAGTGTCTGCAGCCCTACGACAAGCGATATGGTCACCGCGGCTGTGACCAGTGTGTGTCATGTCGAGGTGATTCATGCGTCATTGTTGACGAAGAAAAGCATTGCTGTGCTACATGTAATCGCTTCATGCGATCTTCTGCATGTGCCCTTCGACACACTGAAAACGGTGTCTGCTCTAGCACTCACAGGTGTAAAGCATGCGGTGTGTACTCCATTCCATCTCGTGAACACCGCTGCGACATGCGTGAGTGCAACATTTGTAAACAGTGGGTGTCCGGCGTCCTTTTTTGTTACATTCGCCAGCAACTACCCAAACCCATCTCGTGCAAATATATGTTTGCTGACTTTGAAACCGATCCAACTACAGAGCATCACACTCTCAATCTACTCATCACTCATTGGGAGTGCGAACATTGCATTGAAAGCACATACAGGGAAAATAAACACTGTACTCATTGCGGCACTGCCTGTGCAAAATGTTCAACTCTTGTCTCTCGCAATACTGCCAGGGGTCACCCTGAGAGAACACTCTGCATGACTGATGGAACCTGTGGAATGAGGTCTGCAAGCTTTTTTGGTGATAACACTGCCACAGAGTTTTGCGAATTTCTTTTCACAAGGGAATTTGAAGGCTATACACTCATTTTTCATAATGGGCAAGCGTATGACGCGTATTTCATCGCGAAGTACATCTTCTGTACAATGCGCAAAATGCCTAGAGTGTTCTACAGGGGGAGCAAGATTGTCGCGATCAACACAGGGAAGTTCAGAGTAATCGACTCTCTGAACTTTCTAACATTCCCCCTGAGTCAAATGCCTAAAGTTTTTGGTTTGCAGGGTGTCAAGAAGGGCACGTTCCCAGTCTTTTTTAATCAGAAAGAGAACTGGGACTACGTGGGGCCTATGCCTCACCCATACTGCTACCGTGTGAACAGCATGAAGCCTCAGGCACGTGAAGATTTCATGCGGTGGTATGTGGAACAAAGGGGCAAGGTCTTTGACTTTAAGAAAGAACTACTGGCATATTGCGAGGACGACGTGAACATCCTGCAAGAAAGCTGTAATGCTTTCAGGGGTTGGCTTATCAGTATCACATCTCGGCACGAGGTGATCGACATCGGTGAGGGTGGTGAGAAAATGACCAAGACGATCGGTGTTGACCCCCTCCAATACAAAACGCTGGCAAGCGTGTGTATGGCTACGTACAGGTATCTGTTTTTAACAGAAAAATATGCTGTTACACTCGAGGATGGTCGCACTGCATCAGGAACTCCTGCAAAATGACAAACTAAAGCTAGTAGGGGGAGGGGGTGAAGTTATCAGTAGTGAGGAGGTGCAAGTGAGTTCGATGCATTTTGAATCTACACCTTTTGCACGAATGCCATCATGTGGTTTCGCAGGCCTTGACGCGCACAGTCGTTCGTCTATTGTCTGGCTCGAATACGAGGCGCAGAGACTTGGTGTACCCATTCAGCATGCCCGCAACGGTGGCGAGCACCGAGTTCGAAATCCGACAGGTGACGGGTGGTTCAAGCTGGATGGCTACTATCATGACGCCATGACGGGCCGGACATCAGCTTGGGAATTCGACGGGTGTGTGTTTCATGGTTGTAAGTGGTGTTTCGGTGGAGCGAATGCTTTGCCAAATGTCCGCCACCCCCATACAGGTGAAAGTCTAAGAGCGCTCTTCAGGCATACTGAGACCCGACTAAAATACCTGAGACATGAACTCAAGTTCGAAGTTCACACTGTGTGGGAGTGCGAATATCTGAGAATGCTGAAGAATAATCAAAGACTGCAGGATATTGAAAGGACGTGCGAGATGAGACCTCGACTTGATCCCTGCTCCTCCTTCTATGGCGGACGCGTGAATGCAGTTAAGTTGTATCACGAGGCCAAAGATGGGAAGAAAATTGGGTACACAGACATTTGCTCCCTACACCCAATGGTCTTGAAAAACGATGTCTTCCCTGTAGGGATTCCCGAGGTAATCATTGATCCTCAATCCACCGACATCAGTACCTACTTTGGTCTTGTTCAGGCACGCGTTCGCCCCCCACGGGGTTTATACCACCCCTGTCTCCCTATGCGTCTCAATGGAAAGCTTTTCTTCCCTCCAAAGATCCATGTAAATGTTCAGATGTCGACTGAGATCTCACCAGAACCTGGACAACTGTTGACCTACAGGATGCCTTCAGCATGGGTTACACAGTTGTTAAGGTGTACGAGGTGTACCACTTTAAAGAGCGTACAAAGTTCGACATGACTCAGGCTACCCCAGGACTGTTTTCTGATTATGTTAACATGTTCTTGAAAGGGAAGCAGGAGGCTTCGGGGTGGCCTTCGAGTGACATGAGCAACGCTGAAAAGGACGAGTACATATCTCAGTATGAGTCAGTTGAAGGTATTCGACTTGATGCCAACAACATTTCACATAACCCAGGCAAAAGAGCTACAAATAAACTGCTCCTGAACAGTTTCTGGAGTAAGTTTGATGAGAATAACAATCACCGTACTCATCAGCTAGCCGAAAGGGGTGTGGACATTTTCAAGGTCATAACCAATCCATCACTTTCGATGAAAGGTATGCACGTTTTAGATGAAAAGCGGTGTATGCTTGAGTATTGTCACTCCGAGGGTTTTCTCCCCGAAATGTCACATGTGAACGTGTTTGTGGCAGCTTTTACAACTGCAAATGCCAGAAGCCGCCTATTCAATGTGCTTCACCAGCTGGGACGCCGAGTACTGTACTTTGACACAGATTCGGTCATTTATGAATACGATGAGAGTAACCCCAATGAGTACACACCCGATATGGGTGATCACCTGGGGCAGTGGACTGATGAGTTGAAGCAGGGTCAGTTCATTTCACGCTTTGTCAGCAGCGGCCCTAAATCGTACGCGTACATAACAAATACTGGAGAAAGAACAACCAAACTTAGGGGCTTCACTCTGAATCATGAAGTAACAAAACTTCTAAATTTTGACAGTATTTGTAGGCTAGTACTATTTTGGGCCGACCCTGATAACAACCCTCTGCCTCATGATGAGAAACCCCATGTCGAGGAGTCTTACAGTAAAATTCTACGCAATAAGTATCAATTTAAACTTTTTAACAGGGAAGAGCTCAAGAAATTCAGAGTTACCTACTCGAAACGCCGACTTCTACGTGGCACATGCGATACAGAACCCTATGGGTTTTAGTTTGAGGTATTCGCAGAGTAGTCGTATCTCAGCACATCTCATTCATTTAGTAACTTTACACGAACATAGTACATAATATGTGTTTATATTTACGGTTAAATTTTTTCACTAGAATGCGTATGTGCGTATGTATGCATGTATCCTAAATTATATAACGTTTGCCTCATCATGTTCCCACTGCCATTTTTTTCTATCTATATATATATATATATATATATATATATATTACGCATGCTTCACTGTTCCATGTATATATTTATTTTATTTGTTTTCAAGTATATTCAGTAGACTTTGGAATTTTAAATAACTGTTTGTATTATCGATGTTCATGTAAGTGTGACTAGAGCGAATGCTCTAGTCGCATGTATCGGTGACTATTTATTGTACTTAAGAATTTGAATGTCTTTGATATATAATTATGTATATTTATATGTGTATATGTATATCGAATCACATGTTTGTACCTGGTAATTTTTATGCTCAGGTGTTACAATAAAATTGAGCCACAGTGCTTTTTCAAACCGAAGATACTGACTTAACTTTATTTCAATAGTTAGAGTGAATTGAGAATATTTATATAATTTTTTTAAGCCTTTTCTTCAACAACATGAAAGTCACAGGCACCTTCTTTTTTTTCAAGTATGTAGGAAAATAAACAAAATCACTTGTTTGACAGTTGAGATTATTTATTAAACAAACAAAATCACAAAGGCCTATTCAGCCACGGGTGGAATTACATTTGGCTGACTAGGAATTTCAGCTGTATTTCTTTTAACAACTAGTTCATAGCATGAATCTATCAGTCTTTCAGTCACATGTTCTGATGGCACAACAAACTTTACAACATCTTCTTCAATTCTGACTACTCCACCGTCATAGGTAAAAATATCATAAATTTCACTTAAGAAATACAGTCTCTTGTGGTTGAGCATAGATGCAACAGCCTCGACGATCTGTAGCACTCGGTCCTTGGACACTTTCTCTTCGATAGTGCTCCTGACTACTGCTGCTGAAGGGGGCATGTCAGTCATTGTGTGACCTGTCGCTGCCAGTAGATTGTTGTAATACACACGTTGAGTGATTTTGAGTTTAGAAGGTCTCAGTACCTGAGTGACGTTGATAGTATATGCACTGGGATCATTGTCCTCTCCAGGTGATGACTCAATGTAGCTCTGAACACTGGCTTCGCACTGTTCACGTGTCCTGTACACGGACAGAGAATGGAGACCTCTTTTTTCGATAGACCATCCATAGCAGTTGATTGTAGGGCACTCTTCGAGATGAGAATGTTTATCGGCATCATTCCCTCCTGGCTGAGGTGTACTTATCACCTCGTAAAGTTTGTCAAATGAAGAGTGAAGTTTTTCGAATTCCTCGTGTCGCAAATTGATGGTCTTACTGTGAAGAAATTCTGTCACATTGGCTATACTCTCCTGTTCGACCTTGGGGTGTAGTACGGATAAAAAGTACAGCTCCTCCTTGTTATACTTTTGGAACTTTGTGATCATAAGAAATTGCTTCTTAGTCAATCTCATTTCCAGGGCCTTATGGTTTAAGAGTGCGTCCAGTAGTGCATCGGCTGATTCTTTCATTTTCTCAAATGACTTCTTCGCAATGTGCACATTTCGCCACTTGCCTGTATCGTCGTTGTGTCTGGACACCGTTATGTATCCAGCCTTGTACTGCAAGGCTGCATGTGCAACGACACGTGTCTTATCGGACAGGCAGATAGTCATTCCACTGGAACCCTGAGGAGTCTGAGCATCAAGCTGGCTGGTTGTCATATTGTGAGCTGAGTGATTCCTTTTTAGACGAAAAGAAGCAAGTGCCGCTGTGTCTGGATGGTACTGCTTATATACGTTTTAGACTAACGTTTGGCCAACGTTCATGTAAATATTATGGTAATAAGCTATCGACAAGCCAATCACTGGTGGTATCATAACCGACTGTCCTGAGGCTATGCGGTGTTAGAGTAATCAATGTATATACGCGATGGTGGACATTCAGTCAACGTTTGCGCGAGGACAATGTTGGCTGGGGCAACATTATTCCAAGGGATGAAGATAGGAGAGCAGTCCACAAATTGCTATCGCCATTATGTAGAGAGAGATTAGCTATGCACGTGATAATGACAATATACAGAATAACCACCTGGCAAATGAAAATAACTTCATTTTTAGGTAGAATTCGACCGAAAAGTCTCCAATTGCTTGTACTCGCAACCGAGTAAATATCTATTACACCTGGAGAACTAGGTTCATCAGAACTAGGTCCAGAGTTTTAATATTTCACCTCAGTACGGTGAGGAGGTAAACCTCCTATGAATTTTTCCGTAACGTCCTCACCTTCCATTGCACTGAACACAAATGAACGCGATAGACTATGTATCACCATTATGAAGTAATAATAAAGATATCTTACACTGACCTACCTACTATTACTACAACTACTACTACCACTACTACTACTACATGACCCCTAAGCTATACAAGTTTTTTATGTCATTAATAAGCTCGAGGCAATTACACTAATCCCCTGAAGCTAAGACGTCATGTGAACGTTCCAAACTAATTAGCATAAATTACCCGGAGCCCCCGGGGGTCACCAGTGGAGCTTGGACAGCCATAGCTGGATATGATATCATATCCAGCTGTGATATCATCGGGGCACTAAAGTAGTAATTTGACAGTCCATTTTTTTAATGAAACTAACTGTATTCAAAATCTGAGAGACTGGAATGAGGTGAGGTGTGGGACATTGGGAAGAAGGCATGTGCCCTTTTCAAATTTAAGGAACAAATCAACTTTTCCTAAAGGTGTACACCTATCAGAAAAAGAATGAGCACAATTAATATTGATTTAACCTTTCAGATACTTCATATTCACTATCATATAGAGATAACTGTACTGTCAACAATTGCTTTATTTGTAATCATGTGACATAATCTTCCATGTAACAAGATTATCTGGATATAATCACTTCTTTTTTTTATCATCATTATCTGTCAATTACTAATGTACATATGCCTAAGAATTGCTGTATACTTATGTGTATTCTTCCTACATTTCATTGCACTTTCTTTGGTAGTGTAGTGTTCACAAGTCTTGTCAATTCCTGCATATATGGTAGAATGTGGATCGAGCTGGGTTTTTTCTTTTCAGTTTTTTGTTTGTATTTTTATATTTTTTGCATGTTATCCTATCACAATATAGATGTAATATAGATGTAATATAGATATAATATAGATATAATATAGATATGATATAGATATAATATCAATATAATATGATATAGATATTAATATAGATATTAATATAGATATAATATAGATATAATATAGATATAATATAGATATAATATGATATAGATATTAATATAGATATTAATATAGATATAATATAGATATAATATAGATATAATATAGATATAATAAAGATATAATATAGAATAGAATATAGAATATAATATAGAATAATATACAGGGAAACTAACATAAATGACTTAGAAATTAAAGTGAATAATGACTTACGAGCCAAAGGTTCAACATGAATAAATCGTCTGTAAACATTGAGAAGACAAAATTCATCTTATTTAGTACAAGGCCAAATATATATAATCAAAAACTTGAACTAAAATTGAACAACACACTAATCGAACAAATCAATAGTGTAAAATTCCTAGAGGTAACTATGCAATATAATTTTTCATGGGAATTGCACATCATACAAAGGGTTATAAAATCTCACAAATTTATTCTGGCCTATTGCGACTAAAAAAGGACACTTTTTAATGATATCCTAGAAATTATATATAAGGCCTTAATTGAGCCCCATCTATATTGTGGAGTAACGGCATGGGGGAATGCCCCAAATAGGCACCTAAAACGCCTGAAAACTTTACAGAAAAGGTCCATGAGACTGATAAATAAATCCTGCTACATAATCAGACCCTATATTGAAAAATAAGAATCTATTAAAAGTAGAAAACATATTTAGATTATGTTGCTGTATCTTATATCAATATTATATGAAACAGATTCTAACCCATCCCGAACAACATCAACAAATAAGAAGAAGAAGACAAGAAAATAATGTGTACATCCATAAAAACACAATTAGGCAAACAGACAACAAATTATTCAGTTGGGGATGTATGGAATAATTTACCTTTACAAATCAAAGAGAAACGTGTATTCACTTTATCCTGCTTTTCTAAATACAGAAACAAATCATTATCTTAAGACATATAGAGATAACTGTACTGTCAACAATTGCTTTATTTGTAATCATGTGACATAATCTTCCATGACAAGATTATCTGGATATAATCACTTCTTATTTTTTATCATCATTATCTTTTGTTTATATACCTTATGAAGTTTCAACAACAGTATTTTTCTTTGCCGTGTCGTATTCGGTTCTTAGACTGTTCCTTTATTGTTCCCTTTTTCCCCTTCTTTATTATTTTCTTTCTCTATATTTCATTTTCTTTTTTCTTTCTTGTGTTCTTATCATTTCTTTACTCTATGGGTACACTGCTGACAAGCTTAGCTTTTAAAAGCATTCCTGTAGGTTTTGTTTTTTAAATAGAATTTTGGATTTATTTGATTTATTTGTAAATATTCTTCACTTTAACATGTTTGAAATGCATGTATCATTTACAAAATAAAATCAATTAAAAATCCATTCAAATTTAAATGCAGTTCGTATTACAACTTGTGAACAGCCAGTTTTTAATAAACTATCAAATATTAACCTTTGATTGTTCATTTTATACTTTTTCTCACAACACACACTTAATTTCATTACTGGAGTAGTGTATCATTTATTGCATCAATTGAAAGAAAAAAATAGATTTTGCTTTGATTTTCCCAGCAAACAAACTTTCAAAGAGGGGAAACTTGTATATTCTGTTGCACTAAAGCTTCTTTTGTTTAATGAAGATTCTTAATAACTTAATCTTGTTAATTAACCTGGCAATAAGGGTCCAGGATCTGAAGCCTTAGTAAAATCCAGTTAAAAGTTGAATGGTTTATTGCATAGTCATATTAAACTGTGTGTTCCCCACGAAGTCCAAAGAATTACATATTGAAATGTTTCATGTGAGATCAGCCTTCGCACAAAAAGTGCATGTGCATGCATATATACATTCAATGTGCACGTGCATTTAAAGTGCACGTGCATTTAAAGTGCACATGCAAAAAGGTGCATATGCATGCACAGATGCACTTGGGCATGGTTTACTGTATAAACTGAGCCAGAGTCATGCAGTTAGAATCAGAGTATGTTTATTTTCTTGACATGAAATCTGTACACATATAAATGATTAATATAATTTACACCTTATTGGAGTATATTTGTCAAGTATATCCACGGAAAAGGATGGGTGTAAGACTTGCTATAATTAGTTCAAACAATGGTTTTGAAAAACAAGTTAACAGGATTCATTGAAAAAAAAATCTAAAAAGTTCCAAGAATAGCAAAATTTCACATCAATAAATTCAAATTTTAATTAAAGCCTGAAGCAGTAATTAAAAAACTTTTTTTATAATGGCGGTCAATTATGTGTTATCTTTCCTTTCCTTTCATGTCCATGTACAACGTTATCTAGATGATTGAGAGTCATAATGTTTTATAAGAAATGTCACAATTTGTCATCAAAATTTTAACTCATAAAAACAAGCACAGCCTTAACAGTAAATCCTCACGAGTACAGATCTCGAGACCTTTTCTGACAGAATGGAGTTTCCAGCACGGTGGAGTTTCCAGCTCTGTCAAGTTCAATGGTATTGAAATGTACCAGGTGACTTAATATGCTTCCCCTAATATTAAAGATTGCTGAATTTTTTCAAACTTAGTCTTGTACCTCATGGCATGATGGATTGTCTGCAATACCTGAAAAAACAAAACCTAATAGTAACCGTGCCACATGTCATACATTCACAGAACACACGAACACCCAAGCAAGTTGACGAACACTGTCTTCAATGGAAGTCTTGCTTTTCCCACTGAGCATGCCTGCATATATTATGAGACATTGCGTACAACACCCCTTGCGGATAATCAGCGAACTAACAACCTTGGATCCACTACACCACACACTCACAATTCAAGTGCATTTGCATCTACTACTGATTTTATCATTTTATAGCTGATGTAACTAACCTAAACTATACAAACATGCTTTGAATGAGTTGACCATCCAGTGGCGGATTTGTGGGGGGGGGGGGGGGGGATGGCAACCCCCACTTCATTGGCTTAGTACATTTTAATATATATAAATTCAACATTTTAATTTGTAACTCCCCCCCCCCCCCCCAACCCCCATGAAAAAATCTCTGGATACGACCCTGCCATGAACCCTGCCTATCCTAATTAGCATATCAGGTGCAGAAATACAGCACGCAAAGCCCTAATCCACCCACCCATATCAATAAACTTTATTGTACTTGAGTAGTACATTAAATTTCATGACACTTGCAAGTACAATATGTACAAGTAATTACTTTGCAACCATTGGCCTTGTTTTCTGGTAACAACCCGCAATTGCTGAAGATCCAATGATACAAAGTGATGCATTTGGCACCGCATGGTATTATGCAATATATTTTGAAAGGTTTTAGAAAAAAAATTACATTGTCTGGTGTGTTACATAGTACAATGTGTTTGGAAAGCAAAAAAAAAATAATTAAAAATATTATAATGTAGCATTTTATGCAGACTGCAGGTTATACCCTTGAATAACAATTTACAGTGAAGACAGTGTTTAATCTATATCAGCAAATGGCAGAATACAGCCCTAAGTGCAACAAATGTTCCTACACTTAACACAAGAACAGCAAAACATACTCAAGAAGTGATTTTGCCACAGTGAAGTTCTGTTTTCCAATTGACTACATACAAAATTTATGAATTTTCTTTTGATTAAATTTTAAATCTAATGTGAATAACAGAAAAACTAAGCACAGCATACCAGATAGAGTATAAGCGGGGAAAGGCTCTTCAGGATGGCCTTTCTTTCTGTTTGCAATACAGGTTGGTCCTCTTGGCTTGGAACTTGATCAGTCACCATCACCTGAAATTGGATGGAAATCTAGATATATATTGATAAGTGATGTGTTGTCAAAACTTAACATGACACATAATGTAATATACATTTGTAATCCAGAAAAAGTAAACTAAGAAAAGAAAATTATAAATAAAATGTATTGGTCCATCGTGGTCACTATTCAGTAGATATAATTAGTAAAATTGACCACGACTGAATTGTGCATGTTAGTGATGTTATTTATTGAATTTAAGATATGTCAAGGGTTTATACAGAGGAAGTTTACCTAATTGCGTGATGGACCTAATTGCGTGATTTCCTCAACCTCAATAAACAACTGGTGCCCAAGGCACATATAAAGAGATAAATGTACGAGAATCACTGATATAGAAAATTATTGAAGTCTTGATGAATGATGCCTGTCAAAGTAACTCATACCTTGGTAGAAATGTGCAGCAAATGTTAAGCCTGGTTTCTGTTCTTCAAACTATTCAAGTTTAGTTGAGTGTGTGATCTGCCATATAATCGTATCCGTGTTTAGCATTTTTCCAGACTTGTTGGTTTCGGGAATTGAATAGATTTCACTCCACCTTCCAGTTGCCCCGGATACCTGTAAATTTAAATCAGGAGTATAAATTAAACCCATTTTTTACTGGAAGTGCAGCATACCCTCTGCAAATATTGGCCTTAGTGTAAAAGTTTGACTATGAACTTATTTATAATATCGATGGGAACAAAATTAACAGCAATGTTCTATAATTTGCAATGCCAGGTTGCACAGATAGTAATAAGTGAAGTACCTGAATATATTGTCGCAGTGACAATGCAATTTTATCTAGAACTTGATGAAGCTTTCCACATGCCCAGAAAGATACATAGAGATAATTATTTCAGTACTTATTTAGCCATTGCAGCTTCACCCCAGAATTTCAAAATATCAGAGACCAATATCACGACATTATGTTTCAATAATGATGCCATTTGGACCTTCACTGACCTAGTACCCCAATTTAAAATTTCATGTAATGTTACATATGAACCAATGTGCAAAATAAGGTCTTACGTATATGAGGTGACCAGTCTAGTTGATCCCAAATAGCAGGGAGCAAAATATAGACTTGAAGATTTTTCTGGCCAAAGAGCAAATATCACATTTTCACCAATTATTTAAGCTTAAATATCCATTAATCATCTTTACCTCAAAATAATGAGTGCTATTCAAATTAAGATATTAATTAACAGTTTATTATAATCAACTGCTTTTAATATATTTTGCACATTGAGTGGCCGAGGCTAGGATTGGCCAATGCACGGGACTAACGCGGAGCAAGCACCGGAAAGGGGAGTATAATTTATTTAGCTTAACTAAATTTATTACCTAACTAATAAATAATATTTACCTCAATAAACAACAAGGCGGAGGTCGTATAAGCTTGGACAGAACTCTGCCATTTATTTGGCAACATAAAATAGACAATCAAAGAACTGCATGGACGTGATGCCCCCATGGACACCCAAAGCTGCCGTAGGCAATCCCAGGGCATAAATGGTAGTAATATAATGCTGAGCAGAGCCAGCATTAGCAGATGAATGGATTAACTTAGAGGAATGGAGGGCGAATCTGTCTGCCTGTGGCCAGCGTCTGACGGCCTAACATATACGTTATAGGCGTCTGAACGCCACCTACCTAACTGTTTGATGACAATTGAGGGCAACTGAAGCGCTGCTGCATCTGTGGCGACCCCTGCTCTTAGAGAATTTGGCGTTATGGCTGAACTATTAAAACCTGCCAACGAAAACATCCATTTCATGGACCTAGAGAGGGAGGCATGAGATAGGGGGTGACCCCCTCTGAACAGAAAGAAAGGCTGGGTCGAGGCGCCAGTCCTGACTGCTAAATACGCCCTTAACGAGCAAACAGCACACACAAGGGTGCCTGAACATCCCACTATCGCTGAAAAACCTTTAACGGACGTCTTAGAAGATGAGACAGTTATAGTAATGTATGGAATCGAATCTTGATGGAATGAAATAGAATTGCCTAATAGCGGCGCTACACTGGTACTTGAAACACAGTACTCGGCTGACCTAAGACAAGCAAAATAAGCTAGTGTGATGGCACTGAATAACATAAGCAGCATATCAGGTGAATTGGGAAGTACGGTGAGAAGCTTAACCAACACGCTATAAGATACAGGCACAGCCTGAGACAGAGCAGCCCCCCGGCGCTCTATTGACTTAAGAGCCCACTTGACGCGAGGGGAAGATATATCCGGGATAGGTGCTCCCATCGCTATGAGCCAGGCCCTGATACCAGATAAATACACTCTAATAGTACTGAGCACAAGGGAGCATGCAGCAAGATGAGCTATGAATCTCAAGACAGTTATACCTCGTCAAAGTTAAGTGGCGACAGACTATACAAACGACAAAACTGAATATACTTCTTTAGGGCAGCAGAGTAGGACTTACACGAGTTGACTGCGAGCCCCGAGTAGACCAGAGCGGCAACCCTATCGTCCAGATCTGGAACACATAATAATTCAAACATTGAAACCAAAGTAACTAATACTAGAGGGCCATACCCGAACAGACTGACACTCTAGCCTGCACATTGTCACCTTCGGATATATAAACGACTGCAGCTGATAAATTGTACTTTTCAATCGCAAGACACCAATACCGAACAAACTCCATAATGTCAGCCGCCGGTGTGTAGTACTTATTGAGTATCCCACATGCGGCTGAATTATCTATATGAAATATAACAAACCCTGCTGAAACACACGTGCCAAGCATGATGTCTAGATTAGACGGCGCACGCTCCTTCCAGCTGCATGATTTCGAGGAGGGCAGCGTCAAATATATCGAACAAAGCCAGAGCGGACCTTAGACCAAAGTTGAGTACTTTTGAAAAATAATAACAAACCTCGCCTGCCGTCTCCCAACGCAAACCCAACAGGTGCCAGTCAGCTGGATGCACCCTCACGTGTTTGTAGGCATCACGCAGATCCAACTTGGCTAAATATGGACGCTCGAACCTAGCAAAGAAATAGACAGCGTCATCCACCGATGCATAATGAAGGGAGAACTCCTCAGGGTCAATGTCCGAAATTGACCGAGGACTGGGGCGGATAAGATAGATCATGGATCAATCTAATCTTAGATCCATCCCGCTTCATGAATGCCCCTAACAGCGACACAACACAATGAACATAAGGAGGCTCAGCAAAAGGACCATAAAACCTACCTGCTGCTAAATCAGTGCTAATTACATTTGCAACTTTATCAAAAAACTCATAAGCTAAAGGCCAGTTCGGAAAAATATATCTGTAGCTGATTCAAGAGGCCGGCCTATCCGAACTCCCTCGACCAGCTGAACCATGACGCTATCAGCCCGGGCTGTGTTATACACTAGTGGCAGCATCACATGCCAATACTCCCTATTGAGGCACGCTACCGGCGCCTGGCTTAACCCTGGAGCATCTAACACAGACAATGAAACCATCTGATCCTCCACTTGTGCACCCTCTTGCAACTGGCCCCTGCTTTGAATCGGCCATATTGGAACAAACCACATGTTTCACCCGCCTGTGAGACATTGTGACTGGCTGCCCCTGCTCCTCCCTGCACTTTTCTATCGACTTTGAACAGGTCGCTATTCGCCTGCCCGGGGGCACAAAAGGGGCAATTAGCACCATTGTGATCGCTGGATGCGCAACGAACACACCTGCTGACACTTCTGAGAGCTGCAGCATCAAATGTCAAAACATACAGCTCTTGATTTATGCCGATCCGACAGGGCATCTGCCAGATAACGCTTCCTGTAGCAATTCATGCGAGACTTCTTGAAGACGTTCCTGAGCTGTAGTGCTGTCGTCAAGCCTGAGGTCTCTCTTGAATGACGTCATCAGTTCTGGCTCAAAATCGGACCTGACATGGCAGGACTGCTCTTGGGGTGCTACATGAACCTCGTCCACAAACTGCACTAACTTGGTACCGGACTTAACTGGCTCGAAGCACTGCCTGCCTTCATTCAACTCAAACCGATGGCGGTACAGCTGCCTGGGCCTCTCGCCTAACCCGGGCAGCATAGGCTCATGACGTGTATCAAAACGTGGGTTACAACGTGGGTCAATGCGCGTGTCAAGACACGGGTCGAGACGTGGGTCGAGACGTGGGTCAAGACGTGGGTCGAAACGTGGGTCGAAACGTGGGTCGAAACGTGGGTCGAAACGTGGGTCAAAGCGGTCAGAACAGGGTTCACTGCGCCCCCCATCGCGCACCCATCCAGCTCTGCCAGCTGATCTGGGCCCTATTGGATTCATGCCGACTCTTATGTCAGCCTCATAGCTATCTAATACATGCCAATCGCCCTGGCCCTGGCTCTCCAACCAACTCGGTCTCTCTCCTCTCCAGCTATAAATCTCACTACCAGCCCCATGCCTGGGCACCTCACCTCTATAGCCTCGTTCACCCCTATATTGGGTGACTCCTGCAGCCCACTGAGTTCGGAACATAACTCGCTGCCTGGGGTGGATTCTGACATTGCTTGGCCGGGTCTCGATGGTACCGCTTGGTCATGCTCGCTTACGGACCCAGGCCTGCCAGAAACAGCCAGGTATTTGTTGCTATCTAGCTCCTTATCGACATTTGCTTCCCCACAGTGGTCACTTGCTGCCTTCTCTGACATATCACTTGCTTCCCGACTCCAACAGGGCCTAGATGACCTTTGGCCGGGCGGTCACAAGCTCTGCACCTTCTTTTTGCTCTGCTTTTGGACATGTTCTGTTGCCACAGCAGGATGTTGCAGCAGGATGTGGACAAAGAGGTGTGACTTAAGCACAAAGGACTCCAATCGAGGACTTCACAGCTTCAGATGTGCAAGTGCCGATGCACAAATGCAATCTAAGTGACACGAAGCGATCAAGCGTAAGGAGTTGAACCAGCAAAATAGTCGAAACGAATGACTGCAACCGCGCTTCCCCTGTTTATAAAGGGGGGCGGACAGGATTAGATGCCTGAGTGGCCGAGGCTAGGATTGGCCAATGCACGGGACTAACGCGGAGCAAGCACCGGAAAGGGGAGTATAATTTATTTAGCTTAACTAAATTTATTACCTAACTAATAAATAATAACACTTGAAACTTGGACATTACCAGGCAAAGTCGATTGGGCCTAAATTATCACTTCAGATTCACAACCTAACAGGCAACCACCCAATTGGAATTCAGTATTAAATTGGTCTAGAAGAATACCAGGCAATTGAACACATTTTTCAGCATCCTTAATCATATGATAATCATTGCATGCATGATAATGCAGCTCAAACGCATGCTGCAATGTTGTATACGCCAAAGCGTAATGTATCTAACTATGAAAGGCACATTCTGTCATTTACTGTTTACTGCTGTCAGATGTTATATATAGCTTTATGTAAACTTTTTGTGTTGTCCAACGTCAGTCCCTGCACATCAATCATCTTTGTCGGCCACCTGGTGGATATATGTTGATCGTAGCGCCACACAGTGAATACTTAATACATTCCTCAAATTCTCGTGCACATTCCGACGGGATTTATGGGTAACCGCGGCAAGATTTTCTTATAACTCCCGATAAATACAATAAATGGTGTTGACTGTAAACCTGCATTATGTCAAATTCTAAGCCTATGCATGATCCCAATGTGTAACTCCTACTGCTGGCGACGTTTTAAGCAAATTTAGTTGACATTCCAGGCATAACTGCACATGCAGGTCTGAAGTGCATCTGCATGTATGCATGTGCAGTGGTAATTGCACATGTCTTGGTGGCTGCATATGCCAATTGTGTTGCATGTGCCAATTGATGCTGCATGTGCCAATTTCAGTTGCATGTGCAATTTCACTGGCACGTGAGCACATGCATGCTATTTTTGAAATTATATATTCTTCGGTTTTTAAGGTATTTGATTGGAATTATGAAAAATACCGTGTATAAGAAACTCAATTGGTTTAAGCCAACGATTTTAAGGTATGTATTATAATATATACTTTTGAATGGTTTTTTGGAAAAGATCGTATGGTATTTTATTTAGAACGGTGTCCTACTTCGCAGATCTCCCTCCTTACGTTCTGGCAAGGGGGGGGGGGGGGGTGCAGCAATTGCTTAATACTGTCATAATATTTTGTGTAATTTAATCATTTCTGTACCGAATTATCTAAGCAGCGATAAGTTTAAGTAAGTAAAGTTTTATCTCTATCTCTCTATCTATCTATCTATCTATCTACCTAGCTAAAAGGGTGCCTTACCACAAAAGGGTGCCTTCCCACAAAAGGGTGCCTTACCACAACTGCTAAGTTACAAAATATCCTTGCCGTTATGAATTATTATATAACATCCATCATTGCATTATGTGATTGACAAAATAAAAATCTATCTATCTATCTATCTATCTATCCATCCATCCATCTTTCTATATATCTATCTATCTAAGGTAAATTATCTATGTATCTATCTATGTATCTATCTAAGGTAAATTCATGAATTCATGGAGTGCCCCCCCCCCCCCCCCTGCTAACTGGAGACTCAATCGTTATCAGACCACATCAGGGCATAGCTAAGATTTGAACAAACTTTAAATGACAAGAACATTAAAATATCTCATCGGTGCCTGTCTGGTCAATGTCAGGAAATCAACCTGCAGTGTTATCTAAATTCAGGTAAGAGTCCGTGAAGAATTCACCATTTATGTCACACTGACATTGATATGCATGCAGTGTAAACACTAATAGTATTTCTTGAACGCCTTGTGTTATACATTATGATATAAATATGCATTTCAGTATGTCATTTGTAACAACTTATAACATGGAGACAAGTCTTGTCTAGATAGTACGTATTACGTAATGTAGACTAGGTATACAGGTAGTTGCTGTCAAAAAATCATCACACATGATCAATTGAAACCTATCTACCACTACCTTATTTCCGCCATTAAATATGAATATTATCTGATGCAGAATATCTAGGCTGACTAGGCAGTAATGTTTTTGTCCTTTTTTTATGAACCTATGATTAAAGTCCAAGGGTATGAAGTTCAAGTGGTGTTAGTAGGTGAATGGTGACATGAAAAGGTAGGGGACAGTGAGGAATAGGGAGACATGGGGAACAGTGAGAAAAGGGGAACAGTGAGAAAAGAGGAACAATGAGACATGGGGAACAGTGAGAAAAGGGGAACAGTGAGAAAAGAGGAACAATGAGACATGGAGAACAGTGAGACATGGGGGAACAGTTTGACAAGAGGAGTAGTGAGATATGGGGAACAATGAAACATGGGGGAACACTGAGACAAGGGGCACAGTGAGACATGGGGAACAGTGAGGCATGGGAACAGGGAGACATGGGGAACAGTGAGACAAGAGGAACAGTGAGAAAAGGGGAACCGTGAAAAATGGGGAAAAGTGAGACACGCCTTCTAGTTTCAACACAATGAAGTCAATTACCTGCAAGAATTAAAAGCATGAGGTGTCTGAAATGTCACTTAATGGTTTTTACACCACGTGAAGTAATTTTTTTATCTACATGATTTTTCAATCTTATTCTCCAGTATTTGAAAACTATTTAATCATCTAGTAGTATACAAAACCTTGGATACTGGTCTTTAATTCCACATATTAATACACAGTGGTGTAGCCATGTGAACTTCAGAAGGTCACAAGCTCATATTAGAAAAAACATGGGGAAGAGGGAGAAAAAGCGTGAGTGGGGCAGGGTGAAGCCAAGGGGCAGGGTGACCCAAACTACATTGTATGAGGTATATGCATAACATCGTGTGAACTTCAAGCCTTACCATCTCATAATTACATCTGCCTCTGAAACAATAAAAGGAACTTGCTGGCTAAATTAAGGGTATTTGGAAACATTTGCATTTTTGTTGTATTATCAGGCCCTGTCTCACTCTACCCTTCAGCTTGTCTCATAGTACCCCACCAGTGGGGGAAAAAGAGACAAATGACTGGCATAGACATTGAGGAACTTCTATCTTACACAAAGTAGAAAGTATGCCCAGCAATATAACCACAATAAATGTAACTCATTGTTCCCCACTCACTGCAAACGTGTACAATACATGAATTTCATAACAAATTCATCACACCAGTTAACGAGATGATTTATTTGTAATTTTGTGTCCTTATCTTATCAATATTACATCACAATATATTTTATTACAGAAGAGACACCTATATAATAAATAATAAAAATAAATTAATTAAATAATTTATTATTATTATTATTATAATGGCATCGTACAATTGAAATAGATTTTAATGCTGCGGCATTTTTAATTTATTAAGTGATCAAGAGAACATAATGGAAACCCAAGAAAGGAAACAAAAGAGAGAATACACCCATGATCCTGTGTTGCCACCTTGCCAAGTTTGTGAAGCAAAAGCATCTGGATACCACTTTGGAGTGATAACCTGTGAGGCCTGCAAGGTAAATATTTTCATTCAACAAGAGATGCTGTGGCCCAGAGGTAAAGGGGCCTTCAAACTGTCACGGATGGTCATGGCAAGTGAGCGCGGATGAAAAAAAATCTTTTCTCTTGGTCATCCAAGGCCATACATAATTCACCGAGGGATGTACGGATACTTGTGCTAATCCGTAGAACGCTCCTGTTAGAGGGCAAATATTTTTAAACATGTTTAAAAATTTGGCGGACACTCTATGAGTAAAATTGTTTACCTTTATAATTATGTGAATTGCTCAGGAGTCAATCGGCAAGGTTCTACATACGTTCCAAATTCTACATTCATGGCCACTCGTGCTAACTATCGGGTACGCAGGGGAAGCTGTCCATCCTTGTATATTCACCATCCACTGGTGGTCAGTCTTGGACAGCTCGTGGAACGCTCGGCAGAAATCCGCCGTGCCCATCCTTGCCCATCTGACCCTCTCCTCATTCACTCTTGAACCATTTGCACGCTCGATTTACGAGTGCCTTATGCCTCACGGATGCTTGGCAAAAAATGTTTATGTGATTAACTAGCGGTTGACAGACGTCCGCCGAGCGGTCGTCTCTCGTTGAAAGAATTTATATTAACAGAGCCATGAGTGAGCAAGTATAGTGCACTTTTGCAATCCGTGGTCACTCGGCTCTATTACTCGTGACAGTGTGAACTAGGCTTAAGGTTGCTCACCTGCAAGGATGCAAGTTGTGTCAATGTGGAACTTTTATGTAACCTGTATTTAATTATTATCCCATTTTGATTACATTTTTAATATGCATGTACAAAGATATTTTAATGGATCGATATTTTCGAGTAACACATTTTTGCACAGGAACCTGATGTAATAGATGGTGTGCACCAGTAGTGAAAAATATTTTTTTATGGTTTTTATTTTATTTTACTAAAGGTGTTCTTCAGGCGGTCACTAATTCGGGATGTCACATACTTCTGCAGCAGTGAAGGCAAATGCAAAATATTCCCCATAAGAAGAATTGGCTGTTCATACTGTCGCTTGAAAAAATGTATGGAACTTGGCATGTCCCGAAATGGTAAATACCACCCAAAAATAATAATGATTTGACCACCAAATGGCAGTGTTTGTATCAGCTTAACACTGTAAACCCAACACATTTAGTAAATGTGGAGCTTTTATTCAATGCAATATTGTCACAATGTTAGTTAAAGAATAATCGAAAATTTATGACAATGCTTTGGTAATAAACTTAATATATGGTAATAGATGAAGTTGTGACACAAGCTGCATATACAGTTAGTTTCATTAAAAACGCCCCGTCAAATTGAAACTAGACAAAACTGTCACAGCTGGCTACTCAAAACCGGAAAGTACATATTTAGGATACATTAGATTAATTTCTTACATTCACCAAGTTTTATATTTATCTGGTGATAGATGTAAGCCGATGATAAGGTACAGATCACTACAAAAAGCTAGAGTCGACTGTATTTTAAGTAATCTGTATCACCCGAGCTTCAATACAAGTTGAGTTTTCATTAAATTGTCCAACTTCTCAACCAGGTATTCATCGGGGGCGTTATACAACTGAGCGAAGAACAGAATGTATCCAAAAAGTGAAAGAGATAGCCCACAAGAAGAAGACTGAAGAACAGTACAAGAATGGTTTTAAGTCCGATGAATCTTTATCGGAGGAAGACAAACTCATGTACACTCTTATTGAAGGTGTGACAAAAGCTGATTCAGCGAATCTTATGATAAACGATGATCAAATGAGGAAAATCAGAGAAGAGCAGTCTGACTTCTTGGTAAGATGTAAACAATGTATGCCTGATCCTTCATGATCATCACTTTTCTGTCATTTTCACACACATTATGTAGACTATTATTAGTTTACTTGAAAATGAAAATTTTATATCAGGAAGTATCCCACAATCCGTTGTATACCACATAAAAAAATCAAGTTGTATAGCCTATGTGGTATACATGCCTATACCATTTGGTATACCTTACTAGGTAGGAAATCTATTCCACACACTACAACATGTATAGCATGGTAACATTTGACAAAAAGATTACAATTTGCAGCAAAGCGCTTCAACGTTTGAACTAACGCCGCAGTTTACAAACAATTAAAAAAAAATAATAATGTATAATATATTATAAAAATTTAAAAAATTTATAAATTATTATTATTTCTGGCATGTTGTTTTACATAGACCCTCGTATTCACCCTGCTAGTGCTAGCCTTTAATTACCTTGGGGTTAAACTACATGGTCTTCCAGAAAATACAAGCTCGTAGGGAACATATAAAACAAACCATGCAGTAATACAGAATAATTATTCCTTTTTCCAGTGCTAAATTTAACATAATTGTTATTCATATGTTTCATCTCCAGGAACATCACAAATTGAGCGAATCAGTATTTGGACCAATGAAAAACCTCAGAAAAGATGAATATCTCACTGTGTACAGAAACACTGGCATCGACTTGGGTAACAGAAAGGAAAAGTTTGCAAAGTGTATTGCATTTTGCTTAACAGATCTAACGACTTTCATAGGATTTGCAAAGTCTGTGCCAGGATTTTCTGAACTCAGTACTCAAGACCAGATCACTCTGTTGAGAGGTATGTATATACTGATATAAAAGGTAATGGTAAAGGTGGGTTTAATTTATAGTCTGCTATCAGCTGGTAAGATACTTATAGCTCTCGTGAGCAACCGACACACAATACCTTTGGTTGGCAGGCTGTATTCTCTCTGGAACTTTCTCAAATCCCTGGTAAGCATGCAGCTGTCACCTCACATGGCGCCACAATAAGCAATTCAGTGCCATCTTGACATTTCCGTGAAAAATTTAACTAAGGTCTGCTAAAATTGTATATAGTTGGAAATATTTTTGAAATATTATATATTTTAACATTGTTTAACATTGTATGTGTCAGAGATCAAAATTTCACTCTGTGACTAATAATTATTATGTTATGTTATGTTATTTACACTAAATGTAAATGGGCAGGTTGGCTATAGGCAGATCTGCCTATAGCCAACCTGCCCATTTACATTGAGTGGAGTGAAGCAGTGGTTGCAGTTCCTCCATGATATATCTGTGTAATGATGTTAGTCATTACATCCCCATATGGGCTTGACATAGGCCTGGCTTTGGCCACGTTGTTCAACATCAGCTGAAATGACACCCTTTCAGGGGTAAACTGGTAAAAAAATGTTAATGTGCGTTAAATAGCCATAAACCACTACTAAAGAAATCAGCAGAAAATAAAAATAAACAGCAGCTGTTGTAGTAGTGCTGCATATTGTGGTCCTTGGCATTTCTGGATACTGTGCCCTAAAAGCTGTGCCAGTTGTGGAATTTTTGTCCATGATGGCTAAACGAATAGCCCTCACAATATTTGGTGTTTTACCAACGTTTTGCCATTTCTCATGAAACTGACCTAATGAAAAATGGTAATTAAATTTGATATGTTAACCCAAGAAAGCACAAAATGTTACCCTTAAAAGAGGGTGATAACACTGTGACTAAAGACCTCAAACGCCAGTGGCCAACACAGGGCTCTGCGAAATGCAGTCCAGTTATGCCTGTTTTAAGTTATCCCATACCTAGCACACATGGGAACGAACTTGTCATTTCACTTATAGATGATATAAATGACTAAATTATATACACCATTTCCCAAGTCTGAACGACTAAAAGACCGACTGCACATGTACTATGATGTAGCAACTGAATGACTTTGTTTTCTCTCCTGTTCCTGAAGAAAGTGTTTTTGACTGGATGTTCTTTTCTGGATTCGAAACGTACAATGTGGAGCACATGTTGTTCACCTGCAGCTCATGCCTCAACACCTGGTGTTTGGAAAACATCAAAGACAGACGATTTGTCACCAGATTTTTTGCAGTATCAGCACACATGAGGAAACTTAAGCTCCACAAAGATGAACTTGCAATCATAAAAGCTCTTATTATATTCAGTCCGGGTATGTATGATTCAATTTAAAATATATTTTTCTATATGGGAAACAAGTGTTTGGTGGTAAAGAGATCAAAATTTCACTCTGTGACTAATAAATATTATGTTATGTTATGTTATAATATGTTATGTAAAGGCAGGGCTTCTTTATTGGATTAACAAAAAATATTGGTAGTAACTGTAATACATTATATAATTGAAATAGTCAACCCCTGCGAAGCAATTAAGGAGGTAACAATATATATTTTAGCAGCATGAAAAAAAGCCTACATGAGGGGACGGGAGGTGGGAAAATATAAGTGCTAAGATGTTAAAACTATAAAAATGTAGACAAACCTTTGAGACTGTGACAGAAGGAAAATTGCAGAAGAATGTTGGTCATGTGACCAAGGGTTATTTGGTTTCATGTTACAAGGGGTTGATTCATGTGGTTGTACTTTCTTGCTGTTCCCTAGGCAAATAATTTTTAAGTATAAAAATTTTGTTAAATATACATCACACCTTAATTGTTTGGTTTTTACAGATGGTTCTGATGGTCAGATTGAAGACCGAGCCCTGGTAGAGAAGTACCAGCAAAAGCTCTCCGAGTCCCTCTTGACAATTTTGCGCAAGAATCGTCAACTCGATGACAGTAAACTGGCTATTTTGTTTGGTCGTATTGTCCATGCTTTGACAGAAGCAAGAGATGCCACCATCGATTTAAAAGAACTCATGAGCGAGACCATGAAATATTTTCCAGATCTCCACTATCCGGATCTTTTTGTTGAGATTCTTGGTGATGAATTCAAGGCTACACTTGACACTGCTCGTGCTGTTTGCATTTCACAAAATTCATCAATGAGTATTTCAAGACTCTCTTCAGCTTCAGATCAAACACTGTCGTCTGGTCATTCACAAAATAATGTGAACTTGGCACACGAAAATGACCACACATTCTATTTGGAGAATTCTACCCATCTAGAACCCACCAATGAACCAAACTGCAATGATGATTTGACCAACATTCTATCAACTAATGCAAATTTGCAAACTGATTTCGTTTGCAATTCTATAGAAACTTTCACAGACTCTTCTGTTGCATCTTCAGTGCACATTACTGGCGAGGCGTTTTAACACAGTTGTAAATATGAAATCAAATGTATGAATGATGTTATGATATTCAATATGTTTGCAATGCTCTTTCAGTATGCATCCAAATGAATATCAAATGTTTATAATATATGCATCAGACATAATACTGATTGATAAAAGCCTTATGAATATATATTATATTATATTTCAAAAGAGGTCTGCATGTGTTTTTACTTAATCTTCTTTTGATATGCCATACACAATCAGTTTTGGTGGGAATGTATTAAAACTTCATGACCAGTGTGTTAAGTATATCAAATATATTTTACTAGATGTTATACCAGAATATTTTAGTTCAGCGTTTTTACATAATTCTGATAACCGTGTTCCATATTCCCATTTAAGCATTAATTTGCAAAGAACATCATAAGATAGAGGAGAGCTGTTGGTTATAACAATTTCCCAAATCGTACAAATTGTGTAGCTTTTTTCCTTCCCAGAACTTTAAGTATCCGTCCTCCTTGGCCTTCCTCACCAACACTACAAATTTAGTAATAGCAATAGGTCAAGATCGACAGTGTGTTAACCACGAGGCCAGGAGTGCCAAGAGGATTGGATGGTTCGAAAACAAGCAAATAAAACACGAAAGTAAGGTAAGGGAAGCTTTATTTTCATTTTATTTGTTTATATACATTAAAAATATACAGCACATTGTCATTGCTTTACAATAAGTAAACAGAACTTTCAGATTATAAGTAAAAATTGACTGGATATACCAGCTGTAACAATATACAAGCACTTAAAGACCGAGCCACGACTATAAAAGGGGATACCAGCTCAGAGGCCTCATTTGGTTCCAACCCCTCAAAGGGGAAACATCTCTGAATAATTCACTTAATTTACTGATCCCAACCATACACAATGCAATAAAGTCATATGAATTTGGTATCTGATTCAACAATTTATACAGAAACGAATTATGCCACTTTGTAACTTATATTTTGTATATAAGCTGAGATATTATGAATTATGTGCAGAATTATGGTCAGATCTTACGAAATTTGATTGACAGGCCCTAATGACATTTCAATGAGCCATGGTACAACAGCTAGCTAATTGACCTCTAAAAATAGTGCTCATTTGAATAGAAACCGCATGGCTACAGGTGCAATTAGGAGGGGGTGAAGTGCATACCCCAATCCTCTTATGACATAATATAGATATTATATTATATTATATCATATATATATAGACAATAGCAAGGATACATGCAATTTCACTTGTATAAAGCAGTCTTACCTTTTTACTGGTACCTTATTGAAAAATATAACCGCATATGTGATCTCTCTCTATATGGTAATTCCCATGGTTAGATATACATGTACTAAAACAATAGTACTGTCATTGCCAGAATAAGGGCTTGGTGTGAATTGTCTTGAGGTACAACTTAGACTGACCAAGAGTTAATGAACTGACTGTCTGTACAATCAGCTCTATTACACATCTTGTTTCAAAGGCAGTATCAACTGATTTCATAACTGATATTTGGAGTCAAATTCAAATATTTATATGATGGCAACTTGCTTTGTTCTCTATATTAGATTTCCCCTAACAAAAGCACAGGAGTTTGTGGTCACTTCAAATGAAGCCCCACAATCTATGAAATAAAGATAATGTTTGCATAATGTTTTCAATTTAATAAATGTCTTGATTATATCATAGATCTAGATGTGAAATATGTATATGTCTAATGTCTAATTATAGCATAGAAGCTAGATATGAACTATGTATGCTTCAAAGTCATTCATTGCTGATCATTTTCAAAACGAAACAAATTGTATTAGATGAGAAATTTTAAATTTTTTGCATTTAGAAAATTATTATTCATTGTGTTATACACTCGGTCATTTAGAAAGTGAACTGACCAGATGTAAACAAACCCTGTTCAGCCAAGCATCAAGATAGAGGGGGGTGGCTTTATTGACCCCCTTACAAGCCATTATGTAAGGTGGGGCTAACTACCAAGTGTCCACCAAGCAGATCAGTGAAGTTGGCTACCCGAACCTATAGCTACCTGACAGCTACCCGGCAGCTACCCGGCAGCTACCTGAAGATGTAAAGTTAGCTACCCAAACCCAGCTACCTGACAGCTACCTGGCAGCTACCTGAATATGTAAAGTTGGCTACCTGAGTCCAGCTACCCGACAGCTACCTGGCAGCTACCCGAACTTTCCATGTATTTAACTCAAAAACGGTTGAGTGTAATTTTTCAGTTTTGCGCCAAAAGATACTTAGGGCAAAGATTTACGTTCTAGAATTTTTTCGGAATTTTCCGAGCACGTCTGAGATGTGATAAATTGGAAACAGTAATTTTTTGGAGTGTCTGTTTGAGAAAGCACCGTTATGAAACAAAACAATCTTGTGTGTAACATTTAGCATACACAAAACTGGCCCACTCTCTTTGATATTCATACTCTGGTTAATATATTATTTCCTACATCTTGATGCATTGTGTATATCTGCAGTCACTGTAAGTACGGAAGTTTTTATGACAGCTATTTTCACAGACAATTAGAAAATCCATAATGAAGGTAAATTTATTTATTTTCTGGATTTTCTTTGAGTGAAAAGTAAGAAAAGCCAAATTTGATCTAATGCATAAGACTTTAGCTCCCCTGGTGGATGCATTTGGTAACTGCTACCTTTGGTACCTTAAAAATTCTAAATCATTTTCATCATCTTAATTATAGAATGCAAACGCAAGTATGTACTTTTAGAAACACATGTTTGGCAAAATAGAGGTCTAAATCTAGGACAATTTCGAGGTCAATTACATGTACTGTTTTGCTGAGCCCCTATTATTAGGAATTACATAAGAAAGGGTGACAGTCAGTCAAAAATAGCTTAAGAATTATAATTTTAATAGTAGTTATTTAACCTCTTTGTACAGAGAGAAATTGCTTCAAAACATACCATAAAATACTTAAAATCAGATAAAATGCATCATTTAAAAATGAAATAAGATAAATGATATTAGAAAAGAGGTAAAAAAATCAATACATTGGACAGCTTATCAAATAGGTAACACAAGACACCATGGGGTAAATGTCTGACATGATGTGTACTAAAAAGACCTCAAAGTGTTTCAATGCACACTTTAATAGCAGATAATAATCTAAGAAACTTGATGTATACAACATTTATAGATTGAGTTATTGACAATTTGAGCAACATTAACCTATACAATAAATGCCACTTTTTCATTCTTTTGTGAAGACTTTTTAGTTAATAAGTTGTTTATCAATTTGTTATGAACTATCTACTGTGTGAAGTTTTAAATCTGTGTAAGTTATATTACAAGTAATTAATTATAACTTAGAATATTAGTATGTGCTTATTTTCAAGTCTTACCCAAACTAGTATTTAGAAAGACATTCGAAAAATGCAAATGTTTTTAAGTCAAATGCAAATGTAAATGTTCAGTTTAAAAAATGCCAATGTAAGTGCAAATGTTTGCAAGTGCATATACAAAAGGTAGTGAGATTTGAACGAAAACATTTAAATGCAATGCAAATGCGACATTTGTAAATGCAAATGCCAGTAGATTTGCATTTTTACCTCACCCTGAAGTTTATGCAGGAGCACCTGTCTCTGCTCGGGATCCATTGCTTCACATAAAGCATGAAAATATCCTAATTGTTTGGATTTGTTTTCCTCTGTGTTGTTATTCTAATGACTTTCACCAAATGGACAAATACTCTTAAAGATTAAAGGAGTCTATGGGTATAAATTGAGTATGAATTATTGTATGAAAGGGGGAAAGAACTTTTGTTCTCAGTTTGTGTTGTCAATGATTGTCCATGTCAATATTTTGGTCCAAATGAAAGCAAAAGTTACCGGGGGAGTATCGCATTGTGGCTTATTAGTATGTAGGCAAACATAGCTGTGCGACAGCTTCTCAATGTTTTTGGGCTGAAATTTCATCCTACGCTGGCATTATTCGCCGATCACATTGACTTGAATCATCAGAAGAGGTTCTTACCGCAAGATGCAGCCCTCCGAAAATGGCAGGAAATACTATCTATCTAGAATTTTTTACTTCCATCAATCAGACTATGCTTAAAATGATAAAAATTGATTAGATTTAGATCTTTGAAAATAGCTGTCATAAAAACTTCTTTACTTACAGTGACTGCAGGACTACACAATGCATCAAGATGTAGGAAAAAATATATTAAATTAACCGGAGTATGAATATCAAAGAGAGTGGACCAGTTCTGTGTATGCTAAATGTTACACACAAAAGATTGTTTTGTTTCATAACGGCGCTTTCTCAAACGGCCACTCCAAAAAATTACTGTTTCCGTTACGTTCTGTAATTTTATTGATTAATCACATCTTAGACGTGCTCGGAAAATTCCGAAAAAATTCTAGAACGTAAATCTTTCCCCTTAGTATCTTTTGGCGCAAAAACTGAAAAATTACGTTTGCCGTTTTCGAGGAATATGTGATAGCGAAGCTAGCTACCCGGCAGCTACCCGAATCTAAGGCCTAATTACACCCACTTAATGGGTGCACAGGTCAGTTTTACATATTGCAAAAGTTAGATACAAAAGTTAATTTTGTTTTTTACTAGTACTGTCCCAACCGGTCAACCGGTAAATTCACAATCGCAGCTACGGTAAAAGAGGTTGTTTTTTAGTTTTTTTGATATTTCAGAGCCGTAACGCTTCAGAAAATTCTGGAAAAATTCTAAAATGTAGACCTATGCCGAATGTATCTTTGTGTCAAAAATAGTAAAGATCCGTGAATTTGTTTACGAGAAGGTGGCAAAAAAGAGGCGAGCCAAATTCCAGCTACCTGGCAGCTACCGAAAGTACTGCTGAATTTGACCCCTTTAAGGGTTGTAAAGACATTTGTAAGGTTCCCCAATGAAGACAAAGTACGTAAAGTCCAGTTTAAAAATGGTTTATTTGCCCTGCCCCGCCGTACAGCCTGTCTATTGCCTGCTTCCTCAGCTACTGATGCGGCCTGGGTGGATTCCCGCCAAGACCCCGTGGTCATGTGGTCCGGGTCACCCAGTACGCATAAAGTCGGTCACTGACCTAGTAAGGCCAGTGACCGGGATTATCACATTACTCCCTCCTTACTGGGAATATGCCCCCATATTCACACTAATACATGGAGTAGGCTGCACGACGGCGGTCAGAACGACATCAATATGAGATTCAAGATACAGTTTCAATAATCATAAGCAACATGTAGACGATAAACATCAACAAGAAACACCCCATGTCATTTTCTTAATGCTGGACACTAGGTAGCTGTCACATCAAGTCCTATGCATGGTTCCTTCACACAACAGGACCATAGACATCATGGTTGACTCCTGGTGCTGCTACAAACACAACATACAACACACACAACACAATTGTTATCACACGTCCATCTTCCAGCCTGGACAAGGGCCAGGACTGTTTTCTGGATCTACAAGGTCCCTTTGCGCGGGAAAAACCATCCGCTATTAGTCTCAAGAAAGATCATGATGACACTGTTATAATTAGCTGTTAATCCATAATTTCCATTACGTCAAAGTTTCTAATCTGCCCGTTATAAAAGCCGTGGAATTCCTCGCTTTTGCATTACCTCCTGGCTCCCCGCGTGGTGTGTGGTCCCGCTCTTGCGTGATGTGTTGATGTCCAGCGTCCGAGTCAAGTCCGTATCCAGATATCAGTTGTGAGGGGCGTAGTCCGTGTTGGCGTCAGGAGACCATCTTGCAAGGCCTTGTGCTCAAGGTCTCGCAGTGGAGGATCCAGCGGCCCTGGCTTCCTCCATCCAGCGGTTTCGATCTGCTGTCAGTCGCTTGTCCTCTTGATACAAGAGGTCAGACTGCCTCACCATAGCTTCGCGTTGTTCCGTCTCGGCAAGAAGCTTGGCCCTCAGCTCTTCATTTTCCCGCCCCGATGCCGCTGTCTGGGATCTAGCCCTATGGACCTCGAGCCCGATGTCCTGGTATTGCGTTCTAGGCACCATGTCCTCTGCCTCTGGTGTCCTCACGGCTGCTGTTGAGTGGGGCCTCTTGGGCGTAGCCAGACGGCTACGAGGGGACTGGCTGGGGGTTGCCTCAGTCTCCTTCATCTGCACCATCCTGGTGTCTGCAGACCTGGCCATTGACGTTGGAGGCACCCTGCTTGCCAGGGTCCTTGTCTCTGGCGTGGCCGGCAGAGATCCATCAGAGTTTGGGCCCTGAATTGTAGTCAACCCCGTGGCAGCTGTCACTTCCTCTGCTTGTAGACTAGTGTATCCGTGGGACCTCTCCAGGTGCCTCCGGAAATTGGTCCGCCTATCCGATGGCAGGGCGGCCGGGCACTCTGGGCACTTGAAGCCAACGTAGGCCACCGCGTGAGCCATGCTCACGTGGTGAGTGAGAGACTTGCGATCCCTCACTCGCTTCCCACACGTGGCACACATGTAGTTCAGCCCCGTCACATCTCTGGGCGTAGCTGAGCTGGTCTTGGGGGCACTGTCACTTCCAGTCTCTCCATCATCGGTGATCTCAATCACTTCCCTCCGTTTTTCGGCCCTCGCAGGGGTTGCCCTTGCAGCCTCCATGGCAGCCTCCGTAGGCAGAACTGCCTTGTCTTCTTTCGCAGGCGACGCTGTGGCCATGGGAAGGGGGGCTTTGGCCTCGGCATCCGGCCTGGCCACCCTTTCCTTGGTGTACCAGGGTCGCCTCCGTAGATTGTTCATGATATCTTCCTGGGTGGTGGCAACACCCAGGTCACCCAGCATCCAACCGCTTAACACTGGCATATCCTCTCTCCGAGGGCGGAGACGAAGATACCGCCGCATTTCGGCCATCTCAGCTAGAGTGGCCGACCCGCAATGCTGAACAGCCGGGTCTTCCTCCTCGTACTCCCTCGTGGACATGTGCGCCCACATGTCCATGTGTAGGAGCTCAAGTCGTTGCTGACTCCAATAGTCCGGAGCCAGGGAGGGCTTGACCTCCGTGGTTGGTGACATGCCGCAAACGGCAGCCACCTCAGCATCACTCGCAGACAATTCTAGCTCTGCCCCGATCTCGAGGCCAGCCGCCTCCATGGCAGCCCACACCATGTCGGTCTGCTCCGAGCTTAGTTGCTGTTGCTGTTGCTGTTCTTCTTCCTTGGAGGGCACTGCCAGGAACGCAGAAGCCTCCTCCATAGTCCCTTCCCTTGATGCCATCTTTATATGACTAGGTCTCATGGTTACTTTGGGCAAAATTTCCAAGCTCGCTATTTACGTCCTGAGTCGTTGCTGACTTCAGAAAGTATGAGGCAGGGCGCCCCACTCTGTCCAGTGTTTGCCGCCCTTTCTCTGGTCATGTGACTCTAATCACCCCCCTTGACCAGTGCTGACCCCTTTCCCCCCCCCTATAAAATTTCTTAATTGGGGACTGCACTTGAAAATAACAAAATTAGTACAAAGGGGTGCCTGTTCGAATTTCGAACTCGGCTGACCTTTTCTCAACTGTAGGAATTTTCCATGATGCAGGTCACTAGAACCAGTGACACAATTTCAGGAAACACAAAAAGTGAGAATGTGAGGAAAGAAATGTGTCATTTAGCAACCCTTGTGTGCCAAATAAAACAAACCATCAGGAACGTTTTACGTTTCATGATGAACAATAGCGAAATTCTTATCATTTTGCAACAATATTCAGAGAAAATAACCATTTATCCTTGTAACCATAGTCAAGCAATTTTATCATGTTCTGACTTATCCAGATTACTCAGCTAGTCATATGAAGTGTCCTATGGGATAAAGCATTTATCACCGATATCTGCTACTAAAACTTTACCACCGATATCTGCTACTAAAAATTCGCAAGGATAGAGCATCCTCTCTAAACAGAGAGTGAGCTCCACTTTACCATATATATTGATAGGCCCTCCATTAGCAGCTGAAATCTTGCCTTCCACAGGTCTTAATTTCTCTCGATTTGCACCCGGTATCTCATCATATTCCTGCTTGCTCAGCAGTGACACTTGTGCTCCAGTATCGATCAAAAGATCCACGTGACGTGTTCCTATGCTGATCGTAATATACCAAGATGCACTCGTATTTTGCATAGCCACATGTCTGGGCCAATGCTGTCCCACTTTTACCCCTTTCCAACATTCTGGAGGGGCTGCTTTTTCAGCAGGTGAAGGATACTTCCTCCACCCTCACTCGTTTTCCGACTGCTTTCTATCTCTCTTGTCCTTACCGCCTTTTTTACTCCGATCGCTACGCCCTTTTGAATGCTTGCTACCGTATTGGTCTGATCGGTGCTCTCTATCCTTGTCCCTACTAGACGCTCTCCTCGAAGGGCGATCATCGTCAGCGTAACGCCTGGGGCAGTTCCTGCGGAGATGGCCGGTCTTTTTGCACCGGTAGCATCGCAGTAACTCAGGAGAAGAGTCCTGCTCCTGACGGCGATTATTACTATACACTCTACCCTTAGGCTCTTTAGCCATTACTTCTCCCATTATGGAATAAACCAGATCCTTAAGATCCTGCTTCGTGATAGCTCCTTCTTTTTCAGAGGGTGGGCCAGCATGCATAGGGGCCGAGGCAGCAGCTACAGAAGCCTCGGGCTGAATTACAGGCAAGGCGACAGCGCCAGCCGGCCCGATGTCAGGCTTGCTCGTCTTTGTGGCCTCATAAGCCGCCTCATACTGTACTGCCAAGTCAATGGCCTCTTGTAATGTAGGTGGCTAACCAGAATCGCATGCTTGTGGACCCAGCCGTTTCCATGAACCGCTCTTTTGCAAAGCGTTCCTGTTCTTCGGTGGTGGAAGCGGGGTTCGCCTTCCTAGACAGATCTAACAAAAACAAACCATACGTCTCGAGGTCCATTTCGGGGCCTCGTTTCGCATTGAACCACTTGTTCCTATAAGCATCCAGGGCACGATTGGAGCAGAATAGGGCCGTCAACTGGCTCACCATCTCTCTCCAGTCGTCCCGATAAGTCAATGGCCTCATCTTTAACTTAGCCTGACCAGTGACGCTGGTCCAAAGATGGAAGCACTTTTCTTCGTCAGTCCACTTATTGAAGGTGGCGACTCTTGTAAATTCATCCAAATGATCTATAAAAGCGGTACCTTGACCATCATACTTAGGGGGAATAGCCTCCTTCCTACGTCTATACCTTGAGGAGCTCATACTCCTTTCCGGAGTACTATCGGCCGCCATGACAGCCCGTGCCGAGCCACGTGGTTCCGCACGCTCGACAACGTGGGGCCTATTCTCAGGAGAGGAAACAGGCGTTGACGCGGAGAAATCGTTCGATTCATAACCGGCTGGCGAGGGCTCCCTTCGGCCCCCTCGATTGCCAGTCATCCGCTTACTCCCATGGCTCGTCATTGCGAGTCCAGGGCTCAGGGTCCTATCCGCCGTGGCCTCTCGTCTCCAAGGGCGTCCCGGCGTATGTGCTACTTTACCTCTAACCGAAGTACGTAGAATTGACTCATCCGCCGCTCGCGAGGGACCAGGCACCGGAGTCGATGCGGGTTTACTCGTCTCGGCTGTGGCCAATCCAGGTCTTTTACGTAACTTCGCAGGCATTATACGGCAGGGCAAAACACGCTAAATTTGCAAAAATGTTTAGCTTGAATACGAAAGAATATTCTAGTGTGACTTCTACTTAGCTGTAGATATGTGCAAGCTGAAGTGATCAGGTCGCAGAGTTGATGTTGCTGACGCTTGCTGTAGGTGCTGTCGGTTCCCAGGTTCCGCCGCAACTGACGGAGCACGTGGTTGCGGACGCCTTTATTCATCATGGCTGTCCGAATGTCACTTCTCAAAAAGTTCACTTTTTAAAATCCATTTCCTCGTCACTGTCGTCCTCATCAGGTCCCTTACTAGCGAGTTGAATCAAGTCCCACTTCGGGCGCCAATTTGTAAGGTTCCCCAATGAAGACAAAGTACGTAAAGTTCAGTTTAAAAATGGTTTATTTGCCCTGCCCTGCCCCGCCGTACAGCCTGTCTATTGCCTGCTTCCTCAGCTACTGATGCGGCCTGGGTGGATTCCCGCCAAGACCCCATGGTCACGTGGTCTGGGTCACCCAGTACGCATGAAGTCGGTCACTGACCTAGTAAGGCCAGTGACCGGGTTATCACACTAGTTTTGTCTATGCTAAAAGTTAAACACAAAAGTAAATTTTTGTTTTCTATGGGCGCTTTCTCAACCGGACACTCCAAAAAGCTACCGTTTGTCATTTTTTCAATTTTTTTGATTTATCACATCTTAGACGTGCTCGGAAAATTCCGAAAAATTCTAGAACGTAAATCTTTGCCCTAAGTATCTTTTGGCGCAAAAACTGAAAAATTACACTCAACCGTTTTTGAATTATATACATGGAAAGTTCGGGTACCTGCCAGGTAGCTGGGTTCGGGTAGCTAACTTTACATCTTCGGGTAGCTGCCGGGTAGCTGTCAGGTAGCTAGGTTCGGATAGCCAACTTCACTGATCTCCACCAAGCAGCCAATCAGCGTTTTATTGCTTTGCGGTGGCAATTTCGGTCTTTAAAGAATGGAAATATTTATTTTATATATTTCATAATTTTTTTTTTTAACGTAAACATTTGATATATTTGTCTTTATCTTCAGCATCAGTCAGTCAAACGACAACTCCGCCACTGTCATGCTACACCTCGTTGGAAATAACTCTACCTTTTTAAATGTTTATAATTTCTGTAACTTAATTAGGGCCGACGTGACAATAATCGCAATTGAAATAGGTTAGCCACTGTGTCTACCATGCTAAACATCATCTATCTACAGTAGTATCCAAGTAACATCAAAATTAACGAAGCAAAAAAGAGTAATAATTTAACTTCCCAATAGGAAGATGTACTTGGCCTATATATACATGAAAAATGTACACTCCATCTTTTCAAGCGAGACAACATGCCTTGTCATTTGCATTTGTCATATTACATACTGAATAACGTATGCATCAACAATAGAAAGGAACTTCCAAATTTTGAACCAAATACCATTCAATGAAAGGTTATGAACAAAATTACGTGTAAATTTCCTTGGGGTGGTGGTTCGAGAGGTTCCTTTTTAGGACATGATCATGCTAAAATTCACAGATTTTGGACCCATCAAAGTGGCCTTAAAATAGTCTAGATGGCAACATAGTATTATACAATTATTGCGCAGTGGCGAGTGCAATATCAGTTGTCGAGGTTCCATAAGCACAGATATTGCACGAGACACTGCGCAGTAATTGTTATATTATATGGCCTTTCTATTTACACAAATAAAAGGGATTGTGTTTGGTGCAATAGATATGGAAACAAAGAGGGCCTATTTACTCGATCATTTTTTCCATTATTTTCTAAAAAAATTTTAATCACATGTATAGAGTTATATTGGCAACCCAAAACTGTTTTGAGCCTCAATAACGGTATTATTTTCAATTGACAGCAAAACGTACTGTTTACATTTTATAAAAATATTGCACGGCTCTCAGACAATCAGAATGCGGGATTTCTGCTAGCCATATACGTATATTGACCTTTTTAAATTATTTGATAGTCTTGCCTGGGCCAACACGCGCACACGATTTTAGTAATGATATTAATCAGTTTAATCGCCATTATATCTAAATAGGCATGGTGGAATTTTAAAGGTAGTCCCCCGTGTTTATTCTAATTGCAGTGTTCGCAGCGCCATATTGTTCCTACTTATTGAACTGAGCACCCATCGACCCACATGGCGCGATCATTTTTGCACGTCAAAAAGTAGTTCAATGCAAGATAGCCAGGACAGGTTCATAGGCAATATAGGACATACAAAATATTGCAAATCACTCTCACCCGGGCGATCAAAGCTATAGCACCATCCAGAACGGTAGGTGATAGTTGATATATTTATTAATAATTCATAATCTAAGGGAAATTTAGTTTCATCACCTATTGTATGTTATCCTTTTTGCGAAAGTTGGGTCAAGTTCACACCTATATAGTGTTTTAATCAAACGCACATTGTATTGTAACTATGCATACAAATATTTTGTTTGTCAAAATTAATATTCATTTTCATCGTGAATAAAGGTAAATTAATCATGAATTATAGATATTTTAATTTGATTAGACCTCTGTGCTGGTATCACTTTAAAAGGGCACCAAGAAGTGGGGTATGACTTCTGATATTTAAAAATAGAACATGACCTCTGACTGTTTTTGGGACAACATTTAAAATACAGGTGTCTCTATTTCAATATTGAATGTTTCTCAAAATTCAAAGTGCAGAAAATACATGTATTTTATAAATTTAATTAGAGTGGATTGAATGGAAAACAGTCAAAGTATACTTGACTAATTAATCGTGCTCTTCAAAAAAAATATATATAGAACAGTCGCGTCATGTAACTGTGCCATTATGTCCTGAATTCTAACATTACAGCTGAAAAATTGTTTGTCACCTGATTTTACATCACGTGTGCCTTTAATCAGTGATGTTATGACGTAGGTGCTTGTTGCTCGATTCCTCTTTTAAGAATAGATGCAATCAGGTGAGGATCTAGATTTCTTAAATTAGGGGTCAATGAACGAATACGTTTATATGTGTATAATTGGGTGATCAATTTTGATGTTATGAAACGCGGAATAATTATGTTACATGTCTAAAAATAGCTATTGCTTCCATTCAGCTTTCTCCCTTAAAAATTTGCCCATGACAAGAAAAAAGAAATAAAGTCGTTACAGCCACATTAGGCCTTGTTGATTCACATTTTTATAATCTCTGACCCTTTTAATCTAATAGTAAGGTCCCAATTATTAACTAAATCCATTTCTGTTTCAGGCAACTACTTCGCTTCAGAGGTATTCAGGTTATTAGGAACTAGAAATTAAAAACAATGGGAGACACGGCCATCCATGAATGCAGTGACCTTACAACTGCACTTAACAACAGCACTTTCATTGAGACTGCTTCCATGAGTGATCAGACCAATATTATGACAGCACAGCAAGTTCAGTCTGCAACTGTCAGTCTCAGAGATATCCTCACCAGTTCAATGATTACAAGAAAAATCCAAGACAATGCACAGCCTGAAGTGGATGGTAATTCCGCAATTGCATCAAGATTCCCAAACAATCAAAGTAACAAAAACAACACTGGTTTAACACCAAATAAGCGCATGAAAACAACCAACAAAGAGCAACCAAAGAGACAACCCTATGACCCTCTCCTACCACCATGCAAAGTATGTGGAGCAAAAGCATCAGGAATTCACTTTGGAGCTATTACTTGTGAGGCTTGCAAGGTAATACCAATTACAGAAACTTTTTGTGCTATTTGTCCAATGATTTTTGATGAACTATTGCGGCCAGCTTCATAGACTTGGAAACCAATTTCATAGACTTGGAAACTAACATAGACTTGGAAACTAATTTCATAGACTTGGAAACTAAACTCCAGGGCCTATGTTAATCCCGCACTCCCATTGGTTCAGGCAATCCCTCGGCCAATAAGTCTTGGACTCACATGATTTCCTCTGGCGTTTAGTTTCCAAGTCTGTGAGATTGTTTCCAAGTCTATGAAATTGGCTGTAAATGTAATTTGCATAGCATGATGATAGCTCTTAAGTATGAATACAAATATGTTGATTATAGCTCTCATGATAGTGATTAGATCTGAAATGTTGATCAATGGAATTTGACATGTGTATCAACATTTTTTTATGAAGTATGTCAATAAAACAAAATCAACAGAATACTATAATATTTTCCACCTGCGCATCTAATGTACATTGGTTATTTCTTGTTACTATTGTCCAAAATACATGCATCAAATAACATCCCATAAAATAACTGCATCAACTTCAATGTGGATATATTTTAAATCCTGATGCCAATTACAATGCAGTTACATGTTTCCACCATCTATATTATAATTTCAGGTGTTCTTCAGGCGATCTATGCTGAGGAAGTCTTCCTACTACTGCAAAAATGGAGGCAACTGTGAAATGTTTCCCATGAGGCGAATCACTTGTTCTTACTGTCGTCTAAAAAAGTGCACAGAGCTTGGGATGTCTAGAGATGGTATGTTAGTCCTCCATTGAGAAATAAATGAGCATGGAATTTGCATGTAGGGTTAGTTAGTTAGTCAGTTAGATATGTAGTTAATTATGTCATGCAAAGAAATAACTGACTATTATATAGTAAGAATTAATTCCTTTTTTCTAGGATACACTTACTCATTGTAACAAAATATATGCTTTTAATTGATTTAAATTCATGAATCATTAGAAAATGAGAATTTCAATTAATTACCCAATATTTTAAAACCATTTTCACGTACGTAAAAACAAATTTCTCAGATAAATTATCTTTTTTTATATACTTTAAATGTCACAAATTACCATTAAAAAAGGAAAATATACCGTTAAAAGTGTTATTTTCACCCGAGTAACATGTTATACGTGTAGCTCCCACTTCATACATCATTCTTTAGATCATAAATATATTTTCTACAGGCATCCAGCGTGGAAGGTACACAGTGGAAAGAAAAACTGAGTGCATCAAAAAGGCGAAAGAATTAGAGATCACACATCAGAGCAGGGATAACAGAGAACACCAGAATGGGAATCCACACAACAACTTCGAACCAAGCATACATTCTCCAATCCCAACAGATTCTGAATTGGACAAGCTTAGAGAAGATGTTATAAAGTCAGATTTTGAACACTTGATGATAGATGAAGACTACATGAAGAAGTTGTTGGACATACAGGCAAAATTCCTGGTGAGAAAACCTGTCAATGTCCCAAGGCTACCGGGTCTGAACTTAAGTCAGCTTGTATGACCAGCTGCCAGAGCGGCAGATGTAATGATAAGATGATAAGGCCATGTTACACATTTACCCATGAATGGGGTCTTTTACTTGCCTCAGCATAGACACAGAGTACAAGGTACCTCCAATTTGTCTCATGGGATTGACATCCAGCTGGGATGTAGCTCACGAAGACTGCCCAGGCCAGGCATCGACCCCGGTACTTTCAGCAGAGCTAGGCATTATGGAATTGGTGGAATCTCTAACATTATGATAAATGGCCAATTTTGTTGCATAGTGTTTGTTCACACAAAGTATTTCTTTAAGAGTGTCTACATATTGCTACATATTGACAAATATGTCAAGTTTGACATAATACTGTCAATAAAGTTATATATATATATATATATATATATAAATTTGATAAGATATCAGAGTGGCATCAGATTGTCAAGCATCAATAAATTTAGTGTTCAACAATGAAAATTCTTGTATGAGTTGTATAGCATCTCCCACACACGATACAAGAAGTAATGTGTTGTTGAATTAATGAATTTTAAAACAATTTTACTCCAGCTTTCTTCCAGCAATGGTTAAAATATTGTCTTTTTCCTTCTCCAGGAATATCGAAAAATAAAGGAATCGATGTTTGGCCCGATCGAAACACTCCCGGTCGAGGAGTACCTCCAAGTTTACAGGAACACAGGTATCGACTTGGGCAATCGCAGAGAAAAATTTGCCACTTGTATGATCAACTTCGTCCCTAAATTAACTAAATTTATTGAATATGTAAAGTCCCTACCAGGATTTTTGGAGCTGCCCCCATCTGATCAAATCACATTATCAAAAGGTAGGTTTCAATTACAAAAAAATAAAAGTTAATGGCCATAAAGCAAATATATATTTTAACAATGCAATATATTTTTTTTTTATTCCTAATCCTATCTGGCTTGCAGAAATTTCAACAAATTTGGCATTAAGCATCTACCCCACGCTGTTTTTTTTATTTCAAAATTATATAATGCAAATATATTTCCACAATGATATGGTTCCATTCCAGAAAGTGCGGCTGACTGGATTATCCTCTCTGGATATCAAATGTTCAATGCTGAGGCAAGAGTGTTCACCTGCTGCACTTGTCACCACACATGGCCTTATGAATCCATGAAGAACAGTCGTTTCAGTATCCAAGGATATCTGGCCAGTTCAGTGATGAAGAAGCTAAAACTCTCGAACGATGAGCTTGCTATTCTGAAAGCACTTGCCATATTCAGTCCAGGTAACTCAGATGTACATAATATAAATGATATACCTAAACATACTGCATATTACATTCTACTGAACATAAACAAATGTGACTATCATATCCTGCTTCATGTTTCAATTGTTTCATATTTGCCAATTTCCAGATGGATCGGAAGGTCAGATTGATGACAAGTCCACGGTCAAGAAATATCAGTACCAACTCACAGAGTCACTGCTGGCAACTTTGCGAACAAATCGTCAACTTGATGATAGTAAATTGGCCATATTCTTTGGTCAGATTGTACATGCCTTAACAGAAGTCAAAGACGCCAGCATCAGTTTTAAAGAGCTCATGGACAAGAGTCTGCTGTTGTTCCCTGATGTTGATTATCCTGATCTTGTTGTTGAGATGTTCAGCGATGCAATCAAACTTGACACCGCGCGTTCCAGCCTTTCACAAATCTCGTTACAAAATTCCCCAGAAGGGTCATCATCATCATTATCTGACAATATGTTATCTGCACAGTCTCCATCATCATCATTATCTGACACTATGTTATCTGCACAGTCTCCATCATCATCATTATCTGACACTATGTTATCTGCACAGTCTCCATCATCATCATTATCTGACACTATGTTATCTGCAGAGTCTCAAAGTAATCTTGAAATAGCAGGAGAGTTTGTTTCTCTACTGCCTTCAGAGGTCCCTCTGCCTCCGGAGCTCACCGATGATCTTCCTACTCTGTTTCCTTATGTTACAGTTGATGTTCATCAAGTTGAACCTTTGCTGGACTGTCTAATTGACAATCCTACAGACTACAGTGGCTATTCTATTGATCCTTAGAAGAGACTAGATGATGCTTCAGTTATTCTTGTTCAACTGTAAAACTCACTTCATACTGCAATCAGGCCATTTTACCAGTGGAACAAAAAATCGTCTTAGGTGTACAGAAAAAAAAAATATGTATATATATATTTTTGTATTAAACTAAATTCATGTGGCCCCAAGAAAAATGCTTAGAAAGCTGTCAATTTTATAGATCTGTTAAAATACAGAGACGGAAATAAATACAATACAGAGTTTGAAATAAATGTACATATTACAATTAAACAAAACTATGTTTTCAGTCTGTCATGCCCTCATTATTAATATTTTGCATACCTAAAACTAATATGCAGTTAGTCTACTCTCTACTGATGGTGAGCTGACTCAGCTCAGCTGACCAACCTGAAATTCTCTCTTTCTTCAGCAGTGATGCTTTAAGGCAAAAATCGGCACAAAAGTTGTTTTACTATGTCAAAGCATTCACTCGGCAGTTTCACATGTTGTCCCCGAATTTGAAATCCATTTTAACACTGTTTCATGTAAGCACTTGGTTTGGGTTTCTTGTCCCGATATGCAACCCGCCGGCAAAGTGGCGGGAAATGCCGTGATTCTAATCCCACCAGATCTCCCTGGTAATATGATCTCTTATAAGTCAGCAAATCATTTTGCTCATCGCATCCACACAGTTTATACTATTAGTTGTAAGTACACTATTGCTAAGCATTCAGAAAACGTCCATGGGATTAACATTGATCCCCCCCCCCCCCTAGCCAGAACCGACCTACATTGCATTAGATGCGATGTAGGGTTGCATACGAATTCGTCGAATTTGATATTTTTTACATAGTTTTTTCAACAAAAACGTTAGCATACCTTATTTCGTCGTATATATGGACTGCTCTGTTTACTATTGTGCCGCACTCAGATATGGTTGATTTCTTCCTATTTTAATCAATTTCTGTGCCATTTACGACTTGATAATCAATCCGCCTAGTTCCACTAAAAAACTCACTAGAGGGCTATGGCGATATCACAGCCCCACCCAGATGCAATGGTGCAGATAAATATCTAATACTTTAGCTTCATTACGCCCGTAGAATAGTGGAATCATGTTATTAACTTTTAATTATGAAATTGAAACGTCGCCGGAGCCCTCTTGTGAGTTTTGGCAGAACTAGACGGCCATGTTTCTCATAATGCCGTCATGTAATCAAGTAAACATGAGATTAAAATAGTGCATAAATTGATGATATGGAAGAAATCAACCATATCTGAGCACGATACAAAAAAGGTATGTATAACCCTGGAGCAGGTGTATTTCGTGTGGAAAACGTTTATTAAAAGGCTAGTTCCCACACAAGCCGAAAGTCAATATTTTGTCATCTCGGTCAGGGGACTTGTAGCTACCCCCCCCCCCCCCCCATACATAGTTCTTGAGTGGCGAATGAGAGCTAATGGGTGAGTTTTTGCCCTTTCCAACCGGTTTACTTTAAAATGTTAAAGATTTTTTCTGGTTCTTTTTTGAGACAAAACATAAAAGAAGAATATACTCAAATCTCACTCTGAATGATTATTTAGGGCTCAACACCGGCGTTTGCCAACATTTAGGACATTCCTCGGTGATGACAGCTCTTATATACTTGAACTAATTCCTGACTGCCTTAACTGGCTTCTCATCTCAAGAGGCAGCTATGTCATTTGCAACAGTCAATCAGAATGTAGCTGAATACATTAGGAAATGCCCTAAGCAGCTGGCCAATTAGAGTCAAAATTTAGAATGCCTAATGGTCTATAGGCTGGCTAATGGCATTGAATGTCTAACAATGAAATTTCATATCAATTGGTGGTGTTTGCATTGAATACACCATTTTTAAACAAAGATTGCTCAGTTAGGTCACTTAAAATTGCTGAAGCGCCGAATACAACTGCACCACGGAATAAACTGCATAATAACCAGTAAAAGTAGCTTATTCCTTTGGCATTCACACCTAAGGACCCAATAATAGAGCTCATTTGTTGGTAGCAGTTATATTCGTAACTTGGGCCAAATACGCAAATTAGTTGCCATTATAAATTATCATTAGAAATGAGAATTGAACATTCCCAGCGAACAGGCAAGGAAATCCAGTGGTAAATACCCATAAATAATGTAAGTTATTACTTAGAATAAGTAGAAAAATTATGTTTGTGTATAATATTGCAATTTTTGAGGTGTTACATGATGTTTTTAACTGAAAATCGCCCCATCCTTGAAGGTAGTTTCGCAGGGGGAGCAAAAGCTTTTCTTGACAAAGTCAGTATCCTTGGTCTTAGTACTGTCTGTTCCGACTGCTATGGCAGAGCTTTTTATAGCTTCTTCTGTTTCTCCGTTATGAGAGCCATCAGGTCAAGTCATAAACCTGTGTAGCCTTTTTCTTGACTCCCTCAAGCTAATGTATTCCATTGTCACTGAAATCGAGTTGTGGATTGTCGCTAGTAGTCCAGTGAAATGAAATGAATTTATTTCACCAAAAAATTAAATACAATGATGTTTTGGATTACATAAGAAAAGAGAAACAAAGAGTATTGTACATACTGTAATGAAAAGTCCTGCTGCGGTCCATATATCTCTTGAAAATGATACGCACTGGAAATATGCGAATTTCATCAATAGAAAAAACGCCTGGTTAAGATGCTATTCGGATTTTGATTTCTTGGAAAATACCAGTATAATTATGAAGTTACACAATCCTTGGTACTTTCCTTGCCTGAAGGTGCTCCATAGATAGTAGGACTGGTCTTATTATTGAAAGGAGAAAATCAGTCTGAACATCAGACAGTCAACCCCAGATAGCATTGTAGTTTCATATTGATTTTTTTTTTGCGTAAAAGCCCATTTACTTGAAAAGTTCGATTTACTAGGCCGGAAGTTGGTTTTTGCCCGATGGTCAACCGACCAACCAACTTACCAAAACTAAGTGAATGGGCTTGTACGCCAAAATATTATTATTTCTGGGGTCTGTAGAATTAGTTTTGGTAGGTTGGCTGTCGGCCAATTTTTCTCAAGTATAGGTTGTTATGCAATAATGGAGTAAAAAGAAATTTGCTTTGATTACTTTATACAATTTTTTACTTTACATATAACAAGTTCAAGTAAATAGACAGCGCCAAGTAGCTAACTTCAAGGTATCTCAAGTAAATACAGTCGGTCTGCTCATTATCAGTAAGTTTCCGTAATTGTCTTGTAGTTTAACTAGTTTTTACAGCTAAATACTGTTATTTTGTTATGCAGCACTGAACCTTTGCTCAATTCCACAACAAACCCGAAATAAAATATCACCCACATTTTGAGGTTGTTGTGGAATTGAGGACAAAATTCTATTCTATTCAATTCTATTCTAAAATCATACAAAACAGCACATGAAACCTTTTGTAGGGTATAATTAAATTGTAAGTATCTTTCAGTAAGATGGCCACCACAGTAGTTGGTCAGTTGAAATTTATTAGCATGCACCTCTTTACAAACTTTCAATAAATTAACTCATCTTTTGTAGGCTGCACAGCATAAAAACTCTAAAATGGAAAGAAAAGATAGTCCTTCTTAAGGCCTCATAACACAAATCACGTGTATCTCCCCGGGTGAGCTTCAGTTCTCATCCCTCCCATATCCACTAGAGGCGCTGCAGTGCTATGTAAGAACGTATATATAAGCTTATATATATATGTAGGGAAATCGTCTGAGCACTCAGTGAGATTTTTTTAAGGCCACAAGATGATGTATAATGAACCAGAAATTGTTGTGGATGCTCAATACCATCTTCATGACGAACCAAAGTTTTTATCAGAGGCCACAGCCGATTTCTGGGCTGGCTTATTAGGAGGTGAGTTATTTTTCTCTCATGTTTTAAGCAAATTCTACAACCAGCCATGTGCTGCCTAAGCCCACCTGGACTGGCTGGGCTGAATGGGGTACTTGGTCGGGTAAAAAAAGTATTTAGGTCACAGGTAGGAATTAGGTTAACTCTCTTTCTCTTGGAATAATTCCCACATTTCTGAAAAAAATCATACATATTTCCACATAGTTTTTGTATAGAGTATTTCAATATTTCTAAAGTATTTCATTAATTTGTATTATAATCAAAAATAATAGATAAACTGAGACCCCAGTGGTTACCTACGGTAAAATAACAGATTTTTAATAAAATAGTTCCATTTATATATTTCATTAAATTCTTGAGCTTAGCATTTTAGTTTTAGTTCACAATTCATATTTTCTTGATCAGTTGAAAATTATTGACTACCAGTTTATTTGGCCTAATCATTATTAATTTCATGTATGTAATTAGAGCTAATTAGATATTTCCACTGATCTCGTATATATAACCGATGATACCTATACTATGTAATGATATATAATTTGTTGTTGATCATTATAGTTTGCATAGTGTAAGGAATAACCGTGCACTGTTGCTTCTAGAGATAAAAAATAGCTGCACAGCCCTGCACCCAAATAGTTGTATCAATCTATTAATAATACTGAGAAAAAAACACGCACACAATAGCAATTAAACATAGAAACCATCTTGTGATTGCACTAAGCAATACAATCTGAATTAGGTGCAAAGGTTGAAGATAATTATTGATCAGCCATTATTATTTTGCCATAATCATAAATTCAGTACACGTACGCTGGTAACATGCCATTTGTAGAAGCAATTAATAAAAAATCGACATATTATACTTTTATAGGCTAAAAAACATACATTCGTATCACCTGTCTCAATATTTAGTCTAACCTTTTTCTCCTTCGTTTTTTTTTTTTTTTCAATAAAATTTAGTTTAGCATTCATTTATGGTATTTCTTTTTATTTGCTAATTACAGGATGTGCTGGCCTGGCCTTCGGACACCCTTTTGACACAATCAAAGTAAGTCAACTTTATGAATTCAAATTCTGAACTTCATCAATATATTCTATGAATGAATGGATGAAAGATTGAGAATGCAATCCCATAAACAGTACTGCCACTCTTCATGAGATATATGTGTAATGACATGTTGTGAACTCGAAACCTTAGCAGTTCATCATTACATCGGTCATTTCAGTTGCTTGGGCTTCAGACCAGTAGTACTGAAACATTCGGGGAAAAAAAATAAACGTGAATGTTTTCACTTCAGACTGAACAGGATTTAGATATAGTTATACCATGACTAACGCTCTTCATATTCATTATTAGAATCATCCATGTCCATTAAAATACATGTTACATGATGATGTAGTAGCCAGTAATTAAGCGTTAAATAATCCGTTATCAGGAGTCTGATTTAAACTTCCTCTTTTGTCTGTCTTTCTTTCTTTCTGACCTTTTAAATCTCATCGTTCTTAATTTTGATTTAATTTGCTCATTCAATAAGTTAGGTATAGTGCACACCAAGACAGTATATTTCATTACCAAAGGGATCTGCTGTATTAATTCAACAATACACAATTGTACATAGCTATTATTTGGAAAGAAACTACATAGGACCCTATACAGTTATACTATGATCATTAATGTTGCATCTAAGTTCATTCACCTGGTGGTTTCAAGGGTGCGAGTAAACCGGGTCAACTGCAACCCATTTTTAAAGGAACCTGATTTAACTGGAGCGCCTGTCTTTAGCAAACAAATGTTGTTTTGTCACAATACAGGTAAAGAGGTCAGGCGAAGAGTCTAGAAAATCAGAAAATGTGAATATACTTGTTTGCCAGTATCAGTACCATGTCAGTAAATTATGGAAGGCTAAATGTACTTGTATTACATGGCTTACGTGACTTTTAAACATCAATTGACGATAGGTCCTTTACCTGGAACTAAGTGCATTCTGTCACACATTTCTTTGAAGTGAAATAGAAAGAAATCTCCATTATCGCCACTGGTAAACAATGGTGATAACATTTTACTATAATTCGAAACTGTATCAGTTGACGGCAATATATTTAATCAATTATCAAAATGATAGTAAATCGATTGACTCATAAAAACTATAAAGTGGACAACTGAGAAAGAACTCATTGACCTCCTGTGAAAAGTATGCAATTTGATAATTAATTAAATTTTCTTGTCCATGCATGGCATAAAATTCTATTAAGATTCCTTTTTTGGGATTTATTTGTTCGAAGTGTAGTAGGTTGAACATCACGATAGCTTATAGTATTTGAAAAGATTAGATTGGTACAGGGTAGCCCATTACATGGCACTGTCACTAACACGCATGGTTTTTGCCTCATAATAATTAGCTACAAACCATGCGTTTTCCATGCATTTATCCGTCTCATGGAAAACGCACATGGCACATTTGGGCATGTAGTTGCTGAACTACATAAATCTGTTAAAGAGGTTTTGAACAATGTTGAGGTTTGCTGCCGTTTAGCCTATGTTTTTAAATAATATGGAGGCATTGGAGTGTATCAAAATGCAGTGCTTATATGTATTAAATGGGTTCACGTTGAATGGATAGATTACAATCTATCAATCAGGCTATCAAATTCATCTTATGAACTAATTATGTTTATCATTTATAGGTTCGCCAACAGACTTCAAGTGCAGAGAAGTTGAGTGTTATGAATTGTGTCAAGGGCACTCTAGCCAAGGAAGGAGTAAGTATTCACTCGTAAATAAGCAACACTTGAATGAAGTTAATGTGCGCAGTTGATTGTAATGTGAGGTGGAACATAATATTAATTCATAAAGTAAAACAAATAAGCAGATGAATTAATTAGTAACATAAACAGCATATTATTTGACCAACAAAATAAGTTATAGATAATTTTAGAAATAATCATTTTCAAGGACAAAGGAACAATGTCATTACCATTGGAGTATAGTGCGTACTTTCGGGCAACTGTAAAATACCTTGGCACCACAGTAAGGTGGTCTGAAGAGTTCACTTTGAATAAACAAAACAACTGAAATAGGGTTAAGTTGGGTAATATGGGCTAATGCTGTGACGAAAGTTATTATTGAAAATGCATCATTCCTTTAGTTTGATTTTCTATAGGTAATGAGCTATAAATCCAGTGCATATGATATGCATACATCCATAATACTTTTGTAAAAGCATGGCTTTGAAAATAATTAAAAAGTGCCCATCTTAAACCGATGTGGGGTTTTATGGGCACCTTATTCTGAAAATATGAGCACTACAATGCCCATATTAAACTCCTAATAACTTCAACTATAATTTGCTTTCAAGCCCAAGCTGAGAACTGCAGTGTGTTCACTGACTCTAAAAGAAATCATTGAGTACAACATGAACAATTTGAGCAATATTCCAGAGACTGCATTGATCAGATTTATGGCTCCCAAGCCTAGAACCTGCATGATCCTATTGTTGACAGCTTTCACAAGTTTACCATGTGCCACACCTACACGATTTCTGTCAGCTCTCATAATAACCTGTATCTAGCAGCAGCATTTTTGAACAGTGACAACATTGTTGTTAGCAGCATTACAAGACTCGCAACAACAACAAATAGATCAATCATAGGTGGCAACTTACAACTTTTCAAAAACAAATACAACTGTGAAATTACTCACAAAACCAGTCAACAATTAAAGAGACAAAATTTGGCCATCAATGATGCTAGAGAACTTGAAATTGACTTTTTTTCAAACAGTGAATGTGACATTATGGTCATGAAATTATGTACAGCATAATTCACTTGTGATTTATACTTTCTTTTGTAATTTATACATTCTTTTGTGTTAATTTATCATAATCTAATGTCACTATACCATTGTGTAAACTTTTTAACAATAAATATATATATATAATACCAAAGTTTAATATGGGCAAGATAAATGTTTAATATGAACACTGCTCGTATTGAACATCTATGGGCCCATATTAATTTTGCATACTTTACAAAAGTCTTGTCACTGTTGTGTGAATCTGAACAGTACAGAATTATCCGATGTTATCCACATTTGATAGTTTTTTTACGTTTCACTCCTTACATGATATTTTGACAATACATCAACTATGCCCATATTACCCAACAATGTGCGCCTTCCATTTTAGGCTGCTCTGAGAAATGCTGACATCCCGTGGCCATTGCAAATGAGTGAGAATCAAAGAAAAGAGTATTCACTCTGAAAAAAAACATCAGGTTGACATGTTTAAACCCAATTACCATATTCTACAGGCCTTTTCCCTTAGCAAAAACAACGAAAGAAATGACAGGTAAATATTTAAGTCAACATATCAAGATAACAAAAGCAGTCTCAAATGTGCTGTCTGCTCTACAGATGATGACCTTGAATATACTTGAAAATTCCACCATGGGTCAGCATGTCCCTCTGATGGCTTTCAGTTACTGAGAGGTGCCAATATTAAACTACTGCCTATATTACCCAACTTAATTTACCCTAACAGTAGAAAATTTCAACCCTGCTATACGTGAATATTTGTCATATCTTTTCTGTGTGATATTAATGGTCAAAATCCACTTTCTTAATCGGAAAATGTCTATCACGATGATAAGAAGATAAAGACAGGAAATCTTGACCACATTTTATATGATCAACAGAGGCACTTCTGGATGTTTAACTTTTAATGATCACATGTATCATGGAATTTGCGACCTTAAACCCACAGATTCAGATTATTTATTTGCCAAATATTCATACAATTTAAATAAAGTCACATGGTACATTACATAATTTGGCAGGGTGACCTCACATTTTCTTGAATATATGCTTGGTTTTCCTGTTACATCCCACCATTTATGAAACATGTTTACCATGAACACTTGGCCTTGCCACTTGTAATCATTCAGAAAATTAAATTGTAGACTGACATAAACGTAGGATCTTGGATAAATATTACAAGCGTTTACCTGTGCTACAATCCTCAACTCTTTGCTTTCAGGTCAGAGGTTTCTTCAAAGGCATGGCCTTTCCCTTGGGAGCAGTTGGTTTCCTCAATAGCGTCTTTTTCGGAGTTTATGGAAATACAATTCGAAGGTTGAGCGAAGAAGGGAAAGAACCGACTTACTTAGCAATCTTCATCGCTGGAGGTCTAGCAGGGGCTGTCCAGGCTGTGCCAGCATGCCCCATTGACCTTGTCAAGATCAAACTCCAAACACAGAAAGGTCAGTCAAATATGCCATAGTATGGTGGAGAGTCAGACATTATGTTAGTATAGCAAAATAACTGTAGTGTTCAAGTGACTGCCATTACTTTTATTTGTCATATAATGAGTTCATACCAATAACAGTTGCATAGGCAACTGAGCATGGAATCGGATAAAGTTATGTATTTGGGCTCGCAGTTCACCACAACAAGTGTTATGATATTCTTGTAAACATGAAGGCTATCAACAAATGTCTTTAATTTCAAGCCAGGTTTTCTTAACAATGTAAAATACAGGAAGAACGACTACCATTTATGAGTCAAATTCTTCGTTATGGTCAGACTAATGATTCAGTGGTTCATTTTGTTTGCAGGGACCAAATCCCAAGGACCAGTAAAGTGCCTCACAAATATCTACAGACAGCATGGCATAAAAGGAACATTCCGAGGTCTCAATGCGACCATCTTGAGGGAGATACCCGGCCTTTCGGTTTACATCACCAGTTACCAGTACATGTGCGATAAGATGACAAAGGAGGGTGAAACATGTACTGTGCCTGTTATGTTACTGGCTGGAGGTCTAGCAGGCATGATGTCCTGGATGGTTAACATTCCCATCGACATCGTCAAAAGTCGACTCCAAGTGGATGACCTGGCCAGACCAAGGTATTCGGGATTCATCGACTGCGCAATCAAAAGTTACCGTGCGGAAGGATGGCGTATCTTCTGGAGAGGTCTTCCGGTCACCTGCTTAAGAGCGTTTCCCACGAATGCGGTCACTTTCGCAGTCTACTCCAAATCTCTGCACGTCATGAAAAACTATGCCAAAGAGAATGACGATGAGTATTGCGAATATGAATAATGGAAATTGATAAACAATCATGAAAATTTAGTGAAAACGAAAGGCATATAGTTGAAGGAGAATCTACGATACCAGGGCAATGTCTAGCACATGTGCTTTCAAAATTGCTAGAAACTCCAAATGGACTGGACCAAAGAAGAAAGGAAAATATTCATTATATGTCTTTTAGGCAGCCAAGCTCTATTTGGAAAATGACACTGCATCAAGGTCACGTGTGTCACTTTGATATCACTGTTAAAGGCAATCTCGTGGGAAATTTACAACGTGTCTTTAAAACAAAGGCTTATCACCCTAATCATGGATTAACAGTGGACAGCGTCCATTGGACACCACAGTCAGCCAAGACTCATTGATTGAAATGTAATATTTGGCCAAGTGTAATATGATATTACAATTCCAAATGGAATTTTTCTTTTCTTCTGACAGTAAAAAGTTCATGTTAGGAGATTCACAATGATCAGATAAAAGAATTCCTAGGATACTTTTAACCATTCATTCTCTAATATCCTGATCAACTAAATTTTCTGTTTGGAATGCCAGAGTCAAAATATTCAGTATGATTTGTACTTAGAAGTGTTACGCGTGAGATTAGGTAAAGAGAAATTTGACGAAATCAAAGCTGCGTCATAAATTTAAGGAATATATTAAGTTGCATTGTTTTGATACAGCTCTTGGTTAATATATAGATATATATTTCATAATGTATTAAAAGTTAACTTTAAGAACTGGTGGAAAGGTTATTATTTGATAACACCACAAAATCAGAAAAAGATAATAGAATAGATTGTGCTGTGGGATGTCTCAAGACTTGCACATAATCTCAGATATAATGTCAGATAGCAGTATCACAATGTATCGTTAAATGTCAGGCTTTGTTTCACAACTGTACACGTGAAAAATGGGTGATTTTTGGAGAGCCATTGTGCTGTCTTGAATGATGCAACTTCATGTCAATACAGCTTGAATGACAACTTTAACGATATGCACTGATGCATTGTGTATTGTGCATTGAAACAATCTCTATGGTAGTTATTCGTAGGTAGACAACAATTGTACTCCAATGCAAGGAGATGTTTAATATCTGACTTTACTCAGAATTGAGCAATCAAAGGTTTTGTGATACTTAACTATTGATGTGTAGGTTAACAGTACGTATCCTAAGAGCAGATCTCCAAAATGCCTTGCCTCCAAAAAGTTTGAATGATGTGACAGTTGATGTGGACAATGTTAAGCAGTCTTGCCCAGCTGAATGTCAGCTATAATTTACTGAGGTTAGGAGCAAAGGAAATTTTGTGATATGCACAATGAATGTGTTTTGAATCATTAGTATTAAGAATGATTGCCTGGTGAACAAATCTGTGATAATGTGGTTGTTAGTTAATTTTGAAAACTATGCAATGATTGTGATATGTATATTCATACAATAATGAAACCATAGTTATCCGAAAACATTGTAATGAACTGTCTTAATAAGTCTGGTTTTGTGATAGGCGACAATCGTGTCGCCCAGTAACTATTGTTATATAATATATTTATCAATTAACATGCCATCCGGTGAAAAGTTTAAAAAAGTGCCTCATGATATAAATGAACCAGAAAAATGATTAAGTTCCTACAGTTCAGATATTTCAGATACTGTTCTGATAACTGTGACATTTAGATTTCTAATATTCGGAGTAATGTTTACTTATGTTACTTTGATGTGTTTATGACTATGAACAAAAAGGAATGGTCATAAAACTGTTTCGGGTACTCTTGCCATCATGCGAAATAACATCGTTTAGCCAAAAGTTCGTATTTTAATCTGACGCCAATTTGTATTTTATGTTTATGAACAAAATGTAATGGACTTAACACTGTTTGATGTACTCTTCCCATCATGTGAGATTACCATCAGTTCAAGTCATGGTATTCGAATCTTTTTTTAAGTTTAATCCGAGTGCGTCCAATCTGGTTTTCTAGATCTTCGATTCGAAGATAGGTATTTTGTATCGCATGATATTGAACTTTATATTATTGTGAACACAAAAATAACACAAGACTATTTTACATACTCATGCCATCTTGTATAACAAAACTTAGCCAAAAGTTGGTATTTTAATCTTTTTTGAAAGTTTATTCTGAAGGCGCTAAATCTGGTTTTCTAGATCTTCAGTTCAAAGACGGGTATTTGTATTGGAAGATATTGTCAACTTTATATTGTGAATCTTGTTTTTCTTGTTATTGTCTTGTTTATGACTTTTTATATACTTCTTTTCTGCATTATGTCATTTTTCCTCTTGTATCTTGAATGAAGTGAATTGCACTCAAGACAAAGAGTTATTTTTGGCAAAGAATCTAGTGATCTGTACATACAGGAAAAATACGAGTATTTTTTACTTTTTCCCAACTATATGTACATGTTCTTCATCAACTGTTATATCTAGTTATATCTAGTTATATCTAGTTATATCTAGTTGAAGTTTTATATGAGAGATATTAACCTGTTTATTTAATTTTTGTCGTAGTAAGATACATCTGTGAATTTAGTTAGAAACCAAAGTTAAGCAGCATTAGTGAATTTGTTAAGGGTCTCTGATATTTGTTGTTTTATACATCCGATGGACTTGAAATGTGCCAAATTATTACAAATAATATGTTGTATATAATGTACTAATTATGAATTTGTAAATATTTTCTGTTCTACATGGAACTTTGTACATATATTTAATGATTGTTATTCAAGAAATTGAAATAAATTGATTTAAATTTAACATTGAAGATGTTGTTGTGTAATTTTCGATTATTAAATTCAAATCTATTGTGACCAGATTTTTTAAAATACAGAAATATTCAACTTCAAAATAATTTAAAAGAGGCTGGTAGACGTCTTCTGACCTTTTAGCCATTTTTCCTAGTTAAACTGTATATAAAATTATGGCAAAATCAAGGGCAAACAAGAAATACCTATATAGACTCCATACAAAGAAGCAAAAAAGATAAAAATAAATATTTGAAAAAAACAACAACAACGGGATGACAGATTTATGCACATGCCAAGATAGCATTCCAAATCGTTTCAACATCGGCACGATGTCGGCGATGTTGATACGATGTTGCACCAACAGTGGCCAATATACAGAAACAATGCTGGGCCTATTTAGAATGCTATCAGGGATATGCAGATAGGAGAAAAAAATATAAGATATAGAAACATTTAAATTTAAAAGTCCCCATTAAATGAATGCGGTGTTATGCAAGGTAACAAGTTCTCGAAATTCCTGTAACATGTAAAGAATACAATTTATGTTTATTTTATGGTTTTACGCAGCGCCGTTTTCTTGCTTTTTCTGACGATTGCCAAGTGATTTTCATGCATTTTTGCAATAAAACCCTGTTTTGTCAGAAAAGAGACATCACTAGCTGACAAATGCCCAACTGAGAGTGCAGAGGGGTCGATTAAATCTCAATGTGTACACATATCACGAACCAAGAATTCTTCATTAACCTCATTACATCGCTTGTCGTGGAAATAATGAGTTCAGTTATTTGCCCCTTCAAGCCCTTCCATCTATCTGATTGACATGGTCCAATCAAACAATTCAATTCCATTTATTTGACCAACTGATTACAAGAAAAATACAATTTAAACGGACAATAAACACATCACGCCTGATTGGTGGACACCAGGATGGCGTATATAAACCATTAGCACGAGAAAACAAATTTGTCGAGGGCTCTGATATGAATTGCTGGGAACACCCCAGCCTCATTGAATTTATTGGCTATTTAAGTTAAAAAATACATTTAAATATGGTACTTAACTTTCACTATCTGATCAGGACAAGATTCCACAAGAAGTATGTCTATAATGAGTCAAAAATGAAATCGAAACTGAAAGCTCAGGAAATTCAGATGTCAGACAGACAAACACTGAAAGACAGATAGTACCCACAGCCTCTGACAAACTGATCAGTGGCGCATTTAGGGGGGGAGGGGTTTTGGGGGTTGCAACCCTCCCCCCCCCCCCCAACCCGTTTTGGCCTTATAATAAAAAAGTATATTAAAAAAATACATTTTAATTGTCAACCCCCCCTCCCCATGAAAAGATTTCTGGATCCGCCCCTGCTGACTGCTAGACCAACTCATGTGTCAGTTATCTGGGTTGGGCATAGGAGGCCAGCCAAGAGCAGGCTTATCTGCGTACTATGGTACTACGTGTAGACAAGATGAAAAGTATGAGTGGCAATTGTATTTATAAAATAACCTGTCTGTTGACTCTGTTCATATATATGCAAAGAAGGGTAAACAAAATCTCCTTTTTTTATTATTACAATGGGTTTTGCTGGTATAATCAATCATTTTGCTACCTCACCTAAACTCAACATTTGAATCACCTCGATGTGCTGAAACACAACACCCAGACCTGGTTTCTAACCCAGGGCCAGCAGAACGAACCACAGACAGGCTTTATAAGAATTTCATGGAATGCTAGTGATTACAACCTAAGATAAACTATGGCTAGTAGTCTAGTCTTGTCTTCATATATGATATAAAATGGGTGTAAAACTAGGTCCCTAATTTTCTAAAAGTACCTATAATATGTCGTCTTTACTGACCTTGAAGAGCAGTCATTTAAGTTTGAGTTATTGTTGCAATAACTTCTTTGCAGACGAGATTATGGCTTAAGGACATGTGATGACCTTCACAGAGTGAAGAAGTGTAATTATGAAATCATAAAAACAAAAAGTACATGAGTGGCTTTAACACTACAATGATTTGCATTGACCTTTATCCACTATTCATATAATACCATGGTGTTTGATATAACTAAAAGTAACAGTCCCTGGTCCATGTCATTGGTGGACCCATCATTATCACACCCTTCAATGTTATTTAAAGAGAAGCGGTTTAATGTGGGATCACAAGAGACTCCAAAAAATAAATCAACAATCCACACTTGCACGGAGCAAGACAGCTGGCCAGGCCGAGTGGCAGGTATGTGGTCATAGAGTTCTGAAGGGGAAAGTAAGGAGAACTGGGCCGTTTATTACATTTTATATTTTGCTGATTCAAGTGATAGAACAAAGTCACTTTTTTTTCATTCTAAATTATACTATAAATATTCCTCTAAATCTCTAACTTTTTGAAAAATGTTCTCAACCATTTCCTGTATAACGAGAAAATTAAATTTCAGAAAGAAGTGGCCCAGTTCTCCCTCCGGTAAGGAGAACTGGGTCATAGGAGCAAAAGAACTGGGCACTTCCTGTCATACAGTTAGTACCAAACTGCAACAATTATTAATTATCAACAAAAATGATTGCATTGAAAGGAAAGAACTTTAATATGAAAACTTGGCGTACAAAAAAAACTCTTTTTTGAAATTTACATTCGCTTCAGCCTAAAACTTTATGTACAGTGTGAAGACAGAAGTTCATGGTTAAATTTATTAATTTAACATTTGAACTGCATCTTGGCATAATTCTGTAAAATCTAATCTAGATTTTTATGTAATTGCCAAAAATGTAGCATTTTATATATCATAACTTTAGCTGTACTGTTTTTATAGACATTTGACTAATGATTTAACGTAGGGGAAATGTGCCTGCTAAATTTATGTTTGAATACTTTAAGCTCTGAAAGTGTAAGCATGGGTTTAACAACTTGTAAGCTATTACTATGATGTGACATAGCTAAGCTTTCGGTTTTCTTTTATTTTCTATATGTAAGCTACTGTCTTTAGAAACATGATTTCTAAAGTCTAGTGGTTTATGATTTCCTTATCAAAAATTTTGACTGAGGGAGGCCTAGGACAGGTGCCTAGTTCTCCCCACCTGATGTGACCCAGTTCTTCCCAAAGCTGTTGCTTAAAAGAAATGACAGCCAAACTTTTCCACATAGCAAGAACATGTCAGTTACATGATTGTACTCTGATGATGGGCCGATTATAACAATATGTTTATTTCTAATCTATCCTCTGTTGTTTTTGTCAATGAACAATTCCATACTTATGTAAATATTCCTTAATGACACCAAAAACAAAAATTTCACTTTATCAGAAAAAAAATATATATCAAATGGTTTCCCCTATATTACAAAGTCGGCGAATCTTCATGGGGTGCCCACATTTTCATGCCAAACAAACTCCCTATTTTTTCCACACTTTTCCAGACCAAAAAATGAATTTTCTGTACCATTTTTACGAAACTCCTGTTAAAATTAAACTAAACATTTCAGCAATTAATTTCTAATAGATTCAGGCCATGGAGCTCCATGGTGAGACAGGCTGTATGTCCATATATTTTTTGCCAGATAGAGCCTGATCAGGACAGGTAGGTGCCAAGACAATCAGGCGAATGATGCGGCAACCTTGCAACATGGGAATGAACACATAATACAGATGAATGTATGTCTACATGCCAAAAGGCACACAATATAAATATATTTGTAAACACAGGCTCTTTGTGAAGGCTTCGGCCTCCTGATGGGAGCATATTGAAGGTCCCTTGCAGCCTGTTGGTGTCTATATTGGTATGGAAGAAAATAGGCTAAAACAACTTAGAAATACCAGAGCAAAACTTTATCATGATCATAGATGTAATCTTGGATAATCCAGAGATTTATCCAAGTTATCCAAGATGTAATTATCCATTTTGTGACTTTATTTTACTAGCAATTCTTGAGTGCATCCATGGCCCATGTATATTTGCAAACCAGCAACTTTAAAAGTACTACAGAAATATGACTGTAATCATCATAAATGTGATCATCCATTGTGTGGGTCTATTTTCATTAAGGCTTCTTTGGTGAATCTAGTGCCCATTGAAATACAAGAGCAATACACTTATAATTAATTAAAGATGAAATCAGTGTGGCTATCTTCACAAAGGCTTCTTGGTTGTTCTGAAATACTCGTTCATTTTCCACCAACCCCACAAACTTAATCCCATTCTTCATCTCCGCTACTGAAGGCTTAGCTGCTGCAGCTGCTGAGCCAGCAATGCTGAAAGATGCATCTAGCTGTAGAGGCTGTGTGCGTCATCAGACCCTGCTGCTGCTGCTGCTGCTGCTGCTCCCACTGATAACTCGTTCACTTGCTTCTGGGAGAGGAAAGGGTAGGCAGCTTCTCCATCAGACAGCTGATCAGAGGGGATCTTGGACACAGCACTGCACTAGCCCAGCATGGCAGCCGAACCCCTCAATGATTTCGTGGCTGGCTTGTTTGGAGGTATTGTCTTTAATACATCTCTTATTTTATATCATAATATTTATTTTTAACATACTTGTAATAGTAAATACACATATCATCAATTACCCCATGACATGATGATATCACTCATTCCTACATGCCTACACTTCAGCAATTTTTGTCATTCTCTGCTTCAATTAACCTTCATTTCATGTCTGACCATGACAAGAAACACAACGTGTCTAAAATGTTGCATACATTTAAGGAACTGGATGGAACCAGAGTTACCAGACACGAAACATGGTGCTGGAATCTAGCACGTGCATGGCTAGTATGGTTAGGCAGCTATGCAGCCAATGAGAGAAGGGGGTGTGTCACTGACAGTCACTCTATTTACATACACGTTCATGCAGGGCGGGGGTGTTTTGTTTGTAAACACAGAAGGTAATTGGTAGAAATATGATTCTCAATTAATGCAATGAAGTTTTATAAGTGTAGACTTGCTTGAATTTCCAGAATTGCCAAGACAACCAAACGAGAATTAACATTCCTAAGACATAAAAAGACTAGACCACATCAAATCATCACATTGCCTTTTTCAACGTTTAGTACTAGATCACATCACATTGCTTTTTAAAAGTGCTTGAATTCTAGTATTAAAACGCTAATATACACAAGAAGACTAAACAGAACATGGCAATGGTGGAGAATGGTGGAGAATGGTTTCCTGATATTTTGATATAATATGTATAGGATTAGAAATAAAATAATTTTACTCTTCATTAAAGGGTTCTATGGAAACCTGTTGAGAATTGTTACCTTGCAAGAATAGTGACTGTTTGCAAACATCTGTGGTGCAGAAAAGGCATGCATACAGTTTTAGAATAAATGCATCTGCTCTATCACCTAAACATGAATTTATTAAGTCAGACAACTCGTATTGATAAACCTTAAACACTGTATTGATATTAATGCTTTTACGAATATGTTAAACCCCAGCTTGTTGTTTTAATTCATGATCTCATATCTTATTACTTTGATTTTATTGTTTATTTTTACTATCTATCTATTTACCTATCTATCTACCTACCTATCTATCCAGCGTTAAAACAAGAAATTGTGCATCAACCACAACTGAATTCTAGAAAAAAAAGCTATTTCCTTCACGATTTACTACTGATAGATATACTGATGTCTACATGGCCAATTGTGCCATGTGCATTTTCCATGCGTTTGGATAAACGCATGGTTTTTGTCTCATTATAATTAGCTAAAAACATTGCGTTTTCCATGCGTTTATCCTTCTCATGGAAAACGCATGGCACATTTGACCATGTTGAGAGGAATCATTATATAAGCTTTGATTTGACATATCACATTGGCAATATCATGAAGTTTACATGTACAACACATCATGGACACATGTAATTATGACATAAGAGTGGTTATATGCCAGGCATCTTCCCCCATTATTCTATTTATACAACAGGACTTCCCTCGACTGATATTAATACACTTCGCAACTGGGTGAACTGGATGGGGTGACACGGGGTAGCATTCCTGAGCAACGTGGAACTCATATAGGCTACTGCTACTGCAGCTGATCTGCTGCTGATCTGCTGCTGCTGCAAGGAATACATGTAGATGAACAATGCTCATATTGCTACAAATATTGACATGAGCATGCAAAGCACTCAGAATACCTAGCATTATCATCCTGTAAAATGAAATGTTTTCGAGAGCAACAGAAACATCAAGATGATGGAATTGACCTAATTCACTGCAGAATGTTCAGCCTTGCATTAAACAGTGGTCATGATTAAGCCAAATGCAAAAAAAAAAAAAAAAAGTTAAAATCTTGGACTCTTTTTACCTAGCTCCAGGGGTCCTACAGTTGTGTACTTTAGTTTTATATTCCTCGCCTGGTTTTCTCTGGGACTCCCAGGTAGCATGTACATTATGATGGACATATATATGCTAAAGTTAGTAAGGACCGCCACTGACAATGATGAGCATCTGAAGTGATGATGAAGATGTATGGAAGAGAAGATTAGAGGCCACATTTTCCTTTTTTCATGCTGCTGGTCTCCCCTTGGCCTACGTGACACCCACAACCACCACGTGGTAAGCCTAAGCCTGAACCATGAGAATTTACAAAAGAAATACTGAATAAATTGTTTATGCCTGGTCAGCACAATTGATCATATCATCAGACATCAGTATCATAAATTTACATGTATACTAGGGTGTGGCTGGTGCCCACCTAACTTTTTTTTTTTGGTATTGCTTTTGACCACTGGAACATGCACTTGCAGTTTCATTGAAATTGATGCATTTCTACCTATATCACAACTTATGTGAACTAGTTTTAATAGGACTTTTCCATTGATGTTCCACTTTCGTCAAATTTTGAGCTAGGTATATTGAATTTTTTGCTGATTCTTTACATAATCATGAGTCTGTGATACAGGTCTGTGACAAATATTTTGTAGCACCGCTTCACTGATAGCTTCAAATTACTGGGATTTTGAGATTTTTTTTAATCTATTTTCAATATAGATCAAACTGTAATTTGAAATATATATAAAAGGTGCAGCTGTATTCAACACCAATTGTAAGCATGAAGAAAAATGCCACAGTTCTAATAAATCTATAATTTTGCATTTGAAACTCACCTATTGTACTTAAATCCAATATTTTAGATATACAATTTTTTTGTACTCATTTTACTAATGATATTTGCTGCTGAAACCTGTTGAAGTGTTCAGGGCACTACGTAAGCACCTGCATCTCACATCTAATGACTAAACTCATGACCAGATGAAAAATTAGCAAAATATTCAATTCACCCAGTGTAAAATCGGATGATAGCAGAAATGCAATGAAAAATCCTATATAAACCTATGTAAAACTTCTGCTATAGGTAGAAATACATAAATGTCAATGCAACTGCACACACATGTTCCTTGGTCAAAAGGCAATACCAAAAAAAAACGTTAGGTTGAATCTGATGGGCACCCGCCACACTCTTATGTGTATACAGGAAGTTAAAATAGCCTAAAGAACACGTTATTTCTGTGCAGAGAGAATCATTTCTTTGAATACAATATGGAAAGGCTCATAGCTTTATGATGAAACAATCAGCTGACTGAAAAACATCCACAGTGAACTTCATCATTCATTCGGGAAGGTAGCAAGTTCAAGTTCATGAACAGACGATCTATGGAAAAGCAGCTCTTGTAGGAGCATCATCATCAGTAGCAGCAGCAGCAGCAATTGACCCAGCCCCAAAACCATCAGCAAGCAGCAAGAAGATTACAGTGGGACCCCTTCTTAAGACCAACTCATTGTAAAGACCATCTCCTTGTTAAGAACACCAAATTGTGGACCCAATGTAATCTTGCCTTGCTGTTATCCCCATGTTGCTAAACCTAACCATTGAGACCAGTGATTTTGACACAAAAGGAGGTCTTAATAGGATGGTTGTACTGGAATAACGTAGCTGCTGAGAGCCACGTCAGCCTTAGAGCAGCTCCAGCAAGCAGCCTTGCTGACCAGACCAGCTATGAGGGTTAGCAGAGCAGCATTATAGCTGCAGCAGCAGCAGCAGCAGCAGCAGTCTGGCTCAGCAGCCCACAGCCCCCGCATCCATTGCTATGTTTGGGGCTAGCGTCTGAAGCCAACTTGCACATGTAGCTGAACAGTTGCATGTCCTCCTCTCCTCTCAGTTTCTGTATAAATAGTTTATAAATTTGTTCGTTTATATTTAATAATTTTTACCAGGAGAAAATGAGCTAAATTATAGTTGAAATGAATATTAAAACTTGCAGCTATGAAAGTCATTTATTACATGTCAGAAATGTTACAGTACATCTTCCAGCCTCTATGGTTTCAATACAGTATTACTTGTGTATTTTCCTGGTGATCTTTAATTGAGTTAGCCTTTTTTTCTGACCTTGTTTAAAGTTCGAAACACATAGAAAATTATCTTAGGAACTCATTCAGCCAAAAAAGATTGAAATTTGTCTGATGTAGATAATTCTTGACATGCTGAGCATGGAGAGCATCATAAAGCAATTCTGTGCAGCTGAAGTGAGAAAAAACCCTGGGCAAGTAAACACACAAAATAAATTTAGTATCACCATGAATTTGTTACCAAAAATGTGATAACTATGCTGGAGCATCTGAAAACCGTCTGCAAGAAATTTAAAGTATTTTAATAACTCCACAATTTTGCTGGGTTTCATTAATGTTTAAATAAGATTTGCACGTTTCCCTTTCACCATTGTAGGGGGGCCCATAGAAATGAATATTAAAACTTGCAGCTATAAACGTCATTTATTACACGTCAGCAGTGGCGTAGCTAAGGTTAGCATAGTGGGGGGGGGAGGGTCACAATGTTTTTTTTTGGGGGCCCACCCTCTACTTGAGGTTTTTTTGGCAAATCTGGGGGGGGGGGGGCACTGAAGGGCACAGCCTTTGAGTGGGGAGGGGGCACGTGCCCCCTACCAGGCCCCCCCCCCCCTTAGCTACGCCACTGCACATCAGCAATTTTACAGTATAACATATCATGTCAATTTCAAAATTTATGTGCATGTGTGTACATGGCTAAATGTGCCACATGCGTTTTCCATGAGAAGAATAAACGCATGGTTTTTAGCTAATTAGAATGAGGCAAAAACCATGCATTTTCCATGCGTTTATCCAAACATGGAACATGCACGTGGCACATTTGGCCATGTAGCAGAATGCATTCTTAACTCCAAAAGCATCACATGATGCCCCTAAACTAAACTATGATTGGTTTATATATTGTTCTCAAAGTGCATAGTATCTACAGTGTGCTGAACAATTGAAGATCAGTGAAGTTGGCTACCCGAACCTAGCTACCTGACAGCTACCCGGCAGCTACGTCCGTTGACACAGTACTGTGGTTATAATCACACCTTGATCTCCTTGATAATTGACATAGCACCGCGGCAGCAGATATAGCCTAAACAAATATGGTGGACCATCAATTGGTAGTAGAGTGATGACATCATGACGTTTTCTGATAATGAAATGTCACTGATAAAGGAGAATTGGGAATCATTCATCATTGTTCTAATCACTACTACCTAGCAATAGAACCCAGGATTTCTTACACTGGAAGCAAGGGTGTTAGATCTATGAAGTCAGCCACTTGGCACAGTCTGCAGTGTAATTGGTTGAAGAGTGTAGACATTGAAATCATCAACAAAGAACATGGCACTTTCTACTTCATTTACATGAACATCTCTTCATCATCCAAGTCACTCTTTAGTGCAACACGTGTAAACCCACGAGCAGTTGAAAATACCTCATTTAATCCCTTTGCCATTTACCAAAATCAGTCTGGCTGACTCTGTCACAGATTAGTACGGACCCAATTAACAAACCTATAAATCCAATGCAACAGCCAAGTAATTGACTTCAATATCTGAAGTATATGCTCAGGAGACAGTGCTAAATAGATGACTTCACAGGTCAAAGAAAGATTATTCCTGCAATTGACTCTTTTCAAATATCACTTTGAAAATTCTTTTGATTTCAGGCTGTGCAGGGCTTGTCTTTGGTCATCCTTTTGATACAGTCAAGGTAGGTGAAATTGGAAACCTTAAACTGCAATTACTATATTCAGTAATCAGAAGGTTACTTTGATGTATTGCTATTTTATTTTATAACAGGTGAGGCAGCAATGCTACTCCAACCAATGCCGAAATATGTTCCAAGCAATCAGGACTACCTTCATTCATGATGGGGTGAGTTTATCACATGTTTGGACATTTGTCACAATTCTATGGCATAATTTACAATTCTATGGTATAATTTACAAAACATCTTTTTAGTTTGCAACAACCTGGTGTTCACGACCAGTATTAGTTCATTAATAATCTCTTTAAGCTAAAAGTCTGTCAGGAATCGTGCTACAGTTGTTTCAGAAAACTATTCAAATGTAAGCCTGACAAACTTCATAAGTTCAGCCTAGATAATAACATGTATGCTATGCATGGTATCACAAATTATGATTCACAACAGCAAGCAAATTGCAGAGTGTCCAGATGTTATCTTTATACAACATCAACCTGTGTTGCATTTCCATAAAAGCCATAACACCACATTGTAATGATGATGATAACTTCATAACCTTGGACAATTTGTGTTGGAATAAACACACTGTATGGTACACAAATAAACCTTGGTGTCTTGTTTGCAGCTAATGGGGTTCTACAAGGGCATGGCCTTCCCCTTGGTCTCTGTTGGGGTCCTAAACAGCATCTTCTTCGGTGTGTATGGCAACACGCTGCGTTACATCAATGAGCAACGGTATGGAGACAAGAACGCAAAGCCATCGTACTCTGATGTCTTCTTGGTGGCAGGCTTTGCTGGAGGTGTCCAGGCCTTCCCAGCCACAACCATTGAACTCATCAAGGTCAAACTGCAAGCCCAGTCAAGTAAGTCAAGGTCAAAAGGTCAATGTCTAACTCAAATGGGATCGATCAAGTCCTACAATTAAAGGCAACATCTCAATTGAGGCAACAACATTTTGGCTCTGTCTTCAGGTTTACCATCATACATGTCTTTACTAATTAGATCATCTAATGGTTACAGGCTAAAGTAGCAATTAAATATTCAGTGTTGCTAATTAGAGAGGTAATGATGAATAATAAGTGATTAGACAGTTTCAGAATAAAACTTTACACAAGCACTCTTTGTGTTTCACAGATGCAAACATAGGATCCCATCTCACCAAGCGCTACAGAGGACCCATCACAAGCATCGTGTTCATGATCCACCGAGACCATGGGATGCATGGGGTCATCAACGGAGCTGGACGAGGACTTGGTCCAAAGGCATTTGGCACACCCCAACCAATCTCTCATGTCATGTCTGCCCAGAAGACTTACAAGGGACCCATTCAGTGTCTGAGGTCCATCTACAAAGACCACGGGGTTAATGGAATCTCAACTGGTCTGCACTCCACCCTAGCTAGAGAACTGCCTGGCTTTGCTGTATACATGGTCAGCTACACATATCTATTGGACTTGCTGAACCAAGATGACAAACCATCCATGGCGAGCCTACTGCTGGCCGGTGGGTTGGCTGGAGTTTTCTCCTGGGCCGGCAACATTCCTTTTGATGTAGTTAAAAACCGACTGCAGGCAGACAACCTGGAGAACCCACGCTACTCGGGCTACTGGGACTGTGTCAGAAAGAGCTACCGAGATGAGGGCTGGCGAGTTTTCTGGCGAGGGCTTCCCGTGACCTGTTTGAGGGCTTTCCCAACCAACGCGGTCACCCTGGCTGTGTATTCAACCACCATGGACGCTCTGCAGTAATTTGGAAGTCATTAAGCATTTACATTAAGCCATTAATACTGCCAACCATAACAGTTCAATTGCAACTGATCTCCATCATTTTCATAGGTTACATAACCCTTTCATAATCATGTAAGCATTTCGTAGATTCATAAAAATAGGAATCCATTGATACAATATTTGTAGAAAGGAGAAAAAGTGATACTTCCAAGGTATGAAGTTTACATCATAAGGAAGATTGGTATCATCTCCTAGTTGTGTTAAAACTGCATATCTGGTGATATACATTGTACAATTTAGTCTAGCATATACGATTCTATTGTTTTTTTTTCAGCATTTGAACACTTCCAAGTATTAATATGTCAGAGACACCCTACTATCTGCTATATTATGTAAATATTTCCCCAGACAGAATATTATATTGTTCAAATCTTTGATTGGTCATTGTATATTACCCCCATTTCATGGTCTTCCCTTTAACGTAAAGAATCGTTCACAACCAGAGGTGACAGCCTCGCTCGATCTGCTGAGTGCTTACAATGAGAACAGGACTTCTAAAATTACTTCATTTCCATCCTAGGTGATTTGAAATTATACAAATTTTACAATTATTGCTGTTTTTACATTTACATAAATATTGACAAGCCCATCATTTACAATATCACAGATGGGCATTGTTTTTGTTGTCTAGTCAATATGAATGAATAAAACTTTTTTCTTTAGAAAAATATGGCTTTATTATTTTTTGTTATAACATAAAATGTGAAGTTTGGACGGACAACAATATATCACAACATCAAAAATGGACGGAAAAACATTCACACATCAAGAATGATCGATGAACATAACAGGACATCAAATTGTAACATATTGGTGTAGACTGTACTAATATCGAACAGGAATTGGTAGACATTAACATTCAATAACAGATTGGAATTATAGATTTGTTGTTGTAACAAGTAAAATGTACTTTCATAAATAAATATCTGTTTACTTTAATTACTACATGGACTGGTCATGAAACATTATATTAAAACAATAAACAAAAGAAACTGTTAAATTAACACATATCACATTCATCTCTTAACCTGAGTAAAGCAAAGGCAGGTTATGGCTATAAATAGACATATTGGACAGATAACAATTGTGAGAAAGTTGGATTACAATTAGGTTATTTCTATGACCAGAAGAACACAACAAAATAATATATAGTGGAATGTTAGAACAAATGGACAAAAATATTGAAGACAGAAATTTAAATTAAATTATTGGGCCAGAAGCAAAATATTTGCCAGAAAAATTATTCCTCTACATGCCTGGAATTAGGTAGAACACGGTATTTACACATGTCGATTAGTACAGTAAGGTCCGATGACATTGAAAGCAACCTCATTAATGCTAAATGGTTCATGGACAGCGTCCGGAGAAAGAAGAGTGGCAAAGGCCAATTGCTTCTCTTTGCCGATCTTCAGAAGTCTTTGTATCTCATCAAGTCTTACCTGAAAACATAACACACATAAATCATTCATACAAAAGCCATGGGCAGATGATTTGGCACAATAACAAGACCAAAATAGACACTATGGTAATTGTGATTATATACTTCTAAGTGTCATGCAATCATATAACTTCACATTCATAAACATTTATTTCATTAATAACAATATACCGTAACGGAGGGTATTATCGCCAGGGCGGGTATTATCGACACTCACATTAGAATGTTAACAATTTTGTTAACAAACCAATTTAAGCATCGATAATACCCACCCTGTCAATAATACCCTCCATTACGGTACATAATTTAAAATAAATTGTCACGAAAACCCCCAAGTAAAACACACATGACATTGAAGACAAACCTTTTCATTTTCTCTATCACCAAACTTGGCAGGTTGAATCGAGGCTGAATGACAAAGGGGGTAAATGTGTTCCAGGAAAGCCCTTTGGAATAAGTCCTTCAAAGATTCTTGGTCCCTCTGAAAACAGATGTCAAAAGCTTCTTTACATTCCAACAAAACGAGAAAAAATTGGAACATATTTAACTGAACTATTTCACTGAGGAAACCCCGAAAGCATAAACTTAAACCATACATAATCTAAGTGACCACTCAGTTTAAATAACACACTTTCATATATCTAGTCCAGCATTATAAATGTAATTCAGTTGTGTCAAAATTAGTATTGATCTTCCATGACGATTCTAACATGTTTAACTACATAATTTGTTCGGGTTTTCTTACACCAGAGAAAACAAATATCACTAAAATGTAGTTAGAAAAATAATATTATCTAATGGAATGAGGGAGAGAAGCCTAATGAGAAAAATATATAGGTAAACCTAGAAGTTAATTGACCATTTCCCATTTATGGTTATAATTAGTAACGTCCCATGCATGTTCATCGATGTAAAATTCAAGTTCGTCATCTGTTTAGAAGAATAACTTTGGTCATTTGGGCTATTAAATAGTTGAGAGAGGCTCAAGCTTGAACAGGCTGAAGGCTTGGCAATGGTTGTAAATTGTTACTTGAACATTGCTTGCCATCTTAAAACAGCAGGTTCCTAGCTGTCTGCTATTAAGAGTTGACTACATTTAAGGATACGATCCTTTCAAGATTTGGTTTGCATTTATGATTAGAAGGACAGACCCAAAGCTAACACAATCAAACATGCATGACCCTTAACCATTGGAATAAGGGTTAAAACCTATAACTGGAGAAAAAACACAACAAAGTTTCATATTATAAAAAATAAAATGCACTCGATAAAAACAAGGGTTTTTCGCTTCCTATGATATTAACTATAAAATCAGGCTGCACCACAAATACTCTCTCAAAAGTACATAAGTTATTCCAAACACCCAGTTAGTTAATTGGTCAAGTTCAGTTGCAACTAATTAGTACATATATTATTCCAAAAATCCACTTAGTTAATTGGTCTATATTAGCAAGTTCAGTTGCAACTAATTAGCACCCAAACCATCACACACACAAACATACGTTGCTGTCTTTTCTGCCGGGCTATATAGAAAAGTGAGAGCAAAGAAAAAGCAAGAAAAGCACATTGAAGTAGAGTAAAGAAGCTGTTCTATGTACATGTACATACTACATAGCAATTTACAATATATACAGGTCATCAGTAGATACATAGACTATTGCACAACAAATTAATCTCTCATCTTACACGATTTTATCTTAAATATTTCCAATTACACTTCCAAGGTAATGTGTAGTGTTTCAGGAAAACGGTAATAAATTTGATTTGATTTTACATCAACTTCTGCAATCGTCAGTGGAAACAATGGAGGTGAATATGACATTCAATTGCTTCGGGTACAAATTACACATTGAAACAAGGACGCAAAATATGCTGTAGCAGTAAGGTTGTTAAAAGGAATTTATTAATCAACACATGCAGATACTAGTCTGGAGGTCTATCAAACTCAGATTGGGAAGCATTAATTTCTTAAATAATTTTGCAGCTCTTTTTTTTTTTACCACTGTAGTGTTTCCTGTGCAAAGAACATCTGACATATGATCCTGAAATTACTGAAGTATTTTACCAACTAACTCAAACCAGACTGGTAAAAACAAACTTTATGCAAATGTAGAATTGATGCAACACTAACAACAACAACTATGAAAGCATCTCTCCAACTTATGGCACATTGAAAAAGCTTAAGTTTTGATTCACAGTGCGAAACTATATAAATTTTTTGCATTACGAAGCTATAACTATATCTAGAGCACAACTAACCAGCTAAAAGAGCAACGGATAAAACAAAAAATATACAGGCACACACATATTAAGGATAGTAATTTTGTTTTACCTTTTCAGCACGTTTTGCAGTTTTTAGTCGCTCCGCCCATGTAGTCTGTTCAGCAAGAAAAAGTGAATAAGCATGGTTTCAGGGTATATTTAAATAGGCTGTCACGGAAAAAACCATGAGCACTGTGTAATTTCGAATTGTATCACATGAATACCTCGTACAAGAACATCAGAATGGATCTTCAGTAACAAAAAGACACCACCTTGATATGGTCCAAATATTTCAAGTTCAATATTAAGTCAATTGTACCATGTAATAAGCAGACAGGACCATCAAATGTTAATTCTTAAATTTATTAAAATGAGGAACCGAGGCCAAATTGTTACAAAATTACTGATCAGTGATGACCAGCTTTACAGTCTGATATGTAGTCTGAGGTTGACCATAGTGTATGACTGATTATGTCAACATAGTGTTACAGCTCTATGATGTCAACACACCATCTTACTATAGCTTTGCATACAGCTGTATCCTACTGCAGCTGCAGAAGCTGGTCCAAACACAAGAGACAAAAAAAAAAAAAAAGTTTTACTCACCCGCAGCACATCCATAAAATCTGTCTGCTCAGTCACTGATGGAAAATGTGCAAGTAGAGGACTGTGTATCACTTCTGCAATAAACAACAGGGCATCCAATGAGACCTATTATCAGTTTTTGAAGTCTTGAAAGCATCAATTGAAAAAATAAATTAAATTAAAAAAGTAAAATTAGCAAAGGAAATTTTACCTGTAGACTGTGGTTCCATATTATCTCTCAACAAAGCGTCCATCAAAATTTGTCGATAAAAACTCATGTACTGAATATACAGTGTGTTGCCCACGAGGACATCAGGCAATGTACTGAAATTTCAATCAAACATCATCAAACTGAAATGTGGAAGTACCCCAGCAAGATAAATTCTGACAAAAGATGCCTCGAAGTTTCTCAGCTAAATCTGTCAATATTTTTCTCAGTGAACAAACATACAAAGACAAACTCACTCTAATAAATCCTTCTGGTCTCTACTTGGGGCGTTGATCTTAATGACCAGCCTTGGTTGCTTATTTCCAGACATCAAAGACCGGAATGGATTGGTGCTTCCTGCAATAATTTTCATGAACAAGATTAGAACATAAGAGAGCAGCTCTCACAAATACACTCAGCCAAAAAGGAAACACAAAAAAATTTTATCCTTTACTATCTAAGCTGCTGCATGTCCTTTTGAATCAGTCTATAAAGTCCTTGACTCCAACAAATATTGATTAATGGGATGGTATGTGCTCATTTACTGAATGCTTCACTCGCTCCAGCACAGACCTCGAGTACCAGTTACCACAAATTTATCTGTGTAGTTGGATGGTCCAAAGAAATTGAAATTTTCAGCTCTGACCCCTCAAAAAGTTTCAAAATTACCACTATTTTAGCAAATTAACTGTTTGTCACATCCATTTTAAGAATTTAAAATTTGCAGTTTACAATGCAATTGCAAAAGGGCATTTTGCCTCTGAATACTTACCTTTAAAGACCTAAAATTTAGCAAAAATGTTTTTTGTCATTTAGAAAAATTTTAGTGGGTCAGAGCAGGAAATTAAAAAATAACTTGTTTTTGGACCACCCTGCTGGGTAGAATATGAACTAGCAACTTCCAGAGGAGTAGGTGGGTACCTTAACCTCAAAGCTATTCAGGCTGTTGATTCCATTCTTATTCTAAAAGTTTCCTATGGTTTAAAAACAATGCATATATATATATAAACTGAAAATCACACACAATTGATATTAACTGAGTCAGAAGTGCAATTCAGTGATGTGCAAACCTAAAAGCTATGTGGCACTCAGTGGCACTCAGTGGCACTCAGTGGCACTCGGCTTGTGAGACAAACCAATGCGTGCTGCTAATTTGTCAATTTGATTTCTTATTACATATATCAGTGCAAGCGAGTCCGTCGATAACAAATCTTTTAGCTACGTCTAATTTAGCATGTAGTCTTTTGCAAGGCTTCTAATTTAGCGCAGGTAGTAGTGATTTTATTGTGCAGGCAACCAAGCTGATGCTACATCTAGGCATTCATTGCGTTTCAAAAAAGGGCTAAATTACAGAGCCGTTGAAACGTTTTTAAGGCTATTGTGCGTGGGTTCAAAATCATGATTAACTAAATGTCTAACAAAAAACATAAATTTCCATAAATAAAACAAAGGTAACCAAACAAAAATATACAAAATAATAAGCTCCTGGGCCAACTTAGCTCCTGACCGCATCAAAGCCATCGGAACAGCCACAGTCTAAGCAGCTAAGGGCTAGGGCCAACTCATGTAATCAATTGAAAAATCATATCACTCAATCTGCGGTCCCCATGCGGTCTTAATTTTATGGTTCAAACCATGCAAATACAAACCTGTCAAAGTTTTGTTTTCTTAAAATTACAAAATTTTTTAAATTATATTTACAACACAAAATTGCTTCAACTTCAGGTGCAACTAAACGTCTTTCCCCAGCAAATGCTACAGGCGCAAAAGTTACATATTCAGCATAAAGTTACATTCATATTACAAGTTAGTAAGTACATTTTACAAATGATATATATATTAAACTTGATAAACGACATTAAATGTACAACAAATAATGACCAAAGCAGTTAGCTTTGTTTCAACATGTCTTTCTTGAATACAAAATGCGAATGACTGTTCAGCGTCAATGTACACAGGTGTTGTTAAACTTTTACTACAAACCAACAGGATATAGTAATAAATCTGCAGAAGACAGTACATGTACAATTGTACATAGTTAGAGAGGAGACTATAGAACGAAAATGGATACCTCGTCTGCCCACAGATGGTTCCACATCAATGCCCTTTTCGTACGGAGTACCACCGTTGACAAACAAATCATGGGTCCTGAAATTAGCAAATATAAGTGATACACAAAGTCCATTTCTTCAGGTTTGCAGTGGTTTTAAACAATCACAGGCAGCCGGGACATTACTCACTTGTTTGGTGTAGGAACGCCATTTTGGTCATACAGCGGTAAATGAACCCAGCCACAACTGAATTCTCCAGCTTCGTTTGTGCTCTGTGAATCAATTTGTCAAATTTTTGTCAATAGTTATTAATTATATTTTATTAAATTTTACCACTTTGGAAAAATTAACCAGATTATGTATGACAATTGTGTAATACCCATCCCTAAGTACTCAGGTCAATCACCTTCCAACATAGCATATATGTTTAATTATGTAATAGTTGTAAATCTGTGTACTAGCGTGTTGGACAATAATAATTCAGGGGAAAAAAACCGTAAAACTTACTGTTCTGATGTACGAAATACACAGTTCAAACAGGATGCCGATATTTCCTTCCGTTGAATTTGTTCGGATAAAAATGTCTCCGAACTCCACACTTTTCATGTTATCTATTACCTGCACAACAAAATAACAATTGGACTAGACTATTTGTTAATGAACCAGAATTCCTCAAAATTCATAACACAAGCATGGTTGGAATGCTCTTTACCCTAGTTTGGAAATTCCAAGTCTTCTGCTCCTTGTCCAGACTCTGAACTCGAACTGTGTGAATATTACTGAGGATCTGCAGTTAAAGTTAACAAATACTTTAATAGGATAGATTTCATTTCTAAACCTTTCAAGGGATTACCAAAATAAATGTTTTCTAAAACAGACTTGAGAAAAAATGTTATTATATTATGACCAAAATAATTGACGTTATGTTGAACATGTTGTAAATGAACAGTTAATCTTGCGATTGAGCCTCAAGAATTTCAAATAAACAGCTTCAGACCAGTTGCATCGAGACAATACAATACAAAGAAGATCTTTAAAATATCACAAGAAAACTATTAGTTTACAAACAAAAAATACCTTTTTGCCATCAAAAAGGGCAATACGAACATGTCTACTGGTTACTTCAACACCTGAAACATTGAAGAACGAAACAATTATCTCAAAAATCTACATTATACACAATACCATATTGATTTTGGAAGTTATCATCATAATAACAAGTTATTTTGAAATTTACCATATTTGGGTAAGTACCAAAAATACTCCATTGGTACTGAACACAAACTTGTTCACGTTTTATACTTAAAACATTAGCACAATTCCATCAAACTTGATGGGGTGGGAACCAACAAAAGCTTGTGACCCTCCATGCATCTTTTTACCCCTTTTGACCCCTTTTTACCCTACAATTTTTTTGCCAGACCAGCATGTAATAAGAAAAAAACCAGGAGGGGTTGGAATACCTTAAACACATCGAAAGGAAAGTTTTCTTGAACCCGACATATTTTTCTGAAATATGATATATATTTACCCCCTTGTGCAACATACTTGATAAAGCCCCTTGTCAAATTAGGTTACACATAATTTAGCTACTAGTAGCAGGACCACAACATCACACATGTAGATTAAAACAAACTTTTCGGAATCATCTAAAGGGTTACAAATTAATAAAGTAGTAAAGCGCACCATTAATAAGTCATGAATATTCATGCAGCTAGCCTAAACACTGTCTCACAAGCCAGTCCCATGGGGCTACATGCAGCCAATGACTACAGCCAATCACATTTGAATGATATGATGCCTTTCTATGACTATCAAATTCTTATTGATCACATAGAAAACAAATTACACTAACTTAAGCAGGCTATCCATTTGACAGTGATGCATCATCAGTGTCATTTTCCATATCACAGTAATGTCACTCATGCGGCGTTCTCTGCGTGCACATTCTCACACACAGATGTGCACACACAGATGGAATGGCCAAAATTCATGTATTCCAGTCAAACCTTGTCATTTTCACAGACATGGAAAATGGACACAGCAGATGCATCATGGATAATTGGATAGCTAGCTTGACGCAGACTAAAATAATAATATATATGACTAACAATGAACTTGATTAAGCACAAAATTAGTAGTCAATAAATCAATGGGAATACATGTGTAACTAAATTACATATGCCATTGATCATAATGTGGAAAACTTTACATACTAGCCTACTCTTTTGCATACTTATTAGCATTTACATGATGGTGCTCTACAGTTAATGATTCAATCAAGTAAAAGGAACAAAATTCTAATTAGCATGTACAGCAGGGCATTGATGGCAACTTATGATACTAGTATAATTGGCATATTGCATAGTTAGTCAGCGCACTACACCCTATTGTACATAAGGGTCATTCAAAAGGGATTAGTAATTAGTGATCTAATTAGGTCTAGTTTGTTAATTAGCACCCTACTGGCCTCAACCTTGCTTAGCTCACAACTCACCAAACTCATCAGATTCTGGAAGAATAACAAGGTCATGAGCATATGAAGGACAATTGTTGACCTCTAAATCATAGCAGTATGGGAGGATGCAATTTGGCTTGACGAGTTGACTTGTAGTAACTAAATATCCTTTTGTCAGACTGGAAACTTCACCAAATTGTCACTGAAGTGCCTCTTCATCAGAAAATTTTACAAGTTAAGTCCATGATACATACTGTATGTCAGGGTGAGAATTTCACAATCTAATGCTGTGATATAATATTGTCAGGGTGGAAGTGCATCAATTCATGCCATTTTCTAACTGGTGAGTATTAAATGTTTAACAACCTCTGAGTGATTAAATAATTGAACAAATTAATTTAGCAAAATACAATTTTTGATAACATATTCCATATCCTGATGATTATCCAAGCAGGCAAATTGCACCATCCCCTACTCATCCTTATCCAAAATGAAAACATATAAGTAATATTTAATAGTTTATTTGTCTGTTATGGATGCACAGACAATATATTGTATGGTAACATAACAATATAGCTACCCATCATATAATTTTACATACCCATTCCTGGTAAAGGAATTTGTCTACATGCCATCAAAGTCACAATGCGCTGTATTCGCACACTTCTTGGACGTATCTGAAGAGATCAAAGATCAATTTTCAAAAATAATTGATATTAAAAAAAGAAACTTGAAAGAATATTACAATATAAAGTCTGAAATAAACAGACATTACATGTAAATTTCAATTAGAAAAGCAGGATTGTTAGTTACCTTATTGGCTTCTGGGTCAAAGAAAAGATCCTTATATGACACAGAAGAAGCACTGAGTTTTGGAGCCAAGTAGTTAATGCAAGTATATGGTTCTGAAACAAAAATATCCTAATATAAATTCCAACAAAAAACTTAACTTCAGAAAACTTTCACATAACTTTGACTTGTCTTTATTGACAGATTACATATTGATTCTTTTTGATCAATTGTCACCTTGAGTTTTCATTTTGCCGAGTGTGGAATCCCTAAATCCCGCTGGCACAGCACCCATTGCATGTAGCACATCTGTGACACTCGTCTACAAAATGCAGGACAAATAATACAGTCAGACTGATTACTGGCCAACAAACATATCTTCAGAATATAACTCAATACACTAACCTCTTTTACAGCCTTTTTAATGTTCTTCCATAACACCTTGCCACTGTAAAATAAATTATAATCACATTTAAACAGCCAGTTATTTATGTTAAAGATTTCTGCGCAATATTCATTAAGTTATATCACTTTCAACCCACCTTCTTGGGGTTTTTGTTCCTTTTTCATCGTCATCATCATCGTCATCAGCATCATCCTCATCATCTTCTTCTTCTTCCTCTTCATCTGATTTACAAATCTAAATTTATCTTTCAATTCACATCTTTATTTAAGGTTTTTTATTTCACTTTAGTCTATTGTAGAATAGAGTGTAATGAAAAAAACTTGGGATATTTAATAATATATGACTAACATGCTCAGAAATACCTATCAGAAAAGAACATTTGATAAAAATTTAAAATGTTGCATAAAACTAACCTTGTTGAACAACTTTGAAAGCACTTGAAACCTGAAATGAAACACAGAATCATAAAACATCAATATAATCTCAACCTGTGTACCATAGGTCCCCGATTCAGCCTCCAACACTTCCAAGCTGAAGCGGCCTCATTGGTCTTATAAATGTGATGGCCTCATCACAGCCATCAGCTGGTGAATCTAACCATTGAAATATATGCAATACATGTTTCAATGTTCCAATGTCTCAATGCTAGTGTCTGAAGCTTAGTCAGCTTATATGACCAGCTGCCAGAGGCAGAAGTTATGATGAGATGATATGGCTTGGAGTCCACACCATGTTACACATTTACCCCATGGGTGGGTTCAGAAGAGGAAGATGTGAAATGCCCTGCAAAGAATCATTTCTGAATTAACCAACCTATTCAGATATACATAATGATAGTTACCTTCAGGTAAGTTATTGGTACCAAACCCCTTTCTCCCGTTTCATTCTCAGCCTCCATCCAACCATCACTTCTACAAAGTCAAAACTCCAGTGTTATGTACAAGAAGTTATGTACATATAAACTATGCAATCATTATGTTCCCATGGTGTAACTTTACCTTGCTTGAATAATTGTAACCACATCTCCCTTTCTGACACTGAGATCACCTTCATTCTGAGCATTCCAGTCTCCTACAGCTTCATATCGCCCCATCTGATATCAATGAAAAGCAACTTTAACACAAACTTTCAGACTCATCATTATCAATGATGATATAGTGATGGGATTAGTAGGGTGCCCCATACACCAGTCTGAGAAATTTACTTATGTCACCTTGGCCTAAAAACGCTGTTAATTAAATTGCATAATAATCATTAATTGATCTCAATTTTGGATAAGAACCAAGCAATACAATACACTTGTAATACAATGATAAACTGTTAAACAGCATATTTTTTATGCATGGCTGTCACTGTTACACCATTTGCATTTTACATTTGTGCAAGACCCACTGGTAATGTAAAATTGTGATGGGTATTTTAATCTTAAACTAATTTTTTAACTTACAGTGCCTTGTTCTTCTGTAGCATCTTCCTCATCTGTTTCATCATTATCAACATCTTCTTCATCATCTTCTTCCTCCTCATCATCTTCCTCATCATCTTCTTCATCTGTTTCTTCTTCTTCTTCTTCCGGTTTCTTTTTATCTTCACCTTTATCAGATCTCTGAGCACTTAATTTGAGCCGGCTTTTTATTTCTGGCCTAAAAAAACAATTGCAAGACATCAGTCATAAAGTGTCTAATATAAAGTCATGATGATAATTTTTAATAAATTACTGTTAGATAAAATAAAGTAAGTTGTACAGCAAACAAAGATGATGATAACCAAATAAAATTTTATTGGCTATTGGCTCAATAAAGTAAATGGACAAGGTGAATGTATTAAATTGACGCATGTTACTTCCAATGACTCACTTTTTAAGCAATGGCTTCTTTCCCTTTGCTTCTTTTGTTGCCTTTTCATCTTTTTCCTCCTCGTCATCTTCACTTTCTTCTTCTTCTTCTTCATCATCTTCTTCTTCACTCTCCTCCTCATCTTCTTCCTCATCTTCCTCCTCCTCAGATTCCTCATCTTTCTTCTTCCCTTTCAACTTTTCCTCAGTCTTTTTCGTTTTAGATTCCTTTTTCTCATCATTATCTTTTGACTCGTCCTTTGATATCTTTTCTTTCTCATCTTTCTTTTTATCTTTCTCTTTCTCCTTTTTGCTTTTGGCATCATCTTTCTTCTTGTGTTTATCCTTTTTGGCACTCACTGAAATTAATCACAGCACATTTATGAAAATTTTTTATGTACTAGTCTTTTACATGTCCTTGCAAGAATGTGATCCTCCTTCTTAAAATTATCAGGTGTCCTAGTATGCAGATTTTGCATTTATTTCACCATCTTTTAAACCAAATCAAGATAAAAATCATTCCCATCACTGCCCTTGTTTCGTACATTAGCATCTATGTCTATGTCTTTTTGTGCTACTGGGTCTGAAACTTAGTCAGCCTATATGCCTATATGTAATTTATTCGTTGCATTCACCTTTATTTTCATCCTCATCGTCTTCTTCCTCTTCTTCTCCATTTTCTTCTCCATTTTCTTCTTCATCTTCTTCTTCTTCTTCTTCACCACTTTCTTCGTCACCACTCTCTTCCCTGTTAAAATTAAATTAAATATAATTCTTTCTCATGCAATATATCCCTTATAATGAGACCATACTTTCAACTTTGAATGGCACTTACTCATCTTTGGCTTCCTCTAAATATTCTTTGTATTTTTCCAGTTGTTCCTAAAATACAATTTGAAAATGGCATGTATTCAAGCATTGTATTTTGTGGTCTTCTAATGGGGGGATGGGGAAAAAGGCCAGTGAGAACCAATTAAATTATCCTCTTATAATGAGTTTATGCTCACCTTGAAAGAAGTTAACCGTTTTTCTTCATTATTTTTCTTATTCTCAAAATTTTTCACTTTTCCAGGTTCATCCTCCTGAAATATTTAAATGTATCATTTCAAATTCACTAAAAGAATGGCAATGAAATCACTAAACACAAACAGTACAATACAGGGGAAAGATCAAATAGACCAAGTGAAAGAATCACTTTACCTCCTTCAGATTTGAAAGTTTTTCATCAACGCCTGCTAACTCAGTTTGCAATTCCTGGTAACTACAAAATATACATGAGACTGGAGTTTACAGGCACATTATTAATTTCATAACAAACCATTTGGCACTAAGAAATTTTGACAATAATCACAGACATTTCACTATGTATTTTTCCTTTATATTTATTTTTCGAAAACACTTCAGACTCACTTTGCATTTGATACTTGAATACATATTGTATTGGAATTTAATTCTATTCCAACAGATAGGTGATTTGATCCCAAAGTTTTAGAGCATTATAATTTTGAGAAAGTTGGATATCAATTGGAATAATAAACATATATGACTATAAAGTTGCTGAAGAAAGAAAAGACATACTCCTTTCGTAGTTGTTCTGCTCTGGCTTCTTTGTCCTTGGGTTCTTTCTTTGCCTTGAAAACTTTGTTGGCTTCATCGCATAATTTTCCAACCTGAAAACAACGAAAGACAAAGGCATTTTTGTGTTGTAGGTTGAACAATATGTACAAGAGCCCGGTCAGCACCAAAAATGTCGGAGGGGGGGGTGATGAGGGAAAATTATAATAAAAAGAAGAAAACAAAGACAAGATTTATATATATATTTTTAGCAAAGCGCAAGGGGTTTCCCCTCTCGAAAAGGAGAGAAAAGTTGCATGCTCCAAAAAAGCAACTCGAACAGTCTGCACACATTGCAACTTTTCCCTCCTTTTCATTAATTTTCGTTCACATCATCCAACTGTACCTTCTTTTTCAGCCCATCAATTTCCTTAGTCGTATCCTGAAGAGGACTAGGTTCTCTTTTGAACGGCATTTTGCTCATAAAATGCCAAACTCAGGCTTTGATGCATGAATGTTGTTTACATAGGATACGGGGTGGTGTCTCAAAAAAGTGATCCACTCAAACATAGTTTCAGAATAAGACTCGACAGATGTCGCCACAATTCATCAACAGCGCCACCTTTAGTACTTTCACAAATTGTATCATTGGAGATCATTTGGGGCAATAAGATAACATGCAACATTCTTCACTTATCTATTACATACACTAATTATTAAAGGCTGTGCTACCAACCCCCACTCTCCATCTGTTTCCAATAAAGTTATACGTGTCTGATCAATAATCTTTTTTAGACAATGCCAAAAAAAAAAAAAAAAAAATTACACTTGTCAGCCTAAGGAGTAGCCAGAGTTATGTGGCTTAAAGGGAGGATTTTTATTTTGATTATTGTTGAAATTACTTTCCATTAAAGTAATTGAAGTTGATATATTATTATTGTACATATAAGATATAATCCACATTTAAAAGTGGTTCATATAAAATGAGCATTGAAGCATATCTCGAGCTATTCAGAGAATGATTATACAAAAGTTAACAACCAACCTGCCACACACTCAATGAATGATTTCATAAGACAATATATTGAAATTGCAAATTCATGCACTATTTAATCATGTATGCATACATATACAAATATGCACAATTAACATACAATATTGATCTGTAATAATTTTCACATCTTGAACTAATATATTATTCAAAGTTATAATCGGCCACACTAGCATAACTCAATAACAAACAAATTCATTTGACAATATCACCAATGTAAGACCGTGCGAGAATGTCATTTATCAGTCCTTTCACTACAGAATGAGATGGTATTTTGAAAAAGGCAATAGAGGCATCTTTCCCAGCCTGCCTCATAATTGCATCTCCTCCAGGGTGATCCTTGACATAACTAGTGAGGTCATAAACCTGGAATAATAAAAGTTAAAATCTGATATATATATATACATTTCTTATTGCTTTGTATTATTTATTATCTTGGTTTTGTTTTTATGTATTTATTTATCTGCTACACTTCATCATAGCTTGTCTTTTATTAGGTGTCTTAATCCATGCATTAATTTTTTTTTAGCTAGTATACATATATAGTAGGTGCTTAGTATTTTTTCATGCATGCAGGTATACAGGGAATAATAGCCTGGTGCCACAGCTTACCTGGATATAGCTGGCCGCCGGTCGATTCGTCACTGCGCGATTCGTCCCCGCTAAAACGGGTCGATTCGTCACCCGAAAAAAGTATGTTTGTCACCCGAAACTGGTCGATTCGTCACCCGATTCGTCACATTTAAAAGTGCAGAATGTTGTTACATTATTGCTATTATGTATAATAAATATCTAGCACCAATTTAATCGAATTGTAATAGCTTATTTATAAGCATGTGATACCTGATGGACTAACTAAATACAATTGTGAAAAACACTTCAGCATATAGAATCACTTCTTGTTGTTAATTGCTATTGTAACATAGTGATCTATAATCACATAAACGCACAATGCTTGCCAAGTGGTATTAAATGAATGCCACACTATTATTTTTTCTTATTTTTTTACATCGATTTTCTCTTTTGTTTTACAATGTCTTTAATGTATAAATATGCTTGCTAATTGATATTAAATTATAACCACAATTTATAAATATTTCTTTTGTAATTCATAATGCATATCAGCTGGAAAATATATATATATAGGCCTAATGAATAATATACATTAGATATCTATACACGTTTTCTTGTTCAGTATTATCCTATTGTTATCTTAATACAATTGTGGATATTGATATAAATCACTCACTTTACTCAGTGTAAATTGTCCATAAATGGCGCCGATTAAATTAAGCATTTAAATGTTTATATATTGTTAACACTGTGATTGTTGTCTCCTTGTCGTCATTGTTGCTGAATTGCATGAAGCTAGTATAATAATAAAAAAAAGATATTTATTATATTTATTTAACAATGAATAAGTAACTTAACTTGGTATTAAATAATTACTCGTGGCCAATAGTCTCTGTTTTCTGTTAAATATGGATATATGTTTAAAACTTGAAGTGAAGTTACGGTATTTTAATGTACAAGCTTGTAGTTGTACGACTTATTTGAGTTGGGCCGGGGGGCGACGGCGGGCGGACGGACGTACGGGCGGCAGTAAGGCTAGCCGGCGGGAAGACAGCCTGTGCCTGCAATTCTGAAATATAAAAAAATACGAGTGACGAACCGACCAAATTCGGGTGACGAACAGACTTTTTTCCGAGTGACCAATCGAGTAGTTTTGGCTGGGACCAATCGCGCAGTGACTTATCGACTAAAGCCCGCCAGGGAAGTGACCCCCCCCCCCCCCCTCAAACTCACTATATAAGCACAAAAATGGGCGTGGCAGACAATGTGCAATGCTGCATACATCATAACATGTATTGTACAGTGCCCTACAATGTAAAATGTCTAGCCTGATATGAGCATACAGCTACCAGTAAACACAATTAACCTTGTCATTAATGATTAACCACAAATTATCCCTCTGTGCGTGACGCCCTACTTCTTCTGGAGAAAATGAAGGCATATTTTGGAAAACAGGCTTCTGATTGGCTAAAAATAAATCAGTAACCGTCATGGAATGTATTGTTGATACAAATATAATGTGAAATTGTTGTAGTAAGCAGTAAAAATATTCATCATTTTAGTCATATCGAGATCAATAATTACTCTATTTTATTTTTTAATTGAAAAATTTGCTGCGGGACTATTATGGATAATTTCCGTGGTGTTGTCAGAAAACAAGCGAAAATGTGAAGATCGCCAAAATTGTCAGGGGTATGTGAAGACGATGGACTTTTAACTTTCAAATATACAAAGTATTTAGTCAAGAGGTTGTATTGAAACCTCGCTTGGTGCTAAAGAATGGCTGCTTTGTGCAAAAATACTGATCAGTTTGAGTGTATTTAGTGTGAGGGTAATAGGTGATGGATGCAGCTGCATCAGTGGGTGTGTCCTGGATCTTTGAATGTGTCCTATATCTCTCTATCACGTGCAACATAGTAAAATTTGTTTACCGTACAAAATGATATTCGCCAGATCGAGTACTGGATATATAACATTAAATGGGTTTAATTGAATGTAGGCAGGGTAGGCCGTTAAAACTGATTTGCACTGAAAACAATTTCATAACATCAAATTAGTGTGATTATTCTTTTTTGACAAATTGTTTAAATGCAATTTTCATTTCAGATATAGGTGAATCACTGCCAGAATGTCCACGTTCATCCCAATCCTCTCTTCATCCCCACCTCCGATGGATGACGGTCCATCAGCAGGGGATGACTGGGATGATGAAGAGTTTGGTGGATTTCAAACTGCAAATGCAAATTCTGGGGCTCCAGACCTGGAAGGCAGCTCAGACATTGAGGCTCCTGAGCAAAATAAATCAGAGCTGGACTCTGGAAAGGAACAGGTTCTGAATTCTACTGACCCTGTTCCTGTCCCTGATACATTCCAAGAAAGTGATAACTCAAAACGGACTCCATCGCAAGATGTTCAAAGTGATAGTCATGATGATAATGACATAGATGATGGCCTGAACTTGAAGCCCTCCACAGCACCAAAGTCTGATCCTCAGGACAATACAAGTCAAGACTCAGTTGTCACAGACTCTGGTATGTGTAGTGATGTGTCCCCTGGTCCGAAGTGTGAGAATGAATCTGACTTGAATTCACCGAACAGCCAACGAAAAGATAATGATGCTGCATTAACGACGAGCCAAGATTCTGGGAATGATGGGCCTGAAACGGATGATGTGTACAGCAGCGATGCATCTGTGTCTTACTTTCCTTGTGGTACTGATGCTGATATTGAACCTTTGGACTTAAAAGCACCAGGTTATGATGATGCTGGTGATGATTTTGATGACGATAGTTTTGAACAGTACAATTCAGCAAGGGAAGTCTCAACAAACTTTCAACTTGACAGTCCTGACACAGAGTGTAGTGAAGAAAGTAAAACAGAAAGTGCAACACAAGAGATGCTGGATGTCTCTCCCACTGGGGACAGTAATTTGCATCAGGACAGTGAAAATGCTGAAGAGAGCGATTGTAAAACTGAAACACTTAATACCTTACAGACTGACTTATCAGAAGGGGAAGAGGTTAATGACTGCCAGTCAGGTCCTGAAGAGGATATTATGTCACCTGCCAGTGCCACCCATATAGATGCACCAGAGAGTGAAAGACACTTGCCGAGTTCTGTACCTTCGACTGAGAATCAGTCTTCAGATGTTGCTGCAGAAAAATGTGATAAAGTTAAGACTCAGGAAACTAGTCGTAACCCATCTGATGCTCAAGAGAATGATCTTGGTGAATTCTCTGCCTCAGATGGTGATTTTGGAGAATTTTTAGCATCAAATGCTGATGATCAGAAAACTTCAGGTAATGTGAACAAAACAGAGTTAACAGACCGAGTTAGTGCAATTCAGACTGCCGATGGTAGTGATGCAAAAGATGATGAAGATGATGAAGATGATGATGAGTGGGCATTCCACGATGCAAAACCTGCTGCTGCTGCTGCTGCTGCAGAAGACTCTGATGAATGGGCCTTTCAAAAAGCCAACCAAGGTGCATTTGGAGATGGGGGTTTTGCTCAGTTTGGTGATGGAGGTGACTCAGGAGAATCCAACTGGGCGTCATTCGCTGATACTGCAGCCCCACCTCCGAATGTTGCAGTAGAAGATGAAGATGAATTTGGAGATTTTGAGGACGTCAAAACTGAGGATCCTGTCAGTGCCAGTGTCAATTCATTCCTTGTAAGTAAAGCAATTCCTGCTGTGATATTTGTTTCTGAAGCGTTGTAGGCAAAATGGAATATGAAAACTGTGTATTGATATTCTAAACTAAACAGTTCAAGTATCTTAACTTTTATCAACCTTTCAGAGAGGTGATATTCCAGTCATGGACAAGGTGCTCAAACAGTGTTTTCATCGGCAAGACATCAATGGGAATCCAGTTGATGAAGTGGACCAGCTTCTTGCCCATTTGAACCATGAAAATGTGCGAACTGAAGAAAAGCAAGAAATGGTTCCTGGACATCGTCATCCTATCACAACTAGGTAAGCAGTTAATAGGTTTTGATTCTTATAAGTGAATATAAATAAATTGTTTACGGCTCTAATTAGTATTCAATTTTATGTATCTATAATGTGTGTGCATGTACATGTATTGAGAAATTTCTCTCACGTTAATTTTGCAGTGTGACAGTGGATATGAATATCTGGAATCACCTGAAGGACATAGAAAACACAAAAGCGTTACAATATCACTGGCGAGACTCTACGAATAAGAAATTTCTCTTGCAGTCCCTAGCAATCGATGCCAGGAACATAGTAGGTTTGCTTCCTTTTATTAACCTACTGACATGCATGTGACTGTTGTCTGTTGATCACTTTTCACATGTCTTTAGTCCACTTCGTCAGTTTTGTAGTGTGCCCATTTAGATTATGAGAATATGATTGGAAGTATTTTGATTTCTGTGGATATAATCTATCGGAAGCTTAGTAGTTCCATGCATGTTGGTAGGCCCCATGGGGTATTGATTTCATTAGATAAAAAGTAGTAATTCAAAATGCCCATAGGGAACAGATATGGTAGTCCTTGCCATGATTGACCCCCTTATACAGGAAAAATCGTTGATCATGTGCAACCAATCACTTGTCTGCATAAGATTTCCTTGTAAGTCTCCGGCACCCCCCCTCCTGTATCATGAAACTACTCCGGACTTAAATTAAAGTGGAAGAAGTAGTCTCCCATCGCAGGGACTACAGTGTATTTATTTCAAACACATTTTTAGGCTCATTTAGTCACTAAGTTTTAGTATTTGATCTTCATTACATTTCGATCAGCCTTCGATCTATCAGGAAATTCATTAGTGCTAAGTAAGACTACAATTAAACTCTATGTGATTCTACGGCAAATGCATTGTCTTTGGGTCAGTTGATGAACATAAAAAGACAAGGAGGGACAACCAAGTTCAGCGTGCCCACACCTGTCAACAACATCCTGGAGCCCCTGCAACCAGTGCCTGTCCCGTCTTCTGCCTCCAACCTGCTCAACTCCAACTTCAACAGGAACTTATCAAACGACGATCAAAACCTGCCAAACATCGACCCCCAGCAGCCGGCAAACACCCCCCAACAAGTAAGTATATAGGGCCTGCAAGTCACGCATGATTTGTTGAATGCCTGTCTCCAAACAATGGATGATGTCACCAATGGGTCAATTGTTCTCATTGACCTCATCAATGGACCAATGGTGACATCATCAATAGTTTGGAGACAGGCATTCAACAAATTATGCATGTCTTGCAGGCCCTATTGCAGTTTTTTTAGTGTTGTACTCCTACACTTGCTCCAGGGATATTGGATATGTAAGCATCTAGTCAGTTTTGCTGATTTCACTATGGTAGCTCTAACACTGTAAAATCTATGGCGTGCAGACATAAGTACAGTTGCCTTTCTGTTCAAAGTAATGAGATTATAGAAAGTTTGGGATGAGATAGGCCAGCCTGTTAAATAAAATGTTCCTTTCAGTTATTATATATGAATAAGACTTGAAATGTTGATCAGCATGGCAACAGCCTTTTCTTTTGCACCCTGTATTTGTTATACATTCGATGATGCACCATTTATGAAGAACCTCATGAAGAACACGGTAGGCAAATTTGCCCTACAGAAATTTGGCTACTTGAGCCATTTGTGACCAGATGAGCTGTTAGTACTAGTCGCAAACTCTTTAAGTTCCTCTTGTGTTGAGAATTCTTTGGTCCATAACTTAGTGTCTTCTTGATCATTTCACTTTAGGACATTCCCGCTGTTGAGTTTGATTGGAGCAGCAGTGGACTGACCAACCCTCTTGATTGTAAGTATTTTATTATTCGTTGTATTGTTTCTTCTTTGAAATTCTGGTTATCCAATTAACATGCTTCTACTAACAAATTTTCCATGATCCAGACAAAGATTGCATTTGTTAATGGTTTTTGCATGTTTTATTAAATATTTGAATTAATTTGAAGTGGGGTAATGCCTTTTTAAGGTATATGATGAAATTTTTCCCCAAATTAGAGATAAAATTGTATGACCAGTTGAAATGACTTTGGAATGGTTGTCAGCTGCTTATATGGACGATGAATGTTTGAATGAAGGATTTTGAATGCTGATAACTCAATACTTAGGAATTAGATGTACAACTTACACATTATGATAATGCAGAATGAGCATGATTGTAACACCAAAATTATTACTGTAAACTGTAAAACTTAAGGTCATTTGAAAAATTTGGAATATCAAGTTCAAACCATAGTTACTCTTAAAGATGGAAAGTGTTCATTAAATGTTACTTATGTGACCACAGCAATTTGTACTTGTGATGTTGACGCACATTTCAGCTGCGAATCTGCGACTCGATCTTGACTTTTTTGTCACTCATCCCAGCTCATCTTCTAACATAACTTCCCCCACAGCAGGTGGGTCTGCAGACGTTCTCTCCTCCCCTTTTCGTCTTCCTGTTTCAGTTTCTTTGATGTGTGAATGGCCTTGGTGTTTTGTTTTGCATTTTTCTTGTGATTTGGAGAAGGTTCTACATTCCTTGGTGGATGTGTATTTGACTATTTGTTGTTGACTTGTTTTGAAATAGAACTTTTGGTTGCATTCCTCTGGAGTTGCATATTAATGCATACTGCATGTGGATTTTCTTCTCTTTAACGTACATATTAAGTCAGCAACAATTAACTTCACGGGGTCATTTTGGCCTTTTACAGGACTAGTTTAAGAAGTTTCAGGGGCTGTTTCACAGTTGTATTTTTATGTTAATTTTCTAAATATGCTGAGATTTAAAGATTAACATCAACATAGGGTATATTTGGTTTTCATGAAATCTCTTGCAAAGTTTGAAACTTTTTTATTTTGGGTAAAGTTTCAAGTAAACCTTTTCACGTGTTGGGTATTTCTGACTGTGATGTTGATCTCCTTGGTGTTAGACATTAAGCGCATTGTCTTAGATTTAAGTATTGCAGTGCCAAGTCTTTTTTAATAGACATGTTTTAGGCTGTAGAGTGTAGATATCAGTTGCAATTTTACTTTTCGATTTGATGTTAATATGAACCAATTTTAGTTCACCACTGTAGTGTGTGTTGTGAATTGGTATTATTATAAGAAGCATGTTGGAGTGACTAGGTATTAGTTCAGTATTGTTGATTTCTTTTACAGGTTACATAATATCCATTGTTCTAAAAATACCCTATTGTTTTTGTATTAAATAAAGTATGAATAATAGATCCATATCAACTTAATGAAAATTGATTGAATTTATGAGAAGACTAATAGCCACATTTCTTTTAATTTAAAGCTTTGGAAAATGAATTGCTACAATCAATAGAACCATCTAGGAATGACCAGCCAAAGTCTTTGCAGCCCTTGGAAACACTTCTGGCAAACATGAAGTATTCTTCAACTGCGCCCATGTCCAGCAAAAAGGAGGAAAAACTGAGTCCAGAAGCGTTACGCATCATCCAGACCTTCCCAGATATTTCATTTATGAAAGCAAAATTTCTTGTATTTCCTTTAAGAAGCATGACTGAAAATGAACAGGAAGACAACTGAGTTGTTCGGTAATTACTTGTAAATATATGTCATATTTATGTAACTCGTAATGGTGTAAGGTGGATTTTCCCTGTTTCACTTATTTGATCAATTGCACTAAATGATAAAATGGTAATATTTAAATAGTAATTTTATAGCATCTTTTAATATTCTAATGATCTGATGGGTGATGGTAATTCACTTTATCCTAATACATTTAGTTTATAATAATTACATGGACATGGTACTATTGGTGAAATTATGTAAAAATTTCAGGTATATTGCATTTATGTGAGAAATCCCTAAGAATATATCGATACACATCATTTTGGCGTATGGTATTCCTGTCAGAAATTACATACAGAATAAGGAATTAGGTTGTGCGAAATGTATAACATATGTTCATTATATTGACACATTTATTGTACTCTGAAGTTAGATAGGCCTAAAGAGTCATTTACAGGGGTCAAATGTGAAGAACAATGACTATATATATATGGCAGCAAAATATTTATTGCTGTGTGCTTTTGATCTCTACAACTTAACACAATGTTAAAAGCATACATTATTTCAGAATGAGGAAAATATTTCGGGTACAGTTCAAATGTATGTTGTGAAGGAGGGTATAATTTCTGTTGCATAAGCTATTAGAATTCAGAGGTACAAACATTAATTGGTGTTGGTCATATCACTGCTGTCTCCAGACAACATTAAATTGCAGCTAGGCTATTTAAAGTTCTCTAATTTTACTCAATTTCACTGCAATGCAATTTCATGATTTTCCGATGGGTTGTACATTCCAAGAACACGTGCCATAGGTGACTTTGTACGTTAGGTATGAATTAATGGCACTTGATTGTGTGATATACTAATAAATATCCTTTTATTATGTAGCTTCGTAATATAATTCACTGGCTACATTTTAATGTAAACTGTTATGTTGCAGTTGGTACATATGCAGTTGATGATAGTTTATGTATAGTTTTGAGATCCTGTTAAGAATTCCCAGTTGTACATATTGCCTTAGACTAGAATTTGAGCACAACAGTGTTAATGTTGGAAATGTTACAAATTATAGGATTTTGTAACATTTTTTAGAAGTCACTCCTTCACAGAGTAGTGTATTTATTCTTGCAAGTCACTCACCAGGTGATTAAATTAATCTAGGGTTCGTAGCTTCATGACAAATATTTTATCTCTTGTATCAACTGTTCTGTGGTTTGTGAAGTATGGTGAAAGAAAGACATATCCTCATTAAATTGCTGAATCACCAAAAACGGTTATGTAAAAAGTAGATGTTAGGTGGATTGATCTTCTGTTGAACATTTCTGACCTTTTTCCTAGTCATAGTTGAAAGTAATTTACTAGAGAATTTGATGAAATGAAGTACAGCTGAGTATAATTTGACCATAAATAAGCATGAAATCTTGTGAATTTTAATGTGATATTGACATTTACTGTATGTTTTGTTATTTGTGCAAGTTAGTGGTTATTTCATTGTGAAATTTTGTTTTGTTGTGGCTATATCAATGGACTGTATTCAGTTTGATAGCCTTGAGTTAAGCTATAGGGATATGATAATTAATGAGCAGCAAGCATAATTTCACAGCACAATTGATGCTAACTTCATGCTTTATAATTGCTTGCAGATCAATGTGTTTCTGTTATATTTTCCACTCTTCATGGTTTACATTATTTTAATTGTTAATATAAAGCTTGTAACACCCCATAAAACTTCTTGGGAGTCCATGGTAGTTACTTTGTATTACAGAATTATGAGAACAAGAAAAGTAAAATAATTGAACTTTGTATGCATTTTTTATGATCTATATTGAAATTTTTTAAAAAGTAAATCTATCTTTATTCACTTAATTATGATGAATCATATGAGAATAATAAAATTTGCTCCCCTCAGTTTGTGTTATCATTTCGAGAATATTAAAATTTTGGTTCCAACTTGCACCTGAAAGGTTGATTAAAGTATACAAAACAGCTGCTTCAATTAATAGAAGCAATATGTGACTCGCGCATTTGGTAATTTATCTCACTGGTTTTAAATTGTCTCGTGTATAGAGAAGATTTTTTACCTAATTAAAAATTAAGCCTCCCCTACTATTTTCCATATATATATATATATATATAAATTGGCCTTATTAAGCCCTTAATTATTAGGATGACCTGACCTCATGCAGAGGCCACAGAAAGGTCAGTGTAGCACAGAATGCATGAGAAAGGCTTTTTTTTTTTTAATACATTTTCTGACCTTCGTGAGCTTTTTGGTTTGGATCTGCCTAAGTACAATTAGGTGATCTGGAGGCTTGGCAGCCTTGAACTTGACCTTGTAAGGACAAGCCCATAAAATGTAGGCTGCGGGACGCTATATTTTGACAAACCCAGCTTTCCATTTTAATTGTATTTATCAATCGTCCAGACTGAGATTACACCACTCTGTAGGCCTACGTGAGCTGTATTTTATTGATGCAGCAAAATTGCCAAATATCCTTGTAATATAAAAGTTAAAAATGTACAAGCAAGTTGCAACCAATGCATAGCAAACTATAGCCCCGGACTGTGTCTGCTCCGACGGCTTTCATACCAAGGGTTTATTAGTACTAGAAATTGAATAACCGTTACTCTGAAAACAACACTAAACGAAGAAGAGTACACGTATTAATACATATAAGATCAAGGTGTGACAAACGTGTTGCGAGCTCTGCTGTTGAAAAGGCTATCACATGATTTCAAGATAGTTTCCGCAACCTAAGGTAAACATTGGACCGCATGAGGAACTCCGTCAGTTTTGGGGAGGAACTCTCTTGTTATTGTCCAAAAATATACGTTTCTATACTTTTAGAATATTTTTACAGTGATATTTTATCACAAAAACACTCAAGTAACCAAAGTGACAACGACTGGTTGCCCAGGAAGGCGTGATAAAGCAGTCTGAAGTGAAGAAATAGATCATCTGGAAGCGGCTCCCCGAATCATTGGCGAATGGAGAGCGGCCAGCTGATGACGTCAAAAGCACCGACCTAACTTTTTCGTCAACTGGATCCTGAAAACTGAAAGTTTCTACGTCAGTTTATGATAGAAGAATAATCTTAACGAATATTCGCCCCCTAGGGAACGGCAAATATGCCCAAATCCAAACGAAGGTGAGATTTATCTTACTTTCCTTCGTATATAAGTTGAATTGCGACAGAGCGAGGAAGCCACATTTGCATGCATGTCCCCATTTCTGAACATTCCCAGACTTGACAGTCTAGTTTGGCCTCTGTACAAAGTATAGTCTCAGATGATATGTCAGATGATTTTCTTCTTGTCATAAACCTGCCACTGTCACACCAACTGATTGCCAGTGTCATTGTCAATGAGCGTGTCAGGCAAATGTAACAATCTGAACCTAAGCCAAATGTTTAAGTTGAGAATGTAAGCATGTAGTGTTGTCAAATAATTGTTCAAGCATTGAAATATCTTTTGCTCAACATTTATCAACCCAAATCAAATACAAGATCAACCATTGCTAATTTGCGAAGTAGAATAAGTACTCCCGTAATCTGGGGTGATTAGGGACGATGGGGTGACAAAGGACACAAACCCAGAAAGTTATTAATGACGTCATAAACTTTCTGGGTTTGTGTCCTTTGCCACCCCATCGTCCCTTATCACCCCAGATTACGGTACTTGGCCTATATGAATAATATATTGGCTGTATTATTGCAATACAACACATTGCTACAGCTTCAGAAGGCCACGTATGCACTTACTTAAACGTAATTGTCACTGTCAAGAATCCTTAAGTATCATCAGCAAATCTACCCCAAAAGTGACTGTTACCGTATTGTTAAAAATCCTTGAAGTCATGCACTGGTTCTATCCATTGACACTAGCGAGAGGTACCTATATTTGAAATCCCATCAACGTTCAACGACATTGTGTGGTTAAGTTGTTTTGAAAGGAAAAGATTGTTGATTTAATTGTAAGGAATTAAGAAATGAGAATAATTATATTCTTCCTCTATTTGAAATCATGTTTTGTCTCTCCCTGCAAAAAAACCAATAATTCTTGTGAAAGAGGAATGAATTTGAAATGTCAAGTTAAACATATAATTATTAAAATTCTGTGTCTGTAGTTCGCTGCAATCCAAACCTTCTCCACAGAATCAATCTTTTTATTTCAATCAGAACATGCAAATTCAATGTGATGAAACTAATTAGCCGATTGAGGGTTTGCCACTGCTTTTGGTGTTACTGCATGAACCTGAAAAAAAAACACATGATCAAAATATTGAAAATGATATTATAAATTACATCAATAGTTCAGTGAGAGAATGTTTTGATCAAATTCTTTTACAATTTGAAAAAAACATTTACTAATTCCACATGGAGTGCATTTATGAACTGGTTGAACTAAATTAAATTTATGCATGAATGACAGCACTTGATCATGTGAAATGCTAGGTACTGTGTCAAGAGATGGTATTTTGACAGTGCACTGTATGGTGTAAACCATTTGATTAAAAGGGGAAAAAATATAAATGGTGTATTGTATAGGACTGTGCTTTTATACAACTCTCTGAACATTTGTACCTTGATAGCTCTTGATAATCAGCTGATATTCTAGAAAATCGGAAATAGAGAGCAACCCCTGTCTTGGATTGCTTCCAATATGTTCTTACAATTCATGTAGCAGTTACTACAGGCATTGTTGGGAGGGTGTTTTGTAATTGAAACTTGGGTTATCATTGGCAGCTGGCTACTTGACACTCTTTGAGTCCTTGTTTGATAAGGTGATATATCCAAGCTGGTACTAAATACTAATAGAGCGGTCTAATATTTTTGGAGCAATCTGGTCTCTGTTACTTGTGATTTAGTTTTCTTTGTATGCCTTTTCATCTTTTTTTTTTTCCTAAGTTGTGGCGCCCTCTGGTGTTAAACATAGTTAGGGATGCAAAATTCCCGGGAATTTATGGGAACTTATGGGAATATATGGAATATAAGGGAATTATGGACATTATATGGGAATATAACTGCTAATGATTGAAATGATATGAAAGGTGAATGTCTATTACCGTCTAAACATGCTAAATGATGTGTCAGCCTTTCAGCATACTTTTATTTTCTCAGAAGACATCTGAATGTTTAGAAATATAGTTAGAAGAACAACAAGAAATGTTGCAACAGGTGGCAAGAACTTCAAGATTCAAAATCACTTACAAAACAACAGCGATTAAGATAGGGTCAAAATTATCAATTAAAGTACAGAACTAAGTTTGTCATTAAATCAAACAACATTTTACTTCTGATCTTTAAACTTCATCATCAGTATCATTAAGTTCATATTCAGCAACAGATTCATAATTAAGGCTTGTTGAAGAATCCAGAGATGGCTCAAACAACTGCAGGTTGGACTTGATAGAGACTAGCTGCTCCACCCTTTCATTGGTGAGCCTATTGAAATTTTTCGTGTGTACTCGGCTGAAAGAACCAATGCAGAATGATACAAACGATCCCAGGATCCAAAGTTCCAAACTTCGCTGCTGCCACCTTGATGACAAAATATGCTGCAGTGGCTCCCAGACTAGAACAACCACTGGTGACTGTAAAGCACTATCACGCTATCTGCTGAGAGCCTGATTATGAAAGTTCTTTGTTCTTAGACAATTTCATTCCAGAAATATAAAATTTAAACCATGAATGGAAGTAAATCACGGAAAACAAAATGTCTAACAAGCATTGACAAGAAATGTAGTTAGGCCAATAAGAATGTAAAAAATAAAATAAAAGGCCTTTCATTTTGAAAGTTCCCAATATTCCCAAAATTCCCGACGCTATAAATTCCCAGAATTTTTCTATGGAAAATTTCCAAAATTCCCGGAAACTTTCCCGGCCTTTGCATCCCTAAGTTACATAGTTGACTAGTAACTAATAGCACGCTTGGCATTGCCTATGGTTGCTGTATGATTGACCAATGATTTGCTAGTAGCTGCTAGTTAATTTTGCTCATGGCAAGTGTATGGTTATCATCTCAATATTTAAGTTGGGTGTTTGCAACATGACAGTGCCAAAGTAATTCAAAGATGCTTGAGCCTTAGAGGTTTGTAGGGTAATTCCTAGGGTATAACTGATTGCTAACCTTTAAGATTTCCTGTAGTGTCCCTTTTTGTTTAATGTGTATTGTACCTCTAGTGAAATATTTTTTTTAAATAAATCACACAATTAGACTAGTATTGGATCCAGGCATTATATCTTGGACCCAGGTAGAATTTTTGTGGCTGAACGGCGATTAATTGCATTTGGAGCACGTGGAATATTGAGTCAGACCGAATGCACCCAACTGTAATATTGGCCCGTAATGACGTATTTGTGTGATCGAAGGATGTGCTGCAGGAAATGATTAAAAGCTAATTGAGACTGCCTGGGTTGTCCCTGCAGGTAGGACATGTACAGCGGCGACACCTATCAGGTGTGCACCTGCCCCCTGGCGGAATAGTAAGGTGGACCAAAGAAAATCTTATCTCCTGGGGTGAACCCTTGGTAGTGTGCATCTATGTGGCTTCTCTTCTCCTATTACTGTGGCATGCACGTGGGGGTGGCACTGTTCACTGATGGTGCTGCTAGGCAAATGAAACATATGATATATACAATATATTCTGTGCATCTGCTTCTGCAGTATATGGAAAGACTAATGACTATGTTGCTATATTTAGAGCTGTTGCTTTGTTATCAGATATTATGTCGTTAATTACTGATGTTAGGTGTTGTAAGGAATGTAAGCTGCACCATAATCATTGAGACAGATCAATGAATTTTAAATTTATAAATTGAATACGTTTTGTCGCAATTGATCACAAAGCAATGGGCACTTGTCACTGGAAATTAATTCTAAATTTAGTTTAATGATTTTTTTTTTAATTGCGAGATTTGTAAAATGGGAAGCGTTCAGTGAATCATGAAACATTCATCACTAGCTGTTTCAGACATATGACAGACATATGACAATTTCAATCAATATAGCAGATATATATCAGATGGCTAGAATATGACACTTTCGGTGTATTTTTTTATGCAGTTGACCAGTTTGCACTTGGTTAATGGATCATGTAAATATATCATAATATTATAAATTACAGAATAAGAGAACTAAAGTAAACATAATATATTATAATGTGTAAACTGGGTGTGGTTTACTTAATGCAATAAATGCATGAGGACAATTAGATGAAAAGAGGTTCTTTAGTTCAGTTGTGCGGCATGTCTGAAATTGTGTAGGGGAGTGAACATTTGAAAGCTGAATAGTCAGTCTCTGTAAGTTTAAGATCAATAATTTTTTTTATAAAGTCAATTTTATGTAAAGTGAGCTTGAGCAGTGTTGAGCGGGTATATGGAAGGGAGTAGGATTATGAAACTTTGTGCCTGGAAATACGACATGCTGGTAACATTTTGTATATATATATGCAGAATAATAAGACTTTTTTCTCTCATATTAAACATTGTTAAAATGAAATTTAGTTTCTTTTTAATGTTGGAGGTGCAGGTAGATTAGCATGTTTTTGGGTGTTGCATGAAAATATAGTCATGAAGAGCCCACCTTTGTGATCTTATGCGGTGTCAATCCTATGCGCTTGTGGTTCTGATCTAGATGAGCTCAGGAAAACGTGTTATGTGTGATGACCAGAAAATCCATCCCCGGAGGAGCAGTCGATTGATTTCTGATTAAGCAGTCAGCAACCTCTGTCTCGGTGGTGAATATATGCCCAATAGAAAGCTTCTGAGGCACATGCGAAAATTGGCTCGGTGGTCAGTGGACCCGCCCTGAAATCTGCAGCAATTGGATGTGCAATTTGCCCATAGGCACAGAGGTCTGACATTTGCCATATACTGACCTGTGGTCAGTGAGCTTGTCCTGGAGCTGACCACTGGACCTCTAGGTTACCACGAACCTCTGACAAGCTAAGAGCTAATGTGCAGGTTGCTGCTGGGTAGGTGTGAACTCAAGTGTGTGGAGGAACCACTGGCCCAATTGGCTTGCTCTCGCAAGGTGTCTGTGGGCTGGGAAGGCTGGGAACTACTCCTGAGTTATCAGAAGTGTGCTGACTGCTTCACAGGCAACTCCTGTTATTTATACCGACCATAGAGGGAGGTATAGACCAACTGCTTGCTTCCCCATTGCATGTGTTCAGCATCACTGTCAGTTACCCTGCTCAGAGCATAACAGCAGCAGCAGCAGTTACAGCAGAAGTAGCAGCAACCATGGCAGCAACCATGGCAGCAGCAGCAGCATTTACAGCATCACTGGCCTGCTGGTGAAGCTGGTGAAGCTGGTGGCAAGGCTCTCTCTGCATCATTTAGTGGCAAGCTGGTATCAGAGGCACTTTCCCCTGTGGCTGTCAGCTGACTGCTATCTTGTGCATGAACAACAGCTCTCAGTCATTGGCCAATGTGCCATTCAGCCTGATGCGAGTTCATGGACACATGTCATGAGAGACACCACATCCGGACAGTCTTCAACTCACAATTTCAAATGAACACTGAACATTAAACATGGACATATTATCGTCTACCGCTTCCTACGGATGATATATATTATTTACTCTAGTCATCCATTCATACTATGCCGTACAGGTAAGCGAATACTTTTGTACCACGGACAGATTTGTTACTCTGTATGTGCCAACTGAACTGAATCACAGTTTCACAAACATGTCGCTGTGCACCGGTGTATACCTGATGTGTGGGAATAGGGTTTTTATTTTTTTCCTAAAAAATTGTTCTGATTGATATAACATACAGAAGTTCATCTTTATTTGTGTATTCTTGACTTACCACTTGGGATATACATGATATATGAACATATTGATTTCACTATTTCAAACATAATTTAGTTTCTATGAAGAGAGAGGTAGCTGAGAGCATGCTTTCATTGACCATAAGTTAATTTACAGTAGTTTCAATATGTCGTGACTGTTTTGTTGTTTTAATAATATGTCTATATATACATGATTAATATTGAAATTTCTATTACACTCAATCATGTTGGTGAAATGAGTACTATGATAGTATTCTCAAACCAGGAACTGTTCATATCCTGAAAATTAATTTAACTCTAAGCTTCCCTGAATTTGTGTCTATTTGCCTTTGTGATTTAATCGAATAATTGTGATGTATGCCAAGTATCTTTTTATGCTATTAACATTCCCATACAATATTGCTATTGCTCTTCATACAAGCTCAACATGACTGATCCAACCAAATGAAGTTTGCCTGGCTCTCATGTTACCTATTCATGTAGTTTGATATGTGGCAATTTGTGTAGAATATGGTTCCTTCCACCTCAATAGCTCAGCTATTAAAGTGGATCAAGCGATGTGTTTTTAGTAATCGATTTTATGTTGTAAATGGACTGGGCATGATGTGTTCATTGATGTGTTGATAAATATAAATGGCATTAAATGCTGAATATGATATCCTAGAGATTTGGCAATATTGATTATAGATTTTTTTTCTTTCAATCTTAATATAGAGATTTTGCAATTGAATTACAACTGGATGATTTATTTGCCCTTTTCTAGCTAATGCCTTTTTGTCTTGAATTTAAATCTGAAATATGATGAACAGACAGAAAATGTGATTGAGACTGTTGCAGACAGTATTCATTGGTATTGATATTGTCCATGTTGTTAGATAGGTACAGGATTAAAACTTCATTATTCTTGACAAGAATACTCTTACAATTAATTGTGTCACATATGTCACGAATGACACCAAGTTGCCAAATTAAAAGTATACAATTAAGTTATATTAAAATTATGTATGGAACAAGTTTCAATTTGCACAATAAAGCAAATTTTAAAAATATATGAAGAAAAGAAAATTTGACCCTCATCTGTAATACTTTAGGAATTGTTAGATTTTTGTATGCTAGGTACATTTAGCACTTAGTTTCATCATTATTTAAAGTATGACAGATTGCAGTGATTTGGCCCTTATTTTCTCCATGTTATGATGTGCTACAATGTCATACAATGTCAGACATACTGACCCTGTCCTTGCTCAGTGTTATTGCAAATTGAGCAATAGGATGTATACTGTAGTCACCATTTGACACATTGTATAATTCATTATGTATACATTGCACACGAGTAATGTCTTATTAAAGTCACATAAAAGTCATTTTATATACAATCCGTGTACTTGATGCTCCAGATATTTGATACAAGAGTTGAAATTACAATTATCATGATTATTATTGTTACACTGCAAATGATGACAGTTTGACAGAAGGAAAGGAAAATAATCCAATGTTAAATGAAGGTCAAAGTGAAGTTGTACTTTGCATGAAATATGACATGTGCACTAATGACATTGTTTTTGTTTATACTTTATAAGAACTTGTTTGTTGATTTCACATTTATGGTGTTTAATGTTTAATCATTTGGAAGTAATAGGTTCGTTTGCAAAGTTTTGAATATTTATAATTCAATTTTTCATTGTTTATATAAAGCCACAATACCATGTTCGATTTCCTCTCAATTCCCGTTAAAAATGTTAATTGAATTTTTTTTTTTTTTTTTTTTACAAATTCACAATTCATAATAATGTTAAATTAGTATCTCAGTGGAAAAGTTATTTCATCTAATTTTGTATTAGTTCTGTATTCTACACACATCATTGTATTACAATTTTTGTGCTAGTAGTCCCCCACACGAGGTTAAAAAGTACAAAAGGATCTGTAATACTTGTATATCACCAGACAGCAGACCTGACAATGTCTGATATTCTGTTGAGTGCATTATATACACGTTTGTACATTTGCATAATAGACCTTGGACAGCAACTTAAAAAGAATGTAAACTTTTATAGATATCTATAATTTAAAAAGTACCTCAGATATGTATGAAATATTAGAATTTTTTTAAATGTGAGTACTGAGTAGTATTTTTACTTATATGTTTTGTGTGTTCCGAAATATGACAAATCTGAAGTGTGAGCTGATGTATTCATGGCCAGTTGTCTGAGGCAGACATAATGATGAGATGCCAAGCAATTGGAGTCCATATTGTTTTCACTCGTTTACCTCATGGGCAGGACTTAGCATACTTAGTGAGAATTGTGATGGTAACCCTGGGTTTTGTTATATACGACTGCTCATTATATAAGGTTCCCAACTGTATTTACCCATATGAGATATTTATAGGATTACCATTAGAACCCCCTGTGCTGTGGTTGTCTCCAAGTTGGCTTGATACTGACATTTATCCATTAGGGAAGCATTAGTCTATATTGAAACAGATGGAGGCAAGAGCTATCTGCTGCTGTGATTTTCCTGTGGATAGTGGAAATCACCATTAGTGATCAGTGACTGGTCAGTCACTTAGTGGACAGTGGTCACTTTGGTGCAACTATCTGAGCAGTTGATGCTGCTTTCTATGGTTTGGAGTCAAAATTTCTATTACCATGGTTACAGATACTTTGTAACAGATGAATTTGTCTCAACACTACAGTGTAGAGTCACTACTGGTATGAAGTTTAGTCAGGTTTATTGAAGACATGACCAAGTTTGTCAAAGGTCAAAGGTAGACAGACGTTATGATGAGATGATAAGGCTTGTAGTCCACAGACTCCACAGCCATATTCATTTAATTTTTTAATTTTATTCTATTCATTATTCTCAATCATTCAGTTTACACTCATATACATAGTATTTGCCATTTGATGAGGTTTTTCAGTTGCCCCACCACAGACAATGTGTACACAGCCATTTTTTACGTATTGTCTCAAGCAAATGACGTCCAGATGAAGCAATTCGAACCCAGGAGCCCAATAAGCTGGCTTGTTGTTTAACTGCGGAACTACTAAGCCGCTTTCACTATTGTAGGTAGTTTTGCTACTGTGCATATTCATGAACCTTTATCATTTACACAACAGATCAGGAACTCTTTGTTCAGGGCATTGTCAATAAGAGGATAGGACCCATTAAAATTTCATGTTGTGTTTTTGTTAGCAAGCGCCCTTTCTCATTGCTGATTGTTGAATAAATTAAATAGTCAGTTTGTGGTATATTTGTCAACTGGTGTAATATATATATGTATGGTGTTATTACCTAATCCAAATAGTGTTTGAATGAGTTCATTGAAAATAATTTAAAAAATTGGTTTCATAACCTGCATCCTGGGTTAGTATCTGCTGAATCTGGTCATTTCACACCTTTTTGCAATGTTAACAGATGAAAACAGTGGCAAGTTGTCGTTTAAATCGAATCCTGCTTGCCCCCCTCCAGGGCTGGTATTTCCTCTTATACGCATGATGAACTGTACTGTCTTATCCAGACACCGTTTTTGTAGTCGTGTTTATACAATGAAGGTCATTCAGTACAGTGATACCACAAACCTAGATAGATAGATAGATAGAAAGATAAATAGATAGATAGATGGATATATAGATAGATAGATAGATGGATGGATCGATAGATAGATAGATAGATAGATAGATAGGGGTGTCTCCGCCAGCTGATTTATTAATTAATTGATTGACTGATTGGTTGACTGATTGATTGATTGATTGATTGATTGATTGATCTGACCATGGAGCTGGTGGTTTTATGATCTGACTACCTGACTACTTGACTACCTGTTAAGTATGATTAGGAAGAAATGGCTGATTGTATATGGGACTTCTCAGACTTCAAGATTATCTCAGATTCGTTGAAAAGATAATTTATCTTCTCTGAGGATCTTTAGATTTTGATGAAGAGCAGCCCTCTGTCATGATGAGGGCTCCTTTACCATCATGTAGTCTTGTAGATATAGCTGCCATTAGCTGGATTTAGAGATAAGCAGACATAAAAGACATGAAAGATTCTGGAGGAATTTTAGGCATGGTTCAGCCAAGCCCACTTTGTCACTTAGGCCAGACTGTGCTGCTCAGGCTAAGAAGAATCAAAGTAGAGATTGAGGTGAAGAGAAAAGACAGAAAAAAGGACTGAAAAATGAGAAGAAGGCAAAAAATGTTGAAAAGAAAGGAAAAAGAAAGATCCAATGGTGTCGTATTTAGTCCGAAGCAGAAGATAAGAGGATTGTACCATGGTTGTACTAAGCCATTGGGAAGCAGTGAGCTTCAGAAACTCACACAAAAGCCATACATCAGATGTGCAATATCTTTAGTCCGAAGCAGAAGATTAGAGGATTGTACCATGGTTGTACTAAGCCATTGGGAAGCAGTGAGCTTCAGAAACTCACACAAAAGCCATACATCAGATGTGCAATATCTTCCACTTGAGTTGCATGCCATGCCTCTCATCATACCTCTCATCATGCCCATTGCATGACACTCAACAGAATACCTGATTAAAATTAATCAAAATGTTGCATGTTTGGTTGAAAGAGAAACTAAGTGGTGTGTGGTAATTTTGAATTATGCCATGTATTTTGCTTTACACACAGCGTGTCTTGAAACAGCTTTACTAATAAGACAAGCCACTAATGAATTAATTCAGAAAGGAAATTGCATAATGTGCTGCCATTAAGCATATGGAGGTATTCCTTCACAGTAAGCATATTATCATTGAAATTATCCAAATTTTGGACCACCTCGATATTGAGACTTCTTCAATGATTATCAAAGGAATTCATGATTGTGGGGTTTCACTCTACATGATGTTTTAGGAGGTTGTTGAACTTGCCCAACACAGTTATTGCAGATATCTGTCACAGTTAGCAGGGATAACATCTCCACATAATCAAATTTGTCACAGCTTTTGAACAGTGACAACAAGATTGTTAAGTTTATTGCTGAAAGAGCAGTGAAGGACCACAGAACTATCATATCAGGCAATATCAATTATATTGAGACTATCTGCAAGTAACCTTTGAGTGATTTTAGTAGCTTGCCTGAGTTAAAATCTTATTATTTACCACTTGAAGAACAGTGCACAGTTCAGGCTGTAAGAGACATTTTGATTTACAATCCAAAATGTCACCACTTGATAAATGCCACTTTTTCATATTTTCTCTGTACCATTTGAATTTATCTGAGTAATTTGTAATATGTGTCTATACCTGAATGCAGTGTATGAAATAAAATATATATATATATTACAGTTAATTTTGCAAATATATATATATGTCATTGCTTTTGCAACTGTTGTGGCATATTGCATTTGATGGAATGCAATTGGCAGAAATTGAATCTTTTCTCCTTTTTTTTTTTCATTTGTTGGGTAATATCATGACATTTCACGAATTATAAGGTAAGAAATTAACAGGATTAATGTGAAATTGTAGAACACGCCTGTTTGTTGCAATGGCAATATGTTCCCAATAACAGATTTGCATATTTAGAATGTTTGCATATGCTGTGTGCGGTATACATGCCAATTTGTAATGATTTGCAAACAGCTTCCATTGAGAGAATTACACGATTCTGTTTATAAAGATTATTGATGTGGTCAGCAGTGTCAACATGTTGTGAGAATTAGTGGCAATCCATCAAGTCATAAGGTAACATAACATCAAAAATAATTGAATATATGTGAAATGCATTAATGCTTCGTAACAATTCAGGTTTCTTTCATGAACTGCCATGTATGCACCATTAGCAATGAGATTGTGACACCAGATAGACAGAAACGCAATATTGTGACACCAGCAACGCTGTACATGCCATGATGTTTTGTGATTTGACTAGTGAGTTAGATTCTTTTGCCATTTTGCAGAAGACGTTTCATTTGATTTTTGGACTATGTTGTTAGCATTTTATTTGAGAAGATTAAATAACAGTACAGGTGGTGTCGTGACTCGGTGCATACAACTAGAAATTTGATTTCATGCCTTACTGTGTTGAATTTCGCCCATTTTCCTCATGGTTTTGCCATGAATATTCGTGCTTCACAAAGTATGCAAATGCCAATGCTCTACTTGTTGTTTGCACCTATTTTATATCATTATTATTCCCATTTGCACTGTTTATATGACAAGCTGCCAGAGGCAGACGCAATGAGGAGATGATAAGGCTTGTAGTCACACCGTGTTACACATTCTAAATTTACCCATTAGTGGTGTATTTTACTTGCCCCAGTACAGATCAGTAGATACTGGGTACAGGACATCACCAATTTAATGTTTTTTGTGACTGACATCCAGCTGTGAAGTAGCTCGTGTAGAGCAACCAGGCTGGGATTCGAATTTGGGACCTTCAGCTTAACTAGCAAAAACCTTAACCACTGGGCCACTCTGCTGCCGTGTAGAGTTTGAGCAACAGGCATCACTAACAGAAATATTTGACAGACGGTGACATTATGAAATTTACTTAGCAAAGTTGATATTGCAAAAATTGTGTGATGCTTTCATTTTGGAATGGAAAGGTAATCAAGGAAAATTCAGTACAGTGTGCATGCTTTTTTTTTTCTGCATTTTAGTAATTTTCAATTTCATTGATGAACATCTCGTGATGAGTGCAAAGTTCTGAAGCTGTGTCATTCTTTGTTCTTGTGACGTCACTGATTTGTTCGGATCTGATGCAACACTGATGTGACATTGCTCTCCTGGTGTGACATTGCAGTCCACGCCCAATGTAACACAGACTGCAGTTTCTGGTTTGAGCTGTTTTAGTTGAATGATTTATGCTGCTAAATATAGAATATATTACAGTTTACAGAATACCATAGTGTTTCTTAATTGCTTTTACACATTGCTGCAGGCAAAATGTATTGATGGTAATGGTGAAGTGGTCTTAATAGAGAGGGTAAACGTTCATTGTGTAGAGAACCTCACTATTAAGACCACCAAAGTGTATTCCGATCATTACCATGTGACTGGATCTTTGGTCAGGTACAAACTCCGTCTGGCATAATATCAATAGGAATGGATGTGTGTATTAAATTTAATTTACCAATTAATTGATATTTTTTTTCTTTCAAGTTCAAGGTCACTGGACCGAGGCAGTGTAAATCATATATCATAGAATGAGTTAGCCAACTTTCTACAAGTCTTATGGTATGAATTATAGTTAGAGGGTGCAGTCTCATATCTTTCTGCTAAAGTATAACCATATTGATATTCATATTTCTTGTGGCGTCAATTTAATATTTTATTGACTTCTGTGCAAGAAATGTGAGAACGTCTATAAACTTCTGAAGTCTTGGAATCTGCAGCATCACAGACTACTTCAAAAGTCATGAACAGAAAAAAAATTTGTGTATAAAAATCGACTTCGAGTTTGTTGCTGAATCGGCTTTTATCGATGAATCGGTAATAGGAGACCATTTCAAGTGGCTGAGCATGCAAAGCTCAAAGTAGCTGTGCGGAACTATATTTGATTATTAAAAAAACGATACATTTCTAAAATAGAAAAAGGTTAGCTGATGGGATTGATAGGGTGTGTGTGATCAGATCGATTTTTGAATCCAATTTGATGATCTATTGACCCATGGCTGCATGAAGGGGAATATTGGAAAAAAAGAAAATGCTGATTATGATTATATTAACAGTAATAACTGATAGTTAAATTACTGTATTTTGTAAATGACAAGCCGGTCCTGAAATAACGCCAGAAAATAGTTATATCTAAAAGGATAGGCACTGGGTTGGGCATGTGGTAATCAAGACACTAATTATGGAACATGAAATCTGAGAAAGTCTTTGGAACGAACTACGCCAGCTCATAAAGAAACGATATGATAGGAAATAGTATGCTTGAATGTCTTTATTTTTTAGACGTGTATTTTTATAATGAGATTTGGAAAAAATACTGTTAGGCCTATATGTAATTATGTATGCTAATTGCTTAAGTTAAATGTGGTTTTTGTCTGAACATTATAGTATCATCCGAAATAAAATTGTGACGTATTGTGAGGTGGATGAATCCGGATGATAGGATTCAGATATTTTCTTCTTCAGTAATCATAAATGTTCATCTTGTTCATTTCAACTGAATCCAAAAAATGAACGGAATTGCATTTTGTGATTAGCATTTTGTTCTATTGTTAAGGTTTTCTAATTTCAAAACCTCATTGTTGTTTTTATTAAGAAAACTTTGGCAGATGTCCGCTTTAGACCGAAATTTGCAATCATGCCAAATGGGCGGTGAGTCAGTGTTTCGGTCTAGCCTTTTGTGGAGGTCATTCAGTGCTTGTTTATTTATTTATAACCTGAAAATTATCAAAGAAATAAGAAGCTGTGGAGATGCATTATCTTGATTAATTTATAGGTAACTTTTATGTCGTTTTATGGTATCATCAAATAAAATTCATATCTAATACATGCAGGCAAGTAATGCAAAATCGTAAGCCTACGGAAAATTAAATTGAATAGTCATCGGGTGAAAAATGCATGCATACAAATACGTTCTACAATTTTACAATCCAGTTTGATTTTTTTTTTTTTGTCAAGACTTGTATTTACATGTTAACAAATTCTAATTTGAATTATTCAAAACAAATGCAGGCGATGGCTCCGTTTCTAGATACAGTGTGGTGAAATGACATATATTTTGAATGCCATAATCTTATACACCACTCCCCTGTTTTGCACAAACCTTGACATTCGATATTTCAGAGGTCTGGTCTTTCTCAGTTGTATTGGCCTTCCTATAATATTCTAGGAAATGGAATCAACGGGTGCCAAATCAGGCTGAAAGAGGAAAAGGGCCAAGAAAGTGTGCAGGTGCACCATGGGATAAGCTGATCTATCTAGTGTGGTGCCTCCCTCCCCAGGGATGTTAAGGAAGCTTTATGGCATCAGATTGCAGTTTAGACATAGCTGGACATGCTGGAACCTCACTATTGGGACCAATGTTAGTCTGATGTGAGGTGTTGTTGTTATTGTGAGGTAAACTGCCAGACCCATTAAAAACAATGATGTAAAAGATCATTACAATAGTAAAAACATTTTAATGCTGCGTGAAATTTTGAAAACATTAAAGCATGACTATCATTCAAACTTGATCGAAAATTAATTGATATTCTTACAGGGTTCCCCGCGGGTTATTACAAAGTCTGATGAAGTCTTAATTTCTTTTTGTAAAAAGTAAAGGCCCGTATAAAGTCTTACTTTTGTCCACTAAGTCTTACTTTGTCTTATTTTGATGCAAATGTACTTGATTCTGGTCTGTGTTGGTCAAAGGAAGTACCATCTGCCTTCTTGTGGACTTTCAGCTGCATTATATTATGAATTTTCTTGACGATGAAATTAAAAATATTGGTGTAAATTACTATATTAGTAGTCTTATTTTTCATGGTACAAAATGTATTAAAGGTCTTACTTCTTATGAAGGTAAACCTACTAAACCTACTAAACCTGCAGGAACCCTTTTTTACCATGGTGATTTTAAGATCATGTACTTAAACCAGTAAATTTTGCACCAAGGATGGGGGTGGTCTTAATGGCTAGTTTCTCCTGTGTTTTGATGAGTTATATTGGCTCATCATTCATAGACGTTTTACACGTCCATGCAGCAATCGTGCTGTGTTCTGGCTTGAGGCTAGCTTATTGCATGGCAACTGTATTGGCTTGAGGTCAGTAACCTTAAAGCCATTCCACCCAGGAAATGTACCCCTTCAAGCCATGGCGTCAAATAGAAATGGTAACCGCAGAATACTAGCCTTGGTCCCTTGCCAAGTTGCCAATAGCTTTGTGAAGCCTCGGTTGATTAAAACTACACAATTCACATGCTAAAAATAGCCCAAATTTAGAATGTATTATCTAAAAATGGTGATAAATCTGGATTTGTATTGATTTTCAGGCAATGCATTGTTGACATTTTGGTTTTTGCTACCTAGAGGTCAAATACATACATAAGACGTTGAACTGGGCCTACACATATAATAGTTGTTCAAACGAGCTTTTATCGCAGCCAATTTAATTAATATTTATTTAATACGTTTGGAAAGTTGGCGATAATAGAGCTAGTTCTATTTCTCTAAGTTGCTATGCCTGTTTTCTGTTGCCACTGAGGGCGCCACCATCCAGCTAAGACTGACCTGCAAGTTAATAGGGACCAACACGGGAATCAATATGGTTATGGCTTAAATGTTCATCAATGAGTAAAAAAAAAAGAGGGACCTTTCTCAGTTGAGATCCCATTGGGTCGTTGAGCTTATGACACGCTTTGTATCACAAGGGAGCCGGATCGAGGTACAGATAGGTCAACCACTACAACCGTAAACATGGCTGGTAATCGATACGGCCGCAATATATTCAAGCCATGATTCAAGTAGATCCCTGGATATTCCTGTTGATGTGAATGTGACACAATTTGGGGGAAAAGAAGAAAAAGGAAAGCTAATTGCCAGGACAGACCAGTAACTTTGCCCCTGGCTTATTGCATATAATTTAAAGCTAATTTTGATATACTACGATTGCATAGCTGTTTTTTAGATACCATATAATTTACTGCACGATATTTAAATTTTGGGTAAGTCTTGAGTTCGAATCTGTGCTGGGACCACATTGCAATTTTAAATCGGGCCAATTGTACCTTGTGTATTTTAAGATTGTGTGAAACCCTGGGTACATTTTGTATATAGAAGAGAACACTTTTTCGGAGACAAAAAATAAATGAAAATAAAACTTTGTACTCAAAAGAACACTTTTACTCGCACTTGGCTGATTTCTTTGGCACTAGGATCGACAAGAGGGGCCTTAAACCAATTGAACCAATTAGTGTAGCCATTGATTTTGCTCTCTAGAAGAAATTCCCATTTTAGTTGAGGATGGGGAGGAGGGGGGGGGGAGCACCCCTACGTTTTACCTAAGAGAAAAAAAGACCACCCAACTTTTGTACCTGCCTCAGGCAATGTGCATCTACATTCGAAAAATTGCATCTTTCATATATGTCTGCCAATGGACTGTCTGACCTTTTGTCTCAGAGTAGGATATTGCAAGGGGTTACCAAGTAATTAGGAAGGGATTATGTAGAACTGCTAGACAGTCTAGCCACCACTGAAATGGGAGATACTCCCTGACCTAAGGCTTTACCAGACCCTTGGTATCAAACCTGCTAAGAATCACTTGATTGGATAGAAAGAATAGAAACATATTCAGTGGCTAAGACATTTTCCAGCTAATTGAGGCAGCAGGTTCAATGCTCTGGGTGCCTTGCAATAGGCATGGTACTGTTTTGAGCTCTTAAGCCCTTGTGGTGAGAGCCCTGTGTTCAGTGTTGAATAGTGAACCCTTCCCTTGGGAGTTGAGAAAGACTCTGGATTGGCCCGACCACGGTGTAAAGTTTCTTGGAATTTATGATCGTCATCGTATTATGTAGTGACGCTTTGAATTGTAAAAACCATTTGCCATTATTTGAATTTACAATTATTCCGAATTTATTCTGTAAGATTAGCTGAATCAAACGTGTATATAGGTGTAACGTTTTACCTGTGCGTTGCATATACCTGGAATAGGAAAACGTGTAATTTTGAAAGGATATCATATTCTTGATGTTCATGGCTTTCCATTTAATATTATGGCTGTTCAGCATCTTTATCATCTGGATTCTGAAGACTTGTGAGTTTTATAGCCTATGGTATTAAGTGCAACAATTTAGTGGCACCTGGGAGAGTAGCATATTCAGGTACACGTGTTGTATTAGCTATAGTCTTTGGAGTCTCTCATCATCTGAAGCACAGCTTGAGTAGGCATTGCTAAGGTGTTGCTTTTTATTTTTCCCCAAATATTGGTTAAAAAGAGAATGAGGAGCAGGGTAAAAAGCAACTAGGAAAGACTGCTGAGGGAGGAGATGCTAGTTAGACTGAGAACCCAGAGAAGTGAAAACAAATGCAGTGCCAAGCTGACGGACAGATAATAAGGTGCAGGGAAAAGGCAGCAAGAAATACATTAGAAAGTCAGTGGGAAATGTTTTAGAGGAGAACAAGTTCTTAGGATGCTTGACTTGTTGTAATTTAGTCGAGATTAGCATTTTGACAGTCCTGACTGGTGGTGCCATCTGATCCGCTGCCCTCCAAATCAGAACCTGAAGACGGACGTGCCTTATATATTTTGGTATTAAAAAAAAAATAAAAAATAAGGAAAACAGCGCATGACCTTTTCACTTTGTTAATTGACAGCTAACTGGCAGCAATTATTGAGACGTGCTATATTAAGTAGTAATTGGCTGTCTTTTTATTCGGAACGACAAACGCACTGGAAGTCTGAGTATCTTAGACCGCTTGGATAAATGTTTCCCACCATTGAATAAATAATAAAATGGAAAAACTCCATGAAGTCATACAGGTAATTTTTTTTGTAAAACCGGTGGTTAGCTATTAAACAGCAGCTAGTTACCATGGTTTTTAGTAGAGATGTTAAATTCCGGGAACTTTCATGACAGGAAATCTGCCCTGGTAATTTTCGGAAAATTTGGGGAATATTCCGAAATATTGGGAATATTCGTTAAATTTGCAAGATACAGTATATCTGAAACATCCAGCATTATGTAATTATTTATCCCTTTTTACAGGAAACTTGTGAGTACCTACTCACAAAGTTATTATCATTTAAATGGCATAACAGTTCGCTTTGGGCGTAATAAATGTTGAAAAAAGACACTGAGAATGCTAAAATTCATTTCTATCCATCCTAAATACAACTGAATGATAATTCACAAGTCAAGTCAAACAAGGAATAACTCATAAAGTTGAAATTGAACTTCTGGATTTTCATATACGATGAAAGTTAATAAAATTTAGAACCTCTGAAAAACTGAGCAATATAGAAGTTAATCAGTTTCTGGATATTAGAATCACCATCAGAAATTGTCTCCGCCATCATCATCTTCTTCAGATTCGTAATTTTAAAACTTTGAACAAACTAGTTCTTCATCAAATGAAAATTGAACTGTGTGATATTTTTTCATAAATTTTGAACAAATGAAAATTCCCAATATTCCCCTAAAATTCCTGGCTGTTCATAGTTCCCGAAATTTACCACAGTAAATTTCCAAAATTCCCGAGAATATTCCCACCCCTCACATCTCTAGTTTATAGTCCACAATGGAAGCAGATGACGAGGAACCTCTGAGATAGTCAACCATATAGATATAGGTATAGATATGTTTTAATGTGTATCTAGGCATTGGCATAGATAAGTATAGGTACTGTCCCGAAATCGAGGCACAATAGCAGAAAAAAAGACTACTTGCTGGGATAGGAAGTTATGAAGAGTATTTCTGTATTGTGTGGGGAACCCTGCACTACAACAATGTACAATGACAGGAGTTGGATCCTTCAAGGGCAGACTACCAACAGGGCTGCCACCTACTGAACCTGGTTCTCTGGCAGTTTGTTTACTTATAACTCACCTCAGCATGGTGTCAATTGAGAGGGTGTTTTACACCTTACGATGATTAGGGTTAAACCCCTGCAGTCAGCATATTGAGCCTATACAAGGGTTCACATACAATGACTTGGCTATGATTCTCCAGACTACTGTCTTAGTGCTTTGAACTGCTTTCAGTGCATTTTTAATGTAAGTTTAAGCCCTTAGTCTGGCACTTAGGTGTTAGACTTGTGTATTGCATAGTAGCCAAGTTAATTTTGTATAAGGTACACTGAGTTATATCATGGAGTCACAAGAAACTTGTAACTCCATGGTTATATCAAAGAGGATTTGGCTGATGCAGCAGTATGTCTTATTGTTCACAAACGTTGTGAGCTATTGTGATTATTATGTCATAGATACAAAACGTCCCAGTTCCCTATAGTCTTGGGCAGGAGTGTTCAAGTTCATGTACTGGAGTGACTATTGAAATGGACATGTGGTCTTTGCATGGAAGATATTACAGCATTGGTCAGTTGCCATGTCAAAGGTCACATATTGAAATTGCAGCATATTGGTATATGTACCAAGAATTTGCTTTATCTCAGGTGACATTTGGCCTTTCTCATTTTATCCTCTGTTCACTTCAAGGCCACATAGTTACTGCCCTTTGCTTGGAAATAGCCAACCTGTCAATAGCCCTATTACCTCAAGGGAAATGAATTATCCCCAGGCATGTGGATTGTTCATTGACCAATGACCGCTGACGTCCAGTTTGGCTGTATTCGCGGGGAATTATCCCCCAGTGACCTTGGCTTGAAAAGTCAAGGATAAATAAGCCTTTAGCATGCTGATGATCAGAAATCTTGGTTAAAACTTACTCAGGGCCAAGTGTGAAATAATTGTGCAATGGCTTTATAGTGTCAGACTAATGCCTATTATATATATATATAGGAGCAATTTCTCATTCTCCAGGGTTGAGCATGGCTCTGCTAGTTATTCCATCTGAGAAAAATGGTGCTTCACGCTTACACTTGATGGTTGGTTTTCCCTCATAATGATGTATGGCCTGGCTGATACACCACATTTTTCTGTTGCATGGTGCATGGACATGGTGTGAATATGTAACATGGTGTGAGCCTTGGCATCATAACGTCTGCCTCTGACTTTATGAAACTGGTCATATGTAATCTCATTAAGCTCTAAGCCAATGTAGCACTGAGACAATGCAATAGGATGCAGTAGCAATGGTTGTTTTACTGAAATTAATTGCACACTAAACAAGAACCAATAAAATCTAATAACTATTTTACGAAGTGATTCTCCAGTCTAACTGCATCAGTGAATCCATTGATTAGAAATTAATGGGAAGTACATAAAGATTTATTTCAATCAAGAGACACTGTCAAATTTCTGAGTGTCATTTATGATGTCCCATGTTTCGTGCCAAAAGGCAATTTCGGATCTGATCAAGTATGAATGGATACATGAATATTATATTCCTATTGCAATCAGTTGCATGTTATCTCGCATATGAGATAACCAAACTATTGTTCAATCATTTTCAAACAATGGAGGTCAGTGTTAGTCCAAGGTGAAAGACCCTTATACTGCTTAAATGGCTGATGGTAGTCTTGATATTGTGACCTTGCCAAGCCACCTTGGACTTGTGATTTCTTTATAAGCAATTTGTGGGTGTACTGTAGTCAAGATGGAAACTCATAATGATGGGATGTTAGGATCAGCTGATAGACCCCCAGCAGCAGCAACATAAATAGCATCATCAGCAGCATCAGCAGCATCAACAGCATCAACAGCAGCAGCAGCAGCAGCAGCAGCATGCCTTCGTTATGTGATGCAGTGTTTATCATGACTGATGGCTTTTCAGCATCCTTCTCCCCTCCTCAGACACTGGCCACTAGTTCAGGAGAGGGAGGGTGGTACCAGGCTCTAAATAACCATGGTAACTGCAAAGGTCCTTCTGTTGTTAGTCTAAGCCCTTAGATATCTCCTATCTGTGTATAACTTGCTTAAGTCATCATTACAGGACCCTAGACACATAGCCAGGGCCATAGCAAATGTGTCAAGTGTGCTGGTCAAGTGCTGGGCCACAGCCTGCATGTTTTGTCACATGCTATCATGAATTTCTCATGACTGTGATGCATAAAACACTAGTCCACCACGTCTGGTGTGTTTCGGGCTGTAAAAGCAGAATGTGTTATTTATTGCACATTTTGGTGTCCATGGTGACTTCGCTGTGGTGCAGACTCTAAATTTGATTTCTTAGACAGTTGCCTGGCAAAGATGGATTGAACCAATGGGAAGACTTCAAAATAGCCTTTGTTGGGATGTTAATTTCCCATGGGTACACATTGAACTGATAATTTTATTCTAAGGATGATGTAAAAAATGGTGTATCATTTACTGTAAACCAGTTAACCAATGAGCTCTCAATTAGCAGAAATTAGAAGAAAATAGAAGCTAACGGATGCAATAGGGACTTCCTAGATAGTATATATCTGTAAATTGTAATGAAATACGAAGAAGCTTGTTCGGTTTTTGTGGTCCTTATGCTGATTTAATGGTTGAAACTGGGCGGATCCCTTGGTATCATAGTTAGGAGGTGAATATGGTAACTGATAGAGGTGTCCTCTGCATGGTTGCTTTTTAGTGGAGGTGATAATTATGCTGCTGCTACTGCTACTGCTGTTGCTGGTGATGATGATGCTGATACGTGAGGGCAACTTGGTGCAGTCATGGTGTAATAGGGAAGCTTATAGAGCTTCTGGAACCTTCTGAAACCTTCTGGAACTCCGTGTCCTGGAGACCTCCTGGAAAATTGCCATCACCAGTGTCCATGGTGTTGTGGATAAGTGTAATTTAACCAGTGAGGAAGTGAGACCATGGCCAGAGCAAGTCAGAAAAGCAATGGGAGCCAATATTGACCACGCCCACTGACCGATGGTCAGGCTGTTTCAGTCGGAAGCTGTGGTGTCAAGATAGGCTTTGTTATGAAAAGACTTCACGTGAAGTGTTTGGGAGTGTCTTGTGTCTACTGCGACAACTATGTGCTGTCACCCATGGTCATCATTACTTCGAAAGATTCAAAACCAAACATGGAGTTCAGGGTCAAAACTATAGATTGTTAAATACTGATTGGTCATTTAGGTGGCAGTGTGGTTCAGGTGTTTGTAAGGCATGGGTTCAAATCCGAAATAAAACTTTAAAGAAGGTATTCTTCATGGGCTGAAAGTGATGTAAATTGTTGGGTCCTTCTAATCCGAATACAGTATATATGTTGAGGCAAGTAAAGCTCCACCAATACGGTTACTATGTAACTACAGCTGTATATACTACTTAGAAATAGAATGTGTGGCACTAGAGTGTCATCATCTAGTTTGTCTGGCTCCAATTAAGTGAGATAGTAGCTCTGAGACAATATTGCAGTCGTCTCAGCAGTGACAGTTTCATTAACAATCTATCAACGTTTATGTTGAATTCCTGGTTTTCTTTCCCAGAAGTACAGTTAAAAGAAAATGAGTCTTGTGTCTCTGTAATTTTTTGCTGACTGGCTATTTCTTGCCGCGATAATACGATCCATTTGTCAGACTCTTTCTTTTCTGAAGAATAGTTAAAAGAATATTTCTGCCCAATAAAACGTTGCAACAGTGTGCTAGACTTCAAAGTGTAAGGCTTTAGATGCCCCTTGAGCAATATTCAGAATAAACTGAAGTTTTTAACTTTATCTCCTCTCGTTTTCATATTCTTAAGTCAGTGGTTGTTCAGTAATTGGCTAAGTAATGGTTTTGCAACATCCTAGAGTTGTTTTTTTTTGTTTTTGTTTTGCAAAATTCTGTTCTTAGTCATAAACAGTGGACCCTCCTTAATCCGAAATTCGTTAAACCGAATCCGGCGCTATTCGAAAGAATTTGCTTGGGAACGGATCTCCACAATGCTAATTGGACTCGTTACTTACATTGTCACATTACAAAGGGTAATTGAGTACTCCTTCTTTGTATGGTTCCTACAATATACAGTGCTCATATTATAGCACAACTAAACCTATATGCTAGCATTTTGTGGCAATAGACTAATTGACCAAATCCCATGCAATGCAATGTTTTAGATTAGTATGTGCATGGAGTCTCTAGTGACTCCATGGTATGTGAACTGTGTTGATGTCATTGTGGAACACCAGTCTCCCATATCCTGGAATTATGGTTCAGGATGATATTGTGTGTGTGTGTGGGGCAGGATTATAGAGGTGTCTGGTGTCACTCATAAACAAGACACAATAACATACCTTGGCGGATATTCACACTATGATTTCACCCTGTTGCTAATGCTTTACTATCATAAAACAACCCCAAGACAGTTTAGTAGGCAGATGTGGGGCAAAACAGAAGAACATTAAAAACAATGAGTTGTGTTTGGGGTTACAAGGTAGGGTACAAGGTAAGGGTACAACGTGGGCTATGAGTGAGCAATTGGTGGCTCTGCGGCAGCGGTCCTTCATGCTAGACAGATGATAAACAGGTGAATGCATTGGGAAGGAAGGGAAGTCAGCCTGCCAGCTAGCAGGTGAGCAGTTCTGAGGTGAAGTAGGGTTGATCAGCATCATCACCCTGTCAGGGGAGTTTGGGACAAGAGCCAGGAACACCCTCGCAAACAACTTTACAGTCTACATTACAACTCCAGGGACCAAAGCATTACAACACCCATCTTCCTGAAGCAAGACCTTTGTTATCAACTCTTAATAAAGACCACAATTTCAGTGTTAAAAGGAAGATGTTCATAACGAGAACATTACAACGCCAGGGTCCATTAAAACACAAGGGACCTAAGCATAAAAGCATCAGGGTTCAGGTCATTAAAACACTGGTTCGGAGTATTGAAACACTAGGGTCCAGAATTTAAATATAACAGCCAATTTTATAGACTTGGAAACGAAACACCAGCGGACGTTCATGTGAATGCTAGACTCCCATTGGTTAAAGCCATTCCTCCGGCAATGAGAGTCAGAGCCAATGAGAGTCCGGCATTCACATGACGTCCTCTGGTATTTAGTTTCCAGATCTATCAGTTTAGCTGTAAAACAGCAGGGTTCAAATCATTAGTCTAGAGCAGTAAAAATCAGGGTGCAGGACTCCAGGTGATGAAAACATCAGGGTCTAGAGCATTAAAACACCGAGGTGCGGAACATTATAATGCAATGGTCCGGAACATTAAAACATCAGGGACCTAGCTATGGTGTCACAGAAAGTGCAATGCCACATAAAGACCAACATCACTGGTAACAATGCTTCGCTGTTACAGCGAATTTATGGATCCAGGCGTATTGTTGCCATTGTATTTTAGATCAATCATTCAAACCATAACGCATAAATCCATGGCCAGTGTTTGTTAGGAAAGCTGTGATTTTGTTGTATTCATTTGCCACAGTGGCAAGTTGGATGATTGATTGTTAGCTTGCTTGATTGATTGATCTTATTCTGTAGCATCAAAATACTACACGTACATCAATTGATTTGGTGTGCCAGTGGCGAAGTAAATTTTTTCTAAGCCACTGGAATAGCACGCTGAATTATTTTGCAGTATTGAAACCATCTCACCATTAAGGCCACACAGTGTTGCATCTGACAAAGGTAGCCGGTTGCTGTAATGGCAGGTTTCACTATACCGACCTTCTCTTCTCTGCCTAGTCCTTGAGTTCCTCTGAAAAACATGTCATATTCTCTTCTCTGCCTAGTCCTTGAGTTCCTCTGAAAAACATGTCATATTCTCTTCTCTGCCTAGTCCTTGAGTTCCTCTGAAAAACATGTCATATTTTCTTAGACAAAACAATGTAGAAACACCAGAGAAACTGAATCGGAGAGGAAAATATTATTGAGCCCACCAGATGTATATATAAGTCACAGTTGTCTGCCTTGCAGTGCTTTTTGTCTGAATGTGAAATATCCTGCTCACTGAGTGTCACCTTGGAAGAATGTATATTTCTTCCAAGGTATCACTGACATCTTCAGAAAAGCTCTCATATTGATTGACAGTGTTGGTGTCTTCTGGCAGTCCATCAATCAAAACATCAAAACAGAGGAGAAAATTGGACCTACAGAAATTCCTCCTGGTGGTCCTGATGTTTGAGGGTCAACACTGGTCAACTGGCCAAGTTGTAGGGGTGTAGTTGAATAGTTACTGCAAGATTGGGAGTTGGGATTCTAGAGTCTCGTGGGAAGTTAACTAACTTTTGTTTTGTGGTTATACTTCATTGAGCAAATTTAATACTTTGATTGTTAGCTTAGGTTTACTGCTATGATTACACAAGAGAAGTACAGATTGTGCTTATGAGGGAGAGAGATAACTAATATTTTCATTGGTTATATCCCTCTGAGAACAAAAGAAAAGGACCTGTTCTGGTTGCTCCATGGTATTTTATACTTTGGAGTAGAAGGGAGCAGATATTTATAATGCTGTAGAATCATCATTATGATATGCAGTTTTGAAGTTTCTTTCCCCACATTAATTAATTATGCTTGCCAGTGCAAGTTGAGCTAATATGTTAATGTGAAGTGTGACCAGTCAATAGCTATGGTCGTTATGAAGCTCTGGGATCCATATCATGGCACCAAGTACTATCATCATTGTTGCTATTTCTGTGCAAGTCGTCTCTATGGCAGACGAACTCAACAAATCACAGCTCTAGCACTCCAGACTATGAATTCATACAGAGTATTGTGTGTGTGTTTAACAATATGGGATCATCCTCTCCTGCTGCCATCTGGCCATGTTTCAGATGGGAAATTGAGATCTTTCTAGGCATTCTATCCTCTATTTAAAGGAGCTGGAATCACATAAGCTCACTAGGACAATCACCTCTCAATAAAGACCACAGTTCATTGGTATTATTGCCAATTCATTGGTATTATTGCCAATAAATGAAGACCCTTGACATATAAATGTATTCAAGACCCTTGACATATAAATGTATTCAAGAAAATGTGATGTATCAAAGGTTTACATAGGTCTAAGGTATTATACTAGTCTGATGGCAGTTTACATGCCACTCTATATTAAGCAACCACATGGCACCTGGATTAAATGGTCAGTCTTGTCAATTTGGAATTTGCATCTATATGAAATATTTTATTCATATTTTATTTATAATAGTTTTATAACAGTATACCACTATATATCAGTGGCACGTTATATAGCACTTGATGTACGGTCTAATATATGAGAAAGAGGGTGGTCTATAGATCCATAGTGCTTACTTGCTCCAAGGGAAAGTGATAAATGCGTTAATCTGCAGAATGAGTTATGTAGATCGATAGAGGAAAGCTTTCCCTGGTCTTTCCACAGGTTAAAGAAATGAGTCTAAATCGGTCACAGACTCGTGGGACATCTGGTAATATCTATTATGTGAGGCAGATATATTTTGTTGCTGTGTTTTATAGTCTGTTGATATTAGACATGAGTCTGAAAGATAAAATGACATAGAGATTTTTAATACAAGGTTGTTAGAATAGTGATGGCGTGAAATTTATGAAGCAATTTAGCTAGCCAAGGCAGGCGATAAAATTTTATTGGGAATGAAAAAAAGTCGTAAATTTACACATTTTGTTATGCCAGAGGTACATTGATTGTGTATAGAACGTGGGGCTGTAATAGGATTGAATATCCTGGGGTGACAATCTCTGCCGATACTGATACAATGTATCTGTATTGGATACATTGTGGCAATTCTCATTTGGAGTTAGACTGACAATGTGGAAGTCAGACTGTGTTACATTTATGTATGTATGTAAAGCTATCAGGAAAATAAGACTTATGTATGTTATGCAACGATTCTGTTCACAATGGTTAAAGGTGCACTGTCTGTCAAATTTGCACATAAAAGTAATGATATAAATCAATACTGCCTTCTTGTTTCATGATGTAATTTACCATTACATGCCCATATTTGGTTAACAATTTAGTTTTAATTTACAATAAATAATAGTTTTTCATGCCATCAAAAACTCAATATGTAAACAAACCCAGTGATGACATCACAATACTAAACAATGGTGATGATGTCATTTCCATTGTGTTTCCAATGTTTTGATCTTTTTTTTTTCTCAATGTATAATTTAATTTTTAGTAATTTATGTCTGATGAAATCATTAGATCACACAAATTTAGTGTTCCTTGATTAATAAAGGTTATTTATGATCTATTTGATTGAGTCTTACAAAATCGCAAATTTGACAGACAGTGCAGCTTTAATTTGGATTCAACTTTGCAGTTAGTTATATTATGATTTACGATGTGCTAAGCATGGGATAGCTAGCCTGGCATCACCTACAGTATTACCACTTTGCTATGAAGAGGTAGTACAACTCGTCGACAGGGCATCACTTACAAATAAATAGTTGTTTTTACTGGTTTAGCATTGTTTACTGATTGAATCAAACTGATAAAATCTGTGACCAGTTTTTTGCCCCATGATGATCCTGCCAGTCAGCCACTGCTTTGTGTAGCGTATGACACCTCAACCTGTGGGTCATCCCATAAATATCCATTGGTCTGGAGTGACCCTGGGAGCTAGAATGTGTCCAATCTTATTTGTGCGGACCATTAGTCACAGGCAAGGTGCATGTATATATTTATAAGCTTATCTTAGTCGGTGAAAGCACTGTCAAAGCTAGTGTAGTGTATTACATGGGTTTCTGAATGTAGCTGAATAACCAAAGATCCTGCGCTGTAATTTGTTTGGTGTTTAATCTATCAATCAATCATTGATATCAGTCAATCAATCTACATCGCATTATACAACCAAATTCTCTGAAGCTCGTTACATTATGACTTTTGGAAGCTAAAATCCCTGAAGTTAAGTTATAAAAATGTTTAAAAAGTTTCTAAAACTAAACTCTTTGCATAATTAAGGATTATTTTTGTTTTTGTGTTTTTTTTTTCCCTTCTCCATAGTGTTTGAAACTTCTGTTAATGTAATCTCTTTAAATGCATCATAAGATTTTTTTTAATGTGGAAAATTAAGCTCAGTTCTTATGGGAGTTCAGAAACTTTCAAGCACATCTGTACATGTATTTTTCAACCTGTACAGTTTGGCTGCTAAGGTGTTGTTTTGTGGGGTTGTTTTCAACCAGGAAGTTGCCTATCAGCAGATTACTTTGCTTTTCAGTGGGTGTCTCTGAGGAGAGTGGGGTGATAGGAAGATTGTAGTGTCTGCCAATAGGGACTGCAACAAGGACTACCACTAGGGCCCACACCTGTTTGGTCTGGCAGAAAGAGCCCTTAACCTCTTCCAGGCATGTTTTTCTTGTAAATACCAACTACTGAGGATATTTTCTTTTAAGCAATAAACTGATGCGATGAAACTATCCAGATCTCTGTAAGAAATACAGTCAACTCCTAGCCATGCTATTTGGCTTTCTTGCTATTTTTCAATTGCAAAATAATTTTTTCCCTCTTGTCTCATCTTGACTACGTGCATTTTTTTTGGTGAAGACTATGCTTTTAGCATTATTTTCTGCAGTTTCTTTCTCTATTTTTTAAGTTTGGTTGTTTTTCTCACTACTTTTTTGTGCTAGTTGGCATTTTCTAAAGTCCACTGAGATTGATGAGTTGGGGATTCTGTCTCGTTTTTGATTGATTTGGTTGCTATTGGTTATTAACACAACAAGGGGTTTATATTTATACATAATGTTATCTAGAGGTAGCTACTCGATACATAACTGTCAGTTTTGGCCAAAATATGTTGTCATACTACATACCATTTCCGTTGTCTTCTTTTAATTGATTTTACTTTATATTATTCTTGTGCAAGACAGTTAACTCATTTTTTCTTCGATTGCAATGTGTAACCTTCTCGTTTTGAAGGTAGTTATTTGCCAGATAGTCACTGTTTCCAAGTTTTATCGTGCACCAATCAGTTACACCTGTAAGTATTTTGCTATTTTGACACAACTTTTCCACAGCAGGGGCCTGAATAAACTGTGCTGATGATTTGTCTATGAGGTCCTGTCAAGAGAAAATGTGAAGTGACAGCATTGGCCTATATTATCATTGCTTTTTAGACTACATCATACACAGGTGATAAATTGAAACTAAGATGTGCAAGTCAAAAAGTTTGATACTGTTGATGGCTTAAAAACAATTCCATAAATATTCTTTTTGATGATACTTCATAATGTTCCTACGCTCCACCAATGTTACTTTTGACTTCGTAATGTTGATTAGTTGCAAATTTTGACAACATGTTGTAATACAATCGTACTACAAAATAAAAATGAAAAAGCATAAAAAGATATATATAGGTATTCAGTGGAAACCCCACTTTAAGACTACCTCACTATTAAGACAACTTTGCAATTAAAAACGCACTTGGCTCATTTGGCCATGTATTAATTGTACCAGAAGAAGTCTTATTGTCGAGGTTCCACTGTCCATCATAGATGCAGGTGTGGAAGGTCTTAGTGGTGAGGTTCCACAGCAAAATCATAGAATATATATTTGGATGGTTTATTGCATGGAAACTGAGACGGCTCATTATTTTCCTAGACTGAGGATATATCTTACGTGTTTTTCTTTTTAGTTCTTTTTTTTTTTTTTTTCCTTTTCTTTTTTTTTTTAGATACTTCTATCTCATTAATCTTGCACTCCTTACTTGTTTTCTAAATTCCTTGTCTGCTTTGATTATTGCATAATTACGGTCCCCATCTTCCTACATTTATCATAAGAACACATTAAGTATTTTTTATTATGTGCACTCATTTTTATTTTGAAACTGGATGATTATGTGAATTCGTGCGGTGGCAGTTCTTTCAATTACCGTATCAATTCGATTGTTCCTCAGATGTTATTAAAACACGAATGCTTTGCTGATTGACAGACTTTATATGGATTGGATTTATAGAAAAAAGATTAATTTAATCAGTTTGGTTTTGATTCTATTGAAGCTGTATATTGGAAGGGATGGACAATATTAAACATACTGGGATGTAGTTGGATAAATACGACAAAAAAAGTAACTTCGGTTGATGCAACTAGGTTGAGAGAGTGAGTGCGTGACTGAGCGAAATTAAAAATAAAGGTTAGCAACGTGTCTGGTATTACACACAGGTTACGCTGACTCTTGTCTTGGACAAGGAGTTACCGTATTTTCTCAATTAAATCGGTCTATATTTTAGACTTGTATGCATTACCACACAATTAGCATCAAAAGTAAAATCAGTCCATTCTTAAAAAAAAAACACGAGAAAACCTCATGGTTGAAAATTGCCTAAATCATTAATAAAACTTGTTCAGTGTGAAAAGGGAGTACTTAAAAGAGAAGTAGTTATTAACAGTAAAGTAGCTATTAAAATTAAAGTACATTCAAGATTTCAAGATTTGTTATTTCTACACAGTATGAAGTTGTTCAATACAGTTAGTACATTACATGAACGATAAAAGACATAAGCATACTGTGGGGAGTGTGCACTAGCTTACTAAAAAGCTGTAAAATTATGCACACCCCTTACATTATAAATGAAAAGAAAAAATGACATTAATTAATTACAATATGACACTATGTCCTAATTGGGAGTTCATATTTTTAATAGAACATTTCTTTTTTCTTTCTTTGACAATTTTGGAAGATCTGCACTGTCAATCAAGAATGGCGGGTAATCGTGCGGTTTATAATTCAACTTCCCTGATAATGTTAATACCGTAATGAGTTGATTACCAGCCTTTTTTTTTTTATCTTGGATAAACCATAGAGTTTACCAAGGTTCTTCAATTTTATGAGTTAATTAAATAGCAACGGAATGGACTGGCGTGTTTTGGGTGAGATTTAAGATAACTGAAAATTAAGCGATCAAAAATCATCAGAACGTTGCAACGAATCAAGCTTTGAACTTTTGAGTAAATACGGTACCATGTGTATTTGAATTTCGTTAATTTTTGAGTACATTTGTATTTCACTATTTACGTTGTTATAAATAAGCAGTTATCTTTATACAAGGACAAATTATTGGGAGTTGGTATGTAGATAATTTAGAGAGAAAAAAAAAAAGAAGTAAATTTGATGGTTTGTAAGAATGTTTAGCAAAATCGTTTCATGCTTAGATTACGTCAGTGTAATGCATGGTGATCATCAGGCAGGTTGGAATTGTATGAATTACCGAATGACAGCTGACTGTAGGCATTTATTACAAGCTATAGAAGTTTACTGGAGTGAACTATCAGCCTGGGCAATCGGCCTTGCCTGTCAGATATAAAGGGATTGCAGTTTTTGAAATAACTGAGTCCCATAGGGGCAAAGTTTTCAGAATGTAGGACATTTAGTAGCAGTTCTTACTGCTGTCACACGTAGTCTGGTTGCTGAGTCGAGCTGATCTGATCTGGAGCACTCCACATCTTCTCTATGCTTTTGGATTTACCGAGGAGATAACATGATGCAGTGTGGTTACAATGCATATGGATACTTACCAGAGCTGAGGGTATCTACTGACCACTGTCCAGGTGAAGTAAAAAGGTGAGCAAAGTGGAGATAAGGACATTCACCCTAGATCGCTCTTGAGTGTGCCCAGTGTTACCATAGAGCAACCTAAAGTCCAGAACCACGGTGTTACTTATCAAATTATATGTGACTTGTATCACATTTGAGTTTACATAGAGGGTTGTTGCGCTGTAGAAACCACTTTTGGCTTTTAAAAAAGTGCACCAAAATCAGTTCAACAGTTCCATGGATTCACCAAGGGGTGCATCTCTTATAATCGTCCAAGGTTCACAAAAAAATGTCCGGAAGGTTTTTGAGGAGTTGCGTATGACTTGAACAACTTCAGCAAGTGTTAGTTGCACAGTTTGTTTTCAAACTTTGATCATTTGCTGTAATTACGTGTTCCCTCGGACAGTTTTTATTTTATAGGAAAAGAATACTAATTCAAGGAGTGCGATGTATTCTCCATGCAACATGCACTTATTTTATCTAAAACTAGAAAAAGAAAAACTGGGGGCACTGCAAAAAACACCCTTTAAAAATGTTTTTTTTAATTTTTCCAACCACTCTTTCTATGCTGGTTTATTGTGTGGTTAAACAGGCGAACTGCACTGGGTGTTCTAGGTTCTATTTGGTATTACCATGGAGGTATAATACCTCCATGGTATTACTGCTCGCGTGCATTGTTTACCTCCATGGTTTGTCCCATGCATTGTTTGTCCCAACTTGCATGCGAACACAATTTTGTTGAATGCTCTGCAATGAATTGTAGTGGAAACCAGTTTCATACCACTGCCTTTGATGTCATGATTACAAATAATTTACAATATAATAATAGGATTTTATTGGATAATTATAGTATTTTATTGGATCATTGAAGCAGTTACTTTAAAACTTGATTACAGTCCCCATGCTTGTTCAATGGGAACGTTTCATATACCACAATAAATTCTCAATTCTCAATCTTGAGGCTGAGGACTTGAGCCATCCATCACTGTGGGAAATACTGATGTGAACCAGTGATAGGAGTATGTTGAATAACGATTGGTAATTTGTTTCTGATCAAATGACTCTCCACGTGTACATTATTGTGCAGATAGCATCATGCCTTAAGGAAGCTGAACATCTTATTATTTTCATCTGTAAGACATGAGAAAGTCTGAGTTAGTGACAAAGGCAGAGAATTAGATCAACTGCCTCAAGGATAATCTCAAAAGTAGTTCTGATATCAACATCTTGAATTGTCAGACCTTTTTGGCACTTAATCTTTAGATGTAAATGGATTCCTTTCATTTCTTGGCTTATGTGCTGATAAGAGTCTCAGAAATAAAACATAGATGTGACTGTAATGCTTTATGTACCGAATCTTGGCCATGGTACTCTTCATGAGTTACATCTTGATTGGTGGTGCCTGGTAATTGGTGTCCATGCTGAAGCAAGTAGAGATCCCACCCGTGGGGTAACTGTCTCATCTCATCAATCAACACTCTTGTGTGGCAAGTATTTGCCTAAGAGGGCTGCACTGTCTTAACCTCATGATTCCATATGCAATGATGCATGGTTAATATGCATGGTTACTATGCAATTGGTGTTATTCTTTAATTTGAATAGTGTTATGGTGATTAATAACCATATTTGGTTGTTTGGAGCATATGACACTGTTTTTGAAGTTTTGAATTTCATGGTCGTATAACACGTGTATGAAACATTATTGATAAACAATTATTTTTGAGTGCATTGAAGCTGACCGTATTAATATTAGGTGACTTGTAATTTGTCCTGAACTCTGGACCTCTGAAGTGGAGCACTATTCTCAATCTTCTAACTCCGATAAACAGAAGTTATCTTTTTTGGAGACTCCAATGGCAGGCCACAAGTGGCATGACTAAGTACTGATTATCGGTCTCTATCAAATTCAGTCTTTTGGATTTCGACTGCAGATCTGTCAGGATGTGTAGGAGCTATACGAGACAAATGTAAGATATTTTGAGTATTTTGTACATGGTTTTGTATTCAGTAGTTCATAATTCATTGTTGTGCAAATCGACCGGATTTACATTGTCATTCAATACCTGTGTATCTTTCAGTTGGGGAAATTGAGATTTAGGTTGAAGTTCATGAACATTAAGTTCAACCACACATATATCTAACAAAGTGTTTTTTTTTTTTGTTTTTTTTTTTTGTTTTTGTTTTTAAATAACATATAAGTTGAGTCAGGACTTATATGATATGCTGAACATTTTATGGAAATCAGTATGGCATTGTGCACAATTTTTCGCTTCATGCCTTGACAGTTTTACATCTTAACTTTGCAAATAATTGACGTAATCATTTCACAATATCTTGGATGACTACTCATTACTTGTTTGCAAATGGTTTTTGTTAGCGGATAAGCCATTGTTATCTATAATTTTAATGATTTCATTTTCTTTAATGCAAATTGTACAATGTCTTATGTCTGCCTTTGTTAAAGGGGAACTAATGGACATTTGTATGTTAATTTTAATAGTTCAATTAGATGTTAAAGAATATATTGCCGTGAAAGAAAATGTCTAAAAGTTGAGTTTAGTCTTATTTTAAGCGAATCAATTGTGCATTTTGCGCCACCTGCTGAAATGCTGGGGACCGCCATTATTGCACACGGCACTATGGCTGGTGACGTCACTTATGTCCTAGGCACTGAATGCAACCTGGCTACACATAAGGTGTTAATTGTACTATTTAAAACACAGCATGATTGCAATGAGGAATTTTCATTTATGAATATGTATATTTGCTCCCTGGGAAAATTACCCTGTTTCCACTATCTGAAGTATAGAATCCATATTTAGCATTTATTTTAAATGACGTTTCCCCCCCCCCCCCCCCCCCCCAAGCATGGGCATTTAAAAAATAAAACTTTTTAAGATAATCATTACTGGTATATTGATATGCATGTTATCACTATTAAAGATTAAAGCAGCTCTTATTTGGTATCACTATATATCTGAACATATTTTTTTGGGGACAGAATTGTGATTACTGCTTTGCTTTTTAAATGCTTAAAATGTCCCTTCAGCCTAAAGCTCGGCAATGTGCGAAATTTAAGAAAGAAAAAAAGGCATGTCCAAATGCCGTTCAAGTACAGTATATCTACAGTACAATATGTACTAATAGCAATCTATTCTGATTGAAATATGGGCCAGTTGAGCAACACGCCTGCACCATGTAAACTGGGAGATTAAAATTACAATTACAAATTTCAATTATGCCTATAGAAGCCAGGATTACCAATCAATACCAGGCTATATTCAATTTGCATGCCCTGTACAAAATTGTAATTTAAATTCAATATTCATATATCCCATTCCTAGCACTTGGTTTTGGAAGTTATGCGTAATTTTCCATACATTTAATTTAGTCTGTGCATATGGAAATTTGCATATGCCACTATCCTAAATTATAGTACATACATGTATGGGCTTATTATAGAACAATTAAAGTATATCTTTAGTCTTAGTGGGCATTTTATGTTTAAGGGCATAACCCCCTTCCCCTAAAGTCAGATCTGAGTGTGGCCCTGGCCCGTTGCAAAACTTTAATAAGCTGTTGTAAATTTTCTGGAAATATGAATGGGATGTTCCCTCCAGTAATCTTCTCCAAGATTAGCAAAATGTATTAATTACCAAATTGTACTTAAAACTGAAATATTATATTTTCTTCTAAAATTTGTAGTTCCAATACACCATTTTTTAAAAGTTTTACATGAACAAATAGATAGGTTGATAAAAATACTCTATACTCAGTTTATTACATAGCCGACTAATTCACACCCAAAATGACCGTTTCTCTGATAATTGCATTGTATCAAATTGTTCAATAGCAATTTACTTGACACTCAGTGAGAACCGTGTTTATTGACAAGCTGTTATAAGCTCAAGTGGAATTAACACCTTGGATTGCAATGCAAGGGCATAAGCTGCCCTGCCACTTCTGTACAACAGTGACGTACTTCCGGTGAGTGCAAAACTCCAGGAAAGTCGAAAATGGCGGCCTCCGTAGTTCACAACATGGGGCTAATAAATGCAGGATATTTCATTACCAGTGCACATATTCAAGTTATGTATAGCGTGGATGTGTTTCAATGGACCCAAGCTAACTTCTGAGAGGTAAAGTGCTCAAGGTGTTAGTTCCCCTTTAAGTTGAACTGTCCTTTGGGCCAGGTGTTTCTTTGTTACAAGGTCTTATTTTAGATTAAGTCTTTGTTACCTTCTATCAGTCGAACTCATTATCTACAATTGTAATTCAGTTTAGTTATAGCATAGTTTGGCCACATTTTGAATTTAAATAAAAATATAAATATAGTATCGGTCACATGACTGTCTAGCCTGGCTGATACATGTTCAACACATTCTGCGTCATAACAAATGTTCTGGTCTGCCACAGTGCCAGTGCATTTTGTCCTGTTTGTTTGCAATTTATCAGCAACACTGACCTCATTCAGCAAAATCAATAGTAGAAATGGCTTGAATATAGGACAATACAGGACAATATATGGCATTGAACTCACTCTATGATGAGGTTATCAGCTGGAGTTTTCTGGTTACAGCTTTGACCTTTGGCTCTTAGCAAAAAGACATAACTCAAGATTGTAATGGACAAATGGAGAGAGCTTTTGTAGTCATTTGTTTCAGGTGGTCAAGATAACATTATGTACTTAGCACCAAGCCATTAAAGCCAATGGTAGTTGTCAGTAAATGGCTATTGAACTGAAAGAGTTATTGAGAAAAACCAAGAATAGGCATGAAATGCCATGATTGTGATTGTAACGAAATCAACCGAAATGACCTTCCAGAATGTATATTTCCTTGAACGTGACAGTCTTAATACTAAATCTTGAGAAATCTTTATTTGTCTTTATGTCAAAAGTTTCTCAAGATCAAAAGGACACACAAATCTAATAAAAGGATGGATATTGAGGATATGGTAAAAAAATGGTCCAATGTGGTGCAAAAAGGGGACAGTTATGGCTTTGCACCAGGCTGTCCCACTGGGGCCACCCCATTCATAATTTACATTCCCATTTTTCCTCTTACTCCTTCACCTAATATGGTTCAAGATGTATTTTCATGGCTTTGTTGGGAATGTCGTTGGACAATGAGATTTTGATTCAATCAGATCTCATTTAGAGATAATTATTGAGGTGATCAGGAATCTGATGAAGTCTGGAAAGTGATAAGAGTACTTGGAAATGTGTGCATTTTGAGTCCTATTGGTGCGTAAAAAATGCTGATGCAAAACTCATGTTAGTAGTCGGCAAACCGATATATAGTTCACATGAGGTCTTTATTTAGGCTCCATTAACAATAATGCAGATCTTGCATGGGCTGGCAATGTCTAAAATAAAAATCCCATCACCTTAGTTTGAGATATTGTCACGTAATCTTGTGCACTGGAAACCGTCCATAATGTTATGTCTCTGCGTTTGATTTTATCTCTAACAGAAGATTTCTTTTCTTTTGCAGAAACTCTGAAAAAAGAAAGGAGAAGTCGCGAGATGCAGCAAGATGCAGGAGAGGAAAAGAGAGCGAGGTTTTCTACGAGATGGCCCAGCAACTTCCGCTGCAGGCTTCGGTCACAGCGCAGTTGGATAAAGCATCAGTTATGCGACTGGCCATTGGGCATCTTAATCTGAGGCACCTGCTGGGACCCCGTAAGTCGAGATTGATTTTATGCTTAGTTGAACAACGCTAGGCACTATGCAAAGACGCCAGAGTGAGGGGTTTGTTATTGCAGTCCTTGGAGCCTAGTCTGGTCTTTGAGAAAGTCCTTGCTAAGCAGGTGTTGTAGTGTGGTGTAGGCTTCTGGGAAGCAATTATATACCCCACTGTTCTTGTATTTGCTGATTTTGTTTACAGATGTAGGTCTGTGAAAGAAAAGAAATAAATACTGGTCCCTGGATTGATTATTGACTTAGTTAGGAAGTTTAGTCAAGCAAAGTTTGTAAACAATAAACAAATGCTATCAACAGTCTTTGAGCAATTCTGTGATAAGTCCTCTCTGGTAATTTTTATTTGCCATTTGTTTACATAGAAAGTAATATCGTGTGGCATTGCCCGAAGCTTGTGTTTATGTATTGTACTTTTTGTTTGCAGTCTAATCACAACATACTTTACTTCTTCTGTTTGTAGTCAAACCTAATAATGGAGACGCAGAGCAGGCTGCGATGGATAAGTTATTCCCCAAGGCTCTGGAGGGCTTCGTCATGGTCTTGGCCAATGAGGGAGATTTGGTGTACCTCTCGGAAGACATTCATAAACATCTTGGTCTTGCCCAGGTAACTGGCTAACATCTATTCTTACAGCCGCAGGAGCAGCATACTGGATAACTCCCCCAACAATTTTTTGTCCTCGGGTCTATCAATATCTGTAGACAAGCAATGCAATTCCTAATGTTCTCCTCCCAGGGGCTTGTTCCCTGTCCAAGTTTTGCTGCTCCCCCTGATTGTGCCTTTGACAAATTTGACCTTTGTTTCTAGAAATATTCCCCTTGTAACAGTTGGGCAGTAGTTTTTATAGTCTTTTTATCTGAACCTAAGAATAAGTCTGATGATGTATAGCATTGCACCTAGGATGTTGCCTACGCAAATATGTATATGTAGGAAAATTCACAGGAAGATCAAACCTAACCAGACAGCTTTTCTCTGTGCAAAGTAGTTAAAAAATGAAGAGTCAGTAAGCATGACATTGAAACTTTCAGTCTACCTGCACTGCTGCAGCACCATACTGTTGTTTAATTGACATTCAATTATGCCTGAACATATTCAAAAATCATTGGAGCTTCTTTACATTGTATATAACTGGCTTATGAGTATAACAAAACCGGACAGCCAGGTCGGGACCCAGCAAAAAAGCCATACAAAAAATGGCATATATTATGTGTGCCCATATAAAGTTACATAGAAAGACCTGCCAAAATTATGGGCAATTGACGCCTGTCCACTAAGCCTTAGGGATATGATGAGTGGCTTTATGGAAATGATGCCATCGTAGGAGCAAGCAACCGGCGTAAATTACACATTTTGTGTCATATCTCCACCACAAATGGACAGTTAATGGCGTGGTGCATTCGTGAATGACTGGTTATTGCTTGTTCTGCAAGCCATTTGCCGCACTGAGATGATTTGTCTTGATAGCTATCAGGGTTGTAACTCACTCAAATTCTCAAAATATTCTACTTTTCATCTGCCGTCGAAGAAATGTAATGGTATATATTTAAAAAGGTCATGTTTTGGTCTATTTACCAAAGAATGTGACCTGAGATTCCGCCTGGAGGAATTGATAGTGTTGTCAGGCAGTCCTGTAAATGTCAATTGATAGTGTTGTCAGGCAGTCCTGTAAATGTCAATTGATAGTGTTGTCAGGCAGTCTCTTTAAATCTGTTTAAACTGTACTGTGAAAGTTTTTCTTGGACCTTTTAATTTAAAGGTCTGGACCATTTAAATGCTGTCTGCTGTCATTATTTAGAATTTTTTGCAGTTCACCTAATTTTTCTGTCTGAGTCATGTTCTGTGATTATTATATTTTTGTTATAAATATATTGACGCCTTGCTTGTGAAATTGTATGACTAATTCAGTAAAAATATCCTTGAGCTACTCCCCTCTCAATTTATTTAAGAAAAGAAATTGCAAAAATTTCTCAGTTTTCTCAAGAACTATTCTACACACCCTGCCAAAATGTAGAGACCTTAACGAAATTCAGTTTTAGTATGTTTTCAGCAGACATAGTCATATTGTATAATGTCATGATTTTTCTTCAGGTTGACCTGATAGGGCACAGTCTATATGACTTCACCCACCCCTGCGATCACGATGAGCTAAAAGAGGTCTTGACCAGTCAGAAGGCTTCGGAAAACGAAGAGAAATCTGCTGAGGATTGTGTTTTCTTTGTGCGAATGAAGTGCACTTTGACCAGCAAAGGGCGCAGCATCAATCTGAAGTCTGCCTCCTACAAGGTTAGTTTACAATATAATCGTGATAAGAATAAGTCTCTTCTCTTTGTCAGTAGAATAAGTAGACACATCACACAGCAACTAACCAAAGCTAGAACGCCCTGAAGTGTCACCATGTTGGATAATTTCATTGTCTTTTTCATGATCATGGTAACATCAATTTGGCTTTTAAAAAAAGTTCACCTCGGCTGGCCTTAAACAGTAACATAATTAAATTTAAAGAATCTGTTATTACTGAATATACTGACAGTCTTGAAGAGGGATTTATTGAATGTGACAAATATTTGTTGTGGAATTGTTTTGAAACATGCAGGAATAGGCAAAAGGTGACTAAGTGTAACATTGCTTAGCTAACATCATATGTCATCTTCACGTTTTCTACTTTGTAGTAAGTTGTAGCTATTGAGTAGTAACCAATCACTGTAAGTCTATGCCTAGTGGAATTTGTCTGACTGATAGCTTCCTTGCCTAGAAAAGAACTTAATATAGGGATTTTCGGTCTAAACGTTTCATGTCTGATAAACCTTCCTGATTTGAGTAACGTTGCATGAAATTAAAAAAAAAAAAAATAAGCGATTGGATTTCTAGGAATTTACAATGTACCAGTCTATGTATACAGGATTCAATGAATATCATTTCATCAGACTGTGAATACTTCAGGTCTATTCTATGCATTTATCAAGTTTGACAATGTAATATATAAACGTATATTCATTGATATTTCAATGTGTTTAACTGAAAAGTATGTTGTTTACAATCTTTGCCATGATAGAGACATGCAGTGTCCTATTTGGAAAATATGCAGGTGATTATTAAGAATGTAAGACTCTTCTTATTCTTAAAGATTTATTTTGTGTATGACATATATAGGTTCACAAACATGTTTACAAAATTAAAGTTACGTGATGCTGTGCATATGGACATACATGTTTGAAAATAACAAAACAAAAAACAACTTGAACGTAACATGAAAGAATAATGTTTTCATACCTAGGTGATTTTGTACTTGTGGACAAGTTGTGGTTGATAAACTATGTGCATTACACGAGCGGCACAAGATGCTTTTTTTCTGGTCAATGTTATGCTTGAGAGAACCAAGTAAATTGTGTTGACATGAAAACCAAGGTTGGTTTACAGCCAATGTCACTCTCATTGTGTATGTATGTACTCTTGTCTAACTCAGTCTATACTGTGGCATTTATAAAGTCTTCTTGTATTACTACGTCCGGGTATTCGCTTCGCTCCCTGTAGCATCACTTGAAGCCAAAGGCATCCTTGCTGCAGAAGCTGTAGCTTAGGATGTAAGTCATTCTGACGTAGCGAGGACTTCCTTGTTGTGAAAAGACTAAAGATAATCACTCAGTATTGGAATGGAGAGCTCTGCGGTGTATCTTCTATTTCGCACAGTTTTCCTTATGATCAATGATGATATTCAGCCTGGCTTGAATCTTTGTATAATGTCTTTAATTAGCGGTTTCATTTGGTATGTAGTGTACTTGTGCATTTGCTTGATTCAAGCTGAATAATTGTCAAATATTATTTTGGTACTGGATTTATATTTTAGTTGGTTGTTAACTTTCCTCTTTTGTGAATCTTAAACAAGGTACTAGTAGAAGACTAAGAATTTAAATGATCTCAGATGTATAGCCAATCTCACAAGTGTCGAAGGAGTAAGACATTGAATAAGACATTGTTCAGTCACAACAGCTATTCCTGCAGTATCTGAGCACTTTATGTAGATGTTAAAAGAAAGCCCTGTGAGCTTCTTAATGGCTTTAAAAGCACTTTTACCCATCGACACAGTCGTTTGTTGGCCGCACGCAATAGTTGAGCTGCTGAAGCAGACTCGCTAATCCGCGGAGAGTGGTCTAACAGGCTGAAGACTCCCCGCCTGATTTGCTTCCGCTGGACAGACCAGTGCATTAGCCACCAAATTAATTCACTTCGTGATAGATAATAACGGTTGCAATGCTGTAGTCGCAGTGTTAAGAATTTTCAAATTATTTTCTGTATGCACAGTGGAAGCTTTTATTGTGTTGTCAGTGACTATTCTAGGTATGCTATTAAGGTTGTGTGTGATGAAACTATTACATTAGACTTGCGTGTAGAAAATTGGCCGTAACATTCAAGCTTGTAGCAGTGGAAAAAAAACAGTCTGCTGCCTGAATTTCAATTTATACTGAAATTGTACACGTATTGTCTAATATGGTGTTGTGCCAATGTGTCAAGCCACTGATATGCAGGACTGTTTGTATACATTGTATATGATCAGCTGCCAGTGGTATACATTTGTATATGATCAGCTGCCAGTGGTATACATAATGATGAGATGGTAAGGCTGGAACTTTTCATCACACAAATATGATACAACTCATTTACTCCTAGTCTGAGACCTTTCAGTTGACTCAGCATAGACCCTGAGAACAAGGCACCCCCAATTTTACATTGTATGCATAGACTGCCAGCTCAGATTTGGTCATCAAGAGTGCTTGGCTGAGTATCAAACCTAGGACCCTCAAAGGAGGTGTCAAATGACTTTTAACCACTGGACTACATACGTTACATTAGTACATCATCTTCGATGAGTGACTTAATGAGAAGTATAAGTGCACTGGTGGTGCTGATTCCCAATGGGACTGTTCTGCACTGACCGCATTAGGTCAAAGAGCCAAGGTTCTTGAACCACAAGCCGAGTAAATTGAAGCACTACCTAAATTCGTCTGTTTGTTGGGCCTAAGTGACAAATGCCAATTAAGCCTTACAGAGTACTTCCAAAGGAGGCTGAGGGTTATTCAGTACGCGTTAGCTTTTACGCTCTAAGGAAGCGTTAGGATGGAAATCGTGGTGGGCTTTACAGGTAAAGCGGCTAAGATGGGATCATTAGGGAAGCTTTGATGTCCTCTACCAATATGTACTCTGCATGCTCTGCTGCCTGGGGTCTCTTTATTCCTTTAGACATCACTGGCATGATCATACATGCGATAACCTGTCATGCCACTCGCTTTCACAGAATTTTACCTCTGGTCTGCCTCAATATTTAATCAGCATCAAGTGCCATATCTTATGGTTAAAATGACGGTGTGCTTTGAATTTGGTCGGTCATTGATTTGCAGTCTTGTTGAATTTCTACTTTCTGTAAAATGTACTGATTGAATGTCTTCGAAAAATATAGTCTTTTCTAGTATGGGTGTTTTTTAAGTCTCGACAGTTGACACATGTCTCATTAGTTAAAAATGTGAATTTGACTTAAAATATGCAGATGAGTAAAAATGTACGTAGTCTTAAGTAAATATTATCTAAGTATTGTGTAACAGGTGATCGAAGGACTAAATTGATAATGACTGATAAAGAAGTGACCATAAATGGTGAATTCATCGATCAATATATACAAAAAAAGGCTGTTTATTTATATAATATGCCTTCTGCTATTTGTGGAGTGTTATTACCAGATCTACTGATATGACGGGTGGTTGATAAGGCAATATTGTGCCAAAATGAGTCCATAGGAGTTTAAGCAATATTGCGTATGCTTATCACTCTCTGGTGTCAAGTAGGCAGTTGCATGCTCACTGAGCTTATCAACACCAAGGGACTTGGAGTAGTATTTGTGCATTGTGAAGTGGGACTGAGTAATATTTTCACGTTTTGTGTGTGACGAGACTGTCTTTAATTCTACCTTTCCAGAACATAGTATTACAATCAATGTAAAAGTCCTTAGCTTATGTGAGTGCAAGGGTTTATTAGCGAGGATGGCTAAATCTATAGGTACTTATACTGTATGCCACTTGTTTGTATGATCATAAGGGGGGTTTTTTTTTGTGCTAAAATACTCGAGATTCTTCCAAGCTACGTTTTCTGTACTATCTAATATAATACTAATTTTGCTACTTTACCCGATCACGTGCTTTGTAACAGCTGACCATGGGACGTATGCAAGCATGGACTCAATTCTGACTGTGAACTAGGAAGTGGGGAGAGGGTATTTTGTCAGACTAGCTGCAATACCTTCTGACCCACATTTAATTTTTAAGACACTCCCTGTAATGCGCAATTATTTGGGAAAACAATAAACTTAGGGATGGGCCATTCCCAGAGCTTCTCATAACAGCATGACATCACATCAACACTTTTGTAAATCTCAAGTGTGAAATGTAGTCAGTTTGTTGAACGCTCCATAACAGTGTTAATATGGAACCACTCAATGCTTTTTTCCTGTAATCTATCAGTTGGAATCGGATAGTGTAGTGTACACCGAATGCTTCTGTGTGTTTTATTGAACAGACTTAAACAGGAAACCGTGCATGTGTACTCCTGACTTACGAGTCTATGAGTAAAATCGATTTATCATGAAAAATAAATATGTGAACCAAAGCTTAATGTATATACAAATGTAAATTATGCAAGTATACATGTCATATTGTCAATTAGTTGCCATTATGGGAGTTATGGGAGTGCAAAAATGTAATGCACGTGTGTCTGTCTGTCTCAAATTCTCAATGCTACTGGGTCTGAAGCTTAGTCAGCTTATATGACCAGCTTGCAGAGGCAGACGTAATAGTGAGATAAGGCTTGGAGTCCACACTATGTTACACGTTTACCCATGGGTGGGACCTCAGCATAGACACAGAGTACAAGGTACCTCCAATTTAACGTCTCATGCGATTGACATCCAGCTGGGATGTAGCTCATGAAAAATGCCAATCAAATATCATCAGAATTTAATATTTTTTTGATCAACTTTTTTGAATCAAGTTCTAGTTTATGGACGCTGAAATTTTGGCTTATTTTGAATGTCATGGAATGTAAATTATTGACCTGTCGCTTCAATTGCTGCCTAATAACAGATCTTTGCGATAAAGGTTTTCTTTGAAGTATTTAATAGCAGACTGTTGCGTCAATCAGGGGATGTTTAAAGTGCTGATCATTGCACTATTTCTCTTGGAGTATTGACAGACAGAGAGCCTTTGAGAGATAAATGCTAGCCGCATGGGTTGGTCTTATCGATCAGGGTATTGGTGGCCACCTAGCCATTGACAAACCACAAGGCATGGGGCGATTGCATGCAGTGGGGCGCAGCAGCTTACTGAGCAATACAGCACTTCTGATTTTTGTACACTGAAGTCACTTTGTGGCCACACCACTGTAGTGGTACTTTAAATTATAATGCATGGATGAATTTGATATTTTTTTCTAAATTAACATTTTTAGCTACAAATTGGCTTTGTTAATTTAGAACTTTACAAAATAAAAAAACTTTACATGGTCAATTAAGAAACCAATCTCATAGATTTTAAACGCCAGAGGACGTCACGCGAGTCCCGGACTCTTACCCAGATAGCAATCAAAATCGGCCCAGCAACGTTTCCATATAGGCCATTGTCGTTACAACATCGTATTAACATCGCCGACATCGCGCCAACGTTCAAACGATTTGAAATGCCATCTGGGTATTGGTTGAAGGACTGCTTTAACCAATGGGAGCCTGAGATTCATATGACGTCATCTTGAGTTTAGTTTTCAAATCTATAGGATTGGCTTTCTAAGTCTGAAATTGGCTGTAAGGCGCAATTTTACAAATGTGTTATAACAGGAATTTTCATTGCGAGTATTAATCTTTGACTTGTAATAAGTGATTCGGTGGAGTAAATGCCGGGAATTCAAAGTATCGATAATTTTGATGCATGACTTTTGTGTGCTACTGGCAACATTGCGTGTTTTCAATGCAATTAAATTGCACTGCAATATTTGTAAATATCAATAACTGAAAGATGAAATTTCTAGATCTGTCTTGTCAGAGCATGTTATTGGTGTGCAGTGCTGGGAAATTGTGCCAATTAACATCAGTAATCTGAGAATAAGGTTATTTTTCTTATGGGAATTATGTTCATTTCCTTATTAGGTTTTTTCTTATGAGACTAAATCTAATGTTGCTCCGTTAATTAGACAATCATTAAATCAGTGAGAGAAGTAGGTTGTATGGCTATTCTTATTCTCTGTTTCTATGGCATGATACAGTGTATCATTAAACAGGGAAATCTCACATTTAAGACTTCAATTCTGGCACTTGTACCATTGTAATTTTGTGACCAACAAAATTAATCTTAAAATTGAGGTAGCCATCTTATTGGCTGGTTTTAATTGTGGGGTTTCACTGTATTCATCTTGACTCCAATCATTCTTTTGTATCCTTCCATTTAATTAAGCCTGCTGTGGTACTGTGGAATAATTGGACATGAACAATACTTGTCTGTCTCAGAACGAGGCACAATAGATCAGATCTGTCTAATAATGTCTGTAGGGATTGGTACAAATACCTCAAGGATCAACTTACCTTTTTGTAAATGTACTCATCATTTGGAGAAGAGAGTCTCATCTTGATGTTTATCACGATGTGGGATGTTGTTGTCTGTGGGAAGATGCAATCTGGTCTGTTATATAACAATAAAGGTTTTGGGAGCATATATAAGCATGACAAAGTTCCACATCTGTTGTTGCCCATGGTATTTATTGGAATATGTGGAAATTAAATTAAGTGTAATCTTGAATATCAAGAAAGTCACCACGCTGGCTGGTTTCTGAATCACAAAAGGGAAATTGCTATTTGCTCACCAATTATCACATTCCATAGATGTTTCTCTGCAAAGGATATTGGAATAACTCAAAGACCTGCTGTTACATTTTGTGTCAATGCGGTGTGTATGAGTGGTTTTTCAACCACTTAATTTATGTCATATTAACCGATGCTGGTCATAATTGGTCAGCTGGTTTTGTAAACCAATATTTCCCATTTCAAGAAAATTTCACTATAATTGGAAAACAGGGTGTTTAGCTTGGTATCGAAATTGTTGTTACTCCATGCTGTCATGCAGTTTCTAATCAAGAGTTGTAATGCCCTTTAATACCTGAAGTCCATGGGTGGAAATTTGTCTGAATGTCATTTCTAAACATGTAAACTGCAGTTATTCTGTAGGCCTACATGGCATCTTCAGCATTCTAGTTGTCCAAATAGCACTATCTAAACTTTTCTGACTTGGCTGTATCATTTTCATGATAGTATATGTATATCACTCTCAAAGTTAGCCTAATGACTGTAGAAACGGAAGTCTAATGTACGAGTGGTTCCGACAGTAGCAGTTTAGACGTTACGTAATCGTGTGTCAAATTACTCCCGTCGGCAACGACCGCTTTGGGATTACCACACAGGAAGACGGACGCATAGAGTTCGATTAGAGCACTCCGGTCATTTTGTGTCGATAGGAAGAATATATTGATCATTATTTTGAGAAAGGTGCCTGTTATGGAAATTGTAATGTTTTTGTATGAATTTTTTGTCTGTTATGAACTTCATTGCACCCATTGCACTGATCGTCTAGACTTGGCCAGACAATGACCTAGATGTTTCTCAAATTTGAACTGACGATTTAATTAAGGTCACATAGATTATGACGCTTCCATTGAATTTTAAAGGATTGTGATTGGTTCTAAGAATTGATAGCGTTTTCACAGGACTGTCGTCTGCTCAGGTAGTTGGAAATTTTTTCGTAGTGAATTTTGGTTAAATTCGTTCTGTAGCTTTGTGCTGAAAGGCCTAGAGTACTCGTGCAGGAAATTGAGAGGGCTTTGCTGAATAGATGAGTATATTTTAACAAGGTTTGTATTCTGGCTAACCCAGAGCTGTTCTTGACCTGTGAGGTGAAGTAGTCGTCAGTCATTTCCCACTGTCTACAGAAGGAGCAGAGTGGCATCTTATTTCTTGGAAGAGTACCTTAGACCTGAGCGAGACATGTCCTCCCCTAACAGCTGTAGTTAGGATGACCCTTGCCGTCAGACGGGCTGTTCATCAACCCGGTTGTTCTGCTAGGTAAGGTCGGTATTGCCGAACATGCTGATGTTGTATAGAAAGGGTCGTCTCATTTTACCCCTCATTTCATGCCACTGTATTGTTATAAATATCCTGTATTATCTTGCTTATGAGTTTCCCTTGTGCATTGTACAGAGGGACTCTGCCATTATGGCCCCAGTTAACAAAACTAAGTATAAGCCTACAGAAATTTGGGCTAAAAAAAAAGTGTTATTACTGAAGGGGTCTGAAGGTAATACTGATGTGGTCTTATGTAATGTTTGTTTTTGCACCAGGGTAGAATACAGTTGGGGCCAAAAAATTTGACTTATTTGTGTGGTCTAATATGATGGCAAGATTGAAGAATACAGTTTGGGCCAAAATATTGTGTTCTCAATCATAAAGTGGTTTCAATAGTGGGGGGATTTTATTGCGAAGGTTCCACTGTAATGTCTTTACATGCAAGTCCTTTGGGTTCCAGTCACGTGTTTTGTAATGCAATGCTGGTCTCAATGATGCTCCAAATGACTGGCATGACAGGAAGTAATGAGGATGCTGATTACCATTGTCCAACAATGTCCCAGGGAAGCAACAGGGTATGTCAGCATTGTCAGGGCTTAATGAACTCATGTGCTGCAGGACTATGAAATTATAGGCAAATGTAGAGCTTTGTTGAGTGACAAATGAATGTCAAAGAATACAATAAAAACCTGCATAGGATATATGGAACACTTACGTTTGATCATATGAGTCAATTTGATATAGTTTACGCTTCAATATTTATGCGTTGCTTTGAAAGTGGTAAACGTAGTCATATCGTCATAGAAGTACATGTACATGTATTAGAACTTTTAAGTGAGGATTTTCAGTGTAATTCTATGGTACCCCTCCTTAAGACCACCTCACTATTAATATCACCCCATTCAACAACTACCTGGAGCAGAGACCTGCAATGTTGGGACTCAATTCTATTTTTTCAATTCTATTTGTTCTATTGTATTTTACCTCATCATTGGGACACCTTGTCATAACGGCCAATAAATGTTGAGACTATTTAATACTAAGGGTGATTTGATCTGTGGGGTTATTCTGTATTAAACAAAAGGGTTTGTTTGCTACATACACTAATATTGTTTGTTACACCTGGACATCACTAGTTACAACACCTCAATGGGTGTGTGGCAAGTCAGAAATACCTGATATACCAACATCGTTTCTGGGCAGGTGGGAGGTGTGGCACATCACTCGGTGGCAGGGGCCTCGATTCAGGGGGGGGGGGGGGGATGTGGGGTATATATACCCTTTCTGAGAAGGGGGGGATGATCAATGCAATCATCCCCCCCCCCCCTGAAATTCACAAATGAGATTTGGAACATTTGTGCTTTGTTAAACAGCTTTATGTTTGAGATCACATATCATTACAGGTTTATAAGTTTGGCATAAGTGATCCATCATTAATTTACCTCTTGGCCAGTGTCCGCACATTAACTGCTACTACTTGTAAGAGTGAGGGAAAGTCACAGTGGGACAGACAAAGTAGGCCTGCATCCCCCCCCCCCAACCGTCAAGAGAAATCAAAGCCCCTGCGAGTCAGTGGTGTATATAATATTATGTGCAAAAACATATACTAGTTGCATTGCACTGTGACAATATATTGCGATAATTACAGTTGAGCTATTAGCTTTTATATAACATCGTGACTTCATTGGAGTAGCTGCATTTGAAATATTTAACATGAAACATACAATTACCATACATTGATTGCAATAAATCTACGTAAATATTTTGACATTGAATTGAGTTTTAGTAATACTCTTCATTAGATATGAAGGGGCCAGTAGGACCCTTCACATTGTTCTCTATGCAATGTTTATATTTGTTCAGCAATGTTCTGCCATAGTTCGTTCTTGTAATGTGAGGCAATTTAGAACCTTCATAGAAAGACTCCATGATATAGTTTGTCGTAGTGCCATATTATATAGAAAGCTCTTGAGTCATAAAAGATATACCCTATTTTTACAATATACAATTAAGCTTATGTCAGAAGTCGTAGAAATGATGTACAGGCACATAGTAACAAAATATTCAAGGCTTATCAGAAGTTAAGTTCTACTTAGCAACGATTTAGTGAAAGCTAAATAGCTAAGTTTAAGGGTGATGTTGTAACACAAAAGACCTTCCAACCTCAGGAATGCCTCCTTGCAGTATTTATGAGGTATCCGTTGCAATCTTGTTGCCCTGAAGCCTCTGTGATGCCAGAGCATCTTTCCATTCTGCCTCTGTAACAATCAGTGTGGACAAAGTGTCGCTGATGAGCCGCTGTCCTCACGCATGAGACTCTTGTTCTTTTTCGTGAGTTTTTCGGAAGAAAAAATCCGCAAGGACAAAACGAAAAAGAAAGTTAAGTGCATTTGATGTGCTGCTGCCGAGCACTGGAGGAATATTAATCCGCTTGCACAGCAGTAAATCTTCCCTTTGACTGTGATGAGACTGAGCGAGACATGAAAAGAATAGTGGCAGACTCGTCTAATCGTTGGACTAAATATTTTCTTCGAAATCTGTTGACGTTATTCTCCATATGTTATTATGGTGTTTATTTGATGTTTAAAAAAAGAAAGTTACAATTTTAGGCAGTAATTAGAAGTATCTATGAATTTTATCACTCCTAATGTAGCATATGGTGAGCCAATTTGGCTGAAATTAAGTCAAGATTACAGAAATATTCAGATTTGGATTATTTGAATTATGCAGGGCGAGAGAATAGTTGGATAATTAAGATTAAATTTGTGTATTTCTACTAAATGTTAATGTTTTCTTCTCAAAATTGTGAACTGTGTGTGACATTGAGGAAGGTCATACTGTGAATTTGTGTCATTATTGATTTAAATTACTTCAAAATGTTTATTAAATTGTCTGTTTGCATAATTTTGCATTTAGAGAACTTTCCTACTTTTTTCGAAACTGTCAGGTTAGTTGCCATATATACCAGTCCAGCACCCCGACACACCCACTATAAAGTGATAAAGCGATACTTCAGAAACACTGTGCAGATGACTGCTTGTGTTTTTTGTCTAAAGCGTTTGACTGTTTGCATAACCTTTAGATTTGATATAGCCTTCCATTACTGTCTCTGGAGGGAAATAGTTGTCTCTCTTTTGAAGGACTACAGATGGTATATTCTCCAGGAATATAACATTACGTCCCTAGAACCTACTGCCTTTTTCCATCGTGCCCTTGAAATGAAAAAGGCTGGTAAGGTCTGACATGTGGGTGACTGGGTCCTTGCTATGAAAGTTGAGAATATTTGGAGAAATGTGCTATATGGTGGTTTTTGCCAAGAACTGAAGTGAATGATCTACATTAGATTCACGCCTACATCTGGGAATCTAAGCAAAACACAAGAATGTCATTTTAATTTAAACATTTATTAAGAGGTCTTTTAACAGATTGGCCTTAAAGTGCACAAATGCTGCAAGGTACAGTAATTTTGATGCTACAGAGAATTATTATTGTAGTCATTATGATATATGAGTTCAGTGATCCAGGTAATTTATTGTTTTAATATTAATAGACAGCGGGTAATGATTTTTACAGTTGTGTAAGGATAATAAACAATCGGGCATTGTTCCAATGGAAAGATTCCTGCTAGACACTGATGGAAAGCCTGGAGGGAGAGATAATTATGATGCGTGTTCGGTCTTAAAACAATGCAGTTTCCTTTCTTTTTTCTTCTGGCATTTTCCCCATTCTACTAAGTACAGATGAGTGAAACCCGCGCAAGACCTTTGTTGTGGCTTTAAACTACGAGACTGGATCTTGTAAAATATGATATTAACCTTTACTTTTGCTGCGAGTTGTTTGCCCTTTAACTTGATTTCTGGGGTGTCACAATGAACCCCTTTACCCCGCAACCTTTCTGTACAGTATTTTGTGCTACTCCTGAGATAGAACGAAACAGAAAATAGAAACAACAAAAAAGTAACAGAAAAGAAAAAGCTTCTGCAGGTAATTGATAAGCAACTGAAAACTATTTGATGCCTGAAGGAAAAGGAAAGCATAGATCCAGACATTTCTCAGAGGTTCAGGTGGATAACTTATGGGTTTGGTGATGCTTAGCTGGTAAACATATCCTCAGCTTAGTCTCTGTGTATTTTGGTTTATGTGATGTATTTGGAACACTTTGTATTTATAGGAGGGACTGGTAGTATATATCCTCTGTCATTGCTGAGCCAAATTAGTGTTGAATCAGCTTTAAAGTAAAGTTACCTGATAATTGGTGATTCCCCTGTACTTATGATAGCTTTAATTCATGCAATAAAGATAGCATACATTTGAAACCTGACAAAGTCGCAAATTTGCAAGTAAAATGGTCCAGATTAGAGACGAGTATTAAGATAGAAAAAGAAGAATTGGTGATTCGCATTGAAGTGTCAAGTAACAGTTGCAATAGATGGGAGGTGAAGTTTTCAAGTGTCTACGACATGTTTACACTTTTACGTACATTTTATGTTAGGTTTTTGTTGCTTGTCATGATTACATACACAAACTAATGTCATGATCACATACACAAACTAATGTTCAATCCCTGATGGTAAAACCAAAGGCAGATTAGTAAAACTGAGGGGAAAAAACTGACAAGAGAAAGAAAGTCTAACGAAACAAAAGCAGTGAGGTAAATTATCTTTTTTGTGATGTTATGTATGACATGGGACCTGGGTGGTTCCTGTTGATCTGTCTGGCTTCTAGTCAAATGGGTGTTGAGATTAGTTTCTCAGCTCTCCTCCTTAACAACTCCTCCTTCAATCCTGCAACATCCATAGCATCTGCATCAAAACAACACCAGAAGCAGCAGCAGCAGCACCAGAAAGCCAGAAACAAACAAGCAGTTGCACCAAGCTCTGTCTCCTCCCACTTAGTGTTGTTTGTCTTGGATTGTAAATGTAATGGTGTGCGAAAGAGATGATACATTAGAGATGGATCACTTTATTTTGCATCCTTAGCTGCTGCATGCTACGGTTGATGCTGCTGCTGCTGCTGATATACTGGTCTCAATGCATCTGTTGCATCAAGAGCTCATCAAATAATCATTATCCAGTATTGTGTGGACTTTATAAGAAAGCTGTTCCAATACCTCCATCGTGAATCCCTGCATTGTTACCATTATTGCACTTAAGTATAATGTAACGATGTCCAATTAGTGTAACTCAATATAATGACTTCATTAAGTTTGTTTATCAACGAGGTAACCTTATGAAGCCATCCGATTTCATAAAAGCATTAAATTAATTATAATAAGGTAATTTAATATCCATAAATTATCTTTGCTTAAGATGGTAAACCTGTCATGACTTAACATTTGCAGTACAGCAAACTGTAAACCGGTGTCATTTTCATCCTAGTTGTCACCATTGGTTGTAGCCATTAATTAGGCTCTCGTGAAAGGTGTTTGTCACTTCTGTTTGTTTATTATGCCAATGGCTCATGGCATTATTAAACAAATTCTGTGTGGCACAAAGTCAAGTCGGCAGGATAATTAAAGCATTTGTGTCATTAATGGGATAATATTTCATTTGCGAAATTGCGGATTTGAACAGCGTCTTGCACAATTTTATGCTCCACGGAGTGTGTGGTAAATTCAGTGAATAAAGATGGATGTCAAGCGCATTTGGTAGCAGACCAGATTTATTCTTAAGAGGTCAGCAAATTGCAGATTGAAGTTTTTATTTGAGTGTAAACAACCCAAGGTCAATAATTGGAGGTAACCTGAGGGTGATTGCCAGAAGAGTTAACATTAGAGTTTCTGATGTCATGTGTAATGGTACTAGTTACCTGAAGAGTGTTTATGTGTTGGAAGCTACCGTTGCAGATTTTATAGTATTGGGTCTTATCAAAGAAATAAGAACTGATTAGACAGCAATATTGTGAACATGGTTTTAGCACAGAAGAAATTAATGACATTTTGTATCTAGTCTGTTTGGACAGCATTACTGTGATATGATTTCATAGATTTTGTTTTATACATTTTAACTTTTACATTTGTTTTTAATTCATGCTAAACCTTTTATATTCTATATGTAAAAGTGTTTGAATAAATATATTTATAATAATTAGTAAATTATTTTTGATCTTAATTGCACCGACTTGTAATAGATAAGTTGAGGTTTTTTGTCAATTTTTCTCAATCTTGAATAGAGCATTGAGTACACATTTCAGCTACACTGGCAGTTAGATCTTTCGTACGTTTTCAGTTAATTGGTGATAAATCGCAATAAAACTTTGCCAATCATTGGCATATTTGAAACTTAATACTTGTGTGTTATTTATTGTGGCTTGCTTTGTTAAAATGTAACATACTGTAGGATAAAGGCTTCCTATCTTCCATTAGATATATTTTATTTTTATTTTTTTAAGAATTGAGAATTAAATAGTTATTTTGTGATTGATGTGAATGTGATTTACATAGTAGAGGCTGTATCTCACATCGTAGACAGTCGATAATTTTGCTGTTCTCACAATGTATGATATCTACGGTGTGTTGTAAATTTACTTACAAGATTACAATAATACCTAGGACTTCGTGTAATATGGGCATCTAGACTTATGTGAAAATTTAGTTGCTTTGAGGTAAACGTTCAGTAGCTTCTCCCATATAATCAAGCTAATTGATCAGTACTCTGTGATAATTCACACGATGAGGAATATTTAACTTTTGTGTACACCATATAAATGCACTACCTTCAGGTCTGTCTTGTAAACCCAAGGATATATTCGCAGCAAAATGAGCAGGAGATGAATTTGATATAGCCAAGGTGCAGTCGGTGTGATACGAATACCATGCATGTGGAAGATCATTATGAATTGCAAGTAATTATTCTCGTGCATGGAAAACGGTTTCCATGATAACTGTCATATAATTTGTCAAACCTTGAGAACATAGGGAAATAAATACCAGAGACACTGTTCTGCTGAAGAAATTAATCACAAATTCCTAGTTAATGATAAAAAGGAGTTACGAGACCTTGTGTACTTACATGCATGGTTATGACCTTGACCAAATTCTCAAAGTCGAGCTTGATTATTCTCTGCATTCGGATTGAACATGGCAAATAGTTTTGCTGCTTTTGCAGTATTTGATGGATGTACGTTTCCCACTTCAGGTAATAATTAAAAAAAATGCATGGAAATGATCTCAAAGCGTTGATATGATCCGTCAAATCAATGAATAAGAAGCTAGAATGCATACAGATAAATACAGTAAACTTCTTCTAACGCTAAGTCGAATCTGTCCACGTCAAATTTTTGCAGACCTCAAACCAGTAACAGAACAATAAAATTGTTGATTTTTTCAAAATTGCATAATTTTAAGTAGAAACTTTACTTCACTCAAATTTAAATCCACTCCACCATAGTGATGAAATTGGGTGGTCCATTTGAATTCAGCTTTAAGTCAAGGTTTACTCCAGTTAAAATGTGTATTAATTGATATTGTTAATTTGCTGGAGGTAATGTCACATGAAATTTACTATCTCCCAGTTAAGCTGCTGAGCTGAGAATTGTCTAGATGGGCTAACTATGCAGACTGACAGAATTCCTCAACTTTTTCCCTTGTACAATGTTGTAGTTCCCCCTATCAGACAGCACCTTGATAGAATAGATAGACGGTGTTCTGGTCATAAAAAAATCACATTCCCAATAGGTCAAGTGTTCATTATATGCACCATGTCTACACATCAGGGTTCTCATTCATCTTGTCAAGAGTTGTATGGTTCATTTGCCACACCATTATATTGTCTACAGTCGGATGCCTCTCACTGTCGTGTACTGCCTTGTTTTATAGAAGTGGTGGAGAATAGAAATGTGTGCCTTACTTTCTGGAAGGTTCGAGTTGAGCTTTTTTAAGCGTTAAGCTGATGCTGTTAAACTCAAAGCAATTGAGACTGTTGAGTGATAATGGTATTAAAGGATTATAAACCCTTGATACATTTACCATTATAAAGTCTAATATATGTTCTTAAATATGACAAGATCATCACTCTATTAAGGTTATCTGGTATTAATGCAACTTTCGGGGCTGAAAAGAAAGATTTACCAAAAACAGGCCTCCAAGAATCTCTGGACATATCATGTGGCATGACAAAAACCCTTTGTCCTACTGGGAAGCTTCATTCCTCATCCCTTTGAAGTGACACATATTGGCCAACTGGACCAGAATTAAGTGATAACTGTGCAGCCAGACAGGTTTATCCCTGCCAGAATCTGTATGTTGTAGTATAGATGCAGTACAAGCTGCAAAGTATTCATACCAGGTCTACCCCTGCTATATTACCCCAGACAAATTAAATACATGTTATTGGTTATCCAGCTCTAATAAAAACATGTAGAGGTATTTACCCCTTGTCAAGGGTGTCATATTATTTGTCAGTTAGTGTCAATATGAAAATTAACCTGTCATAAAACAGGTGGCGTTTAAGCTAGAAGCAATGGGTGCACAGTACTCTACACGTTGCAGTGAAAGGTTTATTCATAATTTATTAGGGCAGCTAATAGAAGAATAAAAGAAAATTGAGTAATGTGTTGCATCCTTTTGTATGACATTTGTGGAATATCTTAACCATGCTAATAATGATTGATGACCTTTAGTCATAAGGATAATCAGAATGAATAAATAGGCTGTTGTGAGATGATTTATTATCTGGGGTTAGATAAATAGGCAGTAAGTGCTTATCATATACATTTTAAATTTGTGTAGCACATGTTTCAATAAATAGTTTTTTTGCATTATTGATATACTGGGCATCTATATAAATGAATAGGATGTGCATACATTAGCATCTTATCATTACATCTTCCACCAATAATTGGCCAATTGGATTTATTTTTTATGCATTTACATTGGATAATTAACCATGTTTACTATTGTTTAGGTATATGCAGAATGTGTTGTCAAACATATCCACCTACTAAGTCAACCATCTGATTGCAGTGGCTGTAATGTTCTGTTGTTTTTTAGTTTTTGTTTTCTTTCTATGTGTCAGGGTTGGGCTGTAATAATTAATGCAACCAGACTACTTCTAAAGCAGAGGTCATAACAAAACAACTCTCTTGAGTGTTATCCTTAATGTCGAGGTAAATTGCTGCTAGATCTTGAACTATCTTGAGCGTTTGTAGTGGAAAGCCTGGTTTTTCTTGTTTTGACTAAAACTATTATGTTCACCTAAATCTGGTGTGTGAGTGTGCTGGGGTCAGCCACGAGAGAGTGAATAGACTATTTTTTAGAAGGATGGTTGTTTTTATGGGTCTTTTAATGCCTTAACCTTCACCTATATTGAATTTGGGTCACTGAAGAAAAATTAGTTTTTGAAAGTTGTTGACTGTATATAGTATGAAGTAAAAAAAAATAAAAAATAAAAAAATGTATAAGTAAATAAATGTCAATAAAAACAATTGGAGAAGTACATATACTTACCAGTTACAGGTAACAGGATTGGACAACCCTCCCCCCAATAATTTCTATCCTCCCCCCCACCTGGCATGAAGTATCCTGATGCTGACCTGACACCTAGCCACGTGACTCCATCCAACCGTGTTGAACTCACTGTACACAAAGGTCATAGAATATAGGTTCTATGGAGTTTGTGTCACCATGACATAACTGATGGATTGGCTGGTTTTTGTGCCTAATTTTTTGTGTCAAGTTCCATGCTGAACTGTGCTAGTCTGTTGAAAAAATAAATCCTTGGGGAAAAAAAGGTAGAAAGTGAAGTTAAAATTAGAAATACATTGAACATACGTCTGAAGAGTTTCTGAAATCTTAACTTTTGAACAAAGAAAAGTAATTTTTATTTCGAATTAACATACACACACACAAGTACCCATACATATTGAATTGCACCGCAACAGTAGCAAGCTTCGAGTGTACCCACACAATTTAGCCTCTCTAGCTTGTTGTTTCTTTTTCCCTAGCCTGACCCCACTGGTATGTGTGGCTTAACTAATAGGCTGACATAAAAAATGATCTAGAAAATACCGAAAAAAGTAACAGGGCAAAAAGGTTTTTTGGGGTAATCATAATTTATCTCGGGTTTCTCTGGGCAAATATAATCATGATTTATGCAAATGTGACAGTTTGACAGGACATCATCATAATTTTTTATGATTCAAGACTCAATTTGCTAATTTCTGTTTTCTGCATTTTGATACAATGTTATAATTATTTATTATCATCTGCATAGGACAATCACATTTATATATGTGAAGTCATGTTATCTACAAGCCTCCAAAACTTGTTTGCTGGGAACAATTTTCTCGTATCTTAGATCTTGTTAACTTTTCATTAATCAATAAATTAATGTATTGTTAATGTAATAATGGTTGCATCTGATTTAATGAATCATGGCAACTGACACTGATTTGTCGAATTAATTATCTATCTCTCTGTCTGTCTAGCTAATTATCTAGCTATCTAGCTAATTATATTGCTAGTTATCCCAGGAAGATGTGTTTTTTCAGTTCATATGGCTCAGATAACAATGGGAATAGGACCCATATATATATTGATTAATAGGCATCTTCACAGTTGTCAAAGTGTCTATTATGTGGCTCGAGCGGAGCTCTACAGAGACCTTTGCCGGCGGGAAGATGCCATATAGGTTGAAACATTCGAGGGAAAATGAGCTACCTCATCAGTCAGTCAGTGCTGAGCCACTGTCTTTGAATAACGTGAAAATACTGTTTAAGTTCTAGTAACGAATCAGCTCTTTCATTGGCCAAGACACTGCGCTCTTACTGTACAATTCCCTCATCATGCCCCTCATCGATTACTGTGACACTGTCTATATATGAACTGCCCTGTCAAAGGTGGCAGAATTGTTCTTAATGCTCGCTATGACACACCCTCAAAGGATGTCCTACAGAAGCTCAAATAGTTGACTGTACATGAAAGACTCAAATTACACACAAGTGTGATGATGTAAATCTATGAACTTGATCCTTTTTATATGTTCCAAAAAGTTGAATGTACTGACCACAGCTATAGTACCAGAAACTCCCAACAATGATCTCAAAATTCAAAAGCAACAGAGGTCTGTAATCTTTTCTGTACAAAAGAGCAAAAACATGTATATCTAGTCTCAGTTCTTTAAAACAAAAAATGGTGCAACGTATTTGTTTCATCTCATTCTGTCTCATTTTTTATCATTGGTCTTAATATCTCCACTAATTTTAACTTCTAAACCTTCATATGTACATACTCATTACTTGTTTATTGTTAATAGTCAGGGCTTCATTAAAAAACTGTGTACAACTGAATGAAATTACCCTGTTTAAAAAAAGGTATCTTTGACTTAGCTCTCTGTAGTTACCAGGCTATTGATCTCTACCAAATGTAACAGAAGATGGAGACGGCTTGTTGTTATGATTTGCACTGAATAACCTAGATCAGATACTATGGCTTCATAAAATGAGGTGGTAGATTTTGTCTTAGGTATGGATGTGATTTTGACTACGCGTAACGCGTGTGATTAATTGTAATCGTAGCGTGTCAGTAGGGCCTGTTCGGCATAATTGAACAGTGTGCACTGTAGGTAGCTTTACCATTTACTGGAAGGTTCAAATGTGATTTTTAGTATCATTTCTTAGGATGTAATGCTGCATAAAGTGATGTTTACATGCAGTTTTACGTATCTTGTTTTCAATGTTTTATCGGAAACCTTGTAAATGAATTTCATGTGGATGTTATTTATTTTCCAGGTGGTGAAATGCACTGGAAGGCTTGTGAGCATGAAATCGGAACACTTGACAGAACCCATGCTTGCCCTGGTGGTCATTGCGGAACCAATCCCGCACCCATCCAACATAGAGATTCCCTTGGACAGTCACACCTTCCTCAGCAAACACAACATGGACATGACATTCACTTACTGCGATGACAGGTTTGCATTAATTGCTCTAAGTTTGTCTCATCAGCATGGTTAGGAGGTGGAATTTATGACATAAAGGAAATATAAATTATCTTTTGCCATAGTCTTTTGAAACTCTGTGTAAAAAGTGGCAGATATTCTCTTACTGTTGGCTCATTTATGATAGTTACAAGTGTAATAAGAATATAATTTAATTAAACAGCTGAACTGTTTGTCTGAGGTTTTTTTTGGGGTGTTGTCTGCATAAGTACCAAATCTTTCCAAGAACCTTTCTTTGATTGTTTTGTTGTTGCATTCTTTGTATTTTTGAGTGGAACATTTCTTTTGATTAATACTCGCTGGTTTTTGCAGAATTAAGGAGCTGCTTGGATACAGTGCAGAGGATCTTATAGGAAGATCAGCATATGAGTTCCATCATGCTTTGGACAGTGAAGAGACCGTCAAATGCTACAAAACTTGTAAGATGGCATTTTCTTTTATTATTAATGATGCTGTTCAAGTGCAGTCCAATTTTTGTTTGAGCTGGTTTAGCCAGTTAGTTCTGTGACATAAAATCTTGTTTGGAATGATATAAAAGTGTACAAAAGGGAGGAAATTGAATTTTATTGCACATTGTTGGGTTAATTTGAGCATCAAGCAGTGCCGAGGCTTCGTCCAGGCATCCACAAGATTAAATCTTGTTCAATGTGGTCTTAAAATCAATTGCAGTGTTCTCCAAAGGCCAATGCCAGACAGGGACTTACCGCTACCTAGCGAAATATGGTGGATATGCTTGGGTGGAAACACAGGCAACTGTCATCTACAATAGTCGCACTGAGAAACCACAGTGTGTCATTTGTGTCAACTTCGTGGTGAGGTATGTATTTTAAAATTTATAGATAGTGACATTTTCTTTTTCAAGCTCATATTATGTGAATTGATTCTCTCAAGAAAACGTGGAATTAGATAACCTACTAGATACTTCTGATATGAATTCATCTTTTCATCTTGTTTTAGTAATTTGATTTCTCAAACACTTATATAACCTATGTCGCTTGATTTATCACACCAGCTCCAAATAAAGTTAGTTCTCATCTCTTGGTGCTAAAAGAGTCTCGTTTGAAAGTTGAATGTCATTGGACATTGTTGGGTTAATTTGAGCTGAAAATGCTAGAAGGTGAAAAACTAGCTGAGGATTTTAATTCAGTTTTAAACAGGGTTTTATTTTAACATCTCACATCCCTTGGAGCAGGTGAAATGCATATATTAACATTATATATTTCTGAACTTCAGACTCAGATGCCCTCTGGGGAAAATCATTGTGGTGAAATGTCAGTTTCTGTATGATGTATATTTGGTGTTCAGTTATTTACTAAGGTGCTGTATTCTTTTTTTTTAACAGTGGTATTGAAGAAACAAAGGTGATTCTCAGTGATGCTCAGCTCGCTGCCGAAGCAAATGGGGCCAAGCCTGTTGTTGTGCCACCAGTTGCCCAAATTGCGCAATTGGCACCAGCGTCAGAAGTCAGGGCAGAGGAAGCATCTTTTGTTGCCGCAGCAGCAGCTGAACCTGCTCCGGACACGCCTGAAAGCCCTCCTCCTAACTACTTCTTCAGCACAGAAGCCATTCTCGGATGCACACCCAAGCACGATCTGGAGTTTTCCCAGCTGCAAGGTAAATACTGCATGCAGGAGAGTATTGGACTCACATTTAAGACCACCTTTTGGGAAACATCGAGGTTTGAATAAAGAGCTAAAACCTCTTTAATTTGTAAAAAAAACTTTTTTTTGGAACCCAGATAACTGCTACAAACATGGTTTGTGCTCTCACTTCAGTTGAAGGTCTGATTACATATTTGGTGGTCTTAATTGTGGGGTTCCAATAAATGGTGCCTCTTAGTTTGTTGATAAAATCAGATACTCATTACTGGTGATTTAAATTGCCCAAGACACTAGTTGTAGTTACTCCCCCTGAAGATGGAAATAAGGTCATATTTGTCAGTTACGCCTATTACAGATGATTTATGTAAACACTCTAGTTATTCAAAAACAATTTGGTTGGTGGGACTTGTTTTTCATGGGAACTATTTTTGTGCCCTTGTTTTTGTTATCATCCAATTTTTGATGCACAAATACACTATGGAGATAACGTGGATTAATTTCACCCGTAGGGACTGACAGTCTCAAGTGATAAACGGTGTATTTCATGAACTTTTGACACCCATCGGCTAAATTTACATTGCATTACTCTTTGCCCTGAGTTTAAGTTAGCTTTTTTTAACAACACTGCTGCAGTTAAATTCATCTTATTTGACAGATTTAGGCTATATCACTGTGTTTAATGGATAGGTTTTTGGACAGATTTTTGAATCCTTTTTAACTGCTGCCTTTTCTAGAAAAGTCCAGACTTTGTCTGTGTCTTATCTTCTTTTGTATGCAAGTCTCAGAATAGGTGATATGTAATGGTTGTATAGTATATGCGCAATTGCTAAGCTTTAACAGTTAAATTAACTAAACTTCTTCGCTTGACAGCTTTTCTTTTCTTTTTTGGAGGGCTTGGGGGAAGGGGGGTGGTGCGCAGAGGGGTGACTGTGCTTAACTATAGTGACTGATGCTTGTGAACCTCACAGTTCTACTCTTTAAACAAATAAATTATTGCTTGGAAATGAAGGTTTTCTTGAGAAGGATCTATGTCTTGATACCTCATGTATGAAAGTTTCTATGGTATGGTCCCATAGGTGTCATGAACACAAATTATGCTGTCATAGTATTTTGTTAAAGACAACTTCCAACACTGCTATTGATGTTTTTATGAAGTTGTAAATTTGTAATATGTAAAATCTGAGGTATGAGATGTGATTGGTTTAAAGGCAAAGAAGATCTCAGGGCTGAGGAGTTGTTGAACCTTGCCTCTTCAATGGGCGACTGTCCTGACTGCTCTTTCTTTGAATCAGATGAGGAAGGTCAGTTTACGTCCGTTGCGTTTCTTTGATGTGTCCTAACAAAGTCTTTTTGGTCTCCACTCATTTCCTTTCCCCTTGTTGTTTGTTATTATTTGGTACTTAATTGGCATTGTCTTTCGTCTGTACTTATTTATGCGCTCACTGTAGGCCTAATTGGAGTGATATTAATGCAAATAACTCTATTGTAGTTCGATGGTTTTCCGTATTCACTTTCTTGTGTGATAATATTATGTCCCTGCTGACCTCTATTTGACCTTGGTCATCATCAGTTACTTGTTGTGGCTATAAATGTGTGGATTTCTTATAAATTAGATGAAACGATGTGTACACGATGTTGTGTAGCATTGTTGTAGTTGCTCTCACAATCCTGAACTTGTCTCATTAGCTGGTGATTCTGATGTAGCTTAAGTTAGTCGAGAAGTATTTTTGATAATTAGGTTCGAAAAACCCATTTTGCATCGTGCATTTATATGTGTCTCCCAAATGGCGAGCTTGATCCCAGACGTTTGTAAGTAGTTTGTGACTCCTAGGTAATTGTTTGCCATTTTCTAGATGTCATATAAAGATCTCTCTGTTATATCAATAATTTCAGAGGAATTTATGTGGTGGTTAAATAAAGTGTTAAACTAGTGCCCTCATCAATTATCTTGCAAATAGGTCATGGTTGTTTTCAGTATTTTCTCACTCATATTATTCATTGACGTAAGTGTTTGACTCACTGAGTACACAAGTTGAGTTTTTTTTGTTGATCAGTGCAACCCAGTGAAGGTCGTATGTGTTGTTATGGTTTAATTTGAAATCTATTTGTAGTCACCGTGAAACGGGCTTCTATTCTGGTCAGCAGTATTGATGACTATGCATTAACAAGCTAGTGTGTTTCCCTATTGTTATACAGCTGAAAATCTTTTAGTACCTGCTGAGTATTTGATAGGGATGAACTTTACTGAGATTTGACTTTAGCCATGATTTCCAATTGTTAGGTTCTTGAACCATATTTGCGCAATGCATATAATCTCAATCATAATGCAGTCCCACTTTTCAGATCTAAAACATTAGTTACAAATTTAATGCTTTGTTTTATCTTCAATTGTTCATGATGAATTGAGGTGAAGTCAAATTACATATCTTTTAACACCTCAGATTGCAGGACTGTTCTCCTCTATTCAGGTTCGAGAGGTTAAATTTTAGACTTAGGTTTTATGTTACGAACAAGCCTGATCTTAGTCTTGTCAGTTGCTAATGTTACCTGTTAATAATTGTTTCAGCACCTTTGACAGGTGATTCGCTGTCCGAAGAGAAATCAGCAGAGAATCTGTTTGACGAGATGTTCTTCAATGACAAGAATTGCAACTCAAACATCAGCAGGAGTGACCTGATGCTTGGTCAGTTGGCACCGGACCGTCCCGAGACACCAACATCTCCACCAGTGGTCAGTAGATTATATTTTCTATGCTAATTCATGATCGCGGTTCTCATAAAATTACAAAAGACTGGAGACGTCAAAATGCCATTACTGTAATAGTGTTTGTGTGAAACAAAGTTAATCATATGACAACTGTACAGAAATGACAACAATGACCTAATACACTTTGCTTAAACAAATTAATTTATGTAATCACCCGGTTGCTGCATCAAGTGGTTGCAACAATTGTAACATCCTGATTGGTATGATTAATAATAACGAACAGGATGCTCTGTAACTAGCTGTTCCGCATTCATCATCATTAAGCAATTGTGTTATCTTGTAAAAATATGATTGCGAAATCGTCTGGCTGTTGCATCATAAAAACAAAGCTGACAAGAACACAAATTTATTATGCCCAATGCTGTAAAGCTGAATTTGTTGGTTGAAGGGGGGGGGGGGAGGTGGGGTTTAGCCAATGGTAAGTGTAAACTGCTATGGCAGTGACTCTTGAGTGCATGGGTTCAAAGCTGCTTCCTATGTAGTTCATGAGCCATGTCTCATTGTCTCAGTTCTGATCACAAGCCACATCCCCATCATTTTTTTGACAAAATTTGTGTGTCTAGTGGTTTCCTGTGGTAAGGGCAGGTCCTGTACCAGGATAAATATATTACTAATAATGTATCTAATATGCTTGGTAATTTACTTGCAGTTTTCGGAGAAAGACCAGCCTGACTTTGGCTTTGCAGAAGACTTTGACTTGCAGAGCGCTCTGGTAATTATTTTTGTCATCTATAAACTCAGCAACGTAATCACTTATCAGTCTTGTGGTAATAGATTTGTCTTTTATGTGCTGCATAGTCTCTCAGCTGGTCTGTGATAGCTTTATGTGAAGAGGGCGCCACTAACTACGAGCCCTAATTAGTGACAAAGTCTCTGTTTTTCTGTTGCTTAATTGTGTCTAATGTTTCTGATATGATGTATCTGTAAATGTCTCCAATTAAGAGTCAATGCTAGTAGGCAATTGATGGTAAACTAAAATGTTAATCACATTGTATCTAATATTTCAGGACATTGAATTGGAGGATAGGGCTCCATACATTTCGATGACAGGGGAAGATGATTTGATCTTCTCCGCAACTCCTATCCCCCTTATTGATATACTCAGTGATGAGCCAAGGCAAGTACAATGTGTCATAAAATACAGCTGATGCAATAGTTCTGAAATATTATCACCCTTAGTCATGACAAACTGAATTATTTTGCACCTGCCTAATACTAAAAGCTTCTTGCGCTTCGTTGCCAACTGAGGATCAGCTGGCTTTCGTCTGAATATTTTGTCTGTAATTATAGACATTATTGCACTGAATGCATATCAGAGAAAGATTATTATAGCCACCAATGTACAGAAGACTAACTTTCGTAGAAATTGCTAAACTAAGTTTGTAAATTTTTGTAAAATTTGGAAAAAGTTAAGGAGAGCTGTGACCATCTCTTGGGGGAAAAAAAGAGCAAGCAATAAATGTTGCCCAACATCTGCCGATGTTATGAATGACATCAGTTAGGTGGCAGCCTTGCTATTGTAGATTTACTTTTGCCTGGTAGATTTTCAAGTACAAAATAGTCCTATATTAAGCATGCCTTAATTTAAACACTATTTCACAATTAATGCCGCCAAATTTTGGACTCGTGTCAATAGTTGTCACATTATTTTACACTCTTAAAGCCACATAATTGGTGATCTTACTGGGTGGCGAGAATACACACTATGGGGGTTAATTATAAAGTTTATAAAAGTTAATAAATATTAATAAAAGCACTGATCATTTGCTCATACATTGCGTCTTTTGTTTATAGCAGGCAAATGATGGGAGCAACAGAGACAGTCTTTGCTCCGAAACCAAAAGAGATGTGCGCTCCTGAACCAAACATCACCCCGATGTCCATCCTGAAGCAGCAGCAGCAACAACTGTCAACATCCCTGCCAAGTAGTAACGTGGAGAGAAACGCCGGACCACCCAAGATGAAAAGACCGATGGAGACAAACCGGCTTGAGACGGGACCGCCTGTGGCCAAACGTGTCTGCCTTGAAGTGGCAGGCCTGGGACCAAATAGGACTGAAGTTGTCCCAGGCGTCAGTGGCCCGGCACCAGGTAGCCTGGCAAAGTCCACCCTTTCATCATCATCTGTCATCCCCCAAAAGATGCCTCAGAAAGGTATCTATTCATTGTCTTGTCTTTACATTGTTTGTTAATTGTTCAGTTTGTATTGAGTTGGTTTGGTCATATATTGAATTTCTATAAGTTTAACAATGCAAAATATCAAAGAGCACAGCTTATGGATTCAATGTAAAACTAGCCAAAATTGTCATAATATTGTAATGTTTAAGCAGCTCTAGGCTAAATCCATAAGTGAAAGTCACAATGGGATTGAACTTTACAGTATTGTAAACATATTTTTGGACCCCAGAAAACTGCTATGAATTTTATTTAAAGTAGCGAAATTTTTTGATTTTGTTTTCAGCTGAGGCAAACTCCACGGGCAGCGATAGTGTTCTGCTGAACTTGCTCTTGAAAGGAGAAGATCCTGCCAATGGGTATCGCGTGCGCGCTCAGCAAAAACCAGTAAGCAACATGTTACATCTTCTTTTCTTCAGAAACTGCTTGTGAATATTATGAGAATTGCTGTTATTTAGGTCATTGGGTCATATCTGGTTCATTGTTTACCACTATCTAAAATATGTTGATTAACAGGTGGAAGAGCCACGTCCAGCAGCATCAGTGTCTCCAGACAGCACCACTGGCATCGGGCCGAGTCCCAAACAGTTGGCAGCAACAGTCTCCCTGCTGCGCTCGCTTGTGTCCTCTGTGCCCAACATCCAGGAGGCCAAGCCTAACAGCCCAGCTGCTATTCTGCGCGCTCTACTTCCTCAGGTAAGACAGTAGATTAATAATGTTGCCACTGTCACAAATTAACTTCCAGGCTCACTGGCCGGTGCTGCGATCAGTCGAGCCAGCAGTGGCTGTATTGTTAAATGCCTTCTCAGTTCTTCCGTGTTAATACAGTGAATGACATGTGTAGGTTGGAATTTTTAAATACCTTTTGAATGTATTTAAGATTGAATTTGGTGCGTTACCTCACTGAAAAACAGTTCTGCAATTCTATTCATGTTTGTGTCACAATCCACGGTAAATAAAGTTGAAATAAAATTCTGCAATTCTACGTTATTGTCATGAGTGGATTAGTGTGGCCCTAAGTGTGTTTGAGAACATCCAACGATTTGTGTAAACACCTATAACATTGATGAGGTCCTTCAAAGTTGTTTTGTTTCGTTTTTAGATGGAGGAACAACAAAGACAACAGCAGCAATTACAGCAACAGCAAATGGTAAAGAAGCACCAACAACTGGCTCAGCTGCAAGTGCAACAAGCCCAAGTACAGCCAACAACTACTCTGCTACCCGCAGGAACAATCTTGTCATCCACCGTGGTTCGTACAGGACCAGACGGAACTCCCACAGTCGTATTTAACGTGCGTTGATGGCCGTCTTTGGTATTTCTGACAACCACGTGCGACGTAGCCACCATGTGCGTCCACGTGTCTTGCCATCAGGATGCCTTGCTTTGGCAGCACACACAGAGTTCCGAGCCAGTGAAAAAAATTTTGAGGAAAGAGACTTCGTTACTTAGTTGATTGAACGTTTGCAGCTGCTGTCATAACGGCAAAGATGTCGCCCTTTTGGATATCTTGAATTTTGAACTGTTAATTTGATGTGTCCTTCATGGAAAGTATTGTGACAGTCCAAAATATTGGATTATACAACTGCGATTTACTTGTTAATAACGCCTAGCTTGTATTTTACCATCCGTAGCGTGCCATGGTTGTGGTATGACAATGGTACATGATGCTAAACCTTGATGAACTGGTGAAAAAGCTATTAGTTTCTTGGAGATGAAGGGCGATTTCTGTTGCTGTTACTGATGGCAGTCCTGATGCACATCTCATTCATACAGTGTTTTTAGTTGTAGAAGTTCCAAGTGCATTTACACATTATGATATATTGTATTCATTTTATGTAACAGTTTGTAATCATTCACAAGTTAGACTTTGAAAACTTAGCTAACGCATGATTTAGTAGTTAACTCAGTCACTTGTATGACAAACTACTTGTGTTAACATTGGAAGAATGCATTTTAAATTGTATCAAAGAATTGATTGTAAAGAGGCAAACATGTATCATGGAAACATATTAATTGTGTGAAAGAAATGTTATTACGTGAGCTTATTCTCGCGTTAACAATGTTATTTGTGAAATGCTGTCTTCCAAGGCTGGCTGTATGATTTCTAGGAAATTGCCGGAAAGTGGCTTCACGTTTACGCATTATTTATTTTTTTGAGTTCTAAAGGAAATATAATTGCTAATAGTGTGAAGCTGTCAGAAAAATTGTTGCCTAATTCATTCTGATGATGAAAATTATATTTTGAAAAGATCTCAGAGTGATAAAAGGCTCCTGTCAGGGTAAAAGCGGCTATACAAATGCCTGCTTGGAAAATTTTATCAAAACTTAAATTATTTCGATTTTCTAATCCTGTCAGACTTTGTGTGTAGTTAAAAATGGTTTGCAATGTTAAGAAACAATAAAATGCTCATGTTTTTAAAGTTATGTCACTTTCATATATATACATATATTATATTTATTTTTCTGCAGAATTTAATAAGTTTCGATCATGTTTTTAATCCTGTACAATGGGGGGAATCTTTGGTCAACAGGGAGAGCTTTGTACCAATCCTCACAACCTTCGTGACGTCGTAAATGCACTCGATGAACTGATTGTGATTACATCATGAAACAAAGGTCGTAAGGACCGGTGTGCAACTCCCCCTGCTGGTTCAAAAGTCCCTTCTTGGCACGGTTTAGTCAAAAGCAGTCAGTTTGACTATTTCTTTTATCAGATGTTGCAAAACACAGACATTGGTGATTCAATTTGGTTTCTTGGGTTCTAAATTCAGTGGATTGCATTTTGTAACCAGGTTCTTGGAAATGACGTAGGGTATAGAAATATAGTAATTGATTCTCTGTAAAAGTTTTTTTTTATGGGACCATGATACTAGAAGTTAACAGGAAATTTTTCAAGCATTCATTAATTAAGGCTAATGTGATATATGAGGTGAAACAGTCTTTCGACAGAACAACTTCAATCCTATTTTGTAGGTTAATAAGAAAAATATTGTCAAGTTTATCAAATTAATATGACTCGATTTGCATTTAACTCGGTATGCGCCTTATCCCTTACTGTACAAAATCAGCGTTTCTCGTAGATGAGTTTAGTTATATACAGCCATCCTTGATAGTTTCCATGGTATACTGTAAATATTTTTTAAACATTTTGTCCTGCTTGGTAGATGTAGTGGTTTGTAAGAATACTTTTGCTTTTGCATAATGATTATGTGTATTTTAAACTGCAGATCTGTCTGATATGCTAAATACTGAATATAAGTGACTTGGTAACAGATTAACATAGCCCAGCGGTATATATTCAACAGCACTTTTTTAACATTCGTAAAGTGGGGCACTGTATCATAGGAAATTAGTTGAACTGAGCTTCAACTTGTACAGCATAATTAGTGCTTAACCATTATGCACAAATATAAAATAAATATATTTTGCACAAATTTCAGAATTCTGAGCAAGTGGTGCTGGCCATCATAATATCAGATTTTCTCGGGGAATAACAGATTTTATTACGCTGGTATCCACTTCAGTTGTAGAAGAAACACATGAAATTTAGTATGGTTATGACGTGTAGTAGGATTTAAAATTAGAGGAGCTTTTTTGTTGTTATTAACACTAAATCGAAGATAAAGTCAGGAAATAGTGTCGCCACTTATTGTACAGTTTGTATTCTACAGTAATATAGCAGTATTGTGTAACCGTAGTTAAAATGCCACAGCCTAAAAATTTGGTCTCATGTTGTAAATACTGGATAATATATTCAAAGTGAAGTTAACAATGCTTGTTTTATTAACTTAATACAAAGACATTTAACAGAAATGACTGTTTTGTTAAGCTCGGTGTTCTGTACAAATATTGGAAATCGGTGTTCTACTGTGAAAGAATTTTGTGCTATCGAAGTCTCTGTACTATATATATAGTATGTACCTGGTAATAAAAGTAAATCTTGAATTTATTGTTTTGTTATTTGTAAGAATTGGCTGTAAGGCCTTTTGTGTAATCTTCCTGAAACTTTTCCGCTCATGAGCAGCCTTGCTAGGTTTCACGACAATGCTGTGGTTTTTTTTGCCTTAGCCCTCTAGTGGTAAATAGGCGCGTAACTGAGTAGGTCCTCTCTAGTTCCCTGAGTGAAGAAACTCTGGTTGGGTCTGGCGAATCGTGATCTTATTGGTTGATATCTAGCAATTACTCATTGTGACGTCACTATCTGATTCACTATCACTCGGGAACGAGTCAGAGTAGGTCAGCCAATGCAAGCTAGTGTTAGAAAGTCTCAGCCGTCATGATACATTTCGCAAACATTACCGCTGATTTGGCGCGCCACATATTGTCACGACCAATCAGATTATTATGAATAAACCAGGGAATTAAGCCCATTTCTAGCAAGGCCACATAGCATGGCTACATGAAGATGGCGGGCTTACTTTAGGAAGAGGGATCACACGTAATGTGCCAGACCATCTGTTAACCATTTATTCAAATTTAAGTCCAGTTGAGACAAATCAGTACACCAGCACAGGACTGCTAGAGGAGGGGAGCAGTTGGTGATCTGACGGAGGTGATGGAGTTTTACCTGAAACCATGTAACATCACAATGAATTTGTTTATATGATCTTCTGTTGGAGTATTAAAATGGTGAGGCTTCAGAGTTTAACATGTACCCCATCAATGAGGTATTGTGCTCCTGACAGTGTAGATACCAAAATAACCCCCCAAATTCCTAAACCTCTTCACCAGTCTTTACTACTAAGCAATGTCAGAGATAATAGAGTCTTTTCACTGAACAGCCCTGAATTCAGCAGGACATAAGTCTTTCCTCTCCTCTGATTACTTATTTTGCTTTTCAGGCACAGTAGGTAATAACTTAATGATTCCATAAATATAACTTTCTCAGAAAAATAACAAACATCATCTAAATGATAAAGTGTCAAATATACATTAAAATGCACTAAAAATACTGCTGCTAGGATGCACTTTCCGTCAGCCAATCACAGCCAAGGGCGGGAACTTTTTCAGCCAATAGAATTGCAGTACTCTGTTTTAGCCACCTGGGGGAAATACAGAGAACCTTCCGTGAAAATCCACTATTAGACATGCTTTGTTCATTTTAAATAATATTTCTCTTTGGTCCCATCATTTTGGTAGATGAGATATTTTTGATATTTATTGATAAAAAGTAAAACTTACAATTTTAAAGTAGCATTGGGTCTAATGACGCAGGTATCCACTGTCATTTAAAACCCGTCATCTACCATTTTGGTCAGGACTTGGGTCAGAATATTTCTGTGACATTTCAGATTACAACAGAAGACCAAAAAGTTGTGCATATCTTATATTTTAGCAAAATACAATGTGTAAATAACATCCAACTTCTGTATCACTCCTTTGATTTAACCACTGTGAAGTTATCACAAGTAAAGCCGAAGACATTCATCTGTAAAGATATGCTTACACAATGTACATAAATACTGGATATATATGAGCAAAATTGCTAGAAAGCGCTTGACAATGCAGATTGTTAAACATTAAAGCAGATATTTTGATTCATGATCATAAGTGTCTGTCATACAAGATTGATAAAAATTTAACAACTACAGCTATGGATAGAAAGGTAACATAAAGAATGGTACATCATTTGTAATTCTGCATAATGGCACCTTGAAAAGTATCACTCAATTGTTTAATAAACTGTACTCAGTAACATAACAATATAACAGAGAAATAAACCATCTGCAAGTAAATGACGCATTGACTACATGCTAATTACTCTATCATGCTTTGTATAAACAAGGTGTCATCTCAATGAATTATAATAATACACACAGTTTCAATAGACTCCACTCGTTTGATTTTTTACTTCGATTTCATAGCATTTCTGTTGCTGCAAAAAAGACCTACTTGTTTGGGGGACACCAGGTCTTTTATACAGCAAATGAATAAATGCAAATGAGAGTTAATATTAAGAGGGGACAAGATTTTAGTTTGTACAGTTTGTTCAAAGAGTCCATTGATGTTGTAAAGCCACATGGTAACAACCCTTTATATACATAGGTAACATTGTACATGTATCGTACACACTAACCGTATAAAACATCTCAAAGCATCTAATAGCTTTACAAATAAACAGTATGTCAAGTTGTTCTTGAGTATTAACACTAACATTATGTAAAAGCATCCTGCCTACAATATAGCACCGATAAGTTCAAATCAAATTCAACCGAATATTTTTTCGTTAAGAGAACAATACTACGCAGCTATAGGTATAAATAAATCACATGGAAGCAGCAATAAAAAGCAAATACATTTTGAAAGTACGCTGGGGTGCAAAAAAATGCTTATTCTTGCACTCAATACAGCAAATTTAATAATTGATTAAAATGCTACTCAGAATAAAACTTACTGGAAAATGTTCAGTCTTTCAAGGCTAATACAAGGCCCATGGTTTAATACTTTAAAATTTTACACACCAATGTTTCATAAACATTTCAAACTTTAACACCATAATACAGTAATTAGGAGACTGAACAAAAACTTAATAAAATATGGAAACACATAAAGCAGCAGTATTAAAACATACGACAAAAAACTTTAACAAATATTAGCCTCCTTTGAGCAATCGGTTTATTTATGTAACATTTCTATCTTTTTTTGGACCACTTTAAACAAATCATGCTTATAGCATTATTAACTTACTCATAACTGATGCTAAAACGATTGCATAAAGCAGGCTATCATTTCATGGATGAGACAGGTACAAAGGCGATAAGCGCATTACAAGGCTGGTACAACATGAATTTGCATCAGACACACATCACAGATAATAGGGTGAGATGGGTGGGTGGGACCGGAGCTAGTGCTGTGCCTTTTTTGCCCTTTAAATCCGGTCCTTCTCTTTGATTAAAATGGCGGTGGTCCATCTGTGTAACGTAGCATAGGGTCTAACGATCGTCGTAGGTTGTTGGTGAGCACACAGCTGTAGTCCTCTTCTGACATCGGCACCAGGCACGCCATGCCGAGAAGCAACAGCATCAGCACCTGGATTGGGACAGCTGTTCGCAGAACTCGGCTCAGGAATGCCCGTCGCCTCCGACTGTCCATGTCATCGAGCAGACCAGCGAAACTGCAAGAACAAGGTATCAGGGAAATCATGAACAAGTTTATAACTTATACCATACATTACTAACTTCCGTACTTGATACATGTATAACTTGATTACGTTTATTTTCACACAAAATCCTCTGTTCAATTACATGTCTCAGATATAATTTGCTGTACATTAGCTGTACATTATGCTAAACGATGAAATATTCAGTCAACAAAATATTATTTCATCGACTGAAAACACCAAATTTCTTCACTGTTATTCAGACAAATATGGTTGTCCAATTAATTACTAGCATAACCAATCTACTATCTACTTCAAGCACTGATTATCACCAACTACAAGCAACATGTTATTGCTTATGTAATATTAGTAGTAAGACAACAAGGTTAGTTACCAGGTAGCACCATGATACGCTTAGTGATACACTTAGTTAATAACAGTAAATACACTTATGATTAGAGGAATAGAGGAATAGGAACAACACGTTAGAACTGGGGATAGGTGACGTAATATAATTCTGTGCATGGACAGAGAAAACAGAATTCCAACAAAGGAACATAGAAAAGTGAATTGTGACACAATTACATATAACGTGTTACGTGTACAATTAAAACACTGAAACTTCTCATTAAGGGTGTTTAAGATTTATGCGGTGGGTCCTTATAAACTGGCTTGTGATATAATTAACAAATGATGGGTGGGTGGATCAGGGCTTTATGTCCTGTATTTCTGCACTTGATGGGCTAATTAGGACAGGCAGACACTATGCATGGCAATGGGATAATGGTTGAAACAGCCAACTTAGGCTTGACTGAGAATTGAACCCAGGACCCAGTGGTTGGAAGCAACCACTGAGCTAGGCCCCCACCCTAACTAACAACCAGTATTATCTAAACCAATGGTTTAGGCTCCAAGATCTAGTATCTCATCACTATATTTGCCTCTGGTCACTAAGCTTCAGACCAATAGAGCAGGGACATTACGCAAATCGTACACTACATCATGCGTGACAGTTTAAACCTCAAGAAGCAACAAGCATAACATAACACCTAACACAGAAATTAACACTAGGCGGCATGCTGATAAGAAGAATGTCTTATTACTTGTCCATTTCGTCTTGGTCATCTTCCAGCTGTTCGCAGCAGCGCAATATCAATGAAGAATGAAGAAAGAAATTATGTTAGAAAGAGAAACACATCACAATTTTATAATTGTATTGTTATCATTAGCTGCACACTTCAGTCTTCTTTGCTAGGTTGATTGTGAATTTATAGATGAGGAAAAAAATACACAGCAAACCAGAGGAAGACATCAAGCTGTCCAGCTAAAAAGACTGCCTGCAAATGCTTAAAGTAGGCAAATATTTATATAAACCAATACTACCTACTTGTCTAATGATACTTTTTTTTACTATTACATGCTCATTTGTGCACAGGAATTTACCTTTAAGGTATAATAAATAATATAGAGTTTTTCATGCCATCAAAAATTCGATATGCATGTAAAAAAATCTAGTGATGACGTCACAATACTGAACATTGGATGATGATGCCAAATCCATTGTGTTCCCAATGTTTTGGCATGGATTTTCTTTTAATTTATGATTTTTTTTCGTAATTAGTAATTAACGCCTGATAGACTGACTAGCTGATACAAATTTAGTGCGTCTTGATTTATAAATGAAATTTCAAACTATTTGATAAAGTCTTAGAAACATGCGATTTTGATAGACAGTGCGGCTTTTAATTAAACATTTCTTTTGCACTAGTGCAGCTGCACTGTTTCTGAAATTCTAACATTTGCAAAGGCAATTTTTCAGCAGGGCAGACTGAAACTTTGAATTATACTATCTGTTACTGCAAATGTTACTGAAAACTCCATATAAATATTCTGTACATGACCATTCAAGTGTGTTTGAGCTTTCGGGTCATTAAAAATTTATGTTACACCAAATAATGAAGAGCTCTGGCAGCAGTTTGCCAAATACTCACCGACTGAGCTGTGAGGAGATATTCGGGTCGAGCTCTTGCGCGGGCCCATAATGGATCTCTGGACTGAAAAAGAGAAAACAGATACCATTTATGCACTGTTCACAACTGCTCCAACTTTTCAAATTAAATAAATTAGCATATTGTCGGCTTGAATAATTTATTACATAACCATTGAAGTCACAAATAAGAAACTCCATACCCTATCTTCATGTGGAATATTGAGCCTAGTCCGTAGAAGTGTCAGTCTCAAGTTGACTTGCTTCAGCAAAGCTCTGAGTTTGTCAGAGAGAATAGCAAGGTCCTCCTTAGCCGCGGTAGCTCTGTCTGAATGCACTTGCATCAAGATTTGTTCAGCTGTACTGCGCAATGAGAGGATTCTTGCCTGTGCTCCCTCCAAGTCCTCATGTAAACTCTGCCACAAAAGATTATTTCATTTTTAAAAATAGCACATTTTTTGATATACAGACTAAGGCCCTTTAAAACATTTCACATCTTTTCCTTAAGCAATTCTCTCTATGCACACAAAAGTCAATTCCAACAGCTAAAATGTTCATGGCATACTGTCTAAAACAGATCTGAAAAAAATATCTGGACTCATAATCACTCCTGAACTACGACATCAAATTTCCCTATTTTTTTCACCCCTACAAATTTGAAAATATGGTATAACCTGGGAGGTTGAAGTTCACTTACCTTCAATTTCTTGTACTTGTCTTGGAGTTCCTCATCAGATGCATTGACATCAATTGGTTCGTAACTTTGGAGTTGGGCTTCTGCCTCATCCAACCACACAAAGAGATCTTGAATGATTTTGTAGAAATCGAGACTCTCGGCCAACGCCCTTTGCAGCTGGTCATACCATGTCGCTGACTGATCACAGATGGCATCGAAGCGCTGATTCAAGGCTAGTAGCAGGGCTTGTTGGTCTTTCGTCTCTGGGTCATCCCCTCTCAGGAGTTCGCGACTCACCAAATTCAGTGACAGAATGATGGGTTTCTTGCTGTCCAACTGGGCAAGGAATTCCTGAAACATAACATCATGTTTAGTTGATTTTCTAATCAACTTTCAATGCTGTGATGTATTTACCCAGATTCTTAAATTGCTACTACTAGCAACAGCATTTATCAATATTCTTATTGAAAAGTTAGTTTCATGTGGCATTATTTCTCATTTCTCTATTGCAAATTTGGCAATAATGTAATGTAATCAGGTTTTGTGTCTGCTATCCTCAATGAGCTCAGCTGACATTAAAATTGACACCCTTGGCAGGCCTGTTCTAGCTTGAGCCTTTGTAAACTCCCTGGGGAGTATAAATAATCCATATATTCTAGACATGATACACACAAAAGCAATGTACTATACAATTTCTTGATGTCTCAACACAAACAAAACACCATATTTGGGATTGACACACATCAATGAAGAGGCATCTCACCTGGTGCCTCCTGATGGCTGGTTCAAGCTCCTCCATGGTGGACGGCACTTGGTCAAAGGTTGACACCATGGCCTCAGCGTCTCCCATCCACACCATCAAATTGTTCAAATCCACAACAAACTGCTGTCTCTGTTGTAGGCCTTGGCCATATCGGAGGTCTTTATCGAGTGCGGCTTTCTGTAATTTCTGCCAGCTGTCACTTACAACTGAAATGTAAAGTCACATATATATTAACTTTGAAAATTAAGATGAAACGTCCTTAAAAAAAACCATATACTTTCTCAAAATATTGAACATGTCTGGATTTGTTTAAAACACAAAAACAATCATTTATAATCAAGGTTTTCTTTTATATATGTCTACCCAACAATAATCTGATTATTTCATAATTTCATCTAAATTTCATTTCTTCAGTTTATAGTAAATAAAATGCATTTATATATTATGTCGAAATGTTGCAATCGTTCCACATGTCACAAAATAAAAGATTTTCCTTCCATAAACTAGAGTGAACTACATGTTTTCAATTTCACAAACCTTTAATATCTTGCTCAGCAGGTCCAAGAGAAGCAAGACCAGAACGATCTCGAATCTCAGTCGCAATTCTGTGCACTTCATTGATACTAGCTTGGCATGGCTGTATCATATCAACCTATTAAAGAAGACAAAGCAATGAATATAAAAAAACAATGTACAGCAATGTATATATTGCCCAGCAAACTATTTGTATGGTCATCAACCAATTAAACGAGTAGTAGGCACACGACTTACGTAAGACGGTGCACTGGCATCTCGAGGGCTGTGAGGAGTCGGAGAGCGCAGTTGTGCATGAGTGTCTTGCAAATCTGATCTTGCTTTGTTGAGTGCATTGTCCAGCTCCAAAAAGAGTGGAGTCAATGCGGCTAGATCTTCTGAAGAAAGTTCTTCTCGTAGTTTGGCCCATCGGTCATCTGTTAATTTCAAAGAAATGACCACATTAACCTTCACACAGTTCGCATCTGTAATTCCATAATATGGGCATCATGTGATGGTAGTCACATGATGCTTGAACATCGTAAAATGTAAGAAAGGAATGAAAATCAACATAAATTGAAGTGAAATCTCCCTGGCAAACACATAACTGATCTTTGCAGCGAGGTAAATGACCATTTTGGTGATATAACTAAGTAAAACCTCCGATCATGGGCCATCTTCATTTAAAGTGGACTGACTAGTGAATTGGTAATATTGGTTATTCCTATAACATCTTTCCATGTCTATCTATCTATATATGTATGTATGTATCTATCTATGACAATTCTTTCAGAATATACTTTACATATAATACATATTTAAACCATGTTTGCCAATCAGACCTTCAAAACTTACCAGCAGGCGCACCAGACCCAAGTAAGTCCTGAGTTTCCCGGCTGACCTCTGGTGATTCTGAAGGTGTCGAGCCGACTCTCTCTCCATGTAGTAATTCCCAATCAACGCTTGACTCCATGAAGCTCTTTGGGACCATGGTCGTCTCCTCCATTTCTCCATTGCTGATTCCTCTCTTCTTTTGCTTCCTCTTCTTCTTCTTCTGTGGCCTGAACTTCACAACCTGTATCATCGGAAAAAAATAATCATTGAACTGAAAAATACAGGTTCAACAGGTTTGATAATCTATATTCTCCGCTCGTACTGTAATGGCTGCGAATTAACTAAAGTCATTCATCAACTGCAATGTGGATGATTAAGGATATAAAATTAAGCAAATTTGAGATACTAAAAAATTTAGGAGCATATGTCATGATTTTTTAAAGTTGCAATGTGTTTCACAAATCACTGTTAACCAGAATAATAATTTTTCTGCTCAGGCTAGATCAAGAACATATGATTACTTAGCATGCATTTGGTTGAAGACTGCACATCATATTTAGGCAACATGAAACCGTGTTTTTCACACAGGATATCAAACAAAACAAAAAGAACACCAGGACCACGAATGACCAAGTGTAACCTGTTTGTTGTCACTTACAGAATCAGACTCCCCTGAGCCTGCCTCAGTACCCAGGTCCCCATTGGTAGGTTCAGTAAAGTCATCGTCAATTTCGCCCACCTGGATATGATGCAATGTGAGTGCCACACGGGGTTGAGAAAAGCAAGAAATCACATCACACGAACAGAAGAAATAAATCAGTTTCATTCAATTTCTATATTGCCATCAAACAACGTGCAAAGTTACCCAGAAAAGCACATGATATTTAAGATAAAGATCAATGAAATCACCTTCATGAGATTTTGCACAATTTGTGGCCATTATTTTTCGATGACGTAACGTCATCTTTATCACTGGCTTTGTGAAGATGATGTGAAGCCAACCACAAATTGTTTGAAATCTATTGAAGGAATATTCATGGATAGTTTTGAATCCAGATATTAAGGAATCTGCATTAAAGATTTTCAAGCTGTTAATTCCAGGGGCCATTACTCAAGGTATTTAATATATGTTTGCAAATTCATGTGCACCTTGTTTGAAAGCTTCATAATTAACATTGCTTAATTAAGTGTTATACAGCCAAGTCTAGCAGGCAATGTAGGAGTGATTGGAGGATTTTGATTTCTAAGGATGAGAAAATCAAAATGGGTGAGTAATGAATGCACTCATATTTTTGGAGTTTGGAGGAAGAAAATTGGCATCACTATAATTGGTTAAGGTGGATACGTAACTAAATTTTTCTTGTGAATGCCTGTCTGTACTGTATTAGCAAAACCATCAGTGCATTACTAGATCAATTTCTTTGCCATAATTTTAGATACAAAGATTTTTAAGTGTCTTAAGGCTAACAAAAGCACCTAAAAATCATAAACTGCACACGTCACAATACCTGACTGACAATTACAAAACTGAAGTATCAAAACTGGCAAAAGCCTCTACAGACACAATCCTTTCTTATAAGCTATACAAAAGTATAATCTCCGATCACAGCGCAATGCAAAATATATACACAAATGAAACATCGACGTACGTGCTTCTCTGCAGTGGCTAGACCCATGGGTCCGACCTGCAAGGCGTGTAGACGATTCAGGACATCATCTAATGATGCTTGGAATGCTTCTGCATCTTGCTGGATGCTGGCAGAGTCTTCTGGTTCACTCTTCATCATCAAATACATGCTGGCCTTGTCCATGTATTCTAGCTGGCTGGTTTTGTTGTCAACTTCATCGTGGAATGCCTTAACAAGGAAAAGTGCAGGGTTAAAATATGTGTAAGCGCCAAGATGGACATGTACCTTCTCATATTACCGTAAGATCAGTGCTAATTTAGCAGTTCATGCAAACAGGTTTTCTCTTGTTAGTTTTTTAAGGCTAAAAGACATGGTGCTCTTACTAATGGGATGTGACATCATTTCATGAGATATTAAAGAAATACCAATAACTGTTAAAATTAAAATGCATAACAAATGGTTGAATGTTGAAAATTACCATATTACCCATCCTCAGATAAAATAATGCAATATTTTAGATGTGGTTACGTGCTTTCCTTCTTAATATTTGACACCACATACCTTTATTTGGGATGGTTTGGGAGGAGTATTCTGAGCTTGGAGCTCAAGTCTTCCTACTCTCACAGACATGTCTCGAATCCACAGCATGAGTCCTTCTCTGGTGGCTTCGTAATCCTCGTGCACGTTGATCATGTGGCGCAAACGACGGATGACAGCAGCCACTTGGTTGTTCAGGTCATCCCAGCGTTGGTTACTGCAAAGCACCGACGTTCTGAAGCGACCAGAGGTGTCTGAGCGCCCCTCTCTAGCAAGGCGTCGGTACTGCCGGTTGAGTTGCTCGAGTGGTTTCAAGTGGTCAAGAATTTCGCGATTACATTCCTGTAAACCATATCACAGTGTTTTAAGTCTGTGGTACTAATGCATTATATATTTATCCCCTAAATTTCTGATTTTGAATCCAAAACTTTAAAACCCAGTCCTTACATCACATACCAAAATCAATAATTCTAAGTACTAATGCCTCACACATGCTACCTCAAATTCTGATTTCCAGGAAACTGCAATTTTCAAGCTATACTCGTTGCATCAAAAACTTTAAGACTCAAGTCCCTTCTAGACTCCGTACCTCATATTTCTTCAGTTCTTCTCTGGCGTCAGCAAGGCGGACATTGTCAGTGTGCGGTTGATGCGTTCGCTTGACCATACCTTTCAACCACTCTTCAAATCTGACCAAATCATCATGGAGCTGTTGCCACAAGTTCCAGGTCTCCTCAATCCTTAGAGAATAAAACAGAGAACGTGTAATCATAAGCCTTACTGCAAATCAAATTGTAAATTGTCTATCTTATGTGATCTTCTCTTTAGATGTCCTGCGCATTTGCAATCAAAATCAGAAAGACTAAGTTAAATTTTTTTAAAGCCTCTTTGCTCTAAATATTTCAGTCAACCAGCACTTACATTTGTCTCCTCTCGACAACGAGACTACAAATGTTGTTCCATCTTTTGTCCAGACTCTTCTTGGCTTGCTCAATAGCATTGCATTCGTGCTGAGTGGGACAGGCATCTTTGTCTCGGAGCAGAACTTCACACAAGTTGAGGACTGAGCTGACTCCACTGCTGTGATTTTCAATGTCCTTTTGCAATTCCTGCAAGCAGAGATAAGATTATCAATGTTAGCACACTGCAATTGCTAATATAGAGTTTTTGCTTCTGAGCAGCGAATGTGAACACAAACCTGCTGCTGTTGCAACTGTGATTGGATCTCATCAAGGGTTGGTTGTTGGAACACAATAGGACTGTTGAGCTGTCTCTCCATGCGACTCAACCATTCGCGCAGCTGACTCATATTAGCTTCAAGCTGCTGGACGGCGAGTAATGTTTCTTGGAGTTTCTTCAATCTGCAAAAGAAAAAAAAATCACTCTATTCAAGTCTCCCAAAAAGATTCCTTCAGTGACTAGTATCATTTAAGCTTGATGAGGTCCCAAAAATGAATAGTATCTTTACCTGTCGGCAGCAGTTTCAGCCAACTTTTCATACTGTTGCTCCAAGTTGTTGATCTTCTGTTCAATATCTGATGCACGGACATCTCCACTTGCCTTGGCCAACTGCCTACCGCGTTCAACCAAATTATCCTTCTTCCTCTTCGTCTGTTCCAGCCGCTGTTTCCAGTCGTTTTGCAACAAGGCAATCAGATCTTCGATGTGGTGGTCCCTGTTGCTTGTGATGGTTGTTTTAAGGTCATTCATAGACTCCTGAAGGGCCTTGCAGTCATTGTTGAAGTCTGACCAGCGACCCAGTCTTTCTTGGATTAATTGCTGTCTCAACAGTACCTGGAAGTTTAAGACATAACAAACATAAAACCACAGTAATATTAACCTTCAGCAACAACCAGAATAGTAGCACTTAGCACCAAAATTTCATCTTCAAACTGTGTCCCACCTGATTGAGCATCTCCTGCCAATGTTTGCACAGAAGACTGATGCGATGGCTCAGGATGGCCATATCATCATTGCTGACCACTTCACTCAATTCTCCTTGTCTTTTTGCCAGTTGGTCTTTCTTTTCATTCCAGCTCTCAAATGATGCTTCAAATTCCTGGTAAGAAAACAGAACAATGAGACAAGGTCCACTCATATTTTTACAGTTACTATGGAATGAAATGGGTCACTATTCGCTTGTAGCTGTCCACTTAACTGACCACCTACTAGAGGCCAATATAATGATGATATCATAAAGTTTGGCATCCACACCAGTGATACAATCCTGAATTTTAAACTTATACTTTCCCCAAAATAGGTATTACTTATTTGATACCACCAAATAAATCAATGACTCATGTGAGTTACATCATGAGGATCATTTGCCATAGAAAACATACAAATCTCCATTGAATTATGCCAGCTGATAGTAACCTTGCACATTTGGAGGTGTCTTTGTAAATCGTCATAGTTTTCAGGCAGATCTCCATCCAACTGTTTCCTAAGGTCCCTCAACCACTCTTGCTGGTCTTTAATACTCTCTTGCAGTTGGTCCCACAGTCCAATGGTTGATGCAAGTCTTTCTCGTTGTGCTTGTAATTGCTGCCCAAGACCATGCATCTGTTGCTGAACACCTTGCATTTCATCCTTCAACTGTTGTTTGCCAGCATCATCCGCTGACTGCTGCAGCAACTTGCCCGTATCCTGGACTTGGTTGTAAAGGTCCTCGCTGGACTGAAGTTCTTCTTGTTGGCCCTGTAATTTGATGGATTAGAGGGATTACTTAATTGTAAGGCATTTATCTTTGAATTAGTTAGGAAAACAAAGGCGTTATCAATAACAGTTTAAATCCACTTTTTCAGTTGTCTTTTAAAATGAGTTATAGCTGTATGTTAATAAAAAATGAAAAATAAAAATATTATTAATTTTTATAAAACCTCTGAGAAAGTTCATGAGTTAACTCCGAAAAAACACCACAGCCACAATTCCTCTATCGTTTTCATTTCAATAGAGTACCACAACAAACCAGCCAAAATGCACAAAAACACAAAAAATTCTCCATAATTTTTTTTTTAAATACCCAAGAATCCAAACCATGAGCCAATCAATGTATAGGAAAGACTATAGAACAATTTAGTTAAAATTAAAAAAAATATTATATCTCATATCTACAGCACCACTGTTATCCAAACATTTCAACTAGCCTACCTCAAGAAGTGACATGCTTTGTGGCAGGAGTCTGTGAAGCTCTTTTAGGCATGCACTTACATTGAACGCCATAAGCATGCCTTTCACACGCTGCGAAAATATAGGTAAGGGCATCAAAACTTAGTCATCTACATGATAAATTACACATGCAAGGCACATCATGCTCAAAATCGAATCAATTTATGTCTGACAAGCAAGCTCTACTAAGTTACACAAGCTAATAAGAAATGAGTTGCATGACACCAAAAAAAGTGTGTTGAATGACTTTTGTAATTTTTTAAAAGTTCACAGCTTAGTGTCTTTATTGTAATTCTCATAAATTTGAAATCACTTGACCAATTTTACAGGTAGCTTTTATTTTTTAGCATCGATTCCACTTAATAATAATACAAATATGATAATTTTTAGGAAATTACAGCCAACTTTAAAACATAGACCTTGCAATAACAAACACACCTTTTCACCAGGTCATGCACAAATCATAGGCATTCCTTAAGATTTTTCTATTCTAGTATTTACAGCATTTGCATATTTTCATGCACGAGTGACTAATTTCTTACCTTAAGACTATTGAACATAAGACGCAGTTGTTGTATGTGCGCAGTCTGAAGCTGTTGTCCCTCAATTGCTCTTTCTACATGTCCTAGTTTGGTTCTCAAACGTTCAAGTAAGTGTCTGTAGTTATTCCAAAGTGCAAGTTGATTGGAGATGATTGATTTCCTCTGATCGGCTCTTCTCACCACACTCTGCCACTGGCTGTCGAGTAACTGCAATTTTTGCTGGAATTGGCGCTGATCTTCAACATCACCTTCTTGCATCAGTTTTTGGCCATCGGAAATGATGGACTGCAGGACTTGCTGCTGACTGTACATGTCAGACTGGAATGTCTAAAAAATAGAGGTCCAAATGTAGATTCAAGGTCATTCATAGTAGATTCAAGGTCATTTTTAAACAAAGATATAAATTGGTAGTCACGGGTAATTCCAATAAATTCTTACAATCTTATTAAATATCCCTACATGTATCACAAATATACATTAAATATTTCCTATTCAAATCCTAAAGTTTACAAACCTCAAAAGCTCTTTGTTGTTCCTGGAGTCCCTCGTAAGTTGTTGCCAATTTTGCCGAGAGAACTTTCTCCACCTGAGCCAAGAACAAGAGCCACCGTTCACACTTGCTGTGGAAATCTTGATGGAGCAAAGCATGACTCTGGAGTGTCTTCGATCGCTGGTTAGCATCCCCACAGAGTTGCTGCCACTCCTTGCACAACTTCTGCAACCTCTCAGCATCGTCATCAGTCAGTTTGAGCTTACATCCAAGGTCGTTGACCTGTTCCATGTCTGGCGATCTCTGACTAAACTGGGAGGACAAGTCTTGCAACTGTTCAAGTCTTGGTCGCAAACGATCTTCGTCAGCTGACTGATTTGGATCCTCTGCTTTCAGAACGTCCTTCACTGACACCAAAAATCCAGCAACATCTTTGAATGATGCCTTAAAGTTCTTGTACTGGTCGTGTTCAGCCTGTTGGTGTTGAATGGCAGTCTCCAATGTATGCAACAGTGCTTGGAGTCTCTGTCGAAGCTGCGTTTGCTCCATGGTGAACTGGAATGCAGACACATCGTCCAGATGTGATGTAATTTGCTCCGAGTTCTGTTCCAGTCGTGCAAGTGACTGAAGCAGGTCCTGTACTTCTGATTGAAGTCCCTTCAATTTCTTGAGCGACTTGTCTGACCTGGCCGGTTGATCAGATGCAACAAGGGCTCCTTTTACATCTCGATCCTTTTCTTCGATGTGAGACTTCAAAGCACCAATGTCTGCGCTGTACTTGTCCCAGTGAGCGATGAGTCTTTCAAATGTAGCGACTCTATTCTGGAGTTGATCTGCAACTTCATACCATCTGAAAGACAATTTAATCATACTTAATATGAGTACAGGGTTTGAGGTATGACAGATCTTTGACCACAGCCAAGAATACAATCTATCAATTACCTGGAGCCAAGATCTGACACAGTCTTTTCAATGCGATCCCGCCCGGCAGGATCACAATGCTTGCTCAAGTCATCAGCGCATTCCTTCAATGAATCCATGTAACCATCGGAATCGCTGAAGTCTGTTCTCAAGACCTGTGAAAAACAAAACCAAGCAAACTGATGTAACATCCATTCAACATTTCGATACCAAGGTATTTGGCAACTCTTTAGGTCTAAAAGCCCGAGTTTTAGCACATACCTTCAGTTGATCAAGCTGAGCAGACACTTGATTGAAGTCGCCAATTGCCACCTGGTAATTGCCGAGGTTGAACAGCGTCTCAGTGATCACATTCTGGATCTTGTGTTGGAGTTCCTGGAACTTCTGCCATTGGAGCAAGTCTTTGTCAAGCGTCTTTTGGGTTGACTTAGCCTTGTCAGATACTAGATCAAGTTGACTCTGCAAATCCTGAAGAAAGATTAAATCTTTAAGTGAAGTGTCCACACATACAAAGAAAACTAATGAAATCACAAGCTTTGAAGTTATAACAACTGACATCATCATAAAGTAGCACAAGGGAATGGTGTTTTGTGTGGTCACATTACTTGCATAACGTGAACTATTCCTGTGTATAAAATCACTACAAATTGTGCATTTTCATATTCCATATTCATGAAATTTGTACTAATAAACACATACCTTCAACTGCATGCCAATAGTAGATCTGTCAGGGATAGTCTCAACATTCAGAAGTTGAGCAGCCTGGGCATTCAGATCTTTCACATCTTGTCTTTTGTCCACTAACTGGTCATTCAAAGCAGCAATTTGTCTTTGCTGATGCTGAACACTGACTGCACTGTTGAGAGCTGGTGGGTTGTCCAGTTTTTTCTGTTGGTCATCCAGCCAATTGGACAAACTGGACACTGCTTTCTCATACTCGTCCCATCTGTGCTGCTGAAGTTCTAACATCTGCAAATGAACACAGTACGACCATCATCATTGCAAACTCCATGCAAATAAATAAAGAGAAATATTCCTATAAATGCAGAGAAACATCAGTTATGGACGAGCACAAACCTTCAGCTTCTCAGCAACTTCAGCATTGATCTTCTTGTAACGAGCATTCATCTGTCCCAATTTCTCATCGAAGTCTGTCTTTTCAGCTTGAACACCTTCTGAGTCCAGCTCACCAAACTTGGTAGCTGACTGATTGACAAAGTCCACAGTCAACTGCCTGTTTCCTAAGTCAACCTTTATGCCCTGAAATAACAAGGTATACAATCATCACAACTTCTACCTGAACAACCAAAATAGGAGGTCATATATCAAATTTGCGTAGGGCCGCAAGATAAAATTGAAAAACAGGTCAGGTAAATTAATGTTTATTGCACAAAGAGAAATCCTATAATAAGAGGTAATGTGAATTAGACTAACTGTAGTAGACGAAGCTAATATAAATTACAATGGGATGCATCAACATAGATGGCGTCATCAAACAATCATTATCTGCTTAAATGCCTGTGACTTCAGATATTGTTCTAGTTCCCGATTCAACAACATTTCTCAAACAAATCAGACCGCTTACTCTGTATTTCTGCAACAACAGCTGTGTGTCCAGTGCACTGCGAGGCACAGACTTGGCATCATCTTCAAGGACGGACTCCTGGACCTCCATCCAAAGCATGAGTTCATGTAGAGCTTGTCGCGAAGGCAGCAGATTCATTTGTGCACTATGCAGCTGAGATTCGCTGTTTGGCACATCGCACATCAGAGCGACCCAGTGGTGGTCCAGTCTCTCCAGACGATCTTGTAGTTCTGAGTCATCTGGTCGGCTGCGCAAAAGCTGTTGTCCTAAGTTGCTCGCATTCGTCTTGGCTTGCTGTTGGCTCTCAACTTCTTTGCGGAATTCCTGTGGATATTGATAAGTAAATGTAACATGATGCTACAACATATTTATGTAAGAATGGGATTAGATGCACAAATGTCAACAGTGAGTAACAGAAATTGTATTTTATAAGATTTACCAGGAAATCATCAGTCTTCTTGCGCATTGTCGAGATGTTAACTGCATCAGACTGAGAGATGGATCCCAGAGCAGACAGACGAGTGGGTGCAGCAGCTAGCCAAGATTCTAGATTACTGGCATCTTCGTCAAATTTCTCCTGCTGCTCAGTGTGATTTTCAAGCCTGAAATCAAATCAAACATCTTAGGTCATGCTGAAGATATCTTCATTGGGGAAATTTATTTCTATGATATCATTTGCAAACAAAGATAAATCATTAGTCCAACAAGTCTTGTTCATATATATTAATTCTTTTTTTCAAGCAACTTCAGACTAACCTCTTGATGTTTGAATCCACATTGTTGGTCAGCCGAGCAATCTGGTCAGCGATTTCATCAACATCATATTGCAAACTAGGACAAGACACAGACTGCAATAACACACGTCCCTTGTCAACAGCTTGGTAGAGGGGTGGCTTACTTTCTGCCAGCTTATTTTGTACAGCTTTCCATTGTGCCAACTGATGTTTGAATTCTTCTGGGTTCTTGGGTTGCCATGACGCACTGGATTCTTGATCCTGTAGATCATGAAGCATTTTACGTGCATCTTCAAGCAGTTTTTCAAGCTGCTCCCACTGAGTAAGCGTGTGCTGGAGTTTCAATCCATTTTCCTCTGATTTGATTTTAATTTCATCCGTAATTTTGTGCAGTTGTTCATGTGTTTTCTTGTTCTTATTCTGTGTGTCATCGTTAACCAAATCAGCCAACCCATCCAATAAACCTCGGTGGCTGGCTAGTCCATCAAAGTACTGAGTGTGCGACTGCAATTGCTGTCTCAGATGAGGCAGGTTAATAGCACTTGGTTGTTCTTGTTGTAATTTTGTCTCAGCAGTTTTCAAATAGTCACCATATTCTTTAAGGATGCCCAAATACTGCTGGCGAATTTCATCTCGTTTCTTGAGAATGCTGTATCGTTGAATAATCTAGGGGGAAAAAACCGTTATATCATAATTATATGCAGACAACAATTCCAATATTATGCTTGATGATCATAACTAACAACTGACATAATCTGCCTCAAGCAGCCTCAACATTCAAGAAACAATACGGATACATATAAGCAACAGGACATTTTTTACTGTAGACTATCAGATAAAGTTATAGTTGTGTCAGACACCTACCAGATGACGAATCTTGATAATCAGAGTCTGCAGCAGAGTAAGCTGTGGTGGAGGAACCAAGGTAGGTTCAGCATTGCAAAGGCTTTCTGCTTGGTCTGTCAGCACATCCAGCTGATCCTGGTATTCATTCAGCCTTGTTTCAAGATCCTGAAAAGACAAGTTGAACATGTGGACTTATCACAAATGGAGAGCTGGGTTCAATAATACTGGTCTGAAGTTCATCCAGTTAATGTGACCAGTGCAAGAGGCAGATGTAATAATGAGATGATAAGTCTTGGAGTGCACACACCATGTTACACATGTACACCATGGCAACGAAACAGTGAGACTACATACCTGCAATGTCTGCATCTGCTGGGTTGGATCAGTGTTTTCAGCAGGGAATTCCTCTTCCTCCCTCTGGACAGCCTCATATAGTTGACCTACATCACCCTGTGCAAAGAAATTAATAATACATATAGATTTGTCAAGTCAAACTCCTCCTACATTCAGTACTAATCAATTGTCAACAAGCATAATTCAAAAAATCACCTTCAGATTATTCCATGCACCAGACTTGGATGTCAAACTCTCTTGTTGTTTCTTAGCCTGATCTTCCAGAACTCGTAGTCTGGAATTCAGGTCTTCCAGCATCAAACGAATCAGGTTGCGACTATCGGTGCTAGTCGACTGAAGAATGTCTTGCGACTTTCTTGTCATGGTTTCAAGTTCAATTTGCAGCGATTGCAGCTCTTTCTGAAGATCCTGCAATTTTAATCAATTATGTGTTAGTGTTACATGTACAAGTTTAGAACTTTCTAGTAAGGTCATCCTTGGTACCAGGCTTAAGTGACTTTATTAGCAAGGTGGCCTTATTGGTGAGATTATTTTAGAGGAATAATGTACAGACTGATTAATTTTGGAGCCTGAATCAAGCTGTGACCTATCAATTGTAAATTTCATAATATAAAATAAATAATTTACAAAATTTGACCTAATCACTGATGTGACTTCATAATGCAGTTCGCGTGTACAAACATGGTGCTATAACAAGAAACACAATAGGCAAACAAACCTCATGGTCCTTTAGATATTTGTCAAGGTCATGGTTGTGCAGAGGTGATGACAATTTCAGTTCAATGCTATCCAACCAGATGGAAATGTTCATGATAGCATCTTGGTAAACCTGTTGGGTCTGCAGCGTCTGCTCAAGACGAGCTTGTTTGTCGTCCACTTGACCTTCAAGTCTTTCCCAACACTTTTGAAGGTCATCCAGACGAGATCGGACATCAGCCACTGTCTGAGTGTTGTCCACCTCATACTGTGGAATGCCTATTGGCTGGTAATACATTCGTCCCAACTCCTACAAGAGTATATGACAAAATTATAAGCTTAATTGCAATGGAACAGGTCAAACAACCAATACAACCAGACAATCTAAGCACCAATATTTCTTGTACATATTTTCATAACATACCTGTTCGTCATGAGCAAGGGCCTCCCTCAATTGTAATTTTCTCAATGCCAACTGTTGGTAGATGGTCCCCCAGTTGCCGTCAATGTATCCTTGACCAGTGTCCACATCAGTCTCAGCAGCAGAGACTGGTTTTCTGCCACCAGATTCGGATACTGATTTAACCAGTTGTTGATATTGTTGCATTTCGGATGACAGATGTCGTTGTAACTCATTCTGCTCCTCATGGATGCGATTTGTAGCTTCTTCTGCTTTCAATGGACTTTCTGTTACCTTCTTGGTATCTTCCATCCATCTGTTTAAGTTTTCCACACTTTCCTGGAACCTCTTCAGCTCCTGGTATCTGCGCTCAGACTCAGTTAAGGCATCTTGAAGTCTGTCTTGTCGTCGGACGCAATTGAGGCTGAGATCCTGCAGGTCTTGTTGCAAAGCATGGAAACGCAGCCTCAATGTCTGTCCTTCATTAGGATCAGCAAGCTCAGTGATCTGATCGCACTGAACGTGAAGGTCCTGACAATTTTGAAGTTTCTTGTTGGCTTTCTTTTGGATGTCCTGTGAAAAATAGAACCCAGGTGATCAGTCATTGTAAGAAAGATTAACAATAAACTGTATTAGCCATATAATGCTGATCACTGTAACTGACAACTGCAGTTAGCCATCACACAAGACATAGACTAGCACTACCAGAAAACAGAAAGAATATCTGCCAAGTCCCTCAGGGTTTCTGCAGGTTTACCTTCATAACAAGTAAGACCTTTATAAGACATTATAGTACAATACGTACATGAAAAATAAGACCACTAATATAGTAATTTACACAAATATTTTTAATCGTTCAAAAAAAATAACCATATTGGCTATTAAACAATAAAATAAACGCATGTTCTTCTGTATTTAAAGAAAGTTCATAATGCAGCTGAAAGTCCACAAGAGGGCAGATGGTACTTTCTTTGGCCATTGAACTTGAAAAAAATTCTCAGCTAAATTACTTGCAACTTGGCCAAAGCCACAATTAAGTACAAGACAGAATGCAATAGGCAAGTGCCAGACAAAATGTCAGACAAAGATACCTCATTTTCAGCCAACTGTTGCCGCAGATATGTAACATCAAAGGACACAAGAGGTTCTCCAGCATGTTCAATCTTGGCTTGGGCCAACCAATCTTCAAGGTCTTCCAACTGCCCTTCAAAGTCCTGGGAGTCCTTTTCATAATCCTGTCGTTTCTTGAGACTCAGCTGCAAGAAATGGTAACAGACAGTATGTAACACATACCAGAGAATGTGGAGCCACATTACAGGAGATTTTCAAGATTTCATTTAGCACTCTTCACTACATTACTCTACTAGTAGTATCTTCGAAATGTCAATAAATTGAAAAGGGGTTGTTATAATGTCTTAACACATGCATTTGGTTTCAAGAATCAAAGATATCCTTTAAAGGCAAAGAGCTGTCAACCCCCGATGTCCCCCATGTGTTTGGAATATGTCTTATGCTGGTACTGTCCAGACGGAAAAAGCATCTTTTATATTATGAGAAACTTGATAACACTAGTTACATAATTTGGAATGCAACTGCTAAATTCCTTGCCTACAACTAATTAGTCAGAACCATTTACGCCGTAACTATATTATGTGGAAAACCAATCTTCAATTCAAGTTCTTTAGATTCTTTCAGAATTCTTCTCTACCCATTTCCAAATCCTAGGAACCCCACCTCTTAATTCTCAAGAAATGCATTTCAAATATTTTGCCACCTTACCTCTAATTCTTTTTCCTTGTCCTTCGCCAGTTTGCCCAGGCTGAAGAATCTCTCCTCGATGACAGTGATGGTTGTGTGGATCGTCTGCTGTGACTTGTCATCTGCTTTGTCCAAGATGGTTGCTGCTTGTTCTTTAACCTTGTCAAGGTCATTCTGAAGATTGCTCAGTTCTCTCAACAGCAACTATAAAATGCAGTGTACAACATATATTAATAAGCAGTAGATACAATAACATCCAGCTCACGATCAAATATTCAATAGCTAACAAGCACACAAGCTGTATATAGGGACAAATCAAGTAAGATAATATGAAAACTGAAGCATTAAAAAAATCAATAATCAGTGATACACTTTCAATATTACAGAAAAATTAGAGCAATCCATGATTTGAACTTCTATTAGTGCAATTTGAAAGAAGACATTCTTGTGCAAGCAGATAACACTCCATAATGCGATACAAATGCACACAAGTGTACAATGACCATGCAATATTTCTTTTCTTTTTCTGCTATATCAATTCCTACCTCAGCTTTACTAATTATGCCAGAAAAGTCATCCTGATGTGTGCATGGGAAACACCAAGCCAGAATACAAGAAAATTATCAGTTTTTTTTTGCATTGAAATTTATCCAATTGCCCTGAAATTCTGGCAAGTTTTTTACAGCTTTAATTGCCTTGATTTCCTCTTTTTTTATTGTTAATATATATTTTAATGATTTCAGATAAGTTTCAGGGTTTTTGAAGGTGCCATTTCTTAATCTTTGTCAACCTCAAGTAATTAAATTTATAGATAAACTAAAATTACTACATTTCACTTATGCATGAAAATTTTATGTAGCCAAAGCTTTTGATTAACTTCCAATATTTTACCTGGTGCTGATGCATCTGATCTTGAATGATGACCGTTTTGGTGTCTGGAACAGTGTTTTCCACAGCATATTGAATCGTTGTCAGCTCCGTCGAGAATTGTTGGAGAGAGTCCTGATACTCCTGTTGCTGCTGCAGAGCATCCTCAAGTTCCAGGTGGCGCTCCTCAAGCTATTGAAGTGTTAATTTCTCAATTAGTTATGGCAAAAGGATGCAAAAAGGACTATGTACAACGTCAAGAAAAGAAAGAACTACTGCCATTTAAATTATATTGCAATACACCAAAAGGTCTCAAAAACATACTAAATATAATGGAAAAAGAATTTACACATACAGTTAAGACACCATATGATCTTTTTCAAATTAAATGAACTCAAACTAAAACAAAGCAGACTGAGTCAAGAGAATGATAAAATATTCAATTTACGTAACAGATTGATAAGTAAATGAAGCCCTAAATGCATTGATAAAGCACACTAAATTTATTTATCCTCAACAAGGCAAGGAGAATAAGATAGCATAAATAACTTACAGAAAGAGCAAAGAAAGCACACCGTAAAGCAAGAAATACAGCACACAGTAAGCATAGGCAGAGTGAATACCTGTCGCTGGAGGCGTGACCACGAGATATTAAGGTCAGCTACTCTTGGAGACATTGAACGATTGGATAAAGCTAGGTCATGCACAGAGATGGGAACCAACATAAATTCGCTGCTAAAGGACTGAAAAAGGCAAAAAGCATGCACTATACTAGACAAGCAAATTAGCTGTACATACTGCTAAATGATATATACAACACCCATGTACCACTGCTACACATAAGCATATCGCTGAGATCGTCATAAATACAGAGCGGAAGCAAGACAAATTTTTGAATTTTTTTAAATCTCAATAAATTAAGCTTTTTAACATTTGTTAGATGCAAAATTTGTTGTCTTTTCATTCTTAATTTGTCGAGTCTTGGTTCAGCTCTGCAGCATACATGAAAATTCTCAGTTTCTCAACATGATGCACATATATTAATCTACGAATTCTTAAAATTAATCCAATCTACATTATTCCATGATCATTATTATGTTATCCCAGTAAGTCAGGGTTAAAAGCCCATTTGTTAGAAACTATATCTGAATCTATCCTTAATTTTCTATCAATCATAATATACAATCAATTTCAACAATATCAAAGCATTTTTCTGTCTTGTTTTTGCCGTAGGCTAGCGTGGCAGTCATCATCCTTAGCGAGGCTTATAAGCACTTTCACATACAGACATCCATCAGTACGCCACATAGACCAGTACCACATTATGTGTTTAGTTTTTGCTACCATTCACACTGCTGTATTTCGCGCTTTGATGCACATGCATTAATCATTATCCACAGCACCCATGCCGGTGGTATTCTACTTAACCCATGCTCACTCACGTTGAGTAAACACCACCAGACTAACAGAGGACGTTTAACTGTTACCAGGGTCAATCCTTAATATTTAGCAGCCTCAGCACCACAGGCTTGTTGTTAGGCTTACACCGCTATGCTAAAGCGTGCCTTTATGCAGAGCAAATAATTACCTCTGAAGCATCAGTGCTGCCACTCTCGGCTGGCTGAATCATTGAGCCATACTGGACACTGGTCAGTCCAACGCCACTGTCATAAGTATCACTGTCAGCTTGTCCGAGGCTGACCTCTCTGTCTTGTGCAGAAGTCTGACTGATCTGCATTTCTTCTCCACTCAATGGCTTTTTGAGTAATATTTCAGGGTCATCAGAGTCCATTATAAAGCTAGATCCTTCAACAATATCCAATGTCTCTGAACGACTCTCAAGTTCAGATACTGGTCGACCAGTCTCTGATTGTAAGTCACTCCTATGTTTCGTAACAATACCTTGATCATCGCCACCTTTAGCATATTGCTCTGTCTCAATGATATCCACAGATTCAGACACAATTTCAACTTGAGACTGTGGTCGGCTAGTCTCATAAAACTCTTCCATTTCAGTTACGGTTTGTTCATGTTTTGTGACAGAAGTATCAGTCTGAGTTGCATAAAACTCCTCCGTTTCAGTTACGGTTTGTTCATGTTTTGTGACAGAAGTATCAGTCTGAGTTGCATCAGGTGCTTCTGGCACAAGTACTGATTCAGGTTTGTCAACTTCAGAGAACATTCCATCACTTATCTCAGGTTTAGCATCAGTTACTTTGTCATCAGCATCAGTAAATTTCTCAGATTCCACTGCATCCACAGAATCTGATGCATCACCGACCAGTCTTTCAGTTTCAGCAGCAGGTTCTTTTGGTTTGGTGATGACCAAGGTGTCTTCCTCATCCTTAGCAAATTCCTTGATCTCAACCACATCTACTGAAGCTGACACTACATCCACACTCTCACCTGGTCTTCCAGTTTCAGAGAAAACTTGAGATGGCTGACCAGGTTCCTGTAGCTGGGTGATAAGTGCAGTTTCATCCATGCCACGGAATAATTCCTCAGTTTCAACACTATCCACAGATTGTGACACAACGTCAACTGTTTGTTCAGGTCTTGCAGTTTCAAATACAAGACCTGCTGACTCAGTAGCAGATTGTTCCTGTGACGTGGTAATAACAACAGTATCATCTATGTCATGAGCCAATTCTATAGTCTCCTTCATATCCACAGATTCTGACACCAAAGAAACCTGTTCCTCAGGTCTCACAGTTTCTGAATACACTTCACTTTTAGTATCCTCTGGTTTTGTGACACTAGCAGCTTCATCATTCACTTTAGTAATTCCTCCAGTTTCAACAATTTCAACCGTCTCTGACATCACAGTGATCTTTGATTCAGGTCTCTCGGTTTTATGAGTAACCTCCAAGCTGTCGGGTGTCTCTTTCACTGTGGTGTCATAGGTGATACCACCATCATCAGTTAGCTTATAAGTGTCAGAAATGTCCACAGATTCTGATGTTAAATCTACTTGATATTCACTGGGACTTTCCTCTGATTTGCTAATAACTGCAGAGTCATCAGCATCACGGAAATCCTCTGTTGTCTCCTTTTCGGGTTCAGGAGCAGCTGCACCCTTCTTTTTCCTTTTTCTCTTTCTCTTTTTCTGCTCTGTATCTTTGCTAGGTTCTGCACTCTCAGGAACTTCCACAGACTTCTCAGAATCAGGTGTATCCTTCACAGATTCTTCAGGCTTAGTAACATATTTGCTGTCACTAGCTTCAGTTAATGTTTCAGTCTTCACGATATCCACAGATTCTGATAGCAAATCTACTTGATCTTCTGGTCTGTCAGTTTCAGAAGGTTCTTTAATTTCACTAACAGCATCTTCAGGCTTGGTCACAACAGCAGTTTCATCTTCAACTTTTGCAAGTTCCAGATGTTCACTTATTTCAACAGTCTCAGATTCTAAACTAACTTCAGACAATGGTCTGCCAGTTTCAAACAGCACAGATGTTTCCTCAGGTGAGGTGACACCTGTTGTCTCCTGAGTCTCTACCTCTTCTGTCTTGACATCAGGAACTATGTCCTGTTGTTTTTCCAATTTAGTGGCAATTGTTTCACCTGCAGTATCAGTAATTTCCTCCGTGTCTAAAGTCATTACTGTCTCTGGCACTGTATCTACTCTCATTTCAGGCCTCTCAGTTTCTGAAGCAGTGACAGTTTCACTGGGACTTTCCTCTGGTTTGCTAATAACTGCAGAGTCATCAGCATCATGGAAGTCCTCTGTTGTAACTACTTCAACAGTTTCTGACACTTGCGTTACAACCGATTTTGGTCGATCAGTTTGAGAAACGCTGTCACTTTCACTTGTCTCCTTTTCGGGTTCAGGAGCAGCTGCACCTTTCTTTTTCCTTTTTCTCTTTCTCTTTTTCTGCTCTGTACCTTTGCTAGGTTCTGCACTCTCAGGAACTTCCACAGACTTCTCAGAATCAGGTGTATCCTTCACATATTCCTCAGGCTTAGTAACATATTTGCTGTCACTAGCTTCAGTTAATGTTTCAGTCTCCGCAATATCCACAGATTCTGATAGCAAATCTACTTGATCTTCTGGTCTGTCAGTTTCAGAAGGTTCTTTAATTTCACTGACAGTATCTTCAGGCTTGGTCACAACAGCAGTTTCATCTTCAACTTTGGCAAGTTCCTGATGTTCACTTATTTCAACAGTCTCAGATTCTAAACTAACTTCAGACAATGGTCTTCCAGTTTCAGACAGCAAACCATATTGCTCATCGGATTTTGCTGGTTGGATGATTGCTGCTGTTGCATCCTCTTCTTGAAATAACTCGTGTTCTCCCATATCCACTGTTTCAGAAACAATTTCAACCCTTTTCTCTGGTCTTTCACTTTCTGAAGTAACTGTTGTGTCACTGAGAGGATCTTCAGGCTTTGTGACGACTGCTGTTTCATTATTGACCTTTGCAAGTTCCTCAGTTTCACTAATTTGGACAGTCTCTGATACAACATCCACTTTGGTGTCAGATTTTTCAGTTTCATATGAAACTTCAGTTGGCTGAGCAGTCTTCTGTTGCTTGATGACTGTTGCATCATCTGTATCTTGGAGAAATTCTGTAGTCTCGACAACATCTACAGTCTGTGATACAACACCAATTCTTGATTCTGGTCTTTCCGTTTCTGAGGCCACTGTAATGTCACTGACAGCCTCATCAGGTTTATGCACAACTGCAGTCTCATCAGTGACTCTTGCAAGTTGCTCTGAGTCCGTGATTTCAACAGTCTCTGACACTAAGCTGATTTCTGATACTGGTTTTTCAGTTTCAAATAAAACTTCCTTAGGCTCAGTTGTGTCCTCCATCTCACTGATTTCTGCAACATCATCTTTCTTAAGTATTAATTCCTCGGTGTCAACAGTAGCAACAGTTTCTGACACTTGTTCAACTCTCTCCACCGGTCTATCTGTTTCAGATGGCATTTGTGTGACAGAATCATCAGGTTTAGTGACAACAGCAGTTTCATCTGTAACTGTTGTCAGTTCCTCAGTTTCAACAATGTCAACAGTTTTGGACACCACATCAACTTGAGATGCAGGTTTTCCAGTTTCAGTGGCAGTCTCAACTCCAGTAGGTACATACTCAAATTTGGTATCCAAGATAACATCACCAGCATCAACAACTTCCTCAGTTTTACTGATATCAATTGTTTCTGACACAACATCAGCTCTTTCTTCAGGTCTTCCAGTACCAGACGATGTTTCAAATGGTTTAACTTCTTCCTGTGGTTCCATAACTGAGGTCTCATCTACTTGTTCCTTGAACTCCTCAGTTTCGGTTATTTCCACAGATTCAGACACAAAGCCTACTCTCTCTTCAGGCCTCTCAGCCTCAGAAATTAGTTCATGGGGAGCTTCATCTGGTTTGATAACGACAGCAGTATCATCTGCTACTGCTTGCAATCCTTCAGTCTCAATTACATCAACTGTTTCTGAAACTACAGAAGTCCTCAACTCTGGTTTTTCAATTTCAGTGAGAGCCTCAGTTGTACTGGGTGCATCCTCCACTTTTTCAACAAGTGTTGCATCATCAGCATCATGGAATTCTTCAGTTTGATCAACCTCCACAGATTCTGAGATGACATTAACTCTCTCCTCTGGCCTATCGGATTCTGATGTACCTTCCATAGGTTCAACAGCTTCCTCAGGTTTGGTGATCACAGCAGTTTCATCAGTATCTTTAGCTAATTCCTCCGTCTCGACAATAGATATTGACTCGGACACAAGTCCAACTCTTTCTTCTGGTCTATGCGTCTCCAAAGGACCTCTGACTTCATCCACATCATCAGATTGAGTTACAAGAGCAGTTTCATCAGTGAAGTCTGCAAGCTCTTCAGCCTCAATTATGTCATAGGTCTCTTCAATGACATCCACTTCAGAAATAGGCTTTCCTGTCTCAGTTATTACTTCAGTTCCACCAGGAACATCTTCTATCCTGCTTTCAATGGTCATGTCATCCACATCAACAATTTCACCAATCTCGACAACTTCCACTGATTCTGACACAAAGCCAGTTTTCTCTTCAGGTCTTTCTGTTTCTGAGATAGTTTGTACTTGGCTTACATCCTCATCAGGCTTGGTAACAAGAGCAGTTTCCTCAGTAACTCCTTCCAGACCTTCAGTCTCAATGACATCAACTGTTTCTGACACCACATCCACCTTAACTTGTGGTCTATCAGTTTCGGGGGTTAGTTTGCTGACACTTTCATCAGACCTGGTAACAACAGCACTTTCATCAGTGACTTTAGCCAGTTCCTCTGTCTCAGTGATGTCAACAGTCTCTGACACTAAACTCACTTCAGACATTGGCCTGTCAGTTTGTGATGGTCCTCCAATGGGCTCAGTAGATTCTACTAGTTTAGGGATGACAGAAATGTCATCTGTATCCCTTGAGAGTTCTTCAGTCTCAGCTATTTCCAAAGATTCCAACACAGTATCCACTGTAGTAATCTTAGTTTCAGAGGAAACCTCCTGCTTTTGGAAGGTCACAGTATCATCTGAGTCTTGGACAAACTGCTGTGTTTCAATAATATCCACACAGTCAGATGAAACACTGACATGTTCTTCTGGTCTGCCAGTTTTGTGGGAAATTGCCGTAGGTGCAACAGGTTCATCTGGTTTTGTGACTGCGTCAGATTCTTGGACAGTTTCCTCAGTCTTAATTGTATCAGAAACATCCTTTTCAGACTTGACTTCTCTAATATCCTCATCTGACGGTTCATATAATTCCATGTCTAAGGTAGATGGGCCAATGCTGATGACTCTCCTTGAGCTCTTCACAAGAATGATCTCCTCAGTGTGGTCAATACTAACTCCAGACTCAGTTGTCACCAAGACATTATCTGAATCAGTTTCTATTTCTTGGACAGATTTATCTGCATCTTGCACTGATTCCTTAGTTGTGACAATATCCACAGATTCTGACACAATATCTGTTCTCTCTTTTGGTCTGTCAATTCCATAAGTTTCTTCTGTAGATGCCTCCGTTTTGACAACATTCACAGTTTCATCATCGACTCCTGCCATTTCCTCAACATGGATTTCACTGATGGTTTCTGATGTAATGGTAGTTCCAGATTCAGGTTTTTCAGTTGCAGAGAGCATCTGAACTATATCAATGCCTTCCTCGATGTCAGCTGTTGCAGTTTTACTTTCATCCACTGACATAATATCAGCCTGCTCTTGCTGTTGGCCCTTCTCAGAAGCAAGTGTAATTTCAGTTACCTCATTACAAAGTTTGGTAATGACTGTAGTTTCATCTGTGGCCAGCGAAACTTCCTCAGTTTCACTCATTTGCATTGTCTCTTGTGCTGAACTGAGTTCAGATACTGATTTCTCAATTTCAGATGGTACTTCTGTTGATTCCTGTGGTTTGCTTATAACTGCTGTTTCATCACTACCTTTAACAGATTCCACTGTTTCAACAATATCAGTAGTTTGGGAAATTATTTGGACCTGTCCTTCAGGTCTCTCAGTTTCAGAAGGTGCATCAACTTCAGTGACACTAGGCTTGGTCATAATAGCACTTTCACCAGTGACCTCTGAAAGTCCTTTAGTCTCAATGATTTCAATTGACTCAGACACTAAACTGACTTCAGAAACAGGTCTCTCAGTTTCTGATGGGGTTTTGGTTGATTCATAAACTTCTGTCGGTTTACTTATTACTGCTGTTTCAGCACTATCCTGGACTGTTTCTGTGGTCTCAACTATGTCCAATGTTTCTGAAACTACTTCAACTCTCTCTTGTGGTCTCTCAGTTTCAGACACAACTCCAATTTCACAGACATCAGGTTTTGTAATGGCTGTTTCGTCAGTGACATCATGAAGCTCCTCAGTCTCAACAATATCAACAGTCTCTGATACAACATCAACTTTTGATTCTGGTGTCTCTGTTTTATCAAGCACATCCATTCCACTAGTTGCATCCTGGAATTCAGTTTCAGCAGTTTCATCCTTAACATCCACAAATTCATCAGTTGTTGTAACATCCACAGATTCAGTCACAACATCAGCTCCTTCCTCTGGTCTCTCAGTTTCATAAGAAACATCTGTTTCATTGACATGTTCCCCTGGTTGCATAATAACTGAGGTGTCATATGTGTCCTTGACCAATCCCTCGGTCTGAACAACATCAACAGTTTCTGACACAACAGTGACTTGTTGCTGTGGTCTATCAGTTTCTGAGAGTGCGTCAATTTCCTGAGCAAATTCCTCTTGCTTGATCACAACATCACCCTCTTGGACTATTTCCTTTGTTGCAATGCCTTCCACTGATTCCGTCTCTAATTCCACTGTAGTTTCAGTACTTCCAGAATCAGTTTCAGCAGACACTTCTGCAGACTGAATTGAATCCTCTTGCCTAGTGATAGTACTATCATCAATATCTTGGGCCAATTCCTTAGGTTCAATAGCATCAACAGATGCTGACTCATGCTTTTGTGACCTGGTATCTCGAACATCCTCATCTGATGGTTCGTATAATCCCATGTCTAAAGTAGATGGCCCAATATCAATAACTCTTCTTGAACTTTTGATGAGCATGATCTCCTCTCTGTGTTCAACACTCACTCCAGGAACAGAGGTTGAAAGCACATTCTCCTTATCTGGCTCAGACTGTTCAGTAGTAATCTCTTGCACAGATATTTCATTGGAGTTCACATCAGTTTCACTGAACACCTCGCTAGATTTTATATCAGTTACTGATTCAACACCAGTGTATTCCTCAGTCTTTTCTGAAGTCACTGATTCAGATACTACCTCAACTTTTGACTCTGGTCTTTCTTTTTCAAGAGCCTCCTCAGTTTTGCTTGGTGTTTCCTCAAATGAGTCAACACTTATGTCCTGACTCTCCAACTCTTCTGTCTTGACAACCTCAACAGATTCTGATATATTATCAACTTTCATTTCAGGTTTTTCAGTTTCAGGGATTTCTCCAGTTTGGCGGACTACAATTGTAGAATCTGTGACAACTGTAGTGGTATCAATTTGCGTCACTAATTCTCCAGTTTCACCTATCTCAACAGTTTCAGACACAACTTCGACTTTGGATTCAGGTTTTGTGGTCTCTGAAGGCACATCAGGAAGTATTTCCTGTTTTTCCAATTTGGTATCAATTGTTTCACCTGCAGTGTGAGTGGTTTGAGAAACGCTGTCACTTTCACTTGTCTCCTTTTCAAGTTCAGGAGCAGCTGCACCTTTCTTGTTCCTTTTTCTCTTTCTCTTTTTCTGCTTTGTATCTTTGCTAGGTTCTGCACTCTCAGGAACTTCCACAGACTTCTCAGAATCAGGTGTATCCTTTACATGTTCCTCAGGCTTAGTAACATATTTGCTGTCACCAGCATCAGTTAATGTTTCAGTCTCCAAGATATCCACAGATTCTGAAGCCAAATCTATTTGCTGTTCAGGTCTGTCAGTTTCAGAAGGTTCTTTGATTTCACTGACAGTATCATCAGGTTTGGTCACAACAGCAGTTTCATCTTCAACTTCGGCAAGTTCCTGATCACTTATTATTTCAACAGTCTCAGATTCTAAACTAACTTCAGATAATGGTCTTCCAGTTTCAAACAGCACAGATGTTTCCTCAGGTGAGGCACCACCTGTTGTGGTCTGAGTCTCTAACTCTTCTGTCTTGACATCAGGTACTATGTCCTGTTGTTTTTCCAATTTAGTGGCAATTGTTTCACGTGCAGTATCAGTAATATCTTCAGTGTCTGAAGTCATTACTGTCTCTGGCACTGTATCTACTCTCATTTCAGGCCTCTCAGTTTCTGAAGCAGTGACAGTTTCACTAGGACTTTCCTCTGGTTTGCTAATAACTGCAGAGTCATCAGCATCATGGAAATCCTCTGTTGTAACTACTTCAACAGTTTCTGACGCTTGAGTAACCACAGATTCTGGTCTATCATTTTGAGAAACGCTGTCACTTTCACTTGTCTCCTTTTCAGGTTCAGGAGCAGCTGCACCTTTCTTTTTCCTTTTTCTCTTTCTCTTTTTCTGCTCTGTATCTTTACTAGGTTCTGCACTCTCAGGAACTTCCACAGACTTCTCAGAATCAGGTGTATCCTTTACATGTTCCTCAGGCTTAGTAACATATTTGCTGTCACCAGCATCAGTTAATGTTTCAGTCTCCAAGATATCCACAGATTCTGAAGCCAAATCTATTTGCTGTTCAGGTCTGTCAGTTTCAGAAGGTTCTTTGATTTCACTGACAGTATCATCAGGCTTGGTCACAACAGCAGTTTCATCTTCAACTTCGGCAAGTTCCTGATGTTCACTTATTATTTCAACAGTCTCAGATTCTAAACTAACTTCAGACAATGGTCTGCCAGTTTCAAACAGCACAGGTGAGGTGCCACCTGTTGTGGTCTGAGTCTCTACCTCTTCTGTCTTGACATCAGGAACTATGTCCTGTTGTTTTTCAAATTTAGTGTCAATTGTTTCACCTGCAGTATCAGTAATTTCCTCCGTGTCTAAAGTCATTACTGTCTCTGGCACTGTATCTACTCTCATTTCAGGCCTCTCAGTTTCTGAAGCAGTGATAGTTTCACTGGGACTTTCCTCTGATTTGCTAATAACTGCAGAGTCATCAGCATCATGGAAGTCCTCTGTTGTAACTACTTTAACAGTTTCTGACACTTGCGTTACAACCGATTTTGGTCGATCAGTTTGAGAAACGCTGTCACTTTCACTTGTCTCCTTTTCAGGTTCAGGAGCAGCCACAGCTGCACCTTTCTTTTTCCTTTTTCTCTTTCTCTTTTTCTGCTCTGTATCTTTGCTAGGTTCTGCACTCTCAGGAACTTCCACAGACTTCTCAGAATCAGGTGTATCCTTCACAAGTTCCTCAGCTTTAGTAACAGGTGTGTCTTCAGCATCCAAGTTGTCTGGTGTCTCTTTCACTTTAGCATCATAGGTAATATCACCAGCATCAGTAAATCTTTCAGTCTCCACGATATCCACAGATTCTGATGCCAAATCTATTTGCTGTTCAGGTCTGTCAGTTTCAGAAGGTTCTTTGATTTCACTGACAGTATCATCAGGCTTGGTCACAACAGCAGTTTCATCTTCAACTTCGGCAAGTTCCTGATGTTCACTTATTATTTCAACAGTCTCAGATTCTAAACTAACTTCAGACAATGGTTTGCCAGTTTCAAACAGCACAGATGTTTCCTCAGGTGAGGTGACACCTGTTGTCTCCTGAGTCTCTACCTCTTCTGTCTTGACATCAGGAACTATGTCCTGATGTTTTTCCAATTTAGTGTCAATTGTTTCACCTGCAGTATCAGTAATATCTTCAGTGTCTGAAGTCATTACTGTCTCTGGCATTGTATCTACTCTCATTTCAGGCCTCTCAGTTTCTGAAGCAGTGACAGTTTCACTGGGACTTTCCTCTGGTTTGCTAATAACTGCAGAGTCATCAGCATCATGGAAATCCTCAGTTGTAACTACTTCAACAGTTTCTGACACTTGCGTTACCACCGATTCTGGTCGATTAGTTTGAGAAACGCTGTCACTTTCACTTGTCTCCTTTTCGAGTTCAGGAGCAGCTGCACCTTTCTTTTTCCTTTTTCTCTTTCTCTTTTTCTGCCCTGTATCTTTGCCAGGTTCAGCATCGGGTACTTCCGCTGGTTTTGAAACATTCTCAGAATCAGGTGCATCCTTCACAGATTCCTCAGGCTTAGTAACATGTGTATCTTCAGTGTCTTTCATTGTGACTTCTGTCTCAACAATTTCAGTTGAACTTGTCACAACTTCAAATTCAGCATCAGGTTTCTCAGTCTCTGAGGGTTTAACAGGTTCAGAACTCTCCAACACATCTCTGTCAACATGTGAATCATTAACTGTCAAGTCTGTACCCTCTTTCTCAACACCAGATACTGATCGTTCTTGTTTCTCTTCATCTGAACTTTCAGGTTCATATAGTCTCATATCTGAGTCCACTGGACCCAAGTTTAACATTCTTCTCGGGTCTTTCATAAGGAACACCTCCTCAACATGTTCAGTACTAACACTTGTCTCTTTATGTTCTACCACAGTCACTATCTCTGACTCATCAACAACTTCAACACCCACTGAAACCCTGTCCTCTGTTGATAATTGTTCATCTGGCTTACTATAATCAGTTTCCCTATCAACAGATTCATCAGTAACTGCCGAATCACCTGCATGAGTGATCCTCTCTGTTACAGTCTTTGTGATAGTAACAGTCTTTGTAATTGTACCTCCCTCATTAGAAACATCCCCACTTTCAAATTCTGTAACAGTTATTTGACTTTCAGCAGTATCCAAATCACTCACCGTTTCAGTAACATTAAGTGACTCAGTACCAGTTAAGGCAGAATCATCCTTCATGGTCATATCCAAGTCATCTGAAGTGGTTAGTGACGCATCTATGGTGGACATGGTCAGTGACTGACGACTGTCCATGAGTTCCTGCACTGGAGTACTGGAGTAGTCGGTGGTAAACTGTTCTGTCTGAGTTCTAAAGTCAGGCAAAGTCAAGTCAATACTATTGTCTGTCTGAGAAAACAGTTGTCCAGTGCTCGCGGAATTGTCACTGCGTGGGGAGATAGCCTCTACATCTCCAAGGAGTCGATCGGCTTCTTGCAAGTAGTTCATTGTAGAGCCAGAAGCATCGCTGACAACAGTACTGGCATCGGATGGTTCTTGCTGAAAGACACCAGCTGTCTCTTGGACGAGGACATCTGTGTCTTCACTATCCACACTTCTCTCCTCCGGCTGTCTTTGTGATAGCTCCATCATGTCGGGTGACATCAATACGCCAGAATCCTTCCTCTCTCGCGGTTGCATCTCGTTTGGTGTCACAGGTGTCCATGAGCTGACTGACCCAGGGGCGGATGACGGCGTTGGACCCAAACCAGGATCAACAATACTATCATCCTCTGACAGAGCTAAACTGTCAGGTCTATCTGAGGGAATTGGGGTCAGCTCTGCAGCACCATCACCTAGCTGCTTGCTCATCTCGTTTATGTCATCAATTTGTTGTTGCATTTCCCGCATTACAGCCACCTTTTCCTGAAAATTTTTAGCATCGACTATAAAGAATTTGCATGCATGATTGCCAATAATAAATATCATCATGATCGCAGATAATAAACACAATTTTTTGATAAAGTTATCTTAATCAACATGTTCAATTTGAATACTGTTAGCTGTGTAATTACACATCAATTCCAATAGTGTACTATGTTTCATCTTGGTTATAAATATCATCAATTACAGTGTTAATTTCAACATTCACACTGATTTAATCACTTCATTACTGTTGATTATAACAAACATTAGCTCATGTAACTTCTGCTCTGTATGTTCTTTATATAACAACAGACAACATAAGCTATCTATTGCTATGGAACCACAATGTAGGTACACTGTGATTCAACATCATAACAATAACACAAGGACCTGCAGCACACCTTTACCTCCAAGGATTGTTTACCATCTGTCTTGTGACATCACGAATAAAATTAACATGAAAATGTTCACATCTGCCGTTAAAATACAGACACAACTAAGGATACAAAAAAATAACATTAAAAAATGTAATTCTACATATGACCCACTAAATTGACACAGTGACATGAAAGCTTACTTGTACAAAGGTTGTTTGAATGCAATAACCACATACCCAGGACAAGACTACAAGTATCCCCAAAATATTGTGTTCAGCATATTTTCCAGTTCAAGGTCAAGTTTCCACATACAACTGAAGTTGAACTCTACGTTTAATGCTTGTACTTATCACTTTAGAGGTTAACACACAAAGGTTGTTAAAAACCAAAGTGGCATTTGTTTAAGATTAAGATGTTAACATTTTGAGTTTCTCATCAGCTTGACTGACAGGTGAAGTCCAGATTTTGACACTCACAACACATTATGGATTAGACATTACAGGGTTGAGAACACATAAGACTCAATTAAAAACACAAAGAGACAGATGGTTATGGTGCCAGACGAAAAGATGTGCATTGTTTTTAACACCTTGGGTTATTGAGAATCACAGTGGAACCTACATTATGCTGAGCAATCTGCTGTTTGAGACTCTGAATATCTGCGGCATTCACCGGCATTTGTTGGAGTTCCTCCTGCGCTTGGGTGACTTCAGTTTGAAGTTTCAACACTTCCGCTTCGTACTGTTGTTGCTGCATCAAAGCTTCTTGGATGGCTTCACGTCGGCGTAACGCTTGCTCCTGAAGTTGCTCGATCTCGTTTCGCAGACGCTCGCTGTCTGTTGGGGTGATGCGGCCAGATGCACATCTAAACATCTGGTGTTGTTTCAGAACAGAGTCCGCATGCGCTTGGTGTGATTCTATATCACCTATCAGTTGCTGTAATAAATTATGTATGATTCACATGACATGAAATATATAACTGCTGTTTCAGCACCACAACACCGGTGTACTGACACATCCAACCCATATCAGAGATTTTCAGATCTACACAACACTAAAAGCCTAAAAGATGGGTGGACATTCTAACTTGGCATGGCATAACTACTGTACTCCATTCCATAAATAATGGCATTCCCAATATTAAATAAGAAAAGTAGTCGCAAATACTACAAATGAAAATATATTTATCCATGAACATCAAGTCTACATGAGGTTCATAAGCTCCTAATACAACTACAATACTGAGTTGTAATGAAAAGGGATTAAAATAATGCAAATATGTAGTACCAAGCTGAAGTAAACATACCTCCTGAGTTTGCAGCTGTTCTTGCAGAGACAGTGGTGATGCCTCAGCTCCCGATTCAACTGCTTGCCTTGTGCGTTCCATCCAGTTATCTAACTCCGTTACCTCTGTCTGATAGTCCAGCCACTAAAATAAGTTAATGTGATGGATAAGTTTAACATTTAGGATTTTCTGCTGAGTGTAAAATTATTTTCTTTCAATCACAGAAATTATACATTACTGTAACGGAGGGTATTATCGACAGGGCGGGTATTATCGACACTCACATTAGAATGTTAAATTATTTGTTAAATTAATTTAAGTGTCAATAACACCTGCCCTGTTGATATTACCCTCCTTTATGGTATAGTGATTTGATTTTAACAAAAATGAGCATAAATCTCTTTAAAATCAACATGTTTGAAAGTTACCTGAGCTTGAACCTCTTTCAGCTCTGCGATCTTGGCCTGAATTTGTGTTTGCACATTTGCAAAGTTCACTTTGGCAGAATTGAAGCCATCTACAGTGTCGACAGTAGCCATAGGGAACTGTTGTTGCAGCCATGCTTCATCTGTTCCCAGTTCAACAAGATTCTTATCCAGGTTTGCAGCATCCTCAGATAGTTTCTATAGAAGAATTCGAAATACCATCAATACCTATTCAATGTGAAACAACTGTTGAAACACTTCGGCAAGTTTAGTTTAACAACAAGCTACGAGTAAGTATGTCAGAGTACTGAGCATAAGAAGCCAAAATATGTTGCCCACAGGGCTTGTAGAGTGACAACAATTTATTTATGCATGAGTGATCCTACACCATAACAAAATTTCCTATAACCAGTGAATGTTATTGCCAACTATAATTATTTCTATTAGCCACAAACAGTTAAAATTAGTTTCCATGCTCCAAACATTAATTGAGTAACTGTAAAACAATAGCTAATATCTAATATGCACCTCATAGTCAGCGAGTTTCTCATCAATCTGCTCGAGATGCGTCCACATAACGTCTTCACCAAGCACAGTTTCTACTTGGTCAGCCCAACTGTTCAGCAATTCACTGGTGCTCTCCAGCTGTGATGCTAACTGGGCTGCTTTCTCGAGGTCCTGCAACATCTGTTGAGAAGTTGAGAGCATCTCTGTGCACTGACCATCCAACTGCACCAAGGTACCCTTGTTATCATCAAGCATACCTGCTGGCATAATGTCAGCCATGGCAGTTGCCTGAGTGTCAAGTTCACCCCTGTGTTTTTGGTGTTCTGGGATTTCTTTTACCAAAGCCTGCAATTTAAGGAAACAAAAAATCATTATAGATGATAGTTTTCGTTCTAAGCCCGGACATCAGTAGCACAGCCACAACTCCGGTGTTACATCTCAAATTATTTATGCTGCTCTTACACATTTATAGCATTTAAATTTATCACCTTCAAACAAATCTTACAATACATGCTATTACCACTTACCCTATATTTGTCCAAACTGCTTGGGATGTCAATCACTTCACCCGGCATCGAGTTTTCAGTGGTTTGTATTTGTGAAATTAAAAGTTGAATTTTGGTGAGGAATTCTCTTTGTGAGATCTGAGCCTTCTCTAGTTTCTTCTCTTTTTCAACAAGTTGCGTTCCAACTGAAGTTTCGATGGCCTTCAGCTCATTTACCTGAAAGAGTTACATATAAATAATCATAATTAGCAGAGCAAAGAAATTCAAAGGGTTCATTACCAGTCGATGTGATATTTTCAGAAACTGCGAAAAGAGCCATCAACTGAGTCAGACATAATTGGCGAAACCGTCGGACCAATTTGGGACTGTCAAAGGTGTTTGTTATAACTGGGTTTAGTTGTATGCATTCAGATTTGAAAAAAAAATAAATAAAAAATCCACACCGGACAATGACCTCATTATAATCAGACCTTTTTTATGTACATGCTCATGATAAGTTGGTACGACCGTAATATTTCTTTGACAATCTCGCTCATCTATATCATATTATCTGTACCTGTTCCTGTAATTCCACAGGCAACGAGTCGACATCATGCTCCTGCAAGAGTTGCTGCACCTGCGCCAGTCGAATTTGCACCTGTTGCTGCAACGCATGTTGTTGGTCCAATTGGCCATCCATCTCGTCCACTGTAGCAGTCACTGGCTGGTCAAGTTGGGTGCTGATCGTCTGTAACCACAGCATGGTTTCCGAGATTTCAGTCGTGAACTGTTGTCGCTGACCGACCAAACTCTCAACGGCTTTCTCCTGGTCTCTCAGCTTCCAGTCCAGTCTGTGGAACAGAAAGTAAAACATATTGATATCTACTTTTAACAGATATGTAACATGAAACTCCTCATTCATTTAACATACTGTTCTTATATTTTCACCCAATAACAACAATGAACAATATTAGTCCTCTACTCACTCTTCATATTTGTCTTGTATATTCATCAGGATCTTCTGAATAGCAACTTTTGCATCAGATGGCGGCAATCTGACAAGGACAGCTTGGCCACTTTTGTGCACATTTGCCAGGTCTGGTTGCTTTCTGTTGATATCCTCAAGCATAACCTGTTCAGAAACATGCAATTGCATTTAGACACAGGACAAAATTCAATCAAAAGCAGTTTAACTACAAATATAAAATCCTCACAATAAACTTGATCGATTTTACAATTCTTGATATCTCTTTTGATGTCCTACCTTAGTCTGCTCAAGGCGTTCTTGCAGCTGAGGCACCAACATGTTAGAAGCGTCTTCCTGACCTTCTAATTGCTGTAAGATTATTAGAAGCCACCTCTGGAGCTCCTCAGCTTCAGTCTGGAATTTCTCCCAGTCTGCAACAGTGTCCTCTTTATTCTTCACCTTCTCTTGCAGTTTTGTGATCAAGACATTCCACCTGTCGTTCAAATTGCGCAGCTGTTGTTCGATAGCAGTCTTGCTGTTCATAGATGCTGGTCTCTCGAGGGTGTGACCGAGGTCATTCACCTCTGAGAGCAAAGGTTCATGTTGCTGCAAACCATGTAATGACTCCTGCAATATACGAAACAGAACATGCAATGAATACGATATCAGGACTCACAAACATTATATTTAAATAAAGATATGTCCATTTGGGAGCAGAAATACCAATATTTAAAAAAAAAACTGTGATTCTTTAAATCAAGGACACCCATACAAAATGTAATCATTGTCACATAGGGATATAATTCAGAACTGTAAAAGCGAAGGGGAATACCATTCTCACAAGTACACTGGCTAAGAAATCAGTTGAATAAGAGATCAGCCATGCTTACCTGCATCAGGTGACACTGATCACGAGCGTGTTCAATGTTCTGGGGTGGTTCATCACGTGCCAGCTCCAAGTCTTTCTCATGGTCTCTAAGAACACCATCCAACTCCTTGTGCTTTTTCTGTGAGAAAAAAAAAAAAAAAAATTAATAACTTTACAATCATCTCTTGTGGGCATAGCTAAGAAGCCTAGTGGTGAATAGTATTTCCCAAATGGTAAGGTAATTAAGACGGTAACATTAAGAGTGCCGTTCACAATATAAGCAAAAGTTCTGTCCGTAAAGATCATGAAATGAATTATGAATTATGTTGCCAAGCAGTACAAATTACCTTATATTGATTCCACTTGTTCTTGCAGTCATCCAACTCCTGGGACTTTTCATTTGCCTTGCTGGTGTAGTACTGGAACCTGCTAATGAGATTGGCCAAAGTCTCCTTCAAGGTCATCGCATCATTCAAATCCAGGGTGTCCGTCACACGTTCAGTGGCATCCTTCATGACTTCTAGTTGATCTGCACATTTTGGTTCATCGGCAAACAAAGTCTATAAAAAAAATGACAAGAATACAAAATTCGAACTAAGGTAAGTCTAGAGAAATTGGATTGCTTTATTCAGAAGTTGCTCACAAATTCATACCTTGTGCTGATGAATTTGTTCATCAATGTATTCATAGGTAATGCCCTCATAAATTGGCTTGATATTCTCATCAGCTTTCTTAAGCCAATCAGCTACATACTTCCAAGCTGGATGCAGTTGCTGTCGGTCTTCCTTGGCTTTGATAAGATACCTCTCCAGATCATCAAGATCAGTCTGAAACAAACAAATGAGTTATCAATACACATATTCTCCATCAAGCGATAAATGAGTAAAACAGTATGACTTGACATCGACTTACAGCTAGGTTGGTCAAATTCAAGTTGCACAAAGAACATATGGGTAATCATTTCTTATGGGACTTCAATAGCCACCATCAAAGATATTAACTTACTTGAATTTGTTGCTGAGTGGCATTGAATTGCTGAATATTATCCGCCAATTCAGCAGGAAGCTCCTCTTGGCTGTCCTCATAACCAGCCTGTTGCTCACTGATCTGCTCAGCAACGACAGTTAACTGATTGTTGATTTCATGCTTCTGATCATAATGATGGTCCAGGATTGCTTCTGTACTTTCCCAATCCAAAGGTAATTTAGGCGATTTTTCGATGGACTGCAACTGAGTCTGCAGTCCCTGAAGAATGGTATGTAAGTGACTGTTGAACTTGGATCTTTCTAGCGCAAGTTGTTCTTGTTTGCGTTTCTCTGCCTCTGCCTTTTGTATCAGTTGCTGGTGTTGTTGTTTCAGAGCTTTGAGTTGTTCTCTCAGTGCTCGAGAGTTTGGCGGGGTGCCCTGCACACCAATCTTCTGCGCTGTGTCCTCAAGTTGGGTGATTGGGTTTGTGAGAGACTTCAGTGAGTCCGAGACATCCTTTAAACAAGAAAAGCTGTCTTTAAAAAAAGACACCTGTACCAGACTTGTTTTAAATTATTGTAGATTGTGCTAAATAAAGATATTTTATTTTTATTTTTGTAAATGGAAATTACTTTAAATGAATGACATGTAAACATATTTATTAAAAAAAAAAAAAGACTTTCCCCTAGTTGGATTCGTACCCAGGTCCTTCAACCCCTACTTTTAATCATACCAGACAAAACCATTAGGCCACTGCAGCAGGCTATTTATAGTGCAACTTTCATTGGACTAAATCACAGTCAAATGTAGGCCATGGTCAATCCCTTGCAAGACCCATGTTGTGTAGCTTGTTTTATTGCAGTAAAATACCATGTTTATCGATTCATTTATGTCTAAAATGTTAATTTATGCATTTTGCATACATTTGGTAACCAATATTTTGCTAAAATCGGCTAAAACTGGTCATAGAGCAACACTGCTACAGAACTACCTTATATGGGCATGCACAGAAAGTGATGACAAAACTGTACCAATCATCCAATAAATTTGTAAACCTGATCACAGAAGTACCTCTTGAGCAGTAGGATATCTTAAGTTAGAGGTGTTCTATAGATTTAGATCTGGTACAAAAAATAGATTAAAAAGTCTTATTTAACCAAATTCATACCATGAAACTCTTTAAATTGTTAACTCATGATCAATTCAAGAATGCAGGTAGGAATAAAGGATTAATTCCACAAAAGTCACCAGGCAAATAATGCTTTACTTTCATAAAAATTGTAGATCATTGTTAAGTTCTTTCTCATTCTGATTATGCATACTTTACACAGAGGTTAGATTTATTTCTTGAATAGAATCTGCTTATTTTTTTATCTGAACTAACCTCGATGGCTTGCACTTTGTCAGCTGGCGAAGATGCCTGAGACAAGATGGTGTCCAGTCGATCTCTCAGTTCAACAAGGTTATTTTCAAGGTCACCTTTGTTGGAGTAGTAAGTCTGGCGCAGAGTAAGAGCGTGCTGTAACGTTTCCAAGTGTTGCTTTGCCTGATCACAAAGGCCCTTGTACAACTGTTCCACACGTCGCACTTCTTCCTCTGAGTATGGTTGACCTAATTCTTTCACTCTTTCCATTCCTGATAACAGCTGTTCTACATTTGATTTGTAGTCGCCGAGCTTCTCTGCCACTCCCTGAAAGAGTTTATCACAAATTACACAAATGCCATTTGAACATCTCATCCCATGTGAACAACATCCAGCTGCGGATGTCGCCGCTCAGGAAGTCTTCACAAGTAACTATAGGCCAGAGATATGTTAGCTGGCCAATGCCTCAACCACACGGCAGCACATCTGGTAACCTACAGATGACACTGAACGACATCACTCACCTGTAACTGTTCAATCCGGAGTTCAGCATCAGCCGTTTGGTGACCAATTGGCTTGCCCAGCAACCTCATATCTTCTTTGAGACTCTCGAGCCATTGCGACATCATTGCCAGCTCCTCCTCCATGGTAGACTTGGATACAAGTGCATCTTCCAAGGCCTTCAATCGCCTTCGTACTTCTACAGCAATTCTGCATTTCAAATGAAATAGAAGTCGATATGATCATGTCACTGAAAAACTCCCACATGGCTGTTCATCGAGTTGTGAATTCATGCAAAATGCAAGAAAATGTCAACACTCAAAAGGTTTTCAGAAACTACTGATCACTGAAGGCCACAAAGCCATAAGGTTAGCGTTTCTCATTCAGCGATCAAGCTTACCTGTAAAATTCTTCTCTCAGTTTCTGGATTTGTTTGTTCCATGAACTTCTCTCCTTCTTGGACAGCTTAGGAGAAAGTTGTTCGCCACGTTTCATCAGCGACTTGAGAATTGCTTCCAGACTTCGTCTTGTGCTGTCCGAAGCCTGAAAATCCCCATAAGAATGATATTTCAATTAACTTCACATTAAATATAATTAGTCCCACCACACTACACCAGCTGATCACCTCCTTCGCTAAAATAAACAAAAACAAAACTTGAGTCCATAATTTCTGAAATGCCCCCTGAAGGAAATAAAACTCCTGTCTTATTAATACACCATGAAAACCTTTCTCTTTTATTGTTCAAGGGTAAAAGCCATGTTCAAGGGTAAAAGCCATGTTCAAACTAAATTGCAAGAACCACCACTTGGATTCTTAACTGACCAAATACCATAATTCATTGCTCACCACAGAATTTTATTTTTCTTTTGTTTTGGGTCAGTTTCACCACAAACCTTTTCTGGGTATATCCCTGCACTCTGAACATGTTCACAAATTAGCAACATATAAGTAAACCAACACTAATTATGATCTATGAAATTAACTATTACCTCACAAAATATTACTCTATAAACTGACATCGACGAAAACTAAAACAAAACAAAAAACTTTTTTAATTTCTAAATTCATAATGCACATACACTGCACTGATAAATCTACCACCAATATCAATGGTTAATCAAATTAATTCATCAAGGCATAATTACTTATTGTAAATTAATACCATAAGTTAGTTTAATAAGATATATTTTGCATACAAATTTTTTTATTGCAATTGTTCATTACCATTCTGCACATTAATTAGTCAAACGAATCAATCAAACTTCAAATTTCAAAATTTGTAATATATTGTTTGTGTGTTGCTTATGCCATCTATAGAGACTTGTGTGTTTTAATTTCGCAATGTATTAAAATCACCAACCAACACAGTTAAATGATTTATAAGTTGCACACATTTTAAATATCTAGAAAAAAAATAAAAGACAGATGAATGAACATTTTTTGGTCACTTGAAAGATTAAGTGTGTGCTTGAAATTATTTGTATCTGTTGTACGCTGTACAGAAATGCTTGCTTGACAAGAGTGCAGAATAAATTCAAAATTCAATCATCGTTAAGTGCAGTTTCACTACAGAACGAGATGTTAATAGACATTAATGTTATCAATATACTACGTACATGACTAAAAAACATACATTTACTGTTTAACAAACCTCAGACAATCCAATGAAAGCCTCATTGTGTTTAGCCTAAAATGCAAAGATATCACATGAGCACACAAAGCAGCTACGCCAAAACAATAAACAGAACATCAGATCCTCCGCAACAGGAGTTGCAGATCTATCTTTATGTCACCAATTTGATGTGTTGAAATGCAGAAAAGCAGTTTAAAGTGGCAAAACAAAAGAAGAGAAACTAAGGAAACTGAGAATAAAAAATGAATGGTATATCTGACATCATCAAATGCCTTCTCATAGTCTCATAGAAACCACGACTGGCTCATACAAGAGTTTACCAAAGTTTGTTCTATCTGGTCAAGCAAAACAGTAAGAACAGGACCTTCTACAGATACATAGACAGGTAGCATAAATGCATTGGACACAGCATAATATTGTGGTTCACAAAGTAACACAGAATGGTTCTTTAACGACATCTCACCTGATATTTCTTAAATGCAGCATGGATTTCCTCCAAGGATCCTTCCAATGGAATTGGCTTAGAACAAAGATTGGCATCTGCTTCCTTGGACCACAGGTCGACCTGAATGACATCTGCTTCCATTTGTCGTCGCTGGATCAAAGTGTCTTGGGCCTTCATCACTGCGCTGTTCACACTCTGTTGTAAGCCAGCATATCGCCTCTCAATTTCTGTAAGAAGAAGTTCATTAACTCATTACCGCGTTCAATTACTAATTCATTTAAGAGCATATTATGAACAATAAACCATTGCAATCTCATGGCTTAACATTTAAAAGGTCTCTCATTGGCCAAAGACGCATATACATGATCTTTCTCTTGCCTGCATTTTACGTGAAGATTTGACTAGTGCATTTTCAAACGTAAAATGAATTGAGATATAGATTAATACCCTGGAATTTCTCAAAGAGTTTATCCTTATTAGGATCGCCATCACCCAGCATCCTGGTGCCACTTTCTTTGCGAACTCTTTCCACTTCTGCTTCTCTGCTCTTGACATCCGCCTGCAGTTTCTTCACCCCTTCAACCTGATTTGCCAGATCGGTTGACTTCAAGCGCACCAACAAGGGAGCATCCACTGCTGCTTGCATCTTTGTCAGCCAGTTTTCAAGTGCGCTAATGTCTTGTTGTAGCGCTTCTCTCCTTGCAACTTCAACAGCTAGTTTGCCTTGTTTTGCTTCAGCAGCCTTGAACAGTTCTTGCTGGCGCTGTTGTAATTGTTCAAACAACATCTGAAGATCGGCAAGTTCTTGAGGCGACATCTCATCCTTAAGTGTTTCCATCTGACGACGGACTGTACCAAGCTGGCTTTCTCTGCTTTGCAACTCATACACGACAACCTGATAACATATTTAAAACAGGTCCATTTTAAGCAAAGGATATACTCCAGCATCAAAACCTTAATATTTTCTCATATTTGAAGTTAAGCAAATTTCTGAACACTATCTTTGATTAACAGTTTTGGAAAGGCAAATACACACTGAATACATTGATATCCACTGTCTACAAGTCGGCCCTTCGTGCAATCTATAGTGAGTTTAAATTGCCATGCAAAGTAAGGGTCTACAGAATCTCATTGTGAACAACATATCAAAATTCCCGCACAACTAACGCAGGCATTGTTGACCTATGGTCCTCGATTCACAGTTGCTCAATTACTTTCAAGGAAGGCAAAACCTAAAAAATTCGGGTATTTTTTAAGCTTATCTGAATCTCTAGTGGCGAAAACATTGAACTAATTTGTTCGGTCAGCAATATGTTGCTCCTATGTATCGATATCTTAAATGTAGGTCGCTTGGGTTTCCAAGGACCCTGAAGATTCAAGGGTCCCGAGCAGAGACAGTATTATCCTGGTATATTCTTGGCAAGATCTTTTTCAATATTATCTTTTACGATTAAGTTATCGAAGATGAGCGAGTTCTTTGAAAGAAAGACACCTATCCAATTCACAACACCAAAGTTCCACCTACCTGGTGCTTCTGTAACACAGAACTAGCATCTTGGACTGTGTGTCCCAGAGGTGTCTCTTCTTGTAGAGTAACATCTGTCTGGGTCAGCCACTCTTTGTATTGCTGAATGTCCTTCTTAAGAGTTTCTTGGACTCCTACTTTCTGTTCCAGTTCATTCAGACTCTTCTCGACATGATTCTGAAGGTCGGTGTACTTTCTTTCGAGGTCACTGAAGGTAACAGAAGTAATATTTAGTTTAACAAAACAGGAGAATCAAGTAAATAAAATTAACAATTTGAACCATAAGCTAAAATGCTGTGAAAGGAATCATTTCAAACATATTGTCTCCGGACTGATGCATGGTTGTGTTATTTGTTAAATTACAGATCACAAGGAATAATCATCTAAAATACAATGTCTCCTACTAAGAATATCAAATCTAGATTGCAAATATAACAACATCTATGCTTACATGATGTTGTCCAGCAGCAGTTGCCTGTCATGAGGACTGACTTCAGCAGCAACTTCATCGCCAATCAATCGCAAGCGATGCAGACCTTCACCCTCTCGCTGCAAGCTCTCTCGGAGTCTCTGTAACCATAAAATTATCCATTATTGCTTTTTATCACAACTATGTCATATACCTTGTAAACAGTGAGTCAAAGGAGCACACTAATGTTTATCACTATTTGCAGATAAACTCAGAAATGAAGAAATCACAAAGGGTGACAGTACTTTCAACAATCACCAGTGCTGTAGAATCATTGATATTAAAAGATATCAAATTAACGCAACCACATATTCTAGCTACAGGGATTTACTACCTTCTTGAGGCGATAAAAAGGCCGAATTCTTGCATAAGGTCGGCGACGACGGAATTTCTCATCAGCATCTTTAGTACATGTGCAGCAGCAACAAGAGGACATGCCCGTCCCCATCACTTGAATTATTCCTTCAGATGCTACATCTTTACAATATCCCATATCAGTAACCTAGCAAGTCTCTCAGGAATGTCTTTAGCACACATTGTAATGTTTCCCGCTTGAGGAACAGTTCCACCATATTCAAAATTCTTGCGCATCATCAAATGCCTTCCATTGGTCAATGTTGAACCTCGAATTGGTTCAACTAAGCATCACACTTCAGGTAAGTAAATCTAAATATTAGCAGCATACTCTAGTAGAAAACTTCTGCTTAAAATTCTGCCTGCTTATGTCTTTTCTGCCAACATGCTCCCCAGTGACCTCAATGCGAACAGTTACAACCAAGGTTCATATCCAAAGCTTCATGAGAACCATGTTGAATAAATTTTGCAACCAACTACAAGCACATCATTCATCGTAGTGACTAGCATTTGACTGGGACATTGCATGCTGACGTCTATTCCACTTGCATTTTTCCCTGATGTTATATACAATAAACACAAATAACTTCATAATGGTAGGTGATATTTATGGACTTAATGTAAACATCCTTGTGACTCTGCCATAGTGTGAATGGTGATAAAACACTGAGAAGTATGTTTTGCATGTCAACAATGATCACCTTTTTATCATCGCATGTAACACGCTAGCTATAATCCACATCCATAGGGTTACTATGCACACCAAGTATATATAAGAACTCCTTGCTAAACAGTCTGTTTCTTTTGCCGTGATTAACAATTCATCTCCCAGACTTATTGATAGGACTTCCCAGTCTGCTATGCACATAAAAAGTCCTCTGGCCAGTGATACCATGTAGCCCACATACTGACCAGCTGATTATTCATGCAAACTCGGCAGAGCATCTAATGACACAAATGTCATGAATATTATAAATGATGCACAAATATCATACCCATGCTGGTCAGACTCATCACTAATTTCTACTATGCAGATGTACATGATTTCAGTACTTGTGAAGTATAGACAGTTTACACTTTCAAAACTCTGCAGACTGTATCTTCAGTTGTAGCGTAATACAATTCTCAATATTCTTGGCATAGATGGATTCCTTTTCTATAGACCAAATAGTTCTTTTACCAGTCCAAATGGTTCAATTATGTTAATGCTGCCTAAGTTACATAATTTCTTAATCTCTCCCTTCAGACAAGGTATATTCCATTTTTGGCAATTCTGCATATTTACACTTGACTACACAGCTTTAATCCATCCTCAAAAATAAATTTAATTTGCTGATTCTACAAATGGAAGTCCCACATATGTCATCAGTAAAGCGTTTAGCAGCATAAATCAATGAAGTGATCCATAAATAAAAATTCTGTATGCTGTAACAATAATCCTACTACTTCACATACATACTGCTATAAATCATTTTATATGTGACATTATGACATATTGAAATGTAGTACAACACATGTCCAAATATAATTTAACTGTTGATGACATTTGACACACAAATAAAAAGCAACTAAAGCTGATTGTGTGCCAACCACAAAATAATGGGCAGCTATATTAACCCATCAGCATCATGCAACGCTCTGTAACTCTATGATGCTGAGCATCATGCTCGCCCTGCTGCTGAAACATGAGGACTGTGAGTCCCTGCATCACCTGCATTGGTGTGAACTGACCTATGCAAAATGGCCATCGGTCAGTGGGAGTGACCAGCAGCACTAGCCAGTCACGTGTATTAAACTAATATTGTCTTAAATAACACATACATACTTAGCTATAGTTAAGTACCATTCAAGCAGAGGTTTAATAACATTCAATAGCACTTAAGAGGGCAACTAAACGGGTGTCAGTGACATATTAAACACTCCTTGTAAGAACTTCCCCTTAAGGCCACCACATGAGCAACTACAAATGATAGCCTGGTTCCTACAGAAATCATGAAACTTAATTTTTATAAATTTTCCATGACTTTCTAGGTTACACAACCCTTGCAAATGTCCCGACCATGCATCTTCCTAATTACAAATAATTTATTGATGCAAGACATGTCAACAACATAACTATGCTCCATACAAAGAGCAGCCCAAATAATACTTTTTTTTCTTCTCTTAATTCAAAGGGCTCCAAGTAAAAGAGTCGTGCAGATTGGAGAAAAAATACAAAAAACATCACAGAGCCATTCTTTAACTTCTTGGTGTTCATATCATAATTAATTTGACTTTTCATGATTTTATAATTTACCAAATTTCCATGACATTTCCATGAGAAAAATATTTTCCAGGATTTTCCATTATTGTTGGAACCCTAAAATGACCTCACTAATGTGGCGACCTCACTATTACGGGCTTTGAATCAATGATGGCCTTAATACACTATGAGGGGTTCAAGTGTATAAATAACAATTCAATATGGAATTAATTCCTCATACACACTTACTGAGGGTTAGTGATACTTATTCAGCAGAGCAAACTTAATCTTTCTTTTCTTAGTAATTTTTCAAGCCCAGAGCATTTGGATTCTATAAATAGCTAATACAAACTATGCTTGTGGTTACATGTACAAGCATAATATATATATATATATATATATATATATATATATATATATATATATATATATATATATATATCAATGATTTTAGGTCATACAGCAAAATATAGTGTATCATCTGATTTAATAATAGCTAATTTGGTAGTTACCTGATATAAATTTTTGTTATGTGGAGTGTACATGCTAAATCTAAATTCACCCTGTCAGGTCACTAAGCACATTGTGAATATAACCTTACAAATCATCAATTTTGAACAGATTTCATATAGAAATGTCAAATTCAAACAACATCACAAAAACAATTCATAGATTTTATTTGATTCCAAGGGAAAATTACATACATTGCATGCAATAATATTATGACTTGGGTTGCATAGATGTAACGAATACTCAAGCAATCCATCATGTTTTTACAAGGCATGCAAATCATCTATAAATAAACAACAAATAAATAAATAAATATTATGCTGTAAACATCGGTTGGAATGCAGAATACACAAAAGAATTATTTCTAGAAAGTTGTACATGTGGTATTTGAAATAAATAAATATATTAGTATAAAACATCAGTTCATGAGATACATATGTAAATGGCTCGGATTTTCAAGTATCACAGATTTAAACGATATGTAGTGCATTTATTAAGTTATCGTTGCTGATATGCAGATTTTATGATTATTAAATTAATCATAACTCAGATCAGTATTCCACATGAAATTTCCCAGTCAGATGCTTTAATCGTTTTTGTTCTTTGGAGACTTTGAGAATCGAGTCATGCAGTGATTGCTTCTTCTCTGGAGCTGAGCTTTCAGTCTCACTTCTTGGAGATGCGATGAGGATGTACGGCTGCTGATGAGGCTGGACAGGCAACTGATCGGCAGGAATGAAGACCACTTGGGGGTTAGCTGGTCCTTGAGATGGGTAAGGTGGGGGTGGGGGCGGGTTTACAGGTGGGGGACCTGCATGACTTAATGGAGCAATAGGGGGTCCTTGTTGTAGCGGAGGACCACCAGGGGAGGGCACAAAAACACCAGGAGGAGCCACTGCATGATTATTCAAGGTCACATGATGAACTTGTGGGGGAGGCACATTAGGACCATTCCGCAGCAAAGATGCACCTGGTGGCGGTCCCATCACAGACCCTTGCCAAACCAACTGAGGACCTTGGGGAACATCAACTGGCCTAGGAGGTAGAACTCGGTGCAAATGAGGGTGCTGGATAAAGGCACGATCGTTGGGAGGACTAAAATATGCCATGGAACTTCTTGGGCGTGGGTGATAACTACGCGGTCTGCGACTAGTGTAACGATAATCGTAGTCATCACTAAACTCCGAACGATGGCTGTAATGCCGAGACAAATCAGGCAGTCTCCTTCTATGTGTCCCTGACTCCCTATAATGCCCATGACGCTGAGGTGACCTGTGATCTTGAGAATCAGTATAAGAGTCATAATGCAGATACATGTCATCTCGGCTATCAAACTGACTACTGCCTTCAATATCATCAAAATTGTCTGGGCTATATCCGCGCATTAATGGCTTTCTAGGCCGATCAGTCTGATCCATCAATTGCAGTCTTCGATGTTGAAATTTAGCATAGTCTTTCATATCCTGCTTTTCTGCAGCCTTGGTTCTAGAAACCACTTTCTTGTCGGTGTCAGAATCTAGCTGTTCCTTCAGCTCACGAACCTGACTTAGCATAAATTTTAATATTTCTTTCCGGCTCATTTTTGATTCAGACATCAAAGTTTCAGAGCTTTCATATTTGCGTCCACATGATTTTCTTCTGGATGGACTCCTTTTACGCTCCTGCAACCTAGAAATTTTTACCTCTTTGGAATGAGGTTTCTCGGAGTGGCTTACTTTAGAATGAACATCACCAATCTTAGGTTCTTTGTCTTTTGGGTTACACACGTTTAATTTGAGATTTACTTTGCTTGACCTGATTGGTGATGTGCTAACAGACTTCATATGAGCCACTTTATTGTTCTTGGAAGCGAGGCTGTTCATTCTGGGAGAGCTGATTGTCTCCTTACTAGCAGTTCTTTCCGCCATTTGGCCAAATGTTTGAGTAGCAAAATCCCGTGACTCAACAAAGTCAAGATCTTGAGAACCGAGTACATTCCAAGGGGTAATGGGTCGAGGGTATGGGCCAGTCACATCCCCTGCCTCAATAACAAAAGTATCTCCAAGGGCCAGGGTGCGCTTAATAAGTGATAATCCATTTGGTGATCCACTGATTCTGATCTTCAGAGGAGTTTGAGTGGCTATGGTATGACCAGATTGGACCTTAATGTTACTGGGAGTGGTCGGCAGCTGTCTTGGTGTACGAGGGGACTTGGTGATCTTTTTCACACCATTTATGAGTATCGCTCGAGGACTTTCAAGACATGGCTGGCTGCTGTAGGGTGTGGCTTGGGTAGACACATCCCTGCTTTCTGACCTACAATGAGAAGATTCTTCATCTTTCCACTGTGTACTTTGTGAGTTTGACAGACCATTAATTCTAGGAGATTCTGAGTAGTGACTGAAACCAGAGGGGATTCTCGGAGCATTTCTAGACAGGGTTGTTGTGTGAACAGTTTGTGGCTGGGTCACTTTATACTCAAGGATTGTCTCCACTGAAATTGAGTCCTGGTCTGTCAATTCTAATTCTGGTACAAATGGTCCACTAGCCATACCATCAAACTTCTCAATGTATCTTTGGTAATCAGAAAGGTACTGTGGCTGCACCGAATTTGCCATAGCTTGTGTGACTTTTAATGAACTGATGGGGCGAGTTCGGAGAGTACTCTTCAAAGAAGCAGTGTTCATTGGATGCTGCATTGTCTTTAACAAATCACTGTTAAAAGCATCACTAGGTTCTGCTGATTGAGTACTATCATCCAGGGGTTCATCTGATACAACGCTATGGGTATCAGCATCTAAATTCCTGACGTCTATATTGGGGATCACCGGTAAACGACGTCGTCCGGTTGAAACTAAAGGTTGAGGCATGGTCTGTGTACCTCGGTTTTTGAGTGTCTGGGTAGACCTATCAGATACCAGTACACTGTCGTAACGAGAATCTGTGACATCAAGTGACGACGAATAAGCAGCATCTTCATCTCGATCTGATAAGTCTGTGTTTGTTCTTAAAATATGAGTAGTTTGTGTGACTTGTTGGTCTACAACTTCAACTTGTCGATGAACAGTCTCCGCATCATCAGGTTCATCATCTAGCAATGTCCCATCGAAACTTCCTGACTCGAGAGCAATTCGCACCGCTGCTGCCAGGTCTCTTTCTGTGTAACCCGACCTTGATGAGACTGCCATCTCCTCTACATTGTCTCGATCAGTCAACACAACAGAATTTCTTAGCTGGGATTTCAAAGCTTGCTTAGCTGCATCGGTTAGACCATTTGCTTGGTCGTCAAGGACAACTCTAACAGGCGAGGAGGACCCTGGAGTTGGGTTTTCAGTGAAGCATGTGTTATGTTTCATATCCTCATGTAAAACTCCTCCTACTATTTCTTGTATTGATTTGTCAGCTTGGAGAACTGCAACCATCACAGCACTATTAGAGTCCACACTGCGTTCACCAGTGTTATTAAATGAATGTTTACTGCTCTCAGCTATCTCCTGAAAGTTATTATTGGCATCATGTTCCAAGCTCACATGAAAAACTTCTGTTTCTTCATATCCAGATTCTTTGTCACTGTCACTTGGTACTGCCACCAAGACAATATCAGCTTGATTTCTTTGTGGTGGCTGCCTACCTCTACTGGAACTTATACGAGGTGATTCCGCTGATGGTATAGCTTGTGGGATGTTTGGGAATTCACACGGTTTTTCTGGCAATTGCCGTTTACCGAGTTGTGGTATGCGACTGCCATAGCTTTTGTTTGTAGATCTGCTTCTGCTCCTAGAAGGGCTGAAACTGTTATTTGCACTAAATGGCCGAGGAATTCCACTGATATCACTAAAGCTAGGTGATCTTTTGCGTGGTGACAGACAGCGCCTTGCTGATAATTGCTGCTGGGTATTAGATTGATACGAAGACTGCGAAGTTGTTCTGGAACGAGAACTTCTCCCAACAACCACTGGTATTCGCGATGGTGACCTTGAAGATGACCTTGACCGCAAATCTTTTGCACTGCGAGGTGCTGCAGTGAAAGTCAGTTTTGGCAATGGTGTTTTAAACAATAATCCTGGTGCATTTTCTTTTGCCTTTTTTCCTCGAGTTGTTTCATATATACTCAATAAACTAAGATCTGTAGTTTCTTTGGGCACTGACCCTCCCACAGCAGTGTTCCTTTGTATACTAACTGTGGTGTAATATTCTTCTGATCCAATGAGAGTTTGTGTTCCTTGGTCCAACAGGTCTCCAACCTAAACAGAAAATACCAAAACAATTAAATCACATATGCATTGTTCCAGGATTAATTAGGATCAGCTTGTAATTAATTACAAGGACAATATTACACAATTCTACAATGTACATGCAAATACGGCTTCAAAGTTAATCCTGTATATTCAACCCTTTTGTTCAATTCCAGCAGTAATTGATATGCTGGTCATTTTATTGATTGCAAATGCAGATATTATCAGCCTGAGTGCTTTTCAAATGTTAAGTGTTTAGTGCAAATACACAAGTCTAGACTTATCACCTTTATTTTGTCACAAACACAGAATATAGCACTGCACGTTAAATTCAACAGAGAGTACACACTATATATTACTGCTTAATACAATTTCTAAAATTTATCATCAACATGGCATAATTTTAGTATACTACAGTGCAGTGCTAAGTACTTCAAGGCAGAGAGGGCAGGTGAAATTTGACTGAGGATTCTAAAAACACACTATCTGGAACTGAAGAACAAAGTTAAATTCTCACAAAATGTTTAAGGTTCAGATATCTATTACAAAAGGTACACCAGTGTAGCCCTGCGTAGAGAATCACAAAGCTTTCTCTACATTATATTAGTCATGAATTGAAATCCCAAATCTACTCCTTCGAAGAACATTTGAGACAAAAATTAAGAGGCTAGACCATCCAAATGGAGCACCACAAATATCCAATTACAGAACAACTGCAAAACGCAAGACCTAAACTAGAAATAACAATCCCGACCTTGAAAGATGAATGTGGAAGAGCACAAAGCTGCGCAAAGATCGGTGACACAGACATCCTGAATATAATTAATCCATGTAGACACACAAATTTGTCACAGGTAAATTTTATTCTACAGCACAATGAAGTGCATCGTATCCATAGTTCTCAATCACTGTCATCAATCCAACACCAGCGTTGAGATCACCCACAACTAAACACTAACTTACACATGTCACTCTTATGTACAAGCATATAAGACTCCCTTGGTTAGTGCCAGTTAACAACAAAGGACAAATGCATAATTATACACACTGATGTTATTAGAAATATCATCAGCTCACAAATATTAGAAATATTACACAGCCAATCAATCAAGATCATGACCAATTGAGGTCAAATGTGGTTATGTGTGACAAGGTTAATGCTATCAGAGGCTTCAGCAATGTCAATAATATTTGCAAATGCAATCAGATATTGATCACCAGCAAGTGTATAATGTCAGGCAGAAAGTGATTTTTTTTTTTTTATATTTCCAATTTTTAAGTTTGAGGAAAAATACTAACAGAACTAAAGATTACAATAATAGAAAGACTTAGTAACATCACACTTTAATCATGAAATTTATTTTTAAATCAAATCTATATTCAATACAATAGGCAAAAGTAGTTACCATTAATAATCGTTTAAATAGACCTGTAGTCAATTTAAGTACTTTATCACATGGATTAGCATTTTTATCGAAATTCATTGCAACATAAATCAGGGTCATGGGAGCTTAGGTCTAAAATTACATGTCAGCTAATCGCATATCAATATCATTAAATGATCAACACCACAATGTGATTTGTCGCAAGATTAACTTTGGATAAATTACAATCTCAATGTGCATATCATTGTATTGGCAATACTAGATGAGGGCGATTAATTTAAGAATGTAACATTAAGTTGAAATATGTTCCAGTGGCTTAATAACAACATCTACTTTGCAAAATCAGTATCGCATAACTGCAAAGAAATTAAGATACATACCTGATGGCTTATGCGAGTCCCAGGTAAAAATCATTCCAACACTGAGAAGTACCACACTCCAATACTAGAGAGCGCATTATAGTAATTTGTGACACGTTGCAGCATGGAACCACTACACAGGCCACTCTTCGCACGTCAATGACTGATCGGTGTTATTGATCTCTTTGAGAAAAGCAGGTCTAGACCCATGTCAGCTTTTGAGCAAATTGTAGTCCAAGGCTCTATTTCGATTTGAACACAACAGCTGCTGGTTATTAGGGCAATAGATCACTACAAATGGCAGGCATTGCCTGATATGCATGATAATTGGCTGTATGAAGATCCACACAAGCTTGTCGATGATATGGGGCCTGAGGATTTGTGGGGTGTTAATTTCAATGCTCTATAAACATTGAATTTCATCTCAGCACTTCTGTAGCAGCTGGCCAGTACAAATAGACACATTTAAATGTGTATGTGATATCAGAAATTTATCTGTTTCATTGCCAACTTTAAGGTTTCAGGTACAAATACTGATATGTATGTGCTCTTTTGACTCACCCATTTTCATTTGAAAAAAAAAATAAACCTTAAGACATTTCAATTCAAATTAATGAACAGCATATTACAATACTGGTATTACATGCAATTAAAAAAAGTATAAATGACAAAAAGCCATGCAAAGGAATAAATGCGAAAGCCAAGTAACATGACACAGGCATAAAAAGCGAAGAAAGCGCATACAACAAGCAAAGCCACCACTTTCGTAAACAATACAAGGAAAGCGAAAGACCCAAAGGATTGAGCACCTTGCCTCATGTTTTTTGTTGCATAGCATAAGCAAACTCAAATAATAAGAAACTGTGTAAAATACAGTCTTAATTATGCAAAAGGATTCAGATTTAATATACTGAACAAGCAGCTACTAGCAATAATTGGTATAATTAATTATCTATAAGCCCAGTATCTATTGTAAGGTAGCTGCATGGGTCATTTTGCTATGCATAAGCACAAACAACGTTACTATCTAAAAGCACTTTTTACAAGAGAGCATTGGTTAAAGCACAGCACCCCCATCCCACAGATATCACATACTCGTGAGAGAGAACGCAAGAAAAAAGAAGCAAGCATGTTTGAGCATGAATAACAAACTTTTTGGGGTAGAGTGACGTGCTTGAATAACTAAACAGCTAATTGGGGATTCAAATAGCTGGTGGAATAAAATAACTGAAATACTAATTAGTAGAATAAATAAAAGGTCAGTGAACTAATGAAGAAGGTAGGCAACTAGTTTTAAGGTAAAATAACAAACCAAAAAGAATAAAGAACCTAAACCACCAGAGATAGAGTGTCGTGCTATGTGCAGGAACAGGCAGAGGAATATCAATGCGCATATAAAATATATATGAAATACATAACATGTAGACCATACCAAACATAGAAACACAAGAATGTCTACTGTGTATAGTGACATATAGGTCTCTTGTGACCTCACTATGTCGGTAAAATTCATTCATCCATAGTCTATTCATTTGATCTTTTTCAGATTTTGCTACATGTACATTATTATGAAACATCAGAATCATCAACTTTTTCGTTATATCAAGTGTACATTATTTGAAAATTCTGAAAATATTTGCAGAGGAACATTGAAAAAAAATACCATATTATCAATCTATTGTCAGATGCTTTTGGTAATTTTCATCATAATTCCTGCACATTTTTATATTCAATCAATGGCTCCTAAATTTGGTACCAGAGTTTAGGGTCAAAAGATTATGATTCCACTGGCTCATTACAAAAAAAGTCTACTATGTAAACTGGTCCTACCTTCAGCCTCTCCATCTTCTCCTTTGCCGAGATATCGGGACTCTGCTTGAGCTGTTCAAGGTCTTTTGCAAGAGCGTCAACCTCAGCCTCCATCTCGGCTTGTTGGTGATGATACTGGCGACAGATATCCAAAGATTGTTCGCGATCGTGCAGCAGACTATTAGCTTGGTCGATCAAACTTTGCTGCAACTCTTGCAGAGGTGCTACTTGGTCCTTGTACTGCTCTCCGCCCAATTGTTCATATCTGGATTGCAGCTTATCAATTGTAGCTTGTTTCATCTGAATTTCATCTCTCAATCCCTGCAAAAAATATAAGTATAAGGTCAGCAACTTGTGGCACTTTTATATATATCATTTACAAAATGAATGGAAGCAAATGTGGTCATTTGCACAGAAGTGTCATTGCCTGTTATCTAACAAAAAATGTCCAATTTCACAAATATTTGTTATCCAGCCTTATCAGATAATTCACCACAAAATTAGCACTTCATGAAGTTATTCAACACTACCTATGAAACTTCATTTCTAATTAAAACTATAATCTGTTTATGTGCAAGTGTAATTTACCTGAATTTTAGCAACTTCAATCTGTGCAGCATCAATGTGTAACTTGGATGGTGTCTCCTGCATTACTTTCAGCTGAGCCTGAGCTTTATCAAGATACTCAGCAAGGTCTTTACGGAGACTGTCCACACCTTCCCAGATTGACGCACTTTCTTGGCAGCGAGCAAGTTCTCTTTCCAAGGATCGGACTGCCTGGTCTATCGCTCCAAGAGTTTGCATCGCTCTCCGTGACAAAGCATCCTGGGTTTCAGGAGCTTCTTCACGAGCTAGTCGACCCTCCAGACTGCCAAGATTCTCACACCTGCTTCCAGCTGCCAAGATGTCTTGTTTGAACTTCTGCAGCTTTTCCAACAGTTCCTGAAGAGATAATCAAATTCAACAATCAGAAATTTGAAGTTTTACTTCGCTGAGTTGTGTCACCTTCAGTATCACAAGAGATGACCTTGAAATCAGTCTTCAGCCAGGATATATTTCAGACCAAAATATATTCAGTATTATTTAACAGCTTCTTGTGGAGATTACGAGAAGAGGCAATTCACAAAATGTCCACTCACAAAATACCATGTGAATAGGGATGCAAAGGTTGGGAAAGTTTCCGGGAATTTTGGAAATTTTTCATGGAAACTTTCCGGGAACTTATGGCAGTGGGAATTTTGGGAATTTTGGGAATATTGGGAATTTTCAAAATAAAAGGCTTATATTGAAATATTTTACATTCTCATTGGCCTAACTACATTTCTTGTCTAATTAAAGCTCATTAGAATCCAATCTTGTCAAGATTAATCAAGTGTTGGTCTAATGTTGGCCAATAAAACATGTAAACAACAGTTACGAGTGATGTCATACTCTTCAATGCTTGTTAGTCATTTTGTTTTCCTTGATTTACTTCCATGCATGGTTTAAATTTTATATTTCTGGATGGAAATGTAATCTCCAGTCGATACCTTGGAGTCAATGTACAGTGTAAAAGTCTATTGACGAATTACAGATGAGGCTGAATTTAAATAAAAAAATACTAAAGATTAAACCATATTTTGTTATCATCAAGGTGGCAGCAGCAAAGTTTAAACTTCGAATCCTGGGATCGTTTTTAGCATTCTGCACTGCAGACAAAGAAAGGTAATGTCAATTTCTGTTGAAAATCTGGTCAAAATAATCCACAATTCGGCACAGCAAGTTTCTTCAGCAACGTGGTGCTGAGGTCTGTGTGGCAGTGAGGCAATTTCGCCAAACGCTTCGGTTATCATGCAAATTCCGCGGTTGCATACACAACCTAGCCTTAATCAAGTAGCCTTTCAGGTTGGTGTATTATCTGCGCGATACTGCTGGTCACCTTAAAATAAGATGATGTGATGACTTACCTTTGCTTTAGCATGATTGGCCTGTATTGAAGCCACATTGCTTGGCGCTTGTCCCTGTTGTTGCGTCAGCCATGGGTTAACCTCATTCTTGAGGTATTTATCACATTTATCCAGTTGTTTCTCATAATCCTGCCATTTTGCCAACACCTCTTGCAAGCGCTCCTGAAAAAGTTCAAACAACATAATGAAAAACTGAATCAAATGTTCCATTAAAATGTTGTTCTTGCACAGTAGATAATACTCACCATGTTAGTACCACCCTTTATGCATAATGATGCACCTTCATTATTAATTAACACAAAATAAACCCTCTTAACGTAAACATCAAACAACCAACACCTGTACAGCAAATCAATTTAATATCAAAAGTAACAAACATTCAGCCAAGCCCGTTTTTTTCTGTCAGCATGAAAATGTCAACGGGATATTGTCAACGGCGTAAAAATGACAATATTTACAATATTTTCAAAACACTTCTTAAGAAATTCTGATTATTGTGGTGAGGTAGCTATTTACAATTTTGACACAACAGCTCGGAAACTTACTGAAAAAATATTTTCTTAATGTACATGATTTAACTATATGGTAGTACAAAAATTCAACTACGGCACAAAAGTTTAATTTTCCCAGTTTTCAAATCTTATTTCATTTGTCCATTAGCTAATCAGATCATGGGGGCACAGATATTATCGGACAGTGTGAATGAAGATCATGCATGTCGTGAACATAATATCGTAAACATCCAAAGCCTTGCATCTTTTTATTGGACACCGAGGTAGAGCCTTGAGTAGACTAGAAATAGGCCAAGTCTATAAAGTCCAGCGTTACCTGAATTAATTCCGCACGACGCAAAGTGGCATCAAATTGCAAGCAAAATTAGCAACCATGTCACAAAGTCAGCTGCAGAACTTAAGTAAACAACAAAAACTACAGAAAATAAACAAATTTTTCTCCTCTTTTTAAGTGGTGAACAATGGGAGATTGCTGTGTGTGAGAACATGCATCCCAAAGCTGGTAGGTTCAATGAGATGATCTAACAAGCAATCATGCTGGAGCTGTAAATTTCTGCCCGACAATAGAGGGATAGATTGTGTAAAATTTTGTCCTGCCAGGGTCAAGAGGGTTTGTTTTGTGTTCATCTCTCAGTTACTTTAGGCCACTGACAACATAGTTTTTTTTTACAACTTTTTGAATTTTTCAGGTGTTCAAATTTATTTCTACTGTGCAATGTGCACAGTGCTACGTCATTCTGAGAATACATTTTTTAATAACTCAATAAAATTCTATGAACAGTGTGAAGTAAATTATATTAAAATGTTATTATGGCTTAAATTTTTAACATAGTAAAAAGAGAAAAGGCCAACCAATAATCTAAGAAGGCCACCCAATAATCATTGTAAAACAATTATTCTACCCCTTTCCTTTTAAGTAAAAGAATTTCTGTCTTAAAATAAATAAATAAAATCAAATTTATTACTTTCAGGTTGTACGTAAATACTCTCATAACTGCTGTTCGAAACGATTCCAAAACTAGAACAGATTCTTAATCAAATAATATCAAATGATATGGGATACTAATCAATAGTAATCAATGAAAGTGTATAAAACTAATGATACACTCCCATTGTTATCGAGTGCTCAGCATTGAAAGCAATACTTCATTCACACAGAAACGAACATCAAGGTACTACTTACTTTGATTTGCATGGCAGTGGCTTGCAATGACAAATAAGAGTCATCCAGGCTGCTGAGTTGTTTCTCTATTTGATTCCCAAGGTCACCTTGGCTGTCGCTCAGTTTCAGCAAGTGGTCCGCTTTGTCTTTCACTTGATCAATGCGACCTTGGAAGTTGTCTATTTCCTCAACGAGGCCCTGCAATAATATTTTCTTACATGAAAATGATGAAACACATGTGCATGAGAAATATTTCGTCATCGTTAATCGGGAGTAATACTAGTCATTAAAATTGACTTTAGAAAGCAGCTAAATTTTTAATTTTCCCCGATTTTTTTCCCAAGATTAAATAGCAATAAACATTATTATCATGGACAATAATTCATGCAAAGTATCTCAAATTATTTTTTGTTTAAAGTTTTTTTCAATTGACTCATTAGTGAGTTCTTTTGCATACATATTAAGGTGACCCCACCAGACACACTCTTAAGTTTGGTCATACATTCGTAGCCTGAGGACACATACCTTATGTTTCTCGATCTGTTGAACAGTGAGTTCATGAGAACTGACATTGAGAGCATTAAAGGTCATCAACTTAAAGGACATCTGCATTATCCATTTTTCTGCGTCTTGCAGGCGTTGACGGTACGACATGTGGTCTGTATGTGCTTTCTCCAATTCATCAATGATTTCCTGTGACAGATACAAATTTTTAAATTATATGTATTACAAAATGAAGGTAAGTTTATCAATAGAAATAGATGAAGACTAAGACACAGGCATTTCTCAAACGATACAAATATCTAATAGCAAACATACCTTCAAACGAGCAATGATCGTGGCATGACGTGAACGGATATCTGCTAAGGCATGTCTTGGTTCCGGACTGTCAACATCTAACTCCACTGCTATCTGTTGAAGTTCTTGTATTTGGTCATTGTTCTCAACATCTCGGAGCAGATTCTGTATTTTAATTAAGCATATTAGTACAGGTAAACCATTTATAAATCAAAATTTTATATAACAATTACGTCATAAATTAAATTTTAGCTTGCATTATTTCGTACAATGTCCATATTGACCTGATCACAACAAATTTCATCTTTACACAACAACAAATTCTATCTTTTCTTAGAATTCATGGTTCTCATGCAAAATCAGGGACTCCCACCTTATATTTCTCAAGTTGAGCCTTCTTGCCAACAACTTCCTGCTTGGGCATGACATTCTTGCCTAGTTGTTCCTCCAGTTCACTGAGCCATTGTTGCAAGCTGTTGTAAAGGTCATTGAATGCCGTCGACTTGCTAAGAGCTCTCTCCAATCTTCCGCTGACAGCGTTAACATCCAGGTTCAGTTTGTCCCATTCCTTTTTGAGGTCACTGACCTCTGTCTGATGGCGCACCTTGGTTTCCATTGGAACACGCTGGCACACCCGCTGACTGCAGTCTGATACGTGACTGATGCGGTTTAGTCCTTCGCTCATGTCGTTGATAACATCCTACAATCGTGAACACCAAAACACATTGCAATCTTCTCAGAATTAATTAAAGAAATACTGGACTTTGCTGACAAACTTCTTGGAAATTACCATGCACATCAAACAGTATCTTCAAGAAATTTTCAAACATTCAAATCTATATTTCATCGTATACAGCGATGTTCATGATGTTCATGGCATTAATTTATTGGTAATTATCCATCAACCATCTTTTCAAGAATATTACTATTTCTATAACCACTTTTTGACATTCAGATGAACCTAAATTTACACATCAACATTTTATACAGACACGAACCTTAACAATATCAATTCTGGCCTGTAGAGCTTCGGGATCACCAGAAGTGTCATCGCAAGAGGTGACCTTTTCTCTCGTCGTATTTAACCAAGATTTGGCAGCTTCAAGAGCAGTCTTGTATTCTTGCTGATCGATCTTTAGAGTCTCCATCTTCTTTTGACATTCCTTTTAGATTATACAAATGTCAATTAATCATTACATAAAGTATATGAAGAATTGAACAATTAAAGTTAACCATAACACAATAATCATGCAATACAAAGGCTGAAAGAACAAGACCGAGTGCAGAAAAAACCACTAGCTTTTGCTTTGAACTTTACACCTTCGATTTCAAAACAGGCTTGTTGAAAATAATTACAGATCTAGTACTAAAAGCCCACCTATAAATAAATCTTTTATTTTTCTTCCTTAAAAATAATTTTGATGATCTATAATATTTCAACAATTAATAAACTATAAAATATGTGGCATGAAATAACTAATATAATCTGTACTAAATTTTTTAAATGCAACAGACACACTATAATATTGTTCACAGAACATGAAAGTGGACGAGAACACGAAAAAAAAAAACGTAGCAACATCATACATAAGCATCATTACGTTTTGGTTTGTCTGAAGAAAGAACATTGTTGTTTCTGTGTATGTGAGTGCAGTTTGGACATTAACTCTCATGCAGAAATCATAAATATGTGAATTATGAAGTGACACAATAAATACGAGCATATATAATTGTCAAAGTTGCAGTCCTAAAGACCAAAAGATCCTCAAATAAATATTTGTGATATTTTGATATTTCAATCACAGCCTGAACTTACATATTCTCTCATCTGTCAAGCCCATGGGAATTTTTTTCAAATTTCAAATTTAGTAAACTGGATTTCTCACAGGTCAAATAGCATATTGATCAACCTCTTTTTCACAGAAGTTTATTCATGTCAGCATAAGCAACGAAGCATGAATTTCGATTTGGCCAAACTTCAGTTAAAAACTTGCTTTTAAAACCAAAGATACAATGATAAATTTTTAATTTATTGATGATGTATCAATCAAACGGAATACTATACATACCTTAGCAGAAGCTTGTAAGGTCTGGAACCTTGTGGCTAATCTCATAATAGAAGTAGACACAGATGGATCCTGAGTTATTTGCAGTAATTGCTCAGACTGCTGCGTCAGCTCTTCGAGGGTTGCTTGCGTTTCAGATACATTTGCATTAATGTTCTGGAAATTGAACAAACACTTGGCTAACTGATGATTAGAGGAAACATTTCTCCACAGGATTTGGCGCACATTGTACTTGGAAGTCTTATACAGGTATCTTTTCTATAGAAATTGCATACATAAATAATCTTAATGTATCATATTAAGGGTAAAACCTATGAAGTGTTAATTGCCATAACTGGGTCCAACGGCTGCATGTTCCACAGAATGACAATTTCTTTTGTGCGGAATTTACAATTGAACTTATAACCAACCTGCAGTTCTTCGATTGTTGATTCCTCCACAACTTCCGCCCTGAGTGGTCCTTCCATGTGCATGTTAACCTGTGATTCAAGCTGTTGCAATGACTTGTCCAGTTTATCTTCAGCATCCAAGAATGCCTGAAGATTATCCGCTGATGCAACAAGTTTCTTGTGACCATCTTCTGCCTCTTGGATCAACTCGTTTCTCTTTGCTTCTGCTCCATCAGTCTCATCTCTCATCTGAGATGCTGAAGCAGCAGCTGGATCGAGAGATTTTGAAGCGGACTCATGAGCAGCTCTAAGCTCATTTAATTTCTGTTGACCATCATTCAGCTCATTCTTCAAGGCCTGGAAGAAAATGTGCAGAGAAGTATTATGATTTGCGTATCTTCATCAGATTAAAGCAAGCAGCTTAAAACAATCATTTTTTGAAGAACAACAGGTAATGTTCCAAACCAACTTATCAAATCAGAAACAATTTTATTGCACACATTGGCAGCTATATCCAAAAATAAGGGCTTCAATCACTCACATAAAGTTTGTCAGCTTGAGAACGGAGATGTTCAAGGGAGCCTTGGCTGTTGGAGAGCTCAATAATCTGTTGCTGTTTGATTGTTAGCCACTCCATGATGACGATGTAAAGTTGGCGATATGTCTCAAGATGACCGATTTGTCGCGATAGTCCAGCATCAGTAGTCTGTTATGAAAATAATCAGTTCCCTTTATTTTTGTACAATTTGATGAGTTATAATATGAGCAGTAACAAAATGCATGTTTGATACACATTAGATAAATTTTAGAGATAATTCTCACCTGAAGTACAACTTGGAGTTGGTTGTATCTCTCGATCAAGTTATCAAGCTCTTCATTGGCTGAAGGGTCGTGCAAATGGGTCAGGCGTTCACTCAAGTTGTTCACTTGTGGTTCTTTGACTTCTATATCTCGCTGGATATTCTGTGAAAAAAAAAGTATCACATTCAATATCTTATACACAATGGTGTAAGAAAATTTTTTTATTTTTAAATATGTACCTAGCAATCCATGTTATAAGAATCTTACAAGATCATTTGGTCACACTAAAGCATTAACTTTCGCAATTATTGAAAACAATGTACATAACTGAGATTTAAGGCCAACTAGAACCTCTAGTTGCTGAAGATTCAGCTAGTGCGCAATTATTCATGCACACCCAAGTTCTAGATTTTGAAATAATTAATTTCATGTTTCATTTGCTGGATTACAGGCACTTGAGCAATTCTTCCGACAAATCAACAGCAACTTACCTTGACTTTCTCCAACTGAGATTTCTGGTTCGGCAAGTCAGTCTTTTCATTCAAATGTTTCACTTTCTTCTCTGTGTCTTGGAGCCACTTGTCGACTTGCTCGAATAGATCACGATACGCATTCCACAAACTTATCGTTGCTTCCAATTCATTTCTCACTTCAGTGGCAGAAGCTACCAACCTCCGGTACTCGCTTTCGTAAACTTGCATCGCAGTTTGGATGTTTTCAGCGCCATCTTCTCTTGTGTGAGGAACAGTGAGCTCACACTGGTCAATGAGGCTTCTTAATTTGCTCTGTCCTTCATTCAAGGTTGATTGTAACTCCTGGAATATAAGGAAAACACATTTTAGTACAACTTCACAATACGAAAATGTATCACAGAACAGAAGGAAGGCATTAACTTGTCATCTTCATATAATACCATATCGAGAATTGTAATCAAACTTCAAAAAATATTTACAAAATAACATGAAAGAACACATTCAGTACCTTCAATTGTGAAACTCTGTCCTGCAAGACTTCCTTAGACCCAGAAGTATCACTTAGTCCATTCAACTTCCGCACAGTGTCATCAAGCCATGGGGTGAATTCATCCACCGCATTATCATAGCTCTTGTGTTGGCTGACTCTAGACTCCGCTTGTCTTACTGCCTCCTAGAAAAACATCATTTCAATTTAGTGAGGCAACACAATCATGAAAACATGGTTCAGTTGAATAGTTTCAAACTGTTAACAAATATGAATATAGATCCATCAGGGCAAGCACAAAGCACTGAACTAACGGTTGATGCAAGGCACCATCTCATGGTATTACAATCATAAAACACCAGAAAACAAGGAAGTCGCTTAAATACTTTCAGTTGCAATGGCAAGGATTTGTCAGAAAGTAGGTGCTACATTATTCTCTCAATGTTTTCCACGACATGTAAAGTAAAATTCTGAATACAGTACAAACCTTTGCCAAGTTTGACAGCACCTGGTACTTGGCAGTCAGTTGAGTGACGGAGTGTGACAGTTGGGTGTCGGCAGTGTTCTCAAGCAATGACTGAGCCTTGTCTGTGAGAGTCTGCAAAGTGTCCTGCCCTTCGGCTACATCCTTGGCGAGTTGCTAAGAAAGACAAGACAAATTCAGTATATTTTTAATAGTATGATCTCTCAACCTATATGTGACACATTTGTGTATTGGTCATACCTGATACTTTTCCAACTGTTGTGTCTTGCCTTCTAAGTCTGGCTGCAACTCAGGCTGCAACTTCAGTTGGACTTCAAAGTCGGTCAGCCATTGTACAAAGGTCGTTCGAGTTGTCTCAAAAGATCCTCTTACTTCAAGACATGCCGTCACTCTGTTTTTGGCATCCTCAACCTGAAAACAACAGCGAGTAAACCATGGATCTCTAAATAATCACCACTACATAAAAACGACAGAGGTGATCTATTATCATATTCCGCATGCATGTCTCATACGAGAATCCAGACTTTAATTTCTCCATACCTGTTGTTGCAGCTGTTTGTAATCTTGACGCAGTATATCCACATTTTTCTCAATTCTTTCATGTCCGGCTGGTGCAGTGCCATTGACTGTTACTTGAGCAGCGTGTTCAACTGCATCCAATTTCTGGCCACCTTCTCCCAGACTGGACTCGAGATCCTTTAAAGGACAAATTTGTGTCACATCACATTACAATAATGACAGATAAAGATTCATTCACCAACTGTGGTCCTTATAAGCTAAAAGCAAAGAAGAAATATATTGTTGATGTCATCATATACAAAGCTATCGCCCATACCTTAATAGTGTCTAGTTTCCCCTGCAGAGCAGATTCATCACCGTAAGTGTCAACACAGAGAGCTAGGTTTTCCTGAGCAGCTCTTATCCATTTTGCAAGATCACCACACGCTTCATTGAAAGCCACATGGTCCTGTACATGTCCATCCACTTTTGAGAGCTCCTCTGTCATGGCATTCTGAAAGGACACAGGCCAATAATGCATTGAGGCACATTATTCAGCTAAATGATCTAAATGTATCAAATGCATTGTTGTACAACGTTTTCATAAAGCAAGAATTATAACATCTTCCAACTTATTCCCAACATACCTTCAGGTCATTGTATCTCTTCTGCAAGACTTCACTGTCCAAATCTTTTGGTCCTGCACCAGATGATAGTTGTAAGGCTTTGCTGCACAAGGAATCAACCACATTTTCATAAGCTGTGACATCTTGGTGAAGTCCCTGCAAAGAAATAATGAAGGTGACGAGTTAGGATCTGGATGTCGACTGCAGAACTTGAATGATTTCATATCTATTGTAATAATTAACATCATTTCTGAGACAACAGTGCTACACACCTTGACTTTCTGCAATTTTGCCTTCTTGTCACTCAGATCAGGCTTCAACTCTGATGCCTTCAGTTTATTTTCCATGTCCTGCAGCCAGTTTCGGACAGCCAGAGCACTGTCTGAATAGTCCGTCCATTTCAGACGACTGCTCTCCAAGTTCTGTTTTGCATCAGAGATACTGGCCAAGTACACATCCCAGTCTTGCTGCAACTGCTTGAGCTGTTCGCGGATCAGATTTTGACCCTCAGGAGATGATTCGCTGATGACACGGTCTGCCCAGGTGTTTGCAGCATGGATCAGTGACTGTCCTTCTTCCTTGTGAACTGACAGCTCCTGCACCAGTTAAGAAGAGACATTGAAATCACCATTTAAAATTAAACTGCTGCTGAGGAATAATGTGTCCCATTTTGGCTACACAAATTTTAAGGACACATCCATTACAAAGTACTGCAGTCTTATATTGTCTCGATGCAACTAGTCAGCTGATATGACCAGCAGACATATTGATGTGCTGAATACACTTGGACTTGGAGCCCACATCATCATACACACTTACCGGGTGGGGTCATTAACTTGCCCCAGGCACAGACATTCAATACAAGTATGAAAAGTAACAACTCAAAACATACCTGCAACTTCTGCAACTGCTCATTCAGCTCATCTTCGCTTGCTGCTGAAGTTTGTTGAAGACCTTGCACTTTCTCTCGAGCTGCATCCAACCACATTCGAGCATCGCTGAACGTCTTATCAAACTGCTGATGGTTGCTGACTCTTTGTTCCAGCTGCTTACCAGCATCCTGAAATCGCAAGAATTGATAACTTTTTAATCACCAATTAACGGGAATATCTTTACTTTCATGTGCACTGTAAGTAATCAAGCAAAAAGCCAAAACAGTACTAACCTTAACATTTTGGACAAGTCCAGAATACTTGGAATTCAACTTGGTGAGTCGGGAACTCAGTGCACTGTCTGTGTTTAGTCCAAGCAAAGCTTGAGCTCTTTCATTCATTTGATCAACGGCAGATTCTTCTTTCTGAATGTCTTCCCTCAGATTCTGAAGAATGACAAGAATGTTTCATTACATTTAAGACTTTCACATCCATGAAATATGACCCGCATAATCAGACACAGACGAGACAGAGACACCATGGGAAAAGCAAAAAGGCTCCATTATAAAGTAAACAGATCACAGATAACAGATTGGACAATATACCTTGTTCTGATTTAAGATATCCTGCTTATTGTCCAGGTTGGTCTGCATTTTTTGATTGGCCTTCTTTTTGGCTTGATTTTCTTTGATCCAGTTCATCAGCTTCTCCAGATCCAGTTCAAGTTTCTCCCAATCCTCAAGGGCTAAGCCTGAATCAACAAGAAAAGAGAAAAACCATTAGCAAAACATAAATAAAATAAAATAAAATAGAAGCCGACTCACAATTTACTACGTGTCCCCAATTTCATAATCATAAATGTGCCCAATTTCATAATCATAAATCTATTGTTAAAATTTATCAACTGACCAAGTTTTCCCTGAGTTTCAACCAGATTCACGAAGTAACTCTTGTACTGGTCCTTGAGGTCATTGACCTCATGCTGCACCAGTTCTTGTCCTTTCACAGCCGTGTGAGGAATTACTACATCTGCTTTCTGTTTGACTTGGTCCAGTTTCTGTTCTCCATTCATCTTGTCATTGTCCAGTTCCTATAAAGTAACATCATAATTCTTTAGATCTGGTAATCAAACTCAGCATGTGAAATAGCATTATATGTAAGCACATGACAAGAACGTTCATTTCTTCAAGACATATTTTTGTATATTTTTAATAAAAATCCCAAAATGAAATATGATTTATTAAACTGACCTTCACAGATTCCAAATTGACCTTCAGTCCATGACGATCAATTTGACTGTCACTGCAAGAGGTCAATTTTTCCAGTGCTGCGGTCAACCAATCTCGCGCAGCTGTCAAGTCCTTTTGGTAACTTGAATGCTCCTTGCAATATTGGTCACTCTTCTGTTTCAAATCCTGAGAAATAACACAAACCATCAAAAACATGATACTATCAACTCTGTTGTCTTTCAAAATAATATAAATTACCAAAAGTTCAACAATTAACACCACACTACTTACATTAGCTTTAATGTTGATATCCTCAAACTGGTTAAGGATGTCAGTGAACTCTGTAGTCACAGCAGGGTCAGCACCACCACTGATAAGCTGTTCAAGAGTTTCCTGAATGCTGACCACTGAGGGTCGTTGATTATCCAGAGTTTTGCACAAACCCTAAAACCAAGTATACGAAAATATGAACATGTATGAACATAATTGTAACGGACAAATAAGTGAAATTAATCAGAAAACCTGTACTTTTCATAGTGATATTAAATTTCTAAAATGTTTGCAGCAATATGCAAACCCATTGGGCTACATTGTTTAAGGATGTAAGCATACAATAAAGTCAAGGACTGCAATCAATGATGTCGCATTTAAATGACGTCATCAGACTCGGACAAGTTTTATTTCCTATATACATGCACAAAGAAACAGTATACAGGTGGAGACACCCCTAAGATAGTTAGTTTACAACCGCTACTTAGGTGCCACCAAAAATGTTTCTGATCCAGTTGTACACCCTACCAAACAGATTTCAGCATTTTAGATTATCATCGAACAATGGTAGGTGCATTGGTACAACTTTCCCACTGGTTTAAATTCAATAATTCTTCACCAATGAACATCGCAACATACTTGAACTCTGTTGAGCTGAGCTTGCTTGTCTGGAAGTGTGGACTGCAGTACTGATTCAGCGTGCAAATTTTGCTCCAGGTCACCAAGCGATTTGATGATTTTATCCTTGGAATCTGTATACTGCTGCCACCTGTTGACAGCTGAAACAAGATCTTGTCTGGATTTTGCAGCATCTTGAACAAGGAGCTCCAATTTCTTTCTTAACTTGTCTAGTTCATCTTGAATGATATCCTTGCCTCTTGTCGATGTTCCAGGTTGGACCAAATTTGCAGATTCAGTCACCTTCTTAATTCGACTAGATCCTTCTTCATTTTGAAGCTGTAATTCCGCAAGTTTAGCTAGTCTGCTTTCGACAGCGAACCTGTCGCCACTCGCACTGCTGCAGGCCTCCAGTCGCTGTTTTAGATCATCCAACCATGCTTCACAGTCATTGTAGTTGTTCTCGTAGTCTTTGTGTTCAGCTACATATCTTTCCCATGTGTTCATCAGCTCCTGAAATATCAAAAAGAGCTATTGAATTGCTTACAATTAAGCTTATAGATTCCTGTCAAAAACTGCCATTTCAAAGGACAAACAACAATAGTTACGAAGAAAAGTGACAAGACAAAAAGCTGGCAATTTCAAAGCTCCTCTATTATATAGGCAGCAATCGTATGACAAAATATCTCAGAATCTTTGTTAACAGACAACAAAATAAAATCTTAACTTTCATATCTTATGAGAAATGGGTAGTTGGACTAAGTTAGTAAATATTTTATTTGTATAATGTCATTGCACATACCTTAGCACTGGAACACTGACTGTGGTACTTGGATATCAACTGAGAGGCTTGGTTGGCAACACGAGGATCGCCAGAAGATCTGGTCACAGCTTGACCCCTGTCCAGCATCTGGTCCATGTAGTTCTGTTGGTACGCTGTGTATTCATTCAGAGTCTGAATAAAAATAGCAAATAGTAAATAATAAAGACTGATTCCTTGACACATCAGCAATTGAAACAACTTGGGCGGGGGGGGGGGGCAGGTAACAAATCAAAGCAAAACTGCTTTTCGTCAAGAAATTACTGTTAAACAATAAGAATCCACATTTTATCAATAGAAGGAGAGCTCCATCCAACTGCGCCCAAATTGCTTAGTGACGCACATAAACTATGAGCTGATTGAGGGCAAGTAATGACATCACATTGACATGATGTCATTAAACAAAGTTTAGGGGCTGTTACGGATCCCCTAGCTCCCTCTATTGGTAACCATTGATATCAGACTTACCCTGATTTTGTCCACTTGTTCCTTCTTCTCATCCAGGGTGGCTTTTAGGCTTATTTCTTTCAACTGCTGCCCAGCCGCCTTCAACCAGGCTGAGTTGGCTTCGTAAGCTTCTTCAAACTCAGTCCATTCAGCCAATTGTTTGGCAAGGTCAGCTTTGGTCTGAAATCACAAGAGACAATCCCGTTGCAACTACTTATGATAAATTTGTATAAACAGTCCACACAAAACAAGCTATTCATATTTTATTTTGTTCAGTACTTCAGGAATCCTTGCTATAATGGAGATTCAGGAAACTTTATTTTTCAGAGATATAATGTACCTCTTGCAACTTTTCAATGCAATAGAACTGTACAAACCTGTTCAAGAGTTTTCAAGAAGGATTGCCAGTCCTCCGTCAATTGACCAATTTCATGGTCAAGCATTTCTTGACCGGCTGAAGCAGTATTTTCTCTGACGATTCCACTCAATCGAGTCAAACTTTGGATGCGCCCTTTACCCTCATCTTTGGTGTCGGTAATGTCCTGTTAGTAGAAGAAAAAAAAGTTTAAAACATTCGGAATAAGAGAGTATATTGGTTATATCTAGGACTTCATTCAATAAAGTAAAGGAAAGGAGAAAGTATGAATTCATAAAACATTGAAAAAAAAATTGATTGGTATCAAGTAATCATCACACTCATTTGTTAGAACACATCAAATATCGGACCTTCAAATTAGCTAGCACCTCTCAATTGGCAAACGTTTTTAAAATTAGACAAAGCCACTAAGAAAAAAAAGTCAATCTTTTATAATTTATATTCACACCCTCTCACACTGTTAGTGCCAAATTCCAAATACACATTAGCCACAACGATAGTGTCCATTTTTCCCCTAAAACATCATAATCCACCAACGAGTTACATCTGAGGGAATTTAACAACTATGTTTTCAGTGATTAAAGCAACAATTATTTCATGTAACAAATTATTGACAAGACCTACACACAAAATGAAAATAAATCACCATCACATCAAAATCTGAACTAGTTAACTTACACATCGTTGCTGAAATAACAAAGTTTCCAAAATGAAGAATAGCGATGATAGCTCGATAACTGACATAACACGGCTGTAACCTGAACAAGAATTCAAGACTTTCAGGCTAGCCTTTAAACACATTTCTGGAGATTTTATCACTTACATTGAGCTTGTCTATCTTCATCTGCAGAGAATGCTTGTCCGCTACGCTGTCCGTGCAGGATGCAAGTTTTTCCTTCATAACGCTCAGCCATTCTCGAGTCTCTAAAGCTAATGTTTGATACTCTTGGTGGTCATTCACGAAGGACTCATACTGGTTAACTCTCTCCTGTGATGAAAAGAAACAGAAATGATGAACGTTACTCACATTTCTAAACTGTATTCTATAGCAGGAGATAAACGCCATGACTTTCAAGAAAAGCTGTCATCACTTCAATATTTCCCATCACAAACTTTGATCTTGAAAATATAACTACAGGGTTCGAAATTTGCGGGAGTCCGTGAGTCCGAGACTACCCAAATTTCACTCGGACTCTCAAAATCCGACTGAAAAGGAGTTCGTATGACTCCTGTAAATTTAAGAGGCCTGAGTGCCGCGTCCTATGGAGTGGACTCCTATATTTGGAGACGGACTCCTAAAATGTTTTTGTTACAAAATTTTAAAGCGAATTTCAACCACTGTTACTATCTCAACTTTATATACTTTACTCTTCATTCTAAGCCTAATAACACATAATAGATGATTATAGAAAGTTATTGCAAAACAGAACGTACCTTTGCCAGTACACACAATGAAGTGTATGTGTCTGACATTTGTTGTATGTTCACCGCAATGCTTGGATCTTCCGACAATGACTCGGCCTTTTCGGAAACTCCAGACAGGACTCTTTGGTAAGAGAGGACATCTTGCAGAACATTCTGGAAAAGAAGATACAAGATATATGTCAGGTGACAGCTGAAAGAAAAAAAAACACTTCCAAAATCTCAGAGTTGAGAAAAGGTACGTGTGACAACAGAACTTACCTTGTACGTGAGGAGTAGTGCCTTTTTCTCCTCTAGTGTAGCCTTAAGAGGCAACTCGGAACCAAGCTGAATTTGGGCTCCCTCTAACCAGACTGCAAGTTGTTTGCAGTTCTCGTCGAAGGTCTGCAGTTCCACTTGTTTCACCTGAACAGAAATCACAAACTTGGTTGAGTTTTACTAATATTCCTACACACCAAACTAGTCACAATACCAGTTGTGTATTTTGTCACTGCCAGCAAGTTTGCTAAATTGCAAGTAGTATAGTAATGGTATGATCTTTTCTTTGCTCTTTTAAGGAGTGACAAATTTTCTTCACATTTACCTCCAAGTTACGCTGAGCAGAAGTGACCTCATCAAACAAGGTGTCCCAATCGGCTTTTAGATTCCTCAGCTCCTGTCTGATCATCTCTCGTCCATCAGCTGCTGTGTTGCTGTATAATTTTTCACCCGCTTCAGTTGCAGCATTCAGCTTGGCAAGGCCATTTTCTTTGTCATCGATAAGTTCCTGAAAACCACAACAGCATAAACTTATCACCTGATGCAATAAAAGCCATTTGGATATTTTATTAGTCACCACGTTTAAGTTTTTCTCTCAGAGCCATCTTCTGTAACAAGCTGGAGCGGTCTTATCACACATGTTATTTATAATGGCAAATAATAGTTCTGGTGAAAATATGGTGTTCTTAATTTAGAGGCTAAAAGGTTTGATTAGCAGGTTCATAAGATACATGCTCTGCTGTTAACAAGACTACATGGCCAATTGTTCCATGTGCGTTTTCCATAAACACATGGAAAATGCATTGTATTTGCCCGATTATAATGAGGCCAAAACCATGCGTTTATCCAACTCATGGAAAACGCACATGGCACATTTGGCAAGGTAACACAGTAGACTGAAATGAGAAAGTTGAGGAAAGTCCTGTACCTGAATGAGTGCCTGCTTCTGACTCAAATCTTTCTGCGACTGACCAAGGGTGGCAGATTTGGCATATTTGTCCTTAGCCGCACTGAGCCATTTATCAGCCACTGAATACGCTTCAAGATATGCTTCATGATCTCGAACGTTCTGATCATTCTTCTTCACCGTGTCTTTTGCCAATTGCAGCAAGTTGGCGTAACGAGTAGCTACTTGTGATGAGAATGTAGCAAGGCGAGGTTCCGTGCTCAATTGCTTAAGTTCTTGCGCTTGGTCAACAGCTTGGTCCACTTCGCCTTGCTTATCTTGGACTGCTGCATAAAGCTCCTGAAAATTCATTACACGACACTCAATGAACACATTGTCAAAACTCACTGATCTTTATGTAGAACACATACTATATGTACAAGACAATCAACTATAGATGATAACTGTACATGTTTTTTGTTTGAATCTGTCCTTCAGCAGCCATTTGTGATTGCCATACAATAATGAATTTGATTTTTTTTTACAATTTTATTTGTTGACATCACAGTTACAAGGTAGAAGGATTTTAGTAAGGTAATATAGCATAATTGTATAAGTTAGGATGGAATAATAATACCATAAAATATATGTGTATTTAAAACAAAAGAAACAAAGCAACTAGCAAATGCAAAAGGAAAATCAGACACACTGAGGTACATTCCTTACATAATGCAAAATATTCCTTGCACCCAATCCATTATGAAGCATATATATATATATTATATGCATCCGTACATCAGCAGTAACTGCAACAATTATCATTATGTTCTCTTTTTTTTTTCAAATTTTATAGGGAAGCCCCATCAACCATGTTAATAACGGAGGTGGTATTTGAAACCTATGCAAAAAGCTGCAGGTCACACTGTACATGATTTTATTAGCAAATTATTTTGCAGTTTATTTTGGAGTACGGTATCTTCAGCCAGCAAATTACCCTTTCACTCAAAAATTCATAACAAAAGCACAACAAACACTTATATAAACTGGATGAAAATCTCGTAACAATCTAAGTGTGTATAAAAAAACGCAAAAGCTAGCAACTATGTGTCATTTGTGATAATATAACTATGAATGACACATGGGACCCACACCATGCTTCTAAATGCTGTAACAGTGTAAGGTAAAAAGAGTCTTACTGTCTCAAGAGAGACTAGAGCTTCAATCTCTTCATTTTGATTCACAATGTCACCATCAAGCTCCTACGGGATGTGTAATCAAGTTATTTCATGTCATCATTGAATGTGCGACAAAATTTACAGTTCATGCACAATTTAAATTTCAGCATAATTTCTAGTGCTGTTTTTCTACTGCAGCTCATATAGTGTCACTGTTTACATGATTTGCGGTACAGCTGTACACTGTTGAAGACATTAATTGGAAAAAGATGTCTGTCTTAATCTATCATTCTTGGTCAACATATTCATGCGTTGTTGTGACTTGTGTGTTTGTTTTACTTATTCAACAACGTGCATCACAACATTCAAGACAAGTCATTACATATAGCAAAATACCAAGAAAATAGCCATGAGAAATTGTCTTGGAATACCAGACATAGAAAAGATCAAATAATGTAAGTAGGAGCTGAATAATTACCTGAACTTTAGCCAAGTTATTCTTCTTTTCATCGCACGTTGAGAGCAAGGTTGTGTCCTTGAGTTTGCGTTCGGTCTCTCGCAACCACTGAGAAAGTTTCTCGTTTGCTGTATCGAACTGTTGCCATTTATCCAGGGTAGCATCTAATTGCCGTTTGGTTTCCTCATTCTGTTGCTGAAGCAAATCCCAGGACTTCTGCAGCTCATCCATCTGACCCTGGATCACTTGACCACCTTCAGGTCCGGTGTTTTCTACGGTCTTCTCACCATTTTCCAAGCAGGTAACGACCTTCGTACGACCTTCAGGTAGAGAATTTACAAGGTCCTGGAAACAAAAATATCACAATGTAAAAGATAATAACAACAAAAGATTGAAACAGCAGGGGAAAACAAATTGCAGCCAGAAGTCGGACAGTCATTGCATAATTGATGCAAAACAAACCTGCACTCGGTCTCTCTTGTTCAGTATGACATGTTTGTCTCCAGCCATGTCTGAACAGAGTTGCAGTCTCTCCGTTGCGAGGATGATCCACTCCTTGGCAGATTGGTGGGAATCATCAAACTGGGAATGTTCTTGTACAATGTCTTCACTATTAGCAGTTGCCTCCTACAAAAAAAGAAAAAGAAAAGAAGAATGACTACAACAACTAAATCAGGAAGAAAATTTACACCAGCTCCACAAAATCCTTCGAAATTCCAACAATGTGCACTTTGAAGGATTACATGAACATACCTTTGCTTTATTAGCAAGTTCATCATATTTATTCTGCACATCTTTGATGTACTTTTCAACTTCAGGATTCTCAGCACTACGCAACAAGGACTGTGCTCGATCCACGATACTGTCCACCATGCGACGGTGAGATGTCACGTCTTGTTGCAGAGCCTATGGGGAACAGAATGTGCCGTTGCTTAAACATCATCAGAATATTACATCCAAACATCTACAAAACAGCACCTGACATCAGTTGTTGCTCTCTTCTTTCTTCTCTGATTTTTTTAGGTTAATAAGACATAACTAAAGTGATTACTTACCTTGTAATTCTGTAGCTGGGTTCGCTTCTCAGGCAAAGAGTTGAGTTTGTTATTCTCAGAATCGAGCCAAGTGGATACTTCCAGCATCCATTTATCAACCTCCTCTTGTCCTTCTTTGAAGGCAGACCACTGCGAAGAAGCATTGTCCACCTTTTGTTGCAGCTGAACCAAGTCAGCTTGGAGACTGTCCCACACATCCTAAAAGACAATATCAGAAACATCAATCAAAGCTCTGTAACATTTAGCACTTTACAGTGATAATGACAATCACAAGATATTGGCACTTTTGGCAAGTAGCAACTATATTGCCAGACATTATAGTGTATCAGATTTATCAAAGGTTAAGAAGGCATAAACATTACATGCAATATATCTAATTAATTCAGATTACAGGGGAATACCGTCCTCAAATAATCACATAGCTACCTCACAATAACCACAAATAAGCTCGCTCCATTTTGGCCAGAGTGTACTAATGCCAGATTTCAGAAGTTTGAAGTTTATTTCACACATTTCATGAAAGACACATCATGCCTTTACCATCACATGTCACAGTTAAAGGCCAAGGGTGATTTTCACAGCATGTTTCTACACTATATATGTAAAGTGTACTGTACTGGAAATTTTAGAAAGTACCACTGGTCACCATCAAAGATTTGTTCAAATAGAGGCGGCCGTGACATACCTTAGCAGTTCTTAGTTGTTGTCTAATCTTCTCCCTGCCGGGTGTCGCAGTGTCAGGGTACAGTCGGTCACCACTTTCTATCGCAGCCGTCAAATTCACTTGACCTTGGTCCTTTTCAGCCAATAGGACTTGCAGCTCATCGTGTTTTTCAGCCATCAATTCTGGTCGAGAAGTGATGTCTTGCAGAGAATCAAGCCTTTCCTTGATGCTGGCTAACCAAGTAGTGAATGCCATGTAATTCTCTCGGTAGGCAGCATGTTCTTTGTGCATTCTGTCCCACTTGCCGACAAGCTCCTACAAAAAATTACCAGTAACTTGTCAAAATTCACATCCTGTCTACATTCTGACTGTTCAGACAGCAGATGAATCAAGATAACTTTCTCACACGCTCTACTTTGATATGTTTAAGTTAAGACCATTAGAACAGAGAATATCAGAATAGAGCCAATTGATTTGTTAGATCACAAAAAAAAAAAATCTCCCTAAAACTCAGTAAAGTTTTACCTGGATGTTAAGCAACAGAGCCTGATAACGTGAGGTCAACTGAGTTGAGTATGGACCGAGATGAGTGTCTTGGGTCTCCGCCATCAGTTGTTGGGTCATTTCGGCAAATGCATCAAGATCAGTCTGTTTACCGACGACCTCTTCTTGAATCGCTTGCCATCTCTTTAATTCCTCTTCCTTTTCTTCCAAGGTCGATTTGAGGTCATATTCCTTGACCTTGACTTCCATATTTCTCATCCAATCAGAGAGAGCAGAATGAGTTTCTTCAAACTTGACCCACTTCTGCAACAATTCCTGTAACTGTGCACTGGTTTCCTGAGTGCTTTGTTGCAGTGCGGACCAGTCAGAGTGGAGAGCGTCCAGTTCACGGTGAATGTTTTCTTTGCCTTGCGCAGAACTGGTTGCAAGTGTTGGTTCGCTCAAATTCTGCACTTTGCTCCGGAGATTATCACCGTCCTTTTTAGATGATTCTAATTCCTAAAAACAAAGGACATATGCTAACTTTAAAGGCAGACAAACAAAGAATAACATTATTTATATGACAAATGAGGAGTTCTTCATTCTACAGTTAATGATCCTGTGTAAACTAAACAAATCAGTGATAGTTCCAACTTACCGACAGCCTGTCAATTTTGTTCTGAGTGGCATATCTGTCTCCAACTTTCTCTGTACATGTTCCCAATTTCTCCTTATAAGCAGCAAGCCAGTCCATCATCGCTTGATAAGCATCTGAGTATTGTTTGTGCTTCTCAACATTCTCCTCATACTGTTTCAAGAGATCCATAGACTTCTCTCGTACATTGTTATATTGGGTGACCATATCCTTGAGCATTTTTAAGACTTTCGAGTCTTGACTTGCTTGCAGTGATTGACCCTTCTCTTCCAGAGAGTCAACAATCTGCTGATGTGACAGGATCGTCTGATGCTGGACCTAAACAGACATAAAAGAGCACCATTAGTACTAGTTTTTCATACTAATAATACACTAGAATTTTGCTTTAAGGCCACCTAATTTATATATTAGACTAATTCAGTTCAGGCCACATAATTTTTTACTAAATCACTGCTACAAAAATTATTAGAATAGTATAAAACATGTGCAGCCATAATAGAGAAGTTAAAAGTTGCTTGATTTAATCTCCTGTGTGGAAATGATACACATACCTTGTGATTCTGGAGCTGCATCTTCTTCTCGTTGAGAGTGGCTTTCAGTTGATTCTCAGCATCTAGATTGCTATTTATCTGCAACATCCACTTGGTCAGCTGATCACAATTGTCATCGAAGGAAGACCACTGAAGAAGGGACATTTCTACACTGCGCTGAGTCTCTGAGAATTGGTCACAGAATGTCTCCCAGCGATCTTGAAGACTTCTCAACTCTTGGCGGACAATTTCTCGTCCTTCTGCAGTTGTGTTTGGATAGAGCGCCTCTCCCAGCTCCATCGTTTTCTGTAACTTGGGAGTCTCCTGCTGTTTCTCAGTGTGTATTTCATTCAGCTGACTCTGGACTTCTTCCAGCTCAACCTTGTCACCTCGTTTCTTGGTGCAAGATGCCAGCTTCAGTGTTTGGTCATTCAGCCATTTGCTGAACGAGTCGTACTCAGATCTGTATTGTCGGTGTTCTTCAACAAAACTCTCCCACTGCTTGATGACATCCTACAAGAAAGAATGAATTTCAAACTCAGTAATCATACTGCTTAACATTTTTTGAAATTACTCCAGGTTAAAATAACCTCAGATATACATCATATATTTCCATTCCACAATTCCTTCCCTTTTATTACACCATTTTATATCACTTCAGTTTTCTTCAAAAGCCACAACAATATGTACTCATCACAATGTCAAATCAAATCAACATCAGTAGGACACTATTACTATAAACTTCAATATCACAAGAGTTTAAAGGTAAATCTCACTTTTTATCAAAGGACATCATTACCAGAATATCACAGAAAAAGAATACAGCCAGAAATCTCTAATAATAATTCATTGTACTATTCATACCTCTACCACAGTGTGCAGATTATCAAAACGGGTATTAAGAGCCGCAGTGGTTTCAGTCATTTTCGTCTCGCCAATCTGCAACTGCTGAGTCTTCACCTCTACTGCTTCAAATTCTGGCTTCTTTGAAGTGATTTCATGCTGAGCAGCCTGTGTTCAAAATTATGTCATTAGATACTATGTAATCTTGGACAATTATTTTAATCTAAATGTGCAACAGACAGAACCCACATGAACTATGTACATAAATATAAAACTGACAACATGACACAACTGATGGATAATATGAAATAAACAGGTACATTCTTAGTTTGAAGAGAAGCAGAATATAATATATCAGCGTAATTAAGGTGAATTTGAAGCAATTAGTGTTTCGAACATTCACACAAGTGAACGGGTTAAAAGCAAAGTATATACAAGAAATTCAATGCGATTTTGGTACGGTTAAATGGAGATTATGGTGAAGTTCTGGAGAGGATTGGCAACCAGAAATGTTATTACAAAAGTCAGAGTTGACTGAAATGAAGAGTCAAATAGCCACAGTTCCTATCCAGGATCAATGAACATTAGTGATTCATTAAAAAAAAAAAAGTATATTAAACACCGTCTATGTGGTGTATTTGCTCTATTTAAAATCCAGGCACTTACATGTACTGTACATACAACAAACAGGTCCTTTTTGATCTCGACATTTCGGTAACATTTTTAAAACTACCCCAGCATAAAACTTCAAACCAGACTAGGAATCCAACCCAGGAACTTCCGAGGAGCTGACCCATGCCTTGACCGCTAGCTCAACCTAGTGCATTAGCTGGATTGTTAAGTCTGGTCTTTTACACACAGGCTACAGAGAAGGACAGATATATGTTGGAAGCCTTCTTTCTAAGAGAGCAAAAACAACACAATTCAAGATATTAAAAAGGTATTCAAGCACACAGCAAGTTAGTGAGCACCAACCCTGAAGGACATGGCTCCTCTCAGCCCCTTTGGTTTAGTCGCAGGATCACTTTCGTTCGTCTTAGTCAGAGAGTTAGTCTTTGAGTTTAGGATTTGTAGCTCATGCTGATATGCATATAGAGTTCCCTCTAAATTCTGCAGGACAAGACAAAGCAACAATGACATACATGATGACAACAAGCAGTGACTTACAAGTCTTACAGCACTAACTTACAGAAGGGATACAGTTTGTTTACTCATAGCTACTTAATATACCATCGACAACAGCGGGTTCTCGGTGTACATATCTCGCTTAGCAACTAACAGTATTGGGTACATACAAGCGATATTACAAGCTTATAAATATAAATATATATATATATATATATATCTTACTCATGAATGAACACGCATCATGCATTACACGATTATATAGCAATCCACCATTTACGCAATTACTCTACTGCACACTCAAGTAACATTAAACTATTTCCAATACACAAATGACATCATGTTGCATAACTTATTCTGGCCTTATACATAAATATACATGCAATTCACACACAGGACTGGTCAACACCAAGCGATTCAGTAATTGTACAAACCGTCAATTTCTCCAACTGGGCTTCTTTCTCTTGCAAAGTTGACTTGAGAGGACAGTCTTTCAACTGTCCTTCCATCTCTTTGATCCATTTTAGGAGTTTCTCATGGAGGTCATCATATTCCTGCCACGCTGATAAAGCTTGCTGAAGACCTGCATTGGTGGCACCAAGTCTACTCAAGATAGCATCCCAGTCACGCTGGAGAGCGTCCAATTCCTGTCTTATCACTTCTTGACCATCACTGGAAGTCTGCGTCATAATTTCATCAGCCTGCTGACGAACTGCACCCAGTCTTGGTTCGCCTTCTTGCTGGACATTTTCCAAGTTCTGTAACCACAAATATTACCTCAATCAATTAAAATATTCACTCAAACCAGTGACCTTAAGACTGTTGCAGACACCAAACGCCAGCACCTTTTCCACTTTAATCTCTACTTCTCTACCAATATGTAACGACAGGCATTTTTGGTATAAATAAACCCTTTATATCAAGCAAAATAATCTAAGTACTTACTGAAAGCTTATTCAGCTTGGACTGGATGCTATTCTTATCAGGCGAAGGTTCAGAGCAGACTTCAATTTTGTCCTGCAGTGACTGGAGCCAATCTCGGCACTGTTGATACATCTCACTGTAATTCTGATGACCCTCGACTTGGTGCTCACTCTCAGCTATCAGATCCTTTAATAGTCGAAAGCAATTAATTACTATAATGTTACAAATCAATAGAAAATCAGTTGAACTTGTAGGGATTGTATATCTTCCTCACCTTTATTCTAACTACCAGATTATTATATGCATCGCGAGTCTCTTTCAGTTGGTTGTTCACATGTTGTGACTTCAATGCTTGGCCTTTTTTCTCATCCGCATCCAGAACACTTGCCTGACTGGCAATGTCTTGTTGCAATGACTGAAAAAGAGATAACAATTTCATATTTGATCTACATATAAAACACATCATCTAGACTTGAAGACAGCCACAAGAAAGTTTAATATTTTACCTTGTAATGCTGAAGAGCAGCTTTCTTTTCTATTAAGTTGGATTTCAGCTGAGCAGCTTGTGACAAACCAGACTGCATGTCGGTGAGCCAAGTTGTCATGTGTTGATGCCGTTCTTCGTAGATGGCCCACTGGGTCAACAAGGCTTCCAATCGCCTCTGAGCATCATTGCGGCCATCCAAGTAAGACTCCCACTGGTCGCGAAGGTCACGCAACTCTTGCCTGATCTGGTCTCTTCCAGATGTTGCAGTTTGCGGCAAAACCTTCTCTCCCTGATCCAAGACACTTGAGAATTTTGACTGTCCTTCCTCCTTCTGTTCCAACAGCTCCTGTTAAATTAAGAAGCCATGTAGTTTATTACAAACCCACTGAGTCTGGTCCAAGTTTTAGAGCAGGTTACCATGATGGCCACTTCCAAAAATTTATCAAAACACTTTTCCTCAGAAGTGTAGATTACCCTTCTAATAATTTCAGCTTTACTAGTGTCAAATACAATTTCAACTCAATCACTCAATTCATGATATCAGTAGTTTAAATACATGTCACTTTTACTTTGTCTCAGCCATCTAACAATTGAGTTTGGTGTTTCACCAGGGGCCTGAAGTCCAAATAGTAACAAGTACACCTAATATTAAATTATGGTATTCTTTGAATCACAACACAACTGTTACCTTGACGACAGCAAGTTTATCTTGCAGCTCAGCCTTCTCTCCAGATGCATCCGACACACTTGCCAACTTGGCTTTCATCTCGTTAAGCCAATCCTGGAAAGCTTTGTAAGACTCATTGTAAGTAGAGTGGGAGTCGACCCACTCTTCAGCTTTGTCTCGTCCTTCAGTGACATCATCCTTTAATTTCTGGTATCTGCCCTGAAGCTGAGTAGCATAATTGGCCGTCCTATTATCACCAGTGTTTTTGGAAATTTCCTGGGCTTGGATGTAGACTTGTTGCATAGCAGGTTCATGCTGTGATACCTCATCGTATAAATTCTTAAACGTATCCAGCTGTTGCTGTTTTGTATCCAAGGTAGGCTGTAGAGACACCTCTGACCTAACTTTCCCCTCAGTTTCTTTCACCCAATTGCTGAGTGTTTCGTAAGTTTGGTCATAGCCTTGCCAGTGTTGCATGACCTGCTCAAGTTTGTTCCTGAAAAAGAGTACAAAATGGTTAAATAAAGGAAATTCACCATATATCTGGAGAACATCTAGTTTTTTTTTTTCATTAAAGATTTTGTTTGACTGCAAAATTTATATCTTCACTTTGTCTCAGCCAGCGACGCTTGGTAGGCCTGCCACACGTCCTTCAGTTTCGACTTCTTGACCTCCACCTCCTCCGCAACTTGAGGTTTGGCAGATTGGAGAAGTCCAACTTTCTCAACAGCTACTAGTGTTTTGCCTTCTCCTTGGTCAACAGAGGCCATCAGTTCCTGAAATAAATCAGTATCATATCATTATTCGCATCCACAGAAGTGCCGTAACAGTTACAACAAGAAAACAATATTAGTTTGCTGCTCACCTGCACAGTAGCAAGCTTAGCCTCGATGCTGTACTTATCACCGGAAACTTGACCGCACCAATTGACTTTCTCATTGGCCGCCTGCAGCCATCTTTGTTGTTCATCCTCAGCCTCTTGTACATGTTGTTCGACAGTGTTGGACAGTTGAGTTTCAACCTGAAATGACATGAAGTTCAAAGTTGATCCATTCTGATGTTTTGTCATTATCACGTCATTCAATTGTAGTATTTACAGAGACTTCATTCAATACCTTTTCAGCTTTTTGTAGAAGAGAATCATACTTCTTAACCAAGCTAGCCATATCCTTCACAAGACTGGTAGATTCTGGGTTATGATACTGGTCATCAAAAGTTTGTATTCTTCCTTGAAGCTGATCCAGGTCTCCCTTTTGAGCTTCTAATTCACTGCGAATAGCCTGGAACATAACGAAAACCATTAACCCCAGTTCACAAAGTAAGATATCTCAGAAACTGATTGAAAATACAGACACTACTCTCTATTAGTCTCTAAGTAACAACAAATCAGTTTTACCTTAACTTCCTTCAATCTTTGCAGCAAATCATCATCTGAGCCTGTCACATCATCAGTTTTGGACAAACGTTCTTTCATCTGCTGGAGCCATTTATTCTTGTCATCCAACTCCTTTTGTAATGCTGACTTTTGAGATTGGAAATCTCCAACCAGGCCTATGAAAGTAAAAGAGCAGATATTAAAATATTATAAGAAGCACAGACAACAAACAGACTATTCATTTTGAGTGTGAAGGTCAAAACTGGAAACTAACAAGAGCATATTACAGCAATTCATTGTAACTAACATTTAATATAAATAACCCAGTTGAAGTCATCACTCTCACCTTCTAATTGTGATGCCAGCTCAGTAGCTCTCGCGAACAGGTAATCAATATTCTGTTGAGCTTCCGAGAGACTGGGAACATCCCGACTGTCATTCATCTCTTGAAGTTGGGTCAATTTTGCACTGACATCTTGGAACTCCTTTTCATTTTGCGGCAGTTCGCTCTGGAAGAATATTATATCATACAGAAACTGGCACCAAAACACAGAAGTGTTTAAGTTTACATGGAGACCTTTTTGAATGTTAGTACATAAAACGCAACTCCACATACCTTATACTTGTGTAACAAGTCTGGGACGTTAGTCGCATTTGAGAATTGGCTGACACATTCTTGTAGTCTTGCCACAAGTGGTTCTAGCCACTGGGTAATCGCTGCCTGGGATCCTTCGATCCCTTCCCATAGCTTGATTTGGTCTTCGAGATGAGACTTGTTGGTCTGAAGTTTCTGGATAAAAAAAGGTCACAAATGAGACAAATGTGAGAGATGATTAAGATTCTCAGGTTGTTAATATATTCACCATATAACAACAAAATATCCACAATAAAGATCATTATTGTAAGTCAAATTTGACGTTGTATGGGTAAATCATTCTCATGTGTCCGTATAAACAAATCTTATTTTCAAACTAGCAGGGAAAAAGCCACACCTCTCCATGGCAGCCACATTCCTGACTAGATTACTACGTACTCTTAATTTGTCCATAACGGAATAAATATTATATGCACAGCATTAAAAAAGAAGTGTAACTTTACCTCCTCCACATCAGACCACTCTTTCTTCAGTCCATCAGTTTCATCCTGGACCACTTGGTTGTCAAGTGGAATCTTTTGCAATTCTTGAACTAAATGCTGACCACGATGCTGGACACCGTCCATCTGTCGCTGTTGACCAGAGACATCAAGTTCGCACCTCTGAAAATTACAAATATTGCAACATCACGATATATATTCAAATGTAAGGTCTACCTAACAACAAACTTGATGGAAAATATCTCAAAACTGGCATATTTATTTGCTTATCACATTATATGAGCACTGATTAGTTCATCAGTATATAATACACAATGTATGTATTCAAATGCCAAGTACCTTATGTTTCTGGAGAGCTTCCTTGATTTCTTGTTGATTAATGAACACGAGTGGAGTTTGAAGCACTGGACTTGCATCAGCTAGAACACGATTTACGGCAGATCTGCTATCACTGTATTGTTGCCAGATGCTGACAACACTATTGAAGCCAAGCAATTTGTCATTTATGACATTCTGACAAGATTCAAGAGCAGATTCCACTTCAGTGAACGCTTCCTGAGCCGTCCCCATGCGACTGTTGTCAGACATCATGAGATTTCGACCTTGGTCGTGAAGGTCATTGTACTGTGCTCTCAATCCCTGTAGTTTCTGTTCACAATCTTTAAGAGCACTGATGCTATCCTTCACACTAGGCAAACTCACTTCTGCAGGTGCTACACCAGCTGCTTGCTGTTCCACTTGCTTGATTTGATCAAGCAAATCCGATTTTCTTGCATTAAAGTCACTCCATTGGTTACCAAGTTCTTCAAGTGTTCTCTGTTTCCCTTCCAGCAGAAGAAGGACTTGATTGCACTGTTCGGTCAATGACAAAATCTCAGCATCAAATGCGAGATGTCGGTGTGATCCTCTGTCTTTTATAGTCATTCCAGACTTCCTCATCAATTCCAAGAGCTGTTCGGCCTGTGGTTGCCACTGCTGAACTAACTCCATAACTTGTACGACTTCATTGCTGATGTGACTGACTTGATCTTGGTCTAAGTCTGTTGACTCCAACTTGTGCTGCGCGGCCTTCAATTGAGACTGAGCCTGCTTCTGCACAGCTGCAAACTCTAGCCACCTTTTACACAACTCAATACGGTCAGCAGCGACGGTCACTAATACATCACAGTCATACTTAAATGCTTGGACCTTTGCTTGAAGAGAGTCGGCCTTTTCAGTGTCCGGACAAGCTGCACACAATGACTCCACCTCTGACACAAGCTTCTGAACTCTGTCTGTTTTATCGGAGCTTTCATCATACAATGTCTGCAAAATTAAATATGAATTCATTAAGAGGTGTCATCTTCATGCATATTATGAGGTTAGGGCACACATGCCACAAATAACAGAAGAATTTGCAAAGCACATGACAGAAAAATGTGGCTTACCTGAAGTTTACCCTGTGCAGCTGACACTTCATCAGAATACACTTCATCAGTAGAACGCATTTTCTTCTGAGCTTTGCTCAACCATCTTTCCAACTCATTCCAGCTTGTATACATATTCCTTCTTGCCTCTAATGTAGTCTCGAGGTCCTTTGACCTTTGTTTAACCTTCTGGTCAAGGGCATGCCAATCTGTATTAAGGTCACTGCATTGTCCGGTTACTGTAGCAGTTCCTGCATCATTTAGGTATTGAGACAATTTCTGTTGCTTCTTCTTCAAGGCCTCAAGAAGAGGTTGCTGTGCTGTAACTTTTTCACAGAGGACCTGAAAGCAAATTGTACACTCTGGGTCAAAATGACAATTCTTTAAAACTAAGCTGCACTAATTGACATCATTCTAAAGGTAAAGGGATAAGCGTATATTTTTAAAAACTCAAAAATGACAAGTTCAGTATTTGACAAGCTGTGAATGCCAACGAGAAGTAGGTCACCAGCACAAGACTCATTACAGCAGATTTCATAGACGTGAAAACTAAACTCCAGATGAAATCATGTGAATCTAGGACGCCCATTGCCTGAGGCAGTCCCTCAGTCAATGGCAGTTCTGGATACACATGACATCCTCGAGTTCAATTCAAAGTCTACGAATTCTGCTTGTAAGTGACAAACTCGAGCTCCAGAAAAATGAAACCATACCTTGTACATAGTCAACTGCTGTTCTAGTGGCAACACCTCAGTCTCATACAGGTTTGGTTCAGCCACAGTCTGGTCGCAGAGCTTATCAATAAGAGCCTGCATTTTAGTGTAATCCTCATCGTAAGCAGTCCAAGCTGTGAGAGCCTTTTCTAGCGGTTTGTCTCGCTGCTCGCTGGTCTTGCAAATGGTGTCCCATCTCTCCTGGAGATGTTGCAACTGGTCGTTCAGTTCTGGGTGGTCCTGGATGTATAGCACTTCTTGCTGAAGTTGTTCCCACATTTCTTGGTGACCATTGATGTCGTGTTGCAAGGCCTAAAAATCAATCAATATCAATATAGAGTTCATTCAATTATACAGTGAGAATGATATAAAGTCAGTTCATTCAATTACAGGTAAGAACCCATTGCACAATATGCTTAATATAACTGCAGTTTGTAATTTATCAATTTCTAGTGTTTTCAATTATATTCAGCACTTTCACACAAACAAAATTACAATTTAGGCAATGAAATCATTCTTAGGGGAATGTGGGCAAAAAAGTCAACATAATTGGAATTCTTCATGTGACATCTTTCACTCACTTCCTGGATGGTTATTATTAATAAGTAATTATATTGTCACCATCACTCACTTGTTGCTGGTTATACTCCTCAGCTGCCTCAGGTAAGTTTGCAGTCTTTCCAACCGGTTGTTCCAATCTTTTCTCGATCGCTTCCAACCATGGCACAAGCAGTTGAATATCCTGCTGGTATTTCTGCCAGTGACTCAGATTGGCGGACAGGTCATTGGATGTCTGACCAGTTCTATCGCAAAGATCTTCCCACTGTCTACGCAGAGAAGCCAGATGAGTCTGCAAAGCAGCTGACTCCCGACTTTTGTAACCCTGAGCAAGTTCTCCGCCATGCTTTTCAAGCTGCTCTAGGTCAGTTTTCTTCCCAATTACTTCATTAAACAGTTCCTGCAATCAGACAGTAATGATAGATTAGAACACCTATACAATCCAACAACATATCAAGCCTGATGGGAGAAATGATTAGGCCATAACAGCAATACCCAGCATTACAGCATTACTCTTCAAAACTAAACTCCAGAGGATGTCATGTGAAACCAGGACTCCCACTGGTGATGGACTGCCTTAACCAATAGGTGTCCTGGATTCACATGACGTCCCCCTACTGTCTCCTTTCCAAGTCAACATACATGTAGTACTTGCTTTCAGTCAGTAGTAGATATTCTTGTACATTCAGCTGTTATCCCTTGTCTAGCATGTGCTAAAAACACATTGTTAACTACTCGAATACCTGTTTACTGTGACTATCTACCTGTGCTTGCTGGTACTGCTCCTCAGGATTGGGTGACTGATGAACATTGTCCAAAGCAACTTTCTTTTCATCTAACCACTTGCTGAAGGCATCCAGCAATTGGTAGAATTTGGTCCACTGGTCTCTCGCAGAGTCTAGATCAGCAAGACGTTTCTCCAGCGCTTGACTGCTACTTCTTAGCCGGTCTGTCAGTTGCGCCACGTCTTGTTGGATGTCCTTTTGACGAGTCTCGCTGGCTTGATGAGAAAGCTGAGATCCAAGCTCTTCTACTTCCTCCATTAGTGGTTGAACATTTTTCAGTTCAGCCAAAATCTCCTACAATGACAACCACCAAAATTACACAGCTTTTCCTAATCTTAGCATACAACATCACTTATGAGCCTTTGTCAATAAATTTGGCACATTCACATTTACAGAACTTAGCTACTTTTCATGGAAATATAATCCACTAAAATAGGTCTCTCATCCTAAAACCATTGACAGTATGTTCCATTACCTGCTTGGTCTGCATGTCTTTAGCAACAGCATCTTGACCTCCAGGGGATGGTGACTTAGTTAGTTCAGCCTCAGCTTTCTTAACAGCATCAAGAACTTGGGTTTTCTCTTTTTCAAAGTTCTCCCAGCGAACAACACTTTCCTGCAAAAAATGAGTCACTCAAGTTTATAAGGCATATCCCAACCAAACTGGTATGGCAAGTAAGATGCAATACTACTAAGTATGTGAACATTTTGAAGCATGGGCATTGATGAAGCTCACATACCTTCAGAGTCACATAACGGGATTTTGCAAGCTCCGTGACCTCATCCCACTGCCCTTGCAAAGACTGGACTGTGGATTGCAAAAACTGTGGAGCGTGTTGTTCAGAAACCAGCGTCTGACCTTGCTGCAGTTCTGTTGAGATGGTGGGCTCCTCTGCACTCAGTTTGGTCATGAGACCCTGAAAGATTATGAAACATCTTAATCAGTAACATAACAGAGACATTTGCACGTCTATTCAAAACTAACTACAATCTAGCACGCTGGTGTTCATTTTAGAATCTTTCTTACAGATCATTACATTATAGGTATTTGCTTCTCACCTCTTGCTCATCAAGCATGACCTTGACAGCTTGAAGGTCATCTAGGGGTGCCGTTTCTTTCAGAGTAGTGTTTGTTTGACTCAGCCATGGGATGGACTGCTCCACCACTTCACGATACTCATGGCTCTGGAGCACAACTGTTGATTTCTTTGTTGTAATCTCTACCACTGGCATAAGATTTTGGTACCTATCCAAGACTTCTTTCAACCGAGCCTGCTCAGCCGATGCTTCTTCTGGGGTAGAGGTCGTAACAAGGTCATCGAGAGTGGTTGACAGCCATTTTGCATTTTCCCGATGAGCATCAATGTCCTTAACAATAGCCTAAAAAGAGAGAAAATGTTACCAGATAATTCTAATGCAGGCTAACCACTTACACCGTGCTTCCTAAATATCACAATAAAGAAGACAGTGGTGCTTTCTATCTACATATAGAGACCGAATCACAACCTTACCTTCCATTCAGGAGACTACAGAAACATACCACTTAAAATGTCAAGTTGAAGTTCAGGTTCATTGACCATTATTACAATTTAGAAAATTAATATTTCCCTAATATGACAAACTAAAACATGATTCATCAAAAAAAGCCAATTTCTAATAATCTCACCTGAAACTTTGATAAAGTATCTTTGTATTGCTTTGAGGTCTGACCATCTTTTTCTAAATAGTTAATTGTTTGTTCCAATTCATCCATCCAGTTGACAAATTCTGCCAATCTGCAAAACAAAATGAAGAAACATATCAAATACTGCAACTATGTAAAAAACATCACACAACATTGATTCCTACTTTTTCATTCAAAACAGAAGTAACATACCTAGTATGATATTCTCGCCATTTTTCAGGAACTTGCTGCAACTGCATTTGAAGGTTTCCGATCAATAATTCAAGTCGTTTCCAGTTTGCAAGGTGTTCCTCATATCGGATTTTCAAAATCTTGTCTCCGTTATAAGACTGCAGATTTTCAGAAATCTGTGAATGAAACGCACACACAAATATCAACATATGATATAATTAGGTCTTGCATATATCTTTCATCAATTAAGTTACGTTATTTTATAAATTAGCAAACTCAAGTACACAGTGGGTGTATATAAATGTTCTTTGTTGTTTATACTATAAATTCTTTAATTGCTGCACAGCACAACAAAAACCCACCATGTTGATAATTCAAAACTTTAATTTTACAAACCTGTTTCATCTGTTCCAGGCATCTATTACAAGTGGTTGACAGACCACTATCTTCGAACACAGCCTTATGCTGGTTGAGAATTTCTTGAACGTTGCCCTTATTGTCAAGTTGTTGTTGCTCTGACTGAATAACTTGTTCTGCAACTTGGAACTGTTGCTTGAACGAATCTTCCGGGATAACAAACTCAAGTTGATGAAGTCTCGCTGGTGCTTCTTGTATTAAAGTCTGCAGCAGAAGTTGGAAACACATACAAAATCATGCTAGACTTGTTGCTGTCAAATACGGATTAAGAAAAAAGCCTTATATGTCACTCTTGTCAATAACATGCCCTAGTGTTATTACTGACCTGCCACCTATCCTGCAAAGAGTCCATGTTGACCCGCAGATCCTGCTGCTCTTGTGAGTCAAGGACCTTCATTAATTCATCACCAGCGACTTGGAAATCCTTTTGTAGGTGACTTTCATCAAGTTCAAAGAATTTCTGAAAGATGACACCAAACCACTGAAATGTTGCTTCTAAAAACTAAAACACTGAAAGTTCACACTTGTTTTAAAACCAAAACAGAAACTCTACACTTCTGCTTCTAATGATGCAAATATAAATGAAGCGCACCCCCACAATAACAGTCGCTAAGACCCAATGCAGTAGTTATATTATGATATATCATCATTAGTTTCAATTCTATATTATCAGTGTAGTTTCAATTCTGAAACTTTTTGTGACACTGGAGTTTCAATTCTGGAACTTTTTATGACAATGTCATGTTGGTACCGCAAAGTGGTTTTTAATTAAAAGTAGTTTGTTTTAAAATCAAGATGGTCTTAATAATTTGACAAATGTATCAATGATGATAATATCCTGTCAATAAATTATATATAATAATGAATGGTCTTATTTATGGGGTTGCAATGTAGCACAATAAGCCCACAGTCTTTTCTTGTTACCTTGTGTTTGTTAATCAAGTCCTGAGTGTCCTGCCCTTGTAGGTTGAGGACATCTTCAGCCTCCTGAACCCATTCTTCGACCAACTGGGCTTTGTTCTGAAGATTTCGCCACAATCTCATGGCCTGTTCTAGACGCACCTGCCAGTCCTTGGCAGACGTCACACAATTCTGTGAACAAGAAGGTATTCGTTAAGTGATCATCATGAAACATTAGTTCACTTGCTTTGTATTTTTGTTTTAATGCTAAAAATCCTGTATGCTAGCTACTAGTGTTATCCCTGATATTTAAGTATGTACTTATAATGCATTTTTGCGGAGACAGCCAATTGATAGGTATACACACATGCAAACATAGCTTAAATCAGATACCAAGTCACATCTTTTTATCGTTGGTATTTACCTTAAAACGGTCATTAAGCTCCTTCATAGCATTGTCCAGCGACGCTCGGTCAATATACTGTGTCGGAGACTTGAGGATTTTTTGGTAGACTTTGTTCTTGCTGTCCAACATCCCTTTGAAGTATGTAGTATTTCCAAAGTGAGCTATGTGTTTTTCTAGTCTCTCTTCCAAGATGTTGATATTTCCATCAATTTTGTGAGTTGTGAGGAGCTGTTCTCCTTCTGCCACCCATGCACTTAGATCTGAGATTCCTGTTTCTAGAGATTCTACATGAGGCACCAAGGATCTTAAAGACTGCACTTTCGTGTTTGAGTCCTTCCTCACTTTAACCAAGCGATCTTTGATGACCTTCAGTTCGGCCAACATGGCATTCACCTCTTGCTGAGGACTGTTCTTAATGAGTCCTTGGGCAGCCTTGGAGACAGCCTTGAAATTCTCTTCAACTTGAGGTTCTTCATTCAATATAGTCTAGAAAGTAAGATTAAATGTGAGACATAGGGTACAGCATTTTACTGGATTTGCAGTCACCATTTACTTATTCACCTAAACACTTCCAATATGGAAGCCCTGACAAGGTTGGAATGTAGTCATTTAATAGAACAATCCAATATGTATCTAAGAATGAATATGAAAATAAAACGTCAAGACAGCTGTATAGTAATACTACACATATGCATAACTTTGTCAAACATGTACATAAAAACACTTACTTCAAGTGAATTTATGTGAGCCGTTAATTCTGGGGTTTCACAACGGATCTGTGTTGCCACCGTTTGCTCTGCTTTCTCTAACCATGTTTCGAGGAAGGAAATTCCATCTTGGTAATCTCTTTTGCCTCTGTCTGCTTCCCCTTGTAGTTTTAAATTTCTTCCTGCTTCTGAAACATCGTTCCATCTTTTGTTGAACATCAGCAGCTGCTGTTTGATTTCTGCAGCCACTGGGTCGGTGGTCGTCTCGATCAGGAAATTTCCAGAGTGGTTGAGAACTTTGAGTTTCTCTTGCCATTCATCAAGGTTTTCGAAAACATCCTGTGGGAGAAAAAAATCCCAAAATTAGATGTGGCTTCACACATAAAAACAACAGATGAAACAATGAGAGTCTGGCCTACGAAAATGACATCATTCAAAAACTTTCAAGATTCAAGATGCCTTGATTTTGAAATACTGCACAATCACAACTTTTCAGTTAATGTAACTTACATCAATCTGATCAGGAGGGAGCTGCATTGATCGCTCAGCCTCGTCCAACCAAACAGTGAAGAGGTCTAGACATGCGTTGTATCTTCTCCAATTGGAAATGACCTCCTCCAACATCGTCTTCGTACTGCTGAGCTCCACTTTGAGAGGAGTCCAACGTTTCTCCGCTTCACCCAACCAGCGGTCCATGCTTTCCACTTCTGCTTTGGCTTTAAATGTAAAAAGCATAACTTCCTTTAATGAATGTGTATCTCTTAAGACTTAACATGTCAGTTAAATGAATTAAGACAGCAGAAACAACTATAATGTATTTAAATAGAACCAAAGCACAACTCATTAAAACACGGAGACAATCTGCTTCATAACATCCTACTTTGCCGTATATTATTACAAATGTCATAATGGATCAATTTACAGTAAGAGCAAGCAACTCTAAACTTTTAAAGATATTTTACCTAAATAATATAAGGATTATTTGTGTAGACCGTGCAAACAACAATGAATATTGCAAGATTATAACATCTCCATATCACTTCATTACCAGATTATCACAATTCTGACAACTGTTAGACCTGTCCAAAAAGATTATAATTAAACACACCAGAAGGTTCTTGCAATTGTTTTGCTCTGATGCTCTTCTTAGTATCCATACAGCACTCGTCCACTTGAGCACGTAGTTGCTGGTTTTCTACGGTAGTCACGTAATCGCTAAGCATCTCCTCAACCTCTGGCTGTTTGCCGTACTTCACGTTCCACGTCGGCAATTTCTTCTCAACCAGAGCGAGCAACATTTCCAATCTGAAACGGTATGCATCCCACTCCAAGATGCGCTGTCTTTTTGGTGCTCTTTCTGCTACAGATGCAAGTCGTTGGTACATGTCCTCCAGTTGGGCGCGAGGCAGCACCTGTCCCCCGAAGGTGCCGCTCTCCTTGATACGTTTCAACTCCCGCTCATGTCCCTCCAAGTCCTTGAAGAATGACTGTAGCAGAAACAGAATCATGATCAGATAATGTAAATTGAGAGACAACCTGAAGAATTCTTAATAAGCCAAACTTCCATGTGTGACAGAATGAAATTACGCCGTTTACACCATAATCATTCACTTTCTTTCAGTAAACCACATCAGTCATTTGATTTGAGCTTTTACATACAATTAATAGAATATCATGCACACTAATCCAACTTTAAGCCATTTCACTTACAAGAACGCCTCTAAATTCTGGCTATGATGTAACCTCAAATAATAGGGCCACCTTCCACTAAGAGCAATCTGACCCCAAGTAACATGGCCATCATTAAATGTTTAAGTGTATTAAAGGAAGTGAAACTGCATGACTTAATACAAGTTCTTTCCTTCTTTCAATCACACATACCTTATGCTGTTGCAAGGCAGACTCAGCCTGCTTTGCATTGTTTTCTGAGGTGTCCTGATAGTTTCGTTCAGAGTCCAGCAACTCCTCAGCCCGGTGGATCCAGTCCCCCAACTGACCCAACTGGCTCGGAAGACTGCTGTCCAGTTTCCATCTCCAAACTCTGGCTTGCGCGGTGACGTAAGACCACTTCTGCTTCAAATAAACCCATCTTTCTTCAGAGATCACTAAAAATTGCTGCGCTTCATACTTCTTTCTGAATCGCTCGTAAACCTCACACCGGAGCTTCAACTCATCACAGAATTCACGATATTGCTGCAACAAAAAAGAACATGTCATCAGTGCTAGTAATAACGACAATTATGTATTTGCAATTATGCATGCATGAATCGCATGCATTAAGCCACATTAATTTTTTTTAAATCTTAAAAACTATATTTACGACAAATGGTGGCAGACACCTGACAAGTGTGCACTTTAACCATTTAACATAATTTCAGATAATTCACAGAACTGGATTTCACTTAATTTCAAAGTGGCTTTTCCATAAGTACAAATGACCATCCTTCACATTAATCAGTTCGTGTTTTCTAGTGTGATGCGAAATATTTCTACACAAAGGAATATGACATAAGAATACTGCAGAAGTTACACGATACTGTTTACAAAGGTAATTGCTGTTGAAACATATCTGATTAACTGTACATCAAGCGCTTATCAGACCACAACATAAACCAGCTTTGTAGTATTTTGTTTGCTTCTAACACTACCCAAATTTACAAGACCTGACAAGGTCATATATCTAAGGTACTGAACACAGGACACAACAAATAGAGATCCGCAGTGAGTGTTTACTTTGTAGTAACGGAGTGTTTGTTCCTTGTTCACCTGGCTATTGTACAACTGAAGGACTGACCTGTCAACAGGTCATGTCAAGTGACCGATCAGATAAACCGTTTAATACCAATCTTGAGTAATTGTTGAATAACACACCTTTTGACATTAAATACTTCTGAATAATAAAACTTTTTGGAATGCTGTTATGGTTTTGTTACGCTCCAACCTCACCTTGTGGTCACCAAAGGTCACTTATAAGGTCGTCCTTCAATTTAGACTGCACAACAAATTTTCAGTATAATTTATATAATTAGCAATGTAATGAACTTCTCTTTTGAGGACACCTCCGTAATCTGGTTCTGAATCAAACTCTACTCATCTAAGTAATACTAAATCTAAATTTTATGAACCCAAATACCATCCTACATGAATTGTGGATCCCAACTAAAAAAATAAATTAAAAAATTCCTTATCACAGAAAACACCGCAATTTGCTCACCACATTTGGCAATAAAGGCAGAGTGAGTCATGCTCATTGACTTACACTGCCAAGTACAATCCCATCCAACAAATAGGAACTATTGTAGAATAATCAATGGACCAGATAACACAAGACATACACTGTACTGAATTACCAAAGTACAAGACGCAAGCAATAGAGTTTTTCACTGACAGCCCAGAATTCAGCAAGACATAAGTCCTTCCTCTCCTCTTATTACTCATTTTGCTTTTCAGAAATAGTAGGTCATAACTAACTGAATCCGTACATATAATTTTCTCAGGGAAATAACAGAAATCTATTGAATGATAAGATGTCAAATATACATTAAAATGCACTTAAAATACTGCAGCTAGGATGCAGTGTGCTTCAGCCAATCAGAGTCAAGGGCGGGATTTTTTTCAGCGAATAGAATTGCAGTATTCTGTTGTAGCCACCTGGTGGCAATATAGAGAACCTTCCTTGAAAATCCACTATTCAGTTCATGACTATCTAACAGATTATGTACACTGTCATGGCAGCTGATTGGTCTAGTGGTTAAGGCCCAGGCTAGTTAGAATCCTGACCTGGGCACTTTCTATGAGCTATATTTCTGCTGAATGTTGGTCGCACAAGACGTTAAATTAAATGGAGACTTGTACTGAATGTGTCCATAGCGAGGCAAGCAAAAGGTCCCTCCCATGGAGTAGATGAGGAACATAGATTGGATACCAAGAATTACCATCGCATCCTTTTGTCTGCCTCTGGCATGGTGTAAAATGTATTTCATTGTATGGACTAAACTGAAATTTTATGGTATTAGGACCACTATAATAGAGAGGTGGCTTATTACTGAAGTGGTCTTACAATGAGGCTCTAGTGTATAATTCTAAAGAAAATGTCCAAATATCATTCTAAGGAAAGTCAAAAGGAAGTTGCCTGCCCACATCATGCAAACTGCCTACAATGATGCAATATTTACTGCCCTAGCCAAGGTTGTCTGTCGAGTGTTCTGCTATTAACCCTTCGTCTGGTAAACTTCTTGTATTGGCATCTAGGTAGGCTGATCAAAATTAAAGACGGCTACAGATGCATTAACAATGATCTGCTCAAACCACATTATGAACAATACACACAATGTAATTTCATATCCATTTACAAGTCAATCTAAGTTATGTATGTGAATGCACTGAATGGTCATTACTTTACATAGCAGCAATTTCATAGCCGACATACTATGTATTTTTATCAATACCTGGGAAATATATAGGGGTATTCCTTTCACAGAATACCTCCCAAGATATTATGATATTACATAGGGAAATGGACACCAACAAAAACTCATAATGGAACTACTTATTAGTTTCTGGTGACTGAGGATTCTTCTGTTTGTTATCAATCTTGAAAGCTTTCCAACCAGCTAACTATGCTCAAATATAGAGGCTGTCAGTTTAGAGATAATTTTTTGTAATGAATTCCAATAAAGTATAAATCATCCGTATACAATATGTATATCCACTCATAAGTTTAAATATTGGACATACACACACACCCCACACTGTCAGCTAAAATATAATCTAAATTCTATTGATGAAACCATAATACTATATATATATTATATTTATATTGTAAACAGATTTATACCATACAGCCAAACATCACATAAACATCATGATTCTTCACTATGACTATGCATGGTCCTGTGAGCACTGTAATTCATAATATTAGGCAGATGACATGTCAGGCAAACACCGCATCATGCAATATTGCTGAGACATGGGATAATATGAAGCACATCGATTTGAAAATAAGTTTTTTCAATCATCAGCACCCATACTTAAACTAAACTGCATAATACTTAATATATATGCCTACTTTATACATGTACTTAATATACAGGAAGTTTAAAGAAGAAATGATTGTCAGATAATTGCAAGACAGAATTCAAAGAAACTTATCGATTTTACTTTCTCGATACTCCTTATGACCATTTTGTTTACATTTTGATGGCTGATTTCAACCTAGCTGCAAGTACTATCAGTTACACATTACTTCAATAAATCATGTACAGTACTTCAGTACATATTACCTAACTACATTCCATATCATCACAGCTATTACATGACTTGGCAAAGGTCTTCTTCACAGGCCAGGTCAAGCATATGTGCATTAGAGTTGGTAAACAAAACTGATAAAAGATACAAAATATGTGAACTATCACAAAGAATCTTTTTCTGATATAGAGTGCAAAAGATAAGATTCCTGGTACACTTCAGTATACATATATTACAGATAAAATCACCAAACGTTTGCTATCGTTTGATAGGACATGAATTTTCAGATTGTAAAAACCAAATAAAAATTAAAATTAAAAAAATAACATAAATAGGTAGAGGAGAGGCCATAAAATTTTGTCAACATGAAAAGGAAATCATTCTCGGTTGAAATATTTTGTCTTGCTTAATAAATCTGGAAAACATATGCACAATTAAACGCATTATCATTTCCATGCCTATTCAGCCTCATTCTCACAACAACACATAAATCTGATTCATTTAAGTAATTTGCATAGTTGGCCAGTAAGAGGAGAAATTACTGTCACAGTCTGAACCATCAGTCTTACTTATTCCAATTTTTACAAACATTGCACACATAAGTCAAGAAGGAAAAAATGACTGTCAAAATTACAAGCACATGACTATTTTCTTTGCCAATTTTTCATTGAGCTAACACCATTTCCACAATATGACTTGTGCTATTCATCACATCCACACACAAATTGATCCAGAATGACTATCGACAAAAATTCTCAATAGCATATGGACAGCTGTATTCATACCAAAGACTGAGCGAGTATAAATACATACACTGTGCGAAAACTATACATGGCAGATCTAGTTTGGGTGTTACTAAAGACTTGATATATGGGTCCTTGATAAAGATACACTCATCACAAGTAAACAGATAAGCAAAGAAAACCTATAATCTTGTTTCAGTGAGAAAATAATCAAAAGCTTAAAATATCAAATCACACATGAATGTTTTGCAGGAAAAATACCGTTTCATAAATTACCACTCTGAAGGGATCAAATTAAACAGGAAGGATAGTTCAATTTACAAAATATTTTACAAATTAAAAAATTCATGATCCTGTAATTGGAACAGGAGACCAAACAGAGACTACCTGGAAAAGTGCAGCAAACAGTGCAAGGAAAAAAGGGGGGTTAAAATCAGCATTATAATAAATCTGAAACCACAGACAGGATCTCGATGATTTTACCTTTGGTTCACAGCTACTTTTAAGGCCACGTCTTTGGTTAATTGGGGAGTGTTGAGCAGATTTGACTAAACGACAGCCACTGTCCGGACTCTGGACATCAGAATAGCGGGAGTATGTGGAATGAGTGTCTGAGAATCTCATCTCAGTATCAGACAATGTTGAATCAGACATGTCCAGCAAGTGGTCATCATCGGATATGGATGACTGGTGACTAGACAATACAGAATGTGGACGAGTATCAGTAGGTGTTCCTCTACAATCCCTTCGTCCATTATTTATAGGATCGTGTTCGAACACTGAGTCTGAGGATGTTACTCTGGAGCTATAAATCCCGGTATCATCATGCAATAATGTTGATGCACTGGTAACTGCATTATCGCTATTATGACTTGACGCGTCCAATGACTTTCTTTTCCTGGTGTTAATTGGGGACCAAGGACCATAAGACTTCCATTTATGAGCACTATTGTCTTTACTCTGAGATCCACCATTTCTTTTACTTGACAAGCTTTCTGTTCTTGATTCAACATGGGGCAAATCTGTACTTTTTTCAACATATTTAAGTGACTGAGTGTTGCGATAAATTTTCCTTCTTGTTCCGTCTACCACTTTGTGAGATTCACCTTTACTGCCAAACTGAGCACCATTTTGCTCTTCAGTCACAGTTTTATCATCAAACTCACTCTTGACGACATAGCGAGTTCCACTACTCGCAGTGTCAGCAAACCTATAATGTGACTTAACATGCCACTCGAGAGAAGACTGACTGTTGACAGTTGTTTCCTTAGGTCTTTGAGGCGACTCCTGTAATCCTGATGAACCATTGTTGAAACCAACAATACCCATACCATGTAAGCCGCTATCATAACAAACATCAAGATGCATAGATCCAACGTCTCTCTGCAGACCAGCAGAAGCTCGATCACCTCCCTCAGCCATCCTAGAAACAACTGAGCAGACACCGAACACCGCAGAAGCGAATGGAATGGCTCCGAAGCACAGTGGAAGTGATGCTTAATGGTTGCTGATGCTGCAGGGACTGCATCGGTTCACTGCATCAGTTTAGGTTGTCCTGGGTGTTGCAGCACAACACAGTCCCATTGCACTGCATGCTGTAAAGCTGCTGGTCCACGTGTGAATGCTTGGTAACATATGCAATCATATGATGTGACCTACATACATACATATATTTGCACTGATATAGAGGCACACTCCAGACCAATAAGATCACTCTGAGCTTGTATACATGATATCATTTAAGCCCCTCCCACTTGTATTTTGTAGATCATATATGTCATAGCATAATAGCATCTAACAGGATATATCAAGTGAAGTGGAACACCCATCACTCATAACAGTATAAACACCTGCAGTGAGTGGGTCTTGATTCAATAGGGGACATTATGGTTGTCAGCCTTTGAAGTCATACTAATGAGTAACGCCCTTAATGAGTACTTTTGTAAATGCCCACAGGTAACATGTGCAATATTACACAACTTCTTGTGTACAACAAATATTGTTCTGATTGCAACAAAGGGGCCATCTGAGACAGCTCATATTCAGTCACAATCAATCATCTGGAAATGTGGCATGCACCACATAGATGACCTGTAATTTGAACTCAGGGCAATGATAAAAATATGCCAGCTATCTGACCATTGTCCTAACACCTAAATAAATCACACAAGTGTTACCATTTTTAGTACAACATCTAAGTAACCAAAATCCTGTACATTTAGAGCTCAACTGTTAATGTTTACTTTTCAGATTACAAACATATCATAGCCAAACACTGAACTTGAACTATGTGTACTGGATTGTTTTTTCCTTATTCTCTTACATATAATTCTTTGCTTATTCGCTTAGCGCTGCCATTATCTTTTTTTTCTTTTTGCATTATCCAATTTCACTGTTGAGTATAATGCCCAACTCCCTAGACAAACAAGTAGCAGTTGAAAAGAGCTTGGCACAAAACGCCCACACTGACTCTCCCCAGTCACTCCTATACATCTTCATTTCTTTACACAAAATAAACTGAGCCTTCAGGCTCTGTTCCAACTCCTCTGTCCTATTTCCTAAAAAGAGTTTACTCAAACTGCAACTAAGCACCACAGGCCTATCATTTAATCACTGACTTCAGAGAGCACAAATATCAATGTTCCGGGAGGGAAAAAATAATCAGTAACTGATTAAATTTTAACCATTACTCTACAATTTGGAAGTTGTTGTCATTTATCGTACAATGCAACCATGTGGGTCACTGGCAATTCTGCATGATTTTTAATTTGTCATCCCTATTTCATGCACAATATTAAGGGGATTCCCATATTGCAGTAAATCATGAGCATATGCACGTGCTGACACCTGGTGTATTTACATACTCTAAAAACATTCCAAAACCATTTCAAGAACATTCTGTGGTGTATTTACACATGTATCTGGAATCAACAATCTGCTACTTGTGCAAAGAAACTTTCTAGTGGGTAGATCTGACTCCAACAGCAACACTAGGACCATGTTTTGCTGATAAACAAATCTTCAGCGTTCTATCCACCTAGATGCTATACAGACATAGTCTGATGTTCGCTGCAGAATAGGTCAAAAAGCGGTAATTCCTAGATTAAAAATATTCCTTAAAAAGGTAAGATACAAACCTTGTACTCCTTCTGTCGATCATGCACTGGACGGTCAACGACAGCTTGAAGTTGTTCCTCAGCTTTCGTCAACCACGCCAATAGATCATTGTATTCTTTCTGTTCCAAATCTGCCGCCTGCCTTGCTGCTTCCACCTGTTGGAAGAACTGTGAAACAAACAGCAACTTAGAACCTGGGTCCTTCAAGTTCCGACAATTCGCCGGTCAGTACACTTTATGAAGAAATGTGCAGATTAAAATCGAAGCAAGGTACCTGGAGCAACTTACACCATAATACAATATTTAGAAATCATTTCTTTAGAGCATGTACCACTGTAATACAATGTGGAATTTCAGCACTTTAAAATCACACATTAAAAAAGCGATGCACAAAAACTGATGACAAGACTAATTTAAACAGCATAAGTCTTCAGTTGCTCCAGGTTCCTTAGTTATGTAAGCTAGCTATTTGAAAGAAATGCAAAAAAAGTTACTTCTTTTACACACTAACAAAGAAAATGCATTAAGAGAGAGCTAAGAGCACACAAGACACCATAAAATGAAAAGCAAAGATAGAGAATATATTAGCAAACATTATGATCTCATTTTATGGTCATAAAAAATACAATTTTACAAAGCAACCAGCAAATATCCTCACCATGTCAGTATAACATGTGTGAAGAGAGGTCGGCATCCAAGAGTCCAGCGGAGTATGAAATAAATAAATAGATGCATCTATATGAGCAAGAGTACATAAAAGCCAATGTGTACTGCTGAAGTAAGATACAAGTATATCCTTTAAAAGAGAAAATTTAAGTATTTACATATATAATATACTACACCAGAGCTATTAGTATTAGATTCTACAACAAGCTAAGTCTATTTCAGCAACTAAGCATCATACTAAAATATTGATTTCTATTATCAGAAGGCTGTTAGTAGCGCATATAGAGGAAAATTGATGCATTAAATAGACTGATATCATGCTTGCTACAACTATCTATTGCATTAGTTATTCAGCATCTATACACATGCAATAAAGAAAGCTTATGGCGCACATTATCTATCTCAAAATCATAGGTTCAACACATCAGTGGTCAGTCTTTTGTTGTTGGTCAGTCAAAAATTGCAAACATACTGTAAAACAACACAGCAAACATGACCATGCTGTTAACTTCACTGGAATCTCACCACTCAACAGTCAACAGCAACTACATGTCATCAAACAGCAAACATGCTGTCAGTTGCACCCTTAAAAACTACCTGCTAAAGGTAGTTCTAACTTAAACAACGACATAACGAGTAACTTGGTCAGGATCAGTAAACTTGAGGATGTGAGTTGTATTTTAATTATTTCTATAAAGGGAGGGGAGTCTGCCATGCTGATCACTGCACTAAAATGCATTCAGCACCTGATCATCAGCTTCACCAACAGGTTTCTCCTCATCCTGTATTCCTGCCTCCGGACCACCTACTTCTATTTCACGAGTGTCAGCCTTTTCTCGTAATCCAGCAACCTCATCCTCTAATTTTACTACCAACTGCTCAGACCTTTCCACTGCACTGATCTGCATACCATCAGATGCATCCAACTGCATTTGAGTCGCATCAGCCACATGCAACACAGCCCCTTCACCAGCTTCAGTCTGTACAACTCGGCGTCTCAGCTGCGGTGAAAACTCCTCCAACTGAGACAGTGATACTCTTGATGGTGATGTCAGTGATTCTGGTTGTTGCGCAATAAGTATTTCGTATTGTTTCCCGACAGACAGATTTTCAGTCTGTTCCTGCTCCACAGTTTCTGTAATCTGTACTTGCCTAGACTCTGACACTTCCATCAATAACCCCTGTGTCAAGTCTGATGGCTGTATTTCTGAAACAACTTCTTCTTGAGATTCAGGCACCTGCATCTGCAAAATCCCAGTTAACTGTGGCTGTGTAACATCAGTCGGCTGAACTTGTGAGATAACTCTAACAGGTGATACAGCTCTTGCTGTTGGATCTTCACTTATTTCAGTTGTGCTGATCTGTTGAGATTCTGATATTTCCATTTGTGATACTTCAGTAATCTGTGGCAGTGTTACATCAATTGGTTGAACTTGTGAAATAACTCTTGCAGGAGATACGGCCCTAGTTTTTCGTTCTTGGCTTACGTCAGTTGTGTCAATCTGCTGAAATTCTGATATCTGAATCTCAGACACCTCGGTAAACTGTGGCAGTGTTACATCAGTTGGCTGAACTTGTGAGATAACTCTAACAGGTGATACAGCTCTTGCTGTTGGATCTTCACTTATTTCAGTTGTGCTGATCTGTTGAGATTCTGATATTTCCATTTGTGATACTTCAGTAATCTGTGGCAGTGTTACATCAATTGGTTGAACTTGTAAAACAACTCTTGCAGGAGATACAGCCCTAGCTTTTCGTTCTTGGCTTACGTCAGTTGTGTCAATTTGCTGCGATTCCGATATCTGAATCTGGGATACCTCAGTAAATTGTGGTTGAGCTACATCAGTTGGCTGAACTTGTGAAATAACTGTACCAGGTGATCCAGACCTTGCAGCATGTGGTAGGTCTATTTCTGTTGACTCAATCTGTTGAGATTCAGACACTTCCAACTGTGATACTTCAGTCAACTGTGGCTGAGATACATCTGTCGGTAGAACTTGCAAAACAACTCTATCAGGTGCTACTGCTCTCACTGTATGAGGTTGGCTTATTTCAGAAGTTTCTATCAGCTGAGATTCCGATATCTGCATCTGTGATACCTCGGTAAACTGTGGCAGTGTTACATCAGTTGGCTGAACTTGTGACATGACTCTACCAGGTGATACTGCCCTTGTTCTGTGTGGTGGGCCAATTTCTGTTGACTCAATATGTTGAGATTCTGACATCTGAAACTGTGACACTTCAGTCAACTGCAGCTGATGTACATCACTTGGCTGAATTTGTGAAACAACTCTACCAGGTGATATAGCCTTCACTGTTGATGGTTGGCTTATCTCAGTTGTTTCAATATGTTGAGATTCTGATATTTGTAACTGAGATACTTCAGTCATCTGCGGTTGTGTTAAATCAGTCGGTTGGACTTGCAACACAGCTCTAATAGGAGACACAGCCCTCATTGTATGAGGTTGGCTTAGTTCAGCAGTCTCAATCTGGTGTGATTCTGAAATCTGTATCTGTGCTACTTCAGTCAACTGTGGCAGTGTCACATCAGTAGGTTGAACTTGTGATACAACTCTAGCAGGTGATACGGCCCTTGTTCCCTGTGGTGGGCCAATTTCTGTCGAGTCAATCTGTTGAGACTCAGAAATCTGTACCTGTGGTACTTCAGTCAACTGTGGCTGTGTCACATCAGTTGGCTGAACTTGTGAAATTGCTCTCCTTCTTGGTGGCTGGCTTACTTCAGTAGTTTCAATTTGTTGAGATTCTGATACTTGCATTTGTGATACTTCTGCCAACTCCGGTTGTTTTACAGCAGTAGGCTGCACCTGCACAACAGTCCCGGAAGGTGAGGCTTCCCTCTGCAGTTGTGGTTGTGAAATTTCCATTGGTTCAACCAGCTGAGATGCTGAAACTTTAATTTGTGATATTTCCCCCAACTGTAACTGGATTGCTTCACTTGGTTGAACTCGTGATACAACTCCAGAGGGTGAAACCGCTCTTTTTGTCTGTGGTTGAGCAATATCACTTGACTGTACTTGCATAGGTTCTGATATCTGCATAGGTGATGCTTCAGTAAAGTGCATCTCACTCACAATTGGTTCCTGGATTGCTTGAACACTTGGAATAGCATCTTGTTCATCCCTCTGAGCTTTGAACTTAAGAACACTCACAGGACCTTCTCTTACTCGAGCCCTGATTGCAGTATGCAGCACAACTTCTTCCGTTTCAGCTTGTGGGACCACTACCTGTTGTGGCTGTTGCTCGGTTACTAAACTTGGAGCCACCTGTTCAGTGCTTGGCTCAGGCATAGCTACAGCCTCAACTGATGGTTCAGGAAGAGTTCTTGCAATATGTTCCGGCAGAGATTCTGTATTAGTTGCAACATCCTCTGACCGCTTTGGAAGTCGTTTCGAGATAATGATCGTCTTTCCATCACTGGACAACTGAGCACCTTCAGATAGTCGAGTCTCCTTCTGTCGACTGTCCACCAAATCAACCTTGCTTTTTAGCTCAGTCTTAGCATCAAACTGTTCATGCATGGTAGTGGTTTGTCTGACTTGTCTGACTTGTCGAGACCTGGTTATTGTGGAAGTAGTACTTGTTTCAGTTTCAGAGAAAGTGTCACTGGCTGTCACAGGCACCTCATAGGTTGTCTCTTCTCTGAATACCAACACATTAGGTACATCTGACTTTTCAAGAGACATTGTTGAACCAGTGTATCTTTCACCCATTTGTTCTTGAGATCCAGTTAGAGTTACTTGATAATGCTGGGCTTCAGCCTCTCTCCTTCTTGGTGGTGGCTGCACAAGCCTACGACCTAAAACTGGTGATTTTGCCTCCATTCGAGGTTGTGCAGGGGCCAAGTGAATCGCATCAGCCATCTCGAGATTCAGTTGCAATTCAGCTCTATCTGAAGCACTGTACATTGATCCCTCATCTTCTGAACTTAAAAGATGCTGATAACCTTCTCTATCTGCATGTGGTCCTTCACTATCAGGAGTGAAAGGTTTAGGGCTGATGGGTCTAAAGACATTGTAATCCTCCTCTTCTGAAGTGCTTTGTGGATTTGGTGACGAGCTGAGCACATCCATAGGAACTATTCGTCTGCCAGATGGACTACGAGAAGGTGTTACAGTTCTTGCAAATCTATCAGCGCCAGATGTAGAAATGTTTTCTCCAGAAGCTGGTGAACCTGCTTGTCCTTGAGGTGAAGGTGACAGCCTCGGAGGTGGAGATATGCTTGATAAGGCAAGTTTGAACAAATTATTAGCCTCTTCGAGGGTCTGCTTAATTTGTGAATCATCTGGATTACCAACCACATCAGGTCCTCTGGACACCATTGGTGACTCATATGGAGATGGTTGTATGTGAACTTCAGGAGGTGAGAAACGATCAAAAGGTGGTGAAAATTGACTCTCTTGGGCAGCTTTAGCTTCTCCATCTTCATGAACTACCACCATAGGTACAGCAGCAGATGACAAACTAGCTTTCACCAAATGCGCAATTCCTCTAGTCTCTTCCTCCTGCTTGGGTCTTTTGATAAACCTCTTCTTAAAAGGACTGAAAATTGATTTCTTTTTCTTGCTTTTTACAGGCACCTCAGGTTTCGGGGCCTCTTGAGAACCTGCTTCCACTACCTCAGCTGCAGCAGGTAATCGTCCACCTTCCTGGATAGAAGGCATGACTTTGGACTTGATCTTTTGACCAAGTCCTTCAAGAAAACTTTTTCGAGAACCAAAAGGGCTAGCAAGTGCCGTTAGCAGAGTGACCTTTCGGTGTCGATGGATTAGTTCCTCTGCAGACACAACATGGGTCACTCCAGTAGACTCATCAACGAATGCAACTTCTTCTGGCTGGTCTTTTGTAGAAAGCTCCATCTCACTCCGAGTTGCTCGCAAGGCTTGTGCTGGTTGCTGTCCCAGGTTTGCTGGGATTTGAGGCAGTGGGGCCATTAATTCCTCTCTGGTTGGCACTCTCATTCCTCTTACCCTTTCAACTTCATGTTCTGATTCAGAATCCGAAAATGTCAGCTTCTCAGACTGACTGCTGACTGACTGAGCCAAAGAATGAGAAGATGTCGATAAAGTAGTATCAGCAGCTGAGTACGATGCCACTAAACTTTGCTGACTCCATCGAGAACTTGGTGCCTGAGATCCAGGTGCCTGTTCTACATGTACTGATGAAGCAGCCTGATAAGCAGGGTTTGGAGGTGCTTGGTATTGTGAGCTCCACACAGGTCCACTTGCACCAGATTCGAAAAATCCACTACTCTGACTTCCTTGTGAACCTTCATAGTAGCTTGAACTCTGACTAGCTTGGTAGCTCTGGTAACTTGGCTGAACTGACAAACTAGTTTGATAGGTGGAAGTTGAGCCCCTCGCAGATCTTTGTTGAGGACCTGGGGTATCTTCATCCAGTGAGCTTGGTGTGTAGGCTCGGTGAATTTTGTATGCAGGCATTTGTTGGGCTGGGCTTGCAGAGCGCTCATGGGTAGACGATTCATACGACTGGGCAGAGTGTACTGTTAGCATAGGACTGTGACGGAACTGAGTATGTTGTGTAGGGGCTGCAGTTGGCATGGGGCTGATAGAGCGACGATATGATGCTTGTTCCTCAGTTCTTGTATAACGGGCTACTTGTTGCAGACCAGAACTTTGGGAAAGACCAGGACTAACTGAGCGCAATATTGATGGACTAGATATTGTCATCCCCTGGTCTATGTGACCAAGTCCTGGCGGCCTACGAGACTGTCCTGGACTACTAAATGGAGTGACACGTCTTCGAGCAGGTAAAGGACTATGATGAGCAATTAAAGTTGGTGCAGTGGAATGGTCAGCTTGTGGCCTAAGGCTTGACCTGTATTGATACTGTAGACCAAAGGCAATGGAGATTGTATCAAGATATGATCTCAAAACAATTAAATCCTAACTGGTCAACACATACATCAACTGATGAATTACAGCAGATAATTTGAATGAAGATTATTAAGGAGAGAGAATAAAAGTAAAATATAATAATTTAGAAAATAAATTACAAAATACTACATAAGAAGTGAACAAGAACAAATAACGTACCTTTGTGCCACCTACAGGCGGTGCATCAGGATCAGGGTAGGCTTTGACAAACTGAGCGACATAAGTCATGACAGATTTCTCATCAGGTTTGTCAACATCCAAATCTGAAATGAGACATTTGATTCTCAGTTTTTTCCCCATATAATTACCATAAATATTTGTTAACTAACATCTTATCAATCATCGAATGATCAGGAGATTTTACCTTCAGGATCTAAAAGACGTGGTATGCCTAAATGTGTCTCAGCAGTGCTGAATGCTTGCTCTAAGTTGACTTTGTTAGGTTGGTGTGGAAGTCGTGACATGTCAACAAGTTCTGGTCGTATTCGATGAATAAGTGCATTAAATGCATAACCATCTCTCCAACTACGTCCAAAATCTTTCACTTCAATTCCAAAATTTCTGAAACAAATTTTATAACCAAAGTTGGTATTACTGCCACACAACAAATACATGTATTACTTGAGTCCGCAACCTGAAAGTCTATGCATACAGGGGCCATCCACAACACATCAACAAATACATTCAAATCTCCTGTAACACAGATGCAGCAGCACTGACATGAAGAAGTCTAACTAGAAATGAAATATCATTACTTGAGGTCTTGAAAGAGCTGATACTCCTGAGCTGTTGGTGTGCGAGGTCTAGCTGCAGAAGAATGCATCCGTTTTGCAGAAGGGTATGTCTGTGCCAGACCACCTGAATGTCCTGGCAACACAGGTAACAAGCGTTTCCTTCTTTCTGAGCTGTCCAGTGAACCTTGGAGTGTATGTTTCTGAGTTTTAACAGTTTCTTTTTTGTTTACTTCTTCCTCAGTAATGTGACCAGCATAATTGTCTTCACTGCGGGTCACATTATGTCCTTGTGTAGCACCACTTTGACCACCTGCAGTGGATACTCCATCACCATTTTGACCAGGCAGGTCTGCTGTATTGAGTGATGGATCAAGCTGCCTCCGCAAATCTCTGACTTCACGAATCATGAATTTTAGCATGTCCTTTTTGGAAGACTGATGGTTCGATGATGACTGCAATTTATCTGAGTTGCTCGATCCTTCCCGACTTTGTCTTGTAGGACTTTCTCTGACTTTCTTGTATTCAGCAAAATTCTCTCTACTCCTGTACTTATCTTCATGCGATCTTTCCTTACTTTTTCCAGCAGATGATGATTCCCTGCTTTTAGAATTACTGGTGCTCCTTTTTGAACCATCTGAGCTTTCCATTCCATGTTTATTAGATTCCCTTTTCTGTTTCTTTGCCCTATCTTCTGAATGTTGTCTAAGTGCTACTTCTTTGTCTCTAGATTTCCTTAATCTGACTTTGGTTGTCCCTTCAACATCCATGACATCAATGAAATCACCTTTAGTATCTTTCGTCATAGGATGAGTATGCAACATCCGCCTGGAAGAGCGATGGCTTGACGTGGATCTCTCTTTCTTCTCCTTGGATGCCATTGTGACACACGATAAGAGTTTCTTGATTATCTTCATTCAAAATTAATGGCCTTTATTTCAAATGTCTCTTATACAGTGATGATTCACTGACATAATACATTAACTCCAGCCCAGGATAATATTGGTAAGTTAATGTTTACACACAGAATCCCAGTGGTGTCTCAATATCAACAAATTCCAACTGATACTTCAAATAAAACAGTTCACAGTCCAAAAAAGCAACCCAGCCACAAATATGTTCACACAACAACCCTGTCTAGAAATGCTCCGAGAATCCCCTATCTTGTTTGCTACATTTTTTCTGTGTTGAAATCTTCACTGTCCTGACGAGTAGGAATCCAATACTCTCCAACGGTGATCTCAATGGCAATCATTTGCCAGTTGTTTGTAATGTAAGTGTACTCCATATTGGACTAAATTACAGCTAATTAGTCCAAATTAGTGTAACTTTCTCACAACACACTCCATGGCTCACTCTACATGAATGTAACACAACAGGTTGTGAAGGTATGTCAGGTACTCTGTGACATGTTCAGACTTCTCCTCCCATTAATGCTCAAACTCGCTCTAAACATTAGCTGATCCTAATACCTCTGGCACTCTGCCAGATATGGATTCAAGTATGTGTATGGATTATAGTACACTGTATGTTTATATACAATGTCTACAAATGCTAATGTTTGATTCCATTCAAGCAATTACACAAATGGTTTGTATAGTTATGGGTCAAGCAATATCAGGAAAGTCAAAAACATATTTGAAGAGACTAGTAGACCAGAATATAAATAGCATATGCCCAATAATTACATGAAATTTTGTCCTTTCACAGGGTCAGGACCTTTCAGTTTATTGCATGCTAATGAACCATGCACCAACATAATTCTAATGAACATTTCCTTTTTTATTACAAGTAATGTAACACTCCAACCACTCATTCTGTTCAAATTAGCAATTAACTTCAACAATTCACAACAATTAGATATAATTACCAAATCATTTTAATCAATATTCTTGATACCGACACTAATCAATTCCAATCCGATTAATCATGGATCAAGTTATGCAACAAAATACTCCACCTGATTGATTGACAGATAAGATATGAATAGCTTTCATGCTTGATTGGTCTGTAACTTAAATGACTTTTCTTGAATACATAGTGTGGAAGCCAAACCAAACATAACTTGTTTGACTTTAGCTGTAATATCAGTGGAGGGTAATTAATCACCTTGTCAATTACGATGTTTGAAATGCACATTCTCAACAAAAGTACACAAATACACTTTGCAAACATACGAACATCTCTCATCATAATGCACACAACATTTTGGTATAAATGACCAGTATTGGTCAATTACCTTACAAGGCAAAAACACTACATACTTACTTACAGTGACTCACCTTTTTTTTGGTCTACTTAATGATTGGAATGAGTTAACAGGCAGACAGGAAAAGCTTGGTTTGTTTAAGATAGTATCATAAATCGTCAATTTAGATAAAGATTATGTATATTTTATTGCCACACAAAGTACACCGAATTTGTTATAGCAGAAAAAATATACGAATCAGTATATCTAAGGTAGCCATCAAAAAGCACCCAACGCACTGACTGACTTGAAAATAATATTCTCATCTAACTTATCTTGTCCAGTCAAAAACGTTGTTTCACATTTTGTTTATTATCTCATTCTTGAAATAAATCAAATTTCTGAGCTTTCGAATGATTCTATTAAGATGTGAAAATTTACTTACTTGCTGACAGTCTTCTGGGCCCACTGCAACATGGCTTTCTTGGCTCCGGAGCGGAATTTATCTAAGGCACTGGGTTTAGGTTTTTTGGCAGGAACACCTTCTTCACTCGAAAGGCTACCCACGCTGGTTGCTGTCTTCATCTGGCCCATCATCCGAGCATTTTCTTCAATCTAGATGCAAGTGGAGATAAAGTATAACACAAATTGATTTTTAAATCCATTTAATCAACTGCAAACAGCACACTGATGCAATGACAACAAGAAAATGACAAGAGAATGATAACTTGCACACAAAATTTACCTGGAAATATAAGATGATTGTCCAGATAAGGCCAAGAACAATGGCAGGTTTGCCATCAACAACATCAGCCGGGTTTATATTGACTAGTTTAATCTGAAAGAAAATACAACTTATAAATAATCACACTACAGATTAAGTATGAATGACTATGATTTTTATGTTGAATGTATGAATAACATTATGTATGTGATGTTGAATGAATGAATAGACAGAATTGGAGTTAACCAAAACATCATTGCTGTTACTTTCGTGTGTCAACTTAAACAGTGAATATAAAGATACCCCACTACAGCGGTTTATTTTTCAAAAATTCAACAGCAAAGACAGACATAAGCAGCAGTTCATGTGAAGTTGGACACCATACGGAACTTAACGAACATAAATGGCCTGAATTAAGCCGGTTTTATTGCAGCCAGCGAACTTACTCTTCTTCTCTCAAGGAAGTCCAGCGCAGTCTTAACATTTGACAAATAATGCAGTCTCCTCAGTCTGGCTCCTTTTTCTTTTGGCAGTCTTTCACCGGATAGGACTTCGAGTAAGCAGAGCAGCCGCACTCCATCCTTGATGTCTTCAAACAGCTCCTCCATATGCATCGGTGGATCGTACTGACTAAGATGCATGTTGATCCAGTTCGTGAACGTCTTCTTTTGAACCCTCTCTTGTTCATCTGTAATAAATAATTAAATATTGTACATTTCTCTGTAGTTTTTTGTTCTTACAGTTCTGAAATTTAGGTAAATTTCTCTTTATTTGTTTTCAAGTAGTTCGACAGTTCCAACAACATTGGGAGAAAAGGCTCAACAAAACATACTAGTAAAAAGTCTTTCCTTCATTTTATTTCATTAGTGCAGCTAAAAGACCTGCACCGTCTTCTAGCTAGCATGTCACTTGCTGTTGACAGTTGTAAGGAAACCAACTATCAAATTATTTTATTTTGTCAACTTAAAGGAAATCCCAATTTCCACTACATTTCCTGCCATGTCTGAATGTTTCCCTATCAGCGATTGATAGCACTGATAAATCTAAGCTTACTGAATTTCTATGAGTACTGATAGTAATCCGTATACATGTATACCATAATACCTACAATATGCACATACTAGTTCAAGATCAGATGCTGTTCACAACCCCTCAAATTTGCCTCAATACGAAGAAAATGTCATTCTTCACAATTTCTTAAGGTACACCTCTAATAACCTGACAATTAAGTGCCTCATAACCTATGTCCTTAAATATGGCCCAATTCAGTAATTGCCCTGGACCATTGGTTCATTCTGACTGGGATTAATACTGACCAAAGGACCAAGCATAACCAAAACATTGACCTCACTAACATGAAAGAGCTAATTACAGGTCCATGAACTACGTGTACTGCTTATAGCAATCAAGTCTAGATGCTAGACGGTTCTTAAACACAAGTTACAACTTGCAGCAAAAATCGGTGTACGCAATTATAAAATAGTTGAGAAAAATTCTGACTTTGCTTTTCCAAAAATCAATTATGAATATCACAAATGGTAATGTAATCGCTAGAGTACTAGCAACGGTAAAGCCACACTATTAAATCGTCAATATTTGTGCAATGTGAATATTGCATTTATGATTATCTAATATTGTCAGCTATGCAGGGTATATAAATTAAAATTTCAAAATGCCACATACGTTGTATAACTTAAGATATCTTCTCAAATTTAATTAGAAATTATTTGCAGACTTGTCAGTCGCCACAGACTCACCCTGGTTCCTGAATATTTTTGATTCATCAAAACTTTTTGCAAATACATGTCTCCTATCATCCTCTTCCTCCGCATCCTTCTCCATCATCATGACCCAATTACGTAATCAAATCAACACGTTTTATATATAACCAATGGCACCATTATGACACCTATATATACTAGTGAATCCAAGCTTCATATCTGTACCAGGGCCACTCAAAATCCACATGTCGTGATCCACATCTTTACATCCATACCATCCTCAGACCTATACACGAGGTGAATGATGTCAGTTGCTCATAGTCCCTCTGCAGCAAGACCTGCTCTGCTATTGCCATGCTATGTTTTGCAGAGCCACACCATGCTCAAACTGTTGTTTGCAAGTGTAATGGATGCAAGGCAAGCCCAGTCAATAAGGATCAAATTGACAGGTTCTGACCTGGATTAAATGAGCATGGCTAGAGTTGCATACACACTCTATGAAATGTATACAGTAGACCCCCACAATTAAGGCTATGCAAATTTTACTGGCCTTAATGGTGAGGTGGTCTTAATAGAGAAGTAAAATGCAATTTAAATTCAAAGGTAGTCTTAATTATTTTGGGGTCTAGAGTACAGTAGAGTCTGACAATTGCGACAATGCCTAGGAATCACTGGAGTGGACTTAACATTAAGGATGTCCTAATTCTGCATTGCTTTTGCGAAGTTTTTTGACTGTTTTTTAAAGCCTTTTAGGATCCAGCGAAGTTGTCTTGGTTTAGAGGTACTCTAAATATTTGGAGACATTAATTTCTATATTCCCAATGTAGTATGTTGTTAATACTCAATGACTGATTATAGAAACCAACGAAGTGGTCTTAGTATCGAGGCGGTCTTAATAGTGATGTCCCACTGCAGCGTGTAGTCTGTGCAAAATGAACATGCAGTTTCATGCATCCTGGTGCATGACGGAAAACCCCATTGGTCAGTCTGTGTCCACTAATTGGTCACTAATCCCTCCAACACAATGCTAATTGCTTGATCCAGTTAATTTATAAGCATTATTTAAGCCAAGATCATCTTATCCCATTGTAGTAAAATATTTAGAATGTATTTACTTGCTGGCAGCTCATATTATCACTCAGGGAAGTAAATATAAATACACCATCGAATGGGTTGACTCGGTAAATGAGTTGTACTATTTTAATGAGAAAATAATCCTGGATGGTATACTGTCCCAGTATTGTATCTTTCGGATGTTATATCCCTTGGAAAGACACCAAATATCAGCAAATGTTTACAGAACCTAAGAAACGAAAAAAAATCATCCACTGCTATTCTAAAATGGCAAATATAGCTTGTATCCAAATATGTCTCGAAAGGTGCTTAGTATAGACTCCTTAACCCTTCAATAGAATACAATCCAGTGCTCAGCTTTCTCCCTATTCTCTATTCCTGTGCTAGGCTTAGTCCTTCTTCTGCCTTATAGATCCCCATCCCTTATGACTATGCTATACTGCTATAGCAGCCAGGCAAACACAACAACACAGTGGCTGATGCACATGAATGCATGCAGAGTTGAGCTATCTCTAAATCTATTTAACAACAGACATTGAGGAAATATACATGTGTACTCCTACATACACAAAACGGATGTTAGACAGCATATTACCACATAACAAGCATTTTTACACCCTTAACTAGGAGGTGGTAATTGTTAGTAGAGTGTCTATAGGGCAATAAAAAATATCTAAGCACCAGACGGCATGTAAACTAACGTTTTTGCTTAATGTAAAAGCATGTTGGCGTTGGGTGGTCACATTAATATGGGGGATTTCCAAGATTAGGCATTTCTTTGTGAGACGATGTATTATTGTGTTTTACATGCACATATTCAATTGTCCAAATGCAGCACTTGTTCTGTATCAGTATAATTGGTTTGCAGCTCAGGTTGCATAACCAACTGCTAGAGGCAGACGTAATGATGATATGCTTAAGAGCCCTGCTTTACGCTTTGTAGCATCTACCAAATTGGTGGGGTCTTATACTTGGTCCTGCATGGACACCGAATGCAACTCACCACCAACTGACACGATCAAAACATTTTAATAAGACTTATCCAAATGCACATAACATTAAGTTCATAAGGCGAGCATCAGGGTACATTTTTAACTGATTAGACCATGTTTCCAAGGTTACCTACTGTTGGCTCCGTATGCATAGTATTCTTCAAACGTATTCTTGCAAAACTTAGCATGGACAAAATAGGTTTCACAAAATCCCAACATTTCAAGGATTTAGTAAGTCACTATTTACTAGCATCATAATCATTGACTACAGTCCAAGATTCATCGGATGTTCAGACCTAAATCCGGACCTTTATAATGTACATATTTTAATGAATTCTGGAATACAGTCATGGATATTCCCTTGGGGGAGCATGCCATTGAGGTAAAACTTTTAATTGACAAGCTGACATGTTATGGACACTGGTCAGTTGCATAAGCCAAGAAGATGCTCTCTAAATGCCAAGAAAGTTAAGAGGTCAAGAATGTATTCCAGAACAAATTGGTGGAACATGTGGATGAGGGTGGAATGAGTACTATGGACCAACTATGGATGTACAGCATTTGGTTATGCAAGCAATATAGACTCTACAGAGAACAAGGTTGACCTGACTTGCATTGTAAAAAGACAATAATGACTTTGAGGGGATGTTGAGCTGCCACAGCTAGATTGACTTGTTGCTTGTACCATAATGGCATGAAACTCAAAATTATTGTCGCATTTACCTACAACATTTGAGTATGCAATACTGCAATTATGAATTTACCATCACCAAATCTTAATCATTTGGAATTATTCTGCCATACATCACATGGATTTTCTAAGCATCATACCTCCACCGAATCATAACATGAACAAATGACAGATTGAAACAGCATTATACCTGGTTCATATCCAACCCATTCCCCTCTTTTGTAGTATCTTCCATAGCGGACAACAATATCCACCATCCTAAATTTGAGGGGGCGCTTTTCTTTCTTATAGAGTCAGTTCTCCTCTTTCACTATTGAAACTTATTAAGTAACACTGTCTTCGTTCAATTTACTTCAATCAGTCATTACACACTGTATATCTCACAAAATACATTCAGTCTGTATTTTACTGTAGGCCAACATCTCAACAATTGTACTTCCGGTTTTGCATTTAAGGGTCTTTGAATACATTAAGGCTGGTTTTAATAGCGCCACAGTGACTTTTCCTAATCCTCAGAGACACAGCTACTGATATTTCACCTGTATGTACTATTTTCCACTGTGAACACCTGGCATGTTTACATATCAAGTAGGTTGCAGAGGCTAGCATCACTTCATCAATTCATGTAAATAAGCATTTCACCAATTGCTTAACATCTGACAGACATGTTTTTTTTCCCTGTCATACATAGTAATACTATGATCTCTCAATCCTTATTTGGTAAATCCGAATTCTTTGATAGCATGAACAGTGTAAATCTTTTAGTAATCATAGATTTCAGTCACTCTGATATTTGACATGATATGATGAGTCACTTTCTGGTATGGTGTCCGAACTTCAAGTGCAAATGTACATTTTAATTAATACTTCCAGTCGAGTCATATAATCACTCCTTTCACTTGAATTTCATGCAAGCAGATGATCCAAAATGTCTACAAAACTCATCCAGGCCAAGCTGTGAGCTGGTGATCGCTTTTTAGAGAGTGAAACGTTGACTAGTCACAAATATATCTTAGGTATTGATCAACCATGAGTATGTACATATGGCCATGCTCTAACTCCATAGCTGTGATATTGAGCACAGTGTTGTACATTTCTCCACTGCACATGTTAGCAATAATCCCTGACTACTTTGATAATCACATAGCATGGCTTTAAATTGATATATCAATGATTTATAATAACGTTTGACACATGGGATCAGTTACAAGAGAACCACTTGAACAAAGCAAACAGATGCAGGTGATTAGGCTCAGCTACAGTCAGACCAAAAATTATGTGAACACCTTTGAGTTTTCAGTTAATTACACATACACATTAAATATTAGCGACGTCTGATAAGCATAAAATAGCGGCAAAAATTATGTTCATAAGGTGAGGTTGAAGTATATATATAACTTCCATAACTTTAAACTTCAATGAGGTTTATACTGAAACCATACATGGCCAAATGTGCCATGTGAGTTTTAGCTAATTATAATGAAGCAAAAACCATGCGTTTTCCATGCATTTATCCAAACGCATGGAAAACGCACGTGGCACAATTAGCCATGTAGTAATCGACTGCCACAATATTTCAATGATACCATAGAATTGGATGGTTTGAATTTGTGGAGTCTGAATAATTTTTGGTGTGACTGTATGCAATTGCGGCAATAATGCAGTGACACCTCGCCAATAAGAACATCCAATGCCACCAATGTTGCTTTAATGATAAGGTGGTCTTAAAAATGAGATATAACAGTTTACTAAGAATACAGTTGCGTCCGAACATGGTCTTAATTGCATAAGAAGGATTCCACTGTACATTACATGTATGAATCTAAAAAACAAAGGTCAATACTTGTGGCAAAGTCTTGAGTAATACAATACGCTTTTTTCACCTTTACTTCTACTGCAGGTGGACAATTAGAATGCAAATGACAAGTATGTACGTTAATTTAGCCAATTATATAAATGAAATATTATATCCAATGTGCAATGCTCTAACATATTGACATCAGGCAACATTGAAACCATTGCTTCAATGCACTATTACACATTCCACATTAATATGTAGAATGGCCACTTAAACATTCTGGCTAATTCAAACATTGCACCATAAGATTATTATTGGATTTATGGATTTTCATATTTCCATAATTTCAAAACAAACAATGAACTCAATACCAGCTGGATTTGGTTTGCATGAGAAGCTAAATTGTTGGGTGGTTTGTAAATAGTGTTCAAATTGTGCTGGTAACATTAAAATATCCCACCTACTGATACAGAGTTATTAAGTATGTAACATATCAATGGTGGTGAGGGATGTAAACCTAACCATCTCAGCACTACTTCTGCGTCATAAAGTCATTAAAAATAAGCTTTGCTTAGCTTCAGACCAGAGGCAATATGAAATACAACCTGTAAAATACCTTTGCCATTGGATTGCACAATCAAAATTCAATTAAGAGACAATAATAATTTCTTCTCACGGACCTTCTTGAGGATGTGAACCCCTACACACACAGCAATGGACAATATCTTATTGCTAGAGTCAACCGAAGCTTGGATGTCAAAACAAGACCAATAGTTATTTACGATTAAAAGTTTCTTGCACAATCTATATTTCCAAGGACACTAGCCCCAGCTTCTAATCAAGACCGACCTCTAATACAGACTACGCTTGTAATCAAGAACATACGGTTTGTTATTATTGAACACAAGACAGTAGTAGAAGTAGCCAATCATTTCTTGGCTGCTGTAACTACGGCAACATGAATGCCCCTTGGCATACTCCTGAATAGTTGGTAAACAGCATTTTGAAAGGCCAACGTGTGAGAAAAAGCCAGAGAGGTGGTTCTACGATTTCATAAGAAACAGCAAACTACAGCACAATCATATCAGCGGGGTGTTATAGACAAATGACCTTCGGCAATAAAATTAAAGGAGAAAATGGAGGCATTCGTCACGTAAACACTAGATAGCTACCTCAATGAGATCATATTATAAAGCGATAGATGGTTTGCCATGGGTAATAATAAACACTACAAACAACTGGATGCTGTCTTACATAGGAGAATCATGGTGATACAAAGGTCAGCGGGTTCGACAAATCTCAATTTATCAATTCCCTCACAAGTTATTATAGAATTTGATAGAAATTCTCCAGGATGCAAGTCAACATTAACCACCAGTAGTACTATTCATATTCATTGGAACACTTGAGCAATCGTTTATCAACCTCTTATACTTTGTTGTTGAACACTTGTGGAAAACACATCAGAATTATTAAGCATTGAGGAAAGAAATCCCAAAATCGACAATTGTATTTTCAAGTCAGGTACACTGTTTATGACCATTACAAAAAAGAAAAATGTGTTGCATTATAATTGTCTTCATGGTCTTTCTAACTAAGAGATGGGACTCTATTAATTGTACACATTAAATAGATTATTAGCTCTATACCTTATCCCTCACTGTAGTTCATTGCATATACCATAGTTTAGTAACTCGCACTCCTGAGGCATAACAATGGTATTGGTTGCTACAGACCAACCACATTTTTGTTTGACTTTGACCAGCTCAAGTTGCAGATAGACCATGGTCTCTCTCCAGCAGTTAACCAATAGTGCAAAGAGTAATAGTTCTTGAGAAGGTCACTCTAAATTGTTGAGCTCTTGAAAAATGATCTGCATTGAGCATTCATGATTATTTAACAGGGCTCCAAAGCTGGCCTTTCTCAACAATGCTACTTTATAATCTGACCACGAAAAAACAATAATATAATCATCCTGTCATATCCTATCCCACTCTACCATCCTGTTTTATCCTATCCTATCACGTCGTGTTCACTCGAGAAAGATACAGCCTATTCTTTCATGCCCAACTCTGGAATGTCCTATCCAATGTGTTGCTCCTATCCAACACGTTCTATTTCAAATGTTGTGTTGTCCTATTCTATCCTGTCTCATAGATACCAACCATTGTACATGTCAAGAAATTCCATACAATATTACTAAAGAAAGTCCAATCATGCAAAATATTCTGATATTTCGTTTCTCATTAATGTTGAAGTTCAAAACCTTGCCAAAGGTGTGGCACCCATCTTATATTGTACAAGTATAAATGCTGAATTCTTGGCAGATCAACAGTTCTGTTTGGGAGGTCTGAAATTTAGACAGTGCCCAATACAATTTATCATACAAGGAGTAGCAGAAATTGCAGAAGAAACTGAAGTAGATGTACTGATAACATTAGGAGTGCTATCAACTATTATATCCATGCAGCTGCATTTTTAATATTTTTATGCACCTTCATCATCAGTATTCAAATCGTTGGATAATTCTTTATAAGCCAATTGGAAGAAGGATGAACAACCATTTGTCTCTTTCTCATAAAATGATACATGGAAAGTTCTATATAAATGTCACGGGTTCAAATCTAGACCACCTTTCCTCACAAATCATCACTAATAAAAATTAATTACTAAAATGACTATACATTACAACAGCAATTGTCAACAAAGTAGGTTTGATAAAAAGAAGTAGAGGACTTAAACAGATGCTACCACAAGAACCTGTATGTGTGACAGCATATCAATTCGACCTGAACAAAATAAATGGTGACAGCAATATACAATCAACCAGTTAACCATCAGCTAACTCATGACTACTGGCTATAACAAGCCTATTGTGAAAATATTTCGACCCTTTTAGTCCCAAATGGTTCTTTATTTAAGCGGGCTTGACTGTCATGAGAAATTAAAACCCTAAATTGTGCTCCTAATTACACCAAATACTCACTGATGTAGATATGAGGAGGCAGGTCGAAATCCAGACTGAAGAGATGATCTTGCATACGATGACAATTGAAGCAAGACAGTTGGGACATGAGTTTGGGCTGGGAGCACCAGTAACACCAGGCTTTTTCCTTATGCTCTTCTTCCACTAGTTCCCAACCTAATGTAGCCAGTTCCCCTAGATCCAAACTCCCATAGGCTGATGGTCGCTGGCGCTGCTTACGTCCTTCCATGATTGCTGCCTCCAACTAAAGGTTACCTCAGCTGCTGCTTAAGTTCTATCACTGACTAGTGACTACCAACAATGCATCTATGTATTGGCCACCACAAGAATTCTTAGCAGCACAAGGTTTCGACTACATCAAGGTAAATTATAAGCAACTGCCCAGCCTTTTGCATAGCATTTACCAGTAGCACTTACCTAAATGTCAGCAGACTTTATTATAACTGCCAATTAGCAGCATCATTTAGGTTCTCTCTTGCTAGCAAGTAAAAAACTGGTCTGATACTTCAATATAGACACTTTAGATATGAGTATCTCTTAATATCATCCACTTTTTTTCCAGCACTGTATCAAAATATCTTGTTGAAAGTATTAATTCAAATTAAATTTTTAAGGTATATTGAGATTTAAAGAAGTTTATAACACACTTACAATAGTAGTAGTGTGTGAGAATTGGCCATTATTATTATATTCATAAACATCCTCCGACTGTTTCTCATTTAGCGTACATATACAATTTTTTGGCAAACCATATCTGAAGAAAAAGACTGGCTACTTTTTCACACCGCCATAATGTTTATCACACTTCTGAGGTCCGGAATACTGCACTTCCTGTGCAATGGCTACCAACGGTGCTCTGAGAAAATTCATTAAGTTAATCCACTCAGCAATAATTACTCTACAAGCAGATATAAATTGCTAGTAAAAGTGAAATTTGTAAAACTATTCTCGGTAAAAATAAACCCTTCAAGTTTTGAACTTCTCGTCCAGTAGTTTTGGAATGTAGCTACAATAATTCATTAAAATACAAAAATTTATAATCCAACATTCAGTCAATCCTTTGAGATAAATAATGGTAAAGACTAATAGTGTATTTTGACTAAAAGTTAATATATATAAACTTGTTTTTGTCAAGTTTCCTGTTGTTGCTACCAGGGTGTGCTCTCCAGCACTGCCACCTGGCGAATGACAAGGGAACCTGGGACCCATACCTTTCCTTTCCCCAGCCTGTTTGCCAGTGCTGAGCAGCTCTGGCCTGTAACAATACCCTAAAACTCAACAAAAAAGATCACCTGTGTTATGGCCAGGCTAACCTGGGTACATAGGTGAAGGATGCATCATATGGGATGCGGAGGAGGGGCTACTGACAATGCAAATCCAGCTACAATGGGTTATCTCATTTATTTTTACCTGGTTCTAATTGCAAACATTGGATCCAATGCAACGACAACACATAAACAAGAGGGGATATCTGACAAAAAATTCTATAACTATACTATCTTCACCTGTGGTCTGCCAAACTAGAAGAAAAATAGCGTAGATCCATGGTGTGTTTACCATACATCAAATAGTGTATGCAACATTTCCCAGTCGCATATAAAATATGTTTTCAGGCCTCCTTTACACTTCTTTTACACTTCTAGGTAAAACAGGTGACTCCAAATATACTTCCATTTTATTGCAACGCAAAATGTTTTAAGTGTATAGCACCTTGGGTGAATCTGCCAACTGGAGTTGAAACTTGAGCAACGGCATAACTACCAGATAAACGGACCAGTTACTTTTCTTGAAGACATCTCTTATAGCCCCAACAATTATTCAGCATTAATGACCTAAACGCATCCATGTGGTAACAATGCAAAAATCACGTTAATTCTTCATTCGCCTATTAAAACAATGCCTTATCGCTTCAACAGATGAATCTATAACTATTAAAGAACTATTTGGGGTCGTAAAATGTCTTCATCATAACTGAGTTTATTTATATCGGATTCTTTATATGTGAGTCTTCACTCTAACTTCCACTCCTCCAAAAACCTTCTAAATCTTTGACCCCCGACTCTGAAGCACTAGTATCAAATACAAGCAATATTTCAGATTTTTAAAAGATTTATATTTATTTTGCAAAAAGATGTCAGCTTTATTGGTCAATTTGCTACCACCTGACAAGTCTTATCTGTTCAATATCCTTTGTGTGGACTCGAGAATCAATCTATTGCTTTTCTGTTCTGACTCTGACTCGACCCACAACTCTCCAGACTCCTCGCCTTCCGAGGACTCTAGACTAGTTATTGTCCAAAAACAGTTGGTGTTTTTTTTTTGGTTTTTTTTTACACCAAACTGAATAACATAATCTGGTTCTAACGAACACTATTTGACTGTCGCAATATGTTTCAAACCAATCCAACATTCAATGGTTTCTCCAATCCACCAGCCCCTTCCTCTAGAAGTTACCTTCTATTTGCTCCAATCACTTTTTTATTGAAGCTAGGATGCATACACAAACACAAGGACATCTTATCCCTTACTAGGTTCATCTGATCTGTCAGCTTACATGCTCACACCAATCATGCCATCACTGGCTTATGAATAAGCAGAACTTTTTCTGTTTCTAGGCTTTGCATCTGTCTGCACCTAATACAAGACAATAAACAAAACATGTTAATTTACACAGCATGTCCAAGGTGGAGCAAAAACTGTGTGTTCAGGATGACACACATTCTTGGGTAATTACTAATTAGCCAAACAGTAATTGTACACCTGTATACTTAGAAAATAAATTGAGGAGACCAATTATCCTTAATTAGCAGTGACTTCATCACCTTGACAAAAGTAACAATGCAGACTTACAATCAACACAAGAAATTATATTATCTTGGTACAAGCATGGAGGTATTCGTATAATACCTCTATGGTAAAAAGTAATAACTTGAATCCAAACTCTCTCAGAATTTACTTTCGATTAAGTTAATTACAAAGTGGAGAACTATCCCTTTCCCTTGGCCAGAGGCAATGAAATTTAGTAAGATTGTCATCACAGAAGAATGATGGTGAGACTGGTCCTATAAGACCTGCCTGAAGGTGTCTCCGTCTCAAGTGTCTGTGGTGGGGTAGGGAAAAAACGCCATGCCTTGAAGTGGCACTGGTGCCCATGGGGTATATGCATTGCAAGTAACATCCTGTGTGGTGTATCTGTCCTTGAAAGTTGCAGGAAAGACCATACACAAGAATATATTTCTGCAGGCACTTCATCCTTTTTAATGATTTTATGCAATGACATCCCAACCAAGGTCACCAGAGAGGTGTAGACGAAAGTTTACACTCCCAGGCCATGGTATATTTTAGAAACTGATTTCCATACACACTGCAAGTACTTCCCATCAACTGGGCTTTATGTTTTAACTTTATCTGCTAACTACTGCATAATACACGAGATGGCAGCAGCGACTAGTCTCATATCCTCCTCACTGCTTAGGGTATTGACCGATTGCAGGCCAGCATAACTGACACAGCTGCTGTGTAGAGCAAACAACCATCACCTGCTATCAACTCAACACTCTCACACACCCTTTTACCAGTACATTGTATTAAACACCTTTTATACTGACCTCAATGATCAATATATTTTCAAAACAAAACTCACAAAACCAGGACAGCCCGATTGATTTTGCGCAAGATACGACACACACAAAATTGGTAACATTGAAGCATGCAGCAGCCAATTATCTACTTCGAACAGAAATAAAACAGGAGAGCATGTATGTAAAATGTTAAAGAGCTTGTATTAGGCTGTTTCTCCTTCAATATTAACAAAAGTTGCAACCGACCGTAGAGCAGGCCTACAATGTAGTGCAGTCACGGTGACCTTGCAAAACCATATATATACATAAACAATAAAAGTTTTAAATTCGTTTTCTGGTCTCGCTTGAAAGTAAGGTTGAAATGTAGATATAGGCTATATTTAACTCTTGTCTCCATGATTTAAGTATATCTAGCTGCACTGTCATCTCACGTATGGCAGGTCACCAGTTGCGGTCATTGCCCTCCGTGACCTCACCAGACTAATTACGTAACAGACGCGTGGCACCGATTGTTTACATACGAATGAGAGGAATTGGGTGAACTAAAAAAGATTGCGTAATATGGTCTGGAATGGAATCTGAGCAGACGACAATCAGTGTGGTCTCTAGTATTACATTTCTTAGACTAAAGCGAACGGCAGCTATCTAGGCCTCTACAAAATAGCTTAATACAGGGAAAATTAAATAACATATTTCCTACATATAGCATCTAACTTCCTATGACTCTTGATAGTCATATGATGCTGCTCTTCATATCACACCATCATCTATCTTCTGGATAAGCTTATTGCCTAGGAAACGCATCATGCAAACCATTGACGTGGTTCAATGCGAAATGCTCCCATCAAGAATGTCAGCTGAGAGGGGATTCCCCCTCCTCTGCCCAACCTATTTCTAGGTGCTATTTATAGACTTCGGGTCCCACCCTTTTCATCTAACCCTTTTCAATGTTTACACAGCAGGGGTCTGCAAACAGAGCAGCAGCAGTAGTACTATTACTGATGCTAGTGTTCTCACTCCATCAATCATTTTACAGATACATTTCCTGCATTAAGTTTGTTATTTATAAACAACCTTATAACCCCCCCCCCCCCCCCCGCAAACAGCTTAAGGTCGTTGGCAAGAACAACTGCCCCCCCCCCCCCCCCCCCCCCCACAGAGACTTATGACCGGAGAAATTATTTCCAATATCATATTTTTCAATTTCTATATCTAGTCATAATTTGGAAACTTTCATAGCCTGGAATTTTCAGCGAGTTTCTTTTAATAGACATGTATTTTTTTCTTTCAGGTTCAAACCTAGCAGGAGCAGTTCGTGTACGCCATTGCGGGTATCGAACTCCATACCTTCAGAGGAGCAGGCCAGAGGTTTAACCATTTGACCACCTAAGTGTCAGTTATTATGCCACACAGGCAGTTTTGAGTACTTCCATGCGTGTCATCAATTACTGTTTATAATTAGGGGAGCAAACCCCCTCTAAATGCTGGTTTCAATGACGTGAAGGGTTCTGAAACCCCAAGGGGGGTTCTACTGGGGTCACTTAAGGTCATACGCCATGATTTTGTTTGGGGCTCTTTGTTAGAACCCATAATAACAAAACTGCGGTATCATGCGCTTCAATGAATGGTGTTTGTGATACTCTAAACACACGCTGAGGGCCCTTCATTCCAGGGGGGGGGGGGGGGGCAATATGCTGCTATTAATGTTTTATTCATCACTTCATTAAATGCCAGCCTTTTATGAAGTTTTATTTATTTTTTCACATCTGTGACGTTGGATTCAATTGAAACTTTTTTTTTCAATTCAATTCCGGTGTGTAATTTGAATCTAATTTTATTCATGTTGATGACAAGTGACCCACAAGTGCAACTTCACGCTTCAATGAACTTCTATTGGAACTGTTTATCAACTGACACGCTTGAATAGGCAGAGCATAAAAAGTGAACTGATCTACTCATGAAAAACATTTTTGCTCTATTTTGTACAGTAAAGTTAACTCTCGTCCAAAAAAAACACATTTTTGTGCAATTTTCTCAGTACATGTAGGTTATCTGTTGATTTCATACATTTATTCGAACATCAAAATGCTAGCCGTCTGAAATTTGTTAAAATTAAACTTATAATAGTTCCAGTTATACAATATACCAAATTATATGACTCCTGCTAAGAAAATTGCATTGTCACATTTAATGTTTCACATGTTGCATCAAGTATGCAATTGCCACAAAAACTGCACTCCCTGACACATGTGTTTTGTATACTGAACAATCAGAGCATATCGTGGGTTTTTATCTAAATATTATACAATGGGAGGACCCTACAAAAGGCTGGCAATGAAAACCACTATCACAAACCTTGGATGAATCAGTTCATCCAAGCACAAACCATTTATATTATAGCTGCTTAGCCAACCAATTTTACCATCTGAGCTGAAGCCATACAAAGAGAAGAATTTGGTAAATTTACAGGAGCAACAATGTGTGGGTATTTTGTCAGATCTACGTTAACCTTAGAGAAATTACGTATCTAAAGTAATGTATTGGTGAAGTTAGTTAGAACCTTGGAGAAATTAGGTCTAATCTCTCCAAGGTTAGAGAACCCACCATGTCTATGCCAAGGCATGGGGTTAAAGTGTAACATATTGTAGACACCAAGGCTTATAATTATGAATCGTCTCATCATTATGTCTGCCTCTGGTAACTGCATATAAACTGATGTCCTAAGCTTCAGACCAGTAGCATTGAGAAAACACACAAAAACCCATGACATTTTAGACAATGACGTGTTTAGTACAATCTACGTAATACATATTGTACTTCAAAATCTAGAGAACTATCAAGTGCAAACTAATTTAGATGCAATGCTAAAGACCAATACCAAAATCATATCAAAGAAATTTCAGATTAAAACTGGTTTATGGCATCGACATAATATTGCCTACCACAGCCAGTGTCCATGCATTATTTGCTTCCGATCAGTATCGATCTATCGATTACAAATCCCCTGCATTGAACGATACCATAATCTGACACAATCATTATAAAACATCGAACATTAAAGCTCAGAAAATTTTGGCGGCCAAAACAATTTTTCAAAAATATTATCATGACAAAAAACCATAAATTGGGCAGTCTACATGTTGTGCTACTCTGTATAAATTGTGTGCTAGCCAACAGTGATAGGAAATGGGGCACAGAGTTGGGGTAAAATGTTCAATATACTCTTTCTTGTGACAACTAGGGCACAGAGTCAAAGGGTATAAGTGTCAGTGAAGTGGTGTCATCCTGAAACAGCTGCTGAGAGTGATGCTACCGAAAGAAAAACAAACTTACGACAAACTTTTTTACATCACCCACAAAGAATTAACAGAGGAAATATGCAATGTACAGAGAAAACATTGCTATGACAACGGGTTTGCAAGATAGAATTAATATTTGTTTTGTTATATAGGTGGTTGGGTATATATCATACTTTCATTCAATGAATACTGTATAGAAGTAAACATTTGATATACAGGGTCATGACATATATGGTCATGTATTATGTTTAATAACTCTATGCTGAAGCTACTCTATTAAAGACCTCATCCATGGGGTAAACGTGAAGAGTGGTGTGGACTCCAAGCCTTATCATCTCATCATTGCGTCTGCCTGAGGCAGCTGCAGTGTCATATAAGCTGACTTATAAAAGAAGTACAGCATTGTCCACAGTCCACAGAAAGTGAGATAAAATATGCTGTGAGTCATACAAGTTCCATTCAATTTATTGAATCAATAGTCAGGAAAATTATGCATTATAAATAGCATGCACTCTACACTAAAGCAAATTAAAGTCATTATAAAGACAATTTTGGCCTATTTTGTTTCATCTATATGCAGCGTCACATAATACGAGGCCGTCAGATGAAAGTTGCTGAGTCAGCAAATCAATTGTTAGCCTAATTGTTCAGTCACAACATCACATTAACTTCATCTTCTTTTCTTTTTTGACAATTTTCATGAAAATTTTTTCTCGCCCCAGGCAACTCTAATGCTGGTAAACAACACGATTTATGTCTGTGAGGATAGTGAAAAATTAAGACAAAATCAATGTAATGGATTTGATGATCATGGCTGAGAGAAAAACATTTTTTTCATCAGGCCTTTGGCACAATATAATTTCATAAATTGAAACTCTCGATCTATCATAAATGTCCTCGACCATGGAATTATGACAGGATCGTGTTAAATGATATTGCACTTGAAATCATTTAGATGAGTGTAATTCATATGTATCATTACACGTATCCAAACATACTTGTCGTTTTTAGTACCGTGTTATTCACACATAATAGTACTATACTAACTACTTCAGGAATTTATACAACCATCCAATCTGGCAAGGAGCACATGTAGTCATACTTGTATGATTGATGGTATTTGCTCTTTTTTACTTTTGTTTGCATGTATTTGTCAGAACAAATATGACAAAAAGATGAAAGAGATTAAGGTGGCTAGGTAAGCAAATGCTAGGACACAGCCTGGAGGACTGCCTGGAAACCTGTCAAGTTCTTGCACTAGAAAAGGTCAATGGCACTTGGGTCTCAAGCTCCTGTGGATCTGTCAGGAATCTGATTTAACTTAGAGACTCAAATTTAGCAGTCAAGTTAAAAAAAAACTGATAATTTAAACTTATTAGTAGCACTAAAGTTAGCAGATCACAATCATTGGGCTAGGATAAACTAGAGTTTATTTTATCCCAGGCATGTATGCTCTCGATCTATCATAAATATATATAAAATATACTGTCTATAATATTAATGCTATTATACTAAATTCCTAAATCATATGAATTAGATTTTTTTCTATTACATACATGTAATTAATATACTGTATTTCATAATCTTACAATAAATGTAGTAAATATTGCTATTATGTTCCAATATACTACTGTAGTACTGTGTACTGTATTCTATTCTATCTTTTTTATTTCATCATACTGTACTCCACTATATTCTACACTATTCTATTCTACTCTATTCTATTCCAAAGCAAACCAGACAAGGCATTCAGACAGAATTTTAAGGATCACTAGTTGTACTTAAAGAAAAGTCACATCCAAAAAGGATGTACATGCTTATGCGATTTTAAAGAATATTTCTTGTAATGCAAAAATTGCTAACAATCAAATTGTACATGGAGTACTATGTAGTCATGCACGTGAGTTCATGCTTGTTCCAAAATGTGCATTGAATGCACGAATGATAAAGACTTCAGAGCTATTTGGCAATACAAAAGGCATATTGCAATTTACTGTGCAACATGCTGATATTTACAAAAACAGAAGCATTTTATATAGGCATTGCAGCAGCAAATTATGTAGGCATTGCCATGACATTTTGAAATTACTGACGAAATTTTAAAAATCGCTAACACGCAGGCCTGTGCATATTTATTAGCTTTTATTATTCGGAACAGCTGAGTAATTGATTCAAACAATAATCTGCCCCATACATTTTTGTTCTTGTTCCCTTTTCTCTCTTTTTTTTTTTTGCCAAAAAAAACCTCTTCACTTCAGTTTGCACCCGTTTTATAATTGGCATTTAAAGTGAAATAAGGTTTCCTTTTAAAGTTTGCAATAAGAAGTATCCTAAATCCTAAGAACGGTATTGCAGGCTGATCTCCTTAAGGGGATTCCCCATGCAACGTCACCTGGAATTCGAGAATTCGAATGTTTTTCTAGTAACATCAGACGACCTCCTCCCACGCATGACGTCATGGGCTCAAATTTGGCGCCAACTGCTAATATGGACATCACGTCATGGGTCACGTGATCAGAGGGTGTTCTTTCAATTGTTGGTATTGTTTGTTCTTACTCAGCAGCATGGAATGCTTTCTTTGCCCCTTCAACCAATGTTCAAGGATATGCTGCTTCCATATATATGCATATGCACATACGCAGCTGTCATAACTCCAAAGTTATGCAAATAACCATTTCTTGTGCAATATCCAGGTTTCTAACTTGAAAGTAAAATTCTAAACCATTAAATATTGCAATGGTCATGGCACATTCCAGCAGAAGTTACCCATAAATGAAGACAAGTATGCCTGTCTAAAATTAAGGCTTCAACAAAAATGCCTCTTTCAGTTTTATTTTTTTGTGCTAATAAGAGCAGGTGCTACAGCATCACCCGTTTTCGTGCTAACATGTACTGCACTAATTTTTATAAATTACTTTATTCCAAAATGAGAACTACCCACGATAACAATTTTTATTCCTTTCAGTCAGCATTTCTGCCTTTACAACTAAAAATTCAGCCTTTACAACCAAAAATAATTTTTACCCCATCATTGCTTAAAATATAATTTTTGTGCTATTTCCGCAATTTCTGCTTAATCGGGTAACCTTATTTTTTGAAGTGTGTCTCTCTGTTTCCAGTGGCTGAACATGACAGATAGTCATTATACAAACATTTATGGGAAAAAAGTATTGTGTACCTTTTCAGACAGCAGCTACCACACAGGGGATTGTATGATTCAAGAGTGGGGAGAAATATCAGTGCTATTTCCCTTTTTTGTAATGTCTCAATTTTTCTTTTTTTCCTTTTTTCTGGTAGCATTTGTCATCCACAAACATTAAATAGATCTATGGAATCCCTCTATAGTCTGGCCCACAGTAAGTCTAGCCTGTGGCATGTTGTGACAGCCCTTCGCTTAATATCAAATATGGCTTTTTTATCATGGCTAAAACAGAAAATTTGAGAATAATTTTAGCGTGTAATTCATGTGTCATGCACCAGTAACCCTCCAGCCACTGATAATTTTGGTGATTTCACAATCACAGGTTGTCACAAATCCCATCTTATCACAGCAGTCACAGGCTGCCTGTCTGTCCATGGAGTCTCTAGTGACTCCATGGTCTATCCATTGCCCTTGATCATTGTTGATTGTCCATGCAACTGTTGTTTCATAAACCCCAAGGGCGTATAGCCATCACTCATATCCATAGCGACCATTTGTCAAAGTCGAGAAAAACAATGGCTGCTCTCTTGCTAGTCTATGCATGGTGGCCTAATGGTCTATGAAATGGCTTTCTATTTTAAGTTCACTGATGTATATTGGAGCTATTTTACAGTGAAGCAATGACCAATTGTTTTATTCTTGATATATGTGATATATTGGTCGTTTTCTCGATTATGACTGCTACTGTGAAAGCTAGGATGACAGATAATTTTTCAGAAAGAGCTACTTCAGCCAATTTCACCGATTTTGTACACTGTAGTCTGGCTGTCCTAATCTTATCACAGTCAAGCACCTGTGAAGTCCTTCATAATTGGCTACTCAATACTAGTGCAAGCCACTCTAAACTGAATATGATCAATACATATTAGCACTACTGATGACCTCTGCCGACTTCAATACCACGTGCCATTTAATTAATGTAATGCACACACCCTCCCCCATCTAACACATCAGGGGGTCTCAGAAGTACCATATGCGCAGCACCAAAATGTACCATAATGTACCAATATGTACCAAAATAAATGTGTTTATCATTTGTTTATAGCATGAGAGAATTGTATCCAGGCAACCCAGGGGAATTCCTCAAATTCCAGCTGTGATAGTTTTCTGTAATGCATGCCATGCCAGATAGTCTGGGGGACTGAATAAATAAGAATAACATTTATGCCTTGTGGGTAATTTGCCACCACCTGGTAGACTACTGAACAGACTGAACAGGTATTCCAATGGTAAATCACCAACATTTTCAGTAAAACAAATACTTAATTTATCATGAAGTACTTTTTGTTACCTTACCTTACCTTATGAAAAAAAAATATATATTAATAAATAGTTAAATAACTAATAATACATATAGTCTACATCCTTACAGTTGACCATCATGAATTTCTTAATACTGACTAAAAAGACGATTCTCAAAAATGCAGTTTTAATACTGGGAATTCTTGGAAAAACAGGATATGTTGTCTAACACTTTAAATGTATATCTGTGTTAAATTGTATGCTTAAACAGACTAAACTTTTTTGGTAATCCTCTTAAATGTTCAAACTGAGTCATAGCTATCAAAAATATTGAATTAAACCGTAAGCCACAAATATTCTAATAGCAGAAATATACTACCCCATAAAGCAATGTAATCTTCTCAGTTCACATACTTTATTATGTATCAAACATGTGAGCAATATCTGTAAATGGCCATAATGGTCCATGCATGTACACCTGCACACTAATGAGCACATTTACCTGTATGGTATTAATGGTTTCAGTGTTGTCTATTCAACTAAGTTACATTAAAATACCATTTATAATATAAACCCAAATATCACATAATTCAAACGTGTAACATGTTGACAACATTAAGTCAAAATCGATACATGTTAGTACAGACAGCTAGAGTAAATAGTGTATAATTACAGTACACAGTACAACACACATGCTGCTCAGTTGAACTCGTTGGATGTTTTGGTGGCTATAAAAGCACAAACAACTACAAGCACAAGTTGCTGCATAACCTGCCATGCACATTTGAACTTGCTGCAACTTTCATCAGGTGTTTTAGTTGCAAAATAGGACTTCAACACCAGCTGCTGAAGCAATTTCGGGAGCACTTGAAAATTCATGAAAGATGAAGATTAATGTAGCTCAGAGTAAACGACGATTATGGTCCATGTTCAAAGCAGGTGTTTTGATAATGTAATTGTCATAGTTTCCTTCTGGAACTCCACTGCAATTCTGACTGACTGACTGACTGACTGACTGACTGACTGAATGAATGACTGAATGAATGACTGACTGACTGACTGGCTGATTCCATAAACTTGGTTATTGGTTGATAGGACTGCCTTAACCAATGAGAATCCAGGATTCACACGACGTCCTCTGGAGCTTAGCTTCCAAGTCTATGAGATTAGTTTCCAAGCCTATGTAATTGGCTGTAAAACCAACTAATGTAACAGCAACTAATGCTACAAGATAGACTACGACAGACAGATTAGCTGAGACAGACTACAAAAAAGTAGTTTTCTCTCTGACCTTCTGCATTGTTCTGACATAATACATGCACATATACATGTAGTTGACATGTGAAATTGAATTATGAATGTAATTTACTACGGGTTAAAAATACCTCTGCCAGAAAATAGGATATGCTTTATGGCACAAGTCAAATCAATGACAGCAGCCAAACTGGCACCGCTGATAGTCTGACACTGACTGACAGTCTGACATGCAACATGTGATTCTCATCATCAATTTGGAAAGCGAAGAGAATGCCTATACATACATGCTATTGTTATGCAATTTACTGCACTGTTACAATGTCCCCAAGCTTAATATTGAGGTATTATGTAAATATATAATGTCAACTTAATACTATATTAGCGATATTGCAATATATTATTAAATCTTTGTTTTGTAAAGGGATTGATACTAATAGTAACTAAGTAATAATTAGTATACACACAATAATACCAATGCTATAATCACCTGAAACTTTATCATTAGCTGACCAAGCTTCAGACCATAGACTTAGACAATTGACATAGACAATTGACATGGACACGATACTCAAGCAATCCATTCACGAGACCTATCCATTCACTTGCTCTTGGCAAAACAGTTGGAGCAAGTGGCTTACTTCCATTTGTTTCCTTTTAATTATGACTTTGAAAAAATGGAATGTATATCTCAAACGAGAGGTTCTACCAAGTCCTGTAATTTATGGGGGGGGGGGGGGATTTTTTTTTAATGTATTAATGTGTGTTTTACTAGAAAAAATCTTGAAAAGTGAGAAAATCATAAACCAAAACAAAATTGTTGGTGGACTTGTTATATCATGACATCTAGGTCACATTTATCAGAACTATAATTAATCACATTCAGAACAGACATGTGACAAGTTTGTGACGTCATAGCTGAATTCTGTTGCGTATCATTCGTTCCTTTTATAGTCGACAGAACATTGATAATATTTTTATTTGGGTCCCCTCTTTCTATCAAAATACAATAACACCTGTGGCAAATTAAGTAGGTCTCACTAGCAAAACTAACTGACACTGAATAAATAATGATAAAGACATCTGTACTGTGGCTTTTACAGTGAGGTGGTCTTAATAATGAAGTTGCCTAGCAAGCAAGACTATAGTATTCATTTGATTGGATTTGAAAAATGCAACAATCATATCAATGCATCAGGCCCTCTGCAAAGTCTGCACACTAAATGCATATACCTTACTAACTAATGCTACAGGGATGACTGAATGGTCCTTAATTAATCAAATTAATATCATCCGCAAGAAAACTACATAACATCTATGGTCTGGTTGACACATGAGTCACATGTACTTACCATGCAAATTTGAAGCACTACTTGTCTATGAAAGTATGAATGCTATCCAGAAAAAACTTAAAACTAGACAGACAAATCAGTCAACTCAGTCCATTGTTTGCAGAGGGAAATGGCTTGCAGTTTTTGTCAGCCTCTTGGCAGTGTGCTATAATAAAATGTATTGATTGAATGGAGCATGTCCAAAGCAGGAAAAAATCCCCCAGAATTTCTACTCTGACATGAAGCAGCACTCCACAAACAGCGGGAAGTCCATTGAAGATTATTCAGGGCCACCATGGTCTAATATCCAATCTATAAGAAGTCAATATATCAAAGGAAACAGACACAGTGGGGCTTCTGGTCAAATATGAATATATGGAGATCACAGCGTATGCAAATGTGCAGGGATTTCGAACATCAGCACAGTATCTTTAACACTAGTTATTTTCAAAGCAGTGTCACACTTATCAACCCAAATCTCCTTTATTCCCATTACATTAAAATATGAAAATTAGTTAAAAGATTTACACATATGTCAAAATACATTAGTGCCATAACATATAGCATCAGATAGCATCTTCAGTTATCAACTTATCACACAGCATAATCACATACTTTAATGCTACTTCAGTTGTGGTGCTGTCTCTCAATTGAGGCAACACAAGTTAATAAATAATTCCTGACATATAAACCTCTCACAAATTATGCATGTTATTAGATATGTTCAAATGCACGATTAATTATGTTGTTTATTACATCTATATCAGCAAACGAGCAAGCGAACGCCTACACAAATCTTGACATATTTTATAAGCTAAATCTAGTTCGCCTGCTATTTTTTGGTCACTTCAATGGTATCTTGCAAACTGTGCATCCTTATCTCAAAGCAACATGGATCTCTGAAATTGGGTTATCAGTGATATAATGCTACTCATAATGAACTAGCCTGTCAAAAACATGACTTAGTTTCCTCTGTATTAACAATAACAGGACAGAAGCATGTTCAACATGTTAAAAACTTGGTTATATATTGATAAGTATTAACCACAGGATATATGTTACAGACTTGTAGTCGCCAATTACTACTTGACATTCATAATTAATAAGCAATGGATTCTGGAGTACAACAACAGTGTATTGATAGTAGAACCACTTATGGTAGATAACAACGATGTCTTTTAGTGTCAAAACAAGTTTTATACTTTTCATGGTAGAATTTTTTTTATTAACTTTCATAATAAACATGTAACGTTATAGTCTCCCCTTAAGACCAACTCAATAACAGGACTACCTCTCACTTCATGAATACTATGCCATGACCTCCACTTACATGATTTAGGGCCACCTCAGCATTGAGGCAATAAAGGTGAGAGTACAGTGTATTTCAATAGAAAGGTCTATGAGTATTTTCTGTCTCAAATTTCACTCAGTAAATTCAATGATACATATTCTAGTAAAACCTGTCTTAAAGGACACATGTAACTTGATGTAATTAGCATGGCAATTCCCTAGGCAAAGTCTGTACACATAACTAGGTAATCGCAGTTCCCTAGGGAGGCGCAGACACCTCATGCAATGCAAAGAGTATCACATACTACCCAAAGTTCTATTCTCATCCCTCCTAGGCCATCCTAGGCCCACCACCTGGTCTCTATTTTTTCCGCTGCTATTTATTGCCAACAATTGCTCCTCTTGGGGAATCCACTCTTCCTGTTGTCAGCTGAACAAGACATGTGCACCACAAGTATGAGACATGATCTATTGTTTGAATTTGTTTCTAGTGCATTGATATGATTTTCGTATAGTAGTGAGAATTTCAGTCATCCAGATAGTCTGAGATAGACCATTCCAGCATAGTTTCACTGGGGTAAGTTAGACATGTTCAATGATGAATGGATAATGATAGGCTGATGCTATGGTATAAGACGAAGACTTTAGTACAACAATTTCATGCATTATCACTCATAGACTCAAAGCAACATGTATCTATCTACCCCCCCCCCCCTTTTTTTTTGTTTCTCATAGCAATAAATTGAAACACCCCATCTCATGCTGAGCCAAGAAATTCGTAAAGCACTGAGCATCAACTTGAGTTACACTGTTACCCCAGGGATATTCATAATTCACTTTTTGTCCGAAACTTTGAAGTAATGCACCAATGAGCTTTATGTGGTTTTTCTACATAAGGTGGCTAGACTTTCTTTTGAGTAAAAAGAAGCAGGAATTTGCTGTAATAAGTGGAATTCCACTGTGTTTATCAACATTTATCAGTTTCGTGTCTTGAACAATGTTGAAAATGTAAGAGAATTAAATCCTTTGAATTTATTTCATGGTGGCAGGGCACGAATCCTGGTCTGAAATTCTGAAAATAGAGCAATTTTTGATGCCTTCTCTGAAAAAATATCATGTTTTGAATTATACACGTATTACAGTGAAACACCGACTTACTACCACTCAGCGATATCATGACCACCTCAACTTTTGCCTAGTCAAATATTTGTCCAATTGACAACAAAACTTCATATGTACAGTTGAACCTGCCATAAGGGCCACCTGTATAGAGCGGCTACCTGCTGTAAACAACCATTATATTCAATCTCCCCTAGACTGAATCTTCGTTGCTTTACCCCTCCAGTCTTGACGCAAGACCCTCGATCACACCTTTCCGCAGGACAGGGTCTTGGAGAATTCGGGGGAGGAAAGATCCCAGGGGGGGATCAAGCAATTTGACTGCGTAGAAAGGTTTGTATTAATAATTACAATAGAATACTCCACGTCTCAGTGCTAAGTACGCCGATGCAACGTCATACCGGACAGATTTTAAAGAACTATTTTGTTCGCCGCTTAGTTAAAATTAACGGGCGCAGTGATTGACCTACTTCCACGGCCTATCTCGTAATGCTTTGATATCTACTAGACCCTCGTCTATGACGCGGCTTGAGGGGCTAGGCCTAGACTGTTACCCCTCTATTAAGGGACCTATTTCATCCATTCCCTTGGGTGACCACTTAACACAGGTTAGGCTGTATGAAGCGCAATTATCCTTGTCTCAACATAATTCCAATATAGATCAATGCAATGTTCCTCCACTCTTTCCTCATTGATTAAAGACTTGGTTTTTATTTCCTTCACTTTTCTTTTTTACCACAGATTACACCGATGCTTACATGGCATGTGTAGGAGGCCAGTATTGATTTGAGCTTTGGATGTCTGAATTTACCAGTTGGAAGTCTAGCAACCACCAGGTTGGTTATCTAGTGCCAAAAAATAAGGAAAAATGGAAGCAGACCTAGAAAATCACTCGAGATATGCCAATATAAACATCCATGGCAAAGAGAATGCTTCCTACAACAGCAACCTTAATTATAAGACCACACCTTAATTTAAAAAAATTCAAGTCCAATCCATACCTAGCACAGTAACTAATCTCACTACAAAGACGCCGCCTTTCTAATGCTGCTAAGGCGGAAACATGATGCAGTAGGACCCGTTTATAATGAACACCCTTCATTATAATAAAATTCCAGTAATAACGAGGTTTGACATTGTACAGGAATGGACTTCCAGCCTACCTTAAACTAAACCTTAATACAACAATAAGTTACAAAACATGATTGTAACGAACAATTTTGACAGTCCAAAATTTTTTGTTTTAAGTGGTGTAGTCTGTTGTGATAGATAGGTACTACTCATCTAGTTTATATTGATCGCACCTGCAATATGCAAGACACTTTATTTATATATAGGTATGTTGGAATTTTTCCAATTGACCTCCTTTTACTTGGCAAAAAAAAATCGTATTGCAAAAAAGACAATCAACCAGTAATTTATGATGCCTGGAGTGGTACCACCTTCTAAATCTTGTCTGGAGCATGGATAAGATAATTACTTTATATTAACAACAAAAATACCAATATCAGGATGTTGCACTTGTCACAAATAACCTGCATTCTCGTTTATATTCTTGGAGACAAGTGAAGTGGTTTGTTTCCTCTCAGCTACTGATGCCAGATAACGGTCTCCCAGGTGCTGTATACATCATAGGATTCATAGCTGCCATACAAGAGCTGTTCTCTGCTATATAATGTTCAACTATTCCCACTACCTGTCATTCTCACAAATGCCAGAGTTCTGCCACATCAGCTGGTCGCTTCTCAGCTTTTGCTCAGAATAAACTACTTCAGTTTTCCCAAAGACTTGATAAATTCAAAAACAGAAATCAAATTTCTGTCTGCTTGCATGGTGTCTCTAGTTGCAGAAAGTTTACAAATTAGAGATTTCCTAGTTACTACACCTCTGAAGCCACAGAAAATATAATATTTGCACAGAATCCTCCTTCAATGTTTTTATATGTGCATATATATATATATCATGGTATTAGATGATAAGAAGGTTGGTTCCAGTTTTGATTCAGCAAGGTCATGAAATTAAAATGGAGAAATATAATGGCATTCCAGAGGGACTTTTTGAATCTACAACTATCCTGGAAATAATCACATGATTTTCAGGAGGATTGGCCAGTTAAAGAAACAGAAAAGACAGAAAATTCATCAAAATCCAAAATGGCACTTTCCGCGTCAAAGGTTTAAATGCTCTACCTTCTTATTAAAAATTTTTCTATTTTGCCCTATTTTTGGCGGCAAAGGTCAGGAGAGGTGTCTGTAACACAACTGTACGATCAGTGACATAATCTAATGCTTGTATTGCAAAAGCCAAGGCAAAATGCACCCAAAGGTGTGATAAATGTGCATGTGCTATATTTAGATCCATATTATCTATAATTCTTGAGGAAACAAGAAAATATATTTATAAAGATAATATAGAACTATTATTACTTGCGTGTGTATGATTGCAGCTGCATGCAATCACTGTTAATTGAGGCAATAACAAAAGAGGTAGCAGTAGCTGCTGGTGCAAGTTTTTATGCGCACCCTGTAGGATGCATGGTCTTTTAAAATGACGAGGTCCACTGTATTCTACAAGAGATCCCTAATCATACATGGTATAGTATACATAAAGATCACATGACCTACACAAATACCAAGGTCACACAGATCACTATAAGGCACCAAACTTACTGTTAATTGAAAGACAGCCAAGATCAGAAATTTTGCAAACCATCTGAATAAAACAAGTCTATAATCAGTGATCCCCATGAAAATACTGACATGTACACTGTACAGCACCTTAATTAGAGCTAAGACTATTTATAAATAAATGTTTCTATGTGGCAACCACATTCTCAGCAGCCACAATGGGCCACATGTTTTCCTTTTTATTCTTTATTAGCCATTTCAACCAATCCTCCAGGAAGGTTCACAAACCTCACACCATCAATTTTCATCAGTGTCACTCCAGAATTTCTTCACGCAGCCACAAGGTTTTCATTATCTAACTTTTTTTAAACTTTTTTTTTTTTTTTACAATTCAACCTCTCATGACTCAACAATAGCAACATGACCACGCTTTCTTCTGCAGCAAAAAGTTCTTCGAGGTTAGAACCCAGACCTTTTGGCATTCATTCCAACACCTTTACCACTGAACTATTAACCCTTCCGTCACAACATACTGTAAGTTTCTAAACACCCTTGTACTGTTGCTGTACCCAGCTCACAAAGCAAGAGAATTAGTCCATAGATCTGCACTCTTTAAACCCAGGTATGTAGTTTTTGTGTGTCAATATGTTTAATGTATTCATGAGCTCTCAGTTGAAAAATGTTTGGTTGACAGCCCTCCACACCAAAAGGAACCATATGGTTGTCAAGCACACTTTTTATTTGGTCCATTTTTCGCTTTTTTATTTTTCCTACTCAGAGGTGCTTTGTATCACACCAATCCATTAAATTTTTTGTCTGTTTTCCACAGCCTGAGGAGAGAGTGATGCTATGCAACAGCAGCAGCCGCATCTTTTCAGAGGGCAGACAGGCCACGTTGCCTTCAGTCACGGAAGGCCTCCAAGCCTACCAAGTGGATGCACAGTGAATCATATAATCTGACTGGTGAAAGTCAATATAAAAGAAGAAGGCATATGACTTAACTACAGATCTATTCATTTTCAAGAGTTTAGCGATACAACTTTAATTCCGTCATGCATGATTGGCGTACTGTACTATTCAAAATTATCAAAATTGAATGTTCAGTAAATCTGTTTTTTTTTTTATCGTGTGGCCTTAAATTAATGTATTGTTTGGTTCTGGTATGGTTAAAATTATCCACAGTCTGATAGATCATAGTGACCCAGATGGAAGTACTCCACTACATATGCTCAGTCACTATATATAGCTAACATGAAAATAACCTGCACAATGCAATTTGCATGAAGTTATAAGCATGCAGTACACTGCACAATGTACTTCATCAGCCTGCCTCTGATCTCCACTTCTCCAAACTAAGCACCCACTGCTGGGGGTACAGCTTATCACCCCAGCTAACACAAGCAGCAGTCCTGAGCAAGGTTCAAAAAGGTCTTATCCACAAATCATGTGATTTCTTTCGATTTTTCTTGCTTGAGGAGACTAAATAAGCAGAGCTCTCTATGAATAACAAGTAACTGAAATCTGAATCCACATCTTGTGACTGTTTGTCACATCTCTACTTTGTGGCACACCCAAAACATATCAGAGATTTTCTGCCAATAATAACCACCTGAACTGTAAAATCCTTCAAAGAGGAACATTGTCATACTGAGGTCTCGGGATTATACTGAGTCTCGGGGGAGTATATCAGGGATATATTGCATCAACCCATGGTATGACCTTGTTATCCCATGCCTCAGATTTATTATTATTTTTTATTATATATATATTTTAATATCAGTATACTCCCTTATACAGCTAACGTTTCCCTTAATATCAGTATATACTTCCTTATACAGCTAACTTTCCCTCTGTATTACCGGGGGAAAGTCTTGTATAGGGGAGAAAATGCACCTTGGCATGATATAATGGAAAATACATAAAAATACAAGTGCATACTTCATTCAAATGATAATTACGATTCTATCCTACCTACAGCTAGGTAAACTGATAAAACTATCACCAAATCTTGAATCAGCCATTGCTTAAAGTATAAAGATTAGTAGAACTGTAAGATCTCACAAATTCTAACACAGTTATTGTATTAGCAAATTTATAAAAAATATATATGACCATACTTCTGTAAATCCGGGTATATAGCTGCTAACTAAGCAAATGAAAATGTCATCAAAGTTTGAATCCGCCATATTGCTTTAAGTTGTGGTAGAGCAACAATGATTTGCTCTCCCTTTCCCAATTTCGACTAACTTCAACTGAAACCTTCATGGAACTACCAGGAATATGATAAACCAGAAAACAGATGATTAAATAAAAGATGACTTACCTGCAAGTTCTCTTATGGTCAACATAATTCCACTTCCGCTGGAGGAGCCTTCGCTGGGACTCGGGCTGGCCCCACGCAGGAATCCGGGGCTTTGGTATCCCGCATAACCCACCGGATATCCCGCGGGGGAATTCCGCCCTTGGGCAGGGGACATTCGCGAAGGGGTGATGCCCCCCAATTGGCCATGAAGCCCAAAAGGGTTCCGTCTATGTGGCTGTGACATTTCTTAGAGTGTCCTGTCACTTAAGGTAACCAATCTATGTCCTCTGCCTCCAGCATGTCTGTAATGAATAAAAGACAATTAGTCATTGATAGAATCATCCAACTTAACATTTACTCAACTTCGACATAAACTATACCAAAATATCAAACATCAGTTGACCGGTGGCCTAGTGGTTCTAGAGCTTCTTGATTCCCGTTACTGTTAGGACCCGGCATTTGATTTCCAGAGCTCCTTATGAGTGAAGTGCGCAAAGTAAACCAAGTATAACAAATACCTTTAGCAAAACATTGAGGATAACCAAGCTCTATCATCTCATCTCATCATTACATTTGCCTCTGAAAGTTAGCTAGCTAGCAATCAGACAATTGTAGATATACCTCCACTGGCTGACATGTGATGGCTTTCACTTGTAATGTGAAGCATCAACACTGGAACATGTGATGGGCAGGCAACCATTGCCAACCAAGACCTTTCCAGACCTTCCCAGACAAAGCTCATTTAACATGTTTAATAACAAACAACCTGTGGGTATTCCATGTCGCCAGTGCCAAAATGGCAGTCCAATCAAAATGCTAAGGCTTCAGCAGTGAAACTAGACCTTCAATCAATTCTACAATATGGCTTCACCTGAGCTCAGTTCCAGTTAGGCTAAACTAAACCAGTGCTAAAGAAGTGATCAAAGGCTTCATAGCAGATCTAAGTCTATTATTAATCGCATTAACCTTCCTTCATACAAGAAATGATACATTTTCTATGATATAACCTTCAGATTCATCATTAATTCTCATGAAATTACCATGTTTTCATCTGGAGAAATACTATACGTTCAATATATATAAAGTACTAGGCGTTTTAGTAAGAACTGCACTTATTGAGAAGACCAACATTTTGAAACATTTTTTAATAATATCTTTATATTTACAGAAATAAAGGCTTTCTGCTGGACCAGCAACTGAAGCAGCATTGCATCACCGTTGCAGCAGCAGCAGCAGTGATGCAGGAATTGAAGGGTTAACCGCATCAGCAGCATGACTAGCACGTGGGCAGCTGGCATACTACAGTATGATTGTACACCAGACATATTTATAGCCACAGGCTGTCATCAGCTGGTTATTAATATCTGTCATATCATGAAAATCTGCGCAAATCCACACCCTCGTAAGCATACATGTGAAATCATAGATTTGGGAAAATTGGCATAATGGCATTATAACAAAAACAATGTGGCAGACACCATCATGTCTCTAGGAGCTAACATGTGCTGCAGGGACAAATGTGTTTGAAAAAGCACCAGGATTTTGTCTGTGATTCGTTAAATCATTTCATAACCCATACTAATTATTATGCCCCTAAACGTTGATCTACTCTTATTAGGCATGCCTTTAAACTTAAATCTTACAAAATGACAAAGTGACTACAACAGTGTGTATTTATACAGAGCTCATTGACTGCTCACATGCAGGAAAACATCTTCTAAATCCTGAATCAATTGAATTCATATTGCATTTTTCTTCGAAATATGTCCAGATTTAGTATTTACATACTTTTTATTTCATTCAATCTCGCTCTAGGCGTCAATATAATTTCATCAACCGAATTCGTACTTTTCTGCAGTCTTATTTGTGCACGTGCATCGCCATACTGCACGTGCTGGCCACGAGCAAATAACGAGGAGATCGATGTAAACAAACAACCATTGTATTTGCTCTGTAGATTATTCAGCATGGCAAAAGGATACTGGCTAGTGCCACTGACACTTGTAGTTTGCTGTATGCTCTAGGCCTTTTGGCCACTGCTGCCATTACTCATTCTATTAGCAGAAGACATTACCAAGATTGCGTGAGGTCCAGAATTAGCTAAGGACCTAATCGAGGACGAGTAATCTCTGAATGGAGTAATCTGGCTAACCTAATCCATGTGCTAAGCCACATGCATGGTCTTGGCTCATCGAATATTGTGTAATAACTCCAATCTCAAGTTATGAATGTCAATCTAAACTTATTTATTTTCGCCAACTTCATCAAACCATCAATATTGAAAATTTTAATCAGACTGCCCCCATCCAATTTAGTTTACATTTATTAACCACTGTCAAATTAATAAATAGTAAAAATAAAGTTTCCTGGTGTAATGCTATAATGAAAGAGTGGGCATCATAATTATGACTACATAAAATTAGCAAAGAAAAACATAATCCTGACGCAGACTTTCTGAAAATCTAAATGCAATATCATCAGGGATACAAGCATTAATTTTTTTTTTTTTAAACCCTCACTTCATACATAGCTCATGAGAAATTTTTCTTTGTGCATTTCCATTACATACATTTTCTTTTGCACAATTTATTAACTGACATCAAGCAACAGAGCTCAATGTCATATCATTTCAACACATTAAAATTTCACATGTAGTCATGTACACATTGAAACATTACAAGGAAACAACTAGTCCCTCAGAAGTTCACAATTTGAAGTAGGAGCACAATAAAAGCAAGTTGTAAGGGCTAGTATAGTCTGCCTCTCACCTTTAGTTTTTTGCCCAGATACTTCTAGATTCAGCTCACGTAGCTCCCTTAGAACTAACTGTGTTTAGAACTCATGGTGAGCTATAGTATACATATTCATATTTACTATTCCATGACACTTCTTTCTATGGTGCTTTATTATACATTCAAGTCATCATAAGTTTGTCACCAACAATTTATGTCCACTGTAATGTCAAGGTTTTCTTTTTTTTTCGTCTGTCCTTTATTTTTTTCCAGGTGTACGTCTCTTCCGTGTGCTAACATATTCAATCAAAGACATGGTAGACTTAGGAAATGTAGCATAGCAGTGTTTACATTATAAATAAATCAACTAACAGTCCATGGAAGCCAATTTCAACCCCGCCCCCCCCCCCCCCCTTGGTATGTCGCTTGTTACTAAATTTGCAACATTGCAGTTTTCTCATTGATAGCATGAAACCAAGTTGAAATTTAGTAACGGTTCTTTAAGAACTATCTCATACATGCGCCATTTAATATTTTTAATGACTACAAGGTAATTCAACCTCACTAGCCTTTTATAATTTGATAGGCTATCACTATTTCATGAAAGGCATTAATTAATCACAAACAATGCTATTTATGATCAATAGTCACATAGCCCACGTGCGCTGTCGTTTAGTACAATGGGACTACATGAGCATGTAGTAGGCCTACCCATGTACAATACATTACAGTACAATACCTGTGCCCCACAGCAACTCATAAGCATACCTATTACTATTCTAAGTCACATTTTAGACATACACTTTCAAACACCATACACCATGCTATGTAGCTAAGATGCGACTTAAAACAATATTGTATATGCCAATAAGGTATAGCTGATGCAGATGTATTAAACAGTGGAACATATTCATAATACCTAGAGCAGCTATCTCACCTGGATGGAGCGCAGGCTCCCGAAACAGTGAAGTCAAGTAGGGCTAGGGAGACAAGCAGCCCCAGCGCCTATAGCCATAACTCATACACATTTCTAAATATGCAATAGTTCTAAGAAATAGACCTAGCATACAGTGGACCCAACAATTAACAATGATTAAGATGGCCAAATAATAGCAACTATACCTTAATTTTTATCCCAACTATATACATAAAATTGTTTAAAGTTTATAAAAAAAAAAGAACACTTTAATATCTAACCGATAATACTAACTAGCCCTATTCAGAAAAAAAAGGTATTATCTTCAGCATTAAAAGGTAGTTTTGGAACAATTCTCTTTCTTTTTTTTAACAATATTTGAAATATTTATAATCTACAAACAAGAAAAGTACTACCGTAACGGAGGGTATTATCGACAGGGCGGGCATTTTCGACACTTAAATTAGTTTGTCAAGAAAACACAACATTGTTAACATTTTAATGTGAGTGTCGAAAATACCCGCCCTGTCGATAATACCCTCCGTTACGATATATGATATATTTCGTATAATAAAAAAACAATTTAAAAACAATCTAGTTCATAATATCATCTTAGTTTACCATCCGAAGAAGTTCCAGAAACGAAGACTACCTCGATCAAAGGGTGGTCTTAATTGTGGGGTTTCAGTGTATACCTTCAACTTTCTATACCTACTCAAGTCTACTATTCTGGATCACTCTGTACACATTCTGCTAAATATCATGTCAATGACCTTTAATAAATGACTACATGTACAATAAATTGCCCATGACAGCTTTTCCACTCTCAAATATCCAACTGATATTTATCATATATATGTAAATTTGCGAGCCTGCCTACTCAATAAATTGTTATATATATAAGATTCCAAAAAGCTCTTCAATTTTACCTATTTTAAACACATTTTTGGTATAAATTTAGTTTAATTTACAAAAAGCATGATGTGGCTACATGTACATGATAATATAATATTTTAGGCATTTTCTTTTAAAAACCAATTTTAGCATAATTATTTATATTAACAGGTTACAAAAATATCAAATTGTGCATGTACATGTATGTATCCGGAGTAATCATAAATCAGAAGCACTTAGATCATAAATTAAAACAATAATTCACAAACAATGGCATATCGCAATTTTCAATGGCAAAAAAAACGCAGCCCAGCATAGCAGGGCCTACGGCTTCATGCTTAAAATGATTTACCGCATAATCTACAAAAATAAAAGTACCCTTTACCTCAACTTTATATATATAAATTACAGGACATTTCTGAACAGATAACCGGCAAAATGTTGCAAGTGTGCATTTGAGGTATAGACTAAAATAGACAGATGATGACGTCACAATGGGACAGGTGCTATACATAAATGCTGAGAGGATGGTGACGTCACTACCGGTCATTACCCTTTCTGCGCTGCTTAAATATCTAGTACATGGCAATTTTTTTAAATTTATTATAAAATACATGCGTGACCTTATTGTGAGGACGATCTCATTCGTGAGGTTTATAAATAGCATTACATAGGCTATGATATAAACGATTAACAATGGCGCCAATTAATGAAACAATTAACTGGGCCATTAAAACATTCTGAAAAGGCACTTTCATGGTCGCTACGAGGAAAACTGTCTATAGGCCTATTATATGGTCATTCTAAACCTTTTATAAGCTTATACCAAGGCCAATAATCTGGTATAGATTAAGTACATGCTTATGGTCTAATCAAAGCCAACTGAGGCGAGTTGAACATTTTACCTGTAATCGGTAATGACCACGTTTGGATACGTACTTTTACAAGGCATGATACTTAACATGATTAACTAATCATGCCTAAAATCAAAATTTAAAGTTTTATTTAATATGTATACATGAAATTCGCTGCTGTGTAGAATAACTAGAATTTATCTCAATAAATTAACAATACAGCAATAGTTGGTGGTTTACAAATTTATCAATTGCTACATTCTTACAAGCTCCATAAATGCGAGCTAATTAATAACCAGTTGTCAAAATTACCTCACAGAGCTTAATTCACTCATGGACGTCTCTACAGCGTCGATTAAATGTAATGATTCACTGTAGCATTTGGCCTATACCTCTTTACAATTCATTGACCTTTCATTTAATGCCCTGTCCAAGCATCTATTACTGTTTAACTCTGTTTGTTGACAACTTGACATGACATTTGCTTCTTAGTCCCCTATCTCAATGAAGTGCAACCTGACAGCAAGCAGAGCAGCAGAGCAGCAGTCTTGAGGTTGCTGTGCAGTGCAGTGAGATGAAGCTATTCTGTAGCTTTAGAGCAGTGTGGAAATCCCACAAAACGAGAGGTATACGCAACAATCTAGTGCCATCTGAGTGGTCATTTAGTAGCAATACAATGTAGTTTCATCAGAAGATTGTGACTACCATCAGTGCTGTCACATTAGCATCACCGGCATCAAATAAACTGGCGCCAAATACTACTCATGATTCATTCAGTCGGCAAGTCATGCTTTGCTACTTAGAAATTCCCTTGACAAAACACCCCCACCCCTGCAGTCCCAGAGCCGCGACAACATTTCACAATACACATAAACAATCTACAAGTATATCTTAATCTACACAAGAGTTAACAAATGATACTTACCCCGTTAAACGACAAATATTCAGCTGTAATTCGTCTGTACATATCCATACTGGCCAGTCTCGGCATGTCAACATATTAAGTCCGCGCCATCTATTGAGATTTTGCGAATATACTAAAGGTGGCGTATTGGTCTATTGCTGCAAGTGTTGCCTCCTACTGCACAGATGGTGATGTAGGGACTGACAATTTCTGCCGAAAGACGGCGCTTGTCCGATGCGTAGCACCGGATCGTAGCGCCGCCTTACGGGAGAAAACGAGGGACTGATGAATTATTGGTCTAATCTGATATTACAGTAACCTTTCTGTCAAGTTACTGTGGTACGGTAATAAATTATAGAGTACACAACATTATTTAAGAGAACATACATGGACAGTATAAAAGGTATTTTTCTCTATGTGGGAGGCCTCTCTAAGGTCTTAATCAAGTTAGGCTGAAATCTCCTGAGTCGCCGATTACAATAATGATAGTTGGCATGACAGGGCGGGTATTTTCGACACTTAAATTAGTTTGTAAGAAAAATAATAATAAATTGTTTACATTTTAATGAGTGTCGAAAATATCCGCCCTGAATATTTTGATTTTTTTTTTCTTAGTTCATGACAGGACAAAAACATTGATGAACAAAACACTACTGAATAAAATGCACATGCTATTGTTACAAGCATCCTATTTAGAATCTGATTAGCTCTGATTACAATGAAATTCACATGCCAGCATTTTCTATATATTTGTGGATCCCCAGCAGTTCACTACATTAGATATATACTACTTAGATTTGCCAAGCTAGCTTTGCAGTAAGCTGCAATATTTAGTACCACTGAATAGCTGAATTTAGCTTTTATTAAAGTTCTCTGTGTGCCAAGTCAAATTGGCAAAATATCTGGTATAACTGGACAGTTGGAGCTGCTTGGGTTATGCTACCCAACATATTTATATTATATATCATTTTATTCCTAAGATCCTCAACCTTTTGAATTTTCATGTTTGCCATGTCCATGTCAAAAGTGGTAAATAAGGCTCTTAGCATTTGTTTTCATGGCAACAAGTCCCTTAATATTTAAAAATTAAGTTCCTCTAACTTTGGCAATACAACTGAAATAAATTTTACTTGGCAAAATGTACACAATGGTGCTTATAATGGATATCCAGTACCAGATATTTTGTTTGCCATAATTAGGTACTAAATATTGTTGCTTGCAACCAGAAATAAATTTGTGTGCCATGGTGAGGTTTTGAAAACAAATAATTTGGGACAGCTCTGGGTATAGAGAAAATAACACAGATGGTTCTCTGCAACCAGGGACGCAACTTCATCATGCAAAGTGGGGCGACAGTTTCTGATCCGTAATTATAATTATTATAATGGTTTAATATGATTATGCAATGTGCATGAGAGGCCGCAGGAGTTGTAGAATAGTACTAAAATGATACTTTGAAGTTTGATGCCATTTTGGCGCCAAAGGCATTTTCTGTGACGTCATCAATAAAAGTTTTGGCTTATTTTTTGTCAGCGCGGATCATGACCAGCTGATGACGGCGCATTGATTTATAACCTAAGCGCCACGGCCAATCACGGAGTTTGCTAGAGTTCGTTGCCTAGCAAATGACCTAGTAATTAAATAAGCTCTGCTCTGATTGGTCAAACGTTCATTTAGTTGGCTAGCTTTATGGAAAATCACGGCAATGGACGTAGCTCCCATGGAACATTCAAAACCATAGTTCTACTGCTTGTCTTGTCTTGAATCTCATAGAACTGATGATTAACAGTGTTCTGACGTGAGTTTCTTCAAATTTGTTGGGTAGATCTGTATCATCTTAAGTTAAGAACGATTTTTGTGTAAGTAGGTCATTATTATTTTGTGCGCATCATGGCCACGCAGATTAATTAGGACAACATAGTTCGATCCGGTCATCTGAGAATAGCATGACAGTAGATTTTGTTTTTGGCCAATCTCTAGTCATAAAAGCCCTACGGGCGGCCCCTACGGGGCCGCTCCTGCGGCCTATTAATATTTGAGCTAACTGGGTTACTAATTACAGAAAAGTCACGAAGTCAGTTTGGTGGATTCAGCTTATAAGCTGAACAGAAGAAACCTGAAATATTACAACAGGTTGTAAAAGTCCATGTCATTAAAGACTCCAATATAATGACATTTCCAAGTCCAAGCTGCTCATCTCCAAGTAAACAGCATAAAGTCAGAGTGACTTGAAAATGCAGACTTTCAACTGAGTCTCATCTCAGCTTGAAGCAAGTCAAGTTCTCCCAGTTCCAAAGTGGGCAGAGTCCAAAGTGCAGTAAGCACAATATATGCAGAGTCCAAAGTGTACAAGTAATAACACAAGAGTGGTTTTGCTTCCTCAGCTGGCAAGATGAAACTCTGATATTTTTATTGTGCACAGGGTATATGTATTAAAGGTACAATTCATGCAGTTTCCCCCCAGCAGGGCTGAGAGGGAATTATCAACCAATCACAACCCAGTAAACTCCACATTCCATGGGGTGATACCTCCCCCAAACAGGGTTGCTACCAGCATCTTTCTCCCAATTCTGCCAGGGATTAGGGCAGCTAAGACAATGGAGCAAAAGTGGACCCCCTGCAGTGCTCTGCATTGTGCTGAGGCTATTTATAGCTCAAGTCACAATGGGCTATTGTGCTGAGTGTCAACTTTGGCTTGGTCAGCAGTTTTGGAGGGAAAGTTAGTAAGCTCCTCCCACAATTTAGGACTCAACAGTGAGGCATCTTAACAGGGCAATGCACTCACATAATACTGACAATAAATCAATATGAAGAACGAAATGAATAACACAATCTATCAATTGACAATTGGACATAAGCAATCAATCAATTAATGACTCAATCAATCAATTAATGATACAGTCAATCAATTGATAATGTGATCAATATTATCAACTAGTGACTCAATCAATTAATTAATAATACAGTCAATCAATTGATAATGTAATCAATACTAATAATATAATCAATGTTCCTTGCAGCAGGCTAATTAAGTATAAGGCTAAACATGAGTAATGAGAAAATAACTGACACATGTGAGCAGAGCAGTGACTAGCACATGGAAATGATGGGAACACATAACAACTGCATTTAGGTCACACACGAGCAGAGGCCTGCATAGGGCAGGTGTAATGAAGAGCAAACAATATATTAAGCAATTGCTAGAGCAACAAAAATGCTCAAGGCAAGTGTAATGCAGAGTGCACACAATCAATGTACCTAACATAATTGTGCCTGACCAGTGTGTACATCCTTTGCTTAAGGCAAGTGTAACGAGGAGTGTACAATCACTGCACCTGACATACAATTAACTGACATGCATGTACATCCTTTGCCTAGGGCAAGTGTAACGAGGAGTGTACAATAATGCACCTGTCATATAATTCTAACTGACATATAATAAGTGGTTGCCAGGGGCTGCACTTTACATCACTCCCCCCCTTATTCTAGCTCATTGATGGCAATCAGCAAGGAGCATGCTTGGGGATGATCAAGAAGTTATCAGCCTGGCAATATAAACAATTCTGACATGCTAAACAGTTCTGACATGCTAGACAATTCTGACATGCTAAGTAATTCTGACATGCTAGACAATTCTGACATGCTAAGTAATTCTGACATTTTTAAACTATTCTGACATGCTAGATAATTCTGACATGCTAAACAATCTCAGTGACATCAATATACAAAGCACAGTGAGTAAAAAGAAAAATGGCTACAATAATGCTGCAAGGATAAAACAAATGGTGATAAGCCTGAGGAAACAAAGGGTATTTCTCATTTTATCTAAGCTAAGTACAGTTCTACATTGTGGGGATCTCATGACTACATGTCGTCCTGACCATGTCTCCCCCTTGAGGTAAGATCCAAGGAATCCAGTACTGTACATGCATGCGTGCATGACATGCCAGTGTCAATTAACTTGATTGTAGTCTGGGCTCAGCCCAGCATGCTGTCGCCCTCGTGCCTTGAGACTAGTTCCCAAATCCTTGCTAGGCTGCCCAAGTGGCAATGCCCAAGGCTAGTCAGTTCCAGGAGGCAGTGAATTACCTTAGACAGTGAATTCCAGGAGACAGTAAATTCCAGGAGACAGTGAATTCCCTTAGACAGTGAATTCCAGGAGACAGTAAATTCCAGGAGACAGTAAATTCCAGGAGGCTGTAATTCCAGTAGACAGCGAATTCTAGTAGACAGCTAATTCCAGTAGACAGTAAATTTCAGTAGCCAGTGAATTCTAGTAGACAGTGAATTCCAGTGGTCAGTGAATTCCATATAGTGAATTCCATCAGCCAGTGAATTCTAGTAGACAGTGAATTCCAGTGGACAGTGAATTCCGTGTAGTGAATTCCATCAGCCAGTGAATTCTAGTAGACAGTGAATTCCGTATAGTGAATTCCATCAGCCAGTGAATTCTAGTAGACAGTGAATTCCGTGTAGTGAATTCCATCAGCCAGTGAATTCTAGTAGACAGTGAATTCTGTATAGTGAATTCCATCAGCCAGTGAATTCTAGTAGACAGTGAATTCCAGTAGACAGTGAATTCCGTATAGTGAATTATATCAGCCAGTGAATTCTAGTAGACAGTGAATTCCAGTGGTCAGTGAATTCCGTATAGTGAATTCCATCAGCCAGTGAATTCTAGTAGATAGTGAATTCCAGTGGACAGTGAATTCCGTATAGTGAATTCCATCAGCCAGTGAATTCTAGTAGACAGTGAATTCCAGTGGTCAGTGAATTCCGTATAGTGAATTCCATCAGCCAGTGAATTCTAGTAGACAGTGAATTCCAGTGGACAGTGAATTCCGTGTAGTGAATTCCATCAGCCAGTGAATTCTAGTAGGCAGGGAATTCCAGTGGACAGTGAATTCCGTATAGTGAATTCCATCAGCCAGTGAATTCTAGTAGACAGTGAATTCCAGTGGACAGTGAATTCCGTGTAGTGAATTCCATCAGCCAGTGAATTCTAGTAGACAGTGAATTCCTTTAGACAGTGAATTCCAAGTTTGGTGAACTCTACCATACAGTGAATTCCAGGAGTCAGTCAATTCCAATCAACAGTCAATTCCAGGAGACAGTCAATTCCAGTCGACAGTCAATTCCAGGAGACAGTCAATTCCAGGAGACAGTCAATTCCAGTCGACAGTCAATTCCAGGAGACAGTCAATTCCTTGATTTTCTTGCCAGAGGCTGGCTGATCCTGGTCGTGTGTGCGGTGAGTGGCTGTCCTGTGCAGACGCTTGAAGTCCTTGTTCCTGGGAGGTGCAGCTCTGGTCACTGCAGAGGTCCTGGGGTCAGGAGGGTCACCAGGAGACTGGTGGTCCATCCTGGAGGCTGCACACCTTTTAGGGTGATTTAGAGCATAAATGCCTCACTAGCCTCAAGCACATTGTCAATATGTGCTTGGCTGTACTTGCAGTTGCAAGTGTTGACATCACTTAGCAGTGAAGGGCTTGTCTCTCTCTCCTTCCTGTGGCATAAGTGTGTTGTTTGTCCTGGTCCATAATCACGTCGGGGTCACCAATGTAAAAGTCCATGTCATTAAGGACTCCAGTTTAATGGCATTGCAGTCCAAGAGTCAGAGTGACTGTCCAATGTAGACTTTCAACTGAGTCTCATCTCAGCTTGAAGCAAGTCAAGTTCTCCCAGTTCCAAAGTGGGCAGAGTCCAAAGTGCAGTAAGCACAATATATGCAGAGTCCAAAGTGTACAAGTAATAACACAAGAGTGGTTTTGCTTCCTCAGCTGGCAAGATGAAACTCTGATATTTTTATTGTGCACAGGGTATATGTATTAAAGGTACAATTCATGCAGTTTCCCCCCAGCAGGGCTGAGAGGGAATTATCATCCAATCACAACACAGTAAACTCCACATTCCATGGGGTGATACCTCCCCCAAACAGGGTTGCTACCAGCATCTTTCTCCCAATTCTGCCAGGGATTAGGGCAGCTAAGACAATGGAGCAAAAGTGGACCCCCTGCAGTGCTCTGCATTGTGCTGAGGCTATTTATAGCTCAAGTCACAATGGGCTATTGTGCTGAGTGTCAACTTTGGCTTGGTCAGCAGTTTTGGAGGGAAAGTTTTGGAGGGAAAGTTAGTAAGCTCCTCCCACAATTTAGGACTCAACAGTGAGGCATCTTAACAGGGCAATGCACTCACATAATACTGACAATAAATCAATATGAAGAACGAAATGAATAACACAATCTATCAATTGACAATTGGACATAAGCAATCAATCAATTAATGACTCAATCAATCAATTAATGATACAGTCAATCAATTGATAATGTGATCAATATTATCAACTAGTGACTCAATCAATTAATTAATAATACAGTCAATCAATTGATAATGTAATCAATACTAATAATATAATCAATGTTCCTTGCAGCAGGCTAATTAAGTATAAGGCTAAACATGAGTAATGAGAAAATAACTGACACATGTGAGCAGAGCAGTGACTAGCACATGGAAATGATGGGAACACATAACAGCTGCATTTAGGTCACACATGAGCAGAGGCCTGCATAGGGCAGGTGTAATGAAGAGCAAACAATATATTAAGCAATTGCTAGAGCAACAAAAATGCTCAAGGCAAGTGTAATGCAGAGTGCACACAATCAATGTACCTAACATAATTGTGCCTGACCTGTGTGTACATCCTTTGCTTAAGGCAAGTGTAACGAGGAGTGTACAATCACTGCACCTGACATACAATTCTAACTGACATGCATGTACATCCTTTGCCTAGGGCAAGTGTAACGAGGAGTGTACAATAATGCACCTGTCATATAATTCTAACTGACATATAATAAGTGGTTGCCAGGGGCTGCACTTTACAAGGTGATATAAGTTATGATATAAACTACATTTTCATATCACTGGTAATATAACTAAAAAAAAGATTAAGAAATTATCTTTAAACAAATTGTCAACAATTAATGCTCCTTTTATTTGCATGTACAATACTTTCAATTTCAGGAAAGGTTCACAATGCCTCTTTGTAATACTAATTAGTAATACTAAAGTTGCAGATATAAAATGCATTAACCAATATGCATACCAATTATCCCAGGAGTGCAAAGTTACAATGATGAAATTGAGAAATCTTTAAAACAAAATGATAAATCCAAAACAAATCATTGCATTTAAATGAATACATAAATGCACAAATTCTGGAGTAATTATAGTGTTGACCACTCAACACTTTCACATTTCACAAATGTTTCGATCTTATCATTGTTATAAATAATTAGAACGCTTATGTCTTATCCACCAGTGGCGTAGCTGGACCTTCTGGAATGGGGGTTGGGGGGGGGGGGGGCATGGGGACTACCTGGAAAATGTAAACTCAGCATTTAATCGAGCTGTTATCCAACTTGAGATGATCCAGCAATGCAAAATATTTTTTAAAGTATATATATACCAGAAAAGTGACAGGACTTGAATATTATTATCAAAGCAAAAGTCATTGCTGTGCTGCTAAAAAAAAAAAGATATACCAACATAGTTAAACATCATAGCATCATCTACAATTCAACATGGCAAAAGGATGCTAGCCACGGTCTAAATGTCAGTATAGTTAACTAAATGTAAGGTGTGAATATCGGAAGGTATCTTCCTGATTAACATCGCATTTGGTAAATATTGTTGAAAATATTGTTGAAAATTATGTGTACCCTAGGTGAAGGACGCGTGAACGACGGGTGAAGGACGATTGCAGGGCCGGTTGGCTCGTCACGTGACCTCGGCCAGCAGTATATAATCATTCGCAGTGAGGCAAACTTCATTCACACCTCTGCCTTCGATAGAAACTGATCGACCTCGCCGCATTCTTCTCTGCTGTTGCTGCTGTTGCTGCTGTTGCTGCGTTGCTGCTGTTGCTGCTGTTGCTGCTGTTGTTGCTGTTTGCTGTTTGCTGTTTAAACTTTACCATTTCACCATGGGACCCAAGAAGAGACACAATCTTGGAAAGAAAAAAGTCACAGAAGAAGAGCCTTCTTCACTTGCCTCCGGGGAAGAATTGTTTGAGTCTGAAGAATCCAGTGTTCCTGCAGCTGTTTGCTGTTTAAACTTTATCATTTCACCATGGGACCCAAGAAGAAACACAACCTTGGAAAGAAAAAAAGTCACAGAAGAAGAGCCTTCTTCACTGGCCTCTGGGGAAGAATTGTTTGAGTCTGAAGAATCCAGTGTTCCTGCAGCTCCTGCTAGTCCTGCCAGTTCTACTTGCCACATTTCCTGCCAGGTCTCCTGCCAAGTCTCCTGCCAGGTCTCCTGCCACACCTCCTGCCAGGTCTCCTGCCAAGTTTTCTGCCAGGTCTTCTGCCAAGTCTTCTGCTGAGTATCCTGACAAGTCTTCTGCTAAATCCACTGCCAAGTTTTCTGGCAAGTCTTCTGCCAAGTCTTCTGCCAGGTCTTCTGATGTTGACATGGATGATAGTGACAGCGACAGAGATCCAGACTAGACAAGGAGAAGAGAGACACCCAAGAAGAAGATGATGATAGCGATGCCAGTCAATTTCCTGCCACCCAGGCCTCCTCCGCCACTGCTCCTGCTACATCTCAGAAGAAGCCAAGAAGAAAGACTGAGAAGCCTTTTCTACCTCCCAATGATGAGCATATTCTATAACAGGACCAGAGGTGACTACAAGTATCATCAGAGGAAGATGAGGCTCATCGATGACAAGGCACAGACCCTCAGTGTCCCCTGTACTGGGCTACAGTTGAAGACCTGGCTTGAGTCTATCAGAACCAGTGCTGGGAAGCTCATCAAGCAGGGCCCTTCCGGTACAGTCAAGAGAAATCCGACAGGGAAGGAGAAGTTGATTATCGCCAATTTTGGGTTCCTTGAGCAACTTAACAAGAAGAAAATTTTTTGGAGTTTTCTTGATTTTTCTTCTGGAAGATCTACTGCAACAGGAACAGGATAAGGTGATTACTTCGGAGACATCTGAGTCATACGGTGTCGACATGGCAGGAAGGTTGTCACTTGCAGACAGCAAGGATCCCACTGAAGGAGGCTTCAAGGAAGAAGACCCAGGCACCACATGAGAAGTAACAGAGAAGACACCCAATGAAGATGAAGACACAGGTCCAGAAGCTTCTCAAATCATATCGTCTTGCCATGGGACACTTCCTTCCTCTGAGTTGACATAGTCCACCAAGTACAGTCGTTGTAACTTGGCACTCTGGGTAGCATATTTCCCTCCGATCGTATGTCGTGGCATTTCAACAATTTCTCCAGCTTCCCGCCAAGCCCCAGGATTGACCTCATGGGTGACTGGATCTTCGTGGTCAAGTATGTTGTTCTGGGTTGTTGGATATCTGATTCTCATGAGGTTGTGCAGTCAGCAGCATGCAAGGACTAAAGATTCCACATTCTTGGTTTTCTGGGGCATAGTGTTTAGCAGACACATTAACCTTGATGCCAGGATACCAAAGGCATTCTCCACAATTCATCTGGCTCTGGAGAGTCTGTAATTGTAGATCCTCTCCTGTCTGGTCATGTTGCACAGAGGCATTGGTTTCATCCGCCAGGTTCTCAAAGGGAAGGTATCATCCCCAACGATGAAGTATGGTACAGGTCTGTCACCACCAGCAATAGGTTCAGGTGGAGGTAATCCAATGGTCCCATCTTCTAGAGCTTCCCTCAGGGCTGTAGCAGCAAAAACTCCTCCATCAGATCCAGAACCATTTGCTCCACAATCCACATAGATGAACTTGTAGTCTGCATCCACAAGAACCATGAGTACAATGGAATGGAAGCCCTTGTAGTTATAGTAGAGTAAACCACCTTTGGGATGACACCTAATGGCCACATGCTTCCCATCTATGGCACCAATACAATGGGGAAAGTTCCATGTTGTCTCAAACAGCAGTGCAACTTCTCTCCACTCTTCTGGTGTTGTTGGACAGGAGATGACATCTTCTGCATACTCAGCTATGATGGCTTCACACACTTCAGGAATAATGTTGCTGATGGTGTGGGCCACTCTGAAGCCATATATCAATGACTTGTAGCTGTTGCCAGTTGCCAAATACCTGAGGGTGATGGCAATCCTGAGTCCTGGCTCCAAAGCTTTCCACCAGAAGGTGTCTTGCTTGGTAATCCTAGGCCCAACTTTGGCAAGCAGCTCCTTGAACATGTCTGGCTGCACTCTCACAAAGTTCTTGTAGGGGGTTCCATCCTCCATCAATAGTTCATTCATCAAGCCTTCATATTGGCCCATCTGAGGTCTTCGCAAGAGCCATGGCCTCACCCAAAATCTCTTCCTTCTCCTTCTCTTGATGACTGCTTGTCTTCTTTTTGCAGCTCTTCTGGACTGTTCTTCATCGTGCATAATAGCTGTGCAAGAGTTGCTAGTTGCAGATTAAATTCCAAGCTGGCCTGAGCCAATTTTACAATGGCTGTTGGTTGGTCTACTGCATATGCCATGGTCCTTCATCTGTGGTAACGAGGAGCAGAATGAAGGCTACAGACAAGCAGCCACTTATATATTCACATCTGCCCCCTCCACTGTGACAGCCGGCCTTCAAACGTAGTACACGTAGTTAACGTAGTTAACTCACCGGGTCGTTCCTTGTAACCCTCACAGTAGGTATTGACACGTGCTTGATATGCCCCTCACACGTACAAGCCTGCAGGTCGTACATAGGTGCTGTGGAGTCTCCCATCGTAAACATGATTTACCTGTGGCTCACCCAGCATCAGACCAGGCATCCGTCGGGTTTGGTACGTATCCTACATGTTATCCGCTGGGTGTCCGTGATACACACCTCGCTGCCGCTAACTCACCTGGTGCCTTAAGCACTGCCCCTTTTTGCTTCCAACAACCGTGGTGAAGTCGTCAAAATGGGGTATTACATAATTCTAAGACAGCAATACGGCTTCTCTGGGAAAACCGGCTATGTGAGAAACCCTCTTTAGAGAGCATGTATTCTATGCACTATGGGTACTGAATATAAGACAACATAACAGAACTAATACTGATAGCTGTCATTTCAAGAAGACTTTTATAGATGTTCGGCCTGAAGTCCGCTGCAGTCCCTGAGCTCATGCCCGAACTGAGGCCCCCTCCACCCGACTGTTGATGCCTATGGCGACTGCCTCAGAAGCTCCGGCGGCAGAACCACATCCCCATCAGCAGTCTTGTGGTTCCTCCCCTGGAGCTTCCGGGTAGCATACCTGACATTCCTGTGGGAGGTCGTCTTCTACACTTTAGATGACCGACCTGCCCGTCACTGCCTGGCATCACCAACTTCTAGGCCAGGGATTATGTTGCATTGGCGTTCAAACATTTTTGACCAAATATTCAAATGCAACTGTTGCTCTGTGAGTTGCCACTTTTGTTGATACCTAATCAGCCAACTGTGACAATGTTTGGGTTTGATTAGACTAAACAAAGAGCAAGGCAGCTATCAGAAATAAAGTAGTCCTGTAGAATGGATCAATAGGTTTGGCATACATTTGGAAATGATTGTATTATACAGGCAAATGTACTCAACAAATATATATTTTACAGGTTAACATATATACAATCACATGTCCCTCTGAAGAAAACCCCCCCCCCCCCCCCAAAAAAAAAACCCTAGCCTTTATTGAATTATGACAAAAAAATGGTACAAAAAATAAAAATTATTATAAAAAACATTTAGAAAGGCATTGTATGTATGACATCTATCTATCTAGGTCCATCGCAAACCTGTGTTTTTATAGTGGTATAATGTATTAAAAAAAATACATAAAAGCACAGGTTAGTGATGGAGACATATAGATAGATAGATAGATAGATTTTTAATATTGAGGTAAAATTCTAGTACTGGGTGATCATAATTATACAGTGCATTGTATAATAATATGTTTTCATTTGTCCTTTTACAACGTATCTTTTTTCCTTTGAAACTGTGGTAGTGAGGGTACCTTGCAAATAACATGTATTCCAGCTAATTAATCCACACGTTGCCAATAATGCATGTATTTCAAAATATGGATAGGATAGGATAGGATAGGAGAGGAAAGGACTCAATCATGAATTACTTTTTTTTTTAACCAAGACAAAATTAATACTACACTAAGAGCAGTGGTGATGCGTCTGAGCCAGCAAATAAAAGTAAATTGCTACGCACTGCATTGGAGGCTCCAATGATCCTAAAACAATAACATTGCCACAGTTGAACAAACAACTGTCAATCAAAGTGATAACTGTGTGAGTTGCCAGTTGCACTTGACCATTTGGTCAAAAATGTTTGAACCATTGGGCTCGCTCTCAGACCCTGTCTGACAATCCCTTGTTTGTCCAACCACCTTGCAACCCAGCTTGCCGTCAGGCATTACTTTGGTGGACACATGGGCTCTGGTCCCGGCAGACTGCTGGTTCAGCTGGAGAAGTCCAATTTGGTCCCCCAGGAAGCCTTTGTCTTCCACGGGGTCCACTTTGACCTCCGCCTTGGTACCGTGGCCCCTCCCCTGACCAAGATCCACCTGGTCCAAACAATTCTGTCCCAGTCCCACATTTGCTTTTGGCTTTTACTGCAGTTGATAGGGAAATTGAATAGTGTGGCAGACTAGTAGAACTGGGTCGCCTATTCATTCAGCCAGGATCTGGATGTATTCATTGCTGCCCACCCGTGCTTCTGCCTGGCCCTGTTGCCCTGGATGGACGAACAGTGGCCGAGTGCCTGCATGCTTTTACAGCCGCCCCCACCAGAACTGACCTTGGCCACCGACGCCAGTCTGGTCAGGTTGGGCGCCCACATGGGTATAATACCGGACAGTGTGGTAGCTGCAGCCTACATCCATCGGTAATAGGGCACACGGTCTCTCGCTTTGTTTCACAAGACCAGGCAGTTGTTGCCGTGGTGCAGGGACCAGGGCGTCCACCTGCCACCACACTTTCTTCAAGGCCACCTGAATTTGCTGGCAGATTTACAATCTTGCCCACATCAGGTGCTGTCTACGGAGTGGACACTCCATCCGACTGTCTTTCGCCACCTCCAGTCCTACTTCCCTGACATGGAGATTGACCTCTTCGCCACATGGCTAAACCACAGGCTTCCGCGTCCCATCATATCTCCATTTCCAGACCCCTTGGCCGTGGATTCGTACTCACGATGGCATGGGATGGGCTACACGCCTAGGCATTCCCTCCATTTGCCTACATCCCGGAAGTCCTGCACAAGATAGCCACATCCAGCATGACCTGCGTTCTGACTGTGGGTGACCAACACAAGACTGGTTTCCAGATGCTTTCCGGCTCCTGAGAGCCCCCCCCCCCCCCCCGTCCGGTTGCCCCTTACAGGTGTCTGCTGAGTCAGCCTCACCGACCGTTATTCCACAACCGGCCAGAGTGGCTGAACCTACACGCTTGACCGTTGTCCAGCAGCGCTTCCGACAGGAGGGCCTTTCAGTCAGAGCTGCTTTGCTTGCCACAGGCATGTAGATTAATTATATATTTAGTGCTATCATACCCACTGCTTTCATTTACTAGACCAATCCTCTCCTTTAGGGGTTAATGTCTTTATTACGCAAAAACAAATTCAGTTTGCACTCAGGGGGGAGTTACTAAATTTTTCGTTGGTTATTGCCCACTCAGAACAGTAGGAAACAGTCTAAGTGGAGTATAACTTAGCTGATTTAAGTCAACTCAATGAGCCGGGTTTAGAGTGAACCAAGCAAGCCATTCCTAAATGAGCACAAACACTAATAAACTGGCTGAAGTATATGGTACTGATATTTTTATTCGTCGATTTTGTTTTTTAAAGACGACACAAGACTTTAGTTTTCAAGCACCATATTTCCACAATTACAAGCCAGATGAACATTACTAATGTCTCATTAGAACTGGGGAACCGGATGCAATGTAATTTCAAATCTGTGGGGTAAACTTGTTAAATACAATGGCAAAATATCATAGGGTGTTTAGCAATGAGGCATTGTCATTTCTTCTAGCTTTACAATACGTGTATATCTAAGATAGCATGGCTGTCTACAAACGGCAATACTGATCTTATATATTTTAAATTTTGGCTTGGAACTGAGCAAATGTGGCAGCCTGCAGTCACAGATATAGAAGGTAATTAAAGTAATTCCATGTGAAATCAGGTTCATTTTCCCCACCTATATTCTTACAAAACACATAAAAAATAGACAGAGAATATTCACAATTATGGACAAAATTTTCTTAATGACACAGCCAAGCTGTGTGGATAGACTAAAGTATGTTAATCACACAGCCAGGCTCTGCAGTTAGACAAAATTCTGTTAATCTCACAGCCGTGCTCTGCAGATAGACAAAATTCTGTCAATTAACAACTGTGAATAGAAACTTCGTAAAAAAAAAAAAATAATGTGTGGAATAATGATTAAATCTCTGCAGGAAATGGTCGTTTTTAGTGGAGTTCTTACGTTCACATATTTGTTATGATCAGAACCAAATATGGAATATAGAGACATAATCAAAACAAGGTTAATTTTCTAATTTTAATGTAACAAACATGTAAGTATAAGCACTCCACTTAAATTCATTACTATAGCTACAGTGTTCGTCATATCTATACTATAAATACGGTGTAAAATGACATAGAGCCGGTCTTTCAGACCTTTGTTGAGCAGTTTACCCTTACAATTATTTAATGTACAGTTGAGCACGACTGGTTCCTGTGAAATAGATTCAAAGACAAGGAAATTTGAGTTTCCAATTTTTCATGAAGTAACAACAGCTTTAAAATTAACAATAAGATAGAGACTTTTGTCTAATACGAATCTGTGCAACCTCATCAAAACCTTTTTTGCTCATCGCAACAACAAACTTATTCGCCTCAAAGAGGTTTCCATAAGTCTTGAGTGCCATCTGGTCAAAATCGAGCTGAGGTCTTGTCGCCACAAGGAGTAACACGAGAAGAACGATGACTAGACCAACTGGTTTCTCGACAAAAATCCATAAAGGTGAAGGAGTCTTTCACTGGACTGCATATGGATGACACTTCAGCATTGACAGAGTTCTCTCTGATACGACTGAAGGTCAACGAACTACTTGATTGACGCCGGTTGGTTTGAGTTATGGTCTCTGCAGGGTATTCAGTGGCAGAACTGATGAGCATTCCCTTCTTAGTTCCATAAACTGTGAAGACTTGTTGAGAAAGTGGACCAGAAGGACCAACTCCGACGTCAACTAAACGGCGATCTTCCCCGGGTGATGTGTGGTTGCCAATGTTGGTCTCAGGCTCATCAGGAACTAGTTGTTTTGGTGGTACCTCTGCCTTGACAACAGCTCCCTTCAGCTTGTTACGCTGCCTTCGTCTCCATCCGAGGCAGCCAAAGCTGTTATCCAAACCAGGGTAGCTCCCTTCAGAAGAAACTGTACGCTTCATGGCCAGACTTGAATAGATGAAAGGATCCAAGGCACTGTTCAGACAGAGGAGGGCACCTGCACAGGTTTTGACTTGGGTCAAAATGAACTTCTGTCCTTGCCACAACTCAATGACGCAGATAATAACAAAAGGCAACCATGTTGTGAGGAGTGTAAGGAACACAAATACACACATCAAGAGTGCCCTTGCCTCTTTCTCCACTGAAACGTGGGCAGAATGGTTGTCGTCTTGGATATTTGGTGTCTCGACTTCGACAATTTTGTCTTTAGCCTGGATGTTGTTGTCTTCTTTAAGTTCTGCTATTGGATTATCATCATGAGCAAGCTTTGCTTCACTCGTCTGGGGTACTTGTTCCTGAGAATGCTTGGGAGCTTTTTTCAAGCGACCTTGCTTGACCACTGCTGCAGCCACTTTGGAATAGCATACAAGGATTAAGGCTAAGGATGCCAGATATACTGGAGCTAGGAAGAGAATGGCTCGATTACTGACAAGCAGACATTCGTTGGGCGAAGAAGGCATGAGGGTGTAGTTGCTTAAAGCCTGCAACATGTGAACCAGAGCTCCTATGGCAAGAAGTATGCCCACTATCCACAAGAAGACCATGATGCACATCGTTTGCCCCAGACCCCATTTTTTGTGAGACTTCTGCCAGATAACGCGTCCCTGTCGATGCATTGCAATCATGTCTAGCGTTCCAAGAGAGACAGTTCCAAAGGCAATCACGCTGAAGGTCCAGGTCAAACATACTTCTCTTCCTTCGTCAAGAGAATACAAGAGGTAAATGTAACTTGGGCTGACAACTGCGCATACAAATACATCAGCAAGGGCTAAGTTCGCCATGTACTTTTCCAACCTTACAGTCTTTGCTGTGCACATTTTGACAGCTGTTGCCAAGATGGTTCCATTGCCGTAGCAACCTAAAATTATGGTCACTATAGCAATGACTGTTGCAAAAACCTTGGAAGCAACATGGATGTAGATATCGTCTTGTACAAAGTCTGTGTTGTGAATAGTCTGGTTTGCACATTCTGTGACACTGCCAGGCGATGAGGTCATCTCTGCCTGTGTTGTTCTGCTCTTCTCTCCTGGACGATATCATTTCTCATGATCTGGAAATACAAAAGCCGGGTAACTCTAAAACTCTGCAGATTTTTTTTTTTTTTTTAATTTTACCTGGTGTTTACATATTCACCTACAATGAATGACTTGCAACATTTACACATTTGCCCTTCTACGGGGTCTTTATAAGTGCCTGGTCTGTTTTGTTTCACATTACATGTGGTTCATGTAACATTATGGTTCAATGAATGATAAAGACGTTTATATAGAAGTTATTAAAATGTACGAAAGCCCAGATCTGCCATAAGCAAAAAAAAATATTTTTTGATTCCCCCAACATTTTATTTTGTTTACCGCAACTTTTTTTCTTGATATAACAAACTTTTTTGTTTGTTATATCAAACATTTTATTTTGTTGACAAAATTTTTTTTCCTCCAAATTTTTTTTCTTGTTATAACAAACTTTATTCTTTGTTTTAACAAAAAAAATATTTCTTGAAAAAGCAAATTTTTTTTATATATCAAGCACTTTTGGTAAATTCATTGAACTACTTTTCTGTTCCCTTTCTTTTCTTGGTAAATCGAAAAAAATTTCTTGTTATAAACTTTTTTTTTCTATATTCTTTCCATCTTTTTTCTTGATAAATCAATTACTGTGCTTGTTATAACAAATTTTATTTTGCTTTAACAAAACTTTTTATCTTGATATATCAAACTTTTTTGGCTAAATGAACTAGTTTCTTTGGAGCCAGTTTGGGTATGGAGAGAGACGAGATAATTACAGAGTGCCTAAACTATTGGTATACGCATGAGCAAACAAGGCAAAAAAGTTGGCGAAAAAAACAAAACAAAAATAAAAACAAGTTCTTCACCGAAAGGGGAAGGGATTGTCCGGTGGTTAAGACAAAAGGACTTAAATTGGTCAAAAAAAAAAACAAAAAAAAAAACATCGCGAGTGCTAGTGAAGTCATAATGCTTTTCATAGAATGCATAAATTAATATATTTTGCTTAATAATTTATTTTTTTTAGCTACAGTGAGCTCATTATGAGTAATTCTTGTGATATTTGGTGACATAAATAATGTCTGTTGTGCCAGTGATAACTTTTAAATGAATAATAAGCTATTTGATGAAATTCTACCATTGAGTAGTTTAGGGGTTTTAACCCCAACCCCCCTTGCCTATACATTTTAATTTTAAAAAATAGTGGTATATTTTAATTCCTTAACCCCCATCCCCCCCCCCATCCACAATAATCCCCCATCCATAATAATATGTGAAAGAGATGTTACATAAATAACATTTCATATTTATTATGATTAATGACACTTCATATTCATTACCTTAACAAATTAATTTATAAGTCTTACAATACAGAAATATCTTACCACAATGATTTGACATTGAAACTATTCCCTATTCTCCTTAGGCTTCTTTCAGGCTACCTGCAATAACAAACATGGATGCCAAGTGAATGCTCTTTCTGATCTGAAATGGTCTCCTTTTCAGACCTAGAATATGTGGATGATCAATGATCATGAGTAATTATGTGTGGATATACCACAAGCTGCAGAGATGAAACCATTAACCAATGATGTTACAACAGCATACAATAAATATTTCTGTAATTTGCTGCCAGATGCTAACTTAGGCCACTCATCATGCTGATGAAGAGCATTTATGTCTGTCAGATACCAGCTGCACAATGGTTGTATTGAGCATAAAAATGTATGAAGACAACTTTCATTAATGTAGTTATATTATCTTGCGTTATCAATATTGAAAAATACTATATTTACACTCGAAAAGATGAATTAAGTCAAACATATAGAGAAAACGGTTTACCTGGAGTTGTTCATTCTTCGCCATTACTGTTTTACACATCCACCTGTAGCAACAAGAGCATCACCAGAAACTCCTGCTTCCCAGGCCACGCCTACTGCTGCTGGTGCTGCTGCTGCTAATGCTGCTGCTGCTGATGCTGCTGCTGAGATATGATGTCAGGTTGCTTCCTTTGTCACCTAATTAACTTTTCTCACTATTCATCTATATAACTAATAATGATGATATGGCGTTACTTTTTTCAGGCATAAATTGCTTTTGCAATAGAAAAGATATGGTGACAATTATCATAGATATCATTTCTCAGATAATATGGTATGTAATGATGACAGGCAAGACAATTGTGTTTATGATGTGGAAATCAAAGTAATCTTAGCTCTATATAATACTGTTTGCCACACCTGTGCCATTGTCTTTCATGTATACCTGCTCTACAAAACCTGATACTGAGCATCAACCGTTTGGCCTGTGCAATGTGTATCACATTTCCAATTACCAAATGGTCTGTTCCTCAGAACTAGCCCTCAACCGTGAGCAATGGAAACCTCTTCGCGCCACATTTGCCAGCACACATTTCTGTTTTTCAAACTGAACCCATTACCATGGCATAATACAGGATTCATGCCGTGTCAGAATGAAATATTGCCATATTTATCTATATAATGTAAAGGATGAGCCAGAGATTTTATATTCAAATGCAATGTATGGTCAAAATTAAGAAATAAAAATGCATTGAGGGTGCTCAATGCATTTTTACTTCTTAATTTTGATTTGATAGTGTATCCCCCCATCAGTCCGTTTGTCTGTCCTCATGGAGTCAAAATTTGTATAATAGCAACCAGTCTTTGTAAAGACTTAAAAGCTGGCCAACTCTTATTTCCTACAGTACACGTATAGTAACTTTAACAGACATGTTAACGAAAGAACTATGTATTTTGAAAGACATATGCTTAGCTTAAGAGATGGGGGGGGGGAGAGGGGTGTTGGTTGGCCAAAGTGGTATGCATAAGCTCATCGTCATGTCCTCTTTCACCATGATCACTGAAGGTCCTTTGCCTCCTCAAGGGATGGTAACACTTACACCTCCAGTTGCCAACACAAACTGCTGTTCAATGCATACTCTAATTATGCTAGGCCCGGGGACCCAAACTAACAAACATTGAAAAATACTATATTTACACTCGAAAAGATGACTTAAGTCAATTCCATTGCCTGCTGGATTCTCCAGTGCACCCCTCTCTTTTCAAGTGGTACCCCTGTAGTGGTATCAAACAGTGGAGTTTGACTTCCCAATTAAACATTTTTTTATTTACTTGATAAAACCAAGGACCTTGGTAAAACTAAATATGTACCGTCAACCGGGGTATCTTCAGCAGCCCCGGGTAACTTTGGCCGTCTATAAAAAAAGGATCTTGTTGAGTCTCACACTGAATTGGCTTAATACAGGTAACTTAATTTTGCATAAATATGATCTATAAATATAAGCTTCCTAAATAACAATCATGATCTTTAATACACTCTATATGCTGCTCTGAGGACAGTAATGTTAGGACATGTGGTTTTGAGTGACACAGCAGTTGCTGTATACTTTGGTCTAGGAAACCTGGTTGTAAATATGCCAGTAACTTCCAAGGAATACCTGCATTTGTTTTTGCTGCCAGATGCTAACTTAGGCCACTCATCATGCTGATGAAGAGCATTTATGTCTGTCAGATACCAGCTGCACAATGATTGTATTGAGCATAAAAATGTCTGAAGACAACTTTAATTAATGTAGTTATATTATCTTGCGTTATCAATATTGAAAAATATCATATTTACACTCGAAAAGATGATGTCCCACAGATCAAAATGGTGTTTATGTAATTTAAATTATTTAAGTATTTCTTGGTACATCCACGGAAAATTTGTATTTCAGCCCTCAGTGCGGGGTATTTTTGGCCATGGCCAAAAGGACTTCAAGAGTCCCCAATGTTTTGGTATATTGATGCAGTCTACATTCATGAAATATGTGCAGAAATATGTTTATTAAAGTATGCATTCTTGCTGACCATTGAATACTATGCTGTTATTTGGTATTGTGACAAACCATCAACTTTTTTGGGTAAATAGGTGTATATTCTTGATGAACCTGTTTTAAAGTATTGCTGCTGTGAAACTGATTTTTCTATATCATGGCCAAAAAGATTGGCTGCATTATTGCAAAAGCCATGGGCAGCCAAAGAACTTTGGCTGCCCATTATTTGTATAGTGTATATATATCTTCCCATATTATTAAGGTCCATTAAGGTGACATGAAATGCATTAATATTTTTGTTTATTTTAGTAGATCCAATAATGTTTGCAAAAGCGGCCAAAGATACCACGGATGACAGTAATATACAGTTAGTTTCATAAAATACGGTCGACTCTAGTCAGCTGCAACCTATTCCTGGTTGTAACTGTAACTGGCTTAAGGTAGCCACTTCTATCTACTTATACCTTATAGTCAGCTTAAACTACCACCACTGAAAAATAGCTAAAAAATACAAAACTTGGTAAATGTAATAAATGTATCTAATACACTGTATAGCATAAATAAGTATATGCAATTGACATGCATCTTTTCAACAAAAGATTACATAACTTTCAATTTATGCACCAAATGGTGTTGCTTTAAGTAGCCAGCTAGAGCCTGACAGTTCCGTTTAGTGGCAGGTAGCATCGTAAAGCAAAAGTTGTCTAGCTTTGTCTAGGTTCAATTTGACAAGCCATTTTAATGAAACTAACTGTACTTGGACGATTGCCTTTTTGTATGTGTGTGGCTATTCTGACTTTTAGCTTTCCCGTGTAGAAGTTCAGAAGTGACACATCGGTTAGTATGTCATTAACCATAATACATGTATACCTATTTCCTACGTATAAACTTTGACCCAATTTTTTTGGATTGCCTTTGGGCAGCCATTTTGAAAAGAGGAACAGTGGGTAAATTCGGGATTTTTTATTTTTTTTGCTGCCGTTGCTTTGTTTAATTACATAATTAAATGTCAGTTTATTGCAATTGTGTGCCCGTGTTCTCTGTCCACTATTGGAGTTATTGCAACTGTTTATAGTATGTCAATCAGTTTTGCACACAAAAAATGCAATTAAAATTTTCATTACAGAAACTCCATTGCCTGCTATTGCTACATTGGTTTATGTAAAATTACCTTGCTGCTGCTATATCTTTCTGCTATTTTAGCTTATTCATATATTTCAAGTTTGCACCTGCTGTTGCTACATTTATGATGTAGTGCTATCATTCCCACTGCTATCATTTACCAGACCAATCCTCCCCTTTAGGAAAATTACTTGTTCCTTTTGTGCTAAATGCAGAACCATTCACTGTGAGGTTTGATAACCTGATACTAAATCCCATTCATTCGTCAAGACAATTAACTGCGGATAGAGACAACAAATAATGTTTTCTTCAATGCTCATGATCATATAGATATTGGAAAGGAAGTTTCTGCCATTTTTGTCTGTGGCGCAGCCTGTTATTTGCACGAGTGCACTGTTGCTATGACAACGTAGTGCAGGAACAGAGAAGAGCTGCTGCAGCAGCAGGTGGGGCTGCTGTGACACACCTGCAAGAGATGCTGGGGAGATGCGGAGTAGAGATGCTCAGAGGAGGTGTCAAGAAAGAAGCGACACTGGGAAATGATGTAGTGCATGACTTTATTTGAGACTGCTTGACACATAGAAGGTCAATATGACCTCTCCACTCATGGTCATGGGGGCCCTCAACTCTACAGAGGGACTCCAGGGCCCCAGAAACACTCCTGCTTCAAAGGACTTCTTCACCATATCAGGTCTAATCGTTCTTATGTGCACCTTGGTTGGCACCTCAGGTAAACCATTCATCTTCTCTGAAGTGTTGCTTTTAGCCATGATGAAGTAGGATTTATCACATTAATTTACCTTTTTTAGCAATAAGGACTTATCCATTTTCCTGGCAAGGGTGGTTACACTGTGGGTGAAGACCTCAAGTTAGTGGCCAACACAGGGCTCTGCGTAATGCATGCTCCAGTAATACTATTGCAGGGGTGAATGACCTTACAGGTTAACGCATCTTGATTATAAAATAAACTAACCGAGTAACAAATAAATCACTCCTATCTACACATCTACTGTAGCTAAATCTATTAACTATATATTATATTTGAACAGGTAATGCGCACGATCGGTTCTGATATTGAAAATGAAGGTTTCTTATGTCTGTTATGCAAGATGCCGAAGAAGGAGCAATTACATAGATATCAATTACTCGATGCATGTTACGTAATATTATATTCTGTACATGTCGTGACAAGACGTTTCTAATAGTTATGCCGACAAACATGATGTATCAAATAACTGTCAACACACTATTAACAGCTCCGGCAATCGAGATGTCCATCCAAATAGATGGGGAAAAAGGGCTTTCCAGTCCCATATTTATTCGTCACTCAAAGAAAGAAGGACTGATTTATGCTGCCAATAGAGGGCTTGGTGGCCAAGTGGTTAGCATGTGATTTTCGACTGACTTTGGATAAGTGGGTTTAAATCCCACTCCGTTGCAACATGCATCACCATTGTTTTGAATTACTGGTTACCCATGCGTTAACGCTCTTTTGTTTAAAGCCAATTATATGCAACTGCCAATTTAAGACTGTTTTTGCTAACACTGTAGTTTGCTTCCTTGTCTTTAATTTGACTTTAAAAATCTCAAGCAAGGTAAACTGTGATGTCACAAGAAAATGTTAGAATCGTATTTGACTGCAGTTCATTGCATTTGGCAGATCGATAGATAGATCGATAGATAGATCGATAGATAGATCGATAGATAGATCGATAGATAGATCGATAGATAGATCGATAGATAGATCGATAGATAGATCGATAGATAGATCGATATATAGATCGATAGATAGATCGATAGATAGATAGATAGATCGATAGATCGATAGATAGATAGATCGATAGATAGATCGATAGATAGATCAGGGAAGTGCAGCCCTCTAAGGCACATTCTTGCCACTATCGAGGGTTGATTGATGAGGTGAGAGGAGGAGTCCACCCATGTTACACATTTACCCCATGGGTGTGATCTTTTACTTACCCCAGCACAGACACTGTGTACAAGGGACCGCCACATTAACATCTCATCAGAACGACATCCAGCTGGAATGATGCTCATGAAAGGAATGATGCTCATGAAAGGTGCCCAGGCCTGGGATTGAACCCGGGTCCACTTGACCACCCAGCTGCTGGCAGTATGACATTCATCCAGAATGGCTTCATTGATATGCTGGGAGTTAAACTTAACTGACTTTTATTTTGATCTCCAAGCAACCCAAGCCTATCTGATTTGTGTAAATGATATTACAGATTGGAAACCAATTGCATAGAATTGGAAACTAAACACCAGAAGATGTTGTGTCAGTCCCAAGACCCTTATTGGTTGAGGGCCTGCCTTAACCAATGGGAGTCCTGGGTTCACATGCCCTCTGTGTCCTCTGGAGTTCAACTTCCAAGTCTCAGAAATTGGTTTCCAAGTCTGTAAATTGGCTGTAACAGCCATTGCAATCAAATTTATCCACAATATTAAATTCATAATACCCGTCTGTCCACAATCGTGTGCCTCACTTCAATGCTTTAGTGACAGAAATCTTCATATGGGGTAAGGCTATCTGAAGGATATCCAGAGATAATGCATGGGTCTGAATAGCAATGGCTGCCGCTAGAGTCTACTAGCCAGAGACAGCTACAGTCAGCCAATTTTCTCAGAAAGTTGCCCTGTTGCATATGTTGTTTCATATATAATATAATGCAATTAGCCAATAAGTGACCTATTATATACCTTTTTAGAGTCATGCAGACAGCGAGGCAACATATAAGTCAGGATAGGGATAGCTTCAGGTACAGTCTAATAGCCACAGATGGCTACAGTGAGCCACTTTCAAAAAGTTTCACTGTAACAGTGCTGAGTTCATTCAGCTGCTTGTCTACCAAGGTGAGCTGCTGAAGATGTAATATATTACTTGGTGCAGAATGAGGGGCGCCTTTCTCAGAACTCAAGAAAAGATGCTTCTCATAAATATAAAGATGATGCGTCTGTTGCATAAAATTGATTGCATGCACAGAACAATAAAACGAACAGAAAGAAAAAAGATGTTGCTGTCTGCATGACTCATAAAAAGCCATTGTCAAGGTTGCAACTCTACACAATACATACCATCCATGCACATGTTTCTTTGAATGTGACACCTGATCCCCGATATATTTAGTGGTTAATTCTATTTATATTACACTTAAGGGGTGTTCACACTGTCATGGAGAAGACCTACGTATGACAACGGCCGTGAAAAATGGGCTTCACTTGCTCACTCATGGCTCTGTTAATCCTGTATAAATTCACACATATGTGAGGCAGTCGTAGATACTGCTTGGCAAACATCCGTCCACCGCTCGAGGATAGGCCGGAGACTGCTCGGCGAACGTCCGTGAGGCATCCTGAGGCATTCGTGAGGCATCCGTGAGGATGGGCAAGGATGGGCACGGTCGTCTGCCGAGAATTTCATGAGCATTCTACGAGTGGATGGCGAGTATACACCAATGTACCGTGGCTACGGACGGCCATGGATGGCCACGAACGTATGTAGAACATACGTAGAACGCTCGCTGACTGACTGCCGGGAGATTCCCATAAATAATAAAAATAATTCATTGTAAAACATCCTCCAAATTTTTAAACATGTTTAACATTTTTGTCCTCTCCACAGATGTCACACTAATCTAAACGCTACCAGGAGCATCCTATGGATTAGCGCGAGTACACGTAAATTGCTATGAGAGTGAATTATGTATGAACAAGAATGTCCAAGAGCAAAACATTTAATTCATCAGTGGTCATACCTAGGTATTAACATGTGATTGTTGCAGGAGATTTTAATCTAGATCTTTTGAAAATTAAAGAAAATATTCATATTAGTAACTATTTTGAATCTCTTCTTTCAAGTAGTTTTATTCCTAAAATAACTCTTCCCACTAGGTTAACAGAGACTAATGGTACACTAATTGATAACTTCTTAGTTAAAGTATCTGATAAATTTTCTGAAAGTACTGTTGGTATACTATTGCAAAATATTTCAGACCACTTACCTTATTTCATTACACCAGATTACTTAACAAAGCAGAATTGTCCTGATAAATATATCAAGGTTTCATCTAGAACAGAACAATCAATGTCCGGTTTTAAACAATATTTTCGAGACATACATTTCCGTCATAAACTATAAAATACAAAGATTCATTATATAAGCATCTAAAATGTACACCTATCTATGATCCTCAATATATAACCAGAAAAGTAAATTTGCAGACATATACTGTAGAATATTAAAGCGAAGTATAAGGCAAGCTAAAATTAAACATTATCAGTATTGTTTTGAAATTTTAAAGATGATGCTAAAAAAACCTGGGTTACAATAAAAGGAATTATAAATAAAACAGCTGACAAAAAGGAATTTCCAAATTACTTTAAAATAAATGAAAGCAAAATTAGTGATAAAGATACCATTGCGAAAGAATTTAACGAATATTTTGTGAACATAGGACCTAAATTAGCAGAGAAAATAATTACACACAATAATTCCAGTTGCAATGATTATTTAAACAACCCAATTAACCAAAACTTACAATTTAAAGATATTAACTGTGAAGAGGTGATCAAAATAATAGACAACCTAAAATCTAAAACAAGCTGTGGTCATGATGGCATTTCAAATAAAGTATTAAAGCAAATTAAACACGATTTAGCAGAATCAATAGCATTGATAATTAATCAATCAATTTTACAAGGACTGTTTCCGGACAAATTAAAAATAGCCAAAATAGTTCCATTATATAACGCAGGTGATATTCACTCATTCAATAACTATATGCCAGTCTCTACTCTTTCTAGTATATCTAACATTTTTGAAAATTTCTATTCAATCAAATATATAAATATTTTAGTGAAAATAAATTATTTTATCAAAGTCAATATGGCTTTAGATCCCAACACTCTACTGAGCTAGCAGCATTAGAATTCTTGGATATAATTACAATAGAAATGGATAAAGGACAAGTACCTCTGAGTATTTTTCTTGATTTGTCAAAGGCGTTTGACACTATAGATCATAATCTTTACATCTTGTAAGCAATTACCTCTCTAATAGATATCAATATGTACAACTTGACGATAATAAATCTGATTCATTATTAATAAAAACAGGGGTTCCACAAGGGTCAATTTTGGGGCCTCTTTTATTTTTAATCTATCTTAATGATATGTCTGCAATAACTAGCTGTTTTCATCCCATTATGTATGCTGATGATTCTACGTTAATGACAACCTTAAATACAGTTAATAACATGACTAATTCAATAGAAACTAACTTTAATAATGAATCAGAAAAATTTGACAAATGGTTAAAAGTGAATAAATTGTCCCTAAATTGTAATAAAAGTAAAGCAATGGTATTTCATATGCCACAAAAACGCTTAACATACCCAAACATCATGATTAATAACACACCAATTGAATATGTAGATTCCTTTAATTATCTAGGTATCTACATTGATAAAAATTTAGCATGGAAATCCCACACAAACCACATGTCCACAAAAATTTCTAAAGTTGTGGGTGTATTAAATAAACTGAAGCACTTCCTCCCACGGAGAATTTTACTGGATATATATAACTCTCTCATTGTTCCACATTTAAATGGTGCTCTGTTATGGGAAAAATATAATGATAAATTGTTCAGGGTACAAAAAAAAAGCAATACGAGCAATAACTTTAAGCAAGTACAATGCCCATACTAGTCCACTTTTTAAAGAACTAGGTTTACTAAAGTGTAAGGACATATGTGCACTACATGGTTTGAAATTTTGCTCAGGTTGGAGAATGAGATGCTTCCTGGTTATTTTTGTCAGGTATTTTTCAAAAACGAATTTCAACTCAAGTTCATGATTATAATTTTCGATATAATAATATTTACACTTTACCAATGGTAAGACATGAATTTGCTAAACAGTCTTTCAGTTACAAAATTCCATTTTCTTTTTCAATAGTATGAAATCTGAAATTAAAGAAAAGATATATTCGCACTCTCTGATTGGCTATAAATTATATGTAAAGAAAAAAATTATTCATTCTTACCCCAGTGAATGCTTGATTGTAAATTGTTACATATGCAATAGAATCTAAAAAATCTTTTTTCATTCAGTTATGCATATGTTGTTATTATATATATATATATTTTTTTTTAGCAAACAATTTAGGTTTTTTTTTTTTTAAATTGTTTTTCTTTTAGTGAAATTTCATGGAAGCATGCAGTAGCATCCCTCACACTGTCTGAGAGGTCTGTGCATGCAGGCATTCCTCTTCCATCCATGGGGGCCACTTGATAACGACAAAGTCTTGTCCTAAAGTGGTCCCCAGTCCTTTCAAATATTCATCCATTACTTTTTTTTTTATACAAAATGTTTATAACTTGTAGACAGAAAGGACAATAAAGTGATTCTGATTCTGATTCTTAACCGTAAGGGGCGTTCACACTGTCACGTATAAGATCTATGTATAACCACTTGTGGGTCTGTTAATCACATATAAATCCTTTCCACGAGTGTACCAAAGGCAGTCGTAGATCACTAGGCGGACGTCTGTCGACAACTCGCCGAACATCCGTCAAACGCTCCCCCGTGAGGCATACATGTGGCATACATGAGGCACTCGTAGATTGCCCATAGATCACTCATGCGAGTGGTTCAAGGACGGGCAAGGATGAGCAAGGATAGGTACGAAAGACAACGGGCAGGCGACGGACGTCCACCGAGCGTTTTACGAGGGTTTTATGAGTGGACTCAAGTGGATGGCGAGTATATACAGATGGACAGTGGCTAAGTATGGCTACGTATGGCCACGGACGTACATAGAATGGATGTAGAACGTACGTAGAACACTTGCCATCTGAATCCTGTTAGTTACATAACTAATATAAACAATTCACTCGTAGAACGTCCGCCAAAGATTTAAACATTTTTGCCCTCTCTACGTATGGTCATGGATGATCAAGTGCCAACACCAGTGTTTTACAGATAAGCAAGAGTATCCTTGAAACGCTGAGTGAATCAAGTACGAACAAGGATGAGCAAGAGTAAAAAAATTTCCTACATGGTCACTCGTAGGTCTTATATATATATATATATATATATATATAATTTATTCGCGTACTCTAAGTACAATGTGAAAAAAAATTAACATAAATTATCCGTGACAGTGTGAACGCCCCTTTAGACTGTTTGCTATTGTTCTGAGTGGGCAATAACCAACAAAAATGTTAGTTAACTCCCTCATGAGTCCAAACTGAACTTGTTTAGGGTAATAAAGGCATTAAAACAAAACAAGCAATCAAACAAATTAGTAAATATGGCTAATGGAGTATACTCTTCGGCGTCGGAATATGACCGACAGAAATGTTAGTTATCCCTCCTTCGCTATACCCAAAAGTTATGTCTGCAAGACAAACAATCTGCTACACTGACTAGAAAGGGGGACTTGTTAAATCACCACCCATGAATAATGTTTCTTTTGAATGTGACACCTGATCCCAATGTAGAAGTTTATTCTATAGTGTCCTGAACCTGTATTTGCTGCAAATTCCAACCAGTGGCCATCATACTGCATCGGAAGCAGATTAATTTGGAATTGCTCTAATCAGATTGACACCCTTAGATTTAATTTTTTTTTAGATTTAGATTTTATTATTTTTTACTTCCTACCTTAAATACGTTTCATCTTTTGGTGTCTTTTGCACAGGTAATGGCCTGGTAGTTACAGTGATCACCAGGAAGGGCATTCCTCGCACGGTGACCCCCATCTTTATCGCCAACCTATCCTCAGCCCATCTCATCCACTGCATTATCTCCATGACCATGGAAAGTGCCTACCTGCTCCTTGGCCTCAGGTGGATCTTCACAGATGCAGTCTGCAAGGCTGTTGTCTACGTGGACAGTGTCATGTCTTCGGCCGCCATCTTGACCTTGTGTGCCATCTCCATAGACAGGTAAATCATTCAGCTCTTACATACAATGTATACAATGAGACTATATTGCCTATCCTTCCTGTGGTAATTCTGTGCCTTCTTGTCAAACATCATTATACGGCCATTTCTTATAGTCCCGGACAAGACAACAGAAATTACAACTTTTGGCATTATAGCAATCGGTATATTATTGACATGGAGTAACATTATCAGTTAGATAGTGAGGGGTTTTGCTAAAATATGTCTGTAGTAGTTTTTTTAGACAATTGTACTCCCACCATTGTCATTTATCTCTAAGTTAATCACCAAAGTATTCAGATCGTCACGGTAATTTACTTCATACAATTTAGGCCACCATAGAGATTTTTTTCTGGAACTTTCTTTTTTTTTCATGGCCGGTTTCAGTCACATGCCACTCATTCAGTCGAAACATGCAATTGAGTGAAGGTACAGATAGATATCATTTCTATTCAGTGGAAAAAGATATTCTTGTCAGAGAATCCAGCTGCTGCCTGAATTTGACTGGTTCACTCGTAAAAAAACTTTAAAGATCCCAGATGTTTCATCATCGTAATAAACGTCATGAAAGAGACATTAAAAAAGTTGAAGTATCAAAGAAACAAATGGGTGGAGTATAATAAAGTAACTTTTGAACTGGGAGTGGTCGTTTGAAATACAAAAGCAACAAGAGACAAAGTAAACTGAACATTTGGTTCAGCAAAGCAATACTTATGTAGCTTGGCATACATCCAAAGTTTCTCAGTAAATTACTGCATGAAGAAATTAATGAATGGCTCTTAAAACTTTTTTGATGAGTGAACTTATCGGGTGGCAGCTAGATTCTTTGATAAATATATACTTCTTTCTCAACTGAACAGAAATTATATCTATCAAAAAATGATGATCTACCTGTCACCTGATGCATTCACTCACTTGTGCCTTTTTGTGAAATTGAACACATATATTCAAACAATGAGTGTAACAGTTTTTTGTTTTTTAGGTACTATTCAGTGGTGTATCCGCTTGACCGAAAACTGTCCTTGTTCAAAGGGACATTAATGGTCACCTACACCTGGACGCACTCGGTCATCATCAGTTTGCCCAATTTATTTGCCACCGGACAGACAAGGTCAGGCAAGTGCAGAGACACCTGGGACAATTTGGAGCAAGCTCAGATATACCTGGTGATCTACACAGCACTAACGATCATATGTCCTCTGTTGCTCATTTCTGTTGCTTACTACTTGGTGTGGCGAGGTTTTCGTTTGAGTCACAGACGCGTCAATATTGCCAAACCATCCAAACATCAGAAACCAAGTTCGGCTACTCTTACTCGCGCTTCAAAGACAGAGATGAGACTAATGCAGACTCTAATATTGATGGTGTCATGCTTCTTTTTACTCTGGGCTCCTCGTGTTGTTTGTACCTTTTTATACTACTTCATGCCCACTGCTATTTTGTCTGAGTACTTCATATTAACTGCCTTCTGGATTTCCAAATTCCAGCCAGTAATTGACCCGTTCATCTATGGGTACCTAAACAAGCATTTCAGAAAGCACCTTCGAGAGCTTGCCCGTGTATGTTCAGTGCAATGCTTCGATGATATTGGAAATGATGAAATTGTGACGAGCGAAGAGTTGGAGTACCAGGGTGCATCACCTGCTGTGTCTCCTCTTCCTGCATCACCTCAGCCTCCCCAGCCAGAGGGGGTGAAGCAGGTGCCAAGAGTGACTTCTAAAAGATGACACATGTCACTCGTCAGCAATGTCTACACAGGAAATGCTTACACATTCGCATTTGCTGCAGGAACTGTGGACATGCAGACTGTTGCAAAACAAAAGAAATCGATCAGCGAAATCGATTCTAATGTGGATTCAATGCAATCCAAAGGCAAACTGAAAAAGCGCAAGAGATTCACCAAGCGATTAGTCAGCTCAAAGATTGGTAAGAATTGTGTAGAACCAGAAAAAGTGGAGCATATCTCTAAAAAGTTGCCAACAATAGAGATTGATGATACTCAACATGGTCAAGTTCTGTTCAAAGTCAACCTGGCAGATACTGTTGTGAAGGAGTCTCGAAGTTCACATGCCTCAGAATTAAGTCGCTACTCTCAGAAAACGACATTGGAACTGGATCCAAAAGCACTCCTACCTCTTTCCAAATCTACTTTGCCACCAATACAGAACAAAAAGAAAGACATTCCCTTGTTTCCGCTTCCTGTACCATCCGCTTTCACAACACAGAACAGTTTGACAGCGAACCCAAAAAATCCCTCAACTGAATGTCCTTCGACCAGCCATGAGAACAAGACTGCTTCAAGAAGAAAACGAAGAAAAATACTCAGCAAGAAACTTGAAAGGAAAAGACGTCAATTAGAAAACATTATGGCCAGTACATATCATGATGAACTTCCTTCAAAACACAACAAAACACTTGAATCAAAACATTGAATGATTGATTCCTGAACAATATTCTATGGACTGCATTCAGTTATACTTACTTCATGGCCTTTATTGCATCTACAGCATCTATATTTTACATACTTACTATAACGATTGTCTTGTAGATCTCTATTTTTGTATTTGTGAGTAAATATTCTGCATTGCGTGATTTCAATTTTTGTGAATTGATTTTGAAAGATGATATGGTATATTTCTGAATTAAAGTGAGAAAATAATGTTCTTGAATTCTGAATTGTCAAAACCTCACATCTGATACATGCTACTTCAGTACTCACCGTTAGGCCAAATCCTCGACGATCAGACAACTGTTAAGAAGAGTTTCTTAACTTGATTTTAACAAAACTTTGTCTGAATGTGTTTTGTGTCTTCTATTTGCTTGGTAAAATGATGACAGTCAGAGTCTCTGGAGAACAAATATGTAAATATTTGACCACGTAACGTGCATTTTGCTTACTTTTAATAACTAATCTTTACAAATTACACACGCCAAAATGCATGGCAACTTTGGATGGGTGGAAACACTTCCATATATATATAATTCAGTAGAGAGAATTGTAGTGAGAATTTAAAGGTCAACCGAATCCCACGTAGAATAAGAAGAGCCATGTCAAGACTTGGGTATTATGGCTGGACCTTGATCAGGTAAACAAGTATCACTGCGTGGGAAAAACCAGAAAATGGAGAGCTTTAATGCGGAATTACAAGAATAGAATTGAGAATATTTTGGAAGAGTAAATTTGTCAAATACATGTAGGTGTGATAAATATTTGGGCATTGTGATGTAGAGTAGGTGTGATAAATAAAGGTAGGTGTGACAAACATATGGTGTGGCTTTGAAATCCAAGAACACGGAACCCACTGCTGGACAGGAAATCAGCCAGAATTGAAGCTTGTAGGGTGCAAACAAGGCAAATGTCCTCGATTGGCCAGCAAAAAAAATGTTGAAGAGTAGTAGGCCTATTGAAGTAAAACATATTATGGAAAAGCCATTAACTTCCAAAGGTAACTACGGGAATTTCTTTCTTTTTCTTCTGTATATAAACTTATATGACCGTACTGTATCATGAAAATTATTGTGATCCAAACCTCTGCCCTACTCAGAATTTCTGAAAATTATCAAGAAAAATTTCTTCTAATTCTACAGATCCCTTTTATAAGGTTCATTCTAAGGCTCCATATGCTGGTTCCTTTAGTCATAACTGCGATTGTGAATTTAATTGAAAATTTCATCGAAGTCCCATGGAAAAGCTGCACATTTCGATATTACAACACTACAGATTAATCAAGATTATGCCATCACTAGCCTCTAACAAATGTGTATTAACATTCATGGTGGAATAAACTTTAGTGGTTTCTTTGTGTATAAGCAGGGTCTTATAAATCAGGATACAGCAATGCAGAGACATGTGGCTTTCATTGACTCCCTTAGCATCATTTAGATCAATGTCAGCTCATGTGTGTCACCCAATTTCTACCTGTAACGAGACATAAGCAAAGACAATTTTGTCATCTTGCCATATTATCTTTCACATTCCCTTTGATGATTTTGTGTGATCAGGTTTTTGAACGCTCTGCAGTCAGATGAACAAAGATGACTAAATAGCTCAATCCATGACCTCCTAATGGTCCATCGAGTGCTTTTAATGCAATTATTATCTTTACCCAATATGAAAAAGAACATTTTAATGTAAACAATATAAAATTGAAGGTTCCTTCATAACTGCAATACATTAAGATCAAGATCACATGTAAGAAGGACCAGAAAGTAGCTGACACTGTAAATATATATTTTTGTAAACAAATTATTCACCGTGTTCTATACTGCCTGACAAATAATAATCATTGTGGCACTGCCGTAGGGCCCTCTCTTCCAGTCTTTTGTATATTGTCTTAATGCTTCTGTGTAGTCTGAAGCTTATTTTTTAGCATGAGTAGCTGCCAGAGGGGGACATAATTATGAGATGATAACTTGATGTAAAGCCCCGGTCTCACATAGCCGGTTTTGCCATAGTGAACCTGTAGAAATTCATAACGGTTATGCAATAGCTTTTTTTGCCGGGTTGGCGACGGATTCTGGCGGCAAAAAGGGGCTGGGTATCACCCGACGTGTGACTCGCCGGGTTCTACGGGTAACCCGCCGGGTTCTACGGGTAAAAAAAAATCCTCCCAAAAGAGCAGACCATGTACACTTGTGTTAATAAAAAAAATTGTTCCTGTCTGACCCACCCAAAATAAACACCATCCCAGGTAGATTTCGTCTCTCCTGGAATTTGACGTTTTTCCCGTACATTAAAATATATAAATAGGGGCTGCATCTCTTGCTTTTGATCATTGTAGTACTTGTCCAGAACTTTGTATTATTTTTTTGGTTCAGAAGTGCCGTAGTTGTTTCTTGTTCAGAAGTGCCGTAGTTTTCTTGTTCAGAAGTGCCGTAGTTTTTTCTTGTTCAGAAGTGCCGTACTTTAAATTATTTTTATTATTTTCATGGCAGTATCCTAAAAAACTACGGCAGTTCTGAACCAAACAAGAAATACGGCACTTCTGAACAACCAACAACTACGGCACTTCTGAAGCAAAAATAAAAAAAATACGGCACTTCTGAACAACTACGGCACTTCTGAACCAAACAAAAAATACGGTAATAAGCAATTTACTGAAAGATAGTCCAAGTGTAAAATAAAAAAATATTACAAAATAATGGACCAATAAGTATTTGTGCTCTAATCAAAAGGAAATATGAAGAACAAGTTACTTGATGTAAAGAAATTGTTTTTGGACTAAAATATTATACTTTCTTGGACAAAGATAAAAAAAGTTTGGTGGGGTTTGGAACTTCTTTTTTTTGATTGATTGTTAACACAAATATGTGTAAAAGGCCTGCTCTTTTGGGAGGATTTGGTGGCCTTGAAAAAGGCCGGGGTTGATTTAGGTGGCCTTGAAAAAGGCCGGGGTTGTTTCGAGTTTCTACAAGTTGAGAAACTGACTCATATTCAGTGGTGTCGAGGCACTGGCTGGCATCTCAGATATCATTGATGGAGGTCCAGAAGGAGGCAGAGAGGAAGGTCCAGCTACTGATGCGGGTGGCCAATTTATCTCTGGACTTAACATCGACTGGCTGTAGTGCAGCTGGTGATCAGGCCCAGGAGGAGGAGGAGGAAGAGGAAAGTACTGGGGCTGGTGGTGCTGGTGCTGCTGGTGCTGCTGGGCATGCAGGTGCTGCTGGGCATGCAGCTCATCGAAGGACTCGGCATCCAGCGTCATGCACTCAGCAACGATAAGTCACCGAGCACCCCGATTCTTCGTTCTGTCAGATCCTTTGGAGGAGGACTAACCATTTGTTGCATTGTTGCCTGCAGCACTCCTGATGATGATTTTGCAAGATCAACAAGTTGATCTATCCCACTTTGCTGCTGCTCAGGTTCCTTTCTCCTCTTCTTGTAGGGGCCGCCCTTGGAGGATCGCCCAGCAGGAGGGGCGGGGCATCCATGGAAATATCCGGATCGGAATGATCATAGATCTCAGATTCCTCCGCTGCAGTGGAGCTGTCCTCCAGTTCGCGGAGTTTCTTTTTCGTCTTAGCAATCTGCTTTTCAAGAACATCGCTGCCCTGGCGACTCGGAATTCTGGTGATATGGTCCACCAGGAAACCAAAATTGGCACATATCCATTGTTCCTTCTCTGTAGGATTCCGCTTGGTTGTACCGGATGGCCCCTGCTTCACTAGTTTTCCTGCACTGGTCCTCATAGACTCCAGCCAGGTCTTCAGTTGAAATCCGTTGCAGGGAACACTCAGTTTGGCAGCCATTTCATTCAGGCCATCTTCCTGCCTGAATCTTTATATTCTTTTAATGTCCGATCATAAAAGATTGGATTGTCCCGATACCAGTAGGCGACATCCTGTTCGTCACTGGCTGGCAGGAACAGCTTTTCCTGCTTCTTCCGAGCACTAGTTGCAATAATAGGACCAGAAAGTAGCTGACACTGTAAATATATATTTTTGTAAACAAATTATTCACCGTGTTCTATACTGCCTGACAAATAATAATCATTGTGGCACTGCCGTAGGGCCCTCTCTTCCAGTCTTTTGTATATTGTCTTAATGCTTCTGTGTAGTCTGAAGCTTATTTTTTAGCATGAGTAGCTGCCAGAGGGGGACATAATTATGAGATGATAACTTGATGTAAAGCCCCGGTCTCACATAGCCGGTTTTGCCATAGTGAACCTGTAGAAATTCATAACGGTTATGCAATAGCTTTTTTTGCCGGGTTGGCGACGGATTCTGGCGGCAAAAAGGGGCTGGGTATCACCCGACGTGTGACTCGCCGGGTTCTACGGGTAACCCGCCGGGTTCTACGGGTAAAAAAAAATCCTCCCAAAAGAGCAGACCATGTACACTTGTGTTAATAAAAAAAATTGTTCCTGTCTGACCCACCCAAAATAAACACCATCCCAGGTAGATTTCGTCTCTCCTGGAATTTGACGTTTTTCCCGTACATTAAAATATATAAATAGGGGCTGCATCTCTTGCTTTTGATCATTGTAGTACTTGTCCAGAACTTTGTATTATTTTTTTGGTTCAGAAGTGCCGTAGTTGTTTCTTGTTCAGAAGTGCCGTAGTTTTCTTGTTCAGAAGTGCCGTAGTTTTTTCTTGTTCAGAAGTGCCGTACTTTAAATTATTTTTATTATTTTCATGGCAGTATCCTAAAAAACTACGGCAGTTCTGAACCAAACAAGAAATACGGCACTTCTGAACAACCAACAACTACGGCACTTCTGAAGCAAAAATAAAAAAAATACGGCACTTCTGAACAACTACGGCACTTCTGAACCAAACAAAAAATACGGTAATAAGCAATTTACTGAAAGATAGTCCAAGTGTAAAATAAAAAAATATTACAAAATAATGGACCAATAAGTATTTGTGCTCTAATCAAAAGGAAATATGAAGAACAAGTTACTTGATGTAAAGAAATTGTTTTTGGACTAAAATATTATACTTTCTTGCACAAAGATAAAAAAAGTTTGGTGGGGTTTGGAACTTCTTTTTTTTGATTGATTGTTAACACAAATATGTGTAAAAGGCCTGCTCTTTTGGGAGGATTTGGTGGCCTTGAAAAAGGCCGGGGTTGATTTAGGTGGCCTTGAAAAAGGCCGGGGTTGTTTCGAGTTTCTACAAGTTGAGAAACTGACTCATATTCAGTGGTGTCGAGGCACTGGCTGGCATCTCAGATATCATTGATGGAGGTCCAGAAGGAGGCAGAGAGGAAGGTCCAGCTACTGATGCGGGTGGCCAATTTATCTCTGGACTTAACATCGACTGGCTGTAGTGCAGCTGGTGATGAGGCCCAGGAGGAGGAGGAGGAAGAGGAAAGTACTGGGGCTGGTGGTGCTGGTGCTGCTGGTGCTGCTGGGCATGCAGGTGCTGCTGGGCATGCAGCTCATCGAAGGACTCGGCATCCAGCGTCATGCACTCAGCAACGATAAGTCACTGAGCACCCCGATTCTTCGTTCTGTCAGATCCTTTGGAGGAGGACTAACCATTTGTTGCATTGTTGCCTGCAGCACTCCTGATGATGATTTTGCAAGATCAACAAGTTGATCTATCCCACTTTGCTGCTGCTCAGGTTCCTTTCTCCTCTTCTTGTAGGGGCCGCCCTTGGAGGATCGCCCAGCAGGAGGGGCGGGGCATCCATGGAAATATCCGGATCGGAATGATCATAGATCTCAGATTCCTCCGCTGCAGTGGAGCTGTCCTCCAGTTTGCGGAGTTTCTTTTTCGTCTTAGCAATCTGCTTTTCCAGAACATCGCTGCCCTGGCGACTCGGAATTCTGGTGATATGGTCCACCAGGAAACCAAAATTGGCACATATCCATTGTTCCTTCTCTGTAGGATTCCGCTTGGTTGTACCGGATGGCCCCTGCTTCACTAGTTTTCCTGCACTGGTCCTCATAGACTCCAGCCAGGTCTTCAGTTGAAATCCGTTGCAGGGAACACTCAGTTTGGCAGCCATTTCATTCAGGCCATCTTCCTGCCTGAATCTTTATATTCTTTTAATGTCCGATCATAAAAGATTGGATTGTCCCGATACCAGTAGGCGACATCCTGTTCGTCACTGGCTGGCAGGAACAGCTTTTCCTGCTTCTTCCGAGCACTAGTTGCAGGCACATTTGCAGCAGGCGAAGGATCAGGCGAGGCAGCAGGCGCAGGAGAAGGTGCAGGAACAGGAGCAGGTGCTGAAGGTGCAGGAACATGAGATCGAGCAGCAGCACAAGCAGGAGCACGAACACGCACCGGAGCACTAGCAGCAGTGGACTCATCGGTGCTGCCAGCATCTGATGAGGTCTTTGTCGCAATTCTCTTACGTTTCTTTGCAGGTGACTTTGCAGGTGCAGTCCGCTTTGCAGGTGACTTCGCAGGGGCAGGCCGCTTTGAAGGTGCAGGCGTCTTCAGCTTTGCTTTCACAGGAAGAGCACTGTTGGCGATGGTATGATGAAAAAGATATCTGTATTTTAGTTGCCTTTATTTACGCACTCAAGTGGAGAGACTCAGTGAATCTAAACATGAAAAAATAATAAACCAAATAAATAAATTGTCATTGAGACAGCAATGTATACATGTCCTATAAATTCATGTCTCTAAACACAATAGACAACAAATGTGTACATAATTGCACTAAAACAGTCAATAAATATCTATAATTTCACTTAAATGAATTTAAATATTGACAATTGTACACATGACTACAAATATGTAGTATATATTAAAAGAGAATAGTGACATACCTTGAAATTTAAATAATAAAACCAAGATGGCTTCCATGGAATGTATTAAAAACCATCTGCTTGTGTGGCATCGCAAAATTGGAATTCCCTTAGTTAAATACTAGGATGCTATCCCATCATACGTTTGGAAAATACCCATGATCACCAAAATTGACTTAAATGCATATCCAAAATGATCCATATGCATAATCAATGAATAAGACACTGACCATTGCTGATGTTTGCAACAGTTGTCTCATTAGATAAGCAATGTACTAACACCACCAACAATGCATTCAATACAGAAACACTGGATCAGCTGATCACAAAAACATTTTATATATTTGATTTGGTTATCTTTTTTTCAGACCCTGAAGATGCATGCTCATCGCTGGGTGGATGTGAGGAAGAAGCCATAGACGAATGCGTGATAAAAAAATTTCTGGAGCGGTGTATTGGTTTTCTCTGTTTGGTAGCAAGATGCTGAATGATCTCATAGCCACTGATCAATCGTTATATACTGCCTGGATAGCGTACCCGCTGTGATGACATAATAAACCCAGTTCGCATTGCATCACTAGCTCTAGAGCAAGCATATTGGATCAACAGCCGGCGACACTGGGCAAACTCGACGGGTTACTTATGGAAGCCGTCGAGTCACCCGTAGAACCCATCTACTTACCCGTAGAACCCCTGAACAAGCCGCTGGGTTTACTACGGGTGAAATTAGGCACAGATCACTCATAGGGTCCTACGGGTGACTCGCCGGGTTCTAAGGGTAACCCACCGGATTCCACGGGTAATCCGCCGGCTTCCACGGGTAATCCGCCGACTTTTTGGACTACCGGGAGTTTGCCACGGGTAATCCGCCAACTTTTTGGACTACCGGGAGTTTGCCTCTGGTAATCCGCCGACTTTTTTGACACCCGGGAGTTTGCCACGGGTGAGCCATGCAAGCATGGCTCTTCTGGCTACCGGGCCCGAAACTCCCGGCTTGGCCACGGGTACCAGGAGTGACTCGACGGGTATCGCCGGGTATCCACGGGTAGCCGTCGGGTTGGAGCCGGGAAGCGCGTTACGTCACCGTTATGTAATACTACGGGTTCACTACCGGCTATGTGAGACCGGGGCTTAAGGCTTGGAGTCCAACATATTACACATTTACCCCATGGGTAGGGTGTGTATTTGACACCGAACATAACATTCAGAAGGAGCTTATAAAGACATTGGAGAGTGACCAAGTAAGCAATTGAATCCAGTACCTTCAGTGGCACTAAGGTGCTTCTGACCATCTGCAATAGGGTTCATGAGCTTGTCACAAATACAGCATTTTATTTGGTTCTTTGAAGCACCTACAAGTATGACTGAAATTCTGGGTACCTGAGTACTTCCATACCTCACACCAGACACCTATACAAAATTAGAAAGTACTACTACAAGACCATATAAGCAAATAAAGATTGCAAACCGCCGAGTCAATGGTGGGCCCTCCACCACAATAAAGTGGGACCCTTTTGAGATGCGTAAATTTTACTCATGATTAAGTATACTTCCAGATGTGAAAGCAGTTCAGAATAAATAAATGGATAGAGATTTGTTTTAATTTGAGAAAATGCAAAATAATCTGAATACTATTTACAACCAAACTTTCATATACACATTTATGGATAACTTTCCAGGCTTAAAATTCCCAGGAATGCTTAAATGGAGAAATAGCCTCAGCAAAAACAAAAGTGTGTGTAAACATACAGTTTCAGGGCTTACTTTATTAGATAGTACATTTTTTAGCATCATAAATAGTTATAAAAAAAAAATCTTACTTCAAATACAGAAAACATATATATATATATATATATATATATATATATATATTTTATATATACATATATTTCACATGGATATCAAGGTGCATTAAGATACTGTACTGATGCTTAAGTAGGCGTAAGCACTCAAGTGAGCTGAAAAATTGTGCTTGTCTACAAGTGTATATAAAGTAAAAAATATCAGAAACAAAATACAAAAAATATATTATCGGGAGATAATGAAGTAGTTATTGTACGCCATTGAATTCACTCCTAGGTGACCAGGGTTTCATTGGAGTTTTCAATCACTAACAGAATGGTACAACATATTGGAATAGTGGGAAGGTAAACATTTTATGATGAACACCAATGTTATTATAACAACAGGGTAAAACATAATGATTGCATTACCAAAGCTATATCTTCCATCTGAATTGTATTTTTGATAACATATAGCATTGCGGAGCAAAGAAACAATGGCTGTTACTTTTTTGTCTTCATCTTTTTCGTTTCTTTATTTCTTTCTTTTCCTTTATTGTTTTGCATTACAACAGTTTAAGTTCTATGTTAGTTAGTTGAAAACAATTTAGCATTTGTACATAGAATAGGTTACTTTTGGTCATTATATTATCCTATATCATAATGGTTTTAACATTTAATAAATTACATTAGTTAATACAATATTCAAGAAAATCTGAAATATCTATATAATAAGACAATACTGTCTTTGAAATAGCTGTCAAGTTGTCAACCATGACATTAAAAACACAGTGCATCTTATCTTATAGAAACGTTTTAGTACTGAATGAGTAGGTTATCAGTGATCCATCTGAAATGACTTAACCTGCAGTCCATAACAATAAGCAGACAGGGCCATATAGAGGCCAACAGTGTGATATTTGAAACTGCAAGGTCAATATGGCACCCTTCATGAGGAACATCTCAGCTGGATGTCGTTTGGATGAGATGTTTTAAAAATGGGTGATCCCTTGTACTCGGTGTCTATGCTGAGGCAAGTAAAAGATCCCACCCATGGGGTAAATGTGTAACATGAGTGGACTCCTCCTCTCTCATCCTCTCAAGCGGCAAGGATATGCCTGAGAGGGCTGCACTTTCCATATCTATCTATAAAAAATATGATCGAGATAAAGGAGCTACCTAGGTGACCAAGTGGTTTTAAATATGGTTGGCTGCTTTGGGAAAAGATTCTGGATTCAATTTCTTATCCATTATGACTACATGTCAGTCATCATCTATTGCATTTAATGCAGTGCAACATCTTACAAATTTACCCCCTGGGTAGGGTCTTTTATACGCCCCAGTATAGAAACTGAGTAAGGCACCACCAATTTAAAATGTCTCATGAGACAGACATTCGGCTAGGTTCAAGGAATGCCCTGGCCGGAATTTAAACCCAGGACTGTCAGAGGAGAAATCATCAATTCAAATTTAGACCACCATTGTCAGATAAACCATCTTACTAACCATCTTAACTTACAGCGGTCTGATAGGCAGGAGTTGGGCCATGCTGTTTGCTGCTCAGGGATATCAAGTCCGTTTATACGACTCAATCGCTTCCCAGGTCCAGAATGCCCTGGATGACATCCTTAAGCAACTGAACAACCTTCAGGATCTGGGTCTCCTTAGAGGAAAACTGAGTGTCCAGGAGCAACATGCCCTCATCAAGGCTGCTGCCAGTTTGCAGGAGTGTGTGGCTGGTGCTAAATATGTCCAGGTCAGTCTTTTTTGGGGTAGATTTTGGGTTAGATATTAGTAAAGCAGATAGATTCACCAGAATTACAAATATCACAAATAAATACCATCCGTTGGTGCATATATCACTGGGGTGACTCCACTTTTTTCCAAATTTGTCAGGATCCACAAATTTAAACACAATTGGAGAAATAGCCAACAGTAAGTAATTTGAACATTATGGAGAGGTGCCTTTTTTTTTACTTTGACCCTCATGCTGTTAATGATTTTAAAATATTTGACCAAAAATTCTACCAACATTATTCTATATTCCATTACAACTTTTCTTCGAAGACTTGCTGACCTATAAATCAATCACCATGTTAATTGTTAATTTTGGAGTGCAATGACAGAATCTGCCTGATGTAATTAAACACTTGATTAATTCCAGGATTGCATTCCAGAGAATATTGAATGGAAAAAGGTACTTTTCATGCAAATGGACAAATTTGTTCAAGGGAAGACCATCCTAGCCAGTTCAACGTCCACAATGCCTGCTTCCACCTTCACTTCAGAGTTGAAGAACAAAAGCCAATGTATTGTGGCCCACCCTGTAAGTTGCTGGTAAAAAGGCGTTTCAGTGGAATGATTAAAAATGTTCAGCATTTTTTGGGGACCTTTTTTTCAGATGCTTCAATAAGCTCTACATGATAAGATTATTACTTTCATTGGCAGTGAGGTAGTATATATTAGGCAATTGGTCAACACCAAATATGAAATTGGTTGCGAAATATGTTCTAATCCCTTAAAAGTAGCTGTTACATAGTCCCTTCACTATACATTTTGATTGTGTAGCTATAACAGAGCTTATGACATGAAACATATGTGTTAGCTATGTGCCAACATGATAAATAAATGTTACTTCTAATTCTATGGGTGATTTATAGTGATATTCCATGAAATGTCAATTTTACCAATTACGCAAAATGATGCAAAAGCATTATCACAATTGGCCTCCATAGAAAAAACGCACTTGGTGTGGAAGTGTTACCCAAATAAATAAGGAAAAAAAACTGAATCAGATTTGGCTGTAAAGAGACATGTACACAGACACCCCCCAGAGCCTATATAAGTAAACTTCTAACCCTATTTAAAATACTATAAAACGTATTTCTGTAGGAAGAATAGTTACTCTCCAGGAAGTATTCTATTTCACATGCTACATTGGTAAGATATCTCCCAACTCGGCAACTCTGACCAACTCTGAAACAATGATAACCTGATTTGGCTTGTTATGTGGCATAACATTTTGAAATCCCATACGCTTGTAAATCAACTTCGAGGCATCCCGAAGATGGTTGCATTATCAGCGACTGATGGCAAAATGCAGAATTATATTTGTTTACACTTACAGGTTAACCCTCCTTTTTACTGTCCCTTGATTGAAGTCGTTCCTGCTCCCTACACAGAGCCCTGGGTGACGCAAACAACCAAGGACCTTATGCATCAGATTGGCCAGGTTCCAGTCCTTCTCAAGAAAGAACTCCCAGGCTTTGCTCTCAACCGAATTCAGTACAGTATCTTGAATGAATGTTGGAGACTAGTGCAGGTTATTAAATTTTATCTTATATATAAGCTTATATACACTGAATGGGTTTAACCAAGCCAATAACCAAAGCTATTGCATAAGCCTCTCCTCCTAAGCTTCACAAGGTTATGTGAACAGTAATATGCTGTAATAAGAAATATGGAAACTGATTTAAGTATATAATTTTCATTTGCAGTCCACAAGGTTATTCCATAAACTCTTTCTATGCTTTGATTTCAGGGTGATGCACTTAGCACTGAAGACATTGACAAAGTGATGAGTGAAGGTCTGGGGATGAGACATGCCTTCTGTGGCCCCTTTGAGATCATCCATCTCAATGCTGAAGGTACATTATTCATATGCAGGGTTTAAATAATGGAAAATATCAATTTTACTTCACTTAACCTAAACCAACTAGACCAGCCAAATATGGATTTCTGTGGAAACATTTGACCTCATTAAGAATTTGTTATCTAGGCATTCTGACTCTAGTCCTCATCATTTTGACGAAATACTTTTGAGAGAAGTATATTACTAGTTGGTGGCTAGCAAAGACTCATGAATATTAAATGACAATATGTAAGCAAAACTATAACCTGTAGTAGTTTTTTAAGCTGTATCCTTTTCAATGAGCCACCTTTAGTTACTAAAACATCTGTGGTCCTAATAATGATTAATTTATTTTATCAATGTGATATACTGTTGGACAGTTGTTGCAACTTACTCTGGAGCAGTGGAGCTACTACTTAAGAGCTAGTTGCTTCTGATTATCTGGCTAATAGCTCACCACTAACCCCTATCAGGTGATTCCCCCTATAACAACCAATGACAACATATATATCACAGTGTCCTCTGCATCTCTTATAGTACTGGAAACAGGCGATATCTTGATGTAAATAAATAAGAACCAGAATAACAACATAATCTCTATCTAAATATGAATAGTTAAATTTTAAATAGTAAAAAACTGTCTTTTTGTATTGTCTTTAATCACTCCGTCTGTAGTTCTGAGACCTTGAGAAGTGTCTTATCAATAATGCTGTAATGTTGGCGGAAAAAAAAATCATTAACAAGAATTCTTTATTTGATGCAGGAACTGAGAATTTCTGCGAAAGATATGGGGACACTATCTACAGAGTTGCATGCGACTTTGGTCCAATCCCCAAATTGGAAGGACCAACCATGGAGAAAATAGCCTCAGAAATGGAAGCCAGAATTCCTCTTGACCAACTCGCAGAAAGAAGGAAAAGAAGAGACACCAAACTTATGGCGTTAGCAAAGTTGAAAAAAGACTCATAAATATTTTATTGGATGATCTTTATTTTAGAGAAAATAAATATTCATCCTAAGAACCAACTAATTTAATTCCAAATCATGGTGCTAGTGACTACATTGCATGTATAATTATTTTACATTAATAGCAAATGTTAATCAGACCCAAGACTCACCTTTTTTATTCTCAAATATGGCAGTTGAAAAGCAGGGGAAAAACATTCATTGGGCAATCAAAAATATGGGTATTTGAGTATTGAATGCTCTAAAAAAAGTGTAGTATAACTAGCATGTGTATATATTAAAATTCATATCGGAAACCTAATAAATGAATGAAAATACTGTTATATTGCAAAAATGCAGCACCACAACCAGTTTTGGACAAAGGAACTGTTTCTCTAGCCAAGGGAGTTACGGGGGGGGGGGGGGGGGGTTGGTCGTAGACCGATTCACCAGTCCCTACATCAGGTCAAGCTCTAAGAATAAATAAAATTTAAATAATCTAACACATAATAAAGCCTTTTTATACAGCTCATACATTTTCATGTATTTAGTTTTTAATTAATTTTCAACTTATTGTATAAAATAGAAATACAAAGACATGTGAATCAATGGCAGTAAATATGGAATTGATAGATAATTTACAACATGAGGGAGTTTATCCCTTTTTTTACTTATTATCATGAACTTGGGCATGTTAATTCATTCAACACCCCAGATAACGTCAGAGATATGTACATACAGTTCTTTCATAATTTCAAATTAAAAGGGCACAGCCTATGAACTTGAAGATTTTGATAAAATAAAATCTATGTAAGTCCCTTTTTTTTCATTATTATATATCAGATGTGAATAACAATTTGTTCAACAAGGTACATCGGTTAACAGCTCAATAATGAAGTACAAATTTACAGTTTATTCTCTGTCCGTAAACCTGAGGACAGGTGTTTGCTCAAATATCTCAGCAACTAGAAGACCTACAGACACAAAAAATGGCTTATTTCGCTCCTCACCTCAAATCAGATTAGATTATCCTATCATTGAAGTTGTTAAAGCAACTTTTTCTAGTGTCCAGAAAAATACCATAGGATTCACATTGAACCGAAATTTGTTTATCTGCCGGCTGCTCACATGATGCAACAAATATAAAAAAGCAGAATTATTTCACTATCCAATGTGTTCAATTGTGACGTAACAAATATTCAACTTCCCCCATTTAGATTATTTAGGAGAGCCACTGATATTGCATCTGCATGGTCCACTGGACGTACTGTACTTCTTTAGTTTTCCTGTATAATATGATCAAATTATACGGGCCTAGGTCAGAGGTAGCGCTCTGGGCTTCCAACCGCTGGGTCCCAGGTTCAATTCCCGGTCGAGCCTAAGTTGAATGGCTGTTTCATCCTTCATCTCATTGTCTAATTAGCCCATCAGGTGCAGAAATACAGGACGTAAAGCCCTAATCACCCACCCACCACCATAATTCAGTATCCCTGTTCTCCTCTTCTTGACATTAACACAAGAGGGCATCACCAGTCAGGCCAGTCTTTGCCATGATCAAACCAGGCAGGCATGTCAGAAAATTCGCTGGCCCGCTGCCTAGCTGAAACAGTACGCAGGTAGGGGCTGCCATTAACCAGGAGGGATTCCTCTCGGTAGCGTGCGTGCGCACCTCTTACTTTGTAATGGGTTTCCCGTGGACCGGAAGGTATTTCCCATTCTAAAAATAGCACAACCAATTAGAAAATTCAGTGCTTAGCCAATCAGCCATGCGGGATAGGTAGACCCGACCTGCCTATCGCGTTTACGCTTAGGCAGGTCCCAGCCAAGTCAGGAAAGGGCTCACGTAGGATGAAGAAAGGCTAGAAGTCCTTCCTTCTGCCTGAAAAACCCTCAGCTTTTGCTATTGCCTGTCAATTGTATTGAAAAACCACTCAGTAAATTTCCGCAATTGTGTGGCGGCAGTCTGAGACTCTTCTTGCAAACAACCATTGTCTTGTCTCAACTGGTGGACTTGGGCTTCTAGTGCTGCTCTCTGTTGTCTTTCCTGCCAAGCACCAAACAGCAGTGATACTGTCCGTTTGTCGAATGAGTTTAAGAATTAAGGGTCAATATTAGGACCGTTGCTTTTCATCATTTATATAAATGATATATCTGTAGATACCTACCATACAATCTCTTATGCAGATGAAATCACTCTTTTCAAAGCATTAAGGTCTAAAATTGCAATTGAACCATCTGCCACAATCCTGAACACAGAACTTCAACAAATTGTCTCTAAATACTGAAAAAAATAAATGTCCATCAATTATCCATCTCTACACACAGATGGTACTGCCCTATAATTCGTTGACAATTTTGACTTCTAATAAGGTACTTGAAAAACTAGAGACACATAACCACATTGGATATAAATTGTACATAAAAAATTGGCTTTGGGACAATTTGAACAAATACAAAACTGATTGTACAGTAGAAAATTGCTATACATGTCAACTAAATGGTACTGTGTAACACGCTATATTTCACACTATGCTTTTTGACATACAAGAGGCTATATATTCCATGCTGGCATCCTAATTTAAGGGGCATTCACACTATCATGTATAACAGCTACGTATGACCACCTACTTCAAAAATTGGCTATACATGCTCACTCATGGCCCTGTTAATCACGTATAACTTCTTCCTACGAGCGTAGATCGCTCGCTGGACGTCAGTAAAACGCTCGCCAGACATCCATTAAACGCTCGTCGGACGTCCGTAGAATGCTCGCCAAACGTCCGTCGTCAGGCATCCATGAGGCATCCTTGAGGCACTCATAGATCGCTCGTAGAATGCTCGCGTCAATCGCTCTTAGATCGTTCGTAGATCGCCGTAGCGAGTGATGGACCATGACCACATATGGCCATGTACGTACATAGAATGTATGTAGATTGTACATATATGACGCTCGCTGACTGACCCCCGAGCATGTTACATAACTAATATAAACAATTTACTCGTAGAACATCTCGTAGAACATGAATTAGCGTGAGTATACATAAAAACACTCGGCTGGTGAATCACGTATGGCCAAGGATGAGCAAGAGTGGAAAAATATTTTCATATTTGGTCATTTGTAGCTCTTATACGTGAGAGTGTGAACGCCACTTTAGACAAAATGGGTGTCCCATGACCCTCTATGTTTCTCTTTTTTTATGTAATCCTAAACATCATTGTATTTAATTTTTGGGTCAAATAAATTCATTTCATTGTCACTGTCAAATGTGAAAGCAGCTCAGAATAACTAAATGGATAGAGATATGTTTTGAGAAAATGTATAATAATTTGAATACTATTTATAACCAAACTCCCTTATTTCGGAAAATTTCCTGGCTCAAAATTCCTCAGCGAAAATAAAAATGAGTGCAAACATACAGATCAGTTTCAAGGTTTTGATTATTACAGGAGATAGTGAAGTAGTTATTGTATGCCACTGAACTTCACTCCCAGGTGACCTATATCCCTTCAATACAGTGCACCTTAGTCAGAGACAGCAATTATCTAAAAACTGTGATTGCAACTGAGAGTTCAGGGCTTCATTGGACTTTTTAATCACTAACGAAATGGAACAACATATTGGAATAGTGGGAAGGTAAACATTTTATGATGTTCACGAATGTTATTAACAACGGTAAAGCATAATGATTGCATTACCAAAACTATATATTCCTTCTGAATTTTAATTCTGATAACATATAACATTGCAGAGCAAAGGAACCATGGCCGTTAATTTTTTGTCTTCATCTTTTTCCTTTCCTTTATTGTTTTGTATTACAACAGTTTAACTGCTGAGTTCTAGCGTTAGTTAATTGATTTTGGTGGATGTTATTTCTACTTAAATAAATTGTTAGGATTGTAGTTTGGCTTTAAAGCAAAGTATGAAACATTATGATTTGCCGGATGAAAAATAGGTTACTTTTGGTAATCATATTATCCTGTATCACAATGGTTTTAACATTTAATAAATGACATTAGTTAATAGCTGTACCAGTCACGGAAGCTTGAATGTCAACAATGACATTAAAAACACAGCACATCTTATCTTATAGAAACAATTTATTACTGAATGCATAGGTTATCAGTGATCCATCTGAAGTGACTTAACCTGCAGTCCTAACAATAGGCCAACAGTGTGATATTTGAAACTGCAAGGTCAATATGGCACCCTTCATGAGCAACATCTCAGCTGGATGTCGTTTGGATGAGATGTTTTACAATTGGTGATCTCTTTTATTCAGTGTCAATGCTGAGACAAGTAAAAGATCCCACCCATGGGGTAAATGTGTAACATGGGTGGACTCCTCTCTCTCTGTCCCTCTTTCTCTGTCTCTCTCTCATTAATCAACCCTCGCAAGTGGCAAAGGACTTGCTTTAGAGAGCTGCACTATCTATCATAGTGCACAGCAGCTAGCTAGGTGACCAAGTGGTTTTAAATATGGTTGGCTGCTTTGGGCAAAGAATCTGGATTCAAGGTCTTCTCCATTATGATGAGGTCCAGTGTCAACCCAAAATACAAAGCCGTCAGTCATCATCATTTTGCCCTTCTTCTCCATGTCTCAATGCTTACTCAGCATATGTGACGTTGTCAGAGGCAGATGTAATGATGAGAAGATAATTAAGGCTTGGAGTCTACACTATGTTACAAATTTACCCCATGGGTAGGGTCTTTTATATGCCCCAGTATAGACACTGAGTAAGGCACCACCAATTTAAAATGTCTCATGAGACAGACATTCAGTAAGGATGATCGCAGCTTGAGTGCCCTGACCGGAATTTGAACCCAGGACTGTCAGAGGAGCTTGCGGGTTAAAGCAGGAATCATCAATTCAAATTTAGACCACCATTGTCAGATAAACCATCTTACTAACCATCTTAACTTACAGCGGCCTGATAGGCAGGAGTTGGGCCATGCTGTTTGCTGCTCAGGGATATCAAGTCCGTTTATACGACTCAATCGCTTCCCAGGTCCAGAATGCCCTGGATGACATCCTTAAGCAACTGAACAACCTCCAGGATCTGGGTCTCCTTAGAGGAAAACTGAGTGTCCAGGAGCAACATGCCCTCATCAAGGCTGCTGCCAGTTTGCAGGAGTGTGTGGCTGGTGCTAAATATGTCCAGGTCAGTCTTTTTTGGGGTAGATTTTGGGTTAGATATTAGTAAAGCAGATAGATTCACCAGAATTACAAATATCACAAATAAATACCATCCGTTGGTGCATATATCACTGAGGTGACTCAACTTTTTCAAAATTTGTCAGGATCCACAAATTTAAACACAATTGGAGAACTAGCCAACAGTAAGTAATTTGAACATTATGGAGAGGTGCCTTTTTATTTTGACCTGCCTCATGCTGCTTATGAAAGAAAAGAAATGTGACCAAAAATTCTACCGACATTATTTTAGATTCCATAACAACTTTTTTTGGAAGACTTGCTGACCTATAAATCAATCACTATGTTAATTGTTAATTATGGAGTGCAAGGACAGAATGTGCCTGATGTAATTAAATACTTGATTAATTCCAGGAATGCATTCCAGAGAATATTGAATGGAAAAAGGCACTTTTCATGGAGATAGACAAATTTGTTCAAGGAAAGACCATCCTAGCCAGTTCAACGTCCACCATGCCTGCTTCCACCTTCACTTCAGAGTTGAAGAACAAAAGCCAATGTATTGTGGCCCACCCTGTTAGTTGTTGGTAAAAAGGGGTTGTAGTAGAATGATTAAAAATGTTCAGATGTTCACGACACTGGCCAACTCTGAAACAATGACAACCTGATTAAAATTGATATTGCATGTTCCATCCATGATCCAAACAAATTATAGACAATCTCCCTCTTTAACATGCATAATAAACAGGAATCAGTTGAAATTCAGAATTTCAATAAATGCTTGTAATCAATGATGAAAAAGCATGATTTACCCCATTCTTTGTATCATTCAAAATGCTAATAGCAATTGACATTGGCCACGGCAGATTGCTATTACATATATAGGTTAATTGACTTTTACAAAACCCAAGGAAAAGTCCTTCCCATTGGCCAGTTGGCAGAATGAGTAGAAATGAATTGCGATAGGGCTAATCCAAACATTGTATATAAGATGGTCAAAACTATTTGACAGTACACTTTGAAAATGCCAAAGAGATAAGCATCAGTCCAGCACCCTTTGTACATCTTGCATCATGGCAGTATAATAGATAAGGCGAGGAAAATAATCAGGTATACTAGGCAAAAATGTAGAGATTTAGTTTAGAGAGACAGATAGATTTATTTTCTTATTATATAATATAGAATATCTCGCTTAATATTTGGTCTATTTTCGATCCGAAAACATGTATGGATTCAGTATGGAGCAGCAGCTTTTTGATACAGTCCGGGCGCGGACGCTTCAGGGAGCACCAGTGTTTGCCACCTACCTGCCTTCTCAGACGAATATCTCGCTTAATATTACAATTCAGTCTTTATTTGACGAAAATCGGACTAATATTATAGGAGCAGCAGCCTTTTAAAGTATATACAACCCCCCCCCCCCCCCCTCCCTCCTACGCTTACGCTGGTAGCAAAAAGCCAGCGGGTTACCCGTGGAAGCCGGCGGGTTACCCCTAGAATCCTTGAACAAGCCGCCGGCTTTACTACGGGTGAAATTAGGGACGGATGATTCACCGGGTTCTACGGGTCACCCGCCGGCTTCCACTGGTCACCCGCCGGCTTCCACGGGTCACCCATACAAGCATGGCTCTTCCAGCTACCGGGGCCGGGTTTCCCGGCTTGGCCACGGGTCCCAGGAGTATCACGCAGGTATCGCCGGGTATCCATGGATAGCCGTCGGGTTGGAGCCGGGAAGGCGTTACGTCGCCGTTATGTAATACTATGGGTTCACTACGGCAAAACCGGCTAAGTGTGAAAGGGGCTTTAGTCACATTGGGGGCATGACCCATCAGGACAAGTGCGACTGGCCAACTGCAAGATTAATTTTGTCCTGCATTAGCCTACAGCCTAACACAGGATTAATTTCATATTAGCCCATAATAGTTAGTTCCATAAAATGTGGTTGACACTAGACAACTGCAGCGACTGATTCCTCACTGTAGCTACAACTGGCTAAAGCTACCCGCTTCAGTCTACTCCTAGCTTGTAGTCAGCTTACACCTACCACCATCAACTGTGCCCTCTGTTAAAGAACAACCTGCACATATGCAGCAGACTGACTTCACAGTGCACCTGAACCATTTTACTTCAGAATTGGTATTTATTATCCGACAAAATAATCCTTGGTAAATGTAAGAAATTCAACTACTGTATCATAAATATTTATGTGCAACAGACATGCATCTTTTCAACAAAAAATGACAACTATGCATAACTCTCAACTTGTGTACCAGATGGTGCTGCTTGTACTTCAGATCCAGCTTGGAGTAGCCAACTATAACCAGACAGTTCCGTTTAGTGTCATCGTACAGCAGAAGTTGTCTAGCTTTGTCTAGGTTCATTTTGACCGGCAATTTTTAATGGAACTAACTAGCATGCAACAATGGGCAGATGACACATTGGCCCGATGCCGGCTAATGCTGGCCAACATTGGATTTACGTCAAACTGATAAAGTATCTGGGAGGGCTTCAGCGCATCTTAATATAACCTGGTGCATGTCATAGACTAAAAATAATTGAGGCACCCAGAAGATCCCTGGGGCAAATACTCCCACCTTTATGTCTTAGCTGGAGGATTCTTTTGGCCAGACTGGTATAGATGGTTGCATAATATGAGATACTGGCTATATATCATGACAATAGGACATCTGGTTGACTTTATTATATCATGACAATAGGACATCTGGTTGACTTAATTATATCATGACAATAGGACATCTGGTTGACTTTATTATATCATGACAATAGGACATCTGGTTGACTTTATTATATCATGACAATAGGACATCTGGTTGACTTTATTATATCATGACAATAGGACATCTGGTTGACTTTATTATATCATGACAATAGGACATCTGGTTGACTTTATTATATCATGACAATAGGACATCTGGTTGACTTTATATATGTTTACACTTCCAGGTTAACCCTCCATTTTACTGTCCCTTGATTGAAGTCATTCCTGCTCCCTACACAGAGCCCTGGGTGACGCAAACAACCAAGGACCTTATGCATCAGATTGGCCAGGTTCCAGTCCTTCTCAAGAAAGAACTCCCGGGCTTTGCTCTCAACCGAATTCAGTACAGTATCTTGAATGAATGTTGGAGACTAGTGCAGGTTGAGTTTATTTAGCTTCGTGTGCCAATAACCAAAGCTATTGCATAAGCATATTCTGCTAAGCTTCACGAGGTTATGTCAACAGGTTACATTAAATCTTGTGGTGCCACTTTGAGTTATCTTAATTGAAAAGATTTTGGTATGCAACAATATGATGTTATCTTTAATTGGTCGATGAGAGATATGAAACTGATTTAAGTGCATCGACTGTGACATCATTTCCACTTGTAGTCCACAAGATTTCCTAAGAAATTCATTAGCTCTTTATATTGTTCGATTTCAGGATGATGCCATTAGTGCTGAAGACATTGATAAGATGATGACTGAAGGTCTAGGGATGAGATATGCCTTCTGTGGTCCATTTGAGACCATCCATCTCAATGCTGAAGGTACATTTTTCATATGCAGAAATTAGATAACGCAAAATATGATTTTTACTTCACTTAACCGATACCAACCGGCCAATCCAATGTTTATTCTATTGGGAAAACCTGAACTCACAAAGTGTTATCCAGCATTATTGACTCGAGTATGTAACTCCTCACCAAAATACTTTTGACAGAAGTATAGTTTCCTTACTAGCTGGTGGCTACAAGAGATTGAATATTACATGTGACTAAAACTATGACCTTGCTGTTGTTTACAGTAGAATCCTTCCATTAAGCTACCCCAGATAACCAGCTAAATACCTGAAATGAAGTAATGAGGTAGTTGTAATGGATTATTCATTATATTATATAGTAGTTTAACATAAATTTGGACACCTGGCTGGTGGACCTACCATTTAGAGTTGTATAACTGCTTCTAACTATTTTTGGCTATTCTAAAAGTCAGCTCCCACTTACCCCACTCAAGTGATGCCCTCTTGCTAAATCCAATGACAACAGAGTCTACCACACCTCTGCATTCACTACAATAAAAAATAATTAAGAAACCAGGATGACAAAATAATCTGCATATAATGAAATTTCAAATAGCTTAATTTCAAATAGTAAAATATTGTCTTATAATTATGAATAACTGTGTGCATAAAAAATGTCCTGGCCTATGCAAGAAAGAAATTCATTGTAAACACTGTTTGATAAGGTATAGTAGTGGGGTTAGAAAATAGTCTCCTTCACAAGCAGCGTTTGGTGAGACCTTGGATGAACTAGAGAAGGATTGGACACTTTGATACTTCAAAGGTTCAGACTGCGTTTCACTACTGTCCTAATGACCAATTTATTATGCTGTAATATGAGCCAAATTTTACAACTCCCCCGGTGCTAAATAAGTATTCATGTATAGGCCTTCAATATCTTTATCTATAGCAATATATATAAAGTTGAAACTTTTTCTTAATTATATTTTAGACTTGATCAATTTATATATAATAAACTAGATCATTTGACAGTAAGTTAGCTGCCTATTGCATTTAGCAGTACTCACATCGATATGATATGCTAAATATATGCAACCAAATTCAAAATTTTCACAGAAAATGCTATCATAAGTGACTCTGTGACATGATCATGAAGTAGAACATTGTTGCACTCTGTATTAATCATATATAAGGGGGGGAAAAAGTTGATTTTGGCAAAAGGTCTGTTTCTCAGTTTGACACATTACGACACATATGACATACCAATCATCATAACTACAAGGTTTACAGCTTTCAGGTGCTATTTGCGGCTTCTTGAGTTATAGCAAGATTAAGTTTTAATATACAACAAAATAGTAGTTGTAATCTGACTAATTTTAACCATAACTACCTTAATAATAAGCCTAGAAATTCAGTAAAAACACTAATAGAATCCTTGGAACATGCGGCATTCATTGGTAGTGATGCACAATAAGAAATAAAAAATTTGACTTTGGAATTTGGGAGTTAATTGCTGCTGATGCAGGGCATCACTGATGAGGGTGGTGCTCACTGAAGCACAGTGTGTACATCAAAGGTACAAGGTATTTAAGACAGCGCAGCATGGGGTCTTGGGCCAACTTTGGGCAAATCTGACTCCTTTTAATACACCTTATAATGAATATTATTTTATTACTTTGAAGTGTCCAATCCTTCTCTGGTTCATCAAAGATTTAACAATTCAGTACATTATATACCAAGATCTTATTAAATCAGCTAGGGAACACATTCATAATTTTGATCAAATAAACAATGAAGACACATTCAAAGCGATTATGAAATCAAACGAGCCTGAGTTGGTAAAATCCCTTGGAAAGTTTTCTAGTTTTATACTGTTACTGAAAACAATGTTCGCACAAAAGGAAATAATTTTCATGTCAAATGCATATACATATATATAGATTGTAATTGTCAACTTTATTTCTTTAAAGTGAATAACACTGGGATGACAATGTCATCCACATGGTGATCTTCATCTGTTAGCATTTTTAGTAATTATCAACTGTCAACAATATGTGACAATGTACATCACGTGACTCAAAAATAACATTTTGAATATAGAAAACACTGTGGCTCAAAGATATATATACATAACATTGTATCATGTATAGATTTTGTAAATATGAAAATGGTTGTAGTAAAACATATGCAAGTGCCTTTAATGGATATATTCTATCAATCTATAAATTGTCTGATTCATGCAAATAAGTTACTTATAAACCACATTAAGAATTAAAAAATTATATACAAATATTAATAGTTGTTTTGGGCCAAAAGAATTGATGATGGTTGAAACTTTTTTTTTTTTACCTAAAACTAATGAATTTATAATCAACTGTCATTTTGTAAATATGCTAACCCATTACTTTTGTTACATTAATTTTTTAATTATAATTTTTTTTTGATTACCTATTTATCTTCTGTACATTTTTTATTTTGCTTGTACCCGAACACATGTCAATAATGAAATTTCATTGTCAATAAAAGTATATATAGTATTAGTAATATTGTTTACCGCTAAGTGCTGCCACCCCAATATCACGTTGGCGAACGCCTGTGTTGTGTATGTTATGATCTTTAATAACTCCGTAGCCTGAGGACCATGAGGTGTCTTATCAATAATGTGGAACAATGTTATAAACAAGTATTATTTATTTGCAGGAACTAAGAATTACTGCGAAAGATATGGGGACACTATCTACCAAGTTGCATCCGACTTTGGTCCAATCCCCAAATTGGAAGGACCAACCATGGAGAAAATAGTCTCAGAAATGGAAGCCAGAATTCCTCTTGACCAACTCACTGAAAGACGGAAAAGAAGAGACACCAAACTTATTGCGTTAGCAAAGTTGAAAAAAGACTTATAAATATTTTATTGGATGATCTTCATTTTAGAGAAAATAAATATTCATCCTGAGAACCAACTATTTTAATTGCAAATCATGGTGCTAGTGACTACATTGTATGTATAATTATTTTACAATAGTGGATTTTCACAGAAGGTTCTCTGTATTTCCACCAGGTGGCTAAAACAAAATACTTCAATTCTATTGGCTGAAAAAGTTCCCGCGCTTGGCTGTGATTGGCTGAAGCAAAGTGCATCCTAGCAGCAGTATTTTTAGTGCATTTTAATGTATATTTGACACTTTATCATTTAATTGATGTTCGTTATTTTTCTGAGAAAGTTATATTTATGGAATCAGTTACACCTACTGTGTCTGAAAAGCAAAATGAGTAATAAAAGGAGAGGAAAGACTTATGTCCTGCTGAATTCAGGGCTGTTCAGTGAAAAGATTCTATTAATAGTAAAGGTTGATCAGATCCAAGACTCACAATTTTAATTTCCAAATATGGCAGTTGAAAAACGGGAAAAACATTTATTGGGCTATAATTAATATGGGTATTTGAGTATTGAATGCTCTAAAAAGTGTAGTATAACTGGCATGTGTATACTAAAATTCATATCAGCAACCTAATACACAATTTAAATTACTGCTATAACCAGTTTTGGACTAAGGAACCGTTAGTCTAGTCAAGGGGGTTAGCATTCGCACAATGAGGGCCATGCAGCAGTCTTTGTATTTTTTTGTGGGATCATATGTGCACAAGGTTTTACAGCCTTCCTACCTATCTGAATCTATTTTATACTGAAAAATAATGAGTGCACACACTATTTTTCCACAATCATCATTTTCATGCAGTGAATCAGCAATTTGAACTTCTTAAAAGTGTTAATGTTATCACTGAATGACTTCTTCATCGTAGATAAAACCTAATTACTCATTTTTAATGATGTGAAATTATGATAGTTGGTATTGATGTGTGTATAGTGTCCAGACAATATTTATTCAACCTGATGCAAAATACCAGGAAAAATGACAGGACTGCTGCCAGGCTAGGTTAGAATAGGGGAGGTTGTAGACCGATTCATCCTACATCAGATTTAATAATCATAAATAAAAATCACAGCGAGCCTCGCAGTGAATCAGAATCATCATCCTATATCACAGAATTATCATCTACAGTTTATAACAAATGCAATTAATTATATATATAATGTAATATGGGGGTAAACCTTCAACTCCAAGACATAATGCGTCACTGCTGAGGTGACCCCCAGATTTCAGAGTCACAACAATAACCTTTCCAACAGTAGATTCAATTAAAAAAGAGATGAATAAAAATAAACAGATGAAGAAAATGTGGAATATGAGAGCACAGAGCATTAAAACAATACGATGTCCAAAAAACAATTGCATACCTAAAGATGATGGTGAAATTATTACCATGTAGGTGGGGGTAACTTGTAGTATGAAGGGAAAATGACAGGTCACTTTGATAAATTCCCATGCCTTGTATCGCGTAGCATTTTCAAACCATTCTGCTAATGGGACAGCGACACTTGCCCATGTGACTTCAAATTAAGCCCCAGAAATGCTCACATACATAAAGATCACTTTGATGAATTCTGTTACTGGGACAGTAACACTTGCCCATGTGACTTCAAATGGACCCCCAGAAATGCTCACATACATAAAGATCACTTTGATGAATTCACATGCTTTGTATGGCATAGCATTTTCAAACCATTATGGTACGGAATAAATGTGACTTTTAACGATTACAAAATTCCCCACCAAATTATTTTGTGATACAATTGAATGCCATACAGCGCCTCAACCAGATTGGCAAAAGGTATTGTTCCTAGCGAACAGGTTAGAGGTGGGCCAGCTGCACACATGACACAATAACATTGTCTGGATGATGAAAAAGATATGGACTTACAGTACTAATTGTGCAAGGTAAGTGATCTTAATTATAAAATAGCACAATAGATATTTTATAAAAAAAAAGCTTACTTTAAGAGATTTGGTCAAATTTTGTTTATCACATCCAGGTGAATGAAATTGTTTTGCCATGTTTAACTTTCGACATGTATGACAAAATAGCGCACTTATTTAATCGGTTCATATCCTAGGCCTGAAGTGTTACGATATTGAATGTGATTATCAAAATTTTACCGGGTCTTATAAACTAATCCAATTTCACAAACTCACAGAAACATGGGTCTTCTTTTTAAATATATTTACATTTTATTAACACAGATTATTTCAACAGCATTCGACTGAGAAATAACAACTTTATCTTACACTTTATATACCAACATTGTTGTTGACAAGAAGCTTAGTTCATTATTTAGGCTCCCATTGCACTTCTTAAGGCATCATTATTCGCAACTCATCAAAATTAGGAAAGAAATAATACACAATACAACATAAACGCTTTCCATTAATTTAAGATCAAAATAGGATGTCTTAGCTAAAAGAAATTAATGCATGCGAATGTGAACATATAGTTTCTTTATTTTCTCATTTATAGTGACCCATGACATCATCACTTCTCACAAAGACAACATGATTGTCTGAAAATGTTACTTTTCCAACCTAAGCCTTTAAAACAGTTTGTTAGGTCAAGCTCTAACAATAAATAAAACAAAATAATCAAATGCATAATAAAGCCTTTTTACACAGCCCATACATTTACATGTATTTACAGTTTTTAATTCATCCTCAACTCATTGTATAAAAATAGAAATACAAAGTCATGTAAATCAATGCAGTAAACATGGAATTCATAGACAATTTACAACATGAGGGAGTTTATCCCTTTTTTTTCCTTAAAATGCCCACTTGATAAAGACTTATTAACATGAACTTGTACATGTTAATTCATTCAACACCCCAGATAACGTCAAAGATATGTACATACAGTTCTTTCATAATTTCAAATTAAAAGGGCAGTCTATGAACTTGAAGATTTGATAAAATCAAATCAATATAAGTCCCTACTTTTGATTATTATATATCAGATGTGAATAACAATTTGTTCAACAAGGTACATCGGTTAACGGCTCAATAACGAAGTACAAATTTACAATTTATCTTCTGTCCCGTAAACATGCGGACAGGTGTTTGCTCAAATATCTCAGCAACTTTAAGACCTATAGAGACAAATAACAGCTCAGTTTAGATTATCCTATCATGGAAGTAGTTAAAGCAACTTTTTCTAGTGTCCAGAAAAATACCATAGGATTTACATTGACACCAAAATTTGTTTATCTGCCGGCTGCTCACATAATGCAACAAATATAAACAATCAGAAATTATGTCACTGACCAATGTGTTAAATCACAAGTATTTAACTTCCCCCATCTAGATTATTTAGGAGAGCCACTGATATTGTGTCTGCATGGTCCACTGGATGGACTGTACTTCTTCAGTTTTTTTGTATAATATGACCAAATGATACAAATAAAATCAAGAAAAATAATTATCACTGGGTATTATTTGACTTTCAAGTTAAAATTGTTCTGCACACAAGCCAGTTTATTTAACATCTTTGGATAAACTTTGGATTTTCGTTATCTACAACATGGAAAGACTAATAGAAGGGACTTTGGATTGCAATAATAATTGTCTTATAATGTTTTCATATTTCAACATTACTCATATGATAAATTTCAACATGCTGCCATACAGAAAACAAAATAACACACAAAAAGGAAGTTAAAACGAGTAGCATTGCAGGTTCAAAGATATGAACAACTATCATAATTAACTGAAAACAGATGATTACTGCAGTTACATCTTGTAACATGACAAATCAAACGCCGCGTCTGGTGGTGCATTGACCACCTAGAAGCGAAAGCAATAGTATGAAAGGCACGTTTTCTCCATAAACAGTTGGATTGGACATATCTGAGGTAAAGAAGACAATTAAAGGTACACCAGAACCCTCTTTCCTTGATATGGAATTCACTTTAAGCCTTTAATACAAAAAGGCTCAATGATTATGCATTGCACAGTGAAGCCATTAAGACTTGACCCTGTTCTCCACCTCTTCTCCTTGAAATTAACACAAGAGGGCGTCACCAGTCAGACCAGTCTTTGCCATGATCAAACCAGGCAGGCATGTCAGGAAAGGGCTCACTCAGGACTAGGAAAGGCTCGCTAGAAGTCCTTCCTTCTGCCTGAGAAGCCCTCCACCTTTGCTATTGCCTGTCAATTGTATTGAAAAACCATTCGGTAAATTTCCGCAACTGTGTGGCAGCAGTCTGTGACTCTTCTTGCAAACGAGCATTGTCTTGTCTCAGCTGCTGGACTTCGGCCTCTAGTGCTGCTCTCTGTTGTCTTTCCTGCAAAGCACCAAACAGCACATAAAAAGTCAGCATAAAACAATCGTTTATTTCAATTTTTGGGCACACTTGCTTGAAATTGTATTTTTGTACTTGAGCCTTACGTGTAGCATTTAGCATTAAAGGCTATTGAATAACCAGTCTATCATTTAATCCACATTTCCTCAACCAATGATAGCGTTCATTTGTTGAATGAGTTTTAGAACTGCGCTACTTGTTCAGACATCATAGTAAGTTTAACAAACATAGGAGTTTACATTTTCACTAATCTAAGTGATATTGATGATTTGATATATACAGTCCCTAGAATCATAATCCACAATTTCATACCTTTTCAAGCTCCATCTGAAGTTGTGCCACCCTCATTTCTAGTTCTTGAACTATTTGTGGATTAGATGAGGCGCCTCTCCAGGATCTGTTAATATAAGTTAAATTTTATTAACAACATTATTTGTTATATAATTCATATCATGCAAAATATGAAGACCATAAATTTTCAAGAATGTAGATACTACTGATTACAACACAAATGATGGCACCAAAAACCTGGCTATGTATATGACATTATTTTTAAGATCTCAGGATGGTAATTCACAGCTCTGAACACAGAATTTCATTCTCTCTAACATATTCATATATACTGACAGCCAATGGCCAGGTGATCAAACAAAGAATATTACTGACTTTCATTAGGACAATGAATTCTTGTATAGTAGTCTTGACACAACAATGGTTCAAATGCTTAAAGCACATTATAAATACAAAGATATGACACTAAGGCCACTCTCATTTATTTTAGCTTCTCAGACCTTAGGGCAATTTTAAGGGTTGGTTGGATTGAAATAAAATTTTACATTTAATGACACTGTCAGTGTGACCTGACATGTTGTTTTGTGCCGGCACATTTCTCATCACATCGGCAGATTAGAGAAGCTAAAGTTGAAATAATCATTGCATAAAAGTAATTAAAGCAAAACGTGATCAATGCAAATTAAAGCAAAATATACTAACGCGAGCTGTGAATGAGGATCAGGACGATGAGAATGACTCTGGCCGTGATATGACCCAGGTTCCCTTTCTCTCGATGGATCATGCTTCCCACTTTTACTGCCTTGGTGTCCCAAGGCATGACCAGAGTGGTGTCCGGAGTGACCTGGATGACCTTGACCAGTCTCTCCTTTGGTCACTTTCATCCCCATCTGGCCCTCTTCATTTGGCTTACCCTCCGCATCTGAAATATACAAAAAAAGATTTTAAAAACTTGAATGAATATCATAAACACTCAAACCTCTCCATTAAGACTGCTGTATCATACAGGCCAGTTGTCTTATTATAGTGTGGTCACTTATATTGTTGAATTTTGTGCCCATATTGAAAAGTAGCTTTATACATGTTATACTCTGTAGCCTAGTGGTGTCCCTACATCATAATCTACCAGGTGAGAGACAAACAAATCACACTACAGAACAACAGTAAAGACAATAGTGGATTTTCACGGAAGGTTCTCAGTGGTTCCACCAGGTGGCCAAAACAGAATACTGCAATTCTATTGGTTGAAAAAGTTCCCGCCCTTGGCTGTGATTGGCTGAAGCAAAGTGCATCCTAGTAGCAGTATTTTTAGTGCATTTTAATGTATATTTGACACTTTATCATTTAGTTGATGTTTGTTATTTTTCTGAGAAAGTTATATTTATGAAATCACTGTAAGCAAAATCGTTGCATGTACTTAGCACATTATATATAATTCATGGTTCTTTAGACTGTTACACAGCTCAAGCAGTCTCAAGAGACTTTCTTCTTCTTCTTCCTGTAAGATGCAGTCCACTGTAGGCTGGTATATCACGCATCTGTCTGTGATGCTGGGGCAATTGAAAGACTCCCATCCATGGGAGAAATGTGGACTTTCTTTTTTTCAACATAACACCCTTGGAAGGCCTCTTGAAGCATGAGCCTTTCTCAGCTCCATGGGAGTATACAACCAGGCAGTCATTGTCAATGCACACAGGCTAAGCACTCTACAACTGACATCTCTACCTGTGGTTCAAGGAGGATCTGCTCAGCTCCTCCATACCATGGGTTTTGAACCCTTGACCATGTGCATACGAGTCCCACACCTTATCCACTAGGCCACAGCACCCACTTGGTGACCATGCTGTGGCAAGAAGTAAGCCCTTGGTATGTATTTCTTTTTTTGCATTGTCTCAATGCTACTGCTCCGAAGCTTAGTCCGTGAGAGACAGATGTAACAATGAGATGATAAAGCTCAGAATCCAACCATGCTCCACATTTACCCCATGGATGGGGTCTTTCAATTGCCCTAGTATCATAGACAATGAGTACGAGGCACCACCAATTTTAAAATGTGAATGACATCAAGCGGAGATATAGCTCATAAAGAGGTGACTAGTCTGGGATTTGAACCTGAGACCTTCAGCAGAGCTAACCAGGGCCTTAAACCACTAGACCACTAAGCAGTAAGTGATCTCACAGTATTATCATTCCATCATGTCGCTTGCCTTACATCTGACCAAATAAAGTGAATGACCTCATTTTAGTCATGACTTCCTTCTAATCCATGCCATACTTTTAATGCAGCTGAGTAAAGTCCTTCAAGTGTCTACATTGTAACAAATAGATTTCAACTGATTCATCACACCATGTACAGTGATTGTACACAGCGTCTAATAGACCAATATCTACTGAGAAATGTCAACTGATAGTATCGGCCTTTAAAAATGACATCCATACCATGACACACAACCAGGTTATCATTTATTAAATACTCCAATATACATGCAATATTCTTGCAGAACAATTTCTGGGACTACAACTTCAAATCTAGCGAGGATTTTTAGAATAAATACAAATAACACTGGTTAAAAAGTAACACACACTGACACAATGATGGGGAAACACTATACATTAGAGGTATCACGAAATGTTTCATTGTCATCAGACCCTGTTTACCACATTACAGAGATTTTGATATGATTAATGTAGGAAACTGACAGTTAAATCAGTGATGACTGTAAATTAAGCAGTGTAACTGATGTGTCTCCCTTTCAATGCTGTTGTTTAATCGGTTCAGCAACAGAATCAGAAGAAAATGCCACGATCTGATGGAGATTAAGGCCAGAGATGATGGACTCACCTGAGCTGCACTGGATTGCAACGGCGGGAGCTGCAGGTGCTCTGCTGAGGGAGATGCTGCGGAGCCAGTTGCTGCTGCTGCTGCTTCTGCCACAGATACTCCTGCTTCTGCGTCTGGTGGCCATGCACTCTGTAGGGTTGGTAAATCTGCAATGGCACGTTCAGTGTCCATGTTAGCCCCACACAGAGCAGTACCACGGGCAGCAGCAGCCGTAGCCGAGGGACATCACAACCCAAGTGGGCCATGAACACCAACACTATCCTCCTCAGTTCACTTTCAACCCCCATCATCATCTTTCAACATCAACATCAGCAGCAGCAGCAGTCGCATCAGTAACGCAGCTCATCCTTGATTGCTGGTTCAGCAAACTCTCTCCCACATCTCCATCCTCCACACCCACCCACCCACAACCACACAAAATGGCCACTGTTTCGCAGAACTGCGGTACAGTATCTGCCACCTACTACGGGCAAGGAAATGCTGGCTTCCTGTGGCCAATCCTGCCAATTTCAATATGTCATTAAGAGACACCAGCTACAATGAATAAACGCACATCAGGTGGGTCCTTCACTAATTTCCTTTAACTAGCCCAGTAGCTATTCAATCTACTTTGGTAGGATATCAACAATTGGGAAAGTAAGCTAAGATGCCTTAGCTCGATGTTTCTCCTTTTATTTTTGACCTAGTTCTCTGTGCCACTGTTAACAATACTCCTCCTGACCAAACACATGTAATCCCTGGGGAGCAAACACCAGCATGCAGCCAATTACAGCCCTTTTTTGGTCAATCACTCTAAAACTGCCATATCTGCCTCCGCCTGTACCGCAAGTTTATGCCTCTCTAGTACAGTGTAACAGTATCCATGATACAGCCCACTTGAAATGGTTCCATAACAAATCTAATTTCATTGTTTTTCACTTCCTGTACACCCAAACTTTCCGCTGACCGTCAAAAATTGTTTCCTTGAAGGCTCAACCACCAAAACAATCTCATGAGAGAAACCTGAGATCCCAAAGATGCACAATGCTGACTGGGCGTAAGACCACTCCCATACAATCACATTACCATATGTGCAAAAGCCACTGTGGTCAGAGAAACCACAGAAATATTATCGCATATATATATATCCGCTTTATATTCAAGATCCTCATAACTCTAAAGTACCACACCTACAAGAAACACTATCTACCAAGAAACAAAGGTTTGCAGTTACTATTCAAAGGTTCTTCATACTTTCACATATAACTAAGATTTTGCGGAGACCTTTTTTTACTCAATACAATTTTGATTAGGAATGCTGAGAGCACACTGGCTTTAACCACTAATTGATTTTCTTGTATCAAACTCAAATGTCAAAATTCCAAAACCGAATGAGCTTACTCAGCTTATATACCAGCTTCCAGAGGCAGACGTAATGAAAGAATAATAAAGCTTGGAGACCACATCATGTTACTGATTTACCCCATGGGTGGAGTCTTTTACTTGCCTCAGCATAGACACCGAGTAAAAGGCACCACCAATTTGACATCTCAGACAGCAGAAAGATTTGGGAATTATGGCATCAGAAACTATAACTAACCGCACCATTGCCAAAAACTGACTTCTAAGATTCAAAGCATTGAAAGCTTCTATTACTCAGTTGACCACTTTTTTTTTTAATGAGGTAATGACAAATTCCAAATTCTTATATTCTATAAATAATGTCACACTTTTATAAGCCTGACCAACCGGATGAACATACTATCATCCTTCTAAGTATTACCTTCAACACATTACACTTTCTTAATCATATATTGTACTTATCATTATATTTTAAATAATGCAGCATCATACAAATTATAACAACACCTAAAGTTTTGATATTAAGTCCAGAACTTCATTTTATCAGATACAATGATGGGGCTTCAGCCTGTCGCAAGAATGTTACAACTGAGGCACCTTAGAAGACCAAGTAATACTATTTGTGCTATTAATTTCATAACACATTTAATACAAGACAACATCAAACTTCTAGATGTAGAGAGACCGAAATAATGCCATCAATAAGTCACTCACCCTCAAAGGCTCTTGTCGCAGTGTCCACCAGGTGGGACCAGTCGAGCGGACCACTAGCGCCATCTGGCAGAGGGAGCAAGGGACTACTGGCCACACGAGTTGCAATGCTCCTTTGTGGGGTGGCACTATTTTCATGAGGTGAAAGCCTGGAGAGATACAATAACAAAATATACCATAAGACAACAACAACAAAAAATTTAAAAAATGTCTCTTGACTACACTTGAACATCTCTCCTAATCACTGCAAACAAACTTGCACGCAAATTTCACACAAATAAATGCACAGCACACCTATAAGACATTGATGAGCATGTGAAAATACTGAAGATAAAGACATCATCTCTTTTCAGATATCTTCATTTTAGAAAACACTCACATGCTGGGGTTAATCTAATACATGTATACACTCAAGCTGTGACCAGAACAAACGCTTGCACACCACAGCAAATACAGATTCAATTTTGTATCAAAATGACATGGCTGGAAGTACATCACGATGTTTCACACTACTAACAGCTACAGGTTTCAACATTGCTTGTGATCGAATGTACTGTGTGATTGAAACAAATCATTTGTTAATTTGTGCACAAGAACGCATGAACTCAAAAGTGGAATATGTTTTGTTTTTTCATATCACCACAACACAAGACTTCATAACTTACCAACGCCTTCTTCGCACAAGTACAGACCTGTATTACATGGGACAATTCATATTACTACCACTGAGGTAAGCAACGATAAGTTGCCAATATTTACGGCTGTACTGTTACAGAATCAATTTAAAACTGTAACCGAACTTGCAAACTATTGCAAAACTGAACTATGGGTGTTCGGAGATATTTTGTGGAACATTTCTAAATGGTAATACAGTTAAACCTGTGTTCAGTGGTCACCCTTGGGAATTGATAAATTCAGATGTTTCAGACAGGTAGCCATTTAATAAAGGGGCAAATATGCAATGAAAATTCAATTTGGGGGAGTTGGAAGTGGCTGTTAACAGCAGGTGAACGTTTTATACCAGTGGCCATTACAGCAGGTTTGACTGTAAAGTCACACTGAAGCAAACCGAAAATAAATCCTTAGCGATCACAATTTTACAAATAGTATCTTATATTGCATACCTGTGGTCTTTGTTAGGTGGTGAAGCAGAGGAGAATATGACATCATTGCCAAGTTGTTCCATTGAGTGATTAGTGCGCTGTTTATGAGTATTACTGCACATGCTCTCGTCCGACAGAGTGCGTTGCAACTGTCTCAGGCCAGGCTTTCTTCCAGTCTGTGGTAAATAATTGGACATTTTCAATAATAATTATTCTAACCAATCACAAATGAACAAAGACAAAAACAATTCTTACAGTTTTTACAAGCCCTGCTTATAAATTGACAGAGACATGTGACATGATACAAAACCTTGAAGTTGTCACAGAATACTGAACTAAAATTCTCCATTATGAGAGATCAGTAATTATATGATTAAATAAAGCCCGATATATAACAGGAGATGCAAATTTATATAGGAAAAGACATTATAACTACAAAAATACACATCTCCTATTACATGTAAACATTTACATTTACTTGTCGAATGACATGATAAGATGACTCTACTATACATCAAAGAAGAATTATATTCGTAAAACTTAATTCATTTTATTATGATAATTGCTTACTCGGGCAAGGTAATTGCTTACTCTGGCTAGAGAGCTTTCCAGTTCCGCTAGAGAAACGTCAGGGTCAATAAGGCGCATTAATTCCTCCTGAAAACTAGCAGCAGTCTGACCACTTTGTTTGGCAGGAGTGACCGGCGAAGCTTTTGGTCTTGGTCGTCCAGAAAGGTTGTCTTCTGAGGTTGCTCCGGTTCTGAAAATTAGCAAACGTGATCAATACTGATCATATAGCAAAACTGTAAATATTAAACAAAAGTTTAACTGAAATCTTAAAAATAAAACTTTCCACGATAAAAAGAAATGCTATCTAACTTCTTGCAGTACTTGTGTATACCATTTTAAAACATTAAATGTAAGTTCCAAAAGCATGCATTATTCTTATCCTCTCATCTGGTAACTAACAAAAAGTGAATACCATGGATACACATCTAAGTGACATCTCATAATTAAGACCAACTCAACAGTAAATTTGATAACTGAATTCCGACCAACTGAGATTTGACCTCTCGAATTTACCTCACAATTTAGGCTACATCACAAATGCAAGTAAACTTTGTAAATTTGTTTCAAACAATTAAAGACATTGACAGACTACAAGTTCAGGGCAGTATAGTTTAAATACGCAGTCGTGTCCATTTATGTAAGTCAGTACACTGGCTAAACAGCTGATTTGAAGACAATACATTTGATAAGGAAAAACAATTCCAGGATATCAGATAAGGTTTTGGAAAGACAAAACTGGCTTCGCTCATCTACTGAGAATTTGCTGCAATACAATTCTTGAAATATAGTCCTCATCTAGTGTCATCAGACATTCCCAGACGAAATGCACACATAATACCTGCTGTTATGACTACAGTTAAAACACCATAAAATGGCATAAATGCTAACACTGAACAACACGACAAGACACAGGTTGCTTTAAACCAAATGTAGCGCTTCAGGCAAACTCAGTAAATCTTATTATCCTATGTTATACCATCCACACTTATCAAAGACCTTTATTCAAAGCAATATAACAGGGGTTGCTCGGGGCTAGGTTCTGTCATTAATGACATTCAGCAAGGCAAGGTTCAAGTGGTTGGGCAAAATTGGGGAGGTCAAGATTTACCTGCGGCTGGGCTTGGGACTTCCACTGTTGCTGCTGTGAGGGGACGCATCCATGAGACGTCGGGAATGGGGAGGATGAAAGGCTGATTGATGGCGTCTCATGGTGGGCGAAACTGGAGGGACCCCAGCACCTCGTCCAACTAGGTCTTCAACTGCAAGGAAAAAACATGACTATGGTTAAATGGAAATCATTCACATATCATAAAACGGATGCAAATATCAGTACAAGTCAAAGATTTCAGGCAATAATTAGTGATTATGATCATGGTAAGAATGATTGCTTGGTCCTCTGCCATCAAAAAGGAAAAACACAGGAAAAATGCAGAGATAGCACTTGGGACTCAAAAGTAATATTCAGATGCATGTCAAATAAGCTACTAACCACCTGGCTTAGATGCTCCTTCATTTGATCTTCAAGAAATTTATTAGTGTTCATCAACTATATAATGGACAAATTCTTTGATACAGATTATCCATTGATGAAATAAAAGGTCGGTAACATCAGTTTTGCACTGAATGGGTACTTACCTTTGTGAGTTTGCTGAGGTTCAGGATAGGGATGTGCCTTGTGCGCATGTCGTAAGGAACTGCCACTTCCCGACTGAGATGAGAGGTCGCTCAGATTGGATGTGCTGGTGGCTCCAACAGCTCCACGGTCGTACCACTGGTTAGAGTTGGGGTCCAGACCGTAGGACGACTTGTTCAGTTTGTCGGCATAGGAGGCAGGTGGCATGGGAGCCGTCTTTGGTAAATACTTGGTCCGGGAGGAGTAGGGAGTTGAGTGAGCATTGGTAGGATATCCATGATGGTGCCCATCCATCTCTGGCAACCAGGAGTGGTCGTTCATGGCAGACCCCGCTTGCTGAAATTGCGTCCCTGAGGTGTCCTGAGGCTGCAACAAAGCATCACACTTGTCAGCACACACAACAAATCTTAGCTACAGCAGCTCAGCCTTTCTAGTGAAGTGAGGCAATTCATTATCTTATATATGTGCTCTTCTATTTCATGTCTGGGAGGTCTGGTCAAAAAAGATCATCGTGAACTCAAAGAGACATGAAAGATCGAACCTAACCAAAGCGTAGGACGAGCGTTAATAATGTATACCACTAAGGGAAGAAAAACAATGCTTCTAGTCTCGAAATATTAATCATGCCTTCAATCCCTGCATGCAGCAATCCTCCAGGCTTTTGTTAGTTACAGACAATATCCCAGCCCTACAGTGTAGACTGTTAAAGCTATGAATGTGTAGTGCAAACAATGCTACTATATCCGAGAGGTCTTTTCAATTGCAACACTATTCCACTAGACAACACTAGATTCTACTTTAAATGCTCAATTGACTACTAAAATAGCACAATCACACACTCCAACCAAATTCAATGCATCAATGTTCGACTCCAAATCAGCTCCAAAGTTGTAAGTCAACTCCTAGTAGGCCCAAATACTGATGCTTATTTGATATCCTATATCATCAAAAATGCAGAAATATATCGTGAGAAATATTGCGTGTTACGGTCAGTGAACAGTGGACACCTCCAGCAGAACACTTGACTCATCATCCTATAATCCTCCCACAGTCTATTAGCACAAGCGAAAACAACAGCTTTATAATATACATAAATCCCTGATCAATGATCCAATGAGTCAATATGGTCAAGTATACACAAATTCAGTTGGGTGAGCCATGTTACCTCATATGAACCACATATGGCTAGTTTAGTTTAGAGTCTCGCTAAAAAAAACAAAATCACTGTAATGATCAATATGACTTAAATATGCACGAAGGCCACAACAGTCACGCCATGCGTCGTACATTATAACAGTATCAGCGAGTGCATGCAATACATTGAAGACAACATGTTACCTTAATTTAATGGAGCTGATGTGAGTGTTGACGAAACAAGACAGAGAAGAGAAAAAGAGATTGGCCTGCCGCTGCAGTGAGCAGGTAAGTAGGGAAAGGATCGCCTGGTATCCAACACCAGAGGTTTATGCCTCATTGGCATGACAAGGTCCATTCTAATCTGTGAGTAATCAGCTCAAGGAAAGAGGGGGAAAACTCCCACACCACGTGACCATTGTGTTTGCCCCACATGCAATAATACCATTGTGTCCCGCCTCAATGAACTGGCTCAGGTGATTCTGAGCAATAAGATACTCACCTGGTAATTGAAGACGGCAGCACTTCTGGCCCATTCGCGACCTCCTGAAAAAAGAAATTGACATCTTAAGTAAGAAGTTAAACATTGTAAACACAAAGATCACTAAAAATCAAGGATAACGCCAAAAAAAGCTATAAGAACTAACCCTCACCAATTACGAATAACACCAAACCCACCAAGGCAAGATCAAATAGTACTTTTCCCACGAGTTGATTGCAAAAAGTAACACCAGATTAAAAATTTATTAAAAAGTACTAAGTAAATACTCCACTGCACTTAATGTATATATGAAGATATATATATCAACATTCTAACCATAATGCATGAAAGTAGGCCTGAAAAAATGCTAGTTCTCATGAATACAAATGGACACACTGAAAGAGCACATGGCACACGCAATCATGAGCGCCCATGTCTGACATACAGAACCTGTCACCAGCTAAGCAAAACATACTGCTACACATTTCAGAAGGCAAGCTAGCATCCCTTCATGGCCATATTGATTTCTTTGGCTTTTGATAACCCTTTGAAGTTCAGAGTTCCATCGAAGACCTGGAGAGAACTCCTTAACATCTTGCTACACTCGCACGCAACTACATATTAGACGAGACATCTTCCGTCAAGTGGTCCTTTAATCTAAGTCACTACATCAATTAAATTGAGATCTTCGCTAAAGTTCACTCTTGCCATACAAATCATATCTCTTAGGCATAATTTCAATGGTAACTGCAGATAAATGCAACAGTCGATGACAATGCAAGGTACAGTTTTGTTTCATGTACTGTAATATCTACTTCTCAAATGCAATTTAAATAGTAACAGAGCACACTTAAAATAGTCAAGGACCATGAATACAATAGTCAAAGGACATACCATCTTTTTGTCACGACTTGTACCTCCTGTTAATAGAAGTTCTGTCCCTGTTATGATATAATTACACTGGGGGAAACTTGAAAGTCACTTTAATTCAGTCATCCGTAACAATTTAGGTTTCCTCTTTTTGTAAAAATGTTTAACGGCTTGTTTCACTTCTACAAATTTTCCGCAGTGACAACAACTTTATGGCAAGTGATTCGCTTTGAACAAATGCATCAGCGTTTGATGTTGATTTTGAAACTCAGAACAATAGCCCTAAATGCATGAAATGGTAACATTAAAGAAGTGGTTAACATGCAAATTGCATGAGGACATTGCATGCATGAGATTATACAACTCACAACCCAAGTGTACACACTCCAAGTGATGGGAAGTATGAAATGTGTCCTGCTCTTCGCATGCAATGAACACAGCACCTCAGGCAAACTCAGATCAATAAAACTGCAGTTTAGCAAGGTACATTAAAGCTTTTATTACAAGACCTTTCCGGTCCACCAGAGTCTCCTTTGCAAATCTATACCTTCTCTTTTCACTGAACCCTGGGGAATGCACACTTGTGTATCTTGATACTTATTCATAGCTATAGCTTACTTTGACCATTATATAGTTCACATGCTCATGAAAATACAAAGAGGACTATGTCAATAAAACTGCAAACTAAGTGCAAGACCTAATATATTGGACTGTACAGTATATTAACGATGCACTGATATTCCAACAAGTAGCATTTACTTGTATATTCGGTTATACAGATCACAGAACTCTACCAAGTGATTCACCATAAATTTCAACCTACTGAATGTTTAGGTTCCCATAGTGCAATAGCTATGATGTTATCAGTGCAAATAATCTTTTTGGCAATGTAATGGAAATTCACACGAATGGCATGTGCATCAGGCAAACTATAGATAACATCTTAGCCTACAAATGTACACATAATGCTATAACCCAAACACTGCCAATATCAACAATATGACATATCTGTTACCTTTCTTTTGAGAACAAGCATCATAAGTCAACCGAAACACTTCTTGTGACAATTATGAGACTGACCCTGTCACACAAGTTCATGCACACAAAGTATTACAGAGAATATCACATGTAAATATACCTGCCTTCCATGCCCTATGAACATACACTACTAAGCATAACACCATAACATGTCATGTCTCGAGCTAATGTTTGAACTAGTATCCTAATGTGTGTCATGAATGGACATGCCATGTGGATATACCGAAAGGTTATTCAAGTGTGTATAGCCCAAGTGCATATATTTTGATATTTGGTTAACTGGCTCACCTATCAAATGAAAAGAAAAAATACTCCAAATCCGCACATCTGTTCAAATATCATTTCTTATTAGCAGAAAGGCCAGATTTCTTACAAATTTAGTTGTAAGAACATAAAATTAGTGTATTTTATATTGATTTTTGAGTAAAAAAGCAATGCATTTCTTTTAATATAGATAAAAGGGCTCCACAAATTTGCGAGTAGCCAGAAATGAACTCAATATGGCAAAAATTGCTACACCCCAAAATGAGAATCCATTTTCATTTTTCATGGCATTTAAGCAACAAATTCCGTAGAAGATCAAAGCGAAACTTCGTCGCTGCTTTGTCTGTCTTGCTGCACTCGTTTTCAAAGATCTAATCAAAATGTCTCCATGAAACGCTCTTCAAACAGCTCAAGAACACTTTCATCCCAATCCTTCACAGGTCAAAATCTCTCCGCTACACGGCTCACACAATGTACAGCAGGGCCTCATTGCTGCCACACCAAATTAGAGCTAATTCCCAATTAATTTGCAGGGCACACTCCTACGAGCCATCTGCACCCTGGGCCTCCTCCATCGATTGCATGGAGCAGAATGATGAGGCAGGCAGATCTGATGTCCCTATGAAGTCTCCTGCTGAGTTTAAATTGGATTTCCCTTACATTAAAGTTTTGACAAGTTTAAAAAGTGAAATACATCCCATGGTGAACTCCGTCACAACAGATGTCACCTGTTAAAACAGCTCCACAAGTGCGATTGTTTCGTTCTAACACTAACATATTCTGACAAATTTACAGATTCCCAATCATGCTGAAAACTTGTGACAAGCCTAGATTACTAACAAAACACTTTCCAAAGCCAGTTGGCAACAACTGTGTCAAGGACTGTCAGACATGGCATTTCAGTACTCAACATGAGTGCATCCAGCAATAGCTCTCACCTAACTGTTCTTCACTAGGTTCTACTGATTCAATGCTACAAGGGGATAAATATTCAAAAGATTAACCTTCTCCGTTTTCCTTGAAGGCCTGGCGACTGTGGTCATCTCCAGATCCAAATCCTTCGGATGAGATGTTGTCTGACCTTGAAACGTTGTGACCTTCAGTGTGGTGACCTTCCATGGAACCATGACCTGATGACCTTGAACCCGTGCTGTCATGGGAGGATGTCTTGCTGTGCAATGTGTCGCTGTTGTAATTGACGTAGCGAGCGGAATCAGGCAGCTGACCTCGGATATCGTATGGCCGTGTACCTAGTTTGCCACTGCGAAAAGAAAAAAATAATAAACAGAAATGTTAATAACATGTGATTGATCACAACTGTAGTAGCCTACTAGTAGGCATGTTATATTCTAGTGTAACATCCAAATTTCATTTGTTACCTCATCAAGTAATGTTCATAACATATGGCAGACAATATATTTGACACAGTCCATCACAGATTTCTCTACAGTAAACCTGTAAAGTCTAGATCTTTTATGTCAAACAACAAAGAGACAAAACCTACTCCTTATCCACACTGCATAATTAATGATGCTGCAGTGTTTTACTTCAGACACAGGAAAGCATGAGCATTGCAGAATAATTAACATCAGAAATTATTCATATCAAATCAACTGTTGCCAGTCTATGAAGTTCAAAAGCAACTTTTTCAGAATTGGTGATGCCTAGCAGCATTCTTACAAATATTCTTAAATAATACCAGTGTACATGATTGTTATCTAATAAAAGAATTGAGGCAAATGTCGCCAGCTAACACATTTTCATGGGTCATTGAAGGTGACTGCACATCAAAGCAACAAAAAGTGTCACTTGGGAGGCCTTAAAATGTCACGAGGACACCCCGTTTTCTGAACAAGAGATTTCTGGGATTTCTAGAACAGAGCAAAGCAACCAAAAGCTTATGAGTGCTAATATTGTTATAATGTGTCTCAGAAGTCTCCACATCTTGTTCAATTTGCTCATAGGGGACAACTGTTGACAAGGTCTTAATTAAATATTGCTCGGAGGTCAGCAAGGTGACCAGGTGAAGTGACCGCTCCATGTGTGACCATGTCTAGATGCCTCGTCAGCTGATAATGACTTGTGGCCATTGTGTAGCTGACATAACACGAGGATGTCTATCAGTAGCTCAGCTGTTGTCACAGCACGTCTCACCTTGCCCTATCATCAGTGATGTGCCTCAGCTCTGCGACAGTCTGTCACTGACATCCTTCATTATGTTGTCGTGCCAGGAAAATGTCATACACAGGAGAGCACACAAGGCATCACAAGTCTCCCCATGATGTAGACCTAACGCTTTTACATTTACCTCATATGACCCTCATTTTCTTCTAGGTTTTCTTTTCTCTGAAGCCCTCCAAATGCAAACTACTTTCACCATAATTTCTGCCCTAACTACTGAATAACATAATCCACATAAGACTCCAAATATAGGTTTATACTATGTCACTGCCCGGACACAGAAGGTCATCACTGCAGCCCGTTCTACTTAACTAAACTTAAACACCAGTCCATGTGAATTGTGCAATACTCCTAAACAGTGCATGAAATTTCAAATTCTGGTAACATTTCGTTACTCATCTCTAAACAGTCAGATGCATGTAAAGTGCTACAACCGTCTGAGTGAATCAGCAAAGCCCAAATCACAGGTACAGCATACTTAGCATCTGCGTAATCCAGATTGATGCTGACATGACATCGCTTTTAACAATTCACAGGATAAGTGCGAGTGTCGTCTACTTTCTATCACAACCCTTCACAGATGAGAGTGAGCTTTTTGCCCGTCTTTCTTAATACTAAGCCAGACGGACGTACCTGGAGTGCGCATGGACAACAGTGCTATGACTAGAAGTAGAAGCAGAGGAGTCGTCATCTCTGTGAAGGATTTCTGTGGAAGAGGTCCTTGGGGGAGAGCCAATGGAAGGACTACTACCCAGATGAAGGTCTTCGCAGCCCCTGAAACACGCAATACAATACCTAGCATCACATTTAACAAACTTCATTGTATGTGTCATCTTATGTCTTGAACACATTAACTCTCATACACATCAACCTCACTTGAGGCCATCTATTAAGAGAACATTTTTACAACATGATCAGTTTCATTCAGAGAAATGATGTCCGATACATTCCATTCTAAATGCTCTACATCTGTAAAGATAATTCAAATCATGCATCAAATGAACACAGCAAGCTCTTTTTAACTTTGATCAATGCCATTTCAGTCTGACATAGACAATTTACACTAAAATCACTATGATTAACAATTTAACATATAATATGGATGAATAACACAACTGTCGTTCTTACTTTCAATTTTCCTGTAAGGTTAGTCATTCATTCTAATGACCCAGTAATTGCCAAAATTAAATTACAAAATGTCTCCAAAATTAAAAATTGCCTTGTCATGATGCCTTGCTGTATTTGATTCATGAGTCATTCTTCTTGTTTCACATTATTATTGTTAAGCCGAGCACCAATAATACATCAAGATGATAGTGACAAAAAGCTCAAATCTGATTAGTCTGCTAGCACGACATAAGAAATATAGATCAAATGTATCAAATGCATCATACGATTCTTGTCACGGCATTCCGTGATTCTTCAACCGAAGTTCACCCAAGCTTCATTAGGCAGTGATGAACTTCGGCATAAAAAAACATAAAAAAGAGAAATAAAAAAAGGAGAGGCACAAATTAAAGAAACTAGCTGATGTAAAGTTTTGTTTCAGAAACCTCATAAATTGCTTCTTCAGCAAGCATCATTACATCGAAAGAAAAGAAAATCTCCCAACAACTGTTATGTGGTGCAATGCTCAGACAAAATCTAGAAGTAAGCATGTAATTTATTTCTGACAGTGTACATAGATTCAGGCAACATTTATACATTAACACACCACACAAGCATACACACACAAAAATATATACAAATCATAAATAAACACATATAGTTGCAGGTTATTAGCAGGTGCACCTGTTATGGCTCATGTTGTTACATTTAGTATCTAAGTAACAACATGAGCAATAACAGGTGCATCTGCTAATAACCTGCAACTATCTTACAGCTGTATTCCACCACAGATAACCGCTCCTAACAGCATTACCACATGTAACATGTAACAGCAAGCACACCTGCTGAACTACTACCAAGAAAATTACTACATTATACTGTACACTCAGACTGTTATATACAATTCGAAACAATGTTTTCCACTGAAATGCTTAGGGTCTCCTCAACTAACGTACCTGAAGACTGGACTACTTCATCATTTATCTACACTACATAAATGGATTCAACTGTACAACTGTATCACTTTCATTGACTAAATTTTGTGGGTTCTCTTGTTTTGCAATTATACATCACCAGTCACCAGATTGTACATAGTTTTCTCAGAATACAGCAGTTCACTATAACCCACCCTTAGCCATGCCCAGAAACACCAATTAATCCAAAGCATTACCTTCGAGGACTGCCGTCTTCATGTGGAGGCACGACCGTCACCTTGACAGTCAGCGATGTCCTCAAAAGGTCAATCATCTCATCGTGGGTCAGCGTTGCGGTCGCCACTTTACAGATTTCCACCAGTCTGCTTCCCTGACGAAGCCCTGCTTGCCAAGCGAAGCCATGCGGTTCCACGTCAGCCACTAGCCCTTCGTAATGCAGTACAAAGCCAAGTTGACCAAGGCTATTTCTTCGTAAGGTCACTTCTTGCGTCTGAAAGGTGAATGACACATGCTTACTTACATGCGATTACAAATACACAATCATCATATATGTAGCATGGATATAGCAAGGACAGTTTAACAGCTTCGTTATTCCATCATATTAAATTCCCTATGGACCATATGATCCACATTTACCAAATTCACTAAATCCTAATAAAAACAGTTACAGAGTATGTGGGCTCACTCAGATGATCTGAATCACACATGTTGTGGAATAGGGCTCACTCTCTATGGTGGCCAACAGGCAGATGGCTCCAGCCTTTTTTGGTGGTCCCCAGCACAATTGTTATATTTCTGGTGCGAATAAAATTATTCTGATTCTGGGGCCATAGCTACTGCAAGTTCAGCAGTTTTTACGACAATAGTTGCAGGCAGCATCGGACTAATATCGTTTAGCTACATCTTTGCTCTGAGCTGTCAAATATTACAAAACGAACATTCAACTTATCCATCAAAAGGGGATTAGATGATTCTAATCTCAGCTTTACATCTTTTATCTACCAACAGATGATATCTTCTAAATTAAATTACAAAGTGTTTTTTTTTGGCTTGCTAGTACACTCTTTGAAAGCAATCTCATCATATCAAAAAGCCTCAGTGGTATTTGGAAGAACTCAAAGCTTAGAATGTTTCGGTATGCATATCAATTTGGATATTAAAATGTTGAAACACATACCTGACACGCATCAGTGACCACAGCAAGCCTGCTGACAATCTCGCTGACTTCTTCAGGGTCGCTCGATGCTACTCGGAGACTGACACACTCGCCTTGTTCGTAGTAGAGCTTCAAACTGAAACATGGACACACATGCTCATAATCCACTGCTGTTATGCCATGTCATATAAAAGAACGGTAGTCTCTATGCGAAAGCATGTTTCAAGACTAATCATAAAAACATAGGAAACATGGGCTCGTCTGTTCAGCCTTTTAAATGCAAATATCTAAAAGCAAGGTCAACCATGGCTGAAGAATTCAAATATGCAGGCATTCCGCCGCCCTTAATTCTGCACATACTCAAGTGATGCTCTTAGTGGTGAATGAAATATGGTGACTCATGGTTTGAATACACCAACTGTACAACATTTCACTAAGTCTCTTAATTGGCGTTCACACTGTAACGGATATGACCTACGTATGGAAACGTATGAAAAAATATTTTTACTCTTGGTCATACTTGTCCATACGTGATTCACTCGTCGAGCATAGAATGCTCCTGGTAGCGTTAACTCATCCGTGAAGATATGTGGAGGGCAAATTTTACGCTGAACGTACGTTCTTAGAACACTTGTAAAAAGCTCGGCGGCCATCCGCCGCCCGCCTGTCGTCTTCCGTGCCCATCCTTAAGCCACTCGCACGGTGATCTACGAGTGATATACGAGCAATCTAGAATTATCTATGAGCGATATACGAGCGACCTACAAGTGATCTACGAGTGCCTCACGGATGCCTCACGGATGCTTGGCGACGGACGTCTGGCGAGCGTTTGACAGATGTCTGGCGAGTGATCTATGACTGCCTCATGCACGCTCGTGGAGAGAATTTATACTTGATACAAAGAGCTACGAGTGAGCATGTATAGCTGATTTCTCACCTCCTTGGTCATACGTAGGTCTTATCGTGACAGTGTGAACGCCCCTTTACATGCAGTTACATATACATTGAAAAGTACTGGGAAAAATGTGCAACAACTCGTCAATTAAAAGAACAATCACCAAATCTATCTATCAAAGAATTATGCACCCTATAATAATACTCAATGGCTCCATGGTTAATATGGCAGAGCTCCTCTGAAGCTCCAAGATCCAATTAGTGGCCCACACATTCCCATCAAGCCAAATTTCGGGTGGATATCATTCACACGAGGCATTAAATTGATTGTGCCTTTTTATTCAGTACCCATGCTCCTACCATACAGTAAATGTTTCAATATATACCATGGTGTTAAGGCTCTGCTTTAACTGACATAACACTGTTATCTCATCATAGTTATACACAAGAACCAGACTATTTTATCAGGCTCAGTATTTTTCCAGCAATGACCTTCATTGTTCACGTGAAAGACTGTAGGCCACTTTATCCTGCAAAACCCTCAAGATCTGTCAGCGTCTTGAAGGAAACTAGGTTACTTCTGCCAGTGATTTCCATTTCTATCCAACTCAAAGCCTTCATTTAGACAAACAAGAGTCAATCACAAACAACTGCCAACTTCCTTAATTGAATCTGCTGGTAACATCTTCGGAGTAACGGTAGCAACTCGGTCAAATTGAATGAACTGGTTTCAGTGTCCCCAACTTAAAGGGAGGTTTGTAATAGACTTGCTGTATCACCGTGATACACTATACCAAAGGAAAGTAGGATGCAAAATGGGAATGATAATTATGGCAGCTAGAGTTCGAGTAAAAACACAGACGACGCGCTTGTCATCCTATACCTCTTCTCTAAGTATAAAATGACATATTTATCATATGAAGTGATGGAAATGCTATTTAACCTGAATCTGCCAAAAAATACCTACTGAGTGTCATTAGGTCTCTTCTCTGAATATACTCGGCTTTTTTGTATCTTTTTCATGAGAAATTTTTATTCCTTTCACAGCAAGGGGTTAAGGCCCTGGCCAGCTTAGTTGAAGGTCCTAGGTTTGATTCCCAGTCCAGGAATTCCTACGAGCCATGTCACTGGCTGCAATTGATGGAGCTGTTCACATGAGATGTTAATTTGTGGTGCTTTGTACTCGGTGTCTATCCAGAGGCAAGACAAGATCCCATCCGTGGGGTAAATGAGTAAAATGGTGCAGACTCAACACATCATCTCAGCATAAAATGACTAAGCTTAAACTAGGAGTACAACACCATAATATCTGTCATAATGTCAGAATCAACTCTCATGCATGAACCTTTAAGTATGATGAATTCAGTGGAGACCTTGTGGACCAGAGTATAAACCTGCTGAGCTAAGCATTTCCTCATCTTCTACTTACATAAATCAGGAACACCAATTAACTCACAGCAGAAACTGTGAACAATTTAGTTCTCGTAAATATTGGTGTCAAGTGGGTACCTGTCATTGTTGGGCGTCCAGGCAATCAGTGACTTGCACAACATGGTGAAAATTACTTCCCTCGTTGAGTCTTCCACTAAGATGATCATTTCTGCTGCCACACCTAGGTGGCACTCTAGCTGTTGTTGCTGGGCAAAGTCTTCGACCTGGGAGGAATAAATTAAACACACCATTCAAGGCTAAAATTACCATGATACTACAGATGAGTTAGTGCCACTAAACCCATTATTAAGAGATGCATGAAGTTATGGAACTCCTAAAATTATTTGGACAAATTGCAGAATAAATTCATTAACTTACAATGACATTCCAGACGACAGCACCTCGGGACCACAGATCGGGAATACATCTGAATTTGGTTCTTTCCTTTTTCCGACCACTTCCTAATGAAAATTTGCCTGTAAACAGAAAACAAACTCCAATCATTCAATTATAACTTCATCATTAATTCATATGAACAGTAATAGAGAAAATGAAATGATGACTTACTAAATTTTGATGCAGATTCTAGGGAGGTAGACGTTGTGAAGTTCGCTGCCAAGTCCTTTAGATACTCCTGTCTGGTTCGAGTAGCCATTGCAATGAACTTTTCAGACTTGTGTGCAGCATTTTCAGCATTTATTGCTGGAAAGTCCGCATAAAAATAAAAAGATGCAAAATGAAATTTGATACAAGATACGTATATCTTTGCAGACAGGCATATACTGCTGCAACCCAAGTAAAAGATGATTCTCTGAAAATCTTATAGAGAAAGATGAGTACATGAAGAAAAATGACACATTTTTACTGACCTTTCATGAGTAGAAATTCAGCAAATTCCGGGGAGCGGTCGAACATAGCACCATCAGGGATGGGGGGACCAAAGGAGGGAACATCCTTGGAACGTGACACGGCCACACTGAAACAGATGGGGACAAACTCAGCCCTTTGTGCGGATCAATTCGTCAATGACGTACGACCTTATAACTGTTGGGGAAATTACATGGAGGATAGGATATATGAGCCGTTCGGCGGTCCAGAGGGTCTAGCTGTTCTAGCAGCAGACGCTGTTAGCCTCGGTGCTTCGGATTGGTTGGATTTATAACCCACAAGCTTGGGAATGATGCTTAGAGGTCACGCATCATCTCCGTGCCTTTAAATTTCTACAAATGCAACATGACCTTTTCCACACTACATCTGGCCACATGATACTGACAAACTGTGTGACCAGAATTATCCTTAAGGATGTGTCTACTTACAGCGTATGGTTAAAGGAAACGTGATCATGGGCTCAAGAAGTTGCCAATTAAAGGCAGCTGCCAAAAATAAACTTGAAAAAATGTCATTTCTGTGAAGACCTTACTTAATTCTAGCAAATAGGTTATTCTAGTTTTCCTAATCCCACCACTCAACTTTATTCTAACAGAACAACAAGAATTTTATTTTGAGGACTGCATTCACCAAAACGTATCATCAATCCATTCCCACAAAGGTGCCTGTTAATATATCAGCTTTCCAGGCCACTCAATTTTGACTTTCTGACTTAGTCTCAATATCAGTAAAGAGAACAAAGCACGCTAGGGTCACGATAACCAGTCTGATTTCTCAACTTATCAAGATTCACACAAACCGACCGACTGTCACTGAGCTTTTCATTTGGGCAGGACCAATTCAGGCTTCCTTTGCAGCTTACCCGACATCAATATATCAGGAAGGCCACATAACCAAATTAAATCGCCTCATGCATGGTTAAGCTTTCTGTAGCTCTTCAGCCCATACTTGATGTTCCCATATGCTAGGAATGACATGTCATGAATGTCTGAGTCTAAGGCATCTTGATTGACAATCAGATTTATGATGTTGTCAAGCAGAAAATGGAACATATTCAAAAATCATCCATAAATGACATAATGGCTGCTAATCCACTAGTCTCAAGAGTAGCGAGTGCTAATTGCAAGAAATTAGTGAATAAACAGACCAATAGGCTCTGTTCACACCTTAGCCAAATGCACATATTATGACGTCCTTTCAGTGCATTTGACCAGTATGACGAAATCCTCAAAACAATTGTGATGACATCACAATGTTCATTGTGGTCAATGGACAGTTTTGTAATGTCATACTGGTCATCTGCACTCTGTGGCGTGAATACAGTCTATGGGCAAGTGCATTGAAAGGTATATCTCAGCACAAGTGCACAAAATGGAAAAAGACAGCTTTGCGGTTTGCTGTAAATGTATTTGTTATTCAAATACAATCTGTAACAGCCATTAAAAGGAAATGTGAACCAGTGAATATTACATACTGACTGATGGAGGATACCTGTTGACATAAAATATTACTCAAAAGAGGATGTATACAGTAAACCTGACACTGAATGCCATTCAGAATAGAAACTCAACACTTGTTATATAACGCTGTTCACTCACCTGTATTTGAAATGCGAGGTATTTGTGGCATGAGCTCGAACTATGATGAACACATGTTGGAAATGAGAACGAACTGTCTTGGGAGTAAACGGCAAGGACCCGGGCTCTTGAAATACTATTGTCACTATGTCATTTCCAATGTGGCGTTTACGCAGCAGCTGCAAAGAAGAACAAAAGAAATTCAGTTGACTGACAAATATCCCCAGTAAAGCCAAGATCAAAGAGAATATGGCAACATTAACCACATGAGACAAGAGACGGGGCAAATGAGCTCCTTTCTTTCTTTAATTCCACAACCTTGTAATAAACTGTATTTATGGCTTCTTTTTTCCTCAAGGGTACATTGTTCTTTGGAATCCTTGCAGGGTCACATGACTGGCTAACATTCTTTTATGACGTCATTAAAGTAGCAGAAGGTTATGAGCTGCCATTCTACTAAAAGCTTTCATCTGTCTCTTCTCCTCTTTGAAAGCATCCCTTTCAAAATTTCAAAACTTTTCAGAATTAACTAGCGTCTTGTTTTCCACTTAATTATGATCTCATGTTCATGTCACCCGGGTGAAAATATGCTAACAAACTTTTTATATCAAAACAGACTCGCTAATTAATGTCATAACCAACGGCAGGCATTCACAATATGCTTCTTTCGGTAAATGCCATTTACCTAATATCCAAGGTGGAATTTAATGCAATGACGCAGACAAGAAATATAAATTATTCAGCTTCAATTGGGTTAATGAGGCATTGAACAAATGGACAAATATTAAATAATTGCACACAACAAGCGCATCAGCAATTGTTCAAGGTCTTCAAATTTCTCATTTTTGCAGATTTTGCTGAATCATCGTGAGCATCTTATTGAAATGTCACACGTGCACAAGTAAAGGTCACCATAATCCAAACCATAATTATGATATTTTTTTGAAATCAAAACATAAGGAAGAAGTACCAAACTTTGTAATTCATTCAAGACAGTTTGAGCTTGACACATTATTCAGTCTTCCACAGAAATTCAAACCACCTGGCTGCTTCAGGTCAGCTTATACTATCATATATCACATTTCTATGACATCTGTGATCAGGCCATGATGAGGAAGATGGATGCCACCATCTCAGGTGCAATTCAAGGAGCAGCTGTCTCTCTTCGTATATTGCCATTTCCTATTAGACCAGTCATTCTCATCAGTTTAAGCAGGCCCTGTTGGAAGCAATAAGCATGACACAAGCCACTGACCACAGGTCAAGCCACCACGCAATATTGCAGGACTCAGGGGCCATTTGACCGGTTGACACAACCTTGGTTGCTGGTCAGCTAAGTCTGTGGGCTCAACCAACAAGTCATTTGCCTATCTGTACAAATACCAGACAATTTACTGCTCATGAAAGGCAAATAAATCATCAACGACAAAAATAACGAAGTCTATTGTCCAAAATAGCTTAGTGTTCCATGAAAATATGGTGGGAAAAAAGACGTCTTCACAAGACAAAACATCTATAGAAATTTTCTATAAGCTGTATGAGAATATGAGTAATATCTGTTATACACAACTCATGATACTGCAAAAAAAACAAACAAGGAATTTTTAAAACAGGTACACAGAGAAACAAGTGACAAAAAACTGATTGTCACATTTCTGTTGAGTACGTGATACTTTTCTTTATACTGATACTATATATACATACCCTTTTCTAGATATGAAAAATGACAATTTGATATATGTAACAAGATAGTGCTGAGGAACATGTAATATGACGATTGAAAAGATAACAATGCTAGTTCAGACACCATTACACATTTATCCCATGGGTAGTAGATCACTTGCCCTTGCATAGAAACGAGAGTATGACACTATAAGAAAAATCAATTTATAAGCACGTGCTTTTCTTCGCTTAATTAGCAAGCACTCTAAGGCAGGAAAATATGACACGGGTCACTGCGGAAAGTAAATCTACCGGTGCAGCTGCGGATGTAATTTAGCCACATTTCCACCGACTGCGAGATACACAAAAACACCAGCTAGCTGCACAGGAATTGTTGAAATGTCAGTCAAGTTGCCAACTCAGGAGAATAACAAGCAATTCAAGTGCAGGTCACATGCACCGAGGCTTTTTTCGGCAATGCTGTTATCCGAGGTGGACACGAAAACTGACAGTCTCTTCACGCTTCAAGTAGATAATTCACAATCAGTTTCCTGTCATCTGTGTGTTTCTCATCTTGTTTGGCTCTGTTTTTGTTCGGTCTTTTTGCCAATTATTTCCAGGAAGAACACAGTGAACCAAGCGATGGATCATGTTTCGGAGAGCAGAGGTGGTTCTCAGTAGGGACAGACAAAGAAGTGGAAAATATCTTAATCAAGTAATTTTGCAATTTACACCTGAAGTAGAATATTCCATCAACTGAAAAAATGTTTTTACTATAGAACTATTCAACGCAGCACCCTTGGGGAATCACTGGAACACACACGTTGTCTGCAGATGGAACTGTCTTTGCAAATGAGTTTTAACCTAACAATTAAAGCTATCCCATGTTAGGATTACCTCGATTTCTTCGATTTAAAGACCACTTTGCTTGGTTCCAAAATGAAATGAGACAACCTTCCCATCGAGGGTTCCACAGCAGGAAGTTTTACTGGGTTGACTAAAAACTTCAAATCAGGTTTTAAATCTAGTGCCCAAAAGCAAACTCTTTAGTTCAATTTCACTCAAAGCATTATCAAACTTCAGGGGATGTAAATGATAACCAATGGAATCCATTGAAGGTGACAAATATAATAAGGGATAACAACTCCACAATTTGTCTTCCTCCTTAATTCCTTCAGTCTTAAATTTTTCCTTAATTCCTCCAGTCTTCAATCCCTTCTTAATTCCTCCAGTCTTAAATTTTTCCTTAATTCCTCTAGTCGTCAATCCCTTCTTAATTCCTCCTGTCTTTCGTCTCTCCTTAATTCCTCCTGTCTTCCATTTCTCCTCAATTCCTCCATTTCTCCTTAATTCCTCCAGTCTTCCAACTTCCCTTCCTACAGTTTTCCATCCTTCCTCATTCCTCTAGTTTTTAAATTTCTAATTAATTCCTCCAGTCTTTCATTTCTCCATAATTCCAGCAGGGGTAGGGGCCTAGCTCAATGGTAGCGATTCCCCATCGAGCCTTAGTTGGATGGCTGTTTCATCCTCATCTCATTGCCATGGTCCCTGCATGTACTAATTAGCCCAACAGGTGCAGAAATACAGGACGCAAAGCCCTAATCCACCCACCACTTCTTAATTCCAGCAGTCTTCCATCTCTCCTTAATTCTTTCAGTATTTCATTTCTCCTTAATTCCTCGCACTGGTGCAGCAGAACTAAGTTACTTGACACGAAGAAATGTAGAACAAAGGCATTCCTTAGATTGTAGGAACAAAAGAACTTTTCCGTTCATCAACTCGGAATAGCTGCAGTCCGGTCTGAGTGCCTGAGGCGGCTCCGGAAGCTGGGAGGTTATCCATCAGTCGTGTCCAGTCCACATCCTTCCGATCCTTTCATCCCTTTCATCTGGACAGCGGTCAGTTCCCCATACAAATCCCACCTTTCATGTCCATTTGCTGACCATCGTTGCTGACTGGGGTGTTAGTTGTAGCAGCCAACATGAAACGTGGCAATCGGTGAAATGTTATCTACAGCTTTGGGTGGTGTCGAGTTTATAGGTAGACCATGGAGTCCGAGGTAGGCCACTCAATGTATCCTTTGATAATTCTTTTATAAATTGACTTTTCTGATACACAATGTACAAATGCAAATTTTTGATTATGGCAAATTTCAACAGTATATCTGAAACTGGAGACCTAATTTTCCATGAATTGAGTCAATTAGCTGAGGCATTTTAATCATCAACCACTTCATTAAATGTCATTCTATTATTTTTATGAACTATTTCAAATACACACCACATGAAGTTCATTTGCGCACTGTGTTCAGTAATAACAACCAACACTAGAGCACAGTGTATTATTGCCAAAGCAACCAGACTACCATTATCAATTTATTCTACAGGGATCTCCTTGCCTCACGATGCTGAGTTACTTACATTAATAATGTCTTTGTGAGCCTTGAAAGGACCTATTTATCACTACAATATAGTTGACATGACCATTAACATATCTTAATACCATTACGAGGCAGACCAGCAGAACAGTGCGCAGCTTTCTTTCGCGTAGCCTTTGACCAGTTATACCACAAAAGGTCCTCATGTCACTAAAGTATGCCTCCTTGCCCTGTTCATGGCTTCTTTGTAAATATGCATATCTTAAAGAAATGAATATCAGGAACCAAGCGCAGAAAACGGAACAACGTGCATGACCCCGCCATCGCCCTGGATGACATATGCTCCCTGAATCCCATATTGGGACTTCATTTCGGCAGCTGATTTGATTGCATCCATTACTCTCTGCAGCCGCACTATTGATGTCAGTTGCCATGGTTATTGGATGTCCATAACATTTACAAGAAAGGGGAGGCAATCCTGTACTGGATTCATGCAGATCATACTTCCATACAACCGAATGAACTCTCGGACGGGCTCTATGTAATTCTGCTGATATTTTTAAGAGTGATCTGGTAAACAGCATTCACCAATCACCTCTTAGCTATTACATTTGAAAAACCTCATCCTCCAACTTTACAGTAAGAAAAACCTTTTTTGTCCAATCTCCTCCTCATATGGAACATAATATGTACATATACAACATTAACCGTTTCCATTGTTTAGTAGATCACAAACGACACCAAAATATTGGTGGCAATGTATCAAGGAAAATTACATGCTAATTGGTCTTTCGAGTCTAAATGGCTGCATAATTCAGTTAATTAAGACAGACAGCCTGTAGTTTTCAGCCAACTGCCATCCATATAGTGTAACTAATTAGTCACATTTCACTCCGCAGCCTTGCATTGCTTGACAAGCTTCAAGGCCTCAACAGTAAAAAACACAGAAATGTAAAGAAATACCAATTACGAGATTTTTTGTGACGTTCGTTTAATTAGTTGGACAATGCTTTGTCATCTATCAAGCTTTGTGCATAAGGCTTTTATCCCTGTCACAGGAAAGCGTTATTCAGATACCCTATAAGTTCAGCCCATCCGCGAAGAGAGAAGATAAAAAAAAGCAATTCGACAAGGCAACAACCAAGTTATGGTACATCAGCAAAATAAAGCAGAGAGGATTGTGTGCCCTGCCGCATCAGCTTTCATCAGATGTTTCTGCAGCAATTTTTCATCTAGGCCTGTCCGAGAGGATTACTTATGTTGCGCAGTAAGGTTTATTCTGCATCCCAAGAAGCTTAGTTTCCAATACAACACGGTTACATATGCTACTTTCAGCGAAATACCACAAGCAGGAATCCTCTTGCTTCCATTGAAATGAAAGTTTTTTTGGAATACCATATTATGGAATAACCAATAGCGTCATACACTTTTTACGATGTTCTATTCATTTAAAGGATATGCAGACAACAAAGTCCATGGTAGGCTACAACAGCAGATTTTTTCTAAATGCTTAAATACAATACATGTATATTGTACATACAGACAACTGCCTGTGTGTAAGACTGGTTCTTTTGACCTTTGGAAGTCTTCACACCTTCAGATTTCTAAGGGCAAAGGTCTATTAAAGATTGTTGAATCTACCTTCTGAGTATCACAGCCATAATGCTTGTTGCAGAGATCAATAAGCTACATTCAAAAGTCTGTAAAAGACTTCTTGATACTCGATTAAATTTGTATGCACTATTGATGCAATTAGTTTTGAAATATTGGCCAAAACATCTCGGTCTTAGTTTTAATTGTATAAGACAACTCAGCAAGCCACAAACACAAGGCACTACTATTTGTTCATTCTTACCAAAATTATTTCACATTCAGATCGTGCTATGTACATGCATTGATGAATCTTTTGATTCAAGCGCAGTTTGAGAAATATTAATCCCAGGTTTGGTCAACCACAGAAGCTAGTGTTAGTCGCACAAACTGGCATCTAAGACAGGCAATCTTAAATAGAAATAGTTATCCTTGGAACACGCATTCTAGAGCATAACAGTCTCAAGTGCCTGGGCAAAGAGACCAATTAGAGGATGCCACTCACCTGTTGTCTGTTATTTGGCGTGTATGGCAGCATGGTTGACACATGAAACATGATTTCATAATTGTAGAGCTGAGCATAAAGAGAACGAGTGCCTGTTGAGTCAGCTGGAAGAGAAAAATCAAATCAAATATTATTATAATAGTACAGTTTCATTTGATCAATACATTAGATTATACGGTAGGAAGGAAAGGATGGCTAAAGTTCGAGCTTGTACAATTCATGGCATAAGTGTCTAACAGTCTAAGTGATAGTAGCTTAGTGAGCTAACATGACCAGCTGCAGTGGCAGATGTAATGATGAGACTGAGATGATAAATCTACAGGGTAACCCTTCATAGACAGAGAACACAGTACGCAGTTCTCCGACTGCCCAGGCCTTGAAATTAAGTGGTTTTATCATAAATCAAGTTGATCAACTATCCTACGTGTGTGAACTCAGGACCTAAGGACCACTTCAAAAACCCCCATGACCTAAAGTAAGTCTCAAAAACACACACCAAAAACTATGAGTAAAGGAGAAATTCCACCAATGCCTACCAGGCATCAGGCAAATATTCCAATGCCATGCAATTCGAAACAATAAGCAGGATGACAAATCAGATCTTCTCCAAGATTATCAATCATTCTCTTCACAGTAAACTGTCAGGCAAGACCTTAAATTTCACCACAGCCAAGACTTACACATGGTAATCAATTTACAGAAAATGAATGCATCACTCTCCATGTCTCAATTTCCAACCAGGACATTATACATGCATGAGTTTCATCTTAGTTTAAAATCAAAACTCATATAATACTGGACAATATTTCATCACAGGAACCAAATGAAACAAAAAATTGAAGAGAAGTTGCAAACAACATTAAAGTGACAGAACTTGGATGATAATATCCAATATTCTCAGATTACAGCCAGTCTAAATGCGGATCCTCAGGCCGCATCGTAGACGAGGGTCTGATGGATTAATATTAATGCATTGAGAAATACAGCGTGGATGTAGGTCAATCACTAAGCTGTTTAATTTTAACTTAGCAGGGAACAAAATAGTTCTTTAAAATTTGTCCGATATATGCATATTATTAAGTACTGGGGATTGTTGATTTGTATTCTTATGATTAATATAAACTTTTCTATGTAGTCAAATTGCTTGCTCCCCGACTGGAATTCTTGCTCCCCCGAATTGCAGCTGTGATACATCTCATGAAAATGAACAATGCTAGATGCCAGCATTTTAATCTGGAACTTTAAAACTTATCTTGTACAATACAATGTATGATTTATAGGTGTCCTTTAAGTAATGCAGAATAAAAAGCACTTAAATCCCACACGTGGTTAGTTTCACTTGCCCCAGAATAGACACTATGCACAATATTGACAATAAACCTCCGGCCTATCAACTCACCTTATGACAAATGTTGAGATAGTATCAGACCACCTTACTAGTTTTTGCAAAATATTTGCTTAGCTCCTTCACACTCAACATGCTAAACATGGCAAAAAGAATGTAACTTCAATCAAGCACCCTTACTATTATATTCAAAGAAAAAGGTTTTTAGCTACTCGTGCTTTTTCTGCAGTAAAACTGCTTCAGACAATATATTTAATTAGTCTAGAATCAATACAATATTGAACCTATCAACACTAGACACCTCAGAAAGCCTAGACAGCATACCCAATGGAAAACATGGTCGCTGCAGAATATATATTGAGGCCAATACTATTAGAGCAACAGCATAACTGGAAGGCAATAGCGTAAGCCAAGCGATCATGTCCACCCGTGAGTGACTCACGTCGTTGTTCAGCTGATACGGTAATCTGATCAGTCAAAGTTAGGAGACAACAGCATTGAAACTGACAAGGCTATAAGCCTCAATAAGAAGGACGGGGCTACAACAGCCAGCAACTAGCTGCACAGGAAGGATAGCAAATGGCTTCAGACAGCTTATTCTCCTCTGATCTCCATGTCAGTTTCCCGATACTTAATCATATTTACATGCTCAAGATAAGATAAGAAGAAGCAGGTGTAACGGACTGGCGCCATCATGTCATGTCAGGTCCAGAATGGATCAGATCTGGTTCCATTTATCACCTATTTAGAGGTTAAACGGCTCAAATCTAGTAAAGAACCTAGTGCACTCGAGCTATAACACTAAATCCCTAATCTAAGAGAGATTTTAAGGGCAATTACCATGTCCTAATATGTCCTTTAAGGCAGCAAATGATCAAAGCAAAGCTGCTCTAATTCTCCACCTCAATATACAAAATGATATATGACCCAACCTCCATTAAAGCCACCATAGCACAAGTCTTATCACAGGGCCAACTGATCTCCACAGTACAAATTGAGACTTACTTTTGCAGTCGAGACCGCCTCTGTACTTCTCGAACCCTTTTAGTCTCACTTTGTTTCCAATGCAGTCTAAAAATGAATCAAATACGGTACCAGCATTTTCTGAAAGAAGAGAGAAAACATGTTAAGTGGTATGTAAAGCAAAAACACACCCAAGTTCTCGGACACCTCACACAAAATTAGAAACAAATCTAAGAATCTTACCATTATTGTACATGTCTTCCTCTGTTGACTGACCCGCTCTGCAGTACATTATTCCTATCTTGTAAGTATCTGTTCTCTGAAAACAGGAAACATACGGCAACAGTTAAATAAAAAACTAAGAGGTAACATTTAGATAACATTTTCATTGACCTCTTATAATGATGTGACATTTATCACGTTTTTTATGTAATCGACATTGCAAAACTAAACCATTTCACAGAATTTTATTTAACACGTATTTCGCATTAGTAAAAAACCACAAAATTTGCAATATAATATTACATAAGTTATACCTCAGTGCCTATATATCAGAAAGAGAACTAAGTAAAATCTAGTGGAACACAGTCACCCTGATCTAAACCGACTTTCAAACTACATCTTACTTGGCTGATCAATTGTAGTGGCAAGACAGATTAAAAATTCAGCATGTCAACACAGAAGCCATTCAGCAACCGCACACTCGACTGCAGCGGTGATGAAAACAAGAAAAAGTGCTCAACGGTCATGTTTGCCGTGTGCTCAGGTGACGGGGTCAACAGCATCTCGACCTTAGTCCTCATGCTGCCGAAGCTGCAGCATTCATCATTTCCTCTTTTTTATTTCTTTATGAGGCTCAGACCACTGCCGGCCTGACCAGCATCGGCAATAATCCTGCATTCTCCAGCCTTGTTCGTCTTTTTTTATTTCTCGGCAATCAATCTTGTGCCCTCTCATTCTCCTTCTGCGCACCATAAAGGCACAGCACCTTAAGCCTTACAACAGATTTCCTGCTTGATATCAAGTCTTCACCTTCTCGAGACATATAAAATGCTATTGCCTGCAGCAAAATCCCCAAATCACTGACATCTGATAGCAGGAAACCTTTCCAGACACTCGACTCCATCACCGAGTCTCACAGTAACTTCTGATAGCCTCCCAAAGAAAGGATATGGGGCTTGACTGTTATGAATAAATATCCTAGTTTGGCAAATCCTTCTCAATTTAACCAATGCATTCTCCTTTGCCCAAAACTAGGCCAACAGAGACAAGAAAATGATGCAGCTTGATTACCATAAACAACTGACCACGTTTCAGATATAGCTCAAATCAGCATGTCATAATAGATTGTATGATTTGTATCTCATGTTTAACATGAGTGAAAGCATACTAATACTCATCATCATTTCAACATCACTTCACATTGAAGCCCCAAGCATCTGCACAACAAAAGCCTGCCACTTCTCAAAGATATAATACCTTTTGCCTAAACATCCTACCTGAAGATACACATCAAAAACATCACAGAGCATTTCAGATGACTGAGATAAAACCACTGCTGAAGATGTAATCAAGACCTAATCGTATTTTGATATCAACCCAAGATCTTACAAAGAGACTGCGGAGAGAGTAATCTTGTACACTTCAACAATATATTGTGTCCATTATAGAGATTAGCAATAGCTTTCTTAATACCACAGATAATCATCAAAGGAAATGAGGAAGACCACCAAAACACGGAGTAATCTGACATGGCTTTGAAGTGGCTTCTCAGCTTGTAAGACCAAGGAAGTAGGTTGGAAATGTATCTCCCTCAGAAAAACTGGTCACCGGTTCTGCAAACTTCTATCGAGGTGGCATAATGATAAATTCAAAACTTAGTCGGCAGTCCTGAACTAACAAAAAAATTAACAATACATTATACAAGTCTGACTGTTCAGTGTTCAGAGACTAAATTTTCTTAAATTTAATGATACCATATACCAATATATTTCCTAAACCATTGGTAAAATGAAAATAACATAATTATATAGAAACAGAGCATGAAAAAACCTTATTAAATCCCACAATTTTGAATGACTTTTTTTTTAGCAAGCAATAATCTATCTTGCAATTCTTTATGTAGTTTTTCTCAAAACATAATCAGCTAAGGCACATCTTCAGAAGATTAAACAAATGAGAAAACCCACAACGGTCTGCAGCTGCCACACCAACAGTGTTCTATGCATTTGCAAAAGCACATATGCATAAATTTTGGCCAGTTCATGATTCTTCATGTAGCAATGTTGATCACACAGTGTTGGTAAATTGTGTATATAGACCACATTTCGTGATCACAATTTGTTACAATTACTGAATCAGACCAAAAAATATCCAAACAATAACCAAAATCAACAACTTACAATTAAATAAGCACATTGAATCAAATGACTATTAAAAACATTTCTTGAACTTACTTCAACTCAAGTTAGAATTTGCAATAAATCAGTGTATTACAGCGGATTTCATAGACATGGAAATGAAAGTCCAGAGGACATCATGTGAGTCCAGTACTCCTTTTGGCTAAGACAGTCCCTCAGTCAATGGGAGTTCTGGATTCGCATGACATCCTCTGGCCTTTAGTTTTCAAGTCTATGAATTTTGCTGTACATAACAACATCATGATCATACTTACACCCTGTTCATCCAGTTTCATCAACTGGGCAGACATTTTTTGACCGGGAGTGGCAAGTTTAAGGCAGGAAAGAGGGAAGTCCGGAGAGATAAACTCAAGGACATCTCGGGCGGGAAGTCCACGTGAGCTGCTGAGGCGAGAGGAGGACGGAATAGCATCTTCAAGGACGACACCACGTAATGTTTGCAACTGAAACATTTGAATCATCATAAAATATTTGATAATTAATTTTCATCAAATGCACTTTTTTCAACTCAGCACTTTTCAAATTAGTTATGCACACCAAGCATGATATCTAACAAATCACATTAAGGAAAGGCAACAGATTACACATGAAATTTAGCTAATGCAACATATTAAATAACCCATATTAAAACAGGAATCTGTTTCTCAGTTTTTCCACTGTCGAAGCAAATAAACTAATTGACCATATTTCTGAAACTAGTTTTGGTAGGTGGATAGGAAATGGAAAAGTCTCATGGAACTGGTTAACTTGGTGGTTCTCAGAAATAATTTACATTTTTAATCAGTTTTGTACAGTGAATTCTTTGATGAATTTACATATTTTACAAAGGAATGATTTGACATTTTATGTAATTACAACATGGCAATTCTTTGCAGGCACTATCACAATACAGAGCACCCGTTGACAGTCTCCAGGGGAATCAAATATTTTGCGACGCATAAAAATGTCACAAGGTATTTCACTACTTGGAAATACCATTTATGTCTCATTATATTAGAAAATATTTAGATTACATTTTCATGTCTAAATATTACATTTTCATGTAACTCTAATTTCTCTTCAGTTGCTGGAGGCAAATTTAAAATAGAGATTTTTGTCAATAAACACTCCGACAAGACTCAGCAGCAGATTAATATGAACGTCAGAGTACACATGATATATCAAGCTTTTAAAAGTGCAAACACAAATGCATATCTAATTTGGACAGTCTCATCTTGCGTGAATTCAAAGTCGTAAGAAGCAGATAATCAGGCAAAATATCACATTACGCAGACAGCCAGATTACTTCAGGTAGTCACTAATATGGTCTGTGAGAGATGCCAACTTGAGAAATGCAAGCGAGAATAGGAATTACGTCCTTTTACGGATTTGAGACGAGGACTTGAGAACAGTCTGCCGATAACAGACATCTGCCAATAATACACAGGCCAGTATCATCCGAATGGAAATATTACTATGAGAGGCATTTTGCCCTCCATCTGGATCAATAAGCCCCCAAGGCTCACCTCACTAGTCCTAATGATGATTCTGTATTGATAGAGCAGGGAAGACCCTTCCCCCCTGCTTGACACCACATCTCGGTCATCGACTTTTTCTCTCTTCAAGCTCACAGCCACCGGTCCAAGGTTCTCATCATTCCCAAAGAAATTCTGGTGCTCTGTAAAGAGAAACGACACAAATCCATGAAATAGACTCATTCAGTAATGGATAATCAAAGATGGGGTAACCGGCACTCGCGACATCGAGGTCACACAATCGGTCAATATCACCGTTTGATAACAAAGAATAATATCGACTTGCAAAGCACTCGTAATCAATAGGACTTAATTGATGGGAATAGAGATCTGAACTAATCTAAGTCTACTCCCTTTATTGCCAGCTGTCTGCTGATTCAAAGGCACTGGCACTGTTGCCAAGCCACATGAACCTATACACAGAGCTTGTGGCAGTCTATTTATTACATGCAGAACTAAGTACTGTAAATCTCCTAGTTTCATGAAATTTTTACACTACAACTATTGTGCGTTGGTAATAACATTCACCAAGTTCTCAAAATTTAAGGTAATAACTGCTTATTCCGTCAAATTGTACAAATGATCCCAGTGTAACAAACAGAATGAGTGACTGTCAATTTTGTAACTATAGGCATTAGGCATATAGTAACCATGGTTACTCAATGCTGCAGGCAAGTCCGTCTTTATTACATGTACTTTCTTTTTATGGTTAGTAGTATCACCCTGTATTTAACCAATTAACATTATTGGACATTGATATAACCTCACTTTAAGAATATTAAGAGCACCATCAGTTTGAAGATACCCGAATCATCGATAACAAGATTACACACAAAAAACACTAAGCCCCTAATATCGTGCAGCTTATATTCAAGTGGTCGTTTTATGGTGAAGCGGCCTTCTGTAGGAATTGTCCAGCATTTGAGACTGACCATTTAGCATTTGTCCACCAAGATTTGCTTCCTAATTATCCCTATCACAAACATCACCCCGTCATCCTCCTGCCTTCCAGGTGAGCATCTCACTCAACCTTGATTACAGTAATTGGACACTTCCTCGATTCCACAGCTCAAGGCGAAACAGATTTGGAAAACAAGTGGAGCAATCACAAAAGCAAGGTCACGTGATCTGGATACAAAGGGATCATCAGGAACCCCTCTCAGTCCTTGGGCATCAGCTAATTGGAGGCATAAAGAGCTCTGAGTCTAGAGCTAAATGCTGAGGAATGTGAACAGCAAAGCGTAAGAAATCTAATGTTACAAATCAATTTGAATACATTTGAAAGTGTAATATGCTACGACGTGGATTTACTACATGCAAAATCCTCACTCTGCTTGTTAATGCCAAACTCGGCATCAATCAGAACTACAGTGCCCGACGTCGACGTTGTGGCCGACACCGGAGTTGTGGACTTCAATGGTGACGTCCTGGGGCCGATCCAAACATTCCGAATGAACAGGGTGATAGATATCGCTATTATTCTAAATCTTTCTCTGTCAAAATGTTCTGAATCCGCCTCTGGACGTCACTATTGAAGTCCACAACTCCGGTGTCGGCCACAACTTCGACGTCGGGCACTGTAGTAGAAAAGGTGTAATTGAGTGTAAATCGCTACCAATTGTCAGAATTAATGATCTTCAGAATGTGCCTTTATCATAACATATAATGCCTCCTTCTGCAGGTTTGAATCCTATAACTCTTGGCTACATAGTTTAAAAAAAAAAACACCCAAGTTTTCGGCTTCCAAATCTGCTGATTACTTTGTCACTAAGTTTCCAGAAGTTTGACACCAAGACAAAACCAAGTAGGGAAAAGGTCTTCAAAAGAGGCCTTTCGGCAATTAGGAATAAATTGGAAGGAGCGTGTTCTAAAGACACAATGATGAATGACCTGCTCAGCTATTCATGGGCAACAAACGATTGTCTGACACGTGCTGAGGACACCATGCCCTGGAGGACCTAAAGGAGCTTAAAGGGCAGTAAGGACCTCGCACCTTCCTCCAGGACCTTTGGAAGGTCTTGCCCGAGGTCCCGAATCACCTTAGGGCACCACGAGTCACTTAACCTGCTACTGCATGCATTGTCAGGAGACATACATAATTGACTCAAAAGATTGATAAACTCACACAAGCCAAGAGGAATCACTGAAGACCTACCTTTTCAGTTGACTCGGAAGATCAATAGTCATTCATTCCCACTCAAAAAATGCAACATTATTTGTCAGTTTACCTAGGTTAACCTCTCATTAATTCGAACACAATTGTTGAAAAAGAGAATAATCAAATCCACTGTACCAACAGACTGAAAGATTTATTAGGCCAAACAACCCAAACGAATTAGAACTGCAACTGTTTACTTAGAAGTTAGAACTATTTGATACAGTATGAATTTACTACTGGCAAATCCTCAGTCTGTTTGTTAATACCTAACTAAGTATATACCAGAAATATAATAGAAAGAGGTCCAAACTAAGTATCTCTTAACCACAAGGTGGTCAAGTGGTAAAGGCTCTGGCTGCTCTTGTCATATCATCATTATATCTGCCTCCTGAAGCGTTAGCCTCAATTTAGTGACCAACCATCTATAGGACAAGCATTGCATCAAAGATGCCATAAATATGGTAAAATCCGTCTTATATTCTAGGGCCAGACATGCCTGCGAGTCAAACACCTGCCGAACGTTTGCATAAATATGAGAATTATATTGTTTTCCCAAGTTCTCTACAGTATGTCTCAATGCTTTTTTTCTGCAGCTAAGTCAGGCAAAAGTAAATGTAAATGTATTTTTTCTATAGTCCGTTACTATGCTCAAGCCGTCTCAACTGACTTTACAATTAAAAAGAGCCAAAGATAGTACATGTATCATCTTTGAGTCAGCTTATATGAGTGTAATGATGAAAGAATAACGCTCGGGGTTCACTCTGACAGTGGTACACATTTGCAGTCAATTTTACACCATGGGTGGGGGTATTTGACTTGCTCAAGCTTACCCAATACATGCAAAAAGTGTCGGTGCCTGTAATCGAAATCAGAACCTTCAGCGGAGATGGAGAGGACCTCAACCGCTTGACCACTCGGCTGTTTTTTCATCCTATTCAGACAAATATATTCTATAAAAAGAGCCATAGCATGTATAAAGAGCCCAAGAAAAGTCATACACGTAACCGAAGCATCAGCCAGAGACATTGTTATTGTGCGGACGTGAGAGGGGTCATGACCTTGCACTTCCGGTTGGCAGTCTTGAGGAATCCTAAGGACACTAGGAACTCCCCAGGGATTCAGGAAGGACATTTGACTTGTTGCATTGTCAAGGAGGAGACCTGTCAAGGTCAATTGCATGGCACCCCACTGTCCACACAAGATGCTGTCGGTTGTATTTGTTTCCAAAGAATGTCATTGTGCTCGAGCCACTTGTGTAAGCTCAGCTCATAACTACTTTGAGGTTACCAAAGAGAAAAGCCATTTATATTAATAACTTTTAAGCTACGGGTGACTGATTAGTGGGTAATCATTTTTACAAAAAACAAATCCACATAATTGTAAGTGGCGACTCAATGTGTATTACCTGTGAGTATGCCTTTTGAATATAGGCACTCACCACATATCATCACACCATGGAGTCACAAGTAAGTCTCTTTGTGACTTCATGGTCACACATTTAATACTAGAACAAGGTATATACTAACTCAATTGCAATCATGTATGTTCATTAATGCAATAAATACTTGTAATGTAATATGATGGTAGTGTAGTAAAATATAATTAGGTTGGGACATAAGTCAATAGAAATATGTAGATGAAGTGTATCATTTTTGAAATGATACCCGAATTCCAAATATGATGATGAACGTAATTTAATTACACAGAGTTGAGTAAAATTTCCTGATAGCCTTGGAACTGATCAACTGATTAAAACATTTAACAAAAGCACCAGACTTGCACGGTATTCAGATATTTGTAGTTGGGAAAAGCCCAAACATCCATTCAAATGCATTGCACGCATAGAATCCCACAGTAGCTGCAATAAGTTCCAATTACAAAGCTGATGCATATGAGAAAGCATCCCCTGTAGTGTACCTTGTATTCGAGTTGATGAACATGTCGTCCCTAGACCATATTAGCTCTTTTAGAGGTCCAGTTGTTTATTAGCAGCTCGCGATGGTTTTAGATCATTCAGAATGGGGAAAAGGTCATTTCAGAATAGCAGTGAATACATTATCAACACTGGTGTTATTACTTTGAACCATATCGTAGATATCGTTAGCACAAACTGTTTATTATATACATTCAAAAACATGTAAAACGTTATTGCATTCATAATTCCATCCCAATGTGCCCTTTTGATATTTAAAAGTTGATAAATTTACCTTTTTTTCCTTTTTTAATAGTTTTGCATATGTTAGTTCAGATTAATTGATTCAGTGGTTTCCTCTATTTCTTTAATTCTCTTGTATTTCACTGATTCGCACTCTATACGCCTACTTGCGTCTTGTGGGGGATTATAATTGTAATATTGGAATATTGTATCTGTATGGATTCATTTCTTACAAAAGTTCTTTCTTATAATTCCACACTTCAATGAGTCCAAATGCCTTTCACGGGAAACACTTCATCCAACCACTTCACTTGTTGAATAGAGACTCAAAGGGAGCCCCAGAGCATTGCGTGATGAACGATATCTCGTTGAATTCACAAAAACTGCTCTCGTCTCAAGCACTGTGTCTATGAATGTAGCACGAGCAAACGTTACAATAGAGAGAGAGAGGGAGAGAGAGAGGGAGAGAGGGAGGGAGAGAGGGAGGGAGAGAGGGACAGAGGGGTATCCCCATCACTGGTCTATTTCTGTTTACATTGAGATACACCTATCATGTAGTCATAACAGTCCCTTCTTTCTAAACATTTTATTATCTCAAAATTCTTGGAAGAATCGCAGTACCAGAGTTTTGTGGCTTGACCACTCTTGTTCACCATAAACTTTTTAGACAAGTACATCAATTACTTGTGGCAAAACTAAACAAATCCAGTCAGTACAGTGCACCCTAGTATCGTGGTCAAGCTCATTATTACCTTTCCATAGTTTTTTACATCCTACATGGTCAAATGTGTCACGTGTATTTCCCATGTGAAGGATAAACGCATGGAAAACGCACTTGGCACATTTGGCCATGTAGATGAGCTACATTAACTGGATATCAGACTTTTAACTGAACACCTTGCACTCGGTGTCTATTTTGAGGCAAATAAAATACTGCACTAATGGGGAAAACGTGTAATATGGTGTGGACACCAAGCCTTTTAACCATATCATCATTACGTCTGCCTCTGGCTGCTGGTCACATAAGCTGACTAAGCTACATAGGCAGTAGCATGGAGACACTGCCAATAGATTCATATCAATATCTACTAATTTCCTTGCCCAAAACACCAGGCAACCAGAGTTGCACTTGCGCTCTATCCTGTCTCACATGTGGAGGCCAATGGAAGGGGTAGAGATTCGCTTCAGTTTTTCCTAGAGCAGTGTAGAGTGATGGCTGAAGATTGTGAATTGAGAAGGTAATCAAAGTCTATGAAAGATCCCATTAGTTTAGCATCACAACTAGTGTTAACATAGACTAAATCAAACTCTCTCCTAAACGCTTCGGCGAACCAAAAAATGTAATCAGTCAAAACTGCATCATTTGCAGATTATTAACAATTTTGACGTCAAAACGGCTGTGGAGTCTCTTGCAAATTATTGTAAAACTCTCACAAAAGGGTACATTCAAACCTGCCATTACGACCACCTGTATATAACGACCACCTGCTGTAAACGACCACTACATTGCAACTCCTATGGACTGAATTGTTGTTTTATCCCTCTATTATGCGGTCACCTGTCTTAGGCGGCAAAATCTTTTATTCCCTTGGGTGGCAACAAAGACAGGTTTGACTGTGGTGCTTTGAAATAGTCCAAATCACTGTGACAAAGAAGTCTACACCTCGCTACAGATAGATCTACATTCCCCCACATTGAGATATAACCACGAATTGGCAGTGGGGGACGAGGTGATCAGATTTCGCTGAATTGGGAGGATAAGAGCATGAAATGAAAGTGGATCCCCCACCGAAGTGACCAATGTCACACGGGTCACTGACCACTGCCCATAAGACTGACCAATGCCCCTGCATTTATTGGGTTACACAGGTCTGTGGCTGACCAGCTGACCAAGGGAGTTCTATTCCTCATGGCTCTTGTATCAATGAATGCCGGGGTACAGTGTCAACTGTTTGTTTGTGGAACCATCGAGGTATACCCTTGATAAACCCTCGCCCACTACAGTGACAAGGCCTATTTACTTTCAACTCTGCCGATGTGATTGTATGCTTGGCGTCAGTTGCAACAGGACTTGTCTGTCTTCATGTACTTAGAATGGGCTCTTCTTTCTACCAAGACAGAATAGCCAGTAACAAGTTGTCGAAGTCTAAGCAATGGAATCAGTGGTTAAGTTTCGGTGTCTGTTATTCATGATATAGAGCGACATCAAGAAAGAGAAGGTTTACTAGCCTATTCCATTATATTTCAAAAGAGGGTTACAGATTCTTTCTCCAGTGTGTTGTTAATGACATCCAACAGTTTGTTGTAACAAAGATTATGCTATCAAAATGTATGCATGTATTTGCTATAAGTTTATTACAATAGAGTTACGAAATCTAGATCGTCACATGTTATAGTTTCACATTATGAAATTCACCTTGAGTCTGTCCAAGGTTTTTAGTCCATCAAAGAATGGAGGAGTAGACTCAGTGTGTAGTTCCTTCAAGACTTATGATGAAAAATTATCCTTGTGTAAGAAAAAGAAACCTAAACCCAGACATGTGCCTCTTAAATAAACAACCTTAGACAAAGGTTTCTACTGCATATCACAGTATGCATCTTTTTAGTCTCAAATAATCTAACAATGGTTTTGGATACAAAACAATAAATTCCAGTCTTCCGCCGAATTTTTAGCTACTAGTCTAAAAGAAGTGTGCTACCATTCTACACTGTCTTTAGTGCTACTATCGTTCAGTGACAAAAGAAAATGTGCATAAAAAGGGAAATAAAACATCTCAAGACAAAAATCCGTGTCAAGTGGATCCGAGATATCTGTATGTATATAAAGGGGCTGGGGGATCATTTCAGTAAATCAACCCCTTGATTTCTCACCCTGCTTCTCACTCAGTCTGCACTCCTTAACCTTCCTGTGACCTTCTTATCACTCTCAAGGTCAACGGGGTCACATACAGCCCTGCATATCAAGCATGCACAGGAAGCAGCTTATGGGGTGCTTGAAGTAACCCAAACTATGATCAGGGCAAAGTACACACCCCAGGGCATGTCAATGACCTTGATCTGAAGTATATCTCTCACCCCACCCTCTTCTGTCACCCCTGTCTATCTGCCCTTCACCCCTTCCTCTCTGTTGTGTATGTTTCTACTTAAAGGGTGTCATTCTATCAGCACAACAGATGTTTGGGATCTCAGGATCATACCTTGAATACATATTAGGATTCCTGGTAGCAATGATATGGCAGGATATGCAGGGAAATTGTCAGATGCTTCAATGCATATCAACAAACAATAAATTACCCCCCTTTTGTGCATGGTAGTAGTCAGAATTCCATACATCTCACGAAACTTCCAAGAACTACACATGGACAGTAAAACTTTTTGGGGACCACTGTCTCCAGCTAAATGCTAAGTCGTGATTATAATTATGCTTGGCATTATTACCAATAACACAAACAAATACATACACAGGTTCAAAATGACACATGACTAATCACACATTTTATAAAGAAATGATGTACAATATAATGTATCAGTTATGATAATCACTTAAAATCATATAATTCACATCATGATAACTTGTATCAAGATGTTTGGCATTGTCTGCCATGTATATGATGTATGAGTCAGAAGTTAAAAAATTACAGATCAGTTTCATCACGAATTTCCAATTTTTACTAAAAACCAAATTCAGTAATTCATCACTGAAGTTATTTGTATTTCAAGATTCAATAAAACACCATTACGTTACACAATATCGTGACCAGCTAAAAAAAACCCAATATAACAATGAAACATTGAATTGACAAAACAGCTACCGGATTCCTTAGTAAAAATAGTGCAACAATGGCTTGTAAGTTGTAACAGTGCCAGCTCAAAAATCATCAATAACAAGGTTTTTAATGTAATATCTAAAAATAGGAAATAACCTTGACGATCCACAAAACGCAATTCAAGCCTCTTGTTTCATTGTTGCTACTTTTATTCTAAGCAATGTATGAATTTAAGTTGGGGCATGAGTTAGATATTCATGTATTTATATCTTGATTCTCCCATAAATGAATCTGTAGACCATCAGATATTAGACACCACGACTGAATTAAAACATCTATGAAATATTAATGCCACAATAATGGCCCATATTACTGTATGCTTGATTTCCATCTAATGTCAGCTTTACTTCATATGACCATCAATAACTGAAACCCGCCGGAATATTGTAATCTACTTACATCAGGTTCGTATGGTATGGAATTTATAACCTCAATAATCTGTAGATCTTCATTAATTAGTCTCATATTTCCCAAGAATTGAATGAAGTAAATATGCTTCAGTGTGTCAAATGAATATGTGCTTAAATATTCTTCATTATTTGGCGGATGCTGACATTTAAACCTTACAAATTTAATGTTGCTTGAATTAAGGAATTTGCTTCGTAAATCTCTACCAGGATATACATTATAATATTATTATGATAATGATATAATTCATAAAACACCATTAGAGAGAAATGTTCATGCACATGGACAATAAAATAAACCATTATGGCAACATAACAACAGTTCAACTACACTAGTTATTAAACAGGGTTCCCACAGAAATCATGAAATTAAATTCCATGACCATTCACAGAATTTCCCTGACTTTCTTTCGATAAAATCTGCACAACAAAGTCAATGATTGCAAATTATCACGGCCTCCACACACCCCTTACAGCGGTCCTCACGACCATCTTTTATGTATTGCAGACTTTGCCTTTTTGTTGTCTTTCTAAAATTCCATGACTTTTTCATGAAAATTTAACATTTATATTATTCTATGACTTTTCCATGACCTTTCCTTGACAGCCAATTTTTTCAAGATTTTCCAGGATTTTCCATGACCGAGGAACCCTGATAAAAGACATTGGTGTAAAATTTACTATCAAGCCATCGTCGTGTGTCGCTTTTCAGACTAGTCTTCATGGCAAGGTCTTAATTAAAATGCAATTAATAAACAATGAGAACGATATAATCGTAAAGGGGTGTTATATATATGTGGTTTGTGCTGTACAATCATGTACATACCATCCATTACCAATTCATATTACGTTTTTAATAACACCGTATTACATCAATTTGCATGCAACTCAACAAAAGCCTGGGAAATAAGTCCTACAACTTGTGTGCTTCACGCTGAGCTTTCCATTAGGACAGGTTAATAACGATATGTCATGGCAGGTCTACCACCATGCTACATTAGGCAGTATGACACTAAGTGCACCGTCTCCTTCAGTGGCCTACTTCTCTGCAATTATGACACGCTATAAACATGAGGTACAGTGTATCCTGCCTTGTCATGTATCTTGTGAGTAAGCATATACAACTGCATGATACTATAATAATACACGGGTAATAGGCATGTTTTTCTAAGCTAATACTATCATACTATCCATCATATGACAGGGTAAAATGCACATTGGTGTCCCCTGAAAAGTACACTTACATTACTAATGACTTCAATTTCAGCACTGAAAGCCCTGTCGTAGTTGCGGTCATAAAAATATGTAAATGTCACTGAATTGCAAACTTTATCAGACCAGCCGTTAAATGACTATGAGTCAGCTTGACCAGCTGCTAAGGACAAAAGTAATGATCACATGATAAGGCTAGGCGTCTACCATGTGCAGCAGATTGATTTCTTGGGTCAATTAGTACTGATTTCAACGCAGCAAACAATATAGTTCTTTAAATTTCGCCGCATCTGATGTTTTCTGGCTTTCCTTGACCTATCAAACTGTATTGTGATGGTTACTATAAATTTATGGTGTTGAATTTCATGCTCCCCCAATGTGCATGTTACAAGTAAATAACAAATCACACAGAGTATCACTATCCCAATGACATTGTAAGTTTGACGTTAAAACGTTCACGATATAATCAGCATTATCCCTCATCATCTACATCATCACAATACGCACGATACAAGATGACATGAGGAACACTAGGCCGCCAGCAGCAGCAGCAGCACAAATTGCCTTTATTTACTGCCTCAACGACTCCCATGCTGGGTGACACCACCAGCACACCACTCAAGACTTCTCATATCCCCATTAGCTGCAATGCAAAGCAGGATGGAGAGGCTCATTAATCCTACTAACCCCCCTTCATATGCTTAATCACAATATCTCCTGGATTGTCAGTTATATCGTGAAATAATGCACACCTCTATGCAATTGCAATAAAGCAGCTTACAGCAGCTTACAGCATCTCACATGATGCAGTAAGATGCAGATCAAACTCATTATGAACTGCATAAAAATTGCATAAAATTGCAAAGGTGTCATAGCTCATAATCGTAACAGATTGCATCACACAGCAGGAACATAATCTTTGTCCGTGGTTACCAGGGCATCATTTTCGTCAAGGCAAAATGGCAACGATATAAAGGCTGTACAAATCTTATATTGATATTGCTTGTTATTGATACAATACAATCATGATCATATGGTAATCATATGCGCTTAAACGATAATAACACATAACTGTCAAACAACATATCCATGAATCCATGAAAATATATCTCCACTTTATAAAGACTCAATTCCCAGGACCAGTTCTGCTAATATGTAGAAATAATGTTTGTAGTACGGCAAAAAATCTACACTCGAACGTTTTTGAAAACATTCATCGTTTGTACGCCTAATGAGGTAAATTAAACCAGAATTGAAGTAAATATTGACTCATTAGTACATCTATTGAAGAGACAAACACCAATTTAAACTCCGCCATTACATTCAATCTCTACCTAAAAATTCATTAACTTTTTAATGCTCAGTGAATAATTACAAATATGACTTTGTGGCTAGAAAACATCAGGCAGTGTTCTCTGTAAAGAGCTATAAAAACTAATGAAACAAGTTTAAAGCAAAGAATATTGTGATGTCTTTCTTTCATTTGCTGTAAATTTCTGCCTGTATGCAATCTTTTAAATAGAGTAATTCCTCTCTCCTCAAAGGACTCCCCAAGGCTTTTGTCTTGAGAAAAAACTATTCATTTGCTAAACAAGGACATTAATGAAGTACTTTTTGGTTTCAAGAATCACATGGAGTTTTCCTTCTTTTATCTTTTCATGAACATTACTTTCCTCCCAGCTCGCGTCTTCCTGGTTCTGTATTAGCCCCAGGCTACGTGCACTGAGGGAGGCATCAGAGGATGATTAGAATCACACCTCGGTCTGATTAATGCCTGGGCTCCCATCTGCACATAATAACAGGCTGCAGGTCAATTTTCCCCCTTTGCTTCCACAGTGGTTAATCTAGAGCTCTATGATTACGGCTAATACACGTATCATACTCGACGTTTACATACGGGTAACCGTTAAGTACAGATCAGTCCACGCCATCATATATTGCTTATCTAACCAATGTGTAAAGCCAAGTGCAATTATAATAATGGCTATGAGTAATATTAATTCACAACTTTGTCAAGAATAAAACAGAGTTCCGCTTGATATGTCTGCCTGATATAGCTATAGGATGGTTCACAGAATCAGGTTCGATTCCCACTTCAGGCAGGGTTCTTTCATGTTACACAGTTCATGTATGGAAACTTTAAGGAAGAAGTTCCTGTCTTCTCACAACAAAAAAACGGTTTATGATATCAACCAATAAATGTTTGAACATTCAATCCTCAAAATTGAGCATAAGATTCTCAGATACGGTATTTTGTTGATTACAAGCCAGCCTAAATGGGGCCTAAAATATAGGTCTGTCTCGTTTACAGGCCTGGGCTAGACCTTGGAATTACAAGTTAACGTAATTCTAAACCTCTAAATGTCAGTCTGATTTTGACACCAAGGCAGAGGCGTGAACAGAAGCCCTGGCTTGTGATTAATAAAAATACGGTATGAATGAAGACACGAGTGAGTTTTCGTGCATAGTAATAGCTTGATTAACTGCTGTGTTTCAAATGGGCGGCCAAATATGCAGTCTGTACTTATGGCTTTGCCACATACAGTGGTACCCCAGACTGAACACCAGTCGCTCATGGCATTACAGCCAATTTGATAGACTTCGAAAACAAGCTCATAGACTTGCAAGCTACACTCCAGAGGAAGTCATGTGAATCCAGGACTCCCATCGGTTAAGGCAGTCCCACAGGCCACAGCCAATGATGTCATCTGACGTTTAGTTTCCAAGTCTATCGGATTGGTTTCCAAGTCTATGAAATCGTTTGTAAATGCGATGGGACTTTTCACAGAGTGCCTGATAGAAATCGGCGGAGCAACAGACACAGTGTAGGAACAAGGAATCTAGCATTAGATAACTCTGCCTGAATCTGAATCTAGCATCACAAATGATTTTATCCTAACCAAGAATATGTTTTGACAGGATTCTGTGTAAAGAAAAGCAATGTAATATCATCGAAGAACTGGCCTTAATATCAGAATTGAAGTTTGCAAAAATTAACATTGGTTAAATAATACAACTGTTCCATCCACTATGTCTATATTGCTTGCAGAAGAGCCTAAATGCCAGTTATAGATCAGAGCAACATTACATTAGTCATTATCTGTTGTCAGGAATTGAGTACCGTAAACTGAACTGTTCACCTGAATAACAGAGTGGCTTGTATTCTCAGTCAATCAGTACTTCAGTGGCTTGGCATTCAACACGAACATCATTAGGAAAGGCAATACTACTAGATATAGGGCAAGCATTTAGTATTGTGATGACCTGGAATCCGTTTTTCGAATGTTACCCGTTCCCATGACCCCAGTGACCTCAGTGAGGCCGTTGACCTAGAATGTGGGGCATTTCCTATGCCCCAGTAAGGGGAGCACGTGATAGGGGCATGGCTGGGTTCCTATTGGCCAGAGTGGGCTGCTGGGGGCTACAGGGATGCTGGCAGCATCAGTTTGATCAGAGTTTGGTCCATAGAATGGTATAGGCAGGACGTTTGGCTAGGGCAGGGCCAATAAAGCTTCAAAATGTATTCTTTGAGTTTGTTTGAGTCAAGTCTGAAGGACCTTACAAATTGGCGCCCGATGTGGGACTTGACTCATTCTCAGGAATACTTTGGATCTGTGAGGACCTTTTTCAAATAAGGTGCTTACAGGGATTTACTTGTGTTTTTAAGGATTTACCATTGTGTCACATTGGAGTACTCTTTTGTGTGTTTTCTACAACAGAATCTGAACAGCTAAGTAGTTTCACTTCACTTTGAAACTGGTCTTGTTGAGTGGCCCTGCCCTGGTTACTCTGTTTGTCTTGTTTGTCTTGTTTGCTGTTTGTATTGTGTTCTGTCAGAATGCCTGGAACTTCAGCATTGAGACCCAAGCCTGGTAGAAAGGTACCCCAAGACAGGGAGAGCCGATCATTGGCTCCCCAGTCAACAGGGGTCGACACATCAGGCCCCCCAGTCGCCAGCATGGCTTCTGGGGATGCCACCCCAGTTAGACCACGTGCTAGCTCCATGTCAGGAGTGAGGCAACCTGGGGAGATCAGCTCCAATTCCGGAGTGAGGCTCCCTAGGGAAGGATCTAGAGCTAGAGCAAGTAGTGGAAAGAGGTCCAGGGATATGGTGCAGAGAGAGTCGGATTCGAATGACTCCTGTGCGTCCACTCCCACCTCTTCTCCAGAATATAGGACCCGGGTGGGGACTGAGCCAACTGGGGCCGGTGGGGCCGCTGGAGCAGTAATGGCGGACCACGTGGCCCCTGGCAATCGTGCCTATCGTCCAAGGCACAGGCGTCGTAGGGAAGCCTTACCCCCTTTGTATGATGGTCAGGGAGTAGCTTTTGCTGATTATTTGATGGAGTTTAGGAGAGTGGCAGACTTTAATGGTTGGACAGAAGATGAGCGTTGCTTCCACATGTGGACTAGTATTTCTGGCCCAGCTAGGCTCAAGATTGTCTCTTTGCCCTATGAGAAATCGTGGGTTAAGATGATAGAGCAATTAAATGGTCTGTTTTGTTCTTCCCGTGCTCTAGATGCTTATCGTAGTAAATGGTTTAATTCAAAGGGAGGGCCCGAAATGGATCTGGAGTCATATGGCTTGTTCTTAGTGGATCTTTCCAGGAAGGCGAACCCTGCATCCTCGACTGAGGAGCAGGAAAGGTTTGCCAAGGAAAGGTTCATGGAAACAGCCGGTTCTCCCAGCATGAGGTTCTGGTTAGGTGCCCTCAAGCCCTCTACTTTACAGGATGCCATTGATTTGGCTGTCCAATATGAATCCGCCTATGAAGCCACAAGGCCCCACAAACCCGACCTTGGGCCAATAGGGGCCGTGGCTTTGCCCGTTGTCCATCCTGAGACCTCAGAATTAGCTCCAACAAGTCAAGCAGGGGTAGCTCCTTCAGCTAAAGGAGACCCCATGACTCAGGAGCAAGTTAAAGAGTTGTTTTATTCCCTGATGAATGATGTATTGGCAAATCGAGGTGGGCCCAGCGATAAGGGTCGCCGAGATGGGCCGAGGCCCCCTTCCGGTTCCAATAGGCGCTGTTTTAATTGCAATGATTACGGCCATATTCGTAGAGACTGCCCTAAGCAAAACAGAGGCAGAGATCAATCTGGCCGGGGCAATCAGGGAAACAGTCGTCCAAGGGACAAGAAAGATTGGGATAAGGGGTCAGGGGCCCGAAAAGGTGCCCCAAAAGGTGCAGGGAATGGTTCACAGTCAGATAAGGGAGCTAGTTCGCTAAAAGAGTGAGGGTGGAGGAAGATCTGGTCCCAGGTCCTCCACCCTTGAAGTTAGTGGCTCCCATGAATAGTAATGAGGAGTTCTTTAAGGGACAGGATAGGCCTCAATGTGCTGCTGCACAGGAAGCCGTAACAGCCTGGTATTTGTCCATCCGGATTGGTTCCACAGATCTGGAAATGCTGGTGGACACAGGTGCCCAAGTTTCAATGATGAGTAAGAAAGTGTATGATGAGATAGCTGGAGTGTATAGATCTCCACTTTTGTCTATGGAAAGGAAAGTAGCAGCTGCAAATGGTGGTCTTATCAAAGTATATGGAAGGCTAGAGACAGAGATCTGTGTGGACAGAGCTCTGTATCAGTGTGAGTTCCTAGTTGCTGAGATGGGACAACTGACTGGGTTGCTGGGGATGGATTTCTTGAAGAAGCATAAAGCCACTTTAATGTGTTCCTCTGGAGTATTGCGTTTAGGTGGGTCAGATGTTTTGTGTAGAGAAGGTCCAGAAGGTCTTGGAGGTCGAGCAGTGGTCAGAGAACCCATTTGCCTGCTAGCAAGGCATGTGTCATTGGTTGCAGTCAATCTGGTGACATGGGGCAAATGTCAGGGTCATGACCTTTTGTTCGAAGCCATTCCCCAGGTTAGTCAGAATTTGCATGTTATGGTACCTCGGGGCATAGTGGACGTGAATTGTCCTGATGCCAAGGTCTGGATAGCAAATCCAACTGGGAAAGATATTTGTCTGTCACAGGGTCAATTACTGGGGGAGTTGACTAGTGTCCTGTCTAACAAGGATTCTCTGGAAGAGGACACGCTGGTATCAGCTGTGGCTTCCAAGGAGGGCCCTAGACACAAGGACCTTCCAGATCACCTGAAACCCCTTATTGACCCGACAGAATGCCTTAGTAGTGAACAAAGGGAAAAGTTGAAAATGGTTCTGTTAAAGTATGAGCATTGCTTTGAGGGAGGTCAATTTGGTTTAGGTCGAACAGACTTAGCAAAGCATGAAATCGATACTGGTGACCATAGGCCCTTTAAGCTACCTGCTCGTCGGTTGGGCTGGGCCCAAAAGCGAGCCCTAGGAGAGGAAGTTGATCGTATGTTAGATCTTGGAGTTATTGAGCCTAGTAGTAGTCCTTGGTCTAGTCCTCCAGTCCTTGTTCGTAAGAAGGATGGCAGTTTCCGGTTTTGTGTAGACTACAGGCGTCTAAATGCTTGCACCAAGAAGGATGCTTATCCATTGCCTCGAATTGAGGACTGCCTGGATGCCCTTGCTGGTGCTAAGTGGTTTTGTACTCTTGACCTGTCCTCAGGTTATTGGCAGATCGCTATGGAAAGTGAGGACAAGGAAAAGACAGCTTTTACAGCTCCTAGAGGGCATTATCACTTCACAGTGATGCCCTTTGGAGTCACAAATGGCCCTGCCACATTAGAAAGGTTGATGGAGTTGGTGTTGGGTGGTTTAGATCTGACCACTTGTTTGTGTTATATGGATGACATTGTGGTCCAGGGTTCCACTTTTGACCAATGCCTAGCTAATCTAGTTGCTGTCCTTCAACGCATGGACCAGGCTGGTCTGCGTTTGAAGCCCAGTAAGTGTGAATTGTTTAGGAAAGAAGTGCCCTTTCTTGGCCATGTGGTAGGAGAAGCAGGGGTTAGGCCAGACCCTCGGAAAATTGAGGTTGTCAGGAATTGGCCTGAACCCCAAACCCTCCATGAAATTCGTAGTTTTGTGGGATTTGCATCATACTATAGAAAGTATGTGCCGGATTTTGCTGCCCTAGCTGCCCCATTGCATGCCCTGATGACTCCCAAGGTCCCTTTCGAGTGGACCTCCGAATGTCAAAGGTCCTTTGAGGCCCTGATTAAGGCTTTAACCACTGCGCCAGTTTTGGCTTTGCCTCGAGAAGGCTGCCCTGTTATTCTTGATACAGATGCTTCTGATCTAGCAATAGGTGGTGTTTTGTCCCAGGTAATTGAGGGAAAAGAACGTGTTATTGCCTATGCATCTCAAGCTCTGTCGACTAGCCAGAAAAATTACTGTACAACTTACAAGGAGCTTTTGGCTGTTGTCCGAATGGCTAAGATTTTTAGACCTTATCTGTATGGACAGGGATCAGTGCTTTTAAGAACTGACCACCGTGCCCTTGTTTGGTTACAGAATTTTAAAGATGCAGAGGGCATGCTGGCCCGTTGGTTGGCATCATTGGCTGAGTATGACTTCAGGATTGAATACAGGGAGGGTAAAAAGCATGGAAACGCAGATGGTTGTTCTAGAATTCCTGTACGAAGGTGTAAGAGAGATGATTGCCCTGATCCAGGGCATGGTGACCAGGAAATGATGGTGGCCCTTGTACAGTGGAATGCTGACAAGGCTCACTTGTTGATGAAGCCATGGGAGCAGGCGCCATTGTGGCGCCAGGGACAGGGGCCAGGGAGAGCTACAGTGGTAGGCAGCATTGGTGATGTGGCTGATGGATCAGCCAGGGCTGAGACAGTCTCTGTGAATCAGCCAGTGGTGGCAGTTTCTGAGACCAGCCCCGGAGTGAGCAGTGAGGCATCACCAGAAGTGGTGACTGCCCCACCGGAAGTGGGTGGCCCTGAACAATCTGAGGTCCTGGGTTCGAACTGGTTGAATGTGTGGACAGGGGAAGAGATTGTGGCTGCCCAAGCTCAGGATAGTGCGACTTCTTTGGCCGTGGATTGGCTGAAGGCAGGACAAAGGCCCTCCTATAGTGATATAGCAGATAGGCCAGGTAGTGTCAGAGATATTTGGGCTCAGTACAATTGGTTGCACTTAAAAGATGGAAAATTGTACAGAGAGCATAGATTGCCTACAGGGGAAAGTGTAGAGCAATTGGTGATCCCTGCTAAGTTGAGACGAGCGATATTTGAGCAATTGCATACCTCACGGTTAGGGGGACATATGGGAATCCATAGCACAGTGGCCAAGGTCCGGAGACGGTTCTATTGGCCAGGGTACAAGGAGGACATCGTCCGATGGGTTGGATGGTGTGAGAGCTGTCAGAAGCGTAGACAGACAGGCAGGAATAGGGCCCCATTACAACAGGTTCCTGTTGGGATGCCTATGGAGAGAATGGCAGTAGACATTGTAGGTCCTTTTCCAGAGACTAAGAAGGGGAATAAGGTCATTGTGGTTATTGCTGATTATTTCACAAAATGGACAGAGGCTTTTGCCCTACCAAACCAGGAAGCTTACACTGTGGCTGACTGTTTGGTAACTCAGGTGGTTCTAAGGTTTGGAGCTCCTTATCAGCTTCATAGTGATCAGGGCACCAACTTTGAGTCTAAGTTGTTCCAGGAAATGTGTAAATTGCTTGGCATTGTTAAGACCAGGACGACTGCTTATCACCCCCAGAGCGATGGCTTAGTGGAAAGGTTCAATAGGTCTTTACAGGACATGCTCTCTAAGTTAGTGAATGACTACAGAGATGATTGGGATGATATTCTGCCTTATGTCATGTGTGCCTACAGGGCTACGCCCCAGCACTCAACTGGAGTTACTCCCAATAAGTTGATGCTTGGGAGGGAAGCCCTCCTGCCTGTTGACCTGTTGTATGGTCATGTCCTCCAGGATCAGCCATCTTGTACAATTGAGTATGTTGAATGGATACGGTTGGCTATGGAAGATTCCTTTGAGCGCTGTCGCCTAAAGCTGCGGAAATCAGCTCTGAATCAGGCGAAGCACTACAACAGATTGTCCAGCAATCAGTCTCATGAACCTGGAGACTGGGTGTTGCTGTTTTATCCGCCCCTGGCTAGGCAGAAACTTAGTTTGAAGTTTTTAGGGCCTTACAGGGTGGTGAGAAGAGTGGGGGAGGTTAATTATGAAATTGTGGCTCCTGCAACTGGGAAATCTCGAATTGTGCACATTAATCAACTCAAGCCGTACTTGGCTGAAGTACGTGAGACTGATGTAGCTAGAATTCCTGATTTGCCCTTGACTGACCCGTACACAGACCCCTTTCTCTATGATGAACGTCAGAATGAGCCCCCCTCTGAAAAAGAGCAGGATCCGCCTCTGACGCGATCTGGGGAGACGCGAAATGGTGTACTTCGGAGTGCAGTGAGGCCGGCAGCAGCATCCTCTGAACACGTGATGCTGGGGGATGATGCGGCGTCCCCAAACGCTGATGCAGCGCCGTCTACCCACGTGGGTACAGGCCGCACGGAAGCGCCCAGGTTGATGCCTGCAAACCACATGGAATGTGGCGGGAAAGTGGCATCACCTTGGCTGGCAGAGGATTCCAGACTGAATCCTGAGGCTGAGCCCTTTGTTTCAAAGAGGCTGAGACAGCCACCTGACAGATATGGTCACAACATTGGATTTGATTAAGGTTCACTAGTTCAAATCCCGGTCTGTCGTCTATACAGCGACTATATGTATAGAGTGTAATTTGGTATTGGCAGATATTTTTGATTGAGTGGGATCCCCTTGCTAATTTTAGTAAGTTACTTTTTCATTAATACGGAGTAGGCTAGCGAAACTGTCCGGAAAGGAGTGAATCAGCTTAAGAATTCCGTAGGGCAATTTTAATTCTTTAAGTTGTACCATGTACCTGATGTGGTTTTCCAAAGAAAGTGTCAGTGTGACATGACCTTTCTCCGAAGGTTTTTATTCACTCGCCTAGTGAGTTATGTGTGACTTTAACTCTAGTAGGAATAACTTTCTTATTTTTAATAAGATTGCGGAAACATGGGGGTCTTGTCATGTTCATATTTATGAGCATGTTGCTGTGACATGTAAAAAGTCGGTTTAATACTTTTTCGGTGCCCTAGCAGTGGTTTTTGCTGTGGTATGTCAGCTTTAATTTCTAGAAATAGGAATAGCTGTCTTCATGTGGTGATTTGTCAGATAGTGTGTTTCTTTCTCTGAATCTTATCATGTGACGGTTTATTATGTGTTAAGTCGTCAGATAGTGTATTTCTTTCTCTGAGTCGTCAGATAGTGTATTTCTTTCTCTGAGTCTTATCATGTAACGGTTTTTATGTGGTAATTTGTCAGATCGTGTATTTCTTTCTCTGCATTTTATCATGTAACGGTTTGGGACATGACAAATTTGTCCTGGTTAATGGATGACATCAGTATGGAGTTGCGAAACTTGTTAGTTTTGGTTCTGTTCCATTGGGTGGGTCCTGAAAGGTCCTAGATACTGATTCCATTAATTTTGTATTTGTTGGCCGGTTGGGGTTTCTTTGTCTGATGGAAACACGTGTTTCTTGTTGGTTAAAACCCGCCAAAAAGTGCCTGGACTTTTGACCTCTGCCATTTAAGGTCATTAGTTCAGCAAGTTGGCACAATGGGGTGTCTGTAAGATGGTTCCAACACCCCCCTGGGTTGGCAAGTTGACCGAGTTGACCCTTCAGTATGAGGGGGGGGGGGGGTGGGGTAAATGGTGCCAAAATTCCATATTTGGCGAATTTTATTGCCTGTGGGGGGAAAGACATAGTGATGCAGGACCTCCTTGCATCACTCCTTCCTTGAATTTCATTCAGGAAAGAGGTACTGCCCTAGGCAAGAAAAAGTTTAATAGTGAGAAGTTTGATATTTGTACTTGAACAAAATGGACATGGACTGCAGTGAATTGGCTGATGTGGTCATGCAGGCCCTAGATGCTGCAGGAGTGGATCTCCAGGTGTCAGTGGAGGAGAAGGAGGTGGAAGCTGTTTGTGGTCACCACTTGGACTATCTGGGGGCAACCCCAGTCCTTGTACAGGAGACCACTCCAGCACCACGCCGTCCGGGGGCAACCCCAGTCTTGGAGCAGGAAGCCACTCCACTTGACATGCAGGGGGCAACCCCAGTCAACCAGGAGTACTGGACAGTGGAGAGGGAGCAGGAGGCCCAGCAGCACATGTGGGCCTTCATGGAGTCCAGGGCTTATGAGCCCATTGGAGTGGCAGGCCAGGCCCCGGACCTCGTTCGGTTCCGCCGGCTTGTCCGGGCTAAGCCCTTACAGGAGGACATGGCAGTCCTCCTCCAGTGGATCCGGGATGAGCTGGGACCCCAATGCCAGCTGGAGGACGTTCTCCGGAGCATGGCCGACCGGGCGTGGTATGCTGGGTCTCCCCAGGCCCAATGGGCCACCCCTACATCGGCCCAGGCGACCACCTATGCAAAGGCAGTCAGGGTGGGTGAGGATTGTGAGGAGGCCCCGTTACTGGGCCCCTACAGCCCCATCACACCCCCGCCAGGCAGCCCAGAAGCCGAAGACGAGGAGAATCGAACCCTGGACCAGGCCCCAGAAGACCCCGTCGTCAGTACTGACGACACTGGGGCAGAGGTGTTGGTTCCAGAGTCCCCCAGTGACGCAGTCGCCCCAGACATGGGGACCCTGACTGTGACTTCCCCAGTCTCCGTGGCCCAGTCACCCAGTGCCTCTCCCCAAGAGTCTCCCTTGGCCGACAGGTACACCACGTGGGTCTCCACGTTGCCAGCTGGGGCGGAGGGAAGTGCGACTCCCAGTGAGGTTTCCTCCAGCCCCACCCCTTCCTGTGTCCATCCGGTCCATAGGACCCAGGAGGCCTTCCCTTGTACTCGCTGTACGAAGGTTGTGACCTCCAGGAAGGCCCTGAGTCGCCACATGGCGACCTCTCACCATGCTTCTTACATGGGCTACCAGTGTCCCAGGTGTACAGTTGGGTTTGTGGCGGACCGGAAGTCCAATTTCCGCCGCCACCTGGAACTGCAACACAGGGCGACCCGGAGGGAGGCCGAGAGGGTTGTGGCCGCCACTGCCCTGGAGGAAATCCGGGGGCCCCACACGGATGCCTCTCTACCGGCCTCCAGGCCCTCGCCCACCAGGACCCAGATGGTGCCCACGCTCATGTCGACCACCTTGACCTGGACACCGTCCATGCACACCCAGACTCGGGTGCAGATGACCCCTGCAGGGCGACACCTTGCCTCTGCCTCTGGGGCCCCTCCCCTGAGAACCCTCAGGGGGAGTAAAGAGAACCGGATGGGCCGGCTCCCCTCAGAGATGACCTTGGAGGAGAGAGTCCAAGACCTCATGAAGGATCTCGTCAGGGCCCGGGCCCAGATTGCGGCCCAAGCCCGAGACTATGAGGAGGTTGCAAGACAACGAGATGGGGCCCTGAAGGATGCGGAATCCGAGAAGAGGAGGCGCAGGGATGCGGAGCGACAGGCTGACCTCCTCCTGGAGGAGGTAACCAGGATGTCCGAGGAGCGGACCAGGATGTGGAAGGAGCACCGCCGGGTGTCCAAACCCTGAGTCCTTCCATCAGCCTCCATCCAGCCTCCGGTGTGTGGCCCGATCGTTGGGCCCACAGCCCCTGGATAACATCCCCAGACACCAAACCCCAGATGCCAACCGGAAATGTCCCTGGACAACGAACTGGACCGCTCCCCCCGGAGGCCATGTGGTGACAAGGACGTGTGTCACTGGTCCTCCTGGGTGGCGGCCTCAGGCAGACTAATCAACGGAAAACGACCCAGAATACGCCCCTGGATAGCATATTGGACACTAATACATAGACACTACCACGGAATGACAATAGAATTGGGTTTGGGCTTACCTAAAGTGTGGACTTGACCTTGGATTAGGTCTGTGGACTAATTAGGTAGAGTGCCTAACGGATACCCAAAACAGGTTGGAAAGTGTGGACTTGACCTCGGATTAGGTCTGTGGACTAATTAGGTGGAATGCCTAACGGATACCCCACCTGGTTGGATTATTGTGTGTAGTGATTTCAATGCGCAGGAGTGTCCATCTTTGTAGTGATTTCAACGCGCCAGATTCTGACAGATGACCTGACAAGGTCACGGCTTGACAGCTGTCAGACGGTGTTTGGCTTTGAACTGTGACTAGTCCCAGGACTGTGTGAGTGGACTGTGCCTCTGGAGTGTGACTGACAGCTCCACTGGAGCTAGTGCCCAGTGACAGGGACCAGGAGGATTGACTCTTTATTGTTAAGAAAAAGTGTGAAATCATTGTGGACTCTTGTGGACTTTGAACGGAAGCCATATTGTTGTGCCAGTAATGGCCTTGTTATGTGCTGAATATTGTGTGTTTGTGCCCAGCTATCATTGGGCTGGGGTGGGTTGTTGTTGTTGTCGTTGATGTAGTGTTGTTGCTTATGACATGTCTGCCCTGATCGCTAGTCAAATCGTCCTATTCATTGTTAACCAATAGTGGGTACTTTGCTAAAAGTCACTGTTGATGCTGCCTCCATTCCCCCCGGAAGACATTGGTGATTAGGTCTCCTCTGGGCCCTGTCGGAGGCATGAGGACATGCCTCATTTGTAGGAGGGGACAGTGTGATGACCTGGAATCCGTTTTTCGAATGTTACCCGTTCCCATGACCCCAGTGACCTCAGTGAGGCCGTTGACCTAGAATGTGGGGCATTTCCTATGCCCCAGTAAGGGGAGCACGTGATAGGGGCATGGCTGGGTTCCTATTGGCCAGAGTGGGCTGCTGGGGGCTACAGGGATGCTGGCAGCATCAGTTTGATCAGAGTTTGGTCCATAGAATGGTATAGGCAGGACGTTTGGCTAGGGCAGGGCCAATAAAGCTTCAAAATGTATTCTTTGAGTTTGTTTGAGTCAAGTCTGAAGGACCTTACAGTATCCTATTTCTAGCTGTAGCTATAACTGACTAAAGCCAGCTGTTTCTGTCTACTTCTAGCTTATAGTCGGCTTACATCCACCACCACTGAAACAATATAAACCTTGGTAAATGTAAGAAATTTATCACATATATCATAAATATGTATGTACAACAGACATGCATTTTTTCAACAAAAATTACAAATACGGTAACTCTCAACTTATCACCAAATGGTGCTGCATTTACTTTTAGATCTGGCTTTGAATAGCCAGCTATAGCCAGACCGTTTTGGTTTGTGGCATATAGCATTAATGAAACTATCTGTACTATTGGATAACGTATAGTGTTGTCACAAAGCTACTGAATTATCTGGTATGACCAGCTGCAGCGACCTATTCCTGGCTGTAGCTGTAACTGGCTTAAGCCAGCTGCTTCTGTCTACTCCTAGCTTATAGTTGGCTTATTGAAAAAAATTAAATCTTGGCAAATGTAAGAAACTTATCTAATATATCATAAATAGGATCTGGCTTCGAGTAGCCAGCTATAGCTATAGACAGTTCTGTTTAGTGACAGGCAGCATAATATAGCAGAAGCTGTCTAGCTTTGTCCAGGTTCAATTTAACAGGCTTGTTTAATGAAACTAGCTGTAGCTATTAGTTGCTCATTGATTGATTGATTGATAAAAATATATTTAATCAGGGTATCAATTCAGATAAAAATGCTGTTTTACAATTGGCCCTGATAACAATAAAATCAAATATGATATAAATATCACATTTAAAAAGAACATGAATCAAAAATTGGTAGAATTGAAGAGTGCCTGGACCAGGATTCAAACCCAGGACCTTCAGTGGGGCTAACCGGGACCATATGGCATAACCACTGAACCACACAGCTGCTCAAATATCATCTGGTGAATGTAATTGTACAACCTCTATAAATATACCTGGTTTAGTAATTGACAATAAGCAGCGAATTGCTTGAATAAAGGTGTGGTATTCACAGCCTGGGATTGCACGGACTGTTGCCATAAATAGACCCCAAATACATCTCTGTTAAATAACCATTATTGCCAGAAAAAAATCTAAATTTCAAATTGGCAAATTGTATGCACGATAGCCCAGTGGTTACAGTTCTTTAGTCACGCAGTAATTACTACAATTACAACATAGCTACCGATGACCGATATAATGGATACATAACTGGTCAACTTTACAACGATACTCTACATTTCACAGATATTGTCAATTTCTCATCTTAAATAGTGCACCCTCACAAATATCAATCGTCTAAAAATAATTATCGACTTATTCAGGATTTCCTGGAGATTTTGACCGGAGATATCATAATTGGGGGGACATATTTGTCGAAAGCTAATTTTGCAGTTCTGGCCAGAATGTTGTAGTTATAGTTTTTTTTTTTTTTTTTTTCCGGGATTTTAGAAAACTAGACTTCCAGGTAACCCTGCTTAAATTGGCTTATTTAGCAACACGAAAGCAACGTCAAAACACCACTCACCGAATCCAAAGAAGAAATGCTTGTAATAAAGTGCCCCATGATCCACATGTTCAACTATGAGGCCCTTGTGAGAGATAATTGGAGGTTCAGATTCTGAGTCACTGGGCTGTATAGAGGTATCCAAAACAGCCACTCCATTGCACGCAGGTCTGTGGTTGAGACTACGCACATCATAACCAGATTGAAGACACTGTCGAACTCTTTCTGTGTATCTATTAAGAGCTATTGTCCTTTCCTCCTCGCCCCCTAGTTCATTTCGGAAGTAAGAACAGTTCAGAACAAGGTCATTGGTCTTATTATCACCCCCGTCCTCCTCTCCCCCCTCCCCCTGCTCACTGTCCACGGGGTTCCTGACCCCCGATGCAGCCGATGCCCCCGTTGTGACATTCTTTCGTCTGTTCAAAGAGTTTTTTCTCTTGATGACGTCAGAGAAATTGACACAAATGCTCTGACAGTCGTAGTGTACTAATGCCTTCTTCTTTTGCCTGTCCTCTACTTTAGAAGGCTCCGATTCAGGGGTAGTTACATCATGTGACTTGCTAGCCCCCTCCCCTTCGCCTTTACCCCTCAGTTTCTTGAATATACCCCCACTGCCCTCCCCCACCACAGATTTAGTCCTCGCCTTGCGGTCTTTGCTCTTCTGTGATTTGTGTTTGAGGCGGGGGCTGTGCGACCCATCAGCCGAGTCATCGTCGGGCTGGATGAGCCCTCCATTGGGCAGCTTGGCGGACTCGGGACTGGACACAGGGCGAGGGGAAGTGGGTGACGTAACAGGGGGACCCCTTAACACCTCGTGCATCTGAGGGGGTGCGGGGGCCCTCTGGTCGGAGTTGTCGTTCTTGAAGTCTTGTAACATAGCGAAGAATCCGTCGCTACCGGTGCTTATCACGTCCAGGGAATTGGCGCTTCCGTAATCGCGGCGCAGGACAGCGTCATGGTCGGGCAGGTCCAGCCTGTCCAGCTCCAAACTGCTGTTGCTACGATAAAGACCTCGGCGCTCGGCCAGGGTGCGCACGGGGGAGCCATGGGTGACGGGAGAGTGATTCCCCGCCGAATTGTCCTTCTTAGAGGACGCCACCTGTCCACCGGAAGACTTGGAGAGCCCCCTAGCGGCGGCGTTGGCATGGGCAGTGCCCTTCGGGCGAGGTCTGTTCTCATTGTAAGAATTGCGTAGGTCGATGAAGCCGGCGCGCAGCTTGGCCTTGTAGTAGGCGTCGGAGGACGCCGCAGTCACACCTGCTCTCAGAGGGTCCGCCACATCCTGCTGTTGCTGCTGCTGTTGCTGCTGCTGGTCCACATCAGCTGGGCGTTGCGGCGGGTAGAAGTCGGGAGGAGCGCGTCCAGTGCCCCCGGGGGGCAGATGGGCCGTCACTCTGGTCGGGTAATACATGTCAGGTCGTCAACTGTCTCCAGCGCATCCTGAACCTGCAACACAAAAACACACCCGAGTGTCAAATTGTGTATATCAACATGATCTCAAAATTATATGAACAGTGGGAGGCAGTCTTAAGTAGCTTAATTATAACTATGTTGGTATCGACATCTGACGCACCGACTAAAAGCACCGAAAAGCTATTTACCCAACCCCTCCATGCACTCTACTTGACTCCACTCTTTTCTTTATAGTCACCATACCACACCCTGCTTTCTCATTATTTCACCCTCTGAAGTAGGATGGGTGGTCCACTGGTGGCCCAACTAGAGCCCAAGTGGTTGCCCAATTGTGGCACCTGTGGCACAAGTTTGCACATCCTGCCTTCTCTGCATTTCATCTCATTCCATTTCCCATTTATATTCACCACGGCCAAACGTGCCACAGCTTTTCCTGCTGCTGCTTCCACACACCTATAGCTTTCCAACTCTGCTATACAGCTTCGCTGTTCACACGCTCGGCCTACAACAGAACCTCATCTCAAGAACAGCCAGGTGCCTAATTTGCGAGCCTGATTTTGGACTCAATTGTGAGGTAGCCTACATCTGCACTGTATTCTCTAATTCTAAACAGAATGCACATGAGCGGCTATCATGCAGACATCATTTATAAGCGGTCTGCCTGTTCATGTCAAATGTCAAAATCATCTCAATATTGGATGTTCATATAGACTTGTTTGCATAGCGTTTACAACAAAGTAACAGACAAGCAAAGCAGCACAATACATCACAAGTATTTATCTGGCCGAAAAGTTCGTCCCTAAGAAGCTCACTTTGGAAATGTCATCAGATGATATATCTGGTCTTCTTTTGTAGTCTGCCAATTGAGGCATACAGACAAATGTCACAATACTTAACTATGTTCACGTCCATTCCAATCAGTATAATCATCAAATAATGTCTGCATGGTATAATAACACTGGGTTGGGATATATATTTAGATCTAAAGGTTAATGATGATGAAAAAAAAGAGACTTACCATCCCCTCCCACCCAAAAACAGGAAAATTAACCAATTAAACATCTAGTGCAGTGCCATCACTCCAACTCACATTGTGCCTGCGTGACACTTTAATTTTTCCGCATTTTTTTGCTTCATTTCCACCCATGAAGTCTCTTTCGCAGTGCATCTTTTTGCATCATTTCAGACATTTAAGAGCTCTGCATATTTCCCACAATTCGTAAGTATGACAGAGTGGACCCCTCCATGTCATCCATATCCTTATCCATATTCTAATCCATTTGCTGAGTGAAGAACTTATGGAGTGCAAGCTCTGTCAGACAGTAACATTTGGCATTGGTCCCATGTTCATCAATATGACAGATCGGCATTAGTCAAAAAGACTTATTGGGGAGCTACAGGAAATTGCGCTAATGACATACAGGCTATGGAGCACCATGACGCTAAGGTCTTCAACATTTGTCAATCATGCACATGCATGTCATGTACATTTTATTATTAAAGAGTCAATGCAATGCTGCATGGTTCCAAACGGCTAAATTCCGAAAACCTATGTTCCGACGGGCTTTTTTCCGAAGGGGGTTGTTCGGAAGAAAATTTTCCAACACCCTTTGGAATATAGAGTGTCTTTACTCTTAGCCAAGCAAGCATGGAGCTCACTCACATCCGAAGGGCGTTGTTCCGAATTCAGTTTTTTGGTGCAATGCCCTCCGGAAAAACTCCCATCGAAACTACGGCCGTAGGTGCACTGAAAATCTTTTTGACTAGTTCGCTTGGTCATTGCCTTAAATTAGTCACGCTGTTGGCCCAATTTGTCAACTACGAGACTAAATTATGGAAATTTAGCAAGAAACATACAAGGCGAGCTAAACAAAAATTCTCTTTTTAAAGGAGCATTGGTAATTACCAGTCCTATAGTGTTGCGATCAAAGGCATTAGCGTCAATTCGAACCCAAATTTAACTGGCTCGCGCCATTTTTTGAACACGCATTTTGCTATGAAAAGTGGGGGGCTGCCACATTTTGCTTTGAATAACTTGGGTAAGTAATAAACAGATAGACAAAGACTATCTATAAAGTTCTGTCGAATCAGAGGTCTCACTGGCGTTCGCCACATCACATGTATGTATAATTGTAGGCTGCTGCGTTGCTGTGCAACTGTCAAAAGTGCTATTCTGATTTCTGTGACATAACCAGATTATACAAATTAGTCAAATAACTGAATGTTTTAGTCACATGTCAGTCAATAGACTAAACAAATTAGTCAAATGAGGATGTGGTGACCATTGGGTCTCTTAGTAAAATGACTAGATAGACTAGTCTAAGTACTAGATGAACTAGTCAGTAAGTGGTCATTTGACTAAAATACTTCGTCATGGCTAAGTGCTATACAAGACTAGCTAGTTTTGTCAACTGACTAGCTGTGTTAGTCAAATTTCCACACAGATAAGGCACCGTCACTTGACTAAGTTAATTAGGCACTTTTACTAAGCGAACTAGTCAAAAAGATTTTCAGTGTGTAGGCTATTCCGAAGGGCTATATTTCGAAGGTTAGTATCTGGTCAGTGGTCACTATCAATAAACTCGATTGTAGTAAATTGTCATGATTTGCAATACATGTATACTGGTTTGTTCAATTTCAAGTGTCAATTCTGAAGTACAATTTCACTTAATTTAAATAAATTAATTACAAAGGAGAATTACAAGTATCAGTGTAATTTAATTGTAGTTTAAGCATCTATCTCTATCAGTCTATCTACCTATCCACTTTCCTAGCCAATGGGGGTGTTGGGGTTTTCCTTCTGGATTCAGTATCCAGAATATATGATCCAGTGTGACAGGGCCGGATTTAGGGTTCGACAAGCCTCGGGCACTCATCGCACTGTGGATGCCTTTGCTCTTCTGCCTCCAACCACACAATCATCACGACATATATAGTCATTTCGACTGCCCGTGAAATTGTTGACCTTTCGAAATATCCGCAAAATGTGATAATTAACAAATATACTTTATTTAGGCTAAATATAAATATGTCAGATTTTTTCAATTCTACACAATTTATTATTTGAGAACATTATAATCTACACCACATTTCCTCTGCCCTTCAGAAAACATTGAATTTCTTCCTAGGTCTTGCTCATAAATTGAATCGCACTGAAAAAGAATGGAATTTATATATAATATCTTATATCTTTGTTCTGAAATTGCCCCCAGACATGGCCCATCATGAATGCTTTACTCCCATGTGAGGTGAGTGAGGAGCTTGGTGTGAGACCCCGAGATTCTGTAAAAATCTCTTTTTTAGGCTTGAGCTGATCATTATGTGTGAGCCTAGGAACCTGACCAAATGGGCCAATTGTATGTCCGTGTCTAGACCTGATCTTCCTGATGAGCTCCAAATGAAATCATTGCCCCAACTGCCCATATGTAAATCCGCGGCCTGGGTCATCATCCAGATCACCCCAAAATTCCATCACTTGTTTAGTGAGGCATTATCCATTTGCCGATCGAATACTATCAAATCCACTGATAACCAGGAATATCGTTTAAATATCCTGCTTCAAGAAGAAAAATAAGAAATAGATCAACACATAAACCTGACCAAAACATATAGGTCTATATCACCTCCTGATAATAAAAGATTCAAGGAGATCCCTCTACACAATTATGTCATCACTCAGTGACCACCCTGTAAAGTAATAATTATGGAAATAAATTACGAAGTCTCAATGATGGAATGATATGCACAGTAAATTCAATTTTCTAAATTATATAATTACATTGGAGTATACTTTGGAGTTCTTTTACTGCTGTGTAGAAGAAAAGAAAAACAACCTATATACCACAGTATCCCATGACAAGCTCCATCACTTTCAATTTCGATGGTGAATTAGCAGTTGATAAGCTTAAGGAAAACCTGACTAATTATTTCAACAAGTTACATTGGGGAAAAGCTGGCAACTGCAAAGCTGCATTGGTAACTACAGTTATCCATGCAGCTTAGTTTGCCCTTGGAGAAATCAGACCAGGAGAGGACACTGAGGTATAGTAAAGGTAGAATCACTGTCTCGCTAAAAGCTTAATGACCAAAGGAACCGCCCCTAATTGGTCTAATTTCTCCCAAGATACAACAGTCACTGAAGATAGTGACGTCTATAGGCATGGCATTTGAACTGAATATGAATTATGGCATTCAGGTACTATGGAAGAAGTTAAACTTCAACGCAAAGAAACTAAATCTTATCATTCAGAACACTGCATCATGATGTTACGTTAGGCACCTCAGCAAGAATCATTTAATCTAAATGGGATCAATTAAAGAAGTGCAGTCTTAATTACATCGAAAGGTCTCGAGTTCGATTACTAAATATAAACAGTTTCAGGTAGTGTCCCCCATGACAGCGAAGCGGAAGATGTTACCCATTCCCATACAGGAGCAGTCAATTAGCAGACGACATAAGCATCCGGTGTGGAGACCCTACGTCCGCTTCGACTTCCGAGGGGAGGGGGGGGGGGGGGGGCAACGCTCCACCGGCCCGCAAGATCCTAGCGCAACACATTTGGCTACATCATTTGCCCTGGTCGAAAGGGCCTCCAGCCAGATTCTGTCAGGAATAACTAAGAAGGCCGAATAGGGCGAGTGTCGAAACGACCACTGCCCAACAAAACGGACAGGAATACCTGATTGATAATTCTCAGAGCACCGCCGACTCCAAATCAGCAGATTCGATCTTCTGCTATTTATAGAACAGTAACAGAATCAATCCTCTTTCTATTAGCCCACGTCCTGTAAACACAGTCTTCGCGCCCGGCAAAGCAGACGACAACTGCACATACGGGCCTTTACCTCCCAGGAAAGTCACCTGAAAATATTTCTGTGGGAAAAACTTTTGTTTTCTTCTGGGAATACAACAGGCCTTAGCATAAGACGACCTTCCTATAAGCCAACGATATTCAGAACACCAAAATTTCAATGTAAATGCAGCCTTTTGTAACCACCCTCCCCTCTCCCTTCTCAAAAAAAAAAAAAAAAATGCATCCATGGTATTTTGATCTGATAGTCACGCACCAGAAATAATTCCTATGCAAAAAATGAAATTATTTTCCTTCATAACTACAATGATCGAATTTTAATGCACATTGTAGAATGACTCTTCATTCACTTACATAATTCGTGGTTCATTGTTTTATACCTTCCTCAGAGTATACATATCATATAGGATTACTCTGGTGAGAATAAACAGTGAGTTTAGCAATGTGTCTGTTGAGCTATAAATACTGATAAAGACTTTATCTAAATAGTGACGATCACCTGTCAGTTGAGTCGACTCTGGTGAAGCACAATTGCATACCATACGATATCTATGATCTAACCGACTTGACAGTGCAATAAATTAGGCCCATGCAATAGAAATGTCTACAGACTGCAGTTGAACCCAAATATAAACATTCGATTGTGAGGAATGTAAACATTCCATTCAACTGAATGCAACGCTGATTGGTTACCAATCAATGGTTACGTCATAGCTATCAGACATCTGCAGTCTAATGAAAACAAATTACTTATTCTTTGTTACATGCACTGTCTGTGCGCAAGATATAGCAAGGTATCCCGGTAAATTATACTTGCAAGTTTTGTTTTACCCCTATGTATGCAAAGCTATACGTAACTGAATCCTGAAACACTGAAAAGGTATACTGGAATTCCACTGTAACTCACTAATAATAGTTCCTCCCTGCAATTAAGTTTCAGAAAAATTTATAATTATTTTGCCTTAAATTCATTGAAAACTATGCCAACAACATTTAAATTTTCCCTGATTTAAGGAATAGCTGACCTAATAAAGACTCACTGCCGAGGTTTAAGTGTACATAGGCAAGAATGGTACAACTATAAGGTCTGTGTGATTTTAACCAGCATGCTTTATACAAAAATATACACGTAATACATGAAATACAAGTACTGAGCCATGAGAAACCCCCAGGCACTCGTAATGCACACTGTGACAGAAATGTACAGTGAGCGTCTCAAATTTCACTACACCTACTACAAATCGCACATGTATTCAGTGAAACGTGAGTCCTGGCCGCCTAACAAGATTTTCCCTTGATCAAGCCTCTTTATCAACTTGGACATTCTCCAAATGGACACTGTCCAAAAATGCCCACTGGCCTATTACTAGTTGGCCTTTCATATATAACATACACAAAACTTTAGAAATATGGGTTGTGCAATGATATATTAGTAATAATATTACAGTTTGCTACATAAATAATACTCCAGTCTTGACCAGTGACACAATTGCTGTAAAATGATTAATGGTATATTCATGACTTAACCAATCAGTAAGTAACATAGTCCAACTTCGAAAGGTTGGTCTGCTTGTCAAAGAATGGATTTTCTGGCCTTTCACTTTATCAGTTACGCCAGACCCGCATGTAAGGAAACCCGGTTACAAAGACATTTTACATTCTTTAGTTGGTCATACCCAGACCAGAGGACACTTAATTTCCATGAAAAATCTACTATTTGAACGATATCCTCACTTAGTTTTGGTGCGAGCTTTTCGAAAATAACTAAATTTCATGCTAAACGTCAACCACAAGTGATCTCTACATATATTGTGTATAAACTATTTTCCTATTGAAAAGGACATCTTGGAAATATCAAAGCCACTAAATCAATGACTATTAAATTTCTGCATTTTACATCAAGAAACCATCATACTTACTGTATTACCTATGCATCAGCCCTGCTGCTAAATTATTATACAGCTCTACTTCTTGCTTAGCTCAGAATGTTAAGCATAATAAAAATTATAATATGGCAATTACAGGCAGCTTATGCATCAATGAAGCTATTGTGAAGAGTTCAGACTATGTCAAGTGCAACAAAACTGGCTGTTATAAAATTGTGAGGATCAAATTAATAACTATAATAACACACAATCACGCCCCGCCTACATTCCAGGAAACCAATGAAGCGTGAAAAAGCACATTTAGTTCTTATTGGAATTCGACTGTCACCCAACACATTCCATTACCCTTCCAAGTGAGTCGTTTATTGACACCTCGAACCATTTAAATTGTCAGGCAACTTGGATCAGTCAATAATCCCAAATCGTTTGCTTGCCATTTTGAGATAGTCCAGCTCATTTTACATCATGCTATGGAAGTCATGTTACAGAGGAAATGGAGTCGATTTTAAAGCGTAGGGGAGCTCTATCCCAACTCTATTATTTCGCTTCACTATACATGTATGGAAGTGGAAACAGACTATGGAAACATGGAATGAGAGCAAAGCATGTGTATTCATATGTGAAAATTGTAAAAAAATATATCTATGTAGACGTCCATATATAAAGCATATGTTTGACATACACCACCCCATTCATAGGGACATATTTTGTCCTCATGATAAGATAATAATGTCATGATTTTCTAAATGGTAACTCTTGTAACAATGAACAATCCTGATTCCCACGAACAAACACACAAGCATTAGTAAGTCCAAAAGAATGCACCAATGAATTAGCAAAAAATATTTGGAAAGAACTACAAAAATTCCACTGTACATGCACCTGTGGTCATCAAATGTTAATCACTTCACTACCAACATTTATAATCTATGTAGACTATTTAAAAACAAAAAGAACAACTCAGCCATTCCGATGTACATAATATATTGTATATATTTATATATTCAAGTTCTTACATTGAGCAATCAGCTGCACATAACTTGTGGCTTTGAACTATTACCATCAATGAATCAATCAATCAGACATGGGTTACTTTATAATTTCAAAATCATCGTTTTTGGCAGGTTAAACTGGTATCTTACTGCTCAGTACAATGTATTGATTATTCTTTCCCATTCAAAAACTCTCACACCACACTCTCGTAAATCCAGCTTCAACCTTTCATGTACTGTAGGCCTAATACCTTGTCATATTTGACCTCATGGATGTGGTGGTCTTCACTTGCCCCATTATATAATTCCTTATATTTCCATGAATGGTGTTGAGGTAATGCGTTCACATTCTGTATAGAAGACATTTATACAATCCAGTTCGTATCAGTACTAACCACACGTTGTCCTGTGTTATGCATGGAACGAATTAGCATTCACTGACCTCAGTTTAGGAACTACAGCTTTTCTGTCGATGATAAGCCAAGTGCAGTGTATGACAAAAAGTGACACAGTGTATGACAAAAAGTGACACAATACCAATGTACCTGGCATGTCAGACCAGCATTTTGCCCAGGGGTGTATGCCCCTAAGAACAATCTCATTCCATGCAGTGTATTATACAAACACACCAACCAACGTGTTCTCATTCACACCTACACATCAAGAGGCCCCAAAAGGGGTTACATCGTGCAGGCACTATGCTTTGTGTAGTTAATAACCCAAAGGTACCTCAAAATGTCTTTTTGCAAGTATACAAAGTGTTCTGGTTTCAAAAACGAATGTTTTATATAACAAGCTATGTTTACTTTGATAACAAGCATTAGCAGAGTGCTTTAGGTCATAGAATATCTCAAATAATACTTATAAAGACCCATTAAACGCCTAAAACCACAACAAAACATGCCTAAGAATCTTATAAATCTCCTTTTATCTTTTTGTCATAGCTGCTCACTAAATTACAGAACAAACATGTTTCTGACAGTCTTTTGTCATAATAATAACAGATGACGTTAAAGCAAAACCAAGTTAATGACATGAAAATCATCACCTATTATCTCATTATCCATGTAAACACAGGTGAATCTATAATCACGCATGTAGGCTATTACATCAATTACAAGACTTAAGGGTACTCTTCGATTTTTAAATTGCTAAATACCCCAAAATACCTCGCAATACAATGGGTGGGGGTAAAAGACTTGTGACAGTGGCAGGAAAACAAGTGGTAATGCCTTAAACCATCTTTTGCCACCCTTATGTCAAGCATGTACAATTACCTTTAAGTACCTTTGTAAGTACTCTGGTAAGTACTTTGGTAATCCCTTCAGAAGTACTCCACCAGTGTGTGATGTGCTAAGTTTACCTTTTGGGACATCCATTGTACAGCTAGCACCTCCACTTGCATTATTCCACTCAACAATGTTATAAATGCAGTGACTTAATTTGGTTACAATAAAACCAAGCCCCACACAAAATAGAGCCTCGAAGGACAAATGCAAACCAAAGCCTGGCAATCTAATAGCATTCCTAATTAGTGCATGGCAAAGAACTGCCATTCAATAGAGGTGTCTCATTGTCTTTCAGTCTTAATTGCCAGACTTAGGAACGTCAATGAAAAGAAAAGCTGACTAGACAATGGCATTCTAAGATTCTATCTCATTTCTGTCTTTCTTTCTTCTTTCCTTCTTTCTTTCTTTGTTTGTCTTAACAAATTCCTTTAAATCGGTTTTTATTTCTTAATGAAGCCACCTATCTATATATCTATCTATCTATCTATCTATCTATCTGTCTATTTATCTATCTATCTAGTAAGGCGACCTGCATGTCGACAGAATGACATGCAATGACCTATTAACTGGCCCTGTGACATGCAATCAAGCAAGATCACTGCAAGACTGCCACAGGAAAAACATTATCATCGACCAATAGATAAAAATGCTAATTTTATCATGTCACGATAATAGCCACTAGGTGACACACGCCATGTCATCATGATCATGATCATCTAATATCATCATTGGCACTCTTTTATGACATCATCATAAAACGTCATCATCATAAACAGCAGCAGCAGCAACAACAATCAATGCCTGCATCCCAGTGTTTGCCATCAGTGCGTGATGTAGTTCAATCACCAAACATGTCGATCACTTCCAACATGCACATAGTGCAGGCAAGAGTAGTTGATCATCTGACCTCAATAATACTTTCCACAGCTGCAGTAAGCTACTATTCAGGTGTTCAATGTGACACTCACACCTGTACTTAAGCTATGATAAATTCCTTTAGTGTAACCCAGTATATCTAATAATATTAAAGACACGAACATTTCTCCTTAAAAATCAATAGGTTTCGTTGGATGATTTTCAATTTCAAGGGTCTCAGCCGTCACACACCACCATATTAACAAGATGTACATAAAAGCCTGTAAATTGCAATGTTGTTAGAAACTTGTTGGAGTACTATTAAATTTTTACAGGCTGTCATAGTATCATCAAGCAGCAATAAAAGAAGCACTTTAATGCTATCTTTTTAATAACAGCAATGTGTTCGTGTGAATTATTAAGCAGTTTTTTTCATGCGAAGTTATTCTATAACCGTCCTACACTTAATGGGTAGGACGTCATTGAATAAAAGAAACTTTGAGACAATAATAGAAAGGTGGAGACAATAATAGAAAGGTTGAGACAATAATAAAAGTACACCAGACTACTGGAGTAGAATGTAACAGTTTTCAACTTCTCAGGTTATTTGACATTAGCATACAGGATTGCGTTCAATTCAGTGCACCAGCAACAATTCAATTGCACTCCAGGCTGTAGTGCACTTTCACAGAAGCATTACGATTATTGGATCGATTTACACACAGTGAAATATTGAAAATCACAAAAGAAAAAAGCAAAGGCAAAACCAATCGATCAACTATCAACAGCACAACGAAATATTTTTCACGACTAGTGATTCCTGATCAATTTTTATTGATATGGCAAAGTGCTAATGAAAGGTGATACCCTAGATTCTATTAAGACAAAAATGCTTCATGTGCTTTACATAACAAAAGCTAACCTCTGTAGATACAAACTAAACTGGAAACATGGTTCCCATTTTGATGCAGACCCAACTCTTGGATCTGAACCAACCTAAAGAAACTACAAACAAAAAACTCGAAAAACATGGTAATTATCGATTAGTGGAAACAACCTTGCACCTGGAATGTTTACTCATGTTTTGGATTTTGCATTATTAATTGTGCGCTTTTATCGCGGTCCCATAAGTTAGAAACATGTGAATGGCTGAAGTATTCAAATCCACTGAAATGCATACACAGGTGGCCAACTCATTGTAATGAGTTTATTTTACAACAGGGACAACGAATGATTCACCAGATGCTGAAAGGTAAAATAGGTCATCATTCATCATCCTCATTCATCCTGTACAGCTACTACATGTTACAGCAAAATCATGCCTTAAGACTACCTCAGCATTAAGAACTCCATTTCATCAAGACCACTTTATATTGTACAAAATAAATTCATCATTATTAAACTTCTAAAGATAGACTAAAAAAAAACATTAAAAAAATTAGCTACTCTCCACCTCCCTCAAAGTTTTTTTTTAAAACCCTTCCCCCCCCCCCCCCCCCCAAAAAAAATTAAAACAGAAAAGAAATTTCAAATCCAAAAACCACTTGCTATCCACCAAAATGGCCGCACTTCCAGAAACCCCTAGCGGCTAGTTAAAGAGGTTTCATTGCGCAGAATAAAAACAGTAATGCACAACATTATTCTGTTTTTTGGTCAGAACACGATAGTTCTACAAGTTTTTTTTATTCATGGATAATTAAACTTCAAGCGGTTAAGCGATTGCCCTCATCTCTACAAGTGCAGGGGATAGAAAAAACCAAGTGTCACATCAATTACATTTTTAAAGATTTTTTTTTTTCTGTTCCCTCATTTTTACCCCTTTTCTTCAGACAGGTGCGCCAGAGGCTCTTTTGCAAGCTGAGTTAATTAAAACCAGGGATGAAAAAATATATTTAAAAGGCTTCTTCTAGAATTCCCATGGAAGATGCATTGATGCATCATTAAAGATAGAGTGGTTTCGGCAGCTGCCACAGAGGCAAATCTATCAAAATATAATCTTTGCCAGAAGTTCTTAACTCTTCCACTCTTTTCCTTGCCGCTAATGTCTTTAAATACACATATAAAATGCATCCATATTTTATAATCCTTCTTTAAATATACATGTATACAAAATACGTCCATACTTCACAATCCTTTGTACACGCCAACATTTTGGTAACAATGTATTTTCTATACACTTTGTGGTTTGTTGAGTCTTAGCTGCATGCATTGATTTAATTCTTGTAAAAATTGATAAAATCGACAATTCCTTGCCTTGGGTGGTAAAGCAAAAGGCAGACAATATGCATGCATCCATATCTTCAAAATATAACACAATAACTGGACATATTACAATGTTAATTCTATCTAAACTCTTGCAAGACTTAATTGTGGCATATTAATTTCCCTTAATTTCTCCTAAAAACATGCTACCTAGTCTTCAGTGGTAGATAAAAGAGAAGGGCTGTTTAGAGGTATGTCTCCCAGGACCAAATACCTGCACTAGAGCTGGCCTGCTCCATTTTGGATCCCTTTCGTGTTTACATCACGCTTGAATTTGATCCCCGGAACGTGCAACCCTGCGCGCCCCCTGCAGGCCAAACTCCCCAGATACATGACCAGTTAGGAGGGCTTAACATGCTCGCAAGTATACTGAGAAAGCATTCACACAAACTTTGTATGCGACATACATACAGAGAAAGAGAACATGCAATGAAAGGATAAAGTAGGCTATATATATATAGAAAACAAGGGTACAGAGAACAAATTTATGAATCAACCAAATAGTGGCAAAAAGGCGTTAAAAGAAATAAAGTAGACCTAAGAAAGTCCAACCATTGGGTACATTGTGTGGAACTCCAAGCCTTATCGTCTCATCATTACGTCTTCCTCTGGAAGCTAGTCAAATAAGCTGCCTAATAAGCTTCATACCACAAATTATCCTTCAAAGAACATCTTAATCATTAAGAAGAAACAGAAAATCTTTTCTTCAACGGTCACGCAATAACACATGTCAATCGATCTCTGACAGCTGTGACGTCATAGTCGTCACTCAGCGCGCAAATGGAATGACGTTGGAATTAAGACGTACTTCGTAAAAGACATCACGTGATTTCTGACGTCGTCATTGTGCCACATCATTTTCCAGTGCATATTAGAAAGAAAACAGCGAAGTACATAGGGAATGGGAGATGTGCGGGTAATTCCAATTCAACTAGCTTGTTGCATGCTTTAATTAACTCACAACTGCGTATCGCCAAAATGTTAATTCTCCTGGAAATAGCCTTTAAAACTCAGGCATGCAGCACAGAATTATAATCTGATTCTCATCTTCCAAAATATCCTGATTAATTTTCAGAAATCGCATGACATTTCGATTGAGGTCAAGGGAATGAAACATATCCACAAATGTCAGCAAAAAGAAACCTGTCTTTGAAATGTTGAAATGTCAAGTCCAGGATTTTCAAAACCTATTAAAGTCACTCCATGGATCGTATGGGTCGTGTTTTGCGAACACACCTGAAAAAAGCTACCATATTTTCTTGCTTACAAGTCTTTAAAAAGAAAGCTACAATATTTTCTTGCTTAAATGCCTCTAAACAGGCTTCTTAAAAGAATCCTTCCATATTTCCTAAAATGAAAGGTCTCTACAAGGAAAGCTGACATATTTTCCTGTTTACAAGCCTCTAAAATGAAAGCTACTGTATTACTTGATCACAAGCCTCTGAAAAGAAAGCTACCATATCTTCTTAAATTAGGGCCTCTAAAAAGGTTATCAATCTAAACGAAACAGGTTTCACCATAGGCCCCGCATGTAGTGGAGAAAATACAGTATATTCACCCATTAGTTCAATTCAAGTTTATATATGAGACTTACATTCTGAAAGATTTGGTTACTCGGTGGTACACTCGCACACTAAACCTAACCAACACTGCATTTAAATATGTAACTAACATGAAAGAACACACTAGGTACATTGTTCACTACAATGCCAACATTGCAAAACATTGCAAAACTTTGGAAGCACATGTGCAGTGTATTTTGTAGTCAACTGCATTTCTCACGAATTTTTCTCACTTTTGAATACATTCTTTGTACGAGTAGTGGATGCAGTACATTCTTGGCATACATTCAACAAACCCAGCTGAGTCACAAAACGCTGTTCTTAAATGTACTGCAGCTGCAGCAACATCTGATGCGGAGAAAGGGAAGATGTAGTTGGATCCCATGGCATCAACTGACACCAACTTGCAAAACAAGCTTTTATTGTGGTCCTCTAGGAAACACAACACCAGCAAGGGGGGATTGCAGCTGAAATATCCCAGATTTTTAAAGACATGATGCAAAAATGACAATCCCAGTAAAAAGCTGAAGTAAAAAATGAGCCAGCATTTGTAATCCAAACTGCAACAAGAAGCTTTCGTTACATGTAACATGTAATATATATAACTCAATGTAGGTTATTTCATTGGCAGTAATAACAGAATTCTCCACCTTTATATTTGATTCATATTTCTTATGAATATATTCTGCTTCTCTTGTTAGCAGCTCTTGTTTTAAACAAGTACATTACAATACATTATTACCTGGCTTTAAGAACACCTCATCAATAAAGCTACCTTCCTATTAAAGCCAAAAGGTTTTTTTGTTTTGTTTTTTTGCCAGGTTTATATAGTGTATACTATATATTCTTGATTAAAAGCTGGGGGCCTCTATTAACACAGGGGGTCTTTCCCACAACGTTACAACGCGACTCCATAAGATTTATATTCAAGGTTTATACTCTAGAATCTAATTCCTCTGAACAAGACCGGGCTCTACTTAAGACCAAACGTATGATCAAGAAATTACGGTACACTAATAAAACTTGTCATCTTAATAAATAATCATTTAAAATTTAACTATTAATGGCCTTTATTTAAGTATATAAAATGTCAACCCAATCAATACATATATGTATTGCCCTTTAGAAATAAATTCGCCAAAAAGACCACATTACTATTAGTTCAATTGCCTTGGTCAGCTTATTATTAAGGTTAAAATGTAGATCTTTGGTACAGAAGCCTTGAATTTATTGGGAATCCCATGTTCCCCCTTTTTCATCTGGATTTTTTTCTATGACAACAAATTGAAATTCTGGATCAAGGCCATTTCATATCTGGGTTATTGGCACAAAAACAGCTGAAAAGCAGGTAATGGGAGAAAAACAACAGATTTCCATGGTAACACACTTCCCAATTATATCGATATTGCCCATAGCAACAAACTCATATGGCCAATTCTTGGATTGACAATCCTATCGATTTCTCGGCTCACTTAGTTCTAATGAGTTGTAATTTGATCATATGAGCATCATCTCCAGTTCTGGCTCAAGCCATCATTCACACAACTGGGGTGAATTAGAGATATGTTCTTAATTAAAAAGATTTAAACTATTTTCATAGCAGCATAGTTTAGCTGAGCTCTAACAAAAAAATTTTAAAATACAACGTATAAGTAGTTTTTAGTATTAAGTGCTATAAGTAGGCCTATATTCATATATAAGCAAATATCTTTATAAAAGGAAATCTTTTATTTAATTCAATCACAGATTTATATATATATGGTGCACATTAAAAACCCTTTTTTGCCAAATAAGAATCTGATCTTCAGGTGGTGAAATTTTACGACCGTCATCACCTATGATCTTATCACGATACACAACAAATAGTCAAAAGATGGTTGCTATGGCAACCGGCCAAGCACCAATGTCGTTTGGAGCGTCACATGGCCCGAACGAGGGCTGCACGTGCCATACTTCTTTTTGGAACGTTTTCAACATTGTTCAAAGCATGCAGCCATAAGACATTGATTCCGCTTGCCCTTAAGATCACAGAAAAGAAGTTCCATCACTTCATTTGGACAAGCCATTCATCATTTGTTGGGAACATGTATTTATAATCAGCATTACATGCTGGATCAAATTGCATTTGGCACTGTATTATGCCAGAATGAAAATTGCTACTTAACAGTGTACATTTTCGTATTAATAGCATTGTATGGACTGAGGGTTAAGCTCTTATGACCAGCTGCCAGACGTAATGATGAGATGATAAGGCCTGCAGTCCAACCTTACTACATAGATTGTTATATCATTGCAAATAGCTGTTAAGAATAACACCGCTATTAAGACTGCTTTAGCTGGAAATTAAATCTCATCAATTTTATCTTTAGACATATATCTTTGTTTCTTCTTTTAAATGTCGAAGTCACGTAATATTTTTGCACTTAAAATGGCACTGTGCTAAGACAGAAATAAAATATTCATCAAATACAAAAGTAAGCATTTCCTGATTAAGTGATGTCTAACTGCATAACACTACACATCAAAGCCCCTGGACAAATTAAACATGAATGCAGATGTTTTTAATCAGAATACAAACGCGACCTACAGGTAATAAATCATTGAACACGTGTATGAACCATGAAAATATGTGTGCAAAACTAATTGATCACTATTTCGTGCATAATATACATCCTCCTCACATATTTATACTTGACATTTATAAAAATTTTGTCAGATTCAGAACTAGAAATATGATTATGTAAATCAATAAAATATAGTTGGTTGAACAAACAAATTGCAACTGTTACCTTAAAGTTATACCACAGTTAATTTAAGGGTTATTTCCATTTAGAAAAACTGATGATTTAAATTCCATTATTCTATCATAAACCTTATTTATTATCAGTCGCCGTTCACAGCAGTCAATGAAATGATTAAGTTGCATAAAAAAAGTACAAAGAATTAATACATTACAATCGATAATTTAGTAAATAACCCCGTCCCTTCATTGAATAAAATGATTTATTCTGTTGAATGAGGAAAATTTCATGAAGCATATCGAATGCAATGACAAAGTCACAAAGAGCAACAAGTCAGCATTGGTGAACAAGATGTCACAGCATTTGCAACAACAATATTGTCATGTTGACATAATAAGTGATGTGATGGGTCCAACAAGCTGTTGCAGCAGCAGCAGCAGCAGTAGCAGCAGCAGCAGCAGCAGCAGCACAGGCCAAAGGCTTCTTTGTATGAGTGTCAGAGTATGCGGGATATTATGGAACTTCAAATTAACACACTTTGTGCAAACGAGGTAGTTTTTAATTGGGAGCTAAATTACCTTGATGATGTAATTCAAGAAAATCAAGACCAATTTTAAGATTTTATGACCAATTCATTGTTAAGACCACCAAAAGATTTAATCCCAATCCTGGGGTCTTAATGATGAATTGATCTTAATAATGAATTGGTCTTAAAGCACATTCCATTGTACACAAGTATTGAGAAAATTGGATGCTAACCGTTTTTCCTTGATTATTCGGATCTATTAACAATGAAAGAGACCAGCTACTCTAAGACAATCAAGAAAATACGGTCGTTGGTTGGAAGGTTGGTTGGAAGGTTGGTTGGTTACTTGGTCGTTGAGTCAGTCAGTCATTTAGTCCATCCGTCAGTCCATCAGTCAGTCAGTCAGTCTTTCATAGCCAGCAGTGGTGCCAGGGCCTTGGCTGGTTGAGCACACAAACACAACGACCCAGCATTAGAGCGATAAAAAAGAACAAGAAAAAACCCTCAACCCGACATGTTGAGACTTGCTGACTTGAAGATGGGCCACCAGGTCACTCACTCACTATGTCCTATCCCTTAAAAGTTGTTTTAGCTAACTCCTGAAACATTCCTCAAGTCAATATTTCTTATGAGCAACAAGCTAAAAAAGATTCTATTAGCTATTATTAGTATATCACCTATATGTAGCAGCAACATGATCAAACTGATACCATTGATGCTTTGTTATATATATATATATATTTTTTTTTCTTTTAAATATGCTGTCATTGTCATATTTAACCATATGTTTAATAGATTCTTCACCAAATTTCCAAAAATCCTGTTGCCAATTATACATTCACCAAATAATTTGATATTTCTTTACACCTTTAGATTCATATATTACTTAATTCATCACGACCTTCCAGCAAAATGCAAGTAATCTAAATCTATCTATCATGATCATTTATAATTCAGGTTTTGACAAACTGTCCTAAATAATATAATTACCATGGTTGGTTGTGCCATAATAAATTCGAATGTTTATTTTCAACTCAGTGCATATTGTAAAAGTCTTCAACAAACACTGTAAAAATAGTTATATTACATGCATTCATCATTAATTAGGTGGTCTTAATTATGAACCGTTTCATGAATTTATCTCGTTTGTTTCCAATGTTTTGCAAGAAACAAGAATTTTTCCTTTCAATTAAGTAATATGGAATTGGTAAATATGCACGCATTCTTAATTACAAAGTAATGGGCATATTTTTAAAATGAGTTAAAATTCAAATTTTAACCATTTCTGCAAATACAAGTCTTCCAAATTTCACATGCTACTATTCTTTCATCATTTGTATGCATTCAATCAAAGTATTCCATGTATAGCAAAGGAAGGTTGTTAAGCATGAGTCACATGGATGCATGTGGTGTTGCTATGCAACTGCAGACATTTCTTTGCTGTATCAATTTACATCGTTCACCTGCTAGCAGCCATCATGTCCACACTTCATTACGACTGAATTGCTGATGCTGCTGATGCTACAACTCAACCACCATCCCCTACATCCTCATCACTGTTGCTAAGGTTACCAGACACCAGATCAAGCTTGGTATACAACTTCCTGGGGTTACTTTGAGACTGGAAATGATATTTCATGCTAACCAAAACCCATAAATAACCACAACATTTCTAACCTATACAATAAATCATTTATAACTCATTAACCATGTAAACTCAAGTTTTCTCAACAAGAGATAATGTGTTCTAGGTAATCTCTTTCAAGGATAAAATTCTAACATATCTTTTTTATTTTCAATAACTTTATTGTCTAGAACTACACTTTCATCTTAAACTTGATTAAAACTGTCAAAAACCTATCCACAAGGAGGAGTCATTGTGATAAATTATTGTTATTAGGAAATATATAATAATGAATATATATGGGCATATTCTTTGGTACGCTACGAACTTAAATAAATCACTGTAGTTTATAAGATATATACTGGTATAATATATAAATAATAACTTTTTTTTTCCAGCTCCAATTTTCATGTGTACGCTGTTATAAGCACTATCACTCTTTAAAAAATGGAACAGGAATTTACCGCATTCAAAAGTCCCACAGATAACCATCTCCAAACGCCCATATAATCATACATGTCTGATAAGTTTCAGTACAATGACAGCTGCATATGATCCTATCTTTGCACCTTTTGTTTAGACAAATCAATGCACGTAACAAGGTTATCATAAGACGATGCATGCACAAACACTGTCAAGATCAAACAAACAGGTTGAGCAGATGTCCAATTGATGATGCATGTCACAGGAATAATAGTAGTGATGTCATCAACAGGTCAAACTGTATGACCTTCAAGACAGCTTTGTAATTATGTCCACTACTGACCACTGTGATAACTTGACAAGTGGCAAATTAAGTATTTCTCTTAAGGCATTTACATACAAATGGTGTAGCGAGATTTCATTTGTCCTAATTCTAGTTAACACTATACTATACAGAACATCTAAATATTTTCTTATTGACAATTCTAGAAGAAAATTTGAACCAATAAGCCATGTAAAATATAAATTCAATCTAGAAAAATAAACTATTCACGATTTTATATTCAAATAAATCTGCAGCAAACTTCTGAATGATTATATTTTATTACAAATACACTGACCAGAAATTAAAAATCGGTGCTTTGATGAGTCCCCTTTCCATAAAACTAATAATCCTGTATCAAAATTGTATTGATATAAGAAAACGCGTACATAACCACTCCTCTTACTTATCTGACCTCAAGCGACCTCAAGATCTGACATAATCATAACTTCTGGTTGTTTACTCAACCAATAAACATGCTTGGAATTGCAGTTTTTATAATCGGACGGTAATAGCAGCCTCTTGACTTGAGATAACTCAGATAACTCAGGTGTATAGTATCAGGATTTTATCAATGACTCAGTTGTTGCATAAGATTACATCACAGTTGGAAAGTCCCAACTGCTGAACTGAATGAGTTGACATAGTAACTCATGCATACACATACTGTGAGATACACAGGAATGCAAGATCTTCAGAACTTCTAGGTGTACAAGAAAATTACTTGAGTGGGCAGCTAAATTATTCACCGACACATTTGTGTCCTACACTTTTGCCTATTCATTGTGGTTGGTGACAGTCCATTCACAATCTTGTACAGCTCTAGCTATCTTGGCATCCTGCCTAAAATTACATATATACAGCAGTTTACCGTAGTTTCTCGATTACAAGCCGGGTCTAAAATAGAGGCCATTCTCGTTTAGAGGCCTGGGTAGGCAAACTGACTATGAAAACATGAACCTTTTATAAATTTAAATCTCAAATAGCATTCTCATTGAGTCTGTTGAGACGCCAGGTTTGACAAAGAGGTAGGCCAATAGCCTGTATAGTAATCAACAAATACGGTATTACAGAGTTGATAACATACTCCTAAATACGGTAAATCAGGTAGACGCTTAAAATTGAGGGTGTTCAATTAAGACAGTTTAAATGCTCCTTGAGGCTAAAACTTCGCATCAAACTTTTTTTTAAATGTTCAACCAGTTAAATAGGCCATTACCTACCGCAGAAAATTAGCGATTAGCACCTCTAGGCTCTAACTATGCATACTGAAGCACATTAATCAATGGGCTCACCTTTATGGCTTATTCATAAATTAGAGAGCTACATAACACAGTCAGATGCTATTGATTTAATCAAAACATAGGCCTACCACAAGTACAGCTCTCTCAAAATCTTTCATAAACAATATATTATATATGAAACACACCATGAAGAAGATAGACCACAAGTGTATTATAATATAGACTCTTATTAGGGTGATTTGAACGACCAAACTATTGTCAAACATCCCTCAATCAACAGTAGAATATAGTCACTATACTTAAATATTAAATCATATTAAAAGTCCAATTACAGTCACACATATTTTTAGTCTAGCTTGTTGGCTAATGGAAATAATAGTGGCACAAGTAAAGTTCAGAAAATTCAAGACAATAATTACCATTTTCAATTCTACATTATAAATTTGCTTACCTGGTCTTGGTACAAAAGTTTACAAGATAGTAGCATTTTCTGAGTCAACATTTAGTTCAGTGCAAGGCTACTAACAAGTTGAATTTGGAATAGGAAATGTGGCATTTTCTCAAAACATCCCGCCAATACGTACCCTGAATGAGTTATACCAGTTCTGCAGCTCTAATTGCATTATAGAGTTCTGCAGCCACCATATTACACAGGTAAACAAACCTATAACTTGGCCAAGTAATGCATCTTCTTTATCTGAGAAACTTGAAACACTGGGGCTGATATCAGAGGCAACTGTGGCCAGAGGTTAGACAGAGGGCCAAGTTTAAACACCCTCTCAATCTCAGCTATGCAACATACTTTCATACAAACAAAACAGCCCCTACGTGAAAATGAGGTCACTGATATTTTCTCTATAGAGTAAGACTTACCAGGTATATATCGAAGTGTCGGCGTTTAACAGCTGTCTTCACAGGCGTGAAATGGCATATTGAAGACAGGAAACCCCTCAGTATGTCCAAAGTTTCAACAAGTATCCCTCACAATGGGGTAAATTTCACTCAGGGCTAAGGTAGAGTGTTTCCCAACTCACGAGCCAAGACGAACTGACAGCTTCGCGCTTCAGTCAAGTTTACCTGTTGTTCGAGTCAACGCAGCCAACTGTCACTGCAGCAACTTACTGCAAATCTCTGCAAACTGAAAGCAAATGCCTTCAGCTTCCTTTTGGCAAAATGGAGAGTGTTGGTCCAGACAAAATATCTGTAAATCCTCCGATTTCTTGAGAACACTCTCCCTCTCCACACTCCACTGTGTGTTGCCTTCGCATGGACAGGGCTCTCCCTGTCGCTCACCAAGTCACTGCTGTGACCTAGTTGACAGCCAGGGCTCTCCCGGTAAATAAATCGCGATTATAATGACTATTGTATATACCCGTGGTCCAATACGGGTGAACTGTGTCTTGTAAGTTTCATTTTGCTGTGTTTTAATTTAAACAAACCTGGGTTTATACGGTATAGGCCTACCTATGCTTGCTTTATAGGCCTACCTATGCTTGCTGGACCAATCCATAACTTTTATTGATCCCTATATCTGGCTACCTACCTATTCAAGTTATTTGCTATAACCCCGATTATATCTGTAGCCATGAAAAGTTGTCCGTGCACCGGGCAGGCGGGCGGCACATTTCATTACAATGGGAAAAAATTCAATTGTCAAAATACACTTTTAAAGCTTGTGTTTAATTTTCATATTTGCGGAGGGTAAGCCTATGTTTCATTCTAAATAAATTAATCAAGCCAGTCTGTAGAGTAAACATTTAATAATAAGCTTACTTTGACCGGGGGGGGGGGGGGGGGTTCCAGCTTTTTCTCCATGAAACTAGAATTTAACTTATCACCCGATCGAGCTACTGCATTGCCTTTTGTCTACTACAGTTTTTACAGAAGAACCTCGCCATTAAGACCATTATTGGTGCAAAATAATGTATATGGGGAGGCTATGGGCTGTTAGTCACACGGGTTAAGTTGTCACATCCTTTTTATTTTCATCCATGTACAGCGTAAGTAAATTTTGGAGATTGTAATGATTTTGTAATTAAAGGTACTACGCCACACATACAGATGACCTAAGTAATTTGTCGTGTTAAGTGATAAAGTTGCTTTATAATGTAATGCAACGGCAAATGCTGAGACTTCTTGTTTGACCCAGATTAATGGTCAAAAATTAAAACAAGTAAGGTCTATGGGGCATGCTAAATTGTGATTCTGATGCAGTAGGCCTCTGCAGTGTTGGAATGCAAGGCATATGCGTCGTACAAGACTGCATAATTAGTCTGCAGGTCATTAACTAGATAAAGTCCAATGTTTTTGGTCTGGTTATCTTGTCAGTCTTGTGTGGGCCGCACATCTATTTCATCTTTGCAGTAACAAATTATCAAATTTAAAAAAAACAAGCCCAAAAATTTACAAGTTGATATTTTATGTTAAAATCTCACTTTTTAATGCTATGAATTATCTAATCATTTTTGAAAAGTGTTAGAGAAACCTCATCAAAGGTTTTGCACATATATATCATACCTATGAAGATATTTGATCAGTTCAGAAAATCCTGTCACTAGAAATTTTGCAGTTTCACCTAAACTTCTTATTATAAATAGGTATATTCCAAATAATATTTGGACTACATTTGCTTAATGTTTTGAACATGTATTGAAATTATAGATTTCTCATTTCCCATGCAAGTTAATCCAATAAAGATGATTCATTTTTAGTTTTTCTATTCTTTTTTGCCCCGGGCAGGTTGTCACATTATGTAAGCAGCACAATCCATGTTGCTGCCCAAGATATTGCTCTTTAATATGGCGGTTATTGAGGATCAATGTTATTAATTGCTGCCCAAGATATTGCTCTTTAATATGGTGGTTATTGAGGATCAATGTTATTAATTAGTGAAAATAAACTTGGAATAAAAAGTGCCACGAACAGTCCGGTCTCCCCATCTTTTGATGATTATCAATCTCTATATTACTCTTATTAGCGTAAAATTATGTCTGCCCTATGCATTTATGACCACTTGTAAATTGCGAATTGTACCATTGATTCGAAAAAATTTGGAATGGGAGTGTCTATTAGCCATAGCAGTACCCCATGGGTTACTGGCCATAGAAAAATGGCTATATAGGCATTGCAGGCCTATGATAGACACTACAGTAACAACATATGGTTTAGACTTTTGCCACTGCAGATGCAGTGGCAGATTGGCTATTGGCAGTGTGTGTGCAAATGGCTATAACCTACAGACAAATTTGGTTATTGACACCGGGTAATAAAAGAGCACCAGTCCCTTTGATGAAGGGGCCATCATTTGGTCATTTTGGTGAGGATGGCCCCAACCATCCTAGCTGAAGAACCAACTTTTAGTAAAGGACCTTAACTTGGGCCAACCTGTCTTGGTGCAAGGACCAGCCTCCCTCAGAATGGGGTTGATGAAGGGGCCCCTCTGTCTTACTCAGGCCAACCTTCCAAGGTAAAAGGGGCCAGCCTCCCTGCAGCCTGCCTTAGCTGTCCTGGAAAGTGGCCAGCCAAATGGGGCCAAAAATTATTGGTGTACCTGTGTTGGGGCTAAGTGTTCAGGTGAAGTGCCAAATGATGGCCACTTCACCGGAGGATGTCCCTTTCATCCACAGTGCTCATGCCCACTGCCGCAACAAAGTGCCAATAGGCAACAAATATAAAATAAAATCTTTAAGCACTTCATACGTGCTGATTTATTTTTAATCATGAAACTGTTAGGAATGGGCAGACATGAAACTTTCGTTTTTGAAGCAAAAACAAACACTACATGTACTCAACCACACTAACAATATTCAGTACAACCTAGGCATACTTTAAAAAATTAATTATTTTCATTTCTGGAGCACAATTCGAACACTAATGCATTGACAGTCATTTTTCCAAGCCTCCCCATTACATCTAAGATACTATTATACCTACAGGCATGACTATTTTGCATTAGAATATCTATATTACAGTATGTTACTTTTCTGATCTTCATTTGACATTTATTTCATACTTTTTGAAAACAATGGAAAATCTGAAAAATGCTAGAATGTCTTTCCTTAATGTTTCCCCCACGAATCCTATTTATATGCATTAACAATTTTAACAATTAAAATGCTAGTATGTAGGATTTAATATTTGATCACCTTATTGCCACGTTATTTGTATGAAAGACATTATGTATGGAAGAAAAAAAACAACCTAAATAATATGAAAAAATATGCCCTTTCTTGCTTTTATCTCCACTACTGCCTTCTTTGGTGTTAATTGACTTTGCCACCGCCCACCCCGAGCCTTTTGTGGTTAAAGCCCCCTTCACACATAGCCGGATCAGACGCCGGAGTGTCCCGGAGTAAAATTTCTTTCACTCCGGGGTGGTCCGTGTTGGTCCTTGTACTCTCCGGCGTACATGGCGGTGAAATTTTCATGCCCGGTTGACGCCGGACTTAGCCAACCTAAGCCGGAGATAACAGGAAATATGCCGGAGTCATTATGGAGATTCCCGGAGATCGGCAGAGTCTACTGGGAGTCTACACGGATCAACACGGATTAAATTACTCCGAGACCTCCGGCATGAAAAATTGAAAATGTTTAATTTTTTCCCAGGAGGCCCACGGTGGTCCCGGATCGCCCCGGACAATGCCGGAAATAAACACGAGGTCTACACGGCATTACCCGGAGTATGCCAGAGTGATACTCTGGGATGCTCCGGCGTCTGATCCGGCTATGTGTGAAGGGGCTTAACTGATAGACACATGGGTCTTTAAGACTACGCTCATGTTCGTCCTTAAATGTCAGTTTCACACATTTATAGATTGCTTAAATTAGTACATGTATTGCAGTTTATGAATACAAAAATTCCTGACTTCTGAAATTTAACTTTGAGACTCGTGCATGACATATGGCTCTTAGGCACACTATTCTCATTGGGTGTATTTGAAATAGTCTGAGCTTGTTTTTAACTACAATGTCACTGTTGTATGACATTTACTTGAATTTGTAATTTGAAATTAGGAGAAATAGAAAGCAAATCTGTAATATTCATTTATCTAGTTTATTGTATGATATGTATTTAGCATATATTTGCAATTTCATAAGCCATGATAAATTCATGAATTTTTGTCCACCCATTCCACACAAATTTATGTGCAGTTGTGCTCTAATACCATAGCAAGGTTTTAAGTTTAAAAGTGCTGGAATGCTACCAATAAACCAGTAATGTTCCTTGAACCTAGTTTTAGTTGCTAAGATTACTAATATGGTAAATTCCAACTATTACACAAAGGCTAACAGGGTTCTTATCTGTCGTTGTTTCTGTTCGTTCGCTGAGGGTTTGCTGCTAAGACTGTGCTATGTTGTCCTACATGTATTAACACTAGGTGGTGTGTCAGCTTCAAGTAGCAAGTCCCTCTACTGGAGTACGGTACATATTAAATCTGTGAATGAAATCTCTTCTCCCTCTTATAGCTGATAATTTTGAGCTTTTTTTTGGTATCTGGTTAAATATGTAAACTCAAGATTGCTGTTATTTATTTGTGTATATATTTATTGGTCAATTGTATATAAGAGATGTCATGGAATTATACAAACCTTAAAGTGTCAATGTACAACTTGGCCAAAGGCCATTGTGTAATTGTTTTGTACCACTGATGCACTGAAATCTACAGAAGCATATTGCTGACACCAAATTATTATTTTTTAAACCAAAAGTTTTTTTTGTATTTAAACCAAAAGTTTTTTTATACCAAAGTGGTCCAACTTTTTGTTAAAACCAAAAGTTTTTTTTTGTTTAAACCAAAAGTTTTTTTCGTTTAAACCAAAAGTGGTTCAACTTTTCATTTAAACCAAAAGTTGTCTACCTACCAACATAACAATATGCTCAAAACGCTTTACAATCAATATCACAGGAGAGTTATTAAAAACTATTATCAAAAGGTAAAAAAGAAGGCAAAAGGCAATGTTATCCATTTTAAGTTTGACATTCAAATATGGCAGGCTGCAATGTAGGCAAAGTTCACAATGTTTTGGTTTAAACACAAAGTTTTTTTTAGTTAAACAAAAAGTTGAAAACTTTTGGTTTAAACGAAAAAACTTTTGTTTTTAACGAAAAGTTGGACAATTCTTTTTATACATCCCAGCTGGATGTCGATCGCATGAGACATTAAATTGGATGTGCCTTGTACTCGGTGTCTATGCTGAGGCAAGTAAAAAGACCCCCACCCATGGGGTAACAGTGTGGACTCCAAGCCTTATCATCTCATCATTACGTCTGCCTCTGACAGCTGGTCATGTCCCCTTCACCAAAATTTATCAGTGAAGGGGCCATAAGTTTTGGTGAAGGGGGAATCATCATTCATGGGGAGGGGGGGGGGACTTGAACTAATCCCTTTTCATTTATTTAATGATAATTTTGCCCCTGCCACCGAGAAGTTTGGTTGGCCCCTTCACCTGGAAATTCAAGTGGTCATGCTCAAGTCAGAGAAGCCATAAGTGAAAAGAGAGAGATAGCCCTGTCCTATAGTGAGAATGTGAGGAGAACCAGTGCATGCTCATAAGCTGTGTAAGTGAGGAGACTCAATCTAATGGGACAGTGATAGTGAAGGTACCCCACTGGGTCACATCAATTTCTCACTCTCTGACCCATACGGTCTCTTCCCACTCCTCACTACCTCACCAGATAACATGCCATATGGCAGATCAGATTTGGCCCCTTTAGCTGAAGCCAGGCTGATGTTGAGCCAATGTGGCATTTTTTTGCAAAATATCCTGCTGGGTCTCCTCGATCACTTCTTCACTATCACCAAGGCATTCCACTAGGTCTCTCACTGGCTCGCACTGTTACCACAAGTCTCCTCAACTCCTCAAGATATAACCAGGGTCCCGCTAGGTCTCTTCTTGCAGCAATTTAAGGGTATCCCACTGGGACATCTCAAATCCTCATTACAGAGCAGGGCTCTCACTGTCTTCTCAGTAGTATCTTTCTCTCTGTCGTGAAGGTATACATGCTGTTGAGTCACTTCACCTCCTCACTATCACTGAGGTAATATAAGTCACATTCAGTAACCCATTTGGTCACTTCAATTGTTCTAGTCTAACCCACTGGTCACCCTCCTCCCTCTTTGACCGCTGACTGTTATATGAACAGTAAATATTAAGACAGTCAGCGGTCGGGGGTTAACGCTACATCGATTGTGGTGCTTATAGATGCTCCTCACTTTCTCAGCATTATAGGGGTATCCCACTGGGTCACCTCAGACCCCAAATCTTATGGGTATCCCATTGGGACTCCTCACTTCCTCATCATCACGGGGTATCCCACTGGGTCTACTCACTTCCTCTACCATTTGGGTATCTCAAGGGGTCCTCTAAGGCTTATTATATCTTAATTATATCTTATTGGTTTCTCACTGGACATAGAGACTGATTCTTGTCTCCATGCACTGGGTCTCCTCACTTCCTCAGATTCCCTGACTTCCTCAGTATCTCTGAGGTATCAATTTAGGGATCACCTCGGACCCTCTCTATATAATGGGTATCCTATTGGGTCACCTCACTCTCTAACAGTCAGGGGTCACACTAGTTCATGAGGTATCCCACTAGGTTTCCCACCTCCGCCCTGATTTTAGGGTATCCCAGTGGGTCCTATGGTGCTCATGTGGTATTGCCACATCCTCTCTTTTTAAATTACAAATTGCTCCTTTGAGCATGCAGGTTGGGTCAACCCAGTGGACACCTTCGTTTATTTTAAGGTGAGTTTCATTTTGCAACTGTCGACATAAAAGAGAATGCCTTGGTTTCTTACTGGGCTAGAGTGAAGCCAACCAAGCCCTTATTGTCCAGTCAGAAAAAGCCAAGTCATTTGACCAAAGATCGAATGCCCTCTACCATATTAGCCTGTAGAAGACAACAGCGTCTGCTTTAGTCATGGGTTTTTCGACTAATTTCTTGTCTGGCCTTGTTAGCCTATACTTGAACGCCTGGTAAATTGAGAGGCCATTTTGTTAAACCCTGACTCCTGCCCACTGAGACTGGCTTCTTCCAGTCAACAAGAGAGGTAAGTAGCTCCCTGCTTAATGGGCTGGTCCACTTCCACTCCTGATGGTAAATCCACCTCCTAAGGATACTGGGTTGCTTCTGAGATTTAGACAAAGGCAATGAAAATGTACGACGAACCTACAGTGGAATCTTGAAGGTTCAAGGCCTGGAACCTCTCGGAAGAATGAAGCAGATGCTAAAGTATCTCTCCCTTAAAGACATTGAGATTAACTCGGTGACAAGTGTGGATATAGCAGGCTTCTTGCTCTTTTATGCTTGTATCGGTTGATCCATCACATAGCATTGCAATAAATGGCACATCTTGCAGTAATATCTTCAAAGGTTTTCTTATTGATTCTGCTATGAACTTCATAAATTCAGCGCCTTGCTTTTCATTCCTGAAATACATGCATAAGAAATAATTCCAATTGCATGACCGATTTATTATCACTTGATAATGAAACAACAAAAAAAGAAAATGTATTAGTACCTGTATCGATTACCGACATTTACTCCACTTCTAGTAAATCGGTTTGCCATAAAAAAATCTGAATATGGACGGTCATGTTTTCCTTAAAGAAGAGGCTGAAGGACTAACTGCTGTTTCCTGACGATGATGAGCTTTACGTCCTGTATTTCTGCACCAGTTGGGCTAATTAGGACAGGCAGAGACCATGGCAATGACACGAAGGATGAAACAGCCTCTAACATAGGCTCGACCGGGAATTGAAACCGGGACCCAGCGGTTGGAAGCCCAGAGCGCTACCTCTGAGCTAGGCCCTTCTTCCTCTTGCGTTCTTCTCCCACAGGGCTGTCAGACCTGGAGACCTCACCAGGGTATGGAATTTGCGCCGGTCCTTCGGTCCAAAATGATTAGAAATCCAAATGACCGATTAGAAGTGTCAAATATTTGACACAACTTTTTGGCTGAACTCCCAGAAGGTCCACATCTGGCTAGCTTCCCAACTTGAGTCCTCATGGACGAAAACCAGGTCTTCAACACAGCATCTCCAGGAGTGGTATCAAGTCATGAAGTTTTCTATGACCACAGCCTCAAAGACTACAAGGAAAGCGCCATGAAGAACCGTTTGTGCCAGAGAAGGCTGCCACTTTGAACCCCCCCTCGGACGACTGATGCTGTGTATGTTTGAGGAGTATTCGGCAGGCATCCTTGAGGCACAGGGAGAGATTGGTGGTTGACAAGTTCTCCTTGGAAAAAGTGCAGTATAGCATACCCAGCTTTATGACCATATTTAACGAGCCTCATTGCCAGGCCTATGATGTAAAAATGCTTGAAATCTATTTATGACGTCACAAACTAATGTAGTAAAGACGGCGGTTTCATCTTCACGGAAAATAAAAGCGTTTATTTTTGCTTTTTCTTGGGGCTCCTGCCCCAAAACCCCTGCTCATCTACACCAAATGTTATTTATTTTGTGCTAGAACTTCAAACTTGTGTCAAATTTTTGATAAATTTTAATTTTTAATGGGTGCCAAATATAGGCATACATTTTGGTCCGCTATACTGCACTAAACCCTTCTCCTTTCTGCTGGACCACATTCGCCGTGTCCCCAGAAGACAAGGCAAGGTCACTCTGAAGGATCGCCTGCAGAGCCAGTCGCAAGAAGATGAGTTCCGGCTCAGCTCTAATTCTGTCCAGAGTGAGGCGGAGCAGGAAGATGTCTCTATCATCCCGGACGACACTTCGAGGGTTGCTCCATCTACCAAGGGAGGTCCGTTCAAGAGGAGGAAAGTTCCTGCCACCTCTGCACCTGAAGCTGCACCTGCTCCTTCTGGTGCGCAAGACGTGAACATTTTGCAGACCGTGTCCACCCTTGCCACCATCATGACCGATCGGATGGCCCAGAAGGAAGTTGTGCAAGATCCTTTTGCCCTCACACGGAAGGCCTTCTTTAAGATGGTGTACCAGGACATCCTGTCGCTTCCGGAAGATGTCTGGGATGAGTTCCAGGGTGAGGCCTTTGCAGCGCTCCTGAGTGCAAAAAGGAAGGCGAGGATGAGGACAGCTGCAGCTGGTACCATTACATCTTACCTGCAGCCCCAGTTTCCTGCGCAACAGCATCAGGTCTTCCAGCCGCTCCAGCCTGCGACAACATCACAACAGTTCAGTTGTCAGGATAGTCCATTTACACCCGTCGTTCCCTACTCTGGTTCATCTTCTTCGTGGAATACCATGGCACCTTTTCACGGGCAACCAGTCGCTCCTCAGGCTTCCATGCCTTCGCCGTGTACAAATCAAAAACTAAGTTCCCTCTTTCTACTTCATTTGTGGGGATGCCGATGAAGTTAAAGAGCCACAGATCCATGAAGACTGGTGGACTCGAATGAATATAAACCAGATTTTCTAAATCCTGTCTTTCTGCCAGGGAACACTTCCAGCTGGAAGAGTGAAGTATTCCATTAGGTAGAGCCTCTGCTTCTTTGCTTCCTTTGATCCAAAGTGGCCCCCGGACTAATTCCCCCATGTCAGGCAGATTGGCATTCTCCCTCCGGGAACAACTTCATGGCTGTCAGGGTCGTCTTGATCCAAGAGTAGAGCATCAGCAGCTGCAGCAATGTACCTCTTCCTCAGGAGATTGAGAAGACAGCAGCAGCCAGGAGATTGTGGTGACCCTCTTGGGCAACTGTGGCATGGTGGTCAGCAGACATCTAAAGCGTGAAGCAAGGAGACCAAAGGCATTCTCCACAACTCTTGTGGCTCTGGAGAGGCAGTAGTTGAAGATGTGTTGACTTGCTGTCAGATTCCTCTGTGGGATGGGCTTCATCAACCAGGTTAGAAGGGGGAAGGCCTCATCACCCACAATGAAGCAAGGCATGTCCACGTCATCATTGGGAAGAGGTTCAGGAACAGGTAATCCAATGGTCCCATTTCCAAGGCTCCCTGGAGGTCAGTCCTGTCAAATACACCTCCATCTGAGCCAGCTCCATTGGCAGCCACATTGATGTAGAGGAAGTGGTAGTGGGCATCAACCAGAGCCATCAAGACGATGGAGAAGAATCCCTTGTAATTGTAGTAATGGCAATGTGCTTCCCATCCAATGCTCCACAGCAATGAGGCATGTTCCACCTGGAGGCGAAGAGGTCAGCGACTTCTTTCCATCCCTCTGGATTTGTGGGGCAGGAGAGCAGTTCCGCACTGTAAGCTTCTATTATGGCCTCACAAACTTCAGGGATGAAATTGTAAATGCTGTTGAAGGCAACTCTGAAGCCATACTGGAGGGACCTATAGCTGCTTGCAGTGGCCAGGTAACGAAGAGTTACTGCTAGCTTGAGTCCTGGATCCAATGCCTTCCTGAAGAAAGTTTCCGTCTTCTCGATGCCTGGACCAACTCTCTCCAGCAGCTCCCTGAAGATGGCAGGTTCAATTCTGAGGAAGTTTCTGAAGGATGCAACATCTTCATTCTACAGTTCATTCATTAACTTCTCATATTGGCCAAACAGGGGTCTTCTGAGGAGCCAGGGTCTTGTCCAAAACCATCTCCTCTTCCTTTTTGTCTTTCTTTTCTTGTTGGTTTCTTGAGTTGGTTTCTTGTCGCCACTCCTCATTATCCGTAGCCTACGAGTGCCTCAAGGATGCCGGCCGAATACTCCTCAAACATACAAAGAATACCTGTGAGTAGCAGCACACGTGCTCACTCCTGCTGATCCGTCATCCACTCTTGCACTACTCGCTGAGCGACCTACGTATGCTTCACGTACGCTTGTAAATGTATGCTTCAGGTACGCTTGGCGGACACTCCTCAACCAGTCGTAGAACACCGGCGTCTCCAGCCATCCGTGCCACTTTTAACATGAGTGAGCACGTATACCCCTCCTTCAGACATACGTGGTCATACATACAAATCTTTTACATGATAGTGTGAACGCCCCTTAAGAGTGACAAGCGTAGTTGATGGAACAAGAGTTGCAGAACATCTCAGACAGAAAGCATTCATACCAGTACTCGAGCAAAGATCAAGTTCTGGAGCCAAATTTTTGTGAGAAAGAAAAAAGGGAGGGGGAGACTGAGACTGATGATCAACTTTTGCAGATGACTAAACCAATCTGTTTGATACGAACATTTTAAAAGTGGAAAATGTTCGATGCTCCATTCGCTGATACAACCAGGTGACTGTTGAAGACAGGCATCAAAGATACTTATCTGTGTGTCGTGCATACCAATAGCACAGCAACACCAGAACTTATTTCCAGAAGTCATTTATGTTCCCAGTTCTGTGGTCAGCACCCCGCTTATTCATAGAATTCCTGAACCAGTGGTCGTATTCCTGAGGAGGCCAGGAACCAATTTAATCCTTTATCTAGATGTGAACAGCGAGGGATGGGGCTAGCTCAGTGGTAGCAAGCACACTGTGCTACCAACCACTGGGTCCCAGGTTCAATTTCCAGTCGAGCCTAAGTTGGATGGCTGTTTCATCCATCATCTCATTCTCATGGTGCCTGCCTGTCCTAATTAGCCAAACAGATGCAGAAATACAGGACATAAAGCCCTATATATATAATCTACCCATCCACTTGTGAGCAGTGACAAACACAATTGTACCAGGACACATTGTTGTGGGTATTCCAAATGCTGGCTCTGGTTATAAACTGGAAGCAATCCAGCCACAAACCAGCACAAATGATGACCTTGACGTTTCCAGAAGAAAAGATAAAGGACATCAAGGACAGATCTCAATGCTCTGAAATGGAGCGGACAACCGTCAGTTTTCAAAATTGATGAGACTGAGTGCAATAGCTCAAGCAGTTTAATTAGCACCACTGCTGGAGACTACAGATGATACAAATCACCAGTATAGGCAACTATATTCAAGCTGCAGAATTTGTGTGGGGACAAATCGATAATACACTGTCAAATCAAGATGGTGGTGGTGGTGGATGAGGGCTTTACGTCCTGTATTTCTGCACCTAATGGGCTAATTAGGACAGGTAGGGACCATGGCAATGAGACGAAGGATGAAACAGCCATCCAACATAGGCTCGACCGGGAATTGAACCCGGGACCCAGTGGTTTGAAGCCAAATCAAGATGGACATTATAAAAGATTTGGGGGGGGGGGGGAAGGGGCACCAGGTTCAGAACTTGAGGCAGTGAAGTCTCAATGGGATTACTGCTTGCAGATCACACTTACTGCCGAACACCTAGCAGGGAGCGGCAACACAATCAGACAAGATGTCCAGGGTGTTCAAACTTCACAGATTCCAGCAACTGGAAACTGGTGTTTCGGACAATTCATTAATGATGGGGAATTTTCAGATAGATCTATTTGCAGATCAGCTGAACTTTTAACTTGGGGCAGATATGCCAGCTCGAAACCGAGAGGGTTACACATTCCCGTCCCTAGGTCTCATCAAAAGATGCCTTAAGTGAGAACAGACGTGGGTGGGCAAGATGTCCCGGATTAGGGAATCAAACCCGCACTGCCACTGAGCTAAGCCCCCACCCAGGAAAGTCGTAATTAGTCTTTAATCACAAGGAGTATGATGAACTAGAGCACAGAGAATGTGCAATTGGCGTGCAGTATGTGTTTGATACTGCTCCAAGCGGTTTGCAGTCAAAACGGCCTGGGGGTGGGTGGGTGGATTTAGGGCTATACGTCCGGTATTTCTGCACCAGTTGGGCTAATTAGGACAGGCAGAGACCATGGCAATGAGACGAAGGAGGAAACAGCCATCCAACTTAGGCACGACTGGGAATCGAACCCGGGACCCAGCGTTTGGAAGCCCAGAGCGCTACCTCTGAGCTAGGCCCCCGCCCAGTCAAAACGGCCTATTACCAGAACAGCTCCCACCAAAACGGCCCTTAGCCTAAACGGCCTCCCCTGCTTTTTAAAGTTCGTTTTTCAGCGTCCAAATCTCACATGAGACTTCTTTTCAATATAGCCCTTAGTAGTGTTCTAGAGGTTGCCACCAATAAAAGTATTTGTTGCAGTTTTAAAATTTTAAGTTCTTAGTTCCTAGCCGTTTATGCTGGGGGCCGTTCTGGTAATAGGCCGTTTTGACTGTAGAGCCTCCAAGCAAGGTGATCACTGATTGGCTGTTATATGTGGGAAGTACTCATTTCGACCAATCACAGCGCATAACACAAAGTAATCAAAATGGCGGTTGTCACTAATAATCACGACGATCTCAGCTACGTTTTGAAAGGAAATTGGTTTATATTTTGCATTTGAGGGACAGAATAACTGTATTTTCTGGATGACCGATATACTTGAGCATTTTAATTTTTAGATGTGCAACAAAGGCCGTCTGAAAAGAGCAAAATTCACCGTGTTATGCGGCAATTTGCACGGCCATTTCCCCGAACATGCACAAAACTGTACAACGCACTTCGGTCATTTCCGTCGGAGTTCGCCATCTTGTGACCGGAAACAGCCGAGGGACTTGCGGAGGCAACAAACAACGATTTCAAGAAATGTATGGAACACATGAAACAAAACATGAGTGGAAAACACTCCAAAGGCAGTACACTAAAGACGGACAATGTGGCAGGGCGCTATGACGTGTAGAAGTATGCTATATACACGCTTGAACGTATACCCGAACTGGCCTCATTGGATTAACATGCAAGTTCGAATTTGCCGCTCGGAAAATGGCAAACCGGACGCATTACGTGCAAACTTCTCCTCCAAGCAACTAAAGTATTGGCGCTTTGCGCCAATAATTACCATGCACACGATGCTAGATGGCAGTGGCGGACTTAGGGGGGGGGGGGGGGGTTGAGGGTTGCAACCCCAGTCTGGCCTAGTACATTTGAATTAAATTTATTTTAGAAAATTCAGTGATCCCCGCAATACATTTTAATTTGTCCCCCCCCATTAAAAATGTTCTGTATTCGCTTCTGAATGGTTTGCAATGATGCTTACTTTCTGTTTTGCCTAATAACATAAGTGAATACTTGTGTTGTATAATTGGAACAAAGAAAGATAAAACTGCATATTTTCCTGTTGTAGTACTGTATGGCATCCAGACTTTGGAATGAAATTCACATGCTGCAAAGTCAAGCATTTTCTCACTGGCTGGCATTAGGGGAATATGAATGTTCTAGATCCATTTGCATGATATGCAGTACATGTATTCAGCAATTACATTGGCCAATATAGACATGAATGGTGCACCAAGATTTTTTTTTGTCATGGAAGTTACAGGATGGCAAATGCTTCGTACCTTAGTCATAAATGTATATACATGTATTTGCACCTCACAAAAATGTTCCAGATACATGATTAAGACTGCAAGATGGACATTAAATATTACAGATAACACAGTATAAACTCAACTTACTCAAGAGGTAATTTAGAAAATGATAAATGAATTGGTGATGTTCCAATGGAATTTCCAAGAATGGTAACAACCACGTTGGCAGGTACAATGACAATTACGACAAATCAAATACATATGATACTAATTCAAATAAGAGAGTAAGACAGCACATCTCAAATGTCAAGAATAGGTCTATTAATGAAACATTCATACACAAGCACACATATCACACAAACTTGGTTGCAATTGCTAAAATCTTAGAAAATTCCCCTTTTTGTGCCCGCAACATTGTCGGAATGGGTACTCGTACTCGAGTTCCAGTTGGAGTTCCAGAGTCTTCCACAAGCACAATGTTATTACTGTCAAATTTTGGCACTCCTGCCTTTTGCTTTTGCTTAACACCGACAATGAAGGCTCTTTTTTTCTGGCCTCTAATTGCGACCAGAACTTTGTCTCCGAGAGTTCCTACTCCTTTCTTGTTATACACATGGATACATCGTGCTGGTTTTCCAGCAAGTTCTGCTGCCCTCCCTAGTTGGCTGTTATCCACAACTCTCAGTCGAGTTAATTTGATGACCTGGTCATTCCTGCAACTTGTACTGAAATGAGAGAAAAATATATTATAACTGCATAAAATAGTTTTCACCATTAATTTTTAACTAAAAGTCTGTACATCAACTGTCTTGAGTTGAGTACATATATCATGAAAATGTGCTTTGACTGAATTAATATCCAGAATTATATATTGCCAATACCTAAACTGATTGACCAGTTGGCTAAGTCCTCGTTGCAAATTCGCTGGGCACTGTCTTGCCAAAGTCAAAGCCAGAGCCATGGTGTTAGTTGTTCCAAGAACTGAAAATCAAAGTTCAATATTAATTCACAAAGGTACCTAGCATGTACAACGTAAATGACAATTATCAGTGATCACTCGAAATATACGTACAAGCCCCACAACAAATATCAAGATTCAGTCAAATAACATTTTGCACGTGCCAAATGTCAACCTCAGTCAAACGTGATACAAATCGGAACGCATTGTCGGTGCACGGTTGCGGACTCTCACCTTGTGCTGCATGTTACCAGACAATTAATGACCTATAAAGCTAGCTCTGGTTATTTTGCTCATCCACATTGGTATGTGATTATCGCCAAGTTTTTTTTCAAAGCAAGCGTTCTACGTATGTCTGGATCTGGGGCCCAGCTTAGAGTTTGTTCCGCAAAATAACGTGAATCGAAAAGTGGACCGGATGTCGTGACCTACTTCTGAATGTTGACAAGTTGATCAAGATTGTCACCTTTGATTTTTGTACTTAAATACTTCGCACCATCCTATCTCGGCGCAGAATGCTGTGACAATCAGTAGAAAATGGCCGAGAGATTGAAGACAATCCAGCGTCACCTGAAAGCTGGGGTTCCAGCGGCTGCAGTAGAACCGGTATCCTTTAGAAACGAGTTCACATGGACCATGGTTCACTCTTGACTTTAAAAGTTTGATCAGTGGGCTGTGTTATCTGGTAATAGTACACAAAAGAGGATCATGATTTGTTCTTGCCAACGTATCTGAATTATATATGTATATATCTTCATTTCTGTACAACTGGATTACGCAATTTGAGATTTCTGGTGTCAAGTTTGCCTACAGCCTACATTGACAAGTCATTGTCATCATTACATTTGATCTTTAGCTTCTCGGATCCTCTCAGTCTCAGGACAATTTTTTAAAATCAAATTTAAAAAACCATCAAATGTATGGGACACAAATTATTTTATTTTTTGTTGGCACATTTCTTGATCATCATTAAATTAGATATAGGCATTTTAAGTTAGCGATGTATTTTTCTTGTTAAAGATCACATCTGGTTTTCTTTCATTACATCTTTTAGAGTGATGAGAACACCGAAAAATATACAATATTGTTAATACCAGTCAAAACGGCTACACGCGAAAATGGCTACAGCCAAAAACATCTACAAAATTTAGTGTTGTTCCCAAAACGGCTAGAATCAGAACAGCTACAATGAACAGATGACCAAAACGTCAATATGGCTATGTCAAAACAGCTATAAGCTATGTCTACAAGATGCCCAAAACGGCTACAGCCATAAATTCTATGTCTAAAACGGCTTCACGTTCATACACCAAAATGGCTACACTTTTATACACCAAAACGTCTGATTTCCATGACAAAAGGGGCAGATCAATAAAACAGTAGCTAACAGTTATTTTACAAGGTCTGTAGACGTTTTGGTAATTTGGCTGTAGCCGTTTTGGTATCATTGTTTCCGGGAAAATATTGTTAAAACTAGCTTGAGTTGTTCAAATTATTTTATGACTTGCAGCACTTGCCTTTAGCAATATTTAGAGCATATATAAACATACGGTATCATATGATAACAGTTCAGAATAATATGATTATGCAATGTGCATGAGAGGCCGCAGGAGTTGTAGAATAGTACTTAAATGATACTTTGAAGTTTGATGCCATTTTGGCGCCAAAGGCATTTTCTGTGACGTCATCAATAAAAGTTTTGGCTTATTTTTTGTCAGCGCGGATCATGACCAGCTGATGACGGCGCATTGATTTCTAACCTAAGCGCCACGGCCAATCACGGAGTTTGCTAGAGTTCGTTGCCTAGCAAATGACCTAGTAATTAAATAAGCTCTGCTCTGATTGGTCAAACGTTCATTTAGTTGGCTAGCTTTATGGAAAATCACGGCAATGGACGTAGCTTCCATGGAACATTCAAAACCATAGTTCTACTGCTTGTCTTGTCTTGAATCTCATAGAACTGATGATTAACAGTGTTCTAACGTGAGTTTCTTCAAATTTGTTGGGTAGATCTGTATCATCTTAAGTTAAGAACGATTTTTGTGTAAGTAGGTCATTATTATTTTGTGCGCATCATGGCCGCGCAGATTAATTAGGACAACATAGTTCGATCCGGTCATCTGAGAATAGCATGACAGTAGATTTTGTTTTTGGCCAATCTCTAGTCATAAAAGCCCTACGGGCGGCCCCTACGGGGCCGCTCCTGCGGCCTATTAGTATTTTGTCTTTAAAAAAAACAAAAAAACAATAAAATATGATTTAGATTTAGTTTTTTTTATAAAAATAGACAAAATCCAAAACCCTGTTTAGATTTATGTGACATTAAAAGTATGACATGATGTTATATAGTTATAACCTCATGCATAACTAAGCATTTGTGATATTTTGTTTTAGAAGCTACATGAACTTAGCTGAATTGTTGTTTTATTTGTTTGTAAATTTATATCATCAGGTGTTAAGTGTTTTGCTTCTCTAACTAAGCTTGAATTCACCTGATTGAAATTAATTGTAGAGCTCTTACCTGTCTTTTTTATTATTTTTTGTTGTTGTTGAAAATTAGTTTTCTGTTTATACACCAGAGGGTGAAAGTAAAAGACAATGACCAAAAGTTTGCTGATGGCCTGGACAAGAACTGAGCAACTATTAAAGGGAACTAACCCCTTTTGCACTTTACCTCTCAGATGTTAGCTTGGGTCCATAGAAACAATTCCATGCTATTCATAACTTGTATATGTGCACTGGTGAAATATCCTGCATTTATTAGCTCTGTTTTGTGAACTACAGAGGCCGCCATTTTTGACTTTCCCGGTGTTTTGCACTGACCGGAAATACATCACTGTTGTACTATAGATCTCAGCCAATAAGAGCCAAGTATTCTGGAGCCTCAGCATTGCAATTCAACTGGTGAGAACAACTGTCAACAACAGTTTTAGATACAGGTGTTAATTGCACTTTCAGATCTTTTGTAAAGGGCATGTCACAGTTCTTACTGAGTGTCAAGTAATTGCCATTGAACTATATTTGAATGCAATTATCACACAATATCAGAACAACTATCAATTATCCTGCTATGTTATACAACTACTGAATGTTTGGATAACTGAGTACTAATTAAATGAATTTTTAGTAATTTAGAGCAGTTTACCTTGTATTAGATTTCAGCATTGTATGCATACACAAAAAATGTATTATGATGCCAAATAAATCTATCATTCGTCCACTGTTTATTAGTGAAGCTTTAAAAAAATAGTGTTTTGGACAAAGTTTTGTTGAAAATAAGTTTTTGATATTATATTTTATTTTAAACTGGTATGCCTATATTAAATGTATCCAGCAATGCAACCGACATACAATTGAAATAAGCAAAATTTGGTAATTAATGATACCCTTAAAATATCTCCACTAACACAATATATACACTAAATATAGATACTATGAAATATATGTATACTATAAATAATACTGCACACTGCCCCTAAAGATTATGTAACATATTTTATTTACAAAGCAAAGCAGTATTCCAATTCTGTTCTCTTGCAAAAATATGTTCAGAAATATAGTGATACAAAATATATGCTAAATGTAATCTTAAAGTGATTAAATTTTACATCAAATACCTTTTGCTATTTAAACTCCTATGCTTGGGAAAAACGTCTTACATAACATGTACGTAGCAGGGTTATTGCTTATTTGCCCATGCATATATACCCATATACCTATTCTTAGATACAAATTGCTCATTGCAATCAATGCAATAATTAGCTATAATTATGCTGTATTCCCAAAAAATTGCAATTAACACCCTTTATGTTGTTGTGCTATCTGTTCTTGTCATTATAATTGCAATGAACAATGTAACGGATTGTAATCTACAGGATTATGAATTAATTTGTATGTCTGAATACATATGGCCTAGCTGTGTAGTCTTGACTTAGGACATTAGTGACGTCACTCGCCGTGTGCAATAATGGCGGCCCCCAGCATGTTGGTGGTTGGTGCAAATTGCACTTTTAATTGGCTTGAAATCATATCAAACCCGAGTTTAAGACATTTCCTTTCACTGCAATATATTATTTGACATCTAATTGAACTTAAAATTAACATACAAACTTCCATTAGTTCCCCTTTAACTATTTCATTCATATAATAATGTCTTTTATAGATACACAAAAATAAAAAATTGCTGTATTATTTTTTCAATGCGCCATGTAGACTGTTGCGTAACACTCTTGGATAAATAATCGGTGAAGTCGTTACTTTTTTGTAAGCTTTTATTATGAATGTACAATAACGCAAAATGCAATGATCATATATTTACAAAACAACTGTTAATTTTGCATAGCTTCACTAAAATGTGCACACATTAAAAAAAGCAGTTATTGGATTGAGCCAAAATCATCACACAAATTATTTACAACCATAGAGTGTATATTAAATCTGTTTATAATTTCATCAATTGAGTAAAACATACAATAGTAAAAAACATAATAACAAGAAAATAAGTAGTCTCCTTTGAGGGGACTTTGTCATCATACAGTGCAATATCCATATTTCAGAGATCCAAGGGGGATGAAGTGCCCTTTGGCATATAGCATTTGTCTTCAAGACTAATTGGGGACGTATAGATATCAGAAATAATGGAGGTGCATTAAACAGATGCGCGAAATAGAGATATTGCTCTGGACCTTTCACTCATTTACACACACAAATAGTAGTATTAATACTGAATATGACAGATGCATGAGAAATTACCATGTTTACCCCATCATATAAAACATAACATTATTTACATATGATACACATATAAAAGGACAATGCTGTTCAAACACAGAGCATTGTAACTTTTGAGAGAACTGTCATCAAAAGAAGCAGTGAAAAAGTTTAACATAACCTAAGTTTTTGACCTCTTTTTTTTTCTCAAGGAATGGACACTCCCAGGAGCCAGGCACTGAACATTTCTTGATTATTTTGTAGCTTATAGGAATTAAAATTTCTTAGTCACCTAATTTTTTACCAAAAATTCCGAGCGTAGCTGACCTGTCTCCTTTTGATGTTATGACCCCGCTACTCCTGCCCTTGATATTTACAATAAAAATAGTCATTATGACATCATGTGTCTACAAAAATATACACATTAGACAGTACATTACCATTCTACACAAACATATCTACATTTTGAGTATCGTCATTGTATGGTATACGGTTTGTAAGTACAAAAAACAGCAAAATTATAAGTATAGGTATTCTTTGAGCTTACAAGGAAAGCTATTCATTTACCCCATTTGATGTTACATAATATAATTTACCCCAAATCCCAGTATTACTGTAATACCAGGTGATAAGATTCTCATAATTCTAATATACACAGTTTTATTTACCCAATGTGAAGATCTGTAAAAGTCGGTAAAGTCAATATAATCTTTAAAAATAATCTGATCTATATTTTACAAATAATCTGACATTTATGACTTATGAATTGCGTATGTTGAGTTTTTAATGACTAGAGTATTAAATGTGTACAAGTAAATAGTCAAGAGTTAGATAAAATAGAGTTGACGCAATATCTGAATTTATGAAATGAGATACTTACATGTTATGATTTACGTCACATGAAACCTACGCTACAAAGATGATTTAATGAGTACAAAGTCCCATCATGTCGAAAGCTTTTTGAATATCATTTCACTTCTAATCCTCATGTATAATGTGCTGTTTATATTTTCCTTGTAAATTGTTCTCTAGCGAAGATTTTTAAATGAAATCACATCTTTTTAGTCTTTTACAACAATTTTATCTAGCAAAAGGTGTCCTGCTGATCGGCCAGCAAAGGCTTGCCCTTTTCTTTAGACTTTGTGACCTTTTTATAAACAAGGTAGGCAGCTATGACATCAATAATTATTAACAAAATTATGACTATCCAAAGGTATATGGGTAGAAAATCTGTACTTTCTTCGTTTTCTTTGAGTGTTCCTACCCTGACAGATGGAGGCACTGCTATTTCGCCATTTTCAATGGCTTTTTTACTTTGCTTGTTTTTAACAGAGCCTGATTCTTTATTATTGTGGTTATCTATTGCTGGTTTCACCAAATCATTCTGCCCTCTAGGTATTTCTGTTTGTTCCGTGGTTCCATCCTCTGTTGTTGTTTTTGTAATTTTGTCGCCATATGATCTGGTGAGATCCAAGTGAGTGGTTTCATGTGGAAGATTCTCCTCAGCTGATGTCGTTGCCCTGTTAGTGGTTATCTGGTCATCACGAATATTTTCAGGAGCCCCACTAACTGTTGCATCTGCAAGTGATGCTGTTGCATCTGCCTTGGTTGATGTATCATCTTCAGTCGTCGTCTGATCCTCTGCTGAAAAGACACTTTCTGTCGAAGTTTTCCCATTGGTGGTAGTTATGTCCGGTGTAGTTATCTCTGTTGTTGTAAAGCGTTGAGTTGTTGTACTGCAATATTCTTCAGTGATGCCTGTATCTTGTAATCTCTTTCCCTTGGAATTCGGTGGTGACGAGCAGGTGATATTCATGTCAGAATATATAAATGACACCAAACTGCAATCACATGTGATGCTGTTCCCTTGGAGAGACAATTCTTCCAGATTATAGGATTCCGACAAGAAGTTCGGGGGCAGACGTTCAATCAAATTGTTTGCCAAGTTTACACGCAGAAGTTCTGTTAAGTCATCAAAAATCCCCTGAGGCAAATCCACCAACTCATTGTCACTTAAATCTATGTACAGTAAGTCCTCTGGACCACGGAACGTATCTTTAGTGATATTTCTGAGTTTATTGGATCGAAGATGAAGATGCTTTAAACCTTTCATGTCTGCAAAAGTTCTGTTGTGGAGGGACAGAAGACTCATGTTATTCATATGAAGTCCCTGGACTGACAGTAGTCCCTTAAAAACATTGATTGGCAAGTGTTCAATTGCATTGTTGCTTAAATTTAGGTGTCTTAAAGAACTGCGAAAGCCGTGAAAAACCTTAGGGTCAAGATGAGAGATATGGTTGTGGGACAGATCCAAAACTTCCACACTCATCAATGCACCAAATGCTCCTTCTTCCAAGCTTGTTAGTTGATTACAGGATAGATTAAGAGACTTCGCTGTTCGAAGTTCTTTGAAAAGCTCCATGCTTATGTGTTCCAGGTCATTGTTACTGAGATCAAGGACTTCCAGTGGCATAAGACCTTCGAATACCTTCTCCGGAATGTCCTCTATTTGTTTCAGATTGACTTCCTTAAGTGTTCCCAAATCGTTGAACAGGCCATCAGGAAGTGTATGGATGTTTTTCAAGGTTATTTTTTCAAAGAGACGAGAATTAGATAGATGATCCATGATGCTTTTTACAATTGGTCGAATAGTATTTGGCAGATAGATGTCATCGATGGCATAACGAAGCTCCCCTCGGAACAGGTTTGGACTGACATTCTTCACAGAGGGCAGGTCAAGATAGATTTCTCGAATAACGATTAACCTTTCTAGCATTCGAGGCTGAATAGACTTCAGTTTTGGAGCAGTCATCTTAAAGGTGCGCAGGTTTCCTTGTGTGCTGTTTAGGAACAGGTCAGAGAGCGACTTTGCTTCATCAAGGAAAAGTGTCAGAAACTTCAGTTTTAAACGGTCCAAGAAGTTCCATGGTATGACATGATCAGCCACCCTTAGCTCCAGCTCCTGCAGATTGGTGTAACCAGCAAATGGACGCACTTCAGCTCTTCGCACGTGGAGTCCCTTTATTTCTTTAAGCTTATCTTTCTTCTTTATTTCCACGTCAGCCAATGAGTTAAATGTGATGCCTGTCAAATCCAGTGTTGCCAAACTATCCATATCCAACGATACATTTTGGATTGGGTTATTGCCAATTGATAGGGTTTTTATATACTGCATATTTTGCAGTGAGATGGTTGTAAAATTGTTGCCGCTTAAATCCAGACTTTTGATGCGACTTGAGAGTGAGAGTGTTGGGACTTCTTGAAGGCCAAGATAGGCACAGTCCACTGACTTTGCTTGGCATTTGCATGATGGTGGGCAGGATCTGTTGTAAAAATATAGCACCATGTTAAAATATAGTGTAAAAATATGAAGTCATCCATGAAATTTAGAATCATCAGAATTTACTTATTTTATGTTCATATAATAATTGCAGGCCATGAATGGATTTATTTGCTACAGCAATAATACTAAAATAGACTAATACTGCAAAACAGAATTGACCCTTGCGCTAAGTTTTAATTTTCAGAATGATAAGAATATTTTTAAGTGCTTTTGGATTAAATAATTAATGTGAGAAAGTGTACCTTGAACTGGCTGATGCTCTTGCCAGAAGAAGAATTAGCCCAAACCATGTCAAAAACACTGAAATATAAAGAGAAAAATTAATATTATTGTGGACAATAACCCTTGAAGACATAAAATTACTGTGTAATCAATGCTGACATAGTTATTTCAGTGCTTCAGTAACATAAGACATTCTCTTATATTTTTGTCCTCACATATTATATCTTAGGTTACTTTTGATTTAGAATCTAAAGGACATGTCAGCATATAAGCTGTCAATCACATTTCAGGAAAGTCCTAGTGCTACAAATGTGTACAGTGAACTTGTTTTGTTGAGATTATTTACAGACTTTCTGAAATTTTTCTTCACATAGATTCAAGTGTTTGTTATTCTAAACATTTAGTGTAATGTTTAGTTAATTATGAAGGTGAAAATTACTGAGTTATATGCTGAATTATAAGGGTATATGCTGATTTATAAGCATATATGCTGATTTATAAGTGTATACATATGTTTCTGCATATTTTTCTCCTTTATGATCGTGTTTAGGCTGTGTTTGGCAAGATTAAATTGTGAAGAAGCTTTAGAAATAGTATTTGGTTATCAAGAAACAAAAGTGGTTTCAGATATTAAGTTTATTCCTTAATATAATGCCAGAAAGAAACATCTTTAGGGCTGCAAGGATCGCTAAGTGGGCCCTGGAAATACACGTTTGGTGACAGGATCTTGACACCGGAACAGAGAAATTTTTTCGAAGAAAATGGCTTTCTGGTCATTCGTAACTGTGTGCCTAAAGGAAAGCTGGCAAATTACAGGTAATAACAGTGTATTTAGCAAAGAGTAGAAATAGTAAGAGGGGATACCCTACATTTTTTAAGCCATGTCAGTGTTGGTTTTGGGCGATTATAGGCGTCATTTACTGTATTACGTCATAATCATAACAATGGCAAGTGATGTCATTGTGATTGTTGTTAGTGTGTGTGTCACCTCTTATTTCTGAGTGCTTAACATTAATGTAAAACACTGTCCCTAGGCATTGGAATGTTTTATTATGTGATTCCCTTTAAAATCTATACGATTATTTATTTGACTTTCATATTTGCATTTACAGGGAACAAATCCTTTCATTTTTTTGTCAATTTTTGATATGAACTGGTTACTGCGGGCTTGTCATATTATATAACCCAACTGTGAACAGGCTGATATTGGTTCAATTGCACTGTCCCCTCTAGGTATTCTTACTCTGTGGTATTTAGTGTGTAATTATGCTCTAATTAATCCAAATTTTCAGAAATTAGGCCTAAGTGTACAACTGGAACATTAAACCACAAATTTCAGGTCACATGCTCTGATTTGAGATTCTACCACTCATAATTGAACAAGAAACAGTTAGTTGTTATTTATTAATTTGAAAACAAAGCAGTTTTTTTTATGGCATTGAACATGCTAGTTAAAATGAAGTCTGGTACCTTGAAATGCATATATAAATCACAGCTATCCTTCGACTGAATTACCATAAACACAACCATGACAAAATTATTTACAGTCAGGTGCGGATGACCTTCAGTAATTCACAAAAATTAATTGTGATTTATTGCATACAGCTGTGTATCTAGTGCATATGGATCAAACAATGATTTACTACTCATAAATTCTTTAATTGATCACTCGGTGTTGCTTGTAACTGATTAGGGCAAGCAAAGAACATCCTGAGGGGTTCCAAAGGCCTTGCTCCCTTCGACCTTATTCCTTATTGTTATCATTTTGGGTTAATGTTCACATAATAAACTGTAAACAAGGTTGTTCTAGTGGATATTTTGATGCTGAAAAGAGAGATGACATACAACTCTGCCAGAGATGTTGGAATTTGTATCTTAGTAGAAACATGGGTTATTTTAATCTGTGTGCTTGCCATAACACTTTCTTACTAAAATAATAATGCTTTGAAGGGGACTTCTTGAGAGTGAAAACATTACTTGCTTTCGAAAGTTTCTTTCAAACTCTGTGACCAAACTGCACAAATGAATTTGTATGGTATAGAAGTGTGACATTAATAATGATAAATTTGGGTTTGTCTTGGTCTGTAACTGTGTCTATAGAAATAAGGAACACATTGACAACAAATAAGCTGAAAGTTAAAAAAAAGAAAAAATTAACAATTAAACTGCTCTCATTGATGACTTGTTTAATTTTGTTTGTCAACACTTTTGTCTTTTTTGAGGTAAAAAATATATATCTCGTAATAAGCCTGTGGACTTCAGATTTATTGTGTGTTTTGTGTATGATTCAATTAGTGTATTTATACTGTACAATACAATTATGTCTGTGTGACAATATTATGAATAAATACAAGAATCACTCAATGTATGGATAATTTAGACCACGAGTGCTGGAGTTTTTTGCGCCCAAGCCAGGGTACAGATATCTATACTTTTTGTATATATATAAAGTACTGCAGTCATAAATTCAAGCCCTCATGATCTAAACCAATTTTGCAGGAAATGTTTTTTAACTACAATGTAATTCCCTATTTTTGGTATTTCAGGGACAGGTTCAAGGAAATCTGTACAGGCAACGTGAAAGTGCCAGGAATGATTGTTATGAAAGATGTTGCTATCGTCAAGTCGGAGTTTATGGATGGTGAAAAAGCGATCAACAAAGTTCAGGACTTCCAGCATGATCCTGTGCTTTTTGAGTATTGTGCCCAACCTGAGGTAATTACACATTTAGCAAATTGGTTTATGTTGCTAATTAATGTTGAAGTAAAATTGAAATTGGTTACAAAATTCTTCGATTTTATTATATTTAGTAACACGCCAGTGTACAGAAATCATCTGAAACAGGTGCGAAATTTAAATATAAATATATATATATATATATATCTCAAATCTATATGTTATTATGATGTTATTTGACTTGGTCAGGGCCACTTTGTAAGTCATAATATAAATGTGCGTAAGCTAGATTTGTCATTGGAAATGTCTTACCGTTTCAATATACATATGTACATATAGATGTAATTTAATGTAAATTCTGAGCGCAGGATGGAGATCCAATTTATTATAAATTTGTAAGCTCTTGGTAACCCAGTGTTGCAGACAACACTCACAACAATGCATACATATTCACTGAAGCTGTGTAGGTTAAGAGTACAACGAAGTGAGAGTTCCCATTGGCATAAGAATTGCTCAGTAAAATGTATGTTCAATCATGGAGACAAGAGTTAACTGAAAGATTCAACATGAGGAAGAAATAGCTGTTTATATTTTGATGCATGACATAGAAAGAAGGTTTTCTAGCAGTGATCAAAGAGAGGCCAGGGAACCCCTTTCCCTCTCTGAGACACTGATTGGATGAAAGACATGCCACCAACTATAAAACCGCCAATAAAAGTGGGGGGGGGGGGGGAACCGCCAAATTTGAAGTAAAATAGGCAAATCCAATGCTATTCTAGGGGAGTTAATAAGCAGAAATCCATAACATTAGCAATGGGATGTGACGAAAAAGAGTTTCCACTCCTTCTACTCTTGTCTCCATTGTTCAATATATCATATCTTATCAAATTGGTGCAACAGCCTATAGACTAGTACATATCACCAGATAATGATCAATTCAATCATTATACCACATGGCATGATATGATTAAGTCGATTAGCTGAGATATCAATTCGAGTTTCATGAAGTTTGGTATACGTCGGCTTCCAAATGAGTCACTGATGTCAGTTTCTGCAAACTTCTGGAAATTTGATTTTTGATAGTTTACTGATGTAAGGCAAAAATAACTGATGTCGGGCAAAAATAACTTAGGAAAATGGGTCAAAATTGCAAAAATGTCTTCAAGATGTTGTGTGTTGGCTCATTTCTGTCAAATTATGCGATAAACCCCTATTTTTCGAAAACTGGTCATTGTATACAATAAAAAAAAAACCAACTATAGTTACCTCATTTTTCACTGTGTTAATAGCCAGACTTTGTCAAAACATTATGTGTTGAGAGAAGGCACTTATCAACCAACTTTTTTACCATGCTTTTAAGCAACACTTCCCATAATTTTTTTGATAACTGCTAATAATATTGGCCATTCTGTGACATGTTCTTCCATTAGTGCTTTGTTGTTTTGAATATTTTTATCGAATTTTTTACTGACATATCTTCACTAGTAACAATACCAGGCTATTGGTACTATTCTAGATTAACATTATGCGGATTAGGTTAAATGCGAACGCTATGTAGGATAAAAATACTGGAAAAAATGTGATTTTTGTACTACACGAAAAAGCCCTAAAACACTTGATGTGTACAGTATAAACTTAAACGTCAGTTTTGTCAGCTGCAAAAAAGTCTCTTTGAAACGTAAGAAATGTTTTTAATGTGTATGTCATCGCTGCGTAGGGGAAAAAAAACTTGGATCTTAATTTTAGTCTGGATAGAGGCCTTGTATTGACATCTAACAAGGGTTTAGGAATTTGGGTATCAGTTCAGCTTCTTTCAAGTGCAGAAAGTCAAACAGTGGAAAGCTTTTAAAAATGTTCAAAATGCCATGTACACTTTCTTGTGTTTACCTGCTATCAGATTCCTGATATGTTACGAATTATATTTTTAAACATACAAATACCAAGAGCTCTATTTAGGTAACCTTTGGCTCCAAGCCTGAGTAAGCTTCATTAGAAAATGACTTCATTTGATAAATATACACATGTGGGAAAGACGACAACGAGCCTTAGAGGAATCTACTATGATAGGGAATAATTTTGCATTAAATGAGCAATATGTGTTGGGAAAATTTGGTAGCCTTGATTAAACCTTGGATAAATAGAGATTAAACCAATGTCCTTGATGAGATTTTCATGCAGTTGGGTTGTGTGTGTATTTTTCTGTGTCTTTTCAAAGAAGCTGCCACAGTGCTGTGTCAATTATCAAGGAACTCTCTCATGGTAATGAATCTGGTATCATTTAAAAGAGGACGTCTTCTAGTTTCACGAAACTTGGTTTTTAAGTTCACACTGACCTTTTACCCCATATGGCAAAATTGTGCACCTGAACTGAGTAGTCTGTGCCCAATCACAGACTACTCAGTTCAGGTGCACAATTTTGCCATATGGGGTAAAAGGTCAGTGTGTCAATAACTTGGTAGCTTAGAACTGTATTATCTGGAACGTACTGTGTCATCAAACCAAAACAGTGATTGACTCCACATCTGTGAACTTAAACAGATGAACTAATTGGTTGGTTTCCATAATAAGAGAGTATGCTCGATTATTACCTAAGTTTTGCATGTAAATGTTTCTGGTTGAAGGCTTCAGATATTTCTTCTTCTGATTCCAGTAGCCAAAAGCAAGTACTATGGCATATGCAGTATATAACAACAAACATGTTATGAGAAACCTGCTGCTCTTTATTAATTGCTGGGGGGTTCTTTGTTGTGACTTCCACTAAAAGCTAGGGTCCTTTTATGACCAGTTTTGAACTTCTACAGCTTGCTTTATAATCTGCACATGTGTGCTCACAGTAGAAAGGTTTGGAAGTTGGACATTTTTTTGGCTCAAGACTCTTGGGTTGATGTCATACTACACTTTTTTGTTGCTGTTTATGCAGTAGTCTAATAATGCAAGAGTTGTAAAGCACACTTCTTTACCTACAGTTAGTCATTAAAAACGGCCTGTCAAATTGAACCTAACCAAACCTGTCATAGCTGGCAACTCAAAATTGGATCTAAAAGTACATGATATATTACATTAATTTGCCAGTGTCTACACTTTTCTGGTGATGAATGTAAGCTATCTTTTAGCTATAGAAATGGATAGAAGCAGCTGGCTTTAGCATGTTTAGACCACAGTCAGGTATAGGTTACTACAGCCGTCTAGAGTCGGCCGTTTTTTTAATGAAACTAACTGCAGTAAGCATGCAGAGAAATTCTTAACTAATGATACACAAGATTTGTGCTTTTGCTGGGGCAATTTTTTCCAAGCAGGGGGTTTGGGAAAGGGTGAGAAGTCACACAAGGGTGATAACAGCAGCAATCCTACTCCCCTTTTTTTCATTTCACTTTTGGGAAAAAGCTCTTACATGTCTCAGGGGGTCTGAACTTCTCTGAAGGTAAAAATGACAACAATGACAAATTTGCACACATCTTGATTGCCATTGTAATTTATTAGGGCTAAACAACTGGCAAAAAAAAAAAAAAGTCTAAACTTGTTGCAGTTAGTGACAGACACGAAAAAGAAAAGATAGAAATGTTCAGATCCATCAACTCAGTGTAAGAAGGTGAAATTAGTGTCATCTTAAGAAATGCTATTACCACTCATTGAAAATAAATATAATAATTACCAGGGTACCAGCAATTACCTGTTAATTACTAGTAATTATTTGTTAAACTACTAGTAATGCGTTAATTACTTGAAATTAATAATTTGCTGTTACTATAATTATGTAGACCCTAGCTGCCTAATATAGCGGCCACCATGCTACATGTATAGGCAATGGTGTAGATAGGTTCCTTATTCGATATATAAACTACAAAATGTATAACATAGGCTGCGCTGCAGCAAAACCCTCAGTGAATGCCCTCATAGTGCACAAGCATAAAGATTGATGAAGCGAACCTCTGTAATATATGAATTTGAGCAACTAGACAATGTTGTACTTTATTTAGTAGTCATTCTTTGTTCATGGAGCACCCAAGAGATTTACAATGCCCTAATTCTAAAAAAATTCCAAATCAACAGGAAGCACATAGGTATACTCAGATGGTTTATTGGACTGCTCTGCTATAACTTATTTGGATTACTTGCCACACTAACACCCAACCAAAGTATTGACTTGTAAAAAGTAATCATCACTGATAAATAATGTGTGCGACAAACATGTGCTTTGTAAGCTGAATTATAGGGCACTAATGGTACGAAGTTGTAAGTCTTGTAGCTCTGTCGCATCATTTTCTTGAGTGGCATAATACTATTGGCTCAGCGCAGACATTAATTACAATAGGCAGCTCATGAAATATACTTAAACCTGTACTTCATTTTAAATTTTTCCAGTGTAGCCAGACTGAGTACCATTGATTTGTAAAATCAGAATTTAGGGATGGTTTTACATACAATAGATGAATATTTGCCGTATTTTCCCCTTATTATTTCACTGTAGGCAAGGTATGTTTTGTAAGAGAGCAAAATAAAACTGCCTCATTGGATGGTTTCAGTATGTGTACCTTATCATTGCTTATGTATTACTTTAGTAATTGGATTGTAAAATATGAATGTATCGCATGGACTGCTTGTCCAAACATACGAAATACTGACGCTAAAAGCTGTAAATATGTGTTAAGCTGTCTGGAGTAAAAAAACTGGATTTGTGTGATATGGTGAATGAGTGCAGCAGGTTGGGACATTATCAGTCTGGTATTCTGCCAGATTTACACATGAGAGAGATTAGTAATCTTCTTCTAGTGTCTGATGCACTTTGCAAGACAAGAATACCTGTCTGGCTACCACAGCATTGTCCGTCTAAATTACAGCGAGTTTGTTTTTGCCAGCGAAAGTACAGTCGTGCTAGAGTAACATAGAAGGTGTACCTGCAGTCCAGTCATAGTCACTTCAAATCAACTGCTTTCGGTACCCTGTAAATTGATGAAGTGATGTATGAAATAGCATATGTGAAAGTTGAACTACGTTGCATGTATTTTGCGTTGACATGGGCCATCAAACACTTTTGAGGCGCAGTGTTTTGCAGGCAAGGTTCTCGCGGGTTATTACAAAGTCTGATAGTCTTAATTTATTTTGTAAAAAGTAAGCCCGTATAAAGTCTTATTTTGTATTATTATTCTTGTACTTGTACTCGTGCATTACGTACTTGAGTACATTCAAAGGAAGTTGTACTTAATCTTGTACTCCGTATTCATACATTACTTACTGTAAGTACTTGCACTTGAATAAATTGAAAGGAAGTTGTACTCTTTTTGTGTATTTCACGCCATTTGTATATTTAGTACTATTCACGCTATAACTAAGTACTTGCACTTGTACTCGAGCACATTTTAATTCAGTATCATGACCATGTTATGGTCACAACGAAATATGTCGTTTATGAAAATGAGTTAGTTTGAACAGCTTTTGGGCTTGGTGGCCAAATGGTTAAAATGCCTGGGTTCCTACCTTACTCCAAATGCTTTATAAACCACGTATCAGTCTTTGTCCATTGCATTGTACTTTGTGTACAGATGTACTTATAATTACCATAATTTTAACTTTTGGCCTTGGTTTTATCCCAGTTTGTCTTTTTAGCATATACCCCTGCATTACACCTGACAAAAAACAAAAAACCTTTGTTTTGAATTATACAATGCTTATGAGGAGACTTTGTCAACCTCTTTACACTGAAATACTTTGATGAATATTCACTAATTATCGTGAACCTCTCAACTTCACATTAGGTGCCATTGTAAATCATTTAGATAACAATTTGTTTGTGTAATACTGTCAGACACTTGGACAAAAAATTATTAATTTGATTATATCTTGTATCTACCTTCAGGCAAGTATATTGCAATACATCTTAATTACAGGCCTAGTAGCCTGCCAACAACGGCTTTCCACAACCGGAAGCACTATAGAAGAGTCTCCATGGATTGATATGGATTGATGGCAACCCCCTAGAATTTTACCAAATGTAGTAGATTTAAGGTTACTGAAGTTAACATCTGAACATCAGAAGTTTGACCCCCCCCCCCCTTAGACTTTTCCCAGGCTACGGCCCTGGTTTTATACATTGTACATGTTGTGAAAGCATTGGATTATAAAATGAACTGCTCTCCTTAACTTTCAAATATACGATGACTTTCTAAGTGACCATGAATTTAGTGGAAAAACTATAACAGCTGTATAACATAACACAAATCAATTTCTCAATTAGAAGCCTTAGTTATGAGATAATATCTGTTGCAAGCAAGTACAGTAGAGTTCACAAATATATGGCTTTAATAGGTAATGATGCATGAGGTTGATTTATATATTGGTGAAAAATGCAACCAGCTGTCAGATGCAGACGTTATGATTAGATTACAAGACTTGAGAGTCCATATCATTTGACTTATTTACCCTATGGGTGGGGTCTTCTACTTCCCCCAGCATAGACACTGAGTAAAATGTACCACCAAGAATGTAATGTGTTCGAAATAATTTGGTAAAACAAGTATTTTTTGTGAAGCAATCTTATGTAACGCATTGTACCTGCAAGAGTTAGCAAGACAGACAACATGGATTGCATTAGCATGTATTGAAATTGTGACAAGCAGGTCAACAAGAATCACAAAAACAATAGAATTGTCTCATATGGTAAACAAATACACTTTCTTTGAGATTTGTCACAGAATTGGTAACATGACCTTGGTCACAGCTGACAGAATTAAGAACTTTGCAGTCAAGATGTTTCCTTTGAACTTAAGTGATGATAACCAGATAATATGATTAGATAAATTGATAAAATATCAAAATATAATCACGTAGAACATGGTTAGGTCATAATTTATTAACAATGGTTTAAGGACCTGTATAGAGGTGTATTTAGTACAGATTCTTTACTATTGCAATTGTTTAGTACATGGAGACAAGTGTACTCTTGTCTTCATGTTTCGTATTACTATTATGTTGCCAACTGCAATGAGTCGGTTTGTTGAAATATTGGTATGTCCATGTATCGATGGTAAAGCAACTTCTCACACTTAGGCCAATTTATCACATCAAATTGACATCTAAACTGAATTAACATTGTACATTCAACATTTCACAAATTAGGGAGAGGTTTTTACTTTGTGGGTAATCATAACCCGACAATCATTCAAGTGGATTGCATGGGATAGGATCGATAGATAAGCTAGACTCTTGTCATTCAGGTTACGTGGAGGTTACCATAATTTTTTTCGCGACAAAATACGTCGAATTATTTGGCACATCAATATTTATGGTAACCGGAAAGTGCGTTCCCATTGTTGAACTTTATTGCGATCACCTGTTTGTGGTTTATTTTGTGTTTGAAACAAAGCCAGATGTCACCATATAAATGTCACAATAAATCTTTGACAATTGGTTATGTTTGGAAGTTTCTACTCTGAAATTAATTTGCCTAGCCCCAAAGTTAGTATAATCTTGGCCCTTGATTTGGCTTTCTTGTGTCTTAGGCATATATGATCGACAACTTTTTGTAATCTTATTATGTTGATCAGCGATTGTCCTCAAGATTTTTGTCCACGCCTTGTATATTAAATATGTACATTTTGTATGTGCAATAGACATGCATCTTTTCTACAAGAAAAGACAAATATGCGTAATTCTCAACTTATGCACCAGATGGTGCTGCATATCAGATCCAACCAACTTTGAGTAGCCATCTATAGCCATTCAGTGGCATGCAGGTAGCATGGTATAGCAGAAGTTGTCTAGCTTTGTCCTGGTTCAATTTGACAGAATGTTTTAAAATGGAACTAACTGTAGTTTGTCATTCATGTCCTTTTTATAAAGCATATATTATATAGCAATAGAGTCTTTTCACTGAGCAGCCCTGAATTCAACAGGACATAAGTCTTTCCTCTCCTCTTATTACTTATTTTGCTTTTCAAAAATCAACTGAATGATAAGGTGTCAAATATACATTAAAATGCACTAAAAATACTACTGCTTGAATGCACTTTGCTTCAGCCAATCACAGCCAAGGGCGGGAAATTTTTCAGCCAATAGAATTGCAGTATTCTGTCATAGCCACGTGGTGGAAATATAGAGAACCTTCCGTGAAAATCCACTATTTTAACCGATGCAGGAAAATGTTAAAAAAAGGTTTGCCTAATCACATCAAATTATAAAGACGTTTAATAAGAACAATTTTGATATATTATCAAGTCATAAACCAAGTACATGCTTAAAAGTTTGCATAATCACATTAACATGTAAATGTGTTATGTGAGTCATAATGCAGCAGCATTTTTAGTAAGTTTGCCTAATTACATCAACTTAATAACAGCATTATAATGTAGGAACAACAAGTCATGATATGGGACCACTAGTAATGAGTAGGCCTAAACTTCATGGGACTCAGCTGTAGGTTTAGGGAACAGTGTATTTAGGCTAAACTGATGAGCACATGATGAGCACAACAAAACTGGCCTGAGTCTCAGTGATCTTGTGTGTTGACAAATTGCACTAATTCATACCAGTTGGTTAGCTAACGACTTGTGAAAATGTCGAAATGTCGGGCAGAGATGTCGCTGGGAAAAACTTCTTTGGATCCGCAAGGATAATCTTAGTCAATACGACAAATCACCCTGACATCTTTCCTGTTTATGTTCTGTTTCTTTCATGCAAAGATATAGATAGTTATCATCACCCATGTTCTCGGTAGTTTTTCCCTCATTAATCATAAAAATAACATTGAAAAATTACTTCAATCGCTCTGACTGCTGTTCTGTTTCTTTCTATTATATTTTCTGTTTCGTTTCCGCTTTCTTTAATTTTATTTCTATGCGCTGATGAAAGTAATGTTTACATGTAATCCCTCATTAATTACTAAAATGACATTGAAAAATCACTTTGATTACTCCGGCCGCTTTTCTGTTTCGTTTTCTCTGTTTACTTTTTTCTGCGCAGATACAAGAAAGTTATCATCAGCCATGTTCTCGGCCATTTTCCCTCATTAATAACCAAAAAGACATAGAATAATCGCTTTGCTCAATCTCTTCTTATCAGCTGGATCAATCCATCACAGAATAAAAGCATAACTGGCACATCATTCAGGGAGGTAACCTCCTCAATAAAGAAATGACTGAGACAAGATAAAGGCATTTATCTTTTCTACAATGTAACAATTATGGTTCACACCCGTTGCTCAGCATCATTTATAACCTAATGCTTCAGCAGTCTTTATGATTGATAACTGGCAAGGTATTTCTTCATTCAAGTTTATGACATATTAATTATCATTCCTTGTTATTAATATTCATAAATTTGATGTGTATTGAACGTACCTGCTTGTACCACAGGAAACCATTGGAATCATCTGTGTTCAATGTCATTCACTTGGGACAATGACTGATATGCGATTCATGTGTGACTCATTAACAGAGCAAATGCAATGTAGTGGGATTTAAACCCAGGCACATTTCTTCCTAACAAGCCAGCCACGAGTAAGCAATTTATTCCACGTTGTGGTGCCACCTATATCTATAGTATTGAAAGTTACAAGTGATCAGGAAATACCTGCTTAGCAGTTGGGAGCTGTACATCAAATCAGAGAAAGAAAACAAACAAATACATGTATAACTCTTAGGGTGAGATACACTTCTTGGCAAAAAAATAAAGAATTAAAGAAAAGAAAGAAAACCCTAAAAAATAAAATAAAATCACACAAAAAACAAACAAACAAACAGATTATGACCATGACTCACAAGGTGATTCCTAAATTTTCAACTTGCTCTTTGTTTATTGGGTATAAGAAATGGGGTATCCTGGTGTTATCAATTATGATAAGGGTTATTGAGACATGTTATTGAGAATGAGATTTTGATATATTTTCTGATCTGACTTGATTTATACTTGCGTTCCAAATTCTCTAGTGCTGTTACCCCAACACAATAATTTGTCTTCTTGTCACTTTGAAAGCAATAAATAAACCCTGAAGAAAGGGTACAACCCCGTTACCCAATCTTGCGAAGGGTAACTACCATAATTCAATGCACATTGGCGCCAAGTGGTATGGTTCTCAGGACAGTAGTACGACTCAATGGATATTCCTGATGTACTGTTGAGTGTACGGTTGATATGTTATGCAAGGTACTACCATGATCCTACCTTCCACAGGAATGTATCTTTCAGATGTACCAAAGCTCATTTATATTAATGTTCGCATGGTGAATGTGTTGAATGTATATGATGGAAGAAGGCAGACATTTAAAAAAGCAAGTCATCAAAAAATAGATAATTTTCACGTACCTACATATGACAGTGACAAAATGTTTAGATGAATTCATAATACAGTGGACGAGCTTTAAATTAATATTTTGGTGATTTACAAATGTGTAAAATATATATGGTCTTATTAATTTGCGTTCCAAATAGTGGGTCCAACTTTGAGATAAACTACATTTGTATGGACTGAGGTCATTGTCCTCCCTTCCCTTTAGTAAGTCATGAATGTGAAAAGAAATAAATCATTAAAAGATAAAATCTTGAAATAAATCATTAAAAGATAAAGTCTTGCAGCTGCATCGTGTAATTTGTAGACTTTAGTAAACCTAATATACTAAAAGTAAACTTGGAACTACTTTGTTGAATATGTGTATATTTGAAAAGATTAGTATTTTAAACATGGACGCTATGTTAAATAGTAAGTTTATCACAATTTTAAGCATAACGAAATCAGTTTATCACACTTGCAAGTAAACGCATTTTTAGCCAAATACAATGCAACCTACAGTTTTATGTTAATTTACAATAGAACTTCGCCATTATACCACCGTAGGTGCACAAGTTACTGGCCTCAATAGTGAATTGGTCTTTATAGCGAGGCAACTCAGGTCTATAATGAGAGTACATGTCTGCCCATAATACATGTACAGAGGATTCAGTGAGCTACTCTTAGTAACTATATTATATTTGTGCCCCATTGTACATCATGGGCACTGCATAGGTGTAATTGGGTTCTTTATGCAAATTGATAATGTACTGCGAGAGGCAAGTCAAACTTATCTGTGAGATATCCATTCATTGGCCACCAAGGGAGTATTCTTGTTTTTGTCTGTCACTTTTGCGGAAAACCACGACAAATACCGTATTTTTTTTCAGTAGAAGGCTTTTCAAAAATAGATGACGTTGTTGGTTGGCTGGAGGTTAAAGTGGTGTTAAAAATATAAGTGTAATAAATTTTCAATCACTATTATAATTAAGTCCCTTTGCGAGAAAATAAATTTGTCACATTCCATTCTATGAAAATATTTGGTTCCATGTGAAATCTTTGTGACTGACTTCGTATTTTGGCGTTTGGAATGACCTGATAACATGCTACGTCGGCCCGAGGTTGGTTCGACGTCGCCCTCATAGGGCCGACGTCAAAACGATGTCAAATGCTATCTGAGGAGAAGTCATTATGACTAACACACATCATTTTGGCTGGTGGAATAGGATATGATAGGATAGGATTGGACTCTGATAGCATTCCAAATCGTTTCAACGTCGACACGATGTCGGCGATGTTTATACGAAGATAGTGGCCTATATGGAAACGATACTGGGCCAATTTAGAATGCTATCTTGGGATAGGATAGGATAGGATAGGGCAGGACAGGATAGGATAGGGCAGGACAGGATAGGATAGGACAGGACAGGGCATACTAGTGTAGGACAAGATAGGGTTAGATAGGATAGGACATCTGACTGGTCAGAACAGGAAAGAATAGGATATATTAAAGAGAGATACGTCCTGTATTTCTGCACCTGATGGGCTAATTGGGACAGGTAGGGACCAGGGCAATGAGACAAAGGATGAAACAGCCATCCAACATAGGCTCGACCGGGAAGAGAGATAGGATAGGATAGACAGTTGATTGTTGATACGGCGTATAACAAGGATATGGTGTATCAGTGCTTGTGTCTGAAGAGGCCTGAATTATCTCCATGTTACCTCTTTTTACAAGGATTTTTTTAAGGAGTCCATGTCGACTCATAGCTCCACCTGTACCGTGAAGCTGGGGTGTTATACTTACCTCTGCATGGACACCACATATAAGGACCCATCTTGTGAATAGTCAGTGGTTACAGACTTACAGTTATGATTTAGCTCATCCACAATCTATATGTACTTAGAACATACCCGTTTGTATGCAAATGTATTTCAGTAGTTCAGTACTCATGTATGTGGTAGGTGAAATGTTCTATCCCCACACCAGTAACCTCAAGTAATACATTTCTAAGCTCATAAACTGTTGCAGCTTATCACCTGTACACTCAACATCTAAGAATTAGGAGGCATTTGCCTTGTAGTTGCTACAACAATCGCCTATGTTCAATTTCTTTTCCTTCAGCTGGGTCGTGAATTAAGATTTCGGAATCCTCCTTTTTGTAACAAAAATACAATACATATAAATAATTATAGATAATGGACCAATAATACCAATCCGCGTGATCCCATGGTAACAAATATTTACTGGTTCCGTATTTTACAAACCTACTTAAATAATAATAAAAAAAGAATGGGAAAAACAGGATTTCATTGGTGTCAGTAACCTTTGGGGCATCTGTATCCTATTGTATACCATTTAGTCATTGTTTTCAGATTTTTTTCCAATTATATATATATTAAAATGATTGACAGGAAAGATTGGGTGCCCCACGCTACATCTGATATTTATTAAGAAAGGTACTTCCACAAAATGTGAGGGCAGCTTGGGCTGCGTCAAATTATGTAAAGTTGCAGTAAAATCTGGTTTGGACCAGAACTGGCACCTCACCATGGTGGCCAATTTGGTCTGGTTTCATAGTTTTCATAGTTACTTGTTCCTATGGTTATTGTTTAGTGGTTATAAAGCACATAACATACCTGTATACTCAACAAAGGACAGTTATTAAGTTAAAAAACGTAAGTTATTCAATAGATTGTCAGTATCATAGCCGCCTAGTACTGGTTAGCTCTGTTGGTTAGACATCTTTCTTCTAATCAAGAGGGACTGGGTTCAAACACTTTTGTGGGGATCTAGATTACTTTAACGTACAATTTAAATAAAATCTATTTCTGAATAATAAATTTTTTGGCTTGTAACATCTATCACAGCAAGCTAGTAATTAGTTTAAAAAAAAGTATTGTAGTTACCACATGACTACATATATATGAAAATAACAAATAGCGGCATCATGTGAAACTATACTATTTTTGCAATCAATTACAAGGATATGTGATGTTATTTAATGAACATTGCACACATCACGGCCATCAGTCCAAATTTAAGCCACATGCAGCACGTGCAGTGCCAGTAGCCAAACTGTTGTTGCTACTAAATCTACGGTGTCAATAGTCCTATCTATCTATGGACACTTAACCTGCACCTAGGACCACAATTTCTAAGGCTACGTTTAAAAATCAAAATATTGCTGATTAAAAATCCAAAATAATGAATTATATAACAATGTCATTGGGGAGCTGTAGCATTGCAGAGCTCCCCTTGTTTTTCAGTCAGTGGGACTAGTTGCCCAAGCTCCCCCCCCCCCCCCCCCCGGCCCTCCACTTCTACCCATGGTGTCCACTGTCCAGTGGGTGGTCAGAGAAAGTCATGGGAAAGTTTCTTAAAATGTCATGGAATATTTTTGGTAGTCAGGGAATGCACTGAAATATATGGGGAAAGTCGAGGAATTGAATTTGTTGGTAATACATGTTAAAAAGACGTGTATCTGCTGCACAGTACAGTGGTAATCGGGCATTGTTTCATTTTTGACACCGACCAATCGGATCATCTGTTAGAGATCGCCAGCCAATCATGTTCGAAATCATGGGTGGGCCTTGGTGGGGTGTCAATAACTTGTTATGGTTTTGATGATGCTGTATTAGTACTGGCCAGATAACACTAGTGCTGTGTCAGTTATTGACAGAGAGCTTCTTGATAACTGACACAGCACTATTGCAGCAGCCACTGCCTTCATTGAATTATTTAAACAAAATGTGTTGACACCTGCAAACTTTGATGTCTTTGCAACGTTTTTTGGATGTGGAGACACTGACAGAAATTGTATAGCTCCAGAAACTGCACTGTAATAAAGAAGTGAGCATTAGGTAATGGAAATTAGGTCCATTCACTCAATATGATTTTTTTCTTTTTGGAAATGTATTTTTTGGGTACAGAAGAGAGCTGGAAAAGCAGGGTTTTATTTAATGTTTGTGGGGGGGGGGGGGGGGAGGATAATCAGGCGTTTTAGACATCATGAAATGATGAAATCATGGGAGTTGTTAGTAAAAACAGATTTTCATTGTATGCATGACTTGAAAACAAAACATCTCAACAGAAAAGAGGGCTTCAGTTCTGCTGGTTTTTTCTGGCATTTAGTCATGATCCTGTTCACTGGTGCATTAAGCGAATCCCATCTTCCTCCTCTTTTGTCATGGAGATTTAAAATGCCGTTATGTTCAATTTGTGGTTATGGTTTTTGATATCGGTGAACAGAGACAGCGATTAGTCATAAAGCTGAAAAAGTCTCAGAACTTCAACGAACCATCTAATTTGGCCCTTTGTGGAGTCACAGTTCATGAGACTTGGACCACCCCTGTATACAAAAGGCAGACTTTGCAGAATGAATCGTGTTGTTTTGTTAAATCTAATGCTATGGCCAATTAGCTTTAACTGAAATGATTAAGCGATCCACTGACCAAAATGAGGCAAGAGACTTTGTTAACTTCATTCTAACATTTCTAACACCAAAGCTGTCTTTACACCAAAGATAACATTACCAGAACACCAAAGAGAACTTAGTCATAACACCAATGTGGACAGTACACAACAGACAACATTACCACAAATAGAACATTACCACCACACCAACGTGGACATTAAACCAAAGAGAACATTACTATGACAGAGAACATTACCACAATACCAAAATGATGTGAGGGAAAATCCTGCTTACACACAGTAATTTATCCTTATCAACTCAATATTTATTCCCTCAGTCTGTAAGAATATAAGATATTATAAATATGTAAAGATTGCTTTTCATCTGAAAATTATGGGAAATAAGCGAACAGGTGGAGACAAGCCATGGGTAGTATGTAATCCATTGCTACTGGGGTGCCACTAGATGGACGTTCATAAGATACCCACAGACCTTGTCTTACAGATAAAGATATTTTATTTGCTCCAGGTGTAACCCAGGGTGATGCATTTGTATCTGTATTTTTCTGATTTGTAACACTCCTAACTGCGGTTTCAGGTGGTTAGATATCTGGAGGATTTCATTGGACCCAACATCATGGCAATGCACACGATGTTGATCAACAAACCCCCGGATCCTGGTAAGTTCAATGACCAAGAATGACCCTTTGTGAAACATTTATCAAATCATGGTGACATTTCTGGTTTGAAACAGAGTAGAAAGCCAGTTAAACTTTTATCAACTTGATAAAGATTGTCAATTGGATCTTGTATTCCAGTGAAGAATTTTTGATAAGCAATTAATCATATACTTATCAATTGGCAGCACACCTCTCCATGTTTATATATATGGTTTTGATGTGCAGTATTTTAAATACCACATGTTGCACATTCAAAAATCACGAGTCCTCCATAAAAAATTATCTCACAGCTAAAGATTATTAAGTTACACCCAGATAATATGCTTTATCGGCTCGAAATTGGCTCAACGACGATATTGACCTGATCTGCATGCTATCTGGGTATATGCTGACTTCTACTTGAACAAAAAGCAACAATAATAAAAGGAGACGTCCAATATTCATCTAGTAAAATCTCTGTTTAAAATACATTGTGTATTAAGTGTGCTTGCAATGTGCAAAAGATATCCAATGCCTTAATATGGGTCCCCATGGGCTCTCATAAGTATTAGTATTACTCGTACTTGAACTGTATATCTGTCCAAACAAAAGTATTCTGTATCTGTGTATGGAACCGCATTAATTTTCTCATCTTTTCTCTTCAGGCACCTTGACATCCAGGCATCCCATGCACCAGGACCTGCACTACTTCCCATTCCGTCCTGCGGAGAGAATCATCTGCGCATGGACAGCGATGGAAAAAATCAACCGGGAAAATGGATGCCTTGTGGTCATTCCCGGTTCCCATCGTGGAGAACTGCTGACCCACGAGTACCCGAAATGGCAGGTAAGGCACATACAATGTACACACCATGTGATGCGATCATATGCGACTTATTTTTGTGTAGAACAACATTAAACAATGGTACTTCATCATCTTTGTTATTAACTCGCCATCACAACTGCCAGGTTCTCAAGAATTAACAATGAAGCTTCTCTCTTGATACAATTTTTCATATCCTATTTACACAGGTATTTAACAGTGGTCTAGCTAAATGAAGTTCCCAACTAATGAGCCAATTTCAGAAGGTTGAACAGTAGTTAGTCACTCTGTATGCAGAGTACAATTGAGAACGATTGGTAATGATTTTGCAAAGTAAAGGTTTCCAAGCTAATGGAGTCTGCTAGAATTGATAGTCATTGGAAAAACCAAGTGATGGTAAATCAGTGAGCACCCGTCTTTGATTGTTGACATTGGAAAAAGAAAGACATGCCGCAAGTTGTTCTGTGATGCTCAAGCACAAAGAGAAGCCATGATCTGCAGCCTCTTATAAATCGATATAAAGTACTTTTAAATGTGTTCGAATTGATGGCTTTCTCTTGCTTTTTTGTACATCGGTTCTACGAGAAGAGACAGTCTGATTCAAATCTGACTGGAACACCAACAGAGTTTTCTTGATGCATTGATGACTCAGAAGGAAAGATTTTCTCTCACGCAAAGAAAAAACCCCAAAAAGTGCTATACTTTTTTATTTAAAAGACTACCATGAAAGTGGTCGCATAAACATTTAATGCAAAACATTTGACAAAAGCAATCTATCTCTTCCTTTTTTCTTTGATTTCAAATGGCTTTTTCTTTGGTCTTGACACTGTGTGGTGTTAAAATGACCCCCGTACAGTCACAAGGTATGATCTCTTCCAACCTCACTCACTCACAATTGTGGTTTTTCTTCATTTTCTTGTTTGTAACATCTACTTTTCAACTTAACGAGAAAGGTTTTGGGACTATATATATCCGTAGATATGTAATATGTTTTTTTTTGCCCATGTATGACACAAATTGCTTTATATAAATTTGCTGGTGTCCATTAACCAATGGAAATACTCTTTTTAACTATGATTTTTAACTACATGTATGAGAAATGAATAGTGTAAATTGTGACAAACTATTAAAATATGTACTACATGGTTTTAATAAAGTATTTTTGTTGGCTAGTTAAACTGTCTGACTATCACTTCCTCTTACAAGTTATTTCACAACTTAGTTACATAACACAATCCATCTCATGATTGGATTGCATCAGCCCATAAGTTGCAGATCCCTCTGAGGCCCTCCCCCACAGAGACAGCTTTGACGTGTCTTCTTTGCCAAGTGCCCAATGCGGTGTGGGGGGACCATTTATATACATTATGCACATAAAACAAAACAGATTGAGGAGCGGTTCAACAACCCTTTAAGCTTCAGTAACTCAGTCTGTTGACTTCAGTCGCCACCAATCATAAATCTGTTGCAAAAAGAGCTGCACAGGGATTTGCTCAACAAGTGTGTAAATCCTCCTTCCCGTTGCTGGCAGCCCATGCTTTAAAGCTGCGTCTCATCTCTTATGTAGTTTGTTATTTTGGCCCCAAGTGTTGTATACATGTCAGAGATAATTAAGATCATGTGTGTATCCTGAAATGATGCTGCGCTGGAGGTAACTGACTTAAAGATCGTTTTCTCATCACAAGCATCTGCTACACTCTCCTCAGCAGCAGCAACTGCATCAGCACCACCTTTGAGACATTCATTATCTTGTTATAGGTGAGCAATTTCTGAGACAAACAGTGGTAAAATATGGCCAAACACAGTCATGGGTGAAAGCTAGTGACTATTATGGTGTAAGGTCTATAGGCTTGGGTGGCCCACTGAACATCAGTGTTTTCCTCTGCTCTCCTGAACACCCTGCTAATCCAGGTGTGCATGGGTATCCCATACTGAACATTTCTTTTTAGACTAATTTATCTTGGACAGTTTGACTGTCTGTAGAATGACTGTCCCACCATGGCCATTTTGACTGACATATTAGGTATCCCTAATGAGTTAGCAATCAAGTACTGTAATTGACCAATTGTTCTTTGTTAACTTAATATAATCTCGAATAATGCATGGTGTATCTGATAACAGCCAGTATCAGCATACTGGAACACATACTTACATGAACAGCATCGTTCGTGACTAAAGTGCACAACCACTAATTTATTGTTTGGCTTACAGAGGAAAAAGTCCTCGAAACTCATGCAATATGAGCTAAGTGTCTTTCAAGAAATTTTTAGAAGATTTTTTGGGTCATAAATACCAATGAAATAATGTCCACTTAGACAGTACGCTTGCTAACAATTTTGCCTTACAACTGTCATATAACAATAAATGACCAAGGTCTGAAGAATGTGCCGAGTGACTAATGTGACATGTGAGCCTGATATGACAAAAGGTTTGTGACATGGCCAACAATATCAATGTGTTGGCGATAATCACTTGATAAAACTCGAGTAAAACTCAGCTAATGACCAGCCATGAAGATAGTGCACATTCTCTATTACATGATGGTTGATAATTTATGATTAAGATGTTTTCGTTCACAGGGAGGAGTCAACAAGATGTACCATGGGATCCAGAACTATGACCCCAGCCAAGAGAGAGTGCACCTGCTCATGGAAGAGGGCGATACAGTCTTCTTTCACCCCCTGTTGATCCACGGCTCTGGGACCAACAGGTCACCTCGCTTCAGAAAGGTCTGTCTTATCTTAGCATAGATATCCAAGATCATGGTAATCTAAAACACTAACCTCGACTGAAGGACCACCGCAGTCATATACAGACCACTTCTTGGATGAACTGTGCAGTGGAACCCCTCTTTAAGAGCACCTTGCAATTGAGACCATTTGACTAATTAGTTAAACCAGAGAGTCCATCTAACTATTAAGACCACCTCGCCACGATATAAGACCATACATTTTGGACCAAACTGTATTCTTGTGATTGTATGTTACCAACCAGTAAATAATGAGGTGGCTGTATTAGTGAGGTTCAAGAATCTAGGATGTCATACTCTAAGTTAAGTAGAACCCTGTTTTAAGTATTAAGATCACCTCACTATAAAGAACACCTTACTATTAAAACCACCTCCCTATTAAGACGGTAATACCACCCACTTTGGATCCCAGTGTATGCCATTGTACTTTTTATTTTGTTATTATAAGGCCACCTCGCCATTAAGATCAGTGAAATTTGCACCCAGAGTGGTCCAAAAGAGTGCAAGAGTACATTGTAACAGATTTTGTAGCTTTTTGTCGTTCTTACTACTGAGGTGGTCTTACTTAGTTGCAGAGGAGTTCCAGTTTTTGATTTACATAAGTTATCTATGGTGATAAATTAGCAAGGACAACAATGTATGTAATTTTACAGTTGCCCATTGTCCTCAGCTTCAGTGGGGACCCATAAGCATCCCTTTGGTCTAAAGAAACTGATGGATTTCCCTGACCTTGAACTACTTGATAAGAAGCGAAACTAAAAAAAAAACAGTTTCTGAAGTGGAAAATAATGGGGCACACAAGAGGTCCAATTTCCAAGAAATTGCCCAAAACATATTTTGATTGATAGGTTAAAAAAAATTCCCATCTCAACGTTTAAATGCTTTAGAACTTCAAATTATTTGAAATTTCATTTTTATTAATGTAAGCTGTACGATGTACATAAATACTACATATCACAGTGTAAAGCAAGAAATTTGCTAAATATTTGGTTAAAATTTATGTGGCACTTGCACTCAAAATAACAAAAAAATATTTTGCACTTGTTTCAAATAAAGCAAATTGCTTGGCATTGTACCTTGCACTAGCATATATCTAGTATTATAAATTTAACTTTTGTTTTCAACTTTTGTTTTCCACTTTTGTTTTCTTCTTTTTGCATGGACTTATGTTTTTAGTGTTTACCCTCTTCTGTCACTTTTCATTCTTTTTGTTCCACTCACAAGTGAACCAGAGCTGTTGATTAATTTGTGTTTACTCAATTTTAACGAGGTTCGCAATGATTTTGAATTTTTTCGTTTAAACCAAGTCCTAAGATCTGAACAAACAAGATGATCTAAGGAGGTTAAAGTTAAAGTCTTTGTTTGTGTGGTCTTAAATTATAAAGTGACAAGTTGAGCAGTTTAAATGACTTGGAACTATTTTTATGGTGTCAAACCCAAGACCCAGCTTAAAGTAGGGGGCCCCACCAGACAAATCAGGGGCATATCTCCCAACCCCCCCCCCCCCCCACTCCCTCCTGAACAAAACTTTTCATACAAATGATAATGTCGTATAGGATGTGATAGGTGTACTAAAGTGCAATTTTGTGATTTAATACTGGTTAGAACATACTAACATGTCTTTGTATTGTATCTTAATGTTAATTTTATTTATGAATATATTTTATTGTAGGACATATTTCATTGTACAAAGCCAAAGGGTTGAACAAAAATGTAGAATATATAAATAACAAATTATAACATTCCACTACCCCTCGGGCCCTAAAACCCCTCCCAATGATACTATGGCCTAAGGAGTTTTTTTTGTTTTTTTGGGCTGTTCAAATATATGTCAAGCCTACTACACCCCCTACAAAATTTCTCTGGCTACGCTCCTGGAAAATATGATGTAAGGAGACCAGTATAGCTATCAGAGTTTATGAGTTATTTGTGGAGTTTTTTTTTAGTCTGCCTAGGGGGTCCTTTTTCACATAGGCCAGCTTACATCTTAAACATGTCTTAACTCCTTGATAGTCCATCCAGACTCCATAAACTGCCAACCACAGGGTCCAGAGAGACACTGAGTATCAGTTATCAGTTGTGGTATGGCGCGATGTTTTTCACCTATAAAACTGATAAACTCTAGACCACATTCTGCGCAAAATTGTTTTGTTATTAGCCAAGGAGTGGACAAAAAGTAAGCAGGGTCATCATTCTCTCAACAATGGGGATTATGTTGTCTGCAGTTTGCCTCGTAAATTGGCACATTTAAAGACGAATGCAGTTGCACTGGCTTTTTAGCTCTTTTTCTTGTCCCCTCTGCAGCAGCTCCCAGCCATCCCATTTATCCTTAAAAACCGTGAAACTCGTGCTCAAGTGCTTTCATAATGCTAATCTCTCATCAACTGTTGTGATAAATTGGCACTTTTAATTACTGTTAATTGTGTAATCTGTTTTGTAAAGAATCAAGAGTCTAGCGAGTGAATTATTAAAAATTTGAAATGCCTCCTTGTCATTGGATGCATGCCATCTGAACAGTCTTATATAATGTTGCATAAGTAAAATTTTTGCCTAACCCGAAGTAAATCAGGTGGTCCCAGTCTGAATGCATGCAGACCCTCAGGCCGCGTCGTAGAAGAGGGTCTGATGGATATTAATACATGGCGAGATACGCCGTGGAAGTAGGTAAATCACTACGCACGTTAAATTTAACTAGGCAAACAAAATAGTTCTTAAAAATCTGTCTGATACGCTGGCATAATTTAATTATTTACAGGCACTTGCTACGTTGTATTCTTATGAATAATATAAAATTTTCTACATAGTTAATTTCCTTGCTCCCCCGAATTCCCAAGACCTTCTCCTGTGTAGACCTGATCGAGGATCTTGCTTCAAGACTGAGGTGGTCCATCATGTAATCGTAAGGCCCATGATTGCTCTTCGAGCAAATGTTTGAGTCCCCAGGATTCTGATTGTTATTGGCTTGGAACTGCCTTAACCAATAGGAGTCCTGGATTAACATGACGTCATCTGGACTTTTAGTTTCTATGTCTATGAAATTGGCTGTGAAAGTGGGATGATCTTACTTTTATCATAAATTATAACAGTTAAAAACACAAACAAACTGTTCGCTTTAGAGCTTACAGCTAGTCTCACAAACCAAGAAATCCAGTCACTCTAGTGCTCTTGGCTTTCAGGTCAATTCATCACTCCCTATCAGTGAGAAGATGTTGATAAATTGCAACTTTCTTCTGAAAATTCTTCTAGAAATGCGTCCACTTTCCGACATGTCACAAAGTGCCCAATAAGCCATTTATAAAAATAATCCAGCAGTTGAGTCTCTAATGTGGACCAGCAGGTCTTGGTTGGGATCAAAATTTGCTTCTTTGAACAGATTATGTTTCCATTCTGTGTCTAAAACACATGACCAACCTAAGAAGAGCTATACTGTCGACAACATAAAGAAAAAGAAAAAGGAAAAACAGGTTGACCAGTCCGATAATAATGGTTAATTCTACCAAATAATTAAGGTTCAAAGGACAGCCAATACCTGGCTTGCTGAAACCAAAATCCTGATGGGCTATCCGTACTAGTATATATCCATGGACACAATCCACACCAGAGCCAGACGTCAACTTCAACTACCCTACACCGGCTATATCCTATACCCCGAATGTCACATGTCGCATGGATTAGTTAAAGCAACCAATCTTTTCACATAGTGCACCAATCTTGATAATGGAGATCTTGATTCTGGTACTTTTTTTTGGTCGTAATTATTAATATACATGCACTTGTAATCACTTGACATCGAGATGTTCTTAATATGGGGGGGGGGGGGGTGGGTCTTAATAGTGAGGTTACTCTGAATCAGGCTTTGATTACCACCGTAAAATGACGCCGATGCTTGGGCAGGCCAATAGATCGTCTCATGTCAACGCCTTTTTGCATTCAGCCAAAAACTAATCTTTGTAGAACAAGAAATCTTAATCGGCTCTATCAGTTGGTTGACATATTGCCAGTCCTAGGCAAATATTTCTGGTTGTATGAGTATGTGTCAAAAAAAATGCCCCAGAAGAAATAGTCCCAGGACTTTGTGGGGGTCTGGATACAATAGCACTTATGTAAGAGTTGAGAGTACATTTAGTCCATACTAATAAATAAAAGGAGGTCCTAAGAATAGAAAGCTGAAAGCATTTTAAATTGAATAAATTTCAACTGTGCACTGAAATATTCCTCCATGTAATCCTTCTGTACTGAATTTATTAATAAATAATAGTTAAGTTTCGCCTTTTTAAAGTCTGGATTTGTTAACTGTAGTTCTTAAAAAGCTGAGAAATTTATTTCTATTATGAAATACCTACCAAAAGAGGGGTTTTTCTTAACTGAAAAGTAACTAGAATCTGTTCAATTTCTTTTACTTGAATTGTTAGGTAAATAGCATAATATGATTAGAATAATAGAGTAGGTCAAAAGTAGCCTCATATACATGGCTGTAACTTTTTTGAAGAGTGATATGGGTTTCAACGTTCTAGTCTGTGCAGCTAAATTCCTAAATCAGTTTTTTGTTCATGTTTTCTCCAGGTCTGTTCACATGAACACTTCGTGGGTGAAGTCTGGCTGCCAAGAGGGCCAAATTCATTTAATAATACACAAAATTAGGCCACTGACGGGACCCTTTTTCTGTCTGCCTCACCACTTTTCTTTTTGCAATGCAAGACCTACACAGTTAAATGTGAATAATGACTTCATGTTAGGGCTTTAACACTGTCCGGAAGTTTTTCTGGGTATTACATGATCTTTGACAGTTGAGCTGCTTGAACCTCTTCCGTTTTATGGGAGAACCACTTAGCAAGTGCCTGAAATGTACTTTTTCTAAAGTGTTTATTTGCAAGGTTATTCAAAATGACTGTAAACCAGCTACTGTTTCCAGCTTCTTACTGGAAGTAACTTATCTGCTGGATTTATGGTCAGTTGGTGCTATGCATTTTACTTCAGCATTGTCACCAACAGATGGTACACATAAGTCGACACTGCTGCTGGTGTCCAAGAGAGAGGTCAGGGTGATATGACACGTAGGGCACACCAGTGACACCTAGTGACTTGTAGTGACACTAGTCAGGTTGGGGTTGAAAAGGTCGGCCATTATGTCACAATCAATGTGACCATTGTGCCATTGCATACTGTGACTATCTTGTGATTATTCCAATTCAACCATTGTGACATCATGGAAACTTTGGTGTATTTTCAGGCAATTTCCACCCACTATGCAGCCAGTGAATGCGAGTACATTGACATCAGCGGCACGACCCAAGAAAACATCGCGGAAGAGGTCAAACAGATTGCTCATAGAAGGGCAGGAGGAGGAGACCTGCAGATTGACTTTGCTGTTAGTAAATGATTATTTCTTAATTATAAACAAGAAAGGAAGAGTTCCTTGTTCTGTCCGATCCACCTGAGGATGTTGAGAATCGCCATAATATTGAAATTTGCCACTTTATATAATCGACACTAAACATTGAAAAATCTGAAGATATCTGTCACAGTGTTAAAACATTATAAATTATGATTTTAAAAGTCAGGTTGAATACAAATCTGATAATATTATAAAATTTCATGGTGTAGAAATCTATAGCAAAATGTATTAGGTTCTGTGTCGTGAGTGGTGAATTTTGTTGTGGTGACATTTATTGTGGCCAAGTGTATCTTGTGGCAGTACAATTGCGCTTTACAGTTTTCATCCTCCTTTAATTGACACCGATAATCAAATAAGAAAGAAAAAATGTAGCCAATAGTAAGCCTACTCATGATATATATATGTAAACCCCCATCAAGAGAGAAATATAGGCCTACACTGTATAGGAAATAAGATATAACATGATGTGGACTCTAAGCCTTATTATCTCCTTGTAACATACACCGAGTGTATCTTGTCGCCTAAGATGACTAAATGTCAGATCAGTAGCACTGAGACTATGCCATACCATTATTAAAACCTCTAAATAAAATATGAAACAAACCCAGATAATATACCACATCAGCTCATCATCGGCCAAACGTCCGGTAACGTTTGTCCGATGCAGAGCCAACCTGGCATACTACCTCCGAAGTGTACATACAATATATATGTTTCTGTTCCATATCATGCAATAACTATTTAGAATTCCAAACTTTTGATTGCTACTGTATATAGGCTGTATATATAGGAGAAGAGAGAGCTACAGTTAGTTTAATAAATTCGGTCGATTCTAGCTGTCTGTAGCGACCTGTACCTGGCTGTGGTCTAAACATGCTAAAGCTAGCTGCTTCTGTCCACTGCTATAGCTCATAATTGGCTTACATCTATCACCAGATAAATATAAACTATAGTAATATAAGAAATTAATCTAATATATCATAAATATCTACTTTTAGATCGGGTTTTGAGTAGCCAGCTATGAAACTCATCTGAAGGGACAGACAAAAACTTTGTTTTTGCCATAAGACTTTTTTTTCTGTATTTGGTTTTCTTGTTTAGTGACTACGACCTGTTAACTGATTTCGTCAGGTTAAGTAACCCCAGTTACTTAAATGTTGTCAAAGTAATGGACTTTCTGACTTTTTATTTAAAAATATGTCAACAGATTAAGATGTCATCATCACCTGTCCTGGTGTTCATGTATCTACTCCACCTGTCCCAAAATTCTTAGGAAAAAAGAAAAAAATGTGGAATTCTTCAAAATGGCAAACGGATTTAGTTTTTTCAGCAAATATATTATGAAGGTCACGTCATGTTTCCTGTTTATAACAGGGTGATTTAATGATATGTGCGAAGCATAAAAACCCTAATTTCCTTGGCTGTTGTGTTATGGCCATTTTGGAAGGACAGGTAAACAGAAAAACAACACTAATAGTGCATTTTCACGGAAGGTTCTCTGTATTTCCACCAGGTGGCTACGACAGAATACTGCAATTCTATTGGCTGAAAAAGTTCCCGCCCTTGACTGTGATTGGCTGAAGCAAAGTGCATCCTAGCAACAGTACTTTTAGTGCATTTAATGTATATTTGACATCTTATCATTTAGTTGATTTCTGTTATTTCCCAGCGATAGTTATATTTATGGAATCAGTTAGTTATGATCTTCTATGTCTGAAAAGCAAAATTAGTAATAAGAGAAGAGGAAAGACTTGTCTTGCTGAATTCAGGGCTGCACAGTGAAAAGACTTTATTAACGGAGTGCTCGACCTTCATTTGGTTACTCGTTTAATTGCATGAGGAAAAAATTGCAATGGCCAATTTGTAATTTTTGAAGTTCTGCTCTGACGTAATTTATTTATGTATTGTTTCAATACAAATTCACGTAAGGAATTAATATTTGCTGATCAATATTATCATTAGAAGCTACTAGAAAAAAGCACAAGTAGATAGCATGCCAGGTCGTGTCGACATATTATTGGCCATCGTCGGCCGACAAGCAATGTCTACATGGCCCTTTGAGAAAATATGTGAATAATTTAAATTAATACATTGTAAATCAGGAAATAACTGCAACTGAATGATTGTGACATAGTCTCTAAAATATTGGTAACTGTTGCTATTATCTCTCCTGCTTCATTTGATGATAACATCTGGGCTCATATGGCCCCCAAAATCACTTCTTTTCATAGGTATATTCCTGATATGAACAATTGAAAGTCATTTACACTTTAATATATTTCATTTCCAACTGCACAAATCACAAACTGCTGGTCACAACATAAACACCAACTGGGGTAATTAAATACATGGCAAGACCACTATAAAGAAATATCTATGTATTAGATTGCCCAAATAGATGACAGTTTAGTTTCCCTACCAATCCTAAACAAAGATCTCTTGGCCTTCATATAAGCCCATTAGCAAGTGTGTACATATATCAAAGTATGGCACTTCTGACAATATTGTCTTTATGGAGCTATCCCCTTATTGCTCACTGTCAAACATGCTCAAACATGTATTGGCCAGAATGACTAACTGGCAAATTTGACAGAATAGGCCCTATAGCTATGTCCTGTAGCAGGGCATTAGGTATCCCATGCAAAGAATATTGTTGACTTTCATCATACTTCTTGCATTGCATCAAAACTTGGAAGTTCAGAAGACAATTCTACCTTGATGGTTGCATTGATAACGGGTTAGTGACTCTTATGTGACCATCAAAGATCCTACCCTTACATGTATATTGAAATACATCATATGGAGGCCAAAGTCTCAAACTTCCATTGTATTGCAATGTTTACATCTTGACATAGTGATTGAAGTATTTAGCTAATTAGATCAGAGCAGGTAGCTAAATGTAAAAGCTTTTAGGCAGGTTGCTACAATTACACCCTATGACCTGCCAGTAAAATTGTTATTGCCTTTTACAAACTTGTTGTTTACTTGGCAGTTATTTGTGAGAATTTTTTTTGCTCACGATATACAAGTTGTTTATTTTAGTTATGCTGGCTTTTCTGTGCCACAATGTGCAAGGCTGGGACAAGAGGATGAAACCGGTCTGGGCCAGTCACACTAAGTGCCCAGTCTTGTTTTCTGACATCTGAGTGTATGCATTTTACTGTAACCAGTTCATTATGCCTTATACCTGGAGGCTAGAAGCTTGAAGGGCTTATAAGTGGGGGCCTTTTTCATAGTTTATAAGCAACCATCATTGAGTCTGTACTGTGGTCCTGAGGCTACAGAGGACACTCAAGTGCCAATCACCCAAACAGCCAGCCCTCTTTTGCCCACCCTACATTGCCCACCCTCTATTGCCCCACAGTCTGGACCAACAAATATCAACAAACCCAAACAGGAAAACTAGTGTTGGAGCTTCTGGCACTATATGGCATGTGATAGATCTGTGATAAATCTTTATTTTGTGACAAACACTCACACACTTTGGCCATACACGACAATGCACACATGCAACGAAAATTAAACACTCTCTCATCAATTGACTATCCATCACTCAAGAACAAAAAGCCAGACAAATTGTTAGATCAGCTGTGAGGTTGGGCTACCATGATGTACCATTTTGACAGGAAGTTACGAATGTCAGTTGTCAAGGAAATCTAGAACTATCGCTGTTCATCTACAGTTAGTTTCATAAAATATGGTCTACTCTAGACAGCTGCAGCAACCTATTCCTGGCTGTAGCTATAACTGGCTAAAGCCAGTTGTTTCTGCATACTCCTAGCTTATAGTCAGTCGGCTTACACCAAAAAATATAAACCTTGGTAAATGTGAATTTTATCAAAGATATCATAAATATATACTTTTAGATCCGGCTTTGAGTAACCAGCTTTAGCCTGACAGTTTTGTTTAGTGGCAAGTTGCATCGTATAGCAGTAGTTGTCTAGCTTTGTAAGAAACAGGCCGTTTTTAATGAAACCTTCTGGTAACTGTTTAGGATCGATATATAGTATAGGGCCAACAGGTTTTTTAACTCATTTGAATAAGTAAGTTCATTTTGTATTATTTAGAAAATGACTCTCAGTCAAACTCAAGATAGACACATTTTTGGTGTCCATACTGAGGCAAGTGAAAGACCCCACCCATGGGGTAAATGCGTAACGGTATGGAGTCTACTGTGGGCCCCATGCCGTATAAAATCATCATTACGTCTGCCTCTGGCAGCTGTTCATAAACTGACTAAGCTTCAGACCAGTAGCACTTAGACGTGCTACTACAAATGTATTAAATTATACTGGGGTACAGGATATAGGCCATTCAAGACTCTTACCAAGTGGATCGAGAAGGGGGGGGGGGGGGGGGCTGTCAACCTATCATGCTGGAAAAATTATATTTTAAATGCCGCAATATCTTACCTAATACATAATGTATACTAGTTTGGGGCACATACATCTATCGTCATTCCCCAATATGACATCGACTTAACAGGGACTTTCTGGCGATGATGTCATATTACTGATACAAATCTCAATTCAAAGAAGTATGATAAAGTAATTATCCTCCCCTTCGTATGTTCAAAAGGCACAGATTTCATATACAAAGCCCTGCTCTCTGTGTAGATAGGCAGGAAGCCATGAGGAACACCACAATGTGACATTTGATATTACTATTTTTATGTATTTTATGATAAATATGTAAAATCAAAACTGTGATATTTTGTCTATAAAGATGACGCCGGAAATTTATGTTATGTTTATCTGTAAAAAGCTATTAACTAGATGGGCCACTGACAGATTTGCACAATTGTTCTGCTCATTTTATCTTTCTCGTGAAACTCAATAACACGTGGTTAATCCGTTTATAATTTGTAAATAACTGAAAGTCAAGTTCCTGTTTTTGACACAATTTTGAGGAGGCCTATATCCATGACATTTTTTCCTCTTTAATTTTGTCTCAGTTCAGAGTAACAAATCAAAGTCCGTTTGGTTTGATTGGATAAATATAATTTTTTCATGATTCTTTTTCGGTGAAACCATGTAGTTAGCTGATCTGTAAAACGATAGTCGTGTTAAATGTACCACCATTTGAAAGTTTGGAAACGCCAGTGCCTTTTGACATTGTAGCATTAACTTAAAAGTAGATATTTGTGATTGATGTAGGCCTACTAGTTGCATGTAATTATACTCTTGCATCAAAAGATTAGGACTATATATCATCTTCTTTTCCATGACCCAACCACCAATAAATAAATGACAGCACAAAACGTCACAAAAGTGTATTTCTAATAATAGAACATTTGGATCTATCTGTTAATTGGCTCCCCGTTCATCCCTTTTTCATATTATAAATCTTTTGTTTCAGGATATATGGAGATTCAGGGCAAGATTAGTCAAGGGAGAACAGCTCAATCTTTGAAGTGAACACAAGGAAATTAACATTTGACAAATTTCCCTCTTCTGATTTAATTGCATAGTTCTGTATTCTGTTATTCAGTGATTCGATGGCATTTCCTGATTCTATAAAAACTTGTAACCTTGAAATGTTTGGTATAAAAACTTAATGGCATTTCTATCAATGTGATTTATCGCTTCAGGTACAAAAAGTTAATTGCCTTTTTTTTTTTTAGTCTTAGTCATTTTTATGGATGCTGAATATTGTGATTACCTGCGTAACGCTGTTTTAAAATTTGCCAAAATACGGCAATGCTGAAGCATGACCGTTTCTTTCATTTTACTTTTTATATTTTTTAATATATGATTGGATAAGTGAAGATACATTAATTGTTTAAGAAGAAAAAAGTGACTGCTCTAAACAAGCAACCCGGCTTCTATTACTGACCCGGCGTTTAATCAAGTATTCATCCTTTAGTCAAGTAGGCACATATTGGTATTCAACAATTTAATCATGAAATAGGCCTACTTGTATTTATTGACTTATGAGGTTATGCAATGTAATTTTGTGACAAAATCTGCCTCAATGTGATAAACCATTGTTAATGTGAATTTATGTGACTCATATTACCTATGTGTTAAATTGTTTATGTATTTGGTTGTTGATAAGTGAATTGGCCAATAAAATATTTTCCAATGAGTTTGCAGTTATTTGGGTTTTAAATCTGTGAAAGTGTACATTTGATTAATTGCATACCAGTTAGAGCATAAGGTTTGCACTGGCTATTGTGAATAATCCGAGTCAAAAGTAAATGATAATTTAATTGCAATACCAGAATCAATAAATGGTAGTAGTAATAGAAATAATAATAATAGACTAGCCATTGTGAATAATCCAAGTACCCGAATAGCTCATTAATCCAATGCTTAAATTGATATTTTATACTGTAGGCCTAACAAATATTTAGCATACATGTATTGAAAAAAATAAGAAAAACATAACTTACTTGCGATTAGTAACTGACTTCACTGTTTTTGAAGTACTGAATCTGGATACCTCGCAGGTGGTTTAGTGTAAGTTGATCCTGGTTGGAGTTTGAGAGACAAATGTTGCTGAAGCAGTGATGATGATGATGATGTCCCGCACCAGTACCTACATCACGTGATGGCCAAGCACCACCCCACTGCTCGATCCCCCCTCGCCCCCTAACCCCCCCCCCCCCCCCTCTTGAGGTGTCGCTCCTGCAGTCTATCTTTCTCTTTTTTTGTTTTGGGAAGGGGGGGGGGGGGCTGGTGAGGTGTTGTGACATGCTTAATGCGATTGTTTACCACATTGTGTAGTATATATTACGCATTAAGAGAACAAAACTATACAGTGTATGTATATATTGTATTATAAATTAAGCATTGTATGACAAAAAATTAAATGAGACCATGTACCGTGGACCTTAACCAGTAAGACCACCCATGATTAAATATGAATTAAATAATAAGTAAAATTGGATATCTTATGGCGAGGTGGTCCTATTACAGACGTGAGGTAAAGTTTGGAAATGCCTCTTTGCAAGAATAAAGTTGGAACAAAATTGGTAATTTTGAGGTGTTCTTACCAGCGAAGTACCGTGGTCTTAAAGCGCGTGTCAGGAAAACATAGAAGGAAGCTGTAAAAGTTGGAAGTCTTTTTTTTCGAAAAAAAATATGTTTGGCCCCAAAAGTGGACAGTGGGTTATACCATTTTATTTCTTCCTGAGCTCACTCAGCATAGCAAGCTCGTGTTTTATTTGCTGAAACTTAGTCAGCTCACATGACAGCTGCAAAAGGCAGACGCCATGATGAGATGACAAGGGCACAAGGCTTGGAGTCCACACCATGTTACGCATTCAACCCATGGGTGGGATCTTACTTGCAGGGATCAGCAAAGACACACCATTTTGGTAAGGTATCGAAACCTGGGACATTCAGCTGAGCTGATCAGCTACCATTATAATTAATAGCCTAATAAATAACGTAGCTTATATCTTAACAAAATATTAATTTCCACAAGGTAATCACCATTTATTGCATTGTTTAGCTTATTACAGCTATGTTAAGGTCAGTGTAGATCATTTGCCTAAATCAGTTATTATATATATTATATATCAATGTATATTGTATATTTTTGTTTAATCGAGCATATTTGTAGTATATGTATATGAAATTGTGTTGTGTTTTGCATAACCTTGTGTCAAACCAACGTTAACGTGCAGCTGCCTTTGTTTATCGGATTATCCGTGAGGGGTCGCTCGTAAATTCATAATAGGTAGAGACACGCGATTAATTGAGTAAACTTGCTCTTGAGAAAGGCTACATTGAAGGAAAGCCAATTAACTACATATCAAACGAATGTGATGCTTTTCAATGTGTCATTTGAGCGACTCATAAATCAAAGCTGAGTTCCTGATACCACCAACTAAGAAATTGTTACAAAAGTAACAATTTCATTGCAAAAAAAAAACAAAAAACATAGACCCACACTATTTAGAACATAGAATTAATGCAGTCTTTGCCTCAGCAGAACACTGTTCTCATTTCATTGCACAAATAAATTCCCCTCTTTCATTAAATGGCAAAATCTCAGGGGCAAATTCTGAAACAGGGTGTCACAATAATGAGCCAAATTCAGATAGCACTATATAGTTTATGTAATGCGTTTTCCATTGAAAGTTGCATTAGACGTGTGATTTACTTAGCAAACTGTAAATGTTTGAAGTAAAAAACAGCTTAACAATCATTTATGTTACTTTAAAACCCGCTTGGATTATTGGTAGTTCCAAATAACAAACTTGGACTCTCCAAAAGTCCGGTTTTTTTTTTGGTTAAGAATTACATTTAATTTCGGGATCAAATTAAGTTTCCTGGATTATCATTATATAACGATCCTCATGGCAAGGGTGGTAAAAATGGCCTACACAGGTACAGTCTGACTGTCGTATGCTTTTTTCCTTAGAACACATTCATCGTTAATATGCAGATATCTTGTCATATCTATCACCAAAAAACCGTCCCTAAATTCAGTTTGCTTTATAAGTGGATCTTTATATCTCAAATAAGATGCTTTTATTTTGAGAGTGAAAAAAGTGTTCAATAACATTACTTATTACAAAATATATATCTCTTCAAGTGACTGTCAGTTAAAACTGCCAACTGTTTTATTTTTTTTTTACAGTTTGATAATCCATGTACATTGTTCATTACCAAGTTAATAATTTAGACCTAACAAGATAGTCGGGCTTATAATAGTCAATGTCATACATGTCATTAGTCATGACAACAAGGGTAAGTTGACGACTGCTTAGCCTGTAAGGTTATATAAACTGTCTGACTATGGTATAAGTCTGTACCTGTGGTATAAGTCTGTACCTATGGTATAAGTCTGTAACTATGAATCAAGTCTGTACCTATGGTATGAGTCTGTACCTACGCATTAAGTCCGTGCCTATGAATTAAGTCTGTACCCATGCATTAAGTCTGTACCTATGGTATGAGTCTGTACCTATGAATTAAGTCTGTACCTATGAACAATAACCCATCCTTAAGCAGTATAATAAAACGTGTTTATTGACATGAAAAATGAAAATGACTAACGCTGGTTAACTTGGAAGTAAAAAATGGGGGGGGGGGGGGGGGGCAGTCATTCTAGATCTCAGTTTAAAAAGTTACATCCAGTTTACTAAATCACAAATACAAATTATTATTATTTTTTTCGATTTTATCACTGAGTGGGTTAACAGGAAACTCAGAGTACTGGATTCAAACTTTTTAATTGATTTATTTGTCAGAAATCCTTCATTTTTGATACAACAAAGGACGAAAAAGTAGACAAAGGTTCATATTTTCCTTCTTAACCTTGAATTAATATTTCTTTAAAAACTCTTTGCTGCAAGTTGTTCAACAAAAATAAAGATTATTATGAAACATAACTCCCACTTCACCATCATAAATTCTTTTTTGGTTGAGAACACAGATTGCAATGCATTTAGTATACATGTACCATATATGATAAGTACTGTGCATAATAAATCAAAACTACAAACCCTCAGCATAGACACATCGTTTTCATGGGATCATCTGACCATGGAGACAAGAGTATGCCCCATTCACCCAAATTATTAATCTAACCATCCATTGCTATTCCCTCATAAATGGTAGTCATGTTTCAGTTGGAAATCAATCAGTTATAAAATTATAATGATAATATAATGAGTGGTTCCACAAACTTGCAAATGACAGCAAAAGTTAAGCTAAGCTCCAGACCAGTGGCACTGTGACAGACATACTGACTAAAAGTAATGGAATGGTGTTCTAGGGTTGTAAGCATATAAGTACTAAATATGGTTGGTTGCAACTTGTACCAAAAACTGCCACGTAATACATATTGCTATTGATCATTAAAGACATTTGTTATATCCCTTATAATAAACCTATCCTTTGACAATTTGTTCAAAATCCTAATTTTATCCAGCTTGAATGTTGATGATGGTCAAACAAAAAGTATTTTTGGTAATATTGTAGCCCTATTGTCATACTACCGTGAAGTTCAGTCACCATATACATTCTGTATGACCACCTTTATGAGGCCAATAATGAGCTTGCAGTCATGCAATTTACCTCGTGGGTTATTTCATACACTTGCCTTAGCATAGCAATGTCTTAGAAAAACAATTAAGGGATCTGGGCAGTTCCTTAATCATGCAATGGCACCACTCCTAGTTAACTGCCCACTCTTGGTGACATAATGCAACATATACCATGGACATGTGATGTGAGATTCTCAGCCAGGTGTATCTAGTGATGTGGACCGGACCGCTTAGTCAGGGGTGGTCCGGTATTTTCAAAAGTGGTTTGGTCCTGGTCCGGTCCAGGGGTGAGCAGTCTGGTACTAGAGATCAGACCGGTCCGGAGGCGGTTCATCGACATAACAGTCGTTTCACCAAATAAAATAAAATTGGTTCTTGTTTAATATAATTTTATGTATGGAATACTAGCAAGGAGCTAGCGGGACCCCCTCTCACAGATGAGGAGGCGAGGAGACCCAGTGGGATACCTTAAGCTAGTAGGCCCCCAAGATGAGGAGGCGAGAAAACTCTATGCTGCTCAGACCTAGTGGGACCCATGTTAGAAAGTGAGGAGACCCAATGGGATACCCCAAAGCTATCAGACGTAGTGGGTCCCCTGTTAGAGAGCGAAGAAGTTAGGAGACCCAGTGGGATACCCCATGATCTAGTGGGACCCCAGTTAGAGGTGAGGAGGTGGGAGACCGAAAAGATATCCCACTGGGTCTCCTCACTTCTTCAGTACCATTGGGGTGTCCCACTGGGTCTCCTCACTTCCTCAGTACCATTTAGGTGTCCTCAGTATCTTATGGGTATCCCACTGGGTCTCCTCATTTCCTCAGTGCTATTGGGGTATCCCATTGGGTCACCCAAGCAGGGGTGCCAGAACAGGGGGGGGGGGCAAGGGGTCAACTGCCCCCCACCCCCTGCTCTAAACTACTTTCTATGTTTTCTTTGGGTAGAGGGTACCCTCCTCATTTGAGCTGCCCCCCTGCCCTTGTCACCTTCTGGCGCCCCTGCACCCAAGGTCCATATATATATATCCCACTGGATTTCCTTATCTCCTCATTCTGCACTTTTAACTAGCTTAGTGGTGTCCCATTTGGTTTCTTCACCTCCTTAGGAGCAGACTCCATAAGAGGGGTCCCACAAGCTTAATTGGAGGTATCCTAATTCTCTAAAAGGGGTGCCACTAGCTTGGGGGTATCCCATTAGGCTCCTTGCCACCTCATCCTCTAAAAGGGGACCCAAAGGCTTGGGGTATCCCATTGAGTCTCCTCACATCCTCACTCCCTAACCTGGTCCCACTATGTCATGAAGTGTCCCACTAGGCCCAATGGGTATCCCATTAGGGTCTCCTCACATCCTCACTCGTTAACCTGGGGTCCCACTAGATTATAGGGTGTCCCACTATGACCTATGGGTATCCCACTGGGTCTCCTCACCTCCTCACTGCATTTTGGGTATTCCATTGGGTCTCATGGTGCCCAGTAGGTTTCCTCACATCCTCGCTTTTCAAAAACTAGTTGCTCCCTGAAGGGGTGCCAGCTGGGGCAACCCAGTGCAATTTCTGCCAAAAGATGGCGCTTGTCCGGTGTGTAGCACCGGTCTTTCTGAGAACTCACGCAATGCTCAAGGGATACAGTAAAAAATAGATTGTTGAAAAGGCGTCACAACGCCGTTACAACGCTTGTTCAGTGCCATTTACGAAAATAGTACCTCCTGCAGTTGGTGGAATTCCACCGTAAAGCTGTTCAATTTTATGACGTTAGTAAAGTATAAGTCAAAAGAAATCGTCTGAACCAGTTTCACATTAAGTGGCTTCTTGGAAGAAAGAATTAAAGCGTAGTAATCGCACTACTTTGTGTGCAGACGACGCGCGGAAGCATTTCTCTCCCCGATTTCAGGGGAGCGGCAAATCTTTTATATGTTACCATCATAAAACAAGTGTCTGCGGGATTCGCATATTGTAAAAAAGCAAACCCTGCACAGGCTTACATTGGCTCAAACCAATCAAGGTCCGTTTCTGAACAAATGCACCATGAAAGGTTTACCCTTCTTGCAGTTCCTGGTCAGCCATTATAAGTCCTAGCAGACTGACTACAACAGATATCAAGGAGAAGATGCAAACACCAAGGCCAACGAGTGCACTGTACTAGGTTTAATGGTCCACCACAGTCCGTAGGTCTCGTATCATCGAATAGAAAACCAGTATGCCTGTACAATTTGGACCCTTATAATGAGCATGCACATAAATCCTGTGATGAGGTCATTGTTACTTCTTTTACACCAGCAGATTTTTTAGCTTATCTTTTACCACCAGACTTGAATATTTAACTAAAATTGGTTAAATATAACACTTTTTCATAGTTCATTATAAGCGGCTTTAACATATTCAGGATGGCTGTTCCACAGCCTACCATACCCTAAAAATGTCACTGATAACAAAGAGAAACTTTTAATTTGTAAATGTTTTTAATTAGAAATCTTGTAAATTTGGTACATGTAGTAAATAATGGCCTGAAAAGACCTATCATCCTGGAAATGATCATATCAATTTGCCTTGCAAAATCACAGATATATAGTAAAACACATAAAGCAGTGCATACAATGATATGACATGCAAATTTTCCCCTTATTGAAATATTACCTGATACACAGTAAGCCTATATAATTCAGCTCTAATATGACACACTATACTTGGAGACTGTCACTTTCATCAATTAAGCATAACAACAAATTGCTAAACAATTGCACTTAATCAAAGATACATATGAATATCTGAATCACAACTCAATTAGCCTCGAAGAAGTCATCACAGTCACACATACATATATACAATTCATGAACTCTATCCAAACAATCAGGTTGGATATTGACAAAATATATTCCTTGTATTAGTCCCAATTCATACTCTCTTTTCATAGAGCAGCCATGTTGGCATTTTTGCATCATTGACCTCTCTTTTACTCAGATCTAGCATTGTGAAGTACTCAGCAGACAATGGGCCATGATGAGGTCACAGAGTGCAAGAACAATGCAGAAGTAATGATGTCATAATATATGAGGTCAATGAGGCAAAAAACTACAACATGGCTGCCCTGTGAAAAGGGTGTACATATGTATTGATCATAAATTGTATTGACAACATTGCTCACCAGCGTGTCAACTTACTGTCAAGCTTTACAGGGTGCCAAGCAGTTTTACAAACAAAAAAATACCCTGACCACTGTGACTTTTCCCTTGAGACTTTTCTTTCCTGGACACGGAAGAAATTTCACTTATCCCTGACTTTTTCCCTGTCTACTTGACACCCTGTTTCAATTACTCATATTATATATTTTTAACACAGTTATACTTAACATAATTTGGTTGCAGACATGAAAGACCCAATTAAGGCTTTACTGGTCAAGTACATAAGATTCAGACATAAAGGTCCCACTGGTTTCCCTTCTAGTCGTCATGGTACCCAAGCATCAGCCATTATCGTCTTATCATTACAAAGGATATAATAAAATACAAAATGGTCAGTGTGTTGGCATTGCATGAGGATGATGAAAGTTGATATGAAATCTATTTAGCCCTCACTTGGAATACTCTGAAATAATATATCAATCAAAACAGGTAGGCTTAGATAATCAATTCAGAAATTTAAAAATTAACTACCACTGTTAACTGACCTTGAGAGTTGAGAAAAGCATTTCATAAGATGGTCTGTCAGGGGGCAGCTCACTGCAATACACCAGTGCCATCTTGTGTTTATTTGTTATTATGAAGTCTCCTCCCATCTGAAGTAAGAAAAAGACATTAAATAATTCAACCACCCTGCAATGTCTTTTATTTAAGCAACTAACCACTTGACCATGGCCCTTAGTAACAATGTTTGAAGTGAAAGTCATTCGATGACAGGTTTGCATACAAAGATTTTCTTATTGAGGATTAGTATACCAGCTCACATTTCAACACAGGAAAATCATATGAAGCACAACATAACCACCTTCAGTACTGACCTGGTGGGGGTCATCACCTTCGACCGGTGAATGAAGGTGACGTTGCGATGAAGCTTGCTCTCCGTAGTACACCATTGTTTCAGTGTGCCACACCTAGAGTCACAATTAAAATTAAAATAAATTGTTATCAAAAATACAACACATACTGAAGGATAGCATGAAACGTCAGAAGAATAATAACTGATTCCATTACTCCAAGCATCATACAACACAACAATATAATGCACTTAGTTTCAACTAAATGTTTACCTTAAAGATTGAACGTCGAAGGCCAAAAATGTGATACAGCTGTGAAAAAGAAAATATTAAAGCATTAATCATGAGTTGTTATAGAACGTGTAGAACAATAGTTACATAAGTTAATGTATGCATTACTCCTTTACAACAATTCATGGGTCATTGTCACAGTATAAATATTTATTACAATACAATCAATCCCAAATATTACTACAACTACTAACTACAAATTCTACAAACCTTCCTTTCAGAATCCAACAACATAGGATAGGTACAGTTCATTTCTTCAATCCACTTCAGTGCCCCACTCTGAGGTCCACATGCGACAACCAGCACCTGACACTTCAGCTCATCCAGTTCTTCCTAAATTATCAAACCCAAACCAATATAATTAGAACCAATTTGATAAAAATAAATTGCATAGTCTTTTGATAAATATTGTATCAAGTCTTGATAGCGCACATGGTGTCCTCCAAGGCAGAATTTTAAGTCCTAAATTGTATAATTTATATCTTTCAGATATGAATGAATACTTTGATCAAAGACATGGAGTCACTATAAATGAGAATAATTTTACACATCTTCTCTATGCAGATGATTTAGTCCTCGTCTCTGAAAGTGCCACTGGTATGCAGGTACTTTTTGACAACCTTGCAGACTTTTGTAAAAAATTGCACTTAACTAATTAACTCACAGAAGAGCCAAGTAATGATAATTCATCCAAATCGTAGGAGTAGACTTAATGTAAACAACCCACAATTCTTTATTGATGGTGAGAATTTAGAGATACTTGGACTCATATAAATATCTGGGGCACGTCATTAGTAACTCTTTAAAGACACATAATACGATGTACAATCATCTGGCTACACAAATCGCAAAGAGCCATGCATGCTCTCAAAGAAAGAATTAAATCAACTGTAGGCTACCTTCCACCTAAAATAAGCCTTAAAATGTTTGATACACATTTTGCCAATTTTGACCTATAATAGTGAAATCTGGTTTCCAAATAAAGAGATGGACGTATTCATTGTTTGATGATTTGTAGACATTGGGAAAAGGCTAGAATGGATCTCTACCAAGCAACTTATAAACATATTGAAGACTTCACTATTTTCACCCCAAAGAAAAACTTAAAAAAAAAAAGATTAATAAAAACTCAGAAATGATTTATGCGTTAGGTAAATTCCTAAACATAGTAATAAAAACTGATACTATCGTTTAATGTACATTTCATTTCTAAAGTTCACCACATGGTCATGGGTAGCTATAGGCACTAGACATGCGGACTCACATGGTTTGATTTGTGGTTGCCTGGAGTATGCGTGATTGTTTGTTTGTACATATATTTGGTTGTTGATATGCTTGTTTATTTCATTTATTGTTGCTCCAAAGAAGGATTTTTACATATATTGGTATGCTTATGTAATTTTTTATATATAGTTAATAAAATAGACAATATAACTGGATATACAATCTGTACATCTGTAAATATCCACTTCTGCTGCTCATTTGTACTCAGTATTAATTTTATATGGTGCATTCATTCCTGCTAACTGCCCTGATGGTGCCTTGTTTTATTCATATGCTTATAGTTGTACATAATTATTATATAGATGTTTTTAATATGTAACTAAACTAGAGCACATAGAAATGTGCAAATTGGCATGCAGTTATACATTGAATAAAAGGCAGAACGTCATAGAAGTCATTTCTGAAGAGAAACGGTATCCATTTGCTCTCGAAACTGCAAATTTGCCGTAGGTACCATTTGACAGTTGCCATCTGTGTGTACCAAATTTATGTGCGACGAACAAGCTGAGCGCAATTCGATAGCAATCATGATAAGATTCAAACACGAGAGGGCGACACTGTATTCTTCAGCATAACACAGTGGCGACACCTGGCGTTTAGTGGTGGCTTTGGCGCAGATACACGAAGATGAACGAGCGCCAGCATGCACAGAAAATTAAGATTTTGAGAAAAATACTGGATGGATAAGCCCAGGAATCAGTGCCGAAGACTATGAAGCTCTACACAACGTTTGGTAATGCCGACAGGTCCGTACTTTGAGTGCATATGTGCTTTATACACGCTTGAGCCTTCCGCCGAACTGGCCCCATTGGATTAACATGTAAGTTCAAATTTGCCGCTCGCAAAATGGCAAACCGGACGCATTACGCGAAAACGCCTCCTACAAGCAACGTAAGTATTGGCACTGTGTGCCAATAATTATGTTCATGTAGATTCTTTTATTTTACTTTATCATTATAAATATGTATATATTTTTTTTTTATCCCTGTATTTTATTTTTTTATGACACGTATCTTTTTGATGCTCTGCGGTCAATAAAATTCTATGTTATGAAATTATTCAGTGATAGTGTCATTGGTAGTGTTCAGTCTCTGAGCATCAGATGGTCATCATAAGGGAGTGCTTTAGCAAGTTTATGAGTGATTTGAAGTACAAGTAGCAATCCACACTCACAGTATAGTATATGTCAATCACTGTGCCAAGTTATTTGAACTTGGCAGCAAACAAAATAGTTCTTTATACGACATGAAATATTATGTTGCATTGCATTGTATTCTTATGATTAATTTACACTTTAAAACTTATCTACACAATTAAATTGTTTGTAACCCAGACCGGAGTGTTCAAATATCTCATAATGCTTACTTGGTGTTTCTGAAGCATCTTGATGTGGTCTCGTCATGGTAATCAAGCGTAATGACGAAGGAGCACCAGAAGCAAGGTAGAGTTACTGTACTTCTCCAATGTTACAGTTTCCCCTGAAATGATTTAATCATTCTATTCAAACATATAGCCCCAGTATAGCACAATAAAGGTGATTCAGTAGTTACCATAAACTCTAGCACGACATCTAATTTAATTACCTCTAGAAATCAAACATATTTTTAGAAAAAAAGCAAAACACAATGACTTCACAGTATTACCACAGACCTGAAGTGCATTCCACCAAAGGAAGGTCCATAGGAGCAGGGTCATTGACCTTTAGGTCAGTGACCTTGTCTTTTCTTTCAAGATAGCTCTCCACTCCCTCAAGGAATGAGTTCCACTCAGACTGAAATGAGACAAGTCTTAATTTGAGACCTCAAAGATTCCTATCGAAGGCTAACAAAATACATAAAGAATAAAAGTACCTCTGTTTCAATAAGTTCTTCAAATTCATCTTGAACACCCATATTCCTATGCGATAAGATGATAATAATTGAAACATATTTATAAATAGAAATTAAAACCAATTAAATCATGAAATATAATTATAGTGATTATAAGAAATAGTGATCATAAATTAAAGCAAGAAATTGTCACAGACTAATGAAACAATTAGTGCCAGTAGTTAATAAAATGAAAGACAAACTAACCTGAAGTTAGCTTTCACAGAATCCTCCACTGCCTTTCTGCTATTTACATTCAAGCTAAAAAACAACACAAGATAGACACCATGGAAACACACAAATTATCAACTATGCCAAGTTACTGAAAATACATCTTAGATGCTCTATCTTTAATCCTGCTACAATAACCAATCTTTCTCTTTGAAACAAGTTATTTTTGTCATTTACCTTGTGAATAATTTAGAATAGAGTCCAATTGATGCTCCAAGACTCCATACTCCGTCGTTCACAAATTTCTCCATTGATTCTGCAAAATGTCACTTCATGTCACAATATGCTTGCATAAAAGAATTAAAATATATTTATCAACAATTTCGCTAAAAGCAATCTGATTTAGTCTGAACTATGCAAAAAGCAGGATAATTGTGCTATTACAATTAGCGATAGAGGTAAGTAGTTAAAAAACTAGTAAACATAGATGGTCCTAGGACACAATATGCAGAGATAATTTAAATTTAGCAAATATATTGGTCAATATTTGTAACATATGAGTTGAGGTGAACATGTTATGGTATGATGATTAATAAATGTACATTATACATCTGCTCACTATTACTGAATTATCCCTGAAAATGTAGTGAACAATAAATAAAACTTAGAATGCCTAATCAGCTATTGCATACCATTGGCCTTTTCCTTAGCAGTAGACAAAATATTTCCAAGTTTCTCCGTTAGTGAGCTGAGAGCATCAATTATGGCATCAGCAGAAATTGGCGGAGCACCTCCTCCTGAACTGGCAGCCATTTTTTAGTTGTCTGAAAATAAATAAGTAAACATATATAAAGGCAAACCCCACAGCAAGGTACTTTACACGTGTTCGTCCTACAACATTTGTACAATATAGCCCATCTTCCAATCAATATAAACGGACTGGTTATCTAAGTACGATATCATGTATTACAGAAATACAATACATATCCACAAGTGACTCAGCTCAGACAGATAAAATGGTAGAGAATAACGATTACCTGTTTTACCTGTACCACGGACTGTACATGCAGTGGCACATATAGCAAGATTTACCAACTTACAGGGTGAGGGATGGCCCAATGCCCCACCCCCTTACAAATAAGACACACATGGGCCATGGCACTGCCACTGTGACAGTGTGCTATATAACTCAAAACATACACTAATCAATAGAGTCAAATACTAGTTTCCTATTGCATAGTACAGGGTGTGGCCTCGGCAACAATATAAGAAAGCTGCTTTTTAATCAGTAGGCTACATAGGTCTTGACTGTCCAATACAGGTGTGTGTATATTACTATTACTGTATCGATCATGACAAGATATTTTAGCAACGGTCCCACCGTCCCAGCTGCTCCTTTGAATCAAGATGTGAGTTACTCAGATTCTACATCACATCAACACAAATGTTGACACATTGTGTACTTAGAATTACTTACAAACACCGTCAGTACTTCACTCAGTAATCAGTTAACGTCAGTTTTGTGAGCGACTGCATAAAATATTTTCCGAAAACCGCCAGATGGCGCCAGGATGCAGTGCTCCAACATGGCACCACTAGCAGACTAGTCACTCGGTCCATAGATCTACAAATGCTTGCTTGCATCATATTTGATGTACTTCATAATAAATCTTCCATATTATTAATTGTATAAGCAAGTACATAAAATGCAGCTTGTGTATGTTATTTAATTTTAATTGTACTTAGGCGCTTCACTTAACTTTTATTTATTTATATTAAATTAGTATTATACATTAATCTGAAAAATACTGTCCATTTTGTTATTGTACGTTTTTTATACTTGAAGGTTACTGTTATCCCATCAGCACCTAGTTTGGGCTATGTAGAAGCTGAGTGGCTAATTTAATTTATGCCTAGTTAAAGTGCATATGTTGTAAAAAGATGGCATAGCGAATTAAATTGAAATTAAGAGATCTTCCGTTGTTCATGCAGATTTAATCAATATATGTTTTACTTAGCATTCACATTTAAATGATCTAATGCAGTATATGTCCAATGAGACATTGATGGAGTACGTAATAAAACTTGGTTGGAGGCAGTATGTACATCCCCTGTATTGTCCTGAGACCGGAATATTCACCCGAGACCCCGTGTGTGTGTGTGATTAGGGTTTTACGTCCTGTATTTCTGCACCAGTTGGGCTAATTAGGACAGGCAGAGACCATGGCAATGAGACGAAGGATGAAACAGCCATCCAACTTAGGCTCGACCAGAAATCGAACCCTATAGAACCCGGGACCCAGCGGTTGGAAGCCCAGAGCACTTCCTCTGAGCTAGGCCCCTGCCCTACAAGCAAAGGGTCTTTCATATAAGTTAACTATACTAATTAAGACAAATAAATGTACAGGGTCAGTGTCTGCATTTTGCATCCACTAACTGTGCTAATTAAGACAAATAAATGCACAGGGTCAGTGCCTGTATTTTGCATCCACTAACTATACTAATTAAGACAAATAAATGCACAGGGTCAGTGCCTGTATTTTGCATCCACTAACTATACTAATTAAGACAAATAAATGCACAGGGTCAGTGCCTGTATTTTGCATCCACTAACTATACTAATTAAGACAAATAAATGTACAGGGTCAGTGCCTGCATTTTGCATCCAACAACCCTCCCTTTTGTCTCAGTGATTTACAGCTACAATCACAGGGTCAGTGTCTGCATTTTGCATCCACTAACTGTGCTAATTAAGACAAATAAATGCACAGGGTCAGTGCCTGTATTTTGCATCCACTAACTATACTAATTAAGACAAATAAATGCACAGGGTCAGTGCCTGTATTTTGCATCCAACAACCCTCCTAGTTGTTTCTACATTTTGTTCCTACAAGCACAAGGGCCCGAATTTTCATCTCTAGTTTAAACCAGGTTTAAAGAAAAACTAGGGTTAAACCTGGTTTAAAAAGTAAAACAGTGGACGACCTTGCCATCAGTTATGGACGCCCAACTGACCTCACTAGCTGCCGCACAGCAGATTTTCATGGCCCTAAATTTTTACGCAACTGGCAGCTTCCAAAGGGTTATTGGTGACCTTGCCGGCATCAGCCAACCTGCTGCATGCTCCGCCATCCACAAGGTTTCACGAGCCATCGCCCGTCGAAGGAGGAACTATGTTCATTTTCCTGACATTCGTGACTTTCCCAGGGCGAAGCAGGAGTTCTATGATATTGATCAGTTTCCCCATGTCATTGGCACCATCGATTGCACCCATATCCAGATTAGGAACCCAGGTTGAATACTTCTAACTTATTTATTTCTTTGCCCTATCCATCTTATAATTGTTTTATAAATCAACAAATATTGTGAGATAGTGTACAATTTTTACCACATTTCCTAAGCAGAAATTATATTCTGTTCTATTCTAATTCCATGGTATTCTATACTATTCTAGGCGGGGCGGATGCAGGCAGGTACATTAACAGGAAGGGATTCTTCTCGGTGAATGTGTAGATAATCACTGATGCCAACATGGCCATCACCAACATTGTGGCAAGATGGCCAGGCAGTACGCATGACAGCCGCATCTCTGCCAATAGCCGCATCAATGACCACCTCACTCATCTGCAAGAGCGTGGTTACCTGCTTGGAGATTCTGGATATGACTGTTTGCTACCTGATGACCCCCCTGAGGAACCCTGGTACTGCTGCTGAGAGGCATTACAACTCCTCTCATGCTTGAACAAGAAATATAGTTGAAAGAGCATTTGGTGTAATGAAACGAAGATTCCCCTGCTTACAACAATTGCGAACTAAGCTTATGCATTCACTCACCATCATAGTTGCAGTTGCAGTGTTGCATAACATTGGGATAATGCAGAGACCCACAACCCGATGATGAGGACGGCGACAATGATGAAGATAATGATGATTAATTGCACAGCATTTTCAGTAAAGGTAACACATGATAATTATATATCTCGTAACATAAATAACCTGTATTTACATTAAAAAAAAACACATTTTTAAGTGTAGCTCATATAATCAAAATGGTGTGATACCTTTTTTCATAAAGCAATCTTCCAACTGTTAATCATCATGTATACATGTGTTTACTAACTGTCCGTGTTGCATTCTGAAACTGCTTTTTGAGTACCTCAGCTTTGGTTTCATTTTTTATTTGAAGTGATATTTTTTGCATCTCAGGCTTGTGTTTCTCTTGTGCAAGTTCAAATAATGCCTTCTCCAACTCCGACATCTTTGATGGAGTTTTTTCTTTTTCTTGGACGTAGGTTCAGCTGCTGAAACATCAACTTGCTCATCCTCATCTTCACTGCTGGGTCCATCGAGGCTGCCTTCATTCTCAGATGTACGACGTCTACAAGGAAACAATTATGTATTTACTATGTAATAAATGTTGTTTAATGATTACACTTCAATAGGCTGGTAATAAATGTGAATTATTGTCATACCTCTGCAGTTTTCTCTTGTACTGGCAGATGCAGATTTTTTCGCTGATGGGCCTGGTACTGGAGGTGCTGTATGCTCCCATGCTGCAGGCCCTTCCCTCTTCTTCACTGCAGGAGTTGTTGACTGGTTTGTTGCCTGCAAAGTTGTCTCCTGTACTGCAGGTATTGCTACAGGCTCGGTGACCTCCAGAGCTGGGAGATCCTGTCCTGATGACCGCTCCTCTCCTGACCACCACCTGCCACTTCCTCATCCCCATCTTCACCCTCCTCCTCAGAATCATCATACTGGTTTTCTGGGATTATGAAATCACCTGGCAGCAGCTCAGCAATGGTCTGGTATGTTGCATCCAGTTGGGTTGGATCCTCTCCTCCTCCTGTAATTTTTCTACTTTTCTTGTATGTGCTCATGTCTTTTTTGGCCTTAATCTTCATCCTCTTCCATACTCCCTTTACCTGTGTTGCTGTGTTTACACTCACTCTGGCTATTGAATTTGGCTAATATATCCTGCCAAGCCTGCTGCTTCTTCTTGTTCGTAAACGTGTCAGTATTTTTGTTCTATATCATATTAACATAGGGCTTGATGTATTCCAGCAAGAGATCCCTGTCTTCTTGGCTGAAATTTTCGTCCATTTTCTTTCCTGCCATAATGCAATAATTATCTGGGACTGTGATAACTGTTAAGTACATACAGTGCAACAGCAGGCAAAGCAATCACCATTAACTAAGTGAGGTCAATTATACTTAAGTGCGTTCAACCATGCAGTCTAGAGTACTGCCTTGGTTTAATCACAGTTTCCCTGGACCAGGTCTGAGCCATAGTGTTTCGTCATGAAAATAACATTTTATACCTCTCTCTAAACCCTATTCATACAAAAACCAGGGGTTAAACCTGGTTTAAACCAGAGATGAAAATTCGGGCCACAGGGTCAGTACCTGCATTTTGCATCCAACAACCCTCCCAGTTGTCTCTGTGATTTACACCTACAAGCACAGGTTCAGTGTCTGCATTTTGCATCCACTAACTATGCTAATTAAGACAAATAAATGCACAGGGTCAGTGCCTGCATTTTTCATCCACCAACCCTCCCTTGTGTGTGTGTGTGTGTGTGTGTGTGTTGTTTAACGCCTCATCAGCATATGTAAAATGTTAATTCACTGTCTTCATGTAACTTATTTTTTTGTTCAGGATGAAGACTACGTGGTTTGTAACCTGGGCTTTTGTTTTGCTGTGGTTGCTTCATCGAAAATTGCAGAAAAAATTAAGAAAAAGGAAATAACTCTTGCACAGGCTGTCAAGGAACACGGCATACTGAGGAGCACTCTGCGCTATTACACAGAAATCTCAGAGAAGGCACGTATGAAAAACTTTCAAATCTTCAATCAATAATTAGTAAGTTTGTTACTGTCATTAATCACACCAATTAAGTTGATAAAGTATCAAAACATAGTGAATGGCCTATATTATCCAAATATATGACTGATTGTATACTTAATTGCAGCTCGTACCCAAGAAGAGGACTTGGCAGCTTTCGTTCGATATCAAAGTAGGAGAGGGATCCCCATCCACACCAAGACCATCGCTGAAATGGAGCTTTGAGGTGTTTTCTCTTGGACAGCGAATGGGTCATGTGCACATTTTTTCAAGACAGTGGCGCTGCCAATTTGTTTCAACCCATCTTGCAACTTCCAACTTGCCAAGTACATGTGCAGTCATATTGTGTGAGCAAGGATACATCTATAAATAAAAAATGCCACTGAGAACAGCACCCAAAAAGGGTTCAGAGAGTAAGAAAGGTGAGGTTGAATTAACATGTGTTACATTTTTTACATTTGAAATTACGATATAGACATAAGGGTGCCCCAAGGCCCGATCAGTATTCTAAAATAAATCATGGAATATCAATAAAAGTGGTGGGTGATTAGGGCTTTACGTCCTGTATTTCTGCACCTGATGGGCTAATTAGGACAGGCAGAGACCATGGCAATGAGATGAAGGACGAAACAGCCATCCAACTTAGGCTCGACCGGGAATCGAACCCTATACGGGACCCAGCGGTTGGAAGCCCAGAGCGCTACCACTAAGCTAGGCCCCCGCCCTATGGGGGAAGAGGGTAGGGGCTAAGGGGGTACTCCAAGCCTAATGGAGGATAGTTAGGGTTAAATGGGGCTATCTGGGGGTAGTCGATCCTGGGCAATGCGGGGGGGGGGGGGCAGTTGGAGCAATATGGGGTCAGGTGGGGCTATCGCGGGGTAGTCAGGGTTAGGTATATAGGGTTATCCTAATGGTATTTGATATTTTTGACTTTAAAACATTTCATGGGGGGTGTATCCTGTCATGAGGCCTATTGGCATGTTTAAAAAAATTCAAGTCTCCTACTCATATGTGGGCTATCACTACACCAGTTACCAAAAGTAATTTAATCTTGATACCACTGATGTAACATTTAGAATATAATACATCTTAACACACTTCGGATTTCTAGAATTTTGCTGTCGAAATCAATGCAAAAACTTTACTAGATGCATTCCACTATATGGCATTGCCAAACCTTGTTGCTAATTTCTTAAATACTGTTTAATTTGGAATAATATTTCCATTTCCAGAATCCCAAGCAGCCACAGAGAGCGCATCTAAAGAACATAGATGTTCTGAAAAAAATTGAAAAAAAGGGTAGGCATCTGTGTTATGATATATTATCATGATTACCCAGGCTAATCTTATACTGATCGAATAATCAAATAATCTACAATATAAAATACTGAATATCTGTACTGTAAATTTTAAATGGAATTATTTAGTCTAATTCGATACATTTCATCTTTGCGCAGATTGAGAAGGTATGCAAAAGACCCGGCATGCCTCAGATTGTATTGTTTTATCTGGAGGCCAAAGAAGGCCAGATCAAGTATATAGGTGTGTGTGTGTGTGTGTGTGTGTGAGTTATTGTTTAACGCCTCAAGTATATAGGTAAGATATTTTTGTATTTATTAAATATATACATATATATATATTAAGGAAATTTTTGTTTTTACCAGAGGCATACATATGCCTAATGTAAGTGGAAGGAAATGAAATATATAGCTTATGTGGGTTATCTTTTATCTTTAATGGCCTCTTAGGATTGAAACTATATTGACTTATGGCCTGAAGATGCTTCTGTATTGCTATATAAATTCAAGAGTATTTCAAGAAAATATAGCAAAAAGTACTAAGTAAGGCAACCTTTTTGCTTAATTATTGTACACACATCACAAAAACCCAATTTTTGCAATTTGTCAGTTTACGTTAGATAGATTTGTAGCAAGTGTTGGTAGCAAGCAATAATTGTGCCAAAGGAATTTATTATATTCCACAATATTATTTGCCTAATAATTATGCACGTAGTGTATTATCTTTAACTTTTTAGGGATAGTGGACATGAAGGGCCTTCCCCTTCATCTTGATGTCGGCAATATGACATGGGACAAATGTTGCCAGGTCATACCGAAGCTTGTGTTACCTCATTAGTAAGTTGAGGTCAAATATATTTTTTTGTAACACAATATTTTTCCTAGACAGGTGCATATCATTACTGTAAATTATAAGTCATCTATTTAACCATCCACTGGGAACATAAACCTGTTAATTAAAGGGGATACTTTTTCTCATAAATAGCATGAACAAGTACTTAATTAAAATGTTTGACACAACAAGTAATTTCTTTCAAGCAAAAGCAAAGATCTGGGCCAATCCCAGCAACACACCAGCATGGTGGCCTAAGGAAATAGCATTTGCCTCTCCATCGGCGTATTCTCCAGTTATGTTCACACATATAAATATGTAGGGCTTTACGTCCTGTATTTATGCACCAATTGGGCTAATTAGGACAGGCAGAGAGAAATACGTAAATATACAACAAAACATACTGCGAGAATAAGTCTCAAGTAAAGAAAATTAAAAACATTGTCCTTTACACTAAAGAACATTTGGTAATCACTGTTATAAAGGTGTTTTGTAATATGTTAAAAAGGATTAAAAAATTACTATAGTAAATGCACTAACAGAGATTGTAATTAATAATGGTGATTATTAAACTTTGATTTGTTGACAATATTAATAAGTGAAATATTCACTTACACACGTTAAAATTTTGAAGGTTTAATTTACATGTTTTGGAAGAATCACAGTATTACACTCTAGAAACATCACTACTTAATGGCTTAATTCTGTTGCTCCATCATTCACAGATGATAAGATAAGATTGCACAGGTTACATGACCTTCAGGCTATAATTGAAGCCTATATTTCATGGGCTAAAAATGTAAGGACTCAATTGAATAACTATTTAAAAGTAAAATTTTAATTAAAAAAGATAATTATATTTAGTTTTTGCAATTATTGTGGAACATGTACATTTTTTATGTTTTTAATGCTGACTTATATATTTTTAGGCATATCTTGATTAAATTGTGAAATTCATTAATGTCCTCTGAGACAATTATACACCGAGGTAAATCAAAATAGTGAAATGTATTACAACAGTTACCTGTAAAGGCAAGACTAGAATTCATCGATCTTAATCTGTATTGCATTTCAGGAAATTAAAAATGGGAAGATCCCTAATAACATGAAGGTGTGTTAAACTATTACCTTTTTTCACAATAGTGATTTGTTCATTTAAATTATCTCTGGCAATATGCCAAGTAATCTCGCTGCCAATGTTATGAATTGTCAGGTATTAGCCTCCCAATTGTTTAGCGATGGGCACAAGAATTTAAGGTTTCATTCTGAAATATTTTGTCTTGAAATAAAACATTCTTTCTTTTAAAATTTCCTCTTCAATTAGTCTGAAGAAATGGAACTAGGCACTGACATGGTAAGTATACAAAAATTGCCTTGTATGAAAAATGTAAATTATTTTAGACATTATTGTTGTACTACAAACATCAGTTTTATTGCATTAAATAAAAAAAAATTTTCTCCTCAAACTAGGCTGATGAAATGGAACTGGGGGGTGACCCGGTGCTTGAACCAAAAATCCCATTTAATGTAAAACTTACAAATATCTAAAACATCTTTTTTTAAATTTCATATTACTGTTTTCCTATAAGGTCATTGATTTCAATAAGCCAAATGTGAAAACTGTTTGTTAAACTTATTTTAATTGTGCTGGGTGGGTGGGTGGGTGATTAGGGCTTTACGTCCTGTATTTCTGCACCAGTTGGGCTAATTAGGACAGGCAGAGACCATGGCAATGAGACAAAGGATGAAACAGCCATCCAACTTAGGCTCGACCGGGAATCGAACCCGGGACCCAGCGGTTGGAAGCCCAGAGCGCTACCTCTGAGCTAGGCCCCCGCCCTATTTTAATTGTGCTATATATTAATATTGTACTATGAAGACCAGTTTTATTGGATTAATCATCTTGTAATTTTTTCTCTTCAAATTAGGCTGACCAAACAGATCATGGCGTTGACAAGGTGAATTTACAATAAATATAACAAATAATATTTGAAATATTTTAGACATTGGTATTTTAATTCAAACATAACTTTTATTGAATTAATTATATTGTAATTTTTTCTCTTCCATTGAGGCTGACACAGCGGAATTGGGGGGTGACAAGGTTTGTAAACAAAAAATGCCATTAAATGGAAAACTTACAAATATCTAAATCATCTTTTTTTAAATTTCATATTACTGTTTTCCTATAAGGTCATTGCTTTCAATAAGCCAAATGAGAAAACTGTTTGTTAAACTTATTTTAATTGTGCTATATATTAATATTGTACTATGAAGACCGGTTTTATTGTATTGATCATCTTGTAATTTTTTCTCTTCAAATTAGGCTGACCAAACAGATCATGGCTTTGACATGGTGAGTTTATGATCAATGGAACAAATGTTAAAATTTAAAATAATTTGGCCGTTATTATTGTAGTAAAAATATGTTTTATTGCCTTAATTAATTTTTAATTTTTTCTCCTTAAATTAGGCTGACGAAATGGAATACGGTGTTGACTTGGTATGTATATAATAAATAGAATCTATTTAAAATATCTTCAATATCTTTTATTCCAATATGTTAATATTGTGGTGGTTCACACATTTAACAAATAACTGCTAATAACAATGAACTGTCAATGACACATTTCCCTTGCATGTATTGATTTCTATGTGAATAAAATCAGTCTAAAACCAACTCTTCAAGACTTCAGAGCTTTAACCACCAAAGTGGTGACCCTGACTGGAACTTAAATTGGATTTTAGTTTCAAAATGTCTCAAAAAGTAGTTAATGCTGTGGGACTTAAAATTACCTACATTCTGGACTACACAACCACACATTTGGTTTACCCAAGCGGAGGCCCAGTTCCACATAAGGAATATCACACAGGATTCCACTAAATATTATTATGTTATCTCAGTTCTGGATCAGACTACTGCTTATAGGATTATTGATGTCATTACCAATCCACCAACAACTGACAAATATGCAGACTTGAAAAAGAAACTCTTAGCTACCTTTGGACTCAGTCGTCGTGAGAGGGCAAGCAAACTATTGCACTTCAGAAATCCAGGTGACTGTAAACCTTCCATAATTATGGATGAACTTTTGTCCTTGCTTGATGACCATAAGCCCCGTCTCATTGCTGAGCAAATATTTCTTGAGCAACTACCTGAGGAAATACGTATGCATATAGCAGAAGATGACTTTACAGATCCAAGGGCTCTTGCACGTCGTGGGGATACATTATGGTTGGCCAAGCAGCAGACACCCATGCACATTTCTAGGATTACTCCTCACAAAGACGATAACAAACGCAAAGAGGCTGATTCTGACTACTGTTATTATCATGTGAAGTTTGGTGATAAAGCTCGCAAGTGTAATTCTAACATGTGCGATCCACTCGACAGCAATTACTTCCACAGGCGCTCATCGCATCAACTTCGTCTGCTCCATGCAAAGGACCAGAAGTCAGGCCGCACTTTCCTGGTAGACACAGGGGCACGAGTTAGTGTTTTCCCTGCTTCAGCTGCTGACACCCGATCAGGAAAGTCTGGCCCCCCGCTAGAAGCTGCAAATGGCACAGTCATCCAGTCGTATGGTTAAAAAACACTATCTCACTTGATGGTCACTGTTATCCCTGGGAATTTGTCATTGCTAATGTGAGGCAACCCCTATTAGGAGCAGACTTTCTCTGTACATACAATCTTATGGATATCAAAGGACAACGATTGGTGGATACAACAACGTTCTCAACATTTCCCCTGAATCGAGCAACAGGCCAAGCCTTAGGCATTCACAATGTTTCCACTGATAATGCATTTTCTGATTTACTTGTCTAGTTTCCTGAAATTCTCACACCCACAGTTCATGGACTAAGCATGGAGTTGAACACTTTATCTCAACTAAAGGTTCTCCAGTCCATAGTAGAGCACGCCGTCTACCTCCAGACAAGTTGGCCATAGCAAAAGAGGAATTCAGAAACATGGAAACCATGGGGATTATCCGCCGTTCCAATAGTCAATGGTCATCCCCACTGCATATGGTTCCCAAGGAGTCTGGAAGCTGGAGACCTTGTGGTGATTACAGACGATTAAATGACGCAACAATTCCTGATAGATATCCAATCCCACACATTCAGGATTTCTCAGTAAATCTCACAGGATGTACCATTTTCTCCAAGATAGATTTGGTGCGTGGATATCACCAGATCCCTGTTCATCCAGATGATGTCCCAAAGACAGCTATAATCACTCCTTTTGGTCTGTTCGAATTCCTACGAATGCCTTTTGGCCTTAAGAATGCAGGGCAAGCTTTTCAGAGACTCATGGATACGGTCCTGCATGGATTATCTTTTGTCTTTGTGTATCTTGATGATATTCTTATATTCAGAAATTCAGAAAGTGAGCACAGATCACATCAAATTCAGGTCTTTGAACGCCTTCGTGAACATGGACTTGTCATTTCCCCCGCAAAATGCAAGTTTGGTGTTTCAGAAATAGACTTTTTGGGCCATTGCATCTGCAAACACGGAGCGTATCCTTTGAAGAAGAAAGTACAAGCAATCATTGACTTTTCAAAACCTACCACAACCAAAGGCTTGCAAGAATTCCTGGGTATGGTCAATTTCTATCATCGCTTTGTCCCACAGGCGGCTGACATGCGACCTCTGTATGCTGCAATATCTAAGAAAGCCAAACTTATCGACTGGACTGCTGACAACGACAAGGCTTTCACGGATGCAAAAGAAGCACTGATTAAGGCGACCATGTTGGTTCATCCACATCCTGATGCCCCTACAGCCTTAACAGTTGATGCATCAGACCATGCCGTCGGAGCAGTGCTGGAACAACTCATCAAGGGTGTTTGGCAACCACTGGCCTTTTTCAGCCGTCAACTCAGAGTCCCTGAACGCAAATACAGTACCTTCGACCGTGAGTTACTTGGGATGTACCTAGCAGTGAGACACTTCCGTTATTTCCTTGAGGCGCGCCCATTTGTTGCCTACACCGACCATAAACCCCTGACATTTGCCATCTCAAAAGTTTCTGAGCCATGGTCTCCAAGACAACAACGGCACTTGGCTGCGATCTCCGAGTTCACAACAGACATTAGACATCTGGCCGGTAAAGATAATTGTGTTGCTGATGCACTTTCACGAAGCACAGTAAATGCAGTGATGGCAGAGCTTGATATTGACTATACAGCTATGGCTGCTGCACAAGCTGAAGATCCAGAGATCCCTTCATATCGCACAGCTCTGTCTGGTCTCGTTTTGGAAGATGTGCCTTTTGGTCCAAATGACACCACACTTCTCTGCGATGTGTCCACCGGACAAGCTCGACCGATCGTTCCATCTAGTTGGAGGAGGAGAGTTTTTGAAGCTGTTCATAATCTATCACACCCGTCCATCCGTGCAACTCGGACTTTAGTTGACAGCAAGTTTGTGTGGCATGGGCTACATAAGCAAGTTGGAACTGGGCTAAGACCTGCTTAGCTTGCCAAACATCCAAGGTGCACCGTCATGTCAAATCTCCTCTCGCAGTCTTCAAAATTCCTCATCGTCGTTTTCAACATATCAACATAGACATTGTTGGTCCACTTCCCGCCTCACAAGGCTATACTCATCTCTTTACCATTGTTGACAGATTCACCAGATGGCCGGAAGCTATTCCTTTGAAAGACATTTCTACAGTATCCTGTGCTCAAGCCTTGATCAGCAATTGGATTTCTCGTTTTGGCATTCCAGTGGAGATGTCATCGGATCGAGGCAGCCAGTTCACTTCTGAACTTTGGAAAACACTAGCCAAGTTACTCGGAGTACACCACATTCGCACTACTGCCTATCATCCGCAAGCCAATGGTTTGGTGGAGCGATTTCATCGACATTTGAAATCAGCCCTTCGCGCTCGCCTGACGGGTCCCAACTGGACCGATGAACTCCCCTGGGTCCTGTTGGGCATTTGTATTGCTACCAAGGAGGATTGGGGCTCTTCCTCATCTGAATTGGTGTATGGTGAGACACTCACTGTACCAGGTGATTTCCTACCTCGTTCGCACAATGCACAGGAGCCTTCATCCCAGCTTACAATTCTGCGAGACCGAGTGCGCTCATTAGCACCTGTGCCAACTTCTCAACATTGCCTACACACTGCTTCTGTGCCACAGGAACTACATCAAAGCCAATATGTGTTCGTCAGGCGTGACAGCCACCGATCGCCCCTTCAACACCCTTACGAAGGTCCTTTCAAGGTCATAAGCCCCGGTGCAAAGGTTTTTATCCTGGACATGGGTGGAAAAGCAGAGACTGTCTCCATTGATCGCCTTAAACCTGCGCATCTTGACCTTGATCAACCGGTTAAAGTGGCCATTCCCAAACCTCGTGGAAGACCTCGGAAGCAACCTTCTAATCCTGTGCATTCTGAACGTACCCAACAGCCTACACTTGTTCGATCTGATGTTCCCTCTCACACCAGTGTAGAAGGTCGCCGTTCTCTTCGCCAGACCCGCAGACCTGATCGGTTCCAAGCTGGTGCCATGGACTCTCATCATTATAGTAGCCGTTCTGGGGGGAGGCCTTGTGGTGGTTCACACATTTAACAAAGAACTGCTAATAACAATGAACTGTCAATGACACATTTCCCTTGCATGTATTGATTTCTATGTGAATAAAATCAGTCTAAAACCAACTCTTCAAGACTTCAGAACTTTAACCACCAAAATATCTTTTTTTTTTTTGGTACTAAAGTTCATTGCTTTGAAAAATGGATACCCAAAACATTTTTGATTTGTATGTGACATGATCTTTTTCCAACCTCCAAACTAATTTGCAATATACATATCGTCATGTTATAAATATAAGATTATATTCAGAACTCATAGATCTAATAGATAGATAAATTTTAGTGACCATACGGAGTCATTGCGGACCCATATAATGCACAATACATTGTTAATACAATCATAAAAGTTACATATATTGAATATACTAACTAAACAACTATATTTTTGTACTTACATAGCTACTGATCTACATATTATATATCTCATTTTCTATACTATACCATCACAGTGAACACATATCTCATAATACTGAATATCATAATACTGAGAAATTAAAAAAAATCAGTTAAATAGTAGCATTCAAGAAACACAAGCCATGGCTTTGCCCTAGCGCTCTCAGTTCTGGGTTTGGACTTGATCCTATCCTGAAAAAATAAAGAGGCCACTCTATCTGCCAAGCATAATCCTGGACTTTGTCTTGATCTCTATGTAACAACTTCAAAACACTACAATTTGTATTAATCCTGAAACGTACTATGGTATAAATATATATTTTTTTATAATAAATTTTTTGTCAGCTGAGAGAACCTATATAATTAGTGATTAGTGATTTTAGTGATGATTAATTCTGGCTGAGATATGAATACCAGTGGCAGAACCATCCCTGAGCAGAACATTGTGTCAATTGGCCAATAAAAAGTATTAATTTACCAATTAAATTATCACATAAGGCTTTCCTATCAACATTACATAAACATCCCCCAGTCTTTAAGTGGTTTGATCGCATTAACTAAATGCCTATAAAGGAGATGTTTAAATGTTTAAATGGGCTTTTTAAGTGCATATATTCAGTGATGCATGATGCTGTTGAATCTTGCCCAGCTTACAGTGTGGTTTGCACTTGGGTCCTAATTTTAGTTGTTTTCACTTCCCAAAACTCGATCTAAGTAAACCCCAAACCCAATATACAGACACATTGTCTATAAATATTAAACCCTTGATTTTTCAGAAGAACAGCAAGGCACTGATATCCCAGTTTGCGACAAACAGCCTCCAAGACAGCAGCAAACTGGGGTGGGGTGGGTGGGTGGATTAGGGCTTTACGTCCTGTATTTCTGCACCAGTTGGGCTAATTAGGACAGGCAGAGACCATGGCAATGAGACGAAGGATGAAACAGCCATCCAACTTAGGCTCGACCGGGAATCGAACCCGGGACCCAGCGGTTGGAAGCCCAGAGCGCTACCTCTGAGCTAGGCCCCCGCCCTCAAACTGGGGTGGGAGGTGTTGTGCGCATCTGGTCACACCCCTCCTGAAGGACCCAACTATGCACCTGCAGCTAGGTATGAAGAATAACAGTAATGACAATAATTTTCTAATATTTATATGAATAATCAGTTTTATCCTGTGACAAAGATATGCCATCATCCTTTATTCCTAGATATTTAATTCAATCATCTTCAAATGTAGGCGAAATGGCTTAACTGGCCTCAAGTGGGTGGGGTGGGTGATTAGGGCTTTACGTCCTGTATTTCTGCACCAATTGGGCTAATTAGGACAGGCAGATACCATGAACTGGCCTCAAGTACTTGGTGAAAACATATTTATTACTCTCAAGTATGTCTAATCATGGTCATGTTGACATTTGCAGAATACCAGGCCTGCACGAATTTGATGTATTCAAAGGCCCAGATGGGTCACTTCTTGGCCTCCTTGCGAAATGCAAGACTGACATTTTAGTCTTAACGTTGGCATTTGGTTTTGGCCATCTGGCTCATTTTGAAATGCAGGTAAAAAAAATCATACTTATGTTACGAAAATCTGTACAAAAATAATGAATTTGTTACATTAAATTACCCCTTGTAAAATAAAACAATTAATTTCCCATAATAGAAAAAAATTAGCAATCGAACAATACCGAATGACATGCTTTTCTGTCCTTAATTTTCTATCCTTCCGTGTTCTCCTAGGTCTTCCTTGCATTTTTCCTCTCGTACTTTTCTCCTAACATGTCTTTTGCTTGCATTTTGCTTCTCATTAAACTGTTAAGATACCTTGAATTAGGATATCCTTATACTCAGGTTGTTAAATATTGTTTTGATTTTTTTAAACTCTCAAAACAGCTAAAGAAACAAAAATTATAACAAAACGGAATAAATGCCTCTGACAAGGCCAAATTTATTTAAATTATTAAAAGAGTGGGTTTCAGAAATGTAACTGCATAAATATTAGAATCCTCAATATAATAGTAGCAAAATATTGTTTCTACGAAGATTTATAGGACTAGCATAAGAATAGAAGGAATCTATGGGTGCTATAGTTTTTTGTTCAGTTTAATATCTCTTTATTTTCATCAATAAAATGAACGTGAACATGAATAATTTATCTATAAACAATAAAATCTTGAGGGGCTTGTTGGCCTCAGAAAAATATACACTACAGTAAAATTAACAGGCAAAAAGTCAATAAATAACAATATGAAATGTATCAATAAATAAAGAGAAAAAAAATTGTTTGTTCGTTAAAAACAAAAAAAATAAGTTTACCACACAATATACATATTGATTAAATACTATTCATGTCTCTAGGTCCTCTATTTAATAACCATTTCATAATTTGCATCTTAAATACATTAAGTGTAAGTGATATAATTATTTTGTATTGATTTATAGATGATTGAGAAACACCCATGTAACTTTTCTATAGGCTAGAAAATTAAGCTTGGCCCACAAACTTTTTATGCATTTGGTAATAGGAGGAAAATTTAATTGTCTGCTGGTATCACAAAGTAATATCACCTTTTACATATTCCCAGTTTGCATCAAAAATATTCATGTTTCCTACAACATGGAAAGAGCATCAGCAAAGATGATGTGCTCATGGACATCGACACGAAAGGTAAGTAGCTCTTTATTTCATCTTCTATTGCTTATTCACACATATTTATTTCATTAAAATAATTACCAGAAGAGACTTAAATTTAGTCTTTAGTGAAATCATTTAACTGTTTAGTTAATCAGACAATCGATCTGCATGCATGACCTATCTTTAAAAAATCTATAAATAATATTTAATATTTATTCCTTTTCTGACAGTGCCTACAGACTTACAATTCAGCCTCATCGTTCTGTGATGCAGGCTGAACTTCATCAATATATTGAAAACGACGTGGTGGCCATCCACAGGCCCTGCCTTTGTGTGAAACAAAGTGGTTCGATATGCGTAGCTAACCACAAAGGGCAGTGGTACCTATTGATTAGAGGTCAGACAACACGTCGAACAAGTAAGATATTACATTTATTAATATATATATATATTGTAACTTTGAATCACAAGTTAAGTAGGTCAAAGCCCTATTTTTTTGGCTAGTATTAATTTGCAACCCTCTGCACAGTGGAGGCATTCAGCTATCACTGATTTATAGTATGTATGCATCACTAAATTTCTTCATATGTCATATTTTATATTCACAAATTTTTATTATTTTGTTATATTCTAAGTATTTCTTTTAGCAGACATGATTGAAATCAGCCATAGTCTGTTTGCAAGATATTCCAACATAAAAAAAAACATCTCCTGAGTAGCAGCGGTAGATTATCCCATCATTATCCACAGCAATCAACAGTTTGCTTTTTTAAAACAGTCTTTTAAACATGGACACCTCTAATGCATTTTAGGGTATATAACATTTGGAATTCCATTACTAGTTAAGGTGGTAACATCAGATATATCTGTAAAAGTGACAAAAGTAAACTGTTTTACAGTGGGTGGGTGGGTGATTAGGGCTTAACATCCTGTATTTCTGCACCAGTTGGGCTAATTAGGACAGGCAGAGACCATGGCAATGAGACGAAGGATGAAACAGCCATCCAACTTGGGCTCGACCGGGAATCGAACACGGGACCCAGTGGTTGGAAGCCCAGAGTGCTACCTCTGAGCTAGGCCCCCGCCCCTGTTTTACAGTAAAAAAGTTTTTAGGAGTGCTGTTATATAAAGCTATTTACTTTTTACAGAGTATTTCAAGCGTCGACACAGAAGGTATGTGATCAAACCTAACATTAAACCAAAGACTAACATTGTGTACTGTGTAAGCCTAATCCTTACGCTAATTGTTTTTTTCCTTCCCTGGGAATAACTCGTATATACGTGTAGCTGGCGAAAAGATTGTGCTTAGTACTACCATATAGTTACAAAAGTTCCTTATTCATTTGTTTCTTTTAATTGATATATTTTCTTAATTAAATATAATCTATCTTTGACACTTTCAGGCAGACCGAAAGAACCCAAGTTCAAAGGTATACATTTCTTAAATATTGAAATTGCCTATACTTAAGTATTTATGAAAAATAACACATATAAGTGACAATGGTTAATCTTGTGACTCTTATTTCTTTTATTTGCTGAAACATTCAGTAACAAAAACATTTCTTTTGATAGAACCAGGAACATCCTTGGAATAGACTTATATGCCAGGGACGAAGAGAGCATTGATTTTGGTCAGTGGGTGACTGACAACATAGTCAATGCTCTTCTAAAGTAAGTATTATGTAGAACAATAAAATGTGCTGCTGTATAAGATTTATTGGGATGTACAGAAGAAAATTACAGGTCCTTTAATACAATTTAATAAATCCTTAAATTATTATTTCTGAAATACTTAATTTGTAATTTACCAATCCAAATGGCACGATAGTTCTTCATGTTAAAAAATGTGTATTATAAAAATGGGATTCATGTGCCATGTGCAATTACATTTGACATGGAACATTTATGCAGGGACTTCCTTTGTAGGCACTATCATCAAGAGTCTGAAGAAGACTTCAATGTTTATCCATCCTTTTTTTTGTTGCTTCTATGCTTGCAGGGAACAATGAGTATATTTTCTAAATTTGTTCATAATTTAGTATGTTTGGGCACTGTTTATATAGCTGGTTGAATTATTTGTCTATTATTTCTGCCTTTCCTGTGTCAAAATGTGCTTAAATTGAACTCAAAACAAGCATTAGCTGAAAGTGAAAATAGCATTTTATCATTTTACCACTTTAAGTTGATGAGGAAGAATCAATAGATATAGAAGATGTTAATAAAAATTTTCTGACAGGCACAAAACACCGTTGGACCTCACGGGGTTCAACAAATTGGCACCAGGCTTCATGCAATCATTTCAAAGGGACAATGATGGAATATTCCCAGCATGCGATAAGTACGTACATATCTTAATTTATGTCTGTAGCTGGATAACTCAGTTTTGACTGACAACAAAGTCACCGGGTCAGGTTGGAATTGTCATTTATTGCAATGATGAAGGATGCCATCAGGTGGTAACTGACAGTGATAATACTTGAATTTATGTGTCAGTCAAATGGTGGGGGAAGTTAACCACCAGAGTAGATAGAAACAATAACATACAGATCCAAATGAACAGCTTAAATGACAAGAAACAGGTAAGGTAAATAATGACAATTACAGGATCCGTTCATGATAACAGACCAGTAAAACACTAGACTAGGACAGTAATTCATTGGTATATAAGACTAGGAAACACTAGACTGCAGCTAATAGAGATTACAATATACCAGACCATGAGGGTGGGTGGGTGGGTGGGTGATTAGGGCTTTACGTCCTGTATTTCTGCACCAATTGGGCTAATTAGGACAGGCAGAGACCATGGCAATGAGACGAAGGATCAAACAGCCATCCAACTTAGGCTCGACCGGGAATCGAACCCGGGACCCAGTGGTTGGAAGCCCAGAGCGCTATCTCTGAGCTAGGCCTCCGCCCATAGCAGACCATGAATAGCTGACTACAAGTACAACAAAAATGCATGCGTCATGACACAAAGTCGATACAGAGCATTTAAAGGAGCAGTGACCTTACATTATGAATAGTGACATATGGGAGTGGCAGGCGGGAAAACTTCAGTCCGATATTTAGTCTGTTTGGCGTGATGGCGCTTGTAAACACAACTGCTGCGCATGCGCGGATCGAAGCACCACCACGCCATAAATAGATTTCCTGCTTGAAATCTTCATATCTAATTTTTCATTATTTTGGTTTCCTGTGGTAAAAGCAGCTGTGCGAGATAAAATAACCCAAACCCAAACAAAAGCAATCTGAATTATCATTTATGTAAAATTTGGTATGAAAGAACCAAAATAATATCAGATTATGGTGGGTTACACATACAGATAGGCTTTTTGTTCATACTTCATTATTTAAATTTTTAGCACACACTGGTGGTTCTACCACTATGCTGCAGCTGAAAAAAAAGTCAGGGTTTTCAACAGCATGGGCTCGACCGAGAAACACCACCCTGTGACATTGGCCTTGCAAAGGTATTTTAACTATTAAAATTTTTTTAAACAGAATAGAGCAGCTGTACAGTGCTTGCCATATTAGCTGGAGACACATGTTTGTTCAACTTTTCTACAACTATTGATAGCAGCTTCACAAGCCAGACATAATTTTATACTCATAAAACAATAGCAGACCATTCTGTTGTGTTCTCCATTGAAAACAATGATAAAGTTATTTATTTTCGGTTGCCAAGCAAAAATGAAAATATATATTGTGAAGATGCATTTTAGTTGTTACTGAGTGCAGCACTGTTAAGGCAACAGCTAGTCATGGCTGCCTTCAGCATAGCAATATTTGACAAATGTGTGTATCTCAGACGTCCAAAGGAACAATGCAATGAAATAAAAGCTATAGCAACGTAGTGACAAAAGCACAATTTTCAAAAGTAAAATTAAACATAACTTAACATATACAAGAATGAAGTAAATTGTAGCCCATATTGGTTGCAGTCGCAACAACAAAACCATTCCTGTAATATGGACTAACTGGATAGTAATTGTACGTAGTACTGCCATAGTTCTTAGTGTAGCGCTGTAGAATCAGCATGCAGTGGGTGGGTGGGTGATTAGGGCTTTACGTCCTGTATTTCTGCACCAAATCAGCATGCAGTAGCTACTAAGTCTGCATCATGTTGTTACAGCAATTTCTTTTATATTTATATTTGAACAGGTTCCTCAAAGAACAGGGCATAGACGCAGTCATTCATCATGCCAAAGTACCTAATAATATGATATACAGTTGATTTAAGTCTCCAGAGATTTAGAAAATTTCATGGGACGTCAATATAGGGAAATAATTATTTTCATGGTAATATTTACGTAGATTTACAGTTAACAATCCAAAAGATTACTGGGGCCTATTACATTTGGGCCAATACCAAAGAACTGAGTATTACATTAATATATCAGCTGTCACACAAAAACTTAAATCTGAATTGCACATAAATATTACAATTATAATAAGGTGCAATAAAAACACATCCAAAAGTATTTTGTAAAATGGGTTACTTGGCTTGGTAACTATAAGTAACACGACACGTTGTGGTATTCAATTTCACTGTTGTGCACCTATTAAATTTTTCAAGATATCCTAAAGTATATGTGAAAATAATACTTGTTAAGTTATATGGCAAGACATGGCAAGGTCAGAAGCATAATACTTCCAAAAAGTAACCAAACTTGATGATACCACACTGGTATTAATATAAGTGTGAGATGTCCCTGTACAACTAAAGGTAAAATAGGCCAAAGCTAACTGTTGCCTGTAATCTAAGTGCTCCTTATATATATAAAAATGTTTAAATGATTACGACAAATCTGGTCAGCCGATAATTCAGTTTATTTCAGCAGAAGCACCTACATCAGTGAGCCTAGCAATGGCGTCGGTCAACGTTCTACCTCATTAACATAATCTCGTGAGTCTCGTAGATCTAACAGATGTAGCCCCTGGCGGATTGTACAAGCACTAACTACACAAACATCTCCCTTCTTTTTATAATGTTTATGAACTATAAACAGTGAACCGTATATGTGATTTATAACTGTTACGCAGAACAGTGCGCTTGGAAATATTAACCGGAAATCAAGAATAATATCAAAATTACTGCAATCATGTAATGTTATGCAGAAAGATCTTAAACAGTAATAACACAAATATCTGTTTCGCAGAACAGTATAATAAAACCTTGACCTTTAAAAAACTGTCAGAACATTTAATGTGTGTGTGTGATTAGGGCTTTACGTCCTGTATTTCTGCACCAGTTGGGCTAATTAGAACAGGCAGATACCATGGCAATGAGACGAAGGAGGAAACAGCCATCCAACTTAGGCTCGACCGGGAATTGAACCCGGGACTCAGCGGTTGGAAGCCCACAACGCTACCTCTGAGCTAGGCCCCCGCCCTCAGAACATTTAATACTGTTACGCAGAACAGTCTACCTTTTGATCATTTATGTCTTTGTATCATTTAAAAGTCAATCAATAAACAACTACACTTATTACGACGAATCTGGTCAGCAGATTATTTAGTTTATTTCAGCAGAAGCACATACATCAGTGAGCCTAGCAATGGCGTTGGTGAACGTTCTACCGCATAAACAATCTCGTGAGAGTCTGGTAGATCTAACAGATGTAGCCCCTGGCAGATTGTCCAAGCACTAACTACACAAACAATAAAGTAACTGATTAGAAGGATGTTCTGAACAACTTTAATATAACCTTAACATGTTCCATTTCAGAGAGCAAACAGACCTACGGGTCTGACTGCTGAATTCACCTTATCGTTCAAGCCCGGAGGCTGCTAATGGGAGGTAAACACCTCACAACTAGGTGTATTGAAAAAAAGGGGAGAGGGGAACTCAAAGCAGTCATCTCCCGATATGACAAACAGGGCAATAAAAAATAAAAAATTGGAATGGAAGACTTTAGCGGATGGATTGTGTGCAACCTATGTCATTTCCAATTATTACTGCATTTTCTGTGTACTAAGAAATTTTTTTTACTGTTTTTAAATGTTTAATATCTATGTTATTTACAATCATTACTCAACGCATTAGGTCAAACTAATTCAAGTGGACCTAACAACATATGTAATGGTGAGATGATTTTTGTTTGCACTTTTATATTAGTGCTATTTATATAACATAATAAATAAATAATAAAGCTTCTACAAGTTGTTTTTAGGTTATTTTCAATTGTAAATTTTTTATGTTCTGACCCTACCCAGTAATGGAAGCACAGACTTTGATTCAGCAAAAGAATACACAGCTATAAATTTACTCAGTACATTTTTACCTAAAAGATTTCAAGGTGTGTCATCGACCTCACAAATCTATAAGGTAGCAGCAGTGACAGTCTGATCCGAAGGTGGCAAAAGCACCTATTCCCTAGATCCGGTTGACTCCCCGGTGGACTCTGCAAAATGACGACAAATAATACCTCCAAACGATCTGCTGCCATATCTCTTTAACTTGCGAGATGGTGTGTAGACTGATAACAGCTCAGTAAAATATGTGTGTGTGTGTTATTGTTTAACGCCTCATCAGCACCTGAGTGGGCTATGTATGTGTGTGTGTGTGTGTGAGTTATTGTTTAACGCCTCATCAGCACCTGAGTGGGCTATGTAGAGGCTCTCTAGGTTAAGATTGATTATCTATATTTGGTAGTAGAAACCAGAAGCATATAAAAAATCAATGTGTGTGTGTGTGAGTTATTGTTTAACGCCTCATCAGCACCTGAGTGGGCTATGTAGAGGCTCTCTAGGTTAAGATTGATTAACTATATTTGGTAGTAGAAACCAGAAGCATATAAAAAATCTATAATTGTCTGGGTTGGATATCTGGTAACGAGATGTTGTAAGGTATTAGATTGAAACAAAGGTCTTCTAAAGCGTTGTAAGTGGCTGCAATCTAATAAAATATGTTTGATTGTTAGGGGGCACCGACAACTCTGGCATACCGGTGCCGGTTCATTGACTAAAAGGTGTAAATGTGTAAGTCTTGAATGTCCTATGAGGCATCTGTGATATATTCCTTGATCTTTGCGAGTATTGAACCTACTAGGTATTTTATTTTGAATGCAAGGTAAGATTGAATGCAACTTGTTGTTATTACACTCATTCCATTGTCTTTGCCAGCAAGACATGATAAAAGATTTTATAGTCATTTTAAAATCAGTGTATGGAATGGTAAAATCAGTTATCTCTTTTGTAAGAGCCCTTTTTGCTGCCAGGTCTGCTTTTTCATTCCCTTCAATGCCAGCGTGTCCAGGAATCCAGCAGAATACTATGTCTTTGTATTCGTGAAGATAGAAATACTTAATAAGAACATCTAAGATCCCAGGGTTATCAAGTTGTTTATTTTGGATTGCTTGAAGAGCAGATTTGGAATCAGAACAGATAACATAACGATCTGATTCTGAGTCCTCGATATTCTTTAAGGCAAGGTAAATAGCTGTTAATTCTGCAGTGTATATTGAGCAGTGGTCTGGAAGACGACATTCAGCTATAACGGTTTTATAAGAAGTGACAGCACAGCCTACTCGTCTTTTGAGCCATCTGTGTATAGAAATTTGTACGATTCGTATTTAAACCTTATACTATAAAATAGGTTTTGATAGTCTACCGGATTGGTTTCGCTTTTCTTAAGCTCTGCCAAATCCAGTATAACTTTCGGGACTGGGAGAATCCATGGCGGAATGGGTGGTACTTCCGTCTCGGCAATGATTGTAGTATCAATTTTTGCAGCCTCAAGATAGAATTTCATGCGTAATCCCAGTGGTCGAATGGCGTTTGAACGAGATTCATAATGATGCATGTATTTTGGATGAAATATCACATCATATGTTGGATTTGTTGGAGTTGAAGCTACCTTTAGTATGTATTGCATGGATAACTTGATACGACGAAGGGAAAGTGGAGGTTCCCCTGCCAGTACATATAAGCTCTCTACAGGAGATGTACGAAAAGCTCTTAAGCTTAGTCGCAACCCTTGATGATGTACAGAATTCAGGCATTTTAGATAAGATGGTCTGGCGGAGCCATATACCACAGAACCATAATCAAGTCGAGAACGAGTAATTGCTCGATAGAGACGAAGGAGGACCGTTGTGTCCCCACCCCAATTATATTTGCTCACTACTTTAAGGAGGTTCATTGATTTCAGGCACTTTGCTTTCAGTGCTTTGATATGCGGAATGAAAGACAATTTGGAGTCAAAGAGTACACCCAAAAATTTTGTTTCATTCACCACTTTTATTTGACAGTTGTCAATTATTAGTGATGGATCTGGATGGTTTGATCGTAAGTAATAGAAAGGCAGACAAACTGTCTTCTGTTTAGAGAACTTGAAGCCATTTTCGAGTGACCATTTGTGAATCCTATTCAAATTTAATTGCAGTTGTCGTTCTATGGTTGGCATATATCTGGAACGATATGCAATGAGGAAATCGTCAACATATAGGGACGACATGAGATTTTCTGAGATGGAATTTACTATACTGTTGATTTTGACGTTAAAGAGGGTGGGCGAGAGAATACTACCCTGAGGGACTCCATTCTCCTGAGAGTAGGGGCTTGACATCGTTGATCCCACTCGGACCTTAAAGAAGCGATCCTGTAGGAAGGATCCGATGAAAACTGGAAGGCGACCTCGAAGCCCTAAGTCGTGGAGATCTTTCATTATTCCATATTTCCATGTAGTGTCATAAGCTTTTTCTAGGTCAAAGAATATGGCTACTACGTGTTCTCTGTTAATGAAAGCATCTCTAACATAAGTTTCCAGTCTGACTAAATGATCTAATGTGCTCCTGTGACGGCGAAATCCAGATTGGAACTCTGTAATAAGCTGGTTCGACTCCAGGAACCAAACCAGTCTATCAGTAACAATTCGCTCCATTGTCTTACATAGACAACTGGTTAAGGCTATTGGTCGATAATTCATAGGATCACTATGATCCTTCCCCGGCTTGGGAATTGGGATGACCGTGGCTTGTTTCCACAGGGATGGAAGACATCCCTTCTCCCAAATTTGATTAAAGATATACAGTAATGTTTTTAAAGAGGATTGAGGTAGGTGTTTTAAGATTTGATAATGTATATTATCAGGGCCTGTTGCAGAGTCAGTCGCTTTTAAGATGACCTTCTGAAGTTCTTCTAAGGTGATGTAGGAGTTATAATCTTCGCTGTTATCAGACTGTATATTTAGGGTTAATCTCTCAGCTTGAGCCTTATAACATTGAAATTCTCTCGTATAGTTCTCCGATGAGGAGTTGTATGCAAACTGTTCTCCTAACCCGTTTGATATTTGTTCTGGTGAGGAGAGATGTTCTCCATTCACTTCTAGAATGCTTACATGCGAAGCTAGGTTCTTTCCTTCAATCTTCTTAATCATTTTCCAGACTTTATTGCTAGGAGTTCTTTCAGTGAGTCTGGAGACATAGTCTCTCCAGCAACTACGTTTTTTTTGCCTGACAATTCTACGCGCTTTGGCTTTCAGGCACTTAAAATTATTCAGATTGTTGATGGTCGGCTGTGATTTAAAAATTCTGAGGGCTTTCTTACGGTTTTTAATAGCTTCTCTTACTTCGTCATCAAACCAAGGTCTTGCACTACGTTTAGAATTATTTTTTGTCATCGGTATAGTTTTATTGGCTATATCAGTAATATCATCAGTAAAATCTTCAACGAGATTATTACTATTCCTATAATGAGACATAGTAATTGTTTCTAAGCAGTGCTTTTCGAAGGAGGTCCAATCCGCTTTATGCAACTTCCATCGGAGTTGACCCACTTCTCTTGTACCTTCTACGTTTTGTAGGACAATAGGAAAGTGATCACTGCCGTGAGTGTCCTCTAATACTCTCCATTCAAATTCCAGAAATAACGCTGGATCACATATACTAAGGTCTATCGCTGAAAATGATCCATGACCTGGGTGAAGATATGTAGGTGAACCATCATTGAACAAGCAAAGGGTGTGGTCATTGAGAAAATCTTCAATGGTTTTTCCTTTGTTGTTGTGGGAAGTGCTTCCCCACAATTGGTTATGGCTGTTAAAATCTCCTAGGATAAGACGCGGTTCAGGCAGTTGATTGTAAAGGTTATGCAAATCACTGGCTGTAAGGTGAAAGGGTGGAGGAATATATATGGAACATATGGTGAATGTTTTATTCAGGTTCAGACGAACTGCTGTAGCCTGAAGGTTAGTGTTAAGAGCAATATGGGTATGAATGATGCCATTTTTAACTAAAATTGATGAGCCACCAGTGGCTCTATCGTGGGCAATATTGCCATATGTATTATACATATGATAGTTTCTCAGTTTAAAACTATTTGGAGGTTTCAGAAATGTTTCCTGTAGACAGAAAACACTAGGGTTTAAGTCTTGGACCATGCAACCTATTTCATCGAAGTTGGCTCTGAAACCTCGACAGTTCCACTGAATGATACTGTCCATGAATTAGTTAAAAGAGTTTAATATTATCATAGTAAAATCTGTAGTGCATGGTATGAATTTGTATGAATATTCACTTTTTCTTCAAAGTCGCTGCCTCTTTTGGTGTTAAGATCTTTTTGAGGGCCCCACCATGCTTAGATGGTGGTGTTATGAAGCTCAGTGCACTAGATTTTTCTAGTGTTTTTCTGATGAGGGGGGGTCTTTTGGGAACAATTGATCTTTTATCAATTGCCCCCTCCCGTTGAGGCCTAGGGATGGTGGTAGTCCCTGCCTCCTCTTCCATCGGCTGGTGTATCTCTTCCGACTCAACGCCGGAAGGTGCACCCTGTGAGGGTACACTAAGTTGTGACGCACTAACCGATGGAGCTACAAGATGTCCTTTTCCGACATCTATAGCATGCTGCTTTATTCTTGCGAGGTGATCGTCTGCCTGTGAAGTCTTAGATTCAGGTTTATGTTTCTGCAAGCTTTGCCCTGCCTTGGAATAATTATAATTAGGATCTAGGTCAATCCTTCGCCTGGGCGATGATCTGGGTGAAGGAGATCTAGGTCCAGCCATCTGAGACAGGACTGAGGCATAGCTTGCCCCAGCAGCCTGTTCAGCTATACGGCGTGCTTGGGGAAAGGAGATATCCTTGGTGGTCTTTAACTTCAGGATCTCTTTCTCTAGCTGCCATTTTGGACAGCCACGGTGATAGGCTGGCCCATCACCTCCACAATTAACACAATATGACTGTTTCTGACATGGTGAGTCACGGGAATGAACGTGTTCCCGTGACCCACAATTGGCGCAGGTTGCTTTGGCGCGGCAGGAGCCGCTAAAATGGCCAAATCGCTGGCAATTATAACATCGTTTTGGGTTCGGGATGTAGGGACGTACCCTACACCACTCGAACCCAATGCTGACCTTGTCAGGCAAAACTGTGCCATCAAAGGTCAGTGTGAGAAGCTGTCGTGAATATCTGGGCGGCTGGCGATGAATGTGGATGACATTGTAGTCATCCAGCCAGTCCCTCAGTTCCTCATCAGAGCAGAGACTGCTCTCGTGCGATGTTATAACGCCCTTGCAGGAGTTGAGTGTGTGTGTGTGTGAGTTATTGTTTAACGCCTCATCAGCACCTGAGTGGGCTATGTAGAGGCTCTCTAGGTTAAGATTGATTAACTATATTTGGTAGTAAAAACCAGAAGCATATAAAAAATCTATAATTGTCTGGGTTGGATATCTGGTAAAGAGATGTTGTAAGGTATTAGCTTGAAACAAAGGTCTTCTAAAGCGTTGTAAGTGGCTGCAATCTAATAAAATATGTTTGATTGTTAGGGGGCACCGACAACTCTGGCATACCGGTGCCGGTTCATTGACTAAAAGGTGTAAATGTGTAAGTCTTGAATGTCCTATGAGACATCTGTGATATATTCCTTGATCTTTGCGAGTATTGAACCTACTAGGTATTTTATTTTGAATGCAAGGTAAGATTGAATGCAACTTGTTGTTATTACATTCATTCCATTGTCTTTGCCAGCAAGACATGATAAAAGATTCTATAGTCATTTTAAAATCGGTGTATGGAATGGTAAAATCAGTTATCTCTTTTGTAAGAGCCCTTTTTGCTGCCAGGTCTGCTTTTTCATTCCCTTCAATGCCAGCGTGTCCAGGAATCCAGCAGAATACTATGTCTTTGTATTCGTGAAGATAGAAATACTTAATAAGAACATCTAAGATCCCAGGGTTGTCAAGTTGTTTATTTTGGATTGCTTGAAGAGCAGATTTTGAATCAGAACAGATAACATAACGATCTGATTCTGAGTCCTCGATGTTCTTTAAGGCAAGGTAAATAGCTGTTAATTCTGCAGTGTATATTGAGCAGTGGTCTGGAAGACGACATTCAGCTATAACGGTTTTATAAGAAGTGGCTGCACAGCCTACTCGTCTTTCCATTTTTGAGCCATCTGTGTATAGAAATTTGTACGATTCGTATTTAAACCTTATACTATAAAATAGGTTTTGATAGTCTACCGGATTGGTTTCGCTTTTCTTAAGCTCTGCCAAATCCAGTATAACTTTCGGGACTGGGAGAATCCATGGCGGAATGGGTGGTACTTCCGTCTCGGCAATGATTGTTGTATCAATTTTTGCAGCCTCAAGATAGAATTTCATGCGTAATCCCAGTGGTCGAATGGTGTTTGAACGAGATTCATAATGATGCATGTATTTTGGATGAAATATTACATCATATGTTGGATTTGTTGGAGTTGAAGCTACTTTTAGTATGTATTGCATGGATAACTTGATACGACGAAGGGAAAGTGGAGGTTCCCCTGCCAGTACATATAAGCTCTCTACAGGAGATGTACGAAAAGCTCTTAAGCTTAGTCGCAACCCTTGATGATGTACAGAATTCAGGCATTTTAGATAAGATGGTCTGGCGGAGCCATATACCACAGAACCATAATCAAGTCGAGAACGAGTAATTGCTCGATAGAGACGAAGGAGGACCGTTGTGTCCCCACCCCAATTATATTTGCTCACTACTTTAAGGAGGTTCATTGATTTCAGGCACTTTGCTTTCAGTGCTTTGATATGCGGAATGAAAGACAATTTGGAGTCAAAGAGTACACCCAAAAATTTTGTTTCATTCACCACTTTTATTTGACAGTTGTCAATTATTAGTGATGGATCTGGATGGTTTGATCGTAAGTAATAGAAAGGCAGACAAACTGTCTTCTGTTTAGAGAACTTGAAGCCATTTTCGAGTGACCATTTGTGAATCCTATTCAAATTTAATTGCAGTTGTCGTTCTATGGTTGGCATATATCTGGAACGATATGCAATGAGGAAATCGTCAACATATAGGGACGACATGAGATTTTCTGAGATGGAATTTACTATACTGTTGATTTTGACGTTAAAGAGGGTGGGCGAGAGAATACTACCCTGAGGGACTCCATTCTCCTGAGAGTAGGGGCTTGACATCGTTGATCCCACTCGGACCTTAAAGAAGCGATCCTGTAGGAAGGATCCGATGAAAACTGGAAGGCGACCTCGAAGCCCTAAGTCGTGGAGATCTTTCATTATTCCATATTTCCATGTAGTGTCATAAGCTTTTTCTAGGTCAAAGAATATGGCTACTACGTGTTCTCTGTTAATGAAAGCATCTCTAACATAAGTTTCCAGTCTGACTAAATGATCTAATGTGCTCCTGTGACGGCGAAATCCAGATTGGAACTCTGTAATAAGCTGGTTCGACTCCAGGAACCAAACCAGTCTATCAGTAACAATTCGCTCCATTGTCTTACATAGACAACTGGTTAAGGCTATTGGTCGATAATTCATAGGATCACTATGATCCTTCCCCGGCTTGGGAATTGGGATGACCGTGGCTTGTTTCCACAGGGATGGAAGACATCCCTTCTCCCAAATTTGATTAAAGATATACAGTAATGTTTTTAAAGAGGATTGAGGTAGGTGTTTTAAGATTTGATAATGTATATTATCAGGGCCTGTTGCAGAGTCAGTCGCTTTAAAGATGACCTTCTGAAGTTCTTCTAAGGTGATGTAGGAGTTATAATCTTCGCTGTTATCAGACTGTATATTTAGGGTTAATCTCTCAGCTTGAGCCTTATAACATTGAAATTCTCTCGTATAGTTCTCCGATGAGGAGTTGTATGCAAACTGTTCTCCTAACCCGTTTGATATTTGTTCTGGTGAGGAGAGATGTTCTCCATTCACTTCTAGAATGCTTACATGCGAAGCTAGGTTCTTTCCTTCAATCTTCTTAATCATTTTCCAGACTTTATTGCTAGGAGTTCTTTCAGTGAGTCTGGAGACATAGTCTCTCCAGCAACTACGTTTTTTTTGCCTGACAATTCTACGCGCTTTGGCTTTCAGGCACTTAAAATTATTCAGATTGTTGATGGTCGGCTGTGATTTAAAAATTCTGAGGGCTTTCTTACGGTTTTTAATAGCTTCTCTTACTTCGTCATCAAACCAAGGTCTTGCACTACGTTTAGAATTATTTTTTGTCATCGGTATTGTTTTATTGGCTATATCAGTAATATCATCAGTAAAATCTTCAACGAGATTATAACAATTCCTATAATGAGACATAGTAATTGTTTCTAAGCAGTGCTTTTCGAAGGAGGTCCAATCCGCTTTATGCAACTTCCATCGGAGTTGACCCACTTCTCTTGTACCTTCTACGTTTTGTAGGACAATAGGAAAGTGATCACTGCCGTGAGTGTCCTCTAATACTCTCCATTCAAATTCCAGAAATAATGCTGGATCACATATACTAAGGTCTATCGCTGAAAATGTTCCATGACCTGGGTGAAGATATGTAGGTGAACCATCATTGAACAAGCAAAGGGTGTGGTCATTGAGAAAATCTTCAATGGTTTTTCCTTTGTTGTTGTGGGAAGTGCTTCCCCACAATTGGTTATGGCTGTTAAAATCTCCTAGGATAAGACGCGGTTCAGGCAGTTGATTGTAAAGGTTATGCAAATCACTGGCTGTAAGGTGAAAGGGTGGAGGAATATATAAGGAACATATGGTGAATGTTTTATTCAGGTTCAGACGAACTGCTGTAGCCTGAAGGTTAGTGTTAAGAGCAATATGGGTATGAATGATGCCATTTTTAACTAAAATTGATGAGCCACCAGTGGCTCTATCGTGGGCAATATTGCCATATGTATTATACATATGATAGTTTCTCAGTTTAAAACTATTTGGAGGTTTCAGAAATGTTTCCTGTAGACAGAAAACACTAGGGTTTAAGTCTTGGACCATGCAACCTATTTCATCGAAGTTGGCTCTGAAACCTCGACAGTTCCACTGAATGATACTGTCCATGAATTAGTTAAAAGAGTTTAATATTATCATAGTAAAATCTGTAGTGCATGGTATGAATTTGTATGAATATTCACTTTTTCTTCAAAGTCGCTGCCTCTTTTGGTGTTAAGATCTTTTTGAGGGCCCCACCATGCTTAGATGGTGGTGTTATGAAGCTCAATGCACTAGATTTTTCTAGTGTTTTTCTGATGAGGGGGGGTCTTTTGGGAACAATTGATCTTTTATCAATTGCCCCCTCCCGTTGAGGCCTAGGGATGGTGGTAGTCCCTGCCTCCTCTTCCATCGGCTGGTGTATCTCTTCCGACTCAACGCCGGAAGGTGCACCCTGTGAGGGTACACTAAGTTGTGACGCACTAACCGATGGAGCTACAAGATGTCCTTTTCCGACATCTATAGCATGCTGCTTTATTCTTGCGAGGTGATCGTCTGCCTGTGAAGTCTTAGATTCAGGTTTATGTTTCTGCAAGCTTTGCCCTGCCTTGGAATAATTATAATTAGGATCTAGGTCAATCCTTCGCCTGGGCGATGATCTGGGTGAAGGAGATCTAGGTCCAGCCATCTGAGACAGGACTGAGGCATAGCTTGCCCCAGCAGCCTGTTCAGCTATACGGCGTGCTTGGGGAAAGGAGATATCCTTGGTGGTCTTTAACTTCAGGATCTCTTTCTCTAGCTGCCATTTGGGACAGCCACGGTGATAGGCTGGCCCATCACCTCCACAATTAACACAATATGACTGTTTCTGACATGGTGAGTCACGGGAATGAACGTGTTCCCGTGACCCACAATTGGCGCAGGTTGCTTTGGCGCGGCAGGAGCCGCTAAAATGGCCAAATCGCTGGCAATTATAACATCGTTTTGGGTTCGGGATGTAGGGACGTACCCTACACCACTCGAACCCAATGCTGACCTTGTCAGGCAAAACTGTGCCATCAAAGGTCAGTGTGAGAAGCTGTCGTGAATATCTTGGGGGCTGGCGATGAATGTGGATGACATTGTAGTCATCCAGCCAGTCCCTCAGTTCCTCATCAGAGCAGAGACTGCTCTCGTGCGATGTTATAACGCCCTTGCAGGAGTTGAAAAACCGATGGGGCTCCACCTTAATAGGGGCACCCGCAAAGGCCTTCCACTCCAGCAACTTCAAAGATTGGTCCTTGTGTGCAACCTGCACCAGCAAGGAAGAATTCTTTAATCTCCTTGTATTTTCAATATAACCTACGTTTTCTTTCAAGGTCCTGCAAATTGTAATGGCTGAGAGACGGGAAAACCCATCATCACTGCCAGTAATTACAAGAAACTTGGGCCATGTCTGAAATAGAGAGGCAGATTGAGAGCTTTGATTTGCGTCATCTAATGATGGATGCAAACGTTTACCAAGTCTGGAACCAGTAGCCAATTTTTCGACCTCAGCCTGGTTTACCGCTGAGGGACGCGCACCTTGTTCACCCGGGGGACGTGCGAGCCGGTCTAAAATTGTCGATTCGGACATATTCATTTTTGTTTCCCCTGTATGGTAGGGGACACACCCTCCTGTAAAGCTGGAGCAGCTTGTGCAATGCGCACTGTCCTGTTTTAGCCACTGGGGATAGAGGACTTCACCCCAAGTGTTTCCACCCTCGCCGCGTGGAGGCCCAGGACCTTCGAGGGCGGGTTGGATATCTAGTAAAGAGATGTTGTAAGGTAGTAGCTTGAAACAGAGGTCTTCTAATACGTTGTAAGTGGATGCAATCTAATAAAATATGTTTGATTGTTAGGGGGCGCCGACAACTCTGGCATACCGGTGCCGGTTCATTGACTAAAAGGTGTAAATGTGTAAGTCTTGAATGTCCTATGAGGCATCTGTGATATATTCCTTGATCTTTGCGAGTATTGAACCTACTCGGTATTTTATTTTGAATGCAAGGTAAGATTGAATGCAACTTGTTGTTATTACATTCATTCCATTGTCTTTGCCAGCAAGACATGATAAAAGATTTTATAGTCATTTTAAAATCAGTGTATGGAATGGTAAAATCAGTTATCTCTTTTGTAAGAGCCCTTTTTGCTGCCAGGTCTGCTTTTTCATTCCCTTCAATGCCAGCGTGTCCAGGAATCCAGCAGAATACTATGTCTTTGTATTCGTGAAGATAGAAATACTTAATAAGAACATCTAAGATCCCAGGGTTATCAAGTTGTTTATTTTGGATTGCTTGAAGAGCAGATGTGTGTGTGTGTGTGAGTTATTGTTTAACGCCTCATCAGCACCTGAGTGGGCTATGTAGAGGCTCTCTAGGTTAAGATTGATTATCTATATTTGGTAGTAGAAACCAGAAGCATATAAAAAATCAATAATTGTCTGGGTTGGATATCTAGTAAAGAGATGTTGTAAGGTAGTAGCTTGAAACAGAGGTCTTCTAATGCGTTGTAAGTGGATGCAATCTAATAAAATATGTTTGATTGTTAGGGGGCGCCGACAACTCTGGCATACTGGTGCCGGTTCATTGACTAAAAGGTGTAAATGTGTAAGTCTTGAATGTCCTATGAGGCATCTGTGATATATTCCTTGATCTTTGCGAGTATTGAACCTACTCGGTATTTTATTTTGAATGCAAGGTAAGATTGAATGCAACTTGTTGTTATTACATTCATTCCATTGTCTTTGCCAGCAAGACATGATAAAAGATTTTATAGTCATTTTAAAATCAGTGTATGGAATGGTAAAATCAGTTATCTCTTTTGTAAGAGCCCTTTTTGCTGCCAGGTCTGCTTTTTCATTCCCTTCAATGCCAGCGTGTCCAGGAATCCAGCAGAATACTATGTCTTTGTATTCGTGAAGATAGAAATACTTAATAAGAACATCTAAGATCCCAGGGTTATCAAGTTGTTTATTTTGGATTGCTTGAAGAGCAGATTTGGAATCAGAACAGATAACATAACGATCTGATTCTGAGTCCTCGATGTTCTTTAAGGCAAGGTAAATAGCTGTTAATTCTGCAGTGTATATTGAGCAGTGGTCTGGAAGACGACATTCAGCTATAACGGTTTTATAAGAAGTGACAGCACAGCCTACTCGTCTTTCCATTTTTGAGCCATCTGTGTATAGAAATTTGTACGATTCGTATTTAAACCTTATACTATAAAATAGGTTTTGATAGTCTACCGGATTGGTTTCGCTTTTCTTAAGCTCTGCCAAATCCAGTATAACTTTCGGGACTGGGAGAATCCATGGCGGAATGGGTGGTACTTCCGTCTCGGCAATGATTGTAGTATCAATTTTTGCAGCCTCAAGATAGAATTTCATGCGTAATCCCAGTGGTCGAATGGCGTTTGAACGAGATTCATAATGATGCATGTATTTTGGATGAAATATTACATCATATGTTGGATTTGTTGGAGTTGAAGCTACTTTTAGTATGTATTGCATGGATAACTTGATACGACGAAGGGAAAGTGGAGGTTCCCCTGCCAGTACATATAAGCTCTCTACAGGAGATGTACGAAAAGCTCTTAAGCTTAGTCGCAACCCTTGATGATGTACAGAATTCAGGCATTTTAGATAAGATGGTCTGGCGGAGCCATATACCACAGAACCATAATCAAGTCGAGAACGAGTAATTGCTCGATAGAGACGAAGGAGGACCGTTGTGTCCCCACCCCAATTATATTTGCTCACTACTTTAAGGAGGTTCATTGATTTCAGGCACTTTGCTTTCAGTGCTTTGATATGCGGAATGAAAGACAATTTGGAGTCAAAGAGTACACCCAAAAATTTTGTTTCATTCACCACTTTTATTTGACAGTTGTCAATTATTAGTGATGGATCTGGATGGTTTGATCGTAAGTAATAGAAAGGCAGACAAACTGTCTTCTGTTTAGAGAACTTGAAGCCATTTTCGAGTGACCATTTGTGAATCCTATTCAAATTTAATTGCAGTTGTCGTTCTATGGTTGGCATATATCTGGAACGATATGCAATGAGGAAATCGTCAACATATAGGGACGACATGAGATTTTCTGAGATGGAATTTACTATACTGTTGATTTTGACGTTAAAGAGGGTGGGCGAGAGAATACTACCCTGAGGGACTCCATTCTCCTGAGAGTAGGGGCTTGACATCGTTGATCCCACTCGGACCTTAAAGAAGCGATCCTGTAGGAAGGATCCGATGAAAACTGGAAGGCGACCTCGAAGCCCTAAGTCGTGGAGATCTTTCATTATTCCATATTTCCATGTAGTGTCATAAGCTTTTTCTAGGTCAAAGAATATGGCTACTACGTGTTCTCTGTTAATGAAAGCATCTCTAACATAAGTTTCCAGTCTGACTAAATGATCTAATGTGCTCCTGTGACGGCGAAATCCAGATTGGAACTCTGTAATAAGCTGGTTCGACTCCAGGAACCAAACCAGTCTATCAGTAACAATTCGCTCCATTGTCTTACATAGACAACTGGTTAAGGCTATTGGTCGATAATTCATAGGATCACTATGATCCTTCCCCGGCTTGGGAATTGGGATGACCGTGGCTTGTTTCCACAGGGATGGAAGACATCCCTTCTCCCAAATTTGATTAAAGATATACAGTAATGTTTTTAAAGAGGATTGAGGTAGGTGTTTTAGGATTTGATAATGTATATTATCAGGGCCTGTTGCAGAGTCAGTCGCTTTTAAGATGACCTTCTGAAGTTCTTCTAAGGTGATGTAGGAGTTATAATCTTCGCTGTTATCAGACTGTATATTTAGGGTTAATCTCTCAGCTTGAGCCTTATAACATTGAAATTCTCTCGTATAGTTCTCCGATGAGGAGTTGTATGCAAACTGTTCTCCTAACCCGTTTGATATTTGTTCTGGTGAGGAGAGATGTTCTCCATTCACTTCTAGAATGCTTACATGCGAAGCTAGGTTCTTTCCTTCAATCTTCTTAATCATTTTCCAGACTTTTTTGCTAGGAGTTCTTTCAGTGAGTCTGGAGACATAGTCTCTCCAGCAACTACGTTTTTTTTGCCTGACAATTCTACGCGCTTTGGCTTTCAGGCACTTAAAATTATTCAGATTGTTGATGGTCGGCTGTGATTTAAAAATTCTGAGGGCTTTCTTACGGTTTTTAATAGCTTCTCTTACTTCGTCATCAAACCAAGGTCTTGCACTACGTTTAGAATTATTTTTTGTCATCGGTATTGTTTTATTGGCTATATCAGTAATATCATCAGTAAAATCTTCAACGAGATTATTACAATTCCTATAATGAGACATAGTAATTGTTTCTAAGCAGTGCTTTTCGAAGGAGGTCCAATCCGCTTTATGCAACTTCCATCGGAGTTGATCCACTTCTCTTGTACCTTCTACGTTTTGTAGGACAATAGGAAAGTGATCACTGCCGTGAGTGTCCTCTAATACTCTCCATTCAAATTCCAGAAATAACGCTGGATCACATATACTAAGGTCTATCGCTGAAAATGTTCCATGACCTGGGTGAAGATATGTAGGTGAACCATCATTGAACAAGCAAAGGGTGTGGTCATTGAGAAAATCTTCAATGGTTTTTCCTTTGTTGTTGTGGGAAGTGCTTCCCCACAATTGGTTATGGCTGTTAAAATCTCCTAGGATAAGACGCGGTTCAGGCAGTTGATTGTAAAGGTTATGCAAATCACTGGCTGTAAGGTGAAAGGGTGGAGGAATATATAAGGAACATATGGTGAATGTTTTATTCAGGTTCAGACGAACTGCTGTAGCCTGAAGGTTAGTGTTAAGAGCAATATGGGTATGAATGATGCCATTTTTAACTAAAATTGATGAGCCACCAGTGGCTCTATCGTGGGCAATATTGCCATATGTATTATACATATGATAGTTTCTCAGTTTAAAACTATTTGGAGGTTTCAGAAATGTTTCCTGTAGACAGAAAACACTAGGGTTTAAGTCTTGGACCATGCAACCTATTTCATCGAAGTTGGCTCTGAAACCTCGACAGTTCCACTGAATGATACTGTCCATGAATTAGTTAAAAGAGTTTAATATTATCATAGTAAAATCTGTAGTGCATGGTATGAATTTGTATGAATATTCACTTTTTCTTCAAAGTCGCTGCCTCTTTTGGTGTTAAGATCTTTTTGAGGGCCCCACCATGCTTAGATGGTGGTGTTATGAAGCTCAATGCACTAGATTTTTCTAGTGTGTGTGTGTGTGTGAGTTATTGTTTAACGCCTCATCAGCACCTGAGTGGGCTATGTAGAGGCTCTCTAGGTTAAGATTGATTATCTATATTTGGTAGTAGAAACCAGAAGCATATAAAAAATCAAAAATTGTCTGGGTTGGATATCTAGTAAAGAGATGTTGTAAGGTAGTAGCTTGAAACAGAGGTCTTCTAATGCGTTGTAAGTGGATGCAATCTAATAAAATATGTTTGATTGTTAGGGGGCGCCGACAACTCTGGCATACCGGTGCCGGTTCATTGACTAAAAGGTGTAAATGTGTAAGTCTTGAATGTCCTATGAGGCATCTGTGATATATTCCTTGATCTTTGCGAGTATTGAACCTACTCGGTATTTTATTTTGAATGCAAGGTAAGATTGAATGCAACTTGTTGTTATTACATTCATTCCATTGTCTTTGCCAGCAAGACATGATAAAAGATTTTATAGTCATTTTAAAATCAGTGTATGGAATGGTAAAATCAGTTATCTCTTTTGTAAGAGCCCTTTTTGCTGCCAGGTCTGCTTTTTCATTCCCTTCAATGCCAGCGTGTCCAGGAATCCAGCAGAATACTATGTCTTTGTATTCGTGAAGATAGAAATACTTAATCAGAACATCTAAGATCCCAGGGTTATCAAGTTGTTTATTTTGGATTGCTTGAAGAGCAGATTTGGAATCAGAACAGATAACATAAAGATCTGATTCTGAGTCCTCGATGTTCTTTAAGGCAAGGTAAATAGCTGTTAATTCTGCAGTGTATATTGAGCAGTGGTCTGGAAGACGACATTCAGCTATAACGGTTTTATAAGAAGTGACAGCACAGCCTACTCGTCTTTCCATTTTTGAGCCATCTGTGTATAGAAATTTGTACGATTCGTATTTAAACCTTATACTATAAAATAGGTTTTGATAGTCTACCGGATTGGTTTCGCTTTTCTTAAGCTCTGCCAAATCCAGTATAACTTTCGGGACTGGGAGAATCCATGGCGGAATGGGTGGTACTTCCGTCTCGGCAATGATTGTAGTATCAATTTTTGCAGCCTCAAGATAGAATTTCATGCGTAATCCCAGTGGTCGAATGGCGTTTGAACGAGATTCATAATGATGCATGTATTTTGGATGAAATATTACATCATATGTTGGATTTGTTGGAGTTGAAGCTACCTTTAGTATGTATTGCATGGATAACTTGATACGACGAAGGGAAAGTGGAGGTTCCCCTGCCAGTACATATAAGCTCTCTACAGGAGATGTACGAAAAGCTCTTAAGCTTAGTCGCAACCCTTGATGATGTACAGAATTCAGGCATTTTAGATAAGATGGTCTGGCGGAGCCATATACCACAGAACCATAATCAAGTCGAGAACGAGTAATTGCTCGATAGAGACGAAGGAGGACCGTTGTGTCCCCACCCCAATTATATTTGCTCACTACTTTAAGGAGGTTCATTGATTTCAGGCACTTTGCTTTCAGTGCTTTGATATGCGGAATGAAAGACAATTTGGAGTCAAAGAGTACACCCAAAAATTTTGTTTCATTCACCACTTTTATTTGACAGTTGTCAATTATTAGTGATGGATCTGGATGGTTTGATCGTAAGTAATAGAAAGGCAGACAAACTGTCTTCTGTTTAGAGAACTTGAAGCCATTTTCGAGTGACCATTTGTGAATCCTATTCAAATTTAATTGCAGTTGTCGTTCTATGGTTGGCATATATCTGGAACGATATGCAATGAGGAAATCGTCAACATATAGGGACGACATGAGATTTTCTGAGATGGAATTTACTATACTGTTGATTTTGACGTTAAAGAGGGTGGGCGAGAGAATACTACCCTGAGGGACTCCATTCTCCTGAGAGTAGGGGCTTGACATCGTTGATCCCACTCGGACCTTAAAGAAGCGATCCTGTAGGAAGGATCCGATGAAAACTGGAAGGCGACCTCGAAGCCCTAAGTCGTGGAGATCTTTCATTATTCCATATTTCCATGTAGTGTCATAAGCTTTTTCTAGGTCAAAGAATATGGCTACTACGTGTTCTCTGTTAATGAAAGCATCTCTAACATAAGTTTCCAGTCTGACTAAATGATCTAATGTGCTCCTGTGACGGCGAAATCCAGATTGGAACTCTGTAATAAGCTGGTTCGACTCCAGGAACCAAACCAGTCTATCAGTAACAATTCGCTCCATTGTCTTACATAGACAACTGGTTAAGGCTATTGGTCGATAATTCATAGGATCACTATGATCCTTCCCCGGCTTGGGAATTGGGATGACCGTGGCTTGTTTCCATAGGGATGGAAGACATCCCTTCTCCCAAATTTGATTAAAGATATACAGTAATGTTTTTAAAGAGGATTGAGGTAGGTGTTTTAAGATTTGATAATGTATATTATCAGGGCCTGTTGCAGAGTCAGTCGCTTTTAAGATGACCTTCTGAAGTTCTTCTAAGGTGATGTAGGAGTTATAATCTTCGCTGTTATCAGACTGTATATTTAGGGTTAATCTCTCAGCTTGAGCCTTATAACATTGAAATTCTCTCGTATAGTTCTCCGATGAGGAGTTGTATGCAAACTGTTCTCCTAACCCGTTTGATATTTGTTCTGGTGAGGAGAGATGTTCTCCATTCACTTCTAGAATGCTTACATGCGAAGCTAGGTTCTTTCCTTCAATCTTCTTAATCATTTTCCAGACTTTATTGCTAGGAGTTCTTTCAGTGAGTCTGGAGACATAGTCTCTCCAGCAACTACGTTTTTTTTGCCTGACAATTCTACGCGCTTTGGCTTTCAGGCACTTAAAATTATTCAGATTGTTGATGGTCGGCTGTGATTTAAAAATTCTGAGGGCTTTCTTACGGTTTTTAATAGCTTCTCTTACTTCGTCATCAAACCAAGGTCTTGCACTACGTTTAGAATTATTTTTTGTCATCGGTATTGTTTTATTGGCTATATCAGTAATATCATCAGTAAAATCTTCAACGAGACTATTACAATTCCTATAATGAGACATAGTAATTGTTTCTAAGCAGTGCTTTTCGAAGGAGGTCCAATCCGCTTTATGCAACTTCCATCGGAGTTGACCCACTTCTCTTGTACCTTCTACGTTTTGTAGGACAATAGGAAAGTGATCACTGCCGTGAGTGTCCTCTAATACTCTCCATTCAAATTCCAGAAATAACGCTGGATCACATATACTAAGGTCTATCGCTGAAAATGTTCCATGACCTGGGTGAAGATATGTAGGTGAACCATCATTGAACAAGCAAAGGGTGTGGTCATTGAGAAAATCTTCAATGGTTTTTCCTTTGTTGTTGTGGGAAGTGCTTCCCCACAATTGGTTATGGCTGTTAAAATCTCCTAGGATAAGACGCGGTTCAGGCAGTTGATTGTAAAGGTTATGCAAATCACTGGCTGTAAGGTGAAAGGGTGGAGGAATATATAAGGAACATATGGTGAATGTTTTATTCAGGTTCAGACGAACTGCTGTAGCCTGAAGGTTAGTGTTAAGAGCAATATGGGTATGAATGATGCCATTTTTAACTAAAATTGATGAGCCACCAGTGGCTCTATCGTGGGCAATATTGCCATATGTATTATACATATGATAGTTTCTCAGTTTCAAACTATTTGGAGGTTTCAGAAATGTTTCCTGTAGACAGAAAACACTAGGGTTTAAGTCTTGGACCATGCAACCTATTTCATCGAAGTTGGCTCTGAAACCTCGACAGTTCCACTGAATGATACTGTCCATGAATTAGTTAAAAGAGTTTAATATTATCATAGTAAAATCTGTAGTGCATGGTATGAATTTGTATGAATATTCACTTTTTCTTCAAAGTCGCTGCCTCTTTTGGTGTTAAGATCTTTTTGAGGGCCCCACCATGCTTAGATGGTGGTGTTATGAAGCTCAGTGCACTAGATTTTTCTAGTGTTTTTCTGATGAGGGGGGGTCTTTTGGGAACAATTGATCTTTTATCAATTGCCCCCTCCCGTTGAGGCCTAGGGATGGTGGTAGTCCCTGCCTCCTCTTCCATCGGCTGGTGTATCTCTTCCGACTCAACGCCGGAAGGTGCACCCTGTGAGGGTACACTAAGTTGTGACGCACTAACCGATGGAGCTACAAGATGTCCTTTTCCGACATCTATAGCATGCTGCTTTATTCTTGTGAGGTGATCGTCTGCCTGTGAAGTCTTAGATTCTGGTTTATGTTTCTGCAAGCTTTGCCCTGCCTTGGAATAATTATAATTAGGATCTAGGTCAATCCTTCGCCTGGGCGATGATCTGGGTGAAGGAGATCTAGGTCCAGCCATCTGAGACAGGACTGAGGCATAGCTTGCCCCAGCAGCCTGTTCAGCTATACGGCGCGCTTGGGGAAAGGAGATATCCTTGGTGGTCTTTAACTTCAGGATCTCTTTCTCTAGCTGCCATTTGGGACAGCCACGGTGATAGGCTGGCCCATCACCTCCACAATTAACACAATATGACTGTTTCTGACATGGTGAGTCACGGGAATGAACGTGTTCCCGTGACCCACAATTGGCGCAGGTTGCTTTGGCGCGGCAGGAGCCGCTAAAATGGCCAAATCGCTGGCAATTATAACATCGTTTTGGGTTCGGGATGTAGGGACGTACCCTACACCACTCGAACCCAATGCTGACCTTGTCAGGCAAAACTGTGCCATCAAAGGTCAGTGTGAGAAGCTGTCGTGAATATCTGGGCGGCTGGCGATGAATGTGGATGACATTGTAGTCATCCAGCCAGTCCCTCAGTTCCTCATCAGAGCAGAGACTGCTCTCATGCGATGTTATAACGCCCTTGCAGGAGTTGAAAAACCGATGGGGCTCCACCTTAATAGGGGCACCCGCAAAAGCCTTCCACTCCAGCAACTTCAAAGATTGGTCCTTGTGTGCAACCTGCACCAGCAAGGAAGAATTCTTTAATCTCCTTGTATTTTCAATATAGCCTACGTTTTCTTTCAAGGTCCTGCAAATTGTAATGGCTGAGAGACGGGAAAACCCATCATCACAGCCAGTAATTACAAGAAACTTGGGCCATGTCTGAGATAGAGAGGCAGATTGAGAGTTTTGATTTGCGTCATCTAATGATGGACGCAAACGTTTACCAAGTCTGGAACCAGTAGCCAATTTTTCGACCTCAGCCTGGTTTACCGCTGAGGGACGCGCACCTTGTTCACCCGGGGGACGTGCGAGCCGGTCTGAAATTGTCGATTCGGACATATTCATTTTTGTTTCCCCTGTATGGTAGGGGACACACCCTCCTGTAAAGCTGGAGCAGCTTGTGCAATGCGCACTGTCCTGTTTTAGCCACTGGGGATAGAGGACTTCACCCCAAGTGTTTCCACCCTCGCCGCGTGGAGGCCCAGGACCTTCGAGGGCAGATTTTTCTAGTGTTTTTCTGATGAGGGGGGGTCTTTTGGGAACAATTGATCTTTTATCAATTGCCCCCTCCCGTTGAGGCCTAGGGATGGTGGTAGTCCCTGCCTCCTCTTCCATCGGCTGGTGTATCTCTTCCGACTCAACGCCGGAAGGTGCACCCTGTGAGGGTACACTAAGTTGTGACGCACTAACTGATGGAGCTACAAGATGTCCTTTTCCGACATCTATAGCATGCTGCTTTATTCTTGCGAGGTGATCGTCTGCCTGTGAAGTCTTAGATTCTGGTTTATGTTTCTGCAAGCTTTGCCCTGCCTTGGAATAATTATAATTAGGATCTAGGTCAATCCTTCGCCTGGGCGATGATCTGGGTGAAGGAGATCTAGGTCCAGCCATCTGAGACAGGACTGAGGCATAACTTGCCCCAGCAGCCTGTTCAGCTATACGGCGCGCTTGGGGAAAGGAGATATCCTTGGTGGTCTTTAACTTCAGGATCTCTTTCTCTAGCTGCCATTTGGGACAGCCACGGTGATAGGCTGGCCCATCACCTCCACAATTAACACAATATGACTGTTTCTGACATGGTGAGTCACGGGAATGAACGTGTTCCCGTGACCCACAATTGGCGCAGGTTGCTTTGGCGCGGCAGGAGCCGCTAAAATGGCCAAATCGCTGGCAATTATAACATCGTTTTGGGTTCGGGATGTAGGGACGTACCCTACACCACTCGAACCCTATGCTGACCCTATCAGGCAACACTGTGCCATCAAAGGTCAGAGTCAGTAGCTGTCGTGAATATCTGGGGGGCTGGCGGTGAATGTGGATGACATTGTAGTCATTCAGCCAGTCCCTCAGTTCGTCATCGGAGCAGAGACTGCTCTCATGAGATGTCACAACCCCCTTGCAAGAGTTGAAGAACCGATGGGGCTCCACCTTTACAGGGGTACCCGCAAAGGCCCTCAGCTCCAGCAATTTTAACGATTGGTCCTTGTGGGCAACCTGCACCAGCAAGGATGAACTCCTGAGCCTTCTCGTATTTTCAACGAAACCAATACTTTCTTTCAACGTTCGACAAATTGTTATGGCTGAGAGACGGGAAAACCCATCGTCACTGCCAGTAACAACAAGAAACTTAGGCCATGGCGTAGATATAACATCATAAGTTGTACTTGGATTGGCATCATCTGTAGATGAGCGGAAACGTTTACTTTGTCTGGAACCAGTAGCCAATTTTTCGACCTCAGCCTGGTTTACCGCTGAGGGACGCGCACCTTGTTCACCCGGGGGACGTGCGAGCCGGTCTGAAATTGTCGATTCGGACATATTCATTTTTGTTTCCCCTGTATGGTAGGGGACACACCCTCCTGTAAAGCTGGAGCAGCTTGTGCAATGCGCACGGTCCTGTTTTAGCCACTGGGGATAGAGGACTTCCCCCCAAGTGTTTCCACCCTCGCCGCGTGGAGGCCCAGGACCTTCGAGGGCAAGGTGAAGTAGGAGTTATAATCTTCGCTGTTATCAGACTGTATATTTAGGGTTAATCTCTCAGCTTGAGCCTTATAACATTGAAATTCTCTCGTATAGTTCTCTGATGAGGAGTTGTATGCAAACTGTTCTCCTAACCCGTTTGATATTTGTTCTGGTGAGGAGAGATGTTCTCCATTCACTTCTAGAATGCTTACATGCGAAGCTAGGTTCTTTCCTTCAATCTTCTTAATCATTTTCCAGACTTTATTGCTAGGAGTTCTTTCAGTGAGTCTGGAGACATAGTCTCTCCAGCAACTACATTTTTTTTTTGCCTGACAATTCTACGCGCTTTGGCTTTCAGGCACTTAAAATTATTCAGATTGTTGATGGTCGGCTGTGATTTAAAAATTCTGAGGGCTCTCTTACGGTTTTTAATAGCTTCTCTTACTTGGTCGTCAAACCAGGGTCTTGCACTTCGTTTAGAATTATTTTTTGTCCTGATTGAGTGTTCTACAATCAAAATAGTTAATATGCCTTACCCATGGACTAAGCGGCAATAACAATGTTGTAAATTCACTGCAGTAACTATGTTTACAGCTGTTCAGCAATGACAAGTGTGTAAACATCCAAGCACATGGATGCTATTTATAGCGTATTTGGGAAAGTCCCTATTTTACTTGGTCAATCAGCGCACAGCAGTGTGGCATCATGAGGGGGTTGCAAAACCACAACTGTTGTCACCAGGGGTCATAAACTGAGGCAGCAGTTTATCCACCCATCATTAAAAGCCCATCGAAACATACATCGAACGCAATAAAACCGGAGCTTTTCCCTCCTTCTCTAGGTACTCCATGCTGAGCCATATACGACACTTCCATAGTCTAGGTGAGATCGTGTTTTTGCTCAGTAGAGTCTTAGAACTTTACTCACCACTTTTAGGGGATTGGCTTCAGACATTTCACTTTCAATGATGTTATATGTGGGATAAATGATAGCTTAGAGTCTAGGATAACTCCCAGAAATTTATTCTGATCGACAACTTTAATCTTGCAATTGTCTATCATAAGAGTTGATTCAGTGTGATAAGTTTGAAGAAAATTTGAATCCATTTTCTTGTGACCATTTATGTAATTTGTTTAAGTTCAATTGCAGCTACCATTCTACAGTAGAAATTTGTTTGGATCTGAATGCTATAAGAAAATCATCTACATAGAGAGAGCACATACCGTTTTCTCATTTAGACTTTACAATGCTGTTCATCTTTATGTTAAAACATGTGGGTGACAAAATACTACCCTGTGGGACTCCCCATTTCTTGTGAGTGGCTGTTTGACATTATCGATCCTATTTGCACCTTGAACCAGTGGTCTTTTAGAAAAGAACTGCTGAAGTTTGGTAGCCTTCCCCTGAGGCCAAAATCATAAAGATCTTTCATTATTCCAAATTTCCATGTGGTATCATAAGCTTTTTCCAGTTCAAAAAATATTATAACTCGGACCAAATGATCCAGAGTGCTCCATTGGTGTCTAAAACCGCACTGAAAGTCTGATCAACTGATTTGATTCTAAAAACCAAACCAGTCTTATTTATGATTCTTTCCATTGTTTTACAGAGACAGCTTGTCAAAGCAATAGGTCTATAGTTATTTGGATCACTATGATCCTCGTTTGGTTTAGGAATTTGAATAATTGTTGCCATTTTCCAAGTGGGTGGGAATATTCTATAGTCCCAAATTTTATTGAAGAGGTGAAGGAGGACTTCAAGGCATGCCTTAGGAAGATGTTTTAAGAGTTGGTAATGGACTTCATCTGGTCCTGTGGCTGAGTCAGTTGCCTTTTGCAGGGCTTTCTGAAGTTCTTCAAGAGTAAGTGGGGTGTTGTACTCCTCCAAGTCCTTTGATTGGATGTTATAGGTCAGTTGTTCTGCTCGGGCTTTGAATCTTTCAAATTCTGGTGTAAAGTTTTCAGATGAAGAATTAAAGGAGAACTGTTGTCCTAGTTTGTTTGCTATTTGTTCTGGTGTGGTGAGGATTTCGTCCTGAACTGTAAGATGTTGGATATGAGATGATATGTCTTTACCATTTATTTTTCTTACCATTTGCCATACTTTGGAACTAGGGGTACCAGTATTAAGTTTTGAGAATTAATTTCTCCATGTGGTTCTTCTCTTTTGTCTGACTAGTCATCTACCCTTCGCTCGCAGGATTTTAAAGTTGTTCATATTAGGGATAGTTGGGTGCGTCTTGAATTTTCTAAGGGCTTTTTTCTGCTCTTTAATTGCCTCTTTCACTTCCTCATCGTACTAAGGTCTAGGGCTATGTTGGTGACTTGTTTTAGATCTTAGTGTTGTTTTATTTGATATTGAAATAAGATCATTTGTAAATGTTTCCATTGGCATGTCGGAGTTCTCATATCTAATTAGTGTTATAGTATTGAGGCACAGGTCAGGTGTGTGCAGGTGTGATTAGGGCTTTACGTCCTGTATTTCTGCACCAGTTGGGCTAATTAGGACAGGCAGAGACCATGGCAATGAGACAAAAGGATGAAATACATGTGTGTGTGTGTGTGTGTGTGTGAGTTATTGTTTAACGCCTCATCAGCACCTGAGTGGGCTATGTAGAGGCTCTCTAGGTTAAGATTGATTATCTATATTTGGTAGTAGAAACCAGAAGCATATAAAAAATCAATAATTGTCTGGGTTGGATATCTAGTAAAGAGATGTTGTAAGGTAGTAGCTTGAAACAGAGGTCTTCTAATGCGTTGTAAGTGGATGCAATCTAATAAAATATGTTTGATTGTTAGGGGGCGCCGACAACTCTGGCATACCGGTGCCGGTTCATTGACTAAAAGGTGTAAATGTGTAAGTCTTGAATGTCCTATGAGGCATCTGTGATATATTCCTTGATCTTTGCGAGTATTGAACCTACTCGGTATTTTATTTTGAATGCAAGGTAAGATTGAATGCAACTTGTTGTTATTACATTCATTCCATTGTCTTTGCCAGCAAGACATGATAAAAGATTTTATAGTCATTTTAAAATCAGTGTATGGAATGGTAAAATCAGTTATCTCTTTTGTAAGAGCCCTTTTTGCTGCCAGGTCTGCTTTTTCATTCCCTTCAATGCCAGCGTGTCCAGGAATCCAGCAGAATACTATGTCTTTGTATTCGTGAAGATAGAAATACTTAATCAGAACATCTAAGATCCCAGGGTTATCAAGTTGTTTATTTTGGATTGCTTGAAGAGCAGATTTTGAATCAGAACAGATAACATAACGATCTGATTCTGAGTCCTCGATGTTCTTTAAGGCAAGGTAAATAGCTGTTAATTCTGCAGTGTATATTGAGCAGTGGTCTGGAAGACGACATTCAGCTATAACGGTTTTATAAGAAGTGACTGCACAGCCTACTCGTCTTTCCATTTTTGAGCCATCTGTGTATAGAAATTTGTACGATTCGTATTTAAACCTTATACTATAAAATAGGTTTTGATAGTCTACCGGATTGGTTTCGCTTTTCTTACGCTCTGCCAAATCCAGTATAACTTTCGGGACTGGGAGAATCCATGGCGGAATGGGTGGTACTTCCGTCTCGGCAATGATTGTAGTATCAATTTTTGCAGCCTCAAGATAGAATTTCATGCGTAATCCCAGTGGTCGAATGGCGTTTGAACGAGATTCATAATGATGCATGTATTTTGGATGAAATATTACATCATATGTTGGATTTGTTGGAGTTGAAGCTACTTTTAGTATGTATTGCATGGATAACTTGATACGACGAAGGGAAAGTGGAGGTTCCCCTGCCAGTACATATAAGCTCTCTACAGGAGATGTACGAAAAGCTCTTAAGCTGAGTCGCAACCCTTGATGATGTACAGAATTCAGGCATTTTAGATAAGATGGTCTGGCGGAGCCATATACCACAGAACCATAATCAAGTCGAGAACGAGTAATTGCTCGATAGAGACGAAGGAGGACCGTTGTGTCCCCACCCCAATTATATTTGCTCACTACTTTAAGGAGGTTCATTGATTTCAGGCACTTTGCTTTCAGTGCTTTGATATGCGGAATGAAAGACAATTTGGAGTCAAAGAGTACACCCAAAAATTTTGTTTCATTCACCACTTTTATTTGACAGTTGTCAATTATTAGTGATGGATCTGGATGGTTTGATCGTAAGTAATAGAAAGGCAGACAAACTGTCTTCTGTTTAGAGAACTTGAAGCCATTTTCGAGTGACCATTTGTGAATCCTATTCAAATTTAATTGCAGTTGTCGTTCTATGATTGGCATATATCTGGAACGATATGCAATGAGGAAATCGTCAACATATAGGGACGACATGAGATTTTCTGAGATGGAATTTACTATACTGTTGATTTTGACGTTAAAGAGGGTGGGCGAGAGAATACTACCCTGAGGGACTCCATTCTCCTGAGAGTAGGGGCTTGACATCGTTGATCCCACTCCGACCTTAAAGAAGCGATCCTGTAGGAAGGATCCGATGAAAACTGGAAGGCGACCTCGAAGCCCTAAGTCGTGGAGATCTTTCATTATTCCATATTTCCATGTAGTGTCATAAGCTTTTTCTAGGTCAAAGAATATGGCTACTACGTGTTCTCTGTTAATGAAAGCATCTCTAACATAAGTTTCCAGTCTGACTAAATGATCTAATGTGCTCCTGTGACGGCGAAATCCAGATTGGAACTCTGTAATAAGCTGGTTCGACTCCAGGAACCAAACCAGTCTATCAGTAACAATTCGCTCCATTGTCTTACATAGACAACTGGTTAAGGCTATTGGTCGATAATTCATAGGATCACTATGATCCTTCCCCGGCTTGGGAATTGGGATGACCGTGGCTTGTTTCCACAGGGATGGAAGACATCCCTTCTCCCAAATTTGATTAAAGATATACAGTAATGTTTTTAAAGAGGATTGAGGTAGGTGTTTTAAGATTTGATAATGTATATTATCAGGGCCTGTTGCAGAGTCAGTCGCTTTTAAGATGACCTTCTGAAGTTCTTCTAAGGTGATGTAGGAGTTATAATCTTCGCTGTTATCAGACTGTATATTTAGGGTTAATCTCTCAGCTTGAGCCTTATAACATTGAAATTCTCTCGTATAGTTCTCCGATGAGGAGTTGTATGCAAACTGTTCTCCTAACCCGTTTGATATTTGTTCTGGTGAGGAGAGATGTTCTCCATTCACTTCTAGAATGCTTACATGCGAAGCTAGGTTCTTTCCTTCAATCTTCTTAATCATTTTCCAGACTTTATTGCTAGGAGTTCTTTCAGTGAGTCTGGAGACATAGTCTCTCCAGCAACTACGTTTTTTTTGCCTGACAATTCTACGCGCTTTGGCTTTCAGGCACTTAAAATTATTCAGATTGTTGATGGTCGGCTGTGATTTAAAAATTCTGAGGGCTTTCTTACGGTTTTTAATAGCTTCTCTTACTTCGTCATCAAACCAAGGTCTTGCACTACGTTTAGAATTATTTTTTGTCATCGGTATTGTTTTATTGGCTATATCAGTAATATCATCAGTAAAATCTTCAACGAGATTATTACAATTCCTATAATGAGACATAGTAATTGTTTCTAAGCAGTGCTTTTCGAAGGAGGTCCAATCCGCTTTATGCAACTTCCATCGGAGTTGATCCACTTCTCTTGTACCTTCTACGTTTTGTAGGACAATAGGAAAGTGATCACTGCCGTGAGTGTCCTCTAATACTCTCCATTCAAATTCCAGAAATAACGCTGGATCACATATACTAAGGTCTATCGCTGAAAATGTTCCATGACCTGGGTGAAGATATGTAGGTGAACCATCATTGAACAAGCAAAGGGTGTGGTCATTGAGAAAATCTTCAATGGTTTTTCCTTTGTTGTTGTGGGAAGTGCTTCCCCACAATTGGTTATGGCTGTTAAAATCTCCTAGGATAAGACGCGGTTCAGGCAGTTGATTGTAAAGGTTATGCAAATCACTGGCCGTAAGGTGAAAGGGTGGAGGAATATATAAGGAACATATGGTGAATGTTTTATTCAGGTTCAGACGAACTGCTGTAGCCTGAAGGTTAGTGTTAAGAGCAATATGGGTATGAATGATGCCATTTTTAACTAAAATTGATGAGCCACCAGTGGCTCTATCGTGGGCAATATTGCCATATGTATTATACATATGATAGTTTCTCAGTTTAAAACTATTTGGAGGTTTCAGAAATGTTTCCTGTAGACAGAAAACACTAGGGTTTAAGTCTTGGACCATGCAACCTATTTCATCGAAGTTGGCTCTGAAACCTCGACAGTTCCACTGAATGATACTGTCCATGAATTAGTTAAAAGAGTTTAATATTATCATAGTAAAATCTGTAGTGCATGGTATGAATTTGTATGAATATTCACTTTTTCTTCAAAGTCGCTGCCTCTTTTGGTGTTAAGATCTTTTTGAGGGCCCCACCATGCTTAGATGGTGGTGTTATGAAGCTCAATGCACTAGATTTTTCTAGTGTTTTTCTGATGAGGGGGGGTCTTTTGGGAACAATTGATCTTTTATCAATTGCCCCCTCCCGTTGAGGCCTAGGGATGGTGGTAGTCCCTGCCTCCTCTTCCATCGGCTGGTGTATCTCTTCCGACTCAACGCCGGAAGGTGCACCCTGTGAGGGTACACTAAGTTGTGACGCACTAACCGATGGAGCTACAAGATGTCCTTTTCCGACATCTATAGCATGCTGCTTTATTCTTGCGAGGTGATCGTCTGCCTGTGAAGTCTTAGATTCTGGTTTATGTTTCTGCAAGCTTTGCCCTGCCTTGGAATAATTATAATTAGGATCTAGGTCAATCCTTCGCCTGGGCGATGATCTGGGTGAAGGAGATCTAGGTCCAGCCATCTGAGACAGGACTGAGGCATAACTTGCCCCAGCAGCCTGTTCAGCTATACGGCGCGCTTGGGGAAAGGAGATATCCTTGGTGGTCTTTAACTTCAGGATCTCTTTCTCTAGCTGCCATTTGGGACAGCCACGGTGATAGGCTGGCCCATCACCTCCACAATTAACACAATATGACTGTTTCTGACATGGTGAGTCACGGGAATGAACGTGTTCCCGTGACCCACAATTGGCGCAGGTTGCTTTGGCACGGCAGGAGCCGCTAAAATGGCCAAATCGCTGGCAATTATAACATCGTTTTGGGTTCGGGATGTAGGGACGTACCCTACACCACTCGAACCCTATGCTGACCCTATCAGGCAAAACTGTGCCATCAAAGGTCAGTGTGAGAAGCTGTCGTGAATATCTGGGCGGCTGGCGATGAATGTGGATGACATTGTAGTCATCCAGCCAGTCCCTCAGTTCCTCATCAGAGCAGAGACTGCTCTCATGCGATGTTATAACGCCCTTGCAGGAGTTGAAAAACCGATGGGGCTCCACCTTAATAGGGGCACCCGCAAAAGCCTTCCACTCCAGCAACTTCAAAGATTGGTCCTTGTGTGCAACCTGCACCAGCAAGGAAGAATTCTTTAATCTCCTTGTATTTTCAATATAGCCTACGTTTTCTTTCAAGGTCCTGCAAATTGTAATGGCTGAGAGACGGGAAAACCCATCATCACAGCCAGTAATTACAAGAAACTTGGGCCATGTCTGAGATAGAGAGGCAGATTGAGAGTTTTGATTTGCGTCATCTAATGATGGACGCAAACGTTTACCAAGTCTGGAACCAGTAGCCAATTTTTCGACCTCAGCCTGGTTTACCGCTGAGGGACGCGCACCTTGTTCACCCGGGGGACGTGCGAGCCGGTCTGAAATTGTCGATTCGGACATATTCATTTTTGTTTCCCCTGTATGGTAGGGGACACACCCTCCTGTAAAGCTGGAGCAGCTTGTGCAATGCGCACTGTCCTGTTTTAGCCACTGGGGATAGAGGACTTCACCCCAAGTGTTTCCACCCTCGCCGCGTGGAGGCCCAGGACCTTCGAGGGCGAGTAGTGTCAGATAGAAATAGTTGTGTGCTGTATAAAAAGCCCGTGAATTTTCTCCACAGCACTACATCCAGACTGATTAAGCATCAACACACTCCAGACACTCCAGAACTGTCACTGATTTCACTGATAGCAATATAACAGCATAATGAATTCTCACAGCTGTACCTGTACCTGTATCACCATGGAAGACTCAGCAATTTTATACCTCCTATATCATGAATTCCAAGCAAATGTCTACTTTAGAGTCAAAATAAACAACACATGACACTCGAATTAAATAACCCACTGTATCAAAGCTAAAAAGTTCATCTTTCATGAGGAGACCACCCATTTTGAATTTTCCCGCCAAAAAGCTATTTTTAGACCTCCAAATCACGTGCACTGGTGACGTCATATTCATGCCACAGACATCCAGGTGGACAGAAAAAAATTGTTTTGCTGCTATTGTGAAGGTAAGGCTATATTTCACCACCTTGTGTTGCACCAATTTTATCCTTATACTCCAGAGATTCATATGCAATAGAAAAAAGCAGTTAAATTTGCATTATACACAAAAGCAGGGCCGTTTCATTTGCAGTTTGTGGTGCACATTCTTTTGTGTCATTCCGTCACAAATTTTCAGATTTTTTGCTGCAATAAATATGTGCATGCCCAAAACATTATAATCTGTCCATTTTTTCTTAGATTTCATCAAAAACATAACATATGTTTTTATTTTGTCATGAAACGTTAATAAGTTTTCTTGCAAGGCTGGTGTGACGGAATAACATATTGTCCAAAATAAACGTGTGACGGAATAACAATATCCTTCAGTGAGATTAAGCATGATCTACAGGTGTTATTTTTGCTGATTTAAGTAAACTAGAGCCTCAATATGTGACCAAACTGTAATGTTAACTTTTTTCTAAAATAGAATATAATTTTTTTAAATTTTGTCATGAGAACATGTAAAACAGGCTGTACTCTTATTGCGTGATGGAATGACAGGCCTTCACTTAACCCTCGCATTTTGCTTTTCAGAATGCCTCCAAAAACTGCTGCTGAAAGGCGAGAGAGAATCAAACAAGACCCAGAGATATACGAGAAGTACCTGGAGGATGACAGAATTAGGAAGAGCACTGAGAAGGCTGTGATGTCAGCAGACCAAAAAAGGAAACTGAGGAGCAGACAAAGGGCCAACACTGTTCGGTACAGGAAGAAGAAGGGAAACCAGGTTGAGGAACATGAGGAGAACAGAGAAGCTGAAGAACCAGCACGGGTACAAAGTCCATATGGTTCAAGGCAGGCCTTTGGAAAGGCAAAGCGCAAGGCACTGGACGCCCTTCCAAATTCCCAAGAAAGCGGGCAGTGGTGGTGACACAACTCTCGAAGGAAATTCTTGGGCTGGACACACCCAATGAAAAGAGAACCGCCCACAACCAGCTTCCACCTGAAGTGAAAGAAGTTACCAGATTCTATTATGAGCAAAGCCGTACTATGCCTGGTAAAGCTGACACCATTGTAATTAGAAGTCCAAATGGCAAGGGCAAGGAGGTCAAGCAAAAGCAACTGATGGTGATGACTGTTGGTGAGCTTTTTGAAATGTTCAAAGAGGCACACCCAGACATCACCATCGGAAAATCTTCATTTGCTTCACTTAGGCCACAAGAGGTCCTTCTCTGCTCCAATACACCCAGAAACACATGTGGATGTATATATCACACAAATATGATCTTATTACTTGAGGCCCTTCATCAACGTACTCCAATACCACTCTACACAAGAAAAGACTTCCTGGAACTGACAGTGTGTGACGGAGAGGATCTGTCCTGTGTCCTCAATGAGTGCCCAACTTGTGGCGGCGGCAAGAAGCTGAAGGAAAAATGTAGCAACATGATTCCAGAAGAATTGTGGTCTAAGGAAATCCACTATTACATGTGGGAGACCATTGAGGGATACACTTCTAAGGAAGCTCACCAACAGACTGTAAAAGAAGTCATTGACATTCTTCTGGCCAAACTACCACAGTTTTTGTAGCACCTGTTCATCAAGGAAACTCAAGGAAGTGCATATTTAATGGACAAATCCATTGCAGAGCAGGCAACTGGTGACACCGCTCTTATCCAGATGGACTTCTCCGAGAATTTTACAGCAACCTACCAGGTAAATGGCAGTCCTATTCAATATTAGTAAATTGTGTGAATACTTTTTCAAAGCATACCAGAATATATGGATATGTTCCTTATTTTTCTAGGATGAAGTTCAGTCCGCTCATTGGAGGCAGCGAGCTGTGACAGTCTACACAGTTATGGTCTATCTCCGCGAAAAGAAGAAATACATGGATCTTTGTCACAGATGATCTTGTTCATGATAAATTCAGTGTTGTTGCTTTCACTCATGAGATCCTCCAATTTGTCACAGCACAGTATCCTTTTGTAAGGAATATCAAAATATGGACTGATGGTCCATCCTCACAATATAAAAGTAGATACATGTTTGCATTCTTGGCCAAAGGCAATTGTATGTTCACTTCAAATATCACATGGTCATTTTTTTGTACTGCCCACGGAAAGGGCCCCAATGATGCCCTTGGTGGGCCAAACGCATTGTTGCCAGATGAGTCGCCACGAGAAGAGCCATTGTGAAAAATGAAGATGATTTTGCACAGGCCTTGTCCATTGCAAATGAGAACATGAAAGTCACGTTGACGTCTCACGATGAAATTCAGGAAGCATGCATGGCTGTGGGCATGCCAGAAATTTGGGCTACCCTGCCAGTTTTAACTGGTATTTTAAACACATCATGTCTCAGTAAACCGTGACCTCCCTCCATCTGTAATATGCAGGTTTTTCTGCAATGCAATGGATTTCAAGACACACACCATTGAAGGTGTTGAACCTCCCACCAACCCTCCACAGGACGAACCCTCATCAGAACCTCCCACCCTTCCTCCAGAGGATGTACACTCAACAGGACTCATCACCCTTCCTCCTCTGCCCTCAACAGAACCCCCCACCATCCCTCCACTGCCCTCAACAGAACCCCCCACCTTCCTCCAGAGGATGTACGCTCAAGAGAACCCCCCACCATCCCTCCACTGCCCTCAACAGAACTCCCCACCCTTCCTCCTACTCCTACTCCTGGACCTTCACATGTCACTGTGGTAGCAAAAAAAGCTAAAAAGCCAAAGATCACAAAAGGGAAAGGGCCAACGAAAACCACCACTAAAACTAAAGGGCCAAAGAAAACCACCACTAAAGGGCCAAAGAGAACCAAAGCTACAAGTCAACCTGATCAGCAGTATTATTGCTTAGTGTGTGGGGATTTATATGAGGATCCTCCGACAGAGGATTGGATCGAATGCGACCTATGTAAGGGCTGGGCACATGAGGCATGTACTGCCTATGAAGGTGGCAGGTCCTATGAATGCGATAATTGTTCCAATTGTTAATGCAATCAACAAGTGAATCTTCTTTAGTCTGGCCACATATCTGCCCAAGACTAATTTAACTGATAAATTACAGTTCCTATGATAAATTGCAGTTCCTGTGTATGCGATAATTGTTCCAGTTATTGATGCAAGTTGTTCAATGATTGACTTATAATTAGTCAACTTTTAAATAAAGTTGTGAAAGTTTCATCATGGTTGTGTTTTTCTGCCTATAGGGTAAAATAGGATATGCAGTGTTCCATTGTGCCCAATAGATTACGTCCTGTATTTCTGCACCTGATGGGCTAATTAGGACAGGCAGGGACCATGGCAATGAGACGAAGGATGAAACAGCCATCCAACTTAGGCACTACCGGGCTCAGTTGGTAGAGCAGCGTCTGTTTACTGCTAGGCGAGTTGGTGCCATACAGCAGGGGTCCTGGGTTCGAATTCTGGTCAGTCCAGCCGAGATTATGAAAACATAATTTCTTGTGCCTGTTGCCAGCTTGCTGACCCCCCCCCCCCCCCAACCCCCCGGATGTGCTCCACTATTCCCTTTAGAAACCCTAACCTAAAACCCAACCCTGACCATTGAACCCTGGTCATATACAAAGGCCTGGGGGCTGTTCTTCCCCCAAACCCCAGTGCACAAAGAATGTCATGTGCCAAATTTATATATTAGTAGCCCTCACCTGCGGCAAGTACGCCGAAGTGTGCAACTCAGTGCAAGCCTGGATTTGTTGTCCCCCCCCCCCCCCCAGGATGTGCTCCACTTTTCCTTTTGGAAAACCTAACCCTAACTTCCAAGAGAGTTAATCTTAACGACAAAAATGTAGAAAAGCAAATGCCAAAATCAGAACAATCAGTGAGCACTCAGTATGGGGCTAGGGTTAGGGTTATGATTAGGATTTAGGGTTATAATTAAGGTTAGGGCTAGGGTTACTGTTAGTCTGTATTCTCAGGTCCAGTTAAGTTTTAACTAATGTCTTTGATGAAGACAGCCCCCTCCCTCTCTCCTTCAAGTATTCAGTACAATGGCTATTTGCTTGGTCACACGGTCATTCTGTCACAAGGCAGTGTGATTCCGTCACGCAAAGCTGATACGCCTGTAGGTGTTGCTGGAAAGATCATCTTGAGCTGTCTTTTACATTTACATAGTGAGAACATGTGAGGAATTTTATACATTACATTTTATTTGATATCGGTCTGTCACATTCAGAGGGTTTGAATTATTTTACCAATCCTCTTACGGAGCGTGTCATGTGCTGTCAGTCCGTCACGCAAGCGTCAGTATGCAACTGCAGATTATTTTATTTGGAATGCTGCTCCCAAACACCTCATGCTTTCTTCAAATGAATAATACCACAACTAGATGTCCATTGAAAATGCCTTAGTGGAATTTCCAAATAGGTGCAGTGCTTGATTAAGCTTTATTTTTCTGTGATTCGTCATTCCGTCACAATGGAATTCATGATATATGCGCTTTTGGGAGTTGTATATTACACTTTGGCTACCACATTATTGTTAGTGCAGAGTTTTAACTTTTCCAAGCTTTCTAAGTATATGTGAATTCGCTTAAAAATCATTTAGATAGAAATGATTTGATATTATTTTGTAAATATATATATAATGAGGAAGGGATTATTGAAGAGTGAGTATATTTATTTTCATGTAGATTGTTGATTTCCAAAAAATTTAACAGTAAAATATTACATTTTAAAGCTGAGAATATCCAACTATTGAGGGTAAGTTACATAGTATGTCATAAAATTGAGTAGTTCTCTTTCTCTTTTCAGCAAGATGCGCTTTCAACCTCCCCGTCTCCCACCCTCCTTCACTCCAATGGAGTTAACCACCGCCATCCTCCTTCCGGAGCTCCATCCGTCTCCCCACCTGACTCGCATCAACTCCATCGATAGCAACTGTACACCAACTTCGCCGTCAGGAATCAGTTGAACGTGCTGGAAAGCTGTATATGAGTATGCTTTTTGAATAATTTGCATGTGTATGAGTGATTGTGGAATAAATTGTTACTACCTCGAATATTTTGTTTGTATTGGTTGCAATATTACATCTAAAGGTTTGGTTGAGACACCATCAGCTAAGATTTCTCTTTTGGGATAGAAATATCCAAAACCAGCTCTGTTCTGTTGGTTAAAGGTGCACTGTCTGTCAAATTTGCATATAGAAGTAATGATATAAATCAATACTATCTTCTTGTCTCATGATATTTTTCACCATTACATACCCACTTTTGCACAACAATTTAGTTTTAATTTACGATAAATTATATAAATATTAGTTTTTCATGCCATCAAAAACTCAATATGTAAACAAACCCAGTGATGACATCACAATACTGAACAATGGTGATGATGTCATTTCCATTGTTTCTAATGTTTTGGTCTGGATTTTCACTCAATGTATAATTGATTTTTATGTAATTAATGTCTTATAAAATCATTAATTCAAACAAATTTAGTGTGCCTTGATTAATAAAGGTAATTTTCAACTGTTTGATAGCATCTTATAAAATTGCAAATTTGACAGACAGTGCAACTTAAATGAAAATAGTATTACTTTCAGTGATGAATCCTACTTTGGTAGATCTACGACTTTGCAGTTTCCAACATGCTTCTTAATATTTCTATTAATATTTTGACTATTTTTTGGAGATACCTTAAACTTACTATAATCTTTGTTGACAACAATTTAGGTTTTAGATCAGAGCCCATACAATATGATTCTGGACAACACGTTCTTGGAAACCAGTATCACCCTCAATATCTTTAACTGAACAATAACCACTTAATCGATTTCATACGTCCAGAAAACTATGGATGCTTCCAGCTGGAGAAGATCCTGCTGAGTAGTGAAAACCTGCAAATTTACACAAGGTATAAGACGGATGTCAGATGCCTAGGTTTAGAAGAAGCAAGTTATTGCATTTAAAACAGATCCAAAAAGTTGAGAAAACATAACCATCTGTTTATAAAATTGCATAATCAATTAATCCCTATCAAAAATTAAGACTTAACTTGCTGGAAAACCAATCAAAAATGATAATCAGGGGAAGGAGAAATGCCTGTTAAGGGATCCAAGTCGAGCAACCATCTAGCAATTTAATTCTTCACCTCCATGTCTATACAACTTCATTCCAATATCATAGTATGGTCGTCATCATTGTCATTTCTTATCTGAAGCACATTTGCATAAAATACTCTTGTCATAGAGTATGTGAATTGGAAACATAGGAATAATGTCATCTGGATTAAATGCCCACAGTGTCGGCGACCAATTGCCTGCAGGTTGAGAGAATGGGGATGTCAGAAGCACGCGCCTGGTCTGCCAAAACCAAAAATTTGAACAGGATTTTGCTAAATATTTTACGAGTTATACATGGCAAGGAGACTACACTAAAGCCCCCCTCTCACATAGCCGGTTTTGCCATAGTGAAGCTGTAGTATCACATAACGGTTATGCAACAGCTTTTTTCGCCGGGATGGCGACGGATTCTAGCGGCAAAAAGGGTACTACGGGTGAATCGGCGGGTTCTACGGGTTACGCAACACATCAGTCACACTGTTGACAGACAATATATTCACGCAAGCTGCCTTAAACAAAAGGGCCTGCTCCAACCCCATCATCATGTTAAATATTCAGAGGTTATTTTGGCTTGCTAATCTTTTCAACTTTGATATAGTATGTCACCATATCCCAGGAAAACATAATGTGTCAAGTGACTGCATTAGTAGGCTATGTGTCAGTGGCCACTTCATGTATTGGTTCTCAATAATTGCAGGCAAAATGTTCACAATAGATAGTTTTGAGCACTTAGTGCAGCATCATATGTCTAATCCTAGCATCACCTATTTTAAATCACAGGTTCCTCTCCTGGTGCCTTGGTGGAGAGACTGGATGACCGCATAGCTTATTATTGTTCATTGACTTATGCAGAGACAACCAAGAGGAGTTATACAACACATCTTATAAACAGACCATGGTCCTACAGGGGTTCAATGACCTATGTAAACCCCTGTGTGCATTGCACAAATCCACCATGACAATCTAATCAAAACAACATGGTCATATAATATCATGTTATACTGTTATTGGTGTCCCATGAAAAACTTTGATGATTTGTAACTGTTGTGAATAGGTGGGTGGGGTGGGGGTGGGTGATTAGGGCTTTACGTCCTGTATTTCTGCACCTGCTGGGCTAATTAGGACAGGCAGAGACCATGGCAATGAGACGAAGGATGAAACAGCCATCCAACTTAGGCTCGACCGGGAATCGAATCCGGGACCCAGCGGTTGGAAGCCCAGAGCGCTACCTCTGAGCTAGGCCCCCGCCCTGTTGTGAATAGGTCCTGAGATATGATGTTTCATTTTAGGTTTTCAAAGAATAAAGATCGCAGGCAAGATTGGGTGAACAGGCTAAGATTCTGTGCTCAGATCACTTTGAGGAACAATGGTTTGACAGAACAGGTCAAACTGTCAGACTGAAACCTGGGGCCATCCCCATAATATTAAACTTTCCTGAAAATTTACAAATGGTAAGAATTACATTAGAAGAAAACCTCTTCTTTGAAAATCATAAACATGATCATCACACCATTTTCTTGTTGTATCATGACTGCTGTAATCTGATGTGTAAATTAAACTGTTGCAAAAAGAGAAACCAAGGAAGCCGCCAGCCCAAAGACACAATGCATATCAGACTGACCAAAGTGAAGAAATGCAGGTTGATGATCCAAGTCTGCATGCGTTTTGCTCAGCACAGGCATCTGAGGCTGATCACTGCTATGCTGTACCAAGTCCACGGAAGTTGAAACACAAGTTGAACAGTGCAATGGACACCATAGATGCCTGCAAAAAGAAGCTAAAGACTGGTCAGCAAAGAGTGAGACGACTTAAGCGAGTAGACAGCTTGACATCAGTGGTGGATGAGATCCAAAAACAAAATATGATTTCTTCATCTTGTGCTGAGCTGCTTGAGAAAACCTTTTCTGGGATCCCACAGCAGATAATGAAACACATTCTGGTCATAAAAAAAAGAGAGGAAGAATTCTATGCAGAAGTATGATCCCCTCTTGAAAGTCCTTTGCCCTTACTCTTAGCTTTTACTTGGCCAAAGCATACAATTATGTTCTTGACACATTTGATCTCAGTCTCCCACATCAATCAACTATCAGAAGATGGTATACAGGTGTGAATGGAAGTCCTGGATTCACTGAGGATGTATTTGCTGTTTTGAAGCAGAGAGTGTGCGCTGCTAAAGAAAGTGGAAAGGAGGTTTTGTGCTCATTAATGATGAAATTGATTGGCAAACGATTGACAGGATTCGTTGACCTTGGTACTGTGATGTTCTGACTAACCGCTAGGGGTCGCATGTACAGAAGCGCCATCTAGTTTATAATCGGGAAATAAAGAAGATCTCCATCAATTTAGTGTCTCCTCATCAATCTCAGTTATCCAGGCTATGAGTTAATCTTAAACCCAGAATCTTACAGGTACTGGCATTGATGATGTGTGTGTGTTTGTGATTAGAGCTTTACGTCCTGTATTTCTGCACCAGTTGGGCTAATTAGGACAGGCAGAGACCATGACAATGAGACGAAGGATGAAGCAGCCATCCAACTTAGGCTCGACTAGGAATCGAACCCGGGACCCAGTGGTTGGAAGCCCAGAGCGCTATTAAGTCTCATGGCTGTAGGCTTGAATGAGGGTTGGAAAGTACCAGTGGGATACTTCTTTGTGAATGGTCTCACAGGTGCAGAAAAGGCTTATCTTGTTATGCAGTGCCTAGAAAAAATGGCTGATGTTGGTTTGAAAGTTGTTTCTCTGACACGTGATGGTCCATCGTGTCACTTTGCCATGATGAAAGAGCTTGGTGTTTCAGCTAATGTTGACGATTTGAAGCCCAGTTTCCCAAATCGAGGTAATCCTTCAGAGCCCATTTACATCATCCTTGATGCTTGTCACATGCTGAAGTTAGTGAGAAATACACTGGCTTCATGTGGCATTATTGTGGATGGCGATGGGAATAAAGTGGAGTGATAATACGTGGAGTCCCTTCACAAACTACAACAAGAGGAAGGACTGAGATTAGGAAACAAACTGCGAGGAGCCCATTTAGCCTGGAAAACACAGAGTTATTATGAGTTATTGTTTAACTGGAAAACACAGAAAATGAAAGTGGGTGGGTGGGTGATTAGGGCTTTACGTCCTGTATTTCTGCACCTGCTGGGCTAATTAGGACAGGCAGAGACCACGGCAATGAGATGAAGGATGAAACAGCCAACCAACTAGGCACGACAGGGAATGGAACCCGGGACCCAGCGGTTGGAAGCCCAGAGCGCTAGCCCAGAGCGCTACTTCCGAGCTAGGCCCCGCCCTAGAAAATGAAAGTGAACCTGGCTGCTCAGACCCTCAGCTCTAGTGTAGGTAGGTAGGTAGTGTTATTGTTTAACGCCTCATCAGCACCTGAGTGGGCTATGTAGAGGCTCTCTAGGGTAAGATTGATTATCTATAGTTGGTAGTAGAAACCAGAAGCATGTAAAAAATCTATAATTGACTGCGTTGGATAGCTGGAGCAGCTTGTGCAATGCGCACTGTCCTGTTTCAGCCACTGGGGATAGAGGACTTCACCCCAAGTGTTTCCACCCTCGCCGCGTGGAGGCCCAGGACCTTCGAGGGCCAGCTCTAGTGTGGCTGATGCTCTTCACTTCTGCAGAGATGATCTGCATTTGCCAGAATTTTCGGGAAGTTATATGTAGATTCATTGAATATTTTCACCATCTTTTTGATTTGCTAAATTCAAGAATCCCATTAGGAAAAAATTCAAGGAACCACTAAGAGAACGAAATGAAGAGATCTTCTTGCCATTTTTGGAAAAAGTTGAGGCCTACATCAGATCACTCAGGGATCCAAATGGCAGACCAATCACATCAACCCCTAGGAAAACTGCCTTCATTGGTTTCTTGATGACACTTACTAGTGTCAAACACATCTACTTGCTTCATATGAAACCGACAGATTCCCCCTTGTCCTATCTTCTGACTTATCAATTAAGTCAAGATCACCGAGAGCTATTTTTTGCAGGGATCAGGTCTGCAGGTGTGTGTGTGTGTGTGATTAGGGCACCAGTTGGGCTAATTAGGACAGGCAGAGACCATGGCAATGAGATGAAGGATGAAACAGCCATCCAACTTAGGCTCGACCGGGAATCGAACCCGGGACCCAGCGGTTGGAAGCCCAGAGCACTACCTCTGAGCTAGGCCCCCGCCCTCTGTCAGGTCTGCAGGTAGATTTAACAACAAGCCAACTGTGGGGTAATTCACGGCTTGCTACAAACGGATGATTGTGCGACATGAGATTAAATGTTTCACAGGCAATTGTCTTCCCCAGGTGGGTGGGTGGGTGGGTGATTAAGGCTTTACGTCCTGTATTTCTGCACCAATTGGGCTAATTAGGACAGGCAGAGACCATGGCAATGAGACGAAGGATGAAACAGCCATCCAACTTAGGCTCGACCGGAATCGAACCCGGGACCCAGTGGTTGGAAGCCCAGAGCGCTACCTCTGAGCTAGGCCTCCGCCCATTCCCCAGGACAACACAACAATTCTTCATTGTGGATCCTCAGCTGGATCCTTGAAGTCTGCTGTGCCTGATGCCACTGGTGACATGTTTGGAGGAACAACCCAATGATGACCACACACAAGTGGAGGACCTCTTCTCATTGTCTGACTTCAAAGAAGCAGTGGTCGGCTATATTTCAGGCTATGTGGTATCAATGGTTAGTTCAAGGATCTTTTATGAAGAATGTTGTGCTGTCCTGACCGCTGAGGTTTGTGATGAAGATGTGGGTGGGTGTGTGTGTGTGCGTGTGTTATTGTTTAACGCCTCATCAGCACCTGAGTGGGCTATGTAGAGGCTCTCTAGGTTAAGATTGATTATCTATATTTGGTAGTAGAAACCAGAAGCATATAAAAAATCAATAATTGTCTGGGTTGGATATCTAGTAAAGAGATGTTGTCAGGTAGTAGCTTGAAACAGAGGTCTTCTAATGTGTTGTAAGTGGGTGCAATCTAATAAAATATGTTTGATTGTTAGGGGGCACTGACAACTCTGGCATACTGGTGCCGGTTCATTGACTAAAAGGTGTAAATGTGTAAGTCTTGAATGTCCTATGAGGCATCTGTGATATATTCCTTGATCTTTGCGAGTATTGAACCTACTAGGTATTTTATTTTGAATGCAAGGTAAAATTGAATGCAACTTGTTATTATTACATTCATTCCGTTGTCTTTGCCAGCAAGACATGATCTAGGATTTTATAGTCATTTTAAAATCAGTGTATGGAATGGTAAAATCAGTTATCTTATTTGTAAGAGCCCTTTTGGCTGCCAGGTCTGCTTTTTCAGGATCTGAGGAAACAATTCAGTCAAGAAGGAAGTGTGTGTGTGTGATTAGGGCTTTACGTCCTGTATTTCTGCACCAGTTGGGCTAATTAGGACAGGCAGAGACCATGGCAATGAGACGAAGGATGAAACAGCCATCCAATTGTGATGAAGATAACATGGCACACAGCCTCATTGCCATCAAAGACAGAGGTCTAACTAAACCATCTCAAAGTGTAGTAAAGGTGTCTCTAGAAACTGAGAGAGGTTTCCAGCGATTGTTAGCTGCAAAACAGGGACTACCTCGAGCCCCAGGTGTCATTCCAGCCATTACTCATGATGTTCTGTGCAAAGTTGCCTCAAAAATCTTTAATTCTCTCTAAGACTATATGTTTGACACAGAGCCTACTACTAATCATCTGTTTGCATTGATTAAATACATTTCAGAGTGTTATTGCAAGGTGAGACTTCATCATCTGGCTGCGAAGTACAATGAGGAAGTTACTGGTAAGATAGTTAGAAAAACTCTAGGAAAATTGATATTATTTTAACACCAGTAAATAAGTTTCATTTTAAGTACACACTAGTGAAGAAATAGTCGACAAAGGGATACATGCTCTTGTGCAGCACCTAGCAGCTAAAGAGTAGTAGTAGTAGTGTTATTGTTTAACGCCTCATCAGCACCTGAGTGGGCTATGTAGAGGCTCTCTAGGTTAAGATTAATTATCTATATTTGGTAGTAGAAACCAGAAGCATATAAAAAATCAATAATTGTCTGGGTTGGATATCTAGTAAAGAGATGTTGTAAGGTAGTAGCTTGAAACAGAGGTCTTCTAATGTGTTGTAAGTGGGTGCAATCTAATAAAATATGTTTGATTGTTAGGGGGCACCGACAACTCTGGCATACCGGTGCCGGTTCATTGACTAAAAGGTGTAAATGTGTAAGTCTTGAATGTCCTATGAGGCATCTGTGATATATTCCTTGATCTTTGCGAGTATTGAACCTACTAGGTATTTTATTTTGAATGCAAGGTAAAATTGAATGCAACTTGTTATTACATTCATTCCGTTGTCTTTGCCAGCAAGACATGATAAAGGATTTTATAGTCATTTTAAAATCAGTGTATGGAATGGTAAAATCAGTTATCTTATTTGTAAGAGCCCTTTTGGCTGCCAGGTCTGCTTTTTCAGGATCTGAGGAAATGATTCAGTCAAGAAGGAAGTGTGTGTGTGTGATTAGGGCTTTACGTCCTGTATTTCTGCACCAATTGGGCTAATTAGGACAGGCAGAGACCATGGCAATGAGACGAAGGATCAAACAGCCATCCAACTTAGGCTCGACCGGGAAACGAACCCGGGACCCAGCGGTTGGAAGCCCAGAGCACTACCTCTGAGCTGGGCCTCCGCCCATTCCCCAGGACAACACAACAATTCTTCATTGTGGATCCTCAGCTGGATTCTTGAAGTCTGCTGTGCCTGATGCCACTGGTGACATGTTTGGAGGAACAACCCAATGATGACCACACACAAGTGGAGGACCTCTTCTCATTGTCTGACTTCAAAGAAGCAGTGGTCGGCAATATTTCAGGCTATGTGGTATCAATGGTTAGTTCAAGGATCTTTTATGAAGAATGTTGTGCTGTCCTGACCGCTGAGGTTTGTGATGAAGATGTGGGTGGGTGTGTGTGTGTGCGTGTGTTATTGTTTAACGCCTCATCAGCACCTGAGTGGGCTATGTAGAGGCTCTCTAGGTTAAGATTAATTATCCATATTTGGTAGTAGAAACCAGAAGCATGTAAAAAATCAATAATTGTCTGGGTTGGATATCTAGTAAAGAGATGTTGTAAGGTAGTAGCTTGAAACAGAGGTCTTCTAATGTGTTGTAAGTGGGTGCAATCTAATAAAATATGTTTGATTGTTAGGGAGCACTGACGACTCTGGCATACCGGTGCCGGTTCATTGACTAAAAGGTGTAAATGTGTAGGTCTTGAATGTCCTATGAGGCATCTGTGATATATTCCTTGATCTTTGCGAGTATTGAACCTACTAGGTATTTTATTTTGAATGCAAGGTAAAATTGAATGCAACTTGTTGTTATTACATTCATTCCGTTGTCTTTGCCAGCAAGACATGATAAAGGATTTTATAGTCATTTTAAAATCCGTGTATGGAATGGTAAAATCAGTTATCTTATTTGTAAGAGCCCTTTTGGCTGCCAGGTCTGCTTTTTCAGGATCTGAGGAAACGATTCAGTCAAGAAGGAAGTGTGTGTGTGTGATTAGGGCTTTACGTCCTGTATTTCTGCACCAGTTGGGCTAATTAGGACAGGCAGAGACCATGGCAATGAGACGAAGGATGAAACAGCCATCCAACTTAGGCTCGACCGGGAATCGAACCTGGGACCCAGCGGTTGGAAGCCCAGAGCGCTACTTCTGAGCTAGGCCCCTGCCCTAGTCAAGAAGGAAGATAGCTGAAATTGTGACTGTTTTCCATGACGCAAACAAGGACTATGCAGAAGTTGCAAGGCAAGACAGTGATGGTACTTTTCGACATATCAACTGCCTGGGTTTTGTCGATCCCTTGGAAGCAGACACAGAAAGATGTGCAACCTGTACACGCTACAGAAGTGTTTTGTGGAGCATTCGAAGCAGAGAAGCTAAAGGAAAGCAGGTATAATTCATGAATATCTTTCTGTGATAATAAACTAGTGCTATTGAGTTAAGTAGTGATTTTGAACAATGAAGCCTCAAGAATATGAACAGAAAGAAAACAAAAATCGTAGTCACATTCTCTATGAAATTTTTGATAAATCCTCAGAAAGTGACACTTTTTACATTGTGCGATATCCATTACCTGTTTTTGTTCTATGTTGCAGGATATGCATCCAGAGAGTCATACCCGCCATGATCTGCTGGACAAGGAGAAATTATGGCAGAAATTGAAGCAAGTCCAGGAATATCGTAGAAGTTTGAAACGACAACTGAAGTCAACTGACCAAATTCTGCAGACAGCTGTTCAAAGAGATACAGTTGAAATTCCAAAAGATCTGCATAAAGACTTCAAAGAAATAATCTCAGAAAATCGGGATAAACTTCAAGAAGGAAGTCTACAACAGATTTTTTGGGACCAGCAAGACCAATGCTTGAAATGATCAAAGCAAGGCTATCGTTGGCATCCAGCTGTTATTCGTCTTTGTGTAGCACTTCATGCTAAAAGTGCCAGTGCATACAGGAGCCTCACAGATTCTAGTGTTTTAATGCTGCCCAGCACCAAAACTTTGAGAGACTACACATATTTCATGTCACCTCAATCAGGATTCCATCCTACAATAATAGAACGGATTAGTAAGGATTGCACATTGGGCACCATGGAAGATTTCCAGAAAAATGTCGTTCTGGTCTTCGACGAAATTCACATTCGTCAAGGACTTGTTTACTCTGCTGAAACAGAATTGTTCGGATGGATGGATATGGGGGACATAAACAATGAAATTTCCCAGTTGAGCCAAGAAGGAGGAGAGCAGCCTTTGTCCACACAAATGTTATGCTTCATGGTTCGAGGACCTTTCTTGAATCTGAACCAGGTATTCACCTATATTCCGTCAACTGGTTACACGGCCCATCAAATGTATTTCACTACCTGGAAAGCTGTTGTTTTAATAACCTTTACCATATGTGGATGTTACAACTGTCACAGTGCTTTTCTTTTATTTTCAGTAAAATCTTTCATACATGTTACGCGAGAACTCTTGGAAGAGGAAGGCGTGAAATATGTTCTGAGTGCAAAGTTAAACCTGGATCCCCTCGAACAATATTTTTCGAAACAAGTCTTGGAGGGGCTGTTGAGAATCCTGATGTTAGACGTTTTGGCTACAACTTTCTGACACTTATGGCCACTGGATCCTCTGCCTTACGTGCCACAGTACATGGAAATACCATGCCAGAGGACAAAATTTAGGTTATGTCCACACCAATGCAGAGGAGGTGATCAGCATGACTGTGGCCTATATTAACAGCACAAGTGGACTACAACTTAATCAACTACTTTTTCAAATATCAAGTCTGTTAGGAATGGTTTACTACAAATAGATTCCATGTTACATAAAGTATTTCTATAGAAATTTTATTGCAAATATTGCATTTTATTGTCTGCATGGTTAATCTGAACTCTGAAATGACAGTTCCTGAGCTTCAAATATGTAGAAACATATATATATATAGTCTTTGATAAATTAAGAGCAGTATGTCTCCATTGCCAGATACCATATTGAGCGAAGTATATTCACATCATGTGTTCTTCATAATTTTCTCCTTGTTGAATGAAATCATAAACAAATAAACTTGGAATTACTTACTGTGAAAACTCATGTTAATGTGACAGATGCCACTAACATTCATGAGTTCGATTGACATTGAATTTGACATTTTAATATGATGGTCACATATTCACAGGTACAGCACACAGATTAAAATAGTCAGAAAGAAAAAGTTATGATATTTGTCATGAGTCTTATGATTTATTCCAAGTGATGTCTCAGACTTTTATGCTTCTTGGCAGTGTTTTTCCTTCCAATGACAAATTGATGCGCATTTGCATAGGATTTCATCGCGAGAGTGACAAAATTTCTGATCATAAGATTAAAAGTCCTGGTCTTGTCCTCTCGATTAATTTCATCGAATATCACTTTATCCCACAGGCTGATGATCCTGTCACTTAATAATCTATGTTTCAGATGCCAAAGCAACACGACAAGACAACCCGGCCAGTGCGCACATAGCAGGCCTCCAGCCAGGCTAAGGGATCAGTCGCCTGACGCTGAGGCCAACACTGACCCGGCTCCCCTACATGAAGTGGTCACTTCCGCAATGGCAGCCCTTTTGGACCAGTGCAAAACCAAGTCTCATTACCTCACAATGAGTCCCACCAGGCTATTGTTTCGCCTTTCACCGGGAGGGCATCCGCTGCACTAACCAGAAGTGCACATTCAAGCACACATGGTTCCGTTGTGAGCGGAAGCATCCTGCCTTCACCAGGTGTTACAGTGCCAATGCAAACAGCCGATGCGAGAAGAGGTTCCCCAGGTACGACAGTGACCAATCGGACGATGAGCGACCCAAACCCAAGCCCAGTAAATATAAAAATGCTAAGTAACTATCTTGTAGTTAGTTAGTTAGTGTTATTGTTTAACGCCTCATCAGCACCTGAGTGGGCTATGTAGAGGCTCTCTAGGGTAAGATTGATTATCTATAGTAGGTTACCCCGACCAATAAACAATGATCTCAGGATTTCAAGAGGGTTTTCTTTTGGGTTTTCATGGCCCACAATTGCCTTTGATTTCTCATAATTCAGTCTGTCCTACAGAACATTCCCATAGTGGAAGCCAAATTGCTACATGAACTTGAACTTGGCCGTGTCAGCGGTCCATATGACTCCCTTCCATTTCCTAACTTCAAAACTTTACATTTATCTCTCTGTCCAAAACAAACACCTGGAAAGTACAGACTTATTCATAATCTTTCATTTCCATATGACCATCAATCAGTCAATTACAATATTCCTGAGGAACTCGCTTCAGTCAAATACCAGACACTCAATGACGCAGTAAAATTAACCCAGCACCATGGCCCCAAAGCCTACCGTGCCAAAACTGACATTGCTGAGGCCTTTCACATAATACCTCTTCACCTAGACCAATACAACTTACTTGGCTTCAAATTTCAAGAAAAATTTTACTTATACAAAATTTTGTGCATGGGCGCTGCCTCTTCATGCCGCATTTTCCAACAATTCTCTGATGCCCTTGTATGGATCTCACATAACAAATTTCATCTTAAGTCTGTGGTCAAAGTTCTCAATGACTTTCTCTTCATACAGCCCACCTATGATCGATGCCAGAGAGACCTCAACACTTTCCTGCGCTTATGCAACACCCTCTCTATTCCCATGGGTGTGTGTGTGATTGGGGCTTTACGTCCTGTATTTCTGCACCAGTTGGGCTAATTAGGACAGGCAGAGACCATGGCAATGAGACGAAGGATGAAACAGCCATCCATCTTAGGCTCGACCGGAAATCGTACCCGGGACCCAGCAGTTGCAAACCCAGAGTGCTACCTCTGAGCTAGGCCCCCGCCCCCTTTCTATTCCCATAGCCTCACACAAAACTGAAGGGCCGGCCAACATAATATTTCTTGGGTTGGAGCTCGACACACTTCACATGGAGGCCAGATTGCCACTAGACAAGCTCACCAAATATACTGAAGAAGTTGCATCCTTAGTCATTCAGAGAAAGGTCACACTAAGAGATCTCAAGTCTACGATTGTCAAACTACAATTTGCCACCCGAGTAATAGCTGGAGGCCGGGCCGGACCTTTCTTCTAAGACTCCACAACCTCACTATTGGGGTGCCAAAACCTTACTACAATATCGCCTCACTAGAACAGCTAAGCTCGATTTGTCAACTTGGTTGAACTTTCTTCAGCATTACAATGGCACAACGATCATCACCATTCGCAACCAATCCCCTGACATTTTGTTCCGACTCGTTGAAAATGGGTTTTGGCATCACTTTCCAGTCACAGTGGATGCTGGGCCAATAGCCGTCTTACTGGCAGCAACTTAATATTGTCATGCTTGAACTTCACCCCATATATGTTGCCATCTCCATGTTCGCCAGTACTATTCGCAATTCCCATGTAACATTTTACACTGACAATATGGCTGTTGTTGACATTGTTAACGAGCAATCTTCCAAAGGCAATATCACCATGCAATATCACCATGCAGTTAGTCCGTCCATTAGTCCTCACTTTATTGAACAATAACATGATCTTATTCTGCAAACGTATTCCTGGATTGTATAACCCACTCTGTGATTCTTTATCTCGGAAGACTCACACCACACAACTCCTCGAACAATTTGGAATGCAGCTACATCCCACTCCGCTACCATTACGCCTGCAGCTGCAGAACTTCAGGCTCGACTTCGTACCTTGTTAGAGTCGTCATTGCAGTCCTCTACATCGCGCATATATCAACATCACTTGGACACCTTCAACGAATTCACACGCTCCACACTGCTGCACCATAATGCGCTTCCAGCCACTCCCAATACGGTATCCTTGTTTGTCGCCCATCTACAACCGATCACCCAATTTGTGCAAGTTTGTCTATCTGTTGTTTTATACTCGAATAAATATTTCTTGAACCTGAACACCAAAAAGGCCTTAAGTACAGAACTATTCGAACGTACACCTCTGCCACTGCGTTTGTTCACAAACTACTAGATCTTACAGACCCCACCACATCTTTCCTGGTCTCCAAAGCGCTGCAAGGTGTCAGCAATGTTCATCCCAGGGCCCCTGCCAGCAGTCTCAAACCGATCACCCACGACGTCCTACACCGCCTGGTGGATGCCATCACATGCTGCACTGCCAAGCATCATGACGCTTTAATGTGGAAAAGTTTGTTCTTGCTAACTTACCACGCGTGCCGGCGCGCAGGAGAGGCCATGGTTTCCTGCAACCCCCAACACACCCTGCAGATGCACCAGCTCAGTTAACCTGACCCGCATCTTAATCAAGTTCCAGTCTTATAAACATAGTCAACATCTCACCCCAGAGTTTGCGGTTCTGGCCTCCCCAACTCAACTTTATTGCCCTGTCCTTGCAATTCATGCCTACCTCGCGGCCCGCCCTTCTGCTCCTAGGCCTATCTTTCTCCGTGCCGACCAACAACAAAAAAAGTCAACTGAAAACACTATACAGTAGTCTCAATTTACCTGTGGAAGGTAATATTGGGATACTGCCTCATAGTTTTACTTTGGGACTTATGAAATTCACAGGCCATGTAGACTGGACCTTTTATGTAACATGCAGAACACACTTTGCAAAATATGTTTATATGAGGCAGATAAAACAGGCTTTTTTCAATGAAATTCACAGGCCATTGAAACAGGACCTTTTACATGCATTAAGAAATAATGGAAATATACAAATACCCATTAAACACGAGACAAATCACACAAGTCACCAATGAATTCTACTTCACTTTCCTTTAGTCCAGGTAGTTCCCCCAAATTGATGCAAGCATCAATTGTGTGCACCTCTTAGACAAGACATTACATAGCTTCGTTCCAGAAGTCTTTGAGTGGAATTTCGACCTTTCCACTGAGCGTCAATGCTAGATTTCATCAGGGAAGTGAAATAGAAACTTGGCAGATTCACTTAGAAAATGTGAACTCTTCCTCTGTAATGAGGATTTCGGTGGCAGACCTCAACTATTAGGCTCAACTATTATATGCAGTAAAGGAAATATTCTGAGACTGACCAAATGCTGCATAATCACTAAATAATGTTAACATGACTAAATTTATAGTACATTTGATGACATTCACAGGTCTTGGAGACATGACCTTTTGATAAAAAATGGCTGGCCATGCAACAGGCCATAAAGATGAGACCATTCAGACATAATGAACACACTTTTTACATTAAAAAAAAAAACCACCCCGTTTTGTGAACTGGTGCAACATTGGAATGAACAGCGGGTGGAAGGCTTTAACCATTAAGCTTCACAGCGAATATGGAATAAAGAATGAAATTCTAAGCCTGGCCAAATGCTTGCATAATCACTAAATAATAATGTTTACGCAACTTAGTTTATAGTACATTGGAACTAACACATCTGCTCATTCCCATACGGTTTCATTCTTGAAAGTAATGTGTGCTTCACAATCAGTAAACAAAGATGAGTACATTCAGAATTAATTCACGCACTATGTACATCAAGAAACCTGTTTTGAGCTGACTGTTGCAACCAACTTAACTAAATCTGATGACAATCACAGGCCTTGGAGACATGACCTTTTGAAAATAAAGTTATGGCAATGGCTGCTTTCACAACAATTGTGTCAATCATCAAAGATCTCTTTGATTTCAATACCTGGATAGCTTGTATATTATATGGACAGTACTGTGTCATCAGAGCAAAGTTATTGAGACCACACCTGTGATCTCCAACAGATGATCTGACTGGCTGGCGTAAATAAGAGACCAATACCTGATTACCACAGTTCCGTGTCAGAAGACTATCCAAAAAATAATCATGACTAAAGTGTGTTAACTTAAAATATAATTTAAACCAACGCCTTCTGTACAATATACTCAAGACCAATAAATCATTTGTATAAACTGACACAGAAACTTATACCACTGCCACCAAAAGAACTAAATTCCATACACTTTATCGGTCTCTGAGAAGTTCCTATTAGACAACACAAATTTCTAGACAAACATCTGAATACAGTTACTGGATAAAATTATGGTGGTGGGCCAATTTCTGATTAACTATGCAGTGGTGGAAGAGATATGGAATAAGGATAACTAAGAAAATATTCAGGGTTAATATGACGAAGCAAAAAGGCCTTCCGACACAGGTCGACATGCAGGAGATCTGCACAGCCTTGGCAAAATAATCCTGTGACTAAAAGTTTAACAAGTGAGATTAGCAGTTGAAAAGTGTCTATGACATAATTTGTACAGTCACAGATGGAGCTGTGTAAACTATTCAAATTTTTGTTGTTCATCCCATTATAAGACAGTGTCTTTAAGACCTTATGTCAAATGTTGCTTTCATCTAGCCCTTCGAAATTGACCATGTAAATTCTTCCTAAAGGATACCAGCTAAATTAACCGTTCTCTTTGGATGAGTAGCATACTAGCATACAACAGCAAAAGGTTGGTGAAGTAACAATTCTCCTGTGATATGGCTGGCATGCCAGTAATAGTGCTTAAACTTTGGAAGAAGGGCGCCTCCATTCTATATGAGCAGCTGGAACCTCAGTAATGAAATAATTGAGATCATGAACGATGCCAATTGGAAGAACACTAGTTGATTCGGATAGTATTAGGACAGACCAGCTGCTCCTTTGACTTGGCAGCATTTAGGTGCTAGTTGAAAATGATTACTATGTCTGTGACTTTAAAATTATTTTAGGAACTCCCTGAGACCAAGGAATAAGAGGGAATTAACAGTCAAACCAGTTGCCGTATCCAATAATGTTAGACATATCTACCTTATTGAGGCAACCTCGTTAAAAACCTTCCAATGTATGTTAATGAATTGCTCATGATATTTTACTTCTCTGTTGATTGTCATTACTGCGATTTCTAAAATGTTCAAGCATAAATGATATCAGTCTGATTTCAGAATAAAATAAAACAACTAAAGTGACTAGAAGACAAATACCACCGACGAATACATGGCATATCCGAGGTAGCCACATCACTTCTTTTGCCATAAGTAATCTCTGGAAGAAAAAAAAAAAACATGTGATGAGAATATTTGTAATAAAATTCATAATCAAATTGTGAAAATTTATATAAAGAGATAAATACCAACCTCTGAAGCTGCCATTATACAGAATGATACAAGGTAAGCTGCTAGAACTGAAAAGGAGACCTTCAAACCATCCAGCGGTTGGTATGGACTTCCTTCATAGAATTTGTTGATAAACTTTACACTGGAAAAGAAAATTACACAAATGAGCAGCTCAATTTTTACTGCATGATGCCATCCCAATCTGGGAATTTTGACATTATTTTTAAATGTTACCTCCAAAAAAGCCAATTTGTGAACGATACACAGAAATTATCTACATAGGTATGCACCTCACGAAACTTTTCCTTCGTCAATTATACCATAGTCTGGTGTGAAAATTAAATAAAACACAATAAGGATAAAATTACTTTTATTTACTTATTTCGCATGAGACATTAAATTGGAGGGTGCCTTGTACTCTGTGTTTATGCTGAAGCAAGTAAAAGACCACCACCCATGGGGTAAATGTGTAACAGGATATGGACTCCAAACCTTTTCATCTTAATTACACCTGCCTCTGGCAGCTGGTCATATAAGCTGACTAAGCTTCAGACCCAGTAGCATTGAGACATTGGACATATCCTCAATCATTTGGTATCAAGTTACAGATCCCTTACTGTTCGCGACCAAAAATGCTTTAACATAATAAAGAGCAGTAGTGGGTGTGGTTTGACTTACCTATGAATAATACGTACAGTCATGTTTAAACAATTGGCCAGGAGGAAGCCAATACTCCCATAAATTTTTGTTAAGAACCAAGACGATGATAAAAATACTATGGAAAACAGCAGCATTTTTTTGTTATATCTGAAATTATACCATATTTGAAAAATTAAAATTAAATCTTGGGTGGTGGCAAGGTCAAAATGTGATCGCCTATGCATGGGAAAATCCAATATGACAAACTCACTTATCAACTTCTGGCTGACTCATAACAGAGAACACAAATCCTTCAGACACACCATTAATTGCTATTAACAAAACATAGAAGCTGTATGTCTTCAGTAGCAATGGTCCTGAAAAAGAGTAAAGTGCACTAGATAAATCAGCATATCTGCACTGGTGTACTTACGGTTTAAGCAAAGACAAATACTGTTACCCTGTAATACTGTATACAGATGGTGTTCCAATTAAAAGCTGTCTAAGTGATGCTACTTTATACCTAATCTTAATATCATATTACATACCTGGTCCTCTGCTAAGAGTTCGGCCACCATACATGTCCAGTAAAAGATAGGAGTATGCATAACCGAACACCATGAAGGTCAGTCCAACCAAGGTCACACATCGGAGTAGATTTTGCAGCACCTGGCTTGCCAGATGAATGGCGTCCTAATTAAAGCATAAAATTCCTCATTAGTCATTACGTATTCTCATAAAGAAATTATCTTAAGTATATTTGGTTATTCACAGTTTTAACAGTTGCAGTTTAAACAGTCAACATTTCCATCTTAACGGAGTTGAGAAAATATGACATACAGAAAATAACTCACCTGAGGAGAGTCTTTTGCTTGCTTTCCTCTTGTCAGAGTTTTGGAAAACAATAAATAAGCACTTTCTTCAATTGGTAGAAATATAAGTCGAGCTGCAAGGGAGCCCAAGTTATTTACAGCATCATAAATCCCTGCAAAAGTTTTTTTACAACTGTTTAGATCCAACAAATACATAGAACAAATTTTACTTAGCTAGTGTTCAAGGAATTCTCGTGACTAATCAAATGGCATTACCTTGATCACTGAAACTTAACAGGTCGAAAATTGTCATCACATAGCGCTCCCCTTCAGTTAATAATTGCTTAAGAATTCCTTGTTTGAAGAAACTCCAGGTCAATTTCATTGTTTGCGGACTGAAGTAAGGCTAAAATGCAAATAGTTAACTATAAATACTTACACTAAAAATACCAACAAACACTTCAAATGCTGAAAATATTACATATCATGAACTAATTAGATGGTATGTGATATGTGATGATTAATGGAAAGCTTATTACCTTGCCAGGTTCAAGTTTTGGAAACAGTTCTCTCACTGATTTGAAAGGCACTTTCTTGCCGTCCACTTTGATGGCATGTATGAAGTATAGGTAATATAACAGCGAATAGCACAGAGCAAATATCACCTGAAACATGACAAAAATGTGTTATCCCTTTCACTGTCCTAATGATGACTGCATTGCCTTGTGTGTGAACTGGTCAAAAAATTCTAATCATTATCAAAAATATTAGATTAGTTTATTGTGAATGACACACAGAAAAACTGTTGAGTTGCGACATTCTTATACTGTATCGATGCACACTCACCCATCAAATGTCACCCTTCTGATAAAGTAAAATAGGTGTTGTAGACAAATATCAGAAATACATACCTGAGCACATGAAAACAGAAGTAAACTGGACCCAGGAAACATTTTTATGCAGACCACAGTTATGAGGCATCTCAGTCCAAGGGAGAGACCTTCAACTATCACCTGAATGAGAGTAAAAGTGAATAAGAGCATCGTTTATATGACATTCCACTAAAATCATTCCGCAAAAAATTGCTAACAATATGATATGTAATACATTTAATTTACCTGCCTTTAATCTAACAAACAGCAGTATCTGGGAAGACACATACAATGGCTCGCAGAGCAGTTCAATCAAAGTTGACAATCCATAAGATATGACTGCCAAGTTATAGTAAGGGACAGTCAGCGGATTTGGTTGCTCAAAAACGAAAATCCAAGCCAGGACCAGAAAAATACCACACAGAATACCAATGGGAACTCTGAAAATAAAACCACAAAAATTATGATATAAACCAAGACTAACATTGTAATAAAAAATTATCACAACCCACACTTCATGAAAGATACTTACGTTGTCCAAATTAAATTTATTATCTGTTGCCATGGTTGATCTTTTCGCTTACTTAAACAAGACTTTCTAAATGCTTCCCTAGCAAGAAATAAAGTTGTGGTGTAGAGAAGCATTAGCCTGAAACAAACAAGTTTAATTAACGCAAAGTTTTTATTTGCTTAAAGTTATTTTTTACCAAGTAATATCACAATATTAATGGCATAAATATACATACCTCACATTAACAACTCCCAGAATTTCAGGTGATATGTAACGCAGAATAAAAGCATTAAGTAGAAAAGTCAGGCCTCGAAATGCCAACTGAAAACAGACCGAACAAGTCATGATTTGCAAGGATTTCAAGAAACACCATAAAACCCCCACAATCTTGTTAAAATAAAAAATATAAGAAAGTTTTAGAAAAAAGGTAACAAATTGTCTGGTGTTTTACACAGTATTGGGAGAGCAAAGGGTGGAAGTTGTTTGCAATGTGCACCACAACAAAGACAACATAACACAGGCCTATTTTCCCAAACAAATTGCATGGGGATAAGCGGAGAAGGGAAAACCTTGTAAAAATAAAATCTGCATGCCGAAATGATATTTAGGTAGTGATACTAGATTACTCTTCATGTCCCAAACTCAGTATAATCTAAAAGATACCATGCAAAGCACATGAAACCCTTGGCCTGCCACTCGCTATACCTGCAGTTTACTTCTTTGGGGATTTGTGATGACATCAAATTCATCACTCACACATGACCTCGCGTGATCAGCAAGGCATAAACCAAGTTGCATGATGAGGACAACAAGAAAAATTTATTCTCTAAAAAGATTTGACCATTGGGACCTTCAAACTAGGTCATGTCACCCACCTTTCAATTCATTAAAGGTTGTCCCTTGAGGCATCATCCCTGTTGGTTGAATATTTCGACAAGGGGTTCAGAATGATTGACCCCTGAGACCTCAGAAAGGGGTAAAGGTCAGTGTGTTGCAAGATCCTGGGCTCCTAGCACCAACAACCCTCAAATGAATTGTTTACCATAACTTCAGGTCGCGATGGGTCATATTTTACACTTCTTAAAAAATTATCTTTTTATATTCTAGACTTCAATTAACTCTAGAATGTTGACAATCATCGAAATACAAAATAATTTGAAAGTGTTGCAACAGCCTCTAATCCGATCAGACAACTCCAAATTTTCGAAACATAAATTGGAGAGGAGTTGAGACGAGTTGAAAGAAAGATTTTGGGACACCTCTTGGACAGGAGTTGAGACTAATTGAATGGAAAAGATTTTGGGACACCTCTCTATGGGAAGAGAGCTCCATTTCGCTTATTAACCACCCTGTCTGTGAGGATTCTATATAAAAACCCACATGAGCAGTAGCATGTCTAAAGTAAAGGTGGAAATGGCAAATACATTAAGGGTTTGTTTCAATCTTTGTTCTGATTGGTATGAAGCGATTTCATTAAGTTGGAGAAAACACGCAGGATGAATTATATAACTTTTTGTGTGAAGTTCTTGGGAGGACAAACAAATGGAGAAATAAGTGTCTAAAGGGGCGTTCACACTGCATTAAGTGTCTAAAGGGGCGTTCACACTGTCATGTATAAGACCTAAAGCATACATGAAGCACTCGTAGATCGCCCGTGCAAGTGGTTCAAGGATGGGCACGGAAGACTACAGGCGGGTGATGGACGTCCGCCAATCATTTTATGAGCGTTCTACGAGTGGACGCGAGTGAATGGCGAGTACATATGGATGGACATTGGCTACGTATGGCCATGGACATACATAGAACGTATGTAGAACACTCGCAGATTGACTCCTCAGTATCATGAATGACTTGATGCACATTTTGGACGGGTGGCGGACGAAACGGCTACACGCAAAAACGTCAACACCCCTAAACGGCTACACGACTATAACCAAACCGTCTACACCAATATTCGGGGACATTACCGAAACGTCAACGTGCTGTTTTTAGTCCTTAACCATAACGTCTACAGTGCTTTCCCCCCATAACAATGATACCTACACAGCTACAGCCAAATTACCAAAACGTCTACAGACCAAAATGGAGTGATCTGCCACTGGTTTTTATCATGGAAAGTGTAGACGTTTTGGTACATAAAAGTGTAGCCGTTATTGTATATAAAAGTGTAGCCGTTTTGGAACGTGTAGCAGTTTTGGACATAGAAATTATGACTGTAGCCGTTTTGGGCATTTTGTAGACATAGCTTGTAGCCGTTTTCATAGGCGTAGGAGGTGGGGGGGGGGGGGCAATTGCCCACCCAAGTGTCCAGGAAAGCCAAAAATTCGGGCATAAAGGGGTGCTAATAAAAGCCTTAAAATTCGGGCAAGATGACCTTTGCCCCCCCCCCCCCCCCCCAAAGAAAGGTGCCTCCTACGCCTATGGCCGTTTTGACATTAATAAGTGACACTTTTAATACACGCGCTCAGTCTATCCCTTACAGTCTTTTCTTCTGACACAATTCTATTTGACGGTAACTTTACCTGCAATATCATGTTATAAGAGGCAGAAGTGGCCGCAATCGCGACCACACTTCCATCATCCGCCATTTTGAAGGTGAGGTTTACCTCGAAACAAAACCCTAAAATTTCCTCTGGTAAGTCAAGCTGGTTGAAATACAAAAATTCATTCAACTGACTAATATCGTTGATCATAAAAATTATAATGAATAATCAAGTGGAAAAAATTACAAAAATACAGCGGTTTCTGATAAATGAATGCGAATGCTCGAATTGGACATCTTTCATGAAATATCCCAAGGGGCAGCACGTGTAACTGTTAAAATATCAGACAGAGGGCAGCAGTATACAGGAACACAGGTCTACCTCAGGGGTCTAGACCAGAGATTGTATAACGTATTATACAATCTCTGGTCTAGACGGGTGACCATCAACGAGACACTCGGGATTTTCAATTATAAGCGAAACATGAATATTTTACATATCAGACTCTGAGCATAATCTGTCATTCATGCTTTTAAATTGATATAGAAAATCTGTTTAAAATTGCAATACATGTATTTTCTGGACAGAAAACAGCCCCCCCCCCCCCTAAGTTGGTCCCCTCCTTCACTACAGTGTAGGAGACTGCGGTTCCAGTGCTACCCCCCCCCCCCCCACCCTCGCACACCAAGCCTTGGCAACCCCCTTCACTGGCTTCACTATGTGGGTCAACTCATGCATATTAATGAGAATGACCTTGGTGACCTGCCCTGTTTTGTCTTAGCCAATAGCAAGTCAACCCCCTCAGTTATGTCAAAGTGAAACTAGGTCTAATTTCTCCAAGCTAACATTTCTTGTCTATTGTGATGATAAAAATCATGGAAATAATATGTTCAATTATATATCATTATATTCATTGATAATAAGGAAATATTTCAACATGACGTTATTTATTTTTTTGTTTACGTCATTTATAATATCAATCAGTTTAAATTAATCAGCAATATAAATGCATGTTGCATGGGATAATATACAAGATAATTAAATTAGGTTGTCAAATCTAAGTACAAAGTTATGTAATAATGAAATAGATTTTAGCAGGCACAGTTGTCTATGTGCAAGTTAAGAGCTGGACATTAATGAGTTTACAAGTATGTACTTGTTGCTCCCATATTCAAACAGTGCCAGACCACAGCTAATTGGCTGTCATAAACGGTGTGAAAGGAAAGGTCACATAAATTGTTGCTTAGACCTCCTCTAAGCCAGTCCTATGATTGGCTGAGCAGTGAACTAGGTCAAAAGTGAAATAGTGAAACTACAGGGGTAGATTCCCAGGGTACTGGGACCGAGGATGCCCCCCCCCCCCCCCCCCCCCCCCGTCCCCCAACTTTTAAAAGTGTCATGACAGACCGATGTTATGATAATAAATACAAGAAATCTTTGCAGGAGACTGTCATAACTGATTTGGCTGAAAAATGTCAAAATGACTTATCCTACTTTTCATTTTGCATATCTATTTATCCTGCTCAATGAATTTAAGTTATAAATCGTTTATAATATTCACATAGTTATAATAAGGTGTGTTGAATTTTCCGCTGTTGAAGAAAATTAAAAAACATTTGCAGTTTGTAGGGAAGTTATTTATAACAGAAAACAGCTTCAAAGCAATTCCAGTTGCACTTCATTATACAAAATTGATTTCCTTTTCAGGTATTGCATAAAGTTTCTCTTAATGTCCATCCTCTTACTGTCCTTCCTGTCACCATGCTGGCAAGAGAGATCAGGCCACATGACCAATTTGAAATATATTTAAAAGTAAAAGGCTATAAAAAATTTAAAATGCCCTGTTGTCAAATTACAACACTGAAGTATATGAAAATTCATAAGATTTCAGGATTTAAAGTGCACCGTTTCCGTGCAATGACCTGTATATTTATGTTTAACAAAATTGGAAAAAAGGTAAAAAAAAAAATTTAAAAAAAAAGTGTTACGAATTAGGCCCATAGCAGCATTCGACAAACAGTCAACATTTACAGTTTATTAATTTAATCAACACTAACCACACAAATACATCAATAGAAATAAGCACTCTTAAAATAAATCAAAATATTTAAAACTCAATAGTCCTTTTGAATAAAAGGTCCTTTTGTAGGGTTTATCGGGCAGAGTGATCTTGCACTGTGTTACTAGATTTCCTTCTGTGACAGTCCTTTGATTGATGGACTCTCTAGCAATGTACTCCAATGATGTAATAAGATGGTGTAACTCTCCACAGTAATCTGTGATCAAACTCAACTTTCAGTGGTCACAATTTGTAGTCTCAAGCTCTGGAATTTTCTATGATGTCTTCAGCTATCTGCAAGCGGCAAGAATACGATGTCATGCATATTTCCAGAATTTTTGCTATATATCGAGTGCATTAATTGTGGATATTTTACCCATTGGCTGTACAAAAGCAGTTATGCAATATTACATGACCGTGAACTATCAACAAAAAGGATCGACAATGGAATGAACACAAGTATAAATAATGGTTACAATAAAACTACATAAGAAAAATCACATTCTTGTCTATGTTAATTAGATCTGGGTTCCAAGTTCCAACAACTAAAGATCCAATTTATATTGTAAATATTGTAACAACTTAAACTCTAGTATGTCACGAAATATATATAGTAAAATGTCTGGGTGCCCAGCTACATTTGTGAGAGAGGTTTCTTGAACAATGTTGGTGATTTTTATAGACTATACGATGCGGGCATCGCTGTGGGTTTGCTGCCGCGCAGCCTATGTTTTTTTGTTTTTTTTCTTCGCGTAACCTTATATGAAAATGACAGCTCTTTTCTGACTAACACGTAAATTCTGTCAAGTGACCAACTTTTTGACCATAGAAATATAGGGGCTAGATACTTTTATGTTTTGACCGAGTGACTTTGCAAGCTTAAACCTTGTGACTTCAGAAAAATCATTTTCATAATTAATGGTTCTAATTATAAATCCTTTACCAAGTATTTACCATGCACAACCCATTTATTTGACAAATTCCTATTTTAGTGACAAATTGCGGATACATTTTACACAGCAAAATACAAGGCCTAAGCTCAAAATTGTCCTTGACCCCAAAAACCTAGGCATAGGCCCCATATTTGTTGTCCTGTGTCAATTAGTTACAAAGATATAGCCAGTCATCACTTCATGGTGGCCATATTGGACGCCATCTTGGATATCTGAGTTTACTGTACACCATATCTTAAAATGGATAGTGTCATTTACTTCCTTGACCCCAAAAACCTAGGCATAGACCCCCATATTTGTTGTGCTGTGTCAATTAGTTACAAAGATATAGCCATTTATTGCTTGATAGTGGCCATCTTGGACGCCATCTTTGATATTTCAAAATATATGCTGCTGACAAAATTTTGTTGTCAAGAATAGAATAAAGCTCCCCTATCTTGCATGATATCAATTATAAAATTTTGGACAAACATTGCTAAAAGTAGGAATTATGGCAGTAATGTGGAAGTTTAGTCACTTGCACAATTCACTGAAAAATGACTTACACATTTCAAACTGGTTGTCATGGCAACATTATTTATTTAACAAAACTGAAATCATGTGAATGATAATGGCAGGTGTTGGTTGTGCCAAACCATGCCTTATTTGATAATATATATCACATGAATAAAGAAAAAAACTTCTAATATGTACTATTGGTAAAGATTAGCAAAAACACCACTTGTTTTGTTACCATGGCAACAGGGTTATACGACCTTTAAATAATTAACATTGTTTTTTCAATAACTGTAGATACCTGTAAATTTTGGCCAAATATCAAACATTTTTCATTTGTTTTGCCAAAGTTAGAGAATATAAAAGTTTCAATTTTGGGTTTAAAAATTAAGGTCTAATTCATTCACTTTATTCGGCGTTCCTATGATGTTCTTAATAATATGATTGTATTTTATTTATTTTTCTTTAGCATTACATAAGATCGTATACAGTACAGCATGTATGTTCATGAGACAGAATTTATCATAAATATGTCCAGCGTATATAATATATTTTTATTAGTGTCACCTGACCTGCAATGCAATGAGGTCTAATAAAAAATTGGCAACATCAATAGAGTAATACCACTGAAAATTATGTTCACATAAATTGTTTCATAAAATTAGGCTATTATGTTGATCTATGGGGGATGAATTAAAAAAATAACTAGAAGAAAGTAAATTTATTATGATTCTCAGCATGAATTGCAAGATAGCATGAAATAAGCAGCATGGGATTCGAGATTATGTTACTCACATGCAAGATCTATCTATGAAACTGCATAGGATATATAAGGCATGATGCCAGCTGTGTACAACTATTACATTTCAATATAGTTGCATTACACGAAAGCTCTGCAAGTCGCTGACACCATGCTATCAGGTATGTAATGTAAGCCACACCCACTGCACTGGGGCGACCAATCATAGTAGACCAATCAAAACTTTGGACCAATCACAGAGCAGTAGGAAGTCCCCAGCTTAGAGGGGGATAAACTTGACGCACTGGGGTACCGAGCAAATACAAGATATCGTTCATTCAGTACACACACTTCACAGGAGAATATTGCAAACTTTTCTTTTTGACGGAAACTTGGACTTAGCAATGGAATGATACGCATTCTGAACAGTTAAAAGGTGTTCTTTGAGTCGGTGTGATAAACTCTTCTAAAGTGTGATAAACATATAATATTAGGACAAGGTGTTACAAACCAACATCGGAGCTGGAATCAAGGCTTTCAAAATCTCTTAGATTAAATCTTAGAGATAGGTACGCCATACTTCAATGGGTAAGTGAACATTTGAGCAATTTATATGAAGAGAATTAAGTGTGGTTGTGGTTTAGTATGAAACATGGGAAACTGAAAGCCTTACAAATAAAAATAATTAATCATTTAACTTTTTATTTTTACAAGTCTTAAGTAGCACATATTTCTGTAGAACTATCCCTATGACATATACAGCATGCAGTTGCTTTACCACTCGATCAATTAAAATTGAAAAACACTGTATATGATGCCACAGAGATGGAAACGTTGCAATAAGTATAGCTTATATTTCATGTATGAACGGATAAGGCATTTGGTTTTGGAATAATTAAGCTCACTATATGATTAGTTGCTTATAATAACTAGTTGTCATCATATATGATACACTAGTCTCCTGTCATTTCTGTCATAATTCATGTTTTTCTTTTTTGTGATACTTGCAGAAAATAGTCATATTTAAGTAAAGAAAATATAGGATAGGATAGGATAGGATAGGATAGGATAGGATAGGATAGGATAGCATAGCATAGCATAGCATAGGATGGCATAGGATAGGACTTGGACAAACAGGAGTCCAAGGATAGGATAAACGTTTCTTGTCCAGATACCTATGTACATCTGAAAATGTACGATCGTGACTCAAAATTGATTCATTTTAAGGGAATAGATTTTTGAGATATAACTGAATGTATATGATTCTTAGCAGGTCAACGCTTTATTCAATGATATCATAAACTCTAAAGGAAAACATATTTACACCCGAATGTCAACAATCCACAATACTAGTCCATTTTAATAAAGTATCACACTCACTACATATATATACTTTACACTGCATCGTGTTAATGTATTTGTATGCATAAGGATCCATGTGGGGTTGAATTTCACATGGACTAGGGTAATTAGGCAGTGAACTATGTCCAATTCGGGGTGGATTATAGGGAAGGGGGTTTATTTTTATTTGGCTAACGCTCCCTGTGAAAACAAACACACATTTCAGGGGTCACCCTCACCCCATGCAAGACCCCATGCTTGTCGGTGTAGCACCCCTTGAAGTAGCTCACCTGGCAATCGACACCGACGTGTTCTGTTAAACATTGTTACTCAAGAAATCTTTCTCTACTTTGAGAAGATGTTTCTTGAAAGATGCTGATTAAGTTCTCATAACACTTAGCAAGCAACATTCAAGGTCTAGGAGTGTTTTTAAATCGTGATATCTGTTTGTGCACGGTAACCATGCAATTGCTGATTACTATAACCATTGAACAAATTATCTTGTATATCTTATATATTTTCTTGATAATAAGCTGGACCTCACATATATGAAGTTTTATATTTATTGTGAAGTTTCTACGTTCATTCAAATTTCGCTGTATCACAGGCATGAAACCCGAAGCAGTGGACTCCGCATCTTTATTTGTCCTTATCATATGTTAAGCATTTAAACACATAATGCATAAACACATATGTACATATATATACATTTGAATATATTTTATTAATTGAAAGGGAGTGACGAAAATTTTTATGACGGTCTTGATAGTCAACAAACCTCTCAGGCTATGTGGGTAATGTAGTGAAAACTAAAAATTTGCATTCTAATATATGGTCAGACACGAAATTTCCATTTCGCAAAATTTCAATTTCGCGATTCATTAAATCTACTGACCAAACATAGATAGGAAATCTTTCAGTAAATGTTAACAGTAAATTGACACTCAATTTGGCTGATAACAGGGTTCAGTAAACTCATGCATGCATTTTCTGCTTAAGTCATTTTGAAAGTTTCAAAGAACTTATGTGTACTTACACTTGAATGTTCATACAGTAATCTGAGGACCACTACAAGTTTCATTTGTATCAGAACTAGTTTATTTACCAACTCAATTGTTATTCAGAGATGAATAAAAATGATTCCATTTCTGTCTCATCCTGAGCACGTTTGCTGCAGGCATGGACGTAAAAGCTTAATGCTGTAAGATTTCGCAGCTTTTAGTTGCAGATCTACATTACTAATGGCAGTCTGAAGTCTATAGTCAGTCAGCATCAAGTATAGTGGTCAATTATAACTGACCAGCATACCTGACCATCAGAATGTATCACATTTTACACAAACTATCCTAATCATTATCATAAATGAATTAAACATCATGTATGTTACTTACGATCAATGACCATGCACAGGGCAATATATGAGACCACAGCAATTATTGACCACCAGAGTCCAGACCACCCCCCCCCCTCCATACATTGTACATGACTGTATTGTAGAATAGCACATGTTTGGTGCCCCATAGGACTGCATAATTTAGTGGCATACCACCAGCAACCCGAGCCCCACCATGTAATTTGCTGGGCCATAAGCGGAGGAATGGGGCCCGTGGCTTCAAGATAAGGCATGATATGGATGAAGCAGGGATGCAGGAGGGATGCGGAGATAGCAGCATCACTAGAACGCTTCTCTGTCATCATTTACTGACTTTAATAAACGCCCGAGTTAAGATGAGATTGTTAGCAGCGGGGGCAGGTCTGTGGAGGTACAAGATTTTGCCAAGATGGATGGAATCGAGTGGATTGCTGCCTATGTATAGGACATTATACTGATTAGTAATTAGTAGTTTATTTGATTCTTGTAATGTGTTTCTCTAATAATCAGTATAGAGCAACTGTACCACACTAAGATGTACAATTTGGGAGCACATTTACGCAATCTTATATCAACTGGGACATGGTGCATGCATGAAGGTCCAGGACCTTATACTGCCGAATGCAATTAAGAAAGTGCTGCCAAATCTAACTTGTTTCAAGCCTTATGACCGGGAATCAAAACAACTGTGACGTTGCAAGCACACGTGTAAAGTGTGACTCCATGCTATCCTGTCATGATCTATATCAGGACATCTTTTGTCAGTATATAGGACTACTGGTTTAAAATCAAAGTTAATCATGCGTAAAACATGTAACGATCGATGATTTTTCTTATTCTGAAATTCAATGATGCTTGCATAAAGTTGCAAAAAGTTGCATGCATGGTTATAGTTTGGATATCAAAGTATCAAAGCACTGGAATAGCCCTTTGGCCTCTGTCCCTGGCTGAGTGTACATACACAGGGCCTGGGGCAGGGTGGGATAATCTGGGTGTGGGGTTTCAGAGCAAGGGGCGCGTAGACCGACCCCGCCGGGGGGACAAATTCCACCCCACACCCCACTTCAAATGGGAGAAAATTTGAAACACCTTGAAGTTGCCATGATAAAAATGTGACAGTAATAATACAAGACAGATATGCTGAGAGGTCAATATCACAAACAACAGGTCCTCGTGTCTGAAGGGGCATCTATCATCACCCTCCTAACCTGCCCCTGCAGCGCCCTGCACCCCACCGACTATAATACACAGCCAGGGGTCAGCACTTGTCACTGCACCCCTTGATCTCTGAAGAATGTCACTCCTCTGGTCAGGAATTATAATCTGGGGTCACCTGTGAATTGACATCACAATGACACAGTGGGATTAGAATGGTAACAATGCTGAACAATAGGATAGGATAGGATAGGATTAGCCTTACCAGGTCCTTGTATAGGATAACAACCCCAAGTCACCACGATAGGAGAGGATAGGAGAGAATAGGAGACGATAGGAGAGGACAGGAGAGAAGATAGGAGAGGATAGGAGAGGATAGGAGAGGAGAGGATAGGAGAGGACAGGAGAGGACAGGAGAGGACAGGAGAGGAGAAGATTTATTTATTTATAAAATATATTTATACAGGGTAACAAGAAGATAGGATAGGATGTCAGTAATTTTACATATAAATTGTCAATTCTTGTATCTTGCAATTTAAGATGAATAGGCATATACTATAGGCCCGATATGTGAAGCTATGATAGAATAGGATAGGGCAGAATATGATGGGATAGTATAGGATAGAAAGGGATAGGGTCAGTTATAAAGATGTACCATATATTTACTTATGTATAGGCTTTGCTAGATGAAAAAAAGGATGCATGCAAGTTTTGTCATACTTGTTCAATTGAATTAAAAAATCCAGGGAAAACCCTATATGCAATGAATGTGAACAATTCAGTGTAAAACAGTGAGGTTTTCTGTCTGTTACTAGGTGTTTTTTATTGCCTGTTGAGTTAAAAAGGATCGTATGGGGTTCTTATCAAGTGTGTCTGCAATATTTCACCAGGCCAGGACGATGTGATGGTTTGTTTGAAAAGCAGACCTACTCATTCCAGCCATCAACGTCCCAATAACACAGGTGATGAACTGCAAATGAGCCGTTGATTTCTTTTGTGTTTCAGAGCAACCTTCCTACGGAGAAGTCAACCAACTAGGGGGTATGTTTGTCAACGGGCGTCCCTTGCCCACGGCCATCCGTCTGCGCATCGTAGAACTCGCTCAGCTTGGAGTGCGCCCTTGTGACATTTCCCGCCAACTCAGAGTCTCCCATGGCTGCGTCTCGAAGATCCTCGCGAGATACAACGAGACCGGTTCGATCCTTCCAGGAGCCATCGGTGGATCCAAACCACGAGTGACCACTCCCCTTGTGGTCAAGCACATTAAGACGTACAAGGAAAAAGACCCAGGGATTTTCGCCTGGGAGATCAGAGACAAGCTCCTCTCGGACGGAGTGTGTGATAAATACAATGTCCCCTCAGTGAGTTCTATCAGTCGAATTTTACGTAACAAAATTGGAGGGGGCTCCGGGCAAATGACATCGTTCGAATCGGCAGCAAAAGAAGCCCGAGCAACAATCTACCCCTCACTGTACACGTACCCCTGCCCCCCTTCAATGCACCCGATGGGCCAGTTTGCTGCTGGGACTGGTGGAGGTCAGCAGGGCATGTTTACCAACCCCGCCATGCACCCGCGAAACTGGCCATCCTCACATTCCGTGTGCGACATCCTGGGCTTCCGGGCGGCCGCAGCTGCAGCAGCCATGGCCAGTCAGACGGCCATGAGTAGCCCCGGGGCCAGCAGCCAGTGTTCTTCGGGAGGAGTGGCCACCACTGCCCAGTCTGCCTGCTCAATGGACCCTTGTGCCCCCGTGTTCTCGTCCGGGAACATGCCTCAAGCCAGCCCCGGCTCTGGCCCGGCTCCTCTCCCCGGCGGGGGCCATGGGGCTGCGGCTTCCTACTCCATGTGTACGTATGGCAGCCAACATACTTACGGACAAAACTACGGACATCCCCAGGGTTACGGTTATTACGGGCCCATGGCTCCGTCGGGGATGCACGCTACCCCTGTCTACCTACAAAGCTGACCCCCTCAAAATGACTATTCGAATCATTAATGTTACATGAAATATGACTATACTCCATTCATAGACTTTACATTGAATGACACTGATTGAATCATAATACATATCACTATTCATTGAACTTGCCATTTTTTAAAGAAACATTGAATCTCCAATTGATTATCTTTTTTAACTGACTTTGCATGGGACTTTTGACATGCTCAGCAGTGTCTCTGTCTTGCCTTATTTATTGAATGTGTTCACTCTTCATATTTTGTGTGTATCAAATACTATCAATGCATTTCATATTATTTTGTACACATCATGCAATCATCTTTAATGCAAGAAAGTGAAAGCAATTCATGGATTCTTCCAAAGAAATTCATTTGGTGCTGATTTGATATACCAGTTTTTATTTTAATCTTTATAATGTATTTGTGTGTACATGCCGTCCATTTATGCATTTATATAACAGTTATATGAACATTTATAACTTTATAAAAGAAAACATTGAAGCAATAGCAAGAGTCACACTGAATCTCAAAGCTGATATTAAATTAACCCAAACGGTGGCCTGGTATAATGTACAACGAGAATGTTGGTGTGAAAAACAATACACTGGTTTATCACACTCCAATGAAATTTCATACCCCTTTGTAATTTGCAATTTTGTTACACTGAGCCTTATTATATGCTTGTATAGCCAAACTGCAATTATACCTCATAAACATGAAATCGCTTTTTCTGTGTTTCTTTCATAACTAATTTACTTTACCATTGCACAGCCTGTTGCTTATCTAGGAACAAAAAAATGAACATGAAGATAAATTTGCACATAATTGCCTCATGTTATTCATGTTTCTGATTACCACGCGAACAAGTAACTTCACAGCAGCACGTAACTCTATACTTATCAATCACATGGTCACGAAGTTTGGCGACCACCCACCAGAGGGCAGCGTCGTCAATCACGTCACAATGTCACGTCACGACGTCATCAATCACGTGCTTGATCAACCTTTCATGTTGGGACGCTGTATTCTCCCTTACACTGCAATAAATCTCAATTTTTTTGGTTGCTACCATGTCCTTGTGGGGTTTTAGCTCTGTAATGCAATGCAGGGAACTTGTTTTGAAGTGTGGTAGCACAGCATGGATCTTAACAGTACCCCACCCCAGACTGATCTGAACCAAATCCATGGATTGTCCAAGACCAAACATTGATACAGTTTTGGTCTTGGTGCAGTTAAGGATCTTGGTGCATGGAATGTAGTTAAGACACCCTCAATATTAACACCGCCTCCTTTTTAAGACCTTTTAGCAGCATCCCATACCACTGCAGTGACTATAATGTAAGAAATGTCCCGTAATTCAGACCATCTCGATTTACGACCACTTCAATGATTCCCTATATAGGCCTATGTTAGTCTTGATTACACGTGTAAGACCACTGAGATTTCCTCGAAGAGAGTCAGTCATGAAATACAAATGTACAAAAATCTAATTGAATATATTTAATTAAGAAGGTACAGGTTATTTGACAGTGTCTGTACAACCTTCCAACACAGCTAGCTGAACAGGCAGGATTTCGATCACGTACTTTGACGAAAGAAACAATTTAACAAAAAAAGATGGGTGTAGCTTGTTTGGTTTTTCACTTTAATAATGAATAATTAAATTGACTTTAAATACCATATTTTGTTGTTTGCATTCAATAAACTTGCAAACTGCATGCTGTGAATCCCAGACACTGAATGAAAACATGGAAAGAAAACCATGATAGATTAAAGTTAGCAACAATAGAAACCAAATATGTCTAAAAGAGAGAAAATTCAATGCAGACCCACAGAAGATTCTTGTTACAGTAGTCGGGATAATGCAAAAGAGGCACATATGGGTCCCTTGTGTCTGGATGTATGGAAAGATGGGACATGTGCCTTTCATGAGAACAGGGGAATGCCAGCCCTATGAGGGTGCCTCTCTTTTCCCTGCAAAGGGTAAAGGGGTTGAAAAGTGACGGGATCAGGGTCATCAGCCTGGCACAACACAAGTCGACAACAAAAGAGCCGCTCTATTGGCCGCAACAGTTTCTGATAAGGCCGAACTGCAACTGAGCCGAAATGGGTCTGCAGCTTCACTCTCGCCATCTAGCGGCCACATGTGCGTCATCCATCACCTTGACACCTGTGTTGGTGAGCACTATGTTCATGAAATAAGCCAAGTGCCAACAGCCTCGCTAAATGCCCAGCTTGTTCGGCCTATTGCACTCCTGGTGGCCTGTAGCTGCATGGTCCTGCTTTGCTGCTTCCTGCACTGGACATGGCTATCACAGTTACTTTCTGGTTGGCACAGTTGAATCAAAGAAGATGACCTAAATTTTTGTTCATATAAGAAATCTGTCCAAATCATACGCTTTAATTTTAGGAATACATTCTAAAGTGTTGATGTTTAAATGTGAGAATCAATTAGGCGAGTTTTCAGGTTTCAGAAACTTTCTACAGCCCCACTTTTAATGCACTTTTCATCTTTGAAGCGCTCCAGTTTGTCCATACATCTTTCTGCCTATATACATTTGCCTAATACCTTGACTTCCAGCATGCATTTCTTAACTGCCTCTTGCATAGTTTTTGTGAAAAAAAGTATTATATAAGTAGAGAGGTATTAAATAATAACAGGTGCTGGCTGCAGGGTTTGTTTTAATTTCTTTGATGTGTTCTTTTGCTGATACGAATTTATCTTGTGGTTACATGTAAAATGTGAGTGCTTATACATTGTTGATCATGCATGTCTATTCTTGCTAAGTATGCGAGGTAATGCACCCCCTGTCTGCTTGCAAACTACTTCTCCATCCCTGGAAGGCATTTAAGGCATATATACTTGATGAGGATGAGGCAAAAAAGATGAAGGGAAATTTGTTTGAGTTGGTGGAGTGCCCTATGAGTGACTGAGGATGCTGTGAAGATGTGTTGCTTCCAGCAGATGGCCGCATCATTCCTTACAGCAGCAGCAGCATCAGCCTTAGCACAGCATCTGGCTTCAACATCATCATAATCATGCAGCAGCAGCAGCCATATTTCCATCCATTCATCCATCAATCCATCTGGCCCATCCTAGCTAGCTCCCACAAACAATTTCCTCGGCAATCACTCGGGGCAAGGTGTGAGAGGCCCATGTGCTGACAAGTTGGCACTCAGCCCTACCAAATCCAATTTAACAAGAATTGAAAGTTTCTGTTGGTCATGCACACATCATTTCTGAAAGCAGTTTGTAGCCACTCAATGCACATCTGTTCACCGTCCTCTCTCATCCTCGCCTGTACTGTAGTATCACACTGAACGGTGCACCATCCTAACCAAAACTAATTTTTTGCCATTTTCCATCGAGTTAATGTTTTCATTCTGCTCCTGTCATTTGTTCATTGCTGCCCATGCAAACCTTACCTGTCTGTTATGGATTATTCCAATGCATTCAATTAGCCGATAAGAAATCACATCATCAATATGGGGCAGAAAAAAGTAAGGACCTATTGATATAAGGCCATTTTGCTATGAGGACCAACTCAGAATGGATGTAGAAGCTTGCGATTAAGACCTTTTTAAACTTTACTGGCCTAATATAATGATGAGAGGTTCCAGTGTCGAGGGAATGAATACACTTACACAAGTGTCAAAAGTGGATATTCGAAGTAATAGTCATTGTAAGCTGGTCTAAAAATGGTATTTTACTACATTTTACCACAAATTAGACTATCTCACATTATGAAGAAAAAAAAACATATTGCTTTGTACTTGTCAGTTTTCATGCACTGTACCTTTCCTGGGTGTGACCCACTGATAGAAGTTGCATGTCATTGTCACGGTGCATGCCATTAATCGGAATATGGCCTCATAAAAGATACTACATATAAAAAGAATATCATTATTTCATACTTGAGATGGAATAGTTATTTGATTAAATCTGACAATATCTTCTCAAAATGTCCTGCTAGTCACTGGCAGTCATGTTTTTAAAGCTTGAAGTGTTGTTTCCGCTTTTATTGAACATGACAATAGAACTTTTTTTGTGGAATGGCTGTTTCATATTTGAACTATAGTTACGCCTAAAATTCGTGATGCAAAAGTACATACACGTACTAGAACTTGGTAGACATAACGATATTGATAGTATATTCAAATGTACATTTTCAGTATCTTATGTATTGTACATTCACTCAATCATAGTTCATTATCTCCCAGACCTGGCGAAATGCTGTGTATCCCCAGTAGACCAAGTTCTCCCATAGCAGCGCATGTGAGGGTCTATTGGGACCAGTTAACAGGATAATTACTGCAAGGAGATCGGGGGCAGCATGGGGCAGGTAGCAGCATCAGCAGCATCTTGAGAGCGGGTGGGCAGCTGGCCCTGACATGCCCTGTCAGCCACCTAATCAACCCTGAACAACTTCCCCGCTTGCTAGAGTGGTAGGTAGATTTGTGTTTTTACAGCAAGCAACAGTGCAGCACTGAACACAAAGATTTATGATTTCTCATGTACATGAACACAGGAATAGTGGGCCATATTATGTAACAAATTATTGGGTCGAGATATTCTTGATGGACCAGGGTAACAGAAAACATGTACCTCACCGAGGTCAGTCACATATTCATGGAGAAACCTCACTATCGATGTGGAAGCATGCTGACTTGGAGACAAGTCTCCATGGTATTTGTAACCCACCCAATATGCCACAAACTTCTGACTCATTGCTAATTCCATTAATGCCATTTAAGTGTATGATATCACATGCTATCGTTGTCATAATAAACGGAAATTAGATTTAATCTGATAATATGCACAAAACAACATCGAATGATGTCTTCCAAGTAGAGATTTAAATCTTATTTCTGCAATTCAATTTGTCTCCACAAAAGCACTAAGGCAGTCTTAGTGTTCTGGGTGTGCGCTGCATGCATGTTATCTAACTAATCAACAGTTATGTACACAACTTCACACTCAATTACAACCAGTTTGTGACAAGCAATCAAAAATGCATCGAGGTGTGACAAACTCACAGTGGTATTTGCGCATGGTATATCACACCTCATTACACATAATGTTGTAATAGGCTTCCATTGTCGTCCAATATAGCCATGATAGAGAGTGACGCTCATTAAACGATAACAATGCTAGAGAATTTGATGTTTTGCTATCAACTTATCATTCATGATTGTTGTAAAATCTGTAATGCACCAGGTGTTTTGGTTCATGTACATACAGTTGACAGCTCAAAGTTATTAGCAACTTTGCTTTACAGCTGACTACTTTGTGTGACCATTATTTATTCGAAGAATACGTTTTATGGCCGAATTGTTGGGTCACAAAGCTTCTCATAATATAGCTAGCTATATAATAGCTTCAAGCATCATCTGTGAAAGGGAAGTGGATCCTGAACAAACTATACACAAATAAATGACCAAGGCATACATGTGAGCATTTAAACTGACAGACTTCAATGTGTGATGCATGTATTAATTAACAGGTTACCTTAAACTGAGAGTCAAAGCTATCACGTGATAGTTAAGTTTGTTTTCTATGCTTAATTGCCTGGATCCATTTTGAAGATTACAGGATTAAAGGGTGGCACTTTCCAAACAAGCGTGTGATGAGATTTAAATGACATTATCTGGTTATATTAATTCATCAGTCGGTAACATATTGTTTGGTAGTATCACGATGGGGTTAAGATTCTAGGAGGGTAGGGTATTATAGATAAGAGGAGATAAACTCATTTATCAAGTCACACTTGGCGCGCGTATTGTGTTCAACCTTGATAACCCCACAAGTGACGCCACCTGGTATCTGTGACAGATAGCAGACCCTGTCGCCCCCTCATGGATGAGCGTGTCTTATTAGACCCCCACTGGGATCTCGTTATGATAACTCGCCCCTCCCAGTACACGTCATATCTCTAAGCAGCATCACAGTACCCTCAATTAATTCCCAGAAGATATGATAACCCATATGATTACTCCCAGAAAAGTGAACCCGTTCAACTCCACTGCACTTCAGACGTGGGACACAGGTTCAGCCTTACTAGGTTTCAGCTTAATTACCCCAATCAAGCCATCGTTGAGTGTATCATCTTTCTGGTCATGTCTAGAATCTGAAAAATATTGTCCATAATTTGCATGACAGACACGTTGAGGGAATTCTGTTGGTCCCTTGGTGGGCCATCATTCAAGAGGTTTACACTGGGCCAATATAAGGTCAACAAAATCTTTAGACCGAAACATTGCTGTCATTTGCAAGTGAGGCAGTTATTAGTCGGACCATGGATCGAGTCACTATACAGTGACTCCATGGTCGGACTAACAAACACCATCAATTAAGCCTTGGCCAGATTCAAAGATAGATAAGGCCACATACAGAGAATCCCTCCGGTTTCAGATAATTAATTCCAGCAACTTAAGATCATCCAAACTTTTGCCATGGATTTAGCCAAACTCTGAAGGATGAACATATTTTAGCTTATTTTGGTAGCCTGGTTGTGGTGGAGGTCTCCCCAGATCCCAGAAGCTCTCAAAGTTTGATAAACTTGGTTTATTAGTTTACTCAGACATGGAAGCTTGGTTTAAAGCAAATACCTGTGCCTGAACTCGGAACACAGTTTGGCTTTCTCACAATACAAATTCAATTTCAGAGCTGATTGTGTTTTATTTTAACTCACAATATTGGCTATTAGCATGGAAACAATCTTTTAATGTGCACAGGTATGTCATGATAAGTGCTAATTTGTTAAATTGTGTGACAACAGTTCGTATCTAAATTTCCAGATGAGCTGCAGGTAACTTAAGCAGTTTGAGCGCATAAATAAACCTCTATGATATATCGACTTGCGGCAGTTGTATTATATTTCCATTTATTAATGAGCTCACTTTATTATAATCAGAGGACTTTCAAGTCTGAGCTACAACCAAGTGAAGTGTGCTTCAAAGGTTAATTTGAGAGGACAAACGATTAACTTCTGATTAAGGAGTGTGTGGTTGCCATGGTAATTGGATGACATGGTGGACAGCAGGACCAGTGCTGGACATGGCAGGTATGAAAGTCCATGCAGATACACTGTGAGTGATTGGTTCTTCAAATACCTAAAGTTCGTCACAAGCAGGACATAATAGTCAAAAACCGTACAAAGACAACATACTTCTGCTCATTTGTATGGGTAGTTCACAATAGTCTTCGATATGTTTAAGAATAGTATAGTCATTTATGGCATTCTTTGAACAAAGGCTTATCCAAGGTAAGACTTTATGTTGATAAAATGTGTGCCTTATGGTAAAATGGTTGTCCTTCGTCATTTGACAACCTTTTGTGTGGATTCCAGCAGAGTGAACACACTGAAGGGGCACGGATGGTAGACGGCAATTTCCAAAGTATCTTCAGAGGAGGCGGCGTGTTGTGAGAGAGGGGGATGGAGGGATTCATCTTTCTCTCCTTATTGCTGCCAGATGCTGCCTAGTGATGGCTGAGGAGGGGCCCTCTCAGCACACTTGCGCCTCATGTCAAATCTTCTAACAAAACGCCCGTGCCTGGGCCACATAGCCTAGACCTGTTTCATTTGCACTTCAAATTGCCTGTCTCCAGATATCACAGCCAACTGGTAAAGGTTTGAAGGATGGGTAGATGAATGGATGGGTGGGTGGATGGATGGATGGATGGCCAGCAGCAGCAGCAGCAGGGTCATCGTGGCCCATGTAAGATGGACATGCCCCATCCCCGTCACACATGCAGCTGTGGCTATATAGTCTTGTATCTGTCTATAGTAACATTGTAAACTTTGGAACCACTTCACTATTAAGACCATGGCAATTTCGACCATACAACTACTTAGGATCCACCTTGGAGTAACACTATCTCGGATCTAGGTGGTCGAAATAGTAAGCTTTAAGCTTTAAGCTTCACTGATCCAGCTTATCATATGTTTATGAAACTGCAATTATAGCAACCTTGGAGCATGGACGTAAAAGCCATGCTTGGAGTAAGCCCCTCAGCTGCAGCGTGCACTGTCTGGTCATGCAACTTTCTGGCTAATAACTTTTTTAGTATATTTTACAGCCTGGTAATATTGGACTGTGTTATTAATAATTATAATAACTTTAAATAAGTGTGTTACACAGCTAGCCAGTTGTAATTGTCTTCAAACCGTCAACCTTACAGTATATCGGAACCTTTTAATATTCAGCTTTGGATAGACATGGATATACCATGGAGGTATTATACTATCATCAAGTGTCCCGACAAAGATTCGAACACATGACCTCTAGAGCAGTTCACTGAAAAACAATATATATTAAATCAATGCTACGTAATGCGAATGAATCACAGCAACTGGAGATTCCAGACTTCAGCAGCTGGAGGAAGTCAGTTGGAAAACGAATGGTTCTTATTGTGAGGGTTTCTTTGTAACACAGCCGAGTTGTGCCCTCCTGTCATTGTGATGCATGACCTGAAGTTCCGTAAGTAGAGTCTGATGTAGAATGAGCAAAGAAAACAGCGAGGCCACACACAAGGTGTGCGTTTTTCCTCAATAAATTACTGCTACATGCAAACGGTGGGTCTTCAACTTAGTTCAAGGGGGACTGGATGGGGACAGGGGGCGGGCAAGGGTCGGTCCGCCCCACTGAACCGACCCCATGCTGGTGGTCCGCCTTTTAAAACTGATCCAACCAACAAACCTCACGATCCGTTTTGTTTTCGGGTAATTTAACACATGGCAGCTACACGAGGTTAACACAGGTGAATTTTTGCAGTGCAAGTTTCACAATAGGATGACTGATTATCGCCTAATTCTATGTTGATGTCTGGCATGGATTTGATGGCCTGAGCCAACTGCAGCCAACTGCAACTCTTCATGTTATGACATACATCAAATTAACAAAGTAAATATTTTGAAATATGGTTTTCACCCTGAATCAATCAAGAGGTGATACTAAATACTTCTGAACTTCACTTTCAGGACAAAATTAATATAGGCCCTATGACTTTAATAGGTGTCTTCAATGCTGAGGCGATCATCCATGAATGTGTGTGACCAATACATGTTATTGATTAAAAGTGTGTTTTTCTTAGTTCTGAGCAAATTACAGCAATGAAAATACGATTATGTGTTGGTGATGATAATTTCGCTGTTATTTAATCGTGCAGCACTTGGTCTTATATTTTGATGATAATATATGCAATAGACCCCTGTGATTCCCGAGGTGGACCCAATGGTGGGCTATTTATGTGGAAATTCCATTGTACAATCTTGGATCAACTGGAGATCCAGTTTATCCAAGGTACAAGTGGAGGTGCCCTGCCATGAAATATAGACTCTGGCCAGACAATGATTCTGCAGCTGCTAAGCAGGAACTATAGACGCACAATTCGGTATGACATTTATTTATGGCTCAGACAATGGATCTGCCCAGCGGAAAGAGCATCTCTGCAGCGTCTCTGCAGCCTTGGTGGTCTTGCATGCATACCTTCTCCCTGCCCAGCAGTTTCACGGCAATTTGCCTCGTGGCCCATGTCTGTCCTCAGCTCAATACAAGAGTGTTGGTTGGAAGTTTGGGGGGCAGAGAAAGGCCCAACTCCGGGGGCAAGGAGCCTTTGTAACCAATCCCCACCGTGCCCCTGTCGCCAACATCAAAGGCCCGGCCTCACCCCCAGCAAATCGACCGTTGATAAGGATTAATTGTAAACACATTGGGACCACGGCGTTAATTGCCTAATCATCAATTAGCATTTGTGACTAGTTTCTGGAACCTGTACAAACAGGTCACCGACACTGTTAATTGCAAAGTTTACCATATAATCTGCATCTAATTCCAAAACATCGCCTCCATGTTTTCTGATATATACATGTTTATCTAATTAGCTTACTTGTACCTTGGAAAAATTAGTTTAATTTCTCCAAGCTTGTAGACACTGATAGAGGCAGATTTGAATCCTTGGTCAGTGTTATAAGTGAATATCATTAATTAACACAATAAACTAAGAGATGGAGGTAAATTTATGAGAGATACCTGGCCTACTGTTTTTTGATTGATCAGAAAAAAAAGTGACACAACACAATTGCTTTTATTTTATTTATATTTTTTTCTCAGTTTTGTTGGTATTGACACTCTTTGGAAGATGTTTACTTTTCAGATTGCATTTCAGTTCATTAATTTAAAAAAACGACTTCAGGTTTATTAAACAAGTCTTACCTTGCTTACAAAACTAGATTATTCAGGAAATAAATTACAAAAAGGGCTCACAGGAAGACCTTGTACAACATAGTGGCTGGCATTGTCTGTCCTCAGTCTAATTCACCTGAATTAGTAAATTATCATTTTGTTAAAGATACCAGTTGTCTCAGTCGAATTAGCTTTTAGTATTAACCTTTTTTGGTTTACATACATGTTACAAAGGTGCATTGTAGGGCCTATACATGTGTTTCACAGATGCATTTTATTGCAATGTGTTTTATAAGAACTGGTTTGTATTATGGAGGCAGTTTCCCAGGCAGGCATCTGAAGCTGGGCATGGCTGTCATCATAACCTATAAAAAGAGACAACACACACAGGTTTGCTGATGCGTGAGACATCAAAAGATGTTGCAGTTAGGATGAGTTGTGAGATGCAAGAGGTGGGATGACACTGAGGACCGATGATGCATGAGAAGGTCACTGACCGCAGCCATCTTTGTGACCCGGATCTGGAAGGCCATGTCACCAAGTGGCACAACAGAAGAAGTCCACAAGAGGGCGCTAATCGGTGGCTTTGTGGCTGTCGCTGGCAATTGAGTTTACATTGTGCATTCCTTGTCATCCCAGCAGGGGGCGCCAGGGATTTATTAAGGGCCTGCCAACAGCATACGAGGTGCGATATGGCATGATTTGCTGCTTAAGAGGTGCGAAGGGCAGCCCCCAGCCCAACGGTCATTAGTGGCCACATGAAAAGAACACCTCGGCCACTCCTGCCCTCTCTGCATGGTACGGTCCCTTGGGCCAGCTGCTCTTGGTTAGGATCACAATTGCGCCCTGCCTTCAAAGTCCCCAGCCTCTGCATGATCTTACACCCCGATACATTCACTTTGAGCTGAAGCCAACTACAACAAGCATACCAGTGCGAGAGGCAGGGTTAGATCTTAATAGGGGCGTTTATACACTGCAAAGTATTACTCTTGGCAAGACTCAAGTGTCTCATCAAGGTGTCCTGTGTTGTGGCAAGTGGAAGACACCAGTGCAACAATTTCCTGGGTCACAGCAATTAACTAATGAAAAAGGTTCCTTGGTCAAAAGATTGAATGCAGGCACCTTTCTCAAGTACTCTGCAATGAATCAAACAAAATGTGTGCGTTTTAATGCATACATTGAAGGTTGTGCATCACAGTGCCTAACTCGTATGGCAATATCTACCATGGACGTAGGGTACTGTGCAATAACCATGGAACTGCAGCCCCCAGCCCAACGGTCATTAGTGGCCCGGATCTGGACTCCTCTGAACACCTTTGACGTTCTTGTAAGTCCACAGCGATCTACATGACAATACATGCATGGGATGCATCAATAAAGAGATTCCATAGGATTATGTCTATATAATTGCCAACCGGAAGTTGTTTGGACCTTCTAACTGGAAGCATATGGCTTATGAATATGATGTTTGTCACACTTCCTTGTGTTATTTGTCACATTTCTGACAATTTATCACACCCCACTATCTCAAATGCTTTGCCGAGGTGGCCTCAGCAAAGCAAATGAGATAGAACTGGCGATTTCATGATAAAGGTCCCCAGATAATCTTAATAACAGGTATATTTTTTTTTATATAAGATCGATAGTAAGACTACATATAAAAAACGGTAGATGTTTTTTTGCCATACTTGCCACATGAAGCATATAGGGGCAGAACAATTGTATTTTTTCCCCATTGTCAATTGTGTCGATGGAAGAACATGAAATGAATGTGTCCAAAAGATTTGTCTTTGCATATATATTCTTGGATAATGTCACTGCAGTATACCTTAACCTTGGATAAACCAGAGTTTCAACTTATCTTAGAATTGCGAACTTCTAGGTATATGATCTGTCTCCATTACTTGGGCATGAATATGTCATGTATACAATAAATTCTGACATGTACACACTGCCTGCTGGGTGACATATTTTGATCAATGTCCCTCCATGCACCAGATGTGTAATGTATAAACTGCAGGACTTGAGGTTTAGCAATAAAGACGACCATTCTTAGCAGCTGGGCCAGGGAAGAGACAGTTAGTTATCAATGCTGCTACGGGCTATTTACTGGCAACGTTGAGTATGTGATAAACTGCTATGCCCCTCGCTGGCATGGGCTCAGAATCCAGAGATCTACATTCTCTTATAAATTAGTTATTACGAGCCCAGTAGGGAGCACGGGGGCCCGGAGAGATGCCATGTCGATGCCCCTGGCCCCCGGCCTTGCCCGCCGACCTCCCCGGGCCCCCCTGCTCAGCTACCTACCAGATGGGCCACGCTGCAAATCGGCCTCTCTCGACTGGACGCTGTCTGCAATGTTGCTCGTATCTCTTGGTCATATTTCCTAAAGGCTCATCTGACAAATGTGCCCCATGCAACGATCTCACCTGACAGCCCCCACTGAGTCATATTCTGCTAAACTTATTCCACTCTGATTTATCATCCCCTGCCATCGAGCATTAATAACTAATACACACTTTTAAGTCCTCAGGGGCAATCAGGAATTCCAGCAAGGCTGGCTGACTGCCTGCTATTGCATTTCACATTCATCAATATTCGCACTGTATCCAATCAAGTGCAATTCAAGGAAATGAGGAATAAAATGCTCAGCAATTATAGAGTTAATCTTCAAACTAGTCAGTGATTGATACCATAATATATTATGATCAATGCTAAAGTCAGTTCTAAGCGATGGTCGAAATGACTATAAATAAGACACAATGATCAAAATGGATTTTGCCGTTCTAATGGTTTATCACGCTTTTCACTGAAGCACTACAATAGCCTAAGCCAGACCATGACCTGTATATGACCATCCTGTTCTCAGATGACTAAGTGGTGGGACAAACAATATCCAATACACTGCCTTGCACACTAACTGCACTTCATAAAGCACATCCCATATCTACGCCATACCATGCCACCAATGTGACATCTTATGATTGGAAAAGAAGGATCGCAACACAAACATTTTCTTAAACCCTAAAGCTTTTGCACATACATGTACTGGCCTCTCAACTTGACCTTGATCAGGATCTGTGTTTCATCGAACCTTCTTTGAACTTCGGAAGTTGATAATTACTTCCAGCCAAGCGTTCCACTGTGGCCGTTTTTGTCAACAAGGACGCACCGTCAATGACGTCATGACGTGATCTCAGCTGCGTGGTCCGCGTCGCGCGTTGAGGATATACTGAGGTCAAGGGGGCAAGAGAGACATAACTAGGGGCTTGACCTTTACCCCACTTGGGGTGCTATACTCTCAAGTGATTTGATAGTCCCTCATGAAGTCCTGGAAATCCAGCGAGGTGGGAAAGTAATTGGTATCTAAATCACTTGACCTTTACCCCTGGCGGTATAGATAAGATAAGATAAGATAAGATAAGATAAGATAAGATAAGATAAGATAAGATAAGATAAGATAAGATAAGATAAGATAAGATAGAGATGAGGTGCATATATAGATATGGCAGTATCCCATAACTGGATATACAGACCTAATTCAGAGCTCTCCGCATGAGACGATCTGACCGAATTCAGGGGTGCAACACTCATTTCTGTCAGACCCTGGTCTTGCAGACTCGGCCTGCAGTGTCTGCATTCAGACTGTGATATATTTAAGAATTTTGAATGGATGACAAGTGTGATGACCAATTATTGCATCGCAGATACCTACATGCATTTAGGCTGACCAGAATAGTATGGACTCATTGGGGTTTGAATGGGAGACTGGGAGAGGCGTAACAAACATCTTCGTTATTCAAGTATAATTGACAAAATAAAGTAGGAAAGAGGATGTTTACTTTCTCAACAAATCAGGCAAATTGAAGTAGTATCATTTAACTGCTGGTGGGAGTGATGGAGTCATCAGGAGGCTGGCTTCAATGCAGGGCTAGTTGGTGATGAAGCTGCAGCTGCAGGGCTAGTTGGTGATGAAGCTGCAGCCGCATCTTGCATGGGATGTTGTGACATCCGATCAAAGGTGTAAGGCGAAACTGGCAGGCGGCTGCCAAAACAGTAGCAGATCAGAGAGGCGCCAGGCAGTTAGGAGGCGGCAGTTTGTTTGGCCAGCCGTAGCCTAGCAACCCTGTTTGACACGAGAGGGCGATGGCTGACACCTGGGCCGGGAGCCATGCCAGCCGGAGACGGGGCGGCTGCTTCCCCCGGGAGAACCACGGCCAATCAGCCGGCCCCCGAACACGTGTGCTAAAGCCATCAAAGAACACCTTTGTTTATTTGCTCAATTGAATCAGCCTCCTCATCACAAGTTGCGATGAAGCCAATTAAATAATTTGCCCAGACGACATATTTTTGCGCCCGCAACTTAATCTCCAATAACACGCCCCCTACAGGGATCAGATCAAACCAAATATTGGGGCCAGCTAAAAAACCAGAGTGGAAAAACTGCAACGCAGAACTTGGCAGAGGAGAAACAAGGTTTATTTAGTTTCAATATTGTGGGGGACAAACTTCGTTACCACTGCATGACTTCTCTTTGAAGCCTTCTAAAAACTTTTTACTTTTATAATTAAAGATGAACTCTCCAAGATGTGCACCTATTTCAAGGCGCTCAAGAAAAGTGGGGATGGGAAGTGCAGTTTTTATGAATATTATCGTATTTGTGCTATGAATTGAGATTTCTTGCTATTATGTATTATGTGATAACCACTGTGCAATTTGTTTAGAAAAAACCTACTATGGAAATCGATCACAAATCCTGAGCACTCTGCAACTTTTACCTAATTATTGTAATGTATATAAGTATCCCACTATAGGGAAAGGACCTCACCAGACAGTATTCAATGGGCTTCCCATGGCAAGTAAGAACTTGGATGAACTAGAAGTATACCTGCATGGTTCATCCATGGAGGTATTATAGATACCTTCATGGTTCATCCAAGGTAAGAACAATAATATTTAATCCTGTGGCTTCTCTAACCCTAACCCTAACCCTGACTTTCAATTAGTGGCTGTAACCCATCGCTCCATTCTCTGTGATTGACGTTGAATGAATATATATTTGCGACATATACTATATATAAAATTAGTCCGACAAACTGCCTCGATTTGTGATATCGGTGTGCTTGCAAATGACAGCAATGTTTCGGTCACGCATAAAATTAAATACAGTTCTCCAAAGATGTTTTAGTAAGCTGTGCCACAGTGCATGCAACTAAAAAATAATCAATAAAACAGACAATAACAAATTAATTCTGTCCTTTGAAAAAATAGACCACTCAAGTATCTCCAAGCAAAATTGAACGATATTCCAAGGACGTTAATATTCTGTAAGCCTATAGAAGCAACAGAGGCATACCGACAGCTTTTCCAGGCCCCGCCATGCGCCCTGGCAGAGTGTGAGCCGTGTGTGGGGATCTGTAGCATGGAGCCATGACGCTTATCGGGCGCCACTCTATGCACGGATTCCTCTGGATTCCGGTCGATTCCTGTGATTTGGACGCAATCATCTGTGATGGAGAGGCTGATAAACTTCTCTTGTGTTAGGGCCAATAGCTAAAAGCAGGCTACAACAGCTAAGAATGTACTTCTCTCTGCTATTTGCAAATTAATCACGCGTGTTAAGTGTGAAAGTAGGCCTACCATCGAATAGCGCGCGACTCCACATGCAACAAGGCGAATCGACCCTCGCCTGATTGAGGGGTGAATGACTATAAAAACGTGATATGAAGTAAAAATTATAAATGAAAAATATAGCAGATAAATAGCAAAATAAATTCTCGATTTGTCGGGAAATAAGTTATGAAAACTGTAAGCATCAAAATCTTCATTGAGATGCACATTTTTCGAACAAATATAGGCTCCATTTGAGCGACAAATGTACTATCTGAATTTATTTGAATTTTTCACCGATTTCAGGACATAAAAAGACATAACCTACAGTGAATAATTAGTCTGTTGTGAACTAAACTCTTTTCAGAATTGTTAGTAACTTAATAACTTAATGTTCAATGGTTGCAACATGTTCTGACAAATAAGACAATTCAGAGATGAGATGAAATCTGTAGACTCTGATGTGAAGTTTGATTAATCAAATTTAGCCACTTAATGACATCACTTTGACCTGTAATTTAGTTACATACAAAGTGTTATAAACACAGTGCTCAGAGATGACAATTTGCTGTTTATTCCTCTCAGGCATTTTCTTTCATCCTTGAAAACGTGACAAACAGTGCAGATACGTTCCAACGACTCTCTTCATAGAGCTATGGCGGCGTCGTATGAGCAAGGAGGAAGGCTCGCGTAGCCCCCGGCGGAAGTTAGGCGCGGCGCCTTTGATTACCGCCAAAACGTCGGGCTGGACTATCTGAGCCTATCTCAACTGACAATTGGGGAAAGTTGCAGTTGAGCAGAGAGGGCAATCAGCACGTTTCTGGCATTGAGGTGCTGGTTCTAATTGGGCCCGAGGGCTGTGGGTGTTCTAATGGGGGAACAGTGCTGGCCACCCCCTCCCCCCGGCCACCGACAGCCTTCTAAAACTCCCGGAAAATGCTGAAGATCCAAGGGATGCGCCCGGTGCAGTTAGGCTGATCATAAATCTTGTGGTGTTCCCCTGCAGGCCAATTTTCCTTGCATATGCCGTATTTTCTCGATCACAAGCCGGTGTAACTAATATTTTAGAATAGATCCCACCCCCGGCGTCTATACGAGACATTTGTGTTATAGTAGGTACCTAAGATAGTTTAAATAAAGTAAGACTCGTTTTATAAGTCACCCGTAATTTAAACTTCTAAAATGAGATAATTATGTCTTTCATTTCAGACCCCGGCTTGTATTCGAGACAATACGGCATGCCCATTGCAGACTCCGAGGCAATCTGGTCAAGAAAGCAAGGGTGTCCCTCAAGGGTGTCCATGCGGCACAAACGAGACGTTTCCTAATTGCTTCACTTGGATTCACGCAACGCAGCCGGAAAGACCCTATGGGCAATTGTCAAACTGCCCACTCAGCCGAATCCCTGTGAAGTGGGCAGCTCAGAAACACAGCCCAGCGGTCAGCTGATATATCGCCCAGCCAATCACCGCCCATTTCACTAATTGCCCTATTATCAGCTACACATACAAAACTAACAGGAATCTGGCTCAAAAGACAAATGACCCTACTTCAATAAATAGTCGTGAAACGGCAATATACATTCATTAGAAGTCATCAATTAGGTTAAAAAGGACACAGCAGTCATTCAATTGTCAAACAGAACAGAAAGCGCATTGATAACAATTATCTTTTTACAAGGCATTAGGCTATTGTAATATGTTACCAGGGGCATGCTCCGTTGGTTCGCCAATTATATTTGTTTATCTCACTTATATTTATCACATTCTTTCATCCTTTTGGTTTGTCACGCCCTTTTTAGTTTTTCACAATTATACTTCTTGCCAATTTAGCAAAGTACGACTGCAGGAATATCAACCATACAATCAACCTTCTTCTACATGGGCCTAATTAAACTTCAAAATTGTAAACTACGAAGCATGGATGTATGGAAGAGAAATGCCCATGCCCAAAGTAAGAAATTATAATATGTGTAGACTGTAGAATGAAGAACGTAGACTGACAGAATAAAAGACAGACAAACTGAGAGAAGATAATTTTTTAAACCAAAAAGAAAATGGACTTAATATACAGTCATGCGAGTTGTACATGCTGTGGTACACCACAATAAAGACTAGCCTTGGAATCACTAAATTAGCTCACATGTATATACTGATCCATACTGGGATGGGCAGATTTTGCAACATTTTTTCCCTTGTATAATCATCGTTTGTTGTTGTTGCTGACATAAAGATATAAAGAAGGTGTATATTGAATCGGGGGTGTTCTTGCTATTGGGTACCTCACTCGAGGAGTATATTGAAGCTGTAACACACACGTTAAACAAAATATACATGCTACATTGATATATGAGAAGTTCTGTGAAGTTGCATCGATCAAAGACCTTAAAATCCATAGATCTACGCTTCCTCAGTGTGCAATAATGTGTTTATAATGTCATATATACACTTGTCAGTTGAGTATGAATGAAATGGAGGGATACCATCCAGGCTGGGCATGCACAAAACGCATCATTAATTGTGCCAGCTCATTGGAAACACACCTAGTCACGTTTCGCTGCCACAAGGCATCCCGGGTCCAGATTCTGAGCAAGATGACAGCACAGGACCTGTCAGATCAAAGGAAACCGCCAAGCCATGTTACTTTGATTGTTCAAGAGAAGTTGGAGATAACACCACGTCCTGGAGTCACCTGTTGGCTAAACATAAAAGATAGAGTCCTCTGATGTGCCTCTTGCTTTAATTACAAGATGAATGAGTAAACTGCTAATCAGGTGGACCTGTTTAAGAATAGTAAAGAGCTTGAGGTGATTACTAGTAAAGTGGAACTACAATTAAACATGGACCTATTAGATGCATAGACAATTAAGGTAGGCCTACCAAAAAAATAAATAAAAAAATCTTTGGCCATTACAAATGATGAAATACAAACATGTATTCCAACATCTCCACAGAAATGCTCATTTCAATTTAATTGCTCTCATTGTGGAAATTCAGTTGTGTTGCTATCTACCAGTTATAAATAACAGCACAATAGCTAATTATATACTTTAATCTGAAGAATAACCATTCTAGATATGACTTAACTTCATATATGTATGTATAATTATTTTTCAGCATGCTTGGGATGTAATAAATTTATTAATAATTTAACATACTGAAGAAAATAATAATTTGAGATATGGGTTGGCTATATATGTTTTGATGGGCTTCATTTATCTATGTTTGAATAATTGGTGTCAATTTTGATGTTGCTTTGGATCAAATTAACTTATTGCAAACTTAATTATACTTAGAAATAATTATGTGCCACAGGCTTTTTCTATGCATTTGGACAAATGCATGGGAAACGCATGGTTTTCGCCTTATTATAATGAGGCCAAAACCATGCGTTTTCCATGCATTTATCCAACTCATGGAAAACGCACGTGGCACATTTAGCCATGTATTTAATGGTGGACTACGGTCCAGGAATTATAACTAAAACCTTCGCTGCAGTGTATAGCACAGAATTTGCCAAAAGTCTGAGACAGTTAAATAGCTGGGTGGTCTAGCACCAATGCTGTGGAGATAATCAATTATGTGGCCTGGGACCTCTTCATAAAAATCCAATCAGCCATCTTGTTCCGGATTTAATGAAACAATAATTCACACAGTTTGAAGTGCATATGCATTGGGGGTTTTTCAACGGACTGTGGGGGTGTTTTGGGGAGATGTTATTAATGATATCTATGTTTCTCAGGTGTCAATGTTATGGAGGGGTTGTCTGGGGCCTGCGCGCGCATTTACAGGAGGGTGCAAGGACGTCTGCGCATGCGCGAGCATCTTATTGTGACGTGAAGGTTGTTAAATTCACAGCAGGGCATCCCAAGAAACCATATGACATAGACATTGGCAGAATCAATTTCTACCCAGCTATTATTAATAACTCGCTGTGGGATTGGGTGATGGGCAGACCATCTGCTGGTGTGGGTTGGGTGGGGGCGGGTGCGGGCCCGGTGGGGTGGCAGGCGTTTTGGGGGAATCACCCCCTCAAACTGTCATGTCTGCAAGACCCGGGTCACTGCTGCAAAATGAGTTAAAACTTGTATAGTTTACACAAGCTAATAAAGTTAACAAAATGCCCATCCACCAACGGTGACTGATGTGTTTTGCATACACTATATTATTATAGCGAATCTTATTCAAACAAAAACAAAACATACGTGAAACATGGCACGTCAGGTATGAAGGACCCTCGAGGGCTGTGATGCTCTGAAGCTGTGAAGCCGATTCTTTAGACTATAATTTAAGATATTTCTCACTCACGATTCTATAATTGCTATATGCTCATTTTGGCTACTCGAACTTGTAATCAAGTTACTGGAAGTTCATGTTGGTACATGTATGAACTGGAAGTATCTTTGAGTAAAGGGTTAGTCGAAGCAACGAACTTTATAGACATTTTCAGTGTCTAGGATGACTGACTCCCATATATATCTAGCTCTTTCTATAAATTAGCCTAAATCATGTATGTATGCATTAGTTATCAATACTGACTAAGACTGACAGACTTGTTAGACTAAGATGAGAAACTTGTAAGTCAAAATGGCAGACTTAATTTCCCTATGTCCTGAATACACTTTACACCATATTACAGCAGAATTACTATGTGTGTATATGGAGTGATTATACAACTAAATAAATACTATTAAAAAGATACATAAATATAAATCTGGTGTTCAAAAACTTATCTGCACCACTGTATGTATACATATATATATTTGTAATTTGGAGTATTTGAGGTGGGTGGATGACTTCTACTGCCATTAAGATGACCACGGTGGTGCTTGTGGGTGCCAATCACATTCCCAGCCAGGATCCACGACTTCCATCAAGTCTCGGATTAATTGAGCAAGTATCAACTGTCAGAGTGGGTCAGCACATTGAAATATTGGTGCATGAACACCTGTGTAAATTGTAGAGATGATCAGAGAATATTTGGTGTCTATGTATGTTCAAATGCTTCATTGAACTTGACGGATGACTGTAATAGTTACAGTACTCATACATTGGGAAATTTTCTGCATTCATTGGGTACTTTGATAAATGTGTCTCCTTGATATTGGCTCAATATTCCATGTGACTGATTCACGTAATTTACATCAGCAGTTTGTAATGGATAGAATTATCTTTATCTGATTTAGCAGGTCAGACATTGGTGTGCACATGGATAAAGGTCTTTTTTCTCATGCCAATTAAGGCAATAAGACCTCTATTGTTTTTTTACAATTTTTATGGAGTTGGCCTCACCCGATTTCAGCCTCTGGCTACGGCCCTGCATGAAGTAAATGTAAGCGAGAATCTGGGAGTAAGTGAAAGGGCATTGCACTCAAGCATGTTCTCATGACCTGGCACTAGCCGGAAGGTCACACAGATCCGTGATGCTGCATAAAGAGAGAAAAAGAGACAATTTGAAAGTATGAAATAAGATAGCTTCGTCTTGGTGTACCTTTTTGTATTACCCCTCCTCACAAACACACATTCTACCATAGAGGTTCATCTAAAGGGTTAAAAAAGAAAAACAGAAGTGTGCGTTGGGTTACTTATTATTTGTGCTAACATCCTTTTATTTATAGTGTCCTGTTAATTGGTATCTCCAAACTTGGTAGGCTTACACACACTATATACATCTGGAATTTTGCTCTCCCCTCGGCAAGGTAATCATGTTCTGGGATTTCATAAACATTGTTTGCTGAATTGATTATTCCTCATATACCTTGGATTACACAAAGAAAAGCCATATTTCTGAAAAACACAACAATTTGTCTGGAGTCCTTGAATCATCATATTTCATATCTGACAGATGTGGATTAACGATTTGCCAGATTTATGGTAATAGAAGTGTCTACGCATGGGGGCGACATGCATTCGGTGGAGTGTTCTGGGTGGCCCTCTGCTCGCTAGGTGGCGCCAAGGGTGGCGACTTCCGGGGGGAACCCCCGCGCCATGCCCTGCCCCCCAATCACACGCTCAGCTGACTAGGGTCATTGGTTTTGCACTTTTGCTCACTTTATCATAACTCACACATCTTCATATCTATTAAAATACCTCCACATCCATAATATACATATGTACTGTGCACATCTATACAATGTCATTTTGAGAATATTAATGCAAGAACTAACCCAACATTATGACACACCAATGATTGTCGCCAAAATATATATTCTTTTAATTTTTTTAACATTTATTTCAATGCTCACAAAACAAACGCGTCATATAATGCTGCATCTATCATATATTCCACTAAGGCCTTTAAGATGCTTTGGAACACATGACGGCGTCAATGAGCGCTCTACGGGCCTGTCTTTCGTACACACGTTCAAATTGGCATAATCTACGCAGTTAGCTATTCATAATCATCTCATTCTCCCACCGGTTCGTCAAGCCCTCCACCACATCGCCATGGTTACTCTGGGCTTCCACGCATGTGCGGTGATGGCATACGTCACATGACGGGGAAAAAACAAAAATATATATATATATATAATAAAACATAGGCTGTGCTGCAGCTAAACCCTCAGCGAATCCCACATAGCACACAGGCATCATTGAATTGTTAAGTGCATTACACTTTTATTTCCAGAGCAGAACTCTAACACACACCTTTGTTTCTAGAGCTATTATTTCTTGAGTGTTTATGTAGTGTGTTTGATGAACCGAAGCAATTGCCACTTGGCCTCCATAGCCTGTTACGCAATGCTAATTAGAGTCCAAGATGTCCTTTATTTTGAACTCTTGAATTTCTTCACAGTGTTCCTGGAGTTATTTCAAAGATTGATAAAGTCTTACTTTATTTTTTGTAAAAATAAGACCTGTATTAAGTCTTACTTTTGTCCATTAAGTCTTATATTACTTTGTATTATTTTGATGCAAATATACTTGGATATTAACATCCACATTGTAATATTCAGACAATTTGGTAAATATGAATGAATGGAAATTATGAATTTTCTTTAAATACACAAGAACTGCATTTATTTTATTGCTTAATAGCCAATATCCTGATTGTTTTTTGGATGATGAAATTCAAAATAATGGTGTGTATTATTATATTAGCGGTCTTATTTTTTCATGTGAGAATAATATTATAATGTCTTAAAAATATCTTACTTCTTATGAAGGTAAACCTGCAGGAACCCTGTATTAACTGCAATCCATTCGGTTCAGAGTAAAGCCAAGTGAGCATAAAAATTATTATTTATCCTTTTCCTGCCATTTAATTGTTCTGTTTCAAAAGATTTTATGCACAATAAGGAGTATTCAGTTTGCTAGAATGATCAACACAACAGCATATTCCCTTAACTAATTTACAACTAAGATTATAATTTATAATGTCCAAAATAGTCATACATTGGCTATGGCAATGATCCTAAAGAATATATATGAAATTCAGCAACAATGTTATGCCAAATAAAGATGTTAGGTATAATTTCATACAAAAAGAACCTTTAAGGTTTGTATTTACTTGTATTTAAATAAATAGAGTCTTAATACAATTAAATACAAATCTTAAAAGTTTTATTTTGTATGGAATGATACTCAACACACCCATTTTAATGCTTTCATAAGTCAAAATGTTTTTTGCTCCCTGTTTACATTTAGCTGGCAACTGAAGGAACTATATATTATCAATTGCCATATTCCCTTCAACAGTTACTAAATGGTTGGGTTGCCGATTTGCATTAAATTTATGGCAGTTAAATTAGTATTAATAACCGAACACTTTACAGGTGTATATTACGAAAATAAGAATAAGTATTGGAGTCAAGTGAAAGTAATACCATTATGCAACTAATTATTATGAAATTTCTAATTAAACAAAAATGTTGAATGGGTTGAGCATGGCAATACTATGATAAAATATTTAGTAATTGTATGCACATGAATTGTACAACATTTACGGCTGTCATACTGGATGCTAAGGAATATGAAGGAAGCAACACAATGTTTGCATTTTTTCCGGATTTTCCAATATTTTGAAAAATAAAGAAGGATAAAACAAAAGTCAAAATGAAGCTTAAAAAGTGAAGGTACTATAGTCTATATATTAGGGCTGTACACCGGTTCTCGATATACCGTTTATACCGGTACAAGAATAACGATACGATGTTCTGGACAGTGATTTTGAAGAAAAAAATCAGCCCACTTTCATTGCAAAGACATTAAACAACATTGGAATTATTCCATAAAGATTTTGTTCATTATATTTCATAGTGAATTGTCAATATTGTAGGCTTTGTTTATTCTCCTATTGATATAGCTTAATGATACGTATCATGATATTATCGTATTGGTTTTACTGTATCGTGATACGTATCGTATCGTATTAAAGATAAAGGTGTACAGCCCTCATATATATCATTGGCAAAATGTTACTGATGTAATGACCATAGAGTCATTGATATGAGGGTTTGAAAGAGTACCAAATTTTCATATTTTCCTTTTTATATAAATTTATCTGTCATTAATTCAGTAGATAACTCATCCCAAAGGCATAATTGATCATGAAACGCCAAAGGGTATCTCTACACTATTTTAGACATATTCTTATTAAGTTTTGTATGCATGTAGGTGCAGTAGTGTGTAAGTCCTGTTCTGGAAACTGACATTTTTATATTTTTTTCCTTTTTCTCTAAATATTTTAAAATACAGCTGAGATATGTCAATGCGACTATCAAAATGCATCTATAGCTAAGCTATATAGAGTAATAATATATAAATGTTGTTAGGGTAAGTGCATTAATGCGAGAGTTCTGCTCTGGAAACACAATTTAACACAATTTTTAGATTTTTTTAATGATTTTTAGTTATTATGTAATCAGCATGAAATGAATATCAAAAAAAAGTTTGAAAAGTGAAAATACTATAATTTAGATATGTTATTGATCCAATTTCATTCATGTAAGGTAAATAGTGTCTTTTATATGGAGGTTTGAAAAAGTAGGAATTTCCCCAGTATTTACAGCCATAAGATCCCCAAAAAGGCATCACTACATTATTTTAGACATATTATGACAAAGTTTTAAGCATGTAGGTGCAGTAGTGTCAGAGTGCTGCTCCGGAAACGAAAATAATAATTTTTTTCCATTTTTTCCAAATGTGACTATCAAAAGGCACCACTAGGCCATATATGGACAATCACTGTACAAAATTGTGTAAGGGTAAGTGCATTATTGTTAGAGTTCTTCTCCGGAAACAAAAGTGTTACGCCCACCTAAAGTTAAATAATAGAGCTAACATATGGCATATTCTATTTCCAGTCCCTTACTTTTCCCCCTGTTAATCTGCACAACAGGGACATCTCAGGACATTGCACTGCAGTTGGTCAAATTTTGAAATATGGTGGTACCGTATAGTAGTAGGAATTAATGACATCAATTACGGCAAATTTATTTTCTGTCTTTTCTTATCTGCCAGAGATGATAAATCATTCGGAAAACTTGATTTAATTGTGCAATATTTTACTTCAGTTGGCTTAACTTTTTAAGTATTTACTTGCACAAACAAGGTTACATATTCAACCATAAATCCGATTAATCTGTATTATAAGATTGAAAAGACTTCTCCCATAAAAAAGGATCATTACCCCAGATTTCATCTACAACCCAAGAATTGTATCAACATGATTGTCGACAGAGGGAGCCTCATTACTGAATCCGAAGCCCCCTAGTGGAAAGATTTGGTAGTAATTTCACTTCCATTTCTTGCTTTGGCTGATTTCTAACAGGGTGCCAAAATAAGCACAATAAAATGAAGGAAAACAAGTAATAACAAAGCCTGACCGAAAACTTTTTAAGTATTTACTTGCACAAACAAGGTTACATATTCAACCATAAATCCGATTAATCTGTATTATAAGATTGAAAAGACTTCTCCCATAAAAAAGGATCATTACCCCAGATTTCATCTACAACCCAAGAATTGTATCAACATGATTGTCGACAGAGGGAGCCTCATTACTGAATCCAAAGCCCCCTAGTGGAAAGATATGGTAGTAATTTCACTTCCATTTCTTGCTTTGGCTGATTTCTAAGGGAGCCAAAATAAGCACAATAAAATAAAGACAAGTAATAACAAAGCCTGACCGAAAATTTGTAATATTTATGAGCTTTCGTAGTTGATAATTGAACAGAACGCAGTCAGCAATTCAACACACACGCACACCAATTGAAGAAGAAAACAAAACAAAAAACATTACTTAATGTTCCAATGTAATAGTATTAGTAGTTAGTACAGTATTAGTATTAGTAGTAGTAATATATCTAGTCACCATTTAAGAGAAAAAGCCAAGGCTTGTATTCATTTCCAGACATCTCACTGTCTAAATTGGGGAATCATTATTCTGTCGAACCAAATAACTAACTTGACTCAAAGTAAATAAGCCAATACTTCTTTAAATCGTTTCACAGAAGTATTACAGCCAATTTCATGGACTTACTTGGAAACTAACTCCAGCGGATGTCATGTACGTAGATCCTGGACTCCCATTGGGTAAAGCACTACCGTGGACCAGAAGTACAAAGTAGTGGCCAAAACAGAAATTACTTCCTGCACCCTATTTCATTGTTATTGCACGCCAATTACAATCTATTTGCTGCGCACTACAAAACTGTTGTTGCGCGCTAAAAAACGGTTGCTGCGCACTACAAAACTGTTGTTGCGCGCTAAAAAACGGTTGCTGCGCACTACAAAACTGTTGTTGCGCGCTAAAAAACGGTTGCTGCGCACTACAAAACTGTTGTTGCGCGCTAAAAAACGGTTGCTGCGCACTACAAAACTGTTGTTGCGCGCTAAAAAACGGTTGCTGCGCACTACAAAACTGTTGTTGCGCGCTAAAAAACGGTTGCTGCGCACTACAAAACTGTTGTTGCGCACTAAAAAACGGTTGCTGCGCACTACAAAACGGTTGTTGCGCGCTACAAGCAGTGGCGTAGCCATCGGGGGGGGGGGGGGGCTGGGGGGTTTACAAGGTTTATCAATAATATACACCTATTTACCCACAAATGTTGCTGGTTTATCACAGTACAATACCAGCTTTTAAAGTCAGTAAGAATGCATAACGACTAGATTATTTGATATGGACCCTTAAGGTCGTTTTGGCCATGACCAAATATACTACACAGAGTTTCAGAGGGCTGAAATACTAATTTTCTTTGGATATTCCAAGAAATATAATATATAGTTTAAATTACCTTTACACTTTTTTGATCTGTACATTCTCTGCAAAATACTGGCATTTAAAGTTACTAGCATGTTTACAAACATGTTTTCCAGACTAAAATATGTTACCCTGGATAGTTGCAAAAATGGACTCAAATAACATTTTCACATTTATAAGTGCTGGAGAGCAATTTCATTTTAACTCATTTTGGTATTTATTGTAAAATTGGAATTAATCAACTACAAATGTTCTATCAATCACTATGTGGCCTAAAAAACTGAAACATTAGTGAAGTGATTTTACGCGCAACAACGATTTTTTTCCGTGCAACAACGATTATTTTCAGTGCAACAACGCGTTTTTCGTGCGCAGGAACGTTTTTCTACAGCACAACATTAATTTTCTACCGTGCAGCTTCACAACTACTTTGTACTTCTGGGCCACGGTAAAGCACAATACCAGTGTCCTGGACTCACATGACACCCTCTGGTGTTTAATTTCGAAGTCTATGAAGTTGGCTGTAATATATTTCAAACTTTAACAGAGCAATATAATCTCACTTCCTCATCAGACTAGTTATCTCCTGGCCTAGGCATATATTTTCATTGCAATGGAAGGTTGTTTCGTACAACACAGATGAGTGTAACATTGTCTTTTTCAGACACAGGGTATCAGGTCGAAACGTCCGAGTCCGAAATCTCCGATTCCCTAAACGTCCGAAAACCGAAACGTACGAAAAGTGTCCGAAACGTCCAAAATTATTTTTTTGCTGTTTTATGTCCTTTTACGAAATAGTTTGTTAAAAATTCGTTTTAATTTCTTTTACATACAAGATCTCACTGTAGTTTAAAATGAACTCATCTGTAGTTTAAAACTCAACTCATCCCATCACCTTCATGTCATTACATTATCATAATTGCAGTTTCGTAAAAAAAAAAAAAAAATTCTATCCATGTTATATAACTTAATAATAGCATAATTATTTTTGTTTAATCTTAATTTAATTTTCTTCCTTTTTATTGAAGGTGCCACAATTGCAGTTAATGCTCAGGTGGTTTCCTGAAGGACTCATACTTACAATATTTTACAATACATAGTTAATATCATGTAAAATGTCTTATTGTATAATACTTTTTGTACCATTTCCATCAAAATAAAGTATCTATCTATCTATTTATCTTCAGACTTGGATTCCCAGTAGTATTGTCAAATAAAAATGAAACATCACGGTTGGTTGGACTTCAGGATTTTGCCTGATCGGGTCGACTTATTCGGATTCCAATCCAATAATAATATATATTTCCAGGGTGGCTCATTCAGAGAATCTGTTTTTCAATGAGGCCCTGGTAAAAATACAAAGGTATAAAAATCAATAAAATATTGTAATACATATATGCAATTTAAAAACATTCGCAGAACTAAAAGCACCATTAACAGGAAAATGAACTGACTACATTGTAATAAAAAAACTCTAATCTTAAAAACATTAATATCTGTGCACTCCTTTACTCTGTTAGGCAAACTATTCCAGACATATGCTCCTTGATAACTAAAATAATTTGGAGTAACATCAACATTAACAAATTGAATAACGACATCATTTTCATTTACATGCCTTGTCAACCAGTCAGATACTCTACAGCTATTGTAATTCATTACATGAGTAGTCAGGTGCTATACCATGTGTACTTTTAAACATTAGAAGTGCCATAAGATAGTCCCTGCGTTGCTTAACATTCATGACTTTCATCTCAATAACCTCATAGGCCTAATCATAATAATTATGTTAAGTAAAGTGAACTCAGCTCCCAGTTCTAGTTCCCAGTCAGTTCCCAGAAAAAAGATCTGGGCAAATGTTTGTCTTTGTTGCTCTGGTTGATGTACCATAACATTAAAGGGTATAACCTCTAAAAGTCAACAAAAAGCCTATACTTTCTTATTCAGACCCGTGTTTGAAGGGGCATTCAAACTGTCACGTCAAAAATGGGCTATACGTGCTCACTCGTGGCTCCGATAATCAGATTGCTCGCCAGACGTCCGTCAAACGCTCGCCAAAACGTCCGTCGCCCAGTATCCGTCAGACACTCGTAGGCACTCGTAGATCGCCCATAGATCTCCCGTAGATCACCAATGCGAGTGGTTCAAGTTAACAAAAGCAGAAAGTAAATAGAAAGTACGTACAAAGTAATAAAATGCTCGCCGTGACCCCTGAGCAAGTTACGAAACTAATATAATTTAAACATGTTTAAAAACGTTTGCCCTCTCCACCGCTGCTCTTGAGTGGTCAAGTGCGACCAGGAGTGTCCTACGAATTAGCGTGAGTATACGTGAAATGCTGGGCGAGTGAATCACGTATGGCAAGGATGAGCAACAGTAAAAACAAAATTTTCATACGTGGTCATACGTAGTTCTTATTATACATGATAGTGTGAACGCCCCTTAACAAATCCACATTAGTATTCCAGATTAAATTCTTGTCTATTTTCAGACCCAAATAATCAAATTCTGTCATCAAAACACTTCCAGTGAGAGCTAGAAAAAACCCCCAAGATGCAGAATTTTTTTTCTCTTCAGTTCCGAACCAATCATTTGAAATATAGCCAGACTGTGTCAATGTCAGATCTACACATACAAAACGAAAATAAATTGAAGTGCACCTTTTTCATGCCACACTATGTATATGCACTGCTAATTTGGCTTTACTGGCACATTTTTGTTCATTTTGTTTTGAAAAACATGTGAAAAGTTGTCATGTCATTTTCGTATTTTGTGAAAGGCCATTACAGTTTTCATTTTGGGTATTTTAAGCAAATGTTCTCATCTCCTGCGATCTCTATCAATTGTTGCGCAAAAGTTAAACGGTGCCAGGCCTGAAATGCCATTACTCAAATAATGTGCCAAGTCGGCTGGACTTCGACAACATTGGGCCCGACGTGGACCCGACCTGGCATGCCATATTTGGGTGGCACCTTGAACAAATGTTACCCTGCAACAAAATCATAACCTTGAAAATACTGTTGATGTTTATTCAGGAAACCATACTTTTAGCTGTCTACCTGAGTACACAACACTATGATTCTGGGAAAGAGATATGAATGCCGATGTAAGAAAGCTTTGCCCCTTTACATGACTAATAAATTCTCCCTTTCGTGAATTTTCTGAGTGGACAATGGTGTCCACTTGTCTGTCTTCAAAGTGATGGTCGTTGACTTCTTCAGGAAGTTATAAGTTCACTTCATTGTGACATCAATAATTACAAGTTGTCACAAGTATCTTGCGAGTGTTAACTGGATTAAGGAATTTATACCATTCATAGAAGACAAGAGTAAAGGGGCGTTCACAATATCACGTATAAGACCTACGCATGTCAAAAAGTTGGCTATAGGCGCTCACTCGTGGCTCTGTCAATCATGTATAACTTCTTTCCACAAATGAAAGTGGGGCAATCTTAGATCGCTCGCCGGGCGTCCGTAAAACGCTTGCCAAACGTCTGTCAAACACTCGCCAACTAATATAATTTACTCGTAGAACATCCGTCAAATTTTTAGCATGTTTAAAATTATTCCTCTCTTCACGTATCTTCGTGAGTGGTCAAGCGTGCCCAGGAGCATCCTACGGATTAGCGCGAGTATATGTAAAACGCTCGGTAAGTGAATCACGTATGGCCAAGGATGATTAAGAGTGAAAAAAAATTTTCATATGTGGTCATACGTAGCTGTTATACGTGATAGTGTGAACGCCCCTTATGTGCGAATAAAAATGTTCATGATAAGAGTACTCTTGTTTCCATGGTCAAACTGAGTCATTTTCTTCTGACATATGCATGTTTTGCATGTGTTTGTGAATATATAAATCTGTAAGGGTCGTAAGAGCAAAATTCGTGAATCATGGAGTCACTAGCTTTAGAGTGTAACATTAGTCCATGTTTAGACTTATTACATTTGGTGGCGGTGGCCTAATCACAGCTGCTGAGTAAAATATAAATCTAAGCAAAGACTAATGAAGCATGTTTGTCAATGACAGTGACTACTACTTCATGCAATTCATAGGGATCTGTGCAATGCACAATTAACTTCTGCTCAGAAGTAAATTAATGACCTGCTCAGTTAAATCTCAGTTATAATGCCTCATGCGATTTGGTTGAGCTAATCAAGGGTGCTCGACCCATAGTTTGCACCTGGGACCTCCCAGGGAAATAAAAAGAATAAAAATAGTTACAATCTGAACCACTATGGAGCACCTTTTTGTCAATGTCAATGTCTCAATACTACTATGTCTGAAGCCTATCAACTTTTGTGGCCAGAGGCAGACTTAATGATGAGTCCACACCATGTTATAAAGGGGCGTTCATACTGTAATGGATAAGACCTACGTATGACCTTGGATGAAACATTTTTTTAATCTTGGTCATCCTTGGCCATACGTTATTCACTCGCCGAGCATTTTAGGTATACTCGCGCTAATCCGTAGGATGCTCCTGGTAGCGCAAGATCATCCTTGACCATCTGTGGAGAGGGCAAACATTTTTGAACATGTTGAAATATTTGGCGGATGTTCTACAAGTGAATTGTTTATACGGCGAACGTTCTATTCATCCGTGGCCATCCTTGCCCATCCTTGCTCACTCTTGCTCACTTTTGAACCACTCCCACAGGCGATGTATGAGTGCCTCACGAAGGCCTCACGGATGCTTGGCAAAGTACGTTCTTATCCGTGACAGTGTGAACGCCGCTTCACACATTTACCCCATGGCTGGAATCGCCATCCAGCTGGAATGTAGCTCATGAAGAGCAAAGGATCAGAGGATTTGTCTGAAGGGGATTTCACACATAGCCGGATCAGACGCCGGAGCGTCCCGGAGGTCAACTCCGGAATACTCCCGCATACTCCGGGGAAAGCCGTATAGACATCGTGTTCATGTCCGGGATTGTCAGGCATTGTCCGTCATTGTCCGGGGCGCTCCGGGAGCACCTTGGGACTCCGGGGGAAAAAATTAAACATGTTTAATTTTTCATGCCGGAGTTCCCAGAGTAATTTAATCCGTGTAGATCCGTGTAGATCCGTGTAGATCCGTATAGACTCCCAGTAGACTCCGCCGATTTCCGGGAATCTCCGTATTGGCTCCGGCATATCTCCGGCTACATCTGGCGTCAACCGGGCATGAATATTTCGCCGCCATTAACGCCGGAGAGTACAAGGAGCAACACGAATGAACACGGTGTAAAGACCGGTGATATCCGCGAAGGCACCGTGAAAATCCGGTTCACTCCGCACTCTAAACGGGACAGTCATGTTACCTCCGTGTTGCTTCTTGTTGAGACCGTATTGACATCGTGTACACATCGTCAAACATTTAGTTTTTGTTGACATTTAACAGCTCTTTGATCCCGGAACCCCCCGGAGGTAATAAAATGTTACTCCGGGACGCTCCGGCGTCTGATCCGGCTATGTGTGAAACCCCCTTTAGCTTGCATTGTGTAGATGAACTTTAACTCTGCTGGGGTCTTAGTAAGACCATCCCAGTTGTGTTGTGCAATACGCAAAGATACCCTACGTGGTTGAAGAGCTAAATAATATATCACTCAAGCATGCAGTCATGCATGGCTGAATAACATCAAGTATATGAACGACCCAGTAGTGCACTAGTATGCACTTTCTTGATCCTCAAAACATCCAGAGATCCAAATGCTGAGAAATTACTGATGGGTGGAAAATTAATGCTTGATTAACTGCAGTCATTGCAAGGACATTAACATCACCAAGGTATGTGAATGAATTTACTGTGCTTGTTTCAGGTGACACTACAATATTATTTATTTTTCAAACTGAAAATAAAAAGACTATTGGAATGTACTGTTATATGAATATGTCAGGATATTATATAGTGACACTATAGCCAAAATATAAAGTGCAAGAGCATTAATCTTCAGAGTCTTGAATGATTGCACAATTTTTCAAAATTTATGACACATGTAATGATTTGTATTAGGTATTTAAAAAGAATAATTACCGTTATTTAATTTTGTTATGTTTGTGTGGAGTATGATCCAGCAACAACCATTATAAGTGTTTATACTGCGTAGCAAGTAAATTGTTCTCATAAAACAAGTCAATATTTATTCACCTGGGGGTGATAAACATTACTAACATGGTCAGAACAATCAGCATGCCTAACAGTACATTTATTACTACATTACATGTTATGATAGTGCAAATATTGGTTAACGGTGCATTCTAAGAAATGCAAAATATATTACATGTAAACAGTGCAAATATTGGTTAACAGTGAATTCTAAGAATACAAAATATATTACATGTACTGACAGTGCAAATATTTGTTAACAGTGAATTCCAAGAATGCAAAATATAATGTTGAGAAAAGTAGAACAAAAAAAGGACTATATGTTTGTTGTTAAAGGACACGAAGTACATTTAAATGCATGGTAGCATGTAAATCAGTAAAAATCAATTAGTGATAGGCCTAGAATTACAACGAACCTAAATTCAAGTTTAAGTTTAAGTTATAGGAAAGAATATAGATTACAAAAATATAGTAACAAGTAAATTGTGCTACATAAAATGACGAAGTGTCCTGAATGAATATCATATTTATGTGCATGTATAAAGACAAAGTGGTCTGGTTCATATGCCTCTTTGATAAAGTACTTCTCTTTACTAAGTTCAGTCATTTTACAAGCTAGACTGAGAAAGAACAAACACACTATAACTGATATTCTTGCTAATTCTGAGGCCAAATTTCTTGTTGCAATTTTATGCTGTTCCTTTCTGGAAAGCTGGAGCTAAATATTCTTTAAGCATGTTTGTTCGAAACCCCAATACCGTTCAGGCAGTGGTCAATATAAAAGACTGTGTGCAATTGCAAAACTATTAAAAATTTAAAAAGGGTGTCATTGCCTTTGTGTGAAATAAACCGACAATAACTTATTCAAAGAGATTCACTGGAGGCCATGCACAAAATAATTCCATGAATATGAACTGAATAACAAGGTCCCATTTTGCCTATGTTGCTGATATTCACCTACAAGTTCGCATGATTACTATTTATGAAATACGGTTTGCTGTATTTTATGTTCAGTATGCAATACATGTATCTCGACAAAAATTGTTTACTAATCATTCATGGGGAATTTCATGGAGAAGCACATAGGTGAATCAACGTTTTATCCTGAAAATGTATGGTCTTTCCATAGACCTGTGGCAATAGAACTTCAAAATTTTTAATGAATATCTTCAAATAAAATTTTTTGTATTTTTGCTCTAAACGTTGACATGAACAGAAATGATATATTTTGGAAAGGCTATATAACAAATTATTTGGAACTGTGAAAAGTGTTTATAACCAGGTATGTGCAGGTTTGGTGTAAAAATTAGGGGAGCATTCCAAATCGTATAGAAACGACGCTGGCCTGATTTGGAATGCTATCTGGGTACATGGGTCTCGAAAATAGGAACCAATGTCCTCCCATGTCGCATTTTAAGAGAAAATCTAATGTCTCATGTCACTTTTTATCTAATAATAATAACTAAGAAATTCAAAACTGTCGCCTGTCAGTCAGTGTCACACTGTCCCTTGTTAAGTAGGGCAATGTCGCACTGTCGATTTTGTCGAATTTGACCCACGTAGACCCCTACAATTAGGAACAAAATCCATTCTGGGACAATGATCACTTTAGAACAAAACTTTGTTAACATTTGATATCAAGGAAGCCCACTTGTCTTGGTACAAAATCCGTGAAACCAGTTTTCCCAGGTGTTCATCACAGTGGTTGCCACAGGAAATGTACAGTATTTGTACACAAACTTAATAACAGTGTAGTAAAATTAATATGCAAACAAGCAAAAATGTTTGTTCAAAAGATGGAAGTAATATGTAAACTTGCACAAACTTAAGAAGGGAAAAAGAAAAGATACGATAAACTTAGATAAGATAAGATAATATAATACATGATAAGAAAAGATAGATAAGATAAGATAAGCTACGATAGGATAAGAAAAGATAAGATAGGATAAGAAAAGATAAGATAGGATAACTTGTTATGATATGATGAATTAAATAAAGAAAGAGTATAAAGTTTTGCATTTTTTTTGGCAGATGAAGTTTTCCAATATTGCCTTTGATGACAACATAGATGACAGAAGTGACACATACTCATCCTCTTCCCATGTGAGTCCCTTCTGTTTGACCTGAATTTACTTTTGAATTATGAGTTCTATTTTTACCCCCTATAGACATAACATATAAAAAATCACGTTTTTAATTTTAACTATTCTTTTTCTAATTGCAGAATAATCCGTTGGTACCAGGATGGATCAAAGGGTAACAATTAATAATTAGGAACTGGGCATTTTATAAAGAATTTTTATGCATGCCAGGTTGACAAAACTTCGGCCAGCATTGCTCCGATTAAATTGGGGTTTACATCGAGCCAATAACAAGACAATGTAACATATTATCTGGTCTTTATTTTTATGTATTTGTGTGTGTGTGTGTTTACTTATATAAACCACTCAAATAACATGCTACATTAGCTGGAGATCGATGTGAAGTCGGCTGATGATGGCCAACAACCTATGATCTACTGCTATTACTGGGGCTGCGTGGCATTCCTCACGAGGGTCAAGAACTTTCTATGATTTAAAAGGTTGTTAGTTTTTAATCAATATTTTTTGATTCAGCTCCTACCTGAAAAAGAATGGATGGAGAATAGGTGTGGTGGCAGGAGTGTGCCTTATTGTTCTTGTCATCATAACAGTCACTGCTGTTGTTGTCACAAGTAAGAGTCTTCAGATAACAGTGTTGCGAAACAAATTATTGGTTTCCTTGCAATTCAGTCCAAATTGTTTCAACGTCGGCGCGATGTCGAAGATGTTAATACCATGTTGTAACGATATGGAAACGATGCTGTGCCGATTTGGACTGCTCTCTGGAACTTTAAAAGTTTGTGATTGATGCATTCACAGTTAATGAATGGAGAAAACATGCCATCTATAGAAATCAGCTCTCACTTCTTGCAGCCATAATTTTGCTTACACTGAATCACTGGTCCAAGTGCTGCTGCCCCTAAGCTCCGCGCCCATGTTCTCGGGCGTATTTATCTATTAATAGGCCACTGTACCTTCCACTTGATATGGGAATGCAACGCCACGTACACAAACTGCTGAATAAAATGCAGTTTGTGTTAAACCTAACAAAAATCATATGACAAATAGGGACAAGAACATTTTTCAAACCACACATTCAACCAATTCTGAGAATTTAAGTCGAAAAGGAAAAATATTTAAAAGCACAAGAGTAAAAGACATTCTTGATAACATGAACATAAATACAAAGGCCCAAATTAAGCTAATTATCTGGGATTGACCTGGATAACTCAGTTGGTAATTTGAAAACATTTTCAGTGTAAGTGCTTCATGTTAAATAATCATTATTTTTCTTTTTTTGTGTAAATAATCAAATATTTTCACCATTTTAGGAAGACAACATAAAGAAAAGAACCGTAAGTAATAATCCGTTTTCATGAAATAACATAACAAACTTTAAAACGAAAATTTCTTTACAGTATCTCTCATATCTTTTATCATAGTATTTTAACATTTCAGAAAAGGTAATCTATGGATACATCACAATCACTAACAGAGAATTTACAGACAATTTAAAGGACACAGACAGTACAGCTTATAAGAGTCTCAGCAAGGAAATTTGCAATCCTGTGAGTACTGAAATTTAAGTAATAGTAGCAGTGGTATCCTTTTTAATTCAAGTCTCCACAAATCACTCTCTATGAGTAGCTATTGACTAATGTCACTGCTTGGATAACCTAGAAAATAAAATGTTGTTCCTTGGAGTGATCCATGATGTCATGCCATAAATGCAATTTACATTCACAAAAACCAGATATGTTTACGTTTAGTTTCTATGTCTTCTTCAGAGTAAGACAGTAATTTTTGCTGTAATAAACAAACAAAGCACTGAGAGGGTTTTTCCATAATTTAAGGAAATCAAATTCATCATCCACCAGTGACACGTGTGTGTATTTAGATTTAGCTGGGTCTCTGACTCACTGCATGCATACCTCAGTGTACCATTTTGAATTATAGTCCTTTTCTTTTAACACATTTACCAAACAATACACTTCCTCAATACTATATAACACACTTGAGAAAACTTCTCGAACACGTGTCAGAAAATTTAAATTTACAGTACTGTGAAACAGTGTTATAGGTCACCTTCAAATATTTTGCTTCAAGGTTATAGAGCGTTAAGAAAGACTAGTGATACATAATCATTCTTAAGGTAACATTTATCCACCGCCCTTTTGCGGTCTCAAATTGCAGTTGTTCTCTACTGACTTATAAAGGATATGCAAATATATCACAAAAAATTTCTGAATTTGAAGAACCCTTTGGTGAGGTGAGCAAATAATGCCAAATAAACAGAATAGGCAAACTGAAGTACATTTTACCAGCCTATTGTTATGACTTATATTGGCATCAATTCTCACCGGCTTATTGTTATGACTTATATTGGCATTAGCATCAATTCTCACCGGCTTATTGTTATGACTTATATTGGCATTTGCATCAATTCTCACACTTGAAAATATTTTTAATCCAGGTAGTAAATTCAAGACAGGAGGGTGTACAGTGTGAAGTGAAGCAATTTTGGTAAATGCGATAATCCAATTTGAACCTACTTTGATAAAAAAAAAGTTGAAATTTGCAGTAATTCACTTCATTATTATTATCATTTTTTTTCAGGGAAGGTTCTGTGAAGGCTTTGTTTGAACTGACAATAACTAGCACAAAAGTAGAAGATGTAGTGCAGGGTCTCAATGAAGACATCGACAAAAAAAGTTTATGGAAAAATCTAAACACCAAAGAAGAGGTCTTAAGTGAGTGATACATTTTTGCAACATCTGATAGAACTTACGGATTGATATACATTGTATTGTACATGGCCAATTGGGCCACGTTCGTTCTCCATGTGTTTGGATAAACGCATGGAAAACGCATGGTTTTTGCCTTATTGTAATTAGCTAAAAACCATACATTTTCATGTGGCACATTTGGCCATGTATATGACTCACCTAAACTCGGTTTTATGAGTGATGGTGTGTGTAAATATTTACTTTCTTTGTAGCCATGAAACCTCTGGCTATCCCATTGACAAACGCTGAAACCACAAGTACAGCATCATCTGCCTCTTCAACAACAAGTAGTACAACTGCAACATCAAGTACAGTTAGCACAACTGCAACAAGTAGTACAGTATCGACTACGACTACACGAACCACAACAGCAACAACGCCAGCCACATCACCAAGCAGCACAACTGTATCAACAACAACATCTCGACCAAGTACTGCATCAACAACAACAGCAACAACAACCATAACGTCAACAACAGCGACAACACAAAGTACAACTCAGAGTACCACTTCACCAAGTACCACAATAAGTACAACACCGAAGGTTACTCCAAGGATAACACTACCTTTTGTTTTAATTTCAACAACTGCACCAACGACAGTTGTGACACCGGCTGTTCCATCATATCCAAATGTGACAGGTTTGTAAATGGCATGTTCATATTCACTATCAACAATGAGAGAAAATTATATTTTCTCCCTGTCTCGTATCATTTCTGTGTACTGCTGAGCTAATATATACCATGAAATATTGTAACCAAAATTGTATTGAATCAGAATCTGTTTCCCACTCTAATTTGAGAAGTACAACACTCTTCGATATATTGATCACCTGTTCAATTGTAAGATGTAAATTTATATATATATATTTCATGGGGACAAAATGCCACTTGTCCTACTTATGAAACTGATTAATATACTATTGAACTGTAACTGATATGAGACAACTAATCTAAATTAAAGTCAGTTTTATCAATAACTGAGATCTTACCTCACATTACATGCGCTGTTTTCAGGACGTATTCGACTTGTTGGTGGCAACGACCTCTCTGAAGGCAGGCTGGAAGTCTACCACAAAGGCGTTTGGGGCACGGTCTGTGATGATGAATTTGGTCCTGCAGATGCAAATATTGCATGCCAGTCTTTGGGGTTTGGGCAAGTATTTGTCTCATTAATTTAAAGTGTCTCCAGAGTGATCCATTTTAAATATGTACATGAATCCCGCGTTAATCCGAACGAACAGCCAGGTTTTCGGATTAACGAGGGTCGACTGTATACTTAAAATAGAAGAAAGGACCATATTTAAGCCCACTGCAGGCTAAAACACCATTGGAGATAATCTAAAAGAAAAACTGAACCAAAACAATCCATGTTGTGTCATGTCAAAAAAGCAAAACAGAATAAGGTTCCGTTGAAATTAAAAAACAACAACGCCTTAAAATTAAGCATCCATTGTGGGTTCTTTGTAGAGGTATTGAAGGTATTTAAATGCCCATGTGATACACTGCATGAAGTACAAAAATGAGCCATGTGGTATATATCATATCTTTTTCTTTTCAAATTGCAGAACTGGTACAGAACTTCCTGAGGCATACTTTGGAGAGGGCCAAGGTCAAATCTGGCTGGATGATCTCAGTTGTGTGTTTGGCGATATTAACCTCTTCGAATGTGCTCATCGAGGCTGGGGTTTACATGACTGTGACCATGCTGAAGATGTTGGGGTTCGGTGTGAACAACCTGCAAACTTTACAGGCAAGACAAGATTTTAGATAATTAATGATTTCATCCTTTTGGAAATACAGTGAAACATCATTATTACAATAGATACAAATATGGTGGTAAGGTAGCCCTGATAAGTAAGAATTAGTGGTCTTCATCGTAAAGGTGGCCCTAATGTATGATTGGTTATGTTTTGCCTTACATTGATCATCAATCTAAAACTTCAGGTAAACTTCGTCTGAGCGGTGGTGAAACGTCTTTTGCTGGGAGACTGGAGATTGAGGTGGATGGCGTGTGGGGCACTGTCTGCGATGATCTCTTTAACGACACTGTCGCTGAAGTCTTCTGTCAAGCCCTTGGCATTTCACCAGAACCAGGGTAAGAAAAATTGATTCACCAAATCATAATTAGTGTGCAAATCACAGATTAGATATTCATTCATAAAAAAAGTATTTCACTCTGCCATGAATAGAGTCTTTTCACTGAACAGCCCTGAATTCAGCAGGACATAAATCTTTCCTCTCCTCGTATATCTCATTTTGCTTTTCAGACACAGTAGGTAATATCTAACTGATTCCTTAAATATAACTTTTTCAGAAAATGACGAACATCAACTTAATGATAAAGTGTCAAATATACATTAAAATGCACTAAAAATACTGCTGCTAGGATGTACTTTGCTTCAGCCAATCACAGCCAAGGGTGGGAACTTTTTCAGCCAATAGAATTGCAGTATTCTGTTTTAGCCACCTGGTGGAAATACAGAGAACCTTCCGTGAACATCCACTATTATTTTTTAGATTTAAACCACAAGCGCTTGGTGGGGCGTACTTTGGTGCAGCTGATCGCCATGTCCCTATTTGGTACGATGACGTAGTTTGTCCCTTCCCGGCAATGGGGATTGCAGGATGCTCTTTGTACCAAACACATAACTGTCGTCACCACGAAGATGTCAGCCTGGTCTGTCGAGGTATATCAAAATGAAATAAAAAATCTATTTACAGTATCATGCTGTTTACAAGTTATAACCAAATATAAATGTTTTTTAATTTCCAATATGTAGGCTGGCACCGTATGGTCAACTTGCCTTTCTAATTACAATTAAGTTATACATGTCGAAATGTTTGCAACATGTTACATATTAAAAAAAAATATGTCAAATAGGGACTTAAGGAGGAGATATTGTAATAGTATCAAGCATTTTTATAGTTGCATGGCAATGTTAGTGTGCTTTTTTATAAATAAATGCACTTACATAATAGACAACTTTGGCATTACACAATGGACCAAATAGTAGTACATAATTTGCCATTACATAGCCAAAATGGTTTTGTTTTTTATTTCAGAGGAAGCAAAAGTTCAATGGGAAGTAAGACTTGTCGATAGCTCGACTAAGCGCACAGGTCATGTACAAGTGAGGAGCAGTATTGATAACTCCTGGGGATATATCTGTGATGACTACTGGAACACCAGATCTGCTGGTTTGGTTTGCAAAGACCTTGGTTTTGAGTAAATAGCTCCTCTTATTACCAATTTGTGGATATCAATGCATGTGTTTTCATGATCATCAGGATTACATTATCACATTCATTAATTTCAGGGGCATGGCTATGGCACATTCTAGATCTTACTTCCACAACATTACAAACACCATGGTGGATACGACTGAAATCAAATTTGCCTTGGACGACGTTCTTTGCGACAGAACGATGACTTCACTACGACACTGTTCCCACCTCCCCTGGGGCCAACACAACTGCAAAGGCACAGAGATTGCTGGAGTTTCTTGCCTAGGGGAGAGAGGTACTTTCTCTAATGCAATTTGTTTTTTGGTAAAATGCCAAACATCAAATCCTTAAAATAAAAATTGTGATGGCCAATAAAACTTATTTCAGGCGGAGTTATAAGGCTTGTGGGGAGCACAAATTCATCAGGGAGAGTGGAAATATTCTACAATGGCGAATGGGGAACTGTGTGTGATGATGCGTTTGACAACATAGATGCTTCTGTAATTTGTCATATGCTTGGATAGTAAGTATATCCTTTTGTGCTGGGTCAAAAGTCATTGATAGTTTTCTTCATAGACTGAATGGGACGGCGAATGCATACATATCCTTTTTTCTACTTTTCTAGTAAAACTGGGGTGGTAACTAATGCATCCCCAGGACGAGGTCCTATCTGGTTGGATGACTTGGATTGTAATCCAGATGATCACTCAGTTTTTGATTGTTCTCATCAAGGATGGGGTGTCCATGATTGTGGTCATCCTGAAGATGTAGGAGTCAGTTGCTACAATCTAGGTGAGGTGGCTAATGGCTGTTCGAATGTCACATTACAATAATTTTCAATTATATCGCTTGCTAAATTAGAAGACCTCTTGATCCAACTTGACTGGAGTGAACTTCTCTTCAAAGTTTGGCCCCATAATTCCAACAGATCAATACCATGTCATCTTTTTAATAAGATCTCATAGCCATCTTAACTGACAAATTAGGCAGCTTCATTCAATTTTATGTAAAGTGACATGTTTTCAACTAACAATATTCTAAAACACAAAACTTAGGCTTACTGAGCTATGAGAAACTGCAAGTTTTCTAACATTTTTGCTGTTCATAATTATTGCTCTATCGAGCACTGCTTTAATGGTTTAAATTATATCATGCATGCACAGGAAATAGTAGCTGACATTTTAGACATTTTGTGTACATTTTCATCTTACGAAATTTTGACTGTGTCTAAAATGACCTACCCAGGTCAGCTACGAGGCAAAAAATGTTTTATTATCTTCTCACTTTCAGAACAAAGTGGTTCGGAATATTTATTTTTCACTGACACAAAACGCAAAAATGTTTTCCGGATGCCCACGACTGGTGGCAGCCATGTTCCTGTTGGAGGAACAACTACTTTTGTGAATCCTGTAGCAATCGCTCATGATCCTGTGCGAAACTACATTTACTGGACAGACAGAGCTGGAGACGAATCCTCTAAAGCTGTACACAAGAGTATTGGACGCTTGTCACTAACTACCAATGAAATTAATATCATCCCACTGCCAACTGGTATGAAATTCTTATTAGTAACAAATGTGATTAACAAAGATGAGTCGATATGCATTAGTTTCGAAATTAATTCTCAGAAGTACATGTACTTGTTTTCAAATAATATTATTTTCAATTAATAAGCCTTCAACACATTGATTATAAAAAAAAATAGTGACGGTTCTCTAAGACATAAGGAGATATCATTCTCAAACCATAAGAAATAATATATTACATGCATTACTTCTGTATGGCTTTTCACCTAAATATTGGGGGTGGGGACCTAGCTCAGTGATAGTGTGCTGGGTTTCCAACTATTGGGTTCGATTCCCGGTCAAGCCTAAGTTGGATGGCTCTTCATCTCATTGCCATGGTGCCTGCCTGGCCTAATTAGCCCAACAGGTGCAGAAATACAGGATGTGGGTGGGTGGGTGATTAGGGCTTTACGTCCTGTATTTCTGCACCAGTTGGGCTAATTAGGACAGGCAGAGACCATGGCAATGAGACGAAGGATGAAACAGCCATCCAACTTAGTCTCGACCAGGAATCGAACCCGGGACCCAGCAGTTGCAAGCCCAGAGCACTACCTCTGAGCTAGGCCCCCGCCCATCAGAAATACATGATGAAAGCCCTAATCCCACTCATCAATTGAATATTGGAATAAGGGCTCAATAAATATTAATTCAAATTTTAAAATTACACATTGAAAATTTTTTTTAATTTTTAAGCTTGACAGAATTATAATGCCATCATGTACATCTGCGGATGTTTTGATTAATTTCTTTCATTTTAGACTCTGTACCCGATGGCCTCGCTGTTGACTATGTTTCAAATCTGCTGTATATGACTGACACTGGAAACAATATCATTCAAATCATTGACTTTGAAAAGAAGACCAATAAAACGTTGCTCACAACAGGCTTATTGGAACCACGAGCTATTGTTGTGGACCCAGAAAATGGGTGAGTTTTCTGACTGTAGATGAAAATTATATACAAGAAACGCAGATGACTGGCATTCACGGATAATCAGGCAGTGCTGAGGAACAGTTTTGCCACTTTTACATTGATACATATGAGGAATACCTTCGGTCTGGCTCGGTGAACCCAATTGAGTCTTTTCACTGAGCACCCCTAAATTCAGCAAGACAGAAGTCTTTCCTCTCCTCTTATTACTCATCTTGCTTTTAAGACATAGTAGGTCATAACCAACTAATTCCATAAATATAACTTTCTCTGGGAAATAACAGAAATAAACTTAATGATAAGATGTCAAATATACATTAAAATGCACTAAAAATATTGCTGCTAGGATGTACTTTGCTTCAGCCAATCAGAGTCAAGGGTGGGAACTTTTTCAGCTAATAGAATTGCAGTATTCTGTCGAAGCCACCTAGTGGAAATACAGAGAACCTTCCGTGAAAATCCACTATTCCCCTATGGTCTTGCATTTTTTCTAGGCTGGCATTTATTTTGTAGTCTGCCTTCTACCCAGCCTATAATTAGGACCCACCTTAATTGACCCAGCTAGTAATCAAGAAAATAATTATGGTGCGTCATGTTTTATTTCCAGTTGGATGTATTGGACTGACTGGGGCTCTTCTCCTGATATAGAAAAGGCAAAAATGGATGGAACTCAGCAAACAAGAATCGTGACCAGTGGCATACGCTGGCCAAATGGTCTCGCTCTGGACCAACCAGGTGAGCATACTCTCTCGTAATTTACGCATCCTTCTTGAAGACTAGTTTTAAAGTTAATATGGTACTACATCAAATTAGACATGTAAACACATGTGCATTCTTGTTGAAAGCCCGTTTGCTCTCCGGATTTTTATAGGCAATGTTCGGCACTCTAAAGCATCGATTCTATAGGCTGCTGCAGCATACCCTCGGCGAATCTTATATAAAAGTATAGAAGTATGACATGTTTGTTTAACCACCAACATGAGAAATTACATGGTCTTGCCAATTAGCAAAGAGATACCACATGGACATGTCCAAAATCCATATTCCCTGAACAGTTTTTTAATGTTTCATCGACAGAACAAAGGTTGTATATCTGCGAAGCCAGATCACCACGTTCTGTGATATCGATAACCGTTAACGGCACTGATCGAAAGACTCACTTTTTAAGTTCGAGCAGTAGTTACAACTTCTTTGGTATTGCTCTGGATCAACGTTATATCTACTTGACAACATGGACTCACAGGTATGCACCAATTGTAGATAACGACTAACCTATTTAGAATGACCACCTCCTGTAAAAGGTCATTCCTAACTCATCCTAACCTAATTACATTGTTTGTTTTCTCCTTGGATAAATAGTAACCTGTTGTCTGTGATCAGTGATCTAATAATTTCTCCCCACCCTGCACAAAAAATTTAATAATTAAAAAAATTAATAAAAAAAAATTGAAATTACTCCGTTTTAGAAAAATATTTATCAAGTGCAAGTAAATAGAAATTGTTAAAAGAATTTGTACAAAAAGTAATATTTTCTTAGTGTAGGTACTTTAACTGACATCCTAGTATCCTAGTCAAGAGGAATAGTGGATTTTCACGGAAGCTTCTTGATATTTCCACCAGGTGGCTACGACAGAATACTGCAATTTTATTGGCTGAAAAAAGTTGCTGCCCTTGATTGTGATTGGCTGAAGCAAAGTGCATCCAAACAGCAGTATTTCAAGTGCATTTAAATGTATACTTGCCATCTTATCATTCAATTGATTCCGAGAAAATTACATTTAGAAGGAGAAGAAAGACTTATGGCTTGCTGAATTCAGGCTGCTCTGTAAAAAGACTCTATTGCAACATAGGATATTTATCAGTAATGTGAAAATTTAGAAATGCAAGAGTTACTTGGACTTACTTTATATCATAGGTATGTTCTACGAATGTCTAAGTCTGCCATTGGACTGACAAGTCTTACAAGGCTAGGTGAATCAATCTCCGCAAGTGTCAGGTTAAACGCTTTGGTGTTAACAGGCTCAACATACCAAAAAATAGGTTAGTGTATGCCATATTTATTGATTACATCACTTAATATTAAAAATGAATGCTTACAAAATTCTTACGAATTTATTTATAATCCTTTCAATGCAATGGTATTATATGCAACATTCATGGCTTTTTGGTACTGGATTATTACGAAGAAAATGCGAAAATAAAATGTAAACATTAACATAATAAAAACTCGACCCGAAAATAACATATATTTTAACAAGCAGAAAATTGTTTGCATATATCTAATTAATTTCAGTGAAGAATAAATGTTCCATCAAAAATGGCGGGTGTAGCCATTTCTGTTTACCAGTTCCTGAAGGAAAAGTATGCGCTTGTCCAGATCGCTTTGAATTGAATGGCACTGACTGTATAGAAGGTAATTCAATAACACCATTTGAAATAACAATGGACAGATACATCCTTACGTCAGTTTTGATGATATTGATGGCATTAAAACAGCAGAAAACATATATATTTTTTGTATGGAGATAGAACTGGTCTCTCATGGATGGACTCCTGTCACATTTTTTATTTTGTTTGCAACTTTACATTCAGTTCAGGTTTTTTTTACACATAAGAGTATTTGCAATATTATATAATTTTATTAATCTTCCAGTGTTAAAACCAACATCGCCAACCATCACATCTATTTCAGATTACAGTAAGTACCTTTCATTCTGTATTCATACAAATGACACTGGATTGGTGAAATATCAATATAGAAGTGTAGAAGTGTCTATAGACACAGTACTGTGGTAATAATCAGCATAACTCTCTTATTGACATTTCTTGGTTTTGATGACACAGTAATGACAGTCTGTACAGATAACATGGAGTGATGCTCAAAAGTTTAAACACCCCTAAGTATTTTAAGAAAAAAGTCTCTGAAAGAAAACATGCTTTAAAGGCTTATCTTATGCTACACAGTATGTCTGATGCTAGGACAACCAATTGACCAGCTGTAGTACAATTTACATGGAGGGTCATAAGTGTATCAATTTTACAAACCCCATTTCTCATTGGAGTAGCATTGTGTAGGCCGTAGAATAAATAAATCTCGACAACTTTATGACCCCTATGTAAAGGAAAAATAGTCAAGTACATTGGCTGCTAAGTACATTGGCTGCTCCTAGCATCAGACCTTGGAGAAATTAGACCAATTAGGGGCAGTTCCTTTGGTCATTAAGCTTTTAGCGAGACAGTGATTCTACCTTTACTATACCTCAGTGTCCTCTCCTGGTCTGATTTCTGCCAAGATCAGACACACTACATCACATGCCCTGGAGGCCTGTGTTAAATGACAGATATATACTGAATGCAATGGCACACTATTGGGGGTGCATAAACGTTTGTACAACACTGTAGAATATGATTCTTTGATAATTGATACCACACTGTACCATTGACATTAGCATATTGTTTTACCTGCCAATGTGTCACATGTTTTAATGTACATTGTGATATGATGCTTCTGTTAATATTTCCTTTGTTTTATTATGTTCATTTTATCATCCTTTTATTTGTAAATGGTCATCTTTCATTTTATCGCTTGACAAAATATGTCTCTAAGTTATTCATGTTTTATTTTATTTTATTTTTTGACAATGATCTTAACTGAATGGATTGAAAGGGGATCTTCTGAAATCATGGGTGGCACCTCAGTAGCGATATATATTTATCTTGGAGGTGTCACCCTTATTACATATATATGCCATGTTCATGAAACATGTGTGTCGTAATGATATCTGTACAACTAAATGCCTATAATATGTAATATGAATAAAATGATTCTGTGTTCTACTTCGCTTGTGTTTCACTATTTTTGCCTTACCGGCGTTAAATAAATATTTTTTCTTCTTTTTAAAATATCAGGTTTTAGAGGTATATTTACCTCTCCCAACTATGGATACACAACAAATGACAGATACACAACAAATGACAGATACACATACAGGAGAATAACAACATCACAAACAGCTGCCATGAGGACAATGACCTTCCACATTGAAACGACAACTCCAACTTTCAGGCGCCTGGCCGAAGCTTCAATGGTCCAAAGGGCACAAGCTGAGGATCAGGAAACAGGTAAATACATATGGAGACACATGGAAATTTGATTTGTTTTTTAATAATAATAATATTTATTCATTGATAATACGCCAGTCTCCAGCACTCAATAGTGCCTTACAAGATAAAAGTAAAAATTTGTAAAAAATAAGAATTTGATTAAAATTTTAAGGTTATAAACTGATTCTTGTAAAAAAAAATTTAAAACTGTAAATTTAAAAGTTCAAAATACAGCAATGCCGAATAAGTAAATCGATGGCACATTTTCTGAGATCTTGGGGTAGGTCCTTCCACCACTTAGGTGCAGCTGCTGCAAAAGACCTGTCACCATACGATTTTGTTCTGGCGGATGGTTTTTAATTGTCAGCATGCTTGCAAATGACAGCATTGTTTTGGTCAAACTTTCTTTCATCTAATTCACAAATATATAATGCGGGTGCAATTTCTGTACAGCAAACTTTTGCCATAGACAAAAATGTGTATCATATCATGCGCATTTTACAGTAATATTAAAGCAAAGTTTCCTTTTCTCGATCAGAGACATCATTCACATATCAACTTGTTGGGGGTAACAACGCAAATGAAGGAAGGGTTGAGCTTTTCAACAACTTGACCGGGTCATGGATCCGAGTCTGTGCTAATGAGTGGGGTTTCAATGAAGCCTCTCAAATCTGCCAATCGTTTGGATAGTAAGTATGTCACTATGCATATTTCAATATAAAGTATTGTTTGTAGTGAGTTAAATTTATGATTCAAAATAGATAAATAATGAAAATAAAATAATTATAAACAAAACCATAATATTTATAAGAAGACTTTTTAGTACAGTGGAAGCCAAAATTATGCCACCATTATGATCACTGAACTGATTTTATAATCAAGGTGACCGTAATACTGCTAGTCTTAATCGCTGGGTTCATCATATATTACTATTGTAGTTAAATCACCTTTTGCAGAGAATTTGATAGACCTGAAAACTAAACTCCAGAGGATGATGTCATGTGAATCTAGGACTCCCATTAGTTAAGGGAGTCACTCAGCCAATGAGAGTCCTGCATTCACATGACGTTATCTGGAGTCAATTAACGGTTAGTCAATTTGTCTACATATTTCAGTGACTATGGCATCGCTTACACTGATGGCTACTTTGGCACAGGGAATGGCTCTGCATTCATCTCTGACTGCAAATCTGACAATGCAACATATGACCTTCAGCACTGCATTAGCAGTAGTTGTGAAAGTTACAAAGAAGCTGCCCTTGCCTGCTATGGAGGTGAAGCATACTATCCTTGGCTTTTCTTTTCTTTTGGAGCATGAAAAAATGTTATACACAAAATAATGAATTATATAATTTTATGCTATAATACATTGACAAGTATTTCTTGGGAAAAAAGGACATTTGATTTTCCTACTCAGGTAATATGTTACATCGACTCAATTTTTGGCCAGGCATAATGGATCGATGTCAGGATAACGTTGAGCCAACCTCGCAGAAATTTGAGAAGATTTTCACAGTTTAGTAAGGTATACATTGTATATGAAGGCATTTTATGATGTGTGTACATTTTAGGCAAAGGCAATTCATCTGCTGTAAGATTGACTGGTGGCAAGGATGAGGCCGAAGGTCGTGTAGAGGTCATGTACAGAGGACAATGGGGAGTGGTGTGTGATGACACTTGGAATCACAATGTTGCAGGAATTGTTTGCAGGATGTTGGGACAGTAAGTGAGAGTTACGTTTTTCTTCTTCGTCCTTTTCCATGACAAATCTCACAGACTTGGAAACTGTACTCCAGAGGCGATCATGTGAATCCTAAGAGACTGTCTTAGCCAATGGGAGTCCGGGATTCACATGATGTCCTCTGGCGTTTAGTTTCCAAGTCCATGAAAATGGCTCTGCAAACCATTCATTGACCTTTTTTGCTAACTTATTTAATAGCACCACAACTGTTTCATCTCAGCTTAACAGGTGTAGCTCAAAGAGAGTCATATTTTGGAGCCACCAACCAAACCATCTGGTTGGACACTGTTTACTGTGGACCAGACGCCACCAATCTTTTTGCTTGCCAGAATGACAAGTGGGGAGTGACTGACTGTGATAACTCTGAAGAGGCTGGAGCAAAATGCATTTCAGGTAGGTCATTCCCATTTTACTGAAACCTGTGAACAATGCCTATTGTTTTTCAAAACATGCAATGCACAAACGTATTGTAATCCATATCAAAATGTATGTTATTAATGTTAATCACACAAAAATATGCCATTTAGTTAACATCCCTAATCCTTCCGAAGTGTGGATTAACAGATCTAGAAGGTATTTTGGTTGATATAACAGCAAATCCACCCAAAAGGGTCGAGAAACGGGTGCATGGGACAAGACTATACCATAAGATATATTTCAAAAAGTTTTATAGTGATGAATACATACTTAACTGAGTCATGATATCAAATAAAAAAATCTATGATTTAAAGAGATTTGGTTGAAGATTTTACCCACTATGTAGCTAGAACCAATTTTTGGGATTGTGCAAGCAAAGTATTGACACCATATCCAAACATTACATAAATCTGAGGTGTGAAAGGTAGATGCTCTGTGAACATGTTCTGTTTATACAGATTTCAGCTCTTTCATAATGCTTGTGGGTGACCCCTCAAGAAAAAATCGCGGAATTGTCACAATCAGAGACATCTTCGATGACAAGGACTCGGCTGGGCATATCTGTGCAACATTTTTCGGCAGAATAGAAGCTAACATTGCCTGTCGAATGTTGGGCTAGTAAGTGACAAATTTAATCTGTTGAATTTAATATGATAGTATTTTTAAGGTCCTTATGCAGACGCAAAATTATCTTAAAATATTGAGGTTCCTTGTATGCATATTTTAACCATAGAGAAACAAAATTTTGGATCAACAATTTACTAAATATGGTGTAAAGTATACTGAACTAGTTGAAAATTATTGCAATACTCATCAAGAATAATTTTGAGTGGAAATTTGCGTTTCAACTTTTAATACACGTTTCATTTATGTAACTTTTAGCTAGCACTAACCTGTTTCAATCTCTCATTCTCCAGCATAGCAGGCCAAGTTTTTCCAATGGATGAATTTCAAGCATTTCGGAATCACACAAATATGACTTGGCTCAGCTCCATTTGTCCCACTTCAGCAGAATCCTTGTATGAATGTAATCTGCAGAAAAATCCTAGAGGTCGTTGCCCATTTAACCAAGTGGCAGTTGTGGAATGCTCTAATGGTAAGTTCAGGATGTGTTTACGAGTTGTGTGTAATCCTGAACTGTGTGATTATTGATGTATATCGTTCTATAGGGGCCCAGTCGTGAGAAACTTACATTTGAAATTTTATTTTTATTAGGTTATTATTGATTATTCATTATTTTAATGCATTATGTTATGGTTGATTATATTTATTTCATGTATTTATATTTTGTTTCAACTCTAATTATAACTTTTGTTTTCTTGGTGTTTAACCAGATACAGGGATATAGATAATATCATAACGGCGAGGTATTTGAAGCTTCCCTGTAATTTTCTTCTTAAACTAAATTGGTTAGCCCCCAGATACAAATGTTGGTTTATAACTTTTCCAAACTTCTCAACATTGTATTTCTCTGTTATGCGATTTTTTTTTTAATATCAGAATATCCTGTGGAAACTTTACTGAAATGTACATTCGAAGGAACTTCAGTCATTGGTACAAAGATGTGCTCTTTACGCAATGTGTTCACCAGTGTTTACAAATTTTATCACAAGCGCGGATCATCATATGGTGCAAGTTCTGGACCCTGCTATGACAACACCAGGAAACGAAGTGAGTTCATCCTTTTGGTCGCAGCATCAAGTTGATATAATTTCACTTGACTGGGTGACAAATTTGTTTGAACCTTTTGAACAACACTCACATACTTTTTGTCATCAATAAATGACAAAGTTACTTGCTGATGCCTTGATCACAGTTGAATAGTTCCTAGAAGTGGCATTAACTATATGAGGATTGAGAATGTATCTGTTTTTCAGGCAGTGGGTATTACATGTGGATCAAACCAAGTATTTATGGAAGATACAGAAATCCAGGCATACTCGAGAGCAACTGGATCTATACTGAAAGGGAGTCGTGCCTTTCATTTCATTACCATATGTACGGATCAGGCAGTTATGAACTGAAGGTTTACGCGAACTACAGCACTAACAGAGGAAACCGATCATTCAGTATTTTGGATTTGTCAAATAATCAAGGCGAAATCTGGTGGAAACGCCAACTGACATTACCACCAGGGCGATTCACTTTAGTATTTCAAGCAGAATCTTCAACTAGTGGTGGAAATATTGCACTAGATGACATTCTTCTTCAGACACAACCCTGCACATCAAGCTTTTCTGGTAAGTTGTAAACCCAGAACTGTCAGAACAGAAGGTTCAATGTCCGTTAATTACTGTACCTTAAATTGAGTGTCTATCATACAAACCTGTAGTTCACATCCCACTGAACCAAAATATTTCTTTTTCATGTAGATTTCAACTGCAATTTTGAAAGAGGCCTTTGTAACTCAACTGTTGGCAGTTGTTCGAGTTACAGCTGGAAGCGTTACAGGGCTAGCGGACTTAGTGCTGTTCAAATGGACCACAGCTTAGAATCAATGCGAGGCAGGTGTCATTTTAAATTTTCATTAGAGCCGCAGATAAATCATAGATCCAAAGAAGTTTTAAAGGAGCGATTCATATTTCAAATTCTCAAATCTCACGGGTAATGAGAAAAATAATTAATTTTTCCAAAAGCAGTGCCAAGAAAAACAGCTGAAGAAATTAATCCAACTATTAAGCTTGAGTAAGGAATATATTGATTACATTAATGATGGTTGTTGATTTACCATTGCAGGTTACGTTGTGTCCTTGTCTTACGTCTACAGAGCAGGATTATCATACTACGCTTTGCCTCTCATGAACATCACAACGTTAACTCACCTCAGCTTCTATTATTTCTACTCCATTCAACGCAGTCAAACTAGCGTGTCTGTCGAGGTTGTCAATCTTGTTATACACTGGTCTGAAACTGAACATAGTTTATAACAATAAGACAATTAAAGCGTAATGAGTGTGGTAAAAAACCAACTGCAATTAAATCTGTAAGAATTCATGAAGCGACAAACTTAATTTTATCTCCAACATGATACCTATTTTACTAAATACGCAGTCTAATGAATTCATAAAGCTCAATTGCACCTAAGATCCAGAAATATGTTTGAATTATACTCTTTTTCCTGCACTTTTTAATTGATACGCTCTATCCAAATTGTCTCAGGCTCGACTTAATGATGGTACAGCTGTAAATCTATGGATGCTTGGCCCAGAAGCAGTGATGGCTCATTGGACACCAGTTGAAGTAATGCTTCCAACTGGCCTGTACCAAATAGTGTTTTCAGGGGATATCCGCTCAGGGAGTTTTGCAGTGGATGATATTAACGTCATCAGCTACACTGGTTTTCATTGTAAGTTACTCGAGGGTCTCATATACACATCAGAGGTTCTGAAATTAAAGTCTTTTTAAAACTAAATCATGTTCAAAAATTAGAAATTTAACGTTTCTGTTGAATGTAACATTGTTATAATAATTGGATAAATTGCTTCTCCATCCGTGCATCCGTCCAATCTGGCAGAGGATGCAGCCTGGCCTCGTAGTAATAGGCGGCCTATGCCAAGTTTATTGTTGCTCTCTACCTTAAAATTGCTGGCTCCAAATTTTCTTGGTCATAGAGAATGACCTTGAAGTATACACACAACACAGAATATATAATGTCATCTTCTAAGTAAAGATGGGTCTTTTATTCAATATGGGAGATAGACCCTATGCTCGAATATTCAACCATAACCACAAATTACATCCTTTAGATGCTAATTAAGAGCTATAGTTACGTTTGCTGGATGATGCTTCTTGTGGCTTATTTGTTTATCACCTTTTGCAGATGTTGAACAAATGCAGTGCAATTTTGACAACGGTAACAAGTGCAACTTTACACATGATGCCAATGACCATGGAGACTGGAAAATTAGGACTCCCAAAAAATTATTTTTAAAATCACCCAATTCCAATGGACCGTGTCGTGACTATTCGCTTGGAAATGCAGATGGTCAGTATTGAATTAGTGAAATTAAAAACCTAATTTTCACATGCAGCATGAAGACGAAGACTTAATTGCAATCATTTTTGCATTGTCCATAGGTGGTCTCTTGTACACTTCGCTCCGGGGTGGAGATGGGGCAGTGTATCCACGTGTGCCCAACTTTTTGAAAATACAACACAGATTGGGAAACACCCGTTCTGTTATTACCAGTACCCCTCAAATTTATGTGAAGTATATGTCTTGCCTGACATTTTATGTGTATCTGCAAAATAGTCATGAGTCAGGACTTCTGGTGAACACAAGTTCAGGATCTGAATGGTGGATTGCAACTGATACAACAAGCACTTGGAGAGAGGTCAGTTTTTCATCTGAAGAAGAATTACTACTGTGACAGTACTTCAAATAATTAATGAAGTTTTGCACACTATTTTCAGGTTGCCATACCCCTGCCCTTTGGTCTGCATGAAATCAGTTTTAGCCTCATCTCAACATCAGCCCAGGTAAGGTTACATAATTTCAATTTCAATTGATAAATTTATTCCTGGAATCAAATTCAGAGATTGTTAGACTGGCACAATAATGTATTGTATTTTTCATACTGGATAGCTTGGCAAATTCATACTGGAAAAATGGTATGACTAGCACAGCTTCTATAATAACATTCCATTTGCCAAAGCCTTACCAATTATACTAACAAATGGCATTAAATAAAATGGGGTGTATTTATTCCATAATTGTGTTTTATTACCAGCCTCATGTCGCTGCTCTTGATGCAATTAGTGTTCAACCAGGATCATGCAACGATACTAGAACATCTGCAGGCAAGTTGATTCTCACTGACAAATGACTATATTGCTTGAAAATGATATCTTAACATTAACATGAAATAATACAAAACTGTGGTGCCCCATTTCAGGCGAATCTCTAAAATGTGACTTCGACGAAGGATCATTCTGTTCTTGGGTTAGTTCCTGTCCTAACGCGGGTATTCAGTGGAACCTGGGGACTTCAGAGCAAGAAGGGATAAGCGATGATGACTACAATCCTGGTTTGTATCTATTCATTTACTCTTACTGTTTTATACCATGAATTCAAAAGTATCACGTACAATTTAAGCCTTCAACCCTGTGCCCACAGCCTGCCAAATTGAAAACACTTGAAGGTGCACTGTCTGTCAAATTTGCACATAAAAGTAATGATATAAATCAATACTGCCTTCTTGTTTCATGATATATTTTACCATTACATGCCCATTTTTGGTCAACAATTTAGTTTTAATTTACTAAATATTAGTTTTCATGCCATCAAAAGCTCAATATGTAAACAAACCCAGTGACGACATCACAATTCTAAACAATGGTGATGATGTCATTTCCATTGTGTTTCCAATGTTTTTGTCTGGATTTTCTCTCAATGTATGATTTATTATTTTAGTAATTAATAACTGATAAAATCATTAGATCACACAAATTTAGTGTGCCTTGATTAACAAAGGTTATTCATGAACTATTTGATTGAGTCTTACAAAATTGCAAATTTGACAAACAGTGCAGCTTTAAAATTTGGTAGTGCAGATGCTGTGCTATCGCTAAGGTGATACAATCCGACCAACTTATATAACAATCTGTTTGGGCTTGTGAGGAAAGCCTTGTAATACCTGGCGTTTTTTTAGTTCAAGGATATTAAAAAGTACATTCCTGGACAACGTCATGGAAATCCTCATCATGAATGGGTCCAGGTGATTAGTGGTAAACATTGAACTGAAGTGGATTTATCTGGTATTTTATTATTGCCATTATTCAATTTGCATTTCAGACACATTTGCATTCATCAAAAACAGTCAACCAGGCCAATATGCAATGGTGTCCAAGAGCATGGACCTGAGGTTTACATCCCCTCATTGTCTCACTTTTAAGTACTTTATGAAAGGTGGGGCAGCCATTGAAATTGAATATGGTTCCTATGCAGCCGAGCAAGAGAACATTCTCATCTGGAAACAAAACAGAACAACGGCAAAATGGCTTGATGGGAAAGTGGACGTAGATGGCATAGTGAATGCCAGCAGAGTGATCATCAAGGTAATATCAGAACAGTCAGACCAGGAGTTCTTTGCAGCTGTGGACTCCATTGACATCAGTAATGGCACTTGTCCAGTTGGTAAGTGACTGTTTGTCAGATTCTGGTTGGATGTTTATTGGAACAATTGTCTTGACATTGACACTTGTAGCTGCTTGGATCATTGACAGTGATATGCCAGCGAATCCTTGATAGTATCACAGAACTGGACACTGGACCCTTGTTGTTATTGTTAGTCTATTGTAGGCTGTAAAAGTATCAACTCAGTGACTAACACATTAATATATCAAATAGCTAGTATCCCATCCAGTTTCTTATTTGCTTCAAGAGAGTTCTTGATTAATTTTTTAGATTCCAGATCATGGAAGTTTTTTTTGCACACAAATAGTCCGGGTGCCAGCGGGACCTACCGTGCCCCCATCCCCATCAAATGGACGTCAGTATGCTCTGAAAAAAATTTGTTCAATTAGGAGATAAGAAATTTTGAATGTTTTAGCGCATACTGACGTCCATTTTGTTTTTTTGCAAATGAGGTAGTTCATCCCAACTGCTTTCTTGGAGACATGTTTTTTTATATGAAAGAGGACATCCTAAAGGAAATGTTGGTACCATACAAATAGAGTTCTGCACGGTAGCTCCCGCTTGCCCCGAACTTTTGTTTATTGTCTTAGCTTAGTGTAAGCCTTAGTTAGCTTACTGTTTGACCAGCAGTCAGAGGCCAACATAATGATGAGATGAAATTTCGAGTTTATAATGCAGAGCTCTGCCACTTATTCTGCAAGTCAATTTTTCTCTTTTTTTTTGGACAGAAATCATGGGTTTACGTTTGTATAATGGCCAAGATCGACGCTCTGGCAAACTGCAGATTGAGATGAATGGCATGTGGTACGAAATTTGTTCATCTTTGAATAACCATGTTTCTCGCAAACTTGGAAGTGCAGCATGCCAAGAACTTGGACACTGGCCTCTTACGTAAGTACAGTGCAAGATTGGAGAGTGTTCACCCCAGATAACATGCCCCATTGGTTCGACATCGGTCGACACAAGATAACCTCGGTCCAGCATTGATCCAATTTGGCTACCACATTTGCATGATCAATCAGAAGTACAGATTTTCCCTTTACTTCGACACAATAATAACTTTGTATTCCTAAAACAAGCAGTATAGTCGTGTTATTTTGTGCAAAAAAGGAGAGGTATAAAATATGAAGATTGTTTTGGAAATCAGTTGCTATCACTATATACTGAGAATTGAAATTATCTCAATCATACTAGGTCTGAAGCTTAGTCAGCTTACATGACCAGCTGCGAGAGGCAGATGCAATGAAATGATAAGGCTTTGAGCTTTGAGTCCACACCATGTTACACATATATCCCATTGGTGGTGTCTTTTACTTCCCTTAGCATAGGCACTGAGTACAAGGCATGTCCAATTTAACGTCTCATGTGATCGCCATCCAGCTGGGATGAAGCTCACGAAGAGTGCCCAGAATGGAGGTCAAACCCGGGACCTTCAGCAGAGTTGGCCAATGTGTAATTGGTGGATGCCTTTACCATTAGGCCACCAAGCTGTGTATAGAACTATTGGATTATAAAACTGTGTGTACTGGTGCCTAGCATGTGGAGTAAATTGGTCTACGTGTGGACTTAAGGGGCCCTCACACTGTCACGTATAAGACCTACGAGTAACCACGTATGTAAAAAATGGGCTATACTTAGCTATACGTGCTTACTCGTGGCTCTGTTAATCATGTATAAATTCTTTCCAGGATGGGTACGTTGGGCAATCGTAGATCACTTGGGGGACATTTATCAAACGCTCGCTGTAAGTCCATCAAACACGTGCCTAACGTCCATCGCCCATCATCCGTCAGGCTTCCGTAACGTAAATAATTTAAACAATTCACTCATAGAACGTCCGCCAAAGTTTTAAACATGTTTAAAATTGTTTGCCCTCTCCACGTATACTCTTAATTGGTCAAGCACTACCAGGAGTGATTTACGAATTAGCGCAAGTATACGTAAAACGCTTGGTAGCTCTTGGTGAGTGAATCACGTATGGAGAAGGATGAGCAAGAGTATCAAACATGTTTCATCCGTCGTCATATGAAGGTCTTATCCGTTATAGTGTGAACGCCCCTTTACAGTTGATATGAAAAAGTGAGAAAAAGGTAAATTTTCTTCTCTATTGAACTTTTTATTTGTCATATCCAATATTGATTTTGCAGAATTGGTGCTGCAATCACTGGGGGGGTTTTATCAACTGGTATTCCCATCCTGCCGGGCTGGTTGAACTGTGTTGATGATGCAACCACTATCAAAAACTGCACCTATGTTCCTTGCAAATACTGCTGCCGCAACAACGATTACTCTATAAAGATCAACTGCCACACAGGTTAACTCTTGCAATTTCATACTTACACATCATTATCAAAAAAAAAAGAAGGGTAATATTCATGTCTGAAACATCACAAACTCATAGGGCATATTATTTTTTAATTTGTGAACAACCCAGCAAACCGTGTAACAGTACAAGTTATATCTACAGATAAATTATGTTTAATTATTCAGTCGCCTCATCCATCAGGACTTTGTACCAATGTTCTTCACCTTGACTGTCCCAATGGTCCCCATGTAGTGGTTTTTAAAGGAACCCCATGTTAACACTTCCATTCATATTCATATGAATGGAAGTGTTAACATAATTTTAGATCCGGTTTTGAGTAGCCAGCTGTGACTGATTTGTCTAGTTTCAATTTGATGGGCCGTTTTTAATGAAACTAAGTGTAGGATGCTTAATCTATGAAAGAAAATGAAAATTTTACTTCAGATGTCAAAAAACATGAAATGATCCACCACAGCGTAGGTTAATCTTGATAGAGAAAATGAAAATGTTCCCCTACTTCAGTTTGAGGCCAGCCTTGGATTTCTAACTTTAAATGTTGCTGGATGTCCTTACATGTAGCACTCAGTAGATCTAACTATATATTCTTGTATGTCACAATATCATGTCAAATAATGAAAATGGTTCTTCCATGCAGAGCGACCACTAGTCAGACTTTTTGGTGGTAACAACCCAGGAGAAGGTTTTGTAGAAGTTTATTCCAGTAACAGATTTGTGAATGTGGTGATCATGGATGATCCATCAGTGGTTTGCTCGTATCTCTTTGGCAGGTCAGTTTATTTCTGGAATAATTTGCAGCGTAATCGCTGATCAATAGCAGTGTAATTGGGGGACATGAAATTACAGGATTCCATGTCCCTCAATTACACTGCAATCAAAATCTAACAGGAAACCTTGCATCACAATTTAAAAACATGCTTTTTGACTCTCATGTATTACCTTCGTCATTTTTACTAGTGGCAACTCCCACCACAACACGCAAGCTTTGGGAGTTGACCCACATTATTTTTCCATTGTGTAACATAAAGGCATGTGTCAAAGTTTTTACCATTAAGGTGTAAATAAATTTCTTGAATCTTTAAAGCAAAACATAACATAACAAAACACTACTTTCAGTAACACGAGATGGATCAAAACTCAGTACACGAGAAATTTGAAGTTCGGATACAGGATGATGTGTGAAAATGAAACAAATGTTCGAGGTTTGAATCCAGTTAATATTATATTTATGAAAACAGCAATTGTCAATCACATTATTAGCATAATCCACATCAAACCTTTATCCCACAGATTGTGCATACGTGGCATTAAACCAGCCAAGATATATGTTGCGGGTGGCTTGCGAGGTCAACCAAACATCTGGTAAGAAAATTTGATTTTATATATCACGGATGAAAATAAGAAATCGTTTGATATCACTTGGATGGAAAATTACACAACATATCAATGATTCTGTTGTTTCTAGATTCGAATGCTCTAACGGCTCCAAGCTGTGATTTTGAAGATGGTCTTTGTGGATATGAACAAGATTATGATGAAGACCAAGATTGGCATAGAGTGACTGCAAATGTTACAACACAAGGCACTGGGCCAGATGAAGCGAGTCACATGCGTTTATGGACTGATGGTAAATACAGATATGCTTTCTCTAAATGCTTCTGTATATAATATATAATTATACTGCCAACAAAATGGACTGATAAAAATTACGAGTTTGACATGTGGTTATGTTTATTTCAGAATGGTTTCTTTTGTTTGAGGCATCCAGCCCTAGCAGGATGGGATTCACGGCACGTATTACCACTACCAAATTTGATTCAACACAAAAGTGTCTTCGTTTCTTGTACAACCTTCGGGGCATCGGTGGATCGGTGTTGCGAGTTTATCAATCGACCAACAGGGGCACAAATTTGCTTGGGATATTCAACCAAACTTATTATTCAGGTTTCTGGAAAGTTGCTGTTCATAATCTGCAGCCTAGTCATGTGTCTTGGATAATTTTTGAAGCAGAAAGAGGGATCCATAATAGAGGCGATGTTGCAATAGATGATGTGGAGATTGCATCTGACTGCAAAAATGGTAGGAGATGTTTACTTTATTCACCAATATGTTTTTGTCATTTAACTTATGTCCTTATCAAAATGACTAAATATTTGTAATTTTACATCACTCAAATATATTTAACACGCTTACATAATACATGAAAATACTGGTCTTAGATACTGATTGTTGGCCATGTTTGTGAAAAAAATACAGATTTAAATGCCAAGCTATCACTGAGATGAAATGACTTTTTTCAGAATGTCCTGGGGATTCATTCATGTGTAGTGATGAGACATGCATTCCTAGTTTCAAAGTCTGTGACAATGTTCGCGACTGCAATGGAACTGTGTCGGAAGAAGTCGGTTGCTGTAAGTTACCCCTGATTTACTCTTACAGTAGGTGATATACAGTCCAACCTTTCGAATGTGGCTGACTTCATCTCACCTGAACCATAACTATCAGGATATGGACCTACCATTTCTACAATGTACCTCCTAATATCCTATGAGTGGCATATACCACAACAAACATCAGACTTTACCACCAGGAGCCACTTTCGAACAGTTATGCTGAAGTGAAACCCCATATAAAATTAACTAGATATAAAGCATAATTTAAATTGATGTGGGAATTGAGGTTTTCTGGTGATTTATTAGAAAAGTGTGATGCAAAATGCATAATACAAGTAGCATTTCGATTCATGAGCTCTTGGGTAAGACCATGCCATTCATGTTGATTCGCTGTTGAGGAGCTGATCTGGAGCCTCAACGCTTGGTTTAGTTGGCTTTTTCAGCAAACCTGAAGTGATTATGCCAAGGAAGTATTATGAAAAACAAAAACTGATGGATTCAAAACGTACAGCTGTAAGTTATAACTTAAACAGAACACCATCTTGTAATTCCAGCTTGCGAAAATGGTGATTTCCAATGCTCAGATGGACTTTGCATTCCTGGAGCAAGCAGATGTGATGGAATCCCATCTTGCAATTATCCGGATTTCTCAGATGAAAAAGGATGTGGTATGCTACATTTGCTTGCTTGTTTTAACTTGCAGATATTGTTTTTTAGCCTACTATATTTTGTATGGATCAACATAAAAAATTTCACGCCGTATTGTTTACCAGTGAACTCTATGTTATGTAATGTTATCTTTTGTAATGTAATGTCATGGTATGTTGTATTATTGTTCGCTAGTAAACTCTTACCGTATCTTATCTCATCTTACCTTATCTTACCTTATCTTACCTTATCTATCTTATCTATCTTACCTTATCTTATCTATCTTATCTATCTAATCTTATCTTATCCCAGTTTTACCACTATAAACCCTAAGCTTGTGTCTTTCGAGTGGAGGTGTTGCCTTAGGTATACAAATTTAACAAATTGTCAATCATCTCACAAAGGTTACTTTAGCCTTTCGTTTTTACAAGAAAACAGTCCAATGGTAAACCTGTTATAGTGCAAATATATATGCATGGAAACTGTTATATATCAAAATGTTTGGAATAATCTCATTAATTACCAGGGCCTCACTGAAAATCAGATTATCAGAATGAGCCAACCTGGAAAAATATGTCATATATAAAAAATAATAAATAAAATGATGTTTCTATTAGACTGCCTCAGTGGAGAAATCCGATGTCAGAATGAAGCGTGTGTTCAGCCCCATTTGATTTGCAATAGTTATAATGACTGTGGAGATTGGTCGGATGAAAAGAACTGTGATGGTGAGGCTTAAATTTCATGAATTTAAGTTCCGTAATTGGGAACTTTATTACAATCTAGGATGCTTTATACTCTGATTTACCAATGAAATGTGACTGAAAAACAGATCCCCAGACTTAAAATGCTATGCTTATTATAAACTTTAATAGACTATTCCATATAATCTTCAAGGCTCTTCTTGTTGTTTATGACAGATTGTACGAGAAATCAAGTCCTCGGATTCTTATGCCCTGGAGATGACGAAGGATACTGCATCAACACTCACCAGAGGTGTGACGGAGTCAAGGATTGCTTAAGTACAATGGCAGATGAGATGGACTGTAAGTCAACTTATTAACCTTAAGTTTACACCAAATAAAAGGTCAAAAGGTGGTTGGACCCAAACCGTATTTTATAAGCGAGATTGTAAATTTTTACTAATACTACAACAACTACTACTACTACTACTACTACTACTACTACTACTACAAATACAAATGCTACTACTACTACTACTACTACTACTACTACTACTACTACTACTACTACAACTACAACTACTACTACTACTACTACTACTACTACTACTACTACTACTACTACAACTATAACTACTACTACTACTGCTACTGCTAGTACTACTACTACTACAACTACAACTACTACTACTACTACTACTACTACTACTACTACTACTACTACTACTACTACTACTACTACTACTACTACTACTACAACTACAACTACAACTACTAATACTACAACTACAACTACAACTACTTCTACTACTACTTTTACTACAACTACAACTACTACTACTACTACTACTACTAGGTACTTTAAGAATCTATTTCAAATATTAGTTGTGTTCAACAACGATTCATGAATACAATAAGTTATCAAATGTTTATTATTTTGAGAAGTTTATCCTCGTCTTTCACGCAAAAAAATACAAAAGAAATTTCAATGACAGCCAGCTAGCCCCTTTATTAATCCACAGCACTAAAAGAAACGCCAAAAAAAAAAAAATGCCTAAGTTGACAAACTTAATTCTCCAGTTTACGTATGTCCTAGAGAAATGATCTACCACCCATTGAATTCCTTTTTATTTTGGCTACACTTTTATACCAGGTTTTTTATTGCAAAAACAAGAAGCCAATTCTGATCAATGAAAGACCTGAGCCTTATGATGTCAAATGAGGGATACTTAATATATCCACTGGATGGGTGTGGCTAAACTCACCATTTTGTGAAAACAGACATTTATCTAGAATATTTTGACACAAGCGAAATGTTTAAAAACAAGTTTTTAAATTCAATACTATTCTTTGATCCTTCGATTATGATGATGTTGTGATGAATCTGGAGTTGAGCTTCAAGATGGCATCTCGGGGGAGTCCAAGTTCTATCGTCAAAGGGGGGTGGTGTCAAATAATAAATTTAGCCAGTAAAAATAACACTAATTAATTGGGTCATTGCTGAATTATACTCCACTAATCAGAGTAGCGTAATTTTTAAATTTTATGAATGAATTTACCACGTTTAGGTTTAATTGCACTTTCAATAAAAGGTTTCAAAATGAGTTTATCATATTTAGGTTTTAATTGCACTTGCAATGAAAGATTTTATAATAAATTTGTCATATTTAGGTATAAATTGCGCTTTCAACCAAAGGTTTTAAAATGAATTATTATGTTAAGGTTTCAATTGCTTTTATATGAAAGTTTTTTAATTTTTTAATCAATTTATCATGTTTAGGTTTCAATTGCACTTTTAATGAAATACATCTGTGCAACTTCAAGACATATGATGCATTCTTTTTTGCACTTAAACCCAACACCACTGATGGTAAGTAATACTTTTCATAATTTCACAGCAGAAATGTATCTTTAAACTAAAAATGCATGGACAAACATAATGACAGGGCTCATTTTATTTGCAGACTACTATGTGTGGACAAGGTATTACTCTGAACTGCAATTGGCACCGATTGAATCAACTTCGTGTCTTAGCCTGCAAGTTTTCAATGACCCCCAGGACTTCATCACAATTTATGATAGCATTTTCGGAACCAGTAATAGAATATCTGCTCTTGCTGGGTCATGGGTTGATGTCAGAGTTACTCTGGAAGTCATTCAACCCTTTGAAAATAGATTCGAAATCAAAATCTACAACGCTTCTTTGGATAACATTATGCTGACTCCAGGAGCCTGTCCCCCTGGTATGTATTGCCAGCTAAAAGCAGCTGTGTTAAGACAGATTCCCAAAAAGATTTTTTTAACTGACAGATTTAATGTGGATCAACACAAATTAGTTTTTTAAATATATTAAACCACAAGAACGTTTTATTTTTTCAATCCCACTGGTGTTGACAGAGGGGTGCAATCTACTATTGGTCTTGATTCAGTACAACATGAGAGTATCTTCATTTTTCAATATATATAAGATTTCCGAAAAAAAACAAGAAAAAAAAAAACAAGAATTTTTCATCATAATTAAATCTTAAGAAAGAAAATTTATATTTTACCTGGTCATTATGGCAGAAACAATAGCCTACAACAATTACAAAAGCTAAATAATATCTTCCTTAGCTTTTCAACACGTTTTACAGTTTCCTGCCCACTAAAATTATATTTTTCTCTTCTTTGCAGTACAAAATAATGAAATTATCAACTGTACGTTTGCCACTGGCCTTTGTGGATTTACTGCAGTTGGATGGCAGGCAGGCAACAGTCGTAAGTTGAAGATCTCTCACTTTCCCTTTTTTTTCTTGTTTTTTTGACAGCACTCAATATTCAATTTGCTTGTTAGCATATTACAGCTTTGAATCATTTCAGCAAATTAAATATAAAGCAGGTATATAAAGTTTATTATGATTATGTAGTTTTTGCTGTTGTTATCTTGCAAACTGAATCATTGGCCATGAATACTTTAATCCTATGAAATGGCCCGTAGTAATGATGATATATATGGCCATTTTATTTTCCAACTTCAAGAAAACATCAGGCTAGCCGGTGGCTCGTTTTATGAGGGGAGGCTGGAGATATTTGTCAATGGAACTTGGGGCACTGTGTGTGATGATCTATTCTCTAACGTTGATGCAGCAGTGGCCTGCAGAACACTGGGTTTCATGTAAGTATTATACATCCAGTGTATAATATACACCCAGTGTATAATATACACCCAGTGTATAATATACATCCAATGTATAATATACAACCAGTGTATAATATACATCCAATGTATAATATACATCCAATGTATAATATAAAACCAATGTATAATATATACCCAGTGTATAATATACATCCAATGTATAATATACACCCAGTGTATGATATACATCCAATGTATAATATACAACCAGTGTATAATATACATCCAATGTATAATATACATCCAATGTATAATATACAACCAATGTATAATATATACCCAGTGTATAATAATCCAATGTATAATATACACCCAGTGTATAATATACATCCAATGTATAATATACAACCAATGTATAATATACATCCAATGTATAATATACAACCAGTGTATAATATACAACCAATATATAATATACATCCAATGTATAATATACAACCAGTGTATAATATACAACCAATATATAATATACATCCAATGTATAATATACAACCAATGTAAAATATACACTCAGTGAATAATATACACCAAGTGTATAATATATACCCAGTGAATAATATACACCAAGTGTATAATATACATCCAATGCATAATATACAAGCAGTGTATAATATACATCTAATTTATAAAATGTATAATATGCAACCAGTGTAATATACACCCAGGTAATATTATACATCCAATGTATAATATACAACCAGTTTATCCCATGACTGAGCATGTTTTTTCCCTGATACTGGTGTTTTTCCCTGGGTGATATTGATCTCAGAGGGATGATATCAAAGGCTTGAAGGGACGATACGGCTTTTCGAGGGATGATACGAGATTCAGCTAATCGTAGACAAGAACTGCAGGGATGATACAGCTTTTTAAATTTTTAACCAATGAGCAACAAATAAACAGGGATGATATCAATTTCGACCAATCAGCAACAATATCTCGGGGCACACCTCCAAATTGAAGCAACCAATGAAATCAAAGCATTCTGCATTGTTTTGGTTTCAAAACATTTACAAATTTGGATATTTAGCAAGTCATGAACGTCACCAGTTCAGACAGAATTTGGTGTATTAATAAAATTCTGTCAGGTTTTGTAGTCTCTATTACTCTAGAAAATATATTTATGTAAATAACTGAAAAATCTGCACCGTTTACTGTCTTGAAAATACCTTATATGATCCTCTTCAAGCATATTAAGCTGACAGGTGTTGACAAGCAGCAAAGTCACCACTCAAGTATGAAGCCCAGTAAATGTGAGTAAACTATGCATCCTTACTGAGTGAAATGGCATCCCAGTCCTTAAAATATCTTAGAAAATAATGACCAGGGAGTCATGAACTTAAAAGCACCCAAACAGTGCCATTTTAGCTCCGACAGTGGCTGTCAGTCAACTACAACTGTGACGTTTTTGTGACGTCATCAGTGACGTCATAAGCTTGCTGTGCTAAAAATAGACTCAGTTGCAGTTTTGAGCTGACTTTTAGAGTTTTATCAGGTGCTCAAGACAGCCATAACTTCAGTACTGGCTATCCGAAATTTATAAAATTTCAGGGGGTTATTCCTGTAGTAGTGTGCATTTATCATGTAAAGTATCAAGAATAAGAAAAAGTTATTGAAGCTACAGTAATTGGTTGAAGTGGAGGAGCTATGCATAAGCTCCTGTTATGATGGGTATACCTCATTAAGTAATTTTCAATTTATAGCTATAAAAAAGAAGTCATGGGGATAAATATGTTATCACAAAGGCAGGAGGCTGTATCTCCCAGGTATCATCACCGTCGACCAGTATCATCCCTCGACCCTACGGGTCTCGGGATGATACAGGGTCTCGGGTGATGATACCAGGGAGATACAGCCTCTTGCCATGTGATAACCTATAAGTATAATATACACCCAGTGAATAATAAACATCCAGTGTATAATAATATTTATACATCCCATGTATAATATGCATCCAGTGTATAAGCAGCTGGGTGGCCTAGTGGTTGAGACATCTGCCGATTTTCCAGCTCTGCTGGAAATCTCAGGTTTGATTTCCAGGCCAGGCACTCTTCTTGACCTACATTTCAGCTGGATGTCAATCGCATGAGACATTAAATTGCAGCTGGTCACATGAGCACTAAGCCTGAAACCAGTAGCACCGGATAGCAATCCAAATCCAAACGACACCGGCGATGTTGATAAAATGTTGTAGTGTGTTCTGGATGGAATCAATCTGGGCCTATTTGGAATGATATCTGGGCCTATTAGGAATGATATCTGGGCATTGAGCACTACAAAATAATGCATTTGATGGAAGTAACACTCCTATGAAGAACTTTTGGTATCACTCTAAAATATACCAAACCTTGGTCTAATATAAGAGGTGCCATGTCCTAGTGGTCAAGGTGCTCGCATGCACAGTGCAAGGTTGTAAGTTCAAGCCCCAGCCGTGGCATGAAGGACTGAGCAGAACCTCCGTAACTCTTTGCTCCACTCCACCCAGATGTAAATGGGTACTTGGTTACAGGTAGAGATGGCCATTGTGAGTGCATGCTGTGTGTATGCTCCACAGGGAGTTGAGAAACGCTCAAGCTTGAACAGGCCTGCTAAGGGTGTAATAGTCGGTTGAGCTGATCCACTGGGACAACAAACTCTAAACCCAGACATTAAAATTTATTCTATGTGTCACTTGGGAACGAAAGCTGGTAGACTTCACTGAATAGTTTTAATGGTGTATGGCTGTATGATACTCAACAAAGCAACATTCAGTCAACCAAGAGGACAGACGTGTAAACTCCCCATGTTGCCTCTGTTGCGGTATGCAAATTATGTGACAGGGCCATCGCTGCTGTTGAAGAAATACAAATAATCAACTCAATGCCACATGCCTGGCTGAAAATCTTGCCAAAAAGTTTTGGTTCTGAAGTTGCTCTTATAATTAACCCTTGTAAGTGCTTGAAACCCCCCGCCTACTATCACCCTTTCACGTCATTGAAAAGTAGTAATTAGTCTTTATCGACAATGACTAAGTCATTCAGTGATAACATTAAAAAGCAGAGGTTGAAATTGCCGAAATCATTTCATGAAAAGGGTGATTGTGTGCAAATAACAGCGTGTCAAGGTTATAAATAGTGTGTGCACTTATTATTTGTCAGTTTAGAAGAGATTCATATAGATAGCCTTATGACACAATTAATTATTTGATGACCATCTTGGATGTCTGCTATTTTTTAAGGTTTTATGTTAAACATACAGCTTGGTAACACAGAATTTTTTTTTAGCTTCACCTACCCAATATACAACCAGGCTATGTTACTTTTAGCTCTGGTACTTACCGATGCTGTGCACGATTCGGACGTGGAAGAGGTCCTATATTGTGGAGGAATGTGGGGTGCACTAGAAGAGACGCTGATTTCCTGGGTTGCACGCACAAACTAGCTGAATCCGCTTGTGGTCACTCTGAAGACGTTGGCGTAGTGTGTTCTGGACGGAATCAAGTTAATGGTATTCTTTTTTCTTTTTTTTTTCTTTTTTTTCTTTTTTTTTCTTTTTTTTAAGTTAGAAAAAAACTTTAGTGGGATTCAAAATAAATGTCCAAAAAGGGAAACTCAAAATGGACAGTAATGTGAGCCATAAGTGAAACCCCCAAGTTTCCTAGAAATATAAAAACATACCTGACAAAAAAGAAGTTTTCTATATTCTTTGTAATTTCTGCTGCTTCTCTGTGACCATAATAGTGACAAGATGCAAACGAAAATTGGAAACTTGAAGAAGTTAATTGGTACAGAGAGGGGTTAGAACTTAAATTGGATTTGAAATGACATATGGGAATTATTTTTGGGCTCTTAATCTGAATCTATTCTATAGTCGAAAAATTTCAATGTATGCTGTTGATCTGAGATATCTCCTCTTGTTTTGCTCTAATTAATTCAGGAGAAGAAAGATATTTGATTGCAAAGTCAAATACAACATACCCACTCAATGTTTTGACTAAACAAACATCAGGCATGAAATGTCTCCAGTTCCAATACCGCCTGCCCCATGGACTTCAGATCTACGCTGGAGGATTGGATGTTCGACAAAGGAATCCATTCTCTTCAAGATTTTTTGGTGAAAATGCGACCACGATATACAGTTTCAATGCATCAGGGACACAATGGAAAACAGGTGCATTGAGGTTTCATCTAAATGACTAAAAGTAGACATAAATAGTAATTTTGGCTTGCTGATGGTAAATAGATGTAAATGATTAGTCATGCTAAAAGCCTTTTGTTGAGAGTGAGTAATGGTTTATAAGACCTGCCAAAAGCTGTTCTCTCATTTGAAAGTCGTGACTCTCACAACAAAGCTACATCTCTACATTCTGTTGTATTTCTGGAGTCCTTTAAATATCTTCTTTGCAAAAAAAGGCATTTGTATAAGAACCAGCAAAAAGAATACCCAGATTCAATTTCAGCTTGACACACAGGCATACTTGCAATTCACATTGACATCCAAAACTTATCCTACAAATTTGGATTCTCCAGCAAACATAGTAGTCCACCTCCCTTCCCCCTCATCAACAATGAAAATCGCACATCATATAACTGCCATTTTACCAACTACATACGCACAGGTAAATTTTTGTTTCAGTTGAGTTGTTTGCGACATCTTCTAACTTAATTTCATTCAATTTGGTTATCAACATGTAAGATATCATGCTCTTTGCTCTACAGATCTCTTTAATATCAGCCAATGAGAGTCCTGCATTCACATGACGTCCCCTGGAGTTTAGTTTCCAATCTCTTTTATGAGTTTAGCTGTAAAATCATTGCCCCATAGAGGATTTAATTGGTTTTGACTAATCTCTTATTTAGCGGAGGTTCCTTTGATGGAAAATGCTGGATATGTCTTCATTATTGCTGCTGAAATTCAAGGCCACAAAACGACCATTGCCAATCTATCTCTTTCAAAGAATCAATGCAATAAACTACCAGGTAAGCATTTTCTGAAATGTGTAATAGATTACCAACAACATGTGTGTGGTATATCATTTCACGTACATGAGTTGCTTTCACAATAAGCGTATTTAGCATGCATGTACGTACAGTCAGTTTCATAAAATATGGTCGACTCTAGTCAGTTGTAGCAACCTATTCCTGGCTGTAGCTTTAACTGGCTAAAGCCAGCCACTTCTGTCTACTCCTAACTTATATTCGGCTTACTGAAAAATATAAATCTTGGCAAATGTAAGCAATTTATCTAATATATCATAATATGTACTTTTAGAGCTAGTCGGCTATAGCCAGACAGTTCCGTGTAATGGCAGGTAGCATCGTATAGCAGAAGTTTACTAGCTTTGTCCAGATTAAATTTGACAAGCTGTTTATAATTAAACTAACTGTATTGTCCGCCATAATACCAACACTAAATTGTTACAAGTCTCTTAATTGAAGTACCCAGACAGCATTCCTCATCGTTTCAACATCGGTGCGATGTCAGTGATGTTAATACGATGTTGTAACGACAGTGGTCTATATTGAAACAATGCTTGGCCAATTTGGAATGCTATCTGGGTATAGTCATACATTTACATATAATGGCTTCAGATCCAAATGCAATCTGGACCAGTACAGACAGATATTTTTATTTTCTTCTAATGCATGATATATGAGTAATAATATGACATCTTTTACAGAGAAATGTCAAGATGGCTTCCTTCAATGTAAGTTCACGCAGCAGTGTTATCAGAAAAATTACCAATGTGATGGTGTGGCAGCATGTTTGGACAATTCCGATGAGTTTAATTGCTCTTCAGGTGAGATTATAAGAAAACAACTTATCCAGTTCAATCAAATATAATGTTAAATGAGAATGATAGTCAGGACTAGAAACAGGCTCCATTTTGAATCTTTATTACAAATGCGCAGGACCACCCTTTCTGGAGGTTTTGGAACAGACAACAATTTTATTTTCCTTTCTTAATCTTTCCTTTGTATTGCTAGTGGTCCATACTGGTATTATATCAAATTTTCCATTGCCTGATAATGCAAACTAGATCTCTCCAAGTCTCTACAACGGATAAAGATGTCTTAAGGCAGGTTCTCTTGAATTTTAGGTTTCTGTCTTTTCAGAAAATTACATCGACTTCAATGATGGAAGTTTTGGACCTGGACTTGAAGAGAGCCAAGGATTTATAGGATGGCACATCACATCAGGCGATACCCCAACCAAAGGAACAGGACCTAAGATGTCAAGAGATCATCTTCCGCACTTGTCTCTCTTGCACCTCGAGAGTATCACGGTAGAACATAATAGGACACTAGATTACAGCATACCTGGTGTTAAGATGGGCAAGTATGCCTATGCAGAGATGTCTGGAGGTCAGCCGGGAGACAATGCTATCCTGACCTACAAGACCACCACAGGGAGATGCATGCGTTTTCATTACAGTGCAGTTGGTGATGAGGTAGTTCAGACTAATAGTTGTAATTATTGTATCTTACACATGTATCTTGTAATATATTTATAGTATCAATCACCACTTTTTTTCTAGGGGGGCTTGTTATCTGTCATAGTTAATGGAATTCAACTTTGGAGTATTCAAACCTCTCAATCAAGGTTGAATGCAGAGGGAATTTTATCACAGTCCGGTTGGAGTTTAGCCCAGGTATGGATATTTGCTAGCACCACATTTAATGCAAGAAGTATTTGTCATATCCTCTCTGGTATTACCATAAACAAGAAGTCAAGAACCTGATGTTTTGCTTTCTAGGTTAATCTACCAAGTAATCCAGCAACGATCGAATTTGTCGCTGCACGTGGCTTGACTGACCTAGGAGATTTTGCCCTAGATGACATAGTATTTCTTGATAATACATGCCCCAATGCAGGTAAGCACACAGCAAGTACCTTGTGCCTGTTACTATGCTGAAGCAAGTAAATGGCCCCACCCATGTGGTAACCATCCAGTATCATGTGAACTTATCATTATTTTAGTCTATAGTGAGTTGGCTTTACTGTGCAGTCCAGTACAATATCAATACAATAAACTAAGTTTTTTTAGATATAGTATACTCATATTACAATAATTTTTCTGTGCTTTTACAACTTTACATGTTACTAAAAGCTACAGTAAGCTTCTATTTTCAACAGCTCCATGTCCAGTTGGCACCTTCAGTTGCAGAGATGGCACTTGTATTAAACCATATCAGACTTGCAATGATATCAGGGATTGTGGATTTGGTCATGATGAGAGCATCCAGCTATGTAGTAGGTTCTTTTTATTGTCGAAGTCTACCTATATTTAAATTGTTTTAATCACTGTTATTTGTATACATACAAAGCTCGAGTTGCAACAAGGTACATGGCCAAATGTGCCACATGCGTTTTCCATGAGAAGATAAACCTTATGGAAATCACATGGTCTTTGGCTAATTATAATGAGGCAAAAACCATGCGTTTATCCAAAAGCATGGAAAACGCACGTGGCACAAATGGCCATGTACTGCTCCAAATGTTGAGTAATTCTCAATGTATTTTACACAGCTGACCCTTTTTGTTTTCATTTAGGTTGGGCAACAACTACTACATCCGGCAGCAATTGGGACTCAACAGGGGGTTGGGACTCAACAGGGGGTTATCTCAGAACAAGAAATTGGCACGCAACAGGAGTGCCAACAGGAAATTGGCACACAACAGGAACTTATCCAACTCAAACAAGCTTTCCTGGTGGAAGGGTCACAACTGCACCACTGACACCACCCGCAGCCCCATCTATCTTTTGTATGTTGGCGGTATTGTACTTATCAATAGATCGATACATATCCTTTTCATGTAGCCTATAGAATCAAGTCTTTTTATTATCTATGTATATACGTGTATGTATGTGTTTATCATGCTCCAGAGCACCCCTTAACTTATCGAGGTGGTAGAACACTGGGCTTCCAACCAATGCATTAATTATTACAATAAATTCAATTTGATTTGTTAGGCAGCGTAAAAATTCATATATCCTTCAATCATTTTAATGGCTGATGCTTACCAATAAGGTGAGAATTAATAATTTTTTGCATTTTAAAGGTGAGATGTGAGATAATTTTGAATTTATATCTGTGGTGAGCCCATCTGGGCCCCTTAGCAAAAACAAATTGTGGGCCCCTGGCTGTCTCCCTCACTGTCACTGTTCCATATAGAAATTAGTACACAATTATTAGCAAAATAAACAAATAAAAAGGAGCAATAACCAGCAAAGTACTAGTGTGGGTGGATTAGGGCTTTACATCCTGTATTTTTGTACCTGATGGGCTAATTAGGACAGGCAGGGACTATGGCAATGAGATGATGAATGAGACAGCCATCTAACTTAGGCTTGACTGGGAACTGAACCCGGGACCCATTGGTTGGAAGCCCAGTGTGCTACCACTGAACTGGGCCCCCACCCTTCTAGCAAAGTATGTGTTGAGGGTGGAAGTTGAAATAGGCATTTAGGCATAAATAGTGTTGTATGATATATTACTAAAAAAAAATGCACAAAATGAAGTAACACATCTAATTACAATATTTAGGGGAGACCCAGTGCTGATTTTCATTTTGAGCATTTTAATTATAATGACCTTGATTTTGTATATTGGAACAATTATCATGATTTATCCAACAACTGATCCATGGCTCGACATTTTCCATTTACAGTGTCTCAATTTATTTATTCATATTGTGACTTTCTGCAATTTTTACCTCAAAGAGCAAAACTGACAAATGCCATAAATGAAACATCTATTAAGTTGCCAGTACCTGCAGTGGCTCAATTTGCTCCATGGTTCAACTTACCCTATTCTCCCTAAAGGTTAAGGTAGTCCAGAGTTGTCAGAAATTTGCTAAGTTTTTCCAACAGTGTTTGTACTCCATACGTTACTTTTTCTATTGAAATCAGGAGACTCACTGAAGCAACTTACCAGCTTAGTTAAATTTAGGTTTAAAGTTTTCTGTTGGCCTTTTTCATTGTATTATTGACTTAAACTTATTCATTCCTAATCATCTAGTTTATCATATTTTAAGTGTTATCTTCTATTATTTGTAAATTTTTTTGGACTGGTGGGCCCTCGGGCACTGCTCTATTGCCTGTATCAGTCCAACCCTGGGTGAGCTTGTTCCATATTTCATTACTATTGTTCATGTGCTGAAGGAGACCAAATGAGGTTGGGGCCACAATGTCTTGTGCCGCAACTGATTTAAATGTCTGATTGAGTTTTGTAAGATAAGCTGTATAAACCATTATTCTATAGGTAAAATACATCCAAAGATAATTGCGCCTAAAAAAAGGGGGATTTGGGCACACAGCCTGCCTGGCCCCCTCGCTGATTATTTTTTGTAATTTACTCGATTAAGCAGGGTAGATGTATCCATGATAACGGGATCCTTGGATATGCATAACATCTCTGTAAATTCCATATTTATGAAGTTTATTAGCTAAAACCACCATTGAGGAAGGGGGCAAGTTAGAAGGGTCGCTGGACAGAAGTGTAACTTTTGTAGTACGAATGTTGGTATTTTCATCGAGGGAAAGTTCATAGTTTCATGGAGGGAAAGTTGGTACTTTCCATTGGCAAAAATGGGTAACTTCCGTGGTGCGAAATTGGGACAGTTGTGGTGCAAAAGTTGGATTGTCATGGTGCAAAAGTTACTGTCTCCCCACGAAACCACAAGATGAAAGGCACCCTTCGGCCACCGTAGTAACTAGCAATATAAACCACCTTAATTGTATGCCATGGAAATAAATGTCTAAACTCTACTTCCCTATTTCCCCATTCTTTTTTTTTTTCTTTTTGCAATGAATTTCTCTCACATTATTTTGCAGTTTGCAGAGCTGATCAGTTTCAGTGCTACAATGGCCATTGCATCAACGGAAAAAATAGATGCAATTTTTTGGATGATTGTGAGGATGGTTCAGATGAAATGAACTGTACGTCAAAGAGTAAGTAGGAGAGAATTGAATTCACCTTAATAAAAAATAAATCTGATGTTATAACCTGTGTTGGCCTTTAATTCTGTCATCAACAGATCTCCAATCATAATGGCATTAAGAAAGATGTTATTATTTAGATAAATTAAAAGATGAATCACAGACAGGTGTCCTGAAGTGGTTGCTATCGTGTCAAGACAGATAATTCTGCAGTTGAAATGAAGAAAACAAAACCTTATCCAATGTGTATAGTGTATTAATTTTATTCTTTTCTCTGTCCTCCAACAGCATGTAATGGAGTAATGTGCGACACTGGGTATTGTGTGCAGAAACATCTTCTTGGCCAAGGAAACTTCAGTTGTCCTAATGCCATGGATGCAAAGATTGAAAACATGGCTGAAAGTAGGTGGAATTACATGTATAAGTATACAATCGGATAAAATTGCGTTTTTAAAACAGGATAGAATAACTGATAATAATACTGATTGCCAGCTGAGAAAAACACCCAAAAATAATTGATAAATGTCTGGATTGCAACGGCATTGGTTTGATTGATTGAAAGTGATTGTGTATGTAAGAATACCCACACACAACACTTGAACGTTCTTTGCAGAATGTTCTGGGTTCACGTGCGATGGCTTCTGTCTTCCTTGGTCCCGCCACTGTGATGGAGTTCCTGATTGTCGAAGTGGAGAAGACGAAAATGAACTATGTCGTCAGTACCTTTTTAATATTCAGTTAGCATTGTAATGACACTCAGAGTGCATCTATAATTAAACCTCCAGGACCTATGTGTAACAGCTGTTCTGAAATTAATGTGTATTATGAAATTTATCTATGACTTTCATCAGTATGCAGAGGAGACCTGATGACATGTGACTCTGGGGATTGTGAGCCAATTTCAAATTACTGTGACCAAAGGATGGACTGTAGCACTGGCTCTGATGAACCTCCAATATGTGGTAAGCCATGATGACGACTTTACAATATATTAGGCACACTGTTATATTATGTGCATACCATGGTGTATATTCTATACCTGTATGTGGTACTTCAGTTATCAAATCCATAAAAGTGCAGATGTACAATGTACATCATCAGGAATTGAAAGTTATTCAAATTATCTTGAAAATTGCGATTAACTGAATCTTTAAAAAATAAAATAAATTTTTTTTTTTTTACTTATTCTTATATTATCTCGAAATGGGAATAACTTAACACCGTTTTGAGATCTCGATATATATTATTTGAGGTTCCATGACCATTTGGATTGATTTCAGAGTGCTTTGAAGAGACAAGTTTTAGATGCGGCAGCAAGGAATGCATCAAGAAGAGTCGGGTCTGTGATATGACGATCGACTGCATAGATGCATCAGATGAGAAAAACTGCAGTAAATATCATAAATATTATTTTCACATTTGATATTCATAACTATTCACATGATAGAAGTAGTATATAGATCACCCTAATAGTATAAGGCTAGTATATTAAGATACCCTTAGCATTTTTGCATGCACTTGTTAAAATAAAGCGAGCTTGTGAGTCAATAGTCATAAGATAAAATTATTTAAAAATATGTAAAAATTAGTGATATTTTTACGTCAGTAATAACATATTGTTTCCAAAGCATGTAGATTTAGCCAGTTTCAATGCGCTGATGGAAAATGTATCGACAACTCCAAATTCTGCGACCGAATCCAGAACTGCTTCGATGGTAGTGATGAACCTTTTAACTGTTGTAAGTACCATTATAATATACATGTACATATGTCCACATGACCTTATGTCAAAGACATCCCAACTGAACGTTCTTTAACCTTGCAAAATTTAAATTTTATAAATGTTACATGTTTTAAGATCTACATGCAACACTCTTCTGTATCTTCAGGTCTATTTACCTATGTGTAATGATACTTTTAACATTCACAATAAGTTTTCAATGTTTCTTTTAGCCTGCTGAGTTGTCTGGTTATAATTTACATTAGCTGCCTAGCTTATCTCATCATGCTACACTCATAACTTTACCTTAAAGGGGAACTAATGGAAGTTTGTATGTTTATTTCAAAAGTTCAATTAGTTGTCAAATAATATATTGCAGTGAAAGGAAATGTCTTAAACTCGGGTTTGATATGATTTCAAGCCAATTAAAAGTGAAATTTGCACCAACCATCAACATGCTGGGGGCCGCCATTATTGCACACGGCACGCAAAATAGTGACGTCACTTATGTACACAGCTAGGCCATATGTATTCAGCCATACAAATTAATTACAATCCTGTGGATTACAATCTGTTACATTGTTCATTGCAATTATAATGACAAGAACAGATATCACAACAACATAAAGTTCTTACTGAGTGTCAAGTAATTGCCATTGAACTATTTGAGACAATGCAATTATCACACAATATCAGAACAACTATCAAGTATCCTGCTTTGTAATACAACTACTGAATGTTTGGATAACTGTGTACTAATTTAATTAAATGATTTTTTAGTAATTTAGAGCAGTTTACATTGTATTAGATTTCCGCATTGTATGCATACACAAAAAAAAGTATTATGTTGCCAAATAAATCTATCTATCATTCGTCCACTGTTTATTAGTGAAGCTTTAAAAAAATTGTGTATTGACAAAGTTTTGTTGAAAATAATTTTTTGATATTATATTTTATTTTAAACTGGTATATTTAATGTATCTAGCAATGCAACCAACATACAATTGAAATAAGCACAATTTGGTAATTAATATATTTTAATCTTTGTAAAGAAGGAGGTACTGCCTTTAAAACAACCACACTAACACTACATATACACCAAATATAAATACTATGAAATATATGTATACTATACATAATACTGCACATTGCCCCAAAAGATTATTTTATTCACAAAGCAAAGCAGTATTCCAATTCTGTTCTCTTGCAAAAATATGGTCAGAAATATAGTGATACAAAATATATGTTAATGTAATCTTAAAGTTATTAAATTTTACAATAAATACCTTTTGCTATTTAAACTCCTATGCTTGGGAAAAACGTCTTACATAACATGTACGTAGCAGGGTTATTGCTTATTTGCCCATGCATATATACCTATATACCTATTCTTAGATACAAATTGCTCATTGCAATCAATGCAATAATTAGCTATAATTATGCTGTATTCCCAAGAAATTAATTAACTTTGCTAACTTTGACATGCCCTTTACAAAAGCTCTGAAAGTGCAATTAACACCTGTATCTAAAACTGTTGTTGACAGTTGTTCTCACCAGTTGAATTGCAATGCCAAGCCTCCAGAATACTTGGCTCTCATTGGCTAAGACCACTCTAGTAACCCCATGCTAAGACTTGGTACAACAGTGACGTATTTCCGGTCAGTGCAAAACACCAGGAATTTAAAAAATGGCAGCCTCCGTAGTTCACAACACGGAGCTAATAAATGCAGGATATTTCATTACCAGGCCACATATACAAGTTATGAATAGCATGGAATTGTTTCTATGGACCCAAGCTAAAATCTGAGAGGTAAAGTGGGGTTAGTTCCCCTTTAACTATTCAAGTTGTTTAATTTGTCCTGTTTGATCAAATGTTTCTCATGTTTTGCCTACTATCAGATTAATTTGTCTAGTTACATCAAATCAAGCTCATCAACTTGTTCTGTTAAATTTAATTTTTTTAATATCAGCTTCCAGAACTGATCAGTTCGATTGCGGTGATCGACGTATTCCTTTGGCTAAACGTTGCGATGGAGTGTCAGACTGTTCTTCATATCAAGATGAACTCAACTGTGGTAAGTTTAAAAAAGTTTTTTTTAGATATACATACAAAACAATAAAATCCTGTTGTCACCCTGTAATTATTTCCTATATTGTGATGAGATAAGACAAAAAGTAAAATGACAGAAATTAAAAGTATCCTTCTTCTAATATGTAACAATAACTTTTGCAGCACAGATGTAAGAAAACGTTTCCAGTAATATTATCAAAGTAAACATTTACCAACATAAGACACTGCATAACAGAACAATATATATATCCTCTATCAAAATATTTTACAGATTTTTGTCCGATAAAGCAGTGTTCCGATGGATCTTGCATCGAAGAGCGCCGCATATGTGACAACGAAGCACAGTGTCATGATGGGGTCGACGAGAACTTTTGCAGTATGATTCTTATATATTTCATATAGAACTTCAACATGATTTTAAATGAAAACTAAACTCACCTCTTGGCAAAGAATTGTCCCTCATGGTGCATAGGCTGCACATTGCAGTTATTGGTAACTACAGCAGATTTCATAGACTTGGAAACTGAACTCCAGAGGACATCATGTGGATGCAGGACTCTCTTTGGCTGAGGTCTGCTTTAGCCAATGGGAGTCCTGGCTGAGTCCTGTGGATTTAGTTCTATGAGTTCCGCAAAGGCAACTTCTTAGGTGAATATTGTAAAAGTGATCTCTCAAATATTCCAATAGAAGAATGTTACATGTCTGAAACTGGGCATGAACATTTCGTTGTCTCTAATCATCTGAATTTTGTATGAATTTCATATTGAACAATATTATCTTGTGATACGCTATTGTCAGGCAAAAGATGGCAACATGACAGCTCTAGAATTCATAATAGGATGAATGTGTAATAGGGAGTGGACATTCGAACTTTAAGGTATCGTGTAACGCCCAAGCCTTATCGTCTCATCATTACGTTTGCCTTTTACAGCTGGTCTTGTGAGCTGACTAAACTTGGGACCAGTAGCATTGAAACTGAAACAATTCAAGACAAACGTCAAGCACAGTTACCGATCGCCTTACAATTTTCTCTTTTACCTGACATTTTCAGAATGTGAAGATGATGAATTTTCCTGTGACAATGGCATGTGTATTCCCAAGCCCCTGAAGTGTGATGGAGTGGACCAATGTGGCGACTTCTCCGATGAAATGGACTGTGGTAACAATTCTTTCCTGTTTACAACATTGGTTATTTACTTATTTCTGGCGCCAGAATGCCACCTACAGAATAAAAGGTTAAAGGAAATGGTGATTCAAAATACCACACAAATCTTTCATAAAAAGCCTTTGCTGTTCACTCGCAATGTTGGAAAATGGTTTTACATCAGGGATAAAACAAATCTGATCCCTTTGGTGTGATTTTACATTCACTTATTGGACAAAACGAATCCTGACGAAACAGAATTGGTTTAGCCGGTAGAATGCACATTTCATTGTTTTCTTAAAAGTTACCATAGAGCTCTAAAGGATTAATTCCTTGTTTTCTCTAAAATTGTGTATTTTACAATTGGCCTGGTTTTACGTGTTTATGTAAAACATTATAGTAATGACTGCTCTGAGTGCTCTCAAATCACAACTGTTCAGTCTACATTATGAGTATCTTGATTTGACAAGCTAGACTGAGCTGTACCATTACCTTTAGCATTCTACTGGGAGAATTAATTACACTAAAGTATTCCACTACTTATCTCTGTATTGCAAGGCATGTGAATAAGGTACATGTAAATGAGCACAACATTTGTGACTTGGCTCAGTTTGGCTTGTTGTGGCTTGAACTGCCTTCAGGTGGCTTGGCCTCAGCTCTGGATAGCTGCATTAGAATGTTCTCTATCAGTATAGTATTTATCTTGCCCATGCTTTCTCCATGTTGGTATTTATCTAGCCAATATTTCTCTATAAATAATATTTATTTAGTCCTGTGACATCATCCTTTTCCTTCATTACTTGCAGATTGTGCAGACAATAAAGTGAAATGCAATTCAACAGGGAACTGCATTGAAAATGCATTCCTCTGCGATGGCTACCCTGACTGTTACCATGGTGAAGATGAGCAAGGTTGCTCCAGTTCAACATACCCCGGTGAGTGCATAATTATTTAATTCGTTCCAGAAACCTTTATATATAAGACATATGCATTGTATTATATCACAAATTTTCAGTGCTCATTGCAGCAGACTTGGAAACTGAAACTCCAGAGGTTATGTTATGTGGATCCAGGGGATTCAAGGCATCCCATTGGCTGGCTTAGGAATTGCCTAAACCAATAGGAGTCTTGGATTCACATGACATCCTCTGATCGAGTTTTGTCTAATATGTAAGATGTCCTATACTGGTTGTCTTAATTGATTAGTAAAACCAATGAAAAGAAAAACATGGCGCTTAGCAACAAACCTCAGTGAACGTGCATCAAATTTATTGTTGAAGCTTAATCACGAATGAACTGGATTATTGCCATTATGATATTGTAATTTGAAATAATATCATATGCTGTCCGCATAGGTAAATATTTATTAAGTCAACAGTTCATTATGCAATACAACATGCCACATTTATGCTAACAGCTTGGCTGCTTTTGAGAAAAGCCTATTTTTAGAACTACCCCAAAACTGGGATGGAGTCAGACAGCTGTACTCTCCCCCAAAGCATGGGAATATGCTTATACCTATTTATGTTGGTAATACATGTATATGAAAACAGTTAAAATTTTTACATAGGCTGCAGGGCTAGCTTCCCTGCGTACAACACCTGTTGCAGAAAATATATATTGTTAAAACAGACTTTTTGTTTTCAAGCCAGTAGACTCCATAACATAGCTTAAAAGAGTAATGGATATGGGGTCCATTTAAATCCCATAACTCTTTAACCTTGTCATACAGCCCGTATGCAAGATGACATAATGACATCCTGTCACAGCATGTGATTCCACGCCTATTTGAGGATTGAGATCATTTCAGTAGCCAAAAAGGAAATATAATCCCCCACTATGAAGACGTATTTCTCAGTAAAAACAAGGGATTATGATGTTGCACTTAATTGTCTCACTTGTTGGATGTCATTGTATACTGTCTGGGTTCAAGGGAAGGCAATGTAGCAAATAATGTTTTCTAATTTCGCCATAATTATGGAAAATTCTGAAAAAGAGTTAAAATTAAGCTTAAAAAGGTTGAAGTACTATACTTATAGATGTTTTATTGCAATATTTCATGCTGATAGTACATGTATATGAATTTCTATGGAAAAATATGTCTGCTCTCTTTACTTGTAGCTAATACTTCAGTTATTGCAGTGAAGTGTACAGTTTTTAACCTGTGCCTTTTCAGTCTTTCAAAACGTAAACTAATTTCAATGCAGCTGCTAGACTTCAATGTCCTATTGAAAACCAAGAATGTCTCATTTGCATATTATTATATGTTCTCATTCAAGGCGATTGTGAGGCCAGTGAAATCTTGTGCAATAATACTTGTGTGCCATCAACTAGTCCTTGTCCCAAAGCGGAGGAGTGCACAAATTATGCTGAATTGTTTGGTGGCAATGAATGCGGTAAGTTGGAAATGCCAAATAACTTAGAAAAAGAGCTTTTCAAACTATTTTTTCAACAAGAATTTTGATCTATGGTAGTGAAACTATCGTGTTTGTTTCATATTTTGGATCTGTTGAGTTTGGTGTGCTTAGCCTTGTCATACACCTGTAAGTGTCATTCACATCAAACAATTTGTAGTTTCCTCTTTCGTTACTGAATAGAAAAGGCACATAACTGGAGTTTTTCCACATTGTGTAAGCACTCTTTTCTGTACATAATCCTACCTGTTTCCCTACCTTCAAAGAACATTTCATCTTCAGATTGTGGCAAAAGAGATGCATCTTCTAACGCCAAAGCCGTGAACGATTCATTTACATCGATACACTCCTGGCCCTGGCATGTTGATGTCCTTTACAAGGGCAAGAGCCAGTGCAGTGGCATCCTCGTCAATAAGAACTGGATTTTAGCGGCTTCACATTGTATTCGGTAAGCATGTACACCGCACTATACTCTTGCAAAATAGATAGTTTGTGTAATGCAATACTGAATGTATCAATGAAAAAGTAGCTTCAGTCACTTTCAGTAGATTTCATATAAGTCTTGTGAATCCAAAAGAAACTTTCCAAATTTATAATTTACTTCAGATGACCTCATGTGAATCCAGGACTCTCTTAACCAATGGGAGTCTCAGATTCACATGACTTCCCCTGGGGTTTAGTTTCCCGGTCTATGAAATCTGGTGTAAAGCAAACGATTTGTGATACATTATAAAATGTTAGTTTCAGTAGACTGAACGGACTAATAATGGCATTAATATATAATGGCATCCCTGCAGGGTTGTTAATTCAGGTTGTTGTTGTTGTTGTTGTTTTGTTGTTGTTGTTGTTGTTGTTTTCATATCATAGAGAGGAAATTAATTGGAGAATTTCTTCATTTGCTTCCAGATTCGGAAATGATCCAGATAATTATAGGTTCATGCTGGGAAGCAGTAATCGTGTAAAGAAAAGTTCACAAAAAGTCTTCCGTTATGCATCTGCATTTTATTTGCAGCCAGAAAGCAAAACATCTTCCAGGTAAGTAGGAAATATTCACCATTAATTAAAAATAATCATCGCATTATGTCATACATCCACTATTTAAACAGTCTGTTCAGAGTAAATGTCACAATTATCCATAATTACAATGCTTAACATAGATTAAATTACTGATGCAGTTTCCATAAATCGGAAGTTGATTTAAAATTTTTTATCCCTAATGTAGGCAAATGAAAATCTGTACATATCATCAGATGTCAAAAAGATTGAAATAAAGGCACCCAGTGTTTGATTTGACATTAATACTGATTGATGGTGATGGGAATTTGTATGTAACTAATGGCTGGATTGAAAAATATACAAAGTAGACAAAAGATTGCATATTAAATTACACAATACAATAACAATGGCCAAAGCTGAAACCAGCTCAGCTGTTATAACCACAAAACAAAACAATTCTTCATCCATAAAATAGTCATTTGTAGTACGCATTGTTTTTATCAATGTTGCTTTCTTCAATGTAAAATTATCGAAGAAATCAAGATTGATCCACATGTACAAAAACGTATACAAACTGAAAAAACAAAATCAATCTATGTTATGTATACAGAAAAGTCTCATTACATATACAATGAATATTCTACTTGCATGTATGTTGCATATTTAATATGAAATATCTTTTTTTTATTTCAAATTTAAAAGTGAAAAGCATCCCTTGTTATTAATACATGTTATGTGCCTAGCAAATGTCTTGAACACTCTATCTTTACAGAAATGGCTCAGGCTTGTTCAGAATGAGTTCCCCATTGGCATTCTCAGAGTACATTTCTCCAGTGTGCCTTCCAAAGAATGATAGTGAACATTATCTCAATTCCACAAAAGTTTGCTTTACCATGGGCTGGACCACAAAATCTGTAAATGCAGGTTAGTGTATTCATTCGTCAGCTTCTCATGCTTTAGTTATATTAAATGTATAAGCTGCTGACATTACAAAATCTACTTATCATGAATGATATAGGGAACTACAATACACCTCGCCTTGAATCGGAATATTTGTTGGAACAACGAATAGCTGGTGACGCATGCATTGCTCAAAATGATATTGTCAACTGTACCACACCCCTCCACCATAATGCTGAAAAATGCATGGTAAGTTTAGACGATCATACCCATGTACTAATGTAAAGGAACTTTTAGATAAAGCAAAAAGATCACCTGTGTATGGGTACCTGATAGTTTTATTTCATTCATGTTTCATCTGTAAATACTCATTGTTCTTATTTGCCATGGTCGGACACAAGTGCTGTGCGCTTTTGTTTTATTGTTGATGATATTATCCGACTTGAAATAAAATTGTACTTACTACTTACTTACTCGAGTACAACATCCCAGACTGTATTTGCAGTACTTGAGTACATTCATCGATCTCGCCCAAGCTTGCAGTGCATGGGACCGACCATGATCAATATCAGACTGTCTGTACATGTACTTATACTTGACCTCATGCTTTCCTAAAATAATCATACACATTGAGTATATTTTGAATACAATACTTTGCATTACAGTTATAGATCAAAGTGGTGTCCAATAGTTTTGTACTGTGAATGGGAGAGTTAAATATTTTGGTAGCGCATTCTTTCAAATGACATGCATACTTAAACATGTGAATTAGATTTACAGAGATAGTTAAGAAGAACTTTACTGAATCAGAATAACCTACATCTGTCTTTATCATTGTGGTGTTTACTGCGTCAACCATTGTGTTTCCCTTTGTTTCAGGCGGAAGGTGGACCATTGGTCTGTCTTCAAACCGATGGTCGTTGGGTTCTTCAAGGTCTCTCGCACTCAGATCATTGTACAAGGAACAATTACATGTACACAAGAGTATCTGCATTGGCCGATTGGATTCTGACTGTTGTTAATGACAGTCAATGGAAAGATTAATTGGATTCAACAAACACAATTTTCAAAAATCGTAGTATACTCCAATACGATGCACTTGCTAGAACATTTCCACAAATGTACTGTTGACCAGTACCATGAACATGAAAGGAATTGTTTTCTGTGTAGTGCTGTAGTCAGTCTGAAGCAGAAGCAATGCCTCCACAGAGTTTTCAGCTTTAAATTCTCCTAATTCATTGCCTGCCTTAGTTGCATCTTCTGCTTGACGCCTCTATTCAAAGGTTTGCTGCAACCTTTATAGACAGAACAGCATATAATCAGAGCTCTGCATTAAATGAACAAACCCTTCCCCAACACATTTAAGATTGCTGTATCCAAGATATAGACAAGATTGAAATAAAACATGTCATTTCTCTGTGATACTCTGTACATGTACATATCAGCAATACAAAAGTTATAAAGAAACTTCCCAGGTACATATTGTTTAATATTGTTTCACTAATCAATCAACAAAAATGATAATCACAACCAATTGATTAAATGTGCATTAAATGAACAAACCCTTCCCAAACACATTTAAGATTGTTGTATCCAAGATATAGACAAGGTTGAAATAAAACATGTCACTTTCTCTGTGATACTATATACAAAAAACTTCCTAGTTATATATTTTTTCAATAATAATCAATCAACAAAAACGAATGATAATCACAACCAATGTTATTAAATCTGACTAGAATGTAGAACATTTAAACTTCTGGTTCATACAAATATGCACAACATGAAAATTAAATCTGATATAATACATACACTAAAACAGGGGTGGACAATTTAAAGTGTAGGAATAGAGGAATGTTGGTATGATTTTAAAAATTCATGATATTAATAATGAATATTGCTGCCAATTTGTCGAATTTTACGAGACGTACCCGGGCACAAAAACATTTATCCAGCCCTGTAGTAAAAAATCTAAACAACAATAACCATCCAACAGTATTTACAAATATATCTGTATATGACTGGTAAAGATGTGCTGCTGTCATGTGGAGTAAAGTTCAAATGAAACAAGAGGCTAACAGACAGTCTGTCTCATGGCGGTATTCTAGTTATCATTGAGTCAACCAGCTATGAATCCTCATTGAAGTACTATCATCTGATTTTTGAGCTGTTGTTATATATGACTCTATTTCAGTGTGCTTTAACCTCAACAATGCAATGAATGACTGATATTTATTGTTATTTACATATGGTCAGACATACCCATATATCCGTCCTCTTCGTGCCAGAGTGCACCGTCTGGCCGCCTGGGCACGGTAAAGACCTTTTCACCAGCAGGGTGTTGGTAATTCATGTAGTCGACGGGCAATGGGTGTTGGTCCCGCATGTTCATTTCTGTGTACTCCACTTCTGGGGCTCTGTCTGCTTTAAAACCTCTTTTACCTGTCATGTCTTTATATGGAGCTTCTGTTTCCATGCCAAAGTAGCCTCTCAATTCTTCCATGACATCCAATCTGTCGGTGGTCGTCTCAGGGAATCTTTCCATGGTGGTCGCTCTAGAATCATCATGGCACGACGTTTGTCTCTCTAGCCTCCTTCCAAGATTTCCATGAATTTTACAGATTGGTGACGCGAAACTTTCAGGACCTTGTGGATGCCCGATGAGATCCAGGCTGTTTAGGGAGGGTCTGCTAGACTGCGGTACTTCTGGAACTTCTTGAACTTCTTCATACACGTTTGTATTCTCATCTTGCAGTGAGTTGCTGGTGGCACACTCCGTTCCTTTTCTTGGGAAAAACCTGGAACAGTTTAAACATGGTGCTGATACATATTGTAGATTTAAGTGACTGCCATAATGTTCATTTGACTTAAAATATTAGGAGCTTATGCTATCTTCACTACTTTGATAATGTCATATAATGAGCAGCATTTTTGGATAATGGTTATGTAAATACATTTCGGGTACACAACTTGGTTGGCTAGGCGTGGTCAAAAGCTCAGGTGGTCATTTGGGATATATTAATATGACCCTGGTACACCACAGCCTCACCTGCTAGCACTTGGCTAAAGGGCCCTTCACACATAGCCGGATCAGACGCCGGAGTGTTCCAGAGTAAAATTTCTTTCACTCCGGCGGGTTCCGGGATCAATATAGTGCAGAATGCGGTCCCTGTGCGTCAAAGGCAGGGTAGGTGGTTATTAACTGGTTCAGATATAGAGGATAGGTTAGTTGAAATTAATGACGTTTTAACCTGAAAGGTCATTAACATCTGACTATGGTATGGAGATACTAGTATGTACAGCCAGCGTACAGAATACTCAATTTAGAAAGAGAACATCAGGAGGTGGTTCAGGTCCAGTTAATGAGGTGAGATGGTTGGCTAGGCGTGGTCAAAAGCTCAGGTGGTCGTTTGGGATATATTAATATGACCCTGGTACACCACAGCCTCACCTGCTAGCACTTGGCTAAAGGGCCCTTCACACATAGCCGGATCAGACGCCGGAGTGTTCCAGAGTTAAATTTCTTTCACTCCGGGGGGTTCCGGGATCAAAGAGCTGTTAAATGTCAACAAAAAAGAAATGTTCGGCGACTAACACGATGGCAATACGGTGTCAACAAGGAGCTAAAACGACTGTCCCGGAAGAGTGCGGAGTGAACTGGATTTTACACGCTGCTTTCAAGGATATAACCGGTCTTTAAACCGTGTACATTTGTGTGGAACCGTGTTGGTCCTTGTACTCTCAAGCGTTAATGGCAGCGAAATATTCATGCTCGGTTGATGCCGGACGTAGCCGGAGATACCACAAAGTATGCCGGAGTCAATACGGAGATTCCTGGAGATCGGCGGAGTCTACTGGGAGTCTACACGGATCAACATGGATCAACACGGAATAAATTACTCCGGGACCTCCGGCATGAAAAATTGAACATGTTTTTTTTTTTTCCCCCGGAGTCCCACGGTGGTCCCGGATCACCCCGGACAATGCCGGAAATAGGTCTACATGCTATTACCCGGAGTTTGCCGGAGTTGTACTCCTGGACAATCCGGCGTCTGATCCGGCTATGTGTGAAGGGGGCTTAAGGGGCATTGGTCGTTAGCTCAACAAATAGAGGAGTTGTGAATTTGCAACACTAGACAATTCCACACTTTATTTGAATAAACAATATCATCCCGTATATGATGAGTGAATTTGCTGCTCATTATTATATAACTATTGTAATTCATTCATATTGACTATGTACCTGTTAAATATGCATGATACTGCTGCAAATGCCATCACAAATACAACGATTAAAAGAAAAGCTCCAGCAGCAATCAAACCTGAAAGTAAAAAAAAATGAAAATTGAGATTGGAATGGATATGTCTCATAAAAATACCTTGCTAATTTTCAGGTTGACAATTATATAATTCCACCCACCTCCAAGAGCTATGTTAAATCCCAGTTTGATTGCAGTAGCTTGTGTCACTGAAGCACCAATATATTCTAAAACAGCAGAAAATAGTTGTGTTAATTTATAACATTCACTAGTATCCAACAAACAAGAGTACAATATACACCTAAAAAATGCCACTATGTTTCACTAATAACAAGTTAATTCGCCTATTTTCAATTCCAGTAATGATGACAAAATAATGAAAGTCGTCAATAGGGGAGACTATGAACTTGTTCAAACCTTTTAGTGATATATGTTAAGAAACACGGATTTTGCCTCCGTTTATGTATCACTTTTAAAAGATGAAATGATCTATAAAGCAGGAATCAATTTGTATTATGTTGAATAATTGTATACTGATAGACTGATAGTCAAAGCTGCTGACTTTTAGAATTTTGAATATGCCTAGAATCGGTTGAATACACCCTTTTGGCGTGGCAGCCACGTTGGCATTTTTGCCTCATTGGCCTCATTTTGATTACGTCATATATTATGACATCATTACTTCTCCATTGTTCTTGCACTCTGTGACCTCAGCATGGCCATTGTCTACTGATGACATCACAATACTATATCTGAGTACAAAGAGAGGTCAATGAGGCATAAATGCTCTGTAAAAAGTGTATAACTATTGTCCGTGTTGGTCAGCCTTGGTGATGTTAATGGTATAGGCCTAGTAAATGTATGTTGGCGAGAGAAAAAAAACAATTAAGAAAAACAACTGCTAGGCAATTAGGGAAGAGGAATTTAACTAACGCCAGACACACTCTAAAAAATGATTGTCTGTTAGGGACAAAAAAATTGTTTCCCTGGTGCCCACCCAGCTGTTTGTCCTTAGACAATGATTCTTTTAATCAAACAATGTTGATTGGCCCAGACAATTATTGTCTAACAACAAACAATATATAATGGGCTAATTTAAAAAAACTGGCGAAACCTTACCTTCAGTTATATTGGAAGTGGTTGACTCCAATAAAACAGCCGTAGATGTTATTTCCAGGGGCTCTGTTTGACATGTCACATGCTTCCATGGTTCAGTCGCAAAAGCGTGCAATCGATTACAGACTACATTTGAAAAAAGTAGTAATATGTGATTAGAAGAAAAATTTATTTTTTGACATGGTGATAATATACAGTAAGGATAGGAATCTTACAAGATGTTACAAGATGTCAGATTCCATTGAAATGCCTAATTTTGTTACATACGGCCTGTCAAATTGAACTTAGTCAAAGCAAGATAACTTCTGCCATACGATGCTACCTGTCACTAAACGATCTATACGTCTGGCTATAGTCGGCTACTCAAAGCCAGATCTAAAATACATGCAGCACCATCTGGTGCGTAGGGTTCAGAGTTACGCTTATTTGAAATTTCTTGTTGAAAGATGCATGTCTGTTGCGCATACATATATGATATATTAGATAAATATTTTTCAGTGGTGGTAGTTGTAAGCTATATGCTAGCAGTGGACAGAAGCGGCTGGCTTTAGCCAGTTATAGACAGCCAAGAATAAGTCGCTACAGCTGGCTTGAGTCAACCACATTTTTCTATGGTGTCTCCAGAGTATGGTTATATTTTCCTGTTTGCTGGGCCTTCCGATGTAATGTTGGCATAATCTTTCATGCATTCAGGATCCTTCAACAACTTAAATTTCTCACCAGAAAAATACACGACGAATCCAATTTGAGTCTGTATCTTCATTTGTTCTGTGATGCCCGTTCCTTCCCATTCCCAGTTGAAGTCAAGGACCCATTGATTGTTGCTTTTTTGGTATTTCATGTAGGTCGTTTGGTGCCTGATGGCTGGCTTTTTGGGCATTCCATCTCCTGTGCAGAACTTACTAAAGCCTTTTCCTCTTATACTGAGGCAGAAATTGGCAGTAGGAAAGTCCATGTAGGGACCCAAGTCCACCAAAGCCAGAAGAAGACTCATGTTCTCATCTACACTTCCCTGCACATTAAGTTGACACTTTGTGTTGATAGCTGATTGGTAAATGCCCTCACCATAGCCCTTTGTTTGCAAGGCAAGTTTATAATCTTTCGTAGTAAAGTTGGAGAACTGATCATGTGATGTGGGTAGTTCAACATATATCTTGTCTGAAAATACATTATAACATGGTAGGTACATATGGTATCAGGTCGAAACGTCCGAAAACCGAAACGTCCAAACCCGTAAAGTCCGATTCCCTAAACGTCCAATTCCCTAAACGTACGAAAAGTGTCCGAAACGTCCGAAATAATTATTTTGCTTTTTTAAGTACTTTTACGCAATAGTTTGTTATAAATTCATTTAATTTCTTTTACATACAAGTTTTCTCTTTTGTTTGAAATGATATTTGATGAGCAAGACCTTTTTTTAGTGCTTTTAATTAAAGTTAAAGCTGACCGCACCAATCGGACGTTTCGGAGGCCGGCAATGAACCAGTCAGACGTTTCGGAGGCCGGCAATGAACCTGCGCCCCCCGCTGTCCGTCAGACGTACCCCCGTCGATGAAATGAAAAAATTTATAACTCCACTTCTAGTTAACATTTCTTGACATTTTAAACAAATTCTAAATGCTCAGAATCTGAGGAATTTGTCCTGAGTAGTTGAATACCTAGTTATATATAAATTTGGTTTCCATTTCACTAATAAACCCCTGATAAATATTGACTTTAATCAACTGGTAATTAAGGAAAAATAATCCCCATCAATTGAACATAACAGGGGTGGAAATATCCAATTGTGATGGATTAGGGAATAAGAAAAAAAATAACTCCTGATTGCAATTCATATAACGGTTTTGTGTTTAAATAAATGTGCAATATGATTGGTCACTCTCTGGAATTTTATTATTGTTCCTTTTTTGGGTTGTTCATCTAATAAAAAATAGCTGTACATTACAATACTTCATCGTTATTGTTAAGTATATTTTATTCGTCTGTCACACTAACATTGTGTGCTTTCAGCCAAGGAAACATTAGCAAAATTTAAATTTAAAAATCGGACATAATTCGGACGTTTCGGGAATCGGGCGTTTCGGTTTTCGGACGTTTCGGAACATTTTCGGACGTTACGGACTTGGACGTTTTGGTTTTCGGACGTTTCGACTTGTATTCGTACATATGATAATGCTTCAAATTCTGCTTTTCTAAAAAAAATTTGTAACAAAAAAAACTGTAGCCTACTAATCATGTCAGATTTTAGTCTTCACAATTAAATATAATTCAAAAGGGTATCCAAATAAGTACAGCTGAAGACACCATATCCTAAGTACAAAACAGGCGATTTAAAATACACATGTCATGCAAAATTAACTGATTATAAATTTCTATGAGATACGAAGCCGGTTGGTAGGGGGGGGGGGGGGGGGGTTCTTTAAGTTTAACCACACTGTAATGAATTCCCTTAGTTGTGTTGCAAATTTACCTTAGTTTTGACAGTAAACTACTGTCAATTCTTCCATGACAGAACTTTCCATGTATATAACTCAAAAACAGTTGAGTGTAATTTTTCCGTTTTTGCTCCAAAAGATACTTAGGGCAAAGGTTTACGTTCTAGAATTTTTTCGGAATTTTCCGAGCACGTCGAAGATGTGATAAATCAAAATAATTGAAAAAATGACGTTTTTTACCGTAACGCAAACGGTAGCTTTTTGGAGTGTCCGGTTGAGAAAGCGCCAGTAGAAAACAAAAATTAACTTTTGTGTCTAACTTTTAGCATAGACAAAACTAGTCTTTGCAACACTTAAAGGGGTCAAATTCATTAGTACTTTCGGGAAGCTGCCAGGTAGCTGGAATTTGGCTCGCCTCTTTTTTGCCACCCTCTCGTAAACGGTTTCACGGATCTTTACCGTTTTTGACAAAAAGATACATTTGGCAAAGGTCTACATTTTAGAATTTTTCCAGAATTTTCCAAAGGGTTACGGCTCTGAAATATCAGAAAAACTCAAAAACAACCTCTTTTGCCGTAGCTGCGATTGTAAATTTACCGGTTGACCGGTTAGGACAGTACCGGTAAAAAACAAAAATTAACTTTTGTATCTAACTTTTGCAATATGTAAAACTGACCTGTGCACCCGTTAAGTGGGTGTAATTAGGCCTTAGATTCGGGTAGCTGCCAGGTAGCTAGCTTCGCTATCGCATATTCCTCGAAAACGGTCAAACGTGATTTTTCCGTTTTTGCGCCAAAAGATACTTAGGGCAAAGGTTTACGTTCTAGAATTTTTTCGGAATTTTCTGAGCACGTCGAAGATGTGATATATCAAAATAATTGAAAAAATGACGTTTTTTACCGTAACGCAAACGGTAGCTTTTTGGAGTGTCCGGTTGAGAAAGCGCCGGTAGAAAACAAAAATTAACTTTTGTGTAGCTAGGTTCGGGTAGCCAACTTCACTGATCTATAATCTTGTTTAATTACGTGCAATAACGTGCAATTTTGAACATTGACCTGTGGATGATAGATATGTCCCGAAAACGCTTTTCCTGATTGTTCGGATGATTTTTATATGTGTAATTCCATTGAAAAATATCCGCTTTTTCATATTTCGTCTCGTCCACTCACTTGTCCACTCACTCATCCATTCACTCGCCTAATTCAAATATGGCGACGTTGGGTCCCAAAAGTACGGCAAAAGTGTGGATTGCACTAAAAATTGACGATACTTTGGTTGTGACATAAGATACCGTAAAAACTACATGAAAAACGTTTGCAGTTCATGAGCCACGTCAGCTGTTTAAGCTTCAGACCCTGCAGCATTAAGACATTGCTGTCAAATTGTCCAACATATTTGCTACATGTATCTCACCTTTTTGGGCGCAATAGTAAGTAACATTGGTGCAGTATTCTCTAGTCCACACTTGGCAGTATAGCGTCAAGCTGCAGTTACGCATAATGTTTGTGAAGACATGGCTCTGGGCCTCTTCTGGATATTCAAATTCAGCAGCTGCGATTTCAGAAATATGAATAAACTTTGGGTGAACGCAACTCATGCTTGCAGTGGAACATATCGTATTTCTATGCTGATATGCTGACGTTGCCATGATGCCTGAAAAAGAAAAAAAGGTTCATAAGCCGGTTTTTCTATATCTGTGAAGTCAGCTATATCTGGCGCTGACTACTTGGCATTTACTTGAGAGACCTAGAAGTTAGCTACTTGGTGCTGGCTACTTGGCATTTACTTAAACTTGTCATATATGTAAAAAAAATTTATAAAGAATTCAAAGAAAATTTCATTTTCCTTTATTATTGCATTAACCTCCATCTACTTGAGAAAAATCGGCTGAAAGTTGGTTTTCGGCCGACAGCCAACCAATCAACCAAAGTACCAAACTAATTCTAAGGACCCCACAAACAATAATCAAACATTAGAACTAAGTTTCATTCCTTCATTTTTTTCCATACGAGCCCATTTACCTGAGAATAATTCTATTCACTTGGCCGAAAGTTAGTTTTCGGCTGACAGCCAACCAACCAACCAGCCTACCAAAACTAATTCTAAGGGCCCTAGAAACAATAATCAAACATTAGAAAGTTTCATTCCTTCATTTTTGCATACAGGCCATTACTTAAGAAAAATCGGCAATTGTTTTCTTGATATGTTGACTTAAATATATAGGCCTACCTGAAATTTCTATGGTTTTTTTTTTTTTTTTGGGGGGGGGGGGGGGGGGGAAGGGCCTGTAGAATATGGTAATTTGGTGTAGATATTTCAATTTGACTGTTTTTGTTTTTTGGTTTTTAAAAAAAAGTAAATACTCTTTTATTTGATTCTCACCCACTTGTAATTACTATGTGATATTGGCAATGACTGAGCAGCCTATAATTAAGTCTCACACCTCTCAGTTTAGATTCAAGTAATTATATTTGGTCTGCCTATATCAAACATTCACTTTTTTGCTTTCCCAATACTATGTAATGCACCAAACGATTTTTTACTTTTTTTCTCTTAAACTGTCTAATGTTTATTGTATTAGAGGTCATGCATATTATATGCTCTAGATTAATAGCTCATTACCTAAAAAAAAATACCACCCTGCATCTATAGAATGTGTTGTAGGCATATCATACAATACATGGGTATGATATTCAACAGAAGGATGTTCAAGAGTATCTAGCAAAATTTCCCAGAATAATCAGATAATAATATCATAATATGCTGGAAAATCCAAAACAATGACAATATAGTTGACTCACTGAAACATTGAATTTATGACAGCTGAAACAAAAACAACTTCCTCTTTGTGTTGGTGATTTTCTGGCCCTTGCCCATGACCCTGCCCAGAGGAAGCATAGAAGCACTTTTATCGGTTAAATTAAATTATGATGATTATAATTCTATTCCCGAATAGCCATGTTCATTTGATGCACATATCATTGTAATAATTATGTAGAATCGTCTTTTAAACTTTTCTTCTTCATCCTTGACATCATGAGGTCTTACAGCCACTTAATGGTCAAATCTGTAACACTTGTTGCACTATACTTGGAAGTGAGGGTCCAGGATCTGAAGCTCTAGTACAGTCCAGTTAAAGTTAAATGATGATGGGGTCCAAAGTAAAGTTGAATGGTTTATTTCATTTAAAATAGTTGTTTATTCCCCAAGAACTACATGATGAACAGTCTCATGTGGAACCAGCCTTCACTCAAGAAGAAATTAGCAAGGACTCTCTGCAGCAGTCCCTCTGACTTCCTCTGCCTAGAGGGGGGTTGGGTGGAGGTTAAATACCTGGCCTAAAGTGGCCAGGCCGGCCTGCTGCAGGAGCAGCTGCATATGGGCATGCTCAAATGGTGTTTATGTAAATTCCCTAGAATTGTTATACTTTTGCAATAACTTTAATAGATGGTTAAGGGAGCATTAATGATGAGTGAGTATCTTTGGGGGAGCATGTATGATAACCTCATGACACACTATTGCAGATCAGAAACAGCTAACTTTAAACTGGATTTAGTCAAACAAACTGTTAACTGCTAAACTGTTTTGATTAAGCTTCATATTTACAATGCAATCTTGTTTGGCTTGAGTATTGTGATGTAGCTTTATGTTTTGTTTGAAAATGAAGCATGACATTTTATGCAAACACAACTGTTACACCATGATCTCAGAATCAATTGAAAATTGAAGAGCGATTCCACGTAATTATTACAACGATAATAATAACGATGTGCAATGAGGCAACAAGATAGTTTTGTTTTACCCCTATATATGCAAAGCTATACGTAACTGAATCCTGAAACACTGAAAAGGTATACTGGAATTCCACTGTAACTCACTAATAATAGTTCCTCCCTGCAATTAAGTTTCAGAAAAATTAAATTGACTTCAAAAATCCAACCAAGGTAGAATGTGTTCTCACCAGGCATCTTGAACTTGATTTGGCTGGGATTCCTTGCATTCGGCAGTAATCAAATTAAGTTGGATATATTTTAAAGCAGGCCTATCTCTGAACGGTGAACTTTTTCACCAAAAAAAAAATATCTTAAAACAACTTACCTGTAATTGAAATAAACAGTATTGTATTCAGTAGGTGTGGCATTTTGATACATTGCCATGTCAAATATGCAATGAGGGCAGCGTTGAGATCATAACGATGATGTATATAATTATATTGCCTAGTTGCAATCGGGAAAGTCATTAGAATAGGACATTATTAAACATCATTATAATTTGCAACTGATAATCTATGTTTGTTCGCACGATTTTGTGGTTTTTGTGGTGGGTGTATGACATTTTAATATATTTCAGTGCTAAATTTCCCCTGCACTTTACATGGATCTCCAGGATGTTTAATAATGGCAATAGCAAAGTTTCCTGTTGTGTAACTAAAATAAATTGAACTCTATTTAGTCGATTAAATTTGTTTTGTCCCTTTCCTTGCCTTTTTTTTTTTTTTTATTCCCTGATATAGCTTATACATAAAAAGATAATTTCAACTCCCATTAAAAAAAATTTCCAGTACTAAATTAACTATATGAAGAGTATGGGAAGAGTAGCTTTATTCAATAAACAATAAACAATAAACAATATGATAGTGGGCTAACCTGACATATAGCCAACAGTGGAACAGCCTAACAGTCAAATTAACATGTCATTTGGTCAAAGGTGGACTGACCTGATGCTGGGCTGACCTGACATGTGGACAGTGGGGTCAACTTGACTTCGGACAAACATCCCATTTGGCCAACAGTGTGCTGACCCAACATTGGGCCAAGCAGGGGGCCAACATTTGGCCAGCCAGAACGTGGGTCAACTTAGGGCTGACATTTTGACCAACAGACAATGTTTCAATTGTGTGCTGCTGACTATCCCGCAAGACTTACCAGTTCAGCTTGGATTTGGACCGTCACCGGAAAACGACCGGTCACAGTCGAGTGTATGTGGTATGTTATATGGGATGGTTGAACAGTTGACTACAAAGGTGATGGATAGATAGATAGATAGATAGATAGATAGATAGATAGATATGGAAAGTTCAGCCCTCTAAGTCCGTTCTTGCCATTCACAAGGATTTATGAGGTGAGAGAGAGGGGAAGTCCACCCATGTTAAACATTTACCCATTGATAGGGCCTTTTACTTGTCTCAGCATAGACACCAATTGAGTACATGCACAAGGGACTGCCAGTTTAACGACATCCAGCCGGGATGTGGCGTAGCACTTTTGTTTCCGGAGCAGAACTCTAACACTAATACACTTACCCTAACAAAATCTTGTACAATTATATTCTATATGGCCTAGTGGTGCCTTTTGATAGTCACATTTACATATGTGGGCTATGTTTTACAAAATTTGGAAAAAATATAAAATAAGTTTATTTTTTCGTTTCCGGAGCAGAACTTTGACAATTGTGCACCTACATGCTTAAAACTTTGTCATAATATGTCTAAAATACTGCAGAGGTGCCTTTTGGGTTCTCATTGGGAAAAAATAGGGAAAACATTTATTTAACTTTGCTACCCAACATGAATGACATTTTGTCAATAACATAATATCTGAATTATTATTTTTCACTTCATTTTAATATTCATTTCATGCTGTTTACGCTGTTTACATAATAATGGAAAATCTGAAAAAATGCTAAAATTTTTGTTAAATTGTGTTTCTGGAGCAGAACTCCAGCATTAATACACTTACTCGAACAGCATTTTATATGGTATTACTCTATATAGTTTAGTTGTGCATTTTTATTGTCACATTGACATACCTCAGCTGTGTTTTATAATATTTAAAATATGAAAAAAAAAAAATTCCTGTTTCCAGAGCAAACCTCACACACTACTGCACAAAACTTTGTAAGAATATGTCTCAAATAGTGTAGAGATACATTTTTGACGTTTCATGACCATTAATAGATAATTGTATATAATAAGGAATATATGAAAAATTTAGTACGCTTTTAAACCCTCATATCAATGATATAAATCTTTACATTAGTAAAATTGTGCCAAAGATATATCTAAATTATAGCAACATGCTCATAATGGGTCAATGAGAATTTAATATAGGATGGAATACAGGTATCATATTAAGAGAACCCCAGTCAATGGCAGTCATACATTAATGGCAAAGGAATTATTGGAGATGGGGGTATTTATGATGATAGTGAGTGCCAAAGTAAATGTCAAAAGCCAATTTAATCACATTTGGAAGCTGGTACTGTCTTTTGCCAGGAAAACCACTGGATTTGGAGAATAGAACACTCATTTCTATGGATTATGTAGCGAATATAATTGAAATATGTGTCACCCAATCTTGACAGCCACTCTTTAGCTCCATTCAGCATTCCATGCAGAGCTTTTTCAGGTGCATATGGGGGTGCTCAATTTGAAATGCTTTAGTAGGCCTGATATATTATTTCAAAGAAGCCCACTAAATAATCATAAACCTTTAGACATTTATAGTATAAATTAAGCTGAGATCCATATTGTATCTGGTACCCTGATAGCATTCCAAATCGTATCAATGTCGGCTCAATGTCAGCACAATGTCGGCGATGTCAAAAGATGTAGAACTGACAGCGACCGATATAGAAACGATGCTGGCCCGATTTGGAATGCCATCTGGGTAAACCATGCTTCTTTCCACTTAAAAAAATATCAAATCATTCAACAGCCGAATAAGCAATTACATGTATCAAACATGTGCAGTAACCAAACACATTATTCTACACAAATGATTATTGCCAACCACAATAATATTATAATGACAATGACAAAGAATTTATTAGTCTCATAGGGAAAGTCAGTTACATAATAAGTCAATGAAAGATGATTTCAGCAACTGAATAAGCAAACATGTGTAGTAACCACCTTCATGGAACTGAGGGGTCAGAAATACCAGGGAGTGTGAGGGGATAGCAGATGAAGCACTTGCCACATCAGCAACTGAAAAACCCTACCAGGCTGGACAATACTTGTTCCTGCAGTGGACCTAATTGCAATATCAGGAGGTTATATAAACAACAATTGTCACAGAAGTAACATGTGCATAGTTGAGATTGAAACATCAGGAGATTGGGCAAAACTGGTACTAGCAGCAACTGAAATATATGGAATCTGGGTACCACCCGTACCCAGCAGTTCCCTCAGTATTGCCCAGCCTCTTGACGTTTCAGTCCCTGCTGGTACCAGTGTTGTCTGGCCTCCTGCTGTTGCACTAAAGTCTAAAAAAGATTTATTGAAAAGATGGAACAGGTAATTTTCCAGAATGTTCATAAATTCATCAAATTTACTTCTGTTGAATCCTATGGCTCGCAGTATCGATACTGCTTCCGAAGGCACAAGTGAGGTCACAATGAGGTCAAGTCAGCATCACAGGTGTGACATCACACTTGTGGTAACAGCAAATTCAAACTGACTTTATGAGGTCACTGTGATATCAATGTGTAATAAATAAAGTGAATGAGATATAGTGATGTCACAGAGACCTCATTTTTGCGACTTAACAAGCATGATATCATCATTACCTCACCATTATGTCATACAAGGGATCTCACAAGTGTGAGTCTTACATAAACTCCCACAATCATCACTGTGATGTCAGTGTGAACTCAAAAAGATGAGGTGATAGTGTCGATAGTTATGTGTCTGAGACCTCACGCGTGTGACCTATCATGCAGTACATGTGGTGCCATCTATATTTGCAAAGGCAGCATAATTGCTAGTAATTGAACTATTGTCAGTAACAATCCTGAATATATTCAGTTGAATAACTCAAAGAAAATTGTTCATCGATATATATTGCCATTCTCTCATCTTATTGGGAGTACGTAGTGAGACAGGAGCGGTTTTATGATTTTAGATTACAAGGACCTCAAAACGACATTAACACAGGTTACTTGTTGCTGAACATATGAGCTATATTTCATTTATTTGAAAGCAACAGAGCAAACATCAGGAGCTAATGCGTCACAATTCCATATTGAGTCGCTTCTCCGCGGTTCGATACCTCGCTCAGGCACGCTATCTAATGATAGATATATAAATTTTATTTTCCAAGGGTTAAAACCTGTTTAGCCCATTGCACACGGGAATCACATATGATGGCATCACATGTGATGGCATCACAACCCCTTCTTGTGAAGCCAGCTTAATGTGCTGCACACGGAGATGGACCCCATGACAGAGTCACAACCCCTCACTAGCCATTATGGAGTTGTTGCAAACTAGGGTTTGCTGCATTCTAGGTCAAAACCCCTTGAATCTGATTGGCTATTAGCAGGCCAGGCCCCTGTGATCACGGCATAAACTGCTGCACACGGGGGTTTGCATCATGAAAATCAAGCAGTGCTAGATATCCATGATCTCGTCACAAGTCATATATGACGCGATCATAGTATGCTGCACACAGGAAAATTTGGTCATGAGAAGACGTAAAAATTATCAAAAGTTAGTTACTTCCCAACTGAATGTCGATCAATCGCAAGAGACATTAAATTGGAGGTGCCTTGTACTCTGTGTCTATGCTGAGACAAGTAAAAGTCCCCTCTCCCCCCCCCCCCCCATGCCATGATGAGGTAATTTTTTATCACTTTACTTAATTTTGTTTGCCTTAAGATAAACAGACCAAACACAAATGTTTCTGTGTGCTAATATGAGCATAACCTCAAACGTGTTCATATTTGGCGCCACAGGGTATGCTCATATTACGAGACACTGACAAGTGTGCACATTTTGCAAGTTTGCTTATTACTTGGTTGGCATATCGTAATGCAAATTAAATCAGAAAATTGGCATTGTAACAGCCAGTTGTGTTCATGGCCATTGTGCCTCCTGTAAACTGCAAGTCTTGGTAGATATCTTCACAATTTGAAATCGTTGAAAGAATGGGCCACAAAATATTCTACATAACTTGTCAACAATGCTTGTCCATAAGTCTTCTGCTTTAAGGGTGATGGCATCATAATTCATTGAAGCTACAAATATTTTACAGATGACACTGTATTCAACTTAAATTAACACTAAAGGCACTGGTGGTTATATTAGGGGGTGTGCTCATATTAGGAGCCTCTACCCTATGCAAAAATAAGTTACATACCTATATTAACTAAACAAAATCTTTTCCTATGGTTGCTACCCAGAGGCAGCCAGAGATACCCAGTTTACAGTATGAACAAACTGATGCACTTGCACAACACTATGTTTTTTTATATGCGCCCATCACAAAAAGGATGACACCCAACTAACTATTTATAGGTCGTTTTCCAATCTATGTGTGAAGACCCTTTTGTAAAAGCTGCACACCCTGACAACTACAGCCACTGCAGTGCTGCTCTAAAATGGTTGGTCATTTCATGCGGTCAGCTGCCAGAGGCAGACATAATGAAGAGATGGCAAGGCCTGGAGTCTCTATACCATGTTAAACATTTTCCCAACATGAGCAAAGTTAATTGCTACAGCACGGACGTCCTAACTTCATCCCAACAACATTCAACAGACATAGCTAATAGTTCCTGGCAATGGGCCCCTTAGTCTCACAATTATGTCTGACTGGAGCGGGCACTAGCTTATTCCTAACCTAGCTAGGAATTGAACTCAGAAACTCTAGTAGGGAATTGTCTTTTTTCTTACCACTATGCCACCCAGCTGCTTTATTAAGGGGTGACCCTTTTTGATATTTACCTTGATATATTTAGAATCCTTTTAGGGGGTCAGAGCCCAATATTTCAAACTTTCTCTTTCATCACCTTAATTAACATTCATAAAACTTCACATGACAATCCAACCATGAATCGAGAAGTATAGCCAAGATCAAATTATGTTATTTGAATTAGAAATTTTCAATGTCCTTTTATGCTGTACCTGATTGAATAGAAAAACGTTCTACCCTTTCAGAATATGGGTTTATCATCTCTATAAATTATTTGGACGGATGCAAGAAGGCAACGAAAATTACACATTGAGCAACTTGCATGACCTTGACTTTCTGACCTAGAAATCTTTAATTGCACACACTTATCTATCTTGCCACTGTACATCCCCTTCTTCATAATTGTGCATATCCAAATATTCTAGTCAGAGGTAGGGCACCTAAAACGTCTTCATGGGCACCAGATCCCTATGCTATGAATCATTGGAAAGCAGAGGATTCAAGCTTTCAGAATCATAGTTCCCAAGTTTAAGAAACTGGCTTGCTGCTCATCCGAGTGAGGCCAGTGGTCCGTGGGTGGTGGGCCGCCATAGACCCCTGGAAGCTTTGGCATCTAATGTGCCCTGTTGTGCTTTCTGGGCATTTTAAAGCCACAGATTATGGAACTTAAATTGTGTAGTTAAATTTTGCTACCCAGAATTGCATAAGATAACTTTTACTACCTTTAAACACCAATCATGTAAAACTGGACATGGTGCCAAAAGAGGGTCTTTGGCTAATGTTTGCTGGTCAGAGGGTTTTGACATAAAAATGCTGGTCAGACCCACGAAATGAGGGTCACTTGGGAGCTATTATTGCAGAATATTTTTTTCTGTATTCAATAGCTGCATTAGTAGCCAGGATATAGAGCTATAAAGCTGGAGATTTGATGAAACCATCATTAACTATGCATTTATAATCAAATATTTTTGGGTAACACGCTTTCAAAATCTACTTTGAAAAACAGTAAATTTAGGGATGTTATAAATATCCTATGAAATGAAACTGTTATACAATTGAACTTATCACTTCCTAGCTGAAGAAAATATGTATACATATTGTAATAATAAAAATCCCAGTCAACGCGTTTGTTTATCCCTCCATGATAAAGTTCATACACAACAAAATGTGGAGAACATTAATTATAATCACTGATGATGAAATTCTCATGCTCTCTTATCTAAGCATTTTCATAGAATTTTTTTTTTGTCATTCAGAAAAATCTTAATCTAACAGGTATATTGTGTATTTATTGCCAATACTATGAGCCATTAAGAAAACTTAGCAAAACCATTGATAAACATTAAAACATTAAAATTATTGTATTATGGCTCCAACAAGTCATTTGCAAGTAATAAAACATGCTTTTTGTGAGATATAAAACAAATATATGTTGGTAGATCATGAGTACTTCGTAATACTGAGATTAGCAGATTAGAAACAAGTATACCAGCAATGATATCAGTGAATAAGACTCTTTGGCCATTCTCTGTAAAACAATTATATGATAACAACACAAATTTCTATTGATGAAAAAGTACAGAGGACAAGGCATAATAAATGTCGATGTTCAAAATACAGATCACTTAAGTATCAACTCTGGTATGAGAACTATCATAAGTGCCTGATTGTAAAATCATTTGGCAAAACCAACAACAAAATTAACCAACATAGACTCAATTTTTTGCTAAATCAGCCAGTGAAATATTAGGACGAGGGAGTTCATATCCTCCAGGAATACTTCCTGTTCTGCGTTTGCCAAAACATGCTGCCATGACTTCCACTGCTGTTGCCAAGGTGATGGCTTGGTCTGAGTCAGATCCAAGTTGAGGATTCACTTCCACGAAATCGACTCCTGTCAATCGATCTAATAAGAAATATTAAAAGTAATACATAGCTAATTAATATTCACATAGGATTTATAAAATGGCAACACATAGTGCAGCTTGATAGTTGTTCCTGACATAATCTGGGAAAACTTCTTCACAAGCTTTCTCCGTCTTCCTAAAGCAAGCCTCCTCTTCATGGCTACATTGTGTGCCTTGCTAGAAATGGGCATGAACAGATGGTTTATTGCATATCCAGTTTGATTGGTCACGACGATCTGTGGAGTGCCAAATCATTGCAGTGTTTATAAAATGTATCTATATTTAGTGCAGCAACTTGGCCTGCAATGACAGTTGAGTCTTTTGAACAATGTTGCGTTGTTTGCATTGGCTGACCTACTTGCTCATATGTGTATTACCCGCTAGAGGGCTACAGCAAAAAAACCACGGCATTGCGGTGAGATACGGCAAGACCACGAGGTAAGTGGACTTGCCCTGGGAAGATGAGCTTTCCCATAAATTTATGGATTACAAACTTGTCGTTAAAAGGGAGAAGAGGCTTTATATGACTGGTTAACAGTAATTGTATGAAGTATTATGAACCAAGTTAAAGATCTATAGCTGAAAATGGCAGACTCACCAGTTAATGATATTTCTTCCGCAATAAACATTCCTTCTCTTGTAGTAAGGCCACCAGGAACTGAAATCGATAAAAGTTGTACATTAAAATAACAATGTTAAACATTGCAACAAAATTTGAAATATACCTTAAGCTTCATTAAATGACAAAATGAACCAAACAGCACATTAATAATAGTGGCTGCAAGCAGGATATAATTACAAACAGCCTGATATCAGTACAGAATGAGGAGGAAAAGTATTACCAGAGGTCATTGCCACCGAAGCAGATAACCATTGTTTGTTGACATCATGTGTTCAGTGATGTCATTCTTGTGTACATTAAGTGATGATGTCATCTAATTATGTTTATCTGCTTCAGATGGCAGTGCCCTCTGGTAGTTTTTCTCCTAAACTATTATGCAAAATCTACAACAACGCTATAATATTGCTATTGCATTCTTACCTGGTGTACCAGTACTTGGCGTAACGGCAGGATCAAGAGCATCAATATCGTAACTTAAATGAATTGGCCTTTTCAACCTGCAAATAAGCCATAACTTAGTTATTAAATGAATTGTCTTGAAATTTGAAGATGACATCTTGCTCGACAGACACTTAATTATCTAACTAATAATTTAGTGGTGGGAAATTTTATCACGGCATTTATTCACCAAAAAAAATAACATATCTTCCACCAGGTGGATCCCTTAATAAACTACTGAGAAGAGGCCCTATATTGGTTTACTTTACCTAGCATTCTATTATTTTCAAAGTAACAACCTGTCAGTATAATAACATTCCATTGAATATTTCACCATTATTTTGGGTAAAATAGTTATCTTTTTAGAATTTATATACAATCAAAGGAACCTGAGACAACACTTACCCTGGATTAACAGCATCGAGTGCATGTTCAAGTACATAATCCACACCATGTCTGTCAATATCATGCATCGTATAGCAGGTTATGCCCATTGTTTGGATGATGTACCTGTAACATGGCAATAAAATACTTAAACCAGTCATCCAAAACCTTTTTCAGATCATACAATAGGTCTTGCATGCACCTTAAATTTATGGCACAGTAGGTCTTGCATGCACCTTAAAATTACAGCATAGTACACATATAAATCTTTGCACTCTGACATTGGTGATATATTTCAGATAAATCTCTGATTAATAATAACTATAAGAAATGCAAGTGAAAAATCAAGTGCAATTCCTGCAAATATTTTCATTGTTTGTGCCTGGGCCATACTCTTACTTTGTGTGTTGTTGTTACTTTTTGTTACATTGTAGACTATTACACAAAAAAAGTGTTACAAATCATGCCAATCATTGACATATCAACCAAATTAATGGGTGGACAAATTGTCAGATGTCTACATAGCCTACTGTCAGACAATTAATTTTTTTGCCGGTAAAATCCAGTGTCCAACACGAATTACCATTTATTTTTCAATTTTTTTTGCCTACATTTGCCAAAATTTCATCACCTAAATACTGAGCTGTATTGAATTTTTTTTTAAATTGCCATTTAATTTCCCGAGAAATTTCGCTCCGGAGCAGTATTGCTCACTCATGTACCTTAATTGCTATGTAATATATCACGACTGGCTACAGCTATTAACACATAAATGATACACACAGTTAAAGCTAAATCTGGTATAACACAATACAGCTATAAAGCAACAAATATCATGTAGCTATTATGAACTGTACTTAATGGACAATGATGCATGGATGCATAAAGATTTGCCGTGGATTGATTTAATTTGTACAATCATCAAATCATTGAATGCAATCCTTGCTACAATTTATGAACCACAAACAATTGACCTAATCTAACTGACATTTTATTTGCAACCAGCTCAGTGATGCAAAATTTTAAAAATAATACCTTTCCCCAGGATCAATGTCCCTGAGTCCAATGTATGCTATGTCCTGAGGTTTTAGACAAGGCTTCACCCACTCCAGGCCTGGAATAACTGGAATATATTCCTGCAAACCATGCATTAAAAATGACAGGACCATTCCATGGATATTGCCAGACATTGAAGCCAAGGGAGGATTGAGGTCCGCGTGTGCATCTACCCAAACGACGCACATGTCCGGCTCGGCTTGAGCGTGACCGTGGATGGTCCCTATGGAAAGACTGTGGTCACCTCCGAGTGTCAGACACGTCTCCTGACGCTTGATTATATCACAGACTGTATCAGATATCTGCAATTAAAAGTGACATAAAATTTAAAAAAAAAAAAACATAAAATTATATTGATGTTTGTGAAATGATATTGTTAACAGCATTAACTTACTCTCTTGGCTGCACTGCCTATTGTTCTTGGGTACTTGATATTGTAACTGGGAAGATCATTCGGAATTTCATTGAACTGGATGTCCCCGTAATCATGAACAGTATAACCTGCATAAATAAAAAGGATCAATTGTCACTTGCATCCCATTATCTATACCACTAATGCAAACCATTTCAAAAGTGTTGAATTACATTGTGAGATGCAAGACAATGTTGGACACTCACCCATGGCCTCCAGCTTACGAAGCATACCAGCTTCTCTCAGGTACTGGGGAGCCTGGGCCACACCCCCACGGGGCTGGAAAAAAAAAGTCAGAATGAATGGCCTAAAATTTTCGTATTTCTTAATATTAATTTATTATTTTGTCTTATTTTATTTTATTTTTTTATTATTTCGTTTTTCAAGTTACATGTGACATAAGCTATCAATGGCAAATATGATCACATGTATATCAAAATGTTGTGGGCCAATAGGACCTAAGCAATAAGGCATGCATGCAGTGTCTCTAGTTCATCCAAGGTGTGATAAACTGCTTGATGCAATGCTCTCCAAAAGTAAGAGTCAGATTGAAAATCAGTTTTTTTTTCTTGCACAATTACAAAGCAGAATGATACAGTTCCTGATTACAGCTACAATAGACATCAATGTCATCTGTGGATTATAAATGATATTTAGATCTATGACAAAGTATGAAATCAATCGATTTAACATTAAAATTTATTCTGGCATTTTATTCATGGAATATTATATCATATACAAAATATTAAGAAATTCTGCTCGCAATTGTATGTATATAATTATTTCACTCATTGATGACACGATCAAACATGTATACCTTCAGACAGGTTGTTGAGCTTTATAATTCTGTTTTGTGAAATCCTGTCCATAAATAGGGGTTCATGAAATAATGTGGTATGTGGTAAAAGGGGGGGTTCCCAGGTTTTAAATATTTCATTGGGGGGGTTCCCAGATTTTAAAATATTTCATTAGGTTTTGTTTACTTTTGTATTACAACTTTTAAGACTCAAAGCAGCGGCAAACTTCGGATTACGCCACTGACCCGTAGGGTAATTATTAACCCCAACGGTCACCCCATCTAGCGGAAACACCTTAATTAATAAAGCTGCTTATTATATCCATAGTTATTCAGGTATTTTACCCTATTGACAGCTGGGAAATCCCCTGATCTCCCTTTCAAAGAATTTGAATGGATGGACTATGAAATTTTAACTCCCAGGAAAAACCACATGGTCAGAAGGATTTCACAGAAACAACACACTGGCAGTGTGATCTGTTTGTTAAAACGTGTTATTTAGATATAGTATACCAGATGGATACTTCTATACACTGATAAATGTATCTCAACATGCCCAATCAATTTAAATGGTACACATCTTAAGGTCTTGTGTAGGTGAGGTAATATTAATAAGAGTATTTAGGCCTATGTAACACAATATAATAAGGTAAGCATCTGGAGCGTCTTAACTAGACTGCTTAAATACTCAGGATTATAACGAGCAATATTTAACTTTTTATGCTGTAGTTTACGGGTATATAGTGTATATAATGATATTCATAAATACAGCAATTGGTATAGTCAATTTTTAACCCTGTTCTTTCCAAATAATAAATTTCAAACTAGATTTATATAACAAAGTGAGGATCCCATGGGTGTCACTCCTGGGCGAATGGGGGTATACGTTACATGTGCACCCAAGTGTCAAGTTGTTTTAAATAAAGATGGTGCATGAAATATTGAGTGACTAATAAAGCCCACTGTTGGGCTGGACAAGTGATGAATTTCTTTTTTTTATTCTGTTCGACTAAAGAAAGTCTATAGTAACACATTATTTCCAATTATTGAATATATGGGTGTAAATTAATTCATATAGAGCTATATAGGCCTAGCCCAATAATCTATAAACATTCACTACATCAATCCAAAAGATAAAACTAAATAAAACATGATAAACATACAAGAAGACAATTTATATTTTGAAAATAGGCATCACTGCACTGTCTGCAGATTAAATATAGCTATAGGCTAATATAGCTTCAGCATTGTTCAGGTAACAACAATAAAGGATATTAGGTTACATAATACACAGTTCGTACATAAGGGTTTTGTTCAGTCGGCTGAATCTGGCAGTGATTTATTGCTGTTTACTGACCTAGATTTATTGACCTCACTGCACTAAATCTAATTGTTATAAATTGTAACACTTAGAACTGATTACGCCACATTAACAACTACAATTGCACTAAACTTTTAGCATAGTTATATCCCCACAGAAACCATTATGTATGCTAGCTCTCCATTTGTAAAAACGCAATAAGCTGAAAATCATATCAACAACCTGAACTCACCTGCCCTTTACTGAATGGCACCCCAATAACACCGATGGCTCTGTGGACATTTCTGACAGCCGGGGTGTGAAATGGATTTGATCTTGCCAATGACAATATCACCTTTCGTCCTATCATGCTGTGAAGCCCAAAATGCCTTCATGAGGCTACTGTGTGTTTTATTGAAACCTTGATCTTCAAGATCCTTTTCGGCCAGCCAAATCCAGCCGACGAAACACGTGGTCTGTGGAGGTGTGTTGCTCTCAACCAATCAGAGCGCTCCGTTGGGTTTGTTTTGATGTTATTGCCCCAAAAAGAAACCGTATCGCATTTATTATATTTATTTCATATGCATTTGCTTGCAAATATTTCAGATGTATCATCTAATCACAATTTTTACCAAAAATAAAAATAAGATTAAGTTTGGCGAATAAAAATCCACAACATCCGGCAAATAACGCGGGAAATTTTCGCGCCAACAGTGAGGCACTTTTGTGTTGGGAACTGTGCTGCTTCAATCATGGCTACTGGATATGATGATGCTGGCGTCTTCTTCAGTGACAATTTCGGCAATGACGACCAAACTGATGACCAGCAGACCAACCGGCAACAAATTAAAAACAGATTTAGGGAGTTTATTCGTCAGTTCCACGAGGGAAACTTCACTTATCGCTACAGGTACAGACCTTTAAAAATGGCTTCCAAGACCAAGTGGCGCCTGTCATTACACTTTGATGTGCAATTGTAAATTGTATTAGTAATTAGCAGCTCATGTTCGTAATTCATATAACTATTTTGAATGTTTTATTGATAGACAGTATTATAAATATGTTAGAAAACCGACCTGCACCCGATTATGTGGATTTCAATTTTGAGCCTCAATTGAGGCCTACATTGGCTACAATGCTGCATATGCCATGGTAATTTTACTAAAATCATTCACATTTTGGTTTGCAGAGACCAATTGAAGAGACATTATAACTTGCGACAGTACTGGTTGGAAATACACGTTGAAGATTTGGCCAGTTTTGATGAAGAAATTGCCGAAAAGCTCACCAAGACTCCGGCTGATATACTTCCATTGGTATGTATATATCTGTGCACTAAAGTCTAAATTATCCTATGATACAGACCTGCCAAGTCTCCCGCATTTCGCGGGAGTGTCCCGCATTTTGATAGGTTCTCCCGCACTCCAGCAAGCTCCATCAAACCTCCCGCAATGTTTTACCATAAATTGTAATACAGTTCCATGGTTTTAGCACACAAAAACGTCACAAAATCGTCATGATTTCGGAAATAAGTTAACTTATAAATATAATAAACTTAATACACAAAACTGTCAGTTTTGTTTTTAATTTTAGTGTATTTTTTCTCTCCCACAAATCTATGTCGTAAATGCGTGCTAGCATGCAAATTGCAATTTTTGGTATCATCAAAACCAAAATTTCAATCTCCAGCATCGAGACCCAAATCTCCAGCAAAATTGAATGAAATATCCAGCAAGTCGGAAAAAAATACTTGGCAGGTCTGATGATATATGATGATCATATACTTTAACACATTTTCATAGGAGAAATTAAGTCATAAAAAGTAGCAATTGGCATTAATGGTGTATTTTTTTTATCAGTTTGAAGATGCTGCCAAAGAAGTTGCAGATGAGATCACAAGACCTCGTCCTGAGGGTGAGAGTGAGGTGCAGGACATCCAAATCATGTTGCTTTCCAACGCAAATCCTGCAACGCTGAGAAACCTCAAGGTAAAATCCTTATACATGAATACTGGCTGGCACTGGACATTAATTTAAAGTCTTTATTGAAATTGTGTAGGAAGTTTATAAATTTAAGTTATCTAGGTACTAGTTGGCTTTTTCAAATTAATCGCTTTTTAGTTTTTTACTATTCCACTGATTAGCTTTTATTGGACTTATAATTTCAAATTGCCCATTATATCGGGTTTTGAATTTCAGTCAGACCAAATGTCGCATTTGGTGAAGATTCCTGGCATTGTCATCGCCGCATCGGCCATCAGAGCCAAGGCGACTCGCATCAGCATCCAGTGCAGAAGCTGCCGTAACTTCATGAACAATATTCCAATCAAGCCAGGTCTTGAGGGTTATGCTTTGCCAAGAAAATGTCCTACGTAAGTTAACAACTAAATGATCCAATTTGAAAGAAACAGCCGTATGGTAAAAATAAAATGGATGATTTTATTTGTTTTAGGGACCAAGCAGGAAGACCGAATTGTCCAATAGATCCATTCTTTGTTGTCCCTGACAAATGCAAGTGCGTGGATTTCCAAGTGATTAAATTACAAGAATCTCCAGACGCAGTCCCAACTGGAGAGATGCCGAGACATTTGCAACTCTATTGCGATCGTTACTTGTGTGAAAAAGTAGTACCAGGCAACAGAGTCACTGTTGTCGGTGTCTATGCCATTAAGAAGATGGCTAAGCCAAACAAGGTGGGTAGTTTTCTGTTCTAATAATAAGCCTACCAAACTTGGGGCAGATGGCAAAGCCCTTGGGTTGATCACTAAATGGGATCAAGACCATTTGCCTCAAATCTTTATTCTTTAGGTAAATATCTATCTGAGTTTGCCACAAGACCTACGCCAACCGATTTGATAACAGTCTGCCTTGGACCATACTAAACAATCAAATACTTCCAAATTCCTGTTGTTAGCCTAACATTCTTCTGGTAGAAATGATATTTAAATCCTTTCTCATTTATAATATTTTTTAACTATACAGTCATCCAGAGATAAGGTCAACATAGGAATCAGGCAGCCATATCTACGTGTCCTTGGGATCCAAGTGGACATGGAAGGACCAGGCAGAAGCACGGGTGCACCTCTGCTACCCACCGAGGAAGAGGAGTTCCGTCATCTTGCAGCAAATGCCAACATCTACAACATGGTCGCATCCAGCATTGCTCCCTCCATATTTGGCAGTGCGGATATAAAGAAAGCCATTGCTTGCTTACTCTTTGGTGGATCTAGGAAGAGGTAAGCAAAACAGCATTGCTGCTAGTTTGAATTTTGTTTGTAATATTTACATTTTACTTGTGCCGAGAAAATTGTCTTGTAGTGTTTCGTATACAGTCGCGCTTTCCATATCAGTCTTCGATGGATGACAAGCTAACTTAAAGTTTATGGTTTTCTATTTTTTAGACTGCCTGATGGTTTAACAAGAAGAGGAGATGTCAACGTCCTCATGTTGGGTGATCCCGGAACAGCAAAGTCTCAGCTGTTGAAATTTGTTGAGAACTGTGCCCCTATCGCGGTGTACACCTCTGGCAAGGGAAGCAGTGCTGCTGGTCTGACAGCTTCTGTTATCAGGGATCCTGCCACTGTAAGTGATCACAACAATATAGTACAATTGAGAGCATTTCATTGGGTTAATACAGGTGTATAAGACTCATGCTTGAACAAGCCTGCCAAGGGTGTAAATGGTTATGTTAGTAGGGCTCAATCTATATCGAGATAGCATCCACAAAACCCACACCAGTTGAATCCATAAATGATTAATATTAATTTATTTGTAGAGGAACTTCGTCATGGAAGGTGGAGCGATGGTGCTGGCTGATGGAGGAGTGGTGTGTATTGACGAGTTTGACAAAATGAGAGAAGATGATAGGGTAGCTATTCACGAAGCCATGGAACAGCAAACCATCTCTATTGCTAAGGTGAACATCAGTTTTATTTGTTTCATTTCAAGTTTTAGACAAAATTCCACTGTGTGAACTTTGCTTAAGGAGAATGTGCATGCCTTAGTCAAATTTATGCACAACTGGAACCAGATGTAGTTAACAGAACATTAAATTTAAATTATAAATTCTTTTTTTTTTTTTGATAAATCTTTGCATCAGTTGAAACATAGACCACCAGCCTAATTGAAATTTAATAAGGTGGTCCATTTAAATTTGACTAGGCAAGATGTAATTAATGTACATTCACATTTTTTAACAGTTCTCAGCAATAAATACCATATTCCATCTCTATTCACAGGCTGGTATCACAACAACTCTGAACTCTAGATGTGCAGTTCTTGCGGCTGCGAACAGTGTTTATGGTCGATGGGATGACTCAAAAGGTGAAGAGAACATTGACTTCATGCCGACCATTTTGTCTAGGTTTGACATGATCTTCATTGTTAAGGATGAGCACGATGAAACCCGGGATATGGTAGGTTCAGTCTCTCTGTTGATATTGAAATATTTAGCTCTGTCCCTCTGGAGGGGTGGAAGAGCTTTAGTTATCACTTTGATTTTTCCAATGATGTCGCCTTTCCCGCAAAAATCCGTCATCCGTTTCCAGATGAAAACAGAAATTAGCACTATTGTATCGCTATGTCGCTCAGTAGTTGCTAGATATTGCTCTGTTACAGCCTGTTAATGCTTTTGGGCTTGATTCATTGTTTCATTATCATACAAATGAGCATTTTCCGCATCCCACGTTTGTTGCCTTGGATCCTTACAAACGGTTCTTGACCCGACATGCAGTCTGCTGAAAATGGCGGGATATGCCGCAATTTGCATCCCACTAAGGATCAAAGTGTCCCTGCTGCTATGGGCGGAGCTCTGCACATCCCCTGTGCATTCTAGTTTGGATTGCACTTTACACTATTTAAGCTTCATTAAGCTGCAGCTTTTGAATTTGATCATTAATTTCATAATGTGTAAGCATTCGTTTTTCCATTTCAGATCCTTGCCAAACACGTCATGAACGTTCACTTAAATGCACTTCAAACTTCGGAGGAGAGAAGAGAGGGTGAACTAGATTTGCAGACTCTCAAGAAATACATTGCTTTTTGCAAATCGTAAGTAAATGATTCATACTGGTATTTATATAGTTAAGATTTGAAATAGGTGGAATGTAATTAACATTATAGAAATCCAATGTCAGTAATAATCAATAACTACATAACAATTAATTTGTAGGAAATGCGGACCAAGGATGTCAGAAACTGCCGCAGAGAAGTTGAAGAACAGATACGTGCTTATGAGAAATGGAGCAACAGAGCACGAAAAGGAAACTGGAAAGAGAACACCTATTCCTATCACTGTCAGGTATTGTCCAAACTCCAAAGTTCCGAACTCTTTTGAACTTGCTTTTAACAGAATTTGGATGTTGTTAGCAAAGAACATACATATTTTTTTTTCAATGTATTTCTTTTCCTAAAGCAACCCATGCTCAGTTAAGCCAAGATTTAATGAATTTAAAAAAAAAAACATTTGTGACAATAGAATTAAACTGTTTTATGAAGTGTGCTAACTTAGCTTCCCAGCCTGTTGCTGACACTATTTAATAGACTGATGCTGATTTCCCCTTCGTTGACTGTATGTGTAAGAATTTATGGACGTTCCTATCATTAATGATTTTGAACACAATTTCAGACAACTGGAAGCAATCATTCGTATGTCAGAATCTCTCGCGAAAATGAGATTAGCTCCTTTTGCTACTGAGGTGGATGTTGATGAGGCACTTCGTCTGTTCCAAGTATCAACCTTAGCTGCTGCTTTATCTGGCAATTTGGCTGGTGAGTGTCATCAATCTGATTAACCCAGATACTTATTTAAAATTTAAATGAGTTTCTTAAAAATTATTGAATGCTTTTGAGGCAGATCTATATGAAGACCAGTCCGCCTTGGTTGCTATTCTTAAGTCATGGTAAAATATTAAATGAATTCCAATTTGGTACACACAAAATTTGCACTCCTGTTGTCAGGCCCTATGCTATAACAGGTATCCAGTTTATCGTAGAAAAGAAAAAATTGCAAAAATCTTTAATTTAATGTTCTGAATTTTTTTTTTTTAACTGGTGGCATGGAAATGATATTTTGATCTTGATAAAGTTCATGTTAACGCTGTTAATTAATGTTTCTGTCTTTTATTGCAGGTGCTGAAGGATTCACTACAGAAGAAGACCAGGAATTGTTGAACAGAATTGAGAAACAGATGAAGAGAAGATTTGTAATTGGTTCCCAGGTGTCTGAGCATGCCATTATCCAGGATTTTGTCAAACAGGTCAGTGCTGGACGATGTAGTATATTTGCCAAAATTTGATGGGGGAAAAATGTCATAAATTTCAAACCTGTATTAGCAAACAATAGAATTACACTGTATTTATCTTTTTATATAATTAGTGAAAATCTTATTGCATTTTTTTTGCAGAAATATCCAGAGAGATCTATCCAGAAAGTCTTGATCCTGATGTTAAGAAGAGGAGAAATTCAACATCGTATGCAAAGAAAGATGCTCTACCGTGTTATGTAAACTTAATTAAGCTTCCGTTTTATCCAGTAATCAATAACCACATTATATGTATACATTTCATTCTACTGTAGAAGCCTGAAACTTCCAACCTGTGCCTTAAAATTATTTGATTTGTACAGTCCTCTTTGTATATACTTCTGTTATTAATAAATGATCTTTTTACATTTGGCTAAATAAACGTTTTTTGGGGTGTTTTTCATAATGGTCATTTAGCTGCCTTTTTTAGGGTTTTTAAAGTGAGGATCTTGAAAGTGCTGGTACATGTATCATGTATTCACTGCATGTGAAGGTTATTTAATTGGTGAGAATCGCAAAATTCCATGAATGAAGCCATGAGCATTAATAAACTCCACAAAAACGGTATCGGTGTAGAGGATCAAATCGAAGGTACTGCACTGCATCCAGCAGGTTGTCCAGGCAAGTTCGGTGGGGGCACTCGAAATGCCACTACATATGTCCAAGGATGTTAGATTAAGGAACTCGACATTAATTCCTTCAAGTGACACTAGAGGGATAGACTGCAGTTTCTTTGATCAGCCATGAGGTGGAGCTATTGTCGTTTTCTACAGGCCTATCAAAATCAGGCATTTAGACAATTTCTAGCTCTATTGATTGTAAGTGTCACCTTGATATTATGGACAATTCTGAAATCAGTATAACTTATTACAGTCCGTCTCTGTGTGTGTAGGCATGATGGTCTACGCATGTGCTGCTCAAAATGTAGATGTCAGTATAAATATATCTTAGTGGAGCCCAGGAGTTACACTTGATCAGAATGTTCAATTCAGTTCCTCAAATAAATAGTCAATTCCTTTCCGATAACAATTCCAACCTGTTTTCATTTTGACGTTTCAATTTGATTATAATGACATCTTGCTCAATGTTCTTGGTGTATAGTATGTAAATTTGTGTTTCCGGTTGTATACAATTTATAACGGAAAGAAAATTACATGCGTAGGCCTTCCAGGAAAGAGCGTCTCTTGGTAGAATGTACATTTAGGAATAAGAATATTTTTTAGGAACTTAACTCCAGGGGTGAACGTTCTTGATGAAATATTGAATACTTTGAATTATTGTAAGGCTTTACTTACATGATGTTTTGCATTGTCAGTTATTTATTTATGTTGGACCAAAGATTGTAGAAGCAAAATTGACAATTAAACCTTGATAGAGTCTATACCTCATCATTTAGGCCTAATTCAAGAGAGGCCTATTATATGTGTCTGTGTCCAGATCTTAGCCTCTTTTTGCAGTAGGCCTATGAGATATTTATGTGGTTTGCATAACGTTTTTGAGTAAGGTTGCCTGTAGCGAACCAGGAAGGATTTTTCTGATATAAGAAGCAAGGACAAGATGGGATATCTAGTCTGACAAGTACATGACAGGAATGCCAATAGGCCTACGACCCTACTAGTTGCGGGAACTGTGTTTCAGTGTTCAAAGATCTGTTGATGTTATGGGACAAGTAGATGCTTGCCATAAACAAGAAATGTCAATGGAAATATTGTGCTTGAAACATTCAACTGGAGGTGCCTCGATCATTATGTTGATTGGACGTTGAAGACCTCCAATGGGTAGGCCTACATTTTTATTAGTCTACCCAACCAATCATTACTTCAGCCTCTGATAGCTGTTCCCATACAAAATAGGATATAGGTCTGCAAATGTCCAGGACATGCAGTTATCAACACCGAATGACCAAAATTGTCTCTGTCATGTACTTTACCTTTTTCAAATGTTCATGTATATATAATATTCTTGACAACGTAATATCAGTACAGATACATGTGTCATTTCACTAGCACTGACAGTAATCAAATAGGCAACAGACTTCATCCCTACCCGACCATCTCATGACTGTTGCGGTTGCGTATAAATGTAATGTGCTAAACCACAAGTGCTAGTTCGTGTTGCTGGTTATGTTGAATGTAAAGACATTCAGGCTGTTTATGTGCATATTCAGTAAGTAAGTAAGTTAGTAAGTAAGTAAGCCTAAGTAAGTAAGTTCATTTATTTGCAACAATTAATTAAAATAAAATGATTTACAGTTAAAAATTTAATAACCGTAAAACAACAACACAAATCAATATAAAGCGATATACATAAAATAAAGAAATATTCTAAATCACAGTCTTTAAATGATAGAGTCCTTTGTTTTGGGACTATGCTTTGATGTGCTTTCTTTAGTGTAGATCTTCATGTGTTGATCCTTGTGTGTGATCCTGTGGGTATTCCACAGTCATTGATACAGTCCTTGATACAGTCCTGGATAGTATTTCGATGGCTCCTAATATTCTTGGACTAATGTCCCTTCAATGATGGTAAATTTAGTGGTGACAACGTGCTCCGGCTGTTATATATATTCCTCAGGATCTTTAAAGGAGGCACAGAAAATTTGCCTAAAATTAAAAAATATGAATCCATTCCATTCCTCGTGTATTTTTAAGAGAAGATTTCTTACGTCAATACACAGCCTATCGGCTAAATAGTTTAACCAGTCATATTGTTTAGTTCAAGTTCAATCGTTTATTCACCATATATATAAAAACAGAAAATGGATATTGTCATTATTTTGGAAATATGTGTGGATATGTATAAATATATAATTATCATGATTGGTAGTCTCACAAGGCATCATTGAAGTGCCGCTCACGCAAGACTACTATAGAAGTTAAAACAACTGAATTAGATTAGAATAGCAATAGGAAAAGAACATCATAAGGAGAACTGGATATTGCGTACTACAAAGTGCTCCTATTTACCTGCAGAGACTGAATTCATATAATACTTTAATTTGATAATTATTAAGTACTCACATGATGACTAGATAGATATGGACAATAAAAAATTCAGAAAAATAATTACTAACTTTTTTAATAAGGATTTACATTGGATATACTGGTACCATTTACAGACATTAATTGATATAAAAGAAAGGAAGAAGTCAGAATAATTGTGTAAATTAAGAATTTCTTCCACATAAATAACATTAAGGTGTTAAACATTCATCTGAATATGATTGAATCATTCGTTTTTTTTATATAATTTTTATAACCTTCAGGACTGTGCACAATGTGTATAGATTTTATCTCTTATAATTAGGGACATATTATTGAAGATAAGTGGGTAACGGAAACAGATACTTTGTCTTGCAAATTCATGCTTAATCAAGGGTGTTTGAAATGTAAAATGTTGCCTAGTTGGGTAAATTTTATTTTTAACTCTTAAAGATTGTATAAGGTTCAGAAAGTACACTGGAAGGTTACTCTTTTCAGCTCTGTAGCAGAACTTGAAGTCATGCAGCGCACATAGATCACTATATTTTAGTAGGTTTAAGGACTTAAAAAGCCCACTGGTGTGAGCATTGTGTTTGCTCCTTGTCATATTTCTAACCACTTTCTTTTGAAGTTTAAATACTTTTTGCCCTTCCCCCCCCCCCCCTCCCATATAAATAAGCCATAGTTGATATATGATAAAACTAGTGAGTTGTAAATATTAATAAGTGCATTAATGGGGATTATATTTTTTTATTTGTTTATAATGCCAGCAGTTTTACTTATTTTTGTGCAAACAATGTCAACATGATTTCCCCAATTAAATTTGGAATCTAATCTAATACTAATGTTTAACCAGGTAAAATAGCAAAATATGTCCATAAGTGGCCAATAACCAACAAAAATGTTAGTTAACTCCCTCATATTTTGGATATAATTATAACTTAAACTCTCAACTGAGATCTGTTTCGTTTATGAAAGACATTAAATGTTCTTATAAATTCTGTATCATCATCTTTAACGTTGTGTTGGCCTATGTTATCTGGAAGATTGTTTACAGGTGTACACCTGTGTTTCATGATGAAATGCACGGAGTAGCATTAACTGCACTGAACACCTGTTGAATTACATTGCCTACTGAAAAAAAAACTTTCGAGACGACCTGGTTGTTATAATCTAATTTAACGTTGTAAGAGAATTTAAAAAATGACATTATTCCTAATGAACGTGTTTAAAGACTGAGCTGCAGCAGGTCGAAATTGCCACTGCAAAGCAATAAAATGCTGATTGGCTGCTTGCTGGACACGGGGTAGTTAGCCCCGCCTTACGCAATGGCTTGTAAGGGGTGGGGGATCAATAAAAGGGGGGGGGGGTCAATAAAGCCACCCCCCTCTATATGCTTGGCTGTACCGGGTTTGTTTACATCTGGTCAGTTCACTTTCTAAATGACTGAGTATATATATCTTTATTTCATATACTGCATTCAGGTATAGACACATATTAAAAATTATTCAGATAAATTCAAATGGTACAGAGAAAATATTGTAAATCAAAATGTCTCTCACAGCCTGAACTTTGCACTGTTCTTCAAGTGGTAAATTTGCCATTATGACAGCCCTTAGCAAGTATACTTCGAGAACAGCTTTTATTCCCCCTGCCTTCAATGATGGGGCCAGTTTCAGTCAATGATATCATATTACACATAAAAAATGGCTATATTATACACAAAAATAATTTTCCTTCTTATTCTAAGTGATAATTTCCATTATTTATGGGTATTTACCACTTATATACAAGGAATTTCTTGCCTGTACACTGGGAAATGTTCATCTCTAATGGCAGCTAATTTGCATATTTCACCATCTACACACATGATGGTGCTTCCTGATTGGCCAATATCTCCCAATTCACAGTGTGCTGTCAGCTTTAAGCCAATTAGGTGACCCAACTGAGTAATCTTTGTTTAAGAATTGAGTGTAATCAATGCAAACAAAACAAATTGATATTCAATTTCTGTTAGACATTCAATGCCATAAGTCAGCCTATATGCTATTAAGCTAATTAGTTTTTTTAAGTCTAACTGGTAAACTAGCAAAAAAATTGCAATCAAGCTCAGGGCATTTCCTAATATATTCAGCTACATTCTGATTGGCAGTTGCAAATGACATAGCTGCCTCTTGAGATGAGAAGCCAATTAAGGCAGTCAGTAGCCTTGGTATTAATTGAAGTATAAGTGTGTCATCACTGAGCAATGTCATATATGTGTTACAGACTCAACAGTCGTGATATCTTGTGATTATCTATAGAGTAGTTACACCAGTATTTAACCCATCTTATGATAATGATGGCTCTATAAATAAACGAAAATTTGAAAGCTGATCTCATCAGAATTGCATGTTCTAAACTAAAAGTCGACCCCAACGATGTTGTTCAAGTGTATATATATGTAAACTTTAGAGCCCGTCTGTATACTAGATCAGAAGTACTGTATCTTTTTTTAAACCGTTGCTATACAAATTTATTAATGTTGAGTGTTAATTAGACCTACAGTTAGTTTCATAAATATGGTTGACTTTAGACAGCTGCAGCAACCTATTCCTTGCTGTAGCTATAACTGGCTAAAGCCAACCACTTCTGTCCACTGCTGGCTTATATATAGGCAGCTTCCACCACTTTTAAAAAAAAAACCCTCTTAATGTAACAGGTTATATAATATATCATAAATTATAAATGTGCAATAGACATGCATTTTTTCAAAATGAAAGGACAAATATATTCGTAACTATAAACCTATGCACCAGATGGTGCTGCGTGTACTTTTAGATCTGGCTTTAAGTAGCCAGCTATAGACAGTTCCATTTAGTGGCAGGTAGCATCGTATAGCAGAAGTTACCTAGCTTTGTCAAGCTCTAATGTGACAGGCTGTTTTTTTATTAATAAACAAACTGTATGGTAGCTTTGTAGCTTAATGGAGAAAGGAGGGATGTTGTTTCTGTATGACATATTTCTTTAGAAATATTAAAGCATGTGTAGGTGTATAATGATATATAGTATTACGAATTTCCTTATTAACAAGAGGAGTATCTGTCCACCCACGCGCCAATTTCTGACAGCCAAACTGTGATGTGCATTGCATGTTTAATGAATGCGTGGAAGCTAAGCACACCATCAGCAGCAGCATTAGTTTACCATGAATTCGGATATATGCAGACTGCAAGCAGTTGGAATGAGGCAGTGATTTTTATCTGTGGAACTGACATGGGATGAGGGGGGGTGCGGCGCTATTGACTGGGCCAGCGGAGCAGAGCGTTGCATACGGAGCAATCAGTTGGCTGCTGACCCAAGTGCGGACCAGACCGAGCTGCTCAGTGTGCAAGATGCAAGGAGCACAGGACCAGGGCTGCTGACAGCCGTGCCATGAGTCTAGCCACCTGCATTGCGTCTTAATAAGGAGATGGGTGGGCGCCAGGAAGGTATGCCAACATTGGCTGTCAACGGTGGCCCTCTCCAGCTACCAGGTGTCACAGTAGCGGCTCCAGACCATACCCAGCAGCTGCAGGCTGCTGATGCTGCTGCCACTGCTGCTACTGCTGCTGCTGCTGCCGGGAGAGCCAGGCCTTCATCCTCGCCCACACCCGGTCCCTCATCGCTGGATCTCGGCTCCTCAAGCTCTCGCAGCGTCGCTTTCAAGAACAACGTGGTGGTGGTAGGAGGAGGAGGGGAAGGAGGAGCCGGGTCATCTTCCTCATTCAGTCGCTCCTCGCAGATGCACAAGTGCCGGAGTCTGCCCCGTCTGTCGAGCAGTACCCAGTCATCTCCTATGACGGCCGCCGTGCCCCTGGCCTTCCCGCGAATCCACGTGGCCTCAGCCATGCTAAGCTCAAGTGACCTCATGCTGGACACCGACCAGCTGTCCATGGCAGGGAACGTCGGCTTGTTACGTAGCATGAGTGCCCGAACTGTAGACAGCCTAGTGCGCATGGACCGTTCTCTAGCCTCCAGTAACTCTGGTTCGCGTTTCCTGTCCCCTAGTGGTGATGTGACTACAGACAATCTAGCAGCCAGGTCGACCTCTTGCCCTTCCATGGCTTACCCCATGCTGACCTGTCGTTCGGGATCTCACTTCCAGCTGCGTCCGTCCACGGGCGAGGTGGGTGACGTCAACCTGGATGGCGAAGAGATCACTGACCTTCCCATTGAACCCACCCAGAACTTCCCCGACCTCATTCCTGAACTACAAGAAGACTATACACCCGATTCACATAACGGCAACCTGCCTCTCTACTCCGATATCTGTGATGACCAAGAGGGCACCCCTACCACCCCCTCCAGGGCAACTGCAGACACCCCCGAGCAGCGCCACAATAACAACGACAAGAAGGCGCATGCGCCGAGCGGCCCCGGAAGTGCCCCTGAGGGTGGCAAGGACGGTAAACAACGGTCCGACGGAAACTATAATGTATCGGCCAGGGAAAAGTGCATTCGATGGCTCAAGTCTCTCTCTATTGACAAATCATAGGAATTCACTTTAACAACGTGTGCTAGGAGTCTCTAGGAGTCTAGTATAACCTCATATAGCCCTTATACCCATACAAGCAGGGGCCCTCTGTTTCCCCAACCCACCCTATTAAACACGACACAAACCTGCTCTGTGACCTCGGCCACGTCATATGCTATATCGGATACGTGGTCATCTGAGTGACCGATGGTCAGCACTGACTCAGCAGCAGGATATGTGGCCAATATACAGGGGATATTCGTGTATAATTTGTGCATAATGCCATCTGCTTGAACCAGTGGACAAGGACTGGCAGAGAGCACCATTTGCCCTGCACAACTGTGACGTTTGTGTCTGCATAGGTACATCATTTTACTGTAAATCAATTGTATATTATGTCATGTAAATAATTACTATAAATATTTAAAACAGGGTGTGGCTCTGCCGCCACAATTATAGTATATAGAGATGAAACGTTGTACAAAGATTTGCTGTAAATATACATAAACATATATATATTTGGATAATCGATATATATTCTTATGGTGTATACCCTATCATTGTGATAAACTCTAGACTAAGCTTCGATTTGCCAGGTATCCAGCTTAGACTTGTCTGAGCAGGAAAATGGGGTTAAAAACAATGAGTGAACCTGTTCTGTGCTTTCAGTTCGTCATGCAAATGAAACTGTTGTAACCTAATCGATACAGCTCGACTGGTTTCTATACTGTGTGCTGCTTGTTATTCGTCAGGTAATAAATTTTGTATGAAGGTGTTAACAGGGAGATGCTGTTTCAGGTGTTGCATTTGGCATACTATGATAAAAGGGTTGCAATTAGCTGCTGGAGCAATGAGGATGTTGGCCAGCTGGTCATGGTTTATTAAGTGCAAAACGAGATGTTTTACCTGTGCCTGGCCTATGCACCTATGCACCTATGCACCATACATTCACTATATACATCATACAGGAGCAATTTGAGTAGTTTTCACAGACCATATTCAGAACATAGCTAATTGCCACTATTTATCTCGCTATTAAGACTACATTCCCGCTAAGACCAGACAATTTACATGTAGTACAGAGGATGGTCTTAAGGTGAGGTTTCATTGTAATCACATTTTGTGACCCATATAAAAGGTCTGAAAATAGAGTTGTTCTAAATACTGGGTGGTCGTAAGTTTGTGGTTCCATTGTAATGTTTACCCAGCTGCTTTGTACTTAATGTGCATTACAGCTGCACCATGCTGTTGCTGTGCCTTTCACAGGAACTTTTGTGCATTCATCTTCAAATATTCCCTCCAGACATTTTCAGGACTCTTTGGGAGTGGTTTCCAAACTCTGTATCTTACATTTTGTCTTGTCATCGGATGTCTTTTTATTTCTGTGGTTTTTTTTTTTTTTTTTGCTATTTCTTCCCAGAAACATTCTTTGCCGCTAATGAGTAAAATGATGCTAATTAGTATCGTTAATTGAGAAGCTAATATTTCCTTTAATGCTTGTAAAGTTTTAATTGACATAATTGAGTCTGTTTCATAATGGACACTAAGATATGATGAATTTAATGGTGAAATAACTCTGCCCGCAAGATTTGTTTTAGAATAAACTTTGATATGCTAATACCAAACAATGTACATTGGAAAAGAAAATGAAAGCAACTAAAAAACGCAGACATATTTGCGAACTTAGAAACTTAATAGAGTTTTACTGAATTTGCATCTAAAGTTGCAGAAATTACTATTATTGCAGGAAGCTCTGAATATTAGGACCATATAGCTGTCGGTTTACCTTTATTGTCTTTCTGGTAGATTTGAAGGTTATTTGTTGCCATTTTCGATATCTTATGTTCTTACACAATACTCCTAGACAAGCCAGCAAACTGCACATACACATGAGAGCTATGGCATATTTCTTATAACTTAGTGTTTTTGTGAAATATAGTCCTGAGGCACCTCATAACTGTAGACTGCAGTTCGGCTGTAAAAACGAGCAGCTGCACCATGGTGCTACACAATACACCATGGTGCTTTGCCATGGTGCTTCACATAATGCAGTGCAGCCATGTTTGCCTGGCCATCCACATGCATCATTTTCAAGAGCGAGATTACACAAGGCATGCAAATTATGCGCTGGCCACTTGTGTATGACAAATGGATGCTTATTTGGTCCTGCTGCAGCTTTGCCATATGTATATATCTGATGTCATCGCCATGAAATATTTAATGGACTCTGACACACAGCCATAGCTGCAACGCTCAGTGCATATATTGTGGCTGGCTCTGGTCTGATAAGACCTGCAAGGGCATACGTATGTCGAAATATGACTATTTGAAACACAAGTTACTACAGGAATAATGATTCCAATAACAGTTGAAACTATCTGCAACAGTAATTACAGTTAAGACCATCTCGATATTAAGATCACCTTGTTATTGGGACCACTGAATTTTGGACATTTTATTATTTAAAATACACCACACAATAATGGCTAGGTTCTGTTGCACACGTATTCCTAATTGTCCACATAACACTGTTTGTCGTCACCTGACAGCCCAGCGACCTAATTATGGACAAAATAGGTGATACTTTCTCAGAATGGGTAACAAACATATCGTGACTATAACTCCCATGAATATCAGTAGATGCCTCGTATTTTGTCTTCCATTACACAATGGATGGACGTGTTTTTCAGGGATTACAAAGTTCTGTTTTCTGAATTTTAGCCTAACTTTGAACTGTTTCATGATGATCAGCTATTCTCATGCTACGCAATTTCTATAGCTGCACTTGACCCCGTTGCCGTAATCAGTCAACTTAACTGGTCTTATAGTCAGATGCAACGATCGAAGTGTTGTCCAGTTCACTTTGCTTCCTTGTCCATAAATTTGACTTTTTAAAACAATCACTCAACAAGGTTATTCATGAGGTCACAGGTCACATTTGGCAGTAAAGGCTCCCCTTTAAAGACAACCCGCACAGATGTATGTTAAATGACTAAAGACATTCATATTGGTATGCAGCAGGAAATGGTTAAATTCGATCACACATTTCCAGAACTTGCTGTAGAAATGACCGTCAGTTAAGCGAGAAGATGCTGCTGCAGTTTCTGATGCTGCTGCAGTTTCTGATGCTTCTGCAGTTTCTGATGCTGCTGCAGTTTCTGATGCTGCTGCAGTTTCTGATGCTGCTGCAGTTTCTGATGCTATAGCTCATGACCCAAATGTCCAACCTGACAATCGCAGACAGAATTTATGTATCCTTTGTTTATACATCTGAGCACACTATGATATATTGTACAGGGGGCAAAACAACATCGAGCATGCATTTCTAATCCAGGATAGATCATCTATATACTTCTTAAGACACACTTCTGCCATAATCGGCAAATTTGACTTAAAAGTGAAAAACATGTCAGTCACCCATTGGACCAGTATTTTGTGTAAGTCCTTCAAAATGTGACCAAGGTCCATCTCTATCTGCATCCCAGGTGGAACATTGTGTTTTTTACGGGTAACTTAGTCAAAGTTTCACATAAAAACACTGCGTGCCTGCGTGGGGTGGGGGCAAGGCACAGCTGCAGCAGCTGGAGTTTGCTTGGGGATGACACTTGATTGCATGATTTCAAAGTCGGATGTCTGGCTATGAGTCAAAGTAATGTGACAAACTTCTTGTGACTAATGACATCAAGAATCACAGGGATGAGTCACATGACTTCCCAAGTCAAGGAAATGTCTCTAGAGAACAACTAAAGATGTTCTTTTATTGCTCTGGATTTGTATAATTGTGTTCGATTTCCAAACCTCAGAGCCATTTTACGTGGCCATCCAGGCATGTGACCACAAACGCTGAACAAGGCTGAGCGATTCATCCGAAATATTCGTTAATTGTAAGTTTTTCTCTCAGAGTTATAAAACATTACAAAACCAATATATGCCACAGACTTCATAGTCATTTGTACCATCCTCATGTACAACGACTAATTGTTGTACCTAAGCCATGCTGCACTGTGATTGGTAGTAAACCAGAAAGTGGGCGGGGCCTGAAGCAGCGTCGCGAGCTGCAATAACTTCATACGATTATTAAAATTCAAACATCATCTTCTGTCAAACTCAGGTTGTTACAATTAAGAACGAAAAAAGTTTAAATTAAAAGAGTTAGTTGGATTACCACAAGAATTAGACCACCAGGACAACATGTATTTGTACTAATATACACACAGTGGCACTAAATTCACAGGATTCCAAATACCACATCATGATTTAATTGATTTCCTGAACTAAGTGTGATGGTTTCAGCCTTCTTATTAAGGATTTATGTTCATGTGAGAAATATTCCACGTGATTTTAATGGCAGTATGAATATTATGGTGGCAGTCCTAAAGGGAAATTAAGAAAAGAAAAGGTGTCAGATCTTGGATGGAGTACTTACTCTCAGGAGCAACTATATAAAAGCTGCAGCTGTCGGCAGTATTGTCCATATGTATCTTTCTTCTTTGTGTTTCATTTTCATTGATGGTATTGATTATCAGCTCTGGCAAACAAACTGACCCCCGGATAAAGAAAACAATATTTTCTCAACTCATCACACCCTGGTGGCCATGGAGTGTTGTTAAATAACTAAAGTACATCATACTGCAGTCTCGGGGGCTTGAAGGCTCTGACATCCCATTCAAATGATGCAGTGTTTTTATTCCCCAGTTGAATAATGTCAATCATTTAACACATCACAGGAAGAAAAAGTGGTGGAGAAAAAGTGTTGTATTTCTTTGTTTTAGATTGTTTTAGAAATTGCCTAAAATGCTTGTGAAGCAAAATCGCAGGTGACATTTGCAGCTGACGTATTAGACGTTGGGCGATATCAGTAATTGCCCGCCTGTGACATTTTATCATTGTGATTACCCTAGACAGCTGCAGGCTGACATTTGGCTGTAGGAGAGTGCCCTGTAGAAGCAGCAGCAGCAGCAGCATCTCAGATGCTGTAGAAATGACCATCAGTTGAGCAAGAAGATGCGGCTGCAGTTTCTGATGCTATAGCTCATGACCTAAATGTCCAACCTGACAATCGTAGACAGAATTTATGGAACCTTTGTTTATACATCTGAGAACGGTCTGATTGGACAGGGGGCACAAATGCATACATATAAGAGCCACTGATAAGATTATGTGAATATATATATGATGTCTCACTCCACAATTATTTTCTATTCTCAAGCAGTTTTTCACTCCAACTACTTTGCAACTTATAATATATAAAGGGTGTTAATTTCTGGAAGAGGCTCTGAACCGCTGTTTTGTTAGTCAAATACATTGTATTTGGGTAAATTATAAAATTATATCAATCTATCAATCTATCTATCTATCCATCTATCTATCTATTTGTCCATCTATCCTAGTTTTTTCCATGTGCTGTTTGTCTCCACCGTTTACTTCGCTTTGTGAAATATTTTGCATGTTGAATTTGAAAGTGTTTCAATAGCGTCATTTTCTGGCAGCCTTCCAGGATAATTGGAGCGGTTTAAGGAATCTATCGACTTTTGTGACCACTGTTGTGACAGTAGCTCAAGTCAGAAGGCAGAAAAATAGACAATTGGGCAAAAAATAGAAGGGAAAGAAAGAAAGTTTTCTGGTGGACTAGATTGTGCTGCACGACATGCCCAATCAATGAGGTTGTTGTGGACTTGGTGCTTAACCTGACATCACTCAGATTTATTTTTAGAGCTTGTTGCTCCTGGTGTCTTTCACTGTCAACAGCTCATTGTTTGCATCAATGATTCTTTCCTGTGTTTACAATGTATTTGCCTGTTGTGATCCCTAGTTTTACTGTTCATAGATTTACTGGGCAAAAACACATCCATCAGTGTTTGACTGTTTTTTGTTTTTTTTTAGCCTAAATGAGGCTATTTTTATCTGGGTTTCTTTGGATGTCTAATATCTCTTGAGTCTGTACGATGGTTCAGTTGCAATTACATTAAAAAAAAGATGCTTAGTAGAGTTCAATGATTGAATTGAATACAAAACTGGAATTGAAAATATAACATGAACAGAATTGACTCAGATTTACGTAACACTGTAGCTGGGAAGACTACCTGACAGATGATGCAAGGCCCCTCCCTTACTTTTGATACCTGTTATTCAATATATTCTGCCTCCAGGAAACAATGACTCTGTTTGGTCAAATTAAAAATTGAAACTTTTGGTAAGAAATTCTACTGATAAAATACGGCTCTCTCCTTACTTCGGCTTCTTGCCCATTGTTTACACAACCAGCAAGAAGAAATTGCGTTGTTTGCCAAATGTTTTCTCAGTTTCCTGAGCATTTTCCCAATGCACATCATTTCCTATTATGTTGCTGAAATGTAATATGGCTTGAGTGATATTGCTTTGGCCATTTCATCACAAGCCATTTCATGCAGTTTCAATGTAAATTCTGTTTTGAACAGGGAAACGGAGTCATATTGCGGCGTAGAAAGACCCTGTTTTAGGATAACCTCACTACATGTATGTAGACCTCTTAGTAAGACCACAGTATTTTTTAATCCAAACCATCAAAGATTGCAGTGAATGATGAAGTTTTATTGATGATTAATCAAAACGGACTTACCAATAAGACCTGTACACCTTGCACTAAGTTAATTTAGATCATAATTGTGACACGTATGATGAGGTTCTACTCTACTTTTTCCTTTAATGTGAATTGATTTGTTTAATAACTTCGACAATCTATTCAGGCATGAGTAAGGGTAAACAAAATTTGGGGACAGCAGGAAATGAATTATAGCAGTTGAATCAGAATGACAAGAAGCTTTCGAAAGAAGAGAGTAACTAATATGGGATTGAATAATACGTAGTAAAGAAGAAGTTAGGGGAGTTTTCTTCTTCTTCTTCTTCGAGGGACTCTGGACAAATAACAGAACCAGATATAGGCCTATACAACCTCCACACCACATTTTGCACCAGACGTGGTCCTAATCATGGATAGGACCGGAGTGGAAACGCATGGAAGTGTGTTCAGTGGTAATTGGCAAGTGTCTGCCTGGGTTGCAATGCAAGGACCCCTGCAATGTGCTCTGATGCTGCAGTCCGTGTCTTTTTGCTTAATCAGCCAGAGGCAGCCTTTGTTGTTAGTCGTACAACGTCCTCGTTTCCACTCGTCACGTGATCAGAACAATGCAAGTGCATGGAACATGCAACGCCCTCTTTGGGTGTTTCTGTCCTTTCATGTATGTATATGGAAAATTGCAGCAGCAGCAACAGAAATGGCCTAGATGAAGCCAGTGCTCTAACGGTGTGGCAGCATATGAGATGGAAGCATTCAATGGGGTCGTTAGATGCTGCATGCTGCTGCTGCTGCTAGACGGCTTACATATCGCTCAATAAAAAAGATACCAAGATATATTTGCCCTCGAGATGTGAAGATAATGATCCAGGCACTGAACAGCCTGTGGGTCAGGGATGTGATATTGAGCTTGAAACCAGTTTAAGCCGCAGCCATCCAAATTACAGTGCTCACGACTGGCTCTAATGGAAGAGACGAGGGCCTTTTGCCACCTGAACCTGCCAATTCATGGTGGTCAGTAAACATCACTGTCCACTGTGGGTAAGATTCACATTTAAAGGTTCTAGGTCTGTGAGAGTTAAATGCTTCACTATTCTTTGTATGGCCGATTCTTACAGTGCTAGAATTCCACAAAGAATCGTTAACACACAATCCAAATGTTAGTCATCTAAGTTTGATACTTTACTTTTTCAAGAGCAGTGTGTTTGATACATGGATTTTACAGTTGCCGATTGGAAAATAATCTATAAAAAGAATATAATAACATGTATTGACTCCCAGATGCAGTCCATGTAATAATTACTAACTCCTGATGATTAATACGCACAAGCGCACCTGATGCTGTCCTTGAGATGTGTATTTATTCTCTTAGAAGGTGAATTCTATCAGCAGAGATTGATAGCAAACGCGCAGTCCTAAATAATTAATGGCTGAAGAGAGGCAACAAGTGCATCACATTATCGTAAATCAAATGCTCCTTTACAATAACAACAAATGAGCTGCTATGAATACCACCTGTTTTGCATAGGGTCATATTCAGGTACTGCAAACATCCAACATATGCAACTTTAAAAAACACACAGTCACAACGTTGGCCTAGCAAAGGCCCAATTTGAGTCTTGTTGGTACACTCTAAGACAAAAAAAAAAAAAAACCTGCAGGTTAACCATTAATTTTGAGTGGAGACCTATGTCAAACAGTTACTCGAAAACAGAGTGCACCGTCTACATAGGCTCCTTTTTCCTCTTAATATTAATTAGCAGAAATTGACTCCTTTGTTGAAGTAATTCACCTCCTCTGTTTGTTTTTCCGAGAATGTTTGCTATCAGGCATGGACATTTTGGTTCAGTATGTATGATGTAGTTTGACTATGTTGGAAAGGTGTTCCACATAATCGCCTCACTCTCTAACACCATACAATCCTTATCAGCCTTGTCCAGTGCAAAAACCATGACGTAAAGCTCTTGCACTGAACCATCCAGTCTGTTAGGCCTAAGTTAACCACCCAGAGTGTCTTGTATATATATACAAGCACAGAATACAGATGTTCATATAGACTTCCATACAGCTATATAACGTGTAAACAGTTAACCTTGGAATGCTACATTTCGAGTCCTTCATCGTTACATTTCGTGCTTTGCCTATTTAACCTTTATGTCAGTAACAAAGGTTACTGTAGATTACTGTAGACGAATGTAAATACTGCAAGGCTGCAGATTACTGTAGAGGGCAAGTACAGAGAGGACCAAGCTTGAATAGCAGAGAAGGCTTAATCTGTCAAGCAGCATAAGACAATTGAGCGAGGCGTTGATTGGACAGTGGCTCAGAGGAGCAGAGCAAGGAGTGGTTGTGTCTCCCCTTCTAACCGCATTAAGGCCAGAGTTCTTGATGGCAGACCATGCGTTCCAACCTGCCTCCCTAGATACTAGAAGACAGAGTTGTGTTGCAGGAGAGCTACAACAAGAATCTGAGCCAGAGCTTTTACATTCAAGTCATCCTCCCTGTCGCAGTCTAACCATCTCCAAGCCTATGCCCCAAGGCATGAAGACGAACAAAGAAGCTGTCATTTCGCCCATTAATGGTTATCTTTGAGGAGGCCAACCCAGCCTACTGCTAAGGCTTATATATGCGAGGATTGCACTCAACGCCTCCTGGTGACACAATTCGCTTTGCATATCTAAATGAAAATGCAAATATAAATCGGGGTTCTAGTATCTCAAGCTTACTACTTATTTACAGCACTAAACTCACAAGAAAGCTCAGCTATATAGCCATCAAAATCCAGGAATAACTACTTGAAGCTACTATAGGCCCAACCAAGCCATACCTGGCTGGAGACACTTAATAGAAGGCTTAAATGAAATCCAATGTTAACACTTATTAATGAAGTGGTGGTCTAGCTGGGTCTAGCTTGCAAAATACCAAACAAAAGATATACGTTGTACTGTGTATCTCGGCAGACAAATCTTTTGCGTTTCACTGAAAGTATGGCATGTAATAGCTTACTGCACGTTATTAATATACAAGACTACAATTTCTCCTTAAAATGTCACTGCTATTTTGAGGCATGTGTGGTGCTCTTAACGTCTCAACACGATTTAGAATTGCTCGCAATTAATTAAGTTCACTGCAGATGGGGCCAAAAATACTGCACCATTTCTAAATGTAGATCCCACCACAGCTGCAAGGATGCTGCCCATCACTAAATTATCCACTCACGCTATTGCAATATACCAGTGTCCATGCATGACAATATTACCTCTTTCCTTCTGCCTGCTTAGGTCTCATTACCTCCGAACAAAACCTGCTGGTATGAGGTCAAATGGTGTCTCTTCAGGGTGATGGGATGGCTGTAATGGCGCCGTTCATGGGGAGAGGGCAAATCAGTTATTTTACATGCAAACCACGAGTCCAGCGCTAATGGCCAAAGTGTCCTGAAAATAACAGACTGGCGCACGAAGGATTGGGTCTTCCCAAAAGACTGCCCCAAACAACTCTATATGCTGCTACCAATCCCATAAACTCATTGCAGGACTGTTGTTTTGCTGTGATATATTTATAAATTGGGTAAAGCCAACTAAATTTGGTGCTTGCCCTTACATGAACAAGTAATATTATTCACTCCATTCACGGAAGAGAAAAATAAAAATAAAACTGCAACTACGACTAACACTATTGTTACGAATAACTACTACACCAAGAACTAATGCCAATACTAACTCTGTTGCTGTTGCTATTACTACTGCTACTACTGCTACTATAACTACTGCTACTACTGCTACTATACATATATGAATTTACACTTATGTCAGGCATTCAAACAATGATTACTTCATACAATACATTTCACCTGGTGAAGTCAAACCACATATGAAGTCAAAATATAAAATGGGACAGACTATCCTTCTATTGTTTTCACTACAACCTCGTATGTAGCTAAAAAAGCATTCGGTGATGCTGGTTGCGTGCGAGACACAAACTATACAAAGAAAGGAAACGTGATCCACTGATCTCTGAAGGTTGACCAAGTGCATGTTGGCCAGTGTCCAGCGAGTCCATTGTCCATCTAGATGACCATGAACAGGCATGCGTAAGTGCTAGGCCAACATGACCCACTTGCTTGGTCCGCTGTCTTGCCATGTTATGAAGACTGGCGTTGTTGGGGGGAAGTATGGATACGATCGATTGGGGGACCGAGAACACCTACGCATTGCCACCAAGCATTGCCATTTAGCATTGCCATTCAGCATTGCCACTAAGCATTGCCATTCAGCATTACCACTAAGCATTTATCTCTGCTACCAAGCATTGCCACTGGCACGGAGAAATGCAATTGAACACTACAACTGATGCAGTTTTCAACAGCAGCAGCAGCTGAATTGCCATAGCATCACCAGCATGTCATGTTGTCATTGCCATGATTTCATGATGATTGGTTGTTATGAAAATATTCCACAACCTCAGCAGCCATTTTCCTGGAAAAATTCCATAAATTACACGGCCTCAAATCAGTCATTGTCATCTATTGATTTTACATTTTGATATAATTTTAATGTATTCAAAATGACGTGTCCAACATAAGATAACCAGGCTGACATTGTTTTATACTTTGGAAGCATCACAGGTCTGCATATAATATTAAAATCTCATGATTGAGTGGTTTATTTATTGCTTCAGATTCTTTTGGAGAATACAAATTCTGACCTACATAATGAATCTACAGATATATAGTCTACAGTCATGCCATAAGTAATACAGATATCAAATAAGCCAGTCTAATGTATCAACAAGCCCACAAAGAACAGCCTTTCTCAAAAATCAACAGCCATACCAATTCCACAACTATAATGTTGGCAATTAGAGTTTTTGCTATAAAAATCTTTATAATAATATGTGTATACATATCAACAAAATATCACCTATTATGTATATGATGATATGTGTGGATAACCTGAGACCTCTTATTACTTAGTATGTAAATATAGACTAGCATATCACCTATAACGTATATATGTACCCAGAGGCTGGGCCATCAAATGTGTCCTGGCAGCCTCTGCATCCTTTCATCTGAGCAGTAATCTAGCCTGGCCTTGGCTTCACCAGCCTCCCCTTTCACTCTCCAATATGTCATGTTCATTTGCTTCCACCCTCCCCCTCCTTCGCCCACGACCTTGCCATATCATAATTGCTCCGTGTGTTTTTCTCATATTTTGGTCTGCCTGATCTCTGTTAAGTTTGAAGTCAATATTGGTATTTTTTAATTTAAATATCAGAAGCAGCAGCGCTGAAAATCCTGCCAAATAGAAAGTTAGTCAAAACGGCTACTTCATAGACGTTTTGACTGGTTCAAGAATAACTGACCCTCGACCCCTCTTACCCATAGCAAAAAAAAAGAAAAAGAAAAACGGCATGACTTTCAATTTAGTCTGCAGTAAGCTGAGGTCTCCCTTTGAAATGAATGACCCCTGTGTCCTTATTTTTTGCTACAAGGTGGGTCTTATTAGAGATACGATAATTGTCGATGATAAGTTAGCCCTTGGCGATTTTCAATGATGCCTACACAATAGGCTATTTCATTCTTGCTAGTGTATCCTCCAACCTAGACCTGCATCCAACCTGCATTGGTAAACCTCAGTTACAAACTAAACTTGCTACGAATAGATTTTTAAAATTAAATGTTTCTTTGTATGATGTGGATTACCGCAATAATGGATCTGCCACAACTTTTTTATGCTGTGAGAACTGACCACTTGTACTTTTTATCATAAACTCTTTGAAATCACAGGGAATGAGAAAAGTGCATGGGAATTCCAACATGCACGTGAAGTTGAGATAAACTATGCTGGACTAGCGTGTTATTTGAAGTATGAAACTTCAGTTCTAAGTTGTAAATTTGTTGTTGGCCATCTGTGGTCACTATAATGCTAGAAAGCTGACCAATTATTATCAACAGCAGGGGAGACTGGCTAAAGTAAAACATGAGGTCACATTCCAAGGAACATTTATGTGAGATAGCAAAACATTTGAATTAATCCTGTATGATGAAACATCAGTAGTAGTATTGTATGATACGCTTGATAACACTTCTTTCCAATTGTATCCTTCTGTTGTTATCACAGGTGGATCTATTGCAGTTTAGATTTTATTCTCTGAAAAATGAATATGTTTATTCATAGATCAGTACAATCCAAATGCACCTAGAGAAAAGATGCAGTGTACATATTCCCATTAAATCCGCCCCTGCCATTTGTTTTCGTTTCTTTCTGCTCAGCTATTTGTTTTATTGTGCCTCCCCATCTGTCTTAGTTTACAGAGGAGAGCTTTAATTGTTTTCCTGTGAGCATGCGCACTTAACATGGATTGAATCCAATGATGATTTCAAAAATGGCGACCAAGGTTTTCCCCAGCACCTTGCAACGTGAGACAAAGGCAGCTGGTGTTGACAAAGAGAAGCTCTTCTAAACCACCAGGCAAATCCTCTTCATGCACTCCCTCTACTTAATCTTTTCCCAAGATAAGAAAAAAACACCATGCCTTTGAGGACATTGCATCATCACTCATTGAAGAATGAAGACATTGACATTCTCCTATCTGAAGGGAATCAAGGAATTTAGAAAAGAAACTGATGGTGACAAGACTGCCATAGACAGAACATCGCAAACATAATGCACTTCAGAAATGACATGTTGTCATGACTGATTGTAAATCTGTCACTCACAGATACCAAATATTGTTTTTACTTATTGATTTTTGGTGCAAAACTGTTCACACATGTCCAATTATCTTTCTTATAAAGTCTGTTTTCAAACAGAGCATTGTCATTCTTCTGCATCATATCTCCAATTCATAACTTCGTTTATTGATATGATAGAGAACCAAGCAAATTCATATTCTCTCATATTATATGTTTTGGAGCCTGGTGGCCTTCAACATTGTAGGTCACCTCCCACCTAGACATAATTTCCCATCAGAAATGTTGGAATTCATCTCTCCACGAAAACATGCGATGCCACCAACGAATTCCACAAAACCAGAGCTCTGATTGATTTTATTGCCTCATTGAAATGAGCAAGGGTGACAGAGCAGATGATTAGTCCATGATGACACATTGGCTAACTGGCGATATTAGGGTGATTAAGAGGGCGCCACTGCAGGACGTGCTTCAATGACGACACCAGAGGGAGCCCTGGAGCAACGCCCTACCAAAGCATGCCTTCCGAAAGAATTGTCCTTTGAAAGCAGGGATGCTATTCTAGGCTTGTCTGTGTTGTAGGAAGAGAAGTAGAAATGTATGGAGGGGGGAGGGATTGCTGTTGGCTGTGGCTTTGATTCAAAGCTTACATAGACAAAACATTGGTTTAACCTGTTTGGACAGATCGTTCAAAACATCTAAAGATGGGTAATGGCGAGACATTTGACTTCAAACCTAGGTTTCTGTTTTATCATTTACAGGGAATCATGAGGACGTCAATAAATCTGCACAAGTTAAAGGATGAGTTGTTGATGATTAACGTTTGGCATTCTCAGGAAGGTAATGTTAATCCTAAAAGTGACTCGGATCAATGCCCTTCCATTTTACTTCCCCATGCCCTCACAGATTCCACATATGGTTTTACCTAACGTTTTCAGTGCAATCAATTTACCCATGTCCAATTACCAACTGATAAAGTTTGTTTTCAAACATGACATTGTTGTTGCTCTCTACATATATGTAATTCATAGATGTTTATTGAACCAAGCAAATTCATATTCCCTTTCATAATAGAATGTTTACCCAGCCTGATGGTCTTTTAAGTCACCTCCTACCTAGACATAACTTCCCATCAGAAATTTTGGAATTCATCTCTGCTAAAATGAGGCCCCTTAACAGTGCAGATACTGTAGTTTAGTTTGCAGCCACTGCCAAAAATGCCAGTTCAAACCAATCGGCCTAAACAACTTAACATATTTGCATCTATAAATCAAGGTATTATCTAAACATAATTGACAAAACGAAGATGCCAATTACAGTACCGATTCAAAATTAAACGACATCAATCTGCTTCAGAATCGAACTCGTGTACATAACACCTTACAGCACCTTAACTCCTACGGAAGCCACTATGGTGGAAATCTGATGTTCCATAGCCTCATCACTGATGCTGCCAGCAACGATGCACAAAAAGCAATGAATAATCATCAAATGGCAATACAATGTACATTCTCGTTCATTTCCAAGGCCAGAGCACATTTAGTTTATGATATAGCTGCATTATTGCAACGTAGTTTCACCATGGCTGTAGTAAACACTCACACAGCGAGAAACAGAAGGTTATACTTGGAGGCAGCCACATGGAAAGACCATTATGAGAATGCCCAAGGTCTTTTGGTATTGTGTGAAGTACGAATGACACTTGTACTCCTATTACCATAAATTAACAAACATTGCCAATATGCCTACGTCTATGTGGTCAGGCATATCCAGGTGGTATTGAAGGTCCCTGAAAAATGTTATATGCAGGCAACTGATTCCATAACATATAGTTGGCAGCCACAAATATAAACCTGCATGTATATCACACTGGAATACGTATGGGAGTAAAATTCAGAAAGTACCAAGTACATAATGCTTAATTCTATTAAGTACAGTAGTGCTTGAAACTCCAGCAGATCTCAGCTTATTTACAACGCTTAAATTCCAACACCACAGTTTTGGGCAAAACAGCCAAATAAGGTTACAGTTAGTTTCATTCAAAACGGCCTGTCAAATTCAACCTAGACAAAGATAGACAACTTCTGCTATTAGATGCTACCTGCCACTAAATGGAACTGCCTGTCTATAGCTGGCTACTCGAAGCTGGATCTTAAATTACATGCAGTACCATTTGGTGCAAATGTTGGGAGTTATGCATATTTTAGTTTTTGTGGAAAAGATTTATATTTTTTCAGTGCTGTTAGGTGTAAGCCGACTACCCAGATAGCATTCAAAATCGTTTCAACATCGGTGCGATGTCGGCGATGTTGATACGATGTTGTACCGACCGCGGCTAATATATAAATGATGCTTGGCTGATTTGGAATGCTATCAGGGTATAAGCTATAGGCTATAGACAGAAGCGGCTGGCTTTAGCCAGTGATAGTTACAGCCAGGAATAGGTCGCTACAACTGCCTAGAGTCGACCATATTTGTAAAACTAACTGTAGTCGTGTTAAACAGGTTTTGAACTTACAAAAATCGTAATACCACTGTATACTTTAATATGTCATTGACCAAGTATTATTAGGGGTGTTAGAGAGTAAGTACTATAATGGCATATGGCTATAAGATGCAGACTGTAATTAAATACATTCAATTCAATTTACATTTAATATATGAAAGTTACCATACATGTGGGCATCAGACATTTGCAGGCATATTATAAATACATAAGGGCATGTGACATAAGTGCACGCATAAATGTGGTGAAGGCAGACAAAGCAAGCACCTGTTTTTAATGGAAGAGTGTGGCAAACATTATTGCTCTGAACATGGTCGCCTCTTCCTGTTCATATGCACCTGTCTCCCCTCAGTCTCCCACTCAGTCCACAAACTGTGGGTGTTGTTATTGCGTGTTTGTTTTAGTGGCTTTTTCCAGCCAGCAGCCAGTTCATAAAAGTGCCATCACGTGAATGGCAAACAAATAGTTCCACAACTGCCACATTTATCCCCAAACCGGAAGTGGTGTATGAATCTAATTCCATAAATTTCTAATTTGGTTTTGGTTGGTTAAAGTGTCACGTCGACCAAAAAAGGCACACAAAGGGCAAAAGACAGCAATATTTTGAGCACCTAAATATAGTAAATAAGCTAACCCAAAATAATTGTGGTGTACTCGTACTTTCGTAATTGCTGACAAGAGGACAACCAATGCAAAGGATTCCTGTCTGCCATATTTAGAACGAGTGTATATTATTAGGCATTACCAGGATCCACAAGACTCTCATTAGGATACATCTTCCTGAGAAGACTATCCTAATTACACATCCTATTTGCAACAAAGCCAGTCTCTGAACTATACAACTCCATGAAACAAGTCTTAGGAATTAATTGACATCCCTCTCGTTCAAATCATCATAAGAACTGAAGTCAATATCAAACTGACTTAAATCATTATATAGTTTATTTCTAAGACAATTTAGCAAATTTTCAATCAAATATAAGGGTTATCAGGAAATATTTTTTATTTGAGAATTTTGTTATTTGAAGGCTTCACTGTTATACTGTTATTTTGGCTAAGCCAATTAACATATAAGCCCAGTTGGGGCTGGGTGGAGGGTATTGTGTAAAGAATTTGTATGTTTATTATTTTGGCAGAGTTGCCTTCACAAAACACGACAATTGGTCATCATGACATGTCTCACTGTCATCTAGATCTCTTTTTGGGTGTGTCAATGTCATATATATTTCACTGACATTGGCCAAAAAAAGTCACAGAAAAAAAAGAAAAAGATTTTTTGAAACTTTGAACATAGTCAGTCTAGATACTTCTACAGCACCTGATACGAAACATTACTCAAGCAGAATACAATTTATCATCAGTTGTCTTCCCCAACATTCAGTGATTGCTGTAGTCTACCCTGTTGCAACCAGATGACATTCGTCAGTTGGTATTTTTCATCTGGAGTGTTTACCACAGGCAGTATCATCCCCACAGCAGCAGCAGCAGCAGAAGCAGCAGAAGCAGCCCTAGAGAATATAAGTCTGTGTCAGGACCACTGACAGAACTTAGCCCTGACCAGGAGAATGGTTGATCAGCTTAAGGCAGCTCCAATATAATCAGTGGGCATATTTCTTAAGAAGATAAGGTTGGGGGTTTGCCTCAACTCCCGTATTCTGTCAATGCCTTTTTGTCCAGACCAATATATCTAGCCACCCAAATAATCCGAATTGCTTTACTATTGAATTGCTGTGATACTCCGAGACACAAAAGGTGACCCTCCAATTGTTCACTCTTTTCGGTTTCCTATTCTTTGACATCCCTATTTCTTAGTGACTGTTAAAGGTGATAACTTATGTAGGCCACAGACCTAATTGACCAAACGATTTAAATGGTAGATATTTAAATCCCCAGACATTGGGAATGTACGTTACAAAACAAGATTGAGCTTTTGTTCTACCTTTGGAAGTATGTTTACTACTTATATGAAAAAAGATTTTCTCAAGTTATCCAATAACATTGTGTGTCTAAAAAATGGAATATAGTAGCATATTCTGACAGCATAACGATGCCTCAAAATGTGAAATAGTGAGAACCATTTATTGTTTTTGGTAACCTGACAAGAAAATTTGCGCTCTTGGGAGCGTTTCTTGAAATGTGATGTGTCAGCTGTTGTCAGAAGCTGGATATCACAAGAAATGTCTCTTCTAAATGCAGCTGCCTGTTTGTTTTTTAGAGCAACCTGTACATGGCCAAATGTGCCACATGCGTTTTCCATGAGAAGATTAAACGCATGGAAAATGCAGGTTTTTACCTAATTATAATGAGGCAAAAACCATGCGTTTTCCAGGCATTTATCCAAACGCATGGAAAACGCACGTGGCACAATTGGCCATGTAAAACAGCGAGGAACCATGAACAGTCTTGTTTTGATTTAGTGTGTTCAAATATCATCAGTGACTATTTTGTTCTTCTAGTGTGGCTGACCATGCATGTGCAATTAATCTAAGGATTTCTCCACCCTATGATCAAATTGTGAATAGCGTGCTGACCTTCACCTAATTTCTAATTGGTACCAATTAATTTGTATACTATTTCAGCGTTACAATATCCTGCCTCATTGCAGTAATGCACTCCTTTTAGTCACTGCCTTTTACAAATTCTGTTGGCCATTTCTGAGGTTCTTAGTATTCCTGAGCAGCGCTGTAATCACGATTCCTTCCGATGTTTTCCATTTCGCCACATTTCTCAAGTTACTAATATGATGAATTACCTGCAAGACTGGGACAGCTACATCCAAGTAGTTTTCTACTCTGTGTGCCGTCTACAGCAGAGAAAATTTCCATAATCTGATTCAGTGCTCATTTTCGAATTGTGGCCAGATTATTTCAGAAGGACACATTTGTTTTGCTTTTGTAACCTTATTTCCTTGCTTCTATGGACCATTTCCTCCATCAATATAACTGGAAGTATTGATCTTTTGTAAAGGCAGTTTTTATGAACAACACTATTTTTAGTTTGTAAGAGATATACACATAACATCATGCAAGAAATATGAAAAGACGTATTATATTGCATTATGTATGAAATCTTTTGCAATTGAAATAAAATTATCCACAGAGTAATATGGATAAAAGTCCCGTATATTCTGCTGTAGTAAATTTCCATTGTAATGCATTGTTGTCAGTATGTCGTTATGGCGTTCAGGGCATGGGATAGCTGCTACTATAGGGTCATAATTTAATTTCCTTGGCTGCTGTGAATTGGCCAGGTTACCCCTCCTGGTGCATTATTGGGCTCTGAGTGATTTACGCGCTTGATTGGATACCCCCTAGTGGTAGGAATGATAGTATGGCTTTTCCTTCTTTTATCACTCACTGCACAGACCATCACATCATCATATATATGCCATGTGGCAGAAACTGAAAATGCCAAACGCTAACAATAACATAATGATGCAAGAGTACACCGGAAACTGGCATTTGATGGTTATTTTCATTTACGTTATTCAATAACACTTAGATAGCTGTAAAACCGAGTCACGTAATCATTTGTGGGCAAAACTGTAATGGAGAGCGTTGCCGATTTGCATCTTCAGAGTCATTTTACAAAAAAAGAGATCGGCGTTGATTGAATTCACACCATAAGCGAACTACAAATACATTTTTGTACATAAGAAACTTAAAAATTTTGAAAAACGGACGAAAATTGAAGGAGCAGTTTAATAAAAATGTATCACGAAGCGAGGACGCTAATGACGTTCATTTGTGCCTCGTTTCAAGTCATTGGCCATAACAATGCAATGTAAACAAACCGGCAATTTTTGATGGCATGAAAAATTAAATGCCAGGTGAAGTTTATTTATTTGATTGAGAAACTGTGAACCCAGCAAAACTCTGGATGTGGTAGATAAGATTGAAAGGTGTAAGCCCAATTGTTTCTTTTCATGATTGAGTCTTGTTTGTTTTTTTTTGTCAGAGTGTCAAGGGGCAAATTCCTAGGATTTTTATTTGACTGGGAAATCTATGTAGAGCACGGAACTGCCACTGCGCAAGTGGGGGTGGCCTAAATGTACTTCACAGAAAACTCCCAGTTGAATGTCACCTTAGTTTATCCTGCCATGTAGTGGTTTATAGTCAATTTCATTGAATTTTTCTCGAGTATGGTTTCCAATATGACAACTGTTGACAACTGTGAGAACCATCTGGAGAATAAACCAATACTAAGGGTGTCATAACAGTGGAAAATTCCATCAAGACTTCGTAATAGTGGACATTAAATGGAGCGCAAAAATTCTGCCAGGTGCCACACTTGAGAAACTTAGCAACTATCTTGACAATATTGGGAGATCTAAATCTTTTACCTATATCGTTTTCATTGGCGGTATCTGCTATTTCACTGTCAAAACAGCCGAACTCCATTACAGACGTTAGGAAGCAGCAAGATATTTCAAAGCTGAAAGAAAAATTCAGAAGTCAAATTCTAATAGCAACCATCCCTCCAGCAAGTTTGGATAATTTAAATTTCACAAAACTACTCCACCCCCAGGCTTAAACGAGGAACAGCTAGCACTTTTGGAGGACCGAGGAGCCAAAAAATCTCACAAAATCTCAAAATAATTCACAGACAAGGATCTTCCAGACGGAATTCATCCAACCGGAAAAAGTAAAGACATCTGCCGTGACAAAATTTCCCGATTGCTAAGCAGAGATTAAGCAACTACATATCTGGCGAGACACACTTCTCTTATCAACATCATCCATCCACATTGACAGCATCATCTGATCCTCTGCCCTCCACATCGACAACACCAGAATAATTCCAACAGACTCTCCATGACTCCAGTCCGACCCTCACTATACATCTCAAGAGTCCATAGATTCAATCAAATAGGAAGAAAAGAGACAGCGAGACTTTAAAAGAGCTAAAAGTACAACGTCCTAAGGTAACTTCCAGTAAGAGCAGCAATTGCGGCTCCATCGAATTACCATCAAGGCAGCACTTGCGGCCATACAAACCCCACCTAGAAGCCAACACAGTCAATAATCAATCAAACAACTGCAGCAGATAATAACCATCACATCCTTATAATTGAGGTACCCCGGACAATCTGTGGATCTTATAATTAGCTAAGGCAGCACGTGTTGCCTAAACCACCGATTTTGTCTACCTTAATTCACTATGTCAAGCAAAACAAGGATTAAGAAGGTAAAACCACCTAAAGATGACCCCGCAAACTGCAGGAAATGCATGAAGCTCTGCAAAGATAATGACAAAGTCCTACAATGTGACATGTGCGATTCCTGGTTCCATATGTAGCTACTCAAAGATAGCACCTATTAAGCAGATGAAGATGGAGTCCTAATTCTGCTATTGTAGATCGTGTAAAGCCGCCGCAGTTCCTCTGCAAGCCAAAATTATGGATATTCAAGAGAAACAACAACAATTGGAAATAAGCATAAAGCACCTTGCGGAAACCAAAACCGATAAAGAACAAGTAAAGAGTATCACACATTATGAGATCAGCTCTGACAATTTCAAACAACAAATAATAGAAATCGCTAGAGAGATACAAACCCGACAACCTTCAACCTCAATTATCACTACGGCGATCTCGGATTATATATGTATACAGTCTGACCTAAAGGAATTGGAAAAAATAAATAACAACATCATCATACACAAAATGGAGAAAACAGACATCGAGAATGAAGATGAAGTCCAGAGCAAAATAAATAGAAAACTGGATTTTATCTCCTGAAGAAACTATCAACATATGCCAACCGACATCACCTACTGTAAAAAGCTTGGGAAGAAAGAAGGGACACCAAGACCAATACTAGTTAAATTCAATGAAGAAGCTGAAACAAATGTCATGAAAAACCTAGGAAAAGTGAAAGATGCCAACAGCCATGTATCCATATCCCACGACCTCCACAGGAACATGCAAACTCGAAGACAACAATTGATGTAGGAAGCCAGAGCGGTAAATGAAGAAAACACAGAATTTTTTTTATACAAATTTGTAGGGCCGCGAGGACAAGAAAAAGTAAAGACGGACATCATTGCAATCACAGAGGTTAATCCCAAAAACTGTCATTTCATTCCAATTCCCAACGAACTACACATATACAGGGATTTAAGAGCCACACTTCCAATGCATCAGAGGGCAGAGGCATCATAATCTATTTTAAAGAAAAGCTTCTGGTCTCCGAACTAAACGTCACTTCGGACTTCAAAGAATCCTGTAGCATCCAATCATCAGGGGGGAGACAAACTCCAACTCCATGTCATATACAGAAGCCCAAACTCAAGAACTTATGAGCGGACGATATACCATCATGAGCCTTCACATCTTCTAATCCTAGGGGATTTCAATTACCAAGAAATAAACTGGGAACGGCTTACAAGCCGAGCTACTCCTTCATTGCATAGCCACACCTTTCTACAACAGATCCAAAGTTGCTACTGGTTTAACATGTCACATCTCCTACCAAAGCTAGAGATCAAGATACTCCATCGTTATTGGATCTGGTCATTACCAATGAGGAAACTTTGGTCAGCCAAATCACCCATGTGTCCCCCCTAAGCAACAACGACCACTCGATACTAAAGATAAACTTCAACTGCTATACTGAGTCTACCTCCACCAACAAACAGAGGCTCAACTTTTCCAAAGCCGATTTCATGCAGATGAATAAACAGAAAGCTGAAGCCCCAGGAAATTATTTTTCTTCTGTCCTCACAAAAGACCCTGATGGAGATCTACCAACACTGCAAAAAATCAACCTGCATACTACAACTAAAATCCGTACTGGGAACGGTGCTCTTTGCCATCTTAATAAACAATCTCCCGAACACCCTCAACTCAAGAGTATTTCTCTTTGCTACACTAAGCGGTACAGTAGAAATGCTGAAAAAACCGCTCACTTCAATATCATGTTCATCCAAAATGGTAGATCCAATTCCAACCCCACCCCCCCCCCCCCCCAACTAGATACCTAAAGTCGAAGGCCAACCAAAAATTTGAAATCCAAACAGTCCATCAAGAAAAAACTTAGGAATAATATTTGACTGCAGTCTACACTTAGAGGAACACAACCCTAACCCTGACTTATAAGTTGACTCCTCAAATATTCGTTTCATTATATACATCACTTCAGAAGCCACCTCGGATATGGCCAAACCATCTGGAACTCCATTACCAACAAGAGATTGGAAGCAGTGCTATGAACAAGTAAATGGACTAAAGGATAAACATACCCAAAAAGGCTAAAGGATTTAACCCTCCCAACATTAGCCTTCTAGTGTCTAAGAGGGCTTTTCCAGAGAGGACTAAAACCAAACTATGTGACTAAAATTGTACTGTGTGACTAAATCGGATTAAATATGGAATGTCACTTCAACAGTCTCTGACTAGTGGGTTATGGGTTGGAATCTCAGTTGGGCTCATGTTGAAAGTGCATTTTAATAACATCATCATGATTATATAGCCGTCCCCAACCATCATAATTCACATAAATCATGATTTATTAAGTGTAACTCCATTATAATGGAGAGAAAAAAGCTCAACAGCACACACCAGTGACTGTGCCAGGTCATTGGACTGAGGAACTTTGATTGGATGGCCAGCAAGACACCACTGAGCTACTGGGGACATGGTATATAAAGTACAAAGTTTTCATGGTTTTTCTCTCAGGATTGATATTACTGTTTTAGAGAATTGTGTTAATTAGTTGCAAATTTAAAAGGGCTTTCCGGTCATTTTCATAGAGTAAGCCAGTGGGGTATTAACTGTTGCGACAAATTACTGTAAACTTTTCCTGTCATTTCTCTCATGAAGTTTGCAAGGTAACTTTTTTGGGAGTTGAAAAAACTTGCACACAGAATGACACTGTAAATACCTGATCAATCAGTCCAACATGTTCTTTTCTTTTTTTTTAAACATCGGAGAGGGCTCAGCTTGAGTATATATCCATACCCACTAAAGAATTATACACGTGCTTCATTAGCATAGCGGTAAGTTGCTGGACTGTGATATTTGAGTACCTGGCTTCTAATCCTCACATGTGCATTGTTGCTAGAGTGTACTTGTGGTCTTAAGTTTAACCAATGCTATACATGTGTAGAAAGAATAGATACATGTACGTTTTTTTTAATTTTTTATTACAAAATTAAAGAGTGAATAAGGCCTTGTAAGGAAATGTATACATTTTCTTTCAACATGACTTCTGTGGATTTGAACCCATGACCCAGTGCTCGTATCACCATGCAGGTACAGTTCTATAGTTTGAATTTAGCCCTGTTGTCTTATTTTAGTCAAATAGTCCGATTTTAGTTCTTTTTGGAGAAAACTCTAATTGGGAACATGATTGAGACCTTTAAAATCATGACAGGATTATACGACAGCCAAGTCAGTCTAGACCTATCAAGGAACACATCAGGAAGACGAGGGAACGATCTAAAGCTGTTCGTGGAAGGTGGACTACATCTCAACCTCAGGAAATAGAGATTGTCAAGGTTTGGAACAGTCAATATGATCAAAAACAAGCTGGATAAGTATTGGACCGAGCTTCCACTAAAGGTTAACATCAGCAACGAGGCAGCAATTGCAGTGACACAAGATGAGGCGGCACTTGCAGCCAAATAACTGTAGTCATTCTCATCACAACTGTAAATATCTATATAATGGATATTAATATGTATATATCTAACAAATGTAAAAATTGTACATATTCATCATCACAAAATGTACCACGCCGCCACCACTACTTCCTGAGCTGGATATAAAGGATTATTTCCTGCGTCCAGTAATAATATTAATATTAACTAAACTAAACATAATACCAAATCTCAAACATGAGTAGCACTGGTGATGCCAGATTTAGTATCTCTAAATTACCCCTGTCCGCTATATTTAGATAGAGTGAAAACGATTGATGGCCACAATGGAAGGACCAGACTCAACTTGGAAGAGAAAATGATGGACTGTTCCCAGAAGGATGGCTCGATCCAACAGCATCAACATCCACATCATGAAACTGCTGCAGCTGTATCTAATCTCCTGCCAGCTCTTCCAAGACTCTAATATATAGGGCATGTATATTGAAGGTCTAAACACGTAGGCAACAAGAAGCCAAGATGAGGAAATCACGCAGAATATTGAATTAGTGCCATCCGAGATGCAATTCCAAAACACTGCCAGCCAACGTTGTCATCAGAACCTTGAAGTTCCTCTATTCACCACTAGGGGCTGGTGTAGCTTTCGGCGCCACCTAGGAATATGTACGAGTAATGCAGCTTGGCTCTTGGGGATTCGTAGCTTTCCATATCATTCAAGGACTGGGATCATGGTGGCTGTTATCATGAAATGATGAGAGTAGGCTTCGGAAGTTGCTCGGCTGTAGGTGGCACTGAATGCAAGCGCCAAAGCCTATCAGCCCTCTTCCATTCCGTTCTTTTTGCTTTACATATATATGACACAACATTAGAAGAGCAATATCTGTGGGAAACTGAAGGTTACCAATAAGACCACCAAGGCTCCACCAGTCAATGGTCTCTTGGAGGTTTCCAAATAGTCAAGGTGCATGATGATGCCTGCAGATGTGTTGGTCTTGTGTTTAATGTAATCATGTTATGAAACTACCTCTATTATTCTAACAAGGAATCCAGTTTATTCAAAATATAAATATATACTTGTGTAATGTGCTTGATATGTAAGACAATTTTATTTTAATTCTGTGGACGCAAGGAGAAACATTAGCCGAAGACTGCTGTTATGGAATAGTATAACATCTCTGAAGTATTTTGAGCTCAAGATGTGCAATAGCTGAGGACTGATAGGCTTCCGTGAGCTTTGCATGCAATGCCACCTGCAGTTAAGATATGATAAGATAAGATAAAACTTTATTTTTAGTCGGAGGTGCAAGACAAAACAATAAAACATAAGCTATAAAGCTTTTAGCCAATTGATAAAAATAACAATAACAATGAAAGAAGATATATATACAGATGATTAGAATGAGATTATGACTTAACTACTCAATGATCATAAATTATTTTGCTGACAGATTATACATGATCCACAATTACACCTTTCTAAGGAATAACAACGTCTTAATAAATCTTTGAACTTAGCTAAATCATCTACTTGTTTTAGTTCAACAGGTAAGGAATTCCAAATCAAAGCACCTTGATATATAATAGATCTGAAACCATATTGCAAAGTGTTGTAAACAGGCTTCACTAGCTTAAGATTATCTCTCATCTCATATGGCGTAATCTGCCTAGTGAATAATGAACTTGTGATAGGTTTTGCCATGTCATGGAGTACTTTGTAAACAAATTCTGCTAGACTAGTTTTCCTTGTTACATAAAGCATTTTTTTTGCATGTTCTTTCTAGCAGGCGGTTGTATCGGCTATCATAATCATTGCAAACTAATTGTATTGCTCTTTCATTTAGTTTCTCAAGTTTCTTGTTTTGTCCTATAGTGAAAGTATTATATACAACTGTACAATAGACAAAATTAGACGAGATAAATGATTCATATATTCTGAGTTTACTTGTGTAATCAATGTGTTTGCATAATCTTTGGAGTGCATTAATTTATTTTGCTGCCTTTCTGCTGATAATTGATACATGGCAGTCAAAAATTAGTTTGTTGTCAATGTTGATACCTAACAGCTTAACAACAGATTCAGACTGTATTTTTTTCATTGTCAATCTCAAAATCTATGGAAACATTTTCTCTACTCAGACATATCGCTTGGAATTTAGATGCATTTGCTTTCATAAAATTTTTTTTGAACCATGAAATTGCTGAGTGGAAGCCACTTCTAGTTTGTCCTTTATGACCATTGGGTCTCAGTGTGCATAACATAAGGTGTTATCATCAGCATAATTGTAAACGCTGCAAGAACTACTTAATTCAAACAAAATCATTTATGAAAATGTTAAATAAGAGAGGACCTAAGAGAGAACCTTGGGGAACACCAGTTTCAAATTTAACCATTCGCTTTTAATGTTACCTAGTTTTACAATTATATATGAATGAACAGGCTTCACATGATAAACCATATGCATGTAACTTTGCAATTAATAGGCCATGAGGCAGGCTGTCAAAAGCTTTAGATAAGTCGATTAGTATGCAGCCAACATGGCAGTTATTGTCAAGGGCCTTCCTCCAGTTTTCTACACATTTAACCAGTACATTGTTACAACTGTAAGTCTTCCTTTATGCTGACAGATCTATGGATAATGAAGAGGATACAAATTCAATAATCTGATCACACATAACTGTCTCAAAAAATTTGGAGGTTGATGTTAGGACACTAAGAAAGTTGATCAGATTTTTTGTACAGTGGGGACCCTTCAGCTATTTTGTTATAATTGGGGAATATACTTGTATTTATGCTATTGTTTAAGATTGGGGTGAGACTTTGACTTAAGTGAGTTGAATCTATCTTGAGAAATTTTGGAGGAAGGTTATCAAAACCACCGGCCTTGTTTGTTTGTAGTGACTTCAGTTTCTTTTTGGTTGTAGTGTCATTTAGAGGTGTGAAATTAAACTGTTGGTTGTTGTTTACTTGATCATTTATCAACTTTATGTTTGGGTGGTGTTTATAGTGGTCAATGACCTCATCAGCTGACATGTTGTTTACAATGTCAGGTTCTTTCGGATCTTGCGCTACATTTATGAAGTATTTATTAAAAATGTTAGTTACTTCTACAGGGTTGGTGACTATTGTGTCATTTTCAAATAGAGTGATTGTGTGATTGCTAGATTTAATTTTGTTTGTCATGAAGGTTTTAACAACTTGCCAGAAGTGTTTACCTTTGGCATTAGACATATTGCAATTTTTATCAAAATAATTCCTAAGTGATGTCTTCTTTAGTTTGTTTACTTTGTTTCTTTGCTTTTTGTATTCATGCCAATTTTCTTGACTTCTAACTTTGTTAAATTTCCTTCTAAAGGCTGCCTTTACATTTAAAGCTTTTCTAAGATTGTCATTCATGTATGGTAATTGATTATTTTTAATTACTCTTTGTTTCCTTGGAGCATTTTTGTTAATAATTTCTGATAGTAAAGTATTGTGAAACCATAACTGATCGTCGACATCGTCGAATACTTGGGAAATGTGGAAAGGTGCTGTGGCCAGATCATTTAGGTATTCATTTTCACTGAAATTTTTTGAAAGATCTATAATGAATTAATTTAGGTTCATTTGAAGGACACAGAATTCTTGTTGCAGCACTTATATAGTTATGAAAGTCACTTATACCTAGTGGGAACATTTACGGTTTGCTGAATAGAATTTGAAGAATTTGTTAGAAACACATCAAGTAGTACTGGATTTTCTAGACTTTTAAAGCAGGTGGGACCTTTAACAATTTGTTTCAAATCGTACATATCACATATTTGTGAGAGAGGATTTGGGTCAGTCTTGAAGTTGACATTTAAATCACCTAATATGTATACATGTTGGCTTTCTAGGAAGCACTTGTTTAGCATTGATTCAATTGCGCTCGCTAGACAATGAACTTGAACATTTGGAGGTTTATATATATGTATAAAGAAACTATTTCTGATGTTTGTTTTAACTTGTATCACTATGCTTTCAACTCCATTGATATTTATGGCTATGTCAGGTCTACTTTTATTAGGTATTGTTTGTCTAACATAACATAGCAGGCCACCACCATGGGCATTTCTGTCTATTCTATGAGTTACAAAAGTATCAATTTCAAATTGTCCATATGGGTAAGGGTCATCAAGTTTAGTCTCTGATAGAAAGAAGATGTCGGATACACCTTTCGTTAAGATTTCGTGAATTTCAACAAACTTACTAGACAGACTATTGACATTGAGATGAGAGAAGATTAATCAGAAAGCTATTAATTCATCATATGGGTCATCTGAGCTTATCACAGTGTTTGGATTACATGGTAGTTGGTTATTATCGAATTCTGTGCTATCTGTTGCATCTTGGACATGACTGGGTACATTGTTACTTGTAGTGGGACTAACATATTCATGAAGTGGGTCTCTCGAAATGCTATGTACAATTGTTGTATCTGAACATGACTCATGACTAGCATCATTAGATACATGAATATTAACATCAACATAAGATTCATTAACAGTAAAACCTTCACGATTATTCACATCGTCATAAAATTCAACATTAAAACATACATCAGAGTTATTTACAATCCTACTGTGCCCGGCCACAAGTACATGGCCTGTTTCTTAATGGACTTGAGGACAGAACTTTTTCTTGTGGCCAAGGCCATTGCAGGAGTAGCAGCGAAGCGGGGCTTGATGTCTACAGGTGCTTTTGTTGTGAGACGCTTCGCCGCAATTTCCTAAATGCCAAATGGTATTTCAATCCCATTACAATATCGAATACTATTACATGTACATGTTCAAATTATTGAGCAAATATATGATACAGGTATTTGTACGCTGTACAGATATTTACTTCCTTTGGTAAATACGTATGTTATCATCTTAGCTGTCATCTATACAAAATGTTTTAAGAGGGCATGGTTGCCTGCTTATTACCATATGGTTTTAATTTACCACACATGACCTTTTTGACCTCTCAATCAGATGACGACCATTTGCAACTGGTAATTTGACAGAGTTTTCTGCAATTGGTACTACAGGACAACATGCTTGTTGGCATTAGAACTCTACATGGTTGATGATTGGATGAAACTATCACAACTATACTAATAAGTTCTCCACCTTATTGAAGAAGTAATCAGGATAGTGAATTGATTTAATCGAATTGATATATATAAGCATAAGTAACCATTAACAAGCCCACATTGGTTACTTCATGCAAGGACATGTGCATTATTGAGACCTACTTTGACGATCAAACAAATTGGAATATTAATAGTAAGCAAATTCAGGCTCAGATGATTAGAACAGTGCAGATCAGTATCTAACCGTGGTTCTCAAACCCCACTGGCGATTATTCATCAGTTCGAGATGATATGGTGGAACATGACCTGGATACCATCATCAGCCTGCTTGCTGATCATTACCAGACATGTGCATGCCAAATATTGTCAGCCAGATCTAAAATGCCATATGGCACCAGGCCCAAAGAATTATTTACTAATGCCGCAATCCTGAGACAGATTATAGAGCCTTACATGTTTAGTAAGGAGCAATATCTTGCACTATTGATAGTCATCCTACATGACATGCTTTCTGCTCCTTCAAAGCTTGCTAAGACATGGAGAAAGATCCCTCATTCATAGGTAAAGACTTATGATGTTCTCTTTCTACACCTAGTATTCTCCTGTACACTAGCTAGCCCATACTTATATAACCCTAAGCCCATATTATGAACCTGGATTTGTGTTCCACTAGATGACTCTGATGAGATGGTAGGCTTGAAGCCACCTGGTGGCAATAAATCTTCTCATGCATGGACCCAGGACAGCAGTTTCTTCCGAAAAGCGGCACTACGATCCGGTGCAAAGCACTTGCTTTTCTCATAACCGATTTGCCCTCCTCTGAAATCAGGGAGGGAAATGCTTCCGCCATTGTCTGCGCATGAAGTAGTGAAATTCCTACGACTAATTTCTTTTTTACAATTAGCTACTTACTGTGAAACTGGTGCAAATGTTTTCTTTTGGCTGAAATTATTGAAGCATAACGAAATTGCACAACTTTATCGTTGAATTCCACCAACTGCAGCAGGTACTATTTTCGGGAATGCCACGGAACAAGCGTTGTAACGGCGTTGCAACGCCTATTCAACGATCCTTTTTTTACCTTATCCCTTGATGCTTTGCGTGAGTTATTAGAGTGGCATCTTTCAGTTAGAAATTGCCTAGGACAGTCATCTCATCACAATATATCCCGCCATTGTTTTGCAGTTAACAATGTGATGACAATAGGTTTCATGCCATTTCTATGCATATGTTCCTTAGAATTATTCAAATGATGTTTTGTCCTCAAGAGGTCTATATAGACTCTTCATGAGCTAAAAATATAAAACATCTCAGCTGGACGTTTGTCGCAGTAAGATGTTATAAACTTGATAGTGCTTTGCACTCAGTGCCTATGATCAGGCAAGTAAAAGACCCCACTTAGATGGTGAATGTATAAAAATTGCTGGACTCCTAACCTTATAATCTCGTCATTACGTCTGTCTCTGGCAGCAGTCTACTGTTCATACAAGATGACTAAGCTTAGGCCAGTGGGGACCAGTAACATTGGGCAATGCAAAGAAGAGCCACGGGTCAAGCAAGAGAAGAGAGAGATAAATATGCATTTATTTGCAAGCCCAGATTACATGTATGAAAACAAACAAATAAAGATTCAACACTAAAATAGCCATAAGGTTGTTGTGGAGGCCACCCAGCAAAGAGAAAGAGAGAGAAAAATTGAAATATATATATTTTTTTTAATATGTAGCCTGAAAACAAAAGGAATGGATTTTGTATTGGGTTGGTTGGGTTTGTCTCACCCCGAAGAGACGAAAGATGAGGTGAGGAGTGGAAAGGAAGCAGATGCAGAAACAGAGAATCACCAGACTAAGATGGGTACTGGAGTAAGAGGTCAGTTGCTGAAGGGGCTACAAAAGCTGCAGCAAAATGCCATCCTCAGCATTCTTCAACTAAATGATTTGAACTTGTTATAAAGCTCAAGTAGTTAAAGTCATTAAGCAACCAGCCAAGTTTGAAAGTGAAGGGTTTGAAAAAAAATTTCCAGTGATGCATCAGTGATCTAAGAAGTTTAGCATATATGTAAAAAAAAAAGCCATAATCTAAAACTCCCTTGTTACTAGAAGCTGTTTTGACATACTTCAAGTATGCAACATTATTGTTGGTTTGTTTCATCTAATTAAAAATGAAAAGTGCAGACTCTAAGGCAAGTCCTTGCTGCCTACGAGGGTTGATTAATAAATGAGAGAGAGAGAGAGAGAGAGAGAGAGAGAGAGGACCATGTTACACATCTACTCCAGGGTTGGGGTCTTCTACTTGCCTCAGCATAGACACCAAGTACAGAGACCGCCAATTTATCGTCTCATCCGAACAACATCTTGGTGAAGTGTTGCGAAGGGTGCCTGGGCCCACGATTGAACCTTATTTGGTTCAGAAGAGTAGGCAAGCGTCACACTACAGCTATATCTTCCACAGAACCTCCTGCAACAATGCATAAGGAAGAAAATATGCACATTCTAAAGATATCCAAAGTACCCTTGTAATATTAACAGAGGTTTGTACTACTGGTAGGTATGTGGTATCCCAAGGGTGGGAAAACTAAGGCATCCATGCTGTGCTAGTGTAATGACGTTAATGCTGTTGTGATTGAAATGACCTTAAGGTAGATGAGCTCATCTGTTTGGGTCTGCCCTGGGGGTGCTGTGCACGTAATGACTGTTATTAAGGACTCAAGGTAAGTTGCTGCAGCAGCCAGGGAGCATGAATTATGCTGAGTCAGCAGATTAGATCCCTTTGCTGCAAGTCAGTGTAAAAATCGGATGGGGGTCTGGGCTAAAATAGGAGCATCATACTTATATTGGTGAGCAGCTAGTATACAACATCTAGGGCTCAGTGTACATTGAGATAGTTGTACCACTATGAACCTGCTCTCCTGCACGTTTTCTTGAGATTTAGGGAGTGTCTACATCACCTCCTTGTCATCATTGCATCATTAAGAAGACATTTCTCATTGCCAAGGATCTTTCAGAGACCCAAGGTGCTCCACAAAACTTTGGCATCTTCTTGAGATATACGTGCCTGAAATTATTGACCAGTGCCAAGACTTTACTCAAGGACGACTTATGCAAGTTACTGGGTCACTGGAAGTGCATGGCAGCACACCTCCATGGAAAGGTCAGTGTTTCGTGAATATTTCGCTATTTCGCCTTCATTTTCTATTTCAATATGCCATCAAACTCCACATATATTAAAACCAGTCTAAATAAAGGACTGTCAAACTGACTATATGTAATACTGTGAAATCTACAGTTATTTTTTTTACTTGAAGACTTTACAGTAATTGATATAAGCCATGGAAGTCACTGCCAAATATACTTATTGCTGAAAGTAGCTGAAAGTGCAGTTAAATTTTAAAGTTAGGTGCCTATGTATGGCTATCGGTTTACAAATACTATTAAGGCATTTGTAAAAATGTTTATATTGGTCTGAATTCACATTATTGAAATTTACGCAATAGTAAGAACATTGTGGAATCTGAACCAGTAAAATATGCCCCAAAAGGATATATAATAGCAAGAGTCATGCTATAGCTTTATATATATAACATACCTAACCAGATTACAAAGTCAAAACGTAAACTGAGCAGGCAGTCTCAGTCTTTCTTTTTTCCCATATATTTGTTAGTGTGAACTGCACAACAAAACTTTTGGACTTTTAAATGACCTTGATCTTTGCTTATCAACAGGTGCTGAGAAGAGATTATATGACTCCGCTTTGAAGACATTGCAAAGGAATTATCACCAATACTTGCAGCATTGTGCAGTACAGTTACATTAGTCCATCTGCAATCAAAGGTAGCCACCGCAAAAGAATACATATAGAGTTGTCTACTATTGCTGTTGCAGTTGCTGCTATTATTGCAAGAGGGAGCTGTTGTACCAGCATCCTCGGCTGCAGTCGGTATCTTCTGGCACCTTCGGTCATCTCCGTCAGGGCTCATTTGATCAGCTGTAGCAGTTGGAGTCATTCGGCTGCGCCGAGTCTAGTCACAACAGAAACACGGGGATATACCAGGCAAAGCAAAAAGCAACAGCTCAGGACGAATCAATTGAAGACGAGGAAATGGCGGCAAAAAGCCACAAACGTTTGATCGCTCTAGCTGTGGATGCCAGTGAGCAGGCTGAACATGCTTTCAACTGTGAGTGCCAGCTTTGATTAACCCACTTTTCAAATGCCTCTATTCATATTTAATGCGTTGGACACTATGGTTAGATTAAACTGCAGGTCGTGATTATAAATGATCATCTTGCCATTTTAGATTGCTCACACTCAATGTGCACAGGTGAAGAGAAAACAATCATAATTTTCCATCAAGTATATCTCAACAAGTTCTAGCAAACACAAACTTGTGAAAACAGTTTACTTTGGCTTTATTTTGATACAGGTCAACAAACGGAGGCATCGTATAAAACAGTTCGATACCTTATTCTCGTCCTAAGTTTGAAACATATTACCGTGTAATATATACATTTTGTAGATGTTTTCTTTTAGTGTTACATTATAAAACTGCAGACTATCAAACCGTGCACGTGGTAGTAATTTTTGTGGGGCATTCTTGGAAGGTCATCTTTGACTGAGTCCTCTGTTGAGCTGTGTTGCCTGCGGTGTAGCAAACTGCATGGGCATTCAAGGCCAAACCACAGGCTACAGCTGCTGGAGGAGTTTTTCAACTTTGAACTTTCACCCTGCTAGGATCTTAGCATTCCCTACCTGACTGCTTTATGAGTGACTGTATATCTAGTGTTTTTGCTTGGTTGAAATGGATCACCCTGCATTACACTCTGAAAGTTCAACATATCTTAAATTCTCAGATCTAAAGGTAAATTCAAGTTCAACGGATCAGGTAACTCTTTCACCAAAGAACAGGTAGCTCACTTCCTGCTTGTTGGTCAGGCTTGCGAGATAAAGTAATGGATATGGGATCAAGAGGATCAATTGTTCTGCACGTCCTATCTTCTAATTTATTGTTTCTGGCTGCCTTGTATACTTAGAATGATCTTGCCAGAATCTGTTTGGTGCCAATCCAAGATAATTTAGAGGGAGAAGAGAAAGATCACCATCCCATAATACCATCGTAGCTTACATTATTATAGTCTGCTAGATGTGTAGAAACTACTAGAAAGGTCAAACTGAAAATAGAAAAACAGTGAAACTAATTAATTGTTGACGAACACATGACATATCTACAGCTACATATTTGCTCTGTACCATGGGAACATATTAATGTTATTGGAACAGTTATGGGCTTCACCACACATTTTTTAATCGAAGTTGTTTCCAGGCCTACAGTAATACTCATAAAGTATGGTCAGCCATATAGCCAACCAGAGGTAGGACGAACTACCAACATCAATACCAAGTTGGAGGCACCTATAATTGTCGGCTCTATGGAAGTCCCAAATTACTATAATAGTATAAACGCTGTTAAAGTAACATATGTAGTGCAGCTTTCAAATATTCAAAGAATTTTGCATGATAATCTCTACGGAGCACTTAGTTGTAGTTACTTAAGGTTGTGGCTCGGATAGCTAGAGAACTAGGTTGTAGCCTCCACTAGACAGCTACAGCTATATCGTATTGTTTAGTGACAGGTGATATGGCGTTTTTGTAAAATACTGAACAGTTCTACAGTAAAGGTTAATTGCTATGATTTGAAAGACAGGGCCTTGCCACACTAGTGTGGGGTGGTGATATACACAAATTATGATATGTCCTCAATTTGTTATATACAAATGACAAAGAAATAATATTCACATTATTTTGTCCTTGTGTATATTTTTGCATTCATATAGTAAATGAACAGTCATCATAAAGCTCTTGTTTTCTCAGTCTTCTGCATTGTATATATTTGCTGTCCTTCATGTATATTTTTTGAGGTGCAATGTAGGCCAGTTGCACGGTCTATTTTTGAAAAGGTGGGCATTTACTGAGCAACCACTATGTACATCATGTAGTACAGAAGCCTTGAGTGCATGCTATTACCCTGAGTGCTGCTGCTTATTACATTGTACTATTCATTCATTCCATTGTGGGTTGTGGTGGGTTGTGCACTACTACAATGTCTTAGATTGCATTGTGTCGTAGCCCAGGGGTATGGTATCTGCTTCAGTATGTTCCTCTCATTGTTTTGCTCCATTGCCATGCGGAAATTGGCACACTGCTTGTTTACCAGAGTCTATTTGCAGGAGACAGAGAAGTACCTTGTTCAATCCCACCATTCTTAGTAGGAAATAATGTACAATATGAGTGGAGAGTAAACTGTATAACATTTTCCCACTGGCAAATGTCGCTGTGGAGCTGGTTCGAGCGAGCGACAATGAGAGACACTTTGACATTGTGAAAATGCCTGTATTAAGACTATTTATATTAAATTCTGGTCTTTCTTCCTCTCATTAAATTTCTTATTAAGCCTCATTTCGATATTTGTGTTCACTGCTGGTAAAGAAGTATACTTTTTAGTGTCAGGCTGATTTTTTTCAACGGTCTTTTTATTGATATTTTAGGTATAATGCGTTTCGCGTTAATGCACATAATGGCCAATAATTGAACTGAATTTTTGCAATAGCACCTCAAAAATAGGTCCACTGATATTTCCATCAATACTGAGATAAACATTTCTGAGTTTGCCTCACTATTAAGGTCAGGACCATATCATATCAAGGAGGCCATGTCATTATAGCCAGGTACCATCGACCCTGCAGGTCATTCTTAATTCCCTCGACCAGTGGTCAACCATTGTCCATCCCACGTCTCTCTTACTCCATATAAGTTTGGTGTTCGCTACAAATGAAAACCAGCCCTGGGTTAGCTCACTGTTTGTTGCATTTGGCCACTGCTATGTTATACTCCTCTCAGACTCAAAGCTCCAGCTATCTAAGTAATTGAACAAGGTTGTTCATTGGAAGCTGAAATAGTATGAGACAGTCAGCTAAATTGGAGCTAATACCTCACATTGTACATAGGGCTTCTAGCTGTTGTCTTCTATGTAGCTTCTTGTCTCCTGTATGTCTCTGTCTGTCAGTTCATTTGTAAGTCTGAGCATGGAGACCAGTCTACTCTTGACTGCTGCCATGGTCTATATCTTATCGTGCCAACAAATAATTCTTCTCGCAAGTTTGATTGTATTATCCAAGTATTCACCTTTTATTCATCTAACATTTATCGTTTTGCAATTAACACAACAGAGCAGCCACTGTTCTTTATTATCTACAACTGGATTTTGCCGCCATTAGAGGAAATTTCTGCGTTCGTTTAGAATTAAGACGTGACATAAATTACATAAGCCGCTAATCACGCCACATTAAGAAGCATCCGGCAACCACCGTTAATTTGCTATGTAACTATTGTTTTGTGGCAGGCTTTAATTTCGTTAAATAATTAGATATTCTAGGTTATCGGTGGATCCAGTTGGAAAATGTAGTCATTTTATTTTATTTCGACGAATTGATTCCTAATTGGAATACAATTTGTCTAAAATCTGAAGTGGTAGCAAACCAAAATTGAATGTTGTTGTGATCAATTGGTCAAACTGTTTGGCATTTTCTACAACGTGGTATAAATCAGTGAAATTTCGTAATTATGTTTATCTCATTTCTGCCCATTTGTCACACCTTATCTCCCAAAGCTACGTTGTGTCCTCACAATATCATTAAGTATTTAAATTTTTTTTTTTTTTTTTGTGCTCTCACTCTCATAGAACTTTTCTGTTTTAACCAAAAGAAAGCACTATAGGGTCACAAATTATCTGAATGTGGGTAGAAAATGAGATGAAAATAAGCATGCACCCAGTCAAAGCAATAGCAGCCAGCCTGGCTGACCACATCACCACATAATCGCCACTAAGATCCATTTTTTTTCAACCACCGTCTCAAGCAATATCTTACTCTCCGTTTAATTTCTAGCTTCCTGGACTGGCTTCCACATTTTTCCTGTCCCGATCCTTCTAGTCTTTATTGTTCTGCCCGAGGACTACATTGCAATAAAGGTCACCTGCAGTTGACTGACCTCCAGATTGCAGGTTTATGGGACAGGTTGGCCACTGGCCAGTTGAGAAATCGGCCACTTCTCCAGGTGTAAAAGGGGGCTAACAGAGCCATAAATCTTACGTACTGTTGCTGATCAAAGACAATGGAACTTACACAATGACCGCCTGCCGCTCGGTATTAAGACCCACCTTGTAATTGATCACCTTTTTGGATCTAACTGTAACTGGTTATAATGTCCTTTCCTATTATTAAGATAACGATATCATATATGCTAAGGATGGTCTTAATGGTGGGGTGCCTTCAACTGCTGTGTATTGAAGTATACAGCAGCATAAATGCATTTCAGAGTCTGAGTCCAGCCCCAAGGGAATATCTTGAAATGTAAAGTCAATGTAAAACAATGAGAGAAAGGGATGCATCAAGACCCCCATCAAAGTTCTATTCAGGAGACAGGTATATTATAGGTATATAGATAGGTATAGTCTATTTACAGGTATTTAGTCTGTTTATCAATTTTTTTGTGTATATTTTACGGTTACTCGGTAAAAGTTTGATAGCACTGATATTAGGTATATATGGAGCTTGCACAAAATTTGTCTTTATAATGCCACACCACTTACTGCAACTATTTATAATAGGTAAATAAAAATGTCTTGAGTCTCGAGTTTAGGTGATTGAGAGTAAATATAGTCTACTTACGTGTTTATACCATAAAATCTAAAATTTTTGCTAATAGTAAATGCACAGTGTTTATATGTCGGTTGGATAGTCCTGAGATTGGGTTTAGATATGTAGAGCTTGAAAAATAACATAAAAAAGAGCATTGATGCATTTTGCTGAGATGCTGTTGCAAGATGTTCTTTATGACCAAAGCAAAATCGAATTCCGCCAGGTGTCCATACGAAAGTAATGCATGTAAACTGCTTAGTCGACATTAAATGTTTTACCAGATTTATGATATCACAAAAAAAAAATTACCAGATTCATCATATCATGAAAAAATGTTGATATAACGTTACAGTGCACTACACCCATAGCTTGATGGTACAGCTCTATATCAACAACAGATTGTGTGTGTACCAACTCTGGCTACCACCTTCTATATTCATTGCTTGTCCACTTGCTAATTGTATTATGCAGATCCACTTATCCAGCTCACACGGTTGCCTTCCAACATGACGCAGATGCAAACAAAGAAACCGGGGAATCAAGCTAGACCTGCTACAACTTGGTAGTCTTAAGATAATGTCCTAGTTATTGAGATGCTTGTCAGATTCAGGTCAGGCCATGAGTGCAATTCTGGTCAGAGCATGGGGGTATTATGCATCCATGGTGAGAGGTCTCCCATGAACCTAATCTCAGCAGGACACCCACTTCCCGGAGACGTTGGCTTGGCAGCCATTTGTAGTTGATATCTATGCTGGGCTCTGCTCTATGCTGGGGCTATCCTTGGAGTGGCTTTCCACTTGGTTTCTAACTACTTATGCTAAGGAAAGAGATCCTAATCACTGAGTAAATATATGACATGGTGTCAAATCCATGCCTTATAGTGCCGTGTATAAGTAAGTGAGCCCCAATAAAAATATTATTTTTGTAATGAATTTGTATTCAGGGTTCTTAAAATCAAAAATTAGTCTACACGAAGCTGTGATTTGTAATAAACTATCACTTTCTGTATGATTCTTGTCGCTTTGATTGTCATTAAACTAAAAGAAATTTCCACATCATTTTTGGGGTGTCCACTTACTTGTGCACCACACTGTATTATTACGTCTGCCTATCTCAGATGCTCATATAAGCTCAACCTCACTGAGACATCACAATACTTAAAAGAGAAGTATAAATTTCTTCCACTGGTAGTGTGATTTCTAGCATTCTTACTTAAGCATGATGTTTGAGGATCGATAGTCATAGACTGCTTTGATTCAATCATTTCTTGCTGGAGCTGTCTGAAATGAGGAGGAATATGGATTAAATTAGCATGTCTACAGTAGAACCTAATTTCACGAACTTATCTCACTTGTAAGAACCACATTGCTTTCCAGATAGAGGTTGTCTAATAAAATAGAGAGATGTTCAGTTTTTGGTGGTCTGAAATGAGAGCAGGTTGATCTTAGAAGCGAGGTAGTTTTAATGCTGAGGTGGTCATAGTAGAGATTTGATCATTGAGTTCCTCTGCATTAAATGTAGTTTTAATTGCACCAGGAACGCATTTATATAGGATCTTGGTTGGTTTGATGGTTCATCAGAGGCCATGTTGACTGATGTACGGTATATATTGTATCATTTCAAGGTTGCCCCTAACACAACCCACTAAGGTTCTTTGGGGTCCCCTGGCAAGTATAATACTTACATAATCTATGCAATAATTATAAATCTAATATGTCAAAATAACAAAAAATCATGCTGTTGTCTTATTTCAAACTGTAAATTGCCAAATAAATTATTTTCAATTTCAATATATTAACTGTAAATGCAAAAACTATTTAGTTAATTTAATACAGGATACTTTTGAGATAATCCAGAAAATGCTGTTTTAGCGATTTGTATCTCCATATGGACTGATCGTTGCTGAAATAATTGGTGTAAATGCTAGCAAGAAATTCACAACCTCTTAAATTTACATCATATATTCGAGCAACGTGCGTGTTCCTATCATTGATCTTTTAACTTTATTATTAATGAAACATTGCAATGGATGGGTAAGCTTTAAACGGCCGAGTCTTAATAGCAAAGTTCTGCTTTGGAAGTTTTTTTGTGTGAAGTCAAACACAACGAAGAAGGAAGACTTTTTAGGTTGGATGTTGGAAGTTTGATCAATCAATAAGCAGCTATAGCGGGTAATCTTGCTTAATCTAGCATGATGGCAAGTCCACAGAGCACAGGTTGGCAATGATAAGCCTTTGAGTTGCCTTTGGTGGAAGCTAAATGCCTTTGACAAACGCCTCAGAAATTCTGGACCAACTGCATGAAACGCCTTACACTGGAACTCAAATCTTTGCCTTTGCTGGGTCATTTCTATTCTGCTTCCCAAAGACTGAATCCAGGGGCAGAACTGATGTGAGGGTGTGACAAGTCTTCCTTGAAAGTAGTGTGATAAGTTTGTGTTGTGATAACACTGCAAAAAATCACTTTCTTTTTGGAGCCAAATGTATGAGTTACATGCACCACTGGTCCACTGCAATGTGCAGGTATAATTTGTAAGTTTTTTAGGCAACGTTACCAATGCATGACAACTGTCATAATATATAATGTCAAGGTTGGTGTAACCCCAGCATCGCCCACATTAGATCGATGCCAGGCCAACCATTGGGCCGATGTGGAAAAACTGGGCCGATGCAACAGGCTATCTGAGAAGTGCGATTCTATCTGGAAGAGCAGTCACAAAGAGTACAAGCAAAAAATCGAGCTGGGTTTTTGTCATGGCAGAGATATAAGAATTCATGAATATCCATTGAGACAAGAATATTCTATTTATTCCCAGATACAGTTGTTAGTCAATGAATGGCGTTATAAGAGAAAATATTAATCCACAAAACTGCAAAAAAGCCTACAAAAATGCTCCATATAAATTTATCAAAATTCAATCTTCTTATGTACTTTGTTTCTTACTTTACCTGCATGGGAACTGTAAATTCTCAAAATAAGCCTCTTATATTCATCAGCTTGCTGTTTTCTGATTCCATGGCTGTTTCATCGGTGGCCTATGGCAACGACCTTCTCCCAACTTAAGATTGATGAGCTAGCTGAGAAGTGATTACCTTTTTCAACTCATTGTCATGGTGACAAATGAGCCTCCCAGCCAGGGCCCTAATGACGTAATAGCATGACGTCACACGCATGAGGTCACATAGCTTGGGGGGTGTCACACAAGGTGACTTTCTGTTTTTGTTGGTCTCCTATATCTGCCCTGGCCTTCTGAGGCTTCTTAAGCTACTAGTGTCACGCGACTGTGTTGTTTTTTATTGAGCAGTGAAAGTTACTAATACCAGTACTGGTTGGCTTCTGTGACAGAGTAACTCTGGTCCATGGGTTTTTACTACCACTTCCTGCACTGTTTATGATCCCTACATGTCCCTGTATCGTCACTTGGAATATTATAATAGTTGTAATTTCATTCTTCAATATCTTCCTGATAAATTGTGACTTAAATGGTTTCCTATGGTATTAGCAGGGTACCAATGTTGTGTTATGGTGATTATTATCTTTGTTGATGTCTTTTAGTATCCTAATTATATTGATCATGATTAAATAGTTTGGAGGAGATGTGGGATTTCATGGATTAAGATTAAGTATGCTTTTAGTTGGAATATATGTCACCCATGAAGTGTATAGTACTTCCTTCTCAGCCATTTCCATCCCTTTCAGTCTAGACCACTTTGTGAGCATTCTCCTAACATTTACTAGCGAAACGATTTCCCTTTCTCCCAATGCTTTCTCATCATTTTGGGTGATAGAGAAAACTCAGATGTTCCTTAAGGACCTAACCCTGCTGGGCGATTTACTGGACCTTCCTCCCGGAATACCACGGAATCATTATCATAGTGGAATAAGAGACCGTAAGCTCTCATGGGAACTTGCTGCCATCTTAGAAAGGAAGTACAGCACCATCTGTTGTCTGTAAGTGACGTCACGTCACGTGATCTATGTCTTCTCGTTTACTCGAGACTGTAATGTCCTCCTGTCACGAAAGGTTTCTCAGTTACTGCGGTTCTTCAGAGTTTTCTGCTGAATACTTTGCTACTGACAATACAATGGAAATCTCAAGGAGTTAATGGCTAGTCAGAGCAGCTATCTCTTAAACATTTTGACCAATAGGCCTATATTTGGGGTAATTTTTCATATATTTTGTTCATTCAAGAATGACCTACCCTATATATTTCTTAATCGTATTAGTGAGCTTTCTCTTGTAACTTAGTAAATTTTTAGATAAAGCTAAGACATTTAAATGGTCAAAATGGATATGAGAGAAGGGAGCGGGGGTCAGTTATTCTGCAGACAATCAAAGTTCTCTAAGATCTGATTTTCAGACTATAAACAGCAGAAGGCCTCTTGGTGTTGTTTATGAAAGGTAAAATCCCAGATATTCATTCCTCCTTTCTCTTAGTCAGATTTTTGGCATCATAATTCTCGAAATGTTTCTTGAAATGTGACAAGGAAGCTGCTAATTGACAGTTCTTTCCTTTCCTTTACATATCAAAATCATGTTGACTTCACTTGAGTGTCATAAATTTCCATTCGCATTCACGCCACAAGTTAAAAAGCAATACATCGAGGAGCTGCTTAGTCTGAGCTGCATAATTCCAAGGCTATTTTAAAGCCACTTCTTCTTGATTTAAAATAGGCTCAGCTCGCAAACCTCTCCTCACTTCATTCCCATCAAATTTAAGGCCAAATTCACGTCCTTTTAATACCAGAATGTCATTTCAGGCAGAAGAAACATTATCCATGAATTGAGAAAAGTGCAAGGACAGCAACATTAAATGGGCTCAGCCTGTGCAGCTTGTAGGCCAATCAATATTGTGTGTTGAAGCATCTGAAATGATTAATTGTGAGCTGGTGAGTCAGACTCACAGGTACATCAGAGGAATATGGACTCATCCTGGATAAAATGCCTACAGCTTGTCAGCAGTGTGTGACATATGTGTCTACAGCACCAAGGGTGATAGAATTTGTTGGGTAATTGTCCTCTAGGTGTGGAAAGACGATGAACTATGCGGTTGCTGCACCTGTTGATATTATAAGACCACCCATAGTGAGATAAAATACAATGGTCTTACCTGTGAGGTGGTCTTTGTGAAGTGGTGGTCTTAAAACGGAGTGCCACTGTATTTGGAGTTCTTGGTCAAGGGTTTGATAATTTTAGGAAATTTGTCATATGCAATAATGCATGTGTTGATCCGTCAAAATGTGACAATAATTTATTCAAAAACATTTGCCAAGATTAAGTTGGTTGAGATGTTGCTCATCAGAGGGTTATAAGTGAGTTGGTCAAATAAGCAGCTTCAGTAGAACTCTTATTGTCTGAAGTGGAGAAGTGGTCCGTTGCCATGCTGTTCGTGTATTAAGTCAGCAGTGTTTGTTACGCCACAAATTGTCATGCATTGCATGCAGACAACTTCACTGATTAGGCCAATCACTGGTTAAGCAATGGTTAATGTCTGAGGTCAGTCTCCCACAGAGTTCGGTCTCCTTTAATCAACGGAGTGTGACAGTTTTGAACCAACGGATGCTTCATTAAAAAACTGCCCGTCAAATTGAACCTAGATAAAGCTAGACAACTTCTGCTATACGATGCTACCTGGCACTACAGGGAACTGACTGGCTATAGCTGGCTACTAAAAGTCAGATCTAAAAGTAAATATTTATAGATGATATATCAGAGATAAATTTCTTACATTTACCAAGGCTTATTTTTTTCAATGTTGGTAGGTGTAAGCCAAATATTAGATAGAAGTAGACAGAAGCAGCTGGCTTTAGTCAATTATAGTTACAGCCAGGAGTAGGCGACCATATTTTATGAAACTAACTGTATAGGCAGCACTGGAATACATCGTCACATCAGACAATAATGTTGGCATAGGTTATATATATCAGATAGAATGTAACATTTGGACAGTATGCCTTTTCATATCACCAGGTTGTCTGCTTCTGGCAGTTTGTCACTTGAGTCAGGTAAGCTTGTGACCGGCAGCACTGAAGCAATAATCAACTGCATCAGTTCTTCAGCTTTCTCTCTTTGTTGGACAACACAGGTGAGCAAACAATAATTTTTAACATTGCCTCCTTGATGGAGACTGCAAACTCTTGTGTTATGGATTTGCTGTTAAGTGTTGCCGTTTGAGTTGGTGGAAGTAATTATCAAGCTGCAATCATTGTGTCGGCTGAACTTCACTCTCCTCAGTTTTCTATTGATCCACTCTGGAGGTTTTGCATAAAATGAACGTGCTTCTGAAGTTTAAACACTGTCTTCTATCTGTACCAGTTGTCACCCTAAACTTGTATTGATCTCCTCTCATATATACTGCACTATTGCATTGTAGTTGTATGCACACAACCTAACTGAAGCCCACCTGGTGTCCTTAAAATGTCTTAAAATATTGTGAGGCAGTACAGGAGTCTAAATAACAACCCTGCCAGTCTTGATAGCCACAATGCTCTTGGGTGGTCTAAGTGATACGATAATAACTTCTAAATGATAAAATGATTTGTATCTATACTAGGAACTCACACTTAACATCAAAGCAGCTTAGATGTTTGTTATGTATCTAGAATTACTGACCTCCACAGCCAATCTTTACTGCCGGGTTTATCAGCTTCATCTAGCTAATAAATACTAGCCTTAATTCAAACTAAGGCTCCCCTTCCTGACAGACAAGGCTGACTAATTTATCAGTCAAAACTGCAACGGGGGTTAGTTGTAGGCATGCCTGTTACAATACTAAACATAGGCTGCACAGCAGCAAACCCTCAGTGAATGACCACATAATACCATCAACATTGTTCAAAACCTATCTTTTAACTAATTTATGTAGTTCAGCAACTTGACATTATATTATCTTTTGTATGTTATTCTTGTTCCATCCAAGACAATCACAGTTGATAATGTTAAATGAATTCCAAATCAATAGGATGCACACAGGGCAAACTCAGATGGTGTTTCTTACAGCTAAGTGAGATGTTTTTTGAGCAACTTTGATAATAATATAGATATCTATTTACAAATAATCTATTGTTGTCACCATTCAACTATATGTACAGTACATGGTCTGCAAAGTTGCATGCCTTTCTTGTATATGACATTAAACATTAGGTCTTTTAAATTCTTATCCCATTTGTATATTTTATCTGCCTTTTAAGAGGCAAATAAAATCAATATCAATACCAATTCTGCTGTAGGAGGTGATAATGAATACAATATTGCATAATATGTACATGTATGTCGTGTTTAGTATCAATTATATTTTGCATGAAATCAAATTTCTGAGGTTAATTATTCAACAAATGCATATCTGGCACAGTTTAATGAACTAGGAGTCTAAATAACAATTCTGCCAGTCTTGATAGCCACATGTGACTGTTACATAACAGACAATGGGAATGGCTTGGGTAACCCCAGATGTCAACACAGCAATGGGTAAAGTTTGGTGTTTTGAGTTGAGAGTTTGTATATTGGTCAGAGAAATGGTAGTGTTGGCTCATATCCCTTATTATTTAAGTGATATGTGGTGTCTTATATACAAAGAACAAAATACAACAATAAGATAAAATATAAACATATAAATATACGTACTAACTTTGATGGCTTACATTATAAAATATGGCATGCTAGTTAGTGGATGAAGGAAATTAAACATTTTTAGCATTATATCAAAATTTTCCATCATTATGAAAAAGTCAATGTCAAATTTAAGTTTGGAAAGAGAAAGTACTACAGTTAAGATATGTTATTTGCAAGAATTTTTCATATTTTCCCCTAATTGCAACTATTCTAGATTATTATCGACCATGAGACCCAAAAAAGGCACAGCTACACTGTTTTAGACATAATTTCTTCATGTTTTATACCTTTTGGTGTGTAAGGATTTAAGTTTGCTCCAAAAGCAACATTTCTTTTTTTTTGTTTTTTCTTATTTTGTAAAGCATAGCAGAGATATTTAAATGTGACTATTAAAAAGCACAATTAGGTGATATATATATATATATATATATATATATATATAGTAATACTGAATGAAATTTCATAAGGTTAAGTGCCAGATCAAGTTCTACTCTTGAAATACAATTTAACACATTTTTTAGATTTTCGCTTAATATGAAAAAAGAACGATATTGAAGTAAAATAAAGTTCATAAAGTAAAGGAATGTAATTTAGATACGTTATTTGCAAAATTTCACTTTCACAATTGGTGTGCTCTCAGTCTGTGTAATATTGAAATTGATTGACTGGGATATTATTTCATATTCTTCACTTTGTCAGATAGTCATTATGCATGTATCTGCACCTGATGCTTATCATTCATATCTGTCAAAACGATGTTGTACCGACGGCGGCCAATATAGAAACTACTCTGGTCCGATTTGGAATGTTATCTGGGATTGTCTTTGATTGATGCGTCAACGTGTGCAATGCTCCTTGGCTTTCTGCATTATGAATTATGTAGAACTAGTTCAAAGAGAATCACCCGAAGCAGGTCCTTGGGGGGGTCTTTCGCTGTGCAAATATTTTATATGTCTTTGCTTTCTGTTGTATTGGGCTATTGTGTTGTGTATATTGGATTATAATGGTTTCAGCTTTTCATGGAGGACAGAGTTTTGCAACTTACATTCATTCTTGTAAATGCATTTTCATTTTTTAAGACAGACCCATTCAATTAAGCTGGATTTATTTGTGCTACCATCTCATTCAGTTTTTTTTATTGTTTAATTAGACTCATGCATATTCTTAGCCTATGAATCGGTTCAAACTTGAACTTAGCATGCTTTTGGTATACAGTGAGCTTCAAAAACCATCTACTCTTGTCTCCATGCATAAACTATGGTTGACTCTAGACAGCTGTAGCAACCTATTCCTGGTTAAAGCCAGCCGCTTCTGTCTACTTCTAGCTTAAAGTCAGCTTACTCCTACCACCACTGAAAAAAAATAATCCAGGTAAATGTAAGAAATTTATCTCATATATCATAAATATTTTATGTGCAACAGACATGCATCTTTGCGATGAAAAATTACAAATACGGTAACTCTCAACCAAATGGTGCTGCATTTACTTTTAGATCTGGCTTTGAATAGCCAGCTAAAGCCAGACCGTTTTGTTTAGTGGCATGTAGCATCATATAGCAGAAGCTATCTAGCTTCCTCTAGGTTTAATTTGACAGGCCGTTTTTAATGAAACTAACTGTAACTGCATCCAAATCGAGCGCCAACAATGTCCAACATTGGGCAAACCGGGTTGACACTAACATTACACTTATGGACAAACCATATCACACAGGTAATAGTAACCTAGATAACGTGCCACACCTCTAGCTCATTATTGGCTCAATGTTGGCATTGTGTCCATGACAATCGGCCAATAGTAAGATTTGGCTAGTTATAGGAAATTCTGATTTACGTGTTCTTGTTGAATAGCTATTATAAATCACTTTACTCTTCTTAATCATAACAAACAAGTGCGAAATTCCACGGAACGTTCCCGCCACCTAAAGGAAATAAGCCAGGAGAGGGCGCTTTGAAGGAGACAAAAGCAATCTCACCAGGTGTCTCCTTCGGCGCCTTTTAAATGAAGCACCTGAGGGGCTAGGGAGGTAGTCTTGTCATGAGGACACCAAGGTCAGCAGAGGTCAGTCTGTCGGTCCTCTGGTCACACAGGTCCATCTAAGCGAATAAAGCACAGGATGAAGGGAGCTTGGTTGTTATGGTCAGTCTTATGTGCACTATATGAAGCATATACTGGCATTTGCGAGATATAGATGAGAATCAAGGTGGTGCCATGCCGTGCCTGGTCAAAACTGGGCAGAAAAAGACTAATTAACTCACGTCGTAAACATAATGTCTCTTCAATTTTTTGTCTTTAATTACATTGAATTAAGCGCACAGACTTTATCAATTGCAAAGACTACTCTTAAAGTTCTACTTTTAACTCTAGATGCTGCTGAAATAAAAGGAAATATTATCAGTATATTTATCCAAAATAACCAATGTCAACTTCAACATTATGATTACAAGTATTGTAACCAGTTTTTCATATTATATAAGTTTTTTTTATATTTTAGTTTTTCATAAACTAACATATTGAAGATAGCTTTTTGAAATGTTGAGAACAAAGGAAAGCAGCTAAATATAGCCACACTATGTTTGCTGCCTTCAGGTGAATTCCAAGTTCCTCTCAGTCAACAAGACTTCCTCGCTCTTGTCCTCCTCTCGTCAATAAGTCATGCAGCCTACACAGGTCTATTTCAAGCACAGAATACATTGACCTAAACTCTTACAAATAGGAGGTCATGCTATAAGACGATTTGGCTCCTTCATTTTATACCACATTATCTGTATATCTGTATAGTAGTCTTAAACTACACAGTCACAATGTTGTTGGTCTGAAGCTTATCTTGCATTATCAACTGCTGCTGCTGTGCACAAGGCAAGGCTTGAAGTCCACACTGTGTGATGTCATGATAGCATGCCAAGTCGAACAACATTGTGGCAAATAGTGCAGATATGTTATCTAGGGGTTACAACAGAGCCAATAGAAAGATAGATACATAGATAGCCCAGATAGCATTCGAAATTGTTTCAGCATTGGCGCGACATTGGCTACGTCAAAATGATGCTGTACCGATGGTGGCCTATATAGAAACGATGCTGGCCCGATTTGGAATGCTATCTGGGATATAGATAGATAGATAGATAGATAGCTATGGAAAGTTCAGCCCTCTAAGGCCACAGGTTCTCTGCTATCAAGGGCGGATTGATGAGGTGAGAAAGAGAGGAGGAGTCCACCCATGTTATACATTTATCCCATGGGTGGAATCTTTACTTGCCTCAGCATAGACACTGAGAACAAGGGACCGCCAATTTAACGTCTCATCCGGACGACATCCAGCTGGAATGTTGTTCATGAAGGGTGCCCGGAATTGAACCCGGGTCCTTCAGAGGAGCAGGCAAGCGTCTTACCACTAGACCACCCAGCTGCACCAATAGAAACGTCTCTGGTTCCAGTTAAGACTCTGCTCATACAAAGAGAATCAAACCCATATCTTCAGAGGGCTGGCAAGTACCTTTACCATCAGTTTTCCTTACTGCACCATATCTAATGACAATCTGAACCATGATCCATAATTTAGATTTGTGTGATAAAAGACGGATTTCATGGCACTGATCTACCTAGAGGCCTAGACGGCAAGGTCCTTAGGGGTTTTCTAGTTACCTCTTCAATAAAACCAATTTGGAAGATAGATCCATTGGCGTACCACGGACCGGTCACATAGCTTACACTGGTCGTCTGCAATCTAATATGGATAAGCTTATTAGCTTGTGGGCTAAGTACCCAAAGGCTGACTACATTTCTATCAGGATTTGATAAGCGGAGAACCAGAAACAACCTCTCAATACAAAACTGCTTAGACATCACAATATTCATACAATTGATGCAATAAATAATAATTCTCATATGCTGATTTCTACTCTGTAACTTTTATATTTCTAATGTACTAATTTGGTAAATGTAATAATACATGTTTTAAATTATTTTCGTTGCAATTACGCATTTATGAGTTTCCGCAATTCAATGCAGTGGGTTTCTTTCTCTTCGAACAGCTATCTGGTTGCTCTCTCTGCTTTCGACGGTTTGTGCAAACAGTATTAAAGGCTACTGCACTTAAATTTCAGATTTCGAAAAGCTAAACGGACTGGAGCTCTCTAAAATCATTTCATTGACCTGGCGTGTCTTGCACTCATTTAGCCTCCTTATTGATAAACCAAGGGGACACTCCGGAGGCAGGAAGAGTACATTATGCAAATCGTTAGAACATCAAAACAACTTAATTTTTTTCTCTTTAAATGTACTCATATTTGTAATACAGTGAATCCCCAATATTAAGACCACCATTAGATGTAGTTTTAATTCTTAAACTTTTTTGTGGTGATAGTTTTGGACTAATTGACTTCTCAAACAGCATCATCAGAGAACGGCACAACACTGGGTAGTCCTGATTGCTGGTTTTAGACATAGAAAATGCTGTTCTTGCCACTCGCAAAGGCTGATTGATGAGGTGAGAGATAGGAGGAGTCTACCCATGTTACATATATATCCCCCCGTGGGTGGGGTCTTTTACTTGCCTTAGCATAGACACCGAGTACAAGGAATTGCAAAGTTAATGTCTCATCCGAACGACATCCAGCTGAGATGTTGCTTATGAAGGGTGCCTGGGCCCAGGATTGAACCTGGGTCCTTCAGAGGAGCAGGCAAGTATATTACCACTATAACACGAGCTGCCTGGGACGATCATTGATCTGTTTAAAAAAACATATAAAGGCAAATCCCATATGGCTGATGGACCAAGAAAAAGAATCCAAGGAAAGGGGGCAATTTATGCATTAGGAAAGAGCAGGAAATGGGGGACATTTGGACAGGAGGACAGGTCATGGCTGCCATCAGAGGACCAGTTGAAGGGCAGAACGTTCTCTGAATGTTGATGGCAATCACGATTGTGTATGTGCTGGCCCCAGACTGACCACTGCTACAGGCCACTGTCTTCACATAGGGACTGCTCAGAGAACACTCCGAGAGTTAGTGTCAACAGTCCTGCAGAATATGGTCCCCATTGTCGAAAGAGTATCACATTGTGTCGTATTGTTTGACTGTGGTTGGCAGATTGTTCTCAGCAGCATTGGTCAAGTTTTCAAAGAGAGTTAGTGTGTTTGTTAGATAAAACTATATTTTATTATATAATTTAAAAGATTACAAAGAATCGTATAGCTCTGTTCTTAAGGTCATAGGAGTTATTTTGATGCAATGAGTGAGGAGACAGCCTATCTCGGTGACAGTCCAAGGAAGTGGTCTCCATATCAACCTATGCAACCAACAAAATCCTAATTGTGAGTTTAACCTGCTGGTGCAGCAAATACATGTGTACCAATGAATCCCCTATAACCATGTTGATTTTTTTCTTGCTAATAAAAAAGGAGTGGCCTATATATAAACACACAATGTTTGGTGATACCAATCTCCGTGTTAGCAAAAGATGGATCAGCGATTAATGCAGGTGAAAAAGAGGAAGATCGAGCGATGTAGTTGTGCATTACTGGGATGCCAGATGCAGAGGGGAATGGGTTGCAGATCCTGGGCCTGCAAGAGATGCTGTGGTAAGGAGGAGGCTGGATCCTAAGGCAAGAACAGCTGCAGGCTCATATGCAGGGGCCAGTCATACTCCAGTACAGAGTGATCGTCAATTTGCAACGTATGATCGTGGGAATCCGAGGCCCTATCCCACAATGTAAATGCTGATGGAGGCAAGAATTTTCCATGCACTAAAGAAAGCTTTGATTGATCACCCAATCTGACTGTTCCATTAATGTCACGTGACAGTTAGCCATTCATTGTGACGTCAAACGCGTCATTGGTTACAGTGATTTGAATGGATTTGATGGAGGAATCTGGGTCAAGCCTGTAAGCCATAGAAATGGTGAATAACGAAAGCCAGAGACTGGGAGATATATTGTAGAAATAAAATAATAATTATAAAGGCAAAATGTGATTCATAGCCTATCATATCATCTGTTTACAGAATAAATAGCTTAAGAAATATGTCTCTGTAGTACGTGGAAATAATATCAGCTCACAGACAACAAATAAGTCAGTACTTTGTGGTGAGATTGTGTTTCGTGTTTTGTAGCTATATGTTGCTAAAAATAAATGAAAGTTCTCCATGGAATGTTATAGTAGAGGCAGATACATTACCTGTGCATATTGTAAAACATCTACCCATTGTTTGGTGTTTATGAGAAGAGCACAAGGTTAAAGGGTCAAGCAGAGACTGAAAGGGTGAAGTTGTAAGGCAATCACATAGTCTCTGCATTCAATAACAAAGAAAAAAAATGCTGATTAAATGCCAGAATTGGCATGAGGTTCAGGGATTATGCATTGTGCATCAGTGAACTCCTCTGTTACCATAAGATTTTGGTCAGTGAAACTTGCTTGAACCTATCCATTTTAGTATTTAACGATTACAAAATGATAGAGACAACGATAATCTTTATTCTCACAACATAAGGCTACAAAATCATGGAATTATTTTGGAGTTCACAGACATGCTTAATTTATTTTTTTGGTGTCCTGTGGTTCTACACGCAGATAGAGCATTATCTTCTGCCATTTGGTAGCATGCATTGAAAAGTACTTATGAGGAAGGTGGTGAGAGGTCCATATTTTGGAAAACGGAAACCTGATATCAATCCAACGTGAGGCAAACTTCAGTACAAATGGCGATCAAGTTTGTACGTTTAGCTTTTGTTTTATTCTCCCAGTTGCTTCTGTCACAGAGTCAGTTGGATTACTGGTCAGTGCAAGACTGGTCAGTGCATCACACAGGCTCAGACTGCACCGTGTGGCTACATATTGATGTCTTTGTGACCTAAACACTGCAACAGTGACGTCATGACATCATTTCAATGTCAGGTCTAGAAGCGCATATTGGCCAACATGAGCCGAAATTGCAGGAAATGCGTTCTGTTTAAGGTTTTTATATTGCTTTGCTTTTAATATGTCTTCATATTTCCTCAGTGCAAGGACGATTATTGCTCAGTGAAACATGGTCTGCTTATATGACCCGTTGCCAGAAGCAGTGGTAACGATAAGATGATTTTACACATTGCAACCCTCTCAGGTAAAATACTGTGCTGCGTTTACTTTTTACGAGCCCTGGATGTCAGGCGAGTCACAAGAGGATGCTCCACCAATACAAGAAGCCATTTGACATCAAGAGTTTCATAGATAGCTATCTGAGAGCATCTGAGATGACATAATAAAATGTCGAGCATCCGGGCCTCCCTTCAAAATGAGCAGTTCGCGTGCACTAGAGATAGGCAGGTTTTTGCTCAGTCAGCAATTCGTAATGTTTCTGCAGCTGCCTGAGAAAATTCCAGAATGATGCTTAAAGTCACGTGGCGTCACGTGGGAAGAACGTAAACATTGGAGTAGCCATGATGCATCCGCCATTTTGACATATTTATAGGAAACATAGCAGCATCTATCAAGGTTCATTTAGTTTACTGCTATCACTTAACGCAGTTTGGCTGACATTCTGCATGCACTTTCTTGAAGTTACTTCAATCTTCGCTGATTTGTTAATTGATTGATTGAATAACATGCTGATACCCTTCATCAAATATGCGACATACAGTCCATTCGTGTCCTAAGTAACGCACACACCATTAATCTACGTTTAGCACCAAAGAATTTTTCCTGGGCCGAGTAACTTGGATAGAACAAGATGATTGACACTGATCAGATGAGTTTATGCATTTTCTTGCATGCATGATTGCATTGTACCCATTTCAATATGAGTAGTGCAGGCTGTACAGAATTATTTATATTTTATGTATTATTATAAAATCACATGCATGTATGAGTAACCATTAAAAGCCTAAACTGTCATATCCCAATGGCTAGACAGGCCGTCTTTCCTTATATTTTTTATCAGTGAAAATGGATGTTTCCCCAAACAATCAAGCAACAAGCAAATAAGAAATTCCATGGAGGGATTGACCCAGGTTGTGCAGGTGTCAAGTCTAAATGCAGAGTTAGGTGAATGGGGTGGCATAACACGGGCAGCCACGGTAGAATGAACCAATATATTCTATTCATATTTCTGCTGAAGGGTGTATTATGATACAATCACAAATATCTTCGATTAAGGCAGTCAGGAGCCTTGGAATTAGTTAAAGTATAAGTGCTATTGGCATATTTTGCATAGGCATTAGGCCTATACATTTTGCACATAAATTCAAACTGTTTGTCCTTAAATGACCTTGCAAATTTAAAAAAATATATAATAAAGAAGCTTTAATTGAAACTGACCATATTAGGACCATGTTAGGACACTGGCCATAATAGGGAAACATACGTTATGAAATTATCCGAATATAAAAACCTCAAATTTCAAACAACGATTGATGTATCAGTATCACTGAAGCTAAGTTCTATGCCACCTGACTACGACCTAACTTTGTCCAAATATTCATGGATAAGACTATAACTACATACAACATTCCCACCTAAGACTGGAACTATACACACTATACAATCTGTGTGAAGTTATGCAACTAATGCCAAGCTTCTCCGCTATTAATCATTTAAATTTCGTGTGGGTCACCAACTGATAAAATTGGTGTCTACGGGGCGTTTTGCACGTAGTTGTGACGTCACCACTTACGTCATACTACACAGGGGTAAACAATGGCGATTACATGTGGCTCACATGCCGCAGCTACCTACCTGAAAGCCCTGGGGGAATGGTGAAGGTGTAGGGGGTTGGGGGGGGGGGGGGGTTTGATGTTGAGCCATTTCTCACATTGTTGCTCTACAAATTGCTGGTGTTTGCCACCAGAGCAAAAAGTCTTCGGCGTGGGAGTGGGAGCAACAGCACCCAGGGCAAAGTGGAACTCTTTTTGAAACAGTCCCTTCAACTGCTAACAGCTCACTAGCTCTCAATGCCAGTCACTACAGACTCTCAACAAAAGAGATAGCACAGCACTAAGTGCAAAGTGCCAAATGAACAAACTCTCTCCATCACTCGCTGCTTCTGAACAAGTGAAGATTAAGAGTGTTGCTGCTGCAGCAATTGTGTTGATTGTGTTCTCAACAGTGGGCTTGCAATTGCCACCTTGATCAGTTTTTGTATTCTCTCCTAAACTGCTGAGGGCCAATAAGATTGCTCAGTAATAAATGTGGAAAATTATCATGTTTTCTCATCCCACAAAATTGTTTTTTAGACTCCCCATTATTCAATATTGTAGTAAATTACCATGGGAGACCCTTGGCTCCATTATTAACATCCACTATCGTAATGACATGTATTTTAACTACTTGCTTTAGCATGATTGTTTGTTTGCTTGCTTGATTTATATACACCATGCCCCTTCAGTGTTGATATTGCATGTGAGGTCCAGTTCTTATTCTTATTTGACACTTCATGTTGAGCTCGTGAATCCTGACTAGAACTGGTGCCTAATCAACTGGAAGAAAGCAGCATTGGATTAATTAATTCAATGGATCACTTTAAATGATTAATCCAGCCTTTAATTATCAGTCAGTTCAGATGCAATGTTATTGGTAAATAATAAATCTTTCCACATCGAAATTAGCAGTTTGAATTTTCTTTCGCAATTGATTAGAGTTATAATTTTGACGCCAGTAGACATTGCTGACACTGTAGAATCACTTTATTGGATATACTGTTAAATAAGAATAGGTACACATGCAGCTAATAATTTCAAAGAGTTCACATGTCAATGTAATGGCTGGTACCACACATACATTTCAAGTGCACATTATATATAACAGGTATTTCTTGATTTGTTACATTGTGCTACCCACCTATGACTATTATGCTTTGTGAAGTGTGAGAAACACACAGATGAAAGTGTTTGGCAGGAATTAACCTCGTCTCAGAGAGACATTGATGGTTTCAACCATGTTATTGCTCAGTGTGCGCTCTACTCAAGGTTACCCATCTTTACGCAATGACTGCTGCTGCTGCTGGTACTACTTTTATTGTTGGAGCATCTCATGTTTCTTACTCCAGCAGCAGTATAGCAGCAGCAGCAACAGCAGCAACAGAAGGGACATAGCCAGAACTACAGCAGGATTTTGAACTTCAGATTTCAGATATACAATAGCAGTCAAGCCGGGAACCAGTTTTTTTCTGCATTGCCCATTTGCTAAATATTTGATAAACTACTTTGACCCAATACTTTACTGAGCCTCTATGCAGCAGCAGTAGCAGCAGCAGCAGCAGCCTCATCTTTTGGTGTAGGCGGATGGGTCTGATGTGCAGGGAAAGATAGGTACAGAAAACAAAAAATGGGGGAAGCTGGTACAGTAGAAGCAAAGTTAAGAGTCCTAAGAACACCTAACATTAATTTTTTAGACGATCCTCTGTTAAGAACATACATTTTAGGACACAACTCCATTCTGTGCTTTAGTATTTTACGCTATTAAGACCACTTCTCTTACTGCATATTGAGGCCAGTACATATCTGTGTCTAAATAGTGAAATGGCACTGTATAGTGTATATACAATCATTGTTTTCGCTCAGCGGTCATCTCCCATATTCATATGCAACGTAGGACTGCACTGTTCATATACACTAAAACATACACACATATAGTGGCATTACACAGGCATTAGCACCTGGCTGTTCAGCTGCCAGCTTGCAAGATGAGTTCATAAAAATAGCTTGGCAGAAGGAGCTAAGAGAGGCCCAAGTCATTTGCTCCATTCTCTTGTTTATAACTTCCTAACACTTTCTTACTCTAGTCATTTTCTCTCCACATATTCAGTGGCAAACATTGTCTTTCCACATATTCAGTGGTGGCAAACAAACACAAGATACCACAACTAATTCCCCCTCAACTAATTCCCCCTTAACTAATCCTCACATCTCTATTCTTTCTCCCATCCCACCTAATTCCCTTCAGTTAATTCTCACAACAAATTCCTGTTTGTTGTCGTGTAAAATTCATTCATTCTCCTAAGAACCTTCTGGTGCAGTGTTTTTATCAGTTGGGTCTGTTGAATTCTGATGAATGCAAATGCAATTGCTCGAAATTTCGGAGGCTTTCAAATTGGCTGTTTCCTTATTCCAGGCAGCTAGTGTTTTCTTTCTGACTGATGTAGCAGTGCAGTTTCAAAGCCAAGTCATCTTTTTTTAATTAAACAAATTGCATCCTTTTGTAGTCGCCTGTTTAATTAAAATCCTTTCCTGAACAACATGTCAGGAAGTCTCAAATCTTTCATTCATACTAGGCCTAGGGGTTAAGGTATTGGCCAGTTAACATATATTTCAGTTCTCCAAGGTTCCGAGTTCGATTCCCTGGGGCAGGTGACCACTCATACGTTACATCCTAACTGGATGTTGAAATGTTAAATATAATGTATAGAGCCTTGTACTCGGTGTCCTTACTGACCCAAGTAAAAGACCCCCTCATAGGGTAATTCGTCATATGTTGGGACTCAAGTCTTATTCATCATTACGTCTGCCTTTGGCAATTACAAAAGTGTCAGACTAGTAGCATTAATGCAACAAAAATACAATCTTCGAATTTAATCAATTGCTATAAGGAGATAAATTTACTGGTGCTCCAATGATGTTATAATGCACAGCATTGATAGCATATCCTGTTACTATTTTGCTGCTTTCTATTGATCTTTTACTAACTTGCATTTATTTGTTCTTTGTTGAATTCCTTTTTATTATTTGCAGGGTACGTCAAATACATGCACAGACCAGAGAATTACGTTTTATGCTTACACATCCCAGAGAGCGTGGACGTCGAGAAAGCACGTGAGTATAGTTTGTCACATCACGCGACTGTTTGTCACATCTCGTGTCTATTGTTTCTAACAGTATGTCCTTGATGAACATAAGATTTATCACATCAGAAAAGACAAGAATAAAACATTGACACTTCATGTAGTGCACTTTCTGGTGTTTTATACCTTGAAATTGAATATTGTATCGAAAATCTCTCTCTGCTTTTATGGAGAGTACATTTACTCCCTATGTAGGTTAGGCCAGGCCTATATTTTATAAAAGGCCTACTTTCAATATGGAATTCGTGTGTGCTCCTTTGTATGGTGGCCGAGGAGTACATTTTCTGGTGCGAAGCTTTCACCCCCCGACAGTTGGCACTTTCGTACCAGGAAAGACCTTCGCACCACCACAGTGACAGTTCTGTCGTACCACGAATTTAATACAGCTAGCAAAATGTCGACACCCTCCCCTCCTCCCCGGACAGTGTAGGATTCCCACCACGAAGGAGAAGAAGAGGGCCTTCATATCATAGGGGCATCCGTGGATTTGCATAACATCACTGTGCCTTCAGTAGTTATGAAGCTTATTAGCTAAAACCGTCAGTGAGGGGGGCAGGTTGGCAGTTTCGTGGCACGAAAGTAACTTTCTTTTTTGGTGCGTAGTTGGTACTTTCGTGGTTCTAAAGTTAGTAAAAAGTTGGTACACTATCGTGGTTCGAAAGTTTGGTAATTTTGTAGGGCCAAAAATGGTATTTTCGTGGGGCGAAAGTTGGTACTTTTCTGGGGCGAAAATGGGTAACTTACGTAGTGCAAAAGTTGGACTGTCGTGGTGCAAAAGTTGGGACTGTCGTGCATGGTATGACTCCCCACGTTCGGCCACCATACCTTTGTGAAAATTAGCGGAACTTAGGCCTAGTAAACACTCTGTTAGAGTGACTAGTCGTCTGGGAAACGAGGCTCAAAATGCCAGGAGGTGTACTGCATTGATGAACAGCCCCGGATATATGTCGGTCAGAGGCTGTTGAAGACATTTGGAGTGGTGCCAAGCAACAGTGAACAGTTTGTTGTTTAAACGTTGCTGGGTTGACTGCTTCTTGGCTCCCTCCCATATTTTCGATGTGAATGTGTTATAATTCACTGTTACAAATTACCATGTAGTTATGTAAAGCTCATTTGAAATGCGTTTAGTCTATTATTTAATTTGTGATAATGTTTTCCATGCAGGGAGGAAAGGACCTTTTCGTCGTATACCTAACTATGTAAATTATGGTTGATTGTATCATTTCACGAAATCAATGTGACAAATTGTATAAGATCAATAATAGATATCATATTTATGTACTCGTGTAATTACAAAGCAGTCAGCTAGGAACGATTATTGAATATTGAAAATAGTATTTGCTTTAATGTTGTCTTTTGCGGTCACCAGGGTCGCTCTGGTGTTACTTGATGGTTACGCCCTCTGGTGTTAATGTTCTTCTTTCAGAGGAAGCTGTTAAAAAGGGCCTGACTCTCAGTTCATCTTTAGAGAAAATCTACAATAATCTCGTGTGTGTTCAGGAGAGATTCGAGGGGAAGCTTAAACAATACAAAGTAATCCTTAGTCTAATAGAAAACAAAATAGTGGGTGTGTTTGATGCATACATGTTTCTAACTGAAACATTGAATAGGCTTGCTGATTACTTTTGGATTTTAATGGTGCTTTTGATTACTACTCTCCTAGGGTAGACTGGTGATAGCAGTACAAGAGACAGCCACGTTCTCACACAAAATAACCAAAAGGTTTACACGGAAATATTAACCAAAAGACATGTTTTTCACGTTGCTTTCTTACAGTTTTGTAAGAACTCTCAATGCACTGCAAGGCTTTTATCAGTCTACCCTTTGCCATATTTGGCATAAATTATATGAATTTATGCCAGAGGCGAATTGTAATTCTATTTTCTATATGATCACATGAAAAGACAACATGTTATGCCATTCAAATTCTAATTTTCAACAACTGCCACACCAATCTATCAATCCCTTCATTGAAAGAAAGAAAAAAGAATTACAATACGTCCACAAAATTATTTTAAAAAGTGTTAGCTGTTTGACAGTGACTTTAGCTTTTTGTTCTCAACAGCCTTAGCTTTAGCTACATTAACAATCAATGTATTCATTGTTCTACAACGAATTCTATTTGGAATGTTTTGTGTCAGTCGTGTTCGCGCTTGTGCAACTTTTTTCCGACAGATGTCATGCAAAGCCTTGTGCAACTTTTTTCCGACAGATGTCATGCAAAGCCTTGCCTTGTGTGTAGTTGTTGCGACTAACAATTAGAGGTAGTTTGTGTTTTATTTGTAGAGAGAGAAATGGCCCACCATGGGGGAGACACGACAGCACAAGATTTTCTCTACCAAAAGGTGGTTGAAATCGAGAAGAGATTTGGAGCTAAGCTGAAGAAACATAATGTAAGGCAGATGTGCTATCTTGAGTTATTTTAGTTGAGAAATCTTCAGTAATCAACCTGCCCATGCCAAGAAATTATAGAAATATATTAGCATATATATTCCCCAGCTAGGCCCCACCATTTATTAATACATGTATGCCCCCTAACATTTTAGTACAAGATGGGCTATCAACCGGGAGAAGGGAAATCAGGGTCAGTTTTTATCCAGGAAAATGTAATTTAAGAAAACACAAGAAAAATTAATATTGCTAGGAGTGACATTACGAGGAGGAAAATATACTTCGTTGGGTGCCTAAAATGTGGTGTATATGTCTATGTTCAAATTAACTGGCAACTCCTCTGAACTTTTACTTTTAGTATTAAAACACCAATTGACAGTTTGTACTGATTGATGGTTTTACATACAAGATACTACACTTATACACAATTTCATTGGTGAGTACAAAGCCTTATAGGTCTGGTGGAAAGTGCGCCCACCAAATTATTTTACAAAAATGTCTGTATCTCCAGTTGTAACCCTCATTGCTACAGCCCTGATTCTTTTAGACTAGGATTAACAACGCATGTTGTGTGAAGCCTGGCTGGATTTATCTAACAATTACTGAAAATTGGTGCTAACAAATTCTTAATAGGTATAAATCGTAATAAATGATACTGTAAATTTAATTTTAATTGAATAATACTTAATATGACCTTTCCTTTGTGTTATCGCATTAATAATCTGTTTTCATTGTAAGATTTTGTCATTATATTAAGATTCTGTCTTTTGCCTTAAGATTCGTCCATTGTGTGGAACACACATCTTTATACCTGGTTAACCAAAGTCACAAACATCCATAACTCAGTGATGCCACTGGTTATGGATATTTGCATATACATGTTCATTGTTCATAGTTGTACCTGTTCAATTTCAGATGCATGGAAAGGTCCTGGCGGTGCCTAGTAAGGTGAAGAGTCCGGGAACCATGTTGGTGGAACTAGTGAAGGAACACAAGGCTTTCGCGGTGGTCATGGGAACACGTGGTCTGAGCACGGTCAAGAAGATGCTCAAAGGAAGCGTGTCAGATCACGTCTTCGATAACGCTGATGTACCAGTCATCGTGGTACGAATGGAAAATGAATAGTCATCGCTTTGCACATATCCCACCTGTGGTTGTCCTGTTTTGTGTTCAAACTGCTGTGATGTTTTTACAAAAATACACAATGCCAACTTGGTCTAATGCCTTGTCAAAATCTGTAATAATTTATAACATTTTAAATGTTCAAACACATGGCCTAATTAATACACCCTTTTCGCAACAAATTATATATTCAATCAAAATGGAAAGTCTTTCATTGAAATTAACTAATTACCAATGGTTAACTAATCAGACTCTTTGGCGTATCTTTCAATCTGTTTCTTTTTCCTCTCAGCACTGGCTTTTTAGTCCATACCAGATTGAGACTTAACAGACATTATGCAAAGCTAGTTCCAGCTGTGTTAAACTTTCTAAATGTCCTTTGTTTGCAAGGAAATTGATATTTTAAGCTGCCTAATTCTACACATAAATTGATTACCCGAAACCAAACAAAACATCACAATTGTTGTGATAGAAATAGTGGTCATGTGTGTGTTTGTCTCACTAATGATGCACTTTAGTTTAACTGTCAATTATTCATTAAGGTTATTTGTTCATTGGTACGTAGATTCACTATAGCTGAGTTTTTAACTGGGTAAGTGTGATGATGATGATGATACAGGCATGTTTGTATATATGAGAATAACGTTGAATTATCAGCATATCGATCCACCTCATGTTGTGTATCTCTATATTAGTCATTAATTATTTCCAGTTTTGTCTCGATTAGATAAATGTGTGAAAACCAGTTTGAGAATATATGCAATGTATAGAAGATGTAGAAGATTTTGTAATGTCAGTTTCATTATACAATTATGATCTTGGTGCATATATAATTTCTTGTGGCGACTTCAATGACTGTGTCACCAGACATTCTGTTATAACTGAGACCTATGCCGCTGGTTTGTTTGAAGATTCCCTACAACTGAAGCCTGATCCCAGGAGGACCGAACGCATCCAACCATTGTTCTCTCTGTTCTGTTCTGCACGCCACTTCTGCCGTTTCTAGCATCGCACTGTGTTGGAAGCTTTGTCTAGATCCATCAATCCTGCCTCCAAGATTTCAATCAACTCCTTACACTTTGAAGAACAATTACTTTGACCATCTATTACCAGTTCGTGTCCCGCAGGAATGTTTTATGTTGGATAAAATTCCTTTATACCATCCTGTGTTTGCATTATACATACTCATCTGAATCAGAAGTGTTTAATTGTTGGATCATTTCACATTGTCTTTTTTTCTCTCATAGCTTACACCCATGCATGGCTTCAGTTTTGAGGCCAAGTTACCATTGTAGTAATTGTAAAGCTTGTGCTAATTGCATCTTATATAATCAAGTACATTTGGCAATCAAATGAATGGTGGAGCTATACCTGCAAATGCTTTGTGAAAATCGAATAGATCCGATGGGACTTTTTTTTTGTAATAGCAAAAGCTTTATCTAGCTCAACATTTAAAATGCTGGGCAGCTGTATTACGTGGTCAGTGCCAGCTGATGTAGATATATAACTCATGGCCAAAGTAAAAATATATTACTGGGAAATGTGTTCTGTTTTCTTTGATTATGTATCACATGACACCATACTGAGCTTCATCTTCTTTACTGCTTCCATTTTAGGTACATTGTAAACAGAAAGTGTTTAAATCAAATGTGTGTTGTAGGGATGAAGTTTAAGTTTAAGTTTTAGTTTTAGTTTTTTTTTCTTGACACATGATTCATACAATTTTACACTGATACATTCAATACAGTTATGCATATACTTATTAATAATTTTAATACATTAAGCGTCAAGAAGGGAAAAAACAGAGTTTTAAAAAACTATATTAAGTTGCTCCCAAATACAAAATAATATAATGATATAATATAAACAGTAAATAAAGTTACATATGACCTAATTATTTAATAATATATAAATCTACAGGACCGTTTAATAATTCTCTGTTTTAAATTTTACAAAAGCTTTAGCAAATGATGATGCACGATTTTTCTGTTTTTAACCTATCTATTAAATGCAACCATAAGTGCGGAGCTTGTCCTAAATAACTCTTATTATATTTTTCTATGGTATGTTGGGGTGCCCTCAAATTGTTTCTGTTTCTGGTATAATAATCATGATCACTTATATTAAACAAATTGATTATTCGCATTGGTAATGTCCCATTCATGTATCTAAAAGAAATCTGTAATAAAGCCAACTTTATTAGGTCCTCCATTAATAAATTTCCCTTCTCGTAAAACTGACAATCTGCTTCTTGGACCAACATTGAAGATTAACCTTATAGACTTGTTCTGCTGTTTTTTTTAATCTTTTTCAAATCTATGACTTTCAGCATAGAAGAGCACATGTCAATGTAAACGTATGTAAAGCAACAAGTAATAAATACAGCACCTAAGGCTGAGACATGTATGTATATCTTTGAAAGAGGTCATAGTGGTTAATGCAAAAATATTGATTCAGTGCAAGAGAACCCAGAAACTGAAGGTCACCGAAGTGCGACAATTTCCTGTGCCACTAAGGCATTGTTCATCACAACAGGTCATTTTCAGTAGACCATTATATTACCATGGAGACAAGAGTACTTGTCTCCATGATATTACCTTCATCTTGCACAAGAAATCAAAAGCCGAAGAGAGGAGACTACAGCTCCACGCAGAAAAAATAAATGTTGGAGTAATTATTTTACCAACTCAAATGTTGATGATCATTTTTACGATCGTTCATTCATTCTTAGTCCATCAATGACTAAAACACTAGTTTTGCAAGGGTTCTGAATGGATTTGCTATTGTAGTTCTTGGGAGATGATCTCCCTTGGTAGTTTTAATGTCCAGTAAAGATAAAACTCTTAAAATATGACAAATTCATTAATTAAAACAATTAGAATGAATGACTGTCAAGAAACATTTGTCATGATTAATTGCTGCCTTGCAGAAGCATGCAGTACCAGTTTCTTTCAAAATACATCTTTCTTGTTAGACAAGACTTTAGCAAAGCATTGTTACTCTGATGTTATACTATTGTAAAAAAAAAAAAGGCTTTATCTTCTTTGACTACATGTGTGACAAACTAGAGACTGCAGCCCCAATATTTGGCATTAGCTCTCATTTTGTATATATATAGTCTTCCAGATAAGCTCAGATGGCTACCTGATTTCTAGGGTAAGATTTGGGTAATGTTATGACCTGTTGAACATACATCGATCAATATTACCAATTTAATAAACAAGAACATAGAGACACAGGGTTGGGTCACGTTGCCAAACAAAATTTAAAATTGCTGGTGTCCCTGAAGCCATATGGCTCTTGGCTGGTTGTTGTACAGAGAGTGTCTATTTAGCCACAAAGACCTACAGACTGATATGCCTAGAATGGGCCAAGATTTAATGAAAAATCATTTCCAATATCTGTCATCGAGGCCAAAGGTATACACACACCTCAGTATTTTGCCATTGGCTCTTTTGCAGCTCTTTTGCAGCTCTCTTGCAGCTCCCTCGCAGCTGTAAGAGAGCTCAGAGGCTTATGGCATTAAAATCTCTAATTTCCATAGCGAAATACGGTCTAATAGGCTATTCCTGGCATCAGACATACTCAGTAACTTAAAACCCTGGGAAGCCTGTTTCAAATGATATTACAGACTTCGATTATGCCATGCCGTATACAATGGCAAAATACTCAGTGGTGTGTACACTTTTGGCCTCGATTGTATGTCTCCCAGCTCGAACATTATATGGAACCTCACAGTTGGGCAAGCCATATCATAATAATATGAGACCCATGCAATGGTGAGGTCATCTAATTGGTATATTGTCATCACAGTGTAAGGCTAGTAAGTCTGTAGGGTGTCACATGGACTTTAGAGGCTCAGACTATGAGGTAACACTGGGCACGTAGTCTACCACTTCGAGGTCACCTTTTTAGCTCATTCTACTTTATGAATCCATTGAGAGATCAAATTGCAAAACAGTTGAAATATATCAGTAGCCAGCAATTTTTTGGTTTCTCTGTCAATCACGTTTATGATGCATTATTGTAAAATGCTACTAACTACTGTCTGCCATGAAGTGCAAATCAATACAAATATGACCACTGCACTTTCTTGTATAGATTAGAACATTGCATTGTTTTCATAAACATATTTATTGATATGTATATGAAGTATTAAAATTTATATGATCTTTTACAAAAATGAGGAATACAAAGGCATACTTTCCCATTAAATGGTTTAATACATAAGATATATTCATCTTTCATACAATATGAACATTTCATGTTGGATACAGAAGTATAAAATAAAAATTTGGCATCAAATAATCCAATATAATCTTAAATGATGAGTTCACAGAAAATTTACAGACTTCTTATTAGCTTTCTTGTTTGTTTCGGCGAAAATAAGTCATACATTGAAACTTAAAACTATTTTCATGTAATTTACATAAGTCTGTACATATTTAATTAATTTGGCGATTGGTAAATACAATACATCAATTATATTTATTGTCAGCCAATACAGCTGGCTCACAAGCCATCATTATATACACTACATGACTACAATGCATAGATTTATTTACATATTTATAGAAGCCCTCCACTCTCCTTCACTCTTAAAAATTTTAAAACGACCTCACAGATTCCACTGACATACATAGAAAAATAAACATTTGGTGACTATATTATTAAGTTCATATAAATGCATCTCTCCAATGGAGAACACACACAGCATCTCCATGCAGAAACATGAAGGACACGACCAGTGGCGTCCTCTATCCATTTGTAACTCATGACTAGGGCGCCACCTGTAGCATTATCACAAAACAATACACAGAAAATATGCCTAAGTTAACTTTGATGGTCCTTTGTGGTCCATTCCAGTGATGCTGTCAGCTTGCTTAGCACAGACCATGTTTCACGTGATTGTTAACATTTTAACACATTCAATAACCCTATTCATTTGTCATTAGAGACATGTCAACGTACAATAAATATATAAACCTTTTTTTTATAACGAGAACTTTTCTTATGAACAAATGCAACAATCACATCACACACTCATGGCTTAATACATACAACAACACATTAGTAGTTAAGACATCAACAAGAAATATTTGAGGAGAAAGCATGAAATGCGACTGCAATTTAGTCACACGTTTATACTTCTATTCAATGGAGTCTTTAATACCGATGTCTTTTGAACTTTCCAAAACAGGTCTCAGCAAATCGATAAGTTACAAGGTCACCTAGGAGGCACTTATCACGGAAAGTCCAGAGGGTACAGATCACCAATTCGAGGTGTTTTTGGAACCAAATGCCTAGCTACATATAATTAAGTACTGTGTGGTATAAACGGTAAGCTATTAAGTACAAGAGCACAGCTACTGGACAGATACATTGACATGAATCAATCTCATTAATTAATTGAAGTTTGACAGAAATTAACCATCAGCAGATTTAACCTGTACATTGATTCAGTACACAAATTAATTTAAATAAAAGTGCTAAAATCAATACCTAAGAAAGCAGTTTAAAAATTTCCAAATATTGTGAAAATGTGCAGATTTGGTCCTTCGTAAAGTGAATTAAAATTACTTTGGATTATTAATACTCTAAATATGTGCCAGGTAATCTACAAACAAATGAGTGCACTAATGATACTCAACATGTACAAAATCAGCTATCATTAATGCATAGATGCTCAAATTGCACTATTTGATTAAAAACATTCAACTTAACAAAGGCTTCAAGGAGGAAGACAGAATGAGCAATTTCTCTGGATCTGATGGACACAATTTCTTGATCATTTCAACAAACATTTGATAACTTTAATTTTAACTCTCGAGTTACACAAAAACCTTAATCTGCACTTTTGATTCACAACAAATATAATTCATTAACAGGTATGACCTAAATTTTTCAGTAAATTAACGATGATTAAAAACACATTCGATACAAAATTCACAATATAAATTGTGAAATTTCTTAAAATTTCAAATTCTGTTACTTAAATTCTGTACTTAAAATCACTGAAACATTCACAAAAATAAGCCTTAAAGCAGCTGACACATCTGAAAAACTCCATAACTCATTGGTTAAAACAAATCATATAATAATGATATAAAATATTTAAACTGGCTATTGGATATTGTTATCTATATGACTAAATTGGAATGCATCATAAACACAATAAACAGACCACAAACTACAATTTTTTGTTGATTGAAGTCAGTGATAATGAACACTATGAGAAATGTCTTTTGCGAACTCCTTGCTTTTCGTTTTGTGCTTTCAGTGGGTGACTTGTTGTTGAGCACCTTTAGTCCATCACAATAACTTGAGCTAATTACAATGTATCGATCTACGTTCATCCCTTCTGCTAAACCTCACTGCACATCTGTCGACTGACTTGCTCCAACTTGAAGGCAAGTCTGTGGTTCCTGGCAAATTCATCCTCTTCAAGTGTTGACATCAACTGAAAAAAGAAAGCCAAAAATGTTAATGGCATTATGATAAAATTATCAAGACATAATCATATGATGATTATGGTTCTCTTCAATAAAGTTCTCTTTGTAAATTAATTCACGAAACATTCAGCATAAATTACATACATAAAGAAGTGAAGTCACATAACAGGTCACCATTGGTATTATATCTTTAATCATTTCATTTCACATATAATATACGGCCGATATTTTACGGTGCTAAGAGAATCACTAGGCTTCTTTATTTCAAGCAATTTTTGAGTATCAAATACAGGATATCATGCAGGGTGACTAAAATGACACAATAACAGGTAATTTTGCATTCTAAAAACGAGCAAGTCTCTACTTTATTTTATTTACAATATCGCTACATTCGAAAGCAACCCACCTCCTCTTGGTACCGCTCAACATATTGATACAGCTCGTACAGGGCCGCATTCAAGTTGAACTCACTTTGATGGTGCTGAAAAAAGACGACCATTCATGAATAAATCAGCAATTTTTTCAATGCAAAGGGCATTGTTAAAATACATTTCAAACAAATATAATATCTAAAAATCAGAACATACCCTCGACTCCTCTGCCAGCATGGCATTCATATCCTGATCGGATATGGCCGGCATCATCTTTATATCAGTGTAATATCTGAATGAGAAATAGTTGTTATTAAATTAGTAATTCCGAGTTGTACAGTCACAGCAGACTACTCGCTTCAATAGGTTGTCTCTTTAGCCTTTTTTCAGTTCAGGTTTGAGGGTCAACATTATCAGCATTTTAAAACAGTTATTACAGTTAGCAAATATACATTGATCTAATTCCATTTCAAAGAAAAACATTTTCTAAATGATATTATCATACTAAAATACTAAGCTATTTTGAAAGCATACACACCGCTCAACCCATTTCTTGTACTTGGGGATGTCCTTCGCATACAGAAGTTTTGACGAAGGCGAGTCTTTGCCCAATCGGTGGTCTGACATTGAACAACTGTCCATGAACGTTTGTGCAACCACAGACAGGCAGGAGTCCACTATATTGGATTTATGGATGTCAAAGACAAAGTCTGGATTTTTGACGACATTCACCCAGAATCTCAAGGGTAAACTGCAAGAAGACGGTTTCAACATGTAAAATTATGATGCAAAACCATAGCATGACTACAAAGTTGTGAGCCTCTCAAACTCAAACAGATAATTTAAGATTTGAATGCATACATACCTATTTGATTTCCACGTATGTACAACCTCAGGATCACTGATTCCATGATGCAAAGCTTGGTCATCAAGGAAATCGAATATATATTTAATGGCAAGCGGCAAGGTCCAGCCTCGGTTTGCCGTACTAAAGATTGTCTCGAAAAGATCATCAACAAATTGTTGGACCGTGCCCTGGAAGAAAAGGCAATAAATTAATATTCAGTCTCATATAGTGCATTAAATGCAAAAGATGAGCGCCAGTTTCACAAATGAGCTGCACGAATGAGTCAGTGGACCTGGGGGACAGGGCTACAAGTGAAACATGCAGCTGGACAGAAGAGCGACTATCAAAAAGTCCATTTCAGTGCAGCGCATCATTCATCATGACCTGTCCTGTGAGACCCAAGTGTTAATTACTCAATCTGCAATAAAGTCCTAGCAGTTACAGGGGTGGGCCACTAAGGAATGCCGTGCTCAAACGTCCATATTGCAATTACCCCACCACCTCAGGGAATGTCATTTATCTAATGGTGTCACAACCCTCCCAGGTCTGAATTTGTTGCTCTGCACTGCAATATCCAATATTTCTCAAGATATGAGCACCACGAGGTCATCAGGCGAGCTGGGCAATCATGCAGACACTGACCAAAGGTACCCCAGACAAATGACCAAAGAAGGCTAGCCGCAACCCCTTTGCCGACAAGGGTCATTACTAATGCATGCATTGTTCTTATTAAATGCCCCTTGATACTGGCCCATATTATTCCAAAAATATTTTGTTGAGTCACTCGAGTCCCTGCACAAAGATTGCAAAGTGCATCCATCTGTTTATTTTGGGTGTTTTTATCGTTAGCATGACCAATATATTAGCCAATTAATTTCCCGCCCCATTACCAGGGTGATTTGTGATCACTAAAAATGGACATTCACGATCATAAATAGCTCAAAATAGCCATTCCAATGATTCAAAGCTGTTGTCAGCTGATGTACTCACAGACACATCTTTAAATAGAGGCAATTCATTAACAATCACATACCTTTGTCGCAAGTAGTCGAGTCAGATAAATTTCTGAAACCATCTTGCTTGATCGATCCCCCTCCTTTTGATTGTCCATGTCGTGCGCCTTCACCTGTAAAAATAACGAAATTATCAGGACAAGTTCTAATGATTCTCAGTACTTTTCTAAAAATTCAATGGGAAGTTTTTATGTTTAAATAACTGCGATGGATAACTAACAGGTGTACTATTATGATAGTTTCCTTTGGTTTATAAATCAAATTCATACAATTTTACATGATGAATTCAAATCTATCTACAGCTTTCTATGCTTTTATTTCTACATTACATATAAAACAACGGAGATCTTTCTGCTGACAATGCATTAATTCAAACAAAAGTTCTCAAATCATAAACAGCTTCATCTCCAATTCATACGAATGGAGTTCACTAGAAATTGCTTTCTACTTACCAAGTGATAGAACTTGGTGCCTCCCTCAATGTCGAGGTTGATGGTGTGCGGAGATAAGGATCGGTTCAAGGAAGGGCTACCCGGAAGACCGTATAGGTCCCCTGTCAAACCATAAAACATATTCAATCTGTCTGGAGAAAGAAAAACAACAACACATATATAGCAACATCCTCCGGGACACCCAGCAACTGCAAGAAATCTAAATCTGCCAAAATTAAAACAAAAAATGTGGTTCTAGATTGAAGATTTCCAGCACAACACTCATTACAGGTACACAAAGATAGGACTCTACAACCAAGGGTAACAGTCTGAAATAATTAAAATCAGAATTAAGAACTGCACAAAACATACTGCATACTAGTAAGAATACCACTTGAATTTCTAAACAGGAAATAAGGATACAAACAATACCATAAAGACAGTCTAAAATATCATGCAGTAAATAATGGCAATATGACCTACAATAAAGAAATATGACAACATAATTCAGAAAAAAAGTGAACGACCAGGGAAAAACAGATACATCTAATAGATTTACAATCAAGGCTGGAGATTTAAATGACTTTAATTGCATGAAAAAGACATTCCGAATGATTCTTGTAACCTTCCAAAAACACATAAAAACCAATATAGGAATGACTAAACAACTAAATGAGTTATGCTGAAACTTACCGAATCGATGGTGGGAACCAGATCTTGACCCTAACGTTAAGTTGTACATTGATGACTGTTTCGGCACCAGCGCCATTACGGAGCCATCAGGAACTTTGTAATGAGCTAAGGTATTGAGGCGTTTGTAGTCACCCTCCATTTTCGTGGTCATGTCCTCATCTTGGAGAACTAGTCGACCCTTTAACCCTGTTCTCCATTCTGCAATAAAAACATTAACAACTTTAAATTTTTTTGTAATTAACACAACACAATTTGCAATTAAAATAGTTAAAAAGAAAAATCGGGTGATTTACATTTCGCAGTTATTATCGACCAACTCCACACCACCCTCATATTCAATTTTATTTGACAAATTGAAAAGGGAACCCTTCGTGACCAGCTAATAACGTTTCTCAAAATTAGCAGACAAAATAATTTCACTAGACAAGACTGCTTCATCACCAAAACCTAGATGGAAAAACAGTCATTGACATGAGGCTGATTCAGTTGGAGGAGACAGAGTGGTTATTGCAGCTTGCCTAATTGCATGGTGCAATTCGAAGGGCCTTTCACACCTTGACTGATGGAAGTTGTTCCAAGACCATAATTAGTATTGACTGATGGACGCTTCTTTTTTTCACACTATCTGATATGCCTACAGGGTAATATGACTCCCACAAGACCTATGGAGTTGATATAACGCGACAGATAACTGAGTATCATTGTTACAAGCACATTGTTCCAGATTGCTTATGCAAAGGAATCCCGCGTGCCATTCATCACGGAGGCAATAGTTGCATGACAAAGTTTCAACAATCACACGGACTGGAAACCCAAGACGTAACCGATCTGTCAACATGGATGTTATGAAAAATCTCCCAGAAGAAAATAAGCAAAAAAGCACAAAAAAAAAAAAGAATACTCACCCAGATCTAGGTCTTCTTTGTCTGGACGTGATGAGAAGGGCGCATTCTTGTAAATAGCATCAAGTATTTTCTCTTTAACCTGGGTTATTGTGTCACAGTCGAGAACTTTCACAGCATGCTCCTGATTGCTGTAGGCTACGTCAGGATCTACTACATATAATGTCTGAAAATGAAGAGAGAAAAGATGAATATAACACTAAAAGCATAAATATACGACTGAAGTAAGGCAGATTCTCCACAATCGTATTCCTAAATGGAAAATGTTGAACTAAGGTGTTAAATTTCAAAAGTTACGTACCATAATTTTATAATCTATCATTTGGCGAATGAGTTTATCTTCTGACAAGGAATACTTTGCCTCAGAGGTGAGTGCATCAACAGGTCCTTTGTCGACCTGCTGCTTTATGGCTCTATAGAGCATGAACAGAGGTTCTCCTGCGCATTCCTGAAGAAAAAAAACAACAAATAAAGATTTCTAAGCAAGAAAAGGTTGCAACTTGGCAATGGTATCGTGCATTATCATTTCAGAGAAACAACATACCTTGAGGAACTTGTACAGCAGGAATGTAAACCAATTGGTTAGCATTTTCTCAGCGACAGATTCAGTTCTGAAAAATTGAAAGCACCTTAGTTGCAATCAAGTATGATTACTATCTTTGGTCACATCAACATCACTGAAGTAAAACACATAAAACATTATGTAGATTTAAGTCAAATAATATTACCTTCGAAGCAACAATTTGGGATGACTACGACCCTCTACGGATTTCTCTATCAAATCAGCTAACAGTGTCTTCAAAATACTGAAATTAAACATCAATAGTTAGGAAAATTGAAGCATTGATAAGACATTAGGCAATATTTCAATTATCTTCGAACAATTAGACAAAGTATTGGCCAGGATCACAATTTAGTGTGATTGATACGCAAGACCCTTTCAACTTTACAAGGAATTACATTTGGGATGACAAAGATGGACGCCCTCATGAAAATTTATGAGATGGGAAGAAGAGCCGTTAAGGAAGGAGGAGAGAGGGAGAGACTGCCAAAGAGGATGGTCCGTTAGACCTATAATGACATGACAGGTCCCTCCTTAGGGACTTGGGTGATCTCTGCGAGTGCTGCCTGTTGTTTCCCACAGACGTCTTGTCACTCCCTCGGCACTGATTATGTCCTAATTGGCAGTTACCAACCATCCTCTGTGACTAACTTTGTTAAACTCGCCTCTTCAACCCCACACATCCACATAAGCTTTCATTTTACTGTCAATTAGCACCACTTAATGGTATACTTGGTGCGTAATAACTTAATCTTCACAATTTGGGATTCATTCTACGTATCATTGAATGGCATTATGTTCCATTCAAACTCAAAGCTTAAGTGATGGAAAAGGTGCAATCTGAAACTTTTCATCCCAAACAATGCAGTTCTGTCACATAACTTGAAAGCAGAACATTGGATATGTGACACAATGCATAGCCAAGATTTATCGCAGTTGAAAAAGACACAATAGCAGTTCGAAATACTGGAAGTCATCAGTTCCGTTGAAGAAAACATCACTTACTCAGTATGATAGTCCATTCTTCCTTGTAATGCTACCGAAATAAGAGATGCCACATTCACTTTCTCCCTCATAGAAAACTCCTTCTGATTTTCTAGTGTTCGGATAAACAGCAGCAGGAATGTTTTGTTCAGAATGAGTCCATTGAATGTACGCAACGCCCTGTCAAGACTTTCATTCATGCCAATCTGAAAAACGAGTACATTGAACATTGGTAATCTAAAACTATTTTAACAAGGCAGATATCCACATTGTAGGCCTCTTGTTGTTGAGCAAAACAAAAAAGTAAATAAGTCAAAACCATAGCCCAGTTGTATCAAATCTAAAACATCAAAATGAATCATTCGAATTTGGACAGTTATATTTCCTGGTAAGCAACACAATAAAAAAGCAACTATGATCTTTAAAATGTGATCCAGCCTAATCAAATTAGAAATAACGGAAAAATAAATGCTAATCCTAAAAATGGACCTTGGACCAATTGCTTAGCTAACCAGCATGCATTTTAAACTAAAACCTCATGCAACGGAAGGGTTTTTGATGTTAATAGAGCTCAGCAAGTAGCAGACCCGCCCCTGGGTTAGTAGTCACCTTGTTGCCGTTGTCTACCTGAACCTCGAAGCTCCTCGTCACTGGATGCTCATTTTCAGCAGTGTTTGGAAATAATACTCTCATGCTGAAGCTTCTGTAATCCCTGAAGGGTATGCCCATGGTTCCAGAGAGATCTGATGTTAATTCTGTCATGTCAGTTTGTAGCTCCGCAAAAGCTGGAAGGTTAAAAAAGTACACAGTTTTAATAAAGTTCCCACCAATCGACACCATCAAGTAACTAAAATATGTCCACTGCATTGCTCAGAAAAGTCTTTTGTTTTGAAAGTGTAATTGACAGGTGTCCCATTCTCTCACAAAGGTCAAGATGCTTTATTTTCATCGAGGAAAATTTACATCTCGAGTCCATTAAATATGTGTCTTACAGTTATTACAATACGTAGGCATACACAGTATGTAAACTACCTTCTTTGCATTCCTTGGCTACTTTGGCTTCCAATATGTCCATCTGGTTCTGCATATGTTTCATGACTCGATCACTCTCCTGGGACTTTTGTCTATATGCGATGAAGATGATTATGATGAGTATAATGAGCACTCCTCCTCCTCCAGCAATCCCAATAATTGCAGGGAAAGACAAAATGCTCAAAGTTGTCTCGTAACGGAGCTCTCCAATCTGGAAGGTGAGATTTCCAATCTGAACCTGAAAGTCATAAACGTTATGGGTGAAAAACAATGAAAGAAAGAGACCATAACAGTCGGAACAATGATCAATCATTACTCTCGTTAGCTCATTGTTTTGAGACAGTATTTGAACTGACACATTTACCTTGCCATCTGCAAGTATTACAATCATAAGAAGCAATCAAGTAAAACTAAAACATGACTCACCACAACAGCAGGATTGCTCCCAACACCATCGGCAGTGGGACTTGGCGGTTTACACGTCAGCTGCTCCTTGGCTACAGATGTTACATTACAATATGCAGTGCCAATCAAGACTGTCACATCATCTTTGGTCAATACAAGGTTGAGCTTTTCACCCTGTAACAGAAATGAAATGTAATTAATAACTTACTATTAAATAGATAAACTCCAATGCAATGAATATAAATAGGATTATGTTGATCTCATCAAGGACTTACGTTAATTGTAAGATATTCATTCTTTGGCTGGAAATATTTGACTCCTTCATCAAAAGGTTCGAAGACAGGATCAGCATAAATGCGGAAGACTCTCTCAGACTGTGCAGTCAAATTACGCAGTTCCTCAACATTGTCCATGATGAAGCCATAAGACACCTGGGCATAGTCTGCAGGGTCTTGTTCCACTGATGTGGTGTCAGTCCTCATCTGGAGTCCAGGCGAGACATTCGGAGATCGACAAACCATCTCCGTTGAAGATTTGACCCAACACTCCTGTAATAGAGAAATAGAATGAAGTCAGTATGAAGTACGATTATTCATAATACGGTCAATCAATTTATTAGAAAATACAATTAAATTACTTTCCGATTAAATGGAAACATAATTAAAATTGCAAAAACTTCAATATCTTTGTCTGAGTTTAATACACGGTGGTCACTCAACATGGACAATAGCCACAGAGAGATGTCATTCAAAGTATTTCATGCATACTAATATATGTACATTTTTCAGGCTAACTACATTTACCAGCACCGCTTGCTCATGGACTTTGCACCAGTAAAACCATATGTGAGCAGACAAGAATTGCAAATCCGCAGACTGGGTGCAATCAAGAGACACTCTTCAGTCCTGATGGTGTATGTTGTGACTAAGTTTGCGAGGTTGCGGAATGATGCTATGGCATGGAACTGCATCAACGGGACACAGCCAAAGTGTACTTACGCTAATGAACTCCTGGTTTCCGAGAGTGATGCACATTTTCGGTTCCTGAATTGTGTCGAGATTCATTCCTTCCACGATGTTCTTAACTCCTCCACTGCAAATTCAATGCATAACAATTGGTTCATTTGTTAATTTATTTTTTTGTCCATAAGAGTTCTCGTTTTCAAATACCTTCAGAACAATTCAACACTGTTGAATTTGTATCACTTCCAATGGCACAGGGTTGATAATCTATCATGTGCTCATAGAAATGACATTGAATAGAGCAACTAATTAATTAATAAAGACCCATAATACACTAAGCTAAACCACACACCTTCTTATGCCCTTCTCAGGGTAAACATTTTTGATAAGAGGGTCTTGTTTGTAGTGGAAGGTTTGTTGCTTGAATGAAACAGTTTCTCGATCGAACTTCATTTCCACTAAACCTGCGCTATCCATTGGGTTAGGAGAGGTCACACAAACCACCATTCCATTTGTGATGCTGCAAAGATGCAAAAGAACAAACAATGTATTTGATAAACAGTATTTACTGATAGTGTAGTTTCTAATAAACAAAAGGTATCCTTACCACCTGAAACAAAAATATCAAAAGTCCAACGAAGAGATTTATTGAACATACCAACAGGTACACAACAAGTATTTAAAAACTAGCATAGTAAAAAAAAAAACTGACCTTCGTGGATCAATTTCACAGGTATGCCCAACCACAGTGGCTAAGATCTTGGTGCCTGTATTGAGGTGTTCTCCTTTGATAGTTACTCGAGTGCCACCAGACATTGGTCCAATTTTTGGGTAGAAGTCAGTTATTTCAGGGACCTAGAACAAGGAAATTTCCAGTGCAAATGACAAAAATAACCTTTGTCAAATAATGTACATCAAGAGATACGAGATAATGGTGGAAAAATATTTACAGTTAAGTGCATTTGTTCATACTTATTTCCTCAGCTGTGATCACATCAAATAAACCTATCCAATGTAGGATGACTTTTTTCAACAATTCGTCCTAATACAAGCAAAAACATAGGCCTGCGTGATTACTTACCACATAGGAGAAGTGCATGTTAGAAGCGTCGCTGAATCGGTTCCTGACTGAGATGACAATAGCTCCATCATTAGCGACGGTGTTTGTTCCCGTTTCACAGACAATCCTACAAAAGCCAAAATATAAGCCCACATATAAGAATCTTCTAAGAGTTTGGAATTAATTAAGAGAAAATCATAGATCTTGACAAATCCCAACATTAATTTTTGTCAGCTGTGAAACATTTGCACGCTTGAAGCCGACCTAAATGAACTGCTGAAATCACACATCATTCATCAAACAGTGGCTTTGACATACCTGCGAGCTGGTTCGTAATAAGCAGGGTCAGGTTCACAAGGTATTCCAGCAACTTTAACCCCATCTTTAATGTCATCAAACGTTTTGCCAAGATTAACACCTTCAATTGTAAGCTTGGTGCCTCCTTTGGTTGGTCCAGTTCGTGGCCGGAACTGAAACGAAATGCGAAGTACAATTAAAAATGAAATACAAATGGGTAATGCAGTTTTGTCATGCCTTTTATAAAGTAAGCCGAATCATACATCTATCGGTAATCCTTTATCAAATGTACCAAAGTTGGTCCAAGTTGTTACATGCACATAATGTGCACCTCCATAAGGGGAACAAAAATGCACTTGTTCTGCATTATCAACACAGACAGGACCATTAGTGGCACACTGCATTTTCCCCGAGCCCATTGTACATCACTTTCTCAGGGATATCAGCAAAATGAAGGACATCGTGACAGAACCATATCCAAGGGCGGTAATAACACAACCCCCATCTTTGCACATATTGGACTTTTAGCAATGTTAACGCAAAACCTGCTCGGCTATTAATGCAAGCTTTTTGCCTGACCATATTAGGTCGAGCAACATTTGGACAGTGCCATCCCATGGTGGTCCAGCTCATTAAGTCTCATACAGAGTGCGTGCCCATGGGCCCTCGGCAGATTCGCTCCCTTGCTTTCGTGTTTACCAAGAGGTACAAGGCCCTCGCCTCTGGCTCCTATCAATATTGCAGACTGAGCAGGGAAAAGGGCCTGACCCCAGTGATCCCCTGGCCCTAGGACCTAAAGCACAGCAAACAAGCGACCTCACGCAGCATAATACCAAGTGAGAAGGACAGTCCGTGCTGCAGGTCATTGCCAGTCTACCTCATATATATTGCAGTCCGCATTTGTTTCGGCCATTGCCTCAGGCATTACAGCTCATTGCGGCATGTTTGTACGTCTGGGCTGTCACCACCATGTCCACTGTCCACCATTAGTCTGTGCATTTTCAGAAGTCCCCATTACTCACTCTTTACTGGCCTAATTTTCCTCAAAGAAACTTTTGGCAGCCTTGTGACAACAGACACTGATTGACAGGTACAGAAATGTGTAAGTAAAGCTGACCACTCACTTTCCATGACCTTGCATGTTGTTATGACAGTTAACTGATACTGTTCATGCAATATTACAACAAACTACATGATGGCAAGACATAGCAGATGAGAGGTCACACATCCACATAAGAACGTTTGCCGCTTTCATGTAGGAGACCAATCAACTGATCAAAGCACAAGAATCACTGCCTCTATCAGCTGTTACCTGCTTCACTTCAGGCTGCATACAGGCATGAGATAGTCAAATACATTCAATCCACTCATCAATAGCCTGTTACCCTGCAACTGTCCTCTGACCTTTATATCAAGAAGTCAAGTGAAAAGCCGAATCATCCCGACAGCGTATAACACAGAAGAGATCAGGAAGACAAACAGAAAGCATTAAGTTCTGCTTCAGAGCAAGAAATTATGTTGGCTGGAGTAACAGACAATATCGCAATGAAATAACAATGAATTTTACTAAAAGCCTTTTCTTGGAATTATCTCCCAAGAGGAGAGGAAAACCACTCCACCTAATCTCGGCTCTGAGAATAGATTGAGTAAAAACAGCGAAATTCAACCCTTCACCACAAACACATTACAATGCATATGCAGCATCAGGGGATGGCGGATTCTAAAAGCCTTTTGCATTAAGAGGTATCGTATGAACAGCTACTTTGCTTCACACTGACCAGCCAGGTCTAACGAATCGAGTGTCATCCTATCGTTGCCGGACGACTGATGTCACAATGAACAGGTAACCATGGCAACTGAATAGGTATTTCTTATTTGCCTGAATGCAAAAGGTCTTTGAAGGCAGATGTAATGGATTTGGGATGAGTGGGGTTTTTAGAAGGGTGATCGGATGACTAGCCTACACGAGCACAACTCTTGAAGCCTTTTTATCTCCCATGTAATAGAGCTGCAATTGAGATGTCACCGGAAAAAGATTGCAATCGACTCAGGTTACCACTGAAGGTGCTCACCTCACATATGCTGCAGACAAATATCATATTGCAAATATTCTAAAGCATCCCATTTCTGCTGTACAGCTACTGTTTTATTCCCTTTAACACAGCAGAAACAAAATAATCCATCGTTTTCATTTACTGTCTGAGCTAGAAAATATTTGATTTAATATTGTAACAAAATCTTCGGAATCTTTTTAACACTTTTGCACAGAAAAAATAGAAGTAGTCTTTAAAGAATTAAAAATTTTTCCATTACCACAGATCAGTAAAGTGACACTAATGTTATGCGTTTATGACATATTGCACTGTGAATTTCTTGCACTTTGCCTGTACACACAAGTAATATAACGGGCATGATAATAATACTTACATCGCTAATAGTGGGATTAGGGCAATCCTGAGAATGGTCAAGCCAGACATTTGTGCATTGATTCTGAATGGAGCAAAATTCCTTAGCTCCAGTTGCGCACCACCCACAGTTGTACTTGTTCTCCAGAGTGAGGCATCCTCCACAATTATCAGCCATTGAAGAACATTTGTATACTTTCACTGCAAATAAAATTAAAGAAAATTGAATACGAGTAACTCTTTACAGCTTCAACTTGATAAAAAGCTTAAATTTTTCAATTCCATTGACTACTACAAATGCTCTATTACACAACTCATTTGTAAAAATGTGGCTTAAATGTACCTTGAATGCGATCAGGATTATCAAGAGCGTTTCCTTTCCGTCCCCATGTGATTTGAAAAGGGACATTTCGGTGAGGCGTTTCACCAACGTAATGGAACTACAAAGAGGAAGTCATTAAAACAGTGATTAATCCCATAATAACAATGACACATTCAATCTCAGCTTCGTTTCAGTTTTGTAACACATTAAAATACTCACATTTACATCCTCACACTCAATTATATCCGTTCCAGTTGGTTTCACTGCGCTAACCACTCTCAGCCCATCGATGTTAAATGTGCATTTAAATTCAGACTGGAAGTCCTATAATCAAACGGATTAATGTGAATACATGGAATGATATTCTTTACCTGCTACAGTATACTTCATAGAGAAATGATCATAGCCATATGGAATTCCCGAGGGCTTCCCTATATTGAAATCCCATTATTTCGTCATTAGCGAATTAAAAATTCATCACTACTCACCTGTAAATTAAGAGCTTTCACAGTGACTTTCTTGCTGGTTTCTGATGGGACCAGGATCTCTGTGAAGCTGGCTTCAATACGAGGACAGCTCAAGGGTCCAGGTCGATCAGACTGGCCAGGAACCTAAGAAAATATCAACAATTAACTCTCTTGCAACATTACATTATGAATATAATAGCAGAATAACTATAGCACAAAATATGACACTTTAGAAAGGCAAAAAAACATCACTTAGAACAACAAAAACACTTTAAATAGTTGTCTATTTGAAAAGTGTTATTTCCTGAACCGATTACATCACCTTTTCCTATTAAGTTAAAAGTGGTAAAATCTAGCATCAAACTCAATGACGTCATCTGACATGAAATAGCAGCATATTGTTTGTGCAAGCAAAGCACCAAGGAAATCAGCAATCTTACAACATTTAAGAAATTCATATTCATATTTCCTTTAAATGAAACCTGAGAACTAGCGACAGAGGAGCAATCTTCTCCATTAACATGACGAAAAAAGCAAAATGCTTTGAAGGGAAATTAAAATTTGATGAAAGATTGGATCTTACATAATTCCGCAGGTAATTAATTACCAATGACTTACGTTTCTGCCTGTTATCAAGACATCATTCAGGCAATTTTCTCTGTTGAAGGTGCAAGAATGTCGCTCCACACACCAGGTGCAGGGAAAATCACTCTCTGTGCAACCAGTACATCTGTTTAAAATAACAAAAAGAAAATATTAGGAGGCTATTTAAGGAAACCTTTCAAATATACAACACATTAAATACTCCAGAAAACCTTGAAAACGTCTTTGCTTTATGTTCATGTCCAATACCGTAGACATAATTCTGTGATGTTAACTAAATGAACATTTAAATTTGTGATGACAACACAAATTTTGAATATGATTTTTCTAAATAAACAACGCAAATTGTATTGTCATTGTTCATAATAAGCATTGCCATTCAATTGACACACTTTTCCCATACCAAATACAATCAGACTTACTGCATGGGAATATTAAACTCCAAATGAACGGGTCATAAAATATTCAAACATGTTTCATCGGGGTACTGGGGTTTATCGGAGCAAACACAAGGGACCATGATTAAGCCATTGGCGGTAATTTTGCATAAATATTTATTAAAGCAGAAACATTGAATCGAGGAGGGAAGCGGGAGTTTGCGGGAGGGACAAAAAGGAGGAGGACAGGGGAGGCCAAGCGTGAGAGACAATATCACGGTTCTTTTTATGTGGGGACCAGACCACCCTAATAGGCGGAATAGGAAAAATGGGAGAGAATAGACAGCCTAGGGGGAGTTAATGATGCACAGTTAATGACACAGGGTTCTGCCACTAGGAAATGATCTCAGATCATTGTGTTGGGTAAGTGGCAAATGGTGGCTGTCAAAGGCAATGCTGACTGACATTGTAGCACTAACATTGTATGCAGAGATGAGGGGGTTGACAGACCGGTGCCAGACTGTGTTAATGGTGTGCATTAAGCGATCAGTTGGGGCCATCAGGGCAGAGCAGGACAGCACAATGACAATCGTCCTGCTGCTGCTGATGCTGCTACTGAGATGGGAGATGCACAGGATGGCAGGCTGCTGCTGATGATGATGATGCGGAGAGGGCCACCCAGGCCATCCAGGGGGCAGGTGGTGCAATCGAGAGGACAGTTTCTGCTTCACCCCACTATCCCAATGAGTCCGAAAAGGGTAAAATGGCAGATTTGCGGGTAACTAGCATGACAGCTGACAAGCCATTAGGGCAGCCTCTTCTGCTTTGATCCCCCCAACTGGGTTGCTGATGCTGCTGATGCTGTTGATGACATGTTCATCTCCTCATCCTCATCAGACCATCACCCAACACCTGTTCAGCCTCCCCCATAATGCTGCTTAATACCCCAATTCTCCCACACCCCTCTCTCCTGAGGGTCAACGATTCGCACCCCTCCCCTCCAAGAGGACTCACTTCATACAGCATAATGAGGAATAGTGGAGTGAGTGGAGCACCATGAAATTTGCTCATTTTGAGGTCCACTTTGATAACTAAAGCACTCAAATAATTGAGAAACCCCTTATCAGTCTAGTATCTTCAGTTGGACCATTCGAATTTCTACTGTTGTTTTCCTTCTTTTTCAGCCTTGCTTTAATTTTTTCCATTATAACCCTTATTCCCAACCCTTTTTCATAATGGTACCCTTCCAGACCAAATAGATTTACCCCCATGACCTTGAGATCTCTCAAGGACCTTGAGGGGGTGCAAGGGGTGACAGGCGATGCGTAAGGATTAGCAGTCCATTTGCACTCCATTTTAAATTCCACTCCTTCACCCCCGGCTCATCCTTTTTGTGTTTTTCTTCACTAATCAATGAGCTGGCTGGTGTTATTGTTTCAAGGCAGGCAGGCTGGCTTGTTGCTGCTGCTGATGCTGCTGATGCATCTGCAATCTCCTGGCTACAGCTTCTTTGTCTTTGTAACTCTCTGAGTCAAACGCAGGACAAAGGACCTTAGCATCATCTGCACATGACCTTCAAGGTCACTTGCCAGGAGGTCCATTCCGCTCAAAAAGCCCTTCTATGAGCCCTTCATGAGATTCCCTGGGTCTTGTAGCTTTAATTGCTACAACATTGCGCAAGGTGACCTCAAGGTCATTTCAAGGGCAACAAGCATTAACAAGGTCACACCATCAAACACAAAGGACTTTTACTTAAGCTTGAAGCAATTTTTAGAGTTAATGGGTTTTAAAGAGTTACAAAAAGAGCCAGGTGATATTATAGTGTACTGGATGGCAGGAGCAACTGAAAAGGTAGCTAGCATTCAAAGTCCCACGAAATGGGACATCTGGCCATAAAGGTAATTGCATCTTCAAAATGGACATTTAAAAACGATGCTCGTCGGAATTTCTTCCATATCACATCTTCATGCTATCAATAAATTCTTTCGATAATTAACACAACCCATACTGCTAGAGCACCTTATAAAAACAGTTTTTTTTAAGCATAAACAAAGGGAATAGTGAATAACATCAGAGACCAAATGCTTGTGATTATTATTCCACTCTACTTAAGGCATATAACAAACAGAGAGATACATATTTAATGTGGCTAATAACAAATGCTCTATCCCCATCAGAGTAATGTAGTAATTATCACAGCCAATATTCACAGAATGTCCTTTATGCCTGGGGATAAGCAGTGTTTTTGTGATCACAATGCTTTCCAGCTGTCAGCTTGATTAACGGAGTTCATGGTTGGAGATCTTCTATGCCTGATATTATTAGGACACTGAAGACGCATTAATGAAATGTGACAAGGGAAGAGAAAAAAAAAGCAATGAATGCCCATGATACTCACTCTGCATGAAGATTGCAGTCGAAGAAGGTGAAGTTCCGGTTTACGAAGTCCTTCCCATTCATTCGTATGGAGAGTTTCATGACTATGTGATCTGAAAAGACAAGACGAGACAAAAATTAAAGAAATATGAAAGAGCAGGTAAAGAAAAGCAATAAAGAAGGACATAAAACTGAGCATCGAACAAGGAGTATGCATGAGTCATGGTCCGCCTAGGGCCTTTCTATCTTTTACCATCTTTTTAGGAGTTGATACGATTTAAGAGATGTTCATGCAGGAGCAATTCCCCAAGACAGCACGCTCCATTCTTTGCATCTTGGAATTGTCTAGAGACAGCGTTTAGTAAATAATGTAAACTGTCATTTGTCATTCGCTGTGCTTTTCGCGATGCAAGAAGAGCGGAGTAGAAGAACTGCTGTAGTATCATCAAACTTTCATGACACAAATCCAGCTTGCCTCTTGGGGTCCATGGGGGATTTCTTTGGGGGAGAGTCCCCTTCACATGCATCCATTATGACATTTACTGCACAGCTCACATGTTGAAGGCCCTCAATTAGGCATGCAATGTCCTTTTTACTCTGCTTCAGATTATCTTGTGACTGCGACAAGGCGTCGTTCTGTGGCCAACCAGTTTCCTGCACCATCAAAGGCGACCGATTGAGTTTTGCTTTTGCTGCAAATCGAGTTAGGCAAACACAAGCAGTGGGCGTCTGTTGGTGGCCGCTGTCCGTCGTCTGACCAGTCGATCGCATTCATTGTCAAAATAGCCATAATTAGGCCTTTCAGGGGCCTTTTAGCTAGTCCCATGATTCACGAGAGATCAATGAAAGCTTCATGCTCTGCCCAACTTCACACATTGGATTACCACATGAGCCTGGGGCTACTACATTCGCAAGGTCTTGGGCGACAATGCTACTCGAGCCGATCTTCATGTCTGACCCTACAAGGACTTAAATATATATGTCCGTGTTTCATTTAACTCCTGTATCTATTTTTCTTCCTGTTTTCACGTGTAATTCTGTAACTGTTTTCACACTTCCATTAGGCATGCCAACATTACATGTTTTCTATTAATTTCTCACATCTACAAAACATCACAGTATCCTTTTATGTGGAGCTGGTTTACAGAGATTTGTTATTACAAAGAAAACCATTCCGCCTGAAAAGCACAAGAAAAACGTAAAGCACAAAAAGCTTTCAGAAATTATACAAAGAAATGTACGTTGGATGTATAATTTGTTACGTAGAGACACGAAACTGTTATTTTTGAAGAGGTGTGTCTCATGCCATAAGTAAACACCTAGGGATATTATTGCAGAGAACACACGCATCAATATTTCATAACGGACCTGTTGGTCACGATGCTTCTGCTTTTAACCACTTATATGGGGCTGTCTTTATTCCCTTGCTAATTCCTTTGGTCATCAAAAACATTCAGCATAAGCTGCAAGTCAAATGAAACAATGGGCTGGTAAATTGACACCCAAGTGCCTGTTGTTAGGGTTTCTCATATCACAGGGCCAGGAGAAGCATTGTTTCCAGCACAAACAATCAGATAATGGCTACCCCAGTGCCACCTGATGCAGCCTGCCTCGTTTCCACAACAATAAGACAGAGGAAACAATGTCATTGTCATCAATCACGTCCTGGAGGCATCCCCTTTTTGTTTCTTACATCACTTGAACTGATACTAATTCTTAGAGAATGATAGTAGAAGAGAAACAAAGACCCATGTTCTTTTAATGCTAATTGGCCGCAATAGCAAAGATAAGTGGTGTGTACAAAGAATGATTGTCTTGCCAAATGAGCCTCTTTGTTGTTCATCTTCTGTTCAATAATTTCTAAGACGTTGGGCAGGTTGTTTACTCATGTTACACTATACAAGAAGACAACAAGAAGGCAGGCCATTTCATCCGCCCATATTCTGCATAAGTTACCAGTCTCAATGACATAATGGCAAGCTGGTCTTAAAAGAAGTCAATAGCAACTATGTGATTCAGTCAACAACAATCGTCAATCGTTTGGTCCTGAGTGTAAATTGCCAAAATGCTCTTAAAACGAGATTCTAGGCCTGTACTATCAATCGTCTTCCTTATATTTTGTACCATATTCCTTGGATTCTAGTTATCAATCTACTTGGCTATAAACCAACAGAAGTCCAGACTTCTTTTTCCAGTCTGGCCTAATATAGGAAAGCCTATAGATATTCAGCCATATGAAGCAGCAAAGGCTAACATGTATTTGATGACATATGATGCTGTACAGCAATGAGCCAGACAGGAGCAGTTGGGCTTGTAAGTCATTGTTATGATTCGTATATATCTCAGTAGAAGGATGGACAGACACAATTGTAGAGTGTCCTTCAAAGAGCAGTCCGGGGCATTGCAGCCATGATAAATGAAAAGGAAGACAATGCAACTGCTCAGGCCAAGACATCAAAGCCCTGGTCTGCTGTGTGATGTGGGCTGGCTGTCTCAGCAGCAGCTAGCAGAGGAGGAGAGATGCTTCATATCACAGGATGACCTGCCCTGCAACCCTCTCCATCTTTCCACCCTCTTTCTTCCTTTTTTTCCTTTCTGATTCTTCTTAATCCTATTGAAAGCAGCTAATTGTTCAATCATGCAGCATCAATGACATAGAAGGACTCTTGGCTGCTGCTGCTGCTGCTTTAGCATCACCCTAAGAAGCATCAGCAGCAGCTCAGCATCCCTGCTGCTGTCCTCCCATCCAATCCTCAGCATCTGGCAACCTTCATCCTGCTTCAACCAGCATCCCCATCACTTACACAATAAAGACAATTGATGGATGCTGAACCTCCTCCCTCCAAAAAAGACAAATGATAAAAAATATAAAAAAAGATGCAAAAAAATTACACACACAAGGTTAACGCTTGGCTTGGAGACAAACTTTGCTGGTGCTGCTTGAAACAATCCAATCATCTGCCTAATATTTGACTTCAAACACCATCACACACGTTTACCGTCTCTCTCTGGAATCATCCGCTGGTTTCTTTCTTGCCCTATTATTTCCAATGCCTTTGACAGTTTACTTTGACGTCGTTGCCACAGACAAAATCTTGGCTAATGTCCACAGGGGAAGAGCATTATATTCTTGTTGCTTGTCAGCCAAACAGACACAAGGACATCTTCGATCGTGCAACTAGAAATACATGCTTCACAATGATTTATTATCAACCATTATCTTCCAAATGCACTTGAAGTGGTATACCAGGTTTAACTTGGAACTTGGTAAAACCCTTCAATTTAGACCACTCAATACCATGACTGCATCGATTCTAAAGCCCCTGTCACACGGGCCGGTTTTGCCGTAGTGAACCCGTAGTATTACGTAATAGTTATGTAACAGCTCTTTCCGCCGGTTTGGCGACAGGTTCTGTCGGCAAAAAGGGGCGGGGCAGCACCCGCCGGGTTACCCGCCGGGTGCTACGGGTTACCCGCCGGGTTACCCGCCGACTGCCACGGGTTACCCGCCGGCTTTCACGGGTGCCTCGGCGGGTTCTACGGGTACCTCGGCGGGTTCTACGGGTGACTCGGCGGGTTCTACGGGTGACTCGGCGGGTTCTACGGGTAACTCGGCGGGTTCTACGGGTTATCGTTAAATAGAACTAAATTGTAGTATAGTTTATACTGATTCCATACCTGTTTTCGGATCGAAAATATACCAAATATTAAGCGAGTTATTCGTCTGAGAAGGTAGCTAGGTTGGCGGAGGCAATTAGTGGTGCTCTCGCAGACGTCCGCGCCGGAACTGTATCAATGCTGAGCGCTTCTTTAGAAGGCTGCTACCCTAATATTAGTCCGATTTTCGTCAAATAAAGACTGGATTGTAGTATAATTCATACTGACTCCATAGGTGTTTTCGGATTGAAAATAGACCAAATATTAAGCGAGATATTCGTCTGAGAAGGCGGTTGTCTGGTGGCGGCTGCTGCTCCATTAATATTAATCTGATTGCGTCAAATAAATATTGAATTATAGAAGAGTTCATACTTATTTCACACAGAATTTCAGATTGAACATAGACCAAATATTAAGCGTGATATTCGTCAGAGAAGGCAGCAAGGTGCTCTGTGTATGTTCATGACTTGCATGGTGTGGTCAATATTTTTTACCATTATATATACATTGTTTGGATGAGCTTTATTGCAATTAATTTCTACTCATTCTGCCAACTGGCCAATGGGAAGGACTTTTCCTTTGGTTTTGTAAAGTCAATTATGTAATATGTAATAGCAATCTGCCTTGACCGTTATGTCAATTGCTATTAGCATTTTGAATAATACAAAGAATGGGGTAAGTCATGCTTTTTCATCATTGATCACAAGCATTAATTGAAGTTCTGAATTTCAACTGATTCCTGTTTATTATGCATATTAAAGAGGGAGATTGTTTTGATCATGGATGGAACATGCAATTTAAAATATTAATTCCAGTTGGATTATTTTCAGAAACAACAACGAAATATTGATAATTTATATGAACTAGAGTATATCTATCTATAGATAGTTATTATAGCTCCATAGACATCTTTATCAAGTCGGAATTTTATTGGCAACAGGCAAACATTGTTTTATTTTCGTTTTTTATTGATTAGGAATCAATGAATTATTGATAGTAACATATTTTTAGGTGAAGATCTTATAACTATCTGTCTACTACATATCTATACTCTATGAGATATTACTAACTTTATTAACAAGAATATTCTTGTTTGTGCCTAGTATACTCCATTAATTTTCCCCACCTTAACTATCATATAAATTCTACACATTTCCCTGAATAATTCAGTCTTTATTAGACGAAAATCGAATATATAGATAGACAGATAGTTTAGAGAGACAGATAGATTTATATGCTTATTAAATAATATAGAATATCTAGCTTAATATTTGGTCCATAAAAGATAGAAAATAAAATCACAGATCAAATCACAAATACTAATTACAATATCAATATTAGATTTAAATTTTACAAAAATATACACAAAAAGATAAGAATGTTCACATGTATAAAAAAAATATCATTGCCTGGTAATTACAATACAATACATTGTTTTTGATTAATGAAAGCAATGACATCTTTTTGTAATTGTGAATGACAATCAAGACAATGTCATATTACTGTGTCATCTTTGAACAAACTATGAAATGACAGGTCAAAGAACCCCAATTTAGGCAATTAGGCAATTGACACATGTATTGAGCATTTGCTGTATTCTCTACACCCATTCTTTATATCATTCAAAATGCTAATAGCAATTGACATAACGGTCATGGCAGTTGGCAGAATGAGTAGAAATGAATTGCAATAAAGCTCATCCAAACAATGTATATATATCATGGTCAAAAATATTGACCACACCATTCAAGTCATGACCATACACAGAGCACCTGGCCGCCGCCAGAGAACTGCATTTCAGATGAATATCTCGCTTAATATTTGGTCTATTTTCAATCCGAAAACATGATGGAATCAGTATGAACTATGCTACAATACAGTTTTAATTTGACGAAAATCGGACTAATATTAGGGGAGCAGCAGCATTTTAAAGAAGCGCTCAGCCCTTCCTGCATTGATACACTCAGGGCGCGGACGTCTGCGAGAGCACCACTGTTTGCCTCCGCCAACTTAGCTACCTTCTCAGACGAATATCTCGCTTAATATTTGGTCTTTTTTCAATCCGAAAACACGTATGGAATCAGTATGATTTATACTACAATTCAGTCCTGATTTGACGAAAATCGGATTAATATAAATGGAGCAGCAGCCGCCGCAAGACAACTGCCTTCTCAGACAAATATCTCGCTTAATATTCGGGTTTTTTTAAATCCGAAAATACGTATGGAATCAGTATGAGCTATACTGCCATTCAGTCTTTATTTGAGGAAAATCGGACTAATATTAGAGGAGCAGCACCATTTTAAAATATATACAACCCCCCCCCCCTGCCTACGCTGACGCTGGTAGCATAAAGCCGGCGGGTTACCCGTGAAAGCCGCCGGGTTACCCGTAGAACCCCTCAACAAGCCGCCAGTGTGAAATTAGGGCCGGATAATTCGCCGGCTTTCACGGGTCACCCGCCGGCTTTCACGGGTCACCCGCCGGCTTCCACGGGTATTTTTATTTTTTTTTACACCCGTGAGATTGCTACGGTTGTGCCATGCAAGCATGGCACAACCGGCTACCGGGGCCGGGTTTCGCGGCTTGGCCAAGGGTCCCACGGGTGCTTGCCGGGTATCCCCGGGTATTCTCGGGTGGCCGTATTGGGACCGCCGGCTTGGAGCCGGGTAGCGATTTTCGCAACTATTACGTAATACTACGGGTTCACTACGGCACAACCGGCCCGTGTGACAGGGGCTTAAGACTTTATAATGTCGAAAATCTGTTGTAAAATTCGGAATTTAGACCACCTCGACAAGGAACTTGTCTAGAATGTATGAAATGGAGTGGAAATATGGAGTTCTGCTGATCAAAAATTGGCAATTATGTACAATACTGGACAGTACACACCCATTCCAAGGCATCTGGAGACCAGATGTGCTCTTTTGAAGTGACATTTGTTCAAGCCATAAGGACCATCAATGGCTCTTCAGTACTAAATCTTTCATTGCTGTTATTTCAACAACACCTACTCAATTTTACACTTCTGAACAATTGAATTGAATTCCGCAAAAATTGTTTCAAGTGGGCAATTATTTGGTCAAGCACCCCCCACAAGAAGAGAGCAATCTGCCTTGCACGAGAAAAAAGCATCTCAGGCAAACTTGGTATGGGATCTTGTGAACACCAGGCTTTTAATAGGCTTCATTGTTGGGTTAGCATTACAGACAGACAATACTACTGTCGCAAGTCGCTTGAAGTGTCTTGGCTTGCAGAAACAAACACAATTGCTAGATATTAATCACTGATTTATGTAGTTAGTTTAATTCGATTCAATTCAAATGCATTTTTTTGCAAATATTTACTTCAGGCCTATACTGCAAAAATAAAATAAAAAATGCGTGGAAATGGTAGACAAATTACCAGAAAACATCATGCATCATATGATCCATTTTTCCTTCTTTCAGTTACAAATACACTTTTTGATAAAAATCGCCGAATTTTGTTAATCCAAGTTTACCTTCGATAATAACAAAAAATACCCAATGAATATATGGTCCAACACACTTTCACACACCTATTGCCAGAATCAGTCTAAAATCACAGAATAACTTTCACAGTCTACAGAGACACATTGACGGTTTTATCCAACAGGCTCCATTACAAAAAGCTGAGTGCTCCTCATACAACACCTACTTGTAAATTTTTCATTATTGTTTGTGTCTGAAAAACCTCCTCCATCTCCAGCATCTCTAAGTATATTGTACTTGTCATATGGCATCCTATTGTATGCAACCGTATGAAATATTTTATCACATATGCAAGAGATTCCCGGGAGTCCACAAATGCATCAAGAAAGTACATGATGATGAATGCCAAAATGCAAGCTACTTCTTTCCATCACCCGCTTATTAAATTCAGAAAATGTGAAGTTTTGCTTTGCCATGTTTTGCAAAGAAGGCTTCATTTGGCGAATAGGCAGATTTGGTTATTAAGCCACAAATTGATAATTTGATTGAATTAACTAAACTTCAAGAGTGGTGACATCTGAGAAGGCAGACTTCCCCAGGCTAATAGCTGGGAATTATGGATGGGAGCCTTGCTGCCATCCCTTGGCCAATCAGGACTCCGCTTCTCAATATCCCAGGATTCTTGCGGTAGGCCAGGATTCTGCGGTTGGCGACAAAACTGTGCGTGTCCCACCGAGCATGTTACTACTGCTGGTAGACTTAATCTTATCTGACAACATATCCTGCTGCCTATATGCTCATATCTCACATTTCTATCACTTATAATCTAGGCGAAAGTGGATATTCCCTCCTCCTCGATGTTTCGAGTTCCTGCTCTGGGACATTACTTGCTTCGGAAAGCTTGTTCGGTCGAGTCCCACTTTCGAACTGTTTGAAAGCAAACTGACTGAGCATGCCAGTAAATTTACGCCTGTCTAATTCAATACTAGTTCAGAAATTCAAATAAATTAGATGATTAGAGAGGTGACACCATGCATGGCTTTCAATTAAGTGTGACTTTGTCATTTGCGTGTTTCCTATCACACATGAACTGCTAAGCCACTCAACATGAGAAAGTCTTCCTCTACAAATTGGGGTAATTCCCACCAGTTTCGAGAGGATGAGACTGTAACGAGTTTGCTGCTGAATTCACATGCAAGCAAGTCGCATTCAGAACAATTCTGAACTGCAAGTTTGCTTCATCACAAACAAGGAATGAGCCTGCCTGCATCTAATAACCGTCTTTCATGTGCTGATGAAATTCAATCAAAGGCCCATTTTCAGCAATTAGGTAATAGGTATCCTGTGTTAGTTGAATTAGCAGCAGCGCATGTACTCTAGTTACCACTATTTATGGGCACCGAGCCCTGAATGTATTGGTAATGGAGTACTACAATGAGCAACACTACACCCAGTTCTGATTCCATCATTTAATACCATTATACACTGAGACAGCACAGAATAACAGGCTTGTCCATGATTCACGCATCCAGCTCCACTATGACAAACAGAAAGGGAGAGCAGATACAATGTCAATTTTTCACTTTTTAACTGGCTGACAGTTATTGGCTGGATGACAGACAGCAGAAAGATTGCTGGCTGGCTCCCCTGCCAGTTCCATCAGCTCCTAACTCGGTTATGTCTCAAATCGTAATAAACTCATTCGCATGCCGAGCAGGACATTTGCTTTAATTTACTCCTCATTTGGATGGAATGTATGTCACACACACAGGCAAGACAAACAGCCTCAAATCGTTGTGGTGGGCCAATGAAACCCTTTCGCAACTCTTACTTCATTTCCATTCCAGTCATTCCCATTTCGTTACACTGCGGCTACGACGCACAAGTTTAATATTTTAATCAAAGCAATAATTCTCGCCACAAACTAATAACATCAGATTAATGTCTGCAATATCAAAATTCATTGGACTGGAAGTAAGAGCGAGTTTCATAACTCAGCTCTCGCCAATCAATTATGCTATAAATTATGCTATTCCGTACTGATTTGGACATATGGAATTGAAGATTTCTACTTTAGTTTCAAGGCCTCTTGCATTAACAATATTGCTTTTCTTCTTCAAAATAAGACGTTTCGACTCTAGTTAGCAATTTTCTTTTAAGTCAATTTGGTTTATTTCAATATCCAACAAAAGACGTCCAGGTTTTCATTGTCATCACGCCTCAATCCATCTTCACTCAAAAACCTCTCTCAGTCCAATATCATTTGCAACAAAACAACTGGGTAGATCACATTCACCATATACATGAACCATACCCAAATCCAGACATTTATGCACACCCGGTTGGATGAATACATTATTCCTGACCATGAATAAATTCTTAGCATTTGGCGAATGATTTTGACAAGAGGGGACTCTTACCCACCAACCCAAAAAACCCCCAGAGATACTGGTTTTGCATAAAACCCTTTTTAAACAGATGCATATAATATTTTAATAGAACACACAATAAGACAACCACAACACAGAGACAGACCAACAGAGGTTTGAACCAATTGCCATTGTGATTGTTATAACGATAAGATAGAAGTTGTGCGCCCTTCACTGTAGTATACAATTGAGAATATACACATTGAAGTTACTGAGCTAGGGCAGCAAACTAAAGGACTTGAATAAAGAAAGAAAAAAGGAGAAAAAGAAACTCACCTTTTCCTGTGGGAATAGCAGGCAAGAGGTTTGGGAATGGGGTCTGGCAATCGATCTTGGTCGTGTCATCGGTCTGCTCAACGATATTCGCTGGGGTGCTCCTGGTCACTCCAGAACCAGAGAAAGCGCAGTGGTAGTCTTCGGAAGTCAGACTCGGGAGATTCTCCACAGTCAGGGTCAGCTGTAATGACAAAGAAGTACAATAAAACAACAGGAATAGCCATATAAGCCAATATTACAAATAATGTATTGCATCTGTTATTGACTCCCATTGCCCTAGGTCAAGGCGAAATGCATCGATGTCAAAGTTATACATCAAATACTTCAAACTTATCCAGAGCAAAAGCATTAGATAGTTTCAGATGTATGAGACATATTTAGCCTCCATTATCTTCATACATATATCTTGTTTCGTGATTTCAAATACCAATCATATCAAATAACCGATCGAAAACAATTAAAACCAACCAAAAAATGAAGTCGAAAATACACCTTTGTTTCTTGATTAAAAAGCACAGCCCAGAACAAGAAATGTACTTCAATTTGAACTGAACAAAAGCTGTACAATTTTCATGTTTAAGTGTTACAGATTCAGAATATAAGAATAGCTATATATAAATGTTGAAATAACCAAAGAATTCCACAAAGAAAAGACATACCAATTGCTATAGATCTTTGCTGAAATAAGGTTAAAAAATATGCAACAGAAAAATATGACTCTTTATTGAACATACAGACAGTTCCATTGATTTTTGTCAGGGTGTATTTGGCTGGACAAATAACAGAGAAACAAGGAGAGTATAAGGTGTAGGGGCAAATTAGTTGAGATCCTTGGGGGGTCTACCCCTCACTCTTCATAATTTGGAGAGTTTTCAACGTCCAGTGGGGGACTAGTCAAGCTACAAAGCACACATTGAGGATCTTGTGAAGTGGGCTCCATCGGACAAATGAGGCATTAACAACGTCCCCACTGACCTACTTAAAGGCCCCTACTGACCTAATTCTCGAGGTATTTGTCCTCTTACAACCCCAGTATTTTCAGAAGCCCTCAGGTCCTCCAGACTTTAGCCATGAAGCCAGACATTCACACATAGAAAATATCTTTTATCTAGACCAGACAATGCCCATCACTCTGGTCAGGGAGGCACTTACTCATGTATTAGGTCTGTAGAGCCAATGCTACCATGAGTGCTCCCTATACCTGCCATGGTTAACAACTAACAGAAAACGCGTGACTGCTTAGATAATTGGTCTATGTTGCAATGCATGGGCTTTAACTATTTGTAACATCAGCTAAAATTCATCTCTATAGTTTTAGATTCATGTTCAACTCAATTTAGTGTTGTCAACTATACGATATGACGTCATCAAATGTTGGGTACTGACCTCAGTTGGCTTGCTGGGGCTGATCTGGACCTGGTCTGGGAAGACCTGCAGAATACTGGTGCACTTCTGTCCACTGTAAGGCAGCCATCGACGAGGGCTCTCTGCATTGCTGCATTCAGACCTTTGTGTGCATCTGGAAGAAATAAATATCCAATTTTAGTCTTTAGATTTTATGATCTCCTTTAATAAATCTAAATGTAAATAACATACATTGTTCAAGTAACAAAGGGATTAACAGTAACAATGCCTCGATCATTTTCAAATATATGTCATTTTGTGTAATTACATATAAATGATATATTGATTTTAGAGCAGCAAACAATCACATGTAGGCCGATCTATTCATATAATGCTTCAAATTACTAGGTCTGGATATTTTTAAACACTTCATATTAATGTGACAACAAATATGCAATCATTTTAAATCTATAACAAAAAAAAAAGAAATATGACATGGTATCTTATACTTTGGAAATACAACACCGAATTTAACTATGTTATCATTCTCTGGCTCATCATTGCTAGAATTAGAATTTAATTAATTTTCCCTGTGTATCAACTGAACAACAAGTTTCATTTAGATGCTGAATCTGTAGAGCAATTAAATTAGACTTTTTAACAACTCATTGCCACTATGTTTTATGCCGTTTAATTTCAAAATTCTCAAGTAATTTAAGTAATTCTGCTCATGAGACAAGTACGTAAGACATTAGTGTGCATTACTTCAATTGGGGTAATTCGAGAAATTGGGAGACTTGCAAGTTGTAGTTTCGTTCAAGACAGGATTCCTCTTAACCTGTGGGGAGCAGTTCGTAATTACAGTAATTACAAGGGATTTAAGCCAAGTAGGGAAATAAGTTTACCAAGTTTCTCCACATGTCTCTTGGGCGATTTGAAGCAACTTCAAACATGCAATAACTAGATAACTAATACCAGGCAAGCCTTTGTTTAGAGCTTAATTTCGCCCATGGCAGATTCTTGGAACTCACTTGGGCACGAACTCTTCTGTTAAATTAACTAGGGGAGGATTAGATTCTTCGTGTATGTTACTCAAGAGACTGCTAGACAGTTCGCTAGTTCATGTCTTGGCATAAGCCGCTATATTGCCAACATATACACTCTTGTAATATACATGATGTAGAGGTAGTTCAGGTTGAATCAATGATACAGCACTCAACCCAAGTGGGCTATTAGATCCAAGCCCTTGTAGCCTACTAGCCACAACTGTATGCAATGCAATAACCTTGTGGAATTACTAGTAGATTGTAGAGAGAATCAAAGTTTCCTGTAGGTTTCGACATTTCTAACTTTTCCATGTCATTTTCTTTCCCCTAACCACGCACTTCCATGCACTTTTCAGCCATTTACTTATAAACGATGTTATGAAAGCATGAATAATACAATAATGGATAATCCTAAGATGCATGACATTAGTTGTGCACTTGAATCCATATGTTATTACTCATAAACTATAACATATTCTGGTGTGTCATGGGAATAGTGTTTTGATGCTTGGCGGAGTTGAAATGATGGTTAAATGAATTGAAGTGACAGATTACGAAGCCTCAAAACATATTCCTCTTAAGGGAACATTTGGGGAAGCCTTTAAATGCCCTCGATACCAGAATGTGAATATTTATTATGTCAGCTCTCCTGAAACGTCGTTTACCATGATTTTCTCATCAAGCCAAGACATTGAAATTCTCTGTTTGCCTGAGAAAAATGCAAAGAAAAATGGGGGGGAAAAAGTTCTTATCGGCTTTGTTTGTTCAATGCACAGTTTCAACCGCGTTCGGGTTGGTCCGATGTTTCGCGTTGGGAAATAACAAAAAAGGCTTTCGTTTTGGTGGAGTTTCCCCAAATTGCCAATAAAATAAATACAGAAATGAAAGAAAACAGCAAGTGTTAAATATGGCCACCTTTGGTAGGTTGAATGGGAGCCATTTCAAATTTGCATGTGATGTAAAACAGCATTTAATTCCGAGAGGATTTTTACCCCACCAAGGGGAGCCATGTGAGGGGGCCACAGCATGCAGGAAAGCCAGGCAGCACCACCCTCCTTTTTTCCAGTATCCTCTCAATTGTGACATTAATCTGCCAAATTTAATTGTCTTTCTATTACTGCCTCCCAAATCGTTAATAATTGAGTCAGGGAAATTCCGAGCTCAGAATCCCGGCAGCAGTTATTTCCCAACAAACAATGTACCTGAGGGAATGATAGAAATTCAATGATACCCAAGTGGCTACTACCCACAACCGTCCTCCACTCGCGTTTAATGCCTCTTCTTATCTCTGAGCAATTAGTAATTAACAATCAATTACTCCTCTTCTGTGATTATATTTCAAATTCCTCACTAAATTGCAACTCTCTTTTGTTATTCTCTCGATTCCAATTTCTGTCGCTTCTTATAACAGAAAACTAGACTTGTTCATCACATTCCTTCAATATTTTTCAACCGATTCTTTAACTTTTTCATCCCAAATTAATTTCTCACTTAATGTTTTTTACTCCTTCGCGAGCTCTTGCGTGATGTCTAGAAATGATATTAAACCAACATGAATGTAGGAATGGTTACTTATTTGCTGCCAACACGAAACTACCAAATGTATCCATTTCAAAACGTAAGCATTTGTTATACAATGCCTACTGCTATCACCCTCACTGTTGGCCCTATGCCCATGTAGTTGGCACAGCTGAATAGGTGGTAGATTTATCCAACTAACTCACAATAGGACTCTTTTACATGAGGACATTTTACTAGGTTACATAAGACTCTACTTACTTGTTTTCTAAGACACACCATCCGCAGAAGGGGTCCTTGGCTTGGAGACATTCCGTGCATCCCGTATATTGGCTGCATTCCTGGGTCCTCACGCGGTGCACCTGCGAACAATACAAATAAAGAATCTGTAAGAACTTGCTAAATTTTTGCTTCAACTGGTAAAACAAATCTCTTGACTGGATTAGCTGACAACAGGTGATTGTCATAGATCGTGTTCTGTTGGCATAAACTGACTACGGCTGAAATGCATTAAATAATAGAGGAAAATTTATTAAAAGACATATATTTGTATGGTTTATTTGTAAGAATGACACATAGCAGTCACACCCATTGTGGATATGCTACATGTAGGCTTGTAACTTGATGCTATTAATACAACATTAATAGTTCTCAAGCCATATATACATCATTTAATACTGAAAAGACTTCAAATTCTTAGTCGATCAATTTCAACTCTGAATACTATAATATGATTTCCATAGAAATCTGGAACCCTGCTTCAACCATATGGGAAATAAGTTTGCCATGTTTGCCAGTGACATCATGGAGCTTCAAAGGAGTTTGTTACTAGCCACAAAAACCACAAGATCTGTCAACAACTTGTCACATCAAGTTAATATCAGTAATGTGAAATGTGCCATGATTTATTATCAGCAACTCGCCTTATCAGTCACAAAACACTTGCACTGGCTCCTGCTGCAAATCCCATCACTGATTTTATCAACATCATAACAAGATTTTTACGCAACATCAGTGATGCATTGGAATTGACAGGAAAATATCAGATATTGCTTCTCTGAAGATCACGCTATTTTTCACAAACTAGAATTTCACACAAATTCCTCAAAATGTTGTTAAACTAACAAAAGTGTTATGTGTTGGCATTCAGGAGAGGTAAACATTTTCAAAATATTACAAGTTTCAGTTTCCTGACAATGTATTCTCCACATTCACAATGACATATGTATCACTTATGATATTTTACATGTCAATAAAATATATATATATATTCACTGGGTGTATGATCAGTCTACCTACAACCGCACCTCAGAAATACAGGGAAATCTAGCCGCAACAATGCTAAAGTAATGATGTCATGGATGGAGCAAGGGAGTTTAAGATGCCTGCCTGCATGAAAACACTCTACACAGGTATTGTTGCTGCTGTTACTGGAAGACCAATGATGGGAGCAAGAACAGAGCCATCACAAGAGGCTGCATAATCTGGCACCAACAAGCAACTGCTTAGCCTCGTCTTGTCAAAAGAGTATTATCCCAGTGTCACTCTAAGGCATCGAAAGGACACCATCCGCCTCATAACAGAAACACCGGCAAAACCACTGCCATCTGCAATTTATAAAGTTCACAGTAATTCCCTCAAAGCTCACAGTAACTCCCAGTGAGGTTCACAGTGACTCTTTGCATGTGATTGACTTGCAAGTCTAAAACTTCTCACAGCCTTCGTATGGAAACTGTCAGAGCTTGTTGAAATACGCAAGACACCAGTAAATATTCAGCCCACTTAGAGTAAGACACTTGCAAATGTATTGCCACTTTTTTCAAGAGTACGAGAATGCACATAAAAAAGACGCAGTTAAATTCACTACTGACAGGGTAATTGCATATTCTGAAGAATGGGTGACAGAAAGGGCCTAAATCATACAAAACCATTCAGAGAAGTCACAGGTCGATTTGCTGAGAATGAATAAGACTTTTTGGCCTCTGCAAAAGCAATTCCAAGACGTGAATGACCTTTTCCACCGACTACACAAGGGACATGAATTTTATGCATCAGTCATAAACTTGTCATCCGGTGGTCAATTTTTAGGGGCAGGAAATGGACAAGCTGAAGTGGAGGATTGACTTTAGGGCTCTACGTGATATGGAATGAGTGGGACTGACCGGTGTCCAGGGATTGGGTAAAGCCAGTTGGAGCGGTCAGCGAGTCCCGGGTCATGACGTTTGTTCTCAATATGTAGGAGAGACCATGAGATGAGGCGGATCGATGGATCATTGGCATGCGACCGGTCTCTCTGCCTTCTCACTCTGGTCTCCAATGAATCGCTTGTCCTGGGGATCTGTCCGGCCTGTCAACCAGCCAAATTGAATCATGGACAAGGCCCTACCCTAATGCTCCTCCCTGTTAACATATGCTGCACTTCCTGGCCTAGGATCCCCTCACAAGTCTCCTCTCTACTACTTCCCATTGATCCATGCAGGAGTCAGGTGAGCACAGTTACTGCCTGCCTACTCATGTTGTCCCCATTGACTCACCAATGACCTTGATCAAGGTCCGATCTGTGACACACCTAACTAACTTGCAATTCATGCCTGTGATTAAGATCAAGATACAGATCACGTATCCTTCTTAATCTAGATACTCTATTACTCCAATCACTGGCTCAGTGCCACACAATCATCGTTAATACAGCCATAAAACAGTGAACGCTTAGTGCTATCCAATTTCAATGCATATAATAATTACTCATCAAACAGACTCACTCATATAAATCTTCTGTGTTATATATGATAAAATCGATCATTCAGAATTTGCAACAACTTTTTAAGACTAGTTTCCTCCTTGATGATCGCACATCTAAGAGTATAACCATAATGAACAAACATCTGCAGCTCTGATATAACAGACATAAACTCCTATTTTTCTCTATCTGCAGTTGTAGGTTTATTACAGACATACAACTAACCCCAAGGGATCCACTTGGCCATATATACTGGAGGGGGTGGGTCAGTTGGTGGGAGTGCATTGCCAGATATGAATTGCAGCCTGCCACGGGGATCATGCATATCTGTATATTGGATGGACATGGGTTAGACAGCAGAGACCAGTGGGTCACTTAATGTAGACTGACCATCCACAAGAGGACACGAGAGTCCACTAAGCCATCTGACCATCACTGCCCACCAATGCCCACCACTGACCACATCTTTCACAACATATAACACTCCACCACCAGTGCATCATATAATAATGACATTGTAGCTTTGCAGATCAGACTTAGCTACTCTTCTAACCACTAAACTAATTTGTCTTGGAATACATTTTAACTAACACAAACACTGTTTTTACCACAGGAAACACGAGGGCACAATTCACGGTTAAGATGATCAAGTACAAATCATGTGATGGTATAGAAGAGATGTGGAAATAAGAGGAAAGAATTCATGTGACAAAGCTAGAAGTTGCTCATACAAATCACTTGAACACAAAATACTACAGATTTGCCATACAAGTAATCACAATGAAGGCGAAAGTTGAAACTCGTTCAAAGGCAGAAATCTAGCTCCAACACCTCCATGAATTGCAACTACAGAACTCCAGACAGCAGACAAAAAGCATCCTGAATGGACTGCTAAACAGTACTAGAGCTGCAGTTCCTTTATGCCGAAACAAGACCAAGGCATATAAAGGTCTGCAAAAGGAAACACTGTTCTGCACAGGCCCAAGTCTAGGCCCCAAGACGGCCATCAAATCTGTACACTGGGTCTGCTTTCCCTCTTTCCCCTACTTTATGGCAACCTCACGCAGTTAAAGGCAGGTTCTTATTGTTCCTGATGCCATTACTGAACTTCCGTGTAAAATCTAAGTCTTCTTCATTTAACTGATGTACCATACTGTCCATGCTTACACAAAAAAGAATACACAGCTTTAAATTTGAAATACTAAAGTGGAACCTCGCCTTAGAAATAAAACCACTGAATTTGGGATGCAAATATAGCCTTCCATTAATTCTACATCGCAATTACAAAACCACATCACCATAAAGCCCATAATAGGCTTTAGTGGATTATCTATCCTGGGTTTGAACCCAAGTCTCCTATAACGTGTGCAGTATTTATCTTAATTTTGCTATTTTGCAAATGAAACAGTTAGTAGGCTAATTATCTATGAAACCCAAGCCAGCCTCTTAAAAACACAATAACATCCAACTATTTGCTCTATGGTGTATAACTATTTTTGGGTGCTGCTATGACCACACCACAAATCAGTGTTTATAGGCATCAGTCTCATGGCTCTGTTGTTTTTGTCTGTCTAATTGTGGGCAGGCCTGTTGTTCTGCTGTCTCTTCAAAATGCCTTTCTCTGCACAAGATTAATGTCTCACTGAATTATTGCAGTTGTCTGCCAAAAGAGAAGAGAAGAAAAAAGCGTCTATTCTGTCCTGCGCAAGCAGTTAATCATTCCTAGGCCCTTTTGTTTTTATCCACCATTTTCTAACAACCACCTGTTTTTCTAACTCCAAAAGCAAAGAGGAGCAGCAATGATTCTTACAGCAGCAAGTTCACATATCACACTTTGACATTTTAATTAACAATCGAACCAGAAAATATCTCCACAGCCTGTTATTAACTGTCGATGCCTCATCTCTCCGGCTATAATTTTGACAATGGCATTAACTAAAGACCGGCTGATTAATTTCACTCTTCAAACGATTAGACAACATTAGCTGCTACAAGGCTGGCAGGCATGCCAGAGAAAGATGTAATTATATGACAGTTATCTCTTTTCATATTCTTTTTCCTCCTTTCTCACAAGATGCCTGGAACCTGTTGTCTTTTGGAGTGGCGTAATATTACTCTGTGTTCAAGGCGCAATATTCATATATCATAAGCATTAGAAACATCTTGACAATCTCTTGGCACGAGCACAAGAAAGCCATGCCTGCCTACATCCTATGTCTCATATCGCATTACATGTTTCAATGCTCCTTTTTGCCACAAAAGGCAATATTGCGGTCCCCATGCAAATGATGCACGTCACGTGGTTAGCCATTAACAACGCCCCCTAACGGATGATCGATGATTCCTTCTACCGATTCTCAAATATCAATTCCACTTTTCAAATTCTTTTAAATCGCAATTTCCTCATCCGTTCCCCAATTTAAGAGATGGATTTGACCAATAAAAACAGGAGCTGTGGCTCTTCCTTTTGAGAATCTTGTATGCATGCAGACGCGATATCTGGGAGCCGAGCAAGATCTGTCCTCGGCCTTCGAATTCCTTCCGCGTTATCATATCAAACGAAGAGAAATATGATTCATTCCAAAGCAACATGAAATTCAGTTCTTGGGGTTCATAGAATTATGGTTTTCCCCCAGTAGATGTTCAGATCTAACAGCGTGGTTTAAAGCAAACACCGTGGGTCATGCGACACACACACTGTTCGTCTGCTAGATATTCAAATCTCGTCGAGTCTCGCAGACCTCGACACTTGGCTGGTTTCTTGGCGAGATTTCCCGCGCACTTCGGAACATCCATCAAATCGATGTAAGATCCAGAAAAGCTCAAAAGAAGTTCTTTCATAACCCCGAAGCTCCATAAACAAGGTATTGTCAAGGCCTTTCAGCCAGTCATATGCCTCTTACACATGAATACATCCCATTACACGGTGCTTCGTGTGGTTTATTTACGTGAGGTGTATTCCATACCTTGTTTAACGACTGTCTTATGGTATTGTTCTTAGTGCACCATTGTCACCATAAAATACACAACGGGAAAACAGTACAATGCACATCAGAATAAATGGCAGAGAACCCAGCGAAAACTACAGCCAAAGGTGTTATAAATTCTGCCCTTTTTATCCCCATTCCGATGCCTCTTGAAAGAGTTTCCATGGTAATCTTGATAAAGAACAAAAAAAAAACGGTAAAGCAAATCTTAAAAGCTCAACATCAAAGTCTGAGAACATCTTAAAGAAATCGGAGCATCAGAAATAATCCGTTTGCAAACCACGCTCTTGAACCTGCATACTGAGGAAGAAAGAAAATAAATTGAATCCTGATATTATTGTAGAATTGTGACCTACATTATTTATTTTCATATGGTATTCTCTCAGCACATTACCAGGCAACTATTTTGTAGTGGAACCTCACCTTAAGACCAACTGACCTATAAAATGTACCATCACAAATGGGGTTCTAATAGCGAGTTTTACTGTAAACGATTGCCTCTTACAGTACTACTCCTACAGACCTTTAACTATAGCTATCCAGAGCTAGGGAAAACCTGCCGAAGCACCAACAAGCCATGCATATCAAGCCATACCAAGCTGGAGACACCTACTATCACAAACACCTCTTATAACTTATTACAAATTTGACTCGTTTTATAACCAAGAAGTAATAGATTACTCATTATGGAGCAATTGAGTTTTAGCTTCCTGTAGATAGTTGCAGCTAGATTGTGAGGTTTGGTGGAAGGCTGTCTAATGAGTAGAGGTATAGCTCAGTGTAGCTTGCAAAATACTGATAACATAAGATACGAGTTGAACTGTACATCATTTACCTAATGGGAAACCAGCTCATCCATTTTCTGAGGTTAGAAACAAGGGCAATTTTCAAAGTAACAAGGGAAAACTGTTTAGTTAACTTAGTTGAAAAGAGCCCTGGAACTGTGGACTGATGTGAGCTAGGGCCTGACCTGGCAGATAATCAGTTGGGCTGAAGTTTAAATTAACACTGAAACAGTTGAAGTGTGACAAAAGGGATGATCTAGGGAGGAGCTGTGAGGGTGCTATGTAAATCAAACAGTGCTGATGAAGCGGCAAGGGGAGTTTTGCAAGGAGCATGTGTGTAACAAAGCCATTTATCCCTAAGGATAAACACACAAATTGACTTCCCACACCAGGTGAACTTAAGGCCCCAGCCAACTTGTCAAGTGTTGTTCATGCAAAAAAAGAAACATAAAAAGAGAAAAAAAAACCTCATCTGCAAGTGAAACTAGCACTATTGATTGTGGTTTCAGCACAGCAGCAGCTATGCTGGGCCTGCTTCCTGTAGGCAAGTGATGGACCCCCCCCCCCCCCATCCCATGTTGGATGCTGAACTGCCAACTGGTCCGCATCACCAAACAGCAGCAGCCTCAGCAGCAACAGTCAGATGCCAGTGCAACAGCCACCAGTCCATCAACTCAGATGAGTTCTATACAGACCCATTATACAAGTACAGTGTGAAAAATATCTATCTGCATAAATATATATCAATAAAGATGCTATAGGTCATTGCCAACAACTAAAGATCCTAAATCAATATTAAGATTGCAATTCACATTAGATAAGAAATTTTGGGATCCAATGACATTAAAACCATCAAGATAACCTTACCATTAAAGCCTGTAGGTTTAGAACAGAGAGTGTTTATTTGAAGAGAACATTACGAGACACAATTTACTTAACGATGGCCACATTAGCAGAAACCAGACCCCAGACAAGACGCCCAGAACAGACAAAGAAGTGATTACACATACAACTGAGGGACATGTCAGAAGAGCAACTACAAGCTCAGCTAACTGTTAATAGCTGGTCCTAGCCTGAGAACAAGGCACATCTTGAAGACTGGTTTCAGGGAGACATGATGAAATGGCTCATGGCATGCTCCAGCCCATTCTGCAGGCTAACCAGCTCCATCTGACTGCACCAGCCACAAATGAATGGCTGGAGCACTTCAAAGGTTCTGTCAATAGCCTAAATGATCGGCTAATATTGGACTAGTGTTTTGTTTCAGCTGCTCTTCTTTATTCCAAAAAGCACACGACCACCACACGTTGTGTTACATACAGAGTTGGTAGAGCACTAGCAGGTGCTGCCACCTAGCTGTTGCAAATTACTAACGGCAAACATTTGCTGACGCCTCCAACAGCAACTGCTCTTCGTATTGGATTAAGATTCAGCAGCCAGGATTACTTTTGCTTTGGCCTTTCCAATTTAGGACCTATTGATCCACAGGGTGGGCCTCTCTCAGAGACCAGCCTCAAGACTTGTGCTGTCACTATTCGTTCTAAATACAGCATGAACTGATAGCTGCTGTCTCCCAAGTTTCCAAGCTTCCTTTCCTGAGTTCTCTGTAGTCCAAAACCTCTTGAAGTTTGACTGATGTCTTATACAAGGACAACTTGATATATTAGACCAGTTGTTAACTTTTGCTGACATTTGACCTTGTGATGTGTCATTGATGAATAGGCTTCACTTTTCTGGTAATTGCAGGTGTCTCAAGTCATCTGAACTGTTCAACTGAGGACTGTGACTTGTTACTGTGAATGAACACTCTGAACGTGACTGATGTGCCTGAGAAGTGTGACTGATGCTCTTGAAGGATATGCAACCAAGGACTGCAGCTGTTGAGGAGAGAAAAGCCATCATTCAGCCTCTGCATCCATTAAGACCTATTCACCATCCATCATGGCTATCTGTCGCCAATCACTGCAACACTCTATTTGGCCACCCTCTCCCCCAGCAGCAGGACCATCAGCTACAACAACATCAGCAGCAGCCGTAGCAGCAGTAGCAGCAGCCGAATCAGTAGGGTCAATGGTCATCACAATAAGAGGTGATGAACACTGTCATTCTTTATTGCTCTGATTGCAAAGAGATGTCAGCCTGATACAGGGTCAACTGTCACACAGATGTGAGGAATCAATCAAGTATACAATAACAATGAGTAACCATTCTTTCCAACTTATCTATTCTGGATATATTCAATATAGTCATACTCTTAATCTAGTTGCTTCACTACTTTTCCATACAAGGAGAATACATAAAGTAGAGTTCCACTATTAAGAGTGAATAAGATTTACTGGTATTGGGTCTTAATGGCGAAGTGGTCGTTACAGTAAGGTTGTTGTAATATCCAATTTGCCAGTGTATCAATACCACAAACTTACACAAATACAGTTTAGATATATCTATTCAATAATTGTAACATTATGTTTCAAGCTATTCTTACCCTAGACCAACCTGAATGTCCCGTATTACCCCATTTTACTAGTCCGATAAACTTCCCCATGACGAATGACAGTGCATTGAATGTTTCAGTCTACCATTTCACCCGCATACTTCAGAGGGGCCTGGTTGAATATTAGCCCTTCAACTTGCGGTGTCTCCAATCAGCTGCAGCAGACAAACACTTGGAGGAGGAGGGAGGAAGGAGAGGAGGCAAATGGATGCTTTAATAATATCAGCATCCTTGGGCCAAGCCCCCTGGGTCCCTCTTTTGCTCCTGGCTTTAATAAAAGCCTTGCAATATCTCGTCCAGGGCACCACCAGTCATTTCAATAACATACATTGGAGACCTGCTTTACATTACACTCCACGCCTTCTGACAGATTGCTTTCAAATACAGGTACACACTATGAAAATGTTCATTATCCAAAATTTAAATGCACCTTAAAGCGAATTTCAAGATCAATGTTAGGTCATCAATTAGGCTACAGTAAACCTTGCCTTTGGTCAAATCCAGATGGACCACCTGATTTACATCCAGTTGGGCAAAGTTTCCGACTTATGTAAAGATTTATCAATAGAAGAGGTAAGCAATTCCAATTTGAACGTTTTGTTAACTTTGTTAGAGTTGTGCAAAACTTCGACTAAGCACATTTGAGTTAGGCAAGGTTTACTCCCATTACACGTAAAATTGATAACACCAAGTCTTGTAACTTCTGCACTTTCACATGAGCCAACAACACGTACAACACAGCTGTACGCCACCCACAGAGCTCAGCACCGCCTCCCTATAATTAAAATCAAGTCATCTTGTAATGGCCACCATTAATTGCAGCATAATTCCAACTATTGTCAGATGAGAGTCACAATTTGCTGCTTTTAACAGTTCGTGATTTTCTTTTGCCCAGCACACACGTTGCACACCAAACAAAAAGGCGATTAATTGCAAGAGGAGGCCTAATGCCTGATTGTGTGATAAACAGGTCTGTGTGAAGGTGTGAACAGGCACGCCTTGTGGAGTGAAGGGTTTGTGGCCATTGAAAAAGAAGTGGGAGAATGAAAACGAAGAGCTGAGAAGAAGAGCTGTTGGAACGCACGTGCTCAGCCCAAATTCAAGCTCCATTGATTTCTCGCAACGTCGTGCTTCAATTAAACAGGGTTTCCACTGGGTCCCCACCTTAACAATGGCCCACCATTAATGAGGGGTAATTTGGTGAGCCCATTCTCTGAGCACTGCACCAGCAAGCAGTAGGCATGGAGGGCACATTGGGGGAGGCTGACAGGCTGCAGCTTCACTTCCATTCTCAATGTAACGGCCACCTTCCATGGACAACCATTGTGTCCAGCCTTGTCCAGCCTTATCCAGCAGCAGCAAGGGGTCCAGTCTAGTTCTAGTCTTTCTTTCTATAGAATTCCTCTCAATACTCCACCTTGTTTAACACCATACGTAGTTAAAACAATGCTTGTCTTTTGGATAAATGAAACAATAGAGGATCAAATGGTAACAATGATTCAGTAGTTTTTTAAATAAGAAATCCTAGCCATAAACGTGCCTAAGAACCGCTAGAATCAGAGATTTCAACAGAGATTCCGCAGAGATTCTATGGTTTTGCAATCTAGAGAATGGCAAAACAAGCAATATTTGTTCTTGGCAGACTATGCAAATGGCAGTTTTCTGTTGTGAAATATTGTAACAGCTTATGAGGGAAATAAGCCAGCACATTCAGCAATAGCCAACTTCAATTAATTCTGCGAATGCTCCAGCACATAAAAACTAAATTTGCAGTAAGCAGCCCAAGACCATCACTTATAACCACCTACAAATAATTACATTCATTTGCGATAAGCAATAATGGATTGCCGACTCAAACACGTCTCATCACGACATTCTTAAACATTTGTTAGCCTTAATTAAACGAGATTTCCAGACTCCTCCTTCATGGGGGACAGGGGGGCTTGGTGCTATCTGATGCAAGCTGAGGAATTGCGCATGATTATTCAAAGCAAAATTGTGATGAAGAATGTTTAAATCCAACTGACAAGTGACTAATTATGTCCCACATTAAAGAGTGAAGATAATGTATGCAAAGGATCACCAGTAAAATATCAGAGGCTCACAGCAATAGGTCATGGGATGGGGTTATTGAGTGGTAACTAGACGGTCACCGCGAGCCCCAAAATAGGCTCGAGGAGCAGGGGGCATGGTAGAAGGACCTAAAAGGTCAGAAGGGCATGGGTCAGAGGGCCAGAAAGGACAAGCCACGAAGGGCCTAGGGGACAGGCAGTGTCTAACCTGCCTGCCAATGGCTGCTACAGACAAGCTAGGAGCACAGGGCTATTGATCCATATGCTCTGCCCCCCTCAGCCCAATCACCTGCCCCCTCCGGCAAATCTAATTGACAGTTTCCCAGAGTGCTGCACTTGCAGTCTTCCAGTCATGGGCCCACCACCAGGCACTAACTACCCACAGGGACTTTAGACACCAGAAGCAGCAGCAGTAGCAGGCCAAGGATTGACCAACACTGACCAATTTCCTGACCGGAGCTGTTCACATGTTGAGGTGTTTGCCTGCCCTCAGCAAGGATGTGAACTGCCACATCTGGGTCTTGCCTCAGCAACACCAGTGATGGAAAAGAGTGCAAATTGGGCTGGGATCGGGTCCCCAACCATGCATGCAGAGCTACAGACCTTAACAAGCCACCGCCTCAGTTCCACTAGTCTACATTATGGAGTAGAGCAATGGCAGGGCCATTATAAATCTATTGTGGGGGTGCAAACCATTATTTCTCATGTACAGTTTTCTTGCACCAGTATGATCGCATCCATCCACTAGAATTACTGCTGGTGCTGCTGCTGTTAGTGATGCTGCATCTTTGACCTAATCCATCTTGCAGCATCTCAGCATTCATGAGTTGCATCCTCACTCATCTAGATATCAATGGCTTTTCATTTGCAGCATCACCCCAGCATCCTCATCCCAGCTGACCTAATTCCTCCTATGAAGCTGTGACCCAATTGCCTAGCTCTAAGTGCGTGTAATGCTTGCACTGACTTGTGCTAATGCATTTAGGCGGACAGAGGCCAGGACAAGGACCCAGGCAGCCAGGAGGACCCAGGTGCAGGGAGGCCTTTGAGCGATGTCCCACATGTTCTGGGGCCATCAGTGGCCATGCATGTAATGCCAACACAAGACCAACATGTAAGGCCAACATTGCTGGTCACAGCCATCATGTCCCGGCATCTTGTGTCCTGCCACTCAAATGCTAATGGTGTCACAGAGCCTCACCTCTTAGGACCTGGCTATGAATATGTTTTTGCATTATATCCCCTTCCATGGAATACACTACATATCATATGGTGTTCACTTGACAGTGTTTTTCCATCTATACACACAGTGTATTTTGAGTTATTCATACTAACATCAACATCGCGTGATTTCCACAATATCTGGGGGCGGGGGCATAGATCAGAGGTACTGGGCTTTCAACCGCTGGTTCTCGGGTTCGATTCCCGGTCGAGCCTAAGTTGGATGGCTGTTTCATCCCTCATCTCATTGCCATGCTCCCAGCCTGTCCTAATTAGCCCATCAGGTGCAGAAATACAGGACGTGAAGCCCTAATCACACACACTTTCCACAATATCTGCAATACAGCTACAACTCAATTTTAAATCGCTCAAATGTTGCTTTTTGCTAAATCCTAATTGCAAACGTTACGCCTAGAAGTGTCTTGGGAGATTTGTGAACACACACAACTGCTTACTTAGGTTTATGGACCCGGTGTGAGTCATATTTCTTGTTAGAACAGGAGCAGAAATTTCCTCCCAAATAAGATAAATGCTGAGTGGCTTGTTAGTTATTGTGTATTCAAGCAACGCCCTAATGCAGGAGATTATATGATGGATGTGGACGTTTCCTCTTGAGAAGAACAGCATCAGAAAGAGCTGAACAACAGAACACATACAACAAAGAACACAGGACGTCCTTGTGTATTTCACTGCAAGATTTTTCACAATACACCATTACTGAAGTGGACACCCATATAAATCAGCATCCATCACTACTGCTGTTGCTGCAGCTGCTTTGCTGCTGCTGCTGCAGAGGGGCCTCATTAACCTGTAGCAGCAGCAGCAGTAGCAACATTATGGGTAAGAGAAGATGCGGTCACAAGCATCTGCATTCACAAGGCACTAAAGCTGTAGAAACAAGCCTTGTTTTAGCATTTCGTCTGGAACATGACTTGCCTCAACAAGCACTCCTATGCACACTATGCTTGCTTACAATGCCAAGCATGCCCCACAGTGTGATCTGCATCTAATAATATGATCAACAGTAATTACATAGGCATTGTCCGGTATTAAGACAATGCTAGACAGCCAAAAACGAGGCTAAATCGTTGCATTGTTCTGCAATCGAGTGTAAAGAACACCAATATGCGCGTTCCATATGGAGATTGCAGTATGCCCATCATTACCTATTCAATCTGCTGGCTCTGCATTGTTACAGCATATAACTAGCTGATGTAGGGTTCCATATATCTAGGGGTAATACATACTCCATTTGTCTTTGTTAGTGGGATTGCTCATCTCACCAGCTTAAAGATGATTTCCCTGAGACAAAGAGGAGCATAATTTATGTGGTGACCATACCGGGGTCCAGCAAGGCATGCTAACCCAATTTAAGCGTGATAGAACGCCTCATCCCACAACCTCCGATGCCAAGACAATTGAATTGAGGATGGGAGAAACTTTGTCACCACTGTTTGTCTCCAGAGCATGTCTGATTACGTATGAAATATTCAAGACCTGTTGCTACAACTCTAGCAATCTCCCTCAGCAATGTCTTAAAGAATCGCTAGCCTTATCTCCTCAAAATTCATCACGTCTTAATTAAATTATTCTCAGAACAATATGCCAGCTCCTTCCATTGTACTTTTTTCTGGCAACCAGAAGCGAACTTATTTAAATTTGGCGCATTAAAATGGCTGACAAGAGAGGCTGGGAAGGCAGCAGCCGGGCTGGCGTATTAGATTTTACGTGGTGCCGTGACGTGCTTTGGGGGCAAATTAGCGATCGGCCGCCGTCCCCCAACTGGTCCTGTTCGCGTCTTCTGCCATATCTCGTTCATCATGGCTTTCAATTCAACAGGCGATCGGCAAATGATGTCGCCATCCTGTGCCCAGAAAAAAAAAGTCGCCATGTTTCCACAAAGCGTTTCCCGCCATAACAATTCTTGTCTGCTTCTGTCAATCGCCACCAGAGCGCCATCTAGCGGGATGAAAAAGAATCTCAATTATCGCCCCCATCGATGCATTTTGATGGGCCAGATTACCCCAGGGGTGGCGAATGAATATATATCACAATTTTTACCTGAAGGCAGCCAAATCCTCTCATAAAACTGTCATCGATCAGAGGTAAAAAGTTACGAGACGAAAATTGCGAGATACATTCTGGCGCGCAAGACCAGCTTCTACTCATTCTAGACTCCAGGGGGCGTTGTGTGTCTCTGTCCTTGCAAGACGAAGGTCAAAGGCCGTCGTTGGCCCTCAGGATGTTTCCTATTACGTTCCTGCCAACGTTTTCGACAGCGTTACGACGTCTCTGTTTGCGTCCCACTAGAATGGCAATGGCTGCTACTTGTGAAGGGCCTACTAATATGTCATTCCCGTTATGTTTGACAAGAATGCAGTCCCAACATTGCTTCTGCGACATTCCAGCACTGCATGGAGAGGCAAGACTTCACTGATCTTTCTTACAAAACTTCTTAATATGATTGGCAACACTAAAACAGGCGCCACTGCCAAGATGTGAATGAGCATCTGAAATTAGTCAGATTTGGCAAATTGGCTGGGAATGTTAAGAAACTCAAAAAGATCCAATATCAGGGGGGATTTTAGCCCAAGGGTCTGTCAATGGGGCAGACTGCAATGAGGGTGTTATGGATTTCGGATAGACCCAGTGGGTGTCTGCTGGGAGCCCTCAGATCATACTTGCTCCTGAGAAACCCTAGAAATGTTTCTGGTATTGATCTGTCCAGGTGGCCATCCACATAGCCATGGATCAAACATAACCCATCGGATCCTTCAAGTGAGCTATGTAACCACACAAGTGTCTGTTTATTGCTGTTCTTAAATGGAGCAAGAAGCCTTTTAGTTCTACTGTAAAATACTTTACAGCAGCATTATGGGCATTTCACAATTTACACAAAAGATAGCAGATTCCCATAACATCCTACTCAAGGTGGCTGATTAAAATGAAATAGAAAGGAAGTAAGCTAATACGTTGAAATACAGAAAACCCATTAAAGAATTAACGTCAAAATACACCAACTGCATTAAAGAATTTAAACAATGAGTCACATCTAGCTAAACAATACATGGAATCAGCTGAAAATGAAATTCCTCATTTAATAAATCATAAAGAATGATGGATGAGGCTTTTAACGAACAATTGCAAAAACACAAAAGGGATTTTGAAGGCTCTCGAACCCCCGGGGGCTAGTTGGCATTTTCAAATTCTGCAAGAATTTGGGGGGGGGGGGGAGATTGTGTGCACTTGCTTATGATAAGAACGTGCCTTGTAGCTGCATTTGTATAACTACTAATACAAAGAAACCCATGACCATAGGATCACCTGCACTCCGAATATGTCTCGTTTGGATCTCGTCTGTGCATTAGCGGATCATGTGACTGGCACGTGACGTGGGTCATGTGACCAGTATCATCATGGCCGCTCACGCCCTGGCGGAAACTGGCACTTACAGTAATGTGCAGAGCTGTCGGTGTACATCAGGGTGGCAGCCTAGCCCTGCTTGCTGACCTGTGATGTCTGTAAACTTCCCCGCCCCACCCAACCTGCCCTCTTCTATAATGAATATGACCTTTACATTCACAGTCTGCTTTAAGCCCAGTCACGGCCTTACAATGGCGATTCGTGTGACCAGCCTTTCTGCAATTGCTACAGTGCATCATCACCAATGCCGCAACAGGACGCCGGGTCTAGCTCTTGTCTTCATCTAACAAGTGCAACAATGCACACTTCTGTTCACTTTGTTACAATGCAACAATGCAGACTTCGTTAGTAGACTTTCGAACACCCTGTGAGCTATAGCAGCAAGCAGGAAATGCATGGTTGAGTCAAAACTGGTCAACACAAACACAAGAATCGAAAGGATAGTGATAGAGGACAATGAAGCCATTTATGACTCGGGACTGCCAGGCGAATAGGTTTTTCTGTAAACAATACAAACCCATGCATTGTTCTAATACATGCTGCAACCCACGCAAAGACAGTCCACTTTTAATTTTATCAACATTTGTGGATAAAAAGTCAGTGAACAATGTCAAACATGAACTGTTGTTTTTGTTGTGACAGTTGATGTTGTAGGAAAGTCGTTTGGTGAATCGCTGTTGTTGTTGTTGTTGCATTTATAAACAAAAAGTAGAGGTCACGTGACAGTTTATTTTAAATCTGCACTGCAGGTATCGTTTTGCTTGCTGCTGTGGAAAAGTTGTTGCAAAAAGTTGTTGTTAGAAAGTGCAATAGTTTGTATGCAGTATGTAGTAAGCAAGTAGAGCAGAGGGGAAGATCAGACCTGACCTGGGTCCAGTGATGCGACTTATGGGAGATGTAGGGCTGCTGCTGCTGCAACAGACAGTCCCCTAACGACCCCCAGGAGACCCACAGGTGGACCAAATGACCGCCACTGTCCAGCCCCATCACCAGCCATATATTCTACATGCTCAAGCTAATTACCCCCAAAACATGTCCCCGGCAAAATCTAGGATGCCCTTTCCGCTAATGTCACTTCATACGGCCCTAGGGAGACAAAATGGCGACCAAAAATGGTCCCCTCCCCCCAGTGATAATGCGCCACATAGGTCGCTTGTTACGCGAGATGCGTCAACATAATGCACCTCTGCGACATATATGCGGCAATATGCCTTATGCATAAAATACTTTATACTCTGGCAGAAATGTGTTGTAGTAAATCGTTTCAATCTTTAATGTCCTTACATAATGAAATTTAATGTTACAAATGAGGATTCTCTTTCACCGAACTCTGACCATGAACAGATGTTATTATTGTAATCCATTAAAATGACGATTGACAGGTGGGCGTGGCCCATGTTGTCACAATGTCATTATACAAAGAGCACTCCAGCAGATATTGCGGTCAACTTACAATCTAAATAATTACATTAATTTTATTGCTCCATTACATAAGAGCCGGAGAGCCACACACAAAAATATTATCCACAAAATGCCATTGTGGAGCATAGTGAAAGAGTGGTTGGTTCAAAAAGTTTCGGGTTGTTTTTCACTGGTTGATCAATTTTGAGACTCCAGGCACAGCAATATCGACAGTGCACAATTGTATCAACTTATCAACTAAATATGGGCCGAAGGACTAGTACCACCACCTATTAAACCTTGTAAATTATCCAGAAGATGGCGCTATCAGTGTGTCCTCAAGGAGAAGTTAGTAATTACAGCCAAGTGACAAAATAACTGGCAGATATCACTTAATCTCGAGTTCAGTGGGTGCGACGGGAGAAATTACGAGAGCAAAACTTGCCATTTAAAGCAGAAATGTGCCGCATCAAATCTTGCAGGGAAAACTCAGACAATGGGAGAATCAAGTTAATTGAGGTATGATGCACTTGCCAAGGATGGAAGCTCAGCAAAATATGATGAAATATCTCCGTGCACAGTGACCTTGTGAAAATCATTAGCATTCTAACCAAGGCCATCTCATTCCACATTCAGCTGATCGCCATAATTAAACCATTAAATTCAGGTTAACCTCGCGTAACAAGTGGAAATTCAAATGGTCAAAGACACCAAGAAATTGATGTATTTTGCATTCGATAAGCAGTCAAATGTTATTTGCCATGGATCCGCAAAATAAGCACTCTTTATCTGTATCGTTTGTAATAGTACATATTCATAATTTCATATGCAGGATAATCTTTACTGAAAACAAGCAATGTAATTTTCTCTGTGGCAATCCAGAATGAGTTGAACTACACAGAAATCTAGGATTACACAGGTCATCATTTTCATCGATCATGAAAAACGGATAAAGAGCCCGGGTGTTGTATATCAACAGGACAGCCGATAATTTGAAATCGTGCGTTGAGATTTTTTATTTAAACGTTTTGCAGTAAAACGATATTGATGAAAAATATAAATTAAAAACCTTCATCAAATTCTAGGATTGCAGGGCACACAGGAGCAAGGATGCCTCATCTCGACGATTGAAATTCTAAACTTGTTCCGAATATCTCATTTCATACTTGGATATTTTTTTCATTTCTGCCTAAAGCTTTTGTTTTTTAATTGTAATGTATTTGCCCAACAGGGTGTGGTCATTGCAAGGTAATACACAAACCACGGGTGATATGATTGAACTCGTTTTTGAGTTAATTAGATATAAGAGTCCCATCCTTTAAAGATGATTAAAAGATGCAATTCTGATGAGGTTTCGCCACATGGATCCCATGACATATCTTGTGTCAAAATCAAGGTGAAAAATTACGAATGTCTGGATGATAACAATGCAGTTGCGTTAACATTACACAGCCAGGCAAGCTACTAACAAAACACATAGGAAATACAAAAACATATATCAAAAAGATATAAATTAAAGTACAATTAAAGAACTAATGGACATTACACAAAAGATATAGAACTCATCTCTTCGTGTCCATGTCATCAATGATGACCCATCAATAGTAAAAATCTAGAGATGAAAATTGATATCTACATGATCTAATAATAACAATGATAGTCATTGATAGATAACAACCAACCAACAAACCAAGCATAGCAACCAAAATGAATTACACAAGGAACATCTCCAATGGCAAGATTCAGAGTTTAGCAGCTGCAGCAGCCAATAATATCAACAGACAAGTACCAGGCAGTGCCAGAGAGAGCTACATTCCTCACACTCCATCTGGCCCTTTGGCTTCATATCTCACTGGGCCACATTGTCTTGGGTTTAGAAGAACCTTGATCTTCGAACTGCATCTCTCTATAAACAATTACAAACAGCGGCCAAGTGTGGATGGCTAGTCAGGAGAGCCATTTATTCCAGGTCTTGCACTTCTTGCCCTCCACCAACAACCAAAGCCTAACCTATGATCTAAATAGGAAAGTTAAACCAAGAAATGGCCCCTGATTCCATTGCATATGGCTGGAATGCTATTCTTTATACACGAAACAACCACAAGGAAACAGCTGCATAACTTAAAAACTTGGGACAGTTTTTGTTGAAATATCTATGTCTACAGATATATATGCTCTATACAAGCCATAATGGACTTGAGAGACAATTTAATTGACAATCATTTTGATTTTAATCAAAAAAAGGAACTTCTTAATTTTCTTTGTACAAAATAATTTCTGCATTTATGTTTAATTAATTTTTGATTGCATTTGATTCTTGGAATTGCTATGCCACAATGTGTGCATTATATTAATATAAGTAAAAGAAACATGCTTAAAAAGTAATAAATACAGGTTCTTTGTTGTTAATCTGGAAAACGTTCACACGCGCATCGAAATCAAAGGTGAATAACCTGTTAACAAACCAGGCGAAGCACTGGGAGGCAAGTGCCCGTCAAGAAAGTTTTGGCACTGGCCCACAGCGACCCCTGTCGGAGGCACACCTTGGGCCAAAAGTGGCACCACACCCGTTTGATTAGGACGGCTTATTGGCGGGCTTTGAAGTGCCGCGTTGAGCAGCAGCAGCAACTACAAGTGAGAGCATCCTGCAGCAGCAGCATTTCATCACGGCCAACACCAAAGCCCCAATCACTTTTCGCCCTGTTTGTTTCTCAGAAAGTTCCATTGATTTTTCAGGCGCCAGTCAAACAATAATTATAGGCGGAAGTGATGGGCTGATTGCATGCGCATGCGCCCTGCTCTCCTCACATGGGGGCGCCTTTCACGAAACCTGCCCTCCCGCCAATCTTGCTCTGATTAACCGAGTCTATCCAAGACTGTCAACAGACTTTTTCCTTGATTATCTCTATCCCAGAACAAGTGGCCTCAAAACCTTTGTGGATTTTGCCTCACCACATGAATCAAAAAGATCCATGTCAGCTGTTCTCTGAAGTTTTTACAAAGACAATCAAACACAATCACACACAGACATTCACCTACTGTATGTTTGCATTCTTCGATTCATTCCTACTTTTTATAAGCGTTATGTTTGATCACGATAATCACTACATAAAAATTGAAACCTCAGAATAATGCGAGTTTTCAAATCCATTGTCTCAAAAAAGCTCTGTATTGTAATACAAATATTTCACGATTGCCAAATGTATCGAAAATGGTATTCAATGAATTTTTTAAATTATGTTTTGCATGTGTAGGTGTCTATGAAACATCATTTATATGTAATATGCACATTAGGATTATGACTCATTACTGCATGTGATACATCACACAAAGCAAACATCCATAAGCAAAGCTTTGGAATCTGTGCATACCTGCCACCAGCCACATGTAAAGGTCCTATTCAATGACCCAGTAAGGTAAGCTAAAGCAAACAAGAGCTGCTGGGGTGAACGGGCTTCAAGCATTGAGGCCGTGCATAGCCTGGCAACATTCCGTGTTGGGAATGCACACGTCAGGTCTCTTCTGTAAGGAGGTAGAAAAAAGATGAAGGAAAAGAAATAGTTCATTTCACGAAAGCATCTCGTCCTGCCAAGGCTGACACGGAATATTCCAATTGGTTCTGCACCATCTTGGCCATGTAGCCTCAGCACAAGAAAAATCCCATTTATAAGATCAGAATAATACTCGTATGTCTATTATGAAGCACCAGGAGAAATACAAGGTGTCAAGTCGTATCTGCCAAATGTGTCTCTACAAAACTACACTGCTGCATGTTTACGGTTTCTTTGCACCGAAAATCGCCCAGTTATGGCTTAGACTCCACTTTTTATCACAATTTGGATTCTACAAACATGAGATTGAATGGTGTTGGTTACAAATCATCACAGAAGCAATCACTCGCCATATTTCAAAACACTGCAACAACAACTTTTTCGAATTTTACAAATTGACTTGCACTCAAGCTGTCAGAGGCAGCCAGCAAATAAAATCATTGTGATGAGTTTTTAAAGGGAAGATTAAGCAGATCTCCTTAAGAGCTCGTTGAGCTTGTCACATTGCCTGTCCTCGGCACATGCTGTTTACTCCAGGATTACTAGGTGTCAGAGTTAGAGGTTCATATCAGAGATTGAGATTGGACGGTGTAATCGGGGTGAGGTATCAGAAATTACACCAGAATGGCTAAACTAGTCCTTTAGGGACATTCATCTTGCAATGCCTAAACAAAATTGAGTTTATAAGATTGCAGCTTCTACCACTGGAAAAGACTTTTGCCCTACTTATGGACTATAGCATCATGATAAGTAGAATACTAAGCTAGAGATTAGACTTTTCTGGCAATTTCGTCATCATTTAGATCTATAACATCAGCCATGAGAATTCACAGCATTATATCATTACGTCTGCCTCCACAGATGAAAATATCACAAAAACATCTCACACAATTTCAATACTTGCAGCCAAGTCAGAACAATTTACCAAATGCAAGTACAACTGGCCAAGTGCACCAATTGCCCTCCTGCATTGATTTGACCTGGCAGCTAACTTGGCATAACCTCTGCAGGTAATGGTCTTCCCTCAAGGTCATAATTACATCTGGGCGTAAAAACTACCATCCCTTACGCCATTTTGCATGTCAAACAGTAATTCCCAGAACAATACCGTGTCTGCAATTTAGGAGCATTAAGTGAAAGCATTGTTTAGTTGGCTGGGAGCTAATTCATGCTCTGGCCACGGCACTTGCCTTCCATCATGCTGGTTCCATAACATGCTAGCGATGGCATTATACTCAAGTAATGATTTGTGAATAACTAATGACACGGCTCCACAAGATTGAGGACTTTTCACTGAAACAGCATTAATCACGCACCGGGGGACACATGTCAACAGACACTTGTCATGCTGTCAAGGACTAACCAAAGATTTCGCCAAAACATAAAGGTTGCAAAAATGCTAACACACAGGGGACATCAATGGAGGCAGACAATGCTAAAACATGAAAAGATGGCATGGCGAGTTGTGGCAAGTTGTGTTGCAGAACCAAACTCACCAATCCATCCAATTCATGCAAGTTCTGATAAATAAACCCATGCCCAATGTGCTTTCTGTTAATGGTGGACATACTACAGATATTTTACTGCATCCAATCCAAGAGGCAGTGACTCACATCTGCACGACTAAAGTAGCCTCCAGTATATCGTCAAACACTTTATCACAGCTTGTAGGAAAAATGTGTGCAAAATTGTCAATTTATCTACAGTAAAGATTATGATCAGAAGTCTCAATAACTAAACTGTCAAAGGTTATTTATTCAGAAGGCTTAGCTCGAAATGCACGGTGTGACTGAATGTGAATGCAGAGGTCGGAGTGAAATAAGATTGAATGCAACACTAGCCAAGACAGTGACAGGGCAATGCATCCTTAACAGAACTCTAGATGCTGGTTCATTGGCAAGGATGCTATCTGATGCGGAGGCCATCTGATGTGTCCAGCATCCGCAGCAGGCCGTGTAGTAATGATTCGGACAGTCCCTGATGGTTAAGAGAGACTGTCTCAGATGTCTGATCCTTCGACTGATAAACCCTGCACAACTGCCTGCAGCAGATGCAGAAACACGCAGGACATCCTTCTACACAACTGCAAGATCAAGCTAAAAGACACTTGGTCATCTAACAAGAAGCCAGCATCCCACTTATCACATTAGGTCCACATATGCAGTCCTGCAAATCTATAACATCACTATATCTACCATACACCCAACAGTGACATAGTGCAGTATTCTAGACCAAAGTGATATTACACTAATGCCATTTTCAGACTACAGAAACAATACGTCGTCAGAGTGACTAAGAGTTGTCGAGATGACGAAGAGTAGTCACAATGAGTATCGTGTATGGTTACACTAAGTCACTCACAGAAAGATACGAAGAAAATCTTTCAACACTGAAATATATATTACTGCGTACGACTGTATTTTGCTTTCATGTGATGGTACCCACTACCCAGACTTCAATTAGGTCCTATACTTGGACCAGATTCAGGCAAATTAGAGGCGGAAGCACCGAAAATCGTCTGCTAAAGAACAGTCATTACTTTGGACGCCATGACAGTTTTTCATTACATGACGTCACGCCACGTGATCAATCACAGAGCTGTCATTGGTCAGTGCGCTGCTGACCCAGCCAATCAGACGTTTAATCCGGGCTCAGAAGGAAGGGGGATGGGAGAAGGACCCTGGGGCCAAGCATACTACCCCAGATGGAAGTTTCATTGGCACAAGGTCAGTGTGTACCTAGTCATGTCTTTCCGGCCAATATCGAGGGATCAAGTATTCCACTAACAGCCTGACAGCTCGCCGGCCACCCCATTATGAAAATACTCAAATAATGAGGGACCTCTACTGCCCGGGGCTAACTCCATTATCATCCAATAATGACCCCTCGCTGCAAGACATTGCTTATTACCAAAGGGGTGGGGTGAGAAATACCCGACTAATCAAATAACTAACTCTCCAAGCACGTGCCTCCTGAGAAGTATTAGATTCATACTTCAGCCGTCACATGTGAGACTATCAATTGCAACTGCATTTCCACCAATATTAGTCATGTACCAACTTGACATGGCTAGCGTGCCCCAAATGCACAGGTCCATGGCATGCTTGAAACATGGAGGTATTGAAATAACTAACTCATGTAATGCTATACTGTACCCATTAAATGGTCACCGTGGCTGGTGCTCTACATCTACAATGCAGTAATATATTAGTGTAGGTCGGGAATCCGAAGATAACTGTTTACACATGGAGTGCAACAGGGAGGTACACTATTACCTACTTAGGTAATCTCATGATATGCTAAAAACTCAACCCGACATAACTTAGACCAGTTTGAACTGAAACCAATAGATAAAGACAGCATAGTACCACTTTACTAAATCACTCTTATTAACGCCATGCTACAGTTAAAATAGAGAGGTCCAAAAATATGTTGAGGAATCTGTGCATGAAACTACTCTTCCTTAATCTTACATGCATGATCTTACATTTACATTTGCTTCACATCTTCCACTCTTAAACTATTCCTCTACTTTGTATGTGCTTTACTTGCACATCTTGTTTTTGCCTAAGCCTTTGTAGCACCCATTAATCAATCCCTGGCCCTTAAAGCCAAACCAATGGAGCCTAGTGGAGCCTTTAGAGCCTTCAGGATGCCATATTCCACGGTCTCGTGCCTCCCCTAACCTCTGTCTCAGAACACTGTCTTATCTGTGGCCCTATGAGGCAGGATCAAGCGAAGGCAACGGGGCTTGACGCCATCTGGTCTCCGAGGTTGGCCAAACTGACCAGGCTGCCCAGTCCATCATGAAGCTGCTGGCCACTCCTTATAGACTCTTCCTTATAGACTATACTGATTTACACAGAATGGGCTGCATTTCTTGTTACAGTGATGAAAGCCCAGCGCGCTACCACTGAGTTAGGCCAACACCCTTGTAGATTATAGAAGTAACAGAGTTGTTTTATGTATTGAAGATGGTAAAGCTTTTCTGCTTCTCATCATAACTTTCAAGTTCCAAGCTATCAACCACTTACGGATTCTCATGTCACACAGGATAACTGCATTCTTCAGAAATTACTATACCTGGGTCAGTTCATGCTCTGGTTTGCCAGTTTGCAGGCAGGACTCGAACCAACCCTAAAAATGTGCAAGTCAATAGCCCTCAGTACAATTTGTTTTGTGATTCAAATTACAAGACAAAGACTTGTACCCAAGCTTGCCTAGTCATTGGAAGCTCATCAAAAACATCACAACAAGGGATTACAATGAGATCTGACACAGCCTGACAGAATGCACTCGTACAATAAAGCCAATTGAAAGAGTGTGTGGCATCCTATAACACTACTGCAAGTACACAAATGGAATTCAAGTTCAACTCTGAACTTTTCCAACTCATTCGTGCTCTCTGATGGAGCACCTAATTCCCAGGTCTGCCAACCTTTTTGTTCTCTTCCAATTCACCCTTTTTATTGCTGTGGATGTGTAGAACCCTGTACTCACGAGATTCCTGTATCCGAATCACAGTGTACTTGTCCGACAAAATCCCTCCCACTGATCTGTGCAGCCATTTCAAAGCAATGGGCAAATCAAGAGAAAAGCCACAGCAAATGTTGAAAACAAACAGTAATACTGATACACCATTCTTTTGATCACATCAAACACTACTGTAGTACTACTGAGTACAATCTTTGTTATCCTATACTATACTATCCTATCCTATCCACATTATGTTAACAAGCCCTCAATCAAGGTATCAGCCAAAAAACCCATACGATTCTTATAACGCCGACCCAATTATAGGGAATTAGCAGAAGGGCCCTCAAACCAGTTGGCATTTCTGCAAGGTTGTCACGGGCTATAAGCTAAATGGCATTTTCAACTTAGCAATAACTGGTTGATTTCACAGCTAAAGACAACTGTCAGCCTCAATAACAGCAAAACGACAAATGTAATCATCCTAAAAACAACTGTTGCTGATTCCAATTTGCAGTTTTCAAACCTCTTTTCCTTTTTTCTTTTTTCAGTGGGCAGGGAAATTTGCCTCAGCTATCTTAGGGAGTTAACAAGCCCCAGCAACAGGCGGAGGTTGTTTAATAAATTTAGGATGTACATTAACCTTATGACAGTCAAACTGCAGTCTGTGAGTGGAGTGAAGCACTTCAAAGAGCTGTCAGTGGTCAATCACTAGTCCCTGATGGTCAGTGAGTGGTCAGTAATGCACTAGTTTTACAGTGACCAGTGACTGTCAGGTGCGCCATTAGTCTGACACTGTATCATAAGTCACTGAGGGGGGTCGCTTGGGGAGTCTGGCATACCAGAGCGGACTTACTAATGACAAGTATTTACTAACATCAGAGATGTTCTGAGATTGAATGGCCAGTTGCATCTGCGTTGTCTTGGTGATGTGGTGCGGCAGCAGCAGCAACTGTCAAACAAGCTGTACCCTCTTTCTGCACCCATCATTTCATGGAGCAGGGCAGAGCAGTCTGGATCCCAGTACTTTCAGTGTTCCCTTTCTATATGAGTGTCTTCTATGGGCAGACATCAAACGTCGGAATATTTATAAAGACTTGATCCCATTTATTCGGCTGGAGGACATCAGAGTGGAATCCCATAGCAGCCGAGTGCCTGTCACTGCCCATATTGTGTCAGCCTCTGACGAAGGGCTCTGATGATACTGGGGTTAAAACTCTACCCAGACCCTTCCCCCACAGCCCCCCCCCCCCCCCCCACAATACCCAGTGTGTCACAAAGGCTTTGAGGGCCTCGGGCGTTTTAGCTGCAGAAAGGAAACTTCCATTATGACTGTCTCATGGCGTCATTAGACAATGTGTTTTACATAACAACACAGGCCTGTGGCACATCCTATGGCACTTCCCATGGCAGTGATGGCACATCCCATGGCACATCCTATGGCACATCCTCAGCAATGCTGCAGAGCTGTAGGAATCACAAGAGACAAGGCTGCATCACATGAATATATAATGATGCTCCACAACTATGAGAAACACTGAGACACACCTTGTAATCCAGCCTTCATAACTGCAAAAACAAAGAAGAGCAATGCCATGGGCTAAATTACGCCACTGCTCCTTGTGATAAAAAATACTACCATATTTAATGTGTTTCGTAGTTAGCCAGATTATGGTGTGCTTAAAGAGGTTAAAATTTTGCCTAACTGTTACAGCAAATTACATTCACATAAACAATTCAATAAAAATGTACAAAATCTGAACATCTCATTCTGCTACATTTACCACCAAAAAATATTGATACCATTCGTTGTTTTCACAGTAAATGTGAAGTTTGCATTGCACAGCTGCCATGGTGAAGTTGACAAATGGTATTTCAATCTTGCAATCCTTTTTGCAGTGACTTGATGTTGCACATATCAAATTCACTCCGCGATGTCTGCATGTGTCCAAATATCTACTGACACAGTAGGACATCACTATGTTGTTGAATTTACATTCTCAGCGTGGGATTATGGACATAGCTGTAGTATAACACTGTCCATGCTGTTACTTATTTGAAAGATGATGTGCCAAATATTTCTAAACATTCCAAGGAAAGAATGAAGACATAGTGACCCAACTGGCACACCAGTAACCCCACCGTAGCTGGGCAACATACGAATGCCATTGGCCTGTTTTGGTAGCCCGTAAAAAGGGTGCTGGAGGGGTGACTGAGTACAGGGTGTGGGGTCAAAGGTCACAGCCACTGTCTGTAACAGATACGCGTGAGAATCTGCCTCCTGCATCCCCATCCCCCCTGGTCCTTAAGCATCCGCAGCATTTCCGCATCACTCAACCAAAGCAACAAAAAAAAAATTGTCACCACCTTTTAAAAATCGCTTAACAAAATCACTGGCTGGCTAGTTATGACTCACTGAATTGCTCTTTATACCTCCATGTTATAACAATGCAACATTAGTAGAATGCCACGTGGAGAAATCAAGTCTCCCTTTTAAAGATTTGCTTTCTACAATTGCATCATAACTCATTCTAATAATTAACAATGTACAAAAAAATTGATGTGTACAATACAAACCTTACTGGAGTAAGTCATTTGAAGGAGAGACCAAGTGGAAGCAACCAAGCGCCTTGTAAGTATTGGCCACAGTAACACTCCCTGAAGTCCTCCATTACCCACATTGCACGTAGCGCATCAATTGGAGTGCATTACAAATGTAAGAGTGCATTACAAATGTATGCAGGAAATGGGGTTGGAGAACATCAGGCATTCTGAGCGGAACATTCGATTTGCTGGGAACACGGCGTTTGTGCTTTAATCGGCCATTTGCGGCTCGCTCTGCTTGGAAACTCATTGTTCTAGGCAATGGCCTCGGTGCCATACAAAGTACCATCAGAAGCAGTAGAGAGGAGTAAGGTCATTGTTGCGATGGCCCTTTCATGTTGCATGGCCATCCTAATCCCATGAGCCTCACAAGGTCACTCCAAGGTCATTAGGGGTCAGTAGAGGTCAGAGGCAAGGTCACCAGTACCGCGCCTTTATTGCTGACCTTGCACAATCTGTGCCAGAGCGAATCTCTGGCTGTAATGGATTCTGTGTTCCCCAGACTCAGTATGCAACCATCCTCGGTCTTGGTGTGCGAGGGTGTATGCAACATACAGCAGTGTTGCGGGAAATCTACATAAGTATCTATGCATTACAAGCCCCAATTACATCACATAATGGAAATACCTTTTTTTCAGTACATTTGTACTACGGCTGCTATTGTGCACCATCCCAGACTCAATCAATTTATTTCACAATAGAGAGACGACACACTAAAAATACACTTACATGTAATAGTCTTATGGAGCATGAAAAGCATACTTTGTTCTCTGGTTTATCCAATCTTTCTTCAAGTATAAATCTCCCTGTTGTTGGGAGATCTCCCAAAGAAATGTACTCAAGAACTTCACCTTTCAAAACCACATAACTATAAGACCACCTCTCGTCATGGAGTCACAACAACTCAGACACTATCACTATGCCATGTTGTCGTGAAAGAGAAGCACAAATGTTCATGCAGTAGCTGATGTTTTCACCTCTTTTAATAAATGCAAAAGGCTGTCACAGAAGAAGCAGCAGATAAGTTTTTCTGAGCTTTGGACCACAAGGAAAGCCATTTCCAAATTAAACAACCTTGCATTTACTTTCTTGACAACAAGGACCGAATAGGGACATGGGAGGTTGCTCTTATTACAATTAATTATGCGCAACTGCTCTCAGATATTGAATCTGCTGTGATTTATCCCGGCAAATAAGTGCGTCCTTCAAATAGCAATTTGTCAATTGCAGCAATTGGCGAAATGACTGGTTAATGGAAATTAGGCGTTAAAAAAAAAAGTCAAGCGTCCGCAGGGAAGAATTTATTAAATAAAATGTTAGTGGAAAGTCGGGCTGAAAAAGTGAGGGAGAGAGATGTAGAAGCATGGAACCCTGAGTGACGTGGTTTCCTCTCTCCTTAATTAATGGCAGTTTCCTTGTGACCAAGGGACTGGCGTCTGTAAGCGGAGACGCCCTGCTCAGATTGCCAGACGGCCTGACAGGTATCGCGTGCGCCGGGGTTACCTATGTCAGCAAGTTCATTAAGCAACGTTACACCGATGTGGAAGGGGAGAGAGGGGGAAGAGAGAGCAGAAAGAGAGGTGAGGGCAATTCCATGACGAGCGGGGAAAAAGAGGAAGCCAATGATCGTCTGCTCCGAGATGCCAAAGGTCTGCGCCAGGTGGCACCACGGGTCAGGTTGCGTCTTCATTAAGAAGAAATATCGAGTTACGCGGATCACCAAACTTAAGTTAAAAATCACCGAGATTTATATTACAATCATCCATCCTCCTCACGTTGTAAAATAAGTGTCCACCAATCCGAATGCCCTTAACTTGATTGCGCACCGACCTATCTTTAAATGCATTGATCCCGGCGAACTCGATTGTTCAGCCTGATCGCGCAAGGGTTAGCTCGTTACTTAGACATTTAGGGCATTTTGAATTCCTAACTCCTCTTAGAATGCCATGTAATGTGATGTACAGTGGAAGATTTTGACTGGAGGTGCACTTAGGTGTTAATGGATTTTTTTTCCCTTCAAATCCAGAGTGGAGTATTATCAGCCATTCCAGTGGAATGGTTCCTGGTCGTGACATGAAGCCCATGGCGGGAAGCCGTGCATCTGGTCAGTGGCCACCATTAGCCACTGGTCAAGAGATAGCCGGTGATGGGGGAGAGACAGACCTCGAATGAGCCATCCTCATCCCTCCAGCAGCAGCAGCATTAGCAGCAGCAATGGCTTGGGAGTCCATGCATCCACCTGCAGCTGCTGCAGTAGTGTCCCCCTCCCATCCCACATGCAGCAGCTATGATCCCATCTCTTCATACAGCAAGTCCCTCTATAATGCTTCAAAGCTTAAGAGGTTCCTCACTATAAACACTGCCGTTCAGCACACTCACTGAACCCTTCACAGCAAATGATGCTTTTAGTGCTTAAGAGGGGAAAATAGAGAAAGAAAAACTCCCATCACACACTGCTGCTGCTGCTTCAGAAGCAGACACAGCAATCACAAGTTTTCATCACAGCACTTTCGAAGAACCTCTGTGACATTTTACAAATACATCTTTTGAAAACATCTGTCATAACTACTCTCTGCGCCATGACATCTCCGAATACGTTCAACAAACAAACTGGAAAATTGCTTCTCACGATGTACTGCCACTTCAAATGATGTACACAAAGACTAGGACACGGCTGGGCTCTTAGCTGATGCAAAATGCTGTGCAATACATTTATGTATTCAACACCATTGTGCTCTGTCCGCAGTTACAGCTGGGGCCCGCAAACAGAAAGGAACCAGCCTTTAGCCGATTCTATCACCAAATTAGGTGCTGTGCCGATGAAGCGTTAAACACACATACACACCTGATTATATCAGAATTGTGATGTTACACACGGAAGTAAATTGCATTGTCTCACGTTTTAATGTAATGTATAAATTGTCAGTCTCAACTGTGAGGTCCCACTATATACGGTATAAGAATTATGATGCTTACCGGAGTGGTTGGTACAATCCATGAGTATGAGCCATATCTGGACCACACAATGACCAGGCAGACCTAATACATGCACTATATGTCCATACAGGAAGCGAGGTCAGCCTATTGGAGGCAATGCTCATCTTATCATGGCTGTGATCCAACCTGTCATGAGCCACTGTGACCTATCATATAAGGCCAGCTCATCAGGGTTGTCAGTGGATGACCAAGTGTCATGCACCAAGTGTCATCATCTACCAAGTGTCATACACCAGTCTCCATGTGACACGGGCCAACCACATATACATTGGCCATAGACATTTGGCCCATCAAATGAGGCTCCCTTCAGACCAGCGGAATCCTGTCGACCACATGACGGCATATTGAGAGCTGCCAGAGCTATGTCAACCACGGACATCCAGCTATATAAGTCCAATATTCACTGATATCCTGATACAGCTCTATCAGTCCGGCAGTACATCAAATTGGTCAAAATGGTCTGCCTGTATCCGACGTTTTTCTGGGTTGGTTTATAAGGCTTTTAGAAGGCACTAGCATTTTCCATCATATACTTTTATAATGCGGATGAAAAAATAGGCTAAGAAAAACTCTTGTTTAAATAATAAAGCACATCAATATTTGCCATACAAGTCTTCATAATAAACTAATATAGGCCTACAGCCACTATCAAAATGACCATAAATCTGACAATTGATTCTAGCGGGGCCGCACCAACTACATAGCCGGAATGATATGAAACAACATTTGTTATCAGCGCTTACTGTTGTTAATTAAAGAGGCGAATTAATTTTTTGGCCTCCACAGACTTAGGTAGCAATTAGAGCATCGCATGCTAAAATCCAGGGAGCTGTGGAGCCATCAACAATTCATTAAGCAAACATCATGTTGCAGGCATGTTTGTGTGGGTTGTAGACATGTCTATGTGGGTAGTAGATCAGCCAAATTGCCAGCAGCTTTTCATTTGCTCAACTTACATTGTGTTGGGCAATGATTCATCTGGCTCAGTGGGCATTTGTGCTGGGGCAGGGGCACTGTAGCAGAACATGGCCAGGGCGTCCAGGAGCAAGAGGGCAATTGCTCATGCCCAGTTTGTGCTCACAGTGTGCAGCTAGTGTGCTCACTGTGGGCTCTGTGTGCTGTTCGGGGTGTCCTATGTGCTCAGTGGCACACACTGGGGGTGTCAGAGGGGCCAGGTCCTTGTGCACTCATGCGTGCCAGCTCCACTGCTCTCCACTGACCACAACACACAAACAGGACAGGGTGCACAACTCAGGAGGACACTGGCTTGATGGATGGCCCCGGGTCCGCCAGATACACAGAAAGGGGGTGTTTGGGACTATTTTCCGTTATGCCATTCCTTTTATTTCCCCTTATTCCTTATTTTAGTGGTTGCCCGGGTGAGGCACTGGTCTGCATGGTGACCTGACAGCCTGCTCGTTCATCCCGCATCCTCTGCATCTTGTCTTTCTGCTTCAGCAACCAGGCTTGTCTCCTCTAGCGCATCCTTTCTGACAACTGCCAAACTGCCTGTCAGACTCCCCTTTTGCCTCTACAGCCATTTGTCGCCTTCTTCCACAAATACAACTGCTCTTTGGGCCCTTGTTTCTCCAAAGTTAATTTGTCACGTTCCCCCATAGTTTTTCACACTCATCCTTGTTGTTCACACACCTACTTCAAAATACATTGAATATGTCTCAAGCTCGTTTGTTGCAGTTATTTCTGTTAGCCATACTGCCCTTAGCCACAAGGATATAACAGGTATTCTATGATGAAACATCACGATTGTGCAAAACTGAATTAGTTTCAGTGCAATGCATATGAAGAATCGAGTTGCCACCGAAGCAGGAAATTTTTATAAGAAAGACCTGGGAATAAAACAATGAACTGTGTGATCATGAAGAATATGATACATAAAATTCATTATTTCTGCTTAACTGAAACTTTCAAGTGTCACTGATTTACGACAGACAAAACTAGTGTTGTAATCAAGGGGACTAAGAGAAAGGCATCAGAGAATAACATTCAAATTAGAATGCCAAATTGCAGATTCTTGCATTTGAAAACACTGAGAATATGAGAAATGCCTAGATTTGGAGGATGTTGAGAGCTTGGGAAGATTAAGGAAAGGTGAGCAGGGATGAGGGGGAGCAGAACTCAATCGAGGGTTGCAGAGTGGAAGGGGGTCGAAGTTGGGCCCAACCACCGCAGGGAAATCAGCTGGCCAGTCCCGGGGTCTCGCCACAATATCCATCCACCAATGCCCAATGCATCCCAATTCATTATTTACAGCAAGACATCCTTGGCAGAATTCCATTATTTGCTGTGCGTCTGCCTCTCTTCGCATCTTCTGGATCTCTCTCGCTAATTCCCAGCAATTCTGCCCTCTGCCTCCAGATGTCGCCTGGGACTGCGCATGCGTCCTGGGTGCACCGCAGCGCCATCTTTCTTGCTTGAACTTCCTAATTCTCTTTAATCTGCTAATATCCAGCCTTGGACAGCGGCAAGTTCAACAAAGGCCAATAGGAAAGGCACTGTCCACTGTGTCCAGCTGGCTTTCACTTTGAGTGCTTGATTGCTGGCTTGTTTAGTTGTAGTCTACCTTGCTTGCTTTGGCCTACTTCCTGTAAAAAAGTTCGACCCATCCTGCAAGAGCAACGCAGCAAAATACGGCGACAGCCTCACAAACTAGGAGGATGTTATCTTGACTTTTACTGGGCTGTTTGTCGCCAGGGCACATTATGAATCACTATGGCCTGGTAGACCAAGAAGCAGCATTACAAACAATATCATCATTCATGCCAGCAACAAAGAAAACAAATAAGTAACTCAGTACTATTCCAGAGATGAAGACAGAATGACATAACTTTTCATCATAACATAAAACATTGACCCCTGAACTGGCTAGGCTGGTCCTTCTTTGACCTTGCAATGGGTCCTCCGGTGACCTTGAACCACCAATCTCCTTCTCATTGCACTTGATGCATGTGACCTTTGGGTCCAGTCTTCACACCCAGACAACATCAAATGGCAGAAGGAGGTGAGCAAGCAGTCTGCAAGTGGGGCCCAACAAATGAGCAAACTGCAGCAACAAATGAGCAAACAGTGATCAACAGTGATCAACAATGATCAACAGTGATCAACGACCTGCAGAGAAAAAGAGCAATGACCTCACTGCAGCGTCCCCCATTGCGGGCAGCCCAAGGTCATTTCATTGTGTGCAGGAATTCCTGGGGAATCTGGCCCTCAGGTCCAGCAACAATAACACACAAACACATTCAGACAAACACACAGACGACGCCTCTGCTGGTCAAACAACAAATTCCTACCCTACTTGATTGCAGGCAACCTGACTAGGCTGCAGGGAACACCACCCATCATGTAGAGAATCTATGGCAACACGACAGCAAATAGTTACAGCAGCAGAGCAAAATGAGTCTCATAACAACTAACAAACAGAAAAACAGAAAAAAGATGGACAACTACAACTATGCCAAAGATAAACACAACACTCGAAGGACACCATGCTAAGTACCTGTAGACTTATTTACACACAGTTAATTCAGTTAACACCATGATTTGCAATTGCCTAGAAGACGTCATACAAGATTGACAAGGACAACAGGGCACGGAGTCAAACAAGGTGGGCCACTGTCTCTTATTGGCTTCAATGTTGACGATAGGAAAGCGCCCTGCTAAACCTTTCCTGGCCTTTCATTCGCTTCCTAATTGTGAGGGGCAGGCAAACACACAGAGCATACAGCCTTGTGCTGGCCAGAATGGAGAAGGACTCCAAAGGAAGACTTGGTCGTATACCTGCAAGAAAGACAAACAGCACAAGATCAAGTCTCTTAATGGAACACGGCTAGGCACTCCTCTGTCCTGCTTGCCTGCCCTGGCTGCCTGTTCTGACTGCTTCATTCTCAAAGACAATGGAATGGCATTAGCAGGGCATTTACATTTGGCCCACAGGCCACAGCACAGATTGAGGAAACCCTAGCTCACTGACCACTGCTTGCTGATGACCAACTTCGCCTTCAATGAAACTGGACACTGGTCAAGGCCCCTCAACTGCTGTGGGCAGTGCTGCGGGCTGTGCATTGCAGGGCTGGACAATCGCCTCTCCAGTCCCACGTGTAATACTAGACCAGATGACTGACTCTGTGGCATACTAATACATCTGAAGGGCAACCACCGTTTCAAATCATTTCAAATCAACCAAGATTCGATTAAGCTTTCCTTAATGGGACTCCTGTGTGGGACACAGCTATAGACCTTGGCAGACATCAGCCTCCCTCTGATGCTGTTTATAAATAACTCACCCCTCTCTCATCTCCTTCCTGTGGCAACTATTGCCTTTCACGAGTCACAACAAAAGCTAGTCTGGCACAGAGAATCATGTTATGCCCTTGTCCAATCAAACAGCACACAAAGGACGTCTGCTAGAATGCCCACTGACCACAAGAAAGGCTTTTATCAAGACTTCCATTACAGCCAAAAAGGTACAGCACCAATAAAGCAACGCCAATCCTCCATCACGATTTATGCAATATCAAGAACACACGAGAACTCTGTCTACATCTTCTGCAGTGGGAAAAACCTTACGACCACAGTTCACCTCTATTAAAGACCACGTAACTACTGAACCAATACATTCGGATAGATGTATTCACTTTACTGTGATTTACCTCACAGTTCAGACACACCTCACTCCGGAGGCCTATTTTGAGCTACTCTCCTGTTTTTACAGACTAAAACAAACGCAGACTAGAATTTGCAATATGCAACATCACTCGTACCTCTTGGAAACATTGAAACATCCAGGAAACTCTGTACTGCTCACTATCTGATTAAGAATTTTGCATCACACGTGACCATAATTTTGCGATTTCACCACATTGTTACCTTCATTCTCGTAAGGACAGAATCAGATAAGTTTCACACAAGGACGGAGAGACTGTAAATGTAGTCGCGTGACACGACATACTTCAAAACAAACAGGCAAGGTTACAATTAAAATATCAAACGCACCATGGAAAAGAAAGAAAAAATATCAAACTCCTTGCAAGTCTACCATACTTCCGTGCATCAAATTTGAACTTGATGAATAGCAGAAAATTTTAATAAAACTACAGTTAGCATAAAAATGACACTTCTTGAGCAAACTAAATGTACAAAACGATAACCCGCATCCATCGCGATTCGCATTTTAAATCTTAGAAGATCGGCTTTACCGGTGGGTTACAGGGTCTCCGATGAAATCTGGAGAAATTCGAGAAGATCCATTAAGAAAGGATCAGAGATGTGCTCAGCAGCAAATGCATCCAACTCCTCTCAACTAAAAAAGCACCTCGGATTCAAGGAATCCATACAAAGCATGCAGATGCACCACAGACATATATGTCTGAGTATTCGCTTCCTGGAATAACTCCTGGTATCTTTTGAGGAACTCTCTATAAGTTTGGACATTCGGACAGATCCAACGAACGGATAGGCACTCCCTTCCATTAGGTTAGAGACAGATGTACATTAAACTGATTAGTGTACACAAAATTTAAACCTATTTGAAAATTACATAACTAAAGCTACTATCTTTGACTTATAACGAGTCATTTTTCAAATTACTTCACTTCAATAAACGTGTGCGCGTACAATGCAGCCTACAAATTAAGCTTGGCAAAATGAACCTAAATTGAGCTAGACTTCTGCTAGACTTCTGCCAGACCATGGTAAATGTATTTCTAAAACCTATCAGCAAGTACTGAAGTCAAAGGGAATAATACCATAGATCTAGCACTTATTCCTTTTCAAAAAGCTGGATTCACTGCCAAATAGGACACTTTGCAGAGGCTGATGTTTAAGGTGTTTCTGAAGGAGGATTTTAAGAAATCCATACTATAGACCAGTATGCCATAGAGACCTGCAGATAGGAGATGCAGGGTGGATTCTGCTACATATAAAGAAGTGGACAGAAAAATACCACCATCACAGGTCCAGCATCTCTTCAAAATTGAGCAGCACTCTGCAACAGAAGCTCCTAGTAGCTCAGTATCTCACACGCACACAAACGGAATCGTCTTTGGCTGGCTGGATAGTTCATTTTCAAGTAGGAGCTTCTTGAGGACTGAGAAATTTGCCAGTTAAGTGGGTGGGAGCAGAGCCAGCTGGTCAGGAGACTCTTCCCACTCGAGTGAGATTCAGAAAAGGGTGAAGTTGTAATAGCACCCTCTCAAACCTAACCCTGCCCCTGCAAGGGCCTGCCTCCCAGTACTTCCTTCATGCTTGTCTAATCTACTGGAATGAATGTCTTCCATCAATCCCTTTGTCCTTAGCACGTCATGATTAATCAGCCCGTGGACAATGGCATTTTGTAATAACTTTGTTGGTTAGTATTACAGTAATACTGGCTAGAACGAATAACAAAGGACGTCCATGTTATAATAAATACAACTGGGATAGTGGGATGGAACTTGGAATGCATAACATCGATTTCACAAAAAAAAATCAAAATTGCTGTGAAAACCAAGTTAAATCTAATCTATCCACACAATACAGACAACCAGACATCAAAATGGAAAATCGAACCTTTATCAACCCCATAAGGCTTAAAACATTGAGATCTGAATTGCAAACATCTAGAATGCTTTATATTAAGCTTATATTTTTCCAAACGTTATTTATAATTAATTATGCTATACCGTTTGACTTCTGAAATCAATCACAGATGCATCAGCTCATGGTGTGATGGCGATATTTGCTTACAAGAATTGTCTAGCAGCGAAAACGTTTAGTACAAAATCAAATCAGTTCAAAGTGATACCTTTTTTCTTTCTTTTTCGAGTGCTAATATTATTTCAGGCGAGTTAAAAAGGCAAGACGAAAGACGACCAGTGTTAAGTGAATGAAATATTCAAGAGGGACGTATTCCAATAGGTCATCAAAGAGAATTCCAGAAGTAGATGGACGAGGTACCTGCCTCGCTCTCTTTGATGTGTTCCCTCCAGAGTGCCCATTATCCCAGCTAACGTTTTCTTCTGGCATTTTCCACACAACGCCATACTCATTAATTGGCGCTTTTTGTTATTTGATTGCTCCTGATATGGGCAGTTCAGACTCGTCTTACTAGCAGTACAACACAACATGTGATACGTAACATTCAAGCAATCTAACAAACGGAGGCACACCTTATAATCAGGAAATTTCTGAAAGATATTCATATATAACTGACAGATCAGACTAATTCTAGTATAACACCCGTAGGAGACAATTTTCGTGACTGAACCATCCAGACGACCGTCGTGACGTCACCAAAATGGCGTCGGACCGACACCTAGCGTCTTGGGAGAAGACTGCCGTTCGATCTGACTTTTGACGTCTGCTAAAGGAAGGAATGGCGGAAGGGGGGGGGGATTCGCTGACCCCAATCTTGTCTAATCAATTTGCAGAAGCAACTGGACTGATAAGACGGCCAATTGTGGCAGCCTTTGGTGCGTCACAACCCCACGTGCCAAGACGCTGTCTTTACAAACGTCGTTGGGTGCAAATGTCGTGGGGGCTTCCCCATTCAATCGAAGAAATCACCAGAGGACTCTCCAATAAGGACACAGTGTAGTCACACAGTGATATCAGTCCGACTTAGAGGCTTAGTGGGTCTGTTTTATTACAGTAAGCTCAGGCATGAGACATGGCTGTTGATAATTCATTTGAGAAGCTCAGACAAATCAAAGCTACGTTTAAGCGTCCCCACCATGTCTTACAAATACTACCAACTCAAGGCTTCACTGACCAGTGAAGAATGTTTTTTTCTAAGCTCACTTTCGTTTTATGGTTTTCTGAGAACATCGACTTTTCGGCAGGAATGCCCAACAAGCAGTTTTCTTATGTTTTGATGGCAAAGGTTCCAAAAAAATGTTCGACTGAGTCAATTTGCCATTCTTGCATCACACTTGACACATACAGCAAATGTACCTATAAAATATTATGGTCGAACATAGTGTGCACTTAGATCATATACAGTAAATACATTGATATATATGCAGTTATAGACTATAGATATATCTAAGATATCGGTAAAAGAGATCGAAAGAAGACGGTGACAATCTACAGAAAGCAGAAGGCGCCAACATAGCGCCTCAGAGTCTCTGGAATGTTCTTTAGAAGCAAGAGAAGAGAGAAGAGGAGGGAAGAGAAGGGCTCTTGATTCTCCTGCAGGATGGCACTGCAGGTGACAGAACAGCTGCAGTCCCCTCACATCACTGGGCCTAATGGTTGCAGGCAATATGGCCTAATGAAGCTGTCCTCTCACCCAAGCCTTGACCTCTAGGTCTGAGCTTGACCCTACTTGATCTCCTCAACACCATCCCATCACCTGCCCTGCTCACTGCACTAGCTCTGCAGTAGACCCACCTAACACATCTTTCGTGTGACTTCGTACAGTATCTTATCACTGTGATTAATACATGCGTGCACACTAAATAATGTAATATTCATTTTCACATTTTTCAGTTGACTGATGAATGCCATAATATATAGTTGAAAGTCCCACAATAGTGGGTTGGGTTCATGAAGTGAGAAATTTCGACTCAGTGATATCGAACATCCATATTCTTGAACAAATCTTCAGACAATTTTCACTTCTCACACAAACTTAGAAATACCAAAACTTTCATCCAACAATGATGGGGCGTATTCTTAGTAATATTTTAGCATAGTTGCTGCCAACGGTTTGAATGTGCATCAATATCTGAAAACGTCTGCAGATTTTCAGTGTGACTAGACAAGCAGTAAATTGGCAAATGCTCGCATCAGCAACAGTTTCTATTGTTTATTTCTGTATCATATATGACTCATATCTGATCACACCTGTACACAAGCTGTAAAGATTATTGATAGATCTTTTTCACTTACCCACCAACTTCATTTCAGTCACCATAAAAGAAACTCAGTACATACCTGAAACAGAAAAAAGGCTTTGTCAGCAAAGACAGATATAAGCTGCAATTCGCACTGTCAGCAGCGAAATAAAATTGCTTTAAATGCAAGATTATATTACAGAATTAAATTCAATGCTGTAAAAAAAAAAGCTGAGTCAAAGATTTCGAAATATATTGAATTCAAATTGATGACTATGCCTGCACAGGAAATATCAAATAGTGTATAATTTTCATGGCACTATATGGTAGTTGAACCATCATCATAAAGTAATTACTTGAGATATCAATAATATATGAATACCGGTAGACAAAGCAGGACTGTATAGCACAGAATACCACTACCATCCCAAATGAAATATATATATACAATAACTGTCAATGTAGAGTAGAACTATGAACCTAAAGAACCGTTCAATTTTGACTCGCACGTTTTTCCCATTACATTGTATTGTAATGAAATGGAAACACCTCCATATTAAGTCTTTGGGACAACAATATTTTCCCACCAAACTCTATTCAAGACTCATTGTACTACAGCTTGCTATTAAGCAATTGAGGCCAGTGAATTTTACACCAAAGGTCGTCTTAATAGTGAGATTCTACTGTATTCTCTCAAGCACTAGTGCCAACTTAGACCACCTTATCGTTCAGACTGGTAAATTATACACTTAGTACACCCCTTACATGTAGAGACTGGCATAGGAATTCATAAGATTCAGTAGGCCTAAATCCTGCCACCACCACCCACAGAATTACACTAAAAGGTTAAATGATATTAACTACAAGTCCTTACCCATGTAATGACACCCCTACTATCTTGGTCTACCTGGCCAATCGGTCACACCGCCCAGTATCTCGCTACACCCACACCCGCCAGCCACCAACTTAATCCCGGATACATCTCTAGGCGACCCAGTTCCGGCGGAAGTAGTGGGTCACAGCAGGACTGCTTCTTAACTCAATCAGAGGCAGCGTTTGTTATCAGTCTCAGAGGCCGTTGCTGTCATTTGGCCAGTCTCTCGCACATAATGCTGCTTTATTGCCTTTCCTTCTCTCATACAACCAAGTCTAACCTTTTACTGACTCATGGGCATCTCTATTAGACTCGACATAAAACTCCACATAACTCAGTTTATAGTGGGATAGGAGACTGGAGGCATGCCTTGTAAGAACACGAAAAGACACATTGCTAGATCACACAATAGTACTGAAGACACTTTGCTACAGTGAAGCTATTCTAGTATTAAACTATCGTGAAAGACACATTGCTAGTTATTTCAGTATCGACAGTACTACAGACACAATGTTAGCTATTCTGGTATCACACAACAGTCCGACAGACACATTGCTATAGTGTAGCTATTCAAATACAAATGTATCACACCATAGTACAAGACACACTGCTTTCTATTTTAGTATCAAATGTACCACAGACACAATGTTAGCTATACTGGTATCACACAACAGTATTACAGTGGACACCACTCGCCACAATCGGAGAAGTGGTCCGAATACTGAGGTGCTCTTAAATCTTTAGAAACATTTCATTGCTTTCTCGTTACAGTGGAACCCCAAATCTAAAAATTTAAATACTGAAATGATTTTATCATCGGTCGGGGCAGTCCTGATTCTCTAACTTTTTATCGCAAGCTTTTCACTGCAATCTCAGTTTTAGAAGCTAGCGAGCAGCCTTCCAATTAAGGTGGTCTTAATAATTGGTGGTCTGAGTTATAGGGTTCTGTAGTAGTTCTTTTGTGACATGAAAAAGGCAGATACAGCTCTGCTCTTCATCAGTTGCACACTCTTCAAATATTGAAGGAGTTTCCTCCACTCCGTTGTTCATGACTTCCCTCTGTTCGTCACAATATCAAACATTTACCAGCCTCTTCCTCAGACAACTCCAAATCGGGACAGGACGGAACAATGGCAGACAAATCACAACTTCTAGCATTTCAGGAAGGCATCTTCCAAGAGAACAGAGTCAAATGACAAGAACTTTGACAAGACTCTGTCCTGTGGAGGACCTTGCATGTCAGAACGAATGCACTGCTTGCAACATATGTCATCTTCCAAGAGACGAGGTTTTTAAGGACCAGAAGGTGGTCAAGAAGGTTCAGTTCAGGCACATCAAACAGGATGAGTCAAGAATATGTAAGTTGCCTAAAAAGTACGTCACACTCTTTCCTGTTCTGTGAATGGCATATTGTTCCACATGTTATGGATAGTCAATTATAACAGACGAAAAGCAAATGGAACTTGGTAGCATTGTAACAAACAAATCCTTGTATATTTTGTCAGGCCCGCTGAAAATCTATGGCATAAATTGACACTTGCTGTTGTAAGGTGATTAAGGTCTATCTTAAGAATGAGCCTTCTGCTGTTCTATTACAACATTATATGTGAAGTAGGCACTGGAACCAGATAAATATGCAAACAATACATGAGAGCCATAGACACAGTGCTGTGTCTTTGTCAACTCTTTGACAACACCGAACAATGGTCAGTTGCCAGTGCCACAGCCGTGGTCAGCGTGTGAGAGGTCAGTGAGGACGTTTTACGTTTTATCAGGAAGCCTATGAGGGGCCGAGATGAAGGGCCTGGGAGAGGCAGCAGCAAAGCTCTTCGTCAGCCCTTGGTCAACCCTTGGTCAACCCTTGGTCAACCCTTGGTCAACCCTTATCAAGGAAGGACAGGACATGGGGCTAAGGGCAAGCAATATTGCCATCTTAAGGCCCTGCCACCCAAGGGAAGACTAACAAACCTTCATGTTACAGAGTGGAAGTCTTTAAGACCTTTTGGCACTAGCCATGGTCATTTTGTGACCTTAATAATTCAGCAACGACATGTAATCAGTGGACGCCATGTGAAGGTGTGCGCTCCACACTGTATAGAGTAGCAGTTGCTGGGCCTTACAAACACATGTAGTCATTAATCATACCAAATTATTATATATTTTTTCCTTTTACTAATATTTTCATATTCCTTGTCCTTGTTTTTCCTATTATTATTTACTTTCTTTTTGCCACTTGTTAGCGCTTTTAATTAGTGACTTGTCAGCTCAGCGGGCTAGATGTACCCAAATGTATCAATCTTGTAATCAGCTTAGTGTCTGTATTTATTATCCGGATGTACGTAAGTAATTTTAAGAATGATTAACGACAACAACAACAACATTAATAGTAGTAGTAGTAGGTTGAGATTAACGAAGAAGTGTTAACCACCAAAGGGTCATTCACGTCAGAACAACAGTATAGGGCCCAGCAGTAGGTCTATGCTGTATACAGTGTACAGAAACAGTAAGGTATCGACCTAATGACTTTCACAACTGCAGGATATCACATATTCTAGAAGACCATCAGGCTATGAAACGATACCATAGAGAATGAGGGCAGCTCAACTTTTGCCGCAGCTTTCAACAGTTGCAGTCTGCAGGCCATTTAGTATTCAGGGCAGCAAAACAGATCTATCTGGTTTCACAGTCGAGCAGAAAGGAATTGATCAGCAGAGTGACCTTAACAGTAGGAAATGGAATATGCACATTCCTGTGAATTCTCTGATAATGTAAGGGGGTAGAGAGGGAGGGAGCCGGGTGTTAAGCAATCAGGGTGCTGCATTCGAAGGGTGTTATCTGCCCAGACCCATCGTCCTCAACCCTCACACTCTAAAGAGGATGGAAGCATCATGGATGGAGTCTACTGCATCTCAGCAGCATCTGCAGCAACAAAGCAATGGGATGCTCTGCAATAGGATGAGCTGAGATGTCATTTAGACAGTTTTGTCTTCCATCATACAGCAATTCAATGCATTCCTGCTCCTCAAAATTGATTAAGGAGCCTCTCCCCATGAATAAATACGATGTGCTGGGTCCCCGGAGATTAAGACAGCAATGGAACAAGAGCACGGGGGAGCCATCATTCTCTGCAGGAGAACACATTCAGACTGTCTCAAGATCAAGCAATCAAGTCAGCATAACACAAGAAATATGGCATTGCTTGAGAAGCAACATATATATTTCAGAACCACTGATGCATCTTATTCAGTGCTGTCCTCAGTGCCAAAAAATACCATAATAGAACAACCTTTCTGGCCAAATGATATTCTTAAGACCCAGATGCTAGGAATATAAGTGTAATATTGCCAGCAAGTACAGATAATGGCATAAAAAAGGCTGGCCCGGGTCCTTAATCAGAGTAGCCATTGTCCCAATTCCATAACTCATACAGTTATTCTAGGAATTGGATAGGGAGAAGCATACTGGTCTTAGAGTGGCCATAGCTCGGGATATTGCGTTGCATAATGGCCTTTGTTGGTGGTAGATGAAACCTTTGGTTACATTAACAGCACCCCCAGACAACCCCCCCCCCCTTATTGTGGACAGCAGCAGCAACATAGGCCCTAGAAGAGTGTGGTAGAGGGGGGAGATTGTTTACCCGGTCAATCCTGCATTGCTGCTTGTTTGCAGACCTCTGCTCATTTTCTCCTCTGCCCACCTTCATTTCCTGGGCACCAGTGGCTGCTGGTGGCTCCGGTGCTGCTTGGTGAGTCTGGTGCACATTGGTGCTTGGCCATGGTGTTGTCAACTCCCTTTTTGTCTTGTCTGTCTGCCCTTGTGTATTTCTTCAAAGGTCTGCCCATGGAGTTTACTGGCCAGCCCCGGGCTGGCTGCTTGTATCTATTGCCCCTCATTACAATACCCCCCCCCCCCCCCAACAACTCCCTCAGGCTACCCTTTGCAGTCTGCACCCACATCACCTGCTTCTGCAAAAGGAAAGTTTTTGTCTAGTAAGAAAGTTTTTTTTTGTCTTCTTCTTCCATTACTTGCATTGCCTTGCTTCAGACACATTTAGCAGAAGCCAAGAACAACGAATTCCTCTGCCACAAATCAACACAACTTCATCTCGCTCTATTAGCCAGGGAATAACTCTGCTGCCAAAGCCTTCACAGTGAGAACTTGTCGACTGTTTTTCACTACCTCACGTCCTCCCCAGCTACTTTCAATTAAAACCTCAGTACAACTCCACAAAAACTGCAAAACTAATTCACAAAAAACACGCTCAAATGCACAATGTACATGTCTTGACGATTTCTAAATATTGCACTTGGAGAAAGGATGAATGTCTTCTTCTTTTTTTCAGTGACAAGCTTCTCACTATTGTTTTTTTTTTTTTTTTTTAACTCTTTTCTACTTTTCCACATTCTTTAAACTGTCAGCTGATTCATGACAGCGATTACTCACAAGTTTTGCCTCCGCGTCTCCTCTGAATAATGCACGAATTGTCAGCTGGCTATTCTTTTTGTTTTCAACAACTGAACACTTTTTGTGGAAGTGATGAGCTGTATCACTCTCCACTTGAGTCCTACAATTCAGCTACTGTAACTTCCATGCATGGAGACTTGTGTCTTAAACATTGTAGCGTTTCAATGAAACAAGAGACATACCTCTTTGTGTATTGCTGTTGAAACCACTTTGCAATTAAGAACACAATGCTAGATCCCTGTATTTTTACCTCACTAGGTCCCATTCGCCACTAAGACCTAACAATTATCAACTAAGGGTGACCTCAATGACGATGTTCTACTGTACGCGTGCCTTGTTCAAATGGGCACACCTCAAAGTTAAAATGAGACATCAATAGTGGATTTTAACGAAAGTTTCTCAATATTTCCACTAGGTGGCTACGACAGCATATTGCAATTAGATCGGCTGCAATAAGCGCGCATTTTAATGTATTTTAGCGCGCATTTTAATGTATTTTTAACACGTTATCATTCAATTGATTTTCGGTATTTCCATGAGAAAATTATATTTATTGAATAAGTTATTTATGATCTTCTATGTCTGAAAAGCCAAATGAGTAATACGAGGAGAAGGGAGATATCTTTCTGAATTCAGAGCTGCTCTGTGAAAAGACTCTATGCAGTTCATATTGTGTATCTTTAATACACAGTATCAAAAACACTTAGGTTTGTTATAGTACAGAGTGTCCCTAGTTACAACTTTGCCACACATCAGTCCCAACATGGTCCCAACATGGACCCAACAGTCCCCCAGTTCCCCTGGCTGTCAGAATGCATCCTAGCACACACCCCAATGCATCATCCTGTCTGGGCCGATCTGGCCACTGGACGTCTCATGTTCACAAGGGCCATCAACTGTGTAGACCTGTCTTGTACTTGCAGGCTACTCCAAATTGATACTACGACTAAATGCCCTCACATGTCATGTCCAGGACTAAATGGTGCAGTAATAACAATGTACCAGTGACTGTTGCTGAACTTCTTCTTGTACCAGGGGTCAGTTTAAGCTTCTTTTTGTCGCCTCGATAGACCGAACACACCATCAAAGGTGGGTCCAATTCATTGATCTGTTATGGTCAGCCTGTGAGTTGGTCAGTTTAGTTAGTGACCACCACGAACCATTGTAGTATGACACATCTAAGTATATTCTCCTGACTTTATATAAAACGGTTATTACTATAGTATTACTTAATCTATTCATAATTCTCAGAGCTGCCATTTATCAAATTCTGATGACAAAGAGAGTGTTAGGGTCTGCAAGTTCAAGGTACTTAGGAGGAATTTAGCTCATACAACGAAAAGAAATCTGGGAAATCTATTTGTTATGTTCATTGGGCACTTGCTCCTAGAAAACCCATCAATCCACAATAGCACATCTTTATGGACAGTCCCATTCAACAAAGAGCCCTTCATATTAAGGAATAAGAAGCAGCCTAACGACCAGCTGTCAGTCTGGCTCCATTTCTTTCCAGCCATCCTTCTTCATGGCCCAAACATCTCCATAATAGCTGCTCCCAATTCCTGTTAATCTGTTATGGTCAGCCATGGAGTTGCAGAGCGATTCAGCTTCTATAAAATGAAGACAAATTGAGGGAGGACCAGATGGATGGGGGACCTGCCCTGCAGCATCAACATGGGCTGTTGCTGCCCTATTCCTATCAGAATCTGATCCATCACGTCTGTCTCCGAAAAAGTACTACAACAGCAGCAGCAGCAGCAGCAGCACAGTCAAGCCCAAAGAAACATTCTAACACTACAAGTTTTGGTGTGTTTTCTAATCTGGGGAGGACACATAAACATAATGTGCTCCCACTATTTTTCGGATCTATCTCTGTCTGAAACAATTCTGCAGACTCCTTGTGACACTACACAATCATTAGGAGACAGTATATGTTTATCATGTACATGAATACAAGAACTCGCAAGTGCCAATGTCCATGAGGTCAATCAAGTACAACAGTAACACAATTGAATTATATGCTCTTCCTGCAATTGCGACGTTTCCCTTACTTCCAGGCTATCATATAGCCGTATTTGTTACCATATTTAATAACAATTTCATGAATATCCACATATATTTGCAGCAGATTTGTGGGGATAGTCTCCTCCAATGACTGGCACTTACGTCTGTGGAGAATGTAAGTAGCTTTTCAAAAGCAGGTTTTCGTGTAGTCGGGAGTTTGTTTACATTTCAAAGCGTGATCAAATTCCTTCAAATAATACATCAGGCAAGTATAACGATTTCTCACTGACATGAAATCCGCTGCTACAACATAGTGTAGCTGTTTGTACAGGACAAGACATACACACAGTTTGGTATTTGCCTCTGAAGCCACGCAAGCTTAGTGTAACTGAAATCTCTGTCAATATTTTGCCTGCCATCCAGTTGGCAGCTGAAAAGAGGTGTGTATTTGAACTTGGAAAGAAATGTGCCCTGAATCCACGGCCTCATGCAAGAGGTCATGTTATCAAGTTATGCATAGTGTGCAAATTTCGAGGTCTCTAAAAAACCTATCCTCACAAATTCACAATGCTCCTAACTGAACTCATCAAACTCCTGACATGTGTGCATCTGTCAGGCCAACTTCAGCAACATCATCAGCAACAGCAGCAGCAGCAGTAGAAAAAGAGATGGGGTGACATTAACCAGTCCTCTTGCAACCTTCCTGTCAACATGCTTAATAACATGATCAAACACACACTTGCGTGACATATTTCTTGCAGTTTCATGTTGTGAAATTCAAGAGGGCGCCTTATGGACCTGGCAGATGCCAGCGACCCCTGTCGGATCCTTGGAGCATGAACATGTCACTGGAAATTACGTGATGAATACATCAGCCATCGGGGATCACTACAAGTAGCTAGGATTACGCTTTTTTATTAGCTCTGCCTCAGACAGGGCAACTTGCTTGAGGAGATATCGAAGTCATCAAATCGGAATCTTGTAACTTTTCCGGAGTAACCTGATCATTTGAAATCATAACCTGCCATTAGCATGACCTTTTTGACACAAAAGTGTGCGATGATCATGACGGTATCATTAACCTCAACTGATCCGTCTCTGACCTTGGATCACTCTCACTAGAGGTCAAGGTCAGATCCACATGAGGTCAAAAGTATTGTTAAAGAGTCATTAAAGATACATGTGCAGTGACATTGTCTCCAATTTGTCAACGAGGTGTTGAGAGTAAGTGAATGATGTGGTGTCTCACTGAGCCCAACAATGCAGGACTGATGGTTATGGAATAGTCAGATCTCTATGTCAACATTACTACATCAGTATATATAAATAATAAAGTTTATAAAATGTCACTTATCAAAGAAACATGAGGTCTCCCTCTTCATCTGTGTCCTTGACCTTGTACATGCTTATGAATAGGTATGAATGGACTTTATCCTCTGTCACCTTCCTGCGGCACAATTGTATTTGTTTACATGCATGGAACTGAAAGGCTTTATTCTTTATCTAAAGAATCAAAACATCAAAGCTGCACGAGGTATTATTTCAAAACACCAAACAACCGACTGAAAACAACCAACTGATCTGATTTTACGTATCTATTTTCTATAGTCCTGCACTATCTGTAAACACATTAGACAACTCTCGGAAATTCCATTCCAAAATACTGTTGTAAATGTCGTTTGATATCTACAGTGTAATAGCTTCATCATATTCTGTCTGTAGAAAAAGACTAAGTCAATGTACTCTACTTTTTAAAACTCTAACAACAACAATTTAACCTAGAAATGTCACCATGACTGAGGTCACCTATATTCCGCATGGTTTTTTTACTGTCGTTTTCTTTTCTATATACCCGGCTAGAGTCCAGGCCCCCATGCTACAATATGTAAAGGCAATGACCTTGAAGCCTTTAAGGTCCTTGGTAAAGTCAACATTTAAAGGCGACTTTATCAAAGTCTTTACTTTTCCATTTTCATACAGTTCACCTTTTGTTAGTAACCTTTCAACATTCATGCCACTTGTATGGGGCTGGAAACCTGCCATAGAGCCAATTATCTGTGCTCAGTGAATACACATGATACTGTATAAAGACCAGTAGCATTTGTATGAAGAACTGTAGCATTTGTTTATTACGACTAGTGCATCAGAAAGTTTGAATGCAGTGTACTCAATGAATAAGCCACAATGAAGCGTCTATGAAAAGGTAGAATTTAGTATTCAGGTGAAATTCAATGGAGTTTTCTGTGATAAGTTACTCTTTTCATGAACTATTCATTAACCCTAACCTTAACTACTCAACTGGCTATATCATGGAAATATCATGTTTTGTAGTTTCCTGGATAATCAAAATGGGATTCATTAAATTTCAGTCCTCGAACTGCAAGAATACTTCTCAATAATTGATAAAGGAACTTAAAAAGAAACACATCTGATATGTCTAAATAGATGTGCTGGTTTGCATTATTCGTGTCTTTTCTTTGCATCAATATATTATCATGAGATCATTTCAACAGGTAAAAAGACAGTTACTCGAGGCTGCTGTCTGAAAATATCTATGACCTATCGAAATATAATCTGAGATAAATAACACTAGAAAAAAGTGACAAAACTTCCCCTTCAATGCTCAAATATTCGCAAACTAGGCGGATATGATTCGCAGAATAAATTGCACTGTGACGCCATGACACCAAGTCCCTGTTGCTCCAAGGCACATATGGCAGGTTGACAAAGATGCAAGATCAATGTATTTTATTGTGGGTGGGGCAGGGCCTGAGCATCTGTACCTCAGGTTTCTTTGTCACCTGTTGCTGTTAATAGTACAGTAGAACCTCGTCATAAGACCACTTCACTAGTAAAACCACCTAAAAAGGTGACCTCACAACAAAGCATTGAGACCACCTCACTAATGTGACCAAATAAATATATCGATTTCACCTCACTATTAACTTAAGGCACCTCGCAGCCAAGATTGCCTACTGTAAGAATCAACCTGTTCATAATTTAATTTACCTCACTATTAAGTCGTAATTACATCCACCTCAAAATTTAAACCAGTTAAATTTAGACCAGTTGTGATGATACAGCTGTACAAGCAAGGTTTCATTGTATTTTGTATTTTGTACTATTCTGGTTCTAATTCACCCAAACACTGCATTTTTGGCCAAATTATATTCCTATTTTTCCTAAGTAACCTTAATATTTAGACTACTCCACTATCAATCTGCAATTTCTCCCAAAATTTACTAATCATAATATCGATGTTAAACTGCATTATTCTGCCTCACCACACAGCTCACCTGATCTTTAATATCTGAGAAAGTCTCAAAATGTCTTTCCGATGGTCTCAGGTGTGAGGAATATTTCATCTGACACAGCTGATGCACTGTTTCTCTCATCAGCAGCCACATCACCTTTTGTATATGATGCTTATTGACTGCGTTTTAAGGAAATTAAGCACCTAACAAAGCTTGATTGACGACACACTTGATACCAGTACCGTATCTACTTAGTACTCAAGTATCTAGACCATTCAGTTGTAAAATGCACCGTATAGAAAATTGGCTGAACATAATCATGCATTAGGTATCGCATTTTCCAGGTTTCAATTTTATGTTCTTGTTGAGGGCGTGGGACTCAATTATCGGATAATTTCACAATTTACATCAATACGACCGTAATACTACGAAATGAGGACTACAAGCACTAGTTTAGGTAGTATGTACTAATAGTAGATGTAATAGTACAAGTAGTTCTATCAGTATACAATATACTATACATGTTAAAATTAAAGGAACAAAAAGCGTTTTTTTAAATGCATAATATATTAAACAGAGATCCAGACCATATACCAGTCTAAATGTCTTACGACTTCAACAGCCTGTCAGTCTGGTTTTTAAATCTAAATGTGTGTGAATGTTTAAGTTAACAGTCTGAAAATCTCAGCTTAGTTGGGCTTACACACGCTGATATTTCTGCAATGATCATAAATTGCTGTGTAGTAAATCATAATAAGAGCCCTTAACATGACTGAGGCATGATCATTGATCATATTGGCAGCCATCATGTCACTGCAAGTGCACACCAGGGGAAGTGGCATGATGAAGAGTGGCCCCCCAGACACCAGAGCCACAGACACCCTGATCCCCCTAAAGCCCCTCGTGGCAGTTTAATCTGTGACCCCAAAACATTTTCACTTGCACCCCCTCACCTTTCCCGCAAAATATACATTGTAAAGTAACAATGCAACAAAAGCAGAATACGACTGGAGAGACAGAACTGCAAAGTGAAATATAGAAGAAGAAGAAGAATCATATATTTCATATTACATATATTTCAACTACATTTTGTCATAACATATATACAAGAAATAATTTTATTCATTGTATATGTAATATGAGGGGACACCTCCAAGACTTGGAGTGTCACTGCTGAGGTGAGGTGCCCCCCCCCCCCCCAGACTTCAGAGAGACTATTAGGTAAACCACATAAATATATATGATGAACATATAGATAGGAGTCATTCAGCTCAAGATACAGAATATAAGCAGGAAAGACAGATTAAAATATGAAATATTATAGATAGAAAAGAGGTATTCAGTTAAAGATACATTCAGCTGAAGATGCAGCATAAGCAGGAAAGAAAGATTGACGTATGAATGTAGACAAAATAAGATACAGAGTAAGAAGCCAAAAAAAAGAAAAACCAGGTAGACAAGACTCCTAACAACGGTGGAACTTAGCCACTAAGACCATCTTAAATGTTGCCTTTATGGTGAGGTGTGCCTTAATGTGGAGGTAAAATCAAATTACTGGCATGCCAGAATACAGTGTAGTTCACAACTTGAGTTGGGTTACAGTGATATGTGTAAGAGTGCAAGAATATTCCTGCTTTATTTGTGCATGTGGATGGGATCATTTGTCTACACAAGAAATCATACAAGAAACCATGACAACACAATTACCCCCAGTCATATATTGTGTAGATTGTTATTTAATTCGGCAAAAATATCCAAAGCTGCCTAATCCAATAAATACAATAACTTCGTTTTCCAGGCATACTACGAGTGCATAGGACATAACGTGATGCTACAACAATATACAACAATATACAACAACAACTATTCTTCATTCCTGTTGAGCAAATTTGATGCTATCAAACCGACTGTGCAGTGCAATCCTATAACTCACCATCTTCTGATGCAGTTCTGCATGGCACTCAGTATCCTACATCATTTAGCATGGCTGAAGGCTGCACTATATCCAATCCAGATATATCACAACGATCTGCTCAATGTTATTGTCATTCTGCTCACATCAATGCAGAAAACATTCCAGTCTTAAATAAGACCCCATGAATATTCATAGCACATCTAGAGGCACACCAGGCACACCAGTTTAGCCCACAATCACTTACTCATTTATGATTCATTTTTATATTCATGGGAATTCGCCTTATTAACTCTGATGAATGGCTATTCCTATTGTTTTTCTGTCCTCTCCTGACAGTACAATACCATCTCGAGTCCGAATAAAATATTACTGCAAGGGCACATATTTTTTTCAATGAATTTTACGACTTCGTTTCAGCATATATCACCATAATTTTGGTGCATTTCAATTATCAAAATCATGGCAAAAATGAAAAATCAGTGAATATCTTTCCAAACTAAGTCACAACACTAGTGATATTTGCAATATTTGTAATCTCCTTCTGAAATGCCTTATTTCTTTAGGGGAAAATGGTCCTGTTCCAATTTGCTCATATCTGTAAATTCACATATACTTGCTCCACTATTCAAATTTACATTGCAAATATTACTGATCTAACGTTAGCTTTTCCCAGTGATAAAAGACAAAAAAAAAAAAAGCAGTTAGTTTTCAAGCAGAATTCATAACAAGAAGTCAGATACACTAACATAAATAAAGGGTTGACTAGTGGCTGCGCATCCTATTAAGCTAATGAGACTGCTGCTTCTGTTTATTGCTTGTTTATCCAAGTGCATTGTGTAGGACAGTAGCAGGTAACCCAGCCATTGACAGCTTTTTACCCCCCTGTTTTTCACCCTGCACTTGACACAGCATACCTGATGTGTTTAACTAGCCCCATGGCCCAGTGGCCAATAGCTAGTGCAACCCCAGCTGCCTTCAAGTGCATGCCAAACAGCCAATGACAAAAACCACACAAACTCCGCATACCTGCACATGTTTTTTGCACTTTTTGCAATACAGGCCCTTTTTTATGTCTCTTGATTTTTTCCACTCTCTTTTTACAGCTACTTTCACATGTCAGAGCTGTTTCCTTGCACCATAATTCATCTTGAGTGTGTAGAGGGGAGCTTCTAAGTTTAACAAAGTGTAGCAGAATGCTATGTAGCTGCCTTGCATTAGTGATAGCAACACGATGTTGATTAATGATTAAAAACACTCCCGAAACATGCCACTAACTCCAGGGAAACTTTTACAAAAAACTTTTGAATGAATTACAACGTTACAGCGGAGCGTAACGTGTTGCACTGTAACGTATTTTCCCACTGCTAAAAACTACTTCTGGTGGTCTTCAATGGTGCTATAATGACCCACATTCCTGATCTTCTCTGAATAAATGAAAGGCCAAATTCCATCTAGGCCAAACACTGGCAAACAGCCCAGTATTCAACAATGTGACCACGGATAAAGGAAAACTGAGGGGCTTAATGAAGAGCCATTGAGGGCTATCCAAGTGAGAATAGACTCTTAATAGGTGGTCACACAAACCTATTGATTTCTTATTCAACTTGCAAAGTCCAGCATGCATGAGTTGAAGGGTGGTCAGGGGTGGGGTCACCAATCAATTAGACACACAAATTATAATACAGCTTGGAAAAGGTCATTGAGGGGGAATACTCAAGGGAATATTGAAATGCCCTCATTTATGACCATGAATGTCAATGACCATCAAAGGTGGGCAAGGGCTTTGTGGGCAGCAATTGAACTGCCCTGCCAAAACACTCTGATACGTATGCATAGCAATTCCAAGGGCAGTAAAGCCATCAAAGTGCAGCAAATTCTGCATAAAATCCCAATGGACATAATATTCTGAATGTGAAACAGCCCATATTTAGCTCACTGCTCTTTTATTGTCTTTTCTACAGCTTCGCCATTAAGGCCAACTATCATTTATAATCGACTGGTCTCAGATCAGTGATCTTAATGTTACAAACAGGAGATATTATTACAATGGTACGATCATCCTACTCCTTTCTTATTGTTCTGTCATAAATCTGCAAGGTTCCAATGGAAAACAGATCTATTGAATTAGTTACCTTATAGAATATCAGCAAATGATAAATAAACCAATGGCCTTAAATGTGAGGTCTTATGGCAAGGTTCCTCTCTATGCCAATGGTTATGTTCTGGTGGCTCCATGGTTATATAAGAAGTGCGTTGCAAGGGCCACAAGCGCAATGCAGCTTTCCCCTCACACACTGCATGCACTACATGAGCCCATGAAGCAATTCCAGAGCAATCGCAGAGCATTTCAACGTTTGTCGGTCACAGTCAATCAGGCTGCCATTGCTTTAACACACAAAGCATTTGCCTGCCCAGAATTCGCACGAAAGGCTTCAGCTCCAATCGCCCTTATTTTCAGCCATTATCTTAATTGATTTGTGATGCAAGCTGAGACGCTTACTGGCAACAAGCGGCCAAGCCCATGCTGCATGGCAAACCAAAACTAGAAATCTCAGAGCAAACAGGCAGTGTGTGGGCCCAGAATGCCATCCCATGCATTGAGAATATTGATAATCACACGTCACTATTCAAGGGCCATATTTGGGATGGCGTTTTTCAAAGCTATTAGCATGCAGAGTCATGCTTAGCCTCCTGTAGGCTGCGACACCTGAGGCCTGTCTAATGCATGGGGCCTGTTGATTAGAGAAAAACCTTTGTCTTGCTGATGCTCTTATTCTGGCCACATGCATATGCACAAGGCCAATCGATAGAGACATGAATTGCAACCCCATTCAATGTTTGTCTTTTTATTTACAATATCAATGCCTCAATCCCAGCATGTGGGCTGCCTTCTTTCTATTATGAAACTTCTTTTTTGTGTGTGTGTGTTATTGCTGATCGTGTTGAAGTGTGGTTTTGAGGCACTTGATCCCCTTGGAATGACGGGGAACAACATGCAAATAGTGCCGTGCAGAGAGTGAAATGCCCAGAGTGCATGGCCAAGAGAGTGTTGGAAGTACCCGAGTCCATGGCTAGTGCATGTTGTGGTGGGGCTGGGGTCACCTGGGGGTCTCTTTGATGTTCCTGGGCACCGCATTAAGTATTCTCTGGCCCCTCTCTTCCTCAGTGAGTTTGATCAGTGGCCGCTGCATTGAATGAGGGCCTCCTCCTCCCCCTCCTCCTCAACAAGCCATAATGACCACAAATGACCATGTTCTCAGTTACAGCCATTCAAACGCCTCTGATCTGTCAGCCTCCCTAAGAATAATCTTGGTCATTACAAAGCCCTATATGGCAGGCATTGACAGGCATTGGCAAGCACTGGCAGGTTGTGGTAGCAGGCAGCATTCTTTGCAGCAGGCATTGGCAGCATCCCCCCACGGCCAACCACAGCAGTCACGCCACAGACCAAAGGGGAACAAACAACCATTAACTTCCACGCTACGTCCATGACTGTGTTTACACTAGGACAAAACTAGCCAAGTCATGCTAGGCACATTTAGCCAAAAATACCCTCTTAATGACGGCTACTGCTGCTGCGTCAGTTGCCTCACCTGTAATTACCACGAGAAACCAAGGTAAAATACTAGGGCATAGCAGGACCAAGTTAACAGCAATGCACAGTCACCACAAAATATATTCAGACACCTTAGAATTTTTTTTAAAACAAACAATATACAACTGTCTGATACTTGTAATCTAGTTGGCAGTATACCTATATATTAACAAAGTGATCATTCAAGTGGTATTCATGGCTCAGTCATTTGGCGGCTCTTCGTTTAAAGTGCATGAAGAATATGGCACCTAATGTGATGCAATTCAAGGATAGAATCACCCATCTCCTGCAGCATCACTCTTACTTCATTTATGTCATTTATGTCATTTATGGCACTAAGTCAAAGGGTGATATAGCACAGAGTATGTACCATGCATAGCAAGGACTAATTGCCAGGCTATGGATCTTCCAGGGAGTGATAAGTCAAGGGACTTTGGCCCATCTTTCTGGTGAAAAGGCGAGAATGGGCGAGTGAAGAAGCAGCGCTTAGGCAGACAATGAGGGATGCATATTTATGCAGTGGATTCACAAGTTGTATGAATGAGGGTTCTCCTTGCCAGATGAATCTTCATTAGTCGGTTGTGTGTTGAGGGCCGACACACGACCACCTCATGCATCATAAATGTCTCGCATGTCTCAAGAGCATATGTCTCAACAGCCACCAACAGAAAATCCACAAGGCACCTTAACCCGGGCACAGCCAGACATCTGCAATGCACACACACTCCCAACAACAGCCTCTGCAGCCCACACTCCGGCTATGCCTAAGACATTTCCTCTTTTGTTAAAGGTCACTGCATTGTTCAAGGACAAATGAGCCCTCAAAGGTCAAAGCTGTCAAGGTCGGACTCCTGCAGAATTATCATCCATTCTAAAGCACGTTTTCTGCATTTGCTGAGGGCTGACTTCTCTTTCACTCTTGGATATAGAGTCTGCTATCCAAGTATGGTCTCAGCAAGGACCTTCCTTAAACCCTGGTCGTTGGTCTCCGAGACTGTACTAGATCTACATATCATCTACAGAAGAAGTTTGTTCGAACGACTTAATGTAGTCAATGACTCAGGCAGTACTCATCAAAATAAACGTTCAGACTTTTACAAGTTTGACTTAACTACAGCACTATTTAAACTACAGTTGTCTACTTGAAGCTATTTTACTAAAGTATTCCATTCTGTTTAATACATTGAAATCTCATCAAATCTTGAGGCCACTTCAAGACCGACATTTCATTGCAAAGCATAGGTGCAAGTTAAACAACTCATTGGCATCTCCGGCCAGATAATATGGCTATAGCTTTAACTTCAGCTAGTTCTTTACTAGCTCTGGCTACCTACGGTCGGACGTTTTAAAGAGGAGTCCTGCATATGCCATTGATTTTACAAAAACAAGACTGACTAACCAAGTGTGACTACCCTAACTCACTTCGACAACGCTCAGTACTGACATTGGGTACATGGGGGTTTTGCTGTCGAACTTTTGCAAAGTCATTACTACACGGAGCTTCCAGTATATACACCACTTGTGTTGCCCAATATGAACCTATAGGAAGCTGGAATGAAATCTTGCTGGAATGAAACATTTAAGGACTTCCCAATGATGAGGCCCGGTGGTATTCTTAGTCCTGTAATCACTGCCATTCACTCTCACCAAGCCCCACAAGACCGAGAATTACTCGCAACTTTGAAAGTAGCACAAACGCAGAAGCAGGTGTCACGCCATCCCCACAAAAGGGACAGGAGCGGCAACGTACTTAAGTCTCCCAGCAGCAGCAGCCGCAGCAGCAGCAGCAGCAGCATACATTTCTTTTCTATTCTTCTCGTGTTGTGAGCAATGTTAGAGAGTGGTTAGCAGAGCTGCTTTGTGGTGAATCCTGCTGCATACTCCTTTTTGCTTGTGAAGACAGACGAATGGGGAACAAAGAAGAGGAAAGACTGGCTGTTAATTGATGGGGCAGGTCATCACTCCTCATGGCCATTCAACAGGTCTGAGGCTGGTCATCTCATTGTGAGCAACAAACAAGGCCCTTTACAAATGAGCAGGCTGCTGTTGCTGCTGCTGAAGGCAACAGCAGCACTGGGGGGATGGAGGGACAGGCAATAGGGGCAAGGGGGGGCGGGGGCTGACGTTCCTGCAGCTCCCTTCATTATTCATGGAACCCGCGGTCCCCGAGGAGCCCTGCACACACACTGATTGGCTCACTCGGCGGGTCCTGCAGCTGCATGGGTTGGAGATGGGCACTGCTGCTGCTGCTACCTCTGGTGCTGCTGCTGCTGTTGTTACTGCTACTGCACGTGCTCATGGCCCTGGCAATGCGAGGAGCGCTAATCTCTGAGGCCGTCACGTGGTCCGCTGCTGCGCACTGTGACGTCACTTGTCACCTCGGGAGGACTGGGAGGAGGGGAGAGGCGCTTTGGGCGGTGGTATAGACAGGGGCGTGACGTCTGGTTACAGCGCACACAGTGCCACACACCATTAGTATTCGAGGCAGTCAACAATATGGGCTGTGTCTATTTGGCAGTGTGTAAAGAGTATCGCCAGGCAAGGCGGCCGGAAGTTAGCCAGGAAATTGCCAGTTGCAGAGTGGCCTTCGTAAACCTCCTGGAAAACCTTCATATCCAAGCCGCCCATTTATCAGAGGGTGCAGGGGGCTTCCGAAACAAAGCCCTGTTTGCAGGCGCTCCCCACTTATAAACTGAGGGTGGCGAGGGTCACGAGAATAGGGTGTGCCCCGCCCTGGAGTGCTCTTCCCCCGGGTCCCGTAATCACATAAGCGATGTCTGGATTGCGATAAATATCTTCCGTCAATAAGCATGCCTACTAACCCCACCAAGCCCTTGCAATGCAGTGAATGTGTACTAATGTATACGCGGTGGTCACTTAGTTACATGATGGGCCCTGCAGCACCTGTACCTGTAGGCCACACAGCAAATGATCACACAGGGCATCAATACTGCAAGAAGTCCTGCCGATCCATCACTGGTTTGCCCACATGCAGACTTGTGTTGACTCAAATCGCCCAGCATCAATACTTGGGCCAATAGGTGGGACACAAAAAGGGCTGAGCTGTGGAGCCAGAGCTGTCAGATTCACTTATGAGATTGGCATGATTTGATATTTGCTGCAGCAGCAATCAAGAGATGGTGGTGATGGCGAGCAGCATCTCTGCCATTTGCTCATGATTCATGACCAAGATCCATCAGATATTAAAGCTGATCATCAGACGATGTTCATTTGCTGCATACAAACGAGGAACCAGGGGTGGTCTGCTCTGCCCTTCCAAGCCCTGCCAGCCATGCAAGCACTCAGCTCTTGTCCCTGAGCACTTTTGCCCCTCTCTCCAATGCTCTGGTGGCCCTTGTGCCGGACAATGTCCAGTGACCCGTGGTCAACAACAGGAGAAGCGTGTCATTCGCCTTGGCAGTTGTGATGGACACCGCAGCCTCATCCTCTCAAGTCTAGGCACCGCATCACTTTAATATCCAATGTCAACATCAGAGTCAGTGACCATGAAGGTCCAGCCAAATGACCAGTGTCCATAACAAGTGCTGGGACAGTGCACCGACACAAAGGGGGTTCAGCAGCATCTTGCCAGACCACCATCTCATCCCATCAGATCTGCACGATGCACAGAGACACATCAACGTTGCTTATGCTGAGTTAGAGGGCCACAAAAAAGCTTGTCGGCCATTCACATCCATCTTGTAATTTCCCCGAGCTCTGATCCATCAGTTTTGCAGAATTACATTTTCATGCACGGCTGGCTGGGAGGTGAGGTTTGTTTGGCCACCCATGAATGAGATGGAGACTCACAAAAGGAGGACCACGGATCACTGGCCTCGCTGGCACATGCAAGGAGTGAAGGACACTCACTATTAATTGTCACAAGACCTCCTCCCCCCCCCTTGCCCCCCCCCCAGCAGATGACAATGGAGTAGGTGCGCCAGGGTGGCCTTGCCAACATACGGAATATGTAAACCCAGAGGAATTTCAGAGCTCAGCTTTTAATGCCTGGGAAATTGCAAGATAAATTGAAAGATTTATCGAAGGCAGGAGTCGGAGGGAAGTAGGCGGGCAGACGGGCAGGGCATCAGTCCTGGATGGGTGACATGTCTGACAGGCTGTCACACTCACGGGATGAGGTCCTTGGGGCCCCTCAGCCCACACCAATCATAGTTCAATCATAGTTAAACCTCGACACCCCACCGACCTCAAACTCGGCTCTAAGGGCTTCAACTGCTCCTCCCAAAACAACTCTGCTAAGTCGGTGACTCAAGCAGGCATTCTGCCAAGCCATAAAACCTCTCCACTTAGCCACCATTTTTATTGCAAGCTGAGCAGGCTGCCTTTGCGTCTTGTCAAAACCACATAAGAGCTTGTCCATGAAAATTTCACGTAGGTAGGAGGCAAATGAAATTCTAGCTGGGAGCCTGAGACGGATTGGTGCTGTGTTCTCTGCCAAATCACCTGGGGAGCCTGAGAGCCCCGCCAGGGAGCACCATGGGATGAGGGAGGTCTCATAAGGCTCTTTTAAGTGTCATTTTGTGGCCGTGTCCTTGAAGATGCCTCTCTAGTAACTACGCAGTTGTTGCTGATGCCACAAAAAGCACTGGCTCACCTTGACCTTGACTATCAGAGAACTGCGCATCTCCTTCCTGTGTCCTGACATCCACATCGGACGTGGCCAATCTACCTACCACCAACACACAGCACAGGCCGACCTCTCACTTATTCAAGGTGCCGCAACTGGGCATCCCAAAGGCTTATGGCTGCTTGACGTGTCAATCTGATGCCGCTTAATCAACACACCAAAAGACTATTTCAAGGACGCACCAGATATGTTTAAGCCGTCACTCTCTATATAGAGTCCGACGCTATATCATTTCAAATTCTGATACGTTTTTCCACACTAAAAAACTATGACAGATATTTCATATCCAATGTATTCCCCCCCCCCCCTATAATTGCTCCCCAGATATTTATTTTGTTCACTTCTCATTAACAACTTGCGCACGTACTAAGCGTCAACCCTAAAACTCCTAGCTATGAAGACTTACCAGTGCTCTGACGCTATATTCTAAGGCCCACCAACCTTATGAATGAGAGCAAAGCATAGACCGCTGAAAGGAGCAATCTAAACTTCTAACATACCCAGGCAGCTCCATGTAAACGTCCAACAGTTGATCAATATTGAGAATTAAGGTAAAGTCCGCAAACACACGCTAAAAGGCCAGGCAAAGCAGTGTGTGTACTTGGTGAAGGAGTGCTAAGCCCTTTAGTTAAATATTCAGGTCACAGAGACCCATAATCCCGGTTGGGCTGGACTGGCTCAGGTCTTTCTGGCTATTGATACCATTCTCAATCAACTGATCAGAAAATATAATGGGAGATCTTGAAGGTAATAACAGGGCTTTGATTAGCAATCCCCAGGTTGACTGACACGAGCCAGTCCTATTGATTGGATCAGCAGAGAGCTGAATGGCACCATCCCCTGCTCAGCACCCACACTTTTCAGTATCACTGTAAACACACAGTTAGGCTGACAGAAAATCCATGAGTGCTGCAAAGAGTTTGTTCCTCTAGCCATACTTCATGGGCAGTGCACAGCAGCAGAAGCAGAAGCAGTAGAGGCAGGCATGTCCCGGGGCGCGTGCTTTCCCCCCACTTATATCTTATTTCATAGTACGTGCTAGGACAAACAAAGGCAGCAGGCAAAAGTAAATGAGGGATGCACGTATTGGCCATGCATTATGAGGAGGCTGTACACAATCTTGATGGGAGGGACTGAAGGAATGTGCGGAGAAGGAAGGCTCAAGGAATCTCCGAGTGGGATGTCATTGAAGGAGGCAGCTCCCTCCCTGAATTCCAAATGCCCCTTACAAGACACCACTTTCGTTTTATGCCTTATAAAGAAGTGGGTAGACAAAGCGCAACTTGATATACCCATTGGGAGTCAATGCGTCTTTATTGCCCCATGAGAAATGAGCACATCTACAACTCCCACTGTCAAAGAATTCTGATGCAACAAACGAGCTGGCCTATCAGGATGCGCTATTCTTCAAAACAGCCGTTGCCTGTTGCTAGGACTGCTGCATTGTACCATTTGGTAGCAGGAGCAATAACAGCAGCAGCAGCAGCAGCAGCAGCAGAGGCTTCTAGTGCCTTGTAGCATGCATCTCCCATTGATGACGTTGCGCACCTGTCACCCTCCAGCTTGGAAATCATCACCCTTTCTCCCCTCCTGCGTCGCCTCAGACTCGCCTGCAGTTGTGTACAGACACTGCATCTTGCATCTGCCTGCAGTCTCCTCGGCTTATGAATATCTGATGAAGGCTCAGCAGCCAGCTGTCCCCACCATCCCAGCATTGTCATGCACCTTGTGCGGGTCAGGGGGTCTTATAGCCCACAGCCACCAAGGAGCCTTTCTCAAGCACCAAGATTACCATCCGTTTGGGGTGAAAATACCCTGTGATTATGCGTAAACAAACATGGCATCCCAAGCACCCTGCTCCCCTCAGCCACCCCCAACCAAATACCCAGATTGCATAATGGACAGCGATAACTCACAGGTCACTGGTTCACAATGTGGAGGTAATGAGTATGCAAGGAGATTGCAGGCCATGACTGGAGGCCAGTGCACCCAACTGCAGAACCTGCAGCAGCAGCCAACTTGCCTCATTGTCAGCTGCCCCGGGTCTTTTATTGCCCGTCGCAAATCACACTTCTCTGTGCTCCTTCCTTTCTTAGCATTCACTTATTCACTTGAGAGTGTGCCCTGGGACCATTGCATCTGCACAAAGTGATGCCAAAGATGAGACTGCAGCTGCTACTGCCCACTCACTTCGAATAGACAGCTTCCTGGAAGTGCTGCAGTGTACCACAGCATGACCAGAGAACATAGTGGCCAGAAGACTGCACCCTGTGTAGATCCAATCACATCAAATACCATGGCTGGGTGCACTTAGACACTTGAAATGCTTCAGCAGAAATCCATTTAGTAGATTGAAAGGTGTCAATGCCAGATCAAATATCATGACATCAGGCGACCTCCAAGGGCGCCTTCTACCACTCAACTCACTTACTGCCAAGCTGCAGTGTCAATAAAAACGCCATAAGCCAAGGGAGCAGATTGACCTGATAGCTGCAGATGTAATATGCCTGTTGTGTTTCCCCACGACTAAACAGTCAAGGCCAGTGGCCAAGGACCCTCTGCCTCTTCCCATATATTGGATGTCCCTGTGACAGCTCAGTCCATAGGTCACTGGGTGCTCCCTGGTGCGGCTCCTAGTGCAACTCCCTCTCAGCTGTTCTACAGGATCTGCCCCCACAGGATCTACAGGATGTGCCTCAGACTCTTGTCGAGCAGTACTTTAGATCCTCACGCATGACCTGACTGCACCTGGTAACGTGCATCTCAGCTCCAGTGAACTGGTCACCAAGATAAAGCACACAACCAGCAGCAGCAGCAACATCAGCAGCAGCTCAGGGCAGACACATCACTTCACATCACTTCTAGTGCTCTTATCCACCACACAAGACAAACGAATCCAGTTTATTACAAAGACAAACGGGCAAACATGGCAGTGAGCAATACTGAGCATTCATCAAGCCAAAAGAGCATTGCTTATGCACTAACACCTACTCCTGTCACCAGTTTCATGGTCCCCCTCTCAGCAGCATATTTTTCCAGACCATGAAGTCAGACTGTCATAAATCTGCGATATTCCAGGCCAGGCAGATCCACCATTTACCCATATTGATCTGCAGGGCATTGAATTAAGAGCTGCAGGCTGTTGTGGGGGCCACTCTAACCTGATAACAAGTCGACTGGCTGCACAGCTCTGATTATCATGGCCTGCTAGGCACACTGCTCCCTCTGAGGTAACAACTACCAAGTGCCACTAAGTGAAGACACCATCAGATTTTCTCCTCCTAATAGCATCAAGCCAGCTTCACCTAGCTACCTGCTTCCGCTGCCATCAGCTACTGGTCGCATCCCTGCTCATGCTACAGGGCGCCCTCCTCTCCCCTATCCATGTCCATGCATATTAGGCCTTACTTAAAATAAGTCCCAAAATCTAATCACTCAAATCAGACACTCTTTACTCGACCATATAAAGAGGTCACGACTCCACTTGTACTGTCTCAATTACATGTTGTACAACATTAACATGGCCGCAAATCTCTGGATATGACAAAAAAATGGCATAATATAACTGGATATAACGACAATACAATTGCTTTAAAATGACAAATAATTCTCAATATGCAGTTCTTTTACCAATATACACCACCAAACAATACAACAATGCAACAAGAGTCCGATTGTTAAAAAGCAATTTTCTGCTACATTTCTTTCTTTTCCTGGTTTAACATCAGTGTATCCATTGTATTGATTAGAATAGGCAATTTTATACACGGCCAACATTCAGCATATTAGTGTGTACATCATGTACATCCTGATACAGAGATACATTCATCCAATTTCAGCACGCACCGTATGACTGCAGTAGAACTGCTGCAGGAACAAATGGATATTGATATAATAATATTGTGGTCAGAGGGAGAGTGGTGTTTGTCAATACTCTGGCAAACAATGTCTGAGAGAAGACACTGTGCATGAAACCCGAGAAGGTCAGAACACTGCACAGGACACAAATAGCACATGTAGTCTATAATGGTACATCAAGTAATACAGCTCTGTATGATAACATACATGACTGATTTAGACGAGCATCTTCCCACTTACGGGAAAACTTGGCCAGATAAAAATTCACCAGTGAATGTCGTCAAGAGCTGTGGCCTAGTATCAGTTTATTTCTTCACGAAACTACAGGTACACGTGAAGCAAAACAGCAATGTGTCTACTTAAAGATGGCATCGATATGTCAAGGTCATGCAAAATATTTGTAGGTAGGTACTAGATGGATATTGGGCAAAACCGTAACAGTGTTGCAAGAACCATTTCGCAGTTTAAAGATGACATCGGTTTAGCAACGATAAACAGCTACATTGCATATATTGAGTCATTGACACCACAGAACAGGTGCAAATCTACATTCGAATATGGAGCTGGAGACTGTGACATTAAGGCAATGGGCACAATAACGAAATGAAGAGTTCGTGTTTGTGGTTCTGCATCCAATTATTTCCTTTTATATGAAGCTATATGCCTTTCTGTTCCATTGTATATAGATTATAAAAACTACATGAACTTTTTCCCAATTCTACTTTGTGCCGAATGGTATCAAATGGTTGAGAGTCAATTAGTGTGTCTATGGCGACTGTCACATCAGAAGGGAACTGCTTGGCCAAATTACATACAGCTGTCAAGCTATTCTGCAGCTTTTGGAATCAGATGATTTCAATCCCAGGCTAAATTTTCCCTTGATCATCCGCAAGCGTTCTGTTGCAATCATATATGGCGGGCATTGCAACACACTGGCAATATGTGCTGAAATGTATCCCCAGAGTCTAATGAAACTTGTGAGATTGAAGCGTTTGATGTGCCAAAGTCTCATCAGCTTTTTTGCAAATATCCCCGGATAGATATTTCCATTTCGCGTCCCTCTTTCTTCATTGTGTATTTTTCATTTCCTCTGTCGTCAAATCACAAATGTTCTATAATGTATCAGTTTTCACATTTCACGAGCCTAACTATGAATTTAAAAACATGTTATTGCCTAAAATCCTCCTGAGCAAAACAATCCTCCACTGCTGCTTGATAAGAACTGACAGTTTCGTGATTAAAATAAAATCCCACAATGTAACTTATTCTAGTTACAATTGTTCTGTGTTTTTGCTGCAACTAGAAAGTAGGAGTTGTAGCCATGTAGGAATATCTGATACATGGGGCCCCAGAGTTATGATGACACTGTCTTTTAGGCCAATTTCCTCTTACACAAACCCCTGTCAGCACCCCTTTGAAGGGCTAAATTTAATGCCCCTTTGAAGGGTGTGTTGCTCATCCCCTGAGACTGCCTGCCATACTAGATCCCTACTCACATGGGTTATTAATGTTAGAAGGGTCTCCTCAATTATTTACAAACATTACAAAGTGTTCTGAGCCACTGTGCTCTTTTCTTTTTCCGCTCTAGGAGTTACTACAGCATGGATATATTGGAGAAACTGTCCCTTTAAATGAAAATAACTGAAAGGCCTTGTAAAATAAACAAGTATTAAAGAACCTTTAGTTTCAGATTAACGTGGAATGCAATCTAAACTAGTAATGGCGAAATGGCGAGAAAAGAGTTCTAAGCTATTGTCTATGACAAATGAGGCCTTAATTGATGAATGACCTTATCACTGAGCTACTTTGGGTCAAGGTTCTATTCTGCAAGTGTACTAGATTCCCATTGTAGCTACTGTAAGCATACTTCGACTTCTTACAAAAGCCCCGGAAAAAAGATCAATGATCATCATCCAAATAAGCTTGATATGCCAGCATTACGGAGCTAATGTACCCTTGCATTTGTGATTTCAGAATTAATGTACAGTGTACTTAATGGTGGGGAAACAGTGCAGCTCTATTACTGCCTGCATTTAGTACAATAACAAGCAGGCTGGGAGCTAAAATGCTGCTAATAGAGAGTGATGAGTATGCTGCAGAATTATGGCCACTACACAGACAGCTCCCTGGACACAAGTTTCTCTGATGTATTATGCAGGCATGGCAGCATGTAATCACTGCAGCCTGCACAACATGTAGGAGCATCAGCATCAGCAGCAGCAGCAGCAGCAGCTTCAGTGTAGCGACTCAAAGAACCAGTCTACTACTCCACAGCCTAACCTAATTAAATGAACAACATGGCCTACTAAAATCTGGTCACACACCCAAGAGTCTCCAGTGAAATGATGCACTGGATCCTGGCCACCACCAAAGGCTTCTAACACAATCAGGTCAGAGTGCACAGAGTTAAGGATGTCACTGGATTACGTACATTAAACAGCACATGGATGTCGTCTAGTGCTCTTCTGTGTCCTCTTACTGTGCCAAGAAATAATAGGATCAAGAATAGACAACAACAAAAAAACTCTAGTTGCCATTTTTTAAAGTCTAGTTTTCAAGGTTGCATACATCAAAAAAAGATTCATGTTTAAAAGCATCCCTGCAAGTTAAAACATTGCTGCCATGTAATCCCTTGCTCACGGTAACGTTTCTTAAGCCAAGAACAAATGAAGGTCTATAGCATCTGCCTGACTTTCTAAGAGGGGCTGGGGCTATAGGAAGGGCTATTTTGTCTTCTAAATACAGTCCAAAGTTCGAGATAAACCATATTAGGCTGAGATAGGAGGCAGAAATGCTGGTGGTGGTTGAGTAGCCAGAGGGCATTAACAAGACAATATGGCTGTGGTTAAGCAAGGGGACAATGCTGGGACTGCGGGCTCATGAGAAGGGACTGCTATCAGCCAGACCAATATTAGGCTGTCAGGAGAGAATGAGATCAAGCAATAGGAATTAGGAGGAAGTCGTAGAGGAAATGAGCATGGTTAGGGGTGTGGTCTCCAACCCTATTGGGTGCCCTTTGCCCTCCTGTAGGCCAACTGCCACTCATTCTACGTCCACGGTGCATTTCGTGGCATTTCCAGACATTTCATTGTATTTAGCCTATTTGCATCTAATGGTGTTTTCCCGGACTGCACTCCATCTAAATTGACTACCATGAGTGGGTCTGGACTAAGTTTGAACAGAAGGAGTTCACTGGCAAAATACCCCATTCATTACCGCTCTGTGGTTTCTGGTGTAATAATGTTTTCCTTCAGTCTAACTGCTGTTTTGTCAGAGCCGTTCCATCTGTGAAGCAGTCTGGGAGGCAGGCTAAGGACTCTACAAAAATACTGACTGCATTAGAAGTCCATAGTAGTCAGAGACAACCTGCAGCTTCATTTTATATGATGGTATACAGTTTGCCAATGAACAAACAGTAGTTACAGTACCCATCTTAATTTTAATCTCTCTTGAATTGTAGCATGGCCCTGGTGTAACAACCAAAAGCTGACTGATCGCCAAGGACCTCTACTTAGTCAGCCTGTAGTCAGCCCTCAGCAAGCCCAGTTAGCCAGTCTAGCCAACCCAAGCAGTGAGCCCGGGACCTCTGACCCACCCAGCGAGGTCCTGCCCATTTCCGGTGCGGCCCATGCCCTCCCCTCTGCAGGACGGGCATGGCACATTAGGTCCTCCGGAGCAGGTCAACCAGGGCTGGTCTAAAAGCCTTGCCATCAAGCATACCACTGCGGTGGGGCTGGCACAAGGCTGCTGGAATGGGATGGACTGTATGGCAGTGACAAACGCACGCTAGTGCGACCAGCTGACCCCAGTAGGGAGAGGACTACCCCCTGGCAAACATGTAATTGTCCTGCATCAATTAAACGTATTTATTGTGTCTGCAGATGCCATCACAGGACATCCCTTCAAATATTGCTCTTTTCTATTCATATCACTGTGACAGCATGGCTCATAACTCCACTGTGGCCTGCCCCATCAAACCAATCATACATACAACAGCCTGATAGGTCCCCTGCCGCCCCATCAACTTCAAGCTTATGATCCATGGTTTGATTTCTGCTCCACCCCATACACATACACTCAAATACATGTCATCCAGCACTATACATCATTTCTATACACTTTAATTAATACTCCAGAGAACAATCAGAATGCTTCGGTGCATATCAATCAATGAAAGCATTGCTGTCTGCTCAGGCATCGTGGTGGCATAATAAACTAAAAACACCTTTCTGTTTGAAGTGAATGACAGTGAAGACAGAAAATGCATGAAAGACAGAAAAGAGAGAAAGGCTCCTCTCTGACTTCATTCACATCTTGCCTTGCAAAGCCATGAGAGAAATGCAGAAAAGTAAAAAAGTGAAGTGGAAAAGCAAGAGGCCCTCCGGAGCTGGCATGTTTGTGTTTGTCAAAGAGGCAGGAGTGTTTATCTTCAAATGGCTGAACACTTAGTCGCCAGGCAATTCCACAGGCCTTTATTTTTGTCATTTACGCTAGCACACATCACCAGCAGCCTTGTATGTAGACACATGCTATTAACGCTGGCAATTTCAACATGTTTGATGTCAGGCAAAAAGCTTGGGCGAGTTATCAAACAGCTTTTTTTTTTCTTCTTCATAGCAGCAAGCCTCTGTATTTAGAATGTTTTAACTCATGGTGAGCCAGTTAAGCATCCATTTGTACTGCTCCTTCCTGACTGTGTAATTACAACACAAAAAAAAGTGTTAATGGTCCCATGACTGAGTCCGGGGACCACCCATCAGGGAGACAGGGACATGGCGACACTACAACCTTGTGCTCCTCGAATCTGAAGCTAACAATAACATTGACTTTTTCCAACGTCACACTCATTTTATGGAGAATTAACCTTTTGGTATAGCCATTAGTTGAGGTTGCCAATGTCACACCGTTCACAGAGGACACAGTAGACCTTGCAAGTCTGAGACATACATACATATATACATATATACATGCATACATACATACATACATACATACATACAAATGAGTCAAAATGAATGGCAGCACTTAGTGCACTGACAAGTGTGTGCCTCAAAGCACAACAAATGACAGTTCGTCCAAAGCAGAATTGTGCAGAGACAAGCCACATCAGCAGCAGCAGCAGCAGCAGCAGCAGCCGCCTGCACATCAGTCAAAACACGTCACAACTCATGATGGAGTTGTAAGGATCAGCAAATGACCGTTATGGGCTATGGCCAACTTCCTGGGCTCCCACCTGGCCACCATTGATCATCACCCTGCCACCTCCTTTGCCTTATGCAACCACTATCATTCACAGGGCCCCACTAAGTGTCTACCAAGTAGCTAACTGCTATTTGGTCTCCGCTTCACTCTGTAAGCACCGCAGGACAGATGGTTCATGGGACAAAAAGTGCACAAAAACATCTCCTTCCATTTATAAAGAAGCTGTACAGAGAACAGTGCTGTAGGTAGGCAAAAAAGCACATTCCTTTTACGAAAAGAAAGAAATATTGTCAACATCCCCCATTTATACAGAAGTTATAAGTGGGACAGCGATTTACCAAGACAAAAAGAGACTCAACTCTACAATAAAAAAAAAAGCAGAAACAACTGCCAACTTTCTCAGTCGACAGCAGTACATTGCTATCGTTATTTAGCCAACATTTACACCCAGTGCAGATAAGGCACTAAACCTAATACACTGATCCAAAGCAGCTCTATGTATTCCTTTTTAGTAGCTGTCTCGCCGTTACCACAGTAACCCAAATTAACCTAACCTTTTCCACTAGACTACAGGATTAGTAGTCTCCCCACTGCCTTACTGTTATCATATGCTGTGGTTATTTCTGTCATCAAAATCAGCTATGTCCTAGTTCTGGGCATAAAAATGCAAAGCTGCAACGATATTACCTAAAACTCAATCGCACTTCCGGTTAAGAATACTACTTCCTCTTTGAGTCTCACTTCCTGTTGTACACTTCCAGTTATGAGTCACGGGAGTCACAGATAACAATTGCTTATAGTAGGAGTGGAAAGCAATTTATCAATTTATTGAATTGCTGAAGAAGATCACCTGTTTGACCTCGTTACTTTAGGGACAATGTATCAATGAACGGGGATGCAGAGATGTGAGATGCTGCTGATGTTGCTGATGATGTAGCTACTGCAGCTGGTGTCTGCAGTCGAGCATCACCTTGTCCTCAACCGACCCTTTGAGTGACCCCTACATAAGCACGTGCAGCCAGTTAGGGCCAGCCACGGAGACTCCAGGAGTACTGCAAGGGGCAGTTTGTAACACATTTGCTTCATTCCTGTAGCTGCAAGCACAGCTTGAATCGGTTAGTGCATGGTTAAGCTACATGTATGCTACAGATATCCAGCAGTTGCAGTGCATTCTGCACCCCCATCCATGCCATAGGGACTACTTCACATGCATTTACCTGTTGCCCCCTAACCATCCTAAACAACCCCCTGCTTCCTATAGGAGCACTGAGTGATCCAAAGTGGAACACCTTGAATTCATTACTCGCCAATCAAGCTTGTGGGATCCAATCGCAGGAACAAATTCACCAGATAACTCAGAGGGCATAGGAGTTAATGCCAGTGTCAATTCTCAAGAATTCTACCGAGAAATTCTTAACGGGCCAAACCATTTTGGAATCTCCATAAACAGCACATAAGGAAATCGTAATTCAGAATTCCATGAGATCCATAACGATAAGCTTAAGATATATTCATAACAGCCACCCCAAGTCATCTCTAGAATTGTAAATTTTATTTAACACCAGCCTTGTTTGGGAATAGCATAGAGGCAAATCCCTTACAAGGCTAAATCCCTATCTCACAGCGGTGCCCATGACTTCACAAAGACGACAAAAGCAAATAAAGCATGGGCCAGGGCCGCTCTGTAGAGGAAAGATTTCCTCATTGATTTTACACTGGCAATGGGGTGCTCTGAATCCTCATGTACATTGTGATAATTTACATGTTTGTCCTCAGCCAAACACATGCAGTAATTTACAAGTATGGAGTGAGGATGTGAGGAAAATTTACAGCAGCAGCTGCGGCAGGCATGCCACAGTATACCGAGACAGGGCTTGGTGTTTTCGGTGGGCCACGGTGGGACAGGACGGTGCTACCCAGGCATGCAGATCCCTGTGGGACAGACTTGGACCAAAGGCACATTTGTCAGGGCCACACCAGGGACATGCTGGCTGGCTCGCTGAAATAATGGCAAAGGAGGGGACAGGCTGTATCAGCTTCAATATTGGTGAATACATCAAGCTATGATGACGGATGCTTACTTGGCTATGGCACCACAGGGATCTATTGTCTGCATGCTTAAGTACGAGGTATCCAGCAAGGCGTCGCGGTGTCACCACAACCTTCTTATACTTATACATCAAATACAAATCACACATTTAGGAGCAAGACTCAAAGCAACACCAAACCACACAGCTTGATGTGTGTGTCATAGCTGCACTTGCTGCACCACCTAAAATCTATGGCTACATGCCCTCCCCTTGCATATGCACAGATCTGGAATGAGAGAATTATGAATTAGCAGCATGAGGGATCGGGCGTTTACGATGGGAGGCCTGGCGCTTGTCAAATTGCACCATTAATTCCACAAATCAGAATGGCAAGCGTGGATGCGGCGATCTGTTGGCCTATTTATATGAATGTAGAGGGGGAAATTTGATACAGAGGGGAAAATAAGGAATAGATGAGGCAAGCGTCGTGACTGATTCGCCAATGGAGGATAACAGCACAAGGCAAAATCCAGTTATTTATGCATATGAAGGGGGTAGGGGAAGGGGTGCTGCTGCAACATGCTTCACGGGGCACCACTATAAGCCCCACTTGTATGCCCTCAGCGTCCTCCAATTGCCGATGCATTTTGCCCTCTTGTTTTAAGCAAGGTAAAGCTCGTTCTTATGCATGGCCCTCAAGGCCCACCACAAGCCACAGAAGTAAGGGCCAAAAGGCCAAGGTCCTTGCACCCAATGACCTCTGGTGCCAGCACCCTCTATCAACAACCAAGGCTGCCAGCTGCCCTATCCTTCAGCCCCTTGTAATTCCAACAATAACACAAGTCCAGCTCAGATATTTGCTTGTCACTCGGCAATGGCCCAGTAAATGGCTGCAAAGTACTGGCAAGAAACACTGAAATTGCCTGGCCGCTGACAAATGGCCGCATTAGAAAGGATTGGGCCCAGTGACCAGCTCCACTGCCGCTCCAATAACTACAGAATGCGGCTGAGGAGGCTGCGCTGCAGGTCCTATTCGCCTTTCTTGCCACTAAACATGACCGAGGAGGCAAAAAAGCGAAGAAGCACACATCAACTTGTTTGTTGAGACGCTGTAACTATTGTTTGCATCATCACTGGCCACCAAGCAATGACAGAAATCGCATTTATCATTATATATACAAAAATACAGCAACAGGTCGCTGCTAAAAATGGTAACAACAATAGACAGAAATCGCATTTATCATCCTATACAAAAATACAGCAACAGGTTGCTGCTAAAAATGGTAACAACAATAGAAATAAATCGCATTTATCATTCTATACAAAAATACAGCAACAGGTCGCTGCTAAAAATGGTAACAACAATAGACATGACATCAACACATCATAGCGCACCATGGCAGTACATGTGTTTTGTGCATAAAAGGAAGGAACTTAAAAATGTCTGTATGTTTAACGTCCTCTGCAGTGCCACATAGCTGCGACATAGGAGCGTTATTTAGAGCGCAGTTGCAGCTAGCTCGGTTGCAGCAGCAATGTGTCGTTTGTATGCAGAGATGCAGAGGCAGTCGCCTGTTGCACGGCAGTCCTTCACGCACCGTCAGCATCCCCAACTGATGAGGATGCTCAGCATGCACAAACTGCAGCAGCCCAGCCTCCCCAGCCTCTGCTTCCTTTAATAATACAACACCGACTCTCTTTCTCCTTTAATGCACTTCCATATTAAAGCCATTCATTGAATACATAAAGCGACAAAAACAAAGACCCCGTACGCATAACAAGGTTATGTCCTCCGAACTCCTTTAACAACGCTACAGCTTCATGAATTAGGTTTCATCCAAGCTTTGCGTTCCTTAAGAACTGTCTGAAAACTTCTACCAACAATAGAAAACGCAATGATTAGCATAGGGCATCACCTGTACATTTGTGTGTGTGCCAGTCGTCTCATAGAATTCCACAGTGTACACAGACACATTAGCTTCTTGCGTGCAAGCAACACGCTGCGTATAAGGGACAACACATCCATTCTGAATACACATGTATACAAAACAACAGTGTCTTCCCAGTGTACCAGCTCCAGCCTCATACAACACAAAAGCTGCTAATTCGATTTAAGCCCTCGAAACAGCAAAAAAGTGAATGGAAAATGGGGAAAATAAGCTGCTTCCACGTCCAGCTGTAGCAGGAAGCACTGCTAAACACTGCTCTAGTATACTGGGACGTTTCATACAGAGCAAAGTGATTTAGGAGGCCATCTTTTCATATCTCGTTGGAGGGCTTTTATGAATTCCGCCAGCTTTTCCTTCATACATAAACCAGCTATAAGTCAAAGCTTTTCCTCACACAACTACATTGCACTGAAAAGATCCAAAATACAAAAATCATTGAAAGCATTTGAAAACCTCATGCTACAAATCTCATAAATAAATACTAGAAATGAGATGAAATGAGATGGTGAATTTGTCCATAGCCCCAAGAAAGCAATAAGCACTCAAATGGAAGCGTAAACATTATTTTTTGGCGGAGGGAAGTGAGAATGCAGTTGGCTGTCAGCTGGGGTAAAGCAGTAATCCCAAAGCTGTATTGCAAATCCCACTCATTATAGCACCATTGCAGCCATGTATTAGATTTTGATGGCATCCCAAATACAAGCAGCAGGCTGAAGGAGGCTGTGGGTGGCACAGTCTTGCCTTGCAATGCTTAGCTTTCCTAATCTTTCTGCATCTTTTGCTGATCTTGTCTCCTTCCTTACACATTGTGACTCGGGTGTTCCTCTGCACTATTCAGTTCACATGCACAGAATACTGTATTGCAGCACAAGCATCCAATTGAGTTTTTATTCGAAGACATTACTCTTCATCACACTTAATAACAAGTGCAGATCTTAACTGTGGGTGGTGAGACAACACTTTTTACATATTGACACATTTAAATGAAATTGCTAATAGCCCAAGAAATTGCCGTAATCGCAGTGGCATTATGATAACAGTGCGTAGTTAATACAATAACACCCAGAATGACCTACAGCGATGCAGATATAACATGCAAATGTCAACCTGATGTCGTTGCTGTCGCAGTACCTACTGGCTAAGGTATGCAACTGCTGGATGCTGCAAGAAAATCTACACCGGTCTTACCTACTTCACCAGGTTTTACCTACTTCACCAGGTTTTACCTGTTTCACAAGGTCCTACCTACTTCACAAGGTCCTACCTACTTCACAAGGTCCTACCTACTTCACAAGGTCCTACCTACTTCACAAGGTCCTACCTACTTCACTCGACAGAGCAAATTCTCCGAGACAACATCGACCCTACCCCTGCAATTGAAATAGGTGATTCCAACCCCGGCGGTATATACGTGCAAATGTAGCGCATGGATATGTCAAATCTTACAGGACAGTACGTGTCACACACATGCATGATCCTGAATACCTCTTGACTACAGATGTAATTGGAATGGGTTTGCACTTGAAGCAGAAAGGAAAAGGCGAATGGGGCTGCTGCAGCTGCTGGAATGGGGAGATGGGGGGGGGGGGGCAGTGCATTGGCACAGGGATGTACAGGCAGCCAAAGGGTGTTGAGAGCAACGTTTAGATGACCGCGGAGACCCTTGCTTGATAGAAGGGAGCAACCTGGCCCATGTCTAATTCCAGGCCGTCCCCACCTTGCTCACCTTCCGCACTATATCACGTAAATTACATCGCCACTGCAGCCTCCCTGCAGGCAAAAAGCACCGCAGCACAAGTCATTCCTGCATAGCTAGTTGCCCACCCCAGTCCTCTGGACTGACAAAAAAACTCCAGCCATTCTGCAGGAGATTGGATCCAGCCATAGACCAATTGGCTCATCTAAATGATGTCATTTCCATAAACCAGAACACTCAATGGAATAGCTCCCAGTTAAGTTGGTCAATGGTCAAGTTCCATAAATTATCGGTGTGGAACGGCTAAAAGCAAATATCACATTGATGTTATGTAGATAGCGACAAGCTATACCTTCACATACCCTGTGACACACATCCCAAACAAAATGACAATGCTTGCATGATCAAATGACCTTGAAAATGAAGTGCATTTGACCTTGACAGTGACCCATTCCGTGCAGTGTGATGAGGTGGTGGTCACAAGGCCATGTCCTCGAGCAGTCCTTCCATGCCCTGTCACTAGCCATTGCTCAGCAGTGGTCATGTGTGGTCAACTCGGATGGACCACTCAATAGACATGACCACATCCACTCCCTCCTCACAGCCACTCTCTCAGGGGGACCAGTCATATCGGTTCCTGCTCTACCAAACCTGTCAACACATCGATCCCAATATGGCCGCCAATATGGCCACCATCCCACTGACATGCTCCCAAATTGGATCATGTAGGCAGCTATCGGTTTTTATTTGCCCCGTTTACCGTTCCCCATCCTGATAACATGTCGCTCAATATCCAGAGGAAATTTAATGCACAATGCCAGGACTGTAATTGTGAAACTGCCTCCTAATCCATCATATGGCAGACGAGAAAACTTCACACCCGCTGGCAGACTATGCTGCTGCTGCTGCTGCTACTGCTGCGGCCAATTCCACTAAAAACTTCCTAACTATTTGTCCGGCTATTTGGCCTGCTGCTATTTGTTCTATCTCCAGCAGTAGCAGGGGGAAACCTGTCGTCTGACAAACAAACCAGATTAAATTTTACCCACTACTCTTCTCTAACATGCTATTAGGCGATAGCATGAACAAGGTTTTGCTCGCCACCCGAGAATTCTTCTTTTTCGGATCAGGGATGACTCATGGGCGTGGTTCTCTAAAGATGAAAGAAGCCAAAAATAGAAAGAGAAAAAATATTCCTGATCAAGGACACTTGGAACTTTGGAAACTGTGGAACTAGAGTCCTGCATTCTCTGTCTTTGATTTAAAATTTGCTGAACTGGTGAAATATGGCACACAAGATAGAATTTCAAAGCTTGAAAACCCTGCTTCAAGACACCTATGGGTAATGAGTGTGTGTGATTTACCTTGAGAGTGGCAAATATGTCTAAACAAAATGCTCATACTGCATACCTCATGGATACAAGCTAACACACACAAAAAGTCCATGCTGTCCATTAATTGGCATACTAGATATATAGTAGCTAACACACAATAAGGAACAACCAGAAACAGTCATGTATGGCACTCTTGGTCTACAGTTTTGTAGTCATTCTGAAGATGTTATTTTCCACAGCCCACTCTTCTTTTGGAAGTGCTGTATATGACAGACATAGACGGTCATTCTGGCAACCTTTTGTTTGACGAGTGACGATGACACTACTTGTGGGTTTTGCCTCAATGACACAATGTACCCATTATTCATCAATGTTTATCCTAGATGCCTCAAAGCACTTAGTCACCGATGTGTAATGACTCACTGCTCTTTCAGTACCCAAAATCAGTCTCAGGTTCGTAATGTTAATACAAAAACCTAAAGGATTAACACAATGAAACAATCGGATTTGTGACAAAGATGGGATTCTTAGAGCAGAGATGCTGGGAGTGTCTAAGTAGCATGGCTGTGTACTGCTGCTGCTGCTACAGAAGGATGCTCAGAGGGTCCTGTATCAAAACACAAGGCGCACTCACACACATTGTAGCCAGCTGATCAATACAGCAGTGCCAGTGGTGTTGCCAGTGATGTTGCAGTGCCACAATATCAGCGTCTGTGGCTAGTTCAAGATGCACTTCCACATATACAGCTGTCATATAAACTGCATATTGGGAGCAGTATGAACACATTGAAAAGGAACGGTGGGCTGCATTGTCATTGCAGTGAACAGTCTGCTTGGCTTGTGGACGATCAATATCAGAGAGCAGCAATCTAAGAAGATTCCCACTTGGAGCAAGCAGTAGCCCTAGCCCACCACTGCCACCATTAAATACTTGTCCAAGGATCAATAGTTATTTGCCATAGTCCCTTCTTCCTTCTCATTCCAGCTACGAGCGATTGCCTTTCACAGATGCAGATACACACAGTAGCAGCAAAGGAAGGAAGGAAAGCTGTTAACATCCATCCCAAAGATTGCCTTTCACCGTCAAAGTAACTGAGCCATCTTTTTTTGCAGACAACTGACTGTCAGCAGCAGTTGATTGAGGCAACCTATCAACATGTACATACAATATCGTATTGACATCCTGTGGTTTCCATTTACGTGTGATATACCAATCAAGGCTATGTTAGAGATGTGAAGACAGCATGAAAAGCAATTGCATGGCATCCAAGATGCTACCTCATCATGCATGATGCTGATGCTGTACCATTAAGCTATTCGGAGGCAGAGGGAAGCTGTCTATGATGTCAAGCATCACAGGAAGACATCACGTCCATGTAAGGAAATGTAATAGAATGCCAAGGTCATGTCACGTGCACACAGCTGTGCTGCCATCTATACACAACACGTTAATGAGTTATGGCAGTCGCCGCCAGGGGTTGCTATCAATGGTCATGTCACACACCAGAGATTAGGCCAAGATTAAGGCTGTGTTGCGCCTATACAACCACCCCAGGGTCATGGCTCAGCTTCTCGTGTGACACTGCCAGATTGAAGTCAAGGTCGCGCTTTCACTAGGCTAAGGTTGCCTGGGCCCTAGGTCTTGGTCACTTAATTGCCTTTTCCAGGCTATTTGTCCCGATTATCCGCTGCACAAGTTATAAGCAATAGGGTGCCTATTGATCTGCTATTGCTTCGTGAAACTCTAGCATTACATGATTGGATTAATGAAACTTGTTGTAAGCACTAATTACTATATCAATTCCACGGTGATTGTTCTCACAAATATCTTAATCTTTCCTTTCCAGTACTACATCATCTCATATTGTCTGCAGTATTTCTCCACCAATCTTCACCAGAGAGCATTTCTTAGAGCATCCCTCAAGGGCTTATTGCTGCAGCAGGTAGGGCATCTTCCATCATCTCCCGCATCAGCAGCCCATCATCCATCATGGCCTTAACTCCATCCCTTCACTAAGTTTAATCCATTAGATGTAATCACAGGACACAACAAGTTATACGACATCTTGTGAGAAGTAGGGGCAGACCTTTAGGAGCCTCATTCGCCTGTTTTCTCAACATTTTTCACCCTTAACAAAGCCAGTTAGGCCCCATAAGACAACAACATAGGACAACAGAAGTCCGCTAATGGACATTTTTCCTGATCTGATGGGGCACACCCACGGAATACAATCAACAACCATCCACGAAAGGTAAAATAGACATTCGAAAGCTGAACATTTCGGAAGATTTTGACAGGGCGACATAAGAACATCCTACGGAGATGTTTTTGCAAGTAGAATAACAGGATAATACTAGTTACAGATATCGGCACTAAGTGGGCACCAGAATTGCCCCAATTATTCACTACACAAGAAATAAGCAATGATGCGCTTATCACTGATCATGCCATTCCTTTGTGGAAACTCATGCATTACATGATTGGATTTACTAAACTGAAAGTAAGCACCATGTAATTATTATATCAATTCCACAGTAATGGTATCCAGGAGTATCTAAATGTTGCCTTTACATCGTCTATCTTAACTTATACTATCTCCAGTATTCGTTTTCCACTAATATTGCCACCCAGTCATTTTGTTATAAAATTCCCTCTAAATAAGACACTCTATTGGTTCTCTATTATGCTGCCCAGTGAATTTGATATGAAAAATATTGGACCATTATAATATACTGCCTCATTGGCAGCAAGATTCCTTCTGTGGACAGCAAGGTCCTGCCTTCCAGTCACCACATTAAAAAATATTCGAAAAAAAAAGCGACTTACCTTGCTCTCCGTCATGACATATAAGTTCGACTGTGTCCTGTCGAAGACCATGTCGCTGTTGATGCGACTGCCGTCCTCCACCTGAATACTCTCATACTCAGCGGCACTTGTTCCCGATTCGATCACCACCTGAAGCAAGAAAAAACATCCGAGTCAAGCACACAGCAAACCTCAGCTCACTCCATCAAGTACATTGTCAACTACAGACCACTGTTCATACACAGATTCTGCCACTAGAAATGTGGACAGTCCGACAGTTCTGTGTTTTGTCAAACAGGAGTGTAAGGCTATTTCGGAATCGCTACAGTTTCCAGCTACTGGGTCACCATGTAGTGGTATTCCTGTACAATACTACTAGACACAATAAAACTGCCAAATTGTCCTGTAATAGACAAATCATTTCAAGTACTGAAAGGATGAGATTACAATGACACAGGTGATGGATAAATTCAAGTTTAAGTACCATGACCAGATTGGAAATTCTGAATCATACGTTTTGATCTGGTTTTATTGCCTAGCAAAGTTTTATGCTTGGATATAAGTGAAAAATGACTACAAATTCCTTTTTCATACATACAATATTGAGCCTAACGATGAACAACAGACGTCTCTTAAATGGACGTGCATGAAATCAAGAATCGACTGGTAACATTTTTATGTCATTGGAATTTACCCTTTTTGGTTTTAATCGGTACAGTTCCACCAACAACAGGTATACGTATAAATAACCAACATCACATCAGTAATGTCGATACACAAGAACAACATCAATACACGAAAGGCCACCCGCAGATATTACAGCAGCATATTTTGGCCTTATCAAAGGTGCTTAGGAGGACGGAGCCTTAATGACCCGGATGGGGTGCATCCGCTCCTCTGCACATCCGGTCGGCATCCTGGGGTGCGTGACTCAAGCAAATTAAATAACCCGAATTAAGAAGACTTTTTTCCCCTCTTTTTCTCATTGTGGGTAAGGTGGCCTGCAGAGACAATCGAACTAAGATAATTGCCCGAATTCGCCAGTTTTGCTCAGATCTGCCCAGGTTAAAGCTGAATAATTAGGCGTAGGCTGAACAGCCCTGTCACCTGTGGGGAGTTGGTAATGATCAGGAGAATTTGGAAGAGCGTGATGGCCCTTTGAAAAGCCACTTTTGAGTAAGTTTGAGAATGGTCAGGGATGGCTGCAAGGATCCGCAATGTTGCTAGTGTTAAACAAAGCAAATGACACACCCCTCATTTCACTCCTTTAATAAGCCAATAAGCCAGGCAAGTTCAATTCAGCGACCAATAACACCTCTTAGCACGTACTAGGGCATGGACAAGCCCCCTGTTCGTGCATATCACCTCAGGGCAGGAACTTGAAGAGGGTTGAACAGAGTTGAGGGCAACTAATCTACCCCCAAATGTCCCTTCTCCATCAAGGAGAGCAAGTTCATGGCTGGTGCTTCACCAATCCCATCTCCCAAGTACCTGTTAATTAATCTTGTGCTTCAGAACAGAGCACCGAATATGGCTGGCCCGTCAGGCCATGGACATTGATATAGACCTGCTATCCTACATCCAAAAATGCCTTCCTCTCGCTCTAGCATAACGCAAGAAAAATAAGGTCACCGCTGAGTATTGACAAACACAAGGTATCAGATAGTATACGTTTATCGCAAGTTTCTTACTTTCGACAACACACTTAATTTATAAATAAAACTATTGCACTTCACATCTCCATCATCACAAAATACTCCATACATCTAATGGCTTATAGTTTATTCAATAGAGACAAGTTCCTGTAACTGAGGGTCGCAACAGCTCAATCGAATGTACCAAAATCCATCAGAACCAAAAACATATGCACCACCACGCCCCCCAGGTGTCGCTAAATTTGTCCTGGCGGCGACTACAGTTAACGACCTCCGAAAATAGCCGCACATCGGACTGGTACATCGGACAGGCATGATGCATCAATGGAACGGGACACAATGATGACACTGGTCCTCAACAAATGGCTAGGCATCTCTGCACAAAACAAACATGGGCAGACATCACTGTAGATTCTGGTTGTTCCCTGCTATGAAGAGTGATGTCAAATTAGTCGTTGTTTGGACGGACGTCATGACGCTGCGCAATGGCCGTCATCAGCGTCATTCTGACGTCATAGCCGCGCAGCAGACGAGGAAAAGAGGTGTTAAGCGCGGTCTACTAATGCAGACTAATGGCCCAGTGTTGTCCTTAGGACAGGCTCAAGGTGCATCTAATGCTTGGTGCCAGCATCTATGACATAGCCCCATAGGCCCTAACAACCACATTCTAAGAATGTCACCCCAGAAGGGCCTACTCATGAGGCCAGCCTGCAAAGGGCTCTTCTAATGACCTTTAAGCATAACGTCATCCCCTGCCCTTTGTCACCTCCATCCAGCCGACGTATATGACCTCTTAGTCCCTCCAGGTCCCCTGGGAGGTATTTGCTGATAACCAGGAAAATACGAGACCTCAGGCTTCTAAAAGTCCAACTAAAATTCACAGGAGCACGAACAAAATACAAATGGGAAAAAAGGACAGAAAATGGCTTCCTCTAAAAAGCATACCACACACAGTGCATGTCAAAATCCTTCCCTTAAGCTGTTCATTTCTATTTTAGTATGAAAATATTTCTCCTTGAAACAAATGATACTGTTTAGATCATGCACTGAACACATTACACAATACACCCTTGAAGGTATTTACTTAATTCCTAACGTTGCGGAATTTCAGGAAATGCTGCAGAGTCGCCTTGTATAACATAACACTGGCATGAGATCAAACAAAACACTAATCTTCCTTTGAGGGAGATGAAAAAGTTTCACCAACAAGCTGCTATATTTAGTGTGACAATTGGAGATGGGAGTTGGACTGGGGACAGCGGCCTGCTGTGAAGTTCTGCTGAAAGGTCATTCTGCTGAGGACAGTGCCAAGAGAACCTTGGGGAATGGACATTTTGGCTCGAGTCCATGGATAGACCAGGATAGACGAGAGCAAGATTAGATCTGCTTACACTCTCCTCTAAGCAAGATATACCTTCGACACAGTATCTAATGAGGAAACGAGACTTAACTGGTGATCCAGCAACATTTCACCTTCAGTGGACTGCATACTAAGATGCCTTATATTTCAAAATTGCTATTTATGTTAGACCGAAATGTCTGACTGAACTTTGCGGACAGAATTTTAGGTCCTAGTTTTAGGTCACAGAATGCGAACCTACTCTTGAATCTGTATGCCTTTACTCTTTAGCCTTAAGAGATTTAATAATCACTTCTTACTGCTGGTTGGTTGGTCCAAATGTTGTACATTTCCATTAAAGAAGACCTAGACCGAAGTTTCTGAAAGTCACAATTGACATGATTCAAGATAAGTCTGTCAGAAAGTGACCACTGGCGAAGCCAATAACATACGACCCCCTGTACAGGAAGCCAACCACATGCAACAAGCATACAGGAAGCTTAGGCCTGGCATGGGCGATATTAGGCAAGTATTACATACAGGTGCAGACGAGGTCTCTCATTCGCTTGGCCTCACATTGATTTCCTGGTCCGGGTATTGTTTACAGCCTGGTCTGGGGCAAACGGTCCACCCTGGGAGGTGGTTATCTGCTCTTAATAAGAGACAGGATGAGAGATGTGCCTCCAGACATCCATATGCTGTCTCATCTGCGCTTTCCCAGTGCTTTATAATATGTGTGGTAAAGGGGGCTAGAATATTGTTCCTATGCTTTTATTCCTACACCACATGTCTTCCGTATGGAACACACTTTGGAAATCATTGAATTTAGTTTATCTTAAACCCCTGGAATTTGCAAGTTTTGGTTCTCAAGTAGAGTGACTTTACCACCGTTTGGTCTAAATGTTGGGGTAATATGGATTTTAACTATCACATTTTACCATGGCATAAAACTTCTACTCCAATGCATTTGAAAATGCACAGAGTGTATATTGTATACATATGTATTTCCCTTTACAGGGAAAGAACTCCCAGATCCATTCATAAAATTCATGGATTGCATTTTTCTTGATGTGCATCCAAATTGAGGCTTATTATTTAATTATACACAAATCGCCTGCTGGGCAGTCTGTTATACATCTTTAACATGAAATCTACATGCTCATGTGGAACACTGCCACTAATCTTAGTCTCCCATATTTTTGCTAAGCACGACCCAACAACAGACCCTTGTTCAAGTTGCAAAACATGATATTTTAATACATCTGGCAGAGGGGGTTACATTACATAGCACAAGCTGATTTTGGTTGTTGTGTTTTGCTTGTCTCTGGGTCATCTGTTTGGGGAATGTTTCGGGGCCACCATAGGAGTTTGTGAGGACAGCATGTGTCATGTATCAGTGCGAGTCAAGATGCCCTTCTATCTACTTCACATGTCTACAGCCTCTACACTGTCCCTGCATTTGCTATTTTAGCAGGCAATATGCTCCCTCTGCTGTATATTTACATATTTGCTATGTATGTGTACGTAACTGGAGGCGTTTGGAGCGCAATAAACAACGTCGTGTGTGACGTCCAACTCGCTCATGACGCTTCTAGTGCCCTCCAGCAGTTTTTGGGTCTTGCAGGAGACAGAAAGTGTAAGATTTACCAAAAAGAATTGTTTTTAGACAAAGCAAAATACGTGGAAAAACGTGCTTAAGAACTTCATAGGCTCAAATTTCTATGATCTTAATGAACAAAGATTGCAGCAAGCAGATCACATTTCAAACAGTTAACATTTTATGAAACCACTCAAAACAGGTTCTTCAGTTACCTTATTCAGATTAATAAATACATTGTATTTTCATTTTCAATTAATTAAGGAGATTTTATAATCATTTAGGAAAATATTATTGGGTAAACCAATTATGCCATTTAAGAACTCGACTATTGTCTGTACTACAATGCATACACAATTACTATTCGATGAACGCATAAAAAAAGCTCTTTTCGTATTATTTCATATGCAGATATATCATGGCCCTCAGCAAATATGAAGCAAAACATGGTTATATGTATGATTCGGAAGCATGTTTTCCATCACCTTCACATTCTGAAAGGTTGCTGGAGCATGTAGACGGCTGCACATGCGTGACACCTTATACAGAGATGTTTGAATTGATGCAGCCTGTGGCTCTGTGAGGGCTGTATTAGCTGTTGAATGTGATAAACAATACCCTCATAATGTACAGCTCTTGTACAGATCTAATACAAAAACCATGCTCATGTTTCCCAATTGACAACAGAGGATTTTCTTTTTGCAATTCTTTGGCAATTTTCCCCTCATTGTTTTTGCTTCAACAGGTGAATGTCCCGTGTTCTTCAATGCCTTCTTTGTCTATATAAAGCCCCTCCCATACTCCCCCTATAGTTGCATTATGTAGGCTTCCGTCTTGAGCCACAAAAAAGCCATGGACAATATGACAATGCTGGTTCTGACAACAGGTTGGCTTGGCACACAGCATGAAGCACATGACCTACATTTTTCCAAGCCATTTGCACTACTTGTGCATTACATGCTTGTGAATATTATACTCATGTGCAGCGCGTGCATGTTATAGGACGATGCTGCAGGCTACAGTACCTGTAAAATGTCATATATTTCTGGTATTGCTTATCTCTGAAATCTGAATCATTCGTCTGATCCGAGTTTTATCATGGAAACCAGATACACAAAACTGATCCAGAAACCAGTGCACGGATTCAATTTGCTAACAATTGAAACATTGTAGGAAATGCCTTTTTTTTTCACCACAATTTCAACCAATGCAACACGAACCACTTTCAAATCACAAACCCCAGGCGTACTTCTCTAACACAAACGTTATTGGTTCCCATTAAAATGCTAACTAGTATGCTAATAAGACAGAGATATGGACTCAATATTGAGATGATCAAAGATGAAATATATAGACATACATGGCCAATTTTTAACGTTAAAGGTGGCCTATAAGAGACGTTGTCGGAGCGTTAACTTTGATATAAGTGGGGGGGGGGGGGGAGATACATCAAACCCTACACAGGTAAAAGGGTGTCAATAATCAATAAAACAGAATAAATATATACTGAGGTGTTCTTATAACGAACGCCTTCAGTCTATAACTCGCAATGGTAACTTGGCTGTCAGCCGATCAGGCCATAATCGTTAATTGCTCGTGCCAAGATCTGCAAACGTTGGCCAGAATAAGACAAAAAGCAGAGAGCCATGTCAGTGTATCTACCTGGGTATTAGTTATCAGGCCAATTACAGGAAGTGCTCCAGCAATAGATATATAGCAAGAGAGATGATGGTAAAGATAACAGACTCCCGCGGCTTCCCACTTTGCCATAATATTCTAGGCGAGAGAAAAAAGAAGTTCCGTTATGCCATCGATTGCCGACTGTTTGATATCATTCCGCGGCAACAAATAGTCCCGTCATGGCGCGAGCTCAAAAAGTCAACAACATGGCTTGATTTGTGACGGCAGGCAGTGTTGTGGAGGAAAATTATTTCCTTGCTATTGTCAGTATATTGATGTCAGGCAAGATGTTTGATGGCTGATTGTGGGGAGGCAGTGTTTCCTTGGAAAACTCTTGCATCAAATGTCATGTTTCCTTCTGCATCTCTCAATTACATACAGAAGAACCAAGCAGGGAGAAAGATTCATTTCATCTGACTTGAACAACAACTACTCGTCTGATTGCATGCTATTGATTTATCAATACATTCTAGGGCCAAAGCAAGACGTCGTTTGTCAGAAAACGACGTAATTAAAGATGCTTGAGGGACGTAGGACGCAGCGCAACTCGTGGGATGATTCAGAAAATGACGTCTTTCCAACCATCCTTCATCTTTTTAGCCATCTTGCAAAGTGTCATTCATCATCCATGCGTGCAATCCATCAGCTGCGTTGTACAACTTGGGGAAGAGTGATGGCAAACACATCTCTCAAGTGCAAGCTTAGTTCTCATTATCAACCTCATTATCACACAATTTTCTTGTTCCACAAAATAAGAATCCAAAGTAACTTGTGCCAAAAAAACAAAAGACTGAAAGAACCAGACGACAACTGCAGAACCCAAACATTGTTGGCAACGTTACGTAAGAATGAATGAAATTCTAGTCAAAACAATCATCGAACTGATTGGTTACCAATTCAAAGACAATCAATATTACACCACCAAATAATTGACAGCTAATAACCTCTTTGAAAATATCTAGTATAGATATTGTCTAATAGATATAATAGACAGTCTAATGGAAATAGTGCTTTATTGAAGTTAATTAGTGCGAGTGACTAAGAAAATTAATCCACACATTTTCCGGAATGGGAAGCTCCATGAAACGGATCGTATGGAATATCAAAGAGCAATACTAGAGAGATTTAACTGTCATGAACCCATGTTAATATTAAACGTGACCTCAGTTGCACCTTTAAGCATGGTTTTAGTACCTTTGCTGGACTCAGGTGGTCGAGATCAGGTGCAAAAGACCGCGGTCACTTTGAGAACACAAATGCGGTGGCCAGTGGGAGAAGACATGCTGTTGACCATTTATAAAGGGCGCATTTGGTGAGCAGGTGCGGATTCATTCATCAGCATCAGTGCCTGAAGCACTGTTCCTTGTCTCAGCATCAATATTGCATCTTGCCAATCAGTGAGGAGAGAGGGTCAGTGTTTGCCCATGAGCGAGCGCGTCTGTGTTTGATTGTTGCCTGTGGACATGTCACCCCAAAAACACAGGGCAAATTTCCTCAGTACCATATTTTCTGATCTGCTCCAAGGAGAAAATCTTAAAGCAGCAGGACTCCTTACAGACGTGACTGCCGAGCCATTACTCATTAGTTGTAATAAGCAAAGCAAGAAATGTTCTCTTATCAATGCTAACACTGTTATGCTCCCCATCACATCTCATAACCATCAAACAGCCAGGACCCTCCCCTGCAAGATAATCACCACAAAGAACATGCCATTTTAACATTATTAGGCTGCTTCATTTCTTCTGCTCTACATTTGCTCTCCCGAATCTTACTAAACTCAATTCCCTTCACTTATTAGATGCGACAGTCTAATCTTTAAAGAAAAATCTTAAGAGAGAAAGAACAGCCTTATCGGTTAAGAGTCACTGACCACTGTCCAGCACCGGACGTCAAGACAAGTAAGAGACCTCAACCAGAAGGTAAATCTGCAAGATGGGTTTATATTTCATCCTATAGCATCTCATCATAACGTCAATATTTGGTAGCTGGTCATATAATTTGCTTCAGACCATTGGGAAATTACAATACACCAAATATTACTGACATACTACACATTCTATAAAGTACTCTCTGAAAAGACAGTCGATTGTTTTGACTCGTGACTATACAACCATTCATTGTTTTCATGCTCAAAAATAAGACCTGAATAACTTTCAGTCTTTTTGTTCCGTTGCTCGCCATATCAATCACTTGAGAACAAAAAGATCAGCCAAATGTCACTAGGACAGAACTGAAGAAAAAAGAAAAAAAATGCAAGCGAACAATAAGCCAAAGAACAATGACCTCTGATGAATTGGCTCACTGTTGCAAGAATAACACTGGTGCCATCAATAAAAATATCAACACCAGAAAACCAGATTAAACGTTCTTTATTATTGCTGGGCCTTGCTATGGGTTCTGTCAATATGAGAAATAGTCCAATAACACTATAACAGGATTGCAGGAACTCATTAATTGCGGTGGAATACCTTACTAATGCCGTAACTGCCTCAAAATAGGAAATCAATTGTCACAATAGACAACAATTGAAAGGGTCTTTTCTCAGTATTGAATGACAATGTGCATGATTTCAAATTATGATCGTTACTGGGGCTTTTTTAATCGTTTTTCAAATAAAAAATTTTTAACTCTCGGCAAAATATTACCACATCTACTTATAATACTTATAGTACTACTGCTGCTGCTGCAAATATTGAAGCATCAAGAACCAACAGCATCAGCAACAGAACCTAGAGATAACCAAGTGCGACAGGGGAGGTGTTTTTGCCAGACCAGAGACAGCCTGATGCAGTTGATTTGAGACTCTCTTATCAGGCTCTATGCAATTTGTTTTCCCATTTGTTAGTGACAAGTATTTCGATTGAATGGTCCATCAAACTCGCACTGACTCCCAAGCAGCTAGTAGCATTCCTCCACTGTCATCCCTATGCCAATTCTATCAACCACAGAATCAACTATAGAAGGCTCTGCTAGATGGGCGTTATACAGATGCCCCTCATCCGAGCATTGTGCCTTTGTGAGGGTCGTTTGTGATAAAAACAATAGAGATGCAAAAGATAGAAGTATTCCAATCAGTACTTCAAACACTGTCATTTCGTCCTAGTAGCGGAGTAGTACTATAGTCCATACCAATTTGCTTCTATTTGATGTTTTTTAATTGATTAGTACTTGGACGTCTCCTTGTAAATGGAACTCAATCTACTGTATTGAATAGATTAAGGACGAAACTAATCATACTAAAATGAAAGACTCAGTCTCTAGAATGTAAAAATACCACCAAAAAAAACAAAAAACTAAATAGCTCATGGAACGAAAAAATGTGAAGTAAAACACCATAAATCATGGAACTTTGTATTAAAGAGGCGACTGAATGACTCTTTTCAACTGACATGTAAGTCACCAGACTGACTTGGTCCTCTCTGAATTTCATTGCATGACTGTGAAAGCTCTAAAGACCAAAATAGAAGCCTCTAAAGCAAGCCACGTCAATTTAAGACGGCGATATTCAAGCCTTGTGATTCGGAGAATACCACTTAAGTCACAGGGTGGGCTATTTATGGCACGAGTAAAGATAGTGATCAGGAATTCTAGACAGTTGTTTAAAAGGTCAAAGCGACACATTAGAAATGCTGAATTGCATTATTTATAACGAATCACTCAGATCCTTGTCTGTTTTTGATGTGGCAACGACGTGCAGTGTGACCAATACGGCTGCATCGAGGGCAGTTAAGGACTCGAAAACATTGCATGCTGACAATCACAGCCTACAGGTGCCTGTTCATTGGGTATCTTAACACGAATCAACTGAAAAAAGGAGAATGCAGTTGAAACGGAATCAATCTAAGCCCCAGTGAGTAAGAAGTTTGAATTAAGACATTCTAAAGCAATGTAGTTATTGATTAATCCTAATATCAAGGACTAGCAACACTATACTATTACCGTTCATTATATTAATGCATCTGCCTTTACAACACTGAAGACCGAAGAAAATGGTATTTTGAATGCACAAATTCATTACTGATCGTAGACTTGAAAAGAGCGATTTGCCATCTAGCCACACACACAAAACGGCATGCATCCAAGGGTAGAGATAATGTGTGGTTTAACCGCAGGCACTTAGCCTGACTTAGGGTAAGGCATGGATCAATGGTCTGGCTATAAGACCATCAATAAGATCAGGGTCACTTCATTCTACTTGGACCTAGTGGTCTATTGAAGGGGCCGGTGCGTGAGGACTCTCTTCGCCCCCGTGACGTCCTTTTGAACAGAAACTTCAAACACCCAGTGCAACGAAAACATGCCGTCCAAAGTCTTTGATGACGCTCTACAATTTGCAAGCAACTTCCGTAATCAATAAGGCTATGGTGACCCCACTATGGGGTGACTGGGTTGCCGATTATTTTCAACGCATAAGCCCTTCACCTACATTCTCACAAGCATTGCAGTACATTGCAGTGCATTGCAGACAATGCCAGTAATTACCCATTTTGTAGCATCACTATAGCAGCACCTAACTCACAAGGTAGTGCTAATAATTGAAACAGGCGCTGCAGATTAACTCGCAAATAAGCAGCACACAGGTATTTCAAGGTGTGAAACCACAACAAAGGGGACTTTGGATCATTTGATCCACATCCATCAGCAAGCTTGATGAAAAGCAATGAGGCACAAAGAGTCAAAGACAACAAGCACAGAGGCAGCTCAGGGTGCCATCACAGCTCATGGTGCCATCAATGCCATCAGGAGAATGCCATAGTACAGCCATTCTGCCTTATTGCATTTCTGCACTCAATACCCCATACCAAGTAATAGTGCAAATGACGTGCACGTGAATCACTCTAAAACAAATTTGGGTTAAAAGGGCACGCAGGTTTTTATGAGCGAGTTTAATTGGTAGATTTTTAATGCGAAGATAACTTTTTTTTAATCTTTATCTGTACAAGAGCAAATCATTAAAACCCAAACCAAGACTACAGCAAACTGTAATCCTTACTTAATGCAAATAAATTGCGAAATACATCCACACATAATAAAGCTCAGAGTGTAGCATTAAGAGTATTTGAAAGTTTGGGCTTGTCCTCCTAGTTGCAAATACCCGCCTGATTAGACGTCAAACAGTCGATATAAGCCTGAAACTTTTTTCTGCAACTTGTCTTTGCCTTTTGCAAAACCCAGCTTAAAAGCCAATGTGAGTGGTTGCGTGCAGAGTCTATGGTGCACATCCCTAAAAATGAGGATGCCCTGTAATAATTACTGAGAGACCTTAGGGACATCCTTCCTGACACTCAGGGACACACAGGGACAGAGGCCCACCTAAGCACAAACTGACTGCAGCAAATTGCAGCAAATTGCATCACAAGCCATCAGTGTCCAATAGTACCTTCTCCGCATCTTTTAAAGAGGGATGCAGATGAACATCCCCATGCAGCAGCAGCATCAGCAGGGCCATTATCAGCTGATAACACCTGCATCCACGCACACTGATGCACTGTATTCACCTCAGGAGAACTTTTCCATTAAATTTCTACTCAACAACACTTCCACCCAGGCCTTGCCTCCCTGCATTTCTTATTAGTGCAGCCTGAGTGTCATAAAATGCAACTCTGTCACCAAATTGACACAACAATGACATTAATTCGACGACGAATTGCTATAGTTTTAAGTCCCCACAATGTTACATTTTTAGCCTCTAGGTGGGGTCTTTTACTGTCTCGGCGTCGTCGCTCAGTACCGGGTACGTGATTAAAATGAAGCCCATAAAGATTGAGCAAATTAGGACCAAGGACATTCAGGTGAACTGTCCAGTACCTTAGCCACTAAATCAATTGACTGACAAGAATGGAATGGAATGAATGAATTACACACTTCATCATAGTAGACACCGACTTTGACACAATCTCAGTTGCGAACTTTAGAAGTTTGGGCTAAAAGTATGTTATTTAACTCGTCCTCACCACTCAGACAAAAAAACTAAAAAGACTTTAATAGACTTCTTGCAAAGAAACGAGTCTACCAGCATTGTACTATTGCCAAGATTTACTCCATTCAATTTCTTTGATCGTTAACTAAGCAGGAAATAGTATTTCACCTTCTTAAAAGTCAATAGCAAGAGAAATCTACGCTGTTGAAACAGCTTCTTAAAAATCGCTTGTTTTTACTATTCAAGCCACACAGAAGCTGCTAAGACTTGTAAGTGTAATTTTTGGGCAAGGATCTTATTCAACGTGAGCTGTTACTTAACTTTTTCTCCTGTGAATGCACTCACCCAGCCAGGGCTTCTCTCATGCCAAGTGAGATTTTAAGCACTTTTTTCCCTTTCTCATGCTTTTCTCCTATCTCGCCAGCAGTTCCCTTACAATCCCATTCTCCGCATACCAGGCATTATGCAAAACACTGGAGTGTGGATTATGTGAGACTGGAGCTGGGATTTTCTCAGCTTATCTTCTTCCTTGCCTACGAGATGTTGTTGACATTCTTGGGGCCCCCTATGCCTGATTAAGGGCACACACAGGCCTTGCTGCATTTGCACAGCCCACAGACACCCTGGTTAAAGCTGGCTTAGTTGACAAGGCCTTAAGTATTACACAGTGGATCCTTCATGACCCCGGATTCGAACAAGACAACTTGTGACAAGGTGCTTTGAAAGGGCAACATCCTTCAAATACACGTATATGAGTCTTTTTGCATAGTTCTACCTTGTGTGCGCATAAGTCTCAACACAGGTAAAATAATAAGAAAGCTTTTGTAGTTACTTTTTACCTAATCTCCTGTTATAACCCTATCTGGGGGTGTATTCCCCCTTTAGCTTATTCCTAAGGGCTCTGAGATAACACTCAACACATTGCTGGTCTTCTTGTTACTGAGGTTTTTGCAGAATTTGATACTTTTTGCTTGGGATTTTAACACAGCTGAAACACTTCCAGCTCTTTTGAAAGCGCAGGCCACACAAAGATGCAAGGTAGGGTTTCAGCACCTGGATGTTTCAGCTAACCTGGGCCCTAAATTCTCCCTATGATAAAAGTGGACGTGTTTTGCCCTCTCTTTTCCCAAAAAGGCTTTTTCACCCTTTTCAAACTTAACAAAGAGTAACAGATTTGGTCATTTAATGGCCTTAATGTCATTGCAATATGATAGGTTTTACCTTTTCTTCGAAAACAAACTACAAGGCTTCTTAATGTTAATAGGGCAAAGACCAAGGCAAGAATCCACTATCAGCCAGGTTATGTTCGGCAGCTTCTACTATACCTAACCTTGTTGTTCTTTACAGCATCTAAATGGGGTCTATGTCTCCATTTCAGACATTAGTCCCCCCTTATTTGGACCTAGGACATTCATTGAGTGAGACACATCCTGCAGACAGAATTACTGCACCTGGACCACTGCACTTCAAAGCAGCTGCAGAATAAAAGAGCCTAATCTTGGGCCTCGGGTCAGGATTATAGGTCATGGGGGCCACCCAAGGACAATTAAGAAGATTCGAGTATTTGTAGATCCCCCTCCCTTTTCTAACATGCCTGTGCTGCCCAAACAGCCCAGGGGCACACCAACTGTCCTATAAGCCCTGGGGTAGGACCACCCTTCACAAAATGCCATCAAAGTTCAAATGCAAAGCTCCTTAGAACATGTACCTCGCTATAATCCATTATAACAATATAACTTGAGTATGATATAAATAGCACGAGAGCTATAGTATCTGTCTCACAAAAAGCTGTCTGGTCTGAAATGACAGCAATGATTCACAGATATAGTAGTCCTAGTACCTAGATTGGGTTTCACTACGAGAAGCAGTATACAGGTTTGTACGACATACAATCATACAGGTCTGCCAAATATCAGAATATATAACAGCAAAGCACCAGTATTATAGACTTTTAGTCCTACCACTAGGTGTAAATCTGAGCTAGTTTCTGCACCAAAATTGGCACCATGCGATATTACTACCGAGTGTATACAATAAGACATCAAAAGGACATTATGATATCATTATGATATGACGCTTTCTTTATGATCAATCATTATTGCATCTGACCATGGAGAGACTGGGGTCTGTGATGTCTGGCATATCTGACAGCTCAGTACAACAGCAGCCTCATCATTTCCCAGGTTGCCTTATCTCAAGATGCTCAGTGTGTCCTTGTGCAAGAATCGCACAGTCGTCTTGCACAGTACAGCATAGACCTGCTTTACGAACACCTAATCATGAAAACCACACATCTGCCAATTTTTTTAACAAAGATTAACGTGTGCAATTGCATCTTACGTGAGACGGGCTTTATGTCCCAAGGCAATGAGGTGAATGATGCCTTCCAACATGGACTGCATTTTAACCCAGGACCCAGTGGTTGGCAACCCAACTTAGACCAAGAAAGTAAGGACCCGAAGTTCTGTATTCGAAGAAATTCTGAATCATGACCTCGCCATATGATTAGTGAACCTTTTACGAAGACCATAAACTTTGGAACAAAGCCGTATTGATGTTATTATATTTCATTCCATCAAAATTCCACCACACAGTAAAGGCCAGCAAATTTGTACTGAGTTATCTTAATAGCGATACTAACTTGGGGCTGATAAGTGACAGCAGAAGGAGAATACAGCGTATGGCACATTCAAGACTTCAAAGAGGAGAGTCTGGGAGGAAAGTGTGGGTTGCTGCAGCTGGTGAAGGATGCATTAGTTGCAGAGCCAATAAGCTCAACATCATTTTAATAAACTCGTGAGAAAACCCAATAAAGTAAGAGCATTGACAAATTTCTCCACTGCATACCCAAAATAGAGCAATGCCAGCACCTATAAAGGCTGGCAAATAGCACACACGTGTCATGTTATGACAGGACGCTTTGTGACTCGTCATCTGCATGACACGTGCACGACGTTACGACACAACGTGATAGCCTCTGCACTTTGTAATTATTCACCCCAAATATAATAACAGGCTGTAATTTACAGCACAAATTATAAAGCAAATTGCTGCCTGTAATTTGTTTCTGTCCCTCACAAGCTGATTGTGGCACACATGTCTAGAGCAGAGAAGATCAAATGTGAATGCTAACCCACCTCTAACAAAAATATAATTTTCATTTTAATCTTTCTGCTACAATTGGCAGTGTGCCTCCCTCTCCTTAAAAAAACCTCAATAAATGAAAATTTCAAAGGATTATGCATTTGCCTTTTTCTGATTTATCACATGGCTGTGATAACATGGCATTGTGACAAACACGTGGTACAAAAACAACAATAACAGAGGCGGATCCAGGGGGGGGGGGGTGCCCCCCCCTTGTGAAAAAAAAGGGAGAAAAGGTAAAAAAAAAAAAAGGCACTGGCCAATTATCTCTGGCCACCCCCCCCCCCCCCCTTCACCAATTTCTGCATCTGCCCCTGAATAATGGGGGACGGAGGGACAGCAATAACAAAGCCCATGTCAACGATGTCCATACGTTCCTAATAAAGAGACAATTGAGAGATCTTATCAGTTGCACCCCTCCGTCTTCCTGACATTTATTATTCCCCACAACATTGGCCTTTGCCATTTCCTTGATTTTCAATTTGCCAGCCATCTTCAACTAATGAATATTATCGTGATCAAATTACGGATTCTAATTGAAATCAAAACAAAGTCTCTTACTTTTTCTGATTTCTGATTGACAACAATAACTGCCCGGAATTCATGATTGCATTCCAAAACGAGGAAGTGGGTCTCCATGGTGTTCCGCCTTTTCAATGCCTTCAATGGATACAGAAATCACGAGGCAATATTGAAATGGAAGGTGGTCCCCGTGACTATGACCCTCCGGAGAATGATCCATCCAGTATGGAAAAATTCCAAAGATCTATTCAATTTACCTAATTAAATGACTTGCAATATAATAAACAGATGTATATGGTAGAACCTCGTCAAAACGACCATCCTTGGTGCACAACTTGCTGGTGAGGTGGTCTTAATGGTGATGTGGTCTTAATGGTGATGTGGTCTTAATGGTGAGGTATTGCAATAGCAGAACCGTACCAAGTACACCCAACTCTGCATGATTATGTTGCCCAAGTGATGTTGCAGCAATATGTCAAGTGTGCAGAAGTGACGCGTCACCTGTCAACTCCCATGACATGTCAACACCGTCAGCCGCGTAGCACGTGCAACCCACGATCATGTCAGTGGCACGCCCTCTAGTATTGGCCAAAGGAACTGACACAACATGAAAGCAAGCCAAAGCAGAAGCAACTGCCATGCACACCACACAAAACACGACACCCTGAATGCCTAGCACAACGCATTAGGCGTCCGTTTTAGAACGTCATGATGCCACGTCATGCTAAACACAAGTCGTCATCAGACGTGTCAATAATCTCGTGTCCTCGTGTCACCGTGTGTGCTCTGCACTGCCTTGGATCCTAGCATTGATCCAATCTGGGTTAAATCTGGGTCACAATCGAAGAACAAACAAGCTTCATCCACTGCTAATCTCAGCCATGCAATTTGAAGGGCTCCATCTTCAGAACTTAATGAAGACAATGGACCGGAATCAACTGACACAATGGCTCCATAGGTACTACAAGGAATCCACTAACTGATAAGAATGGATGAAGTGGGATGATACATGCATAGATAGGAAGCAAGATTGATAGATGCTCAACTGACTGACTGACTGTGACTGACTGACTGACTGACTGAGACTAACTGACTGACTGACTGAGTCAAAAAATAGCATGTCTGAATAAAGATTTCAAGAATGAATCATGACCAAATAGCAATGAATAAAATGAATAGGGATAATGGAGCATCTTCTTACCATTTCACCTGTAGTGACCTTTCTGAAGGTCAGGTCACCTTGACCTAATTTCCAGCCACAAGTCACAATAGAACCCTGACAGCGAGACACATTGGCAACTAATCTCCGTCTCGTGTTGTAAACCCCATTTAATTAGTGTCTGCAGCACCCTCAGTTTCATTGCGAGTTGCATTGTGAGCTATTGAGGTATGTGCATTGTTCAGCTAGACAATGCCCCTATCCTGCTCTATTTGGCTTTGCAGTAACCTTTTGGGGTTGTTTTACATAAGCATAAGGCAATATGCCAATATTTTTGCAGCAGCCGCCATAGAGCCAATTATCCCCATCACTTTTTTCGCAGCCCGGATCACACAGGCTTTGCATTTCTAATGTTTCCCATTTGAGCTGGTTCTGCGTGGATTAGACTTTCAAATTAATCGTTGGGAAATGAGTGTCATGACTTGTCAGAGGTTTTTCAGATTGATATTGGATGGTTAAAGTTTTTTGCATGCATAATCAACACCAGACTGATGTTGAAAACTACACACTGCTACTTATGTTGTGTTACATTGCAGCAATTGAGCCACCCATAGCGGTTACCTTTTTTTTTACTTTTAAAACTTTCATCTTGAATGATACCAATTTAGATTTGAATGTAATGGACAATATCCTCAAAAATACATGTATCTGTCAATATTTTCTGCAATAAACCATAGTTTTTAGCTGCGCTGTTACAGATGTGGAGAGACATGTAATCTTACATGCCACAGACATGTTTTCCTCAAGAAAGTATGTTCAAGTATAAGAAGAATTCTGCAACAGCCTTATCATGTCAGCCTGTTATTTTAATCCCAGTACAAACAGGATTACAGGCAGACATGATCCTTTTTGTGTTACAAAATGGAATTGATTTTTTCAAGAAAAGTCCATTAGAGATGAGAATCATGAGATGGGATGGTCATGGGAGAATTTAAATTAAGTCAATTTTGTGAAGAGAATATTTAGAAGGTCTACTTCTGCATGCATACCACTTTACGGGAAAAAGTTCTGTTTTAGAACCAATGTTTTGTCTCAGTGTTACTGAAAACTCCTTGAGGCAAACGTAATGAGGAGGAAAGGCTTGGAGTTTGCGTCATGTAACAAATTTACCCCATAAATGTATGGCGTCTTGATACAATGCATGTCCAGGTAATTCCTAAAGCAAAATAACTTCCATGTTTGATACAGCTCAAGGAGTGCCTGGATTGGAATTGAAATCCATAACACAAATATAGTTTTTGCAGACGTGTGTCGTGTAAGCATGGCGGGAAGCGGAAGAAGTAAATAAGAAGGCGAAAGTCCCCTGAGTGAGGATAAGAAAGAAGCTTGCTAAAGCTCATATTGTGCAAGAAGCAATGTCAGTCAAGATTGAGGAGGCTGGGAGGACGGGGGCCGTGGGAGACAATCCATAGGCTCGATTGAGATCTGCAGGACTGACAGGGCCCATGGTCAAGCAATGGTCAAGCAAGGACAGGACAGAGGGCAAAGGCAGGGCAGTTGGGAGGCTGGTGCCACGGCTATTTGGTCAACAATTTGGCCGTGCTAATCTGATGGAAGCTTCCCCTAGCCAAGTGTCAGTCCAGCCTCCTCCTCCAAACGCCGATCAATGGCCATCCGTGCAGCCTGAGTGACCACTGTCCACTGATGTCCACCACTGTCCACTGCTGTCTGGTCAACGACACATCCGCTCTCTGTACCTCACAACTGGACAAGAGGTCCTCAGCAACCACAGACAAGCAATTGACTTGTATTGTCTCTTGATTATTGTCTCTTGAGTATTGCCTTTAAGTACACCCATCCTATCACATATACACTTTTAAAAGGTTATGAGCGAAGCTCTATGGATAATGCAGACTAATGCAGATAATAAAGCCTCTATGGATAATGCAGACTACATTGTACGCATATATACTAACCAAGCCTTATAGATGGCATCACTAGTATATGCCTATTACTTATAAAAGATGGCGTACTAGTCTTGTAGTTTATCGAAAATAATAAAACCATCACTTTAGTAAAACTATCATAACAGCAGTACAAGAGAATAGAGCAACCCCTATTTTGAGATTTTGCACCCGAATTAAGGAGCAGGGGGGCAACTGGAAGGGTTAAAGGAACATTGGTGCTTTGTATGCCATGCGTGGGGCTGGCTGCCAATTACACATCGAGGCAATCTCTCTCAGTAGGACGTCCAATTGCCCTAGCACACTCACCCTAAGCGGACAAACAGCCGCCCAGACAGCAGGCCACAGCAAGGCTCGCACTCTCCTGCAATCACGCCATTCTGTTTAATCTGCAAAGTCCAACAACAATCTCCAACAATTGCCAACATACACCACAATGCTAAACAAACAAGTATCCAGCCCAGCAGCCACCAATATTTGGACTCCTCACTCACGACAGCCATATTTCTGAATTATTCACCAACTTTATTTGAACAGTACACAAAATATCTCCTATAAGATGAACTTATTCATCCTTTTTGTCTTTTTTGAAGTCTTCCTCACATACAGAAATATGCAGTCCAATTACAGAGGTAGACATCACAGGAAGCCTCCTTCCTTTCCAAGTCATGTAGCTATTTTAATTAACTCCACCATATGCAGTGTTCATAAAAAAGAAACAACAACATATAGAAAGGAAAGTACCTAATACCTTATACATGCACAGGACCTGGGGTATCATATCAAGGCATATGGTCTCATTCAGGAGGCAGGTAATGCATTACAAGTGAATTTGTCATACAGGATTCAGAATCCAGAATTCCCCATGATTCATGTTTATGCAGAATAAATGTCTTCCGCGAGTAAAGTAACAAAGACACTGAAATCGCATTATTGGCCACCAATACCTCATCTGTGAATTTATAACAGTATATCACATTCCCATTTCTTGTCCTTACACTGCATAATTACACCAGTTTGCTGCATAATTACACAAGTTTGCTGCATAATTACACTATCTTCAACAACCCAAGAGACGAGGACTGCCATCCACAGTAGGGCCACAGATGCCAGTATCAGGAATCAAGGACAACACCTGGCGATATGTGGAGCCACCTGTACAGATGCTGTATACTGCTGCTTACTGCTGTATATGCCATGATGACTCATGGAGCAAGTAGCATCTATAGGGTTTTTGAGCCACTGCCAGGATAAGTGCATCTCATAAGTATCACGTAACAGTATATCTGTGTCTACGTTGAAGCTGTAACTGCATATTACAGTAGAGCCCAATATTCAAGACTAACAAATATCACGCACCCTACAATGACAAGACTGCTTTCGCTCGCCTTTCGCTCGCTCCCAAAACTGATTATATTGGTCACATATTTCTATTTGTTTATAATGGGTATTTGCGTTTCCAATGTATAACTATCTAGATGTTATTTGCAATGCTATTCATAAAGCAAGTGTTATACTGTATGTTAGATTGAGACAGGGCTCAAACAAGGCTCTCCATGCTGCCTAACAGTTTCCTCTTGCAAGTAATAGGGCCGGCATAAAATCAACCAAGGAGCCTTGGGATATAAACTATGATTAAGTAGGGCTGCACATTTCCTGTATGAGGCAAATGGTCAACGGTGGTCCAGTAATAAGACTGGCCAGTGGTCACTTGCTTCCACACAACACTATTGGTCAGCCCTATTGGTCGGACCGATAGCCAGTGGCTAGAGGCGCCTATAAAGCTGGCCATTATAGAGAAGTGTCTGGCCCCAGCCTGTTTACCAACAAGTTACCAGTGGCCGTTCTGTCATGTAGCAGAGCAGGGCAGAGCAGGGCAGAGCAGGGCATCTATATGTTGAGGCTGCTGTAACTGGACACTGGTCAAAGAGGCCTGTTTGGTCCAGCTTGTAATTTTGCTGCCACTGCCTGTCACAATATATCAGCCCTGTCCATCTTTTCTGGACAATGGCTTTCCTCTATGCAATTCAATGGGCATATTCCTTTGCGGATGGTAGTGTATAACTGCATATATCAGCTGGCATATCTCTCATATTACATATGGCTCAATTACACAGACAGAAACTGGTCCAGTCCTCTTTTGTATTGTAGTGTAAGCAAAACCATGAAAATATCTTACTAAGTCTTTATTATGAGCTATTATAATACAATGTCATAATGCAGAAGCCCACCGCTAAGACCAATGGCCTCAGATGAGAGGTAACATTTACTTGTTTTAGCAGAGTATGGTCCAAATGTATCGACTGTTACTAAGTTGGTCTTAGCAGGTATTTAGTTAGAAAAATTAGGATGTCCAACGATGTTCTACATTGATGTTCTCGAGATTTTTGAATAAAGTTGGAATAAGTTCCAGTGCAGATTTCATTTACTCAGTCGATAATACATAGAAAATGCTGGCATACAAAGGGGGATGGTAATATGGTACATTGTATGGCAACAGAAATAGACACCATTATCAGGCTCATTCAGCAAATAACGCTGAGTGCATAATGCATCAAGGAAATGCAAGGAAATTTCTTCAAATGTCATGCTGCCCAGGGTTAATAAATCATGAGTAGATACAGAATCCGATCCAATATCAATAGGAATATCACACACAATGGGAAAATGACAGTCTAAAGACTGCATCCCTGCCTAAGGCCATAATTATAACTGTCCATCAAGCCGCACTGTGTGTTAATGATTAATGAAGGGCATCCAAAAAGCATTGAACATAACAATGTATACAGGCCACTAATGGGAATAAATGACGTTATAATGAATTGCAAGAGCATTTCGCCAGATTTGCTTCCCATGTAAATGCAACGACACGATAAACAAACGCAGAATCATGCCATAGCCCCATCCACACACACCAAATCCCTATAAATCATTGATTCATCAGTTTCAAACTAAACTTTAAAGTCGCTGTAAGCAAATCTGATCACAATAAATGAAACGCAACCTCGCAAGCAGACCATTTTGCCTCAAACAATGCATTTGAGAAGCATTTAAATGATATTCAACACTCAACAGAACAGTGCAAAGGCCAAGATACAATCTGAAGATTCATCAGTAGTGCTAATATAGTGTGTCAATTCATGCACTTCATGAATATGTACAGATTATATACTGTATAATGTGCTGACACTGATGAACATTGCTCTCCTGTATTTAAGGGTAGACCTCTAATTGAGTTGAAACTGGCAAGTTGCATTCATACAATTTAAGGATAAACTTATGTTGCTAAAACCTTGAACTACACAGTTTGATGTTGTCCGTGGAGATAGTTAAAAGGTAAAACCCACATAATGTGCTTATTGACAGTCAATTGTATCAACTAAACTATGCCATTGTGATATAAAAAACATTTTGTGTGTGACAAGGATAATTAACACACAAAAAGAGCAAACAAACACAAAAAGATAGTTGTCAATACGGGGGTTTCATTATTTCACACCATGTGTAATGTTACAATTACCCTTCCTCCACCAAAATAATAACCATGATAGTGTCATACCATGAAAGTGTCATACCATCATAGTGTAATGATCAGTCTGTCACATTGACATGACACTTTTCAGCCCTCTTTGCAATCAGTGTTGCATAACAGCCTAATGATGTGTTTTAATGGCTCAGCACTTCCTAGCTCCATTTTCATGTGTCAGTTGACACATGATGACTGGCTGACAAGAATACATGATCACTGTGGGTCTGTTGTGTGGTGTCAATGCAGGGTTGTAGTTTTGGTGATAAATGTCATTCATGAAGTTGTTGCCAAACATATATGCCAGTTTCAGTCCTTCATATTCTCAGCTTACTTGTAACCATTCTATGAATTAACAAAATTTAATTTAATTTTAATTTAGGAGATATGTGGATAACAGAAAATACTATTCGTATTAGTTCAGAAAGAACTTTGTACTAGGACAGTCAATGCCAGTATTATTTCGATTTTATCCAACTTGAACGTTGCACATTACAATACAGTACAAGAAACATTTCCTTTTCCCAAATACAGGAAGAATACTTGAATTCCACATTCTGTGTGCAAGAAATAAAAGACATCCAAAAAATCAATAAGATTTCCAACTCCAGTCACGAATTAATTTTTAATCCTTTGGATATGAGAAAGAAGTTCTTGGGGAAAAAAAAAACAAAATGACATGCTAAATTTAAAAAAAGTAACTTTTGGGAGCTCAAATCACTTGTCTTTGAGCAAATGTAGAATTACACAAAAATCCAACAGAATTCAACAGAGTTGTAGTTTTTCACAATGTAGATACAATGTCACAGTAGTTCTCGTGAATCCAACAAAGTTTGTAGATTCAAGGCACGCAGAAGCTGTTAAAAGTTAGCCCGACGTTAGACTGACGTTAGTGTGGAGTGTGATAGCAGCAGCAAGAGATGCAGATGATGCGGAAGAGAGCTGATAAGAGAGATGGAGACTGTGACCTCCACACAAATACCATTGCCTCTGCCATTGCCTCAGCTATTGCCTATTGACAGATTCGCCACTCCCCCTGTCAAACTGCCACCTCCACTCCTCTCCACAATAAAGGCATTTTCACCACTATCTACAACTACAGGAAGAAAACTAATAAAAAATACTTGCCAAGATAGTTTTTTATGATTTTTTTTTGGATGATTATTGTGAATAGCAAATGGCCTGCCATGCTGCAGTGGTTATGGCACAGATCTTGTCACTGATACAATTCTAATGTTTCTTTTCTTTTTTTTTTTGCAAAGGCAGTCCCAAGAATCCATCTGGTTTTTCTGTGCCACTTGCACATCATGAAATTAATAAAATTTTCACTGCATGTTGAATAACGACTTAAAATGTCCCTGACAATTTATACAACACATTCCTTGGGCTTAGGGTCACTTGCTCCCTTTATAATGTATAAGAGAGACAATACCATTGTCAATATTTGTACAAATACAGGAAATTGATCAGAACTATTAGACTATTAAGAACCCCAGTTGAGTGAAGTAAAACAAACACCTCTGGCAAGCAACGATCCCAGTTGATTTCTACATGATAAACACTAACTCCAGCTAACAGCAAAGTAATAGCATGTTATGCAGATTGTAGTAGGGCAGTGGAGTAATGTATTTTAGACAGGTTGTCAGAGCATATTGCCCTGCTTAGTAGAAAGCTAACTCTTGGCTGTCCCCTGCAGCCCTGCTCCCATCAACTGCAATCATAACACTTGGGCACATGTAGCACTTCCACATGATACCGCTGCTGCAATTGCATTAATTCTACATGCATGTAAATATGATGCAATTTACACTACATGTTACCGTGGCAAAACTAAACAGTTGACGCTGCACATAGAATGGGTAGACATGTTGTGAAATTATTATAAGGCACCATGTTATAAGATAGGAGTTTAGACTAATCTTCATACAAGTCTAGTGTTTTTACAATGCGAGTTACTCAAATCTATCATTGCTAAACTAAAACCTCATCTTGCTCCTTGTAGTGGAAGTTATACATTATTTCTTTACTTAGCAGCATGACCTTGCAAACCTGAGATTACAAGATGGTCCTTTTGTTGCCAGTTCCATATGATAATGCAACTCATTTGTCCTATTTCTTCATTTAAGGATATTCATTTCAGTTCAGTTCAATTCAAGACTTATTAGCTGGAAGTATATAAATGTAAGCACTTTTCTATATAAAAATATTTTGGTGACCGGGTGCCAAAATGACATATCACATGGTAGGCCTTCACCAATACAACAACCTGAATTTAGGCATAGACAATATACATTGTTGCCATAAACTGTTGTTGAAAGGTTGAATAGCCTTCATTTAGCGACACCCACTTCATCCACTTCCATGGGACAGCAGGGACCTCAGTTGTGCAGCCTGGTATATTATACAGAGGCCATATTGAAGAGGCGGTCAATGGGAGTTGTGGCCAGAGGGCCAAATACTCAATATAGTAGAGAAGGGACTCAGCAGGCTCACAGGGCTTTACTCCAACACATGACCAGGGCTTATTACCAGTCCAGGTCACACACAAGTCCCCCACTGGACCTGTGCCATGCACAACTCATAGCCTTCCTCAACACTTATTCATGCATGTGGTAATACATGCATCTGTTAAATGTGAGACATTGCAAATCAGCTAATGTACATGCCCACTCACTAAAGAATGCACACTTAAGCAAAAAACTGCACAAAAGTATCAAAGGTATGCATTAATGCTTGAAAATGGCACATGTAAAAGATATGAGATCATTTAAGTATTTCAGAAATGCCATCCGCCAGGTAATCTAAATGCATGGTATTCTTTAATATCTTTCTCTGACCTAGGAAAAATAAAAGAAACGAAACCATGTGAGTATGTTAGAAATGCAATCTGTCACATAAATACACTGAAAGCAGTGTTCTTTTTCTCTTTTAATGATCTTTCTCCTTGTCTTGAATATGCTCCCATTTCCGCAATGATCTGTTTATCAGAGCACGGATTTTATGTACAGAGGGCATAAAAACAAGACATACAAGCATAGATTTACTTGAAAGGTATTCCAAACATGTTGTGTGTATAACTCCCTTCCCTGGAATAGCAATCAGCCTGAAGAACTGCTTTTTCAGATAGCTCTTGAAAAAGGTAAATAAATCTCGTGGGACCTCAAACAAGACTTGAATGATCTGAATGCTATGGCAGTCAGGTGAGGTCATGAGAATGCTCAGGTGTTCCACATGTTTAGGAAAAACCACAAGTCAATAATTGAGCTCATGTCTGTAATTCTATGCTCACTATTTCACAAATCGGCCCAGTTCTGAATGTCAGCAGCAGCCCGAGCCTCCAATAGTGTCAGGTTGCAGCAGAAAATGCCAGGAGGAACAGTCGACCTTGCTTGAGCCCAATTACCAATCAATTTAGGCAAGCCCCCTCACATAAATCGAATAACTCTTGTGCAACTGAGCAACTCAATCAAATCAAGTGTTATCTTTAAATTTACTCGATTTTAAAGTGCCCCAGGTGAAGTGTTTATTTAACTGGCCGCCAAAATGCCAGTGAGATGACAAGCACAATGTTGTTGTCACTGCTTTCACGTGCACCATTGTTTGTCGCTCCAAACAGCACACAAACAGCGCGCGCCAATCACAAATATTTCTTCTGCATTAAACAATTTGCGTGAAATTCGTTTGACAGCCCGAATATCAACGCCTATTAACACACAATTGAGGGGTTGACATTTGGCAATAAAGATTATTTGGGGTGTGCATTGGAGGAAAGTGAGGTTGCGAATGCTGTAAATGTTGTCAACTGACTCATAGGTCAAGCAAACAAAAGAGGGCGCCAGGGTGCCATCAAATTGGAGCGAAAAGTTCTCCTGCAGAAGGTCGACTGCTGAGCAGCACAAGTTGCAGTCCCCGAGCAACCCAGCAGTTGGTGAGTTCTCTTTGGGGATTAAGAACTTCTTGATGGAAGACAAAGCAATGAGGGGTCGGGGCCTTGTGATTCCTGCCAGACCAGCCCCCAAGACTCCCACCCGACGCCGTCTGCATGCAGATGCCACTAGATGCCAGCAGACGTCAGTCAATCTGACCGTATTCTGACATATCAAAAGCATTCCATCAGTCTGTTCGAGATCTATTACATCACTGCCAAAGATTGCACCAAAGTGCACCGGACTGACCACTAGGCCTTAACAATCCTCATCTTGCTTTCAAAGCCATCATTCAACCCTCGTAATAATCCATGCTGAAGGAGAATACAGGCAAGCAAGCAAAAATAGTCTGCTATGGGCAGCAGCAGACGATATACCAGAGGCATGCATGTGGATATTATTGAATATAAGGGGGTTTGTTAGCATTGCTGATGGCTGTGGTTGTCCTAGTGATCCATCAGCCTGCTGCTTTTCAACACAGTGCGTGCCAACTGGCCGCCTTATTGATGCCTGGCTCCAGGCTATTTCATGAGCGGGAAACGCCAAAACAGCCGACCTGCTCTTGCCGAGCCATTCCTCACAGCTAGCTCCCTCCCTCCCTCCACCACTCTTGCTGGCTCTGATTTACACCCGCTTCCAATAGACCAGCTCCTAGGTCAGCATTTTGAAACCTGTTTAGTTCTATTTTGAGAGCAGAGCAACAACTAGCTTCCATCAGCCATGCCACAGGAAGGTGGTGATGACGTCACTGACGCCCTCAAATAGCGCCACCTACAATATATAACTTGAGGAGACAGCTCAACACTAATAGAAGTCGTAAGCCTATCAGATTGGTGGACTGCACAGCCTACTTCCATGGCCTTTCCGTCAAACAGATGGACGTGTATTGAATTATTGACAACATAATCTTTGGGTTACCATGTTTGATTTTGTAATTTCAGCCTTGTTAGCGACATGAACTTTGCCTTTGCTTGCTGGGATGCCCTTGAATTATTCCTGTTGTTGATGCTCTCCATTCGTTTTATCCCTTAATTTTCTCAGGGGGAATATCTCAACGTCGGCAGCAGGAAACCCATGGGCATGATTTAAAAGGCGCTTGTTTGGCGTGCTCCTCGCTAGGTGGCACCAGGCAAGGCGGAAGTAGAGCTGACTGGGCAGACAGAGAGAAGCAACTGGCGAGCCTTCCTCCCTCACCTAATTCATAGGTTAAGGCTCTTGCACTCTTTAGAGCTGCTTTAGACTCTTCGGAATCCTTGAGAATGACTGTTAAGAAAATGGCGGGCAGTTCAGAGTGAGCCATTTGTGGCAGAAGCTCAGCCTGTTCAACTTGCCGTTTGTGTGACGATCCTGCCTCATCTGCAGCAAGCCACATCATTCAGCCAGCGCTGGGTATTGAGCAACAGGACCAGCAATAAGCAATCAGGCAGATGTACAGACGGGGGTCTGCCGCTTTGCTTAACAGCTCAAGGGCCGCCTAGATTTCCTGCTGTTTCCGTCTCTAACTCGCACGTGCACGCACGTTCGTCCACCGTCTCTTGATTGGCTGGAGCAAAAAGTCGCGAGAGGGCAGCACTGCGGTAATCAGTGCATCTCAAAACGTCTCCCGCCTTGACGTACATACTTCGTCTGATTAGCCGTACGACTGATGGACTGGCATTAATCATCTTATTCTTGTTTGTTTGGCGAAGATGTACAAATGCACGCAACTGTTATCTTGAGTACTTTCTGACAGAACCTAATTGACACACAACAGAGCCGGCTTGACATATCCGGAATGGGCGGGAGTGCAAAGACGGCTATGGCTGTGCCATCATTACATTCCTCTCCTGCTTAATCCCATGGCAGGAAACTATTAGGCCAAATTGGATTTCTCAGACTCACTAAACTCCATGAAAGCAGGAAATCAAACTTCAACGTCGCTGGCTACGCACCATTAGGGGCTGCTTGGCCGCATGTGCACTGGGCCCGGAAACTTGCTTATTCGTAAATGGAACGTGGCTTTTAATTGAGAGCGCGGCAGTCGCTGCTAATACGCTGGTCGGGACGCAATTAAGCACACGCCAGAAGGACGGTTGGTGTGGCTTGTTTGGTGAACTCCCTTGCAAAAGGACTCGGCATAAAGCCTTCGCAACAAACATAAAACATCCCCAGCATTTCAACTGAATCAAAAAACAAATTCATTCCACCTGCTTAACGGAATACTGACAATTTTCTCCTATTGCATGAACAACTTGCTTCTATTTATTTGCAGGCATTATAATCGCGTCGCCAGATTTTAATTAAGGCCACTCTGCTATGAGTACAATGAGCTAGAGCAATATGGAAATTTGTCAGTAAAATGCACTTACACCAGCACTGAGCTAAATTTAATTAAAAAAGAGCCAGTCTTTTAATGGTTGGCTTTGTGAGAGCCATCCAAAATGAATTTTCTCAGAAGAGTCCGTTCAATATGACTTATAAGAGCTGAAATTTTACCAAAAAAAATGTGCATCTTATTCTTGTGGGAAAACTTCAGTGTCTGTAGCGGATAGGAAAATCGTTGTACCTCTAAAGTGAGTCTAAACGACACTCAAATGCAATGAAATGTGGCAACCAGGAAGCACAGTGATTCAGCACCTATCTCCTGGAAGCCAGTGTATTAAGGGAGACAAGGCCACCCTCCAAAAACAAGGGGATCCAGCCTGACATTTAACCCCGGAGGGTAGAAGCCCTGACCCCTGAAGCCAGAATTGTGACAGGAAGCCATGGAAGAGCAGTCTAGAGCCGCTTAGCACATAGACCAAGCAAATATGGGGTTACAAGCAGAGGCAACAGCATCACAAGCAGCGCCCTGACTCACTCCATCGCAATATTGACAATAACTGTTGGCCCTCAGTGGCCCTCTGTGGCCGAGGTGTGACAAACATAGCAAATAGTGACCAACTGACCACTGCCCTCTGGACGATCAATGACCTGTGCCACATCACACATGACCCCGTGGGGCCAAAAACCCTTCTCATAGCAATATAAAGCCTATGTTCCCCTTTTATCCATTTTCAATAATGATTCCACACATATACTTCACGGGGTTCTCTATCAAGCTAAAGTGTGGAGGCCGATGAGAGCCACACAAAGATATGTCCTGGTTTATTGCAATGACTGCATGTACATTTTCTGTTGTCTTATGGCAATGCTCGTATGTTATAGATGACCAGCTGCCAAATTTAGACGTAATGACGAGTATCATGGTTGGAGTTCACACCATGTTTGCAGTTACATATTAATATCATGGGTGGATTCACTTGCCTCAGCATAGACACCGAGTACCTGGCACCTCTAGTGTTTATGTATATTGTAGAGTATTTAAGCCTGTATAGCAAATTGGCCTTATAAATTCAATCGAAGCTAGTCTAATGCAATCGTACTAAATTCAGATCTTTAATGTTGATATAAACACTAGCGCTTGCGATACTGATATATATATATATATTACAAATTCTGAAGTTTTCATTAAAAATATTCATCTTTCAAACAGTACATTCTTTAACAATATCCTGACTTTACATTTAATACTCCATATAACAGTTCCAGGCCTGGCTGTATTGTTACTCTTTCAATTAAACTGTGACAAACAAATACATTCAACTCTACATGTAAACTACATGACATGCACACATGCAACATTAAGTAGAGGAAAAACATTAAAATCAGTCAAGCATCAAATGCACAGCTTGTGTTATGACCCATGGATGCACACTATACGGGCTTTGATTGCTATTTACTGCATGTTCTTCCATTTTAACTTTTTGTAACATACTTCACAGATTTTTTTTTTTATTTCATGGCAATTTCATGTCTAGACTGCAGTCTCTTTTTCTTGCGCGTTTTGCACAATTATATTTTTCTTACATTTAATTCCCAGAAGGAGGCTAGGACACCATAAAATCCAACAACATTTTTTTTTGGTATACCGTTCTTGCAGTAATACAGTCCTATACATTCAATTAGTTTGCCCCGTCCTCAAAATCTCGACATTGTAGTACTGCACATCTGAGGCTAAAATCATCTGCCATTGCACCACCCAAGCTTCTAAACGATACAACTGTCTATTCGATATCTAGTATCTGATCGAATGGACACAGTAACTGCAATAATCTTATTCTATCATTGCTGTACGTGCACCACAACACAAATAGATTCCACCATTCCACGGCTGCTTATGTTATTTCCCAATCCCACCCACATAGCGATTCGTGTAGCTATTCAGCTCAAAATCACATTCTCACAATATCATTATGAACACTGATGCACTATAAATATGTACAGGGCCGCTGGACAAGTGTTTTGTTTATGCCCAACAAACCTCGATACCAGCTTTTGCTGTGTCACATGATGCCCTAGGACCGGAAGCGGAAGTGAGTAGAGGGAGGAGAGCATTTAGCGGATGGTCTGGGAGCGAGAGTGGTGCTTGTCTTAACTAAGTTGGCCATCCACAGCAATGAGGTCAAGCCCTCTCATCTGCTCCACCGCATGCTACACAATCCCTATCCACTATACAGTCTGCTTACTACTTGTGTACACTCTCTGCATAGTCTGTGCATAGTCTGTACTCAAAATCTCTTTGAGTGGGTTGATCAAAGTAGCTTACCTTCTAGACATTTTGAGAAACTTTTTTGACTAAGTCAGAATCACCACTAAATAGTAGTTTTTGACTAACTAACTACTCAGCTTTTAATCAGCCTTAAATTAATCAATATCACATAACTCATTAGTCAAATTACTGACTCCTTAGTCAAAACACACCACTTAACATGACAATGAGTATGGCT